>PVNU02000294.1:0-2859135 GCA_003013855.2 Liriodendron chinense
GAGAGAGAGAGTGTGTGTGTTATAAGTAATAGTTAAAACTAAAAAACAAAAGCTTATTGAGATAAAACCCCTAAGTTATTTTTACAATGATGCTTGTCAAACTAAGTAAGTGAAAAAAAAAAGTTTACTTAATCACTTAACAACATAAGTTAAACAATAACTTATTTGGTGCTATCCAAACAAGCCTTTAGTGTCCCATTTCAACTAGGAGCATTGTAACTAAAGGTACTTTGATAGCACTCATCATCCTTTGGTAATACTTATATTCTTTTAAATAAGAATCATCAGCGTTTCTTTCCATAACTGGTCTGCAAACTTTATTATGGAATGTCTATGGGTCCACTACAATCTCCATTAGAAATCCATTCGTCCATCAGTTTTGCCAGCTCCCATTTGGACAAGAGCCCAAAATTAGTCATATCCAAAGACCCAAGTGAGCCACACAATAGAAAATAGTGGGAATGGAAACACACACCATTCAAGCCTTCCTAAGCCTGCAGTGATTTTTATATGCCAACCAAACTATTCGTAAGGTTATTCTAACCAAAATGAATAGACGATACAAATATTAGCTTGATCTAAAACTTATGTGGCCCATGAAACTTTCAATGGTTGGTGGTCAATTCCCACTTTTTTTGTGGCGTGCCCCACTTGAGTTTTGAATATAGATTGTTTTTGAATTCATGTACTAACATGAGCTAGTGAAACTGATGGATGCCTCCTTAGAAATCGCGACAGGCCCCACTTAGCTTCTACCTACAACAAGGGGCAATGGCCTGCGATTCTAAGGGATATATCTTCCATGTGGCTCTTAAAACACAAAATTAGGCCTAAACATCAGACTAGAATTGTCTAAACATGTTTTATCATAGTGGCATAAACACTTGATCTTTATGGGGCCCACCATGTTGGAACTGTAAATTCACTCCATCCATTGGGTTGGAATCTTTATTTGTGCATTAGATACAAAAGATCAAACAATAAAAAACATGATGGGATATGCCAATGGAACAATGTAAAATTGCTCCTAAAACCTAGGGTTGTAAATGGGTTAGCGGACCCGATGGGATCCCGGACCCAACCCATTTAGACCCGACCCATTTGTTAAATGGTACGGGTCTGGGTCCAAGAACAGACTCAGTTGCTAAACGGGTCTGGGTCTGGTTTCCTTTATATTAGGCCTGACCCGACCCGACCCGACCCGAACCCATGTAGTAAGTGGGCGGGTTTGGTCTATGTTTCAAGGGACCCGTCCAACCCAGACCCGTCCAGACCTGATTTTAAGCCTTGTAAAATGCTTGCATACTTAATTCAGACCCGAACCCATTAGACCTGACCCATTTATAAATGGGTTTGGGTGGATCTCCCTCTAACAGACCCAGACCCATTTATAAATGGGTTTGATGGATTGACTCGGACCCGCCCATTTAGTAAAAGGGTCTGGGTCTAAAATTTGGACCTAGACCCGTTTAGTAAATGGGCGGGTCTGGTTTTGGCTAAACCTGCCCTGAACCCGACCATTTACAGCCCTACTAAAACCTATGCTTGAGTTTTCGATCGAACCTACTTTTTTTCTCTTCACTTCACCAGGGTGAGTTTCACCTAATTAATGAGTTCGATAAAAGTACACATCATGGTGTCCCCACACATAAACCTATGGTCTAAATTGAGGATAAAATCTAATGGATAGAATGGATTTTACATATAAAATTGATGGGCACCATAAAAGTGAGTATTTCATGTTACGTGTAAAACAGGGCATAAAAAGGTGTTGAAGGGGATTCCTCTTATAAAATACCCCACCTAAGCTGGCTAACATGTTCTACATGTAAAAATCCACTTTGTCCGCACATCCACCATGTTTTATGTAAAATGCACTCGGTTAATTAGGTGAGATCCCTTATCTTCACCATCGATATAAAGTATAAGCCTAATGACAGACTTAGATGGGCCATGCCAATGGGAGCAATGAAAAATTTATTCGTAAAACTTCTATGTTCCTGTAGTGTGGCCCGTCTGAGATTTGGATCAAGTTGATTTTTGTATTTTCTTTTCATTTTGGTCCATAACATTTGATTAACAAATTTAGTGCAAAATATAACAAAATGGTGACCACATGCATAATTAAACTTAGAGGGCGTTTGGCATCTCTACAAATTAGAGCTTATTGGCTTTTTTCTATATAAAAAAAAAAAAGCTTTTTGACTGTTTGGTAAAAGTCTAATGAAGTGCTTATTTTTTTAGAAAGTAGTAAATAAACTCCGATTTAATAAGTTGGGAAGGTGTTACTTTTTTAAACGGAGCTTATTTGGCTTAAGTGGGTAGAGATTTTAGACTAATTTTTGGACAAGTTTACCCTTAAACTTTTCAAGTAATTCCCATCTTACCCTCTTTTCTTCTCTTTACAATTTCTTCAAGCCCACGTGATGAACGACCCATAGTGAAGGTGGGCCCCATATGATGAATGGCCCATATCAAGGGTGGGCCTACATAATGCACAGTCACATCAAGGTGAGCCCCATATGATGGATGGCTTGCTTCAAAGTGTGGCCCTACATGATGAACAATCCACATCAAGCAAGCCCTACCTGATGATGGTTCACATCAAAGGTGGGACCCACATGATAGATGGTGGACATTGAATGTGAGACCACATGATGGAAAATTAACATTAAAGGTGGGCCCAAGTGATAAATGACCCATATTGAAGGTTGAGCCCCACATGATGGGCGGTCCATAGCAAAGGTGGGACCTACATGATAGATGGTGGACATCAAAGGTGGGTCCCATATGATGAACTATTCACATCAAGTAGGCCCCACATGATAGATGGTCCACAAAAAATTGGGACCCACGCGATGGATGATAGACATTGAATGTGAGACCACATGATGGAAGGTTGACATTAAAGGTGGGCTTACATGATGAATGACCCATATTAAAGGTTGGGCCCCACATGATGGACGGTCCACAGCCAAGGTGGACCTACATGATGGATGATGGACATCAAAGGTAGGTCCCACATGATGGACTATCCACATCAAGTGGGCCCCACATGATAGTGGTCCACAACAAAGATGGGACCCACATGATGGATGGTGGACATCAAAGATGGGCCCCTCATGATGAATGACTCATATTAAAGTGGGGCCCCACATTAAGGTGGGCCAACGTAATGAAAGGTTCACATCAAAGGTGGGCCCCACATGATAGATGACCCATATCAAAGTGTGGCCCAACATGACAGAACATGCACATTAAGTGGGTCCCATTTGATGGATAGTCCACGTTAAAAGTGGGACCCACGTGATGGATGATGGTCATTGAAGGTGGGCCCACATGATGAACGACACATAATGAAGGTGGGGCCCCACACAATGAATGGTTCACATCAAGGTGGACCCACATGATGGACAGAGTAGGCTTCACATGATAGATGGCCCACATAAAAGTATGACCCCTCATAATGGACAATTCACATCAAGTGGGCCCCACCTAATGGACGGTCCACATCTAAGGTCTCTCATGATGGATGACCCATATCCAAAGTGGGCTGTATGATGGATGATCCACATAGAAGGTGCACCCCACATGATGAATGGTGAAAGTCAAAAGTGGGCCCCACATGATGGACAATCCACTTCAAAAGTATGGCTCACATTATGGACACACCAAATGTGGAGTCCACGTGATGGGTGATGGGTAGTGGACATCAACGGGCCCCATATAAAGAACAATTAGGAATGATGTTGGGCCCCACATGATGGACGGTCCACCAAAACAACTATTTGGATTGGTCTTATATTAAAGTTGTTGTAATCTTTAAAAATGACGTCAACTACCCTTGAAAAAAGCTCTTATTTGAAAGTTTTACCAAACATGCTTATTTTAAATAAGAGCTTTTTTTTAAACATTTTACCAAACCAGCTTATTTAAACAGAGCTAGAACAAAACGGACTTATTAGATTATCTCTTATTCAAAAAGCTCTTATTGAATTAGAGTAGAGATGTCAAACGAGCCCTTACAGTTATCGTCTCATTTCCATTGTTCCTTGTGGCATGGCCCACTTAGTTGTGAATCTAACTTGCTTGATGTGTGCCTTAACCCATAAGGAAGAAAGATCAAACAAGGAAGAAGATAGAATTTGATAAAAGAGAAAGAAGATAGAAAATGGTAAGAAAATAATAAGGAAGAAGATATAATTGAAAGAGATAAGAAAGAAAACAAGAAGAAAAGATTGTTTTTTCTCTAGCAATACTCACTTTTGGATGTGGGCTATTTATCATTATGGGCCAACCTTTAATATGCCTTGTTATTTATGTAGGGCCCCCTTTAGATGTTGGTCATCCATCATGTGGGGTCCGCTTTCAATGTTATTGACCATCATGTGGGGCCCATTATCAATATCCACTGCCCATCATGTGAAGCCCACCTTTGATGTGGACCATCCATCATGTGGGCCCCACCTCCGTTGTGGGCCGTCCATCATGCGGGACCCGCCTTGTATATGGGTCACTCATCATTGGGGTCGACCTTTGATGTGGACTGTCCTTCATGTGGGGCTCACCTTGATGTGGATCATCCATCATGTGGGGCCCACCATTATTAATTGCTCATCATGTGGAACCCACCTTCAATATGGATTGTCCATCATGTGGGGCCCGCCTTCTTTAATGTGGATTACCCATCATGCAGGGCCCCGCCTTGGATGTGGGCCATTCATCATTAGGGCCAACTTTTGATGTGAATCGTCCATTATGTGAGGCCACCTCAATAGGCCATCCATCATGTGGGGCCCAACTTCAATGTGCACTGCCCATCACGTGGAGTCCATTTAATGTGGGCCATCCATTATGTAGGCCCCACCTTTGAAGTGGATTGTCCATCATACCAGCCCGCTTTGGATATGTGGGCTCATTATCATTATGGGTCGACCTTTGTAGACCATCCATTATGTGGGCCTGCATTAATATGTGGTTATTCGCATTTGGGCCCACATTTGATGTGAACCATCCATTGTGTAAGCCCTACCTTCAATGTGGACAGTTAATCGTGTGGAGCCTCCTTTGATATATAGATCGTGAGAGAGAGCCTCCTTTGACATGAATAGTGAGAAAGAAAGAAAATTAAATAAGTAATAGGGTAAAAAGCTAAAACAAAAGCTTATTGAGATAAAAAGCTTTTAACACCTAAGTTACTTTTACAATGATGATTGCCAAACTAACTTAAGCGGGAAAAAAAAATTACTTAAGCACTTAACATAAGTTAAATAATAACTTATTTGGTGTTATCCAAACATGCCTTCAGTGTCCCATTTCAACTAGGAGCACTATAATTTAAAGTTCTTTGATAGCACCCATCATCCTTCAATAATACTTATATTCTTTTAAATAAGAATCAACTTAAGAATCACTAGCGTTTCTTTCCATAACTGGTCTGCACACTTTACTGTCGAAACTCTATGAGCCCCCTCTACAATCTCCATTAAAAATCCATTCGTTCGTCAGTTTTGTCAACTTCCATTTGGACAAGAGCCCAAAAATGAGTCATATCTAAAAACTCAAGTGGGCCACACGATAAAAAATAGTGGGGATGGAAACATTCACCATTCAAGCCTTCCTAACCCTGCAGTGATTTTTATATGCCAACCAAACTATTCGTAAGGTTATTCTAACCAAAATGAATCGATGATACAAATATTAGCTTAATCTAAACTTATGTGGCCCATGAAACTTTCAATGGTTGGTGGTCAATTCCCACTTTTTTTGTGGCGTGCCCCACTTGAGTTTGAATATAGATTGTTTGTGAATTCGTGTACTAACATGAGCTAGTGAAATTGATGGATGCCATATTAGAAATCGCGACAGGCCCCACTTAGCTTCTACCTACAGGAAGGGGCAAAGGCTTATGATTCTCAGGTATCTATCTTCCATGTGGTTCCTAAAACACAAAAATTGGGCCTAAACACCTGACTAGAATTGTCTACAACATGTTTTATCATAGTGGCATAAACACCTGATCTTTATGGGGCCCACCATGTTGTAAGTGTAAATTCACTCCATCCATTGGGTGAGAATCTTTATTTGTGCAATAGATACAAAAGATCAGACAATAAAAAAAAATAAAAAAAAATAAAAACATGATGGGATATGCCCCCACAGAACAATGTAAAATTGCTCCTAAAACCTATGCTTGAGTTTTCGATCGAATCTACTTTTTGTCTCTTCACTTTACCATGGTGAGTTTCACCTAATTAATAGGTTCGATAGAAGTACACATCATGGGTGTCCCCACATATAAACCTATGGTCTAAATTGAGGATAAAACCTAATGGATAGAATGGATTTTACATATAAAACTAATATGCACTATAAAAGTGAGTGTTTCATGTTACGTGTAAAACATGGCATAAAAAGGTATTGGAGGGGATTCCTCTTATAAAACACCACACCTAAGCTGGCTAACATGTTCTACATGTAAAAATCCACTATGTCCATGCATCCACCATGTTGTATATGTAAAATACACTCAGTTAATTAGGTAGGATCCCTTATCTTCACTATTGATATAAAGTATAAGCCTAATGACAAACTTAGATGGGCCATGCCAATGGGAGCAATGAAAAATTTGTTCAAAAACTTCTATGTTCATGTAGTGTGGCCCGTATGAGATTTGGATCAAGTTGATTTTTGTATTTTCTTTTCATTTTGGTCAGTAATGCTCGATTAACAGATTTAGTGAAAATATAACACAATGGTGACCAGACACATAAACTTATAGTTAACGTCTCGTTTCCATTGTTTCTTGTGGCCCACTTAGTTGTGAATCTAACTTGGCTTGACGTGTGACTTAACCCATAAGGAAGAAAGATCAAACAAGGAAGAAGATGGAATTTGATAAAAGAGAAAGAAGACAAAGAAAAAGGGTAAGAAAAGAATGAGGAAGAAGATATAATTGAAAGACATAAGAAAGAAAACAAGAAGAAAAGATTGTTGTTATTTCTCTGCATGTAAGGATTACATTGCAGTTTCTTATATAGGAGCACCATAATAAGTTAAAAATGACTTACAATTAAATAATAATAATAATGATATTAATAATAAAGATAGCTCACAATAAGAAATAATTTAAAGCATAAATTTTAATTTAAAGCAAATTCAAATGGCATTTGAATTTGAGTAATATCTAAGAGATAGATCGCATCATAACTCCAATAATGTCATCCAAAAACATAAAGGGAATGGATGTTACACATGCCACATGAGAGCCAACAAAGATTTATTTATTGGTACAGACAAAGCACATGTAAAGAAATCTACTGAGAGGAGAGTTGCTATAGGAGAAAGTTAGGAGATATTTTTGAAGAAATTAATGAATGCTTAATTTATATATATATTTACTGCTTTTTAACCTTTTGTGCTAATCGCAAATTACTTTTTTAATCCGACGGCTACCAATGAGCGGTTGATTGAACATAAGTCGCGACTGTGGTGAGATGACCTCCAGGTGTAGTATTACTGACATGTTAGGCCGCACTTATATGATCAAGACCGTTGATCTGATTGACCCTGTCTTAGACAAGTGATTCTCCGAAAATCATACAGGTTGGAAGATTCCAACCATTTGACAATTGGACTATTTTTCGTTGAAAGTGGACCGTTGCTGTATTTTCTCCCTAGCAGTCTACTGCACGCCTTTAATCGATGGGCTAGGATTTTTCAATATACAAAGTGTACATCTCCAAGGTGGGACCACCTAATTAACCAACGCAGATTGCGTCCTGCCCCCGCCCATACGCATTACCATCCGGGCAGACCTGTGGAGGGACCCACTGTGAGGTATCTGTTTATCAACTCCGTCCATTCATTGTATAAGATCATACTAGGATGTGAACCCAAAGACGAAATATATCCAACGATCAAGTGGGCCACACCAAATAGTGAGCCGACCCTGGTGATGTCATCACTACTGTAACGTGCTGCTGTAGGATGACATCACCAAGTTCCATCACTATTTGGTGTGGCCCACTTGAGCGTTGGATCTTACTAATTTTTATAGTCTCCTTAAAATGATCTTATGAAATGGATGGACGGAGTGGATAAACGGATACATCACGGTGGGCCCCTCCACATGTCTGTTTAACAGCTTCGAGTGACACACGAGCAAACTGTATGTTGGCTAAGGTGCGAGACCTGTCTTCTTCTGTTCAGAAGGACGAGATACGTTGGCTGAGCGAGTGGACCGTACGCATGCACTCAGCCATCGAACAGATGGTAGGCATTTGTCTACATCCAAACCGTGGAAATGATGCACTGTTGATAGAGCATATCCTCATAAAATCCTGACCTCTAGTTAATGCATATTCTTCTATTGAATACCATCCATGGCCTTTTCTCAACCGTCCAATCCAATAGATGTCCACCAGTCTTCCAGTTATAGTCATCCGTTCATTTTCATTTTTTGCGAAGTAACCCATATAAAGTGGGTCCCACGATTCGGGCAATTTATTTTAGAGTAAGTATTTGCCACGTGTTCATTTGCCATGTGCATGCATATGAATCATAGCGCTCTACCAGAGTCGATGAAACTAGGAATGAGTCAATGAGGAAAACGAGGTTGGCTCGCTTTTATCCAGCATCTCCACCATATAAGGAACATGCATCGAGCAATCGGGACCATTGACCTGATGGGCCACCGTGTCAACAAACCACACACCAAAACTTACGTAATTGCATTCATTGAATGCGGACCATTGAACTTTTTTCCCCTCACCATTTTATAATCAAGCATTTTCTTAAATGGCTCAGGCATCAGATAGACCAGTCTCTCTTATTTTTCATCCTTTTTTTTTTATTTTTTTTTATTTTGGTTTATGCTGGAGTCCCTTGTCATAGGGGCCCACCCAATCAACGCTCCCGATCTCTGTAGAAAGTTGCCACTTGCACCGCTCCGGATGTACACTAATGAAATGGGGGTTTTACCCTAACTTGCATGACCATAATGGACGGCTAGGATCTTCCAACTAGGAAAGATTCTTAAACTTGTACTGATGAGATAGGTCCCTTTCACTAAATAAATAAATTAAAAAAAAAAAAAAAAAAACAAATGCATCGAGAAAAGATGGGACAACGACCACTCATTCACCCGACCTCATCTTGTCCTGCGCGTCAGTAAAAGTGTATGGTTGATACACCCAAGGTTTCGTACATGTGGGCCCATTGCTCTGCACTCCAAACCGTTGTTCCCATATTCACCACTGCACATCTCTCAGTCAAATGACTCAAATATTTCATCCTTTCTTCCACTGATCATATACCTTTCTACAACGTCTATGCTCATGCCACCGATCAACGGCTAGGATCTTCCAATACGAGAAGCAAATCAGATCAAAGGTGCAGATCAGCCAATCACATGACCGAACTGTACTGGATCCTACGCCTCAGCAAATCGTTCCTGTCCTGAGGCTCAGGGCCCAATATGCCTCTTTAATGTAACTAGGGTTACCTGAGTTGGAACCCATGGACGACAACTCCTTCCTTAGTTGGGCCCACACAGCCTTGCCTATGTTTATTGAAAGGGGACCACTAACATTGTCATTGAAAAGCTTATGAAAGTTACAGTAAACCAGCAAACAAGGTTTAGCTAGCACCACACGCACCCCTATTCAGGTGCTCCCATTTACACGCAGCACACGTGCCAGCCTGAAAAATCTGTCAGGTATCTGACCGATTAATAGGTGGGCCCTACATTGAAGATGATCAAACTATAGAAAAATATTCTGGCCGTTGGATATTCTATACGAAAACAAGGGATAGTTTAGAAAAAAAATTTCCAACCGTCCACATTCACTGCAGATCTGTGGTCCATCTAATGAGTGAACCAGCCTGATTTTCACATATGGTCATCTTAACGGTGAGATCTTACTTCTTCACTGATCAGATGCAAATGTAAAGGTGCATGTGAGTCTACCTAACCGGCCCACAGAAATACTAGCATGGTGTCTTTTCTTTGCCATGATGGACTAACTCCTCTTTTTCATGCATGCCCAAAAAGAAGCCAGGAGCCAAATGATCAAAGGCCCACCTACTCCAACCTCATCTCTTATTTCCATTGATGATGAGATGAGCATGACATTGAAATTAGAATCATTCCTACCTTTTAAGTTATTTGGATAAGCAAGAAACCAATTAGGGTTGTAGGAGTTAATGGGCCCACATGGACTTGTTAATGTAGAGCTTGAACAAGCCCACAAAATGCTGTTCATGTGGTTACACATGTGCGCGGGACGCGCAAGCCCAGTATAAGTGGGCTCCGCTGCGTCGATGGTGCGGCCCAAAATTGGGCCTGTTACAAAAACAATGGGTGGTTTGGAAAGAAGTTGTCAATGGTCTAGATTATTTAAAGCGTGCTGATTTTCCTGATTAATGGACCAACCTGATTTTTGGACCGGGCCTATCCACAACTGATTTATGTCTTGATTTTAGAGGGTTGTGTTGACTTAGAAAAGCTCCATTTAAATTTGCATTGGTGCACATCACATGGGCCACATTTGTGTTAAGGGCTGAAATTGCGTGGATATTATTACATGGGCTCCTAAAACCAGGACCCTTGTGGGCATGCCAAATGCCGGTGGAAAAATTAACACCACGAAGCTTCGTCATGGACTAAAAAGGCAGTTTGACGCATGTGCTAGCCACCCAAGGTGACTGGCGGTGGCCGAGGGCTCGAATGATATGACTAAAGGATCAATGCGGTCCTATTAAGAGACTTCGATTGACAGACGACTACTAAGGATATCAAAAATGAGATTTGACATTTGAAGAAGGGTTTGACAAAGAGAAAAAGTCGCTTTGACGAAGTATAGGTGACCAGCATCGTTCTTGGCAGTTTCTCCCTTTAACCATTCTCTAAATAAATAAAAAAATCAGATTTTGAAGTTTTTCTTGAAATTAAATAATATTTTTAATTAATGAATACTTTTAAATTTTAAATACATGTGTACATAGAGGTCCCCTGTCCAGCTACAGTGTGAGGGAGACACGTGCGCACCAAATAAGCCAAATGGGGTGGGCGCCACCGCGATTGTTGCTGACAGCCACTCTAGCCATCAGATGTGTCATATCATGTCCAGCCAGGTCCAAAACTCAGGCTAATTTGTGATTCCGGTGGGCAATACCAACAATTAAAGGGAAGCTCGCACTTGATTTTATCAAGGCCCACATGCAACAAAGCATTTTTTTGCGTGGCCCTTCAGCCAGGGAAAATGAAGTCTGACGTCCATATTATATTTCACATACACATCACAATGGGCCTCATACAGAATCAAGAGTAGATGTTCTCCTCTCAACTGTTTCCCTTGGTGTGGCCCACTTAAATCAAGGATTGGCCTGTTTTTGGGGCCGTGGGCCTAACTTGATGGGACCCATCTTATTGTTGGCTCAGTTGTCAGCAACACATCATGTTAGGTTCCACCACATAAGTCTCATGTGCACCAATCCTCATGCGATCATTTCTCAGTATATGCAATGAATTCATTAAAATTTTAAAATACTATTTACATTAAAATCATGATAATTTCATGGGGATCTATGGAGATTTTGGCTGCGTTTGGTTGCACCAAATATAATGATATTTTACACAATTTAGACTTATTAATCATAAAATATCATGCTATTTCAAGATATTTGGTGCAACCAAACCCAGCCTTTAATGCAAAATTTATTTAGAAATTTAAAAATTTTTAAAACCTCAACATAATAATGTAATAATATGTTTTGGTCAATTTGCAGCAAAAATATAGCGGGATTTTAATAATATGAGGGGAAAATGATGGGACGTTTGCGATCGCATGTGAGAAAGAATATGAAAGAAAGTTTTAGAAGTTTATTCACGTTAGGCACCGTTTAAGAGCCTGTCATTTCTATGCTGTACACCATTGAAAAGTAGCGCTTAACTCTTTTGAAAACAAAGAGAGAAAAATTTTGGGAGGCTGCATTTTTCAACCACCATGCACACGTGCAAATGCATCACAAGGTCATGATTCCAACCGTCCATCAATTGCATTATGAGCCTAGCATGAGGTGCGTCATTGACACAACAAAAGGCGCCAAAAGATAATAAGAAAGATCATTGTCTTCTTTAAGTGTTTAAAACCTTAAATCCATCGGAAAAAAAAGAGAACTCAAATATTTTATTGAATAATGTCTAATATCTACTCTTGATTACCCCACTAATTTTTTTTAAAAAACTCTCAACTCATAATTATCAAAAATAGCAAAATTTAATCCAACAGAAGTTACAAAAAATATTAAAATTCATCTCCAGCTTAATGTCCAAAATAAATATAAAGTCTTCAGAAACCTTACTCGAAGAGTCCTAGCATAATTAAAATAATTTCTAAAAAAATATATAAATTTAAAATTCTAAAAATAAGAAAATATGACAAAAATCAAAATTACTAAACTTAATAAAATTTTCTAAAATTTCATTTTTTTAATTAGAACATAATGTTTTCTCGTGAAACGCACAGATGTAGATTGCCGGTTACAGTAAAAATTGATAAGTCATGCCACCCATAATCATACCTGGATTAAAAGTATGGCCAATTTATGGTTTATACTTCAAACGATAATTCCTTCCTATTCGGAATAAATTTCTTCGATCCAAACGCACCTAAGGCTCATTACACCATACCCTACGTAAGATTGGACTCGGATTTAACTAATTGCTCCTGCTTTCGTTTGGCATTCTTTTTATTCAGCCATGCTTAGAATACACATGTCCCGCTAAGTCATGGTCATCCAATCTCCAGGAAAAATCTAAACCGTAGGAGTTGTCAGAACCAATTGAAATGGTTTTTCATTTTTATCCAAACGAATAACCACTGAAAGGTTGTGGCAATGGTAAATACCACTCAAACCCTAGACACGATGCACAGGACGATCAATATGGGGCGTCCAGCTGTATCAATAGCTCGTAATTACACACGTATCGCAGTGCAAGGACCCACATGGACATTGCAATCCAAGGTGGAAAAGATAATCCCATGAAATTTGAGTGTACCAAAAAGCCCATATCCTTACCTGTCTTTCCATGAGTGACTTGTCATGGTCAAGCGCACGCTAACGCTGCACCGACAAAGGCATGGGCGGCGAATGTGCCACGTCATGGAAAACGATAGACCTTGTACAAGGTTTGACTAAATGTAAAAGATACTGTTTGCCGTACAGGATGAGGAAGACCTTTACTCCGCTGGTGGCCATAGTAATATAGCTGGGTAGAATAAAAAATTAATTAACAAAAAAAAAATGATTTCCTTTGTATGATGATTTTTGTTAAGGTAGATTTTTTATTTTATAAATAATCATTAGCTTTATCCACAATAAAAAAATCTCCAAGGACTTGCTGGATTTTCCGAAATTCCTAATAAATTAAAGAAATTATGCTAGTATTGTAATCTTAGCACAACCAAATCAAACATTGGATTGGCCGATCAAGCCCATATTTATCTAGAGACAAATAAATGAATTTGTAATTATTGCACTTTTACATGTAATTATCATAAAAATTTTAAATCAAATAATGCCATCAGTATCTTTTTAATGATGATTTGGCATTGAAGTACTGTAAAAATGCAATTATTTTAATTTTAGAATGAATAGACCAAACACAATAATCGGCAATTAATATAATATGTAAGATGATCACTTTTTAAGGCTAGCTTGTTTTGCCAATTATCCTAATAATGTTAGGAAAGTATGTCATCATTACAATTTTACCAGTTAAACGAAATGTGGAATAAGTTCAAAAGTAGATGTTAGGGCTGTGCACGGTTCGGTCGGTTCGGTTTTGAGGGAAAATATCCAACCGAACCGACTTAGTCGGTTTTGAATATTTAACAACCGAACCGAACGTATGAACTATCACCAACCGAACCGAACCGGATAAATTCGGGTCGGTTCAGTTTTGTCGGTTTATCGGTTTGGGCCTCAATCCAAAACTTTTGTGGCCCATTAAATGCTTCAATGGTTATTCATCATTGTTTCCAATGGTATTGTTTACTTGATTTGGATCTTCTCGAGGTTTGGAATCATGTCCTAAAATGATAGATGAAAACAGATGAACGGAATGGATATACAAAACATAAATCAAGGTGGGCTCCACACAGTTAGGATAACACCCACTGAACTGTTACCTAATTCGCTCCGTTACTGTGCTGCAGAGTCCGTGTCTACGTAAAATTCCTTACTTGACATGAGGTAATTGGTAATGTAGTTTAAATGAGCCTCACTATCATACATTTTAAAAATCCACTCCAACTAGCAAGTGATTAACCCAATTTTAAGCCTAAAGATGAGAAACCAACGTCGTCTTTGATACAGGCAGACCACACGATTGGAAATAGTGTACATGCCACATTACCCTCCAAACTCTTTTAATTTTCTTGGTGTGGCCCACTTGAATTATAGATAAAGATGATATTTCAGTCTTGGGCCTAACTTGGGGTGGCACCCTTACTGGTTAGAGTGGATTTCACGTAAATATTGAAGTGGGGCCAACCTCAACTTGTCACACACACACACACACACAGATCGGTTCGGTTCGGTTGAAAACGATTTATGATTTTCACAAACCGACAACCGAACCGACACTCTCGGTTTTTTATATTAAAAAACCGACCCGACCCGAAGTAGATTGGAAAACCGACCGAAATCGATCGGTTCGGTCCAGTTCGGTCGGTTTTATCGGTTTTATCGGTTTTTTGAACAGCCCTAGTAGATGTATTTAGGAGACAACTATAATAATTTGTAACCATTGCACTCTTTCATGATATTGCTATAGAATCTCCAATTGACATCAATTTATTTTGATGATGAAATTGAAGTAATGCAAAATTGCCATCATTACAGTCAAACAGAGCCGATGTTAAGAGACAGGTAAGGCGTGTTTTATTTTCCAATTCTCATGTAAATGCAATATAAACGTATAATGATTATTTGTAAATGTATAATGATTATTTCCCAGGTAATTCCCATGCGGTTCCCCATGTATGATTTGACTACCTACTTTTGTAATGCTAAAATTGAAAAGAACGTGAAATATATAGGTGGAGCCCACCATTATGTATGTGGCTTATCCACACCATCCATCTTTTTTGGTAAATGAACACATGGCATGGACCAAAAAAATGAAGCAAATTCAATGCTTAGGCGGACCACACCTTAGGAAAAAGAGAATCCAACACTTATCGTTAAAAACTTCTTATTGCCACTGTTTCATATGGTGTGGGCTACTTGAATGTTGGATCAACCTCATTTTTTTATTAATGTCTTAAAATATTCAAGTAAAACTAATAGACGGAGCGGATATATCATATATATCACGGTAGGGCCCATAATTTTAAACTACTACTTTTGGACCGATTTTCGAGGGTAGGAATTACACCGAATTTCAAACAGGGTAAAGAGGTAATAATGACTTGTTTCCAGAGTATTTTCATTTCCCTGGAAAATCAAACAGGCTTGTAAAGTAATTTGTAATCATTGCTTATTTCCTTTATATTATTGTCATAATTGGTGAAACAAACAAACCCTTAATGCAAATATGAAAATTTTGTTTGCAAAACAAGCACAGCCCCTAAAATTCAAATCTATTTTGCAACAATGCTGATGGAAATCCATCTTAGATCATCGCATCCAAACAAGCTGTGAAGGCCACAACATACCTAGTACCTCAATTAAGAGTAAGGCCTAATAACTAACCAGATTAGGTTTAGAAGTCATGCAGTGGGGTAGCAATCTGTTAATGGCTCCAAATCTACAATGGCAATGGACTCAGAATGCCCAAATGGTAGGCTGCCTCATGGATGAGTCGTTGTGAAAAAGGCGTATCGATTGGGGTTTGACACGTATCACATCCACCACCTGATTTTGGAAGGTCAGCGTATCGATTGGGGTTTGACACGTATCACATCCATCACCTGATTTTGGAAGGTCAGCGTTCAGAGATGGGCTACATCTACAGATTGAATGGATAAAAGACACAGAATTGCAGCAATTTTGAAATGGCCCCACTTCCTTCGGTCGCATCACTGATTCATTTCAGATAAAAAAAAATCAGCAATCTAGTGAGTGACATGTCAGTCACCATTTATAATACCTGAAGTGTGTTGGATGCCCTTCAGCCGTTGGGATCACCAAACTGCTTCATCGACTGAAACAAATAGCAATTCAGTTTGAGGCAGAAATAGGTGGAAAACGGAGATCCAAATGAGGTTTTTGTTCCCATATTGCTGGCAAGTGCCAATGGAATACCAAACATCCTCTATAATCCCAATTCAGGAAACATACAAAGCCAGCCGTTAAGCTCGCTGACTGATCCTAAACATGCATAAAGATACCATGGACCCAAGATTAGACAACTATAGAAAGATCATTAGCTTAAGAATCACACAAAAGATAATTGAATGCTTCATGAAATTATCCAAATAGAGATGAACATAGATCCCATCAGCAATCAAAGGTACATGCTAGCATACAACAAGAACTGCATGTTTCTTCCTACAGCTACAAAACCTCTCTTGGAAGGAAGTCCATGTTGCTTACATCTAATCCGTACGATTCATGTAAACATTCCTTTCAAAAATGACGAGTGGTTTTTATATCAGGCAGAAGCACACTGTTCATTTCTAGTAGATGTAAGGCAATATCCTCCATGGAACAATCTTGCAGTATTCTTTCCAGTCTTCTTTGTACTTCTGCGCACACCGAGCTTCATCTCTTCTCTCTCTCCATATCAGCAGAATAAGAAGATACAATGGGTAGGAGTATGGAACTATAGAACTGCAAGAGGGGTAAAGATGTTGAGTAACGATTGCCCTTCTACGTTGTTCTATATGAATATGATAGGAACTATAGGCATGCCAAGTATGCTTGGGTCTTCAGTTCGGGTGAGTGGGGCCCATTGGTTTTTGGTTTCAGCAACTGAGGCCCGCCATGTAGGGCTGCAACTTGGGTTCAGGTCAACCTGAACACGATTAACCCGAGCTCGGTTCAGATTGGGTCAGGTTGTCAAGGTCCTCAGGCTGTCCAGGTTGAGCAAATTAGGATTGGGTTAGGTCGTGTGGGGAATAATCACATGTATCTGGTTCGGGTTGGGATGGCTTGGGTCAGGTTGGGCTGAGTATGAAGGAATTTGGGTTGAGTTTGGATTGGAGTTCTGTTCAGGTTGGGTTGTGGGTTGAGCCTCTTGAGGTCAGTTCAGCTCAGGTTGACCCTCAGCCCGACACAACCTGCCCAAGTTGCACCCCTACCGCCATGTTCTTTGGCCTTTATTCCCATATCAGAAGATCCTAACCTTAATATTTGCAGAACGTAATGTTGCTGTAAGATTGAAGCATTAGAATCTTATAATCTGGGAGCTGTTCCGGGAATCCCCCATCCATGGTGAGGCCCATCAGATCAATGGTCTGGACCCATGAACCATGGGGAAAACTTGTCTGATGTTGAGTGCCTCAGTTTCTGGGGCTCAGTAACCTATATTCCTCATATAGCCAATAGAAACCAGTTTGAGAAATTACCTGGCTCCACAAGGTAAGCTAAATGACAGTGCCAGCAACAAATCCCCAAGGTAATTGCAGTGCCTAGCAACTCCCCTGCAATAAAGTGTACGAATTTTACAAGGAATCACGAGTGATGAAAAGTCATAGATTCATAGCTCACATTGAAAGATGTGCATCTGTGGGCCCACCTTGAAGATGCCCTGGCCCAAAACGTCAGGTCGGTGCACTCGTGACATGTATGAAAGAGGTGGATAGTCAAAAGAATCAACCAACAAGTCCATATACAAAGTACATGTGCCCCACATGTGCAAAAGAAAGGAGTTGTCACAAGAATCGTCCAATGGGTCCACATTTAATGTATGTGAATGGTTCACAAGATGCGAACCAACCCAATTCTTGGGCCAGGGATCTGATGGGCAGCTTGGATTTCACAAAAGGCTGCACAAGTCCTGTTCTTATCTCTCCCAATTATCTATTGTTGGTGTATTAACCTGTGTACTACATTCCATGCTTAAAATGAAAAATATATTTTTAGTCTTACTTCATTCTATTTAACTGTGGATGAGTTGGTATGGTGGTTGTATGTGTGTGTCTAACTATTTGGATGAGTTGGCATTGTCTGTGTGTGTGGGTGCATGCATGTGTGGGCATGCGTGTGTATCGAAAGGTAAGCCAGTAGAGTTTTTTTCATATAGCTTAATCTGAAGAAGAATCATGCCTGTGATCTTTCCATATGAAAGGAAAACCATTTTTTTTTTTTCATGAATTATGAAATTTTGTTAGAGGGCAAGAACTGCAGGTCAAAACCGTCTCTGTTTCCATAGGAGTCAGGCCTCCTTTTTCCTTTTTTTTTTTTGTTTTTTTTTTTGATGAATTATGAAAAATAACAGCAGGCCAAAAGCAGACTTCCATGTGAGCAATATGATGTTATGTCATCTCTCATCATGTCATATCTGAGAAGAAATCTGAGAGATGAGGAAATTGTTTATCTCATCAGCCTCGTACAAGTTCTTGAGGTTGTTTGATGCGGACATCAAGCCCTTTAGGGTTTATTAGCTTAGGAGGCGAGTGACACCTATATCTTTATGGCTCGATGATGACGGGCTGGATCGTTCGTGACGACTTGAGGAGCATTGAAGACCTTACACATGTAATCCGAAACTTTGAGAAGACCCCACCTTGGGAAGACATGTGTAAGTTGCTTGGAGGAGATGATCGGACCGTTGGATCGTGATGATGATGTGATCGGACCGTTGGTTCGTCGTGGCCCACTTTCATCACACCATCATCGGAGCCCATTGGACATCTTAGATTTGAGTTTATTTTATGCATTTTTACTTATTTGAGTTTTGGGTTAGTGTGCACACGTTTTTTCATGCAAACGTCTTTTTTTTTGAAATTTTGTTACTAAGGGTATTTTGGTAATTATGCTAATTTCGAATTTTATGAGGGTGTTGCCCTAAACCTTTTTCATTAGTTATTGATTATTAATTAAGAAAAGCTTGGTGGCTCCTCTTCCTCCTCTCTCTCTCTCTCTCTCTCTCTCTCTCTTGGTACTTTATCTTCTTCTCCAATCATCTTCTTCTCCTTGCTTCTTATGCCCCTCCAACATTCCTCTAAGGTAAGTTCTTCTTCCTTCTCTCTCTATCTCCATTATTCCCAATCCTTGGATCCTAAATTTGATAATCGAATCAAAATCCCAAGTTCTCAAATTTTCAAATCCCTAATCCGAGAAAATCCTTGATCTCTCGGACTAGTGATTCACATTGGATATTTAGGTATGACCATGCAAGATCGGGAGGTTCCATTCCTCGCCGGATCCAACCTATGCATTATTTGAATTTCTTACTTCATAGTTGTGATGATAGCCCGTTCCATTGCATGCCTCTTTGTGGTTTTCTAAGTTTATGATGGTTAATGTTGAATTTTTATATTATAATTGTCTTTTGTTTCCGCTGGATTATATATGTTCATGAGCATGTATCATAATTAGGGCGTCCTGCGTCAAATTTGGTATCAGAGATTAAGGATTGCATGGTTATGTTTAGATCGAGTTATCAAATTAGGGTTTTAATTTTAGGTCTGTTTTAGGAAATTTTCAGATTTAGAAAGTTTCCAATTTTAAAAACTTTCCAATTTTAGAAAGTTTCCTAATTTGGAGAATTTCCAGATTTAGAAAGTTTCCAATTTTAGAAAGTAACCTAATTTGGAAAATTTTCAAATTTGAGTCGCATCATCTAGAATTAATTAGTGTCAGTTCATTGTAGTTTAAATTCATCGCATTCATATTGTGAGTCATCCAGTCCATAGAGTTGAGTTTAGGAAGAACCTAGGACAAGTCCTCCGTTATGTGCCCATTCGTTTTGGTCATGGTTTTGGATTACACATCTCTACCATGAATCAGAATCAAATTTTAGAGGCTTTGACCGCCATAGCTCGATGTCTGGACAACATTGAAAACCATTCTAGAAAATCCTTTCAGGATCTCTTCAACAAATTAGAGGCATTCAATCAGACTAGCCCTAGCTATGGAAAAGATAATCAACATCATGCCGTGGTGAAAGACAAGTTGAAAGAATCCAAACATGATGTTTATGAAGTGGAAGAGTACGTGCCTAACGTCACTATGATGAAAAGGAAGAAATTGAGGCATCGCTCATCATCATTGAGGATGACGAAGTGTGTGCTAGTGATGAAAAGGTCAAAGGAATTGAGACTACACCACTTCCAGATGTCATGTGCGACTTAAGTGATGTAGATTCCCAATTTAAGTCTCTTACCATAATACACACGAATGAATTTGAAAAGGAGACTAGTGAGGATATGATGGTGGACACCCACATGACTTATGATATCCCACCAGATGATTTATGGGATAAATTTTCACCTAAATGGGACATTCAGCACACAATCGATCTTGTCCCTAGGTCGGTCCTATCAAGCTTTCCTCCATACCAGGTGAACCCCACGGAAAATACAGAAATGCAGCGTCAATTTGATAAACTTCTCGGGGAAGAATTCAGTAAGGAAAGTTTGAGTTGGAGTTTTGTTCTATGTGTCATGCCTACCTTTTTCACTTCCAAGAACAATGGCATATGGCACACATGTGGGCATATCCTAACCGTCCACAAAGCTTCAGTCAAGTGTCATGCCATCGTGCGAAGTATCCACATCATGGTAGATATGATGGTCAGAGTCCCTATCCTGCATCTTGATGACATTTTGGACACAATGGCTGATGTCAAGATTTGCTCAAGACTTGGTATTAATAGTGTGTGTTCTCAAGTGTTGGGATACCTGAAAATCATCCTTGCTATAATACTTATAATGAGAAATTATGTGTCACCCATGAGAAGTGTCATTTTGTTTCAGTTTTCCAAGTTCTAGGTCATAAGATTGTTTATTTCCAGTTCGTTGATTTTTCAAAGCGTCATTTAGTTTCAACCATGTCTGTCATCCAAAAGTCTTCAGAGTCGGCTAATGCATTTGCACGACACATTCATGAATTGCATACATATATTAGACAGCGGATTAATAGAAGCAATGATAGTTATATGCTTTCAATTGACTCACATCGTAGATTACTCATATCGTAGATTACAAGAAATTCAAGAAGGAGATTATGTAACAGTGAGGATAAGGCTAGAGCGGTTTCCTTAGGGTACCCCTATGAAATCACAAGCGCGTAGTGCTGGACCATTCAAAGTATTGCAAAGAATTGGGTCCAATGCGTATAGGATAGACCTTCCATCTGAAATAGGCATTATTCCAACGTTTAATGTGGAAGATCTAGTCCCCTCCCCTAATCCTACCATTGACCCTTCTTCTCTTTCGTGGCCATATTCTGAGTTTGCTTTACAACCTAATCCTCCCCTTCCCCACCCTATTATTCGAAGGGAAGAAGTTGAAGGGATTGGGGACGAAGAGACAATTTCCACAAGAGATGGAGGTTTCCAGAGATATCTTGTCAAATGGAAGAATAAACCACCGTCAGAATCTACGTGGTTGACAGAAGCAGAGTTGCAAAGCGTTGACCCAAATTTACTAGAGCGCCACAAGAGTTTTAACTCGTCGGAGTCGAGCTCTTCTCAGATGAGGAGAATGATGCGGACATCAAGCCCTTTAAGGTTTATCAGCGTAGGAGGCGAGTGACACCTATATCTTTATTGCTCGATTATGACGGGCCTGGATCGTTCGTGACGACTTGAAGAGCATTGAAGACCTTACACATGTAGTCCGAGACATTTGAGAAGACCCCACCTTGGGAAGACATGTGTAAGTTGCTTGGAGGAGATGATCGGACCGTTGGATCGTGATGATGATGTGATCGGACCGTTGGTTCGTCGTGGCCCACTTTCATCACACCATCATCGGAGCCCATTGGACATCTTAGATTTGAGTTTATTTTATGCATTTTTACTTATTTGAGTTTTGGGTTAGCGTGCACACGTTTTTTCATGCAAACGTCTTTTTTTTTGAAATTTTGTTACCAGGGGTATTTTGTAATTATGCTAATTTCGAATTTTATAAGGGTGTTGCCCCAAACCTTTTTCATTAGTTATTGATTATTGATTAAGAAAAGCTTAGTGGCTCCTCTTCCTCCTCTCTCTCTCTCTCTCTCTCTTGGTACTTCATCTTCTTCTCCAATCATCTTTTTCTCGTTGCTTCGTATGCCCCTCCAACATTCCTCTAAGGTAAGTTCTTTTTCCTTCTCTCTCTATCTCCATTATTCCCAATCCTTGAATCCTAAATTTGATAATCGAATCAAAATCCCAATTTCTCAGATTTTCAAATCCGTAATCCGAGAAAATCCTTGATCTCTCGGACTAGTGATTCACACTGGATATTTGGGTATGACCATGCAAGATCGAAAAGTTCCATCCCTCGCCAAATCTAACCTCTGCATTATTTGAATTTCTTACTTCATGGTTGTGATGATAGCCCATTCTATTGCATGCCTCTTTGTGGTTTTCTTAGTTTATGATGGTTAATGTTGAATTTTTAGATTATAATTGTCTTGTATTTCCGCTAGATTATATATGTTCATGAGCATGCATCATAATTAGGGCGTCCTGCGTCATTGTTCTATTACTATGTAAAGTAGGGACGGTAGGATCTGGATTTAAGACACTGGGAGAATTCTCAGTCAAAATCTATCGACACTCTGCTTGCTGATGGAAGGTAAGAAAGAATATGGGCCATCCCAAAACCTACTAAGAGTAGTGGCTTTCTGTTGGGTGGCATAGCTGGACAAGGTGTTGACAAGTGATCATTTGCAAAGTAGAAGGATAATTAATATGAACTGTTCCATTCTGTGACCAAGGGACACAACAGAGTTTGTGATTGTGCATGCCTTGCTTATTCAGTGCAGATGAGTACCCTTAGCTTGTTTAGCATGGCTTAAGGTCAAGTTCTATTATATACTCCCCAAAAGCTTGGAGGTTCAGTTTTAGGCTCCCTTAAGATCAGATTCTTTGGAATCTTTGGATTAAAAAATTATTGTAGTATTTATTAAGAGAAACCAGATCTTTCTACAATAAAGCTGGAAGAATCGGACAGTTGGTTGAGATGGAGAATAATTTATTGGACCTTGATATTCAGGAAGCTGTAGAAGTCAAGACCAATAATCTAAAAAAGGGGATAGAAAGGGTGGTGGAACATACTTTGGAGAACTTTGAGTTTCAATGGTAGATCAATTGGTATTCCTATTCATGCCAATGCAGGATATTATTCGAGATAACATGGACACTGTTGACTATTCCAACAGTATTATTAGCAGAAACTATGTTGCTGATTCAAATTAATTCGAGATTAGAGCTCTGTAGCTAGGGGTCAGAAATCATTCACAATTTCCAGGTCCTCATGTCATTGAGGACGTCTGCTAATGCATTTGATGGGGACATCATGCGTGAGGTACCTCCACTACGCACGTACGAGAGGAGAAGAAGGAAGGTCCCACCGTCGATATACCTTGGCGACAACATGGATTGAAGACCCACAAATTGTGGGAGGAATGTTGAGAGTCTTAGAGTCTAGGGTGGACCCTATCATGGCCCACCACCATAGAACTTCATAGAATTTTGGTTTTTATTATTTTTCATGCTTAGGTTTTTTTATGGTCAGATTGGATTGGTTAATAGTTGTTTGGTTTTTATTATTTTTTATTTGGACCTCTTTTTTTATGCGCACATGGCGCAGGGGCACTTTAGTCATTCTCTCCTCTTAGGGTTTCTTTTAAAACTCCAAGAGTGGGGGTCGTGGGATTTTTCTAATGGATGGAATAAAGAAAAGCTTGTTTTTTCTCCTCGTGTGAGGAGACATGAGCCATAAGAGGGTGGGAAGCCCCCCCTTGTTCATCAAGGGAAGACTACCAAGGTGTGAAGCCTTGTCCCGATCCATCCCCTATCATCATCATCATCACCGTTTTCTCCATCATCATCCCTTCTACGTTTTACAGCCCAACAGATCAACAGTTGTATATCTTTCAGATTCAGCCCAAAACGAGCCTATAACCTTCGACGGGGTACTGCGATCACGCCATGGATCGAGACGAAACTTGAGGGACCAAGACTCCAGCCCGAGCCGACCGGACTGGAGGTAGACCCTACCCCCACACGTGTCCCCCCCACACATGCGAGCTACCCGCGCACGTGTGGCACATGTGTGGGCCCCACGTGTGGGCCTTTTCTTCCTGGTTTGATTCCTCCCTCTGGCCAATAAACCTTTCTAATCTAGAAACCCCAACCCTAGGTTACCAAATCTTCATTTTCCCCCAATTTGAGAACTCTAATTTTGCCCTAATTTGCGGTTAAAGAATCCCATTAATGATGGAATAATCCTACACAAGCTTGAGAGTTTCCACATACCTTGGAACTGATTACATTGATTATTTTGGATTGGAATCAGCCCTAACTTGTGTGTAGGCTTGGATCTCCATGGATTCCCCTATTGAATGGTTTGACCTTGTTGTATGATGTGGAAATTGTGATATTAGTTAATTATTTTGGTGATCTTAGTCTGATTTCTTACATATCATAGTAAATTTTCACGTCTTGCATTAGCATTAAACTAGACTAGTAGCTATGGGGGCTTACCTCAGAGGAATGCAGATTGGACCGAAGAGATTTGAGAAACATGGAGCTTTTCCAGGTATTTTTTCTCACTCACTTGCGGAAGGCAATATGAAATCCGATAGGGAAGGGCTCTTTAGACCCTCCTTGCTCTTTGGGATAGTTCCCTTGTAGTTGTTCTTTCCCTTTGTAATAATAAAGGTTTGTCTACCAACTAATGAGCATGTGTCTATAGGCCAGAAAGATACATACCCATCTTACCAGATGTTGTGAATGTATATTCTTCATGAGCAAGAGAATGCCACAACAAACTGTTTAGGTTTTATTTTTGTATTCATTTTCTCATTTTCTTTTGAACATGTGAAAGTAAGCTTCATTAATGGAGTGCACTCAGGGAAGCAAAGATCCACACACGCGCACACACACACACACAACATTTAAACCGATACAAGCAACACCAAAACTTGCATGCATGTCAAACTTAATGCTGTCTTTCCTTAAGTTTGGAATGCTAGCATGAAGAGGGGGAGAATTTACTAACAATCACCGGCATCAGTTGGAAGTAGGGACTGCCCAGATCTGGACTTGCTTATTTGCCCGTGCTCAGGTTCAGGAGTTTCCTCAGTATGGACACCTCCATGCCGTCGAAACTTAACAGCGACAGGACTTGGTGATCTGGTATACCTGCTGAAACCTCTACAGAGTCATTCTCCTTCTAGTTTAGAGAGGGATTCTTGGGTGTGTGAACAGGAAAGATCTGGTAGTTTTTACAGGGTGATTCACAACTCTGGGTCAAGAGCAGTGAAGGCACCAATAGAATTCATTTGATCGTATGGGGGCCACAAAGGTTTATTGCACTAGCATAGCCGGTAGGGAGTAGGGTTCTCATGGTGGATGATGGGCAGAAGAGGAATACGAACACGCCTAATATGTGTAGCATGTGCATGTGGAATGCAGAGTTTATCAATCCCCTATTCATAAATTGTGTTTCCACCAAAGCACTTTCTTTGATCTCTTTAACTGCAGATGGGTAATGCCAAGAGTTCATTGGACCTTTTTTTTCCTTTGTGTGGCATGGGGGTGGGATCCATTGTAAGGGAAGTAAAAAGTTGTGGAAGTCAACTTCTAGTGGGTGTATGGCACATCTGGAGGGAGTGAAATAACAGAAAACTTCGCAACCGGAATAGGTTACCAGACAAGGTGTTCAGAAGGACAAAGCTGGATCTTATGGCTTGGCTTCTTCTTTTGAGGAGTTTGCTAATTGTTCTTTAGATTCTATGGTGTTTTGGTCATTTGTTGTGTAATGCTCATGTAGACTTCTCAGTTATGCTTTCTTAATAAAATTCCTTACCTTTCATTGGGTGGGAGAGTTCAGTCAGGAGTAGAAGGAACATCTTGTCTGTCACTCAAGAATGGCTCATCAAGATAGAATAGAAGGAATGTCCTTCATTGGTGTAAGGTGCTTAAAGATCCTTCCTACATTAATCATAGGATGGAGCAGCAATACCTTCAATTGGTCAAGGGTTTGAATGTATCATGGATATAAAGGATACTATTTCGAACAATTGATGAAGAGCAAAAAGAATCTTTCCTTTTTGGTGAATAGCAATTTATTCAAAAGAAAGAAAAGAAAATGGCAAAAGACCCTAAACAGGTGCCCTTGACAAAACAAGCAGAGAACAAAACAGGGAAAACAAAGCCGCGTGCCCAAGCAGCTGCTGGGACTGATTTAAGAAAAAAATGAAAGAAAAAAAAGAAGAATACCGCACCTCACCTCACCTCAAAACTTCAAAGGCCTGCCAGAGACCTATCCTCAATTAGGAGCACCCTCACAATCCCCTCTTTGGCTAAGGAATCAGCCATATTGTTTGCTGCGCAGGGAACATGGGAAAGGATATCTGCACGTCAGCACATAGGTCTCTGATTTCCTTGATCACATCTGCCGATCTCCAGATGAAACACCCTCCTCTAGCCCACTTGATGGCATTTCTTGAATCAACCCTTGATAAACGCAGGGAGAAGGTTAAGCTCAGCAACCAAATTGATGGCCTTTAACAGCCACTTGGGTAACACTAGAATCCTGACTACCGATTGGCCATGAGAGAATCATCAGCTCAACAGCAATATCATCACAAACTACACCACTGATGCCCGTCAGCTCTGGGTTTCCAATTGAGCAGCCATTGAAGCTAAATTAAAAGTACCCATGAGGGGGAAGCGACCACACCAAAAGGCTTGGACAGTTTCCAATTTCATGCACGACAGCTTCCCAATTTGAAACAATCTAAAATTACCTGCTATGACAGCTTCCCAATTTGAAACAATCTAAAATTACCTGCTACGACAGCTTTCAAATTTGAAACAATCTAATAGGATCAGATTCTAAGTCTGCATTCAGCCACGACCCATTCTCTGATCATGCGAAACACTTCGAAGATTAAAATCGAAACTGGTAGCCACTTTCTAACTATTAAGGCATGCAGATGTGGGCCAGACAGCTATACGGTCCACCTAATGGATGTGGATGTCGACCGTCACACTCTACGGCCCACCTAGCTTCTTTACATTTTATATTTAGTGTGTATATTGGATTAGGCCTTATTTGGAATATGAACATTATCAGTAAGGATATTTTTGTACTCTTTTTTTTCATTATTAATATAAAGCGGAAGAGTGGGGACGTCTAGCCCTCACTCTTTTTCCTCTCTTCTCTCGTTTCTTCTCTTCTCTTTTTAATCTTATGATTCTACATGGTATCAAAGCATCCTTGTTACTGACCTAATCGATCTTTCTCCCTTCCATCCTATAATTCTTTTTTTTTTTTTTAATTTATCTCTCCGATCCTTATGTGCTGAAAATCTTTTAAGAAACCTAGGGTTTCCTTTCTTTTCGTCATGTGAGGCCTTTGTAATGGTCTGTGTTTGACAAGGGGATGAAGTGTTCATGATTATCATCTCTCATGAGTTGGACATGTGGGTTGATTGCGACCATCAAATGCCGTGTTCGTGATCACCAACACACATGATTGGTTGGAACGTGTGGATGCGTGGGCTGGTTATTCTCCTTAAGTGTGGTGTGCATACGATGTGAAGCATACAAATTAGGTGTTTGTTGGTCGTGGAAGGTCAGCCCTTGTTTGTATAAGATTATAGTATATAATCTAGTCCTTTGTCCTAGATGGAATAGAAAAGTGATTCAAGAACTGGACTAATAAATCCATCTGATTTTTTAGGGGTCCAAATAACCTCTATTAAATTAAATGAACTATCTTCAGTGGTTCAAATCCACCTAGGTGTTTTTAACTGCCAAGGAAAAATTAAAATACTTGACCACTGAAAAACCCGATGAAAGTGCTAGAACATATGATCAATGGATACAGGAGAATGTTTAGGTTATGGCGTGGTTGTGAAATAGTATAGAACTTTCCATTAGTGGGAATGTAATGTTTTTGGATACTACAAAAGAAGTGTGTGATGTGTTATAAGAGATGTATTCATCCAACAAAAAAATCTCTCAGATGCATCAGTCATTTGAGGAAATATTTGATTTTCAACAAGGAGATAAATCACCAAGTGAATATTATTCAAAAATTTAAGGAATGTGGGAGGAGCTGAATATGTATCAACCCCTTACTATTGATTTGCAAAAGCATCGTCAGCAACAAGAGAAGTTCCAATGTAGCCAAGTTTTTACCCAAGTTAAAATATAAATATGAATCAATTCATGCAAAAATTTTAGGGGGCAAGGACGTGACATCTTTGAATGAACTCTTGGCTTCATATCTCTAAATGAACTCTACAATAGGTATGCGATCACATATGCGAGTATGCGATAGCATACTTTGTAAGTTTTTTTTTTTTTTTTTTTTTTTTGAAGTGTATTTGTAAATGAAGTCCCAACTTGTAAGTTGTTCGAGTTATAAAGTTATCATTTATAAATAAAATTTCTATGTTTAAAGTTCTTAATAATTAATTCCTGCTTTAGTCTTAAATCTTAATGTAATTTGTTGATTGGTCTGTTAAATTTTATGTAAACATAATACAAGTATTTAAGTAATTAAGTATATAACTTAATTTATAGAAGGTCTAATAGTCTTAAACAGTCAAACTACAAAGAAAAAAGTAAAAGAACCCCAATCTAATCACTTGTAATAATTAGGCATAGTTTTTCCTAATTTTAATAAAAAAATCAATTTTTTTTTTTATTTTACACTTTTTTAATTTTTTTCAAACAAACAAGAGGCTAGAGTAATATGTGATCGCAGTGCAAGCACCATATACTGGTTGCATATGATAACATATGCGATTTGACAACATTGGGGAACGATAGGTCTCATCCGGCTAATTCTACATCTACAACTCAATAGCCACGTATGTCTAGAGAGAAGGTTATGCTTACTTAAGAAAGTATTCTGAGTCATTAAAAAAAATCTACAGAATCATACTGATCTACAAATTCTGCAGCTACTTCCACTCCTATGGCTACATTTGTGACCTCAAATATAGCTTGTTTAGGATACAAGTTCTCCGCTTCATGGGTCATTGACTCAAGAGCATCTGACCATATGATAGCTGAGTTCAGTTTATTTTCCTCTATTAATACAGCGTTAACGGATTCATCTGTCACTTTGGTAGATGGTACATAGTTCAAAGTATGTGGAAAGGGTACTGTTCCTCCAAGTTCTTCCCTTTCATTATCATATGTCCTTTATGGCTTGTTTGGCACAATGGATTTGAGAGGAAGTGATGAGAAGTGGAATCCGTGATATGAATTCTCCTCAATTCCAGATTTCTTGTTTGGCAGTCAGAACTTGGAGAGAAGTCAAACAAGAGGGAATGGACGGTGTGGATTTTAATCCCACCGTATGCCCACCTATATTTTGGATTTTGATCCCACCATCCATCCATTTTTAAATCCATGCCGTCCATCCATTTTTACTAATCATTTTATGGCAAGATCCCAAAAATAAAGCAGATCCAAATCTTAGGCGGACCATACCACATGAAAGAGTAGTGATTGAATCCCCACCATTAAAAACTTCATGGTGGGCACTGGAATGTTTATTTTCCATCCAACCTATTGACAAGGTCACAAAGACCTAGATGAAGAGACCACACAAATATAAGCTTGATCCAAAACTTTTGTGGCCCACGAGAAGTTTTTAATGGTTCAGTACCACTGTTTCCATTATTATGGTCCACCTGAGATTTGGATGTACTTAATTTTTTGGATCATGCTCCAAAATGAGTTTTCAAAATGGATGGACGATGTGGATGTAAGACACACACATCAAACTATGGATGCCACAGTCAGGAATCCACCCAACCCGGGATACATCACATTGGGTCCCACGTTAGAGAGAATTTCTCATCAAATCCCACTGTTTTGGGAGGAATAAAAAAAGTGCTGGGAAATGCACTTTTAATTTCTCATTGATTCCTATGAAATCCACTTCTCATCAAATCCACTTCGCCAAATAGAGAAAGCAAGTGATTTCTTATCACTTCTCATCAAATCCATGGTGCCAAATGGGCCATTATATCCCTAAATGCCTTAAGTTTTTTGGTCTGGTGGCAAGCTCACCAAATCTCTTAACTACTTTGTGACTTTTTATCCTGCATATTGTATTTTCTAGAATCTTAAAGATAAAGAAGAAGATAGGTGGAGAATATGAACATGATGGGTTTTTCCATCTTAATCTTGATGTTGTTGGCGCAACAAAACAGAAGAACATTTCTCTGTATCGATGGCACCACTGTCTCAATCATCCATTGATGCGGACATCGGTGGTGCACCTTTTAAAGTGTATCAGAGACGGAGGCGACGTAGACAGAGTGTTGGAGAGGAGGACCTTATGTGAATGTACGTTGGGCCTGTAGATAGATATTTGAGAGAGAGAGAGAGAGAGAAGAAGAGAGATTAGGGTTAGAAACCCAATCCTCCACGTTTTTATTATAATAAGGCTTATTTGCCTTTTACACTTTACTGCCTAGAAAAGAGAAAATAACATAAAAAACCCTTTTTGTTTCAACACTCCCCCTGAAGTTGGTGCGTGAATATCTATCATGCCCAACTTGCCAGAAATCTCACAAAGAGTAGTGGAATTTAGAGCCTTTGTAAATATATCTGCCAACTGATCTGAAGAGCGAACGAAGGGTGTGGAAGTTCTCCTGAAGCAATCTTCTCTCGAACGAAATGGATATCAACCTCAATATGTTTAGTCCTCTCATGAAAGCTTGAGTCTGGAGCGATATGAATGGCAGCTTGGTTGTCACAATAGAGAGGAATGGTTGAGTCAGAGAATAAACCTAACTCTTTCATGATGGACTTTAACCAAAGTAGCTCGTATGTCCCATGAGCAATAGCTCTGTACTCTGCCTCTGCACTTGACCCGGAGACCACTTGTTGTTTCTTACTTCTCCAAGTCATCAGGTTTCCTCCCACAAAAGTACAATACTCAGACGTAAATTTTCTATCTGTAGAGCAACCTGCCCAATCCGCATATGAGAAACCACATATATTCACATGCCCATGATTCTTGTACAAAATTCCTCGACCTGGACACGTCTTCAAATATCTTAGGATATGATAGACCGCCTCCAAGTGAGGCTTCCTGGGAGAATGTATGTATCGACTCACAATACTCACTGCTTGAGTAATATCTGGCCTTGTAATTGTCAAATAAATCAATTTCCCAACCAGTCTTTGATATATGCCAGTATCTTCAAGCTTATCACCTATGTTTGCATGCAATGAGTGCTTCTGCTTCATGGGGGAAGGCGCTAGTCGTGAACCCAACTTTCCTGTCTCCTTGAGAAGATCAATGGTATATTTTCTCTAAGAAATGAAGATGCCTTTTGATGAGCGGGCCACTGCAATTCCCAGAAAATATCGCAGACAACCCAAGTCCTTCATTTCAAACTCCTTGCTTAGTCGATGTTTGGTTTGTTGGATGAATTGCAAATCGTCACCAGTAAGGACAATGTCGTCCATATACAACAGCAAAATAGTTCTTCCCTCTGGGTGTGAATGAATGAACACTATATGATCTATTTGGCAGCGCTTGAACCCAAAGAAGAGAACTGCAGAACTAAACTTTGCAAACCAAGCTCTGGGAGACTGTTTTAAACCATACAAAGCCTTTTTCAGCTCACACACTTTTCCTGATTCCCCCTTAAGCTGAAAACCAGGGGAAAGGTCCATGTACACCTCCTCAGTCAGATCACCATTTAGAAAAGCATTCTTGACATCCAATTGGAACAGAGGCCAATCCAGGTTAGCCGCTAGAGAAAGTATGAGACAAATAGAATTGAGTTTTGCCACAGGAGAAAAAGTCTCAGAATAATCAACTCCGAAAAGTTGAGTGTAGCCCTTAGCAATCAGTCGAGCTTTGTATCTTTATACAGTACCATCTGCACGGTATTTGATGGAGAAGACCCATTTACAACCAGCTGTCTTCTTCCCAAGAGATAGAGAGATAACATCCCATGTACCGTAGAGCCTCCATCTCAGCTTCCATAGCTTGTTTCCAAGCAGGTACTGCCAAAGCAGCATGAACAAATATGGGAATAGTATGAGAAGATATAGCTGCTAAGAATGAACAATAGGATGGTGACAGAGACTCATAACATAGAAAATTTGATATAGGATGCAAAACTGGATGATGACTACGAGTGCGAGTTACAACAAGAGAGGAAGAGGTACCTAAGGTTAGACTCGGATCCATTGCCACGGATTGAACATGAGTTGGTCTTACCCGCTGACGAACATAGGTAATGAGTTTCTTCGGTTCACTAGTAGCCGGCGGAGTGACCAATGCAGGTAATGGAAGAGTAGGTGAGGAGGAGCCAAGTTCGACATTAGCACTGTAGAAAGCACGATTCTCAAGGAAGGTGACATCCATGGAAACATAGAGCTTCCTGCATGTGGGATCATAGCACCTATACCCCTTATGTTGCATAGAGTATCCAATGAAGATGCATTTAATTGCTCTACAGTCAAGTTTGTCTCTGGAAGGACTAGAGTTATGGACAAAACAAACACACCCAAACACATGGGGGATAATATGGAATAATGGTGAGGATGGAACCAGGATATGCATTGGGATTTTCCCTTGAAGGACACGGGTAGGAAACCGATTAATCAAGAAACAGGCCATTAGAACTGTGACTGACCAATATGACTTGGGAACATCCATCCTTAGTAATAGAGAACGTGTAACTTCTAATAAATGGCGATTCTTTCGCTCGGAAACCCCATTTTGTTGAGGAGTATACATGCAGAAAAGTTGATGAATAATGTCATTATCTTGGAGATAGTTTGTAAAAGACTTGGATGAATATTCCCCTCCATTGACAGACTGCAAAGTCTGAATGGAACAACCATATTGATTTGTCACCAGCTTGTGAAATGTTTGAAACAATGAGAATAATTCATCTCGTCGACGCATGAGATATACCCATGTTACTCGTGAGAAATCATCAATGAAAGTAACAAAGTATTTGAACCCATCAAACGAGGCTATGAGACTAGGTCCCCATATGTCAGAATGGACAAGTTCAAATGCTTTGGTACTTCTATGTTCAACCACAGGGAATGAATTACGAATGTGTTTGCTAACTTGACACACTTCACAACCAGTAATATTATCACTTTTATTTAAATTTGAAATAATCAAGTTCAAGACACGACTTGGAACATGGCCTAATCGAGCATGCCACAAGCTTACAGACTCATTATTTGAAGCAGTAATTGGAGCAGTAGTATCAACAGAAAGACAAGAGCCACTACTACTATTAGTGAATGCCGTCAATAACTCCCCTTGTTTTAAAAAGTAAAGACCATCTCGTTCAAATCCCGTACCAATAATCCTCTTCGTACTGAAGTCTTGAAATATACAAGATTTGGGAGAAAAAGTTATACTGCAATTCAGAGCACGGGTGAGACTACTGACAGAAATTAAATTCACACGAAATTTTGGAATATATAGGACATTTGAGAGAATAAGAGAGGAGGACACACGAACAGAACCAATATATTGTACAGGAGTGGTGCTACCATCAGCAAGACGAACAAACCGAGAACAGGATGTAACAGTAGAAGATGTAAGGAAGTAACGCATACAAGTCATATGGTCAGAAGCCCCAGAATCGACGATCCAAGTGGATGGGGCTGAAGAAGCATGCAAGGAAGTACCTGTGGTTGCAACGAAGGAAGTGGATGAGAGCTGTAGATCAGAGGAAGGCGTAGTGGATGTAGAAGGCTGCTGCGATCTCAGGAGTTCCATAACTTCTGCTCTGGTCATCAATGTAGACTCAGAAGGAGAAGTATCAGGGATTCTGACATTCTCCATAGGTTGTTCCTCAACATCTATTGTGGCAGCATGTGCTGAGGGATAGCAATGTATTTTGAAGCATTGTTCCACTGAATGCCCCGAGCGGTTGAAGTGAGTACAGAAGTAACGTGAACCTCCACGTCTACGTCCTCGACCACGAACTGAGGAACTATCACGTGAATCAAAACGGCCACCCCTTCCATTAGGTGAAGCAGTGGAAGATATAAAAGCTGCTCACTCTTGTGCAAGAGATGATAAAGTAGTAGGCGTGGTCATCACTTGACGACGACTCTCCTAGGTATGAACAATAGAGTAAACTGTCTCAAGCGATGGAAATGGGATCGTAGCAACTAGCTGGGTATAAAGGGACTCGTAGTCTGAATTTCGTCCACCAAGAAACTTGTAAGTTTTGGCTTTGTCTTCACGTTTGCACACTATTTCGGCACTGCTACTATCCGGTAGTTCACTTAAAGGCTGCAAATAACCCAACTCTTCCCATCTACTCTGTAAGGCCCCAAAGTACTCAGTGACTGACATATTATTTTGAGCTAGTGAGTAGAGTTCTGTCGTCAACTGAAAAATGCGAGGTTCATTTGAGGTCGTCCCATATGATTTTTGGAGTGCAGTCCACAAGGCTGCGGCACTTTCATAAAAGAAATAAGCAGATGCAACATGTTCTATAGAATTTAATAACTAGCCCATAACAATGGCGTTTACAGACTCCCATGCATCAACTTTTGTGGGATTTGTAGGTTTTTTGTTGGCACCTGTCAGATATCCGAATTTTTCTTTTCCAACAACATACATTCGGACTGCTCGGGACCACAACAGAAAATTTTTCCCATTGAACTTGGTAGAAGTAATGGAGAGTGGGCCCTCAGATGATTTTGAGTCTATAGTTGCAAAAAAAGGAAGAAAAATCTCAATACCAGGTAGCCAAAGAGGCTTCAATCATTAGCTTCAATACATGCAGAAAAACATCTGGAGACCCATGAAAACCAGCCCTGGCATCAGATTATCGGTCCGGTACTCATACAGATGTCAGATCTTTACTCCGACCGCTTCCGGCGACCTTCCCGGCGTTAGGTGTGCAGTCCGACAGCCTTCGGGGGGTTGGATCTCGCTTCCGGCGGCCCTGCCGGCGTCAGGTGTGCAGGCCGACAGCCCTGGGGGGGGTCGGATCTAGGTTCTAGCGCCCCTGGTGGGGTCGGATCTGGGTTCTGACTGCCCTGCCGGCGTCAGATCTGGGTTTCGGCGCCCCTGGTGGCGTCAGATCTGGGTTCCGACAGCCCTGCCGGCGTCGGATCTCAGGTCTGGCGAGCCTGACGGCGTCGGATCGCCCTCATGCAATTTCGCTGCCTCCTATAGGTGAGGCTGTGAGAAGAAGAACTCCAAGAGGTTCGTAGGTGGTGCGGCTGAGAGAAAAGGCACCTCCGGTAGGGTCCACGTGATCTAGGGAAGCAAGGACCTCCTTGACTTTGATACCATGTAGACAGATATTTGAGAGAGAGAGAGAGAGAGAGAGAGAGAGAGAGAGAGAGAGAAGAAGAGAGATTAGGGTTAGAAACCCAATCCTCCACATTTTTATTATAATAAGGCTTATTTGCCTTTCACACTTTACTGCCTAGAAAAGAGAAAATAACATAAAAAACCCTTTTTGCTTCAACAGGGCCCACCAAGCCCATTTTCTGACAGGACACAAGACCCCGCGCACATGCACATGCACATTTGGAGGTTCATTAGTGACGTGCGATTGCAGGATGATGATTGGAGGTTATCTAGACCACGGATCTTCAATTGGATGGAGATTGGACCATTGCTTTCGTTCGATTTGGCCATCCAGACGTTGGATCACGTCAGGCCCACCTCAAGTGGCCCACTTCTTATTTTTCACTTTTCGCATGTTATAGACATTATTTAGAGACATATAGATGGTTTAAATTTGGTATGTATTTTTTGGATTATGTTATTTTAGATTTGGGACATGAATGGCAATTTTGTAATTTTCATGAAAATTTAATATAAAAGCCATAAGGCTAGACGTCCGTCCCTAGAATGGGATTTATGCATTGTTTTTTTCTCCTCCTTTTGAAGAAGGATTAAGGTTTCAGGATTGGCCCTTCGGGCGTGAGGATTCCACCCCGATTTCCATTTTTTCTTGCATCTCGGCTTCTCTACGCACATGAAAAGGTAAAATCCTTCATACTCTTGAACCCTCCTCTTTCTTTTGAACTCTCGTCGATTGTCCACAACTTGCCCCTCTTTCTTCTTCATCCTCCCTCCTTTTTTCCCTCATTTAACTTCCCCAGACCTTCAAACAGTCTACATGTGGGTAGCTACCCACATTCGTACTGCCATTTGTACGGATGGAAGGCTGTCCGCACATGTGGACGATTGCGCACGTGAGTTCCTCCCTTAACTTAGGTTGTTTCCTCCTTAATTGGGATTGACTTATGCTAGATTAAGGATATTCTCATATTCCTTAGATTCTCCCCTTTTACCTTTATGTGTACTTCATGCTAGGGGCATAGCCCTAATAATTCATCACTATTCTTTGGTTCGAATTCTCTATTCCATTGTGCCTGTTAGTGGTCAGCATTAATTTTCATGACTTGAATATCATCCATTGATCACACTTACATATAGAATTAGGGCATAGCATAAAACCCCCTGCATCATCCATCCTTAAAGATTTTTAAAGGTATTATTCCTTCCTTGTTATTTGTGTCAGTTCCATACTTTGGATAAATTTAAGGCAATCTAGGGTTAAAACAGTAGGAGATAGTTGGATGATAATGGTGAGGAGAAAAGAGGAGTAGAGTGAGAGAGAAGAAGAGAAAAAGAGTAGAGTTTAGGGAATGTTGTATGTTGGAGAAACATGCTCTCACACACAAAGCTTTATTAGAATAAGCATACAGTACACTGCAGGAGAAAAAGAAGGGGTGTACATGCACCTACAATAAAAGAGCAAAAAGAGAGCCACTTAATATACTCACACTAACACAAATACTACTCTACTCTGTAGACTCCCCCTCAAGTTGGAGCATAGATGTTGATCTTGCCCAACTTGTCACGAACACAATGAAGACCAGGTCGACTTAAAGACTTTGTAAGAACATCAGCAAGTTGATCCCCAGAGCGAACAAAAGGAGTGATGATTTTCTTAGAGGCAACTTTCTCCCGTATAAAGTGACAATCAACTTTAATATACTTGGTGCGCTCATGGAAAACAGGGTTACGAGCAATATGTATTGTCGTCTAGTTGTCACAATGCAGAGGAATAGGGCCTGAAGGAGTATAGCCAAGTTCGGTAAGAAGGGTGCGAAACCACACGAGCTCACAAGTCACATGAGCCATAGCACGATATTCTACTTTAGCTGAGAACCAAGCAACAACCGGTTGCTTCTTGCTTTTCCATGTGACAAGATTGCCACAGAGGAAGGTATAGAAGCCGGACGTGGATCGACAATCATAAATACTACTCGCACAATCGGCATCGGAATAGCCTGAAAGATGAAGATGTCCATAAGACTAAAAGTGGAGGCCAAGGCCCAAGGCTGATTTAAGATACTGAAGTATACGGTAGACAGTTGTGAGATGTGAGGAACGGAGAGCTTGCATGAATTGGCTTACAACACCCACAACAAAAGAGAGATCTGGGCGAGTAATCGTCAAGTAGATGATCCGACCTACAAGGCGATGATACATGCCAGGATCAGAGAGGAGAGTACTATCGTCGGGCTGAAGCTTCTGCGAAGTATCCATCGGGGTTGCAACAGGTTTGCATCCTAGCATGCTAGTCTTAGTGAGAAGGTCAAGAGCATATTTGCGTTGAGACAAGATTACCTTGATTTTGGACCGAGCAACCTCAATATGCCTAGGAAGTAGCGAAGAAGACCAAGGTCTTTGATCTCAAACTTCTTTGGAAATTCTTTGACATCCCTCATTCCAACCGTATCACTGCCTAACAGAACAATATCATCGACATACACAATGAGGATCATGATGCCCATCGACCGTCGACATATAAATAAGGAATGATCGGCATGGCTACGAACAAAGCTAAACTCCATGAGAGCCTGACTAATTTTGTCGAACCAAGCACGGGGGGACTGTTTGAGCCCATAAAGGGCCTTCTTCAACCAACATACTAGAGTGGAATGATGGGAAGCGACAAAGCCAGGAGGTTGATGCATGTAGACCCCTCTTCTGCAAGATCCTCATGAAGAAATGCATTCTTAATGTCAAGTTGGAATAGGGCCAAGATAAATTGACAGCCAAGGAGATCACCACACGAATAGAGTTAAGCTTAGCCACCAATGAGAATGTCTCGAAGCAATCTACGCCATGAGTCTGTGTGTATCCCCTAGCAACAAGTCGAGCTTTGTAACGATCAATGGAGCCATCAAGAAAGAATTTGATTGTGTATACCTATCGACATCCAACAGGTTTGTGACCTGGAGGAAGAGGAACTAGCTCCCATGTATGATTCTTCTCAAGAGCAGATATTTCTTCCATCATCACTTTTGTCCTGTCAAGACTTTGAAGAACATGTAAGAGAGACCGAGGAATAGCCTGTGATGAAATGGAAGCTGCAAACGACTAAAATGATGGTGAAAGATCATCATATGAAACGAAATTGTTAATGGTATACTGGGTACATGATCGTGACCCTTTGCGCAAGGTAATGGGAAAATCTAGACTTGAGGTAGGAGAATCACCTAAGCCAACATCCAAAGTGAGCAGAAGGATGGGTGGCTGAGCATGTAAAGATTTATCTCAACGATGATATACTCGCAGAGGCTTAGGGTCACCCACATCACCAACATAATTAGGAACAGAGGGGAGAAAAGTCTCCCAGTGATCACTAGTGACAAGAGGAAGAGGAGAAGCATTATCCCCCCCCCCCCCCCCCCCCCCGCCGGACTCGTAAGAGGATCACAGAGGGATCGATCGTGAGCTGAGAAAAATGGAACATCCTCGGAAAAGGTCACATCAGCAGAGATATATTTCTTGCGAGTTGAGGGGTCATAACACGTATACCCTTTCTAGCTCCGAATGTACCCTAAGAAGACACATTTAGCTGCCGGAAGGCTAAGTTTATCATTACTACCATTCAAAATTTGAGCAAAGCATATACAACCAAAAACTTTAGGAGGTAAGGGAATATGATTGTCATGAGGATACAATAGAGTAAATGAAGATTTGTAAGACGATACGAGAGGGAATACGATTTATAAGGAAAGTAATAGTTAAAAGAGCATCACCCCAAAAATGTTTAGGTAGGTTCATTCCAAAGAGAAGGGTACGAGCAACTTCAAGAAGATGACAGTTCTTTCGTTCTGCGATACCATTTTGTTAAGGTGCGAACACACGATGTCCGAGAGAAAATACCATGTTCTTGCAAGAAGGACACAAATGCAATGGACATGCACTCCCCTCCATTATCACGGTTTTGATTGAACATTAAAACTGAGTGCACACTTCACGATAAAACACATCAAACACTTCTCTTAAATTTCAAAAGATAAACCCAAGTCATGTGAAAATAATCATCAATAAAGGTAACAAAATATTTAAATCCAAAAGTGGAGGTAACCGAGGCTGGCCCCCAAACATCCAAGTGAACTAGTTCAAAAGGATGAGGTTTCCTCCCAGAAGTACTTAGAGGGAATGTAGTATGATGATATTTAGATAATTCACAAATATCACAATTTAAGCGTTTAGTAACAGATAAGGAAGGAACCAAAAGTCTCAATCGAGCTAAGGAATGATGGCCTAAGCGACAGTGCCACTGTGTCAGCGAGTCTCGATCAAGAGAAAGTGTACTCGAAGCAGTGACGGATGTATCATTGAGAAGATAAACACCTCCTTACTCATGCCCCCCACCAATCACTATATTCGTTTGTAGGTCCTGAAAAAGACAATAAGAAGGAAAGAAGGTAATGGAACAATTCAACGATTTAGTAAGAGAACTAACAGATAATAAATTTAATGGAAAACGAGGCACATGCAAGACTAAGGACGATGGCAAGGACGGAGAAAGAGAGACGGAACCAATTCCAGAAATGGGAGTTTGGGTTCCATCTGCAACGGTGACATACAGTATGAGAGTGGGAGGAAGGAGAATAAGAGGAGAAGAGATGTGACTTACCAGTCATGTGGGAGGAAGCTCCAAAGTCTATGACCCAGTAGGTAGGAGAGGAAGACGCAAGAAGAGCAGTACCTGACTGAGCCAAAGCTGCATGAGAAGGCTTAGGAACATCACAAGCATGAAGCCACATCAGGGCATCATATGCAGCTCGAGAAATAATAAGAGAGTCCTGAAAAAGGCTTTTCAACTGCAATTGAGGTAGCTGCGGAAGACTGTCCCTTAGGACTAGCGGTGGAAGTAACAAAGGCGACGGCACATGTAGGATAACCATGGAGCTGCCAGCAATAATCAATAGTGGTTCCACCACAATGCGAACAAATCTGAGAACCATCATGTCCTCGTCCACGTCCACCACGACCAGGAAGATTACGACCACCTCTATTGCGATCTCCTTCACGGCCCCTACCACAACCACCATAACCAAAAGTACACCCCAACTCAAGAAGGGTGCTCGAAAGCCAGACAGAATAGAAGACTGATCTGCAGTAAGGTGTGCCGAACGCATGGGTGACACAAATGAATGTGAAGGATGAGTGGAGACACTAGCACGCTGGCACATGGCATAGACAGTCGTCAACAGGGGAAGAGGATCCTACACGACAACCTCGTCCCGAACATAAAGATAATCAGAGTTCAATAATCAGAGTTCAACCCGACTAGGAACTGCATGATCTGAGTGTCATCCCGCTGCTTACATGCATGTTCATGATCGTCTTTACATTTAGAAGTGGCTGATATAGGTCCAACTCATCCCACATGCCTCGAAGCATCGAATAATAATCTTTTAGAGATCTTTAGTCTTGTTGGAATTGACCAAATTCTTGAATGAGTTGAAATACTCGTGAAAAACTTTGAGACTCAGAGAACATATCACGAAGAGTATCCCAAATGCCTTTAGCCAAGGACAAGAACATCACCGATTGCCTAACCGAAGAATCCACACTATTCAACAACCATGCAATAACTTGATAGTTTTCTTTTGTCCATGTCTTGTAGGTGGCATCTGTGGAGCTTGGAGGATCATCCAGAATATACAATAGCTTCTCACGGGCCCCCAAAAAGACTTTTACAGATTGCGCCCATTGAAGATAGTTATTACCATTCAACTTAATGGAGGTGATTTGAAGGGGGGTGGATTCGAGAGAACCCATGCCTAGAGAAGAGGACCCTTTGTCTTCCATAAGTGACTCTAAGGAGAAAAAGAAATTGACTTAAACAATCCTCTCACTCAACCTTCCAAAGGAGTGAGAGACAAGCCCTAAATAATCAGCAATCCTCCAAAATAACAAAAAAAAATCCAATGAGATCTGACTCAAATGAGAGAAAAACGGCCTGGTCGCGCGTCCATTTGGGGTTAAAACCCACTCAAACACGAGTAGCTGGGGAGGAAGATCTTGGTGCATCTTGAGGAGAGAAACTAAAGAAAAACTAACCGATTTGAAGTAGATCGAGGAAAATCTGATTAGGGGGCCGGTTTCCAAATTTCTCTATTTTGGCCAAAACACCACGAAAGCGGGCCTCAAAAAATCATGACAAATTCTCTAAAATCACAATCTATCAAACCCCTAAACTTCCAGCTCAAATGGGGTCCATGCGTCCGTACAACGCTGACATCAACCGTACGGCTGCTGACGTCAGCAAGCCGACAGTCGCCTCTCAACTTGTTAGATGCGAAATGACCTGATCTATGCTCTGATACCAAGTAGGAGATAGTTGGATGATAATGGTGAAGAGAAAAGAGGAGTAGAGTGAGAGAGAAGAAGAGAAAAAGAGTAGAGTTTAGGGCATGTTGTGTGTTGGAGAAACATACTCTCACACACAAAGCTTTATTAGAATAAGCATACAGTACACTGCAGGAGAAAAAGAAGGGGTGCACATGCACCTACAATAAAAGAGCTAAAAGAGAGCCACTTAATACACTAACACTAACACAAATACTACTCTACTATCTAAAAAAACCTTATGGATTATGCAAAGGTTAATAGGAACTGGGTAATGGGGAGGCTTAGACATGGGTTTAAGGGAAAATTAAGGATTTGGAAAAGGGACTTAGGATTTTATGAAAAAATATGAAAATTCAGATTTGGGGATTAGGTTTTCTGGAAACTGAGTGAGAGGTTTTGCTTGTGAGAGGTTTAATTAGGCTTAAGTAAGGGTATCGGGTAAAGAATTAGGGTTTTGAGTTAGGGTTAGGGTTTGAGAAATTTGGGAAAATCTGAAATTTGTTAAGGGAAAAAGGTTAAAATAAGGGGGATTTGATGGGAATTAATGTAAGAGTTGTAAGGAATATAGAGAAAGGGATTTAAGAAGAATGGAAGGTGGGGCACACGTGTTAGCCACACGGTTGCTGGATGGTAGCGCACAGCCGTCCATATAATGGGATCCACGTGTGATGGTGTGGGAAGCTAAAGGAGAAAGAAATATGTCTAAAGAGAGAAAACTCCTTCAAAGAAAAGATTGGTGCGAGAGTCTCATTCAAGCCATGACGAAGTCACACCGTCGGATTCTTCGAGTCACAAGAAGAGAAGAAGAGAAAACCATCTCTGAATTTTTTTAATTCCAAAGCTCCATCAGGGTTACACATCCAAGGGGGAAGTTTTTATAATCCATCCTCAAAATTTAATACCCAACATGTCCCAAAGTGCCCGATTTTAAAATAAATCAAACTACACACAATAAAACTAATTTGAACTATTCACAAGACTCAAAAATAAAAGTGTACAATCTGAAAACTAAACTACCATGATCGCATGGTGGGCCACCATGCAATCGAACAGTCGAAAAGTCTCATCTTTGTGATCCAATGGTGGGATATCCACAAAAGTGGAAACCCATGCTCCAAATATGCAGTCCACATGCATCTTCCCAATGTGGGATCTTCCAAATGCACGAACAATACATGTGGGGTCTTCCAATTGGGCCCGCGAGCTAGCCCGGCCTATGGATCTCCTATCTAAAGGGTGGCCTGAGGTGGGCCAGGGTCTGGGGCTCTCCTCCTGCTTCTCTGGTACACTCTGATGTCCGCATCACTATTACTTAGGTATCTGCACCTTAGGAACCCTCCCCTGAACCCATTCACCACCACCTCTTTGCAATAGAGCAAAAACAGCCTTGGCCAGTTGGCCTCTTGGCATTGGTTCCAAGCTTTGTTGAATCACAAAATGTGGGAAAAATGTGTCTTATCATTAAAAAATACATATGGTGTGGGAATTGAACTATGGTAGCATGTATGCTCAATAGGTGTTCTTGAATTTCTTATCAATTAATTAAACAAAGGTGTGGAATGATTGATAAAAGAGAGAGAAGATAAAAAGGAGAGAATAAAAGGAAGAAGAGAAAAGGAGAGATTAGGGTTCACACACACCTTCTCTTTTGTTTATTAACGTGGTTTACAATAATGCTATTAGTAATGTAGAACAATATACTTTTTACTGTAGCATGAAAGACAAATAATGAATTAATCTATCTCCCCACCCAGTAGATCCGTAGATAGGAGAGATTCCTCCTCCTTTCTCGCCTCCGAATCAAGCTTCTAATTTTCTTCTGCAGACCCCGCCCTAGGTACATTAATAAGCACCATGTCTGAGATCACGAAAGTTGCCCTGGATTTGAAATGCCCTCTCCCTTCCCTTGACATCGTCATATCTATTTCAAGCTTCTTCACTGCTTTCTTCTTCCGTCATAACCCTCTTTTTATCCCTCATCTTTGGTCCAAACTGAGCTCTTTGACCACTAGCTTCTTGCCCTGAAGCTTTTGCCATGGAGCATCTTGTCTGCCCTCCCTAGTTCCTCCTCCGAGCTCATCCTCACAAAGGCGAAACCTCTGTAAGCAATTGTGAGCTTGTTCCTCGGAATGATGACTTCCATCACAGCTCTAGATCTTCCGAAAACCCACGAGAAGTTTATGAGAAGTCGGCCTTCCAGGAATCCTTCTACATGCATTGTAGGGTATGCGGACACATCTAACGACCTATTTCCCAAGAATGGTTTTGATCTCCTCATCGTCTCCTATTTCCCATGTTCTTCATCGTCTGCTTCTTCTGCTGTTGAACCTGTCTCGAAACTTTCGTCGGCCTTCTCCTTCCCTTGTTTTGTCCTCATCGGCCGCCCCCTGCAGTTTCTAACTCTTGAGTTTAGCTTATGGATGTGTATTTGCATCATTCTTCCTACGACACCATTCTCTCGACTTTTCAAAAAATGTATTATTTTCTGTGGGTAAAATATCATGTTTCTGGAGCATGCATGGTTTTCGGAGGGTACTTAAATTTCAATTTCACAGGCCCGCGAGCATCGCTTCACCCTCATGTATTACTTTTTCTACTATTTTCCCTTCTTTTTTTTCATTTTTTTATTACATCAAATATGTCCCCGCCCCATTTTGAGGCGAGACTATTCCCTACGGATGCACACAATCGCCTACAAACCACATGCATCAGGTAACCCCAGGGAGGGGAATCGAACTCACATCCATAGGGAGCACACCCACTATGCTTGATGTTCGCGCAAACCCCATGTGGGTACTATTTTCCCTTATTTCTTTGGCTTAAAATAAAATTCTGACTGATGTGGGCTGATATAGTTCAATACAAGCAATACCAATACGTGACAGTGACGCCCGTACCATATCATTTTTTCTGTTGGGCTGATACACCCCCGATTCCAATATTCGGAACCATGGTGAAAGCCGTAGAAACTCTTTAAACCTTGTAAATACTTCATACAAAAAAGCAACTAACTAATTCCGCTTGGCAAGTTGAGTAACATTTTACCATGTAAACACTTTTGTTTACCTCCAATAGATCTTCTTTTGTTTTTGTTTTTGTTTTTTTTTTTTTTAAGAAAAAGAAAAGAAACAATTTACTCCTTGTCTCTCCCTGAAAAGTACCAGTACCAAAAACAAGAAACTAATTACCTGGTAAAGACTTTACCAGTACCCAAATTACCCCTAAGGGCAGCACACCAATTAGGAGTGGAATCAACCAACCCAAACCACAAGCAGGTGAAACTTCAGGCCTAACCTGAGATTACACCAATTGCAGTGGTAACAGAAAAGCATGCTTTGAAAATAAATTGCAAATGCACCAGAAAAGCATAACTTTCCGAACCTTACCAGTAACCTGAAGCAAGCAACTTCCCTCCAATAACTTTTGGAGGCTTGCCCCATATATGAGCTTTGGGGTTTTTCTTGAAAACATGCTTTTGCTTGTTGGCTCCTCTAAAAACTCGATACCTGCACAAGACAAGGACAGTTTGAGAATTACTAGAAATTTCTAGAAATTGCCTACTAAAAAAGTTTGCCATTTAAGGTAGGTGTTCGGGTTCACCACATGAATGCAATATCCTGATTGTCAAATAATAAAAAAGAAAAATGCTCTAGCGCGATAAGTGCATGGGAACATTCCACGACCTAGTGGACACATGAGCAGTCCATATCATTGATCCAGTCCCCATTTGGTCCAAACCACTCTTGATGAAAATACACTAATTGGAATTATCCTAACTATCCAATCAATAGGATACAAAAGTGGACAGTCAAGATCATTTACTGAAAAAGGAGGTCCAATCACCGATCTTTCATTCAGAGTCCACCTTGGATTTCTTATGGCTCTAAATAATCAATTTGGCTCAACCATGCCCACTCAGCATTATCTTTCCACAGTAGCTCAAGAAGGTTGGTTAGACCTAGTGGACAGTCCAGATCAATGCTACTGCCCACATGTCCAAATGCAGCTAGGGGCATGGGAATGCTCTCATGCACTGGAGTATTCTCCAATAAATAATGAAATTTGTTTACCCAATTAAAAAAACTAGGCAGTTGGCAACAACAGCTGCTTTTGTTAGCTCCACTTTGTTTCCCAAAAGCCACCAACCCTGGACCAGTGATAGAACAGTCAAATCACTTGAAAGAATCATAGACAATACATGGAAGAAACTGAAAGGGATAACAATGGTATTAATGGTTCAATTCAGAAGCACATATGAGGAAAAAAAAAAAAAAATTGTTCTACTTGAGCTCAGTACAAGAGATAACATGACCTGTTGCTACGAAACTCTAGATGTAATTTATGCTAAAGGAATGCAATTATGCACATACCTGCAGAATATGTTGGCTGTGTTGGGGACAAAGTACTGACATCTTTTGTATACCAGCTAACTCACAACAAGAAAAGTAATTATTCAATAAACTTTCTTTCCAGCTGTTCCTCCCTCCCTTGGTTGCATGATCCCCCCATGAGAATCTCACAACATGATATCTCTCTTCTCTCTGCTTTTCTGGATTTTTGAGATTCAGATCTCACAACATACTATCAAAACCGGCTGATTGAGGATATAGCATTCATCTTGTTTGGTCACCTTCAAACTGTGTTTGTTGTTTCAAGGTCGGGCCCACTTCACTGGTCCAAGGTTACAGATGAGTGCAGAATCTGACAGGGGAGATTACTCCAAGTATTCCTAGTATAGTTGAGGTTCTTTCAACATTTAAAGGTCAGTAAAATTTACTCAGATTTGATCTGGGCTGTTGATATTCATAATAGAGATCAACATCTGCATCTGATTTTTTGGACTTGCCGATTTTTATTTTTTATTTTTCCATCTAAGAATGATCAATCATTGTTATTTTGTTTGGGTGATGTTTTGAGGTGTTCGCCCAATAGTTGCACAGAGCGTGATGCAAAGCAGCAACAGATTCAGGAGTGGGAACAGGGAAGCATCTCTTTCAAAATGTTAGCAAGTATAAACAGCTAGAAAGTGTGATGGGAAGCTGGAGCAACACCTGATTAGAAGGATCGTGCAACTAATTTAACTCTTTCTCTGTTAAGGATGCCTTGCCTTGCTTTGTTGTCATGTTCTTTGCAGGAAATTGCTGTTGTGATTAAATCTGTCCCTGTTGGACCTTGGTTTTTGAAATACTGGATTGTGGATTAGTTACCCCTACTGCAAATTGATCACTCTTGAGAATCTTACCTCCTTTTTTTGGTTCTTGTATTAGATTTGCTGAAGTTTCTTAGCTTTTAAGGTGTATTGAAATTTGTCTCTTCTAATATGGTTGCATCCTCTTCTGAAGTCACATCTCAGTTGTCGGAAAGTAGTTCTGGGACTCATGTTTTAGATACCAAGCCTTCAAATAACGACGATTAAGTTAAAATAAGCAATTACCTTCAATGGCCAAGAGCTGTGAAAATTTAATCAGAGGAAAATAAAAATTAGGTTATGTTAACGAGTCTCTTGTTGAACCACCCAAAAATTACCCTAAATACAAAAAAAAATTAAAAAAAAAGAAAAAAGATATTAGCCACAGGCTCTACTTGTTATCCTCTGCAAAGGAAATTTGGGACACAACTCAAGATAATATTCTAACCAAAATAAAGAGGATTGAAACACCAAGGGTACTTGAACTGTTGGATGAACTTGATCAAGAATTTGAGCCTATCCATACATATTCTTAGAAGTCAAAGTGTTCCTAGCCTTAACAATGTCTATGCTCTTCTTTTGAAAGATGAGTAACATAGAAAGGTGATGGAGGAAGCCATTTTTATGCTAAGAAATCAGCTCTTATTTCCAAGGGACATAGGCCATGGAAAGGAGTTGAATCAGAAACCAGGATGGCAAAATGACAGTCATGATTTTGGAAGTCGAGGTAGAGGCAAAGGGGAATGATTCTGCACTCACCATGAGCAGAGGAACCACTACATTCAAGGTGTTCGATAACCGTAATGGTGGCCATAACGGGTAACAGCTAGCCCTATGGCCGTTTACCATATGGGCTGTAACATTCAAAAAAGTTTTAAAGGAAGAGACTGAATCGGCCCGATTGGACTGTTACAGACCTGTATTGACTCGTTAAGGACTTTTTTTTTTTTTTTTTTTGAATGGCCGTTACAGCCCCATATCGCATAGCATACCATTACGTAATGGCTGTTACATAAATGTTTTTTAATACCATGAGTCTAGATTGATACTTGCTGGAAATCGCACAGTAAACCTTCCTTGGTACCCAAGCACTGTGGCAATAATGTTTCTATCAAAACTACCGAAAGTCAAGCCACTAGTAGTACTAGTGGCTCCAATCCTTCTGGTGGACTCATTCAAGTGCCCTGCACTGAATATGAGTCCAGATACAAATTATGAAGCTATCAAGAGAAACATTGCTTTTGGACCTTTATCTAGCACAACTATTGTGCAAATAGGTACTTGCAACTTTTGCTTGTGCAAATAGGGCTATCTACCAATAGCCCTTTGGGAAATTCACTCGGGAACCACTAATTATGTCTAGTACATTAAAAATCCTTTTCTTCCATTGATCATACTTGTCGCGGAAAAGTGCAAGTAGCGGATGGCACCTTTATGAACATAGAGGGACAATCTTTACCCTATTTCTTCCAGTTTGTCCTTGTCCTCAGTTCTTTATGTCCACAATCTCTACTAACACATTGTCTATAGGTAATCCCACAAAGTCTTTAAACTATTCTGTAACCTTTTTCATACTAATCTTTCAGGACCTGAAGATGAAGAAGGTGGTTGGTGATGGTCATTAAGAACATGGATTATATCTTCTGGACTCTCGTACCAGCTCTCACCCTACTACTTCAGTGCGAATAAAGAACTTCATATGTGGCATTGTCAGTTTGGCCATCTTTCCAATAGTGAAATATGTGAACTTTCAAAACATCATAATAGTGTATTTCCTCTCTGAAAAATAATTTAATTAATACATTCTAATGGTTGGACGTCTCCTATAACTGCTTATGTTGGATCTCATTATTTTGTATCTTTCATTGATGATGCATCGCATGTGATCTACATATACCTCATGAAAAACATCTCCAATAACTGCTTATGTTGGATTTCATAATTTTGTATCTTTGATTGATGATGCATCACATATGATCTAGATATACCTCATGAAAAACATAACAGAAGTATTTCATCACTTTAAAACCTTTCACAAATGGATGTGCAACCAATTTCAGACAACCATCTTGATTCCTCGCAGTGATAACAGAGGAGAATACATTTCTACAGAATTTCAAGCATACTTAAGAGGGGCATGGGATTGAATATAAAACCTCATGTCCACATACTCTCAACAAAATGAAGTGGCCAACAAAAATCCTAATTTACTTGAAGTTACTAAGGCCCTCTTGGTAGAAATGCAGGTATCTAAGATCTATTGGTTTGATAGTGCTTTTCGCATGCTAATTAACTGGTTACCTATTAAAGTTTAGGAAGCTTAAAGTCCTGTTGAAAATTTTCAAAAAAACAAAAAAAAAAAAAACACCATATTTCGACTATCCCACTCCAAGTGTATGGTTACATCTGCTTTTTCAACAACTATGGATCCGTAGAAAAGAAACTTCTGCAGACATGTACTAAGAGCATTAACTCACCCACAAGAGAACTAGGTTGTCTAGTTCTTCCTGTTCCAATTGATGGCCCTTGCTCAATAGTGCTGCTTAAAAACTCCTAGTCAAACTAAATCATGATTCACAAGGAGATACTCGTTTATAAATGGAAGAAAAGGAGGCAAGAATCAACTCCATGAAACCCCTATCACATATCTTCTAAGTTCTAACCTCCCGAGCTGAAAAACCCAACATCGTTGTTTCCAGAGTAGCTATCCACGTGGCTTTAAGAAAAGCACCACCAATACTGCACATCCTATTGACATATTTGTTTCATAATTTGCCCCCACTACATGAGTCTGTTCTTGCTTGGTTAGTTTTGTCCCTATTCCCCAAAAGAGTAGTGTTGCTCTTGTAAATCTATCCTGGAGATTAGCCATGGAAGAAGAGATGGGAAGCATCCAATTGGTTGCAAATGGGTTTTCACAATAATAAGTTAAGATTGGTGGTAAAGGGGTTCATGCAAACTTATGGAATTGGTTACTTGGAAACCTTCACTCTCATCGCAAAACTCAACTTCATCAAAGCTCTTATCTCCTTGGCAGCAAATCTAAACTGGTAAGGATCTGCCAAAATAAGTTTACATGTCACCTCCACCTGGTCTACCCGTAAGGGGGAGGAATGAAATCTTTTCACCTTAAAAGAGGATATCCATCTGTTAGAACAGTCACCAAGTGCATGGTTTGACAAGTTCAATAAGGCTCTTCTTGAGTTTGGTTTTGTTCCATGCAGCACGGATCATTCCCTGTTTGTCAAGGGTAATGCTTGTAACACTAATATATTGATTGTTTATGTGGATGATATTGTTCTATTGACGATTATTAAATCACCAACAAGGAATTACAAGATCATTTACCGTCCTTGGCATAGAAGTTGCACGATAAAAAAAAAGAGAGGATTGTTCTTTCCCAAAGGAAATATCCCCTTGATTTACTTCAAGAAACTAGCAGTCTTGATTGTAAATCCATTGATACTCCTCTCAACCCAGATTGCAAGATCCGACTAGAGGATGGAGAACTGCTTCCAGATCCTTGAGCATTTCAACAATCGTTGGGAAGCTAATTTATCTAATGATTACATAACCAGAATTTGTCACGTTGATGGGGGTTATCACTCAATTGCATGCTCCTCGACATAGCAAAACAAATCATATGATAAATAAAGGGCTCACCAGGACAAGGGATACCTCTCATCCTAGCACTTACAAGTCGCACTTTCAGACGCAAATTAGGCAAGACATAATTGATGATAGACAATCTACCTCCAAACTTTGTACATCCCTTGGTGGTCTCTAGGGCAAGGTGTTCCATAACGGTAACGGTGGCCGTAACGGCCGTTACGGACCCCGTATCGGCCGATATAGCCCTTTTTTATTTTCTAAAAAAAACTGTTACAGGACCGTTACGGGGCTGTTACGAGGCTGTTACAGGTCCGATACGGTCCGTTACGCGACCATTACAGCCTGTTTTTTCTGTAACGACCGTTACAGCCGTTTCGACCACGTAACGCGTAACGGTTATGACCGTTTCCGTTACGTATCGGCCAATACGGCTGATATGTAACTGTTTTGGGATACCTTGCTCTAGGGTTGTCAATGGGCCGGGCTGGCCCGATAGCCTGTCGGGTCTGGCCGACTTGGGCCAATCTTGGGCTAGAGTTCCAGGCCCGAGGACCAGGTTCAGGCTAAAAATTCAAACCCATTTTTGAAACAGGCCGGGCTTGGACTTTTCTATCCAAAAGCCCGCAACCTAGCTTGGCCTGTTAATTTTTCAAAAATTTTAAAATTTGATAAAAGATTTTTCCTTCCTCCAACAAAGTTGAAATTTGTTTCCCTCCTACAATAAAAAGTTGACCAAAAGCTTATCAATTATCCCTCTCTCCTTCTGGTCTTCTTCCTTCCTTTCTTTCTTTTTGTTTTTTCTTGGATGCAGAAACAACTGAATCATTTTTATGGCTCTCTCTATCTCTCTCTCTCTCTCTCTCTCTCTCCTTATCAGTATTGCAAAATTTCCACTTTTTGCTCTAAATATGCAAGAACTTTGAACCTAACAATATATTGGAAGCCAGAAAGGCTTTTTACAAAAAGACGCTCTCAGATAAAAAGTTTCACATAAAGACACTCAATAAAATAAAATTTGTTGCTAACTCCCTAAACTCAACAAAAATATAAGCTAAACCAAAAGTAACAAAACATATAAATAACTAAATAAACTAAACTATTCCGTAGCCCACGATCAAGATGTCCAATGACGATGATCCAACGATCGGAATGGTCCAACTAAGTAGCCCACGTGCATCTTCCTAGTGTAGGTTCTTCGAAGATGCACAATCATGCATGTGGGGTATTCAATGTAGCCCACCTGGGCCCATGTAGTGGTCACCAAGCCAAAGTGAAACTGGAGCTGATCTCCTCCTCTGGTATACTCTATAAGGTGTTCGAATGTCCTCAGCAGCAAGTCTCCACACCTTCCTTCCCTCATAACCCATACTAGCGTCGAGCTAAGCTAGGAATGCCTAACTTCTACGTTTAGGCATCACCTAGTTGTTGGCACATGAGATATCATATATGCGAGATGGCCAATAGGCCACTTAGACTAATTCTTTCCCCCAAAACCCTTTTGGGCTTATCACAACCCAATAAGAGCTTAATACCAAGATTTTAGGGTTGCTTTCCCCCGATTCCTTGAGAAAATCCCGAGCAGCAAATAACGTGGTCCATCCCAAACACTGTTGGGGTTCTCTTAAAGGCATGGCATGGGGTGAGTCTCGGTAAGCAAAAAACAAGCCTGTGGAGACTGTCTCTTTTAGCGGATTGGTGGTGCGTTTGGGAGAAAGATACAGTAGATGTTTTCGAGGGGAAACCAACACGGCGAAGGTCATATATCTTAGAATCCGATCTCTCATCATCGAATGGGCTTCTAATGCAAAAAATGTAAAGGGATGTAATATGTTGTTTCTTCGCGCTTAGTCGGTTCGCCATCTAGGCGGCCCGGCGAGCTCGTTTGTGTTTCTTTTTCCTTTTTAATAAAATTGCGTTATCTTTCAAAAAAAAAAAAAAAAAAAAATCCAGAGTAGCAGGGCAACTATAAAATCTATGAATGGAGAGTGCTTTGCATGCTACCTAGTCTACGAATGGAGAGTGCCTTGCATGCTACTCTGAGTTCTCTAAACTCTGCTCATGGAAGATCTGACTATTGTGATTCCCAGCCTCATGGCACGCCCTTATCTTGTACGTCTTAGATAACTCAACCTTGGTTTGTCACCAATTCACCTGGAACAATCCAAAAATATTATTCCACACTTCCTTAACGAATGAAACAAACAATGGGGATGATAAACTGCCTCTTCTGGAGATTATCCATCATGAGTACCCTATCTCCCTCCCTAAGAGATCCCTTCTACAAATAGGGGTCAAATTGTGGAGCTACCAGTAAGGGAACCGCTTTGCAAAACTAGGGTGTCCGGATTCTAAGCTAACCTAACCAAGGGAATATGTCTTCAAAGAGGTCTTTCGCCACACTCTAACCCCCTCTTTGAATCCGCTTGCCACCCTCTTAAATTCATAACCACCTTCCTTGTTGATGATGCTCTGCAAATAGAAGAGTCCTTAGCAAACCATGCTCCTATCCTAGCTCCATATTTTCTTGTTCTCAATTTTTTCCATAGGCTAGCTTCTTCCAAACCAAACGTCCACAACCATTTTTCCTAGGAGCTTGATCATTAACCTTAGCTCCCCTAATGCAAAATCCACCTACTGATGTTGGATTTTGTATCTCCTTCCCTTGAAGTGAAATTTATGCCTTACCTTCCGTGCTCCTTCACAAAGGAAATCACATGTTATCCACTCCAACCTAGCCACCACCGAAGATGAGCATTGAAACAGAGTCATCAAGTAGATTAGCGTATTCGACATTATCGCCTTAATTAGCATTAATCTTCCTCCTACAGACAAATGTCCACTTTTTCAAATACAAAGCTTTCTTTTGATTCTTTTTATTACCTTGTCACATAGATGTTTCCAAATGCAAAGTGGAAGGCCATGGTAAGATGGCAGGAGACTATCAACTCTCTGAAAATCTTCATCCAAGCCTAGACGTCCTCATCTAAAGTTATATGCCCAATAAAGTTTGTGCCCAATAACTCCTCTTATGGATATTGATCTTCAACCCTGAAACCACATCAACGAACCTAAGAGTTTTCTTCAAATATCCATCCTCTCAATATTTAAATTGCCAAATAAAAGCATATCGTCTGTAAACTAGAGTTGAGATATCTGTCGCAAAAAACCCTCCACTTGGAACCCTTTTATTAGGTCTACTTCTACCCCTTTGTCCAAGATCCTACTTAACGCCCCGCTACCACCACAAACCAAAATGGAAACAATGGATCACTTGCTTAAGCCCCCTCAAAGCCCTAAAGAAGCCTTTAGTTCATCCATTCACTAGGATCAAGAATCTAGCTAAGCTAACACATTCCTTTAGCAACTCCTCAACTTCTCACCATAACCCAAACAAGCTAGCATGTAATCAAGTTCCAATTGACAAGATTATAGACTTTCTCCAAATCTAATTTGAACAAAATACCCTCTATACTTCCTTTATGCCAAGAATTTCTTCATTTGTGAGCTAGTAAAGCCCAGTTGAGGATCTACCTACCAAACACAAAAGCTCCCTGAGCCATAGAAATTATGGATCCCAACACTCCTTTGAACTAGAGGCTAGGATTTTAGCCAGATGTTATAAGGGCTTCCAATCAAAATAATTGTGTTCTTCCTTCGAAGTTAGGGCTATGAAGGATGCACCCAACTCAACTGAAAGCCTCCATCGTTCACCAAATTCCTAAACAAATTCCATTAAACCCTCATTTACCACCTCCCAAAATACCTTGAAGAAAGCTATAGGATACTCATCTGGACCCAAAAAGAATGCACTGACTCTATAATTTCCCTTTCATTTTTCTAACTTTTATTCCCCTAGCTTCGAAATTTGAGCAAACGATAAGTTTTCTATCTTCGGGCGCTTTCACCCCTCTTCCAATAGGAGATCTAAGTAGAATTTTACAATTCACCACAGTTGGTTTTTATCCTAAACTCTCACCCTGTGAACCAACAAACAATGGATCTTGTTTGATCTTACCCTAGCACTAGCAACACTATGGAAGAACTCCATGTTTCTGTCCCCTTCCTTAAGCCACACCACCCTTGAATGTTGCCTTCACTTAAATCTCCTCTCCCTTTAGTACCCTTTTGTAGTCAATATAATTGAAGACCATCAATCCTTTCCACCTTTGTTAACGAATCCACAAAGTCTATCAGCTGAATTTTATGAAGGATATTCTCTTTTTCCTCCTCTTTGGCAGAAGAAGTCTTTGCACCAATACCTTAGCTTTTCTTTTTGAAGACGTGGCTTGACTAATAATCTATACCCTACACAACCATCTGGCTGAAATGATTTCCGCCAATCCTTCACCTGCTGAGTAAACCCTCGACCTCAAGCCACATAAGCTCAAAGCAGAAAGGTCTCAGGCCCCAATTTTCCTCCTCCAACAGAAAAATGGGGTACTGGTCCAATATAGGCCTTGATAGGCCCCATTGATGAACCTACGGGAAGATTTCAAACCAATCGTCTGAAACCAAGAACCTATGTAATCTTGACATACTCCAACCAATCTTGTCCATTTGACCATGTGAATTTCATGTCCCCCATGGGAAGATCTTGGGGAAGATCCACCATTTCATTCCTCTCGAGCCAATCTAAAAAGTCTCTCATACTTATTGTAATCTTGGACCATTGAATTTTTCACAAGAGAATCTAATGACGTTGAAGTCTCCACCCACACAAGGGGCTAGCCACCTCGCATGAGCTTAATCCAGCTCCACCCATAAGGCCATCTGTCACCGAGTTCTATTCGACCCATACACGGAAGTAAACACCCATTTGAAATCTAAGGCCACATCCCTTATAAGCATCACAATGAGAACTCTCCTGATCACAAGTCATCTTTGCTCAATTCATAATTCAACTTACTATTATATTAAAACATAATCTGCATTCTCGTAAAATGAGAAAAAAACCAAGGCATTATGACAGTTACGTAATAGTAATGGTGGTAACCTTTATGCATTGGCTATTACAGAAGAAAAAAAAAACAGCCTACAACAGCCCCGTAACGGTCCGTTATAGGGCCGAAACAGGTTTTTTTCAGAGAGAGAGAGAGAGGCGAGGCCATAATGGTGGTGGCTATTACACCATTACCGTTATGGAATACCTTGGATAAAACAAATATCTCACCTCTATGTACAACAAACATAAGAACACGCGCAATTCTTTCTATCTTAATTGAGAAGAAAGAACCTTAGCAGTAACAGACGGCATCAGAAAAATGAAAGAAAATGTCCCATTTTGAATAGCCATCAAACATGGGTTCACATTTTCTAATTAGTACAATGCTTTCAACCATAATAATATTCATGCATGATCTAGAAATATTGGATCAATGAGAGGAATTCAGTCCACCCAGGGGTGTAAAATTTTTGTCCTCCCATTTTCTATAACCATGATGATCTGAACTGTTCATCCAATGGGTCATATGCCAAACATTACAAAGGAAAATCCCAACCATTCTAAAGAACGGTATTAAAAGTACTAAAGTTCAATTAGGGCCTGTCTGGTTTTCCAATTACAACGGTAAACAGCTGTGAATGGGTAATGATTATTTATTCTTGTAACTGTGTGGTGACATCACTTACATTTGACTGCAATGGTGATTTTACTACATTGTTTGTTTCACCCAGAAATCACGATAAAAATGGTAATTTTATTGTGTGAAAATGTAATAAATTACAACTTACAATTTACTTTAACTACTTCCTTTACTAGTGAATTTGACTCTCGATTTATGAGCCATAATTCCTATTTAAACAAACACCTGGAAATGAAAACGATGGCTCATTTACTTTGCATTTCATAGGAAATTGGAAAACCAAACAGGCCCTTACTGAATTTTGTTGACATTCTTTACATAGTTAGGATTGTGCCATCAACTTGTGATCTTTTGTCTATGGTGCATTAGCGACTATATTTGACCATCTTACACATACACCATCTGTATGACATTAAATATGGGAGGATGAAAATTTCATCCACACAGGCCAACTGGATCCCGTTTCAGATACAGTAACCCTTTTTCAAACTAAAGAGACAAGGAGCAAAAACATTCCAGACATATATATACATGCCTGTATACTAAAGGTGAAAGGAATCCAGACTAGATCTCCAAAGACCAACATGAAGCCCAACCTCTCTGCAATGATGTCCCATCTGTAAAAGGTAAAATGCATGCAAACTGGTCAGTATGAGACTAAAATATTGATGAAACAATAGATATTGCCTCACCACCCAAGTGGAAAGATAAGGAACAAACAGCAATGAAAGAAAGTCGAATACTGAGTGAAGAGGAATTATATGATCCTTTGACTGACAATATGAATAATATACTGTCTTCAGTTTGCAGAAGTTGGGCCCATGGTTCACTGACTTTGGACCATTGGTCCAATGGGTCCAACCATGGATGGACCATGCCCCAAAATCTACCAAATGCTAAGATCCCAGAAACCGATCTTGAGACTATTGTCAGCATGACATGGATGGTTGCTGTATTTTTCTTCTTGACTGAATATTTTCAGGCCGCACATTGGAAGTTTAGGATTGCTCCAATGAGAGGCTATTTGGACCATGGACCATCCATGGTGCAGCAACAGACCAACAGTCTGGATCCCTGTACCATGGGCCTGACTTCTGCAAACTGAAAACCGAAGTGTCGTCAGGTCATCGATCGTATAATTCCTCCCGAAATGTGTGTTGGCTCAGTAGAATGGGTGGTTCTGCGTGGCACACAGAGAAAAGATATGGTACTGAAAGGACCAGATAATACAAAATGCAGGTGCTAGACTTACGTGGAGGTCATGTACTCCTCGTAAAAGAAATAGTCCAGAATGTACAGCTGAAAATGGAGATGAAGAAGAGAGAAGTATCATTTATTCCAGGTGACATATGCTTGCATAAAATTGAAATAATGGAACTAAAACATCAAAGAGTACCACAGAAAAGAGCTGGTAAAGGATCATCGAACGGTGCATGTTGCCAACTTGAATGCTTTTTGCTAAAACAGAAAGATTGATTAATAACCATCCCATCATTCCAGCTCTAACAAAGAAAAATCTGCAGAAGGATAACAGATTTTGTTGTTAGAAGAATATACAATGAGTACCCAAAAAACAAAAAAAAACAAAAAAAGGGGGAAAAAATACTTGAAGAGTATTCTACACTATTAATTTAGAGATTTGCAACCCAACAGGCACCACTCTACACATGCAACACACATGCCAATCATGAAGTGTCTGAAACATCTGAAAGCTGCATAAGGTGACCCCAACTGTGAAAATTATAATCCCTAAAATCGGGACATTCTAATTATAATCCCTAAAATCGGGACATTCTATTCATCAGGTAAATCATGTGTACATTAAATGTGGACTAATGTCATGTTTTCAGTTTTCTAAACCATCCATGATTTTAGCATGGAGGTGGCCCAACTGATCAGTTGAACAGCATGATATTTGCACATGGTCATCTTTAGACTTGCTGGGGTCATCATTCATCATAAAGGTTGGGGGTTACCCTATGCACTGGTTAGATGTTCTATGCAGTTGCCAAAATGACACTTGTGCTGCACGCAAAGGTGCTTGTAGGGAGGGTGCATGTGGGGCTAGCAAAACTCATTAATATAATGGCTTTGGTAATGCTAAGGTTTTGTGAAAAGCTCCATGAAAAGAATAACATAGTCAAGTCAATGGTATTGAAAAGCATCAATTTAAACTAAGAATTAATGTTGCCAATTTTCAAGTAACATCTCAATACATTAAAAGGACATTGGAGCACAGGAACAGCAGGAGGGAAAGTCCACCATTGTTACTTTGGTTGGAATAACAAACATCACAAGACATGGCTCATAGCCAAGCATGAGGAAAAGAGCATCAGTACTGATATCAAAAAGAATGTTTAGAAGGTAATTGATGCAATCCAAGAGTGAGCCCAATAATCAAACCCATCAGTGAAGTGGACCCCACAAACTATCCAAATGATCACTGGGCCACACTGCCATGCAGGTAGATTATCTCGTATGTTTAGTAGTTTGATATAGAAAAAGATGGATGTTTAGCCATGCAGGTAGATTATTTCTAGGGGCTCAAATAATATCTACAAAGTTGAACAGGGCAAACTATCTTCAATGGCCAAAGCTTGTGCAAGTCTTCCAGACAGCCAAAGGTAAGTTAAAATACCTGACCACTGCGAAGCTTGACGAGAGAGAGTAGATATGATGAGCAGGTTCAGGCGAGTGCTCAAATCATGACATGGCTATGGAGTAGTAGGAGCAATCCATTTATATTGAAAGCATCATTGTCCCATTTATATTACAGCATTCAAATGTTTGGGGTCCTGCCCGTGTCTCAAGTATCTTAAGAGTACAGATATTTTGCTACTTTTGTTAATGACTACTCCAGAATGACTTCACTTTATTTAATGAAGGATAAAGTTGAGTTATTTTCTATTTCTAAGGTATTTCATAGGAGTAAAGAATCAGTTTAATTCTAAGGTGTGCGCTTCGTTCTAATAATGCCAAGGAGTGTTTCTTAATGTTTTTAACTCCTACTTATCTACCAAGGAGTGCTAACACCCCACAGCAAAATGGCATAATTGAAAGGAAGAATAGTCCTCTACTCAAGGTGACATGGGCATATTATTAATTCAAATGAGTGTTCCAAAAGTCTTTTGGAGTGATGTTGTCCTAACGGTGTGTCACTTAAAGAATAGGATGCCTTCTGTAATCTTAAGAAATCAATCACCTCAAGAAGCTTTGTTTTCCGGTTCTCCATTATTTTCCTTGCCAACTAAAGTCTTCCAATATATGTGCTTTGTTCATCAGTTGGAATCTGGTCGTGATATATTGGATCCTCGAGCAATCTAATGCACCTTTCTCGGATATTCCAGAACCCAAAGGAGTTATAGATGTTATAGCTCCCATCTTCAAAGACAATCATAACAAGGAAATAGGTTCTAATAGAGACAAACAAAAGAGGTTAGAGAATGGAACGTCTATGTATTTTATCATCAGCTTGATGAATTAATTTCAGTATACAGGACTTTCCTATTAAAAGTTTATTACAGGTTGTTCAAAAGGACCTTTTTATAAATAAAACTAGTTTGAGAATCGATCTTGTTTTTTCCTTTTAAATTGTTTGTATTGATGTTACTTTGTTTGAATCAGCACCTTTTTACTCTAAGAAGGGAAAATTTCTTGAGTTGGAAAAATCTCAGTCCTCCATCGGTGTCTCCTTGCCTATCCCAATACAGATTGATGATATACAGTCTATTTCTGCTCCTCCACTATCTGCATCTGAGAACATCCTTCCAAGGTTTACTTCGGACAGAAGTGAGGATATAATGAAGTCCATGATGAAGTGATACCACCTACCTTGCTCTCTGTTGTGCCCGATGACCCAACTTCTCCAAGTATTTCTCCTGATTCTTTGACCCTTCCAATTGCCCTAAGGTAAGCTAGACAAACCTGCACCATTCATCCCATTTCAAACTTTGTCTCATATTTCCGTAAATTTGACTCATCACTTTCTTCTCATCTGTTCCTAAGTCTTCCCAAAAAGCCCTATGTGGTAAAAGGTGGATACAAACGGTGAAAGAGGATATGTTTGCTCTTCACCTGAATCATACCTAGGAGTTTAACCACTCTCCATGCTAACAAGCATGCTATGGGGTGCCGGTGGGTATACACAACTCAATCTCAGCCTGATGGTACTTTAGAAAGGTTGAAAGCCTGTTTAGTTGATAAGGGGAATACTCAGACTCTCAGTCTGGACTATACAGAGACATTTTTCCCTACTGCAAAACCCAACTCCATCTGTGTTACAATGTTTACGGTCATTAATCATGGCTGGCCATTGTTTCAGATTGATGTTAAAAATGTAGTTTTGAATGGAGATCTCACGGAAATGGTATATATGGAGCAAACACCTGGGTTTGTTGCTCAAGGGGAGTCAGATAAGGTCAGTAGGTGATGAGAGATGGTGACAAGATCGAGAAGAGAGTGTGAGCAAGATAGAGAGACACAAATAGGATCAAGAGACGAGCGAGATTGAGAAGTGTAAAAATTCGTTTATGAAACAGATGGTGAATGGATTTTACTTGTTTCTCTCTTAATGCTGTGTTGGACTATTTTTGGTGTGTGATGCTCCTACAAGTGGTGTGATTCAACAGGAAGTTCCAGGTTTAATGCAACTTCAAACTCAACTTCAAATTCAGTATTAAAGTGTATTGCTTGAATTCATCCATCTAGAATATCTATGACGCATAACTGCAGTACACACATGGAAAAATAACTAATTCAGTTTTACCATTTCACTACAGAATTAAGAGAGTAACTGCAGTTTGAGATATAAGTGATGTAAACATGTTATGTTGGAAGGAATTATTTGATTCATTTCACTTTGTTACTAATTGAAACCCTCGTTGTTTGACACAACTATGATTTCTTTGGGGAATTTAATCAATTGACTTGAGAAGTAAAATGCTTAGAAAACTGAAAATGGTTTAACATACTTGAGGTCAACTCCCATAACATGAGGATTCAGCTGTATCCCGTACCACCTATTGAACAAAAAAAAAAAAAAAGCATAGCAAAATAAAGATATCGCTCTGAATGCATTCTTTTGGAAAACAAGACAAAACAGGCATCAAGCCATCTGCATGAGAAAAACTATTTCCAAATGTGTGAGCTGGGCAATCAATTAACGCTTTTAAGGGAACATGTGAATGCCTATAAGATCAGTAGCCACCACTTCATTTATGCTAAGTTTTCAAATTGAAGGACCACTAACCACCATTGGCAATAAATGATTAATGCATAATACACGTGGTAATGAAGCCAGAAATTATCAGTATTCCTGGACATGACATAGGGCCCATTTGGTGCCCGTCATAGACATATTGGCAGAAAATATAGCTATAGGTAATTTTGCATTTGGCACACCAAATTACTTTGTCGATTGTAACATTATCTAAATAAACATTATTTTCGCTTACTTTTTTCACTCTTTCAAATGGGGCATTATCGGCATGGTTGGGTTTTGAGAAAAACTGGGAATAAAATTGTTTGATAGGAGAAAAAGAGGCCGGTGCCTCCGTAACTTCTGTAGAATAAGTTTCTTCTACAACGCTGTGTGAAGGTGTAACGCCTCGTAAAATCGCCTTCCTTAAGACTCGAACCCATGCTCGAACCCGCTAGACACCTATCACCCTTTGGACGAATAATTGGCCGCACATGACTTAAAGAACCATAGTCTCATGGTATCAGAAACTTAGATACGCACGTAGGAGTCCGTTCCGCCGCCCGTCCCGAGACTGTTAGGCCCGAAACTTGTCGGGGACCACCCACATACTGGGCTTGACACTCGTAGGCGAGCGTTACGTCGAAATCGGCACCCGAAATCATAAATTGTAGTGTCCTATAGTTGCACATGGGAGTGCAAGTATACTTGCACTGTACCTTTAGTGAGTAATCATTACTCAATTCACTTTTCTTGTGTGGGCCCCATGGACCCTTGCATGGCCATGGAATGTGAACCATAGATTTCAAACATAAACCAGCACATGATCCCTAAACATGGGCCCCGATCAACAACCAGTGACCGTTGAACTGCTGTCGCCTTAGATCCGGCAATCCATGTCCGATCGGTCCCAAATCATACCCAAACAATGATCTCAACATGGTAAGGCCATCCTATGGGCTGGATTGGCCCAGAGGGGTCAGGTGGGTCCCACATAATCAAAACAGGGCACAAAAGGCCACTTTTATGCAACTTAAATCATTGGGGGCTATATGTCCCAATTCCACCAACCCTTATAACCCACTTTCTCAGTCATTTCTCTCATTTCTCTGCCAATTTTCTGAGAGAGGGGTGTGTGGGAGAGAAAGGAGGAGTTGTGGAAGAAGGATTCTCAAAGAGAAACCCTTGCATGCTACCCTACCTGGACCTAACCGCCTCTACATCACTCCAACCGGCTTCTCTCGCGATTGGAGACCTTCCCAGACGTCAATAGAAGTAAGTTCATGATAATTCCCCATCTTCTCTAGCTTCTTACATAGGTTTTCCCCTTTTTCCTGATTTTCTAGCACCTTCTTGCAAAATTTTCCTAATCCTCCTCCAAACCAAGGTGTGTATTATTTACCCATGTGTTGCCTTGCAACCAATGCCTACAATCGTAGTTGATTCTTCATTTCCAAGTTTAGGAAGTTGGATTGTAGCTAGAAAAGTTGTATGATTGGTACAATTTCATTGTCTAGGGATTTGGAGGCTAGGCATGTGCTAAGGCCATTTGCATGCTCATATCATCCTACACATGTTCTCATTATGCAAATCTTCTATGCTAAGATGTCTTAAAACTTATACCAATACGAGATAGTTGAGATTCTAGTATTACATGTTTTGTAAATTGAATTGTGCATGAGCTAGGGAAGCGAGAAGTGTTTGGGGTGACGGGTAGTAGCTTCCGACCCGGCAAGTACAATAGTTGAGGCGGCCGCACCAGGTCGGCAGCCTCGGGAGCGAGGTGGTCGACTATGGTGGAAGTCGGGGAGATCGGCTGTGGTCAAGGACCACACGGGCGGTACGTGCTCAAGGCCGGTCTTCCCCTTACTTTCCCTAGCCGAAGACCTGGCGCACCACCGGGTCGGGTGGCAATATATGTATCAAGTGTTTGAATGTATTTCTATCACTTATGTAGAATCCATGTACCTGTGCACCCTTTGATGGGCACACTAGAAAGCATACGGCGTACCGATCCCTTAAGACTCATGAGCCGGGGATGGTGGTATGGGCCCTATTCACGTGCTGTCGGCCTACGCTAGGGTGATGCATCCCCGTAGTGTCCGTTGAGCATCGTAGAGGTGACGCACCTACTACTCGACTATGGGATAGGGTGATGAACCCTATTCCGCCTGTGTTAGGCACGCCTGACGAGCCGCGGCCAAACCAGGTGCCTCGAGGCTGTAGACCCGGGATAGGTTCGAGGGGCTACTGGCTGTGACCTGCGTTCGCCTCGTAGGGAGTTAGGTGGTCCCAGTCGGCCAAATTGATAAAACGTTGGTACAGGGGCTTCGCCAACCGGCTGTGTGATAAAAGGATTTAACTAATTACTCGGTTAATCATGTGTAGTTAAGCATGGCATACATTGTCTGTGCGGGTGAGGTGGTGGTGCCACTCACTGGCGGCTGTGACAAACATCGGTGTTCGGGCATGCATCTGCATTACATGCACTCATCTCATTTAATAACCATGCTTGTGATGACGTGTTATTCTTTGATTCTATCTTTGGAAAATGAAGTTATTATCTATATTGTTTGTATTGGTGAATATGTAACCTAAGGAAATGAAACCACTGAGTTGGCCACTCACTCCCCTTTCTGGGTTGGTGGTTTAAACCACCAACCAAATGACCCATGTGACCCAGGTCTATAGGAGGCGGTCGAAGCGACCGAGTTCGTAGAACTTGGAGAGGACACCGACGAGTACCTTCAATACGCAGGCGATCAGGACTATTAGAGTTAAGACGTCGAGAGTATTCTTTTGGGGTTTGGCGCCTACACGGCATTCCTATACAGCCTTTTTGGGACAGTATACTCTGAACTTGTAGTGGGGGACCCAATGGGCCCCAATTTGAGGAATACAGTCTATGTACATTTTTTGGGAATTATATATACACATGTTCCTCTTTCTTTAGAAATGTTTTGCCCATGATTAAGTTGTTTATGCTTGGCTAAATCTACAATTCTGCAATTAACTACAATACACTCATGCATCGCATAATGTGGAGCCCGAGATATCGAGGGCCGAGGGCAACCACAGACCCTGGCATCCAGGGTGCCGCAGAAGGCCACATCCAATCCATCCATAAGATGCACCCTTTCAACTTTCCCAAAAGTAACGCCAATCCAAAACCGAGTTTGGTCACATAACAGGGGACATTTGGGATGGAGACGTTTAAAACTTTCTAGATTTTGTTGTAGGGCTCACCATGTGTTTTGCATGCCATCCTATTCATTCAGGATTATGGAAAAACCAACATGAATGCACCCCAAAAGTTAGGCCATTCCAAAACCCAGGTGGGCCACACCAAGTGATTTTAGAGGTGGGCCTGACTTTCTAAATTTGTGGAGAAAATCTAGTGGCACATGTGATGGACAGATTGGATGTCATGCATACATCACATTGGGCGCCACAACACACTTATTCTACAAACATTGTACAGGAACCAGCCTGGAGCAAAAAACAAAATCTGATACCAAAAGAGAAAAACTGTGATACTCTGATTGAGTGTAATGGATAAGTGAAGTATAAATAAATTCAAATTAAACCGTCCAAATACCAGTTTAGATGTATCACAAACCAAGAACAATCTTATTCCATTGTCCAACAATCAAATTAGTGGACATTTTTTGGATGTATCATAAAAATGTCCAATGGTCTCATTTACAAAAAGAAGCTTCCACAAATCAAAGGTTACGATTGTGCAACCAATCTGATTTTTGGACTATAACTTGGCAATAGTGGGTTACCCAATTTATATGGTTTAATTTGGATTATTGTCTGCCACATGTTGGCCGAGTATTCCAAATCAGGAGTTAACTCCATTCAGTGTGGTCATATGGACTAGGACAGGCATTGCAAAGCTTGGGTTATTGAGTGCTAGTTAGGTGGTCACTTGGTACTCGAACACCAGCGAGAAGATAACGGTGTTCCAGCTAGTCCCACACCTCTGATTCTTTTCATCGCGATGTTTGGTTTTGGTTGTTGTGAGACGAGCTAGACGGACAATATTCTTTATGCTTATCCCACAACGTGATTGAGTGAGAGATGTTAGACATGGGTCCGTGGGGCCCACTTATGGGCCACCACTAGTGGGTGGTCTCACCAGCGTTTTCCTACTTTACCCATTTTTGTTCTCTCTTGATCGTTTGAAGTCGAATTTTGAATTCAACTTTGAACTCCGTATTAGATAAGGGTGAGATCAGATGAGACCAAATAACATCCAACCTCATCCAAACTCCCCAAATCTCCCCTATATAATGGGAAGGACTTCTCTCATGAAAAGCATCTGTAACACCGAGAGCCGAGAGAAAATAGAGAGGGTGAGTAGGATTTTATATATATATATATATATATATATATATATATATATATATATATATATATATATATATATATATATATATAGCCCGTCATTATACAATACAAACCACTAAGAAGGTCCTACATCATGTAGACCATCGGATCCTGCGGGCCCACTCTTTGGGCCGACTTTCACACTCTAAGTGGAATCCCCCTCCTTTAGATTGTGAAGCTGAACTTCGATGGGTGCTCAATTGGGAACCCTGCCCAGCAGGGATTGGGGGCATCACAAGGAATAATGAGGGTAGGGTGGTGACAGAATTTTCCGGTCTGGTGGGGAGGCACACATCTAACCATGTGGAAGCGGCAACTTTCAACCAACGCATTATGCTCTCTTTAAGGTGAGACCATAGGAAGGTCACATTGAAGGTGATTCCAAGGTTGCTCTTGGATGGCTGTCAGGAAATGCCTGTGGGAGGCCGTGGATCTGATTGAAGAGGAGAGGGACTTGTGCAAAATGTTGGAGGTGATGCGTTCACACATTCAATGCTCTGTAAACGAGATAGCGGATAGATTGGTTAAAGATGAGGTTGGGAGAGAGGAAACTAGCATTATCAAATTTAGTGGCTAGGCGAAAGGTAATTTTAGTAGATGCAAGAAATGTAGTCAGGCATTGACATGGTTTGTGTGATGTACTGAGGGATGCATCCCTTATTGCACTAAGTGTTTTTTTTTCTCTCTCTGTTTTTCAAATAAAAATGATCCATTCATAAAAAAATAAATACAAAAATAAAAAATAAAAGGATATCAGAGGCTAAAGAGAAAGCAGGTACCACATCACATACATTTCTACATGCCCAAATGAACAAAATACCTCAATTGCATAAGTCTAAGCAGTCAAGGAATTGCTCAGTATAACTTTCCATTCTAAAAAGAAAAAAAATGGCTAAATATGAATTGGTATAGTCTTTCCTACAACACACAATAGACCTACAAAGTACAACCCCATCCTATTTACTGAGCTTTAAAAGTTAGTCAAAAGATGAAATGAATATTTCAGTAGTTTAAGCATGTAAGGAACTAATTCAAGCCCCATTCTTCTATAAGTTTGGGTTGTTCAGCACATTGTTTGGGTAAAATGGAAAGATACTGTTGCTTGCATTAACCTGATGAGTGATGATACTTAACCAGAGAAGAAACTGTGTCCTCCTCACAGCTATGAACAAATTACTAAAAAATTGAGTGAAATCATTCAAGATACTACTTTTTTTAATGATATTCAAGATTACTTCACCTACCGCAACTTTCTATTTCACCCAAAGAAAGGAAAAACCAGTCAATCATGATGGAATAACTAAAATAGATGAGGAACTTCCTCATAAGTACCAGTCATGGATAAGGTTTCCTGTGATATGTGGCTTTAAAGAGGAACCCTGATCCTGAGACTGGCGGCCAGCAGTATATAGTACCAAAGAAACCTGACATGGAAACAGAGAAGAACAATGGAAGGGTATCAGCTGTCAGGAATTTCTGTACATGTGTTAGTGGAAAGGCCAGATATACATACAAGAAGGATGCATGCACACAACATCTAATGGAAATTTACTTCTGTACGCAATCAAAAATTGTCAATGAAGCATAAGAAAGGTATCCATCAAACATATAGCTATGTAAAAACATACTCCAATTTCTGGAACTTGGTGTGAGTGGCATTTCAAATGCATAATTGACCTTTATAATAGGACAATCAGAACAATCCTCAATTCACTTCTTCCTTGTTTTCTAGTGTTAGTTATATGATATTCACATATCTTAGTACAATGATACAATTAAAGTATGTGTTGATATATGTATATTTAATATACCGTGACATGTCAATCTCGGTCTTCACATATATGGGCATGGATATACAGGCTGGCTGTATGTAAGTCGCATGGGTAATATGGAAGCCAATACGAAGAGAATGCTTTGGCTTGGTTATTGGAAGGATGTAGTAACTCTTATTGAATATTTATTCCTATTTCAAGCAATAAAAATTATAAATGCTTCATAGAATATCTTTGAAGCATATTGGGAACTATGGATATGTTGCACAGCAGTGAGTTGCCAATATAAAGGCATGCACCTCTTGACTTCAAAAAAATTGAGAAAGGGCAAAATCAATATGGAACTGCGGTATATGAAGATAAATATTTTCCATGTATCTAAATAGCTACATCAAAAATCACAATGTCCACCAATTAAATACAAATGCATTCTAGAAAACAAATATTCAGCACAATCCTGCATATTGTGTAGGCGGGTCAGGGGGAGGAAGTTAGAAGAGACCAAGATGCAGACGTTCCTACACCAGAACTTGTTCATTTGCAACAGCAAGGATGAAACTACATCCATACATGTTCTCTCTGTGTGTGTGTGTGTGTGTGTGTGTGTGTGTGTGTGTGTGTGTGTATATATATATATTAACGATAAGTCTAACTGATGCAGCAAGAAAGTGGTGCTGCACAGAGCAGAGAGTGGCATTTAGTTCAGGTATTTGCTGCTGCCAATTACAAAGATGGGTGCAGCATGCTGATGGGTTTCAAACAGGCAATGGGCTCTGATTTCAATGAACGGACGAGATCCGCTGATCCGAAGATAGTGCCAATGAATCAGATCATGGCCTCATAACTACCATGATGGATTTGACGATAGCAGAATGGGTCTAATGACTGCCCTGGATGGTGGTAATAGAGTTGCAGATGCAGCTCAGGTCATAGATGTAGATTGATGGGCTGTCAGTTTTCAACAGATCTGTTTGCTGATGGGTTGCAGACAAACATAGAAGACGTAATCTGGCATCGGGCTAGTGGGACACAGACCGATGAACGGTGATGATCAAAGGCCGCGAATTGAGGGCTCTGATATCATGTTATTCACGAGAGATTACATGATGAGCATATTGGTCTGTTTATTTTATTGAGAATGACAGGAATATATAGACGAGATGGGAGATCTGTAGAATAATTTAACAGAAATACATGAATCTATACACATAGCTATCTATAGTATGTATAAGATGTACATGTACAGCTGTACATACGCATCCCATACTCTAATAACCCCCAAAACAATCAAAGCAAATAAAATTTAGCACACCAATAGGCCTCCAAAAGCTTGCAGCCATTCCCCAACCTCATCGACCAAATCAACAAAACCCCATAAAGCCACAACCCTCACTGAATCAGATCAGAAGATCCTTTCATTTGCCATTTTCTTCTTTTATTGTTTCTTTTGATAAGTAATGCAATTTATAAAAGCGACGAAAGGGTATAAAACCTACTAAGGTAATAGACAAGTGTCGAAGAAATACAAAGACTCACGCTCTACTCCTATGGCCAGAGAATCAGCCCAAGAGTTAGCTTCTCTCAGAATTAAACTAAAAGAAACTATGGACATAGAAATCAACCTCCTAACTTACATTTGAAAAGAACTACCACTTCTAAAGAGTCGACCTTGAACTCTCCCCCAATGATGATCATCTGATCCAAACTAAGTATTTAGTTGCAGCCCAGACTTCTAATTTTGCTCGGACAGAGTTCCACCCCCCGATGGAACCAAAATAACAAGTTTGATCCTTCAATGGTCGAAATTCCATCAAGATCTCCACCAACCCTTGGAGGAGTCAAAGATGCGATCATCTTTGGAATTTACTATAATGACTAACCATGTCACTCCATCTTCTAACCATACCTGTAGCAGAAAGCCTTTTGTCGCCAAGCCCCACCTCATCTTCATTTGTCATTTTCTAGAAATTATGCAAGGAGAGAAATGATAGGATTTCTAGAGATGAGGTGGTTCCATTGGCTAAGTTAGTGAGAGAAAATTTCGTGATCGGGGGGTTTGGTTAGAACTTAGAAGGGAGATGTGTAGCATTAGCACTCAAAAATTACATCAAACTGAAAAGAGATTGCCCTAGGGAGAGACCACATAGTTCTAGTGAAGAGACAGGAAGGACTGCTGGGGAGGACTACTCAAGCTCAAAGTCGATGGAAAGATCATTTTGCAATCTAGGATGGGCACTAGCGGAGAGATGAGAAATGCTAGGGGTAAGATCCTAGCATATTCAAGCACTGTCAGTTGTAGAGAACTAATGAAGCAAAAGTGAACGCTCTCCTAGGTCTCCGAACATATTCTAGCTCTTTCTCAAGTTGTCTTTTTGTTGAAGGGGATTCACAAAACACCAATGCATTGGAAACTAAGAGGTCTTGTTCATGGAGGTTGGTTGATTCACATTTTTTATGAGATTGTGCATTTGTCTAAAGAGTCAAAGTTTCTCCTAGAAAAATATGTTACGAGTCATGCACATTCAAAGTGAACAACTCTTTAGCCAGTGAAGATGTGCTGCATGTGGCTTTTATTTATTGGCCATACGCTGCATATTGCATGACCACCTCATCCTCCTCTGTCTCCACAGCACATACGTATCTTAGCATGTACATATCATATCAACAATACAACGGCAGCGTATCTCCCTCCTATAGATGTATCATGAACCAAAATTTAAGCTTATTTGATTACTGCCTATCGGGTCAGACTCAGAGGACATTATTGGACAGTTAAAAATGAAAAATATCCAAAGGTCATATTTCCACAAGCGTCCACTATTCGGAGGTTAGGATTGTTCAACTAATCTGATCTTAGGATTGTGACTCTGCAACAGTGGGATGCACAATCTAGTTAGTTTATACACTTTCTAAGTGTCTGCATATCAAGCATCATCGCAGCCTGAGAATAATATAACTCCTCATATTTAAAAGGCTATTGTATGATACAGGCAGCATATGACACTTGATACACATGCACTCAGAAATTGTACACATGGCATGTATAAATGAAATTAAACCGATTAAATTGTTGAACCCACTGTTACTAAGTTGCAGTCCGAAAAATCAAATTAAACCATTTAAATTGTCGAACCCACTGTTACTAAGTCGCAGTCCCAAAATCATATTGTTTGGACAATTCTAACCTTTGATTTAGGAACACTTGTTTGTTAAAATGGATAAATAGATATTTTTCATTCTTAACCGTCCAATAAATGTCCACCAATCTAATCATCAGATGATGAAATGAGCATGAATTTTCGGTTATGGTCCATCAAAACTATGAAACACAATCTGGACAGTTTAATTTGAATTACTTGCACCCCTCAAAGAATCAAAGTTTTTCTCATTTAGATGCTAAACTGCCATGTTAGTTTAGTACAATATCAAAAATGCTGGCGAAACTTTGATCATAGCTTAGTTGTATGACAATCTCATTGATCCACCAATCTGATAGTCCGATAAATAAATAAGCATAATTTTTTGTTCATCATACATCTAAATTGAGACCCATAATTTAGATCGTTTGATCTGAATTAACTGTAGAATATTTGAATGATATGAAATTATGGACTCACTTTGGATATAACCGCATGGCTTTTGCCGGACATTGCATCGTTGAGGACCCTATACAAAGGAAACTTCTCATGTATACATATTTTTCATAATGTTTTACATTTAAGTGTGTAATTATGTCTCTTTTACCATCTCCTGAAGTTCCATTGAAAAATACCATCATTTTCCCAATGCTTCCCTCAAACAGCGCTACATTCCCTGATACATGCGATATTTCCCTTGTGATATGGATATGTTTCCACATTCCATGGTTGCAATAAATGCATCAATACCGATACAGCAAACACTGACCATACATGGTCCCCTGGGTACAAGGGCCCTATAAGTGTACAACCGTACATTTGCTACATTTTCCATTAGGCCGTGTTTAGACTATGGATGGGCAGAATCCATAGGGAAAAGAAAATACTTTCCCTTGATGTGGCATCTTCCACTTTTTTGCAAATAACCATGGATTCTACATTGTAATTGTCAGCCTTATCCAGAGGTCCAGTTCTCAATGTCTCTGGCAGGCCAAAATAAATGACCTTCGTAGACTGAATTTGGGATTTCCGCTTGTGAAACAAACATGACCCATAAATTTGGATTCCTACTCTACAGTAAAGATGGAAATGATCATTGCATAATCATTACAATTTCTAATTGCACACCTTGGATTACTACTATCCAACCATGCCCTCAATTGTGGTGGATCAGCAAGGGAAAAAATAAAGCAAACAACCCACCTCACAGTTAACACAGAATAAAATATCAAGAAAAAAAATCCTTGCTTCAGTAGAGAAGAAGTGACAGCACCAGTCTAAAGCCTCACAAACTTCAACAGACTGATTTGCTAGCATTTTCATCACAGCCCTTATCAAGGGTAGCACATTTATGACTTGTCTTTGCAACACGCATTTATACTTCAATCACAGAGAGAAGTTTTATTTTGTGTGTGGGGGGGGTGGGCGGGTGCGTGTGTGTGTGTGTGTGTGTGTGTGTGTGTGTGTGTGTGTGTGTGTGTGAGAGAGAGAGAGAGAGAGAGAGAGAGAGAGAGAGATTTCAGTACTCTTGTTCATCAACTGCAGCACAGGGACCCTCTCCTTTTTCTAATAGGACACATTAGTTTTATGAAAGCAGAAAAAATGGCTAGAAACCAATCTTGGGGCAGAGATTGCTGGAAACATAACACATTTCTAGATACCCTCCTCCAGCAAGACTATTTGCTACCTCATGGGCTTGCTTAAGGGAGTAGGCAAGCTCCACTTAGAATTGTCAATTTCTAACAGCCTGTTTGCACAGAGGAAAAATATTTGGATTTCAACAGCCAAGTGCCAACAGCCCACACACCACATGGGAACCAGCTCCACTTTCAGTTTTTCACGTGCTGTTTTGCAGGGAGGAGGCCATACCTTTCACCACCAATGGTGCCAATAGGAAAACATCCAGTTAGTATGCTTCTGCCTGCTAAACAACTAAGAGACTGGTGTGGACCACGGACCACATTTTGTAAAGAATGACACCCGTCATATCATCATCGCCTTGTCTTAGATATTTGTAGTCAGCTTCACAGATCTCGTTTTCCAATCATTCATGTACGAGTCTTCATATCACTTCTCACCATTTGATCCAAATCCTTTTAGGTCTTCACCATCTTGATCCAAATCCTTTTAGGTCTTACCCTTGTCCTCTTTTCAAGTCCTTTCAGGACTTACCCTAATGAACGATCCCTGCCTTATCAATCCCAAACCCAGCTTTCATAACACGTGGATGAACCATCTCAATCATGTCTCCATAATTTTATCTCCTATTTGGGTTAATCTTTAGGGTAGGGTTAATCTTTAGGGTACTCCCGATGTCCTCATTTTGTGTGTGGTCCTTACTACCCTTCCCCACATCCATCTCAACATATTTCATCATTGTAACACTTCATGTTGCCTCACAATTTACTAGCACTGCCTGGTCAAATAGTTGTCTTATAAAATTTTCCCTTAAGGGCATATTCAGATTTGCTGAAACACCAATTGGGTAAACAGTTTTCTCTAGAAATGATGTTTTCATTACTTGTCTTCGCAAATTTTTGGAAATATAAGTTTCAGTTCAGGGCGAATTTCAAGGAAATTACACTGTTTTCATTTCCTTACTCAAACTTAAGAAATGATTTGTTACATCCCAATGATATATAATAATCAATTTTAAATTTAAATTTATGTTATTTTACAATGCCAAGGGTTCAAAAGCCTAACTTTACATGTTCCATCAGTCCTTGGGATTTTGGCATATTGGTTAGGTTCTTACCAACTGGTCTTAGAGCCCAAATAATAGGGTCCAAGCCCTATCAAGCCCACGTGAAAGAGGAGAAGGGTGTCCTCTTGTGTAAAACACAGGTTGATGGCAAATGCAACTTTTGTTCTTTTCATTACAGAGAATAATAATTATATAGCAATTATCTACAAACTCATAAAGATAGAAAATTTAAATTTTGAGACTGAAATTTAGGAGGCGTTAGGAGGCATTATCTCTAAGTCCCAAGGGGCTTTTGCTGCAAGGAGGCAGATAGCAGATTGCGTTCTAGTGGCTAATGAAGGTATTCATGCTTGTCACAGGAGAAAGGAAAGAGGTGTGGTTTGTAAGCTTGATATAGAAAAAGCATACGATCATGTGGACTGGAATTTTCTCGATTATATGCTCGGGCGGTTGGAATGTGGTGACAAATGGCGTGCTTGGATCAGGGAATGTGTAAGGTCGGCTAAGATGTCGGTTTTGGTTAACGGCTCCCCAAACGGTTTCTCCTCCTCCTCGAGAGGATTGCGGCAAGGTGATCCGTTATCTCCATATCTGTTTGTGGCGGTGATGGAAGCTTTGAGCAGAATGATTGATAAAGGGGTGACAGAAAATTTGGTAAAAGGTTTCGCCATTGATAATACCATCTTTCGGCTGTCGCATCTTCAATACGCAGACGACACTCTTCTAATCTACGAGGCGGATGTAGATCTGGTGGAGAATCTGCGCTTGATTTTAGTTTGTTTCGAAGTAGTGTCAGGGCTCCGCATCAATATTTTCAAAAGCGAGCTTTTGGGAGTGGGTATATCCAAGGAAGAAGTGGAAGTTTTTGTCAACTTGATTGGTTGTAGGGTGGTCTCTTTTTCGACCACTCATCTCGGTCTTCCATTGTGCATTGGCAAGCCTCCCAAGGCGATTTGGGATGAGGTCATCGAACGGTTTCAAAAGAAGCTAGCGCAGTGGCAGACAAAAACCTCATCTCTAGGGGGGAGGATCACTCTTATCAAAGCAACAATGTCAAACCTGCCGGTTTATTTCATGTCCCTTTTTAAGTGCCTGAAGTCAATCGTTGAGCGGCTAGAAAAAATCAGAAGAGACTTCTTGTGGAAGGGAGCGGCAGGCAAAAGGAAGTTTCACCTTATGAAGTGGGAAGAGGTTTGTGCTACAATCCGAAGATTGCACACCCAAGTGCAGGTAGCGAAGTAGTAAAATACTCGGTAAGACCGAGGTCGATCCACAGGGATTGGGGTTAAGAACACTTAGAGGAATTAGTTTAGGTGAGTGAGATGAAATCTTGTTTAATCCACGAGAGTGGAGCAAGTTGTGTGTGGTGAAGGACAAAGATAGAAAATGGGCTAAGGCATTAGGGATCCACCTTTGATTCATTCACAAGATTTGATTCATTGGTCCAACTATAACTCAACTGGAATTGAATAAAGATTCATTCCAACCGGAAGATAACACAGTTAAACCATTTGCATATTTCATAAAAGATGGTGATCTGAGCCGATTGATTTGACCATGAAGCACTCGTTAGTTGATCGCAGGGAATTCCAAGCATCCGCTGTGCCCGGAGTCGACAATGGATCAAGGAATTGTACAGATCAACAACTTTGCCAACAAGTCAACCGATAAGATCACAATTCATACGATCAAATGCATACTTACAAGATAGGAGGCTTTGATTGACCGATCCAACCGTTAAGATCTCGTCTATCGATCGCAGGGAATCCAAAGCATCCAATGTGCCCGGAGTCTACAATGGATCAAGGGATTTTACAGATTGATGACTTTACCTGCACTAGCTCGATGATCGTAGGGAATCCAAAGCATCCAACGTGCCCGGAGTCGACGATGGATCAAGGGACTTTATCGATCATGAACTAGCTAATTGGTGTGCAAGGGATCCCAAGCATCCAACGTGCCCGGAGTCGACGATGGATCAAGGGGCTTGCACAACAATAGCGTCCGCCGAGGTGGATAATCAAACCAATCAACCAAAGAAAACTCCAACATTCACACACCAATGTTGAACCAAAAGAACCATATCTTGCACATTTCTTCAAAGGCTTCACCCCTAGCCTTAGCTAGAGGTTTAGCCAACCATGCTACAATGGAAGACTAAAAATCTCTACAAAAGAAAAAATTCTACACTACTCTACTTCTACAAAGAAAAGGAAGAAAAGAAAAGAAGAGAGGAGTTGTAGAGAATGGGGATCATGAGGGATTGAGGGATGATGAGAATGAGAGGGAGAGGCCTCCTTTTATAGCCTTATGAGGAGCTTCCAAGCCTCCTCCCAATCCTAGATGGCACACCAAAAGTTTCTTTAGGTTTGGGAATGGAGTTAGGCTTGGATGGACATGTGGTAAGAAAAGTACTCCAAGCCTAGGTGTCACTCCAAGCCTAAAGCAACTTTTCTTTTAGGTTTGGGCTTGGAGTGAGGCTTGGATGATGAGGTGGCATTCCAAGCCTTACACATGTGTGGGGAGAGAGAGAGAGAGAGAGAGAGAGAGAGAGAGAGAGCTTCTCTCTTGCAGCCATGGGAAAGAGAGATGCTGATGCTGGTGTGAGGTGGGGTCCACCATAGATGGCTGCTGCTGGATGGTTGGAGGATGGACGGCTGAGCTTTGCAAATCAGCTGGACGTTGAAGTGGGGCCCATCTTGATGGACGGTGGAATGGAGAAAACTGTCCATTGCTGGACATTCATCAACTCCTCATTGATGGACGGTTGCTGTCTTGGCAGCTGCTGCTGTTGCTGGACAGTAGCTGATGACGGTGGGTCCACCTGCTTGATGGACGGCATTGATGTGCAGCAGGTGAGGAGCTGATGGAGTTGGACGTCCACTGCTGGACATGTGGTGATGGAGGATGGACGGCTGGTGATTGGAGGGAGTGGACGGCTGGAAATGGAGTCCACCTTGCTGGACGGTGCTGATGCTCTGTGTGGACGGTTGAAAACTCCTGAGTGGGGCCTACTTGCTGGACGGGTTGGAAGCTGGAGATGTGGACGGTCCAGCTGCAGCATTACTGCTGCACGTGTGGGGATGTTGCACGTGTGGTTGGCAACACACGTGAGAAGTGCTGCTGGTGCGTTGGAGTGGGGCCCATTTTGATGGTCAACTGCTGATGGATGCTGCACGTGTGGTTGTTGCTGATCATCCAGCCCTGCACGTGTGAAGACTGGTGATCCACCTGATGGACGGCTGGAGATTTTGGCTGCTGTGTTGGAGAGTGAACGGCCCACTTGATGAACGGCTGAGCTAGTTTCAGCTGGACTGACGTAGGTGGACGTCTGATCTGAATGGGGTCCACTGTTTGGACGCTGATGGAAATTGCAGCATTGTTGGAGGTTTGGAGATGGGTCCATGATCAGCACGTGCTACAGCAGGGACGTCCATGAGCTGGACTGGATGAAGGGCTGGAGAGCTTGGTGAGGCAGATGAGGGCAGCAATGATGGACGGCTGGAGATCAGGTTGATGGTCCACCTGCTTTGGACGGCTGGAGAATCATCTTGATAGATGATCTAATGCTGGGGTCCACGTTGATGAATGGATGGACGGCTAGAGATGGACGGTCCGGTGGAGATGTTAATCACATGTGGAGATGGGGTGGAACGTGTGGTGACCATGGATCCCACCATCTGGATGGTGAGATGCAGATGCAGCTTGCACATGCTTCACGTGCAAGCTGATGGATGATGATGTGGGGTCCACTGGACAGCTGTTGGATGAAGGTTGAGAAGATTTAGACAACCGTCCATTGCTGGACATGAATGGATGTACTGGACGCTGGTGGGGTCCACATGATTGATGGTGGATGGACGGCTGATGTTGCTGGCGAAGTTGGACGGTGATGAAAATCAGCCGTCCATTGCTGATGATGGATGGCTGGGATGAAGTAGCTTGGACGGCCTTGCTGCAGCTGGATGTGTGGCTGGAGCTCCTTGGACGTTGAGGTTGCACGTGTGTTGGAGAAGTGGGGTCCACTTGCTGGACTGCTGATGTACACGAGCAATGGGTGGACGGTAGTGAAGAGCTTCATCATGTTGGGGGCCCACCTTGATAGCTGGATGCATGGCTGGATAGATGTCCTCTGCCAGACGTTGATGTTGTTGCTAGATGATCATGCATGTGATGGCCCACCTTACTGAATTGGATGGTAATGATGTGATCCACCATATCTGGACTTGAAATGGACAGTTGAGATGAAAGATGTCCAGCTATGGCATGGATGGACTGCTCTTGCACACGTGTGCTGATCGCACTTGATGGACGGTGAAAGATGGTCCATTTGCTGGTCATGATGCAACTGGCCGAGTTTCACCATGATAGGAACTGGACATGTGGCTGGTCTCACATGCATACCTCCATACTTGTATGAATGTGCAATCCTGACCATCACCTAGATCTCCAAATTACATTATCCTGACGTGGTCTTCTTAAACTTCAGATCTACTATAGAGTATGGTCTATTCTCTGATCTCCGTAGTCTGATTTCCTTCGTGCTTGATCTTGATTGCTTTTGAACCTTTAAACGCCCTGATTGGCTTAGATCTTGCCTAACCTCTCCTGAACACCTGAAGACAGAAAATTAACCTAATGAGAGATAATTAACCGGAAAAACAATGATAATGCTCTTAACAACCAGGGTTAATTATACAATATTAGGTACTTATCAGTTTGCAAGCCAAAGAATCAAGGGGGTGCCAGGTTAAGAAGTTTGGAGAGGGTCAATGACGCTTTGCTAGGGAAACAGGTGTGGAGGTTCAAGATTGAGGAAGAGGCTCTTTAGAGGGAGGCAGTGGCAAGGAAGTATGGGGTTGACAATGAGGGTTGGTGGACTCGCTCCTCTTCGGTTTATAGGTCCTCCTCAATATGGAAAGGAATAGCCCGGATGAAAAATAAGGCTTGGAAAGGAATACACTTGTTGATTGGTGACGGCTCAAGGATCAAGTTCTGGGATGATACCTAGGTGGGAGACCAACCTTTGAGGGAAGTTTTTCCCCTGGTAGCTAGGGTGGCTTTAAGGGAGGGGATCTTGGTGGCTAGTTGTTTCTCGGTCAAAGTTGAAGAGGTGGTTTGGGCTGTGCCTTGTAGGAGGAATCTTAACGATGATGAGGCCGAGGAATTTGCTAGGTTGTTGGCCTGTCTTGAACAGATTAGGCCAGCTTTGGCAGAGGAGGATTCGATGGCTTGGGTGAGAGAGAAATCCGGCATTTTCTCGGTTCAATCCTTTTATGGGATGTTACAGGGAGTCGTTATTAGTAGTGGGCAATGTCCGACGGAGTTTGTTTGGAGCTACGGCGCGCCTGAGAAGGTGGCGGCTTTCGCTTGGCTTGTAGGGCGTAGCAAAGTTCTCATAGTTGATAACCTAAGGAAAAGGAAGATGATTATTACAAATGTGTGTGTCATGTGCTATCAAGATGGGGAATCTGTGGACCACCTATTCATTCATTGTGGCTTCGCAACGCAATTGTGGCATAGTTTCTTCTTTCTTTTTTGTGTTGTTTGGGTCTTGCCTAGTTCTATGTCTCAATTCTTCTTTCAGTGGCACAACGGTATGCAGTCTAAAGTGGGTCGGAAAGTGTGGCGGCTTGCCATGCTGGCCGGGCTTTGGTTCATTTGGTAAGAGAGAAATAACATATGTTTACGGAGTAGGGCGAGACAGGTAGACAAGATCTTCCTCTTAGCGAAAGGGCATGCTAAAGAATGGGCAATGTCTTCCTTGGGTGTAGATTCCTTCCCAGTTTCTTGGGCTGAGTTGTAGTTTTTTCGGATCTGTTTCAATTTTGTTCTTTTGTATATTCTGCCTTCGGCCTTCTCTAATATAGTTTCTCATCGTTTCAAAAAAATAATGGTTATCACTTGATGGACAAAGGGGTTTACATATACAAAACAATGGACCCCATCGCTTGGGTGTTTTATATGTTGCATAAAATGTAAAACGGGTTTTTTTATACTAAACAAGTGGAGGGACAAACATGTATCCAAATAGCTTATCTGCAAGATATCTACGTCTAGCAAAATCATATTCCCTTAGTTGTAAAGATCATCCCTATAATTTGATATATCTGGAATACAGCAAACGCAAGAGTATACACGAAAATCATTGATTCAATACGATTGTTCTTTACGGTATCAGAGAGATGGTTCTGATCGGCCGTGTTTCTATCACCATCCTTGCCTATCCACCGTCTATTTTCATGCAACCATTGTTGTCAATCTTGTAATCTGTCACCCTCTCCAACGCCCAAACCATTGCTGAAACCCATCACGAATATGACCATTGCTATGAAATCGATCCTCCATCTACATCACTAGTATTCCAAATCCAACATCCTACTGCCGCATCCATCTGCTTGTGTTAGATTGCCGTTGAGGGCACACCCAATTGGATCAGTGACCTGTCTACAGTTGCATTGACCTGTCTACAGCCAATCACACACCCACTGACCCAAGACATCTGATTTCTGCTTTGTTGGCGGATCATCGGCCATGGTCCACTGTCCACGAGCACTAACCCATTAGGATCCACTATCCACCACCCACGATCGGCACCACCACCCACCACTCCACCATCTGCCGTAAACACATCTCCACGCCCCCACCCCATCTAGCCAAAAAAAAAAACCAATCGTCATCTGCCCAAATCCCCATCCATTGATACATTAAAAAACCCCAACCCACCATCACCAACAACCATTACCCTCACCATCATCACTGCCAAAACCCACCAGCCATCACCCACATCATTAAAAAAAAAAACCCACCCCCTTGTCACCAATCATCATGCTACCCAAGCCACCCGCTTAAACCCATTGTCGCACCTTCCAGCCATCTGGTTGTAATGTCTCTAGTCGTAACCCTTGCAGCTGCAACTTGTTAGCAACGCAACCGGAAACGTCATCAACCCTCCATTCTGTCCAAGACACACCCTAGCCGATAGGAGCAGACCACCCGTCCAAACGACGACATTTCACATTGTCTCGACCCTGTCCGACAACCTCCACGCATCCATGAAAACCCCATCCCAAAGCCCTATATTTGGTAACCCACTGCGTGAATAGGAGACTTGCCACTGGCCTTACACATGAGCAGTACAAATAGCTTGCAGAACTTCTCGAACTAGTGGCCCAACATTCGTAACCAATGTACGCCTATTCCAATGCTGCCCACTTGCTAAATCTACCCAAGTCTGCTTGCGGCCCACAGGTCTTTTGTTATATGTGTGAATATTGCATATCAAATTCTCTCCGTCGTGCTTCCTTGTACCAATGGCGTCTTTCTCCAATACCGCACCAACCTTTGTCATTGCGAATATTTCTAATCTACTTTCCATTAAACTACATCATAACAATTATCTTCTCGGGAAATCGCAACTATTCCCAATGCTGAAAAGCCATGGACTACTTGACTTTGTCGATGGCTTGCACCCATGCGCTGAAAAATTTCTTCCAGAAGATGGTGGAAAAATCTCCATGACTGTCAATCTGAGGTATGATGAATGGCAACACCAAGATCAAAATCGTCTAAGCTGGATAAATGCTACACTATCAAAAAGCATTTTGCCTTATGTTGTTGGCATTCCCACATCTTAGTCTGTGTGGGAGACTCTCGAACGTCGCTTTTCAGCTCTTTCAAGATCACACATTATGCAATTGAAGCCGCAACTTTAATCCATAAAAAAAAGGCACCTAATCAATTGTTTAATACCTCCTTAATATCAAATCACTTGCGGACTTACTTGCATCTGTTGGCAAACCTATGGATGATGTTGATCTCGTGTTAATAGCACTCAATGGACTACCTTCCAAGTACACTCCTTTTCACACATCGATTAATGTTCGATCTGATCCTATTACATTTGATGAATTAGGCAACCTCTTAATGTGTGAGGAACTCAATGTAAATGACCAACTTGTCATGACCTCTACTACGGAATCCACAACCTTTATTGCTACCCATGGATCCCCGTACCAAAATCAAGCCCGTGGTCATTTTCGATCAAATAAAGGCTGTGCTTGAGGTGGTGGAGGTAAAACCATAGAAGTGGTAATTCAAATTATTCCACATCTACCACACGGCCAGCATGTCAGATCTACAGTAGAATGGGTAACATAGCAATTGATTGCCACAATCTTATGAACTATGCGTACCAAGGACGAATAGCACCTTGGAGACTAGCCGCCATGGTAGCCTCTCAAACTCCAACTACAGATCAAGTTTGGTACACTGATACAAGAGCAACAAATCATGTCACTATCGATCTGTCCAACTTATCTCTTTGTTCGGAATACCAAGGAAGCAACAAGCTATCTGTTGGAAATGGTCAAGGTTTTGCAATACATGACACTGGTGATGTCATCATTCAAACTCCATCCAAAACTTTCCATTTTTCCTATCTCTTACATGTTCCCTCCATTTCTTCAAATATGTTATCTGTTAATCAATTTTCCAAAGACAATAATTGCTTATTTATTTTTCACGCTAATGATTTCTACATCCAGGACAATGTCGGGGAAGACGCTTTTCTGTGGCCGAAGTAAGAATGGACTATATCCATTTATGGTATCTCGCAACCACAAGAATTACACCACTCCTTTAGCTCTACTTGGTGAACATGTCTCAATTTCGTCTTGGCATCATAGTTTAGGACATTCTTAATCAAATGTGCTTGGCTGCTTATCTTCTACCTTACCAGTAAGAGGAAGTCATTCACCATTACCCTTTTACAAATCATGTCAATTGGGTAAAAGTCATTGTTTGCCTTTCTTTCTTTCAAACACACTTTCTCCACAACTTCTTGAACGTATACATTCGGACATTTGGGGTCCTTCGCCTACTTATTCAATAAGTGGTTTACGTTATTATGTTGTGTTTGTGGATGATTTTTCTAAATATTCCTGGTTATTTCCTTTACATTCACGTACTCAACTTTTGGATGTTTTTGCTAGTTTTAAATCTAAAATTGAAAATTTACTAAATTGCAAGATTGAGACAGATCAGTTAGATGGAGGTGGTGAATTCACTAGCCATCAATTCCGCAATTTTTAAACAAAAATGGAATTTCGCATCAGCTGTCTTGTCCTCATACTCTAGAACAAAATGGGATAGTTGAACGCAAGCATCGTCATATTGTTGAAACAAACCTCACTTCACTAACACACGCACATATGCCTATCAAGTACTGGGTAGAAGCTTTTCATGCTGCGATTTTCCTTATTAACCGCATGCCCAGTCATGTCACAAATGGAAATCACCCTGAGAAATTTTATTTCATCGGCTGCCCAATTACACATTCTTGTAGACTTTTGGTTGTGCTTGTTATCCCTAGGTTCGACCCTATAACAAGAACAAATTGGAAACTCGTTCTATCCAATGTGTGTTTTGGGGTTATAGCCTAGATCACAAAGGTTATTGATATCTTAACATCTCTACCAGCCATGTCTATTTGTGGCGTCATGTGTTGTTTAATGAGAAAAATTTTCCCTTTGCAAGTACTTTGACGGATGCATCCACTTCTCTATCGCAAAACAGTGTTCATTCCCCTTCTCCTAGGCCACTTGCCATTAGGTTTTCATCAAATCCTCATACCTTAGTGCAATCTACATCTCTATTCTACCTCCAACTACCTCTCCACCTCCCTCCTCAAATTCTAACCAATCCATACCTACAATACCAACCTTCAACAGCCCTACCAATTCCTCCTCCATTTCTATAAATGAACCCCTCATTTCCACCCATCCACGAACTGCTCCTACCACCACACCCAGGCAACCTAATGTTCATCACATGATCACCCTTGCGAAAGATGGTATCTCCAAGAAACGTACATTGGTAGGCACCCGACACCCTTTGCCTAATGTGCTCATCTCTACTTTAAGTCACATTGAACCTACCTGCTTTACTCAGGCTTCCAAACATCCTGAGTGGCAAGCTGCTATGGCCAAGGCATTTATGGCACTCCAGAAATAGGGGACTTGATCTTTAGTTCCTTTATCTGAAGCAAAGAATATAGTGAGATGCAAATGGGTTTATTGTATCAAAACTTGTTCAGATGGATCATTTGAACGGTCTAAGGCACGACAAGTTGCCAAGGGGTATCATCAACAACCTGGAATTGATTTTACATAAACATTCAGTCCAATTGCCAAACCTACAACAATTAGAGTTGTTCTTACACTCTCAGTTAAGTTCAAATGGCCCATCTGGCAATTGGATGTACAAAATGCATTCTTACATGGTACTCTCCAAGAAGAAGTTTACATGTAGCAACCTCCTGGATTTGTGGATCCTCAACTCCCACACCATGCGAGTCATCTACACAAATCTATGGACTCAGACAGGCCCCGAGAGCATGGTTTGAAAGGTTCACCAACTATTGACTCGAATTGGACTCCATCAGATCCCAAAGTCGATCTGTCTCTCTTCATTCGCCAGACCAATTCCCACATCACTATTCTGTTAATATATGTTAACGGCATCATTATAACATGCAGTGACTCATCCTTTCTGACATCATTAACAACATTGGACAATTTGTTTGCTATGAAGGACTTGAGACCTCTCCATTATTTTCTCTGGAAACCCTCACTTGCACATCCATGCTCGGCTCAAAATCGCACTCCTCTCCAACTATCACTAAACAAAAACTTGTGCAAGGAACTACACCCGCTCTTCATGGTATTGATTAATATCATAGTATAGTCGGTGCACTCCAATATCTCACCAGGACTTGGACGGATCTCTCTTATGCAGTCAACCAAGTTTGCCAATTTATGCATCTGCCAACTGAAGACCACATAATAGCGATGAAACGCATTCTTTGATATATCAAAGGCACTCTCACTCATGGTCTTCAGATTTCAACTGATGATTTTCAATTACGAGCTTAATTCGATGCTAACTAGGATGGAGACCCTACTGAACACAAATCTACAAGTGGTTACTATATTTATTTAGGACCTAACATCATTTCGTTGAGTTCCAAGAAAGAACCGACTATTGCATGCTCCAGCATAGAATCTGAGTATCGATATCTTGCCCATACAGTCGTCGAGCTCTTTTGGATTCAAACACTGCTTAAAGATCTTCAGGTCTATCTTCCTTCTCCACCAACTATCTGGTGTGACAATTTTAGTGTGATCCCTTTGGCCTCTAACCCAGTTTTTCACGCCCACACAAAACACATTGAGGTCGATTACCATTACATTCGAGAAATAATGCAGGGGCATTTTCACACTGGGCTCGAGTGGGGCGGCCTGTGGACTCAGGAGCACACTCGGAGCACACTCGGAGTGGGGTCAGTTGTGGACTCGGCGCCTGTCGACTCAGGGGGACCGTGGATTCGGGCCCACCTGTGGATTCGAGGCCCATGTAGGAAGATTCAACCAAGGGCCTAGGGTGACCCGTGGATTCGAGGCCCTCTTGACCTGGGCTATGAGATAAAGGGATTGATTCGCCACACTCTAACAGTTCGAGCTTTTAGAGCAAGTGGTTAGTTGTCTTGCATCAAGAAAAGGTCGTACAAAAAGATCTAGATTTTCGTTACATTTCTTCTCAAGATCAAATCGCCGACATCATCACCAAAGGGCTATCTTCATCACAATTTCAAAACCTACGAACCAAACTAATGGTCAGTGATCGCCCCATCAATTTGTGGGAGGGTATTAGAGAATCTTTTACACAAAATCCATTCAGTTCCTCTACAACTCACAGTACAAGTAAATCCTCCCATTCATGGAAACCTAGATAGTGTACAGCAAGAAGATTGCAATAGAATCCAGTAAAATCCTATTCCCTTAGCTGTAAAGATCATCCCTATAATTCTATATATGTGGAATACAGCAAAAGCAATAGTAAACACGAAAATCACTGATTCAATACGATAGTTCTTTAGTATCAAGATGGGCTAATAGGACCATGTAAAATGATCAACATAAGCCATGAATCACCAATGCTATTTAAGGAAAAATCTACCATGTAATTTTATTTTTTTATAAAATTTGTTAGCCAATCAAGAAAAATGGAAATTGAGACCATTTTCGTGAATTTGGTTCTACGAAAACAAACAAGGGAGATTGCGTTATCACCAATCCATTTCCAGAAATTATCATTTTCCTCTCTTTTTTTCGCGAATCCAAACAGTCCCTAAATTACGTTAGCATGTGGCAATCAAAATCACTCTAGATGCATACTCCACCCACCAACTCTACTTCCGTTGGAAACATCCTCATCAATATCTGCACCCACTTCACTGATTAAAAAGAGAAAAACAAAACAAGCCAACTTCATTAACTAGTTTCTAATGCCGTCCTTTACCTCAGGGAATTTGTCATCAGTACACCATCCTAATGGCATTCATGTCTTTCTCCTTATTTAGTTGCATAATGTTTCATGCCAAAAGTGGAGCTCGTGGTTTTTCTCCTTTTTTCTGTATGTTTTCTAGTTATTGTGGGATTACTACCAACACAAATCTGAACTGTTCACGGCAATAAAGGCTCCTGGAAATTGAATCTTAATTCTAAGCAAAACAAATTTAAATGATTTTCATTATATGGAAGTGTTAGCCAAAATGTAGTGTGAGCAAAGATATGGTTCTACAATCTTCAAAAAGACTACAAATCTGATACAGGTTCTATGATATCAAAAAAAAAAAAAAAAAGATGAAGAGAGACTGTTCTCATCTCAAGGGAAGAATAAAAGCATCCAGCATTTTGAATAGCCAGTGCATCTAGAACACTGGATAATAAAAGCTGGCTTTTGTTATAACAGGCCCTTGGATATGCTTCAAAACAGCTGAAATTTAGAATTGAACTTACAAGAAAGCTGAATACAAAGGTTGCAAAGAGCAGCTCAACTCCTCTATCTGCAACTACCTGCAATCAGTTGTTTTAACATATCCTTTCAACTTCCCACATGAATTAATGGATTAATTTGGGTACCATAACATCTAACTACTGGATTCTTCTGTAAATTTAGAAGTACAGAAATTCAGAAGACAGGCGTGTGATTGAAATAATTTACAATTTTGACACACAATAAGCAATTCCAATGCTTGATAAAGTTCAAATGCTATGTCCAGCTCCAATTACCAAAAATAAAAAGAAAAATAAAAAGAAAAAAATTACCAATGCTATGGTTAACAACTGAAGTAGCCTGTAAGTGTAACCGATGAAACCATACAACTAGCATGAGACACGCATCACACATGGCACAGGGAGAATCAGCAACACCCACTACTGCTTGCAAAACCAGGTTGTTCTCTCCATGGGAACATATTCTGGATTCCTAACTCCACCTGGTAGTAGTTTGCCAACTCATACACAGCCCAAATAACGGAGGAGGTATGATGTCAGGCAGCTGACCGTTGAGCTTTTCCCAACCAATTGTGAGATTTTTTTTATTTTTTTTTTAATCCTGATTAAGAATGGAGCTACGTTCTACAACTTGTAAATCCTCTTATGGTGGGCAGTGTACAAGGGTGGGCTACAGCGTTCCTGGAAGCTAACACACAAAGGGCGCAAGGGTGGGCTAGGGCATTACAAAAAGCAATGAGCTACAATGGCTCCTGATTGTAGCTTTGTCGCATGATTGTTCCATCTAGATGCCACTCCGACTTTGAATCATGCTTTGGGCTCATGCGCTCACTCCTGCTTCCAAGTGGCAATACTCGCCAACACTTTCATAACAAGGCTTCTGTGCTCCAACACCCAATTTCCCGTTTCCATTCATGCTTCGCAGGGATGTAGTGGAAAGTGAGCAAGGATTCCACACCAAACTGGAATAGTACATGTAAAGAATTAAGTCAAGAAGAGGAAATTTAGTTTTACCCCTTAGAATGACGGAACTTTTTTAGGTACAAGTATAGAATTAATGGATACATTGTAAAGTAGGGTTAATGTAGTGCTTGAAAGAGCCAAGTGGAAATGAGCAAAAGCTAAAAAGATTGGCAACGGCTACAAGTAGATGTACATGGGAAGGATAGCACAAAGAACGAGGTATGGATAGCTGTAAATAAAGACAATGATAAAATGGTGGAGGTTAAGGAATGTGGGATAGGCTAATTGGAGTAAAGCTGGTTTAGGCAAGGGAACAATTAACATTGTCAGTGCACATGCGGTTATGCACCGCTACACATAAGATACGTGGAGGAAGAATCTCTACATGGTTTCTATAAATCTGGAGAAGCATATAACAGAGTACTCAGAGAGGTTATTCAAGGGATGATGAGGAGAGCAGTCCCAAGAAGATGTATTAGCATCATTAAAGACATGTGCAATGGTGTGGACATGTTGTAACAAGAGAGCACAAAGCAAAGAAAAAGAGCACACCATACCTCATCCCAAAGCCAAACCCTATCCCTATTCCCTTCTTCTGTCTAAAAACCCAATACTTTCATTGAATAACTCTAAACCTATCCCGTAAGCACTTCTAGGTTAAATAATTCATTCACCCAGGTGAGCAAAGGCCAATTTGTCAGCCAAAGGAGGCATATCTAAGCCTCGTCTTTGTATTATAAAGTCACTTCCTTGTCTTGATGTTGTTTTGCTTCTTTTTTTCTTTTTTTAATGAATGCTGAAAATTTATTAATAGAGAAAAAACAACAAAGCCATGCTGGTCCACACAATACCAAAGAAAAAATGGCCTCAAAGAATTAAACAAAGAACCTTAAGACCTCAGAAACAAAACAATAGATACGGGATGAATCAAGGGCAACTGCACGGTGAAGACGATCTCAGATCCTCAATTAGAAGCTCATTCTTAAAAGCTCCCATCTTTCCCAGCTGGTCGGCCTCTGAATTAGCTTTTCTTAGGATGAGAGCAAAACAAATTTGCTAGACCACGCACAAGTCATTGGCTTCCTCCATAATGTGAGCCATTCTCCACGGTACATCACCCCCTCTAGCTCAAGAAATCATATTAGCCAAGTCACCCACAATGCCAGCTGGGAGCAAATTAAAATTCAATACCAACTTGACAAGATGAAGAAGGGCATATGCTTCAACTACACTAGAGTCGATTACACTAGTTGGCCCCCAATCCCAACAACACTAAACCATTATGATCAGACACCAAACCACCTACACTCATTGTCCCCAGATTACCCCAAGAGCTTCAGTTGAAGTTTGCTTTAAAAACCCCTATAGGGGGAGGGATCCATGAAACAGATATAGGCTTGCTGGGCCAACCCTCTTAAATGACTTCCTTCCATTTATTGTTAAGCAGAACAATTGGAATAACTCCAAATTTTGGTCAACTATCACTGACCTGATGACAATGTTAGCAATGCACTTGACTGCCACTCTAGCCAAACTCTGTCCTGTCAGAAACCCTATTGTTCTTTTCTAACCTTTTCCTATCAAAATAAAAACAAAGAAAAAAAACAAATTGTTATCCCTTTCAAGCTATAGAGTCCACAATGTCACAAAAGCAGACATTTTCCAAGAATATGGCAATAAGACCATGCAGCAACAGACCAGCATTCAGCTACTTGAATCAAGGACCTTGGAAAGGCCTAATATATCCCAAGTTTACTAATGACCTCTGTCCATAAGCTCCGAGAAAGCTTTCAATGGAGCATCATATAGTCGAGAGACTCTTCGCCAGAGCAACATAACGAACATCTGCTAGCCATATCAAAACCCCTATTCTTCAAATGGTTCACGACTGCTACGAGATTGAGATTTTCCTCATCATTCACAGAGCTTCATTCGGTGGGATGGAAGACTCTGGGAGTTTTGTGATCAACATCAAGAGGGATTCTCTTCGTGAGATCGAGGCTCCCGACTGACATGAGATTCAAGTGGAAGGGAGTATCGTCGGGCTAGAAGATCTAGACAAAGGAGAAACGATAGAAGCTTCAGCAGAGATGCAAGAGGTAGGTCGTTTGTTAGGGGTAGGGGATGGGTGTCCAAGGGTAGATCAATGCCGCACTTTCTACAGAGAGACAAAGAAGACGAGACTAAGCGATGAGACAAGGAAGAGCTAAGATAGGGGAAAAAAGGTGGATACTTTGAAAGAAAAAGGGGTAGAGATGGGGATGGGAGTGTTCTAAGGGGGTCTCGAATGGAGAGAGAGAGGGGTGGGAAGAAAGGGGGTGTTGTAGACCCGAAACAGAAGGGGGTGATGACTGAAGAGGAGAGGGAGTGGTTGGAGGCAATGTTCTCATTATCGGCGAAAAATCGATATTATCGCCGATATTATCGATGTCACCAATTTTGCGACATCGAAACTTGCTTTTTTTGCTTCCCTTCCTAATATCGGCAATTTTTCGGCGTTATTAGTGATTTTTCGTGAAAAATATGCAAAAAATTGGAAAAAAGGGGAAACTTACGGATTTCAGTACCTACAGAAAAGAATTGCCAATGGAAAATGTCAATGGGCCAATCGTAGAAGAGGATCGGTGATCGGAAGCTACAAAGGGCCAATCGAACGATCGGTTCGGCGAAGAATTTGCTAAAGATTAGGGATTGGAGAGATTTGTTTTGGGCATTTAGGGTTTTGAGGGTTCCGGGGCATTTAGGGTTTTGAGGGTTCCCTTCCGGAACCCTTGTCTATTTTGAAATTGGCTTCTCGAATGCCTCTTATGGGAGACGATTTGCGTGGTGTGTGGGTGCCGTCCTCGGTGGCGTGTGTATGTCACCAAGTTCCGTGGACCCCACTATGATGTGTGTTATATCCACACGGTCCATCCATCTAGCAAGATCATTTTAGGTCATGAGCCCAAAAATGAGGTAGATCCAAAGCTCGAGTGGACCACACCACAGAAAGCAGTGGGACAATGATTCCTACCATTGAAACCTTTGTAGGGCCCATAATGATGTTTATTTATCATCCAAGCTGTTCATAAGATCACATAGACATGGATGAAGGAAAAATACAAAAATGACTTGGATCCAAAACTTCTATAGCCCCTAAGAAGTTTTCAACGGTAGACGTTCAATTCACATTGTTTCCTGTGGTGTGGTCCACTTGAGCATTGGATATGCTTCATCTTTGGGATCAAGCCCTAATATTATCTGGTAAAATAGATGGACGAGGTGGATAAAATACATAAATCACGATGGGCCCAACAAAGCTGACTCGGTACGCTACGTGTACTAATTTACGCAGAGCGCAATCCACTTCCTACGAAGTCGCGCTAGTGCGACTTGTTTGGATCGGTGGGTCCGTGCTCTGGGGGGCCATCATGATGATAAAATTTTATCAATGCTGTCCGTTTATTTTGACAAATAATTTTAGAGCATGATCCCAAAAATGAGGCAAATCCGCATCTCAGGTGGACCACACCAAAGGAAATAGTGGTGATTAAACACCCACCATTAACAACTTCCAAGTGCCCATTAAAAACTTCCTAGGGCCATTGTAATGTCTTTTTTTTTTTGCCATCCAACATCTTGATTAGGTCACAAAGACCTGGATGTAGCAAAAGCACGGTTTAGATTGTGTTAGAATTTGCCACATCATGTACCATTTTCAAGTATTGGGTATCAAGTGTCATACACAGCCAGAGTATCAAATAACTTCCCTTTATGAACTGGGAGCGGATTGCGTGTAACCCCTGTGTGGGGCGTATAGAGATGTACATCACAAATCCACTCTGTCCATCTATTTTGAAAGACCACGATAGGACAATGTTCTAAAAGTCATGAGGAATGGCCCACCTGAGTTTTGGATCTGAGCGATTTTTAGAATCCTATCCTATTGAGGTCTTTCAAAATAGATGGAGGGAGTGGATTTATGAGGCCTCACACAGCCTTGGACGGATGTCATCAGAAAAACAACGCCCGAAATTGCACAATTGTAAGAACTAATGAGGGCACTTGTAAGTGCAAATTTACCTATACAAGGACTAATCTAAGCAATCGTTACTAATTACACTTTTTCTTAGGTGAGCCACTAGGACCCTTGCATGGGTATTAAATGTAAAACCTAAGCTCTAAATATAACATCAAACCCGTTCCCAAAGTCGTAGCCTCGATCGATGATAGGTGACCATTGAATGAACTTCCCTTCATATCCAGTAAACGCCATATCCGAATGGTATGAAATCATAACTGTAGGAAGATCACACCTTGAGGAAGCTATCCCACGAATTAGATTAGTCCAGGTAGGCCCCACACAACTAAAACAACCCACTGCAAGGCTATTAAGTTAAAAGATAGTTAGCCAAGGCCATTTTCCCCAAACTAGCACTATATAAAGCCACATATCTCAGCCATAACTCCCTTTCCACTTCAAATTTCTACTGAGAGAGAGAGAGAGAGAGAGAGAGAGAGAGAGAGAGAGAGCAACCAAGAGGGAGAAGGGTCCTTGCATGTCACTCCACCAAGCTCTGGCCACACCACTAGCCACCATCCCTTACTATAGCGCTCCTCCAATTGCTACTTGAGGTTAGTAGGAAGACAATCCCCTAAAATCCAGCCATGTCTATTAAGTCTTTCCCCAAATTTCTAACATGCAAGTTCAATTTTTGGAGGAATACCCAAGCCATTCCAAGAAACTAAGGTGCGGACCATTATCTCTAGGTTATCTAGGATCCAAATGTAGTTAGATGTAGTTAATGCATAGATTAGTTGAAATCATATGCCTAGATTAATGTTGGAATGCTTTGTCATGCTTAATTGTTGACTTATGAGCTGAATATTGCTTGCTTCAACCTTTGATGTCATCATATTTGGCTAGAATGACTTGCATGCTCACTTCTATATTGCATGATTACAATGTTGCTATGTTGAAGTGTTTTTCTTATAATATTGGGATGCTAATTGAAGTTGCATGCCTTGGAAGTTGGAATTTATGATGACTTTATATGATTATTGTTCTTGATGTGCTGAATTTGTATGCTATGTGATTTTATCCTACTCTACTGCAAATTCATGTTGCTCTTATTCATAAAAATATGCCTTACATGTTTGTTTAATTCGGCAAATAAATGAGAATTGGGGCGGCCGCTTGAGGTTGGCCGCCATAGGGCCGGAAAGGTCGATCCGAGATGGAAGGCGGGGGACCAGTTGTGGTTTGAGGACCACACGGGCCATGCGTGCCTAAGGCCGGCCTTCCCGTTCTTCTCCTCAATCGAAGGTACTGGTCTAACGCCAGATTAGACTTGTGTATGTGGTATTACTGTCGCTACTCTATCGAATCAAAGGTACCAACATCACTGCTGGATCGGCACACTTATGAATTGCACTGCAAATTGATCCCCAAATCTCATAAGCCAGGCATGGTGGTATGGGGCCCATGTCTAAGCTGTCGGCCTATGTTGGGGTGAGGAGCCCTCCCTTAGTATCCATTGAGCACCCGTGGAGGTGACAAGCCTTCCACTTGACTATGGGAAGGGGTGAGGAGCCCTTTTCCCACCTTAGTTGGGCGTGGCTAACGAGTCATGGCCAAATTGGGTCTCGAGCAATGGCCCAAGGTTGGATCGAGGGGTTACTGGCAATGATAGGTGTTCGCTACACAGGGAGCCAGATAGTCCCAGGTTGGCCGAGTGATAGGATGTAGGTATAGTGGCTTCGCCAACCGGCTGGATGCTCAAATGGAATAATTAACAACTTGGCTAATCATGCACGGTTCAGCATGGCATGCATTGTATGCGGGTGATGGGGTGGTGCCTCATTCAATGGCAGCTTGGGTCTGTGCAGGTGATATGGTGGTGCCACTCACTGTCGGTTGTGACCAAAACAATGATCGGGCATGCATTTGCACTTCATGCACTCATACATTAAGCTTATAAGATGTGGTTCTATGCCTACGCCTATGGTTTCTATATGCGTATGTTTGATTCATTACCTACATTTGACTATATTTGTGCCATGAGTAACTTAGGGTAATAGAACCACTGAGTTAGCTACTCACTCTCACTCTGGGATGGTGTTTTAAGATTTCAACCAGACGACACATGTGACACAAGTACCAACGAGGCGGACGCATTAGCTAAGTACGAGGACGTTGAGGTCGACGAGGACTCATACTTCCAATTCTCCAACAATCAGGCTTAGAGGAGAGTCGTGACAGATATTTTAGGAGTTGAACGCCTTGGTGGTGACCCTGGCTAGCGTAGTGATACACCTTTTGGACTTGGGTTTATGGGGACCCCTGAGGGGCCCTCTTGAGTGAGTTGATATGGATGTATATTTTGGATTTTCTCACTTCTCCCCCTGTTTGGATGGTCTATTTACATGTTTAGTTGATTTTCTACGAGGATTACTCTTAATCGAATTTGATTATGCTTTTCATGATTCCATGCATTGCATTATGCGGAACCCGAGAAACCGGGGAAGAGGTTGTCTGCGGACCCTGGCATCTGGGACATCACAATTTTCCTCGTGTTTCCCCCTTTTTCCCCGCATTTCTAATTATCAACGATATTATCGGCGATAACGATATTATATCTTTATCTCCGGCCAGCGAAACTTGTAGCGATACCGACAACTCGAACGCTAGTTGGAGGTAAAGGGCTGGAATAGGGTTTCCTCTCTGAAGAAAAGAGAGCAGCTACATGAATAGCATACCATCTTCGTGAAGTGTTTTCTAGAGGGATGGTCCAAGTATCACTTCGAGTGAGTGTTTGGGAGGTTTGTTCCGGTAAAAGAGGTTGCCATTCCAAGAGTCAAGGGTTCTGCATCTAGGCGCAGCTTTGCCTTCGTTCGCATGAGTTACAAGGCAAAGGCGAATCTGGTAGTAGCCAATTTGAGAAAGATGCTTCGAAGGGAAGTCTCTTCATCTAGCGTGCTAAGTTCAATCTAGAGATAACCAATCAGAGGACAAGAAGTTTGGGAGGAGGGAGGGGGGGAGTCTCAAAGGGGTCTTTCGAGGAGGGGGGTGGGGTTCAGGTAGGACGTCAAGAGAGGGTAGGAAAGATTGTAGGGGGTCCTCGAAATCCTTTAAGGATGCGGTGGTGGGTGGTGAGTCCTTGGCGGAGTGGAAGGAAAGGGGGCATCAACGCAGTAGTTGTGGTTTGCAATGACATAGGAAGTGAAAAGGAGAAGGGAGAGGATGAGGCTTTGGTTAGGGGGCGAGGGTGAGAGGTTAGAGATGAGGAGGGAATAAGAGGGGATTCTATCAAAGAGAGAGGTTGGGGAAGTGGAAGAGCAGGAGGTCTGGTGGGCAAAAGAAGAAGATATGGAAGGAGTCGGTGGGGGAAGAAGTGGTAAGAATCTCTCTTATGCCAGTAGAAGCGGCTTGGGAGGGTCTGCAATGAAGTCCGATGGCTTCTGTCAAACTTTGTTTGTCAGAGGCAAAGTTGGAGGAATGGATGGATTGCAGCGATGGTTAAAGGAGATTGGCTCCTCAGATCACTCAATGACTCTGAAGTGTGGATCTCGCTAAGGCCAAAAGAAGATTAGGATAGGCTTGTCATTACCGGATTTTTGTTTGAGATAGTTGTTCAGTTTCGTTAGCCAAGTGGGTTGACTGGTCATCTTTTGGTTAGGAAGAGGTTTGGTACTAGCTTAAAGGGCTTCTGCTTGATCTTTTGAAAGGGACTTAGCTTGAGCTTTGAAGTCAAGAGGTGTTTTTGGAAATGGAATCCTGTTTGGGGGAGGTCATCCTAGTTGATCGGACCACATCTACCTGCGCGAAGTCGAGGGTGGCGAGAGTGTTGGTGAAGAAGAGGAAGGTCGTGATTGACCTTGAGTTCAATTCCGATGAAGTTTTTTTTTTTTTTTTTGGTTGGGGGGGGGGCTAGAAAGGGGTCTGGGGTTGCCGGTAATGGTTGTTCAGTTTTAAGAAGGGTGGTGAAGGAGCACATTCTCGCTACTCCGAAGGTGTTCCAAAGGAAGAGTTGGACATGTGTTTGCTGAAGAGGGTCTGCCAGGTGGTAGTGGAGCATGTGGAGATGGGAGAAGACTGATGGTCAGCGGTATTAGTGGACGAATGACATTGGCAAGACAGATGGCTACCTCTCAAGCAAGGAGCAAGAGAAAGGGATGTGTGGGCAGCATGGCAGCATTTACTCCAGCCGTCCTTTCTGACGGTGAAGGAAATTCCAGAAGTACAAGGAACTTCTCTGGATTTGTTAGTAGAAATGATCCGATTGATCTTTTCCTATGGCAAATGTCAGATTCATATAGTCGAATGGGACGTCAAACCTGGGAATGTCGAAACTTGATAGATTTCTAGTTTCATCGGCGTGGTTAGATCGTTTCCCCCTAATTGTGCAAAGGAGCCTCCCTAAGACCACCTCAGACCATTGCCCTATGATCCTAAAGGTGGATGTAGAGAACTAGGAGTCGTGCCCTCTTAGTTTCGAGCTATTATGGTTAGAGGTGGAGGGCTTCAAAGATTTTGTGTGTTGTAGGGAGTCATTCAAGGTGGTAGGTCAAGCGGCTTCAATTTTTTCCAAAAATTGCCCATGCTCAAAGGTGCAATTAAAGAATAAAATGATGTCCTAGTTAGGAGAGAGGACGAAATGGACTCCATTTTGAGGGAGATCCAAGCTGCTAATATTAGCAAGAAGATGGCGATTTGTAGGACAAGCTATCCAGGGAAAAGCTTCTATTTGACTACGAAAAGGTTGAAGGAGGGCGTTGAAGCAATGATCTAGGACCATGTGGCTTAAAGAAGGGAGCAGAAACACAAGATACTTTCATAGGGTGGCTAGACCTACAGGCATGGGCGAATTAAATGAACTCTATGAATGTGTACAGGGTTCGATATGAAGATAAAAACAAAGTTCGTGAATTTATAGTAAAATTCTATAGCAAGCTATTATCTAGCGAGGGTTCAGTTAGGTCGCAGCTCGACAAGCTTTTATGCAATAGGATGCCTGATGCAGTGGTAGCAGCTTTAGAGAGACCGATTTCGAAAGTTAAAGTGAAAGGAGCAATTGATGATTTAGGAGTGGGATAAAGCTTTGGGGCCAAATGGTTTTCCCTTAGCCTTCTTCCACTATTCTAATCTGTTGTAAAAGGCGATGTGATGCATTTTATCAAGGAATTTTATGAGGGGAGTACGCTTGCCTCGGAAATGGGAAATTCATTCCAAGCATTATCCCCAAGGAGTTTCAAGCTTATAAGATTTCAGGCCTATCATTCTCATTAGAAGCCCATGTAAAATTTTAGCAAAAGTTCTTGCCACAAGGTTCTACGAGGCTCCATCCTGCATCATCTCCAAATCCCAAAATGAATTTATAAAAGGTAGATAGATTTTGGATTGTGTGTTGGTGCCGGTGGCACACAAATGTTTCGATGCTCATCACAAGGAGGGACAAAAGGGGTTAGTCTGCAAGCTGGATATAGAAAAAGCATCTGATCACGTCGATTGGGCCTTTCTGGATTACATGTTGGGGAGATTGGGATGTGGTAATTGGTGGAGTTGGATGCAAGTTTGTGTCTGTTCAGTGAGATTTTCAATTCTTGTTAACTACTACCCGAAAGGCTTCTTCAACGCCTCAAGTGGCCTTAAACAAGGGGATCCATTTTCCCCATTTTCGTTCATTGTGATAACCAAGATCTTCAAAAAGATTATTAATAATGATCAGGTGCAAGTGGGTCTTATCGAGGGGAGCTTAGGTCTCCCACTTGCAGTTTGCCAACGACACACTAATTTTTTGCAAGACAGAGGATAATGTGGTGGGCAATCTAAGAAAGATCAATAGGTGCTTCAAAGCAGTGTCGAGTCTAAGGGTTAATATCTCTAAGAGAGACATACTGGGCATTAATACCTCGAAGGAGGAAGGGGATAGGTTAGCGGGGTTGTTCAAGTGTAATGCGGCAGCCTTCCAGTTTGTATTGGAAAGCTACCCAAGTTCTTGTGGGATAAAGACATAAAGAAACAAAAGGAAGATTTTCTTCTTAGAAGAGCAGGTACGTATCCCTTGGGGGGAGATTAACTCTAATAAAAATTTTCATGTCTAGTATCCTTTGTACTTCATGTCCCTTTTCAAGTGTCCGAATTCGGTGTTGGAGAGGCTGTAGAAGCTTAGGCATGATGTCCTATGGCAAGGGGAAGCGGATTCTCAGAAATTCCACTTAGTTAAGTGGGGGTTAGACGATTGGAAAAGATTAATGAAGCCTTGCTTGGTGAGTAGTTGTGGAGATTTGGTACGAAGGAAGAAAGTTTGTGGAGGGACATGATAGTTGCCAAATATGGTGTATCAAGGGAGGGTTGGTGGGTCAAGCGGCCTTCCTTACATCAGGCATCTAGCATATGGAAGGCAGTTGAAAGAGTATCAGTTCTCTTCAAAGAAGGGGTTGATTTTGCAGAAGGGGATGGAGAAAGGGTGAACTTCTAGAATGATGTGTGGCTAGGAGGTTTGAAGGTTACGGACCAAATTTCCTAGATTGGTGTCGATTACTCCGAATAGTAGCATCACCATTGATAAGTTCTTCTCGAAGGCAGATAGGGAACAGGTTTGGTCCCCGCTCTGTAGAAGAAATCTGATAGATGAAGAGACCGAAGAGTTTGTAAGAGCCTTAGCCTTGCTTCAAGGGGTTAAAGATGTTATGCAATGAAAAGAGCAAAAGTCTTGGTCCCTTCCGGGGGTTAAAGATGATATTCTATGATAGCCTTCTTCCGGGGTTGAAAGATGTTATGCTATGGAAAGAGCAAAAGTCTGGAAAGATTTCGGTTTTTGTCCTTTATGAATTAATTACCCAAGACGGCTATCTGTCAAATTAGGACTCGTTTGCTTGTGTTTAGGATTATGGCACTCCTCTCAAAATAGCGGTCTTTGCATGGTTGGGAGAAAGAATAGGGCCCCTACCATTGATAATCTTCAAAAGAGATCGATGATCATCCCAAACATGTGCTCCGTGGGCCTAAGTGATGCATAGACGATAAACCACTTGTTTATTCATTATCCAATTGTGAGGCTAGTACGAGAGAATCTAGTGGTGGTGTTCAAGATTCCTTGGGTAATGTCAGGGTCAATTGAAGGGTTATTACAAGTTTGGCATGGAAGCGGTGGTGGTTGTGGCAAGGAAGAGAGGGCAATATGGAGGTTAGCCTTGTTAGAAGGTCTATGGGTCATTTAGGGCAAGCGCGACAATCATTGTTTTAGAGACAAACGCGGGACGATGCCTAGGATGGTTGAGAGGGCTAAGGCATATGTAAAAGATTGGACTTATAATCTAGATTTTGATGTAGACTAGTTCTCTTAGCTTTCCTAGGGGTGTTCCTTGTAGCCTTTTCGTGCTTTTGGCATGCTTTTAATAAAATTACCATTATCTTTCAAAAAAGAAAGCTACACATCCCATACCAAAATAAATGACTAATAAGAAGAAGAAAGAACTAAAAACAAAGTCGAGGTACGGCCCACATCTCGAGATCCGTTAATAAAACCCAGACCCCAATTTCGATAGGATTACAAACATCTTTCCAAGCTACCAAATGATACTTCCTAGACCCATCCCAATCATTATATAATTGCCTGGTTCAACTCAATCTTGGCCACCACTTTCACAATACATAGGAAAAGGGATAAGATATAAATATGGGAGGCAAGGACCAATTTGTTCAGAATGGTTCTTTTTCCCAAGGCAAGGAAAGAACCTTCTCTTCCTGGTCACTGATCTCCAATTGCACCATCCCACATATCCTCCTTCATTCTACCTTTACACACGAGAAGACCCAAATGTTTAAAGAGGGAACTCTGCTAGTCCACATCCAATTTCTCATAGAGGCCACTTTGATGTTGTCTAAATTTATGCCCATGATGGTTTTTTTAGTTTACCTTGAGCCAAGAGAATGCTTCAAAAACTAATAGGAAGTCCTTAACATTCATTGCTGCTTCAATTGCCCCATCCCCAAACAACAAAGCGTCATCCACATATTGCACATGCATGACCCTAACGTTATTGCCACCCACCAACACCCCTAAAAGTCGTTACTTATATAAAGAAAAGAAGAAGAAGAAGAAGAAAGATTAAGAAAAGAAAAGAATTCAACTTGCTACTCCCTCAATAAAAGCTTGGTGGCAACCACCACCCAAACTTCTATATTTGCCTTAACCTTGCATGAAATGCCTCTCTCTTCACCAAACTTTCAAAGCAACTTGCCTCTTTCTTTCTCCCTATGGACACTCCATTTTACAAACGCCTTCCCACCCACCCACATGGAATCTATAGCCTTCTCCCATCCCCTCCATCAAAAACCCCTCTAAATTACTCCATATTATCTCTAACCACTTAGGACATCTGGACCTTCAAGAGCAACATGAACTAGTCTAGAAAACATTAGACTAGGATTGGATGGTTATGGGGTTTTTGCAAATACCTACATCAATAACAGGGTATCTGCAAATACCCACGTCAAAAGGTAAACTTTGCAAATAGCCACACCATTAATGTCACTATTGCAGATACACATTTTTTGTTTAGTTTTTGCTCACGACTTTTAACTTTTGGGGCATTTTTTAAATGATGAGAAATTACCCCCATCCTAAAACGCACCATTCCCATACCTTTTAGGGGGGAAAACAAAAACAAAAATCCTACCCTTCGCACAAAAAATAAGAAGCCCAAAAAACCACTGCCAGATCACCTCTCCCATTCTCCCTCCCTCCAACTACCAGCATCTGTTTCTTTCTTTCACAAAGAAGAATAAAGGCGAACAAAGAACAAGAAGGAGGGGTAGCAAAAAAATGGAGAAGATTTGAAGGAGTTATTTGTGAGGCACATCCACGCAATCCATACCATCCATTTGTAACTAAGGACCCACAATCACTGACGGATGTCAAAAAAAATCTTTATTTAGCAGTGAGGTTTGTTATTGTTTATACCAACAGGTCGTTTTCATCATTTTATAAATATGGGCATTTTCGTCATTATTTACCTGTTGTTAACGGAAGTTGTGAAAAATTGTGCATTTTCAATAATGGGGAATTAATGATATGGTTATTTGTAAAATCAATTTTATGTGAGTCTTTGCACAATTTTTATGTGAGTCATTGCAAGTATCCTTTTGTTAAAGTGGAAAATTGCAAAAACGCCTTTATACATTAATTTGTTATTCTCTTAATCTCATATTCAAAATCGGAAGTTGGACTTGAGGGCTTTTAATCACTTACAGCTGCCATGGTTTATAAGTTTCCTAACCATTTGGTGATTTCCACTAAGAACTTTTTTCTCTATTAAAAGCTTTTTCTAACCATTCGGTGCTTGTTATCAAATGACATTAGTTGAGATGTTTTCCAAAATCCCTGGTATTACACTACGATTACCATGTTTCAGAGATAGCATCACTTTACCAGTTAGGCTTTCATTATGTTCAGTGTACATATAGATCATTCCAATTTGTGTTTGTTTTACCGAAGTAAATAGTTCCTCTATTTCAAGCATCAACATCAGCATACTACCATCAAGTCACCCAAACTAAACTTACCTTAATCTCTACTATATATATAACAAGAGTAGGTCTTTGACATTTTTGCCCTCGCAATTAGTTTTCCTGGATGTTGAACCTTGAATATTTTAAGGACATGGTAAGACATTTTAATTAAATTCAAGAGTATTTTAGGAAATTGAGAATGCATACGGTGTCCATCGGGCGGCCCAAATTTCACCCACAAAAGCGAATGAATGGCTTATATGTTACCTCAGCCTCCAATTTTCGAGTCCTCAAAACTAGCACCTATTTCCCCCCCATTTCTCTTCCTTCCTCTCTATTCACATGCATCCTTGTGCAAGGAAACAAGAACAAAGCCTATTCTACCAAAAGAGGTGAGAGAAACAAGGAGATAGCAAGTCTTCGTCCAGCTTTCCATTTCTCAAAAAAAAAAAAACGCCAACAACAACTACGAATCATTACCAAAAGCTAAACCATTGGCATTTCTCATTTCCTATTGTTCCTAAAATAAGGACTACAACAAGCCTTCCTAATCCAACTAAACATACCTTTCTTTCTCCTTTTTCTTTTCCAATTGATCCCATCTTATATTCTTACTGCCTAACTTAATTTCAAGCAACCAAAGACTTCCTACATAAAAGCAACCCTTCCAAAGTTAAATTTGCACTATCTCAAAATCAAGCACTAAGCAAGAGAAGGAAAAAATATACAACTCCAGTTGGTCATCATCCTCTATGCTTTGACTGTGTCACTCTTTCATCCTTTACATGAATAGCAATCAGTGAAAAAACTCTCTCAAAAAGAAGAAAGAAGCATGGATGTTCAAGATTAAAATATTTTCCAGTCAAGGACAAAGATTACACAAGTGACGTACCGTAGGTGATATCAGCTTTGTGCCAACACCAATTCCTAAAAGAGTAACCAACAGAAGAAGTGACAACAGACCTGGCAAGAATAACAGTTAAGTTCCAAAACAAGTAATTCATCGACTTAAAAATGCAAACACAGACAGACAAATGGAAGAATAGAATCCACGTGAAATAGAAAAAAAAATATGATGACAAAAAAGTAAGCCCAATAGAACACAAGCATTTAGCAAAGAGAAAACAACATTTCCAACAGATATTCTCTCTGAATTTTATGCTCTCGAAAAAATATGACAAAACATCACAAATAAGAAGAAGATAAGAAAATGTATAATCAATAAAATCAGCAGCAATCCTGAAGGTGAAGACCTCTACAATATTTGACCAATCACGATTTGGACTCTACCATCGATATAGGAAACAGTTGAGAATTCAAAAGAATATCCACAGAGATGTAAAAATAGGATCAAATAGTAAGTCTGCCTGCATCTTCCAATTTACTTAAAATTTTAAATTAAAAAAATAATAATAATAATAACAAAGAATAAGAGAGAATATGAGAAAGGGGAAAACCCAGGTAATAACACAATACAAATTCTCGTAATTGATTCATTGTTTGAAATATCAGCATAAAAAACCAGGAAATGAAATCTAAAACATATCTCTAATAAGATGTATTACACAATGCTCTCCCAGACAAATGGAGATTTTGTCCAAGCCAGCATTCCATACAACTAGGACCACCTTCCAGTGAGAGCCAGATTGTTAATCTGGTCTGGTAGGCCAGTGAATGGGAAATGGACAAAGAAGCCCTCCATGGAAAATCCTGGCCATCCGATAGGTCGAGTTCTTTTGCATATGAACCATTGGCTATATCGTTAATTTAATCATCCATTGGAAGCCAACAATCAGATAGCCAGCATCATTCGCTGAGGGAGGTTTGTTCCATCACCCATTCATGGTGGTACCTAACCGAAGAATGGTCTGAATCATAATATGCCGGGGACCACCTGCGACAATTTTGGCTGAAAAAAGGTGCTGGAAGTTCACGGCAAGCATTATATGATACTTCAAAATCAGAGTTATCATCTGATGCTCGATTGAAAGAATATCTTATTGTTCAACAGCAACAATACAGACAGGGCCCAACCAACTCTCAGTAATCTAAGCTGCTCATCTAGTGACCCCTGAGTATCAATAATCGGAGCTGTCCATCCAGTGGGGTACATAATGGACTGGACCACACCCTAATATCTCCTATCAGATGATCCTAGCCATTTAACTGAGAGTCTGCAAATGGACATTTACAACTGAGAGTCCACATCTATCAGGGCCCAACTGGGAGATTAGGATCATCCTCTGGGGAGATTTCTTCCTGTATCTTTCCTCCACATAAATCCACCATATCATCAGTTTGGAATACCAAAAGGTGGAGCCAACAAGTAAACAAAGTCAGAGTGATTAGGACTGACTTGATACTCTAGCAGGGTATGATGGCTCATACACAAGTACTCAGAGATTGTTCACGTAGCAACATGATAAGAACCAGAAGATTCTTGTTCAATGATGCTAGAATGAATTGATAGACAGGCTTTCCATGGAGAATCTCAAGGACAAGGTGTCATACAAGTTCTCAGTTGAAGGGTTTCTCTCAACAACCCTCAAGAAAAGAATTTTATAAATATATATATATATATGAGAGACGAATTACAAGAATATCCCTTTACAAAGAGGAACAGCCCAGCATAGGCCAGGGGCAAAAAGAATAAACAACACGATATACACACATAAGCATACATCAATTAACAACCCCCCCCCCCCAAGAATCAAACTAGGGCAGGTGATTCACCAGCGTGAGTTTGGCAACTAGAAAGGAATGACGGGCCGAAGGTAGTGTCTTGGTGTGAGAATGTTAGCAAGCTAATCTTTGGACGCCACATGAGGATGGGAGATGATGCCGGATTGATATTTCTCGCGGATGAAGTGGCAACCAACCCCTATGTGTTGCATTCTCTCATAAAAGACAGGGTTGGAGGCAATCTGAATGGCACTAATGTTATTGACATGAAGAGAAGTTGGGGTTGAGAGATAAACCCCAAGATCAGAAAGGAGTCCACGGAGCCATATAACCTCACCAAACACAGCAGACATCGCACGGTACTCAGACTCCGTGTTGGACCTAGAGACCATTGGTTGCTTCTTACACTTCCAAGAGATAAGCGACAAGCCAAGGAACACGCAGTACCCAATGGTGGACCGGTGGTAAACCCACACCCCGCCAAATCAGCATCAGAATATGCCCAAAGCTCCAAATGAGCACTGGAAGAGAAAAACATAGATCAGTCCACAATCCCACGTAAATACTGTATGATCCGAAGAACAACGGTCATATGCAGAGTTCGAGGCGCCAAGATAAATTGATTGACAACTTGAACAGCATAAGCATTGTCGAGGCAAGTCATCATCCAATAGACCAGACTACCCACTAAGCGACAGTAAAGAGTAGGCTGCTCCAGCAAGTCCCCATCATCACGGCCAAATTGAACATTTAGTTCCATGAGAGTTTGACAAGATTTTTTATCCATCAACTGAGCCATAGCAATGAGGTCTTGAGTATATTTATGTTGGCTTATAAGAATCCCTCGTTTAGAGTTCGAGACCTCAAGTCCCAAGAAGTAAGTGAGAGGGCCCAAGTCCTTCATTTTGAAGGAATAGGAGAGAACCATCTGAAGCTTGGTAATCCCAACAAAATCACTACCAGTCAATATGAGATCATCCACATATACCAGAACAATGACAAGGCCCCAAGAGGTAGTGCGGGTAAATAACGATGGATCGCGGCCACTCTGAGAAAAATCAGCATCGACAACTACGTCATGGAACTGCTAAAACCAGGCACGTGGAGCTTGCTTGAGACCATACGGAGCCTTCTTCAGGCGGCAAACCATATCATTAATACCAGTATTAGACTCTGGAGGCAATTTCATATACACCGTCTCTTAAAGGTCGCCTTGAAGAAAGACATTCTTCACATCCATTTGAAAAGTAGACCAAGCACGAATAGAGGCAAGGGCAAGTAGAGTTCTAATAGTCTTCATTTTGGCAATAGGGGCAAAGGTCTCGTCATAATCAATACTAGTCCTGTTTGTACCCTTGGGCGATTAGCCTTAACCTTGTATCTATCCAGAGAGCCGTCGAATTTCACCTTTATGGAATACACCCATTATTGTCGATAAGTTGTTGGTCTGGAGGATGCAAGACAAGTTCCCACGTATAATTCTCATCTAAAGCCCAAAGCTCCTCCGTCATAGCATCTCTTTAACAACTCTGAGTAGCAGCTTATGAGTAAGATATAGGAATGGAAATGGAGTCCAAAGTGGAAGTCATGGCCGGCATAGAATAAATTAGACAATCTGAAGCCATATGAGGTCGGGTAGAGCGACATACCGAAGGATGGTCCGGATTGGCAGCAAGAGTATTAGTGGGCATGGGCAGAGGAGGAAGAGCTGTTGGCCGGCGAGTATAAACCTGTAAGGAGAGAGGCGGTACACTAGAAGCAGATGATATGTCAGAGAAAAAAAGTGAAACCAGGTGATGGAAATGTAGGGGTATAAGTAACAGATGGCATATGGAAAGGAACATGTTCAAGGAAAATAACATTACGGTATACCCAGATCTAACGAGCAATGAGATCATTGCACTAGAACCCTTTATGTGTCTCTCCGAAGCCCAAATACATGCATCTAACGAATTTGTGTGAAAGTTTGTTACGTTCATGGGAAGCATGGTGAACAAAACATACACATCCAAAGACACGAAATTTTGAATAATCAGGGTGAGAACCATGCAGGGCAAAATAGGCAGAAGTGTTATCCTAAAGTTTAGTAGGTATATGATTGATTAAGTAGATTGAGTGTAACATGGCTTCAACCCAAAGAGAGCGAGGAACAAATATATCAGTCATTAATGTGTTCGTGGTTCAACTATGTGCTGATTTTTCCATTCGACCATCCCATTCTGTTGAGCAATATCAAGACATGTCCTCTGATGAATAATCTCATAGTCCCGAAGGTAAGTACTGAAATCCAATGAGATATACTCCCCCCCCAGTCAAAACGTAGGGTCCAAATCTTGGCCCCAAATTGAGTGGAGACCATAGAAGCAAATTGCTTGAAGATACCAAGGACTTGGGATTTGGAGTGCATAAAGTAAATCCATGTAAAACGAGTGAAATCATCAATGAAAATCACGTAATAGCGTAACCCAGACATGGATAAAATAGGGGAAGGCCCCCAGACATTAGTATGGACAAGCTCAAATATAGAAGCAGAATAAGTTGTGCTCAAAGAGAACGGAGCACAGTTACTTTTAGATAAACAAAAAGAAGAACAAATACGATCCAAAACATATTTGTTTGCTTTCAAGTTATCCAACATGCCAGAAGCAAACAAATGAAGCAACTGGTCAGAATGCGGATGACCAAGACAACAATGCCATAGTTTCCAATTTCGGTTCACCAGGGAAATATTAAAATCAGATGGTGTAAAAAAACACGAGGCTGGTGTCACAGAGTATCAAAATCCAACATGAAGAGACGCCCTCTCCTCTTACCATTCCCAACCACCTTCCCTGTTGTCAGATCCTACACAAAACAACAATCAGGGAGAAACATGACTAAACAATTATGATCAGTAAGCTGACCAGCGGAGATCAAATTAGAGGAAAGCTTGGGAATATAAAATACTTCATGAAGAACAAATTTCCAATGGGAAGAAGGAGAAATGATGTAGGATGGATGTACCTAGACTAGCATGCATGTTGTGAGATCATTCCACGCATTACTTTAAGTATACAAAACATAAATTCAAGCCATCATAAAGTAAATTCAGAAATTCCAGATTTGACTACTATCAAATTCTAGGCTACACACATCCAACAATGCAATGAACCTATAAAATAATTAAAAGAATGACCCTACTGGAAGATAGGACTTCCAACTAGCATAGGCAAAATCCAAATCAAATATAAACCAATTCCCAAATTCCAGATTTGCACAATTAAGTGGCCGTTTTGCACTAAAACAGATTTTGGGAGTCTACGGATGTAGGATTAGGTTTAGGATGAAAAGGATTAAAGATGGGTAGGGTTTTGTATGGATTTAAGGGTTTTGGGGTTCAGGGTTAGAATTTCTAGAAAACTAGAGTTTAGGTTATAGATTTAGGGTTAGGGTTTAGTTCTAGGATGATGGGACTAGAAAGGAGTAAACAACAACAAGAAGGGATGGGGAGGAGAGGACGGTTGGACCGTACATCAGTCGTACGGACCAATCCATATGGTCATACGTGTGTATGGATGGGTGGAGGGATGTGGGAGATGTTGGAGAAGATGGTGGTGAAGGCTTGGAAGATTTAAGTTTATGTATAGATGGGTTTTAATGTAAGAGGAGAAATAAAGAAAAGATGAAAAGAAAGAAAGTTGGAGGAGAAGAAAACCTACCTTAGTAAAGAAGAAGAAAAAGAAAGGACATTGATGGAGTCACATCACTAAGCTTTGGGCCTCACACCCTCTCCAAGTAACATGAAAATGAAAGCTTTCTCACAAAGCTCTTGAAGAAGGAGAGTTTTCCCTCTTAAAGGGTTTTTTTTTTTCACAACCCCCCCAACTTTTATATTAAAGTTTCAAAAAATTACAGTTATGTCCCAACTTATTGTTCCATAGGCCAAACTCAAAATAAAATATCCAAAGCAAATAAAAGTTATCTAAACCATCCATCATGTCCTCAAAATAATACAAAATAAAAAAAAAAATAATCAGAGTCCATGGGGCCCAAATCTAGAGGATCTGACGGCCCGATGGCCCGATCAAGATGGTATAATAGTCGAATGGACCCAAAACTAAAATCGTATGGCTAAAACTCCTCCTAAGCAACCCAAATGCATCATACCAATGTGGGGTCTTCCTGATGCACGTTCAATGCAAGTGGGATCTTCAAAGTGGCTCAGCGGGCCCAGTCTAGAAGTCATCGTCCATCTACAAAGAAAGTTGCACTGATGCAGGTGGTCGCTGCCGCCTCTGGTACACTCGAGTAGGACCCCTGATGTCCTCATCAAGAAAGGATCAAAGAGCTAACGAACTGGATGGGCAACTGAATCCAATCTGCAGTGGAAATAACCTCCGTACCAATATAGGGTCAAATATCACGAAGAGATGAGTGATTACCAGTTATATGATTGGAGGCCCCGGAGTCAAAGAACCATGGAGACAAAGGAGAATGACCTGACAGACCGATGGCGGAAAGGGCCTGCACGATCTACTGATGCATCTCAGGACTCAGGAGTCAAAGGAGAGGAAGCAGAGGAGCTAGCAATATCACTCATAGCAAGCTTAGGATTCGAAGGAGAAGCAAAAACAAGAGCTCGACCACGACGATAGCCATGTCCCTGGGGAGAAACATATGCCTTCGTCCTGCAATCAACAATACCATGTCTCGTCCTACGACAATAGGTACACCACTTGCTACATTGAGAGACAACATGGCCTACTCGGTTACAGTCATGGCATGTCATAAGGCGCACACCACAAGCACCCGAAGGGACACTACAGACATCAGAAGATGTAGAGCGCATCCCACGGTTCCCCGAGGGACTAGAGGTGACCAACACCAGATCAGACGAACCAAGAGATTGAGGCATGGAGGAGAGAACGTTGAGCCTCTCCTCCTCAACCAGCAGATCGTTGATCACAACATTCAGAGATGGAAGGGGGTTGCAATTCAAAAGACCAGCCTGGCAAGGCTAATATTCCGCTCGCAACTTCATGAGAAATTAACATACACGTGTGCGCTCTCGCATACCCTGGAAGACGAGAAAATCAGTGAAAAATTCGCGGTCCATCATCGTCATCTTTGTCCATATGGCGACAATGTTAGAATAAAAGGCTTAGATGCTCCTATCACCCTAAGTGATATGGGACAAATCCTGCTCCAAACGGTAGAGACGGGCCTCACTGCTTTGTTGGTAGATCACTTTGAGGTGATCTCACATCACTTTGGCTGTACAATGTGGGATCATTCCAATAGCAATTGATTTGTCCACGGAGTCAAGAATCCAAGTGATGATTCGTCCATTCTTCATTTCCCAATCGGCATATTGTTCTAGATCGGTAGAGAGGGTTGTAACGAACCCATTAATCAGTCCCCATAAGCCATGTACCTTGAGAAAACTCTGGAAGTGGATCGACCATAGGCCATAGGTGGTTCCATCAAAACTACATCAGGAGGCATTGCCCCAAGAAATTTCACTTATGACAAGGAATTCTATGCAGTAGTGCAATCATTGCATCATTGGCAACATTATTTATTACCGCAGGAGTTTATCTTATTCTCTAATCATGAGGCTTTGCGCTCTCTCAACTCCCAAAAGAAGTTGAACCCAAGGCATGCCAAGTGGGTCCAATTTCTTCAGGAGTATGTTGAAGCATAAGGTTGGGGTTGAAAATAAACCTACCAATGCATTGAGTCGTAGAGTTGAGTTACTCCAATTCATGAATATAGAAGTGACTGGGTTTGAGAGATAAAAGCAAAATTATCCTAGTTGCCCAGATTTTGGAGAGGTATACGCATATCTGTTGGGTGGTCAGTGTAGGCGTAGTAGTGAGTTTGTCCTAGTTAGTGAGTTCTTGTTTAGAGGTGATAGGTTATGTACACCCCGTACGTCCCTCCGTGATTTTCTAGTTCGAGAGCTTCATGCTGGAGGGGTAGCTGGTCACTTTGGGCATGACAAAACTATAGCCCTCGTAGAGGATCGTTTCTATTGGCCAAGTCTCAAGCGAGATGTGGCCAATATCATAGAGCAATGTAGGACTTGTCAGCTAGCAAGGCAGAGGAAGCAGAACACCAGTTTATATACTCCTTTGCCAGTCCCCCACACCCCATGGGTTGATATTAGCATGGATTTCGTGCTTGGGCTCCTCAAGACGATTAAAAAGAACGATTCCATTTTTGTGGTTGTGGACCATTTTTCGAAAATGACCAATTTCGTCCCATGTTCTAAAACATCTAACGCCACTAACGTGGCTAAGATTTTCTTTGGGGAGGTAGTTCATCTACATGGCTTGCCGAAGTCCATCGTGTCAGATAGAGATGTGTGCTTTATGAGTTATTTTTGGAAAACTCCATGGCACATGATGGGAACAAAGTTGCAGTTCTCTTCGGCATACCATCCGCAGACTGATAGTCAAACTGAGGTTGTCAATCGTAGTTTAGGAAATCTGTTGCGTTGTTTGGTAAGAGACCATATTAGGACCTGGGATGCGGTTTTGCCTATAGCCGAGTTTGCATATAATAGTTCAATTAATAGGTCCACAGGAATGAGTCCCTTTGAGATAGTACTTGGGTACAAGCCTAGAAAGCCTATAGATCTCATACCCATGTCCATCTCTAATAGACCATCTGAGTCCGTCGATGCACTTGCATGCCATATACATGATGTGCATAGTGAGATCAGAAAGTGCATTAATGCAAGTAATCATCAATATAAACTCTTCAGATTCACATCGTAGATTTAAGGAGTTTCAGGTAGGCGATTATGTCATGGTCCGTATAAGGCTTGAGCGATTCCCACAGGGAACTGTGAAGAAATTACATACCCGCAATGCAAGTCCATATAAAATTTTAACAAGAGTGGGGCCTAATGCGTATGTAGTGGATCTTCCATCTGACATGGGCCACATTCAACGTCGAGGGCCTTGTACCTTGTGACGGACATGCACATGCATCTACTTGTTAGAGTCCCTTGATATACATTGATACAGCATCCTCTAACGGCTCGAGCTATTAGAGAAAGCGGTTGTTTGACATGGTATCAGAGCGGAAGGTCCTATGTTCAAATCCCAGAAGTGGCAAATATGTCACCCGTAATTTATTCTCCACAAGAGGCCATTTATGGTGTGAGTTGTGAGTGTCCCTCCACCCTTGCCCCAGTATGTTCTCGTGCGGAATTCCACCCCGCACGTGCAGGGGAGTGTTAGAGTCCCTTGATAAACATTGATACGCCATCCTCTAACGGCTCGAGCTTTTAAAGAAAACGGTTGTTTGACACTAGTAGCCTTCCTGCAGACTTTCCTTTTATCCTAGATGATGGTGTACTTGACTCAGACCCTAGTCCATGGCCTTTGCCTGACCATGCTTCCCACACATTGCCTTCTCTCCCATCTCTACCTAGACGAAAAGAAGAGATCAAGGATGTTCTGGACCACCACGCAGTTTCCACCCACCGTGGAGGATATCAGAAGTATCTCATGAAGTGGAAGAACAGGCCTAAGTTAGAGAACACCTGGATCACAGAGATGGAGTTTCAGCGCATTGATCCTAACCTCCTCAAGCGCTATCACAGCATTATTTCGCTAGTGGCGGATTCTTTTTCAGTTGGGGAGAGTTGATGAGGACATCAAAGGTCCTACTCAAGTGTACCAGAGGCAGAGGCGACCACCTACATCTGTACAACTTTCTTTGTGGATGGACGATGACTTCCAGACGAGGCCTGCGGGCCCACTTTGAAGACCCCACATGCATTGGACGTGCATCAGGAAGACCCCATATTGGGATGATGCATGTGGGTTGCTTTCAAGGAGTTTTAGCCATAAGATTTTAGTTTTGGGTCCATCTGATCGTTGGACCATCTTGATTGCGCCATCGAACCGTCAGATCTTCCAAATCTAAGCCCCGTGGACCCTGATTTTTATTTTATTTTATGTTATTCTTAGGACATGATGGATGGTTTGGATTACTTTTATTTGCTTTGGATATTTTATTTTGAGTTTGGCCCATAGAACAATAAGTTGGGACATAACTGTAATTTTTTAAAAGTTTAATATAAAAGCTAAGGGGGGACTATCCAACCCTATGCCTTATTGTGAAAAAAAAAAAAAAAAATCTTCAAGAGAGAAAACTCTCCTTCTTCAAGAGCTTTGTGAGAAAGCTTTCATCTCCATGTGACTTGGAGAGGGTATGAAGCCCAAAGGTTGGTGGTGTGACTCCATCAATATCCTCTCTTTTTCTTCTTCTTCATCAAGGTAGGTTTTCTTCTCCTCCAATTTTTTTTCTTTTTACCTTTTTTTTATTCTTTTTTCTCTTACATTAAAACCCATTTATACCTAAACCTAAATCTTCCAACAAGCCTTCACCACCATCTTCTCCAACATCTCCCACATCCTTCCATACTAAAACCCTAAAATCCATACAAAACCCTACCCATCTTTAACCCTTTTCACCCTAAACTTAATCCTACACCCATAAGACTCCCAAATTTTGTTTTAGTGCAAAACAGCCCCTTAATTGTGCAAATCTGGAATTTGGGAATAGGTTTAAACTTGATTTGAATTTTGTATATGCTAGTTAGAAGTCATATCTTCCAGTAGGGCTTCTTTTAATTATTTTATAAGTTCATTGCATTGTTGGATGTGTGTAGCCTACACTTTGATAATAGTCAAATATGGAATTTCTGAATTTACTTTGTGATTGCTAGAATTTATGTTTTGAATACTTAAATTAATGAGTCTAATGATCTCACAACATGCATGCTAGTCTAGGTACATCCATCCTAGATCATTGAATATTGAAAAGGCATACGATCATGTCGATTGAGATTTTTTTAATTATATATTGGGGAGAATAGGCTATGGCCTACAATGGCAATCTTGGATTAGAGAATGTGTTTCCTCGGCTAAATTATCGATCTTGGTTAATGGTTCTCCAAAGGGCTTCTTCTCAACTTCAAGAGATTTAAGGTAGGGGGACCCCATTTCACCATATTTGTTTGTTGTCATTATGGAGGCCCTTAGTAAAATGATTGATTGAGGGGCTTAGGTCAATTTCTTAAAAGGTTTTGGGGTGGACAATTCAGATTTTCAGATTTCACATCTATAGTATGTTAATGATACATTACTATTTTGCGAAGCGAATGCTTTAAAAGTATGTAATCTCTGAGCAATTATTGTAGGTTTTGAAGCAGTACCGAGTTTGAAGGTGAATATCAACAAAAGTGAATTATTGGGTGTTGGTATATCTAATGAGGAAGCGGAATCATTTGTGACACTCTTCAGATGCAAGACGGGCTCCTTTCCAACCACATACCTTGGTCTTCCTTTATGCATTGGAAAACCTACAAAACATTTGTGGGATAAAGTGGTGGAGAGATTTGAAAGTAAATTGTCTCAATGTAAGGGTTGATATTTATCTTTGGGTGCAAGGTTAACTTTGATGAAGGCGACAATGTCAAATCTACTGGTTTACTAAATGTCATGGTTCAAATGCCCAAAGTCAATTCTAAAACGATTGGAAAACATGAGGGATTTCTTATGGAAGGGGGCAGATGATAATCACAAATCCCATCTTATGAAGTGGGAGGACGTTTGCAAGCAGTGAGACAAAGGGAGAGCAAGGTTAAGGAGCTTGGAGGTGATGAATTTGGCATTGATAGGGAAATGGGTTTGGAGATTTAGGGAGGAAGAGGGTTCATTTTGGAGGGAGGTATTAGGAAGGAAATACCTAGATGAGAGAGGTAGGTGAACAAAACCGTCCTCATTGTATAGAGCGTCATATCTATGGAGAGTTGTGGCGTCATTGAAAAACAAAATATGGGAAAGGGTAAGATTTCAAGTGGGGGATAGGAAATCCATTAGGTTTTGGGAGGATATTTGGGTGGGGGCACAAAAGTTGTTTGAAATTCCCTTTGCCTAGTGAGGGTAGATCTAGAGGGTGACTTAAGCATTGACAAATGCTTTTCCATACATGGGGAATAAGTCATTTGGGACTCATCGTGTAGAAGGAATTTGGAGGATGAAGAGATAGAAGAGTTGATGGGGTTGTTGCAATTGTTGTCAATGTGATCCCATCTCCCTCTAATAAGGATTCGTTGTTGTGGAATGATGAGAAATCATGAATATTCTCAATGAAGTCTTTTTACAAGGTCCAAAGTGGTGTTGGTATAAGCCGATGAATCTAGTCCAACGAGTTTCATATGGCGATATGGGGATCCTTAAAAGGTGGCAACGTTCACATGGTTAGCAGGAAACAAGAAGGTTCTAATAGTGGACAACCTTCAAAAAAGGAAGTTTATTCTTCCAAACGTTTGTGTCATGTGTTATCAAGATGCGGAATCGGTGGATCATCTCTTTATGCATTGCTCATTTGCAAAGAATTTGTGTGATCGTTTCTTCAAATCTCTTGGGGTACATTGGGTTATTCTGTCTTCCATTTATCGTTTCTTCTTGGCATGGCATGGGGGAAGAAAATGAAAGATTGAAAAATACGTTTGGCAATTAAGCTTTCGAGCAGGTATCTGGTTCATCTGGTTAGAAAGGAACAATCGTTGCTTTAGAAATCGCCAAAGAAAGGTCTTAGATGTTTTCTAAAAGGCAAAATCTCACATCAAAGAATGGGTATATGCTACAAAGGTGTTAGAGCAGTTTCCGATTGATTGGGCAGAATTGTGATCTTGGTTTCTTTTCTTTTCAATTTTGATCTTTGTAAATTTATGGCTTCGGCTTTTCTTAATAAAAATATCATCATTCAAAAAAAAAAATTATTAACTAAATCATGACTCAATCCCACCCTAAAGACCAATCAAATAAATAAACCTTATGAAGTTAATAACCCTACGATTGATCCCATGGGCCACATAGTGCGAGTTGACCATTGATCCCATCCAATTGATCATGAGACTGTTGATTTGGTCCAAATCATCAATCAGGACAATCTGAACAATTGGATTGGTCAGATCTTAAGTAAACTAACTTGTGTGGCCAATTGATTGCATCAATTCCACCCAGCTTCAAGAGAACCCATCCTCGAGTTAAAGCCGATTGTCGTTTGTCGTCGTGATCCAAGTTTGTATCATCTCTTCCTTGGCTTCTACAGTAATTGATGGTGAAGCCCCAAATGTTGGATTGGCACGTTAAAACGATAATCCTTCTTTCACTTCTTTGTGATCCTCCATGCTCAAGTTAACTTCCACTTTTTCTGCACATTAAAGCAGATAGTTGTTTGTCGTCATGATCCAAGTTTGTATCATGCCTTCCACTGCATGATCTTAGACTCATTCGAAAGCTTGCTCAAGAAGCTATCAAACAAACCAATTTCGTGTCATTTGGAAATCATTTAGTGCCCAAAAGTGCCCCACCAAAGTGATGAAATTACAGAACAAAAACCAAAAACCAAGAAATTTTATTTCAAATCATTATAATGCTCATAACAATGCTTTTTACAACTTTAAAGATAGCCTTATAAAGGATTGGACTAAACAGAGAACCCTAATAACAGAAAATGACCAAAATGCGCCTGAATCCCATCACTATTAAGGGGTCGTTTGGATGGCGGTAAATGGTTTGCTAGTAAATGATTTACAACCTGTCTATTTGGCTGTAAGTTGTAAACGATTTACTAGTAAATCATTTACAGTGTTTGGATAGCCTGTAAATGGTTTACAACCTGTAATTGTATATTCACACCTGAGATAGTTTAGAGAAGCAATTCAGCAAATAAGATTCAAATTGCATATACGAGTAGACTTCAAAGTGGATCATTAGGTTAAGCCCATGTCACTAAAGCTTAGAGTTAATCCTCACGTAAAACCAAGTACTATGTGAGCCATAGAAGTGGGCCCACGATTTCAAATGCTAGGGCTGTTGCCAAATGAGTCTTCGAAGGTTGGAAGATCACCAGAGGTAGGGAGGGAGGGAGGGAGGGATTGCGGAGAGGGAGAGGGAGAGAGAGTCATTGGCGCTCTGGAACAGGCACCTGCGTTTCTGCTTTATAGCAGAAAATTCAAAAAAAGAGCCGTTTGCTACTATTTCATTTGCTAGTAAATGAAATCTCAGCTTTTTGGTAGTAAATGAAAAGGGACATTTGCTAGTAAATGATTTACTAGCAAATGAGGGCAACCAAACAGAAATAGTGATGATTTACTAGTAAACCATTTACAGGCTATCCAAACGACCCCTTATGTAAATGGGCCATAACTCACTCAACAACCTTGGAATTATATGATCTTGGGCTCCTTTGAAAGCTTGCTCGAGAGGCTATCAAGTGAGTCCAATTTTGTGTCATTCAAACATCTTTTGGTGCCCCAAAATGGTCCACCAATAAAGTGACGAAAATACAAAAACAAATTTATTAAATCATGACTCAAAAAACCTAAAGACTAATTAAATAAACAAACCCAATGGAATTGATGACCTTACGATTGACCCCATGGGCCCCATACTGCAATTTTATCATAGATCCTATCCAATTGGTCATCAGACCATTGATTTGGTCCAGAACATCAATCAGGACAATCTGAACGGTTGGATTGATCAGATCTTAAATCAACCAGCTTGTGTGGCCATGTGGTTGCATCACTCTTTTTCTACTTCTCATCAGTAGAATAGTAAAGAATGTTACTTGTTGTTGTTAGTATTCTAATATGATACTAAAAAGAAAAACACGGGGAGTGTGCCTCGAAATTACAGGGTACGAATATCATTCCTCTTATCAGAAAAAACACATCAGAAGAGAGGAAGAAGATCTGACCGTTGATGCGGTAGCAGAGACGGGTGTCGTCAGATAGAGTGGCGCCAGGGATGATCTTGCCAGGCAGAATAGATCCAACGATAACTAAGTAGCTCAAGTACGAGACTAGAATAACAACCTAACAAGAGTGAGAGAGAGAGAATTATCAACACAGAGAAGAGGAGGGAGAGAGAGAGAGAGAGAGAGAGAGAGAGAGAGAGAGAGAGAGAGACTTATCAACACAGAGAAGGAGAGAGATTCATCATCAGAGAGAGAGAGAGAATGAGATTGAAATTTCTAACTTACAGAGCTCCAAGAAGGGATCGAAGAAAGGAGAAGAGAATCCAAATCCAAATCCATCTCTCTGCTCTGCTCTGCTCTGCTCTCGCCGCTGTTTAAGCTCCTCCCCACTCAGAGAAAATGATACGGTAGGTCATGAGAAAATTTACGGAAATTTTTTGAAAAGTAACTTTCCATGCAACGCGGATTAGGTGAGTACCGTATCCAGCCAGGTAGGTGTGCCCTAACCGTGGGCCCACCTCGATGTTTTTTTCTATATCCATGCCGTCCAACCATTTTTCAAGATCATTTTAGAGTATAACCCAAAAGCCGAAGCAGATAAAATTCTCATGTGGACTACAGCACAGGAAACCGTGGTCATTGAACGCCTACCATTAAAAACTTCCTAGGCTCGAACCATAATGTTTATTTGACATCCAACCTGTGGATTAAGGAAAAACAACAAATTGCAGCTTGATCAAAAACTTTTGTGGCCACAAGAAGCTTTGAATGGTTTGAGTTCAATACCTACTGTGTGGTCTACCTAAGATATACACCTGCTTCATTTTTTAGACCATGAACTAAATGAGCTGGACAAACTGATGGACAGCCTGGATATATAACACATACATGAGGTGGGGCCAGACGGTTAGGGCCGCACCGACCTGCTAAGTACAGAGTCGTTCGTAGGCGGTCTTTTCGATGCATTGCAGCGGACTCGGATTCGGTAGTGACCCTCCAACACCCAGGTCGATACTGGTCGGTGCTGTGGGCCCCACAATGATGCATGTGTATTATCCACGCCGTCCGTCCATTTTGCCAGCACATTATGGGCACTATGCAAAAAAACAGGCATATCCAAATCAGGCGGACTACACTATAGGAACTGTGGTGATTGAACGTTCATCATTAAAGCCTTATTTAGAACCACGAAAGTTTTAGATCAATTTGTCATTTGTGTTCTCCCTTCATCCACGTCAGTGTGACTTAATTTGGATGACAAATAAACATTACAGTGCACATGAACTTTTTGGCTCAATGACCATTGTTCTTTGTGGTATGGTCCACCTAAGGTTCAAATCTCCCTCACTCTTTACATAATGACGTGTGACACAAGCGATTATGCTATTAGAGTTGGTGTTATGACAAAGGAGTGATAAAAGGAGACAAATGATTAATAAAAACCCTCGTGTTATCTACTATGCAAGTAAAACTTTAAATTCCTTTTCAAATGAATTATATTGACTATGGAAGAAGAAGCTCATGGCCGTTGTGTTTGCTTTAGATAAATTTAGGTTTTACTTGATATGGTCTAAAATCATCTTCGAGCATAGACCATTCGGCGCTCAAGTATCTTCTCTCCAACAAGGATTCTAAGCCCTGATTGTTTAGATAGATCCTACTCCTTTAGGAATTCAACTTGGAAATCAATGACAAGAAAGGAGTAGAGAATGTGGTGGCCAACCATCTTTCGCATCTGGTCTTAACCGATTCCAGTGAAGCCGACTCCCATATAGGACTTGTTTCCTAATGAGTAACTTTTAGTTGTCTCTTACCACCGTCGTATGCTGATATTGCAAATTATCTTTCCATAGCTGCGACGCCCGCTCATTAGACTGCACGAAATAAAAAGGATTTTTTAACAGAAGTGCGCAGGGTTTTTTTAGATGACTTGTTATTGTTTAAATATTGCTTAGACCAAATAATTAGGATATGTGTGTCCTGATGACGAGCAATCCAATGGCATCTCTTTCTATCATGCTCATGCATGTGGTGATCATTTTTCCACCAAGAAAACCACTGTAAAAATTATGCAGTGTAGTTTTTATTAGTCGGCATGTTTAAGGATACCAACGAGATTTGTAAAACATATGAGCACTGTCAAAATCTAGGAGGACTATCCTATAGAACGTGAAGCCCATCAACCCGATTCAAATTATAGAAATACTTGATTGCTAGGGCATAGATTTCATGGGACCACTCCCCTCATCGTTTGGATATGTCTACATATTGTTTGTCGTTGACTAAGTGTCTAAGTGAGTAGTGGCGATTCCATGTAGAACTAACAAAAATCGTGCGGGTCCTATGATTCCTCAAAGAAAACATTTTTTTTCCAGATTTAGAACATCTCAAGCCATCATAAGTAAAGGTGGCTCTCACTTTTGTAATAGGCCTATTCGAAAATTTAATAAAGAAGTGTGGCATTACTCATAAAGTGAGCACCCCTTATCACACACAAACAAGTGGGCAAGCTGAGATATCAAATAAGGAAATTAAGCACATTTTAGAAAAGACAGCGAACCTCGAACACAAAGATTACCGCTGAGTTGTAGGCTTACCGTACCTCAAACAAAACCCTATTAAAATGTCTCCCTATAGACTCATCTATGGGAAAGCTTGCCACTTTCCTATGGAACTTGAACACAAGGCCTACTGGGCAATTAAGATATTAAACTTCAACGATGAGAAGGCCAACTTACTAAGAAAACTTCAATTAAATGAGCTTGATGAGATCTGGAACAATGCCTATGAGAGTTCCTGAATTTACAAGAGTCGAATGAAAGCTTTTCATGATAAATACATTTTCAGGAAATCATTCAAACCTGGTCAAAATGTCATCTTGTACAATTCGAGACTTCACTTATTTCCTGAGTAAGTTAAGATCTCGATGGACTGGCCCATTTATTGTTAAAACCGTGTACCCACATGGAGCCATCGAGATATAGAATATTACGAATGGTAATATATTCAAGGTGAACGATCAAAGACTCAAAATATTTGTATAGAATTTTGTTTCAGAGGAACTATCCATATCTCTAGAAGATCTTGTTTATCAGGATTGATCTCCTAGTTTGATAGAGATTGTTGAGTTCTTGATTTATACATATTCTAACCCCATTTCATCACATTTTATGTATGATTTCTATATTTAAAAGACATAATTAATGCATGTTTTGTGATTGTAAGAGTGAGAGAGAGACTTCACTTATTTGATGACAAGAGACACCTTCTAAGGTATTTTAAAAGTAATAGAAGATGAGCTAAAGAAAGGAGAGAAGAAGCAAGGAGAGGAGAAAAAGAAAGAAAGAAAGAAAAAGCAACAAAAGAAGGTCTGACCGATCCTGATCGGTCGGCCATGCTGCAAGCCCCCCTTCCAGTGTTTGCTGGACTAATCACAAATACATCTAACCGGTTATGACCAGTCGGCCAAGTGCAAAACTCCAAAAAATTCAAATTTCCAGTAACTTCTCTAGGGAAGCTCTGATTTTTCATGCGCTGCGTAAGTTTTTACGCACTTCTGAAAGATTATGAGGCAGTGGAGTTTCAATGTTATAAAGGGACATCTAGGGTTCGATTTAAAGGCATCATAGAAAGCTTGAGAAGTCATAGGAGGTGAAGAGGATCATCGTGGAGCGTCTGTAACTCCTCCAATTTCGATTTTTTATGTTTTTTAGTAGTTTTTCATTGTTTCTAGTTTAAGCATGATGATGCTCAGTTAGAACCTCTTAGCTATGGCTAAGAGGTGAAGCTTGTAGCTAACTTTAATATAGAATTCGTTTGATTCAAGTACCTTTACTAAAGTTTTGATTTTTAAGGTTCTGGTTTGAATAAGATTGGAGTTTTTTATGTTTTATGAGAGTTCATATACTTTGGACATGAGTTCCTTACAATTCTCTGAGATTGTTATGTTTGGATTGATTAGATTTGAATCGTAGTAACCCTAGAGCATGCTATAGTCTCTTGGCACTAGAGGTGGGCAACGATCCGAGCCGAGCCGAGTTAGCCCTAGTTTGGTTTGACTTGTTTTTGTACCACCGCAGTTTGTAGATCGGTTTGGTTTGGGTTTCGGGCCGACCCATGCGGCCTGAGTTTGGTTTGCTCCAAAAAAATCTGGTTCGAGCCGGGATCGGTTTGGTCGAAAATTTCGAACTGGGCCGGGCCGAGTTCAAACAGGCAGCAGCTCTTTTTTTTCCTTGTTTATTTAATTAGAAAAAAATTTAAAAAGTTAGAAAAAAGTACAAACGTATCTTACTATATGATGTTTAACATCCTCCAAAGGAGTGCAACTTCAAAATAGACATGTAAGAGTATTTTCCAAACAAAAGTACACAAGCATAATTTTGCAAGTGCAAGGAAACAGTGTGCATTCATGTATATGTATTATGAATTATCCATGTCATCATGTATATGTATTATGTATTATCCATGTCATCATGTATATGTATTATCCATGCTGTCCATCTGTTTTACATATCATTTTAGGACATGATCCCAAAATGGAATCATATCCAAAGCTCAAGTGGATCACACCACAGGAAACAGTGCTTATAATCTACGAGCCGAATCAAACCGAGCTGAATCAAATCGAGCTTTGAGCCGAGCCGAGCTGGCACTGCCCTAGTTTGATCTTGGTTTGTTTTTTCAAACGAGCTTGACTCGGAGGCTTAGTTTGGTTTGAACTTCCATTCAAACCAATCTAAGCCGAGCTTTTTCGAACCAATCCGAGCCGAGCTTTCGAGCTGGCTTGGTTTGTGCCCACCTCTACTTGGCACAACTGTTACTTCAAAGGCTACAAGTTTGAATTCTATGTGCTTCATTAGAACTAGAATCTGATTTTCTGACTTAAGTGGGATTGTTTGTGATTAAATGCCTTATCTTCCAACTAGATGAGAGATAGAACTTCGAATCTAGTTGTGTTTATGCTTGGATGAACAAGTGAATCATTTAAGCCTTAGTTTTCATTAATTATCAAATTTTCTTCTTTAATATTTTACTGTTTTCTATTTAGTTCTTAAAAATTTGATTTCAAAATTGCTGAGATTGAAGTTATTAGAGTGGTTTAGATTGTTTACCCTAATTCCCTGTGGATCGACCTTGGTCATACCGAGAATTATTACTACATTGCAGCCTTGCACTTGAGGCAAGCGAACAAAGATTCTCTTTTTAGAAGTAGGTTAGGTTTGTTTTTATTTTTGCTTTGTTTTAGATTAGTTTGATTTAGATCAATTCTCCTAGTCTAACGAAGAAATCACTTTTCGAATTTCTCAGGTACTCTTTTTTACTCACTCCTCTTTATTTTTCATTGCTCTCATATTGTGTATATTTCATATTTCTATAAATTGAGTACAATGTTTATTTTAGGTTGGGGGGTGAGATTCCTATTGAATTGTCATCATGAGAATTTTACAATTTTTTAGCAATTTTCAAAAAAAAAATTGAATTTTAGAATTTCAAACTCTTTTAGAATTTGAAATTCTGTGTACCTGACCGTATTTTGTCAAAAGAATGGAGGGATTAAAGTAATGTGATTGTTGGAAGTTAGAATCTAGTAATTTAGTGATTTTTAGACGAGTTTCTTTTATCATTGAATTAATAGAAAGTTAAAAACATTAATTGAATTATGGTTCCACTTTACATTTTTACTTCACATTCATAAGGATTAATTTGAATAGTGATGTTAGCATGAGAATTACTAAGAAAGTGCTAGGAACCAAACCTGGGGAGTTTGTCCATCATGTTCAAGAGCGAAAGAAAAAATATTGAAAAAAAAAAAGAAGAGAAAAAAGAAGAAGAATGAATGAATGAAAAGGAAAGAGAAAGAAAGAAAGATTGAATTAAAGCAGCTAAAAACCAGTTGTATCGAAAAGGGCTACCTATGAACACAAAAAAAGAATGAGATTAGCGTGAAAGCCGTTGATGAAAAATCAAAAGCTGAAAAGAAAACCCTCATTGAACAGTAAGGCAAATTCTGGTTTAGGCTTGTGTTGATTTGATCACTTCAAGGTAAGGATCATTGTTAATATTGTGGTGGAAATTTGTCTTTATTAATTAAGTGAAGTTGTATTGAACATTCTACGATCTTGATGTTTGAATAAATCTATTGATTAATTGATGGTTGGAACTCAGGATGAAAACCTATTAAGTTATTCTAGGATTTGAATTAATGACAGTCACATTGCTTGAGTCTTTAGAATCTTTTATTTATCTACTTCAAGTACATAGATTTCTATTTTTTAAGAGAGTGAAAATCTGGATTTTGAAATAATCTTCGCATGTTTTTCTCGAGGATTAGCAAAATGCTAGGTGGGGTGTGTGTCGAGCTATGAATTGTATTGTGCATATTTATCCTCAATTACATAGCATAGTTACATGGTTCATGCGCTTAAAGGTAAGGACTTACATGTGTTTATATGTTTGCATGTAATAAAGAGAAAACTCATGAATTCGATGTTAAAAAGGATGACTTAGGATGCTGAGAAGATAAGTCTTAGACATGCGAAGAAGTGGAGGAAAAAAGCTACTGAAGACTAGAGAGAAAACTGAAGTTCTGAAGAGAATAGTCAAAATCGGTAGGTTGATTGGCCTTATTAGCCGATCGACAGACATGTTCGGGCGGCCGACGACATGTGTCAACCGACCCATTTAGCACGAAAAATAAGATTTTGAAAGCCAAAGTTGTTAGATACTTTTAAGCATTATCGGTTGGCCGACGAAAGCTGTCGACTGGCTGAATTTCCCTTATAATAGGCAGTTTTGGAGCTTTAAGTTGCTAGACTGTTTTTGAAGATTTCAGTCGGCCGATGCCCATGGTCGATCGGCCAATAAGGGTTGAGACATTTAAAATTCTGTTAAAGTTCAGTGTTTAGAAGGCTGTCGACCGGCTGATGCCCGATATCACCGGTCGATGGGACAAGTCAATACGCAATTTCTTACGTAATTTGGAATCAATGCTCAATTTTTCTTATAAATAGAGTGCTCCTCTATACATCAAAAGCATTCTTAAGAGTCTTAAAAGCTAAGGAGCAAGGACAATTCGAAGTGGAGGCTTCTACTTCAAGTTTTTGGATTTTTCTTAAGTTTTAGTTTTATTTTTTTCTTATTTTTAAGAAGTTCTAGTTTAACTATGCCTATGGTTGGCTAAGACCTCATAGTTAGGGCTAAGAGGTGAAGCTTGTAGTCATTTTTAATGTTCTAGTTCATCTATTTCAAGTACATTAAGCTTTTAAGTTGTATTTTCAGAGATTTGTTTTCAATAAAGTTGATAGTTTTAGAGAATTCTAAAGATCTCTTATGATTACTGTTATATGAGATGCTTATGACTTTCTAAGATTAATCAAATTGGTTTTATGATTTTTTATTCAAGGAAACCCTATATCTATCATGATTTCTAAATATTGTGGATGCTTCGTAGTTCCATTAGCTCAAGTTCTCCGTTTTGAAGAAGAATTAATCTTTTGAAGTTCAAATTCTATATTTATTTTTAATTATGCTTTAACTGAATTCATCTTCCGATTGGATAGAGGCAGGACTTCGATTTCAATTAAGTTATCACTTGAATGATGAATTGACATTATGGACTGACTATAAGTGAATCCTTGGTGCTTTAGTGTTTTAATTCTTTGATTTACCTTTTTATCTTAATTTTTTATATTCTGAATCTCATACTTCAAATTAATTCCGAATTTAGATAGGTCTAACTGAGTTACTTTAGAATTGTTCTAAATAATCCCTGAGGATGATCTCGATCTCAAATCGAATTATTACTACAATGCAGCTTTGCACTTAGAGTTACTTGACACCTAACACGCTGCTTCCATTCAATTGTGCACATGTAGCAGGAAGTTTCTCATCGGCCGAGTGTTTAAGATCGAACATGCTAGGCCGAAGCACTGATATCCTGGTATTCTTGTTATGGAATTCGTAGAATGCCAATATCTTGTTCAACCTGGGGAATAACTAGTTAGAGTAAGTAGCAAAACACATAAGTTATACGTAGATTATGGAAAGAAAGTGATTTTATTGATGAAAAGGTGGGCCTTTGGCTAATTTACATACAAAAAAAGAGAAAAGAATGACAACATCTGCCAAATTCACAAATGATGCGCTTCTTGTTGGCCTCCAGATTGCTTTTCTGGCTCGTCTAGTGCACCCATTTAGTCATGAAAATGTTCAGGAAGCATAGGACTTGATCAACTCAGCTGTCGGTCGAGGAGACCTTGTGCTCCGCCTCCCTCTTGCCAGCGATGCTCACAAGCGACCAAGCCTAGTAGTCAGCAATCTGCAAGTCTAGGAAGGTGAGAAATTCCTTTGGAATAGCAGGATCCTTCATAGCATAGGCAAGTTCTTTCTCCATGATATCGTTGATGAGTCTTGTTGAACTGATGCACTCTGTTCCAACAGAGGCAGTCATTCCATGCTTCTTCATAAGTCTTGCCAAGAGAGTCAGCCTCCTCTTAGGTAGAAGATTGATGTCTCAGATATTCAACAACCCTATGCAACTTGAATTCGAGTTAGATGTAGGTCTCCATGAGGTAGTGGGGTTTCTTCAAAACCTCCTAGATTTCTCCTAGAGGTTTGTTAGTAGTAGGGGCCTCAAAGGCACTACAGATAAGGAAAACTGTGTTGTACAGAAGGAAGATTGGCCAAAACCAGCAAGGCCTAAGTTAAAATTTCCTATAGGAAGGCCTTGGACTGATCGAGGAAAGGAGAGGAGGTTTGTTTGGAAGCCATTTTTGTATTTTGAAATAAGGAAAGTCTGATGCAAGAGTAAAATGGGTTTCAGTGAGTTGCAATGGGAGATCAATATTGTTTAAATAGGCGATTATGCCTCTCCCATGTTCGATGCATCATAGGTAGTAATGGCATGCAACATCGTATAACATTCCGAGGATTTGGGACATGTAACCTTGATGACATTTATTTCGGCTGAAACAGTGCACAACTCCTCATTTTCATGTGCCACGTCACTAAAGCAATTATTATTGTGGAAAAAAAAGAAAAAAAAAACTATAAGAAAGAAGATGGGGGAGAAAGTAAGAGAGTAAAAGAATGGGTCAGTGACTGATTGTATTAATAGTCGAATATACAGGTCGTAATTCAGAATTCGAAAGAAGAAAAACTAAGTAATTACGTCTTTTATCTTCTCCTTTCTGTCCCTCTTCTTACCCAAGACTGCTTAATGTTTCAAGGCTGCACGCCGTAACTTGGCCGACCGATTCTGTCTATGCTTGGACAATTTTGACCAGATCTTTAATTTCCTTCTTCCTCTCATCATGTGCCTCTTTCATTTTGTTGAAGTGCCTTTTTAATGTCTCCAGCTGTGCTTTTAGAGTGATAATTTACACGCTCATGTCCTCCATCTCAGCATCAGATTTCTTTTGCTCTTCATGTTTGGCCGATAACTTCTGTGCAACATCACTGACCTTAGGTCACTTGAGAATTTGCGGTTGCTTAATCAATTTGGAGATGCTCGATTACGATGTGGAGCTCGTGGTATTCTTTTATAAGGTCTAAGAATTCTTGAAGTGTTGGCAATTTGGTCAGGAGGCTATCATCCAATCGAGAAAAGACTTGGTAGTGATCAATGAGTTCGGCAAGCTTCTCGATCGACTGGGTCGATGTTGTCTTCAGAACACCTGAGCGTATAAGTGCTTGAATTTCATCTTTAAGTTGTTGTAGGTCGGTGGATGTTCGCAACCCCAAGTGCAAGGTTGCGATGTAGTAATAATTCGGTAGAGATCGAGATCGTCCTCAGGGATCAACCAGGAATTTACAAAACTTATTCAAACAACTCTAATTGAAATCAAATTAAGGTGAACTAAATCTAGAAATTTGAATATTAATGTGAAGAATGCAATCTGTAAACTTAAAGGATGAATATCATAGTCTAAAAATACTAGAGCGCTGAGGATCCACTTGTAATTATCCTTAATTAATGCATAATCCATATAGGGTTCTCAATTATACAACTAGAATTGGAATTTAATCCTATCTAGTCGGGACATGGAGTGGTTAAATCATCAAACAGTCCAAAACAGAAGTTTGTTTCTTGATATGATTCCCTCGATCAAGCCTAGGTATTGAGCACACTCAATTGCATAGGCCAATCCTCTTTTCAATAGGTTAAGAACACAATCACGGTCTCTCTCAAATCCTGCCACTAGATTTGAAATAGAGTCATGATTTGAACTTTAATCAAATCAACATCAATAACCAAAAATAGTTTCAGAACAATACAAAAGATATGAACTTTAAGTTAGTTAGTTCCCATATTAAGCATCAAACTCTAAAGCATAGGGAATCTAATTCCTTGAATTATACAGGTATAGAGCTTGCATAACAAGTAAAAAATTAAGTTTAGATCTTCTAAGCATCACATGAAACCGGAGCCATCAAGAGATTAAAGAAAAACATAAACTCAGAACTTTATTCAATCTAAAAGAACTTTGTTCATCATTAAATCCAAACTTGAAACTTAAAAATGAATTAAAACATCAAAGATAATTACAAGCTTCATCTCTTAGCTCTAGCTAAGAGGTCTAGTCAACCATGGAGATGATTAGACTAGAAAAAAAAATAGAAAATCTAAACAAAACATGAAAAACTAGAGAAAACCTAGGTAGAAGGAGTTGTAGATCTCACAATTCGTGATTCTCCACCTCCCACTACTATAGAACTCTTCTAAGATGAGTTTAGACGAGCCTAGAGGTGTCCTTTTATAGCATTCAAGCTCCACCACCATAGAATCTTATAGACTTGCGTAAGAACTTACGTAGTTGCGCAGTAAAATTTAAAAGCCAGAATAGAAATTTTGAGTTCTAGGCGTTGGCCGACTGGTCATGACCAGTCGGACCAACCAGTTTTGGTCCAGCGTGCTTCCAAAGTGGGCAGCAAAGGGGGCCGACCGGTCATGACTGGTCAGACCCATCTGATTCGCATCTTTTCTTTCTTTCTTTTTTCTTTTCTCTCCGTGTTTCTTCTCTCCACCTCTTGGTCTTTTTTCCTTTGATATTTAATGATGTTAGAAAGAGTCTTTTGTCATCAAATTGGTGGAGTCTCTTTCTCATTCCCACAATCACAAAAGCATGCATTAGATATGCCTTTAAACATATAAATCATGCATAGTTAGTGATGAAATGGGATTAGAATATGCACAATTCAGAGCTCAACAAGTGGAGGGCATGGGAGATTTGGCCATGGAGTGTCACTATTGAGGGCTTGCTAGAAGGAGGATAGTATATCTTCAATATGAAGGATGTCTTAAGATGTTATGGAAGACACCGAGGTGCTATCAACTTACATCGGCATTAGATCAGATACGGGTTATGGAGGAAGGATAGGAACATCGGCTGCTTGAGTCTTTGTTGTTGTAGCTTGCCAGAGGGGATGACCTCTAGTACTGCACTCAACTAAGGTGGTTCTTTCTCTTCTTCTTCATTTAGTATTAGTGTACGACGAGTAACAGGTACACTAGGAGGTACAAGAGATCTTAAAGCTGAAGATGGACGCTAGGTAGATGCAAGAGTAGACCGGGAGGAGGACGTCTGCTAAGGACTATGGGAACTAACGACTAGAGGCTTGACATTCTCTTCTGCCTCGCCTTCTTCGTCGAGAACCACTATTGGAGTCTAAGACTGATTAACAGTCTGGGTAGGTTCTATCTTGTGGATAATGGTCTCTATGGTTTGGATTGAACAAAGAGGCTTGTTACACTGAGTTTCTTTGAATCGTACGCATTAAGCTCCGTTGTCTCATTGACTTGCGGCAGTATGTTCAATTCATTAAGGTTGAGGTGTTGGTTCTGGAACAACTTTTCTTTTTGCAACTAATAACTCTCGGTGACTGCAAGTAAACAGAGCGACGTTAAAAAGAAAAGATAAGGAAAAAAAAGTAAGCAGATGGAAAAAGGAAAGTGAAATCCACTTAAGTTTGAGTGGATAACGGCGATAGTGAATCAACTGCTCACTGACCACAAATTTCTAATAATCGTTGCAAAAGGTCGAGCAAAAGTTGGGATTGGTGGCGAATTTGGTCTATATGGCATGAGATATTTATCATCCAAAAGGAAGAGTAAGGTTATTCAACCTCTCCCTATCTTTCCACCATTTATTCCAACACCTGATGATAATGAGCATCTTTGTGTCTCTTAAGGCCTTTCTCATTTTCCAGGGGTAATCTTTGATGGTGTATCCTGGCCAATACTTAATTTTGAAATATTTTTCGAAAGTAAACACAATGTCGGCTGAAGAAGTACATGATTTTGTCAACGCGACTTGATCGCGTTTGCTGGTCAATGCTTGCTGGCTAATTGACGTCGGCAGGTTGATGAGGCTTGCTCGAACGATTGCAAGAGTAGGAGGTTTGGGTGTTGAACCTAGAGGAGGTCCAAATTCAGTAATCCTCGCAGGCGTTGTTGGGGCAACAAGTGGTGGAGAAGGTTGGACTAGATCTTCTCTAAGAGTGGGGCCAGTGTACCAGTGATTGTAACCTTTTGACATTTCGGCTTTGAAGAGATGTTGAGCTCTGAATTGTGCATATTCTAACCCCAAATCATCACTCATTATGCACGTTTTCTATGATTAAAAGACCTATCTAATGCATGATTTATGCTTGTAGGAATGAGAGAGACTTCACCAAAAGGATTATTAAAAGACCTTTCTGACACCCTTGAAGATTAAAGGAAAGGAAGAACAAAAGAGAGAAGAAGAGAGGAAAGAAGAGAAAGAAGGAAAAGATGAAAATTTAGCAATATTGGAGGGTCCGACCGGTCAAGACTGGTCAGCCATACAGCTGCCAAAGAAGGAGAGCTCCCTGGACCAATGTCCAGGTGGGTCTGACCGGTCAAGACCGGTCGGCCATGAAGATCAGGGGTTTGTGTGCACGCTGGACAGCCACCCAAGTGGGTTAGACCGGTCAAGACCGGTCGGCCACGTGAAGACAGTCAAGTTGCGAATTTAGCAACTTTCTAAATTAAAAAATCTCGTTTCCTAGTGCGGCTAGGATACGTGGTTGCATGATTTTTCTCACGTGGAGACGCCTCCAACTATAAAAGGACACCTTTTCTTCATTCTTAGGGCATGCTAGGACGTGGGGAAGATTAAAGAAGCTTTGGAGAATGATTTCTTTCTAGTTTTCTTCTATTTTATTAGTTGTTTTTATGTTTTTTTAGGCTTTTAGTTCAAGGATGTTAGAGATGAACTAAAACCTCTTGGCTAGGGCTAAGAGGTGAAGCTTTTGATTCGTTTTTGATGGAATGATGCAACCTAGGTTTCCTTTTTATGCTTTGATTATGAATTTGGTTTGATAAGAGTTAGAATAAATTACTAGTTTAATTTTGCTTTGATCTCTTGAGGACTCTGGGCTCATGTGTTTTTTAGTGAATCTAAATCTAGTAGCTTACCTTTTTGGTATCGTTTATGCTCGTATAATTTATTGATCTATCATCGACTCCGAGCATGATAGACACTTTGATTGCCTTATGTATAATGACATGATCTTAATGTGGGAACCAATTCAAACTAAAGTTCTAATCTTTTGTGATAATTTGAGATAGATGTTTGCTGATTGATTTTTATTTAATTAGAGTTCTAATCATTAGTCGTAGTCAAGTTTAGTGACAAGATTTGATGAAAGCTATGATTGTAAATCTCAACTAGATTGGAAAGAGGCTTGGCCTATACAATTGAGTGTGCCTAAGGCCTAAGCATTGTTGTGGGAATCGAATCAATGAACAAATAACTGTTTTAGATAAGTGTTGATTGAACTGCTCCATATTCCGATCAGATAGAGATTAGAAATTCGATTCTGATTGAGTTGTGAGAGACCTAGTTGTGTTGATGCCTTTGAAAGCCATCAAAAGTGGATCCTTGGCGCTCTAGTGTCTTTTTAGATTATTATTTTGCCTCTCATATTTACTGTTTAATTCCAAATAATTATTTTCCAGATTTAGTTCTTAATATGATTTCGATTCTAGGTTATTTTAGATAAATTCTGAGAATATCCACATACAAATTTCCGTGGGACGATACTCAATCTTTCCGAATTTATTACTACATCGTAACCCTACACTTGGGGAGTGAACAAGTTATCGGCCACTTGAATCACGGCAGTGGTGGTGATATCGATTGCTATTTTCTTTAATCACGTAGTTCATTGGCTAGGAGACAAGCCGATTGATCCTGCTTTCTTCTTTTCGTGATGATGAAATCGGTGGATTCAAGAACCAATTTTTTGTAATGGTTTTTTAACCATTAAAAAAAAGTGTCTATCAGTTGGGGATGATTTTGAAATTTGGGGAGCTCGAAGGAAGCACTGCCGTCTAGAAGTTGAATTCGATATTGTGGTAGAGATTGACCTAATCGATGATAGGCCAAGAGTAAGGAGGTTGGTTGCAAGTCTTATGGGTGAATGGACAAGGGATGCATTGGGCAAAGCTGAATTGTCGAGCAAGCAAATTCGGATAGTATTGATCGATCCCAACCTTGACATTTTTGGCAGTTTTTACTGTGCTGCCATAGGGAAGATCCCTGCAAATGAGGTAACTTTCCCAAGCATTGAGCATGAGCTCGGTCATTTGTTGATTATTTTCTTTAAAATCGTCTGTGAACCAGGCTAAATCGAATTCTTTTATATAAAAAGGGGTAAAAGAACGGTGTTGTGGTCCCAAAATGTCCGACTCATCCAAACAAAATCCCATGGAAAAATGGGGCGGCACGCTTGGAAAATCTGTCCAGAACACCTCAAAAATCTAACCAAAGACACCCATAATTCAAGCTGAATCAGGGATAGGAAAATACAAGTTCAAAATGATTTGGTGCACCCTGAAATTCAGGAGAAATTGCTAGGTGCGCCAGACCCCACTTAGTCACAGAAATAACCTTTGGTGGGCCTCACCTTGCATGATGACCAACCATTACCAAAATAGGGTCGTGGGCACATAGATGGATCACGAAGAAAGGCGCATGACCACCCATCATCTAGCGGGCCTCACAAACCTGAAATATAAAATACTTAAGACAAGAAATATAAAACAGCGTCCGTCAGCGCACCTAAAAAATAGGTCTGGCGCACTTAGAAAATACGTGATTTTACAACTTGACGCATTTGCTTCAAATAAATCCGGCGCACTTAGAAAATAGGTCTGGCATTACCCCAAAAATACATGATTTCAAGCAAAATCTACTTAACCATTTTCAGGGTGCTCCAGAGTATGGAGCACCCTAAAAATCAGGTAATTCACAAAGTCCATTTTTTCAAAATAATATGATGCGCCGGACATTTTTGGGTGCGCCACACTCAAAATTAGCCATTTTCAGGGTGTGCTTGACGTGTCGCTTGGTAATTGGCTCATCCTCAGGGATTTTCGGGTATAAATACCCCTCCGCACTATTCATTTGTACACGTACTAAGAGAGAGAGAGAAAGAGAGAGTGAGAGAGAGAGATGAGTGACAGCTGGGTATTTGAAAACCTCGCTGGAAAACCTCACTGGAATCCTTTTTCGACCACTAGAATCCCTTTCTGGCCGCTGGAATACTTTTTCGATCACCGAAAACCTACCTTCGATCACCACATGTCCAGTATGAAATCAACAAAACTTAAGATTTTTTAAAATTGCTTAAGTACTTTAACGCACCCTAAAAATACTCTAGTGCACCAAAAAAATCAACATTTTGAACTTAGCTAATTTTAGGGTGCTCCTAGACTCTAGCGCACCCCAAAAATCAGCACCAGATACTTCACATTTTCAAGGTGTCCAGAGGCTGGCGCACCCAGAAAATAGTCTGGTGCACCCTAAAAATCGGGACTTTTCAAACTCCGTTATTGGGTGCGCCATACCTAATTTTGAGAGTTTTTAGACCATAGTTAAACCTATTTTAGGTATTTCGGACATTCTGGATGCAACGGAATAGTCAAATGATCCTCCCGGGATACTCAATAAGCAAAAAATAGGCCTTTGGAGATCGATCCGATCTAGCACGATGAACGCAACGAGTTTCCAGAATGAGGCTACCAGCATCTAGAACTATATAAATGTATCATTATCACATGTACTATTAAAATATGACCTTGGATTAAGGTTCGGACTAAACAAGTGGGACTATGGTCAACATGATAAACCAGACCAAAAGAGTTCCTAATTACTACACAATATTCGTTAAAGATTGACATCTCAAAACATAGTCAATGCCCTACCCATGCAAATGGCATCCGTCGGTTAGGCTACTCAGGTACGTACAACTGTAGACCGGTCTTCTCGAGGTCACTTGTCCAAACATGACGGGCGCAGGCCCAGAGTCTCAGCCTCTCAGTTAAGAGGCTTGATAGTCTCAGCCCGGATCTTCGACTAAAACATGGGACATAGACATCTGATCTGTCTACAAAGATGACTCAATCCATAACAAAATAAACACAGGTCTCTACAACCACGAACTCTAAAACCATAGTCTCCATTGATTAGTCTTTTGCCTTTTAATCAAGGGTCATCGATCACTCGATGTAATTAAGGGCTTGTGCCAGATCACGACCTGGAATGTATAAGATCTCAGAATTTCTGAAATAAAATTCGCCTTGCGATATCTCTTCTTGTATACTTTTGTGAATGCTTGTGATTGTCTATGAATGTTTCCATTAATCATAACCCCAGAGCAACAATATACAAAAAATGTCCCTTGTAGCATTTCAGTTTTAACAAACGGTAGTGTTTATCAGGGTTCAGAGAAAAGAATAACCGCATGTATTCAACGAATGTACCAACATTTTGCTGGTTATTGAGGTTGCGGTTGCCATAAGAAGTATGAGTAATGGTAGGAGAAGGAGAATATATAAGAGGGGCAAAATTATTCATAAAGCCACATCTAGAGAAGCCATAGTGGTCCTTTACTGAGAAATAAATCATTGGTGGTTAACTCATTGTTGGTTCACTCATACATGCTTTGGTACAGGTGACCGAGTACAAAAGGTGTAAAGGCTAATCTTCGACCCTGTGCAAGTGCATCGGCCAGTTGAATATACTCATTTGTGATCTAGAGAGCATTTACATAGAGCAAATGTCAGCAAGTTCCACATAAGTAAGAATGTCGTGTGTTCTTCATACTCAACTCGGCTATAAGATTTTTAGTACGTGAGCTTGAAATGGGAATAGGCTTTGTCGACCTTATTACTGAAATGGTTTTCCTCGTCATGAGCGAAGCTTGGAAAAACTGCCTTGTCAAAAGGAAGGAGATGAGTAAAAGCACATTTATCCAAAATTGTTGGGCTCATAGGGACATACCCAAAGAAGAAAGTATTGATCAATTGAGCTCTAAAAGTCAACATCATAGTAAGGAGATGGGAGTATGATGGGTAGTTGTGCAATGATAAGAGAATGCATTAGTAAATGCTGATCTCTCTCTCCAAACAATCTCATACTGTGTAGAGACACGATCGAACCAGTCTTTCCATCCTGGTAAGGGTTTCGGCCAGGATCGTAGAGTTTTTAAAGCATTCAAAGAATCTAGGATTGATTGGGATTAAAGTAGCAATTCCTCGCCAAGACAATTTGGGAAGAGATGTTCTACCGAATGGATTCCTTCAGAGATGATTTCAGAGAGGAAGGTGGGTCCAAGGCAGTAGTAATCCTTATTCTCGATCCACTCAATGAAAATGATATCATTGATGAACTTAAAATTATACCTTTTGGATTAAAGGCATATTAGTGTGGAAGCTTGAGGAGCAACTAGTATTATGGCTAAATCCTGAAGGGGGGGGGGGGGGGGGGGGGGGAGTGATTAGGACATTTTAAAATCTTTTCGCCTACTTATGCAATTTAACAATTTAAACTAAGTAAGCAATTAACACTTCAGCTTCCAAGCTTAAGTGGGTCCAATCACAAGACTAGCATATGGTTTAAGCAATAAGCTACCTAGTTTAAACATACATAGATAATCAAATGATTAAAAAAATTAATCTTCTAATCTATGCAACCTATGTAGACTATAAGAATCGATCAATGAGCTGAAGTCTACACTACTTAGTGAAAGTACATCTTGTGTGTGGATGTGCCTATCTAGTGCCAAGCATACGCTAATCAAGCATGGATAATTAAGTAATTAAAATAATAATGCTAGATTAACAATGTGATTAAAAAATCACAAACACAAGCATGTATAGTGGTTCGACTTTGGGTCTACTCCACTCCCAGTTCAAGTACTCAACCCCATTGAGCACACCGACATTTACTATACAAAGGTTTTAAATGAGGTTCACCTCTCAACCTTTATACGGATGTTTTACTGGTTTACCTCTCAACCATAACGGAGTTTTGGAGAAGGGATAACTCTCAACCTAATGCACGTTCACTCCTGTGTTAGAGGCTCCCCTTTAGAGACTAGTATAGGCCCGACAAACGTGTCAAGGAACGAGAAACGTCCCTAGTTGTTTAGGCTCAACCAATAAGCCATGGATCGACAAACGACCCTAGATCAAATTTGACAAACAAACTCTATAATCAATTCCCACAGGGAAAATAGTGGATGGACTCTTAACAAATTAACAACCTTACTTGTCGGATGAGCCCCTTGTTCAAAGACGCTTCAAGTTGCTTGATCTTCACTCTCCCGTGCTTCAATCAGCTCCCATTCGTTCCTTTGATCGTGTTGCCGCTGCGTCGCCAATGCCTCAGCTACACTTGATTAAACATCTTGCATGGATGCTCTTTGAGATGCCCAAGGTGATAGGAGGGTAGGTTTGAGAACTCTACAAATAATGAGAATGGGTTGCCTAAAGTTGCTCATCTACAAAAATCTCATTAAAGAGCTTTGGATATAAATATAACTATCAAGTTTGATCCAAACTCTAGAGATTAAAAGAGCGTGAAGGCTATCTTATTAATGAGCTTGGAATGCTCCATTCTTATGTTAAATCACAAGGAAGATACCTTGCTAGGGTTAGGATATGAGTCTCAAATGGTCTCAAACAATTGTGGCTTCAATCCTCTCAAAATCCCTCTCCTTAGCCCCAAAAATCAAGCCTAGCCTATTTATAAGAAATTCCCAATGAACATAAATTGATAGTTAACGGATAGTCCCGACCGGTGGGATAGGGCTCCCCGACTGGTCGTTACCGGTTGGCCTAATGGCCTTCTTAAGATAGAGCTTGCTATTTAGTCTGGGGGCTTGGCCAAACAGGCCTGGGATTAGCCAGAAATGTTGCTGTCCCATTTTCTTTACAACCTGACCTCAATGGCCAATGTTTGAGTGATCTTTTGGGACATATAGGGCCAATCTATGATGACTATAAGTATTCCTAAAGGTTAAGTGTCATTAAGAGGTTTAGGGTTATAGTTTTGGTAAAGGTTCAAGGCTCACCAAGGCATCTCTTTTACCTGTTTCTTCTTCATTGATACAGCAGGTCCACTTGAGTCTTCGGACTTCATCTTCATTAAGCTCAACCGACACTAGACTTACTGACCTAAGTAATTGACAAATAAGGTGCACTAGTATGCCATAGAAAAGTGCACTAATAGAACTTTTCAGAAAGGTTGTCTAATTTATCTACAAGATCATCTTGGCGGAAAGTTGGAGGGGCAGATGATGAAGAAGCAACCATTGTAGGAATGAGCAAGCAAAGGGGGTTCGAAGATGAAGAAATTGAGAAGAAAAGCTTAGGAAATTCGAAAACTTACTTAAAATGATGTTTATATTGGCCAGGATCATGCGCATTAATTAGGGCATAATTATGACTCCTCGTATGGTTCGATGCTTGCACATGAATCATGACAAGATTCATTTCGCAAAAGTAGGGACTGTTATTTGGAAGTATCTTGAACATGCGGTTGAGTTAGGTGCTGACACGTGACTAAAAGGACGTCCACATTTATAAAGGGTCAAACATCGCTTTCACCTTTTACCCAATGGCGAAGCGACATGGTGGGTAATGTTGTACCCTGTTTCTGGCCATTCCTAGAAGAACTAATTAGAAAGGGACACGTATAACTAAATGAGAGTTACATGGTGTATACAAGATTTGCGGAGATACTTGAAGGAGGTTTTGTGGTAATACAGGTGGCGTTGGTCGAGCGGTGCTACGATATCCACAAAGCAAGAGTGGCTGAGCAAATGTGGTCGAATCGATAAGAGGTCTAGAGGCAATTACAAGGACATATGGTAAGCATATAATGAAGGATCTAGAAGGCTAGATCGTGTTGAAGCAGTATGACCCTCAAGTCCTGTGTATGCTGAGGCTTATAAAAAACAGAGGAAAGTAACATAGCAAGATGTCTCATACCAACCAAACCAAATCAAACCAAATCTATCTTTCAAACCACTTTGTGCTCCTTAGCATAACTAGCATTTTACATTCCTTAGTGTAATTTGCTTCTCACCTTCCTTAGCGTAATTTGTCATCTCCATTCCTTAGTTTTATCCGTGACTTTACATTTCTTAGCGTAATTAGTAGTAGTAATTTAGTAGTTGTTAACTTTAGCTGTGATTCAAGTCTACGCTCATACGCTAGACCTAGTTTAATATCAAGCAAGTTTTCTATCCAGAAAAGCAGTTCTGCAGTGGTTCTTCATGGCCGACTGTAAGTATTTTCTTTTTATTTTATCTATATCGAAAAGTCCTTTCATATGGAAGGTAGATGTGTAACCTATCTTCGGAGGATGAACCCCGCCTTTCAATAATCGCTTGATTATCTTAAACAACATTGTGCAAGTGGCTGAAGAGGCTATTGATCTTACTCAATCTTGGTCATATACAGTCGATTCGAACGTATCTGCCTATCTTGGTGCTTGGGGTCTTAGTTGTTCGGTTTGAATCGAGCTGCACAGCCGGTTTTGGCACGCCGGCACAAGCAACTTGACCGACTCGAAGCCGAGAGGCAACAATATCATTGACTCTGTAGTTTGAGTGAAATGGAGAAGGGGCAAATAAACGGTCATTTGCAAACTTACTACATGTTTGAGAGAAATCTGGTCTGCTTATCAGGTGGCACCTACGTTAACCAGTTCTATGGCCCGAAATTCATTCTCTTCAACTTATCTGATGGACAACGAGTGCACCATAAATTTAGACCACTTGTATATTTCTAACCGTTTTCTCATGCGAGTTTAGATATTTTTTGCCATCCTGATTCGAGGGACAGGGAATTTTCAGTGGGTCCCGCCTATGAATGGAGTCTCCCAAATGATTAACGAGCCGGATTTCACTCGTGCTGTGTTAGCGTGTGTGTCAGGGTTAGTATTTCTCACTCGAGGGCGGCCTATCTATTCTAATGTAGATGCGTTTGTTTGGATGCATCTATCTGTCTTTAACCAAAAGTTTATTTGGTATCATGGAAAGCACCACCAACGTTTTAAAAACCTTTTGGCTGTTTGCTGCTTTCTTGAAAACAATAAAATAAAATAAAAATTCTATGAAGGTGAAAGGGGTTTTCACCCTACGATTCTCCTGGGTTGATGATATTCCAAGAACGTACGTAATTTGTCTTTCACATTTACCAAAATATTCCTATGTTGGTAGGGATGGTGGGTGGAAAGCCTAATTTACCAGAAGGAATTAGCTAACCCAGAAGAGGATCCTTAGGACCGAAAAAGCAGACACTGTGGGTTATGTTTTTGACATCCAGTGCGATCACGAGTCGCCTGACTCTATTTTAATTTCATAGGATAGGTCTCAAAAACCAGTCCCATGTTTGATTTAGGTGGACCACACCGTTGAAAACAATGCATAGGGTGATGCTCACCCTCAAAACTGCTTCCCTCAGTATGGCCCACCTGATCACCGATAGTCATGACTTTAGGGCCCCCTTTTTTTTTTTTTTTTTTTTTTTGGGTTAGAACACACACCCCACTGTTAGTCACACCACCGCTGTTAGTCACACCACAATGTTGGCCACCCCCACTTAGGAATTGATACCAAAACCTCAGTGTTTGAAACAAGGTTATCTTCACTCAGTCTACCACTTGGGCCTTAACTTGAATATTTCTTGGCATCCAATGGTTCGAGTGGATTTTACATAACAATTATGGTGGGCTACATAGAAAATAATGGTGGACGTCTCTCTCCCAATTGTTTCCTTTGGTGTGGACCATTTGAATCGCAAGTCCATTTGATCTTGTGGCTGTGGCCACAAAGTGGGTTTACATATCTAATGGTTGGAGTGAATTTGGCCATAAGGTGGGTTTGCATATCTAATGGTTGGAGTGGATTTCACCTACTCAGTGGGCCCACCAAAAATCAGCGAGCGTATCTCTGAAGGTTGTTTGAGGAGTTTCTGGGAAAGGAATTGCCTGCAACACACCCACCACAGGGATATCTCATGATGTGGCCCAAGCTCAAAACCCATCACAGGGATATCTCATGATGTGGCCCAAAACCCACCACAATTTATGTGTTTTATCGACAACATTCATCCATTTTGCCAGCTCATTTTAGGGCATAAGCGCAATAATGATACAGATCCAAAGCTAAAGTGGTCAAAAAATAAAAATTAAAAATATTGGGAATTGAACATCCATCATTGAAACCGTTCCCGAGGCCCATTGTGATGTTTTATTTGCCATCCAACTTGTTCATAAGGTCACATAGACCTGGATGAAGGGAAGATATAAATATAAGCTCAATCCAAAACCTATGTGACCTCTATTAAGTTTTCAACAGCGTGCATTCAATTCCAACTAGTGGGGTGGTCTGCTTGAGGTTTAGATCTGTATCATTTTTAGGCTTATGCCCTAAAATGATCTGGAAAACAAAACGATTGAACGGCCTAATAAAACAAAAGCACTATAGTGCTCCTAGAGCTTGGGCCATGCCGTGCCACATAAATATCATTGTCACAAGTCATTGTCACAGGTGTTGCTTGAGAATCTGCTTCCTAGATTTCTGATGTAGGGGAAGAAACCCATGATCGAGGAGGAGGGTTGAGCATATTCTTGAAGAAAAAGGACCGAAAAAGATTAAGAAGAGTTGTAGAAAAATTATAAAATCAGGTTTCTGATGGTTCCCGATGGATTCAAGCCATCGTAATTGAATTTTCCAACGATTTTCTTGACGCTTTTGAACTGTTGGCAACGTCGGCGCCCGACCACATCATCGGGCGCCCGAAATTCAGGATTCTTGACGGTTTTCTGATGCTTTTGAGCCATCGGCAACTGTCGGGCGTCCGACCACATTTTATCGGGTGCCTGAAATTCGTCAGATTTTGCAGTTTACTCACTGGACTGTTTTTAAGTTCAACGGGCGCCTGACCACCCTTCACCGGGCGCTCGACCAAGCGTGAACAGATGTGCCAATTTCTGATTTATTTATGATTTTTTGTGATTCTTTCCTAGTTTGTTTATGATTATTTTCTAACACGTTTTATGGTTTATAGGGTTCATTTTTCTCTATTTAAGGATGCTTAAACTCATTTTTATGTAATATTATCTTTCATTAATAAAATCTCTTAAGTTTATACTCTTTTGCTCATGAATTCGAGTGTTCCTTTGTGGATTCGAAGAAGATAGGTCGAGGATTTCTGATAGTTTTATGGATTCGAAATAGTTATCCATGAGGAGAGACGGTGATCGATCCCACACCCCGTCTATGCTGCGCCAAATTAGTATAAGAGTGAGGAAGACACTCAGATCGGTATCTATTTGTCAAGTCTACGACAAAAATCCTGTGGACGGTGATCTAAAGATCCATCCTCTCATAGTAGCGGCTTTTAAGGCGACGCTTGAGACATTCCAACGGAAGAGTCATCAAGCTATGTAATGGCTGCAAGCTAGATTTGACCGCAAAGCAAAATATTACTGTTGGGGCTCAAAATCTCACCATGATAAAATAATGCATAGTGGTTCATCTGCGATGATCCGGATCGATTCTAGACCCGGGAAACACCAAAAAAATGCGATTGGGCACCAATATAGCCCTAACCTTAAGTGGATCGCGCAATTGCTACCGAAACCAATAACTGCTATTTCAGAGCCGATCTGGACATGTGTATTGTTGCCAAATGATCTGAAATGCCCAAAAACCCTTAACCCTCGAATTTGGATGTCGTATGATACATATTTTCTTCTATGCACCTCGAAGTGCGTTCTGCCCATGTTTAGAGCTGACCGGGAGGGTCCGAAACCTACAACTGCTATTTAAGAGATGATATGGACATGCGTATTCACGCCAAATGATTTAAAATGCCCAAAAACACTTAACTCGAATTTGGATGTCGAACGATACATACTTCTACCTGTGCACCCCGAAGTGCATTATACCCCTATTTGGAGCTGACCGGGAGGGTCCGAAACCCACAACTGCTATTTCGAAGCTGATCTAGACATACTTATTGCCACCAAATGATCTGAGAGGCCTAAAAACCCCCGATTACCAAGTTTGAAAGCTGGACGATGCATATTTTTACATGTGCGCTTCTAGGAGCGAAGTTCCTATGCCAAGAGTTGACCCTGAAAGATCCAAATTAGGAAGCAACTACCAAAATTTATAGTATTTGATCCTCCTCACCCCAACTCGTTCATTTAGTATGTCGATAAGAGGCTTAAAGTAGCTTGGCGTCAGTGACTTTGGTACCCGAAAAGGTACCTGTCCTTTGAAGCGGACAATTGGAGCCTGAAATTTGAAAACATATTCTAAGTCTGGGACTACATGCGTACACCAAAAGGAGGACATGCGCATAAGAAGGGAGGCACACGCCCAAACCCTCATCACATGTGCTCATGAGCTCTTCTCCATATCTTTCAAAAGGAGAAAACTCCAAAATTCACTAAGTATGGTCATGCGCCCACTACACGTGCCAACCACATGCGCCCGGGAAGTCTCCCACAAACACATGAGCTTGCAATTTCCCATTGCTTGGACCCGAGACCCAATTAACATACTATAAATAGTGCCCTCACCTTGATGACGAAAGAGACTTCATCCATAGAACGACACTAGAGCGACGCAAGAGGTAAATGAGCCTGCTCCTAGTCTCTTACTGAAATCCCTTGCCAGAAAGGATGACATGCTCCCACCTCCCTTGCTGGAATACCTCGCCAGAAAGGGTGACATGCGCCTACCTCCTTAGAAGCCTGAAATATTAAGAAAATGGCTAAGTAGTGGATTTTTCCACTCTTAAGAGTGACATGCGCCCACACCTTGGAGGGTGGGAGAAATTGGCTAAGTCCTTAGAGGACATGCGCCCACCACTAAGAGGTAGGCGCATGTGCCCTATTATATGCGCCCAGGAGGAATCCTCTTCCTCTCTCTCTTCACTCTCTCTCTACATGCGCCTGGGGGGGGGGGGGGGGGGGGGGGGGGGGGGGGGGGGGGCAACATACGCCCAGACGTCCTTAGCTAAGCCAAGGACTCTGTGGTGTGGCCCACTTTGGATGTGGTCCGCCTCATTAGCGCAGTATACCTCCTAGACACACATCAACGTCCTCTATCCATCCCCCCAAGCTGAATTTCCCAACGGTCGATGTTTACACTTAGTCAATTTCACAACCTTGAAAACCTTCTACAAAAGCATAAAATGACCGACATTCATTGGAATTAAGTGGAATTTGACCGACGCCAAGAGAGAGACTTATTTCTCCATAGTTCAAAGCAACGTAATAATGCATCGCATCAATGTCAATCGTCGTCCTAATCATCGGATACCCTAATTAAGCGATAAACGGGCCCTAATACTTAGTTGTTTTCAGCCTGGGAAGTGCCCTTTTAGCTCGAAGATCGCCTGACGCTAAGTAGAATCAAGCAGAATTTGACTAACACCAAAGTGGATCTAGCGTTATTGCAACCCTAATCAACATAATCTAGCACTGTTCAAAGATAATCAATCATCGGTATTTGCTAAATACACTAATTAAGCAATAGATAAGCCTGGTACTTAGTCATTTTTTGCCATGGGAAATGCCCTGATAGCTTGAAGATTGACTGATGCCAAGTGGAATTAAGCGCGATCCCACTGACGCTAAACTGGATTTAACATACTCTTATCATAAGGCAACTAAATCAAGCACTTGTGGGACACTAATCCCCACCGTTTATCGGTTATTGGTATAAACAGGCATATATCAACCCTGATACTTAGCCATTCTCAGGCTCAGAAATGTGTAATCTAGTTCATTGAGCTTGAACTCTCAAAGAAATATAGCTCGACACAACCCATGTGAGTGATTCAATTTCTTGAAGCATTGATTATTAACAATAATATGGTTAAATTAAGGATATACATAAAGAAAATTAATCAAATCAAGTGTATAATCCACCCGATGTACTAAACGTCAAGCATAATGTAATCCTCTCTTGAGCATGCAATAAAGATCAAGCATATTTACTTTTTACTCCTCATATCGACTATTTACTCATCATATACACTATATGAACTTTATTCATCTTGGATTAAGGCCTGAATTAAATCAAAGTGACTATGGTTATCATCAGAAATCATAATAAAAGAGTTCCAAAATAATTGAAACACTTCATTATGAGCAGCTCAGGTAATCGCAGTGTGTCTTCCTGCGGTTACTCGTCCGCAATGACAGTCACTGGCACTGTGTTGCACCACCCAATAGCCATAATGTATCTTCTTGTGGTCACCCGTCCACAGCGACTGTCACTGGCACTGTGTCGTACCATTTGGCAGCCATAATGTGTCTTCCTGTGGTCACTCATCCATAGCGATGGTCACTGGCACTGTGTCATACCATTTGACAGCCATAATGTCTCTTCTTGTGGTCACCCGTCCCCAGCGACAGTTACTAACACTGTGTCGTACCATTTGATAGTCGTAATATGCATTCCTATGGTCACCCATCCACAGTGACGGTCGCTGACATTGTGTTCAGCATGACAACCATGGTGTGTCTTCCCCCGGTCACCCGTCCACAGTGATGGTCACTTGGCACTGTGTTGCACTATATGAGAATCGTGGCATGTCTTCCTGTGGTCACCCATCCACAGTGACTGGTCATTGGCACTATGTTGCATGGCTCGGTTAAATCCCTAATTGTTTCTCAACTAAGAATACCCGAAAGAATATGGGACATGCATCTAACTTATATAAACGATGGCTTAGTCCATAGGAAATCCGAAACTTGGTTTTTACGATCGTGAACTCAAAGACTTGTAACGCCCCAGATTTTTGAGATTTATTTGAAAATTTTTTAAAATTCATTTTTAATTTATTTTTTTTTATTAATTATCGTACATTTACCGTTGATTTGTGAATAGTGAGACATCCGTAGGAGATCCGATAGGGGACCCTTTACAAAAGTTGCTTAAAATGATCCCATAAACATTGTAGAAAGATCAGATTTCAAAAATCACGCACTTTTCAGATAGTTACGAAAATGCCATTAGTTAAACTTAAGTTAAGATGCCATTTTTAAGTATTATAGTTTCTAACAATAAATTTCACGCAAAACCTTGGATTTAAGCTTTTAGGCACATATTAACCATACACATCAAATTTCAACCCTTAAATTATAGTAGAAGTGGTCCGATTGTCAAATCAACCCCTTAACCCTTGATTTTCATCTCCATCGAGTGAGGAAAGTAGATGGTTAGTCGTAGTCCAATATTTCGCTTCATATGAGTGACTTGGATCGTTTTTATCATGGACCAATAGTGTGATTTGAGTGCCCCACCTTGATAAGCATCTTTCTTATGCGCGAAGTTATCCCGTTTTAGAAATTAATGAGTTACCAACTCTTTTTAAATCTGAACCTTTCAATTTACTCACTTCTCACCATCAATCGCTGATCAAATTTGGACCACTTATTATACTCATATGACTACGAGTTTACACAAAGTTTGGACCCCGATCTATAATCCTACACCGTTGAACCACAAAGCCAGCTCCTTCATTTTCCGCCAAAAGTTGAAATTTCATATCTAGGCATTTCTCACCATCGATCAACCACTAAACTTTGTACAATTGTTTGCCTATCATGACTACATATTTTTTCAAAATTTGGGCCCTGATCATCAAGCGTAGATTGTTAATTGAGATCAAGTCCATTTTAGCACCCGTTAGGCCATTTTCAAGGATCGGCCAATCTAGAATGTGGATCATCAAGAAATTTATGTATTTTGACTCTACTCTTTGAACTTGATAAGATGAACGGATTGGAATTGATCAAAGATCACCCGAATATTGAGATTTGAGAAACCTGCCTCAAGAGGTTGTTACACAAGACCTTGCGTGCACATCCCTCTCCATATTTCTACTACGCACCTCCAAATCCTTCTCCTAACCCTAGCCTCCATGCCCGAGAGAGAGAGAGAGAGAGAGAGAGAGAGAGAGAGAGAGAGAAGAAGAAGAAGAAGAAGAAGAAGAAGAAGAAGAAGAAGAGAGTTCTTTCTCATATTTTTTCAGCTGCTAGGATCTTCTACAACCCTCTTCTTCTAAGTCCATCATAAGGTGAGGACTTTCATTCAAGCCTTTCATTAATAATACCACGACTATCATAAGTTTCTTTTGTGGCATGTGAAGTTATTTTATTTTGAATTGCTTATCCATATAACATGAAGTTTGATGTGAGATTTGTAATGAATATCATTGTATGGTGATGTGATTCCTTGTTTAGATTTTTTACTAAGAAGCATGTGTATTTGTGTTATTTTTTGAAATCTATGCCCTTATTTTCTTAGTCCATGTATTACAAGTAAGATTGATTTTTATATTGTGATATGAAATATGTGTATAAGATTATCATATAGACATCCCATTATTGTATACTCTTTGTCCCTAAGTTGGTAAAATTATTCGATGTAGAGAGATGGAACCCGTGAGAGGTGTCCATGATGGAAGAATATCTCTTGACTTAACTAAGAGAATGAAGTGATTGTTTGTCAATGGATCCTTACATGTACATGATGCTTGATTGGATCCATTTACATTACACGAGTATTTTAATGAATTTAGTCATGATGTACAACATTGGCTTTTTGGGACATGATGAAATCATAAAATGGGACAATGAGTTGACACTAATGGTATACAAATTCTCATGAGCCGGGGTTGGTGATATGGACACTAATCTCGTGCTGTCGGCCTATGCTGGGTTGCTTGCGACTCCCCATAGTGACCATTGAGTTTTATTTAAATCGGTTGTATGCGAAAACACTTAAATAAAGGTGAAACTAAAGTCATGCATTAACTTGGCTCCATGTGGGTGTACGAAATTGAGAATAGGCTAGAGCGTCCTACTTCTCCCGTATACTGTCACGTGTAGATTTGGGCTATGAGCGTCCCGTTTCTCACGTGGTCGGGCAAAACTATGGGCTTGTGCGTCCCAGGAACCTCTGGTGACTAGTGGCTAGCGTGAAATCGTAACAGGGAGTCTCCCACTTCATGTATTATGATTCTAGCCAGGGTGCCTTAGCCAGAGCATGCATTCCATGCATCGCATTAATAAAGATTTTTTATTGGTTGTTTTGATTTGATTAAATGATAATATCCTGCTTGCGTTTACTCTGTACCGTTATTATTATTCTTGATTGTCTTGGAGGAAATATTCCCCACTATGATAGCGTTTAACGCTATCCCAAACACAATTTAGATGATGCAGGTGAAGATCCAGGTATTGAACCCAATTTTTAAGGAAAAGAGTTCGATGTTCGTACAATCACATAGCGGATGACGATGTTAGAGAAACTTAATTGATGTTATCATTTATTAAATATTTCTTTTGAGTAGTTGATACATTTATGGAATTGTAATAAGTCTTCAAGAGAAGACATGGTTTTGTATTTTAATTAATCAGTATGGATATTGGTTGGTTCCCTTATTTAAACATTGATAATGACGTAGTAAGTTTGATAGAATAAGATGATAATTGTTTCCGCCATTGTGCTTGAATGCTATATTTTATTATTTGACAAATTAGTTATTCCATAAATTACTTGAAAATTTGGCCGTCGTGTTATACACGAGAGTCGAAAATCTTGGGTCGTTACAAAGGCCATAATCTCTGATGACTTAATCATCTGCTCGACCTATCCGAGCCTCTTTTCACATATTTCATTTATTGTACAACATATATTCATAGTGGAATCTTGTCGCTTTGTGCCGTGGTTTTCTCCCGTAAGGGTTTTTATGTAAAAATCCCTGTGTTATTTGTGATGTGCTTTGCTTACATTTATGCTCTCTAAATGCTTTATTTAATTTTTCTATGATGCATGCATACATTTACTTTTGTCTTTTAATTAAGGGTGATCAACCATTGATGTAATTAAGGTCTCGTGACCAGTATCACAGCCTGGAATGTAAAAGATTTCAGAATCTCTAGAATAAAATTCGTCTTGCAATATCTTTCTCATTGTGTACGTTTGTGAATGCCTGTGATTGTCTATAAATGTTTCTATTACTCAGAAACCCCTAGGATAAGAAAACACAAGAAAAATGCCTTGATCATTTTCTAGTTTTAACAATCACAAAATCATGATTGTTTATGGCAGAGATCTCGTAGTTCGGACAGGTCGAGTCTTCACATAAGTTGATATTCCTCACTTTAATGGCCTTGTTCGTGTCGACGACTGGCTATATAAAGTTGAACACCTCTTCGAACTCACACAGATGCTTGAGAAGAAGAAAGTTCCGTACGTTGCGTACAAGTTGAAGAGCACTGCGTCGCTTGGTGGGAATATTTTTAACATGATCAGAAGCATAAGATGAAAGCTCTGATATGTTCATGGTTGATGATGAAATGAGAGATGTAGAGACGATTCTAACCCCTATATAATGATAATCAAGTATTGTTCCAACTTTACCATAATTGTAAGCAAGGATCCCGATCTGTCACTGAATATTTGGCCAAGTTCAATCGATTAACGATGTAGATCGGATTATCAGAGACAGATTTGAAAAAGACCAAGAGGTTCATCGGCGGCCTACAACCCGTGATCCAAGACTGAATTCGTCTACTTCTACTTTGGGTTGTGGTAGATGCGGTTCAACTAGCCACTCGTGTAGAGACCCAACTCGCTAGAGTTTCCACGCCTTCCTCTCCCTCGACCCATACCCTTACGATGGATCTTACCTGGGATTCATCTCTATTTAAAGGGGAGGGACACGTTGTTGAGCATCCTCAGCCCATTATGGTCGCAAACTGTTCGAAATTAGAGAACCCACCCGAAACTTTTAAAGTGGAGGGATAAGTTCTTAAGGACGTGTAGGACTTCACCAATGTTTCTGAACAAGATGTGTTAGATGTACCTTAGGAAGGAAAAACCTATTCCATGTCAGAGGATACGAAGCCGTCTTGTATCGACACGCTTTCTTCACCCGTTTAAGAAGAAACTATCAAGTAGCTAGCCACTTAGTTCTCTTCTACGGATTTGGTGTTACCACTAGTTGATGAAGGTACCTTTGATCTGATTGTTACGACCGAGGATTTGGAGAAAATACACTATGAACCTGGGAGCATTGATACTGAAAATGTCCCAAGTCTTGGAAATCCTATTTTTGAAGACTCTCCACTACCAATAATTGGAGATGATTGTATCATGACTGATGTTCATAAATTTTTTGATATATTAGAGAATGATGCCTTGGAGGCCTTTGAAATATCCATCATTGGTCGGGTTTCAACAATGGGCCAGGATATTAGAGATCTTGAGTCGTTTGTGTGCACGGAAGGTGGTCTTGTTGACCCGGAGAAGTTCTTGAAAGATTGGTAAGCATTGCAGGCTGATTTTATTTTTTTGATGCTCTCGATGAAAGCGACATGGTTGAAGAGCCCTATCTCTTGTATGAGGTGGAGCAGAAATTGAGAAAGAAAAAAAATGTTGGCCTTTAAAGTTGAAAACGAATTGCGTCCTTAACCTGAAGCAAATCTCGAGGACGAGTTTTCTTCAAGTGAGGGAGTTTGAAGTAGGGGAAGAACCCCATGATCGAGGAGGGTCGAGCATATTCTTGAAGAAAAAGGATAGAAAAAGATCCAAAAGAAAAGTTGCAGAAAAATCAGAAAACCAAGTTTATGATGATTCCCGACGGATTAGGGCTGTCGTAATTGGATTTCCCGACGGTTTTCCCAATGCTTTTGAGCCGTCGGCAACGCCGGGCGCCCAACCACACTTTATCAGGCACCCAAAATTCAGGATTCCCGATGGTTTCCTGACGCTTTTGGGCCGTTGGAATGTTGGGTGCTCGAACACATTTCATCGAGTGCCCGAAATTCACCAGATTTTGCAGTTTACTCGCTGGACTGTTTTTAAGTTCAGTGGGCACCCGACCATATGCGAACAGATGCACGTATTTTCTGATTTATTTCTGATTTTTGTAATTCTTTCCTAGTTTGTTTAGGATTCTTTTCTAACACATTTTAGGGTTTCTAGGGTTCGTTTTTCTTTATTTAAGGATGCTTAAACTCATTTTTATGTAATGTTATCTTTGATTAATAAAATCTCTTGAGTTTATACTCTTTTGCTCATGATTCGAGTGTTCCTTCGTGGATTCAAAGAAAATCGGTCCAGGATTCCCAATAGTTCCGTGGATTCAGAATAATTATCCGTTAGGAGAAAAGGTGATCCATCCCACACCCCGTCTACGCTGCGGCAATTTCTATCTATGTTAAAAAAAATTTATGACATGCCCACCAAAGATGTGTATCTAAAATCCACTGCGGCCATTAGATGCCTAATCCAATGTTAGGCCCAAATTAAAAAATCAAGCTAGCCTTGATTCAGATGGACCACACTAAAGGAAACTGTTGGGAGAGGGATGTCCACTATTGATATTTTACAAGGCACACCGTGATGATCATGTGAAATCTACTCAAACCATTAGATGCCACAAAATAATTTAGGCTGAGTGCCTAAAAATCAAGACAATCCGTGATTCAAGTGGGCCACGTTGAGGGAAACATTTTGGAGGTGTGTGTCATCCTATACACTATTTCCAATCCTATGTTCCACTTGAATCATAGAAAAGGCTGAGTTTTGAACCCTACACCTACAAATGAGTTACAAACTTGATGGTTAAAGTAGATTTTGGAAACAGGTCCCACCTAATATGGTTGACCCCTTTGCTGTCACATAAGCCTTTTATAAGTCTAGCTAGTAAGATTGGGGTGTAATATACAGTATTTCCGTAAGTGGATGGATGAGAATAGATGGGATAATGATGGCTTTTTACTCTCACTTATAAATTAGTAAGCATGATTTGGTAAATATACCATTTAAAGGCATATTATGGTAAAATTGATATCTAAGGAGAATTTTCTACTAAAAATCCCATAGTAGAATTTGAGAACTTAAATCTAATTTTTTTTAACATAAATGTTGCTTTAGTGATACTTATGTTATATCCATTTTTCTTTCAATACTAGTTGGGTATTATTGTTGGGAAAAATAATTTTATGAAATAATGTAAAATAATACATTATTATTATAAATTACTTTTGTAAGATCACATCTTCTTTCTTTTTCCCTAATCATTTATCCAAAAACTGACAATAGAAGGTGACCCCCACTTCATGGAAAATCCAAAATTTATGACTTAACCACTATTATGATCAATGCAGACCATTCATTTTTCTATTCCTTGATTAGATGATTAAAACTATCCAATCAAGAATGATTGGCAACTAAAGTTGGGCCCTACATGATGATGGATAATTTATATCAATAATTAGGCTTCTATTATGATTAATATGAATTCTATCAATAATCAAAAGGTTAAGACAATCATATCGAGGGGACTTTAAGAGATATTGTTAATCAAGATAGGCCTCCCTTGATAGAGAGCTCGAATCATTAGTCTGATCTCTTTGCTATAATAAATGTGGCTAGTCCATTTTTCTAAGAGCCTATTTGATTGGTTGTATTCACATGTAGTCAACTATAAATAAGTAATAATTAGTTACGTTTGCATTTTCTGGAAATGTACGGCATCTGAAATAAATCTAAGATTTTGTGATGTTGGGTACTGTACAATACAACAAAACTTTGTAGGCCCTATCATGATGTATATGTTTCATCCATGCCATCCATTCTTTTTGTCAGATCATATTAGGCATGAGCCAAATAATGGGGTAGATCCAAAGCTTAAGTGGCCCACAATGGGAATAATGATGTCCATTGTCAAACCCACCATTTTCTATGGTGTGGTCCACTTGAGCACTAGATTTTCCTCATTTTTGGGCTCATGCACTAAAATCATTTGAAAAATGGAATGAGCACCGTGTACATAACATATACATCATGGTGGGTCCACAAATTTTTCACTGGGAAGAAGGTTGAAATTTGCACAGTTTTGAGGTGGAAATTCCGCCTCTTCCAAGCATCAACAAATTGTTCTTTTACCACTGATTATCTGTATTTATTGGCTATCAAACAGGCCCTAGAAGTGACTTTTCGAGTAATTAGCAATTAAAGGTAAGGCCCACATGATGAGCAGTTCTAATAATGAATTGTACCTATATTCTAATCAATATCGATCATCCATCATGTGGGGGTCATCCTCTATGTGGACCTTCCATCATGTAGATCCCATCTCCAATGTGGATTGTCCAAACACTGATTGTATACTGAGTAATTCAGTATATTGAGTAGCATGATGTATGCGTCTTATCCCATTTTACCAGATCATTTTAGGGCATAAGCCTAAAATTGAAGCATATCCAAAGCTCAAGTGGACCACACCGTAAGAAACAGTGTGAATTAAATGCTTATTGTTGAAAACTTCTCAAGGGCCACAGAAGTTTTGGATCAAGTTGATGTTTGTGTTTTCCCTTCATCCATGTCTGTGTCACCTTATGAACAAGTTGGTTGACAAATAAGCATCAATGTAGGCCCTCAGAAAGTTTTAACAATGAACATCATTATCCCCACTGTTTCTTGCGGTATGGTCACTTAAGCTTTATATATGCTTCAATTTTAGGTTAATGCCCTCAAAGGAGATGGTAAAATGGATGGACAACATGGATAAGACACATACATTACGGTGGCCCCACATAGTTTACTCAGTACTCAATCCTGTTAGGATCGTCTATCATGGTGGGGCCCGCCTTTGATATGGACTACTCATCATGTTGGGCCCACCTTTACTATTCACCATCCATCGGCCCACCTCTTATGTGGATCATCCATCATGTGGGGCCCATCTTTGATGCACCATCCATCATGTGGGGTCAACATTCGATGTGGGCCATCCATTGTATGGGGCCCACCTTCAATGTGAACGTGAATCATGTGGGGTCACCTTTGATGTGGATAGTCCATCATGCAAGGCCACCTTTGATGTGGACCATCCATCATATGAGCCACCTTGATGCGGACCATCCATCATGTTGGACCCACCTTCGATATCAATTGTCCATCATGTGGGGCCCACCTTAGATGTCGACCATCTATTATGTGGGCCTATCTTTGATGTGGATAGTCAATTATACAGGCCCACATGGGGCCAACTTCGATATGGGTCATCCATCATGTGGGCCCACATTTGATGTCTACTATCCATCATGTGGGGCTCACCTTGATATTAATTGTCCATCATGCGATGCCCATCTTTAATATGTGCTCCTATCATGTGGACTCACCTTTGATGTCGTCATTCATCATGTGGACCCTCCTTTAATGTGGGTCATCCATCATGTGGGCCCACCTTGATGTGGGTCATCTATCATGTAAAATCAACCTTGATGTTAACCTTTCATCATGTGGGGTCCATCACCCACCTTTGATGTTCACCATTCATCTGGATCTTTCAAACTTTGTTTGTCTTCTAAAGAGTAACTCTCTTGCTTCTCTCTCAAGTGAATTTAAAGCTATTTTAAGCTTTAAAAAATTCTTTTCATATGAATATGTCTACCAAACATAACCCTTTCCAATAATTTATTTGCGAGAGCAGTACATTTCTATGAAGGTCATTTTTAGGTGTCTACTAAATTGGTGTTTAGAGTTTAGGTTAAACATGAATCTCAAGGTATTAGGTTAACTAAGAGGCTATTAGAGGATCGTCATGGTTTTTGAATTCGGCAACTCATCTCCATACGTTCAAGTTTTAGTTAACTTACGACTTGCCTGAGTTGTGGGTAAATCGGTCTAAATTACTCGAGTCATCGGTGAATCAAAAGGGTGACTCGTTCTCTCGACTCATATCACTCCTGAAATAACACCCTCGAATCAGCAGTCCCTACGTTTAGTTTGACCAGTACTAACCTTTTGTGCGAGATTAAGAATTGTTTGAATCTTGATCGATATTGAGTTAGAATGAAGGCCAACAAAGATAGAAGTCTACGTATATTCATGTAAAGAAAACATAAACTTATAATTGTAATAGGAATTAGTCATTGATTCATTGTTTTTTTTTTTTTCTAATTGTTTTGATTTCTAATTATACTCTGTGTTGTTAGTGCTCCTTGGTTAAACATAAGTATACAGTTGGTGTGGGTAACTTACTATAACTTATGCATTTTTGACTAAGCGGGTTATTGTTTCCCATAACTGGTATTAAAGATAGGTGAGTTAATTTTTGTGTTTATTCTTGATAATCATTTGATGTGATCCCTATCTCTTGAATCTCATGTGACAAACCTTTTTCAAATTTAAATCTCTGATTTTAATAATTTCTTTTAATTGAGAGTTATCTCTGTCATTATTGTTATTTAATTGTAGATTATCCCTAGTTTTATTGTGATACTAATATAAGAGAATGCGATATAATTTCTATGAAGAAGAGAAATAACAACAATTCTTCTTCATAATCTTCCATATTTCCCTTTCAATTCACATCTTCCCTATTCTTTTCTTCTTCCTGACATATTCAATTAAGGCACACGATATTTGATAGTAGAGCATATCGATCTATTATAACTAAATTGAAGGATTTCATTAACCAGCTTGGAATTCAAATGGTAGCCATGGTAGAATGAATAAAAAAGCTCTCAGAATAATAGTAAAACACTTTTAAAGACATAGTCAAGCTTAAGGAATAACAAGTTATTTTGGTTGGATTTTGGGAGAGAAATGACCATAATTTTGTGGACTTGAATTACACTTTATAGACACTTCTACAACTTAACACCGACAAGGCTATGTCACCCGAACACACCATCCAACCCCATTACTGCCCATACCTCCATTGGTCCATAATCTCATGATAACGTCTCGCTCCAAAATTCATTACTCCTACTTAACCCAAATTAACTTACCCTAAAAGCCCCTCTTTTATGAGGGAAATGTCAAAAATATCCCTCCAAGGGTCCTCTAACACTTAAGCCTTGTTAGCATGTGAAAAATGGGTCATATGCACTCAAGAAAGTGGCTAAACCTAAAGTTATTTTTGTGTCATTATTTTAACAATCTCCACCTTGATAATAACTTGACGAATGAAATGGTGCCAAATTGTAATGTACTTACTTCTCTTATGATTAACCGGGTTTTTTGTCAAATAAATGGCTCTCATATTGTCACAAAACAAATCTTTAGGTTTACAAACAAAAGCTATCTTTCTCATAATTCCTTGAAGCCAAACCACCTCCTTACAATCTTCCATTTCTGCCATGTACTCAGCATCTGTAGTCGAAAATGATATCATCTTGAAGCTTTAACATCTAAATTATACGACCATTTGCAAAACGAAATACGCATCCCATAGTCGATCTTTGCTTATCAAGATCACCGGCAAAATTTGCATAAACAAAACCAGGCATCACCTTTGCCTCTTTGCTATATGTAAGCACATGATTACTTGTACCTCTCAAGTATCGAAGTACTTATTTTGTTACCTCCCAATGTGGTTTCCTTGGATTTTTCATAAAACGACTAAGCACCCCAACCACATAAGCTCTGTCTGGCCTTGTATATACCATAGCAAACATCAAACTTCCAACCACACTTGCATACAAAACCCAAGCCATAGATTTTTTTCTCCTCCCACTTTAGACTTTGTTTGGAAGATAAAATAAAGTGAGTGGCTAATGGTATCTTTACCAACTTTTCCTTGATCATGCCAAACTTATTGAACGCCTTTTCAATGAACCTTCTTTGAGAAAGTGACAAGGTTCCACTTTATTTATCTCGTTCTATTTCCATTCCAAGGATTTGACGTGTCGCCCTTAAATCCTTTATTTCAAAATTTTCACTTAATTGAACTTTCAACTCATCAATTGTATTCTTATCTTTACATACCAAAAGCATATCAACAACATACAAAACCAAGATAAGAAAATTTTCATCACCGAAAAACTTAAAATATAAGTAATGGCCATAATCACTTCTTTTATATTCAAGACTTAACATAAAAGAATCAAATTTTTATACCATTGCTGTAACGCTCCAAAAGTTGGCACCCAAGTACAAAGACTTGAGCCTACAGTTCAAGGGTGTTAATTCGAAATTAAACAGCGGTCCTAACACCCACTTTACAACGCCCCAATTTTTACTGTTGGGATAATATTTCCTTGCAGCGAAAATCTGGGTATCTCATTGGGGAGAATCGCATGTGGGTGGATCCCCTACGCGTCCACTAAGTCAGGTTTTTGCTCCCACAATTCATAATCAGAGTAGCGAGTAGTTGTCAGTGGAATTAAAGACAAGCAAAGATAACTATAACTATGATAATTTGGGGACTGAAACATCCACAATAACCAAAGAGTAAGTACAGAAACACAAAAGGGTAAACAAAATAAAGCTACGGGCAGGCATGAAGCTAAGCTGCTACAGTAAAGCTCTACGTCAACAACTCCCCAAAACTCCTATCAGGACATCCTTGGCTAGACCACGCCAGAACTGATCTACACTACCTATATGGTTGGGTGCAATTACACATACAAATGATGAGTGACCAACTCATAAATAAGTCCCATCAAGATCACATAGTTGGGATATTAATCAGGTATAGTTTTATAAAAAAACATCCATCACAACCATGATTTATAATGCATCTTATTAAAATGCATGGAATGCATGCACATGTTCTTCAACTGGGGATGCACATCCAACTGTATAGGGATGGCCACACAGTGAACTAGACATCTGGTAAAATACTACCATGGTACGACCACACAATGAACTAGTCCATCTGGTAAAATTGCATGCATGAGAATGGGTTTTTTAAACAGTCGACTCATTCCCCTAATACAAGAGATCGGGTCTTTTCAATAGTTACTTAGATCACCAAGGGTCATTAGACAGTGGTCTAGGAGCCTAAAAAATACTTGAAGTACACGCGTCCACAATATCCGCATTAGCCAACCGATAATGCTCGCGTGCCATGAATGTATGATTAATTGAACCTTTATTAGTCCAGTTCACAAACAATCCAATTATTCTAAACCTCTACAACTAGTGACCAACCTTGATCTAATGAGTAGACCTTACCATCGTAAATCCACATACATTTCAAATAAAAGGGGGTTTGTCCTAACAAAGCCAATTAGGCACAACTAGTCACTTGAACAGTGGACTAGGAGCCAGCAAAGTACACAATTGTACATGCATCCTCAACATCTAGCCACCTAATAACGTCGTACACCAAGCCACACAAGGTAAAATGATCTACAAAGATGGTAAGATCTACAACCCAATTTCACTTAATCTAAACACATGATGGTCAATAGTTCAAGATACAATCTCATATATGTGTTCAAATCATACAAATCATGTTATCATAATTCCCATAAGGATATTCCAATCATAATATTCTATAATTTGAAGCATTCTAGCATGTAACACATGTGATTCCACTGACGAATGTTATAATACATGTTCATATAAATCATACAAGATAGGGGACATATTCGAGTGATTAGGAGCATGGTATGGAATGTGCATGTGTGAATCAACCTATGTAAGAGTTAGCATGTTATGTGATCTTATATAGGATTCTAAACATCTTATGAATTCTATCACATCATCTCTAATTTAATACATGTGAGGTGGATTACAATGGTTATCATGCGATTCACAGATTAATCGACACAAACATCCAAGATTGAGACTATGCCTTAGATTAACAATGCCGAAGAAAAGCTTAAAGGACATATTATCACCTTAGAATTTGTGATTCTTGGTTCTAACACCTTCGATTCGGGTGTTATAACGTCCTGAAAATTTTCCTACTAGGCCCTAACCTATATGTGAGTGAACTTGTCAGAAAGTCGTACAAACTCAATTAGTTAACCTTGTTTAGCTTAAAATTAATGAATTAGAGTAACTTAAGCCAAATCATCATTTTTGCTAATTGTGAATAGGCCATATTGTGAACCTAGCTAACCCAAACCCTATCTATCGCGTACAAAAAATTTCGCCATCCAATTTATTTCATAAATGTTTGGGTTATCCAAATAAGCCCTAGATCGTTCATTAGTAGGCCACTAAACTAGAAACTAAGGAAAATCACCTGTCTTAGCGGGGTTAATGAGCCTGGTGGGACATTAAGTTGAGATTGGGCGTCGAATCATTCAATTTGGGCTTGCAAGAGAGTGCATAAGATGTGCAAATTTTTGCTAAAATAATAAGGAACTTAAGTTAATTGTTCACATCTGAACATTGTCGAAGTTATGACTTTCAGATCATGATTAAATTAAAGGCGCTAACCAAAAATAATATCCTACACCTAACCCTAAAGTCGTGACCCCGATCGATGATCAATAATCGTCGAACTAACTTTTGAACATAACTGTTGATCGATGTGTTCAATTTGTGGGGTGATCGAAACCTTGCGTAGATCACCACTTAGGGCAACTATTATATACTGTTGATCGACCCGTCCATCTCCTAGTTGACCCTAAAAGCTAGAATTAACCTCACATAGGATTATATAATAAAAAAAACTAGACTTTAGGGCCATTGATGTGGGATCTGACACTACCCCCCCTAAATCTGAATTTTGCTAGGGTCGTGGCAAGGAGAGAGAAAGAGAAAAAGAGAGCGAAAGGAAGAGAAGGAGAATGAAAGGGAGGGTGGAGTGTGAGCTCGCGTTCGGGTGCGAATCATCGCACCAAGCCGTTCTTCATCGATTTCAATCTGTGCTTGCCGTGTCATGCCTCCTTTGACCGTAGGATCCATCAATTAGCGAGGTATGGAATCTTCCCTTGATGTATGTGTGTCTTTCCTCTATTTCTAGTAATGTCATAGGAATAAGTGTCGAAAAATCTCATCTTTCTCATCCGATTTTAGGGTTCGATGCTAGAATTTGTTTATGTTAGGATTGGTGGCCCCCACAAGAAATTTGTGGCAACCCATGCTCTTGTGGGAGTCATAATTGAGGTCGGCTATGTTAGGATTTCAGTGGTCAAATATTCCAAACCTCAATTCGTTGAATTGAATTGTGGTATCGTTCTAACTTGAATTAAGCAAGACCTAATCTATTGTCTAATGTTTAATTATGATTAAATTCAAACCATTAATGGTAGGTTTGTACTTTAATTAAGGTTTGGAGCGTTTTCTCCAAATTTTTGACACTAGAATCGTATCCGAATCGAGAGCTTTCAACTTTAAGGTAAAGATATACCCTCAAGCTTCTTCTCGACAATTTTAGTTAGTCATTGCTTGAATTTATTGAATTTGCCTATGTTTTAAATGTTGTAATCACTTTGTTATTATAATTTGGAGTCAATCTGGAGTCAATCTTAACAAGTTTTAGATTACAATTTTATGCATGGAGGCTCGTTTTAAAGATTAACTAACTATATGTCAATAAAAATATAAGTATGCATTACTGTGGCTCGCTTGACAAGGAGACTAACCTTTTTCCTTATTAGGAATCCTTCATAGTCACAAATCTTGCTTTTTACTATTTCTTGGCCTAGGAATTTCTTGAAGATTTCAATTGTTGAGGTTTTTTTCGGAACATTATATGAAGAATCTTAGCAAAAAATAAAATATCTAAAAATATCTATTCTAAATTAATAAATAAACATTCAAAATATATATTTACAAAAGGGCCATTTTTTTTCCTTCACTCTTTTTGTTTAAAAGGGCTAGATCTACTACAACGCTTTGTGTAGTAGACATTTTTTTATAAAGGGGGCACTTTAGTCCAATGCAAAATATCTCCATTTGATACAAAATATATCTTTAAATGTTTTAAGGCATATCTTCCCATGGTGCACTCTTATCTCGTTGGGCCCACCTGTGATGTGTATATATGATCCAAATTATGTTATGGTCAATCACCTCATTCTCACCATACATAAAAAATCAACCCATAATTTAAGAGTGACACATAACACGTGGAAGTTTTGGTGATCTGTGTCACCCTTCCTAATATGTTCATTATTCCCTATAGTGTGACCCTCTTGAGTTATAGATGAGAATGAATTTGGAATGTATGGCTAATATTATAAGAATATCCAGATGCATGATTTGACTTCCACTTATAAAAGCCTACACAACTTGAATGCACCATAGGCATGAAAAAAAAATGAAGAAACATTGACAATATCTAGAAATATAAAATAATAACACCTACGAGCACCAAGAAACAACCGTAAATAATAACAAACACCTAAAAACACTAAGAAATATCAACAAACACCTAAAACACAAAAAACCAAGAAATTTTTAGACTCTGTGTGCTCATTAGACCATTTGACATATGCACATTTGATATTTTCTGATGTTTGATTTTATAAGCATGGATGTGATTGTGTCATTGTGATATATGCACATAGATAGTCAAATTGGCCATCATGATGGGATGTGTTTGATATTCGTTGATTAAAGGCTAGATTCTCTTCTTGCATGATGTAAAACATTTTGCAGGTATGCATAATAGGAGTGATGCATATTGTGATGCATATATATATGACATGTACCTGATTTATGAGATGATCAAGATGAGATTCACAAATATCAAAATGATCGATTTTATACCTAGTCAGATAATATAAGCCTATATATTGCAATGATGATGAATCATTGTTTTATTAGATGGATCCCGTGTAATGATCACATAAACGAGGAATGGTTGATTATTCACAATGTGTGAATTGAGCATGTGCTACAAGACTGATTACCTATAAGCAAAAGATCGATTTTCGTCCAGTCATTGTGCAAATATGCTAGTCTTATAGGTTAGTTTTACATCATTGTTACCTTCATTATGTGGCAAGGTCGTGATAGGTAATGATACTTTGGTATGCATTCTCAAGGCCATTCGCATAGATTTGGTCAGAAGCATACTAGTTAAGTAGTTAAATCAAGATCGGGGTCACGAGGATAGGTTAAAGAAAGATTGTAGATGATTGTACAACAGTGATGAAACACATGAGACTTATCGAAAGTATTGTATGAATGGATAGCTGAATTTTATTAATTATTTTAAAAATATTCATATATTATTATTTTCAATGGGCTTTGATTAATCAAGTTTGCAAGGATAAAATCTATTCGATTGAAAAATTATATAAGTGTGCATCACAATTAGAGCATTAAGATTTATGCTCATGCATAAATAACGCGAGTCTGTGTCTTGAGTCAGTTGAGCCCCATTGGAAGACGAAGACAATTGAAAACTTGAAGACTTGTAGCATCAAGGCATGAAGACACGAGTAAATTAAGGTGCCTTGGTAAACCTAGCCTTAAATCCCTTTAGTTTCAAAACAACCTGCCTTTAGATGATTCACTTTAATAGGAAAATATTTGATTCATCATCTCAAGCCTTAGACTTAAATATGAAAAAAAAAATCAGCTAGTCTTATAGAGGTGCAAAGCTATTGATGGATGAAAATCAAAATCAGTAGAAATAAGAGGTACTATTAATTGAATCTACAGATCTATCGATTTGAGTCAATCAAATCACTCAAATCGACAGATCCTGTCGATCGAATAAAATATGCTCAAAAGTATCCATTGAGCAAAATAAGAAATTCAAGAATTTGTCAATCGAATTAACAATCTAATCGACAATGTTGATTCAAGTTGATCGAATTGACAGATCGATCAATCTAATCGATAGTTCAATCAAACCTTTGCAAATAAGATGGTTTTAAAAGCCCTATGCATATAACTCTTATTTGCTACTTCTAAGCTCTAATTCATTGAGTTCATGTCATCTTCTTTATGATTAATCACTCTATATGAGCATTCCAAGGTCACCTTGAAGATGTACATGTTTTTTTGCATTCTCTAGGAGTTAGACACTAATCCTATAAGTAAATCCCTTTTCTATTATCCTCTATAATGCCCTTCTAGGTAAATTTCTATTTGAAGCCAATTATTCCATTAGTTATAGGCGATTTAACCACCATCTCAACTCTTTCATTATCTTAGCATCCTCATATAAAGATCATTATCACGTAGTTAATCGTAGGAGTTAAAGAAGATCCACTTCAAAGATCAAGGGAGTTAAAGAGAAGCCGCATCAAAATTGATCGAGCATTTCAAGACAAGTGTTATCAATGGGTCGGGCTCATCCAACTAGTAAGAGTTGTTATTTTAGTCTATTATATACTCAACTATAGTGTAGATTTGAGTATAAAGTTTGAAACCCAAACTTAAAATTAAGTCTTTATGTGACCCTCCAGCGGGAGTATATGTGAATTAGTTTTTGTGTATGACTAATCATGTAAATATCTGTGTGAGCCATCGACGGGTGTGTACGTGTAGTCTCTGTGAGTCTCTAATGGAAGTGTACGTGGATCCTATTGTAAAATTGTAAAGGTTAGTGGTGAGCCTATAGAAAACTATAGAGATAGTAAAATCCAAAAAACTCGAGTTTAAGTTTGTCATCCGGGAGTGGAGTAGGGATTTAGTCAAACTACTATACATCATTATGTTTGCGATTGTTAATGTGTATGTAATTTTATTTATGCTTGTGAATTAGTTTGTTTATTTTATATGAATGCATGAATAGATCGTATGCTAAGTATTTAACTTAATGCACATACGCTTGATATTTCTATCCCACTTCATAGACTACTTTGCAAATATAGTTGTATATTTTATAGTCTATAATCCTGGACCCATAATACTTTGTGGCCTAATTGATTTTAATTGATAAATATTTTTAAAATGTCTTTTTCACCCCTTCTCCTCTTTAGGACTTAGTCATAATTCTAAGCTTCATAAGCTTCCGCGATGTTGGTACAATACCTTTCTCATGCAATTTCAAAACATGCCTAATTAAGTTCGATAAGATCAATGGTCCAGGACAAGCGATTGGAGATTGGGATGAATTATTTTTTATCTACTTCTAGATTCGATATGATGTCATCCCTTAAAGATGATTGTAGCCTTAAGGGCATGTATGGAATTGCATTTAGTCCCATGCAAATTTCATTCAGCATTTGAAAAAGACAATAAGGATTGGATTAATCCTAGTATCATATCATCTAGTCTCAAAAGTAGATACTACGGAATTTATGATGGATTTCAAAATCCACTATATCTGTGGGCCCCACATTGCAGTCGATCCAGATGCGCCCTTTACACGTGACATTCGAGTTGTATACACGTACAAGTGACCGGCATCAGTTGTGAATTTGGTTCGTTAATTACAATTTTATGATCCACCAAATGCTGGTTTTGTTTGATATAACATTTTTTCTAAAGGAAGAATTTGATCCCAAGCATGGAATTGGGTGGTCACAATACCATGGTATTTCCAGACATGCAATCATTAGTGCAATAATGGTATTAATTTCATCTAATGCAATTCCATACCATTTAATCTCGCGAACCAAATAAGCCCTAAAGGTCTCACATTAGATCTACTTATTTAAAGTATTGATAGAACTTTCTTAAAAGAAGAGAGCATGGTAATTTAACATACCTCATTACCACCATAGCAAAAGAGATATTGGAGTTAGTCTCTAATTGTAAATTCTTTAGGATTGAAGTCTATAAATATAGATATGGCTTTAGTTTGAGACACTTTTCTCTTCTCTTAAGTCCTAACCTTAGTGTGTCAAATCTAAAAATCCTATAGTGTGTCTGCTTTTCTTCTCACATCAATTGTCATCGGAGGAAATGACATAGGCCTTGGTGCATGAGTAAGTCACCAATAATGACAAGCACATGATAGATAAAGTCACTATTTAATTTCCTTTAAAATAACTAATTTTAAGATATCACTTGAGATATTGTGATTGGTGGTTGAGGCTAGCTCAAATACATCTTGACATATTTCAGTAAAATAGTTTGAGCTCTAGCTATTAGATTTGGATCCTCTTTAAGACTATTAAAACCACTTATACCTCTCGGTTAGATTATTTCATTTATATGATGGACTGACAACAAATAATACATCTCAATTGAATTATTTCAACCTGTTGAATGGCTACAAGCCTAAGAGCATCTTACATTATCTCCATTGCCTCTCTCTCTCTCTCTCTCTCTCTCTCTCTCTCTGCTACAACCCGAATATTGCACACCCAAGTGCAGGTAGCGAAGTAGTAAAATACTCGATAAGACCGAGGTCGATCCATAGGGATTGGGGTTAAGAACACTTAGAGGAATTAGTTTAGGTGAGAGAGATGAAATCTGGTTTATCCACGAGAGTGGAGCAAGTTGTGTGTGATGAAAAACAAAAATAGAAAAAAGGGCTAAGGCATTAAGGATCCACCTTTGATTCATCTATAAGGTTTAATTCATTGGTCCAACTATAACTCAAGTGGAATCGAATATAGATCCGTTCCAATCGGAAGATAAAGCTATTAAACCACTTGCAATTTCATAAAAGATGGTGATCTGAATCGATTGATTCGACCATGAAGCACTCGTTAGTTGATCGTAGGGATATTCCAAGCATCCAAGGATAGGAAGTTTTGATTGACCGATCCAACCGTTGAGATCTTGTCTATCGATCGCAGAGAATCCAAAGCATCCAATGTGCCCAGAGTCTACAATTGATCAATGGATTTTACAGATTGATGACTTTACCTGCATTAGCTCGATGATTGTAGGGAATTCAAAGCATCTTACGTGCCCGGAATCGATGATGGATCAAGGGACTTTATCGATCATGAACTAGCTAATTGGTGTGCAAGGGATCTTAAGTATCCAACGCGCCCGGAGTCGACGATGGATCAAGGGGCTTACACAACAATAGCATTTGCCGAGGTAGATAACCGAACCAATCAACCAAAGATAACTCCAACATTCAAGCACAACTGTTGAATCAAAAGAACCAAATCTCACAAATTTCTTTAAAGGCTTCACCCCTAGCCTTAGCTAGAAGTTTAGCCAACCATACTATAATGGAAGACTAAAACTTCTACAAAGGAAGAAAATTCTACACTACTCTACACTACAAAAGAAAGAAAAGAAGAGAAGACTAAAGAAGAGAGAACTCTTGGATAGGGATGATGAGATTGAGAAGGGATTGAGCTCATTTTATAGACTTTTGAGAGGCTCCCAAGCCTAGGTGGCACTCCAAACCTAAACCAAAAGTTTCTTTAGGTTTGAGAATGGAGCTAGACTTGGATGATGAGGTGACACTTCCAAGTCAATAGATTTGCCTTTTAGGTTTGGGTTAGGAGTTAGGCTTGGAGTGCTCAAAACAAACTTTTCTTTTAGGTTTGGGCTTAGAGTGGTGAGGTGACAATTCCAAGCCTTACACATGTGTGGAGAGAGAGAGAGAGAGAGAGAGAGAGAGAGCTCCTCTCTTGCTTCCATGTGAGATGGGAGGCTTCTCCTTTGTTGGATTGTTGGTATGCGTGGAGATGCTGGTTGCTGTTTGGAACAGCTGCTGGACGTGGAGTTGAAGAACAATTCTTGCACTGAAGTGAACCGGAGAGCAGCTCTTGGTGCTAATCAGATGGAGAACGTCCATCTGTTGAAGGTGGTCCACCTGATGGACGGTTGAGAATTGAATTCCATGGCCAAGCATGCTGGCCATTTTCTGTATGTGCAAGGCGGACTGGACAGTGGAGATTTTGATCTCCCAACTGTTGTTAGGATGGAGCTGGGTGGACGGCTGTTGCCTATGCTGGGTGTTGCAAGTCTTCATCAGTTGGACGGCTGAAGTTTGCTGCACTGATGGACGGTTGCAATGATCAGGCTCCATCATCTGCTGTGATGGACGTGCTAGGATGTTGATGATGGGTCCACTACACCGGACAGATGGACGGTGGAGGTTCTGCTGGACTGTTGATTGAACCTAGGACGCTGATGGAGATGATGGTGTTACAAGCAGGGCTGGACAGTTGCTGGCCTTGGAGAGGGAGACGTTGCTGATGGAGCTAGCTCTTGCTGGTCTTTGAAGATGGTGATGATGAAAGTGGACGAAGATTGGATGGCCTGGATGGATGATGATTGAAGATGGTGGACGGATCAGATGGAAGATGGGACCATGTTGGTCTTGCTGCAGTGGCCCCACTGATGAGTTGAATGGACGGTTGGTGGTTGCACAACCCTTGCTGTACGCTGGAGGTCAGATGGACGGACGTCCACTGCTGGAGATGGTTTTGGACATCCAGCCTTGGTGGACGGTTGCAGATGAAGGTGGGTCCACCTGCTATTGTAGCTTGGCATGTGAGGAAGGTGGGGACCACCTTGCTGGACTGATGGACGGCTGGATGCTCCTGGACGAGTTGGACGCTGGAGATGGACGGTCCACTAGATGGCTTTGGACGCTGGAATTGTTGCATGTAATCTGCACACATGCAAAGTGGTGTTGTCCGTCCATCTGTTGCTGCTCACGTCCATGAGAGTGGATGTCCACCTCTCTTCGCACGTGTGATGATTGATGAATGTGTAGTGGTAGGTGTGATGATGAACTCCACCAGCTTGGCTGCGGATCATACGTGTGAGAGTGTGATGTCCACCCTTGATTGGTCGCACACATGAAAGGTGGGGTCCACCTTTTGCTTGATGCACGGTTAGTTCCATGCGTGGACGTCCTCACACACTTTCCAAGGTGTGTGTGATGTAGATGCTCAATCACACCACCAAACATGCTCGGCTTGGATCTTCAAACGAGTGGTCGTGAAGTAGTCTTTGTGAGCTATCTTCACACCATTTCCAACTTACAAAACGGTCCAGGCTTCGATCTCTATGGCTTGCTTTGCTTCAAGATTACCAACACGCTGGATCTTGCTCTCTTTTAGGCCTTTAAATACCTTGATTGGATCGGATCTTGTCCAACCTCTCCTGATCACCTGAACATTGAAAATTTGCCTAATGAGGGATAATTAATCGGGAAAACAATGATAATACTTTAAATATCTAGAGTTAATTATACAATATTAGGCACTTATCACTCTCTCTCTCTCTCTCTCTCCTCCATTGCTTCCTATCTTTCCTTCTTCTCATTGCTGATCACCATCGACATCTAAGATTGACAAGATGTAGTAGTTCAACACAACCCTTTGTTAGTTTGGATCTTTAACATTGAAAATGGATGGTCACATATTGAAGGGTTTAAATATTCAATCTAAGAAGATTTCCAGACAAGGCGATGCCCAATCACATGAATGATTTGGGTCATGTAAAAACCAAATCCAACTAATTGAGCCCCGACATACACTATTGCAGTATTTTGGATGTATTCAAGCAAACGCTTTGGTGGCTTATCCCAGCATATAAACTAGGATTGTTTATGGGTACTCAAACTCGTGGGAACCTGATGAACTTACTCAATTTTAACAGGTCCTAGTCCCATTTGTTGGACCCATTAACAAATTGTGTTGAGTTCTTAAATGTGCATATTTTAACCCCATTTAATTACTAATTATGCATGATACATATGTTTAAAGACCTACCTAATGCATGGTTATGTGATTGTAGGAATGAGAGAGAGTTCACTCAAGTGATGCAGAAAAGGCCAAGTTTAGAGACTCTTTGATGAAGACCCAAAGTGGGCCAAAGAAGGAAGAAGAGTAAGGAGAGGAAAGGAGAGAGAGGAAGAAAGAAAATAAAAGAAAATAGGGTTAGACCGGTCTTGACCGGTCGGCCAAGGATGTCACGACCGGTCGGCCACCATACTAGCCCCCTCTCAACATCACTGGAGCAAGCCCTAGACAGGTCCGACCGATCTTGATCGGTCGGCCACAGGCATCTCCCTCTTGTGTACTCGGTGGACAGTCCACTTGACGGGTCCAACTGATCAAGACCGGTTGGCCAACCTAGTCCGACCGGTCGGCCATGTGTAAAATAGATGCTTGCTCAGGAAGCTTCGATTTTTAAAGCGCAATTGCGTAAGAACCTGCGATTTCTGAAACTTTTTGAGTCGTTGGAGCTCCGAATCTATAAAATGGCACCTAGGTTTCGTTCCTAGGGCATCCTAGAAGAGTTCTACTATGGTGGGAGGCGGCGAAAGACAGATTCGAAGTTCTACAACTCCTTCTAGTTTGCTTTCTAGTTTGCATGTTTTTAATTGATTTCATGTTTTCCTTAAGCATGGTTGGCTAAACCTCTTAGCTAGGGCTAAGAGGTGAAGCTTGTAGTAGATCTAAGATGTTTTAATTCATTTTTATGGTTTCAAGTTGGATTTATTGATTGAACAATGGTTTATTGAAGTTTGAATAAAGTTCTAAGTAGTTTTTCTTAATCTTATGATGACTCATGAATGTTTGGAAGAATTGCTTTAGTTCTTAAATGTTTTGTGTGGATCTAGACCTGTACGTTCCGAGGAATCGGATTCAAGACGCTCTAGAACTTGGTTCTTCATGTCGGAATTTCAAACCAAAATTCTACCTTTTTCTGAAAGTCCGATTTATGTGTTGCTTATTCATGTGATTTGAATGAAGTTCAAACCATGATATAATTGAGTTTTATGACAGGGTTTGATGTTTATTATGGTTGTGATCTTAACCTATTGGAACTAGAATTGACCTATGTAATTGAGTGTGCTCAAGTCCTAATTTGAATTGAGGGAATCATGTTTATGAACAACACATGTATTGGACTGTTTTGCTGAATTAACCGCTTTATCATCCGGCTAGATAGGATTTGATTTCGATTCTAGCTATGTAATTGAGAAACCAAAGTGAATTATGCATCAAGGATTGCCACGAGTGGATCCTTGGCACCCTAGTACTTCTTTTATATTGTTTACATTCACTTCTAGTTATATATCACCCATCTACATTTAATTTCCAAATCTGTTTAGTTTGATTTCAATTAGAAATTATTGGAAGTAATTTTGTGAATTTCTGAGTTAGTCCTTATGGATCAACCTCGGTCTTACTGAGATTATTACTACATCGCAACCTTACACTTGGGGAAGCGAACATCGTGTTGGTGGCTCTCCTTAGAGACTTGTTTAGACCCAACAAATGAGTCAATGTTCAACAAACAAACCTAAATTTTAGGCCCAACAAATGTGCCAAGGATCGACAAACGAACCTAAAATTTTGGCTCAATTAATGAGCCAAGGTTCAACAAATGAACTTGGATCAAGTTTGTAAACAAACTCTCACACTCTATCCAATAAACGGAAAGAGTGCAATGGACTCTTAAACTTGACATGTACTTATCGGATTGAGCCCCTTGTTTAGTGCCACTTGGGTTGCTTGATCTCCGCTCTCTCATGCTTCAATTAGCTCCTCGATGGTCTCCCGATCTTGTTGCCAAGGCTTCAATTCCAATGATTAATCGCCTTGCATTTGATCTTCAAGAGATGACCAAGGTGATGGGAGGTGGTGGGAATTCTCTACAACTAGTAGGTGTTAATGCACTTTTCTATGGCATACTAGTGCACCTTATTTGTTAATCACGTGGGTCCTTGTGTTATAGTGTCGGTTGAGCCTTAGCAAGCCGAAGATCGAAGATTCAAGTGGATCAGAAGCATCAAGGAAGAAGAACAGGTAAATGAGATGCCTTAGTGACCCTAACCCTTTGAACCAAAATACCCTAAACCTCTTAGATGACTTGGACTAACTAGGAATACCCTTAGTCATCCTTATTAGCCTTACATCATATAAGAAACATGATAAATTAGGTTAATAAGAAAGGTGGAAGCTGCTGTAAACAAATCTGCCCAAACAGAAGTTTTTAATTGATCTCCGATCGATCGGACAGTTGTTCCAGAGGATTTAAAAAATTCACTAGACAGATTTTCGATCAATTGGACAATGCTTCTTTTGATCAATCGGACCATGTTCCGATCAATCGGAATTTGTTCTAGAGAATTCTCTGGACAAATTTTTTATCAATTGGACAGGTCTCCGATCAATCAGAAATGACCTCCGATCAATTGGAATTGCGCGAATCTGCCCATTTTTTTGCCGTTGGAAAAAAATCTATAAAAAAGAGGGGGATTCGTTTTTGGGCTTTAGAGAAGGATTTTGAGGAGATAGAAGCCAACATTGTTGATGATCATTAGGAGCTCTATTCCTAACCCTAGCAAGTCATCTTCCTTGTGATTCATCATAAGAATAGAGCATTTCAAGCTCATGATGAAGATGCATTTGTCCCTCTTTTGATCTCTAGAGTTTGGATTGATCTTCATAGTGATATTCCTATCCAAAACTCTACGATGAGATCCTTGTAGGTGAGACTCTCTAGGCAACCCACTTCCATTAGTTGTAGATATCTCAAACCTACCTCCTACCACCTTGAGCATCTCTAATGGAGCATCATGTGCAAGGTAGCTAATATTGGAGCTAGAGCATTGGTGACACAATGATATCAAAGATCAGGGGAGAATAAGGAGAGTTGATTCAACTACGGGAGAGTGAGAAGAAGCAACCCAAAATGGTGCACAACGGGGCTCAAATCTGACAAATAAGGTTATCATTTGTTAGAGTCTATTAAATTTCTTCCCGTGGGGAATTGAGTGTAAAGTTTGTCTTCAAATTCGATAGGTTCGGTTGTAAGACCTAGATCCGGTTGTAAGGTCGAATTGAATCTTCAAGTGGGGAGCCTTCGGCGGGAGTGAACGCTAGGTTTGGTTGTAGAGCCTAAAACCATTGAGATTCGGTTGTAGGACCTTGACTCATGAGTGGACTCTAATTGAGGTTCGGTTATAGGACATTGGTTTAAGTAAGCCTAAATTGAGGTTTAGTTGTAGGACCTTAGATCGGATGTAGAGCCTAAACAAGTCTCCAAGGGGAGCCGCCAACACAATTGTGAACGTTTATGTTGGGAGGAACTTGTAAACTTTTCGGTTAGGTGGATCCGATTTAAAACACCTTGGTTGGGAGGAACCATATTTAAACTCCCTAGTGAATGTTAGTGTGCTCAAAGGGTTGAGTACTTGAACCAGGAGTGAACTAGACTCGAAGTCGAACCACTATACATCGTTGTGTTTGTGATTATATTTGAGCACATTTCTTATTATGCATTGTGTTTAATTATTTAATTATGAATGCTTAATTAAAATGAATGCTAGGCACTTAATAGGCACATCCACACACATGATGTACTTTCACTTCTTGAGTAGACTTGAGCTTATATGATTCATTCTCATATAGTCTACTTAGGTTGCATAGATTAAGAGCTTGATTAGTATAATTATATGTTAATCTATGCATGTTTAGACCAGGTTATTAATTGCTTTAATCGTATGTTAGTCTAATGATTGGACTCACTTAAGCTTGGAAGTCGAAGTGTTCTTGCTTATTTAGTTTAATTTGATAAAACTGTTAAGTAGGCCAAAAGAACCCCCCCCAAGGACTTAGCCATAATTCTAGTTGCTCCGCTCTAAAGCTTCCACACACATACGACTTTACAAGTGTGTTAATCCAAAAGGTGTAATTTCAGTAAGATTGGGTTACTTAGAGGAATTCCATCTAATTAGATCTCTAGAGGGGTTTAAACAAAGGCTCTACCTATGGTTAAGGTGCATAAACATTTAGAGATTGAGAGAGAGAAAGTCATCTTCAATTAAGCTTTTGAATGCTCCATCTTATGATCAAACACAAGAAAGCTGGCTTGAAATAGTTAGGATTATAGCATAATAGTATGGGCAATGTAGGTGGCTTCTAATGCACCAAAATTTCTCTCCAGACCCTAACCCGAGCTTAACCTTTTTATAAAGAAAGTTCAAACAGATAGAAAACGGTTGAAAGCGGCTAGTTCATGACCAATCTTGGCTTAACCACGACCGGTCATGCAGGGTCCACAATCAGTCGATCGACTCACAAGACCGATCGAATTTTGGGCTAAGACTTGTGTTAAGTTACTGTCCCAAATGTTGCCCTGAGCGACCAGTCCTCAACTAGTCTATCATCGATTGAATTAAGGCCATGGACAGGGTCTGCTTGCTGTCCCATTTCAGGCCATTAACGATTGGTCAGCCAGAACTCACGATCGGTAGACAGTTTTATGAAAACTGTTGTTTGGATAGTCTTGTTTTCAGCAACTCATGCAACCTCTTGGGCCTATCTTTGGGTGATCTTTTGAGACACCCAAGGCTAATCTAAGATGATTAAAAGTTTACCTATGGGGTTATGCCATCTAGAGGTTTGAGTTTTGGTTAAAGTTCAAGGGTTTTGGCTTACCAAGGCATCTCATTTACCTGTTTCTTCTTCCTTGATGTAACAGGTCCGCTTGAGTCTTCAGTCCTTCTTTTGGCTCAACCGACACCTAAACTCATTGACCTACATAATTGACAAATAAGGTGCACTAGTATGCCACAGAAAAGTGCACTAACAAGGTTTGGGTCAATTACATCAAGCTGGACCTAGTTAAAATCTAGTAAGGTTGGGTCAAGTCAGTCCAATTAGTTTCATAATACTATTATAAATATTAAATATGTATTGATTATATTGAGGTGAGGTTTTCCAGGCCACATTATGTAAGAGAGCCTAATTACATACCATGTAGGTGCCAACGTAATACATGTGTTTGCAATCTAATCCATCTCATTTGGGAATTGATTTAACCCAAAATTCTCTCATGCATAGTATGAGAGGAGTTCTTTTGTATTTATTAAGAATATTAGTTCCCTGACTTAAGATATTACAATCAAATCCTTACAAGTATATCAATATACATTCACTAAAAGAAATTAAAATTTATTTCTAAACTTAGCAGTAGCTCATCGAAAAAATTCTAAAATTGACTAACTCAATGTATTGTTGAAGCTTGTCTAATATACCCTTGTAAGTTGACGGGTTGTTGTATGACCATTAATTTGTCCCTTAGTTTCTGAAAGTGAGCCGTAGAGAGACCTTTAGTAAAAATATCGGCAACTTGGTCTTCAATGCAAATGTAAAGAATACCAAGCTCATTTTGAACAACTTTTCTCAAACATAACGATAATTAGCTTTGATGTGTTTTGTTAGAGCGTGGAACATAGGATTGTATGCAAGGGAAATCGAGCTGGTATTGTCACACCAGATGAGGGGAGTAGAAAGAAAAATGTGAAATAAAAACCATAGCCATGAAATTTTGCAGCACTATGAGCCAGTTGTTTATAGTTAGATTCAGTGCTGGAACGAGACATAGTCAAATGCTTTTTGGCACTCTAAGAGATAAGACTATATCCAATGTAAACACAATAACCACCACTAGACCACCGATTATCCAGACTTCCAGTATAGTATGTTAGTGCATCAGTTTTTGTTAATAACATAAGCTAGGTTGTCTTGAGTCGGTTGAGCCTCCATTAGAAGACATCGAAGACCAAAAACTTAAATTAAAGCATCAAGGCCGAAGAAAATAGCTAATACATGTGGTGCCTTGGTAAACCTAGATTTAGACCCTTGTTCTAAAACAACCTAGCCCCTAGATGACTTGATCTTAATAGGTAAAACTTTAGTAATCTTCCTTAGCCTTAGAAGCCTTAATTGAACATGATAAGATAAGCTAATAAGAGGTGTAAAGATGCTAAAAACCAGAAATAAAAATAGCAGCTGAACGGCAAAGTTTGGTCGATCATCGATCGATCAAGCAAATTATCGATCAATGTCAGTCAATCGGTTAAGAATGGCCAAAATGTTCCAGCAATCAATCATGCCAAATCGATTGATTTTTGGTTGATCGATGGCTCGAGTTGATCGACTGACAACAACCAAAATGTAGCCATTATGGAGCCATTGTGCTATGATTGATCGATTGATCGATCGAACACAGCTGTTAGAAATTCATTGGAGCTTTTTTTATAAACACTTGACTTCAAATCTTTACACAAATGATGATTTTTGAGTGATTTAGAAGCCATAGTGTATCCTAATACTTCCTAACCCTTCTAGGCTATCACCCAAAGAGATCCATGCTTTCTTCCTTGTGATTCATCACTTTATGAGCATTCCAAAGCTTTATTTGGAAAGAACATAGGACCTTGTATTCTCAAGAGTTTAGACTCAATCCTATAGGCAAAACCTTATCTAAATGCTATAGAATGTCAATCTAGGTGAATCTCCAATTTGAAACCTAACTAAGTCATTTAGTTGTAGGAGATTCACCAAACCCACTCCAATTACTTTAGTCACTTTATTGGAGCAACATATGCAAGTTAACTGATTCAACGAAGCAGATGAAGATCGACTTTAACGATCGAGGGAGCAAATGAGTAACTGATTCAAACACGGGAGAGCATAAAGAAGTAACTCAACAAGGCGCATCAACGAGGCTCAATCTGATAAGTAAGGTTGTCAATTTACAGTCCATACACTCCTTCCTTGTATAGGATTGAATGTAGAGTTTGTAACACAAATTCAATAGGTTCTTGTATAAGACTTACGCTCGTGTGTAAGGCTGAATTCACTGGATACGGGTGTGTACGTGTTAGTCTCCATGGGGAGCCTCCGTCGAGAATAAATGTAGGGCCTTGGATTAGGTCCGCTAGTGGTTGTTGGTTAGCCGATAGAAAACCAACTTAGTCTCTATGAGAGCCATCGATATGGGTGTAAACGTGGTCCACTAGCACGGTTGTGTATGTGTAGGTTCTTGTGTAGGACCGCCAGTGATTGTTGGTTATCTAATAGAAAACCAAGTCTCCGAAGGAGCCACTGCTACAATTCGAAGATTGCAGACCCAAGTGCAGGTAGCGAAGTAGTAAAATACTTACTGAAACCGAGGTCGAACCACAGGGATTGAGGTTAAGAACACTTAGAAGAATTAGTTTAAGTGAGAGAGATGAAATCTAGTTTAATCCACAAGAGTGGAGCAAGTTGTGTGTGTGTTAATAAACAATAAAGAAAAGGGCTAAGGCATTAGAGATCCACCATTAGTTTATCCATAAGGTTCGATTCATTGGTCCAATTATAACTCAACTGGAATCAAATAAAGATCTGTTCCAATCAAAAGATGAAACGGTTAAATCATTTGCATATTTCATAAAAGATGGTGATCTAAACCGAATGATCTGACCATGAAGCACTCGTTAGTTGATCGCAGAGAATCCCAAGCATCTACTGTGCCTGGAGTCGACAATGGATCAATGAATTATACAGATCAACAACTTTGCAAAAAAGTCAATCGATAAGATCACAAATCATACGATCAAATGCATACTTACAAGATAGGAATCTTTATTGATCGATCCAACTGTTAAGATCTCGTCTATCAATCGCAGGGAATCTAAAGCATCCAATGTGCCCGGAGTCTACAATGGATCAATAGATTTTACAGATCAATGACTTTACCTGCACTAGATCGATGACCGTAGAGAATCCAAAGCATCCATCGTGCCCGGAGTCAACGATGGATCAAAGAACTTTATCGATTATGAACTAGCTAATTGGTGTGCAAGGGAATCCAAGCATCCATTGTGCCTGGAGTCAATGATGGATCAAGGGCCGTGCGCAACAATATATAGCGTCTACCGAGGTGGATAACCAAAGAACTCCAACATTTACACCACACAATGTTGAACCAAAAGAACTAAAGCTTGCAAATTTCTTCAAAGGCTTAACCCTTAGCCTTAGATAGAGGATTAGCCAACTATGCTACAATGGAAAACTAAATTCTCTACAAAGGAAAAATTCTACACTACTCTACTCTAAGAAAGAAAAGACAAAGAAAGCAAGAGAAGAGAGAACTCTTGGATGGTATGATGAAAATGGGTGAGAGGAGTGCTCCTTTTATAGCCTCTTGAGAAGCTTATGTGGCACTCTAAGCTTAGAAGTGATTTTTCTCTAGGTTTGGGCTTGGAGTTAGGCTTGGATGATGAGGTGGCATGAAAAGTACTCCAAGCCTAGGTGGCACTCCAAGCCTAAAGCAAATTTTTCTCTAGTTTTGAAAATGGAGTTATGCTTGGAGTGGTGAGGTGGCGCGCTAGCCTTACACGTGTGGGGAGAGAGAGAGAGAGAGAGAGAGAGAGAGAGTTCTCTTGTTGGCTGCGTGGAGAAGCTTCTCCATTTGCTAGAAGTGTGAGGGCTGGTACGTGAGGTGGGATCCCCCTACTATGGTGGACGGCGTGGAAGGGCAGCAAACAGTGTATGCTGGAGATGGATGGAGAGATGTTGGAGGGCAGCTGCTTGGATGGACATTTGAAGCAGCTGAAGATGAAGCTATCTAGAGCTTGTGGAACCATCCTACTGCTGATGTCTTGCACGTGTTGGGCTTGGGCTTCGTGAAGATAGTCTAGACTTGACATGGTTGCAAGTGGGGTTCACCTTCATGGACGGTGTGGATTGATGGTGGCCGAGCTGGAGTTCCTTCATTGCAGGTGCTATGGACAGTGGTGGACATTGAGCTGCTGGAACATCCAGATTTCTTGCTGGCCTACACGTGTGGAGCTGCAAGATGGTGATGATGAAGGTGGATGAACGGTTGAGAACAACCATATCCATCAGATGGAGGATGGTGATGGATGATGCAGTTGCTGGTGAAGACGGCTAGAGATGGATGATGATTGATCCTGGGGTCCACCTGCTGGATTGTCATCCCTGTTTAATGGACGGTGGAAGATGATGGGGAGCCTTGGACATTGGGTACATGGTTCATAGGGCTGCACACAATTCAATTTATGATCAATTTATCGACTGAATCGAATCGAATCGAATAGTTCTCCAAGATCAATTCAATTCAATTTCAATTTTCGGTTCCAATCAATTGAATTGAATCGAAAAACGAATTGGATCAATTGATCAAATTGAATTGAATATATATATATATATATATATATATATATATATATATATATATATTAACGGACGGTATGGATGAAATAGATACATCATAGTGTGTTTTATCTATGCCGTCCATACATTTTTACATTTGAATTTGAGGAAAATTTTCAAAAATTAGAAAGATATATATCTCATATCACCACACCACAGCAAAACAATTGGAATTGAATGTCTACCATTAAATTCTTCTTAGGGCCCATTGTAATGTTTATTTGCCATCCAACCTATTGATAAGGTCACATAGACCTAGAGGAAGGGAAAAAACAAATATTAGCTTGATACCAAACTTCTAAGCCCTTAAAAAGTTTTCAACAATAAGCGTCAACCCCCCACTATTTTCTTGTGGTGTGGTCCACTTGAGATTTGGATATGTCTCTTTTTGGGATAATGTCTTAGAATCAGATGGAAAAATGGATGGAGGGCCTAGATAAAGCACATACACCATGGTGGGGCCCACGGAGCTTTGAAACCACCCTTCTGCATATCCGTGCCCACCCAAGAGTCCAAGACGAATCAAATTGCGTACTTAGTAACTCAATGCGCTTAGCATACTGAGTAGACTCTATGGGACCACGGTGATTTATTCGTTTTATCCACTCCGTTCATCCACTTTAAAAGATAATTTTATGGCTCGAGCCCAAAATTGAAGCGTATATAAAGCTCAAGTGGCACATAACAGGAAACAGTGTGAATTGAACCTCTACCATTGAAAAATTATTATAGGCCACAGAAATTTTGAATCATTTATGTTTTTCATTCATACATGTCTACATGATCTTCCGAATAGGTTGGATGACAAATAACGTTACTGTGGGCCCTAGGAAGGTTTCAACGATGGAAATTATTATTCCCACTGTTTCATGTGGCATAGTCCACCCAAGTTTCGGATATGCTTCAATTTTGGGCTCAACGGCTAAAATGAGCAAGTAAAACAAATGGACGGTGTGGTAAACCAAATGCATTCAAAATAGGCCCAATTAAGTTTAATCAGTACGACAAAAGCATACTCACTTAGTACGCAATTTCTAAAGTTCTCTGAAGAGTGAATTAAGTGTTACGTTGGTAACATCTTAGTGGGTGTTAACCCTACCGTGTGGGGCCTGCCTTGATGTATTTTTTGTATATCTATTACATCCATCTAATTTTACGTCTCATTTTAGGAAATGATCCAAAATTATAAGAAGATTAAACCTCAGGTGGACCATACCAAGAAAAAGAGTGATAAATAACCATTAAAAATATTTTTTGGGCCTCAAAAGCTTTTGATCAATACGATCTTTTTAATTTCCATGGACTAGTTATTATGCATATGTTTTCAGAAGTATTTCTACTAATATTATTATTTGAGGTACTATAAAATCCAAACCTACAAAACCTATAAGTTTTCAATTTGCAATGTGTGAAAAATCGAATCGAATTAAATAAAACAGTTCATCAATTCAATCTCAATTCAATTAAAAAAAAATTAGGTCAATTCAATTTCAATTCGAAATTTCATAATTAATATCAATTCAATTTCAATTTCAATTTTAAAAATTTAATATCAATTCAATTTCAATTTCAATTTCAAAATTTTAATATTAATTCAATTTCAATTTCATCCAAAACCGAATTGATCGAATCGAAGTGCAGCCCTAATGGTCCACCTTTCATGTGATGGTAGTCCTCTCCATGGGCTGAACGTGAGAATGGGTTGGACGCTGGTGGTGGACTGCATGATATGGACAGTGGCCACTTGCTGGCCATGGATGGTGATGATGTGATCCACCACGTCTGGATGGTGAGGATTGGACGGCCATTAGATGGACAGTTGGGTCAGCATGGTGAGGAACGTCCACCCTAGATGGACAATGGTGTCTTGCTGGGCCCACACGTGTTGGAGTGTTGATCAACAGCTACACACATGGATGGAGCTGACGTCCAGCCTCTGCACAAGAAGGATGGATGGCTGATGTTACAGGAAGTGGACGAACGAATGGAAAATCTCCACTGTTGGTGAGATGGACGGTGGAGAGAATTGGGCGTTTGGACTGGACGGTGAAGATGTGGTCCACCATCTATTGTAGCTGGACGGTGGAGATGAGATGGACGTCCATGTGATGGCTGGATGGACGGTTGGGACAACTTGTTGGAGATGATGCCAATGATGGGGCTGTAGGTAGACCGTGGATGTGAGTTGGAAGACGTTCATCTTTGCTGGACAATGGAGATCATGGATCTGCTCGTTTGTGGAGATGAGTGGACAGATGATGGTTGATGATCAATCAGGGTCCACACTACTGGTCTTTGAGTGGTTCCTCCAACCGTTGGATGGATGGACGATGGTGAGCCACTTGCTGATCTGCATGTGTGGCTGAAATGGTCGGTGGAAGATGATCTCCTTTCATCAGTTGGACTGTGATGATGGAGTGGACGGAAGAGGATGGCAAGATGGATGGACGGTGAATCAGGTCCACCAGTTGGATGATCAAGCCATTGATTTTATGCTCACGAAATTGTGGCCCGCCTTGCTGAATGTGATGGAGTGGATTGAAGTTTTGGGCGGCGGGTGGAGTTGGATTTCCATCATGTTGACCAGCCGATCTGATGGTTGAGACAGTCCTCCTTACCGAGGAAAATTTTCCTTGGTAAAAGTAGGTATTTCCTAGGGTAAAATGTTTTACCAACGAAAAGCTTCATCGGGGACTATCGTCGAAATATCACCCTGGGGAAAAGTAATTACCAATGAAATTAAGTATTTTGTCGGTAAAAATCAACTAATTACCAAAGAAATTTTTCGTCGGTAGAAGTCCAGAATTTTACTGCTATTGCCAATTCATCGGTAATTACGAGACTATTATCGAGGAAAAGTTTCCTCATAAAATGGTACTAATTACCTATGAGAAATGTCCCCGGAAATGGTAGATGTTAGTACTATTGCCAACGAAAACTTTCCTTGGAAATGGTAGTATTAACAACGCATATTTCATCAAATATAATTTTAATCCCTGTAAATATCATAATAAATTGATAAAACAAGCAATTCACGGTTTCAATATTCCAATCACTTGATAAAACATTCAATTCATATACCAATCAAAATGTCCATTCAACCATATATATAATATAATAATGTCTTAAATAGAAATCCAAATGTCAATCCCGCTAGTACATACATCCCACTAGTACATAAAACCAATACAACTAAAAATCCATCAGCTCAAACATCCCTGCTGTCACCACCAACAAATAGTCTGCAAAATAAAACAAAATACAATATTAGTAATTGATAACTTATAAACAAAATATGCAATTACGTGATCATTTATCTTTTTCAAATCACATTATGAAACCTTGAAAATAAGACTTGAATCGAAGATATTTAATAAAAATTGTCTTTTTAAGTTGAATTCAAATCTTAACTACCATTGTCGATAACCGCAATATATATACAACAAGTTCATCATTCAACAACTCTAGTGCACTTGGGTAAGCAATATGAAGCGATCCATATGAGGAAACTCAGTAAACCACTCCCTTGTTGCTAGCCTTTGAAGGTTCAAACTGAAAGTGCAATGAGAGGTGGAATAGACAACCAAAAAAATAAAAAAAAAAAAGAAATTTAAAAAAATGTTCTCTCAAGATGGCATAAGGAAGAAACGTATTGCATTCGCTATATAAGACAGTTTGACGTTTCTGAAACACAATCATGAAAAACCAAGCAGAGGCCTATCAAAATTAGCTAACATTCTAAAGAATATGGAAATTCTAAAACCACCAAAAAGCAAAAAATATTAATAGAGTAAAAACAGAGGCCTTTGTGCTCTCTATGTAAAACTTTCCAACTATGCAGTTACAGATTCTAAGCAATGAAAAATCAGAATACATGAGAACTCTAAAGAAGATGCAAATCTAAAAAGATACAGAAAGTGAAAACACATATAAAGAAGGGTCTTAGGATCTTTTTGTAGAGGAGAAAGAAGTACAGAGTATTGGTTCTCACAACACGCCTTAGCTAGGCTTTAACATGAGAGTTTAAGCATTCTCATTCTCTTCTATTTCTGCAAGAAATGTATGTCTATTCCTTTGGGAAAATTCGATGTAGCTGTACCAAACTAACAACTATGTGGCCATGTGGGGGCAAAAAGATCAGGCAGGCAGTCGTGGACAGGAGGGCCTATGGCTATGGGCTATGGTAATGTGATGATAAATGTAGCGGCACTAAAATTGGGCATGGAAAAGTAGATTTGAGTGACATTTCAGGGCTGCTTACTCATCATGAATGATTCAGTTAGATGGTTGACATGCTTTGTATCATTCAGTTGCATGTGTGGATCCCATTTGGAGTTCACACTAAGGTGGATCCCAATGAATAAATTCATTGCTATCGAAACTAGAAAGAGATGCCAAAATTGGAATTGGTTAGCCAGGCTATAGAGGTGGTTGTTTATCATTGTAAAGGAATACTTCTGTTAGATGAGATTAGCCTAACCAATCCATGTATGTATGTAACGCCCCGTAAATTCGCCTTTTCTAAGATATGAACACACTTGGGCCCGACCTTCACCACTAGTTCATTCCGTCAACCCTAAAGGTGAGTTAGGAGTAAATCCTTCAACCCCCATCAGCCTCTCTTAAGTTCCATCCTCAACTCTCTAACATGTAGCCCTCATTTTGCAGGATTTCTTGAAAGTAACCAAGAGATTTAAGGTGCGGACCATTTACCTCTAGGTTGCCTAGCACCAAATGCCTTCAAATGTAGTTAATGTCCAAATTTTTGATTAATTTTGCTGTCATTGTTGTTGAGATGTTAGAAGTATGCCTATATGATGACTATGTGTTGAAATTTGCTTGCGTAGAATTCTTTAAGGCTATCACGTATGCTAGAATCACTTTTACGTTCATATTTATGTCTCATGTTCTTAAATTATGCTTGATGTATACAACAATTTGCTGTGATGAAGTGTTTTCCTATGATTTGTCTAACTCGGCAAATGGATGAGAATTAGGGGCGGCTGCATGAGGCCGATTGCCCCTTTGGGACTGAAACCGTCGACGGAGGTAGAATGCGGGTGATCGGCTGTGGTGTGAGGACCACGCGGGCCACGGGCGCCTAAGGCCGACCCCCCCGTCTTCGTCTCAGTCGAAGGTGTCAGCCCGACTCCGGGTTGGGCGTATTGTGTGTAACCTATCGCTTCTATTCGAACCTAAGTACCATTGTCACCACTGGATGGGCCCACTTAAAATTGTACGGCGATCGATCCCCAAGTCTCATGAGCCGGGGATGGTGGTATGGGACCTATGCCCGAGCTGTCGGCCTACGCTGGGGTGGTGCCTCCCCGTAGTGACCATTGAGCACAGGGTTGTTCGAGCAGCCCTGTCAAATACCCGGCTGATTGTTTCGTGCCAGAGCCCTGCTTGAACAACCCGGGCATTATTGTTAATTTGAATAACAAGCCCACACTTCTAAGTTAATTATTTATATTAGTGGTTGGGTGACGACCCTTCTGCTTTGGCTTGGGCATGGCTGACGGGCCACTGCCTAACCATACTTGGATCGAGGGGTTACTGGCGATGAGATGCATTCGCCACGCAGGGAGCCAGATGGTCCCAGTTTGGCCTGGTGATAGAATAATGGTACAGTGGTTTCGCCAACCGGCTGGATGTTAAACCGGAATAACTAATAACTCGGCTAATCATACATAGTTCGGCATGGCATGCATTGTCTGTGGGGGTGAGGTGGTGGTGCCACTCACTGGCGGCTGTGACTAAAAACCGGTGTCCGGGCATGCATTTGCACTTCATGCATTCATGCATTAAGATTATAAGATGTGATTATGCGACTGGTGGGGTGGTGCCCCATTCATTGGTGACTTGAGTCTGTGCGGGTGAGTGGTGGTGCCACTCACTATCGGTTGTGACTAGAAAGGTTCTATGTTTATGCTTTTGACTGCTATGTATGAATGTTCGTTTTATTACATACTACGCTTATGACTACTGTATACGTATGTTGTTTCATTACCTACGTTTGATTACATTTGTGCTTTGAGTAACTTAGGGAAATGGAACCACTGAGTTGATGACTCACTCCCACTTTGGGACGGTGTTCTAAAACACCATCCAGGCACTTTCATTGGTGCAGGTCCCTCATGAGCTAGCAAGCTAGAAGAGGCCCAATCAGACAGGTTGAGTGGATCCCTTCGTACATTGCTGTTTAACTTACTTATTTGCTGGTACGTCCCTATTTCATTTCCTAGCTTGACCTATCACTATGATTTGATGCCATATTGGCCAAACACTTGAATGACACGCATTGCATACGCATTAGTAACTCCCGGGATACCGGGGATCGAGTTTGTACTCGACCCTTGGGGTTTCGGGGGCGTTACAATGTAAAAGAATGATATAAAAAGTATGATTGACATCTAAAAGGGGTCATATGATTGGTGAGATTTCTACATCGTGGACTGAATTTAAAAACAATTAGAGGACTGGGTTTAAACCTCAAGATCGAGATATTTATAAAGTTCCTTCGCTTTAGTAACATGGGCTGCATCCGACTTTCCGTAGTTCTCCTGAAACAGACATCATGGATGAGAAAATCCAGCATGACTTTTAGAGGATAATGGCATGAGTGAGGAAAAGGAACCACTCTTACGTATAGTATTTTCTTTTGGTTCTCATCAGCACATTCAAGGGCTTGCACAACCAACCAAGAGCACTTAAAATCTTCAATGTCTGTTCCTATCTAATAATGCACAGACACAGCACCATGTCTTACATTACAATCCAAATGGTAGAGCGAGATATACTGTGAGAGGCAAACATTTATTAATAACCCAGAGGAGGGAACAAAGACATATAATGTGAGAGGCAAAGATTCTCCAATCAATATGGAAGACCTCAAAACAACTTTTCTGCCTGAGGATAGGTGCTATAATCAGAATTTATTGCAGCTAGAATGTAACTACACCTGCCACAACATAAATATCAGCATCTGTACTATTATAAGAATGTGACTATACTTGCCGAGTCACATTTATCATTGCATAGAAAAGGAAGTGAACAAGTTATCAAAAATAGAAATGGTTGTGTTAAGGAAAATACACAATGTTAATAGAAATGAATTAAAGATGCCAATGAAATAATAATGATGCACAGGGTTGTGGCATGTGGGTAAATTTTATAACAACACCTCCTAATCTTCTTCTTCTTCTTTAGCTTAGAAAGCAAGGCAGTCAAACTATGGTAGCCATCGGATAACTGATCCTTCATAAACTAGACACACAAGTAATGCTTAAAACCCAAACTCAACTCGGCCTAGCTTTTAAAAGAGTTTCACTTTCGCCAATGTTTTAAGTGTTCAATAGTTTCAAGGAATGCTTAAAACCCAGTACATGTTTAAATCAATCAACCGGCGCATCTACAATAAAATCAGCAGAACGTTGAGAGAAAGCGAGTGATTATAAAATAATGAGCATCCAGCCACAGACGAGAGAAATAAATATCATGCAAAATCATCATCATCATCTTAGCTTTTCTGTTCAACAAACATGAACCTTTCATTGCCAAACACAAGACAGTCTAACTTGCTAAAATATCCCCTCAGAATACAGTTTAACCTTTTAACTTAATAGCAAAGATTACAAATACTGACCCATTAACATAGCCCAACACAAGAAAAGTCGTGCAAATGGAAAGGGCTAGGCTGGCCCAACCAAGCTAACATGGTCTAGATCATGTTTCAGCTTAGCCTCAAAGACCTGTGGGTTAGATCCAGGCTTGAGTTTTAGGTTGACAAGTAGTTCCATTGTTGGGCTGAGCATTTGGATATATGCTTATGCACTAGCCTGTACAACATGAAGAGCTCACTACAGTAATGGACAGAATGAAGCATGAGATTGGGACAATGTTGCAATGATTGGGTATCAAAACTTCATTGCATGGTTGGATTCTCCATTCAATAGCAAGTTCCAGTTTGAACTTTAAAAAGACTAACCTCTACCGGTAAGCGCTTAAATGCCATCTCAATATAGACAATGCGAAAATTCTTTACATGAATCATTACATGCTTTTCAGAACAGAAATATTTTACAGGAAAAAGCAACTATCAAAAGCATGTTTGCATCACAAGAATGGATTAACCTACCACTATCAAAGAAACTAAAAGAGGTTAAGGTTTAAATCTCTTCATTGTGCCAACTCTGAACTTCCCATTGTTGACATGTAAATACACAGTTAAGAAGAAATGCACTAACAATCCAGATTCAATGGAGAAAAAACAAAAGTGTATTTTTACAACGAGCACAAATTGCTTAGGAAAAGTGTATTTTTACCCAGGAAATTCATTTCCTCGGTAGAAATTTCCTGGGTAAATGCCATTTTTCTCGTAGTGTCTTGTCACTTGCTGCATGGTTGGTCCCACATGTGGACATCCAATCTTGATCTTCAAGCTTGCATTCTTGCTTGATCACGATCATACAAATAGGCACAACCTAGATTTCCAATGAGCGATTGTGATGTGGTCCACCGTAGTATGTGAGCCATCCTTGGACCTTTTCGGTTCACTTTCCTTTAAGATTGCCACACACTTGATCTTGATCACTTTTAGGTCCTAAAACGCCCTGATTGGCTCGGATCTTGTCCAACCTCTCTTAACTACTTGAACATTAAAAATTCACCTAATGATGAATAATTAATTGAAAAAATAATGATAATGCCCTTAACAACCAGAGTTAATTATACAATATTAGGTACTTATCAGCCACCAACACAGGTGAGTATGTGGTCCACCAATATGGGTGCGTACTGTAATTTATAGTTTAGTGGTTAGCCTAGGAGATATCATTGTAAAGGTTAGAGATGAACTTGATTTAAAACCTTTGAGATATTGAATATCGGAACACTCAAGGAAAGTGCGTCCGTTGGGAGTGGAGAAGACAAGTAGTCGAACCACTATACATGCTTGTAGGGCTACACATCAATTCGATTTTGGGTGAAATTGAAATTGAATTGATCTTAAATTTTCAAAATTGAAATTGAAATTGAATTGATCTTAATTTTAAAATTTTGAATTGAAATTGAATTGACCCAATTTTTTTGGAATTGATATAAGATTGAATTGATGAATTTTTTTATTCAATTTGATTCAATTTTTCATACATTGTAAATTGAAAACCTATAGGTTTTGTTGGTTTGGATTTTATAGTACCTCAAATAGTAATATTAGTATAAATAATTTTGAAAACATATGCATAATAACTAATCCATGCATGGAAATAAGAAAGATCGTATTGATCCAAAGCTTTTAAGGCCCGCAAAATGTTTTTAATGGTTATTCATCACTCTTTCTCTTGGTATGGTCCACCTGAGATTTGATCTCCTTATAATTTTAGATCATGTCTTAAAATGTGATGTAAAATTAGATGGACAGAATGGATATACAAAAAATACATCAAGGTAGGCCCCACACGGTAGGGGTAACACCCACTAAGCTGTTACCTGCGTAACTCCTAATTCACTCTTGGGTGAACTTCAAATTGTGTACTAAGTTAGTATGCTTTTGTCATACTGAGTAAACTTAGTTGGGCCTACTTTGAATGCATTTGGTTTATCTACACCGCCCATTCGTTTTGCCCGCTCATTTTAGCCGTTGAGTCTAAAATTGAAGCATATCCAAAGCTTGGGTGGACCATGCCACATGAAACAGTGGGAATAATGATATCCACCGTTGAAACCTTCATAGGGCCCACATTGATGTTTATTTGTCATCCAACCTATTCATAAGATTAGGTAGACATATACGAATGGAAAACACAATTATCAGCTTGATTCAAAACTTATGTGGCCTTCAATAATTTTTCAATGGTAGAGGTTCAATTCACACAGTTTCCTGTGGTGTGTGCCACTTGAGCTTTGTATATGCTTCAATTTTGGGCTCGAGCCATAAAATTATCTTTTAAAGTGGATGAACGGAGTGGATAAAATAAATAAATCATCGTAGGCCCCACAGAGTTTACTCAGTACGCCAAGCGCATCGACTTACTAAGTACGCAATCTGATTCATCTTGGACTCTTGGGTGGGCGTGGGTATGCAGAAGGGTGGTTTCAAAGCTCTATGGACCCCACCATGATATATGTGTTTTATCTAGGCCCTCCATCTATTTTTCCATATGATTCTAAGACATTATCCCAAAAATGAGACATCCAAATCTCAAGTGGACTACACCACAGGAAAACAATATGGGATTTACGCTCACTATTGAAAACTTTTTGGGGCCTTAGAAGTTTGGTATCAAGCTAATATTTGTTTTTTCCCTTCCTCTAGGTCTATGTGACCTTATCAATAGGTTGGATGGCAAATAAACATTACAATGGGCCCTAGGAAGAATTTAATGGTGGCCGTTCAATGCTCACTGTTTTGTTGTGGTGTGGTAATCTAAGATATATATCTTTCTAATTTTTGAGATTTTTTTCCTTAAATTCATATGTAAAAATGGATGGACGACATAGATAAAACACACGATGATGTATCTATTTCATCCATACTGTCTATTAATTTATATATGTATTCAATTCAATTTGATCAATCGATTCAATTCTATACAGATCAATTCGATTTTCGATTCGATCGGAATCGAAAATTGAAATTGAATTGAAATAAATTTTTTTTTTTAAATTGAATTGAATTGATCTTGGGGAATGCTTCGATTTGATTTTTTCGATTCAATTTGATCGATAAATTGATCATAATTGAATTGTGTGCAGCCCTACGTGCTTGTGTTTGGGATTGTTGTTTGTGTACATTTCATATTCATGCTTACGAGTTTAATTAAGTTGAATTATATGAATGCTTGAATTGAATTGTATGTTAGGCACTTGAGTGGTATAGCACACACAAACTCATTATCTAATTTATAGACTAGTTGCTTATTGATATATCTTTTGTAGTCTATGTGATTAGACCCAGTTGGCCTAGAAGCCTAACTATACTTGCTTAATTAAGTTTTAATTGATAAATTAATTAATTAGGTAAAAAAATTAAAGTGGTCCTAATCACCCCCTCCAGAATCTTAACTGTAATTCTAAGCTCTGCCATGCTTCCGCAATGCATGGCATGTTGGTGTCGTGTTAAACTATTCCACGCAATTTCATGGTCAGCATCGGAATAGGCTTCACGTCTTAATGACCCTAGCTGAAACTTAAGGCCATAATTGAAAGTCCCTTTAACATATTGTGGATACGTTTACCCTGCACTCCAATGAACTATAATAGGATAATGCATAAACTGACATACTTAGTTGATAAGATAAATCTAGTCTAGTTAAAGTTACATATTGCAAGGCACCTACCACACTATCGTTTTGGGTGACTGGGTCCATTTTCTGACCATTAGAAGTCAGAGAAGTACACAGTTTAGCCCCTTTCATGTTGGTACAATGCAATAGATCCAAGGCATACTTTAATTGAGTTAAATATAATCTTTTAAAGCTTGTCGAAGATCTCTTGGTGGACCAATCTGTGTAAATGCTCTAATCTAACCCAATTCAAAACTTAGATCCAAAGACTTAATGCAGGTACCTTAAACCTGACTGGATTTAGGTGTGGGTATTAAAAGAAAGAGACCCAGACCTGGACCGAAAGGGCCGAATTCAGAAGGCGCTCAAACACGGCCAATAGATGTTGCCGCCACTCACTTACTTGACGGTGCTCTATGGGCCCCACTATGATGTATGCGTTTTATACATGCCTTGCATCATTTTTTCCATATCATTTTAAAGTGTGGACGCTCGCCTTTCCGCGCTCCCGACCCTCTCTTTCGAAAAAAAGGGGGTGTGCGCACGAATCTTCGTTGTGCCACTGGCTCGTCTCGTTCTCGAGGGCTTTTTCGATTGTCATGTTAAATTAGATATGTTTGGATGAGTTCGTATAAGACCAGAGTCGCCACTAGCCAGTTACTTTGAATCTACATTCAGCTAGACCCCATAGAAACGTTAGAGAAGGGAATTCGAAGATTCCTTCCTCTAAAATAACTCCTTTTGATCTGCGGCCAGAGATTTGAGGTAAGAGATCACGGTTACAGGGTGGGAAGATGTTAAGCACCCCACTCTGCCCGTACCGAAGTACGGTCTCTACTTCACAGAATCGAACTAATACTTGAAAGTCTGATTTAATCCTCGTACACTCTCATGAATAATATGATGCATGAATGTAGGTCTGAACAGTAAGAGTTTCTGATGGGCAGGTTTCCATTAACAAGCAAGCCCAGAGCATACGCTCGAACTGACAGATGCTTTATGCTGGATGCATGCTGTGTATTTGAATAATCAAAGTGTTTGTAGTGATATGATAAGCAGGGGAGTTGGAAGAATAGTAAATGTTACACTTATACTAGATGCGAATGAGATGATGCTAATGAAAGAGTGGCTGGATGGACAGAGGTGTCGCAAGGGTTTGCTTCGAGTGGCTAGATCAGGACTTGAATAGCTCGAGAGACTTGGACCAGGGTTAGGCTGGGCTGGACCAGGGTTAGGCTCTTCTCACTCGGGCTCTTCTCGGTGGAGGAATGGGCTAAAAGGATGAAGATGGACTCGGAACTCTTGGGCTGAAAAGAGGGGAAGTGGATTTTTCTGGATGATCAAGGGTTCTGTGAATGAGAGGGAACGGGGGTATTTATAGCTGCGAGCAGTAGCAGCTCCCATAAATAAGCTTGGGTGGCAGCCTGGGGGCCGCTCGTATGGACTCGCTGCTCCAGCTTCGGAGCGTACAGCCCCCGAACCTGAAGCAGAAAAGTCCGAGGTTTGAGGTTCGGAGCTACTCCAAAGCTGTGGCCCCGAACCAGGTGAGTTGACTGGATTTGAAAGATGGATTGACACGGTGAGTTGACTGGGTGCAGGGGCTAGATTGACTCGGTGATTTGACTCAGTGGGTTGACTTACCAAGTTTGACTTTTTTGAGATTTTTTTACTAGTTTTTCTTATGTGTGGTTTTTCAGGCTGATGTTTAGGGGTGAGTTGACTGATAGGCTTGAGATGGGCTATGGATTACGGCTTACAAGGGTGAGTTTGGCTGGATTTGGACATGTGATTTGGGGGTATGGTTCTCCATTCATTCAGCTATCTCTACCAACATTGTAGCCGAAGGTGGGTGTCTACATAAAGCATGAGCTAAAAAATGAGGCAAATCAAAATCTCAAGTGGACTACACTACAGGAAACAGTTGTAATTGAACGACCACCGTTAAAAACTTCGTAGGGGGCCACAAAAGCTTTGGACCAAGCTGACATTTGCTTTTTCCCTTCATCCAGGTTTTTGTGACCTAATCAACAGCTTGGATGGCAAATAAATATTACAGTGGGCCCCAAGAAGTTTTCAATGGTGAGCGTTTAATCCCCTGTTTTCATGTGTGTGGTCCACCTGGGATTTGGATCTGCCTCATTTTTAGGTCGTGACCTAAAATAATGACCCAAAATGGATGGACGCGTGGATGAAAACACATACATCATTCATTGTGGGGCCCACATAGAACCGTCCAGTATCTAAGTCGTTATTGACAGTGTCAGTGCGCAATCGGCATCCGTGTATTACACAACTTGACCCGAACCCGAACCTGAACCATTGCCAGGCCCAACGTAAAGGGTGACTAAAATGAAGAGTTGTTTTGGAAGTTTGCTAATTGTAGATACGTGAAGGCATGGTCATCCAGTCGCAGTTCACGTACAAATATGAAACACGTGTGTGAGACGTGAAATTTCCAAAAGATTGAAAATGATGGTTGGATCGTCTGCCTAGAAAATCATGCAATTGGCCCACAAAGCCAGAAAGGTACAAATAAAATTAACGGTTAAAATTTCTAGCCAATCCTGACGTGTGAAATGGCCTACTTCTTTTCTTCTTCTTTTCTTCTTCTCCTCTCTCTCTCTCTCTCTCTTTCTCTCTCTCTCTCTTCCAGAGTTGAATAGAGTAGCTCACTTGTAGAAGGACGTGGATTGCCTACTGACGCTGTAAGTAGCCGGTAGCTATACTGGACGGTGCTCTGTGGCCCCAACCATGATGTATGTGTATTATCCATGCCGTCCATTCATTTTTACAGATCATTTTAGGGTATGAGACCAAAAATGAGGAAGATCAAAGTCTTATGTGGACCACACCATAGGAAACAGTGGTGATTGAACGCCCACCATTAAAAACTTCTAGGCGACCACAAAATTTTTGGATGAAGTTGATATTTGCGTTTTCCCTTTATCCATGTCTGTGTGACCTAATCAATAAGTTAGATGGTGAATAAATATTACAGTGAACCCTAGGAAGTTTTTAATGGTGGGCGTTTAATCACCACTGTTTTCTTATGGTGTGGTCCACTTAAGATATGTATCAGTCTCATTTTTTAGGCTCATTCCCTAAAATAATCTGAAAAAATATATAGACGGCATGGATAAAATACATACATCATGGTGGGTCCGACAGAGCACTGTCCAGTAGCAACCTCCCTACTGGCAGCGTGGCGCAAGCGGATTGCGTCTAGAGTAACTCAGTACGCTAACTGAGTAAACTCTGTGGTTCCACCGTGATTTATGTATTTTATCCACTCCGTACATCCATTTTAAAAGATAATTTTAAGACTTCATCTAAAAAATTAATCCTATCAAAACCTCAAATGGAACACACCACAGGAAACAGTGTGAATTGAATGTCTACCATTGAAAAAACTTTAGGGGCCACAGAAGATTTGGATCAAGCTGATATTTGTTTTATCATTTAATTCATATCTTTTTTATCTTGTGAACGGTTTGGATGACAAATAAAAATCTCTGTGAGCCCTAGAAACGTTTCAACGGTGGAAATCATTGCTCCAACTGTTCCCTGTGGTGTGATCCACTTGAGGTCTTAATATACTTCAATTTTGGGTTCAACCACTAAAATAATCTATAAAAACGGATGGACGGCGTAGATTAACCACATACATTCATGGTTGGCCGAAAAGAGTTTACTTAGTACGATAAAAGCATTCAGAATAACTGGTACCCAATACGATTTCGGCAATCCTCGTTCTGCGTGTGATGTGTAGAGCTGTACATGCGTGTGAGATTAGTAAACCTTAGATATTTTCTATTCGAGCAGAGTGCGATGTATATTTTTTATTCGAGCAGAGTGCGATGTTTCATAGGCTTCCACTCATACGTCGCCCATGACATCATTTATTTAATTCAATTTAACCCCATATTTTGTGTAGGTCTATTAATGCAGACCCCACCGCATATGCCAACATGGCACATGGGTGAAATATCCAAACCATCCATCATCTTGGAAAGTGGTCCACTTAGTAGCTGTGCAACGATATTATAAATAATCAGACAGGTTAAAAAATGGCTAATTTTTCACAACTGGACACTTGTTTGGTTAATTGTGGTTCACTTAGTTAAGTGGACCGACTGAATTTCTTTTTTTTTTTTTTGGTCATGCAATGCACCCACCCTGTTAGCTGCACAACGCACCCATATAGTTAGCCACACGGTGCAACCATCCACTGGTGGGGTTAGGGTCTTCTTAGCATTTCAAACCTAGACATGTTGTTGAAACGCCTAGGCCTCTTCCAGCTGGACTGAATTGCTAGCGTGGGAATCCTACATGGTGGTACACTTTTGATGGATGGCTTGGATGTTTCACCTATTTTCCATTGCTGGCGTATGCGTGTGGACTTGGGCTTGGCTATATGTGTATGCGCGTGAAGCTTTTGGACATTTTAGCCTGTGGTACCATCATGATGCTTATGTAACATGCATACCATATATCTGTTCCACCAACTTATGTTATAACATTAATTAATAAATGTAAATTTAAAGCCTGAATGGACCACAGCATTGGAAAGTGTACATGACAAAATCCTTCTTTCTCTAAGTGTAGCCCAAATTGGATGAAAGTGGCATTCTCTCTCCCCCACTCTCTCAACGTCTATTCACGTGCCTTGTCCCTGGTTGAACATTACTGACATCTTTTATCATTCAAAATTTGTTTCTTGAAAATGGACAATTGGCTCTTTATCATCTACGTGGTTCATTAGTTGTCCACGGTGAAACAACTTAGGAGGTCAATTCAACATAACTTTTTTGGTTTTTACCCGTCTAAAGTGAGTCCAACATGTAATCTCTTTTACGAGGAAAACTGCAATGCTACAGAAGATAGCTATGATAAGATAAGCAGGCACTTCGAAATTAATCTAAAACTGCATACGTGGCTGATAGGTCTAGGGGCTATTTGGATGGGAGAAAATGGAGGTATGTCGATGGGAGTAAATGAAGGCAAATGTTCTTGGGAGTAATAATGGGGTTTGTTGCGGGGGATTCCTGAATTGGTCCCGCAAAAAGAAAAGAAGGCCTATAGGCCCAAGTATAAGCCTTCGGCCCCGCCTATGAATTGAGGAGCGATGGGGCTGAGTAGATAGATTGACAAGCCCCCTGAACTGAGGAGCAACTACTGCTAAGCTTCTATTATAGTCCTATCAACATCTGTAAAAGCCAAAGCTAGAGCAAAGGTCATGACCTTGGTTCTCTGTCAAGCGGAGGACCAAGCAGTTATCTACAAGCGCTCTACCTCTCGAGTTGAGGACCGACGACTAATGTCCCGAGTTGGACTAACAAAGGCAAATATTGACCTCATCCCCTTATAAAGGTCTACGGTCCGGGTAAGAAACCTGAAGGGAAAGAACTCGGGAACTGAGCTCCACATCCTCAGACAACCACCACTAGAGAGGTGACACGACAAGTTCGAGGCAGATCCACCAAATATGGACCAAATGGGATCCGTCTTTATCTCAACTGTAGATCTCTCCTACGGTTACAAGACGAGACTCCCACCCATTTATGACTCTTCTAATGTATCCGTAAATGACTCTAACACCCAAAACCTCATCCAATACCTGTAAATAAGGCTCTCTTCTACAGAACAAGGTACGCAATTCCTAGCTTAGACAACCCTATGATTGAGTTCAACTAGCCTGACTTGGTCATCAGAGAGTCTACAGCTGGCCACTGATACGTCCTCGCTGCATGTTTCATTTTCCTCTTACAAGGCGAACGATTAGCATCATGACACAAGCTTGCTTCGTCTTGAGAAGACGGGGGTGGAAAAGACCACATGCAAGGTCTGGCTTAACTGACCTTATCTATTGGCCAAATCCCCGCGACAACATATTAGCGCCGTATGTGAGAACCGACTAGCTGTGTTCTCACCATCTTCGAGCTCTACACTTAGTTCTAGATCTTCTTCTATTTCACCCCATATGAAAGAACCAAGGAAAAGCACCCCTGCGGCTGAGTCCTCCCACTGTGATCTAACCGGGGAAGGGCAAGCTCCGCAGTCACCTTCTCAGCACACCCAGTCTCACTCTCAACAACCCTCGTAGGCCACGGGCCACCAAAGGTTGCGAAATCAGAAAGGCTAACTTGTTACCTTTAAGGAACAAATTGATAGTTTGGCAAAGCATGTGGGTCACCTCACAAGGATAATAGAAGGACGGTAAGCACCACAGTCAGCCAATCCCCCAAAGGTATTCGAACTACCCCACCACGACCACCCTGAATAGTTGCATTAAAGACAACACCCGAAGAAACCCTGAGTTGAAAAGGATTACGTCAGGCGGTTCGTCCTGGCACAAACGCGGGCAACCTAAGAAAAGGATAGTGAGGTTTGATTTGATTAGAGTGAATATTAAGGATTGATTTCATTCAAATGAATGGATTTCATTGATGGAGTAATGGTGAGAATTATTATTATTAAGTGGTTGTGAGGAATGTTTGAAAAGAAAGATAAAATGTTGAGGACCGTGTGTCCATTGATTGAATAATTATTTGGAATTCGGTGTGACCTAAATGGAGGCACCTGTATGTCTAATTGGAGATGAGAGACATTGTTGAATGATTATTTATGCCATGTATTGGCTATGCTGAGTGGATTTAAGCCTCGTGTTAACTATATGCTAAGTGATATGATTTTAGCATCGTGTTGGCTATGTTGAGTGACTATTTATGCCAAGCATTGGCATTTTGTGAGGAAAATAATGCTAAGTGTTGATTCATTTTGAGTGAACAGTGATATTGAGTGAATTGGGTATTTTTGTCTATTTGTTTCTCTTTTTTCGTTTTGCGGACTCTGAATAATTTCTTTCTATTTGTAGAATGCTTTATCATGATTTCTTTTCAATTGTCAATTATATTTTTATATTGCCTTGTATATAGAACTATTTACACGAACTTCGTACTTAAGAATTTCATTAATGGAAAAATCGCAGACTAAAGAACAGGTGGAGATGCTCAGGAGTTGTCAAACGAAGTGGATAATATAGATCATTTACCATTCTTAGACTCTGAAGTTTTTATTTGAAAATGTATGACATTTAGGAATCATTTTATGTTTAGGTGTTGGTGAATAATGACAATATTTTAATAATGGATTAATGATTTGGATAATGAAATTTAAATAAATTTGTTATCTCAGTTATGTGATTGAATGTGATTATGGTTATGAATGTAAGAAATTCCCTTAACTTGAGTTATGGCCCTGAACACGAGGCTAAGGTTAGGGTTAACCGTGGTTTCGAATTTGGGGGCGTGACAGAGTGGTATTAGAGCTCTAGGTTTTAGATGACTTAAGGACCTAGGGTTGAACTTGAACTACTAGGAGAACTAGTATCTAGAGATTTATTTCCTTTATTAGTTGTAGAATTATTTCCTTGATAATATGAAATCTAAATACCCTTTGTTCTTATTGTGGAATGACCATGAAAAAGGACGGGGACAAAAAAAACGTTTCTATAATGACATGAAGTCTAAATACCCTTTATTCTTATTATGAAATGGCTAAAAATAAAGTGAGGAAGAAATAAAAGAAGATTTTCCGTACTTTTTCCTTGATTAGGTAAGTGAAATTTTGAGGACGAAATTTTTCTAAGAAGGGTAGAATATAATATCCTGGAAAAGAAAAATGATTTTTTTCTTTTTCTTTCTATTACTCCAATCACATGACTAGAATATGGATACTTATTATGTGGCATGCATTTAAATTAGATTTGAATATGCTAAGTTGAAAAATCATTCATCATGACTAACATACAAATCACACCATAAGGCAACTTATTTGTTGTAGGTAGATACATGCAATACATACTTTTATAGCATACATTGTCACAAGGATGAAATGACCAAAGAACTAAGGAATGAAGAAATAAACTAGAAGCTTTTAGTCTCATCTAAATAACAAATCTCTTCATTTCTTAACAAGAAAGTGAGTTTAGATGAGTGGCAAGTAAATTTGATGGAACATATGAGGTTGTGGGATTAAGTTCTATGACTAGTAAAATATCTTTTTGTGAATTTTTTTACTCTTTAGGGTCAACACTTACCATGTTTAGTTGAGAGCAATTCACGTCCTTCAATTTGGAAAGATAGGATTCACACCTCTTGTAAGGATGGGGCTGGTAAGGACAAGCAAGAGAGAGGGAGAGACAGAAGGGGACGGCAACATAAGAATGTAAGTTCATTTTTTTTTCTCACTTTTATTTATTATTTTCATAAATTTGATACGTAGAGAATCAATAGTGGGCCATCTAAATAAACAAATCATTGGGAGCAAATTTGAATGTCCAACAAAGTGGGACACCCAAACTCTTGATGAACAAACATGGGACGCCCAAATTGATGGTAAACCTTAATCTAAATCTGCTCATTTCCATCGAACAATGTAGAAGTCACATTTCAGTCAGATCTCACATGTTGGACCATGAAAAGAATCAACACATGACACCCAAAATGAAACCCTTTAGACGGAAAGGATTGGATCTTCTAATGGGTTCCATAAAAAATTGACTTGGTCTATTAGGAGGAAGCTGTTTGAACCTGAATTTGGGCTGGAAACTGGATCAAATTCAGACATATTTTCTACACAAAATTCACTATTTAAACTGCTATTAAGTTCTTATATTATGATTTCACTATGAGAATCTTTAAACGACTATTCATGCCCAATATTAGACTTGTTATGATGGACAAATCTGATCATTAAATCTGACTCTTTAATGGTCCATACTAGACATCAATCAAAGGCTATTTACATGGTTGGAAAGACCTAATAGGGATCAAGTACAGTGGTACCAAAACGGAGCTATGAATGGCAAGAGACAAGGCCTAAAATGTTGCTTATGATGGACCACGAGTTGGGTCAGATCTAATTAACCATCTAGACGTCCATGCTATGATCAGTTTATAGATTTGAAAAAAATATATATATATATTTTAACTCTTATAGTAATTGTAGTTTGGTAAAAAGAAGAATCTAACTGTTAATGACATAGAGTTGTTCCTTGTATATGTAACTTGGGATACAATAGTAGCTATATTGGATAAATTGTTGACATGACTGGAAAAGCTTGTGGGACTTATCCTCTTAAATAATTAAACATGTGAAGAGGCACAATGATAGACTGTGAGTGGGTCTCAAGCTGCCCATATTGGACAGCATGTGGACGCCCCATGGACGGTCGGGACTATTTTGGCCTGTACTTAGATCCGTGTTGGATGCTACTTGGATGTACTTTGAGTAAAGCATGATGTGGACCATACTAAAAGATTCTTATGATTTCTAGAATTCGGCATCTTAGCATTTCATTTCCGGGCCAACCAAATCCATAGTTAAATATGTGTGAATAGTAGCTTTAGCATTCTAGAAACAACCAAATTCTTGGAGCACATGTGGGACCCACCCTAGCACATGCGAGATCGTTGCCTCAGTTGGCACATGTGCAACTGCTCGTAAAGTGGCTGCACTAGTGTGAGGATAGCTGGCCTTGGATGCTAATCCAACTGCTGGAGAAGGGACGCTGCTGTCCATGTGGATGGTGCTGATATGAGATAGAGGTCGGCAGTTTTGAATCTTGTGATGGACGGTCTTGATTGGTGGACGGCGTGGAGGTGATGTTGAAGGAGAACAGCTGCTGATCGTTGAAGCTGGAGCGTGTGAAGTTGGGCCAGCTGGACATGATGGGGTCCACCCTGCTGTACGGTTGATGCAACGCTGCTCCTGTCCATCGTTGATGGTGTGGTCCATCACATCCGGACGGTGGTACTGAATGAACGGATGGATGATGAGACGTCTAGCCTTGTTGCATGTGGGGTCCCCTTGCTGAACTTCCATCTGGCTCAGGGACGGTGGAGATGAGGGGTTGAAGCTGGAACCGTCAATTCCTTGATGTTGCACACGTGCCAGAGAAGTGGGGTCCTCAGTTGGACGGCTGGATGGTTTGGATGCTGGTGCTGGAATTAGAGATGGACATATAGCACACCATTTGGTGCTCACGATGGAGCATGGGATGCTCATCCAACTGATGGTCATGAATGAATGGTGGAGATGCTGTACACATCCACTTGTTGGTTCTTGATCATGCATGCGGAGTGAAGAGCTCTCTCGTGCTTACATGGGATCAAGATTCCCAGCCCTTGGCTGCACGTGTGATGTAGGTTGGATGGTGGAGATGAGCTCTATTGGATGGACGACTGATGGATGATGATCAGTTGGGGTCCAACATGATGAAGTGTTGGCCGATGGTTGAGATGGAAGATGAAAATGTGGCCCACCTTGCTGACTGTACATTGAACACTGGATTGATAGCAGTGATCCCTCAACTGAGCATGCAGGTGGGAACTTGGATGATGAATCTAGGCAAGCTTGAATGGATAATGGGCGGTTGAGATTGGATTGATCTTTTCTTGTTGGTCACGCATGGTGCATGATGGAGACGTCCTTCAGTTGTGGCTTGATGCATGGTTGATCCCACTTATGAACATCTAATCATGATTGCTCAAACTTACATGCTTGCTTAATCATGATCAACCGACACGCACAGCATTGATTTTCAATGAACAGTTGTGATGCGGTCTACCATAACATGTGATCCAGCCTTTAATTATTTTGATTCACAACCGTTACATACTTTATCCTGAACATTTTTAAGTCTTAGGGCCTGTTTGATTTTCCATGATACACGTAAATATGTGGTAAATGGTAAATATGTGGTGAAACACCTTGTTTGGAAATGGGTGAGTAATTCCACCTCGAAAATCGGTCTAAAAGTATTGACTCAAGCCTGTGGGCCCCACCATAATGTATATGATATATCAGCGCCGTTCATATGTTTTATTAGCACATTTTGGGGCATGAGCAAAACAAAGAAGCAAATCTAACACTCAAATGGCCCGTACGAAAGGAAACAGTGGTCTTAATTCGTCCACCGTTGAAAGTAAGCTATTGTCATTGGGCCCGCATTGAGGTTTATTCATCATCTAACCGGTTCATATGGTCACACAGACATGGATAAAGGGAAAACATAAATTTCAGCTTGATCCAAATCCTTTAGGGCCCCCAAGAAGTTTTTAATGGTACGCGCTCGATGCCCACTGTTTCCTTTGGTGTGGTCCACTTGAGCTTTGGATCTGCCTCGTTTTTTGGTCCACGTCCTAAATTCAACTGGCATAACGAATGGGCGGTGTGGATAAGCCACATACATCACAATGGGCCCCACATTTATTGTACAAATTTCTCGATTTTAGTGTTAAGAAAAGTAACCGTCACTTGTCTTCATGGGGAATGATGCAGTAATTACCTAGGTAAATAATCATTACCCATGTACAAGGTAATTACAGTTGAGGGAAAAAATCAAACAGGCCCTTAAAGCATCCTGAAAAACTTTTAGTATCTTTAGCCTTCACTAATCACACTGATAATTCATTTATAGAGGGATAATTGGTCGAAAAAAATTAATAATACTTTTAATAAATAAAATTAATTGTACAAAATTAAGCATCCAATTAATTATACAAAATTAATCACTCATCAATTGCATATCTTCTAAACTATAACCATAGCCATCATCAGATTTACGCATGACAACTATTTACCTCCATTTAAAGCTCCTAGCGACCTGCGGTTAAATTGTCCAAATTTTGATTTTGATGTGTTAGGAGCAAAAGAATCTATGCTATTGATAGACTGCAGACATGGAAAGTTTAAAACGAAAGTATACAATGACTTTATTTTATTTTTCCTCCTCTTGGGTACAGTTTCTGACTGCATGTGTGTGCGTGCACAGTGTACCGCAGAGTATGCATAATTTCCTTTAAACAAATCGGAACGACCGTAGGGCATTTTCGAAGGTATTATGCTGCCTTGAAAGAGATGTTCGCCTCCCACTGGGCCCCACCTACTCCTTCCATCCCTCTCTTTCTTAAACCCTTCGCCTCCACCAATCCTCTTCCCACTGAGACACCCTCTTCGTGGGTGGTGGGGCGCACGTTTAGGCTAGGAGGGGTGCTCAGGATAAGCGAATCAGCGCTGATGCTCGGGGAGGTTCTGTGTGCACGCCCCAGGCCTTGGATTAGCGCGCCAGCTCCCCTCGCCCATCGGCTCGGTTCGGACCGGCCGGTCTCTCCCTCTGGCGGGAGGAAGCGCCGGCGTAGCTGCTGCGGCTACCACCACTCCGGCACGTGCCACGGCGGCGGGGCCGCGTCGATATGGCACGTGATTACGCCGTCCGGTGGTGGGGGCTCTGACGGGATCCGCCGGAATATTCGGGCGGCGAGGTTGAGGGAGGAGGGGTCGTGGAACGCGGCGTGGGACGTGAGACCGGCGCGGTGGCTGCATGGACCGGACTCGGCATGGATGCTTTTCGGGGTCTGTGCGTGCTTCGAGTCGTTGGATGGGTGCGGGAATCCCGATGCAGGGCCGGGGGTAGAGGAGGAGGGGAGTGGGGCCCACTTCACGGACGACAACGAGGCGGAGGATGATGGGGCCAGTTACAGGGTTACAGGTGAGTTTTATCTATCCTTTTATTCCCTCCGGAAGCAAAGCCACCGGACATGAACCCAAAAAATGAGGCATATCCAAAACTCAAGTGGGGGCACGCCAGAGGAAGCAGTGGGGGTTGAACGCCCACCATTGAAATGTTGGTGGGGCCAAGAAATTTTGGATCAGGCTACTGTTTGTGTTTCAGTTATCCCAGTGGTAATAACCTTATGAATGGTTCGGATGGCATATAAACATGACAGTGGCCCCTGCGAAGTTTCAACATTGTCTGTTTCCATCTCCACTTTTTCCTGTCATGTGACCTACTCGAGTTTTGGAACTGCCTAATTTTTTAGCTCATATTCTAATGTGAGCTGGTGAAACTAATGGACAGGGTGGATTTCTTACGGACATCATGGTGGGCCCCACCAGTTCCCACCTAAAGGGTTCCCTAGGACGACATAGGAAAATTGTGTCCACTTCTTACTGTCATGGGTGCTTTAGCTGTCAATTGTAGCCACATGTTTTCCAAGTGATGGATCAGTTGGTTAGGATCATCGGATTGGAATGGTTCTCTCGAACCGTAAGCAATCCATGATGAGGCCCACCAAATGAATGGGTCTGAATTGTTGATTGGTCCTGTTTTCCATAAATAATTGTCTGCTAATTTGATAGGATATCGATCAGACATTGAGGACTGTCCAATCAGTATGATTTTTGCACGTTGGCCTATGAAATTTGGTCAGGTCTAGTTGACCTTCCAGATTGATTGATTGGATGGTCCAGGTAACACAATGAAATGAGGAGCACATTTAATATGTCCCATGACTTGGGATTGTCTACATGGTCTGTTTAAATTTGATCACTCAGGATGGTATGCGTGGAGTGTTTAAATTTTATCTGGATTGTACATGTGGCGGGCCACACCTTGGATTATTCCATATGGCTAGAAAATCACTCTGACAGAACAATTTCAGCCATCTGATCAAGAATTTGCAGAACTCGCAGCAGTAAAAGAATATATGCACTCCACATTCAATGACCAACAAGCAATTGATCAGATTGCTATGGTCATTGTTCTGGTCGCAGAGAATTTTGGGCCATGGGCAGCAAGGTTTGGAAATCGGTTTCCGTGTACCTTACTGGTCACATATACTGATACAGTTGTATCGTTCTTGGGCGATCCTGTATGCACCGGGTCGCATCTACTGGTTTCAGATGATATCTCAAACCATGATGGGCAATCCAAGGGCCCAGCAAGGTGGATGGTTGAAATTGATTATTAAATCGTTTAAACATACAGTAAGCTATCACTCTCTTTTATGGTTTATGAAGAGCAGTAGGTCTGGAACACATTAGTAATGGCACCAGCCCTATGCGTGGCTGATTGGTGCACATTGTGATGATGGATCAAGACGGTCACCCTGTGACCTCATGGACAAGCCACAATCATCCAACCCCATCCCTTGTTTTTGGATGGTTGACAAAGGTTTAGATCAATGGTCCGGGAAGAAAAGGTCAATATGTATTTTTAAACAGATTCTGTTTCTCCCATTCATGAACTTGCCTATATACCTATCAATGGTTAGTCCAGAGTGATCAACGGATTACCTAGTTTATGATTTTTAAGTTGGTAACATTCACAAAATGGTAACCAAGGTATTTTGAATGCCGCCTTGTCTCATAATACAATGCAGAATCGATGTAATAGATAATTTATCTATTATGTAATGGATTATTTATTAACTAATTGATTTTAAACCAATCTATGTAGTAGGCTATTACATTGCTTCTGTGGGAGTTTTGTGCTCTCATTGCTGGTCCAAAACCCAGACAAAGAAGAGAGGAGGGTTGCGTCAGGTTGGTGGCCGGCATGGAACTTTTGCCATAACCATCATCATCATCATCATCATCTTGGATTATGATGATTATATCATTGGAAGTTTGGCTATGATAAGGAAACAAGTATCCATTGTTAATGGTTTTCCTTGTTTGTAGTAGGCTACATGTGTTTAACTTTCACTATTTCACTATTAATATTTTTATTTGTGTGAGAGTGCATACATAGGAGAATTATATAAAGATCACGTAGTCTGCTGTTTTATGGGTATTTCCTTCTTTTTTTAATCATGTGGATTTCATAATGAAAATGGATTTAATGATTTTTTTCTTGCATAAAACATGAAATGTGGAATGGCAGATCGGGATTCAGGCAGCTCACCCCAAATTAATTGGGATAAGGCTTAGAGGATGATGCCGATGACAAAAATTGAAAAGTAGCTCTTAATTGCTTAGAAAGTTTGTCAACTTCTGTCTATTTTAGTCAGTACCTTCTCACATGCATACTAAGTACGTACATAAGAAATGATCACTTGGACATTTCCAAACCATGGACACTTGGACATTCCAAACGGCCAATCTGGACTGTCCATTAGGTTCAGCACACACTTCTGGGGCTACTATGCAGATGACTCACCAGTCACATGATCTGATCCATCTATAAGTTGGGCCTACTTTTTTATAGCCTTCTATTTTTGTGTGTTGAATGGTTAGGATTGTTTGATAAAGTGATTCTTTTGAACCATAAGCAATCCATGATGAATCCCAACAAATAAGTGGCCCAAAATTTTATTGGACTTATTTTTACATGAATGATCTTGATTGTCCTCTTTGAAGGCTGTTGATCGATTGGTTAGAATTGTCCATGATTTTTGCATGGTAGCTCATGAAATGTATGCATATAATGCAAGCAGGTGGAAATGTTTTGGCTTTGGTAGTTAAGAACTCAGGACCTGTTTGTTTGCCACTTAAAAACGCGTTCATCACATTTTAGCTTCTTCTTTTTTTTTTGGGAGAATTAACGGAATTTTATTAAAAAAAAAAAAACTGAAAGGGAAAACACTCAGGGCAAACCCTGATACAAACCAAACCACCCCTTTGCAAACAAAAAATAGAGGCTAAAGCCTTGACACTCACAGCCTTTGAACATGAGGCCCATCCCATTACATCAGATTCTGCTATAGAAATCACTTTGGAAACAGTCGCCCTTTTATTTTGGAAGCATCTATCGTTTCTTTCCTCCCAAATGGCCCACAAAACTGCCAAATCGCCAAACACCACTCCACCTTTCCATCCCCTCCCACTCTGCTACCATGCCACGCTGACAAAAGCATATCCATTGAATCGGGCGTTGCCCACGTAACCTGGAAGTGAGAAAGAAAACACCGTACGCGAATGGCCAATGGATGAATAAATGGTCCACCGACTGCACATCTTGAAGGCATAATGAACATGTGTTTGCGAGAACCATCCCCCTCTTTGCAAGTTATCTATCATTAGTACTGTCTTTGTCCCCACCAACAAAGCAAAGGTTAGTACTTTTGAAGGGCCCCTATAAAACCAAACGTGATATGTATGATGATACACCTTCCTCGATTGACTCCTTCGGATCAACCTGAAGAAGGATCCAACAGAGTATCTCCTTGATTTTTGTTTCTGATCAAACCATCTCATTCTTCTTTCCTTCTATTGGCCGGACATTTCGAAGAAGCTCCAACATCTGCACCACCTCATCCGCTTCCTCGTTTGTCAAGTTCCTTCGACACGGGAGAACCCAAACTCCCTCCTCTCCAGGGTGGGAAAAATACCGAGCTATAAGAATATTCTTACTCGGCGCCAAATTGGCAAGCCTCGGAAACACTTCTTGCAACGACCTTCCCCCAAATCCACACATCTTCCCAAAAGCGGATCCTTGCGCCATCACTTAGTGAGAACCTCATCTCCTTCTTGAACATAGGCTTCAAGGAATTGATCACCCTCCACATCCCTGTTGCCCTATATAAAGATGATTTCTTGGCCCACCATCCCCCAACTTGGACCCTGGTATTTACTAGCAAGCACCTCTCTCCAAAAATTCCTTTCTTCCATCCTAAATCTCTAAAGCCACTTTCAAAAAGTGCAAGATTCATGTACTTCAAGTCTCAAGTCTCTTATTCATGTTCCCCCTTCTTCTAAAGGACAACAAACTTTGTCCCACCACAAAAGTGAAATTTGTTGTTTTCCATTGCATCTCTTCATAAAAAAAAGTCTCCTCAGTCCTCACTTTCTCCAACTTTTGTCTTTCCAAGACAGCTTGTGGGCACTTGAACAAGGACATTATGTATAGTGGAGGTTTGCCAATTCTGCTTTGATTAGAGTGTTTTTCCCTCCCAACAACAACAAATACTCACTTTTCCATTTAGACGACTTCCTCTCCACTCTTTCCACCACTTAATCCCACAAATGCTTGGTTGGCTTACCAATATAAAGGGGAAGACCAAAGTATGTCATGGGAAAAGTACCCACCCAACATCCGAAGATGGCTGTCAAGCGCTCCACTTCCTCCCTTTCCATACAAATGCCCAACATCTCGCTCTTTCGAATGTTGATCTTCAAGCTCGAAACAACTTCAAAACACCTTGCCTTTTTTCTCTCTCTGTTTTTTTGTTTTTGAATTGTCAACCTTCACTTCATCCGCTTCACAAAATAAAAGCATGTCGTCTGTGAATTGAAGATGAGAACACCTCACACCTTCCTTCACTTGAAACCCATAAATGAGACCATCATCTTGTCCTCTATCCAACATTCTGCTCAGAACCTTTGCCACCACAATAAATAAGAATGGAGATAGCAGAACCCCTAGCCTAAGGCCCCTAGAGGGCTTGAAAATACCTTTAGCGGATCCATTAACTAGGATCGAGAATCTTGTCGAGCATACACATTCCCTAAGCCACTTGCTCCATTTGTAGCCACACCCCGAACATCGAAGCGTATAATCTAAAAAAAATCTAATTATCGTGATCATAGGCGTTTTCAATATCTAATTTGCACACTAAGCCTTTTTCCCCTTATTTGTGTCTTGAATCGAGGAACTCATGCACCAAAAGAGCTGTGTCTAAAATTTGTCTTCCCTCCATAAAAGCTCCTTGAACTTGGGAGATTAACTATGTATTAGAGATTATGTAAACTTTTAGTTATCAAGATGATTTTTAACCCCTACAAAAGAAAAAAGATCTTTAATACATAAATTAGAATTAACTAAAGTGAGACGAACTCATCTTTAAGTGGCTACCAAAGTCATTTGGATGCCTGTAAAATTTTAAGTTGTACACTTTACACTTCAACTTTTTGTAGTCTGCCCTTTTGGCTTTATATTTTAAAGCAGTTGTAAACACTTTACACTTGTAACTCTTTTTAATCTGCCTGCTATCTGCAAGTTGCAGAGAGAGAGAGAGAGAGAGAGAGAGAGAGAGAGAGAGAGAGAGAGAGAGACCCGGGGGAAGAGACCATTGGGCCTGTAATTGGGTTACCTGCAATCTGAAACACGGCAAAATGCTAGGATTCTAAGTGGCTGTTTGTTTTCTTATTTACCTATGTAATTCCTTGGAAATTGGTAATAATTAATTACCCGTGTAATTCTCACACCATTTTTAATGTAGTCAGTGACAATTTACTTTTTGAACTCTAAAAACAAGGAAGGGTGCAAATTTCATGCGGGGCCCACTGTGATGTATGTGGCCTATCCATGTTCATCCGTTTTACCAGCTAATTTGAGGGCATGCGCCCAAAAGTGAGGCAGATCCAAAATTCAAGTGCACAACACAAAAGGAAATAGTGGGAATTGAAGGTCTATCGTTAAAAACTTCTTGGGGCCCCTAGAAGATTTGGATCAAGCTGATATTTGTGTAATCCCGTTATTCATGTTTGTGTGACCTTATAAACGGGTTAGATGACAAATAAATAATCTTGTGGGCTTTAGGAAGAAAAAACTTTTCAACGGTGGACGTTTTACGACCACTGTTTCCTGTGGTGTGGGCCACTTGTGCTTTGGATCAATCGTCATTTTTGGGCTCACACCCTAAAATGTTCTGGTAAAACTGATGGACAGCACGTATATGTCACATAAATCATGATGGGGCCCACAAATTAAAGTCAGTCCTTTTTGGACCCGCTTTTCGAGGCAAAAATACTCGTTAACTTCCAAACAGTCGTAAAAAGTAATAACGTCATCGTTGCAGGGTATTTACCTGGGACATGAAAATTAAATACCCCCTGAAGGCCCCTGTAACCTGTAAAATGTTTATGGCTTGTAAAGGGTTTACAAGCATCCAAACAGCCCCTGTAATGTCTTTACTCGTAAACCTGTTTACAACTAAAGGATTTTACATGCATCAAAGTGACACCTTAGTATTTTGAGCATTTCTTTTACATATTAATAATCTTTTCAAGAAATTTTCAAATTTATCAAATTGTTTGGAGAAATCATTTCCTAAATTATTTTAGGATAGCTTGTCAACTCTTTAGTGGGTGTAATTGTAAAATGTAAATGTTCAAGGGAAAAGATTCTATGCACATATTATGTGCTGACTTGATTTTCACCAACCTCCTGCTTCTCATGGGTGTTGTGTGCGGAATAACAAAATGCATTTCAAAATGAGATACCTGCCCAGTTTAAGAAATCAACCTCCTGCTTCTCATGGGTGTTGTGTGTGGAATCACAAAATGCATTTCAAAATGAGATACCCACCCATTTTAAGAAATCAAAATTTGAAATTCCTCTTGGTGTTCCAAGGTATTAAAAAATGGTTATGTAATGACCGAAACAGCTTGGGCCATTATGTGTTACGTGGGCGTAATGGCTTTTAAAAAAATTTGGACCGTATATAAGTCCCCTTTTGGGGGATGTTTTACAAATTCTCCACTTTTTTATTTTTTTGCTTACTGGGAATATTTTTAACCATTTTAGACTAGATTTGTGCAATCCTTGAAGATTAAAACACAAGATTTAAACTGTTTAAAAAAAAAATCAAAGATTCGAGGCTGAATTTGGGGGGGAAAAAAGATAAAAATTCTTTTCTTTTTATTTTTATTGCTATAAATTTATTGATTCAACATTGTTTTACCAAATCAACCAAATATTGCTAGATTTGTATTCAATTTGGCCATGTTTGTATAATTTTTTTAATTTTTGTTGGTTTTTATATAATTTTTGGCAATTTCTATTTTTTTTTTTAATATTTGGAGTGTAAATTGTAATTGTGTGTGTGTGTGTGTGTGTGTGTGTGTGTGTGATTTTTGGTATTTTTTTTTATATAATTTCTAGTCATTTTTGGAATGAATGGTGCTATATTTATTTTTTACTTTTTTCCTCAAATTTCTTGAGGGGAATAATGTTAAATGCTTAGGGACATCCATCGGTAGTGTTTTTCAGCTCATTTTTTGTTTGTTTGTTTGTTTGTTTGTTTATTTATTTTTTATTTTTTATTTTTTTAATTTCTGGTCATGTTTGGAATGAATAGTGCCAGATTTATTTTTTATTTATTTTTCTTAAATTTCTTGAAGGGAATAATGTTAATGCTTAGGGATATGCATTAGTGGAATGAATTTTGGCTAGTCGTGGGGTCATTTAAGTGGTCCTAAATCCAGTTGTTTCTATTCTTTCGAATTTAATTTATTTTTTTCCTCAAATTTCTGGAGGGAAATGGTGTCAAATGGTTAAAGATATGCATCAAGCCATTTTGGAGACATTTGAATGGGTCCTAAATCAGCCCAACACTATTCATACGAATTTAATATTTAATTTTTTTTGAGTTTCTTGAGAGAAATGGTGTCAAATTGTTAGGAATATGTATGAGTAGGATAAATTCCAAAATTTTCATGCATTTCAGGCAGTGTTGGGGCATTCTTGTTGTCCCAAATCGGCTTGACACTATTTATCGAATTTTATTTTTTATTTTTTCCTTGAATTGCTTGAGGGGAATGGTGTTAAATGGTTAGGGATATGTATTAATAGGATGAATCACATGAATTCCATGAATTTTGGCCCATTTTAGGGTCATGTGAGTGGCCCCAAATCAAATAACATTATTCATCTGAATTTAATTTTTTTATTCTCTCTTCAATTTACTTGAAGGAAATGGTGTCAAATAGTTAGGGATACGAATTAGTGGGATGAGTTCTACAGATTTCATGAATTTTCGGGCCATCTTGAGGGTAGCCCGAGACAACATTCTTACAAAGAATGGCCTGTTACACCATCATAAAATGTTAAAAACCAGAAAAGAATACATGCTCGTCCAATTTTGTTTTTGTGTGTGTGTGTGTGTGTGTGTGTGTGTGTGTGTGTGTGTGTGTGTGTGAATCTTGGACAAATGGGCTTTGTCTTGCTTTCCCTTCTTTTCATGGTTTTTCCATGTTTGACTTGCAATGTTATTTCTCACATTTTTGGAAGAACTGTATTGATGGGGTGTCATTTCCTATACTATCACAAAAATCTCGAGATGCCCCATTTTCTTATGGTTCTTCTTACGTCACTTGCTGGGAGTGGCAGTCTTTACATTCTCATGTTGCCTACATTCTGCATTTTGTGATTTGTGTGATTGTATAGGTTTTAATTAGCAAAAAATTGAAATTGGGGGCATTGCAGGTGTTCCAGCTGATGGTCGATGTCTATTTAGAGCTATTGCCCATGGGGCTTGCTTGATTAGCGGGAAAGAAGCTCCAGATGAAACCCGTCAAAGAGAACTTGCTGATGACCTAAGAGCTCAAGTCAGTCCCCCCTTTCTTTATTACCATCGACATCACTTCTTTCTAGTCACTAGAGTCAGAGACCAGAATCCTCTTGCAAAATTCAGAATGACTGCATAATTTTGCTTCATGCCAAGGAGGTCTCCATTAGACGACCTCCATGGCAAGCCAAGGTATGCAAGATCCATGCCATTCATCCTGTGGGGCCCACCTTGAGAATGCTCTATCATGGATGATGGCCTGGTTAGTTAATCAAATGATTTGCATATGTATGTTGAATACAGACCACTGCCACTTCTCTGAGCATTTTTTTTTAAACACATGTTGCATATGAGTCAACCAGCCTAGTTTTGGGCTTCAATTCCACAGTGGGACACACCTGATGAGTGGCTAAGTTCTTGCACATTTGGTGCTGGTGCTTGGACTGCAAATATTGTCTTCTGTCACATCAATTTCTCTACAGTTTTGTTGACTTAAAACCAGGCAGGCCTGCTCATAGCAATACGGGTATATTATTTTGTAGGTTGTGGAAGAGCTCTTAAAGAGGCGTGATGAAACAGAAAGGTAACCTATCAGTTTATTGATGGAAAATATCTTGGTTTGGGTTGGGACTTTAGCACTGGATGCAATAAATGCATCTTATTAATTCCTTACTTTATTCAGCTTCATTGACGGAGATTTCGATGCGTATGTGAAGAGTATCCAACAACCCTACACATGGGCAGGAGAGCCCGAGTTGCGGATGGCTTCACATGTTCTTGGGTGAGTTCCAATTTCAACATTCCCTTGGACGGCTGTAGTTTTTAAGGCTGTGACGATCTCTCTCATTGGGACTAAACAGTTTCCTAGTATGAATGTGAATCAACTGTAGTAAAATGCCTTATATTGATTCTCTTGTTTTGGCATTGAGAAATGTGGTGGCGATTCACACAAGGACATATTGAAGAGGCAATTCACCTCATACATACCAATTTGGCACGTGTGTGAGGTACAAGCCACTCATCTGGTGGGGGCCACCGTGAACATTTCTTGGCCAAAAGACCTCTTCCCATAAGGTGGGCTGCATGCATGCATTGAGTATAAAACGTTGATCATCCATTTTTCTCATACATGTTGCTTACTTGATGAGTAGACCATCGTGATATTTGGGCCAATGTCTGTTCATGGGTCACCACTCCCTGCTTAACCAGAATCACCATCAATCTTGGTCAGAAAATTATCATTTCATGGATTTCTACAAAATTTTAAGTATTTTTTCCCCTTTGTGAGTGCAGAACTCCAATATCCGTCTTCATGATTGATCGAAGTTCAGACAGCTTGATAAATGTAGCAAGCTACGGCAAGGAGTATGGGAAAGATACTGACAGCCCTATCAAGGTGTTGTTTCATGGGTATGGTCACTACGACGCCTTGGAGGTTTTCTCAGGTTGAAATATGTAGAATCTGCGTATAAAGAAATTTTGTTAGATCCGAACTGGTTGAGTTCCATTGGATGCTTTTGGCGAGAGATTTGGCTCAGCTAATCAAGAAAAAAAACAATAAGCTTGAACTGCTCAGAAGGTAGATTTAGCCATTTAGGTAAAAGGGTTGTTTCCAACCTTGTAGATACAAGACATTTGTTGATTATCCGACACAATAAAAATTTCTTGCATTTTTTCAAGAGTATTGTTCATGACAGCCAAATGGGTTCTCCGCTGTTTGCATTTCCCAGTGAAAAGGTTGTTAGCTTTTGGATTTGCACTTATACATAGCTTCAATGTCAAGATGATTCCACTGGTTTGATCCATCTGATGGGATGCGGGCCACATTTTCATGGCTCATCCAGATTTGTTTGAAATTTCATCAATTTGAGTGTAAATCTTCAATTTGGATTCTTCTAAAGTGGATGTCTATAGATGATGGCTGATAAGCCTGGTGAGATATTTTTGCCAAAAAGCTGAAGGTCGACATGAATAAGGTTTTGAACCTTTAACAGGAAAGCAACTGATTGCTGTGGAAATGTAAGATTTTAGCAAGGTTCGAGGGAAAGAAGAGGAATATCTTGTGGAGTATAATTAGACTGAGCCAATTAATCAATAAATGTTCTTTTCTATTACAATAGTACATCATTGAATACTTTCTTCTTGTGTTTGATACCATTACTTGATTTCATGCTTTCAGTGTGTGCACCTGGATAGCCTATTTTTGAAAATGACAAAAATGTCCCTAAGAAGTGAAAACCATGACAATGATTTGAACTGTTAAAAGTATTGTGTATCTCAATATGGATGGACAACAACCTAAACCGTTCAACAGTAGGTGATTAGTGATTTGGACAGCCTAAGAGTAGGTAAATAGCTATCTGAACTGTTCAAAAGTACTTAGAACAATGATATGGACCATTCTAAAAGGCCTGAACAACGATCTAAACTATTCAAGTGTAGGTGGACAGTGTTGTGCACCATTCCATAATAGTGGACAGCAATATGGACTAATCCTTCTATCAATATATGCAAAGATGTAAGCACCTCTCAGGGTATTTTTGTTGTTTTCATAAATATGCTAACAGTTTTTATTTGGATTTGACAGAAAGTGGTAAAATGAGTAGTCTTCTCAGAAATATGAAAGTGGTAAAATGAAGAGTCCTCTCAGAAATAATATTTGGAATTTCACAGATGAAGGGATCGAAGAGGTCTCTATTTCAAAGATTGGCTCACCCTTTACATAACTTGAACAATTTACTGGCTATCTAAACATAGACAATCATTTACAGCTTACAGCCAAACGGGATAGGCTGTAAATGGTTTATACCTGTAAATCATTTACTGGCATCCAAACAACCCCTAACCTTTAATAGAGGGTTTTTAATTCAAAATAACACTCCTGTTAGATGAAGGCTAACTTGTAACAAAGGTTTTTCAATCCAAAATAATCCTCTCAAAATCAACATTAACTTGCAATGAAGGGAATTCCAATCTAAATTACCCATTTTAGAACCAGGTTACCCTTTTCAAATATGCAATACAAAATTTTAAAAAAAAAAAAAAAAAAAAAAACCCTCTTTCTAGGACACAGGTTGGGTAATATCCCACTAAGACGCAGCAAAGAGAGATGACATCGTGGGATTTGATTGGCCTGTAGGCCTTCGTCAAAGATGGGGACCACGTAAGGCATGTTGAAAAGTTGTTTGGTCGAGTACTCGATTGGAACCCATCTCTAATAAAGGCTTGCGGGCCAACTAAATCCCACTGACTCGTCCGTCTCCCACCATGCCTTGCATCTATGTCCCCTTTCTAAACCAACAGTAAACCCTTGTCACGATCTCAAAGGTTTAAAGAGCTCAGCTTTACAAGTTCCATCAATCCTAGGGCTTTCAGGGTATTGGTTAGGTTCTTAACAATTGATATCAGAGCCAACATCATGTCCTATGTTTGAATCACATAAGGGGTGACCTGTGGCAAGGGTGGATTAGAGTAAAAGCTGTCACAGTATGGAAAGGGCATACCAGAGTGAAAGTCATTGTGGCACTATGGCATAGAAAGGGCTACTTGGATAACCACAGTGCAACCACTGGGGCTGATGGAATGTGTAAAGTTAGGCTCTTTAAACCCCTGGGATGGTAATAACCTGTACTTAAAAGGACTTCAATCATATTTCCCTTAAAAAAGGAAAAGAAAAATGATTGGCCCAGGAAAGTTCAAGAGAACTTTTCAAGATGCCGAGTCCTGCAATATGTTGCCCTTCTAAGCTCGTTGACAGCTCTTGAAGTATCTTCCTCATGCCTCCTCTTTATTAAATCAAGGGGCACCTCTTATAGGAGCCATTCTTAAGAGCTGATTCTTCGAAGAGCTTTAGCAGTTCTTCTATGGCATCTACATCAGTACCTTAATTTCACGATAACTAAAGAAGATTCGCAGGGTGTCATAGTGCACCTTCCCCAAGTCAATGCATCCAAGTCCAATGATGAGAACATGGACCAATGTTATAGAGTTCTCACAGGACCTCTTCGCAGAAAATCAGAAATGTATGCATCTAACATCTTTGAAGAAAGGGTTATTACGATTGAAGATCATTAGAAGATCATTAGAAGATTCGCATTAGATCTAAAGATCATTAGATCAACAAAACATTCATCTAACATCAAACATCTAACCCCAATGTAGATTTGCATTAGAAGATCATCCAGAGCAATATTGCACGATTGAGGCAACGTCACTTCAGAAATCATTTTTGGAGTAACAATGATGAACTTTCTTCCATTTAAGAGTTGTTGGTTCTAATATGCAGAGATAGAGATATAGCAGAAATCCAAAAATAATAAATTAGAAATAACAAGAGAAGAAGCTGGAGAGTTGAGGTACGTTACAGTCGCTGTCTTAAAGACTAGATTTGCCCTCACAGGAAGATGGTCCTGATGCACAGGGTCCCAGCAAGTCTGCCCCTAAGATATAACAGCTCTCCTCCACAAGATGGACGGCTTAGATCTAGTGCACTCTTGATCACATGCACTCGAACTGACTTGTCCAACAAGAGAGTTGCAAAGAAAGGAAGAGGACAACATAGAATTTTCTTTTTATGATTTTCAAAACACAAAGATATCTTTATAAAAGCAAAGCAGGCAACCGCTGGGGCTCGAGGTGCATGTGGCAATTATAATAAATACATGACGGCGCATGCGCATCTACAATAAATAGGTAGGTGGACAGTTGTACTCTTGTCCTCTTATGAAGAAAAAAATAACATGTGCAGAGAAGACCAAAAGTGTCCGATTAAAGACACGCCACCCCACACCACACTGCACCATGCCTAGCCATGCCACATCCATGGCCGCAATGCGTGCAAGATTGGTCCATTGACATACCTTTGTTTTCTAATACAAAGGATTAGTAAGGGGTTTTAATATAAAGACTTAATTTTTCAAACCACTTTCTAATGGGGGACTAAACTAAACCCACAAAGGAAAGTAGGTAAATAAAGGCAAAAACTAAATTTCTAAGATTTTTCAAATCTATTATTTTAAATTAACAATCCCTCACAATTTCAAAAAATCAAGGAAATGAATGAAAGCAGTTGGGCAATTCAACAAAATGAAGTGCATCAACAAAGGTGTCTAGAAGATTTGAACCTTGCCTAGTGTAAATATGCCTGGTTTGTTGGGAGAGAGCAATATAGAGTTTTGAACTAATCCTCCATAATAACAACGCAAACATATCACACGCACAACATTTCAGAGTAGCTTGAATTTCTAAAGCCAAGCACGTTAAGACCATGTTCTAAATCCCAGTTTTATGAGAGCTCTAGAGAATGTTCCAATTCTCATAGAAAATGGCCATACTTCCACACTTATATAAGTAAGTGCATCCGAGATGTACCTGCAGCTAGACATCTCATTGTATCACAGTTATTGAACTCACTAAGGACATAGTCCAACATTTCTCGATACAGGTCAATGCACTACTACACCATAGGAATGGGGTTCTCATAATTTATATGTAGTGTGGTATCAAATCACTCAAGATAACTTGTTATTGCCCATTGAATCTAGTTCTTAAATCTCTAGTCATATATGTTAGGTTCTCACTGTCGATGATTTATCTAATTAGAACTCAACCCCATTTCCCTCAATGTACTCATCACTAACTCTTTGGCTAGCACTTTAGTTAGTGGATCAGTTAGATTCTCTTTAGACCTTACAAAGTCAATTGCAATTATCCCATCTTGGATCAATTGTTTGACTAAGTTATGTCTCAAGCGTAAATGTCTGGACTTTTCATTATACGTCCTATTATTTGCCTTAGATATTGCAGCTTGGCTATCACAATACAATGCAATTGCCACTACTGTTTTACCCCACACAGGTATATATGAGAGAAGGTTTTTAAACCATTTAGTTTCTTCTCCTGTTGTTGTAAGAGTAATAAACTCGGACTCTATCATGAATCGAGATATACAAGTCTGCTTATTGAACTTCCAGGATACCGCGGCTCCACCAAGAGTAAATACATAACCTCTAATGGATTTGAATTCCATTGAATCTGATATCCAATTTGCATCACTGTATCCCCCTAGTACAGCTGGATATCTAGTATACCTGAGACCATAGCTACAAGTCTTTTTCGAGTACTGCAATAATCAATATACAACATTCCAGTTATCTTCTCCAAGATTACTAGTGTATCTACTCAGTTTACCAATTGCATATGTAATATCGGGTCTAATGCAATTCATTAGATACATTAAATGCTCAATAATACTAGAATACTCAAGTTGTAATACACTATCACCTTCATTTTTACACAACTTCACATGATGATCGAAGGGAGTGCTTCCAGGTGTACACTCTAAAAGATTATATTTTTTCATAATTTTCTCTACATGGTGAGATTGAGATAAAGTAATTTCATTGGAGTCTTTCATAATTTTGATTCTAGGAATCATATCTACTTCTCTCAAATCTTTTGTGTCGAATTGTGAATTAGGAATGATTTAGTCTCATTCACCACATCAATGTTTGAAAAAAAATCAGCATATCATCCACATACAAACAAATGATAATACATGCATTTTCAAATAGCTTGTTATATACACATTTATCTGATTCATTAATTTGAAAATCGTTTAACAACAAAACTTTGTCAAATTTCTCATGTCATTGCTTTGGAGCTTGCTTGAGCCCATAAAGAGATTTAATCAATTTGTATACCTTATTCTCATAACTTTTTATCACAAACCCTTCGGGTTAGTCAATGTAAATCTTTTCTTCTAATTCTCCATTTAAGAATACAGTTTTCACATCCATTTGATAGATCACTAGATTATGAATAAAATCAATAGCTATCAATACTCGTATGGTTGTGATCTTGGTCACCGGTGAATACATATAAAAAAAGTCAATACCTTCCTTTTGCTAATACCCCTTAGCCACAAGCTTAGCCTTGAATTTCTCAACAAACCCATCTGATCTTAGTTTAGTCTTAAAAATCCATTTACAACCTATGTGTTTGCTACCAAGAGGTATGTCTACCAATTCTCAAGTATTATTATGCAATATCGAGTTCATTTCACTGTTGACAGCTTCCTTTTAAAAAGTCGCATTAAGAGATCTCATAGCTTCAATATATGAGGATGGATTATCCTCTGCAAGGAATGTGTAAAAGTTGGGTCCAAAGCTTTTCTTAACTCTAGCCCTCTTACTTCTTCTAGGTTCCAAAGGCTTATCTATTTGTCATTTTTTACATTAATCCTTATGGCCAAATCTACTTCTACAGAAGAAGTAGCCTTAGATTTTCCTGGGAATATATTTTAAAAGAAATCAGTATCTAAGGATTCAATGATAGGAATCAACCTTAATATGATTATGAGACTTCAAAACCAAGAATCTATGAGCCTTACCATTTTGAGCATAGCCTAAAAATGCACAATCTAGGATTTTATCCCCTAATTTTATTTTCTTGGGTAAAGGTAGCCCTACCTTGGCCAGGCATCCCCACACTTTAAGATATCCCAAATTTGGAGGTTTTTTCTTCTAAAATTCATAAGATGTTTTATTAAAATGCTTATGAGACACGATTAAGAATATGACAAGCGGTTAGGAGAGCTTCTCCCCATAGATTAAAAGGCAAACCAGAATTAGAAATCATAGCATTCACCATGTTCATTAGAGTCCTATTTTTCCTTTCAGCTATTCCATTTTGTTGAGGTGAATATGATGCAGTTACCTCATATATAATCCCTTTTAATTCACAGTAAGATGTAAAGTCATGGAAAAGGTATTCCCCGTCTTAATCGGATCTAAGAACTTTCACCTTTCTTTCTAATTGATTTCTGCCTCATTTACAAAGGTTATGAATTTATCTTTGGCTTCATCCTTACTCCTGATCAGATATACTTTAGCATATCTGGAGTAATCATCTATGAATGTTATAAAGTATTTCTTTCCCTCACGAGTCATAATTTTTTTAAGGTCGCACTTATCACTGTGAATCAAATTTAGGTCTTGGTTGTTCCTTTTAACTCTTTTAAATAGTTTTCTGCAATGTTTAGATTGTATGCATATTTCACATTTGTTTTGATTTTTTCTTTCCACTTCAGGAATAAGCCTCATGAAAATTATGCTTTCAAGATAATGATAATTCACATGTCCTAGTTTAGTATGTCATACATCAAGAGACTCAATTATGTAAACGAAAGAGCTAACACCATTATGATTCATAACACTAAGTTTGAACAACCCATTAGGTACATAACATTTTCCAACAAAGGTACCGTTCTTAGTGATAACATATTTTTCATATTTAAAAACTAACTTGAACCCATTCTTATCAAGAGTAGAATCAGAGACAAGATTCTTCCTAAGGTCCGGTACATGCAGCACGTCCTGAAGAGTCAACACCTTTTCAGAGGAAAGTTTCAAGCTTACATTTCCATTGCTAACGACCTTTGCTTTAGGCGAATTCTCCATGAATATGTCTCTAGCATCCTTTACCTTCTCGTAAGAGGAAAAGGCACCCCGGTCATAGCATAGGTGCTTGGTGGCACCTAAGTCAATCCACCACTCATTAGAGCTACAAGCTATGCGTGCTTCAGTAATAACCACCGCAAACTTTTCGATTACATTAACGTTATCTTTCTCCTTCTTGTCACCTTTGGGAACCTACATTGTTTTGCAAAGTAACCTTTCTTTCCACATGCATTGCACCTATTATTTTTCTTATTATTTTTGTCAATTTTCTTGTTCCTTTGGCCATATGAATCATTTTTCAGTGTTGGTTCAGACCTTCGGTTTTCTTTGCTCTTTTGGTTATTTTTAGCAAAATGGGCCTTAGTTGCAAATTCTGACTCTAGAGAATGTTTATCATGGTTTCTTGTCTCTTCTTCGATTAGTATGTGAATGATGAGATCATTCAGGCTCATATCGTTTCTCTTATGCTTAAGAGAGTTTTTATATTCTTTCAAAGATGGAGGAAGCTTCTCGATTATTACAGCAGCTTGAAAATTCTCATTAATCATCATACCTTTGGAGGAGACCTCACGGACTATCTTCTGTAGATCATACACCTGATCTATTATAGACTTATCATCAGACATCTAAAAATCAATATAGCGACTTACTATATACTTCTTCGTTCCAGCATCCTTTGTTTTGAATTTCTTTCTGAGATGTTCCCACAGTTCCTTAACCGTAGAGAAATGATAGTATATGTCATAATTGTCATTAGTCATTGCATTGAGAATGTGATTACGGCACAAATAGTCATCATTCTTCCATTTTGATTACTCAACAGATGCCACTGGTTCATTCGCCTCAAGCGATGGGGTAAATTCTTTGATAACGTAAATCAGCTCTAGGGTAGTTAGATAGAACTCCATTTTCTGTTCCCATCTCTTGAAGTTCTTCCTATTAAAAATCTCAATTATAGGAGTCTTAGAAATGGTAGCCATAGTATTGAGATTTTTTAGAGAAAAATCTGTCTTTAAATTGTTGGTTCTAATATGCAAAGAAATAGCAAAAATCTAAAAATAATAAATCAGAAATAACGAAAGAAGAAGCCGAAGAGCTGAGGAACGTTACAGTCACTGTCTTAAAGATAGAATTGCCCCCACATGAAGAAGGTCCTGATGCACTGGGTCCCAGCAAGACTGCCCCTGGGATACAACAGCTCTCCTCCACGAGATGGACGGCTTAGATCTGGTGCACTCTTGATCACAGGCACTCGAACTGAGTTTCCCAACAAGAGAGTTGTAGAGAAAGGAAGGAGAGAAGATAGATTTTTTGGGATGATTTTCAAAACACAAAAGATACCTTTATAAAAGCAAAGCAGGCAACCGTTGGGGCTCGAGGCACATGCGGCGGCTATAACAAATGCATGACAGCGCATGCTCATCTACAATAAATAGGTAGGTGGGCAGTTGTACTCTTGTCCTCTTATGAAGAAAAAAGACAAAACATGTGCAGAGAAGACTAAAAGTGTCCGATCAAACATCGCACCGCGCCTCGCCACTCCACGACATGGCCGCGATGCACGCTCACATGCGAGGTTGCTCCCTTGGCATACCTTTATTTTTCAATACAGAGGATTAGTGAGGAGTTTTAATATAAAGACTTAATTTTCTAAACAACTTTCCAATGTGAGACTAAACTAAACCCAAAAAGGAAAGTAGGTAAACAAAGGCAAAAACCAAATTTCCAAGATTTTTCAAATATATTATTTTAAACTAACAAGAGTTGTGTGAGGAGCTAAAACTACACAACAATGGAGAAAATGACTCCCACTCACTCACTGATTCTATAAAAAAAAAAATTGATGTAAGGGATCTAGTTATGAAGGAAGAAGGAATTAGGCACCACCTAATTTCTTAGTCTCCAAATAAAAAATGCTAAAATTGAAGGACTAAGATGTTCCATTTCATTAAGAAGAACAAAAACTTAAACTTAAACTTGAAATTAAATGATAGTATTCTACTCCCCCAAGTGTTGCTCTTAAATCTTTACTATAATCCGAGCTCTTTGTATGAAGAACATCAACTGCTAGAAGCAGTAGCTCAATTCAAATGATTCAAGGCGAGACTTACTCTGGTCATCTACTTTTTCCTTCTCCTTTGCGCTTATCTTCTTTCTCCTTCTTTGCTAATTCTCTCTTTCTGATGTTTCTTTCTTTCAATTGTTCTTTATGGTGTCTAATCTCAGCATTTTCAAATTCTTAGAATCAAAGGCCTAGAACTTGAGAAAATAAAGCCTATTTATAGAGATGAGCAGTAACATTCATAAAAAATTGAGAGAATAATCTAGGCATTAGTAAGGGTAAGTACAAAATAAGGTTTTAAAATCCTAATCCTAGTATACAAGGACAAGACTGTAATGGTTCAAATATGGAGATAAGATTTTCTACAAGGAATCTTTAAAAATTTCTAGCTTTAGAGGGCAGTTGTGGGATGTTTAGTTTTATCATGGCATTTGGGCAAATTTTCATCATACATGAATTCAGATTCATGTTTAGAGGTAGCAATTAAGCTAAACTTTAGAGAGAAACTTAGTTTAATTTGAATTTAACATGAAATAGAAAAAATGTTAAAAAATAAAGAAAATTAAATCACGTAAGATCCTTCATCAATGGGATGAAAGACCAAGCCAAACAATGCATAATCATCATCAAGATCAGGGTTACAACACTTAGTATATAAACTAATTGACTGAGTTTCTGATGGGCAGGATCCAATTAAATCGGCAAGCCACAGAGCATACGCCCAAGTCAACAGCATTGTGGATGTGGTGCAATAAGCTAAGCAGGGGGGTTGAGAAGGGAATAAATGTTGCACAATGTTAATGTTGAGGTTAGACGAAGTTGATTAAAGAACTGGATGACTGGATGGACGGACGTGTCACAAGCATTAGCTCGAGTGGATAAGGCTGAGGCTTGGAGGGTTTGGGAGACTCGTACTCAGGCTAGGCTAGGTTGGACTAGAGCTGGACTCTCTCTCTCACTCTCACTCTCACTCTCACTCTCCTTGGTGGAGGGATGGAAAACAAATTAAAGAGGGAGAGGCTTGATGGGGGCTTAAATTCTCTAAGATGGGGGTTTTCTAAATGGAAGGGGATGATTCAAATGAGAGGGGGAGGGGGCTATTTATATCCCCTCAACTTGATTTTTTGGTAATTCCTAGGAAATCCAGGGGTAAAAGATGGTGCAATGGCTGAGATTCAAGATTGCCACATGGCATAATTTGGGCGATTGGATAGGTTGGTAAAAGGGTGATTTTAGGCCCAAAGGAGGGGCAGAGTGGTCTTTTTGCACTATCACTCATATTAGGGGCAAAAAGCGGAGTCTCACACGCTTAGGAGACGTCTCGCCAAAGGACAGAGGGTGCCCCGTGGCAGGCGGCGGGTGACCTGCCACCCGAGCCTCTAAGCACTCGCTGCTTTAGCAGGGTGCCTCCCAGATACGTGTGGGAGCTCCGACTTCTGCTATGTTCGTTTGTTATCTCCCCTGCAAACCTCCGTAGGCCCTTAGGTGGGCTTTTGGGCTTGGTTTTAGATAAGCTTGGGTTCTAGCTTGACTAGGTGGGTTGGCTGGGTTCTTAACCAGCGAGTTGACTTGACATGACTTAGTGAGATGACTCAGTGAATTAACTCGGTGATTCAGGTTTTAAGAGACTTCTAGGGTTTTCAAATTCTTGGTTTTTTCTAGTTTTTTAGGCTATAGTTCGAGTTAATGATTTGACTCAATGGTTTAACTAGGTTAAGGGTTTGGATGGGGTAGGTTCAGGATTGGGTTTGGGTTTGGGGGCTTGGACGTCCATCTGAACCGTCCAATCTTGATCAACTTATCGGCTTACGGTGGGGTGTCTATAGATGCCCCTCGTTGGCAGAGGTTGTGAGCAACCGATTGCTAAAGCAAGTGGACACCCCACCCTTCTTAGTCAGTACTGAATGTGGTTTGGATTCATTGCTTGCCTTTGTATATGCGTCAGATGATTGTCTGAAAATAGATAACTCGCACATGTCGCGAGGGTTTGGGGAAAACGTTGCGATTGTCCCTGCATTGGTGGCAATATAGGTACCCAATCGCAACCCTTTCACTCCTGATTGGTACTAACATCGAAAAGGTACAGTGGAGCCCCTACGCTCCAGACGGCCTTACAAGGTTACTGACCCTGAAGTAGATTGTCCGTTGCTTCCCATATCACCCCAGGAGTACTTTTTTCGCTTGATCGTCGAAAGTGGTTTACTTATACTGCGCTTCGGGCGGCTTTACGGGAGATCTCACTACGCCGACTTGGACTCGGTCAAGTTTCACAAGTATCCATGCCTAGGTATGTGTGGGTGACATGTTTCCACTCAATCTATTGGTTTTGATACTTAGGTTACAATCCTTTGTTCCCACCCTTTTAAGATGGTTTCTTCTAACTGGGTTTAGGCCTACCATCGGCCTCCGCATTATTTAGTATGACCGCTCTAACATTTGAGTTTAGATTGTTCGTACTTAGAGTGCATTCTAATTGATAGTCTCCAGGGAAACCACGAGACGTCAGATTTTATTTGTTTTTGCGTTGTCTCCCACCAAGAGGTATGGAAAACCTCTTAGTGCCTCGAAAGTCGGGTGCACACTGGGGAAAATATTTTTGATGTTTTTGGAGAAAGACCCACTTTGTGGAGTGATTCTCCATGGGGTTTTTATTGCAAAAAGATTTTTCTAGAGAACATTCCAGCTTTATGTGCCTCCACTGGGGATGCCTTATGGGGCTTTAAGATGTCAGTTTTCATTGAAAACATGCAAAGTATGGATGGATTTGATGCAATGGATGCATGAGTATAACTTGTTATTTTGCAACCCAATGGCTGAGATTGCCTCCGCTGGGGATGCGTGAGATTTTAGATTTTATCTTTTTTAGGGCTTTGTTCCACATAGTGCTGGTTTTGGTCAAGATCACGATCTTTGATTGACCAGGTTCGTCATCCTAATTTCAGCTCCTCTGTGGGTTTTATGAGACAATTGCTTTTTATTGCCTGGGTATTTGGGTGGCTGTGATCAGGCTAGACTCCGCTGGGAATGTTTTTTAAGGTTTTTTATAGTTGTAATTGAGACTTATAATCCACCAAGGATAAGGGAATGAACTTTCTCAATCGTTGTGATCAAGATTCTGGTTTTTGCTTTAAGATAGTTGATTTTTCTTCCACCATCTCACGACATAATTAGGTTTGCTGGGGGTAGGGCGAATCTAATCACTATAACTGGTCAAGATTCTGACAAAGATTGATCAGTTCCATTGTTCCACTCGATGATCAAATTTTCTAGAGACATGATCGGTTTTCCCTAGGGATTATAGTCTTATTTTGCTTTTTGAAGTGCAGGGATAAGTTATGGAATTTTCATCCACTTTCAGCTTCTATTACTGATAAGGCGCTCGATCCATTTTATGTCAGCGAGCAAGACAAGCACACACAGTTCAGTGCCATAATTTTACGTCTTTGTATGACATCAAGATTGATTAATTGAGGGTTTAAGGCCAACACACCCACAAAGTTGCTTATTCCTCTTGTGCAATGCACATAGACCACGTATCATCCGACGGACTCCTTCGGCCACTAGATGGACCACATCCTCACCTTTTCCGTGATCAATCCAGTTTGGGGTCTTACACTGCTCATTATGCCATGAGGGTGTGCTTCACCTCCTAGCTGCCTTAGTCCCCTTGATGACTTTCAAGAGCAGGGAACATCCGTCGATTTCAACAGTGACTTCCACTCAAGATTGTCTATCACGGTGCATTCAATACGAACATGATCTGGTTTTGGTCTCTATTTTTGTAATTTTTTAATTGGTTTCAAAGACCTATACGATCAAGTGTCAACCATGTCCGGAAATTTTTTGAAAAGTCCCCAAGAAATTAATCTTAGTGTAGTTTAAGATCTTCGGACCACCGTGGATCGACCTGGATCTTTAAAATCAATGTTGGAAATATTTTTGGTTTTTGGAAGTGATCTAGACGATTTGATCGTGAATCGACAGTCATGATCGATGCCGGTTTTTATTAGAAATATTTGAAAAATATTTTTGATATATTTTTTTAAATGATCTGAATGATCGGATCGTGAATTGACGATCACGATCGACGATGATTTTTATTGGAAACTTTAGAGAATATTTTTTTATATTTTCTTGTATTTTCTCTCTCCTCTTGAATTTCTCTTCAAATTCTCATGAATTTCTCATGAGATGTACTTTTTGCTCAGATTTTCAAAACTTCCCACCAATATTCAAATTCTCTCTTTTACTCTTCCATCAAATCACCTGCCATTTTCGTGCAAGATTCTCTTGCATCTCATCTTCCCAAAGGGGAGAGGCCACATCGAGTCGGGGGAGGAGAGAGAGTGCGGGCGGTGGGTGACCCGCCCCCCGGACCTCTATTGTCCAGCTGCTCGAGCTGGACTGCCGGTTCGAGGGGTGACTTCAACATGGTTATAAATTGGGGCTAACCCCCTTCGTCCAGCAAGCTCTCTTTCACTCTTTCCTTCTTCTCTTCTCTCTTTTTAAGTTTAGTTTTCTTTCCATTCGGGTGGAGCCTTTGGTGTTTTGGCAAGCTTAAGACAGCAAGGAGGTGCTGCCCAAGTGGTGCAAGGTAAGCTACTCTCCTTCTTCATTCATTTCCTTCTTCCTTCTCTTTCTTTCTCCTCATGCTTTACTCATACATGCTTGGTTTTGTTTGATTTTCAAGGTGGGACTTTTGGCCGAGTGTGGCCAGATTTGAGACAAGCTCGGTGCATTTTTAAAGCTCCATTGAAGGTGGTGACAAGCATGGAGAATTTGAGGCCTCTTTTCTCTTGAATTTTCTTCTCTCTTTCTTTATTTCATTTTTCCACCTCCCCTGTAGAAGGTGGCAATATTCCCATGCACATGCATGCTTCATGGGGATTTTGCCATCTTAAGAGGTGTATTTAGGTCCTGTATTCAATGGGCCCAAAGCAAGGCCCGGTACTTGTGCATTTGAATGGGTCGGATCCTTTTTTGGCTCCCTTTTCCATTCTTTCTTTACATGCTTCCATTCCTTTTCATGCATTTTCTGTCTTTTCGCTCAACTCCCTTGGGTGGTTGGCCCAATTAAATGGTGGGGCCCATATCAGATTTTCCTATTGAAAAGATGGACTTGGATCATCAAGTGGACCCATGAGAATGTGCCTTTGAAATGTTCAAGTTTCAGGTGGGCTTTTCAAGGTTAAGTGGGCCACCAATGTTTTGGGCTCAAAGTGACACTTTGTTCAAGTGACTATGCCCTTTGGAGTTGGAATTCTGGGTGGGCCTTAGCCTTACATTTTGGTCCATGTAATATGTCTTACGAGCACACTTTGTAAAAATGGCTAAGTCATTTGAAAATAGACTTGGAACTTACATTCATGCCCATATAAGCACATGCATGGATTGTTCTCTTATGCTTTAATGGACCATGGTATCCATTTTTTAGCACATGGTGCATATTTTGCCAAGGCTTTAGTCACTTGATCATAGTATCATTTTGTGGGCTTTTTAAACTTTGGTGGACCTACTTATATTTTAGAGTAGTTGGATCACTTAATTTGAATGTACTTCACTTTCTCATGATGACCATACTCTCTTGGACTTGGGGCATCAACATTCATTTATCCATTGCTTTTATAAGAGTCCTTTTGATCATTTGGGGCTTGATCTTGCCATTTGGCCCAACCCTTTGGAACACTTGCTCTAAATGTAAGAGAGGTTGGCCTCTTGGTTTGCTAACCAAATGATGAGTGAGTTCATCCATGCCCTCTTGGAGCATTGTTGTCTTCGTTTAAGAATACGATGTGGACCATCACTTGGTTGAGACCAAATATCCTTCCACCTTAGACTAAGATTTCAGTACAATTAAACCATGAAAGCGACCTATAGCGAGTTGCCTTTGAATAATGAGAGGACCTCTCATGGTTTACTTGAGTTGAAAGATGGCTTGTTTCCTTAAAGAGGAAAGAGGAAGTACTTACCTGGATGACCTTGTCCTCTTGTAGTTATGTCTGGACGCAACCGGGGTCGTGGCAACTCCAATGAGGTTCTTGGTAGTGACCCAACCTATATCCCTAGACTTGGGAATCATACGGTACAGTATGCCGAGCCAAACGTCCCCCTTCCTGAGATTAGAAGTCGCGGTTCCCGCATCACTTGGGCTAAATGGTTTCCCGGCCCACAACCACTTCTGGATGATGTCATGCACCGCACACCTTTCGTCGGGCGCGGATCTGCTAGTCCCACTGGGACTAGCATAAGGGGTGGTTTCAAATCTCCGTGGGCCCCACCATGATGTGTGTGTTTTATCCACGCCGTCCATCTCTTTTTTGGTCTTATTTTAAGGCACGAGCCCAAAAATGAGACAGATCCAAATCTCAGGTGGACCACACCAAAGGAAAATAAGTCGGGATTGAAGGTCCAACGTTGAAAACATTTTGGGGGCCACAGAAGTTTGGTATCAAACTGATATTTTTTTTTCCCCTTCATCTAGGTCTATGTGACCTTATCAAGAGGTTGGATGGCAAATAAACATTACAGTGGGCCCTTGGAAGATTTTAATGGTGGACGTTCAATCCCCACTGTTTTCCTGTGGTGTGGTCCACCTGAGATTTGAATCTGTTTCATTTTTTGGCTCATTCCATTAAAAAAAGACCGAAAAATGGATGAACGGCATGGATAAAACACATACATCATGGTGGGGCCCACAGAGATTTGAAACCACCCCTTATGCTAGCCCCAGTGGGACTAGCTGATCCGCGCCCCCTTTCGTCGGACTGCTACCATGTAGGTTCATATGGGAAAATCTAAAAGTCTCGACCGGCCTTATGTGAACGATGGAGGGAGAAGACTCATACTTTCCGGTTGTCGTGTGGGGTGGGAGAATCACGCCCCTTGATGTCTTCATTCATACTAGGATTCCTTTTCACGGCATTCCTGTCCCATCTCCTCAGGACCTTGCTCCCATCGTTGAGGAATGGGTCGAATGGATTGGGGTTGTTACCCTGAGGATTTCCTCCAGAGAGGGCAGCTCTGGCTCGTATAGCTGACCAATACATTTCGCCGAGTGGTACTGTCAACTCTTGAGGAAGCTACGCGCAAAGCCTAGGGCTATGATTCTGTTCGCTATTGGCTCCTTTCTCCTGTGTCATGGGAACGAGAGATTCAACACCCGACTACTTCGTTTGATCGCGAACTTCACTTTTCCCCACAACTGGAATGTTGTGTTGAGGTGTGGAGCCAACAAACCAGTTTTTTACAAGCCTGAGGTGATCAAGCGCCGGCCAGTCAGGGTCGGGCAACTGAAATTCACCTGGAGGAAGTAGATTATCTCTAGACTATTTCAGAGATGATTGGATGCCCGACTGTGAGGTCACCGAGTGCCCAAATCAGGTGCCCGACTATGTTGGGTCGGGCGACTGAAATTAGGCGGACTTTCTTCTCAATTCTTTGGATAGTTTATTGATTTGTCGGGCGCCCGACGGGCTCGGACCGGACGCTCGACCGTGCGTGGATTGCGAATCCGCAGTTTTCTATTTTATCTCCCATTCTCGTTTTAGACTATATTAAGAGTTGTAATTCGGAATTTGGGGTATGGTATTAGGGTTTCTATATGCCCAAGGAGAGAGAGAGAGAGAGAGAGAGAGAGAGAGAGAGAGAGAGGTTTGCATGGGAGAATGTGAGTTTTCATTGTAAACTTCATTTTATTTTATAGTGGAGATTGCATCCGCGATTTTTTACCCTTGTTAGGGGTTTTCCACGTAAATTATGTCTTGTGGTTTGTAGATTTGTTTAAATTTTATTTCTACTCGTTATTTCTTTCTATTTATCATTTGTAGGTGATATCGGAGATTCGATCTGGGTTCACTAGCATTGTTGGCTTGCTGTGCAACAACTAGTATCAGAGCTATTGGTTTAGTTCAAGTGGGAGCAATGACGGAAGAAGGCAAGATAGGGATTGAGAAGTTTGATGGATTAAACTTCGCCTTCTAGAAGATGCAGATGGAAGATTACCTATATTAGAAGGACCTCTATATTCCTCTAGAAGGAAAAGAGAAGAAATCAGAGAAGATGTCCCGTGATAAATGGACTCTTATGGATCGGAAGGCATTAGTTAGGATCCGACTCTCTTTATCAAAGAGTGTCGCCTTCAATATATCCAAGGTGAAGACCACAAAAGACTTTATGCATGCACTAGCAACGGTGTATGAGAAACCCTCAGTGTCCAATAAGGTTCATCTCATGAAGTGGCTATTCAACATGAAGATGTTAGACGGTGATGGCGTGGCTGAGCATCTAAACAAGTTTAATACAGCCACGAGCCAGTTGGAATCCGTTGGTATCATCTTTGATGATGAGGTCAAGGTGTTGTTGATCTTGTCTAGTTTGTCAGACACTTGGAATGGTTTGGTGGTGTCCGTGAGCAATTCCACAGGATCAACAAAGTTGAAATTCGATGATTTAGCAGGTCTAATTCTCAGCGAAGAATCTAGAATGAAGGCATCGAGAATTTTAGGAGAATCTAGGAATGCTCTAAACATTGAAGGACGAGGAAGATCGTCGAGTAAAGGAAGCAATAAACATGGACGTTCTAAGTCAAGGAAGAAGTCCAAAGGATCAAAAGACAAGGACGGGTGTTGGCATTGCGGGAAGAAGGGACATATGAAGTGTGATTGCATGTCACTTAAGAAGCAAGAAGGAAGCTCTTAAAGTGCGAAGGATTCAATGAATCTATCCGAGGAGAGTGATACGGAAGAGTTGATCTTATCTCTTGATGTGCCGAATGAGTCTTGGGTTATAGACTCGGGTGCTTTGTTTCATGCCATTTCGTCGAAAGATGTTCTTCGTGATTATGTGTCAGGTGACTTCGGGAGACTTTACTTAGGTGATGATGAGTCATGCAATATTGTTGGCAAGTGAGATGTTTAAATAAGTAAAAAAGATGGGACGGTCTTGAAATTGAAGGATGTTCGGCATGTCCCAAACATGAGAAGAAACCTGATCTCAGTGAGGTAACTCGCCGATACTGGACATGTGATGGCATTCACAGGAGATTCATGGAAGGTCATGAAGGGTGCCTTAGTGATAACTTGAGGCAAGAAGGAAAGTACCTTATACGTGATTTCTAGATCATATAATTCACTCTTAGTCGCATCAACTGGAGTGAATAGGCAGTTATGGCATCAGAGGCTGGGACATATGAGTGAGAAAGGGATGAAGGTGCTGTTGTCGAAGGGGAAGCTAACTGGTTTGAAATCGATCGACTTGGAATTCTGTGAGGACTGTGTGTACAACAAGCAGAAGAGGGTGAGCTTCAAGAAGATAGGACGCGCTCCAAAGACGCATCTATTGTAGCTTGTGCACAGTGACGTGTGGGGATCGGCATAGGTATCATCTCTTTGTGGATCACGTTATTTTATTTCCTTTATTGATGATGCTAGTAGGAAACTATAAGTTTACTTCTTAAAACATAAATATGAGGTATTTGATGTATTTAAGAAGTAGAAGATTCTGATAGAAAATGAGATAGGTAAAACAATAAAGTGTCTCAGATTTGATAATAAAGGAGAATATTGTGATAAGAGATTTGAGGAGTATTGTGCAGCACAAGAAATCAAACATCAGAAAACAATTCCAATGATATCGCAACAGAACGTTGTGGCTGAGTGCATTAACATGACTATCTTTGAGTGGGCTAGGAGCATGAGGTTGCATGCAGGGTTGTCCGAAGACGTTTTGGGCAAATTTTGTGAATATTGTTATGTATCTTATTAACAGAAGTCCCTTAGCACCATTGGATGGAGGTTTACCAAAGGAGACATGGATTGGAAAAGAAGTGAGCCTTGCACATCTAAAGGTGTTCGGTTGTACTTCATATGTTCACATTGATGCATAGTACAGAAACAAGCTGGATGCAAAGTCCAGGAGGTGCACGTTTATTAGCTACGGGTAGCATGTAGTATTCAATGAAAAAGTGATGCATAAGGACATTTTACAGCAGAAACAGAATAGGGTTGATGAGAAGGAATACGTAGAGTTAGAAGAGTTATCGGACACAGGTGTTGCAGTGCCACAGGATGAACATGCATAGGAGCATGATGAGGCAAAGCCACATACACTGGTTGTGAGGAGGTCTACTCGGGAGGGAAGACCCAAGGTCCGATACTCACCTTCCATACATTATTTACTGCTGACAGATAATGGTGAACTAGAATATTTTGAAGAGGTGTTACAGTCAGATACCCAGGTTAAGTGGGAGCACGCTATGAATGAGGAGATGGACTCCCTTGAGTCTAATCATACGTGGGATCTTGTCACTCTACCCAAGGGGAAGAAAGCTCTTCATAATAAGTGAGTTTACAGGCTGAAAGAGGAGCACGATGGTTCGAAGCAGTACAAGGCCAAATTGGTAGTAAAATGGTTATAGTAAAAAGCATGTATCGACTTCACTGAGATATTTTTCACCACCGGTGAATATGTTTATGATTCGCACAGGTCTTAAGTATAGTGGCTACAGAGGACTTACATCTAGAGCAGCTAGATGTGAAGACGGCTTTTCTTCATGAGGATCTTGAAGAAGAGATATACACATCAGCTTATAGGATATGTGGTACCAAGAAAGTAGAACAAGGTGTGTAGGCTGAGAAAGAGCCTATGTGGTCTGAAGCAAGCCCCGATGCAGTGGTACAAGAAGTTCAACAATTTCATGTCGGAAAACGAGTTCAAGAGATGTCATGCGAACCACTGTTGCTATTTGAAGAAGTTTGATATGTCGTACATCATCCTTCTTCTATTCGTTGATGATATACTTGTAGTTGGTTCAAGCATGAAGGACATCTCAGATCTCAAAAGACAGTTGTCTAAAAAGTTTGCCATGAAGGATTTGGGAGTTGCAAAACAAATCCTAGGCATGAGGAGAAAGCATGACAGGAAAAACAAGAGATTGGTGTTGTCACAGGCAGAGTACGTAGCTAAAGTACTTGATCGATTCAATATGGGATGTATTAAGCCAGTTAACACTCCATTAGCAAGCCACTTCAAGTTTTCAAAGGAGCAAGGTGCAAAGACGCAGGAGGAACGAGACTATATGGTCAAAGTTCCATACACGTCGGCTATAAGGAACCTCATCTATGCTATGGTGAGTACAAGACCAGATATTGCTTATGCAGTAGGAGTTGTTAGCAGGTTTATGAACAACCCCAAGAAGGAACATTGGGAAGCTGTGAAGTTGATCCTCAGGTACCAGTAGGTACTGTGGAGGTAGGGTTGTGTTATAAAGGATCGGAAACCAAGTTATAGGGTTATGTTAATTCGAATCTTGCAGGAGATATTGACAGCAGAAGGAGCACTACAGGGTATGTTTTTACTCTGCGCAGTGCTGCAGTGAGTTGGGTCTCTCAGTTACAGAAGATAGTGTCCATCAGTACAACGGAAGCGGAGTATGTTGCAGCTACAGAAGTGTGCAAGGAAATGTTATGGATGCAAGGTTTTCTAGAAGAGTTAGGTAAGAAGAAAGCATATTGCAATCTATACAGTGACAGTCAGAGTGCAATACATTTGGCTAAGAACTCGATCTTTCATTCGAGGACCAAGCATATTAATATCAAGTATCACTTCATACGTTCGTTGTTGGAAGATGGACCGATTACTCTAGAAAAGTTCCATACAAGTGAGAATCCTACAGATATGATGACCAAGGCGGTCACACGAGAGAAGCTGAAGTTCTGCGCTTCGATTAGTATTCAGGCGTGAAGACAGGGAGGTGATGCACTCTGGATGTAGAAGACGAAGGAATCTTTGGTGATTTGTCTCCAAGTGGGAGATTGTTGAGGTGTGGAGCCAGTACACCAATTTTTTTGCAAGCCTGAGGTGATTGGGCGCCCGGCCAGTTAAGGTCAGGCGATCGAAATTCACCCAGAGGAAGTAGATTGTCTCTGGCCTATTTCAGAGATGATCAGGCACTTGACCATGCTGGGTTGGGTGACTGAAATTAGGCGAAATTTCTCTTCAACTCTCTAGACAGTCTATTGATCTGTCGAGCACCCGACCATGCGCAGACTGCAAATCTGCAGTTTCCTATTTAGTCTCTTATTCTTATTTTATACTATATTAAGGGTTGTAATTTGGGATTTGGGGTATGGTATTAGGGTTTCTATACATCCAGGGGGGGGGTGGAGAGAGAGAGAGAGAGAGAGAGAGAGAGAGAGAGAGAAGGAGAAAAGAGGTTTGCAAAAGGGTCATCTTTGTGCATGGGAAGCATAAGGGAAGGTATTTTTCATTGTAAACTTCGTTTTACTTCATAGTAGAGATTGCATCCGTAGTTTTTTTACCCTTGTTGGAAGTTTTCCACGTAAATTTTGTCTTATGGTTTATTGGTTTGTTTGAATTCTGTTTCTAGGAGATTTGATCTCAATTCACCGGTATTGTTGACTTGCTGTGTAACATGCTGCTATCTTGGCGGTTTTGTTTCAAGGTATGGACAAAACTTCTCGAGGTTCAAAGTCTTTCACCGACTTTTGGCCAATTGTCGAGGTATAATCCTTTGCCTTTCCCTCTGTAGAGTGTCAGTGTCTTATGATGATTGTTGATCTTCCTTCAAGTATGCTTTTATGAGGATTTTTCCTCATCTAGCCCCTTGCTTGAAGAAGCTGGACCCTCCATATTATCGCTTCATGATGTGGGAATCAAAGAATAGATATCCCACCCATGATGCTTGTACTACGAACTAGAGAGCCAATTTGGGTAGCTTGATCTGGAGCTATATAAGTGCATGGACGCTCATCTTTCTTTGATTCGTATATGGCTTTTGAATCCTCTTTTCTTTCTTGTTGCAGTTTCAGACCATACAGATGTTCGATAGGCCCAGAGTACCTAAGGGAGCATCTCTGACCAATCTCGGTATGTCTTGACCATCCTCTTGAGTATCCTGACAATCGTTCTATTGATAACTTCGACCCCACCATTCATCTGAGGGTGGTAGGGGGATGAACCGATGGCGTTGAATTTGAACTTCGTGAGGAAATCGTCCATCTTCTTATTGATGAAAGGTGACTCATTATATGTGATGATGGTGTGAGGGACCTCATACTGGCATATGATATTGTTCTTCATGAACTTGATGACATGAAAGGCTGTTATAGTGGCGTAGGAATCTGCCTCTACCGACTTTGTGAAGTAATCGACTACTACAAGGATATATTCGTGACCGTTTGAGGCTTTTGGATGTACCTTCCCAATGATGTCGAGACTCCACATAGAGAAGGGCCAAGGCGTAGTTAAGTTGTACAGTTTTGAGGCTAGGGCATGAATTTGATTTACATGTACTTGACACTTGAAGCATTTCCTTACGTGCTGGCAGCAGTCTGACTCCATTGTTAACCAGTAGTAGCCGAGTCATAGAATCTTCTTCGCCATTATATGCCCATTCATGTGAGGGTTGCATATCCCATTGTGGATCTCTTCCATAATCTTCGAAGCTTTATCTTCGTCGACACATAAAAGGAGGACTTGATTATAGGACCACTTGTAAAGAACTTCACCGCTAACTGTGAACTGACCTACCAATCATCGAATGGTTTGATGGTCTATTGATGTGGCTTCTTCCAGATATTGCTGGCTTTCAAGGTATCCTTGATGTCTGCCTACCAAGGTTTCTTGCTAAGGGCATCTTCTGCTTCTTCTATTTGCAGACAGAATGCAGGTTCCTCTTAAATCTCTATTTCTCTATTGTGATCTCCAATTCTGAAGCTCCCTTTGGAATTTCGAGCATTGACGCCAACATAGCGAGAGCGTCAATGAATTGATTTTTAGCTCGCAGCATGTATGAGAATGTGACTTCTTTGAATTCTTTAATCAGATTTTCAAGACATATATGATAAGGTATTAACTTCTCATTTTTAGTCTTTCAGTCGCCATTGGTTTGGTTGATGATAAATTGTGAATCTTCGAAAACTCGTAGCTTTTTTATGCCTGAAATGATGGCTTCCTTTAGACGGGCGATGCATGCTTCGTACTCTGCCATGTTGTCGGTACATTCGAATGATATTTGCCTCGAGATTGGAATGGGAACATCGTCAAGAGAGTACAGAATAGCTAATATTCCATTTCCTTTGGAGTTTGCTGCACCATCAAAGAATAATGTCCACTCATCTGTCTTCTTTTCCTCTTCTCCCTCGATTAGCAAGAGATTTTTTTCAGGGAAGGTCTTCAGCGGTTAACAATCGTGGAGAGAATGGGCCGCTAGATAATCGGCTAGGGCTTGCCCCTTAATTGCCTTTCGAGTGACATAGGTGATGTCGAATTCAAAAAGAAGTAGCTGTCATTTGGCTATCCTTCCAGTGAGTGCGGGCTTTTCGAACAAGTATTTGAGCAGATCCATGTGAGCAAGTAAAGAATAGGGAATGCAATCATATATTGTCGAATGTTGAACCTCCAATTTATACATTTGCCAACCCATTACATCACATTATATGCATGGTTTGCATGCTTAAAAGACCCTTCTATTACATGTTGTGTGAATGTTGGATTGAGAGAGAGACTTCACTCCATTGATGCTTAAAAGACACATTTAAGAGCCTTTGATGAAAAACCAAGGTGGGCCAAAGAAAGAAGAAAGCAAGGAGAGGAGAGAGAGGAAGAAAGAAAGAAAGAAATTGTGAAGAAATGAGGTCATGACCGGTCGGCCAAGGGAGCCATGATCGGTCTTAACCGGTCGGCCACCCTCCTACCCCTCTGTATAGGTCACTGAACCAAGGACCAGTGCGGTCCGACCTGTCGGCCAACAGGTAGCTAGTGTAATTTGCTGAAATTCAGCAACTTCTTTAGCAAGCTCCAATTTTTTAGGCGCAAGTGCGTAAGTATTGCACAATTCTGGAAGATTCTGAGGCGATAGGGCCTCTCTACTATAAAAGGACACCTAGGGGTGGATCTAAAGACATCATAGAAAGCTTGGGAAGTCGTGGGAGGTGAAGGAGATCGCTGTGGAGCGTTTGCAACTCCTCCAAACTCAATTTTTCTATGTTTTTATTTAGTTTTCTTTTGAGTTTTAGTTTAATCTATTAATGGTTGGCTAAACCTCTTAGCTAGGGCTAAGAGGTGAAGCTTTTAGTTGTTTGTAATGTTCAATTCGAATTCATTCAAGTAGTTTTGGGTTTTATGAAGAATACTTCTAGTTCAAGTTTAAATAAAGTTAGTATTTTTAGTTAATCTTCTATCTCTTGTGATTGTTCTTACATGGGATGTTTTGATTGCTGAGATTGCTTAATAAGGGTGTTGATTGATAGGATTTTGGGTTGAAGAGATCCTAGATTCATCATGATATGTTGGATGCTAGGGGATCTTACAAACTAAGTTTCCTAAGAGCTTATCTAGAACTAAAGTAGAAGGGGTTCTTATCTTTTGATTTAATCTGAGATAGGTGTTTATGTATTGATTTTGGTTCAATAGAAGTTCAATTCATGCTTCTAAATCAAGTTTAGTGACAAGGCTTGAGGAAGAATCAAGAATGTAATCTTGCTTGTTTTGTGAAGGATTGGGTTGTGTGATTGAATACACCCAATGCCTTAGTTGATTATGAGAGGACCATATCAGTGGATGATCCATCTATGTTAGATGCATTATGATATTTGATTGCTCTATATTCCGATTAGATAGGGATAAAACTCTGATTTCAATTGTGTGATTGGCTTGAATGATTTGAATTGGCATTGTGAATTATTATTAGTGGATCATTGGCGCTCTAGTGTTTAAAGTAGATAGATTTATGTTCTTAATTACCATCCATCATTACAAATACGAATTTAGCCCATCCTAGTTATAAAACTTAGAATTGTTACGACAATCCCTAAGGATCGACCTCGATCTTACCGAGAATTATTACTACATCGCAGCCTTGCACTTGACGGGAGCGAATAAGTTTTTGACGCCGTTGCCGGGGATTAGGTTAACGGTTCTAATTTTTGTAATTAGGGTATAGTTAGGTTAGATAGGTTAGGTTAGGATTTACTGTTTTAGTAGGTTTTTATCAGAATTTTTCTACTAACAGATTTTGTTTGTTTTGTAGGATTTTTCTTCTCTAACATAGTTCTTCCATCCGGTAACATCATTTTAACTTAAACACTTTTATTTTTTTATTTTTCTGATTTTTAGGTTTAGTTTAGTTTTTGTGTGTTTTATGCCTCATTGGGGGCGTGATCATACATCGCGACTTCCAAGTGAGGGAGATTTAGTTGAAGGCCTAGTCTATCACAGACGAGTTAGAAAATATCTAGAAAATCCTCAATCGTCTGAAATCATGGCTGAGAATGAACCACATAATGTTGAAGATGTTAAACATGATGCACCACCAATTAGGACGGAACGTAATGAGAATGAGAAACACTATGTTCCTCTGGTTAAAACATTGAGAGATTATCTACAACTGGAGAGAACAACTGTGTCTTCCTGCATTGTTTTTCCAAATAATGCAGGAAACGTGGACCTTAAACCGGGAATTATCAAGTTACTACCAAAATTCCATGGACTCAACTCTAAAAGTCCATATACGCACCTTAGTGAATTTGAGGAGATAGCCAACACCTTTCAATTTAATGATGTCCCCCAAGATATAATCAAACTAAAATTGTTTCCCTTCTCTCTAAAGGACAAAGCCAAAGCATGGTTTCAATCACTTAAACCTAGAAGCATCGGGACATGGGCTGAAATGACCCGGGAGTTCCTTAAAAAGTACTTCCTGGTTCCTAAAACCAATGCACTAAGACGAACTATCATGAACTTCTCCCAAAAAGAAGATGAAGCATTTTTTCAATGTTGGGAGAGGTTCAATGATCTTTTATTAAAGTGACCACACCATGGTTATGAAAAGTGGCGCTTGATTGACTTTTTTCATGCCGGATTGAGTTCAAACTTGCGCCAATTTGTCCAAATGATGTGCAATGGTGAGTTTTTGAATAAAGCACCCGATGATGCTTGGGATTACTTTGATGTGCTAGCCGAGAATGCCCAATCTTGGGACATCTCTAATCCAACTAGAAATCCTAAGTCAACCCCAAGAGAGAAAGGAATACATGTATTGGATGGGGAGGATGATTTAAATTCAAAGTTGGCGGGTCTCACAAAGAAGGTTGAGGCCATAGAATTGAGGAGTGTTAACATGATAACCACCGGTGAGGCCGTTGAGAGTTTATGTGGTATTTGTGAGAGTGATGTTCACTTGACAAAAGATTGCCCAACAATCCCTGCGTTTCAAGATATCTTGCAAACTCAATCGAATGCTACAAATGCTTACCAACGCCCCTTTAGTGGACCAAATTCTAACTTGACTAATCCTGAGTGACGGTGTAAACCAAATTTTAATGGGAGAAATGGACCTATGGTAAATACAAACAATACGTCCTAAGGACCTTCTCACAAGAGTACTCTTGAGGATACATTGAACACGTTCATGATTGGACAAACTCAGATAAATCAGTCCAACATGCAAGCCATGAATGAACTTAAAATTTCGGTTGAAAGAATTGAGACACACTTAGGAGTTAGGGAGAAAGGGACTGTTTTGACCCAATCTCATCCTAACCCCAAGGAACAATTGGAAACAAACACCAATTCTTCAACCCATCATCATGTGGAACATGTTCAAGCCATCACCACTCTTAGAAGTGGAAAAATAATTGAAAATTCTGAACCAGTGAAGGCCACAAAGCCTAATGATCTGGTTGATTCTAAGAGCGATGGTGAATTAAGTAATGCTCCACAAGATGAAGAGTCAGAGCGTGTGTATAAACCTGTGGCCTCATTCCCCCAACATCTTGTCTCAACAAAAAGGCCAATTGAAAATCAGGACATCTTAGAAGTCTTCCAACAAGTCAAAATCAACATTCCCTCGTTGGATGTAATTAAGCAAATTCCTTCATACGCCAAATTTCTAAAGGATTTATGTGCCATAAAGCGTAAGCAAAACGTATACAAGAGAGCATTTTTTACGAAACAAGTGAGTGCCATCATACAACATAACACTCCCCTAAAATTCAAAGATCCCGGAAGCCCTACAATCTCTTGCATGATAGGTAACTTCCGGATCAATAGAGCACTTCTCGATCTAGGGGCTAGTGTTAACTTGATTCCCTACTCGGTATATGAACAACTTGGACTTGGTGAATTAAAACCCACCAAGATAACTTTACAACTTGCGGATCGCTCCGTTAGAATACCGAGAGGAGTAATTGAGGATGTGTTAATCCAAATCGATAAGTTCTACTACACGGTAGACTTTATCGTTTTGGATACACAAGCGGTTACAAATGCATGCACTCAAGTTCCTGTCATTCTAGGCCGACCATTCCTAGCAACCACCAATGCTATAATCAATTGTAGAAATGGGGTTATGAAAATATCCTTTAGAAATATGACTATGAAGCTAAATGTGTTTCACTTACACAAACAACAAGAGGATAAGGATGAGGATGAAGATGAGATCCATATGATTAATTTCATAGATACAATTGTGGATGATGATGAGCCACCCTCAACTAAATTTTCTGAAACTTTAGAAGTTTGCTTGGCTCATTCCAAAGAAGAAATAAATTTGGATATTAATGAGGCCTTGGAAGAGCTAAAATTGGACAAATTGATTGACAAGACACTAATCGCTGAGTCGAATAATTTTGTTATGCAGGAACTTGATGGATTGGTGCTTGATTTTCCTATGGAGAAGCCAATTTCTGAAAGTGTAGTGGTTGAGGACGTATTCCAACGTACACAAGTAACCGAGAAGGTCGAAGTTTCCTACACTCTAGAAGAGTGTTTGGCATATTTTGAGGATTGAGATGATCTTATAATCCATGACATTGTCAATGCCTTAAGGGAAACTTCACCAGTGCCCACAAAGACTCCTTCAACAGTGTGTAAAGTCGATTTATCAATAGTGGAGGCACTGGTAGAATCTGAAAATGTGGAGACCAGAAAGACTTGTGAAGAAGAATTCCAAGTCTCCACATCTTTTTGGTTTGTATAAACCGAAGAGCACCATCTCTGGGATGATCCTTATCTGAATAATTTTTTTCCAAATAAGTTGGAAAGGAGATTCATATTTGATGAATTCCAATCGAAGAAATCTTCCTTTCCTAACACATGGAGTGATAACTTTGAGAAACTTGCTGAAGTTTTTCAACAAGATTTTCAATGGATTAGAATGAGAAACATCTCTCATGTGCACTATGAAGCAGGATGGTGGATGGTATTACTGAAAAATCTTTTACTCCAACTACTAATTCTGCTAAATTCTATTCCTTTGGATGATCTTGTGTATCAAGATTAACCTCCTAGTCTGACGGAGGTAGAGAGTAGTTCATTTATTTTAATTGTTTAGTCGTTTGTTGTTGCAAACTTCCATGATCGACTCTCTCAAGTACTCTCGTTCTCACTCTCCTTTATTTTATCATTACTCTCATAATTCATGCTTATTGCATATCTTTTTACGTTGAGGACAATGCAAGATTTAGTTGGGGGGGGGGGGGGGATTCCTTGTATCTAGCAATTTGTGACATTTCGAGCAAGGTTTTTGTAAGAAATTTTCAATTTTTGTAAAATATGAAAACTCTTTTGGAAAACTTCGTTTCTATGCACTTGAGATGTCATGAGTATGAAAGGATGAAAGATGAAATGATATGATTTTGAAATCTCTAAATTAACTTCAACATGATAGTTTTACATGTGAATTCCCCTATTTATATGATCGATAGAACATTTGAACACTTTTGAGTCTGGTCCACATTACACGATTCTCATGATTTAAACGGATTACTAGACTTGTAGATTGGTGAGACTGAAGATTTGAAGTGTTTAGGAACCAAGCCGGGGTACTTTGTCCATCCTTGTCCATGGGAAAATAACGAAAGATATGGATTTCTAAAAAACCTATCTAATGTGTATGAAAAAGAAAGAAGGAAGGAAAATATGGGTATGATTGAGAATATGGTGAAAATTTTCTAATAAGGGCTACCTTTTACCAACCGAGGGATGGTCTACCTGTAACCAAAGTCGGAAAAGGGACGTAGTGTGAAAGCCGTTGGAAGGACGGTAAGGCAAATTCCTGTCATAGGCAATTGATTGATTTATACACTCTTAGATCTTTGGTTTAGCTGATTTATAAAGAAAGTAATCCTGAAAAAATATGAGATGAATATACACAATGCACACTAGACCATTCATGTTCAGATTTGTCTATTTGTCAATAAATTAATGGGGACTCTATGTGAACACTCATTATGTTTGGAAAATTTAAGATTTCAATCTCTCATCATTTAGTTTTTCTGATTTTTGCACTTATATGTCTTAAAGTCTATAGAACCATAGTTTTCAAGAGAGAGTTGAGTTTTCGGAGAAAGGGATTGTTTCACGCATGTTTTGCTTGGGACTAGCAAAAAGCTAGTTGAGGGGTGTGTTGAACCTCCAATTTATACATTTGCCAACCCATTACATCACATTATATGCATGGTTTGCATGCTTAAAAAACCCTTCTAATGCATGTTGTGTGAATGTAGGATTAAGAGAGAGACTTCACTCCATTGATGTTTAAAAGACACATTTAGGAGTCTTTGATGAAAACCCAAGGTGGGTCAAAGAAAGAAGAAAGCAAGGAGAGGAGAGAGAGGAAGAAAGAAAGAAAGAAATTGTGAAGAAATGAGGTCATGACCGGTCGGCCAAGGGAGCCATGACCGGTCTTGACCGGTCAGCCACCCTCCTACCCCTCTGTATAGGTCACTGGACCAAGGACCAGTGTGGTCCGACTGGCCTAGACCGGTTGGCCAACAGGTCGAGCACCTCTCTAGACCTCTGCTAGACCGGTCGACCAACCATCTCGACCGGTCGACCAACCATCTCGACTGGTCTAGACAGGTCGGCCAACAGGTAGCCAGTGTAATTTGCTGAAATTCAGTAACTTCTTCAGCAAGCTCTAATTTTTTAGGTGCAAGTGCGTAAGCATTGCACAATTCTGGAAGATTCTGAGGTGGTAGGGCCTCTCTACTATAAAAGGACACCTAGGGGTAGATCTAAAGACATCATAGAAGGCTTGGAAAGTTGTGGGAGGTGAAGGAGATCGCTGTGGAGCGTTTGCAACTCCTCCAAACTCAATTTTTCTATGTTTTTATTTAGTTTTCTTTTGAGTTTTAGTTTAACCTATTAATGGTTGGCTAAACCTCTTAGCTAGAGCTAAGAGGTGAAGCTTTTAGTTGTTTGCAATATTCAATTCGAATTCATTCAAGTAGTTTTGGGTTTTATGAAGAATACTTCTTGTTCAAGTTTGAAATAAAGTTAATATTTTTAGTTAATCTTCTATCTCTTGTGATTGCTCTTACATGGGATGTTTTAATTAATGAGATTGCTTAATAGGGGTGTTGATTCATAGGATTTTGGGTTGTAGAGATCCTAGATTCATCATGATATGTTGAATGCTAGGGGATCTTATAAACTAAGTTTCCTAAGAGCTTATCTAGAACTAAAGTAGAAGGGGTTCTTATCTTTTGATTTAATCTGAGATAGGTGTTTATGTATTGATTTTGGTTCAATAGAAGTTCAATTCATTCTTCTAAATCAAGTCTAGTGACAAGGCTTGAGGAAGAATCATGAATGTGATCTTGCTTGTTTTGTGAATGATTGGGTTGTGTGATTGAAAACACCCAATGCCTTAGTTGATTATGAGAGGACCATATCAGTGGATGATCCATCTATGTTAGATGCATTATGATGATTTGATTGCTTTATATTTCGATTGGATAGGGATAGAACTTCGATTCCAATTGTGTGATTAGCTTGAATGATTTAAATTGGCATTGTGAATGATTATTAGTGGATCCTTGGCGCTCTAGTGTTTATTTCCTTCATTTAATTCTTAAGTAGATAGATTTATGTTCTTAATTACCATCCATCATTACAAATACGAATTTAGCCCATCCTAGTTATAAAACTTAGAATTGTTACGACAATTCCTGAGGATCGACCTCGGTCTTACCGAGAATTATTACTACATCGCAGCCTTGCACTTGAGGCGAGCGAATATCGGAGTCACTGAGTTGCCTAGACCAGGGCGAGGCAGGTCTTCTCAATCACTGAATATCTAAACTCTTAGTCGGTGAACTTGCGGTCAAATAGTATCTTGCCCGCTCTTTCTTTCCTGACTCATCATGTTAGCCGAGAATACACCCGATGGTGTCTGTTGCTACTAAGATGTATAACAATCGAGGTCGTCCAAGAGTTGGCGGCAATAGAACTGGCGGATTCATAAGATACTTCTTGATACGATCGAAGGCAACTTAACAATCTTCGTTCCATTCTTTTGGTGAATTCTTCTAGAGGATTTTGAATATGGGCTCACAAATAAGAGTGAGTTGAGCAATGAAGCGGCCGATGTACTGGATTCTACCAAGAAAACCAATGATCTCTTTTTTGGTCCTAGGAGGTTGCATTTCAATGATGGCTCTTGTTTTTGTCCCGTCGACTTTGATGCCATCCTCACTAACTACGAAGCCACATTTCTGAGGGTTAAGGTGGAGCTTGTATTTTTCTAACTTGTCAAACAGCTTCTTCAGGTCTTCAAAGTGTCCTTCAATTGTACGATACTTAACGATCATGTCATCTATGTAGACCTCCTGCTCCTTGTTCATCATATCATAAAACAAGGCCGTCATTGCTTTCTAATATGTTGCTCTTACGTTCTTCAAATTAAACAACATAACTCTTTAGCAGAAAGTCCCCCATGGCGTGATAAATGATATCTTCTCTCAATCCTTGACGGCCATCTTAATCTGATTATAGCCTGAAAACCTGTTCATGAAGGAGAAGATTTTATGTCCTATGGTGTTGTCGACCAGCGCGTCGATGTGCTATAGAGGAAAATCATCTTGAGGACTGGCCTTGTTGTCATCTCAGAAGTCGATGCACATCTAGACTTTATTATCTTTCTTCGGTACTGGAACGATATTGGCGAACCATTCAGGGTAGTTGGAGACTACCAGAAATCCCACGTTGTATTGCTTAATGACTTCATCTTGGATTTTTAGGGCCCATCAAGGCTTCATTCTTCTTAGCTTCTGCTTGACTGGCTTCATCTCTGGCTTTGTTGGCAGATGGTATACAACAAGCTCCTCATCAAGCCTAGGCATGTCTTCATATGAAAACTCGAAGTTAGACAACCTTGGAGTCAGGAACTCTACCATTTTCTGCTTGAACTCTAGCGGCAAGGATTTCCCAATGCATACTTCCCTAGGAACTTCGATTGTTCCCAAGTTTACCACTTCGAAGTTGTCCGCTACGACATTGGCTTTGGTTTCGATTTCAAACTTCTTGAGGAGGTCCTCAAGTTCGGGAGCCGGGTCATCATCTTTCCTACCCTGAGCTTTGTCCTATAAGTTCAAAGTTTAATTCGATGTCAAAATCTTATGAATCGACTTTAAACCCATGTGGCACTTTAGACGAACTTGGCACATTATTGAAAGCTGGAATATATTTTGGGTTTTAATGATTTTGAGAAATTGAAATGCTAGATGTTCTTAGGTTTTGAATATTTTTTAAAATTAAAGTGCTAAGTGTTTTTGGATTTTGAGATTTTTTTATGTTTTTAGATTTTTGAGCCTAAGGAGGCCCTGAGCAAGCTGGCATTGCAGACCATGATTGTTTCAAGCTTGCCTTAGGGTTTCCATGGCTATTTAGATTGGCATTTTTTTGAGCTGACACCCTCAAATGATTTGCTGGTTAAATCAATGGTTAGGTGGATGATTGACCAATTAGAACCCCATACTCCTTCCCCTAGAGAAGTGGGGGTATATGAATAAGGCGGAGAATCGTGGTCTGGCCTGATGACCATGATTTCTGCTGTGTTGGGTTCAGGATTTGAGTTGTATTCAGTCCCACTCGGATTGCTTACCTCACATTGAAGTTCATCTATCTCCATGAGGAGGCATTGTCTTGAAATCTGGACATAAGACTAATCTAGGGTGAAATTGCGGTTTTACCGCTACTAAGATAAGCTTGAAGATATGCTTATGTCCTAGAGGGGGGTGAATAGGACTTTTTAAATTTCTTTGCCAATTAAAACTAAATTGCCTTCACAATATGATTTTTCAATTGTGCACATGCAAGGCATAAGATCCAAGGTAAAAGATCCTCCTATTATGATAACTAATCTATGATGATGATGTAGACTATGAGTTATGAGATGAATTAAGTGAAGTCTACAAGGAGATACAATAAAAGCATTTGATTAAACAGTTGATATTCATACTTATCCTAAACATTCAGTTGAGCATATAATGGAGAATATCTTGTAGGCATTTTCTCAAGCATATAGTGTGCATTCAACAAGTCATTTATAGAATTCAGCAATCAATCAAGATAATGGACAAGAAGCATTCACCACATTGCACACGATGTATAGTGGTTCGACGATGAGTCTACTCCACTCCCGGCTAATCCACTCACCCCTTGAGTGGCCGGATTTCACTATCACAATGGTTTTAAATGAGGTTCACCATTAACCTTTACAACCTACACAAGGCTAACTCCTACACAAGGACTCCACTAATCCTACACAAGGACAACGCACGTATTCTTCTGTGTTGGAGGCCTATGCAAGGACTTCCCAAGTTTGGATAAAAAAACTCTAACTTCATCCTACACAAGGACACATCCTCCACAAGGACAACTCTACACAAGAGATAAACTTGGACTCTAATACTAAGAAATACTTAGCTGGATGAGCCCCTTGAAAACGCCTTTGTTAAAGAAGCTTTGACTTACACTAACAGCTCCTTCAGTTCCCTCAATCAGCAACCTTGCTTTAGATGTGGTTTTGTAGTGCCAAGGTGAGGGATAAAAGGTTGGGTGAACCTTCTATAGGATAGGGCTTTTGATAAAGACGGAGGGTTTCACCTAGAGTTGCATTAATGGCCTTAAAGACTAAGGATGTACCTATTTCAGATTAGGTCAAGGGCCATTAATGAAGGCTTGAGTTCATGTTTCAATTCAAGCTTTGAATGCTCATCAATGTTCTCCAACAACAAGGTTTGAATAATGAACTCAAGGGATAGAGCTTTGGGAAGAGGGGTTTTTGGCTATAGGAACTCACACTCTCAAAGCTCAACTCTCTTCTCCATGATCAACCAAGGGAACTAGCAAGGGATGAAATAGCATGAATACAACGGCTATAAAACGGTTAAAAAATTGCTAGATCGATAGGCTTGAGCAGACTGTCGATAGGATTAAAGGAGCGTCTAGACATATAAGCAGATTGCTGGACAGAGAGCTTCGATAGGGTCGACGGACTCATCGATAGGATTGACGATTCCATCAATAGGCTGACAGATTGTCCAGTGAATTTTCAGATCTGGACAGAGAGCTTCGATAGGGACGTTGATAGGGTCTTCGACAAGGTCGATGGACTGTCTAGAGAATTTTTTAAATTGCTGGATAGATGCTCTATATCATCGAGGCTTTCATCAGTAGGGTCGACGGACTATCCAGAAAGGTTTTTTAGTTGCTAGACTGATGCTCGATGGCATTGATAGGTCCATCAATAGGATCGATTAATCCTTCGATAGGATCGATGGTATGCTCGATAAGATCGATCATCCTAAAAATACATTTTCCACATCCTATTTTTTTTTAAGTCTTTTGAACTCAAAATACTTAGGTCCAAGCTGATCATTTGGACATTCACTCTAGGTTATGAGAGGCTAAAGATCATACCTTTTAAGCATAAACCAACTAGAGGATAAGGCTTAGATACTACATGGTCTAGGAGCGGTCCAGGCTGATCATTTGGACATTCACTCTAGGTTATGAGAGGCTAAAGATCATACCTTTTAAGCATAAACCAACTAGAGGATAAGGCTTAGATACTCCACTATGATTTACCTTTTCTCTTGCGGTTGATGTTGACGAGATTTTCAATACTTTGCTCTTCAGCTCTTATGAAGCATATGGACTCAACGACTCATAGATCACGCTAATTGACAAATATGTGCACTAATAAACATGTGCACTAACATAGGGTTGGCCATTTCCCCTTCTTGGCCTAATGTATGGGCTGCTTTTGTCCATGGCTATTGGCATACATAGCTGGCGCTACAATGGGCAGTTCATGCCCTTGGTTAATGAATGCTGAGATGGACAGGTTGTGCCCCTGACTGATGAGTGCAGGCAGGTTGTGCCCCTGGCTGGATGCTGGGGAGGGTAGGATGTCCCCTGGATTGACTGAGATGGGCAAGTCATGCCCACGGCTGATTGAGATGGGCAGGTTGTGCCCCTGGTGGAATAGTGATGCAATGAGGAGAGGTATGAAGGCATCTTGGTGATCCTGCAGATGTTGTGCCTGGTCTCTTTTTGCTTCTGAATCTTCTTCCCACTTTCCCACTAGTGGTTTGGTTGGTTCCAAAACCCAGTCCCACCGGATAGGCAACCACATTGCCAAAGCTAAGCATGCTGGGAGGTCTTTATGCAGTGCAATTGGTAAAATTTCCCTCGGATCTCTAGATGGCTTCCCTGGCTTAATAAAGTGGATATGCGTGTATTGAAACTTCCTCTTCTTTCACTTTTTATTTATGATAGTTGGCCAATATCCTAGCCCCCATTTGCGTTGGTTGTAGGTAATCTGCATCTTTTTTACCTTGAACTAATTTTTCCTGCCGTATTTAAGACTCAGCTGGTGGGAAGATGTATTCGGCACTCATTGGGTCCGGATTGATGACCGCATTGACTGTCTCGAACTTGAAGCTATGGTACGAAACATCCTCTTCTGAGTGCTGAATATCTATTACTAGGACGTCTGGCTCTATGGTAGCAGCATTAACAGGAATTATAGGGCATGTTTGGTGCATGGGAGTAAACGGGATTACAGAGGATTCAATGGGATTGACACCCTCAATCCCGTTTTTATATCCCGACACTTGTTTGGTGAAGACAACCTACATCCGGGATTTAAGCCTTGAATCCTGTGCAAGTATCGTGGATGGATTTCGCAATCCCTCTTGGATTTCAGCCATACGCATTTCATCGTGGTGGGACCCACCATGATGTATGTGTTATATCGACACCGTCTAACCATTTGGAGAGATCATTTTAGAGCACGATCCAAAAACGGAGGCATATCGAAAGGTTAAATAGACCACACCGTCAAAGGCATTGGGTATATTAATTTCCACCGTTAAAACCTTCCTAGGGCCCACCATGATTTTTGTTTGTCATCTAATCTATTCATCGTTAGTGCACTTTTCTGTGACATACCAGTGCACCTTGTTTGTCAATCACTTAGGTCAGTGAGTCTAATGTCGGTTGAGCTTAATGAAGACGAAGACCGAAGACTCAAGTAACCCTGCTGCATCAAGGAAGAAGAAACGGGTAAAAGTGATGCCTTGGAGTGCCTTAACCTTGACCAAAACCATATCCCAAACCTCTTGATGACCTTGACCAGATTTGGAATACCCTTAGTCATCATAAATTGGCCTTAGGTGTCCCAAAAGATCACCCAACATCGGCCTAAGAGGTTGCATGTGCGGCGAGACCCAAGCCCATACCCATCTGCACATTGCTTAGCTTGTCCGACCGGTCATGACCGGTCGGACTGTCTTCCAGACACAACAGCAAGTTACTGTGTTATCAGGCCATTGGGCTAACCAGTCTTGACCGGTCGGGCAAACTCCCCTCTAAGACAGCAAGCTTCCTGTCTTGCCTGGCTATTGGCCGACCGGTCTTAACCGGTCGGGACAGGTCGGGACTAGCCATTTTTTGCCCATTTTTCAACCATTTAGAATTCTTTATAAATGGCATCGGCTTGTTTTTGGGGTGTGGGAGAGGGATTTTGAGAGGAGTGAAGCCACCATTGTTGGAGACTATTTGAGGCTCATTCTTAACCTATGCAAGGCATCTTCCTTGTGCTTTAACACAAGATTGGAGCATTCCAAGCTCATGAAGAAGATGACCTTCATCCCCTCTTGATCTCTAGAGTTTGGATCTTCTTTGATAGGCATAACCTTATTCAAATCTCTAAGATGAGATTGCTGTAGGTGAGCAACTCTAGGCAACGCATTCCTATTAAGTGTAGAGTTCTCAAACCTACCCTCCTATCACCTTAGGCATCTCAAAGGCATGACAAGCAAGGTGTTTGATCAAGTGTAGCTGAGGCATTGGCGACGCAATGACAACACGATCAAGGGAGCAAGGGAAGCTGATTGAAGCACGGGAGAGTGGAGATCAAGCAACCCAAACCGGCGCTGAACAAGGGGCTCATCCAACAAGTAAGGTTGTCTTTATTGAGAGTCCATCTACTCAATTCCCTGTGGGAGTTGAGTGTAGAGTTTGTTTGTCAAACTCAAACTAGGGACGTTGGCCGTTCCTTAACTTGTTTGTCGGCTTAAAGACTAGGGGTTGTTTGGCGCTCCTTGGCTCGTTTATCAGGCCTAAACCAAGTCTCCAAGGGGGAGCCTCTAGCATGGGAGTGAACGTGCGTCGGGTTAAGAGTTAGCTTGTGTCCAAAACTCTATTTGGGTTGAGAGTTAGCCCTTTGTCCAAAAATCCAGTTATGATTGAGAGGTGAACCGAAAAAACCTCCGTGTAAAGGTTGAGAGGTGAACCTCGTTTAAAACCTCCGATAGTGAATGCCGGTGTGCTCAAAGGAGTTGAGTACTTGAACCAAGAGTGGAGTAGACCCAAAGTCGAACCACTATACATGCTTGTGTTTGTGATTGAATTGAGTACATTGATATCTTAGCATTGTATGTTTAATTGTTTAATTATGAATGCTTGATAGGAATGTATGCTAGGCACTAGATAGGCACATCCACACACAAGATGTACTTTCACTAAGTAGTGTAGACTTGAGCTCATTGATCCATTCTCATAAGTCTACATAGGTTACATAGATTAGGAGCTTGATTAGTTAAATCATTGGATTATCTATGCATGCTTAGACTAGGTTGTTTATCCATATGCTAGTCTTGTGATTGGACCCACTTAGGCTTGGAAGCCGAAGTGTTCTTGCTTAGTTTAATTTGTTAATTAGATAAGGTCACAGAGACCTGGATGAACGTAGAAAACAAATATCAAAATGATCCAAAACTTTTGTGGCCCTCAAAAGGTTTTCAATGGTAGATGTTTAAGCCGCACTGCTTTCTGTGATGTGATCCACTTGAGATTCAGATCTACCTTTCATGACCTAAAATGATATCATAAAATAGATGGACGGTGTGGATATAACATATACATCATGATGTGGCCCATAAAACTTGGTGAAGTCAACACACATCACGGTGCCACACCATGCAAACGGTTTCCAAACAAAGTTGATTTGCAAATGCCACTTTTGTTCCTTAGTTAATCCCATGAGCCAGGGGACAATCCACTGACAGGTGCATTAATTCCAATTTTGCAAATACCATCCCACTTAATCCCCCTTACTCTTGTGCACCAAACACGCCCATAAGTTCTTACTCAGCATGGATAGAAGTGACCTGATTCTTGCAAATGTATTTGACCCTTTAATGGAGAGTAGATGGTACTACCCCAACTTTGTGAAGCCAAGGCCTTCCGAGCAGCATGTTGAAGGAGGTCGATATGTCCAAGATTTATAATGTAATTGCTGAGGCGTCTGGGCCGATATGTAGTTCGATATCGATCTCCCCCTCTATAGACCTTCTGGAGTTGTCGAAAGCCTTTACTGTCATTGTGTTGGGTTGAAAGGATGATGGCTCAATTCCCAAGCAGGTTGCGGTCTTGAGCAGGCAAACATTTAAGCTAAAACTGTTATCGATGAGGACTAGTGGAACACACAAGTCCTTATAGCGTATGGCTATGTTCAGAGATTTCCCATGGTTTCGCTCTTCAGGCGACAACTCATCATCAACTCAATTGCTCGTAGTGCCAGGAGTTGCCCGATCATCAGTGCTACCATTTCGAGAGTTGTGTCTGAGGAGATGTGCGCATCATTTAAGATTTTGGCGAATGATTCTTTGTGCATGCGAGATGTGCAGAGCAACTTCCATACTAGTATTTGAGTTGGGATAGACTTCAGTTCTTCCTCGTATGGAGCCATCGCTTTAAGGACCACATTGTTGCCTGTGCTGAAGGGAACACGACGTTGCTAGTCTTCATAGATGATGTAAGGATGAGATCCAGGCTTGATAGTCCCTGGTGCAGGTGGTTCCCAAGGGATGAATACTAGACTTTTTTATATGGCCAATGAATTTCCCGTACAGGCTAATTGGTGTAGCGTGATTAATATGCCCTTTGACTGATTTTGTGGTCCAAGAACCATTCTTTTCGGGATTATTGGCTCGAATGCCGAGGGAGCTCCTTCAAGCATAATAGGTTCTCCATGCTGGTTGGCGCAATGTGTCCATTATGGATTGACTGACTCGGAAGATGGTACTGCCCCTTGTAGAATGACTGGTTTGACATGTGAGGGTGCTCCTTCAAGTATTACTGGTTCAAAAGCCATGGGCAGAACTGGGGGGTGCCCCTTGTTGAGCCAAATGAGGATTCGATCATCATTGCGAGAAAGTATAGATGGATTGGATAGGATAGAAGAACTAATCAATTTGTTCTTCCTCTTCGATTTGTTAATGGCCTGACCGTTGGATGACTGGGGTCTCCTAAGTGCTTTGGCAAGGGGTTTTGTAAGATGTTAGTTGGCGCTGCTAGAGTTCCTAGGACCAAGATAATGATCTTACGATCATTGATTAGATTTTGTACTGCATGTTTCAAGGACATACATCGGCCAGTGATGTGGCCATGCCCCTGATGGTGGGTGCAATATTTGTTCTCATTGTAATTGAATGACAGAGGATTTGGGGGTGGCCTTGGTGGCAAAAGCGTGAGCAATTGCTTCTCCATCAATGTGGTCATGATTTGGCTATATGATTGGGTGAGCGGAGTGTACTTTCTTGGCTCCTTAAACATTTACCTATTTTGATACGACATATTCCATCTGGGTGCTTGTTGTTGCTGTGGACCCTACTAAGGTAGTTGGGGAGGAGGTATCAGATTTTGCTACAATGAAAGTTGTGGTGGCTAGTATCTTTACTGTTGTGGCTAGTATTGTTAACATCCATGTGGAGGAACATACTGGTTGCCCTGGGCTGTAGCGAAAATATTGTTTACCTCGATCTAGCACGGAGGTGAGCTATTGCGGTTCTTATTCCCATATCCCATGGGTCTTCCTTCAATCTTGTTTTGCTTGAGAAGAGCAGCCTGATGAGGCCACAGGGAGATTGCCTCTATACGTATTCCTGATTCTACTTGCTCTCTAACATGGATAAGCTGAGCGAAATTCGCATAGGGATGCAAGATGAGATAGCCAAAGATGCTTAAGTGTTTTGCATGAACGATCATGGAGATATGCTCTTCGTCGTCGATGGGTGTGTGCATCTTGGCACCCATAGCTTGCTAACAACTGATGTATGCAAACAATGCTTCATCACCTTTCTGCATGAAAGCTGCCAGATCTGCCCTTCTTGGTGCTATATTGAGATTGTAGGTGAACCGATCAACAAATGCTTGGGAAAGTTGTTCCCAGGTCTTGACACGGTTGTAATCTAATGAGGTGTATGTAAGTGCTAAGTACAGAATGTGAGTGCTAAGCACAGTATAGTTGTCATATTTCGTAAACACTAGTTTAGTGCATGAGGTTGTGTTGCAAGCCAAGTTCTTTGAGAAGACAAGTCTCTACCTCAATGAACACATCGAGATCAAGACTCGACTCTACAACACAATGCGACAAAACTACGAAGATAAACCATATATGCCAAGGTAATATTGACCATAGGGATGACCCTAGGTTAGGTGTTTTTATATGGCTTTGAAGTTAATCACTCAAACATTTTTTTAAAAAGTCATATTTCAGGAAATTCGGTTAGCCTAACCCTGTGTTCGGTCAGCCCAAGAATCTTCGACCAGCTCAAGATTCTTGGGTCAAGTTTTCAGCAAGCTTGATTGAACTTTGTTGGGATGTTCGGCTAGCCCAGCCCTGTGTTCGGCCAGCCGAACAGGCTTCGGCTAGCCCAAGAAAACTTCGGTCAAGTTTCATATATGAAACAGATTTTTAGACTCAGATCTCGGGTCAGCCGAAGCTCACTCGGGCTAGTCGAACTGACACTCTGATCCGTCGAAGTTTGAACAAATTCTTATCCCATGAAATCTGATAGCCGTTGGGATAAAACGGTTGAATCTTAGGTCAGCCGAAGGAAATCATAGGTCAGCTGAAGACCTAACTTTTTTGCTATAAATAGAGCTTTCTTCACTCTATTTTTCATCAAGAAAAAGCATGAAAATACTACCTCTTTAGTGAAAAAACTCTCCATTATAGTCTAGCTATTTGTTCTAAATTCTTATTTTATATTATACCTATCTCGGTTCTCTTCTCATTTAATTTGATTGTGTAACGAGAAGATCATTCTCATTCTAGAGAAAAGAGAACTGAAATTGTAGTTTTAGGAAAACTCTTTTTAGAAATTCTTAGATCCATCTTGTTCTAGCCATATTGGTTTATCTTCTACAACGATCGGATCGCTGCATTATTGAAGCTTTATCTCTAAAAAGCTTCATCATCTTCTACAAGAAGAACGGTAATATCTTTCTATTACTTTTTGGTCTTATTTAAGGTAGCCCATTAAAAATTTCAAATCAAGTTGTTAGTGATTGGCCTATGAAAATCACTTAAGGTTATTGATTAGCTTGTGAAAATCATTTGAGGTTTTGTTGTGATAAGCCTGTGAAAATCACAATCTCTTTATTGGGTTTTAAAGGTGAATCTGTGAAAACCTTTATATAGTGGAGAGTCAAAATTACAAGGAGAAGTAATTTTGGGAGTAGAGTAGGTGCAAGTTGTTTTTAGCACCGAACGACTATAACTCTTTGTGTTGTGGTGGTTGTTTTTATTGCTTATCTTTCTTATGTGCTTGATTTCTTTTGAAACCTTAAATCGTGACATAAGGTTGTCCTACTTAGATTTCTAAGTAAAAAGTTATCCTACGATTTAATTCTAGGTTTTCATATTGATCTTTATTTGCTTTCAGATTAGTTAATTACTTATTCTTGCTAGTCTTGTGATTGATTATCTTATTTATTTTAAGATTATAAGAAGCAGAATTGAATTAAGTTATCCTATTCACACCCCCCCCCCCCCCCCCCCCCCCCCCCCAGGACATTTATAGCTCCATCCTTTTTCAATGTACCAATCTAAGGCATCACCTTGTAGAGACTTCTGGAATAGTTGGATGAGGGCTCCTTCATTACCTACGACCGTACTTATCTCCCTGCGGAATACTTTTAAGTGCATTGTGGGACAACCGCTGCCATCATATCTTTTGAATTTAGGGATTTCTAAATTCTAAGGTAATCGTGCATTAGGAAAAGGACATGGGTCCTTAAAAATTATTGAAGGAAGGTCAATTCTTTGCTGCCGTTGGAGCTGATTTTGCCTGGTTTGGAGCTGCTCTCGCAACTCTTCTATATATGCGTAGCTGGTTTGAGGGATCGACATCTCTCACGGCAGGGCTTATTCCACTTCTTCGGCATAGTGATCGATTTCTTTGACCCTATGGATCTTATGAGGGAGAACTTGCTAGAATTGAACTTGAACTGGAAATTGAAGTTGACTTTACTGAGATTGAATTGGACATTGAACTAGATTTTGCTGACCTAAAAATTAAACTAGAAATTAAAGTTGACTTTGCTGGGATTGAATTAGACATTGAACTGGATTTTGCTGAGCTGAAAATTGAACTGGAGTTTACTGAGAATGAACTACAATTGAACTAGATTTGTTGAGATTGAATTGGATTTTGTTGAATTTGAAATTGAACTAGAGTTTATTGAGGTTGAACTGGAAATTGAACTGGATTTTGCTAAGATTGAACTGGAAATTGAACTGGAGTTTTCTGAGATTGAACTGGATTTTGTTGAATTGAAAATTGAACTGGATTTTGTTGAACTAGAGTTTGTTGAGATTGAAAAGTGCTCCTTGTTAGTGCACTTTTCTGTGGCATACTAGTGCACCTTGTTTGTCAATTACTTAAGTTAGTGAGTCTAGTGTCGGTTGAGCTTAATGAAGATGAAGACCGAAGACTCAAGACGAACCTGCTGCATCAAGGAAGAAAAACAGGTAAAAGAGATGCCTTGGTGAGCCTTAACCTTGAACATATCCAAAACCATAACCTCTAGACGACCATGATCATTAAGCATACCAATGGTCATCTTAGATTGGCCTTAGGTGTCCTAAAAGATCACCAAAAGTATGGCCAAAAGGTTGCATGTTCTGCTACAAAACAGAACAAACAAACAACAGAAAACATGCCTATCCGGGCGCCCGACTGTGTGTCCACCGGGTGCCCGACCGATGAGAAATTAGTCTAGTAAGTTGTCCTGAAAGTTAAATGGTCATCGGGCACCCGACTATAACTTCACTGGACACTTGACCAGTGCAAAAACTGTCCAGCGACTTAAACTATTTTTGGACTGAATTTCAAGTGCCTGATCATGTGTCCACCGGGCGTCCGACCAACTCAAACAGTGTTCAGTGACCAAAACTTAATTTTGGACTGGATTTCGGGCGCCCGAACATGCGTGAATCTGCCCATTATTTGACTGTTGGGAGAAAATCTATAAAAGCGGAGGATTTATTTTTGGACAAAATAGAGAAAATTTTGAGGAGATAGAAGCCACCATTGTCAAAGATCATTAGATGCTCTATTCCAAACCCATTGTAAGCTATTCTCCTTATAATTTATCACAAGCTTAAGGCATTCAATGCTAAAATGATAATGGACTTACTCCCTCTTGATTCCTAGGAGTTTAGACACCTTGATCATTGATAAATCCTATGTATAAACACCACCTAGAGTCCAAATAGGTGTAACCCTCTAGGAAACCTATTTTCTACTATTTGTAGAGGTTTCACCATTTCCTAGCACCTTGGGCATCTCCAATGGAGCATTACTTACAAGGGAGTTGATCATGGAGCTGAAGCCTTGGCAAAGCAGTAGTATAAAAGATCGGGGGAGCACAAAGGGAGTTGATTTTAGCACGAGAGAGCAAGAAGAAGCAACCCGAAGCAGCGCAACTAAGGGGCTCAATTTGACAAGTAAGTTGTCAATTGTAAGAGTCCGGTTCCACTCTCTTCCCATGGGAAACTAAGTTTAGAGTTTGTCTTCAAACTCGATAAGTTCAGTTATAGGACCTAGACCCAGTTGTAGGGTTGAATTGAGTCTCTAATTGGGGAGCCTCCAGTGGGAGTGAACGCTACGTTCGGTTGTAGGACCTTGGCTCGGTTGTAGAGCCTAAACAAGTCTCCGAGGGGAGCCACCAATACAGGTGTGTACGTGTAGTTTGGAAGAAACCTGTAAACTTTTCGGTTCAATGGATCCGAGTTAAAACACCTTGGTTGGAAGGAACCATATTTAAACTCCCTAGTGAATGTCAGTGTGCTAAAAGGGGTTGAGTACGTGAACCGAGAGTGGAGTAGACCCAAAGTCGAACCACTATACATTATTGTGTTTGTGATTGTATTTTAGCACATTTCTTATTATGCATTGTGTTTAATTATGAATGCTTAATTAGAATGTATGTTACGCACTAGATAGGCACATCCACACACACACAAATGATGTACTTTCACTTACTTGAGTAGACTAAAGCTTATTTAATCCATCCTCTATAGTCTACTTAGGTTGCATAGATTAGGAGCTTGATTAGTATAATCATTTGATAATCTATGTTTGCTTAGAATAGGTTGTTTATTGCTTAAACCATATGCTTGTCTATTGATTAGACCCACTTAGGCTTGGAAGACGAAGTGTTTTTGCTTACTTAGTTTAAATTGATAAACTGTTAGAACTTAGCCATAATTCTAGTTGCTCCGCTCTTAAGCTTCTGCACGTATATACGAAGGTGTAATGTTAAACTACCAACATAATTTCACTCTTGTTTGTAGGAGGCTGAGATGGTGGGAAGTGGCCCCCTTGATGGGTATTCACCATTATCCATTGATTGATATGGGCTTGGCACTGACCCCTATTGTGGGTATTCGCCAATGATGTCCCTGGTCTTCCTGCTGCAGAAGTTGTTGCTAGTAATTGAATTGAAATCCCATTGGCGGGGATGTGCTTGAATTGACTGGAAATCCCATCGGCAGGGATGTGCTAGAATTGACTAGAAATTCCATCGGCAAGGATGTGCTTGAATTAACTGGAAATCCCATCAACGAGGATGTGCTAGAATTGACTCCATGCTATGGGAGGGTACTGGAGAGAATGCCCTTTCGGCTGAGGATCGGTTTGATTGATGTCGGTAGTATTGCACAGACCCCGATGGTTGTGCTTGATTTGAACTAAAAGTTAGGAAGAACCTAAAAGTTGTTGGTGGCTGTGGTTGCTGTTGTTGAATAGGGCCAGCTACACTGCTGGTTGTGATGGCTTGAGCTTACATGAACTGGAGAAACATCTCTTCCATGGCCTTTAGTCCTTGTGCTAACTCTTTTACACAGGGGGAAGGCACGACTTCCACGGGTTGTGTTTGCAACGATTGAGAATTCATTTTGAGAGTTGGGATGTGATGGACTTCATCCTCGTGGTTAGACATGACTGCGTAGGATCGGGTGCGGATTATGTTGCGGTACGGAAGGATTTTTTGGAGGCGTCGGACTTATAAAGGCGCAATGGTTTGGAAATTTTGTATTTTTTAAGATTTTCTGATTTTTTTAGATGATGAATGCAAATACGGATGCAAATGAAAAATGTGAAGGAGGTTATTTAACCTTTAGGAATTTAGGAAATCCTGCTTTTTAAGTTAGGTCATAACTAGTGTAGCTAGCTCTTCCCCAGTGGAGTCGCATTCTGTGGACACTGGCGAGAATGCGAGCTTCCACGCGGGCACGCTTTTCCTCCTTGACTTGGGTTTTTCGAGGGGGTTTGTTTGAATTTCTTTAATGATATACTAGAAGGGAAGATTGATAATTTGATATTTGACTGGAGTCGCCACTAGCCAATTACTCTACTTCTATAGTCGGCTAGACCTTATGGAAACATTAGGAAAGAGTATTCGAGGATCCTCAATCCTAAAATGACTCCTGGATCTGCGGTTAAAGATATTGAGTAAGGGACCACGATTATAGAGAGGGAATGTGTTAGGCACCCACTCTGCCCGTATAGGCGTACAGTCTCTATTTCGTGAGATTAAACTAATTCCTAAAGGTTACGACTAATTTTTGCATACTAAAAGTAAACTTGTTAGTCCACTTTTCTTTGGCATACTAGTGCACCTTATTTGTCAATCACGTGTGTCCATGTGTTGTAATGTCGGTTGAGCCTTAACAAGCTGAAGACCGAAGATTCAAGTGGACCAGAAGTATCAAAGAAGAAGAACAGGTAAATGAGATGCCTTGGTAATCCTAACCATTTGAACCAAAATACCCAAATCCTCTTAGATGACTTAGACCAACTAGGTATTCCCTTAATCATCCTTATTAGTCTTAGATCATATAGAAAAACATGATAAATTAGGTTAATTAAAGAGGCGGAAGTTGTTGTAATCAATCAGGCTCAAACAACAATTTTCGATAGGTCTTTGATATATCGGAGACCAGTTCAATAGGTCTTCGATATATCGAAATGACCAATTCAATATATCAAAATATGTCTAGCAAAATTACAAACTCTCTGGATAGTTTCTTCGATTAATCGAATTGCCCATTCGATATATTGAAATGAGTGTATTCAATATATAAAAACCATTTTCGATATATCGGGAATTTTGTCCAGCAACTTGCTGATTCTCTAGACAGATTCTCCAATATATCGAATAGGCATTTCGATATATCGAAGATAGCTCTGATCTATCAGAACCCCTTTTCGATATATCAAAGTGACCGTTTTTCTGCCAGTTTTATGACCATTAGAGATTTTCTTTAAATACGGGAGAAACAGTCTTTGGGTATGAGGAAATTTTGAGGAGATAGAAGCCACCGCCATTGCATACCATTAAAAGCTCTATTCTCAACCCTAGCAAGTGATCTTCCTTATGATTCATCACAAGAATGGAGTATTTCAAGCTCATCATGAACATGCATTTGTCCCTCTTTTAAGCTCTAGAGTTTGGACCGATCTAGATAGTCATATTCTTATCTAAACTCTATGATGAGATCATTGTAGGTGAGACTCTCTAGGCAACCCACTTACATTAGTTGTAGAGATCTAAAACCTACCTCCCAACACTTTGGGCATCTCCTTTAGAGCATCATATGCAAGGTGATTGATCTTGGAGCTAGAGCATTGGCGACGCAATAGCATCAAAGATCGGGGGACACAAGGGTAGCTAATTGAAGCACGGGAGAGCGGAGATCAAACAATCCGAAGCGGCGCAACAAAGAGGCTCAAACCAACAAGTAAGTTGTCATTTGTAAGAGTCCGGTTCCACTTTATTCCTGGTGGGAATTGAGTGTAGAGTTTGTCTTCAAACTTGATAGGTTCGGTTGTAGGACCTAGATCCAGTTGTAGGGTCAAATTGAGTCTCCAATTGGGGAGCCTTCGGCTGGAGTGAACGCTAGGTTCGGTTGTAAGACCTTGGTTTGATTGTAGAGCCTAAAACTATTGAGGTTCGGTTGTAGGACCTTGACTCATGAGTGGATTCTAAATTGAGGTTCGGTTGTAAAACCTTGGCTTGGTTGTAGAGCCTAAACAGGTCTTCAAGGAGAGCCACCAACACGGGTGTGAACGTGTAGGTTAGAAGGACCTTGGCTTGAGTTGCATAGATTAGGTGCTTAATTAGTTTAATCATATGTTAATCTATGCTTGCTTAGGCTAGGTTGTTTAATTGCTAATTATATGCCAGCCTTGTGATTGGTCCCACTTAGGCTTGAAAGCCGAAGTGTTAATTACTTAGTTTAATTTTATAAAACTGTTAAGTAGGCGAAAAGATTTTAAAAGGTCCTAATCATCCCCCCTCTAGGACTTAGCCATTATTTTAGTCGCTCTCTAAGCTTCCGCACGTGTATACGTTAGTATCGTGTTAGACCACCCGACGTAATTTCAAACTGATTTAGGCATGTCCAAGATAATAAAAGGTGTATCAAACCAATTAAAGTTTCTGATGGGCAAGATCCGATCAGAACGGAAGGCCACAGAGCATACGCTTAAACTGGTTGGGTTCTAGGTGCTGATGTTATATATGATGTGATGAAAATATATAAACCAATTGACTGGGTTTCTGATAAGTAGGATCCGATTAAATCAGTAGGCCATAGAGCATACGCCCAAGTCAACAATATGATGGATGCGATGCAATAAGTTAAGCAGGGGGTTGAGAAGGGAATAAATGTTGCATAATGCTAATGTTGAGGTTAAATGAAGTTGATAAAAGAATGGGATGACTGGATGAATGGTCGTGTCGTAAAGATTAGCTTGAGTGGCTAAGGCTGAGGCTTGGAGGGTTTGGGAGACTCGTACTCGGGCTAACCTAGGCTGGACTAGAGCTGGACTCTCTCTCTCTCTCTCTCTCTCTCTCTCTCTCTCTATCTATCTATCTATCTCTCTCTCCTTGGTGGAGGGATGGAAGACAAACTAAGAGGGAGAGGGTTGATAAGGGCTTGGATTCTCTAAGATGGGGGTTTTCCAAATGGAAGGGGATAATTCAAATGAGTGGGAGAGGAGGTTATTTATAGCCCCTCAGCCCAATTTTCTAGTAATTTGTGGGAAATTCAGAGGTAAAACATGGTGCAAGGGCTGAGATCTAAGATCACCATATAACGCAATTTAGGCGTTGGATAGGTTGGTAAATGGGTGATTTTAGGCCCAAAGGAGGGGCAAAGTGGTCTTTTTGCACTTGCACTCGTATTAGGGGTGAAAAAGTGGAGTCTCGCACGCCTGAGAGACGTCTTGCCAAAGGACGGAGGGTGCCACATGGCAAGCGGCAGGTGACCTTTCACCCGGGGCTCTAGGCACTCCTTGCTTTGGCAGGGTGCCTCCTAGATACATGTGGGAGCTGCGACTTTTGCTATGTTCATTTGTTGTCTCCCCTGCAGACCTTTGGTGGGGCCTTAGGTGGGCTTTTGGGCAAGCTTTAGTTCTAGCTTGACTAGGTGGGTTGGTTGGGTTCTTGACCAGTGAGTAGACTCAGCATTACTCAGTGAGTTAACTTGGTGAGTTGGGTTTTAAGGGACTCCTAGGGTTTTTGAATTCTTACTTTTTTTAGGTTTTTAGGCTATAGTTGGGGTTGATGATTTGACTTAATGGTTTGACTAGGTTAAAGGTTTGGATGGGGTAGGTTCAGGATTGGGTTTGGGGGTGTAGCCATCCATTTGAACCGTCCAATCTTGATCAATTTATCGACCTACGGCGGGGTGTCTACATAATTGTGGTCATGTTGCGTGCGACAATTCGTCCCATTAAAGGGCCTGATAAAAGTCTGTACCATCATAATAATAACAAAATGTGTAAGGCAGAAGGAAGATCAAATGCGAATTTTCTTCAAGTGCGAGTACAATTCTAACAATGTAAACACGTAGTGTTTCCATGTACTGTCTTCTTATTGACTTACATAAGAGCGCAAAAAATGGATGTAAGCACCGTCCATCTAAATTGAAAGCTCATTTTAGGGATCATAGGCCTACTTGATTGGTCTCATGCTTATGAGCGCTATACGTGCCTAAGCATTTTTTTTTTTTTGGGGGGGGGGGGGGGGGGGGGGGGGGGACATTTTTTAAATTCGTTTCGCCTACATAAATTATTCTACAATTTAAGCTAAGTAAAAACACTTCGGCTTCTAAGCCTAAGTGGGTTCAATCACAAAGACTAACATATAAATAAGCAATTAAGCTGCCCAGTCTAACATATATAAATTAACATATGATTTAACTAATCAAGCACATAATCTATACAACCTATGTAGACTATACGAGAATAGATCATATAAGCTCAAGTCTACGCTAATTAGTGAAAACACATCTTATGTATGAATGTGTCTATCTAATGTCTAGCATACATTCTTATTAAGCATTCATAATTAACCAATTAAACATATAATGCTAGGATAACAATGTCCTCAAATACATCACACCACAAGCATGTATAGTGGTTTGACTACGTGTCTACTCTACTATCGGTTCAAGTGCTCACCCCTTGAGCACACCGAATTTCTCTAGGAAGTTTAAATCAGGTTCATCCCAAACTAGGTGTTTTAAATCGAATCTACCCTACCGAGTAGTTTACAGGTTCCTCCCAACTTATACGTATGTACCCATGTTAGTGACTCCCCTTAGAGACTATTTTAAGCCCAACAAATGTGTCAAGGATCGACAAACAAACCTGGAATTTAGGCTCAACTAATGAGCCAAGGATTAACAAACGCACCTAGATTCTAAGACTCGACTAACGAGCTAAGAATTAACAAACGAACCTAGATCAAGTTTGACAAATAAACTCTACACTCAATTCCCCACAGAAAGAGAGTGGCTAGACTCTTATAAATTGACAACCTTACTTGTCGAATTTGAGCCCCGTTGATTCGCCACTTCGGGTTGCTTAATCTCCACTCTCCTGAGCTTTAATAAGCTCCCCTTTGCTCCCCCGATCGCTGATTTCGTTGCATCGCCAATGCTCTAGCTTCAACAATTAGTTACCTTGTATATGATGCTCTGACGAAGATGCCCAAGATGTTAGGTGGTGGTGAATCCTTTATAACTAATAAGAAATGGGTTGCCTAGAGGAATACACCTAATTGGATTCCTACGAGTGTTTAGACAAGGATTTTACCTATAATCAAGGTGTCTAAATTCCTAAGAATCAAGAGGAAACAAGTTCATTTTCACTTGAGTTTTGAATGCTCCAAGCTTGTGATGAATTATAAGGAGAATGGCTTGAATGTGTTAGGATTAGAGTTCCTAATGGTTTATAATAGCGGTGGCTTCTAAATCCTTAAAATTCATCTCTTAAGCCAAAAAAGAACTTCCCCACTTTTATAGATAAATCTCCAACGGTAAAAAAATGGGCAGATTTGTGCATCTTCAATTGATCGGAAATATCCTTAAATTGATCGGAGGTATCTTCGATAAATCGAAGATCCCACTTCGATTAATTGAAAAACTGTCTAGAGAGCTTATAAAGTTGCTGGACATATGTTTGATTTATCAATCGATCGGAGATTTAAGTGTTTTGGTTCTGATGATTTAAGTGTTTTGGTTCTGATGGTTAGGGTCACTAAGGCATCTCTTTTATCGGTTTCTTCTTCCTTGATGATGCTTGTCCACTTGAAATCTTCGGTCTTTAGCTTGTCAAAACTCGACCGATATTAGAACACATGGACGAACGTGATTGACAAATAAGGTGCGCTAGTATGCCACAGAAAAGTGCACTAACAATCTCCTCCTTTATTAATTACATGACAAAAACCTAACCTAGACTGTGTCATGGTCCATCCCAATGACATTACCAAAACAACAACTAAATTACATGTCAAATTAAAAAGATTACAACTCGATATAGATTAAGACATGTAACTCTTATAATGCTCCTCTTGGATTACTCCCACGTAACTTGTTAATCCCTGCAACACAAAACAGACAAACTTATTTTGGTAGGACTTAATTTTAATTTCCATTTTTATCTGCAATTAACAAACTAATCTCTCCCCCTTAATGATACACTAATTAAGTAAGTGAAAAAGAGATTAGAGTGTTGCAATTTTAACTATAAGCACATGCTAACTAATGAGAGTATAGAGTGCATGAACATTAACACGTGGAGCATGCATGAAATATGATCAATAAGAAAATGTACTATCTAAGTATGGATGATCATGCATAATTGGTCATTCTAAGATAAATATGAAAACAAATGACCAAAGCATAGATTAGCATACATTAAGCATAAAATTTAACAATATTAGATAATCTAAGCAGGGTGACAATCAAGCATTTTAAACATATCAAAATAAATACAAAATGCTAAACTATCAAAGACTAATGAGGCTTGAATCATCTAATATGCTTATAAGCACACAAATGAGGCTAAAATTCTTAGATTTACCTATTGTGTCTAGATTTAGAGAGGCTAAACTCCTCAAATACAACAATAAGCTCAAAATGAGGCTAAAATTCTTAGATTTACCTATTGTGTCTAGATTTAGAGAGGCTAAACTCCTCAAATACAACAATAAGCTCAAAATGAGGCTCACTCCTCAAATTTTAACAATTGAGCTCAAATTGACTTCCTAAGGTCATTTACCCTACTTCACAAATCCATTGGGTGTGATTTTCTAGGACCCAACATGTTGTTGGGAGGGAATTCATCTATATTCATCTCCCTTAGGTTCATCCCTAGTTGGAGATCTATGTTCGATAGGGGATTTATTTATGTGTGACCTACCTATACTAGTATTGCTCATACTCAAGATTTTTTTTTGTTTTCAAATTTAGTAGGGCAATTTTCTTAATTAACTCCTTCATATGATTTGTCATTTTAGGAGGGGATGGGAAACTTTTTTTTCTCTCTCTGGTGATCTTCTATAAAGACTCATCATACATTGTGCCATTTTCTCGGTCGCGACATATTTAAATATTCGATTTGGGACTGAGGTAGATTGAGGCCTTTTTTAATTTACAAATTCAAATTTAAAGTGTCAAACACCTCTACATAAGTGATGCATAGGAGATGATTTAGATTTACTCTTTGAGGTATTAGAGTCCATTCTAACCACCGAAGGAAATGAGGACCTTACACATGTATGCCTAATAGGCTCAAAACCTCTCATGTTCCTATAAACATCATTCAAGGCAATAGATTTACCTTTTGGGTTCAAACTCCCCTCTTGGGTAGACATTATTCTAAAAATCGTTTAGATAAACTTCAGACGATTAAGTCCTTCAAGAGCAATCCAGTCTGATACCAATTGAAATTGTGCTTTTTTGGTCTCACACTTATAAGCACTATGCATGCGAAAGCATAGAGCATAACTACTGGAATTATGGCTAAGTCCTAGAGGGGGGAAGGGGGTTAATTATGACATTTTTGAAATTCTTTTCGCTTACTTAAATTATTCTACAATTTAAGCTAAGCAAGCAAGAATACTTCAGCTTCCAAGCCTAAGTGGGTCCAATCACAGAGACTAACATATGATTAAGCAATTAAGCTGCCTAGTCTAACATGCATAAATTAACATATGATTTAACTAATCAAGCACCTAATCTATGCAACCCATGTGGACTATATAAGAATGGATCATATAACCTCAAGTCTACACTAATTAGTGAAAACACATTATGTGTGAATGTGCCAATCTAATGCCTAGCATACATTCCTATTAAGCAGTCATAATTAAGCAATTAAACACACAATGCTAAGATAACAATGTGCTTAAATACATCACAAATACAAGTATGTATAATGGTTCGACTATGTGTCTACTCTACTCTCGGTTCAAGTACTCACCCCTCGAGCACACCAGATTTCACTAGGGAGTTTAAATCAGGTTCTTCTCAACCTTGGTGTTTTAAATCGGATCCACCCCGCTGGGGAGTTTACAGGCTCCTCCCAACCTACATATATACACCCGTGTTGGTGGCTCCCATTGGAGACTTGTTTTAGGTCCAACAAATGTGCTAAGGATCGACAAACGAACATGAAATTTAAGCTCAACTACTGAGTCGAGGATCAACAAATGCACCTAGACTTTTAGACTCAACTACGAGCCAAAGATCGACAAATGAACCTGGATTAAGTTTGACAACCCAAACTCTACACTCAATTCCCCACGGAAAGAGAGTGGATGGACTCTTACAAATCGACAACCCTACTTGTCGGATTTGAGTCCCATTGATGTGCCCCTTCAGGTTGCTTGATCTCCGCTCTCCCGTGCTTTAATCAGCTCCCATTTGCTCTGCCAATCACTAATGTCATTGCATTGTCAATGCTCCAGCTCTAACGATCAGCTACCTTACATATGATGCTCTGACAAAAATGCCCAATGTGTAAGAGGTGGTGAATTCTCTATAACTAATAAAAAATGTGTTTCCTAGAAGAATATACCTAATTGGATTCCTAGGGGTTTAGACAATGATTTTACCTATGATCAATGTGTCTAAACTCCCAAAAATCAAGAGGGAATAAGCCCATTCTCATTTGAGCTTTGAATGCTCCAAGCTTGTGATGAATTACAGAGAGAATGCCTTGAATGAGTTAGGATTAGAGCTCCCACTAGTTTGCAATAGTGGTGGCTTCTAAATTCTTAAAATCTATCTCTTAAGCCATAAAAAACTCCCCCGCTTTTATAGATAAATCTCCAATGGTAAAAAAAATGGGCAGATTCGTGTATCTTTGATTGATCGGAGGTATTTTTGATAGATCGAAGATCCCATTTCGATTGATCGAAAAATTGTCCAGAGAGTTTATGAAGTTGCTGGATATATGTTTGATTGATCGATTCAATCTTCGATCGATCGAAAAATCAACTTCGATTGATCAAAGAACTGCCTAGAGAGTTCAGCAAGTTGCTGGACATATGTTCGATTGATTGAACTGATTCTCCGATTAATTGAAGTCCTATCGAAACTAAATTCCGATTAATCGAAGTCCTATCGAAACTAAATTCCAATTTATCGAAGTCCACTCGAAAACTGTTGTCTGGGCTATTTCATTTACAGCAGCTTTCACCTCTTTAATTAGTCTAACTTATCATGATTTTAAGGCCAATGATGACGACTTAGGGTTTTATTATTAGGTCCAAATCATCTAGAGGATTTGGGTGTTTTGGTTCTAAGGGTTAGGGTCACCAAGGCATCTCTTTTACATGTTTCTTCTTCCTTAATGATGTTTGTCCACTTGAATCTTCGATCTTTAGCTTACTAAGGCTCAACCGACATTACAATACATGGACACATGTGATTGAAAAATAAGGTGCACTAGTATGCCATATAAAAGTGTACTAACACTACTATGATGTATGCAACTACATCCAACTCGTCCATCCATATCGAAAGCTCATTTTAGGGCATGATTCCTAAACAGTGGTAATTGACTATTAAGAACTTCCTGTGGGCCACAAAAGCTTTGTATTAAAATGATATTTGTGCGGTCTCTTTATCTAAGTGTTTGTGACCTTATCAATGGGTTGGGTGGCAAATAAACATTACAGTGGAATTTATGAAGGTTTTTTTTTTTTTTTTTTTAGGGATTCAATCATAACTATTTCCAGTGGTGTGGTTCACTTAAGATCTAAGTTAGTTTCACTTATAGGATCACACCCTAAATTGAGCTTTCAAAATGGTTGAACGGTGTGGATTTAAGGCACATACATCACTGCAAGCCCCATAGTCAGGGTCTGACCCGGTGGATCTGGGGTATTTCCTAATCCACTCCCGTTCTAATCATCCATATGCAATCCCAAGTCTAGCCCACTTCTTTAACGGTTCTTGATAGATTTCGATTGGACCCCGACCTAGCCCGACACGTTCCCCACCCTAAACATCAGTGACGTAGATCTTCCGATCATTTCCACCATACCAATGGCCTGGATTGCTAATTCGGGTGCTCCACCCCTACAAACCCAGAGATTGAGTGAGAGCGGATTAGGTTCAGTGAGAGTGGATTAAGCGAGACACCGACCTCACCTAAGACGTAGGATCCTTACCATGGGGTTGCTGTGGGGCCCACCTCAATGTATATATTATGCATCCACATCGTCCATCCATTTTTTGAGATCATTTCATGACATTATCCGAAAAATGAAACAGATCCAATTATGTGGACCATACAATAGGAAATAGTGTTGATTGACTATTAATGGGCCACAAAAGTTTTGGAAAGTTGATATTTGTTTTTTTTCCCTTGGTCCTGGCTTATGTGACCTTATCAATCAATTGGATGATAAATAAACACTACAACAGCATTAAAGTGCGCCCTAAGAGACTTTTAATGGTAGGACGGTCAATCACCACCGTTTCTTATGGTATGGTCCACTTGATAATTGGATCTGCTTCATTAAAATGATTTGGAAAAACTGATGGACGACGTGGATACATAATACATACAACAAGGTGGTCCCCACGGAAATCCCATGCTAAGGGCTACATGGTCTTGGGTGAGGCTGGATTAGGGCTGGTCACAAGCCGAGTCAGCTCGAGAAACTCGATCAGCCCGACTTGAAAAAACTCGCCTCAGCTCTCCTCGACTCAGTAGAACAAGTCAAGCTAAGCTTCATTTAGGAGCTCGAATCCGAAATCGAGTCAAGTTCAACCACTGGGTCACTCGACTTGAAACTCGACTTGATTCAAGCCCGACTTGGCTCAACCTCGAATCGACTCGTTTCATATAGATATTTGTTATAAAAAAATCATAATCTTCTTATTTCTTGGTTCTCTCTCTCCCCTCCCCCCACACACATTGGAGTCCAAGCTTAGGACATATAAAACCCTCACACATTGGGGGGTTTCTTAATCCTACTATTTTGTTCAGGTAAGAACATTCCTTGTTGAGCATACCTGATGGATTGAGTAATTTCAAGTACAAAACATGGTGAGCACACAGTGGTTGTATGTTTTACACGCTACACAAAATGGGTGCTACGGTGAGACCACACACCATACACATATACAAAATAGGGGCTATGGTAAGACCAAACATCATATGCAGCTATTGATTGCCATTTTATGAGGGAGGTGTTGCATTTGATCCATAGATCAGCCGAGCTTCATAATGAAGATGGCCACACAATAATCAGGGCAGTCCATTTATGTAGTGAGCTATGCCTGTACTGTGTTAATCTATGGTTCATAAAATATTACTAGTGGTTTGCATTCCATGCGTGTGTGATCTAACTAAAGAAAAAATCGATCAAAGCTAGGTCATTTAAATGGTGGGGTCCCACCTTTAGAAATATTATTACTATTCTCCCCTAATATATATGTGACTTCTTGAACTTAATGTTGTTAACTTTTAATTTATATTTTGTAGCAAAAAATTTTAATAAATTAAGGTGGGAGCAAGTTCGACTTGACTCGATCCTAAATTTTAGCAAACTCGATGTACAGCCCTAGGCCGGATCTCACTTAACCCGCTCTCGGATTGAGCATACTGTCCATGTCATGGGGCTGAGGATCATATCATCCGTCCTTAAAGAAACGATCAGGAGTGCAATGCGCACAGTGCGCATCTTAAAACCCTAGAGCCGAACCTTCAGCGGGAACTCCTTTAAAAGCCTCCCAGCACAAACCCTAGCCTCGCATTTCCATCTCTCTCACTCCTCCCCTCTCACTGTTCTCTCTCTTTTCTCTCTTCTCTGATGGAGTTCTGGGGTAAGCAATCTCTCCTTCCTTTAATTTCTCTCTCCTTTCATTTCGGATTATATGATTTCCAGGGCTATTTTTGGGTCCTTCTGTTCCTTTTTCATCTGTTAGGGTTTTCCTTAGTCTTCCGATTATCAATGGGTTTCTTTCAATGCATTTCTTTCAGATGCTATTTGTTCGAGTTTGATAGGAATATATGTTCATGCAACTGCTCTGTTTTTGAAGAATCTCGTTTCTGGCATGCCATGATGCTGTTGTTTGTTTTCTTCCTTTTCGTTCTCATTGCTTCATGTTTGTTGCCTTTCCTTTCTGAAAATGATATGCGCACCCTATTCATTTGATAGATAGACACCCCTCGTGGTACATGTGATGTTCGAGAAGTGCTCGGAGTTCGCTATTCCAGTGACATTGGCCCAGAAGTAGAAAATGTGGGTGTCGATATCAAAGTCTGGGGTCTCGATATCATTTCCCTTTTTGGGTTTTCATACTGCCTTTTGCATGGAAGTACTGAGAATTAACATTGTAATATCAGAAGTAGGAAATTGGTTCTCATATTTGATTGATGTTCTTTTAGACTGCTGCTGTTTCTGTTGAGGCTAGACTAAAACGGGCGTTCCACTTTTATTTTTCCTTCTTAGTTGTCAGTGACTTTGTTCTCGCCTGGCCACTAATTAGAGATATGAACCAATCATCTGATCGGCCCTTCTGTGGATGGGCCTTGAATCACTAATAATGATGATCGGTCGGTACTAACCATTTGGATGGAGGGCTTTTGAGAAAAGAAAATGGATGAGTAAAAATCTCACGTGATAACAAGAGGAGTGAGGGATGGAGAGTGGAAACGGAGTGAAGTCTGTTGACCCATTTTCAAGTTTTCCTATGATATGTACATATTCACTATATCAGTGGTTTCAAATTGCAGTTTTTTTTTTTTAAAGTGTTATAGAAGTAGAACTGGATGCTAGTTATGTCTAATGGGAATTCCAATTTGGAATTTTTTTTTGCAAATGACTTACAGTGGGCTTTGTTTTTATATTACAATTCATGTTTTCTTGAATGGGTGAATATGGTCGATGGTTAATATTATCTCTGCATGTAGATCTGACCTCCATTTATTACTATGTGATGCAGAGATGCTTGAGCTGGTACATAAATTAATGGATGATTTCATAACATTTATAGGTTTTTTTATTTGTTTATTTGATTGCTGTTTGAGCTTCATATGCTAACCCACTTCAGATTTAGAACTTTTATTTTTCTGTGATTGGAGTAAACTATCATTGTGTTTGCGCGATGGCAGTGGATGACTTGGTTACAACTTCTGGGTTTTTAAATTTTTTTTCTGGTTGTGCCTGAAGGTTCCATGCCTAGGTTTTAAATATTGGTTTGATTATATGGCGCGTATTGACTGAAAGTTCTTTGGCTCAAAAAATTTTGAAAAATTATTGAGGAAATAAGAAAAAAATGTAAAACAACAAAATCTCTCAGTTCTTTTTGTGTTTTTACCATTTAGTCTATCAGGCCATCTGTGATAAGAATGCTATTTGTCTTCTTATAGTGCTGAAAGTCAACCAAATAGGCCCTAATCAAATTATCAAACACAAATCAAGCATGATTTGGTGGCTTAGGTTCATAACATTGAAATCAACAAAAAGAAGAAAAATGAAAAAGGTAATGGTTTACCTACCTCTTCTTTTGTTTTTTTTTTCTAAAAAAAAGTCCATTTTGCTTCAATTTGTTGCATATCTGGTCTTTCAATTCCCAACGAGGGCCTGCATTTAGCATACAATGAGATTATAAGCTTCCCTCCTGGATGAATGAAGAAAGAAGTGGATAAAACAAATAAAATTTTCAAAAAGGAAAAAAGGGGCCTTATGATCATATTGGCCTATATCTATTTGCATGATCTGACATGGGGTGATATGGACCCTTTTTTGGAATCATACCAAATTCGTTCCCTTGTCATGTGATGGGGTTGTTCGATTCGATTACAACATGATGACTTATATGAAGTTCATTTCCCTTTAAGTGATTGCTTAACCCTAGCATCTGCCAACATTGGAGATCTATTGGAACATTTAAATGAACTTCTGGGATGCATGCATTGGATATGCCATTTCTGCAGATGCTCAACAATGTCCTTAAATATATTTAGTTTGAAATGGGATGAACCTTATGAGTGCATGCCATTTATTCTGTCTTTTCACAACAAATTGATGCCAATATGATGCTTTTCACATGGTAACTTATCCTAGTGAAAACTTTCAAGGAGCTTGCTCTACATTTGAACTTGTTGGCTGGGTCACTTATATATGAAGCAGAAGTCTAGAAGCCACTGGTTCAAGCATAGCTGAGCCCTTCTCTGAAAATGTGTGGTTTGATGTTTCCTTCTGGTTGAGCCCCCTACATATCAGTGGTTTGAGCTTTAGGTGAAGCAGAAGTCTAGAAGCCACTGGTTCAAGCATAGCTGAGCCCTTCTCTGAAAATGTGTGGTTTGATGTTTCCTTCTGGTTGAGCCCCCTACATATCAGTGGTTTGAGCTTTAGGGCCACACCTTTCAATTGAGGATGGAAAACTTGACTAGCTGACTTGTTGTCCGAGTTGATCCATTTTAAAGCAAAATCGAGACAAAAGGTCAAAAGACAGCTTGAAATGAAAAGAAAACTAGATGTCACCGTATTTTACCCACTTCTTTATTTGTGTATGAGTTAAGAGAGATTCGTTTGAACCATGGTGTCTTCATTTTATTGATAATCAATCTAGTCCACCTTTCTGAATAGTGGCTAAGTGAGTTTACCAATTCAAAAGGTTCTCATGGGTGGACTAATACTAGGTCTAAGTTAAGGTAATTTCAGAGTAGATATTTTCAGTTATAATAGTTATTTGCAAAATCTGGATGTTAGCCAAGGGGTTTAGCTTCTTGTTGATAGAGGGTTGGAGATGATTCAACATAGATTATGATAGGAATGGTGACACTAATGATGATTGACACACTGATAAACTCCAGCAATGGCTGGGAATGATCAGCAAATTCTGTCGGTATTTCTAGAAATCTTGTTTCAGCTTTATCTTTATTGAAGAAAGCCCCATTTTGAAAGTGATGTGTTCTTTGGGTACAAAAGAAGTTAGAAAAAATACAAAGAGATTTCCATTTGAAAGAATGAAGAATAAAGAGTATAAATTTTATCACTTACGATAATTTGTACTTCATTTGGAAATGGCTATATGGATTAAGGTATGTACACAAAGATGCATGTGTGGTTTGTTAAGGTGAGAATGGGCATTGATGGGGTGTTGTGAATATTTAAAAGATGCTATGTGGGATTTCCATTTGAAAGAAGGAAGAATGAAGAGCATAAATTTCATCACATGATAATTCGTACTTCATTTGGAAATGGCTGTTGGATTCAGGTAATGTAGGGGCATTTTCACACAGGGCTCAAGTGGAGTGGCCTGTGTGAAGCGGAGGCACACTCGTGGTGGGTGGCCCGTGTGAGGTGAGTGGCTAGTGTGATGCGAACCCATGTGAAGTGGGGCCCACGAAGGAGGTTTCGATCAAGGGCTTGACCTATGTAAAGCAGGAGCCTGGGCTATGAGATAAAGGGATTGATTCACTACACTATTAGTTCGAGCTTTTAGAGCAAGTGGTTAGTTGTCCCACATCAAAAGTGGTATCAGAGCGAGGGGTCTCGTGTTCGAGACTCTTCACTGGGGGTGATTAATGCACGGGCATTTTCACACCGGGCTCGAGCGGGGTGGCTTGTGTGAAGCGGGGTCCCACTCGAGGTGGGCAGCTTATGTGAAACGGGTGGCTCGTGTGATGCGGGCTCCACTCGTGTGAGGCAAGTGGCTAGTGTGATGCGAACCCATGTGAAGTGGGACTCACGGAGGGTTCGGCCGAGGGACAAAGGGATTGATTCACTATGCTCTACCAATTCGAGCTTTTAGAGCAAGTGGTTAGTTGTCTTGCGTCATCAGGTTTGTACACAAAGATGCATGTGTGGGTTGTTAAGGTGAGAATGGGTGTTGAAGGGGTGTCATGAATATTTAAAGGATGAAGAAATTGATAAGATTGTGGATCTCTCTCTCTCTCTCTCTCTCTCTCTCTCTCTCTCTCTCGGTATGTGATGCTACACTCAAGGAAGGTAAATAGCTGCAAGTTGTAACGACAAAACAAATCATGATATTTATAAATATACATGTTCTCAATTGGTAATACCATATATTTATTACTTATCTTGGTGTATGTTGATGGGGATGATTGGTGAGATTAATATTTAAAAGTTATTCATGTTAATTATATTGTAAAAATTAATATTTACATATTTATAAATAGTGGAATGCTAGGTGCTACTGTGCTAGGTGCATACCTGAGGTAAACTCCTTGCCTAGGATCTAGGAGAGGTGCACCAGACTCAAGACACCTTGGCATGCGCCAGGGATGCCTTTGACTATACCAGGTGATGATAAGTAGATCTGTCATTGTCTTCACATCCTGCATGGCATTTGCAAATGGTATTTCTGAAGCAGCTTATTTTACCATTTAGGTTCGGCTGCTGGTTATTCATCTGTTTAGTGTCCTTGATGGTTTCAAGGTGTGGTTTTCTATACAAAGGCTTGGATACCAAGGAATGCAATGAAACTTCTGGAGATGCTATGTTAGATGATATAAAGTGTTGTATCATATGTGGTCCTTCTATTGTGGAGGGTGACTGCCGTAATGCTACTCAGTGGGGTAGTGTTTCATGGCTTTTTTTGAGGCCTCTTTTGCTGGATCTGTCACATGAATGCCACTTTTTACCTCCCTAGTACCAAGTCGATATCATGAATGATTTGTGCATAGGCTGTGCAACATAGCTTTGTTGCTACCAGCAGGATTTGATATGCTTTTCATGATTTGATCCCATAATATCTCTGGGCTGAGGTCAGTGAGGAGTCATGCTGGCCTCATGTTTTGTACTGGGGATTCATTTTATCTCAGATGTGCCAGAGGATTACTGTGAAGTGCACAATCATGCTTGCATTTTCTTGCCTCTGGGAATCTTCAATATGTCTCCATGCTGTCTGGTGTTGCAGTAAATGCAATGCAAAAATCATGAGTTTTTTTTTTTTTCCTTCTTACATGTGCAACTACATTGTAGATGAAATTCATTGATAATGGATATTTCAAATGTATGATGCAATTGCTTTTACTTGAGTTTCTGCATGGTCCACATGACATTGTAGAGATGCAGATGGATCTCAGAAGGTACTTGTATTGGCACTGAACGCATGCAAGATCTTCTTCACTTTTTTGTCTACTGAACGCTGATCTCATTGTTATTTTTTATTTTTTTAATATTTCATTCTTCATATTTTCTTGACTTTTTATCATGTCCAGGTGTTGAAGTTAAAGCAGGCGAACCTGTTACGTGCGAGCCTGGAGAGAATAAATATATACATCTCTCACAGGTCATTTTCTACATTCTAAGGCAACTGTTTCATTTTATACATCTCTCATGTCTCTCTCTCTCTCTCTCTCTCTCTCTCTCTCTCTCTCTCTCTCTCTATCTGTTGTTGTTATATGGGTAATTAAATGCTCTCATTGCTCCATGTAGGCGGCACTCGGTGAGGCGAAAAAGGACAAAGGCAGTGAATCCATCCCAATCTTTGTGAGCGTTGGTGATAAGAAGCTGGTCCTTGGAACTCTTTCTCCAGAAAAGAGTGCTAACATTTCTTTTGATTTAATTTTTGAGAGAGAATTCAAACTTTCTCACAGCTGGAAACATGGGAGTGTCTACTTCTGTGGTTACAGGAGCACGGTTCCGGAAGAATATCCTTTGCAGCCTTTTGCTTGCATGTTGTTAGTGGCTGAAAGAATTATGTGTTACTTTGATGGATGTTCTTTTAATCTTTTATTTCCTTGACTGTGTGTTTGTCTGATCATCACATCTGACGAGTTCACCGGTAAGTCTTGAAATGCCTTCTAAAGTCCATGTTACTATCTTTTAATTTGTCTTTTTTCGGAGATGTTTTCTTGCCCCACACTTCTGCATGGCCGTGCATGTTCCAATCTAGCTGGTTTTGTAGGACATCTGAGCCATGAATTAGATGGACCACAATGTAGATGATCTGGCAAAATATTGAGGCTGTTCAAATATTAGATTGGCCTCCAATCAATGTGCAAAAAGAATGAGCTTTTTTTTTTGTGTGGCCTCCCTGATAGTTAAGCACCCCGAGTTATTGGCCCAATGATTACATGGCCACCTACATGACTCAAATTCCTACATGTGCCAGGCTGGCACTCGTGACTGTGTCTGGATGACAAGCATCTTGTTGGGACATGCTCCATTCAGCAAATAAATTTTTATGATTTGCAATTTTCCAGATTCGGATTCGGATTCTGAAGAGGAGATTCCAGCTCTCGTAAGGGAAAATGGTATGGTATTTCTGATTTCACATGGCACTCCAAATTCATGAATATTTGCAATTGTTCTTTTCATATTTAATGTATTGGGTCTTTCTCAATGACTTTTTAGGAAAGCCTGTGGTCAAGGATGAGCAGGCCATGCCTGCTACTGAGAAGGCTAAGGCTGCCACCAAACCTGAATCCTCAACTGCTAAGCCCAAGGTCCAAATAGCAGAACCTAGTAGGGGTAAGGAAGAAGATGAAGATGATGAAGATTCTGACGATGACGAAGATGAATCATCAGAAGATGAATCTGATGATGATGAGGTACTTTTTATTCTCTCAAGGGGTATCATTTTTTGGCTAGGAAAATCCCTCATCATGTTTAATTAAAATTTCTTCTTCTTTTTCCGGTAGTTGAAGGCAGAATCACATTATCGGTTTAATGCTAGTTTGAAAGTCTTTATTTATTTGTGAACTGATAAAGGTGCCCTTATTAAATCCGGATGGGTTTTTTGCAAGTTCATCTTGGACATTTCCCATAAAATGTTTTGGTTAATGCTCTATACAGCAAGGTTCTTTTATAGGAATTGTGAGGATACTGCATGTGAGAGATGTTTTGTGTCATTCTTAAAAAAAGAAGAAGAATTGCATCTGTATTTAGCTGAAGGTTTTGCAATTGGTTCTGCTACATACACAGGACATGGTTGAAGGTGGGGATGAAAGTGATGAGGATGATGATGACGAGGAAAGCTCTGATGATGAAAATGAAGCTACTCCCAAGAAGGTTTTTGTCAATGCCTCTGCCCTACTTGAATTATGAAGCAATTTTTTGGAGGTCGTGAAATATGTTTACCACTTATTATAGCTGATTAATGCCACTCTTACTAATTTCCTCTGTGAAGGCTGAGAAGGGTAAGAAGAGAGTTGCAGAATCTGCTACCAAGACGCCAGCTCCAGAAAAGAAGGCCAAGCTGGTTACACCTGTTGGTCAAAAGACAGGTATTCTTTGAATCCATTTTTAGTATTTCATGTTATGCATCTGGGAACAAGACAATTGGCCTTGCTAAACCCTTTCCTATAAGAATCTATCCTGTACATCGTGCACTTTTCTTGGCTTAAATTCCTACCACAGGGGTCCAGGGTCATTTCCCCCCCTCGATTGTATTGGTGGAATAGATGTTTGGTATAGTTATTCTGAATTATTTTCTTATTTATTATTTGTTTCGGTTTGTCAGGATTCATGAGAAAAAGTTGTGGCCAAAGATTATGATTTTGTTTCAGTTTGAAATTAGAAGATGTACATGAATGCAGGTGGTGCAGGTGGAAAGAAGGGTGGTGGGCATACTGCAACTCCTTACCCTTCAAAACAGGCTGGAAAGACACCTGCTAACAGCAACAAGGCAAAGCCGCAGACTCCTAAATCTGGTGGTCAAGTCAGTTGCAAGACATGTAGCAAGTATGCTTTCTTTTCTTTTTTCTTCTGCCAGTTAACCGATGTTTAGTTCTGTTGGTTATTGACAGGAAATTTGTAAATTTTGCTTTTATAGTGTTGTTTCCTGGTGGGCTGTGATCTCAATAGGCCACATACCAAATAAATCAATGTTAGTGGATGGTCCCACAAAAAAATGGATAGAGCAGCAGTCCATATTGAACCATTAAAACTCACAAGCAGATGGATGGTTATGTTAGTTTTACTGCTATTCTTGGCCCATCGCCATCCACATGATATATGGTAGCTCATCATCATCATATCACCATTCCTAGTTAACCCAATTGGCCCAATGCGAGGTCCTCTTGAGGTTGGTTTGAACCTCAACCCAACCCAGCTGAGCTGCACCTTTATTTCCCTCTAGCATTACTCTCTTTCACATATAACCAGTCTTCTTATCTAAATGTTTTGACCCCATTTCATACAAAAATCCTTGCAGGACCTTCAACTCAGATGTTGCTTTACAATCCCATACAAAGGCAAAGCACAGTGGCGGCAAGTGATGGGATGCGGCAGAAATCTTCGAAGTTTTGTAGCAGGGTGGTCTTCTTTCTGAGTGAAGGTATGGGGACAGTAGCTATTCTGATACATAAAATAGCTAATTAGCTAGTTTAGTTTTTTCATTTTCTTTCAAAATTGGGTAGTGGGTGCCCAAAGATGTTAGAGAATGATGAATGGTGACATTAGCTGTTGACTTTGTGATGATGGAGTTTGATGGGTTTGCGGGAGATTAAAAAAAAAAAAATTATGTTTTGTGGATTGTGAGGGGATGGATATACTTGATATATGTTGGACCTTTTAGGGTTCAATTACCGGTTTATTCCTCACTTGAGGATTTTCGTGGTTGGGCAGAACCTGTTCCAATTTGTGTTGATATCCAAACGGCTTGTTTGATGAATGCTATTCTATATATGGGTTTGTTCAAACACACTCCAACCATATTTGATGTATCCTTATATCTGGTTCATCTTCCAATGATCCAAACTCTGTATATACGAAGAGTCTTCACTTTGTACTGTGAGAAGGCAACAAGATAAAAGCTCTCAATTGGGTTATGTCAACCAAAAGTTCTTTTGTTTTGAACATCAATGTTCATAACCTGTGGTCAATAGGTTGAAATATGCAATCCAAGTGTTTTTAGGCACCCCATTCGAGGAGCGCCGCCCTATCAAATAACCAGCCTGGTCATTGAAAAAAAAAAAAGCAAATCAAACGGCAACAACATATCCCAATGTGTAGGGACGTTATTCTGTCAAACCTTTAAAATTTGAAGTCTGGACCAGTGGGCCTATGCCCAGTTGTTTATAGTGCAAGCAATAGCTGAAACATCTCTATTTTGTTGGTCAGTTTTGGGAGGGCACTTGTTGTGTAGTGCCTTCACGTGGGAAACTAAATATTTAGGTGGCCAATTTGCAAACCTCGGCATGATTAGTCTTTTGACCGAACATAATAAGGTCAACATATTTATCAGCAAGAAAGCACGAAAGTATGTATGGTTTCTAACATCAAGTAAGTGTTTATCCCGGGCCATTTGGGTACTATACCCACCAGGACGGGAGCGGAGGTGGGATCGGACTGTGGGGTCCATCGTGATGTATCTGACTAAATCCACTCCGTCCATTTTAGGGGTCCATCTGTATTGAAAGCTTCGAGGACATGATCCAAAAAATGCAGTTCCAATTCCAAGATGGACCATAGTACAGGAAACAGTGGTGATTGACAATTGAAAACTTCTCGTGGGTCACAAAAGCTTTTTTGGATCAAGATGATGTTTGTGTGGTCTCTTCATCTGGGTGTTTGTGACATTATCAACAGGTTGGACGGCAAATAAACATTCCGGTGGAATCGATGCAGTTTTTAATGGTGGGGATTCAATCACGACTGTTTCATGTATAGTACACTCAATATTTGAGTCAGCTTCAATTTTGGGATCATGCCCCAAAATGAGCTTTCAAAATGGTTGGACAGTGGATTTAAGGGCACATATATCACTGTAAGCCCCACAGTCAGGGGTCCCACCCACCTTGGTGGATCCGGGTTCTCACCTAATCGGCTCCCCACCAGGAAGGGGCTCTGTGGGGCCCACTGCGGTTCATATGTTTTATCCACGTCCTCAAGTTGACCACAGACCACACCGCCTGAAGCCTCAAGTAGACCACACCACCTGAAGCAGTGGGGATTTGAAGCCTACTTTTGAAAACTTCATCTACTTTGATGGCAAATAAACATCACTGCGGGCCCTAGGAAGTTTTCAACCCACTACTTCATTTGGTGGGGTCCACTAGAGCGTTCAATTTGCCTCCTTTTTGGGATCATGCACTAGAATGATATGTCAAAATAGGTGGACGGCGTGGATAAAACACAGTTCATAGTGGGCCTCACAAAGCTCCTGACATGACTGTCCGTCTATAGCTGGGTCTTGGTGGGGTAGTATCCAGTCATCGCACATTTATCTCTCAAGTTTCTTCGGTCCATCGTTCATCATATGGGCCTGACCTTTGATTTGGACCATTCAGTCCATCGTGTGGGGCCTACTTTCAATATGGACCATCGACCTTGTGGGCTTTCCATCATGTAAGCCTACCTTGGATGTGGGTTGTCCATCATGCGAGACACCTTTAATGTAGATTGTCTATCATTTAATGTAGATTGTCTATCATTCGGTGCCCAACTTCGAAGTGGGTCATCCATCAAACGGGCCCGCCTTGGATGTAGATCATTCATATTAGGGGCTGACTTTTGATGAGAATTATCCTCATGTGAGGCCCACCTTGATATGGACATCTATCAATGTTGTTGTCCATCATGTAGGGCCCACCTTTAATATCCGTCGTCCATCATGTGGAGACCACCTTTGATGTAGACTGTCCATCATGTGGGACTCACCTTCATTTTGGGCCATCCATCATGCGGGATCCACCTTAGATGTGGACCGTCCATCATTAGGGGTCAACCTTTGATGTGGACTGTCCATTATGTGGGCCCACCTTCAATGTCCACTGCCCATTATATGGAGCCCACCTTTGATGTGGACTATCCATTGTGTGGGGCCCACATTCACCATTCATCATGCGGGCCCGCCTTGGATGTGGGCAATTCATCATTAGGGCCGACCTTTGATGTGGACTGTCCATTATGGGGCCCACCTTGTTATGGGTCATCTATCATGTGCGTCCCACTTCAATGTTATTGTCCATTAGGTGGGGCCACTTTCAATATCCACCACCCCTCATGTGGAGCCCCCATTGATATCAACCATCTATTGTGTGGGCCCTATTCATACATCATGTAGGGCCTGCTTTGGATGTGGGCCATTCATCATTAGGGGCCTACCTTTAACCTAGACAATCGATTATGTGGGTCATACATAATATGGGGCCCAACTTTGTGGACCTCCCATCATGTGGCCCCACCTTTGATGTGGACCGCTCATCGCGTGGGGCTTTCTTTGATATGCACCATCCATTACCTGCAGATAGAGAGATAGAAAAGTTAAAAAGGTTGAAAAGCCAAAAAAAAAAAAAAAGAAACTTAACGGTGATAAATAACTTCCAGCACAGAAGTTATTTTCACAATGGTGCTTGCCAAATTAACTTACTTTACCTATTAGGTGGTATCCAAGCGGACCCTAAGTACGAAGGTTTAAAATCAGCATTGGGTATTGCGTCGTTAACAGCGTTAACAGCTTTTCCTGCGATGCTGGTGTGGCCCGTGCTGGTTTTGGATGATATTTTAAACACACAGTGAAGCTGTATAATGAGATTATAATGCTTTTGAAGGCATTTGATTTCTTTCACATGAGTGCTATTCAAGTAGAGCCGTGCGAAGTTGTGCAATAGTTTCTGTACCTCGGCATACTTGGGTCAGAGGTTGTTAGGAAATGAACCTTTTCATGGTAATAAAACATGAGAATTCTGCTTCTTTTGTGGTGACGATTGGAAATTAGTATAGAATGAAAGCCGAATGACGCACCCTTGTGATCTTTCTGTCGTTAAAGCCCTATTCTTGTAAACAAACTACTGTGAGCATTAATCCTCGGGCAAAAATAAAACTGCCCTGTTTGGTAGCTGGGTTTTGTTGAAACTCGAAAGACTACCAATGAGGCAAGGACTCGAACCCACCTTTAATATTTAAACAAACACCAGCTATACTCTTCTTTCTGTGTCACAGGCTCTATGAAGTTCTTGTATGAAGTAAAAAAATTCAGCGGATCGATGGAGAGCATGGCTGTGCTGTAGGATCCCTGGTGTCTGCATCAACTAAAAGACATAACCAATCATAATTAAAAAAAAAAAAAATTCAAATGACCAACTTCAAAATAATTATTTGCGACTTATATTTCTTATACTTTAAACCATATCAATATTGCATGGAATAACAACTCAAAAATGATTTATTTAACATGCTTGGACCTATTTAATAACTACTCTTGAAGAAAATTCTTTTGAAGCTAAGTTTTATAGATGACACTATTTATTTTATCTATTTTTCTTACAATGAGTATTAGATGTCAATATTAGGAAAAAACATTTTATTAAATAATGCAACATAATGCACAATTAACATAAATTATTTGTACTAATGTATTTTCACTCTTTTCTCTTGACCCTTTGTTTCAAAAATAGCAATAAAAAGGTGGACCTCACTTTATGAATAATTCAAATTGATGACTCGACATTTATTATAATCAACACAAAACGTTCATCTGTCTAGCCACTGATCTGATGAAGATCTACTAAACAAACCCTAGTAGCTACTTCTTCCAATCACGCAAAAATACTAGCACTACATGAAGCAAGTAGAGAATGTGTTTGGTTGAAATTATTGGTTCAGTATATCCGATGCACTTGTAAATTGCCTCCAACAACAGATGTTCTTACTACTATCTATGAAAATAATGGTGCATGTATAGCCCAAATCCAAGAAAGTTACATCAAGAAAGATAAAACTAAGCACATCTCATCGAAGTTTTTCTTCACACATGAACTCCAGAAGAGTCATGAAATTAAAGTCAAATATATTCGCTCCTGTGATAAGCTAGCGGACTTCTTCACCAAAGCCTTACCAAAATCAATTTTTCAAAAGTTTGTGCATGATATTGGAATGCATTGACTCAATCAGCAGAAAATATGAGGCTTACCAACATCAAGGGGAGTAACTAATCAGGGAAGCATCTTGAAGTATGCTACCTAGGACAGATGTGTGTTGTACTCCTTTTCCTTTACTAGGTTTTATCCCATTGGGTTTTCATAGTTAAGGTTTTTACGAGGCAGCATTGTTCACGTCAAATCGCCAATTCAATTATCTTTAAGAATGCTGTATTTTTTTTTTCTTTGCTTTGGTTTTTTTTCCACTGGATTTTCGTTAGTAAGGTTTTAATGAGGCAATTGTCATTTAATGATGGACATCCAATGAGGAGTGTTGTAAATATTCTTATTTATATCAATGTTCACGTAAAAGAGTTTTGCTTTGTATTGTATACCGAATCCTACATCAGTTAGAGAGTTTAGTAAGGAAGTTAAACTTAACCTATAAATAAGCATGCCTCCTGTTGATGCCGTAAACTCGTCAACAGATGATGGTGAAGACTTCTTTGATACTGATGGATAGATGCCGCTGATCTCCTTCTTCACAAAGGGTTGGATCCTGTAGAACAAAAGAGAAACTAAAGGGGGTGGCTGGGATCCAGCCGTTAGCCCTCCGACGCTCAAGTTAGCGATCTCTCAAGAGATTGAAATTCTACTTTTTCTCAGTCTTGGTTTTTTCGTACCTTAGTAAAGAAGAAGACGTGTCTATTTATAGACCTAGATTGCAGAGTTGTACTTCCTTTCGAAGCCATGATCTTCGGGGAGGGATTTTCGGATCTTTGGGATTTTCGGAGTTGCCCCGAGATCTTCGAGGATCTCTCGGCGGGTTGGATAAAGATCTCCCAGATTTTCTTCCCCTTATTACGCACACATTCAGAGACTTGTGGAAACAGAATCAGGTCGCAAAGAGGTCGACCTGGTAAAGCCGTGTCTGACGGCTGCTTCTCTTTTTCAGGTCGGATCGGTCAGACCCGTAAGAGCTACTCCATCCTCGAATCAGATCGGTTATGAAATGTACGAGCTGAACTGGACCGACCTTCGAGTCAGCTCGTATTCTTTTTCTGATGGCGCAGAGGTCATCTCGTATTCTTTCCACAACAGAAGTCCCCCCACTCCCGAGTCTAGCTCGTCTGTCTCGGGAGTAGCTTGATAGAGAAGATACGTCGATCTGGCTACCCTTAATGTTTCACAGCTGTCGTGTTGCCGCGCCGTCGCTTCAACGGGCGGGAAAGCGGTATTTAATGCGTCGTTCAAAAAATCGAGGCGCCATCATTCGCTTGTACGGCGTATCAGCGCTCAACAGAATATTGTCTAACGGGGTGATGCCACGTGTCTGAAGTGGCACGATACTTTTTGTACGCTTCAACCAAGAGTCGCCACGCGGGATCTTCGCATTAAATGCCGAATAATCCTTCGGGTATAAAACTCGAGAGTTAGCGGATTTCTGAAAAATTCCTTTCTTCTCTGATCCTGCTTTCCTCCCTCTTTCTCTTTTCGGGTTCTCCTTCTCCATTCTCTGTCACCTCTCCTCCGGCCGGCGTACCAGTTACTTTAGGGTACGCTCTTCCCATTTTCTTAGAAGATCTTCCTTTTTGTGATTTTCAAAATGTCGGAGTCTTCCTGCTCTGATGCTATTCCGATGGTGAGGTTTGGAGATTCCGAATCGGACCCTCCTCTACCAGAGCATCAGGAGATCGATCCCAGAGAATCTCATTCCAGGACAGCAGATCCTGTGAATGAAGAGGACTCTGAGGTTCCTGAGCCAGGAGTTAGGGAAACGGCTCAGGGAGATACCTTCGAGCTGGACGGGGTGGTCTCGCGAATTACCCAGAGAGACCTCGACAATGCGAGAAGGACATACGGGATCCCGGAATCCGTTGGTCTTAGGATTCCGGACCGGACTGACAGACCGAGCCGACCTCGCCGGGGAGAAACCGTTATCTCCCTGATGCACCTAGAGGCCGGTCTCAGGTTACCCCTGCACCCCTTTGTACGAGAGGTTCTTAACACCCTAGGCCTCGCACCGAGCCAGCTCCAACCTAATGGCTGGAGGTGTATGGTGGGATGCTACATACTGTGGCAGAGAGTAGGGAATAAAGACCTGACTTCGAACGAGCTGTTCTCCATGTACAGCCTCAAGTCTTTGGGAGGTCATGGTCTTTATTACCTCTCTTCCCATCCGGGCCATGGGGGCTCGATAGTGACCGGCCTGCCATCCTCGACAAGAATCTGGAAGAGGAAGTGGTTCTTCGCGTCGGGGGATTGGGAGGCTTCGTCGGACGAGCTTCGCCCTTTAGAGCATCGGGTCCGAGCTGATTTTGCTCTGCCAGGTCGGGCCATACTTAGAAAATTTTTCGAATAATGTTTCTTTCTCACCCCCACTTTCTTTCATTCTGACGTGCATTTCCTTATCTATGCAGCCTCGGTGGCTATCAGAGTAGCTCTATCTGTAGTTCAAGAGAGGCAGATTCGAGCTGCACGGGAGTATCCGCCTGTTGAAAGGAACTTTCGCAGCCTAATCTCTGTAGAATCCGTCCTTGAATCGGGTTGGTAATGTAGATATTCATACTTTACGTTATCAATTTTCTAAGTAATGTGCTCTGACATTCTGCCTTGTACTTTGGACAGGTATGGCTCCGAAGGCGGTCTCTAAGTCCCGTCGGATCCCTGCTCGGCTCCTTGAGCGTGGGGAGAGCTCGGTGGAACCTCCGAGCAAGAGGATGGCCACGGAGGCTCAGGGGCAACAAAGGTTGCCTCGGTCCTTCGTATGCGGGTCTGGTCAGCCTCAGGGTTCATCTCCCGCAGGGGGTGAAACTTTGGCTGCCCAGCCTCCTGCTCCCGAGGTTCCGGTTGTCAACGTGCCGGATACCTCGGACTCCCGAGCCGAGGCGTCGGCTGGTCGCCCAACGACTCGTGCCAGTTCGTCTGGCACTCCGACAGCATCGACTTCAGTGGGGCCCGCCCGCACCCCTGCTGAGGTCGGGTCGTCGCGACCTCCCCCGGCCCCCCGGGCCTCTCGCCCTGCTACCGCTCCAGGGGCCGAGCAGCGTGAGGACCAGGTCGACATGCCTCCGGTAACGGAGCATTTTGCGACCTGGAAAGAGGGGGTTAACGCCTATATGGATGTTAATCAGAGCATCCCTCAGGATCTGAATTCTCTTGCGACATCAGATCCTGATCAGATGGTCGGTGTTGCCATCGAGAGCAGTCTCAGGGTAAGTTGACTGCCCCTTTCTCTTCTTCTTTTCCTTCACTGGTTCCACCATCGTATTACTAACTGTTGTAGCTCGTTTTTGTAGGACTCGGCCTTGCTGATTATGATCCGCCAGAAGATGGCTGAGCGGACTCACCAGATGCAGAAAGCTCTGGTTGCCGCCTCTTCCTGGAAGAATAAGACTGAGGCGATGAAGACCGAGCTGAAGAAGAAGCTGTCTGAGTTGGCAACGGCTCAGACGGAGCTGCAGACGGCCCAAACTGAACTGCAGACAGCTCAGTCCGAGCTGAAGGTGGCCCAATCGGAGCTGGAAGTGTCTCAAGTACAAGTCCAGTCTCTGGAGGAGGCGATGAGGGAGACCTCAGCCAAGGCCCAGTCTGAGGGTAACAAGGTTGAGTCGCTAGAGGCTGCTCTCAAGACAGCTGAGGAGGAGAAGGCGGACCTGGCCCGGCTTTTGAAGGAGGTCCAGATGAAGGCTCTGGCTGACGCCAAGGATGCAGAAGCCAAGTTTGAGAGGCTGAATGCAATTTCTGAGGAGCTGTACAATCATGGCTTCCAGGATTGCAGGCGGCTCGTTCTCAAACACTTCCCCGATCTCGATCTGACTCCAGTCGACAATGATGAAGATGAGGATGAAGTCGTGAGGGAGGGACCTTCAAAGGGGGCTGCAGCCGGGCCATCCAATGCCACCGAGAGCTGAATGTTTTTTTTTTTTTTTTTTTTTTTACAATGTAAAGGAAGCTCTTTACTTTAATGCAAGCCCTCAGAGGCATTTTATTCAAAACGTTGTGTACTTCATTTTTTTTTTTTTTTTTTTTTTCATGCATACACAAGTCTCGAAGTGACTGAGCTCATTATCATAAACTCGGCCATTATATTAGAACAGTTGTAGGGCTTCGATAGTAGCGCAAATTTCAGTTCGGAACGTTACCACTGCTAGGCCGATCTGCTGTTCACAACACTTAGGAAAATTTGAAAGAATTTTTTACTGAACCATCACTTCGGAACATATACTTCAGACGAGGTCCCGCTTCTTCATGGATAGTAGATCTTCAGGTGGTCAGCATTCCAGGGGTGGGAAAGGGGCCGGCTGTTCATGTCTTCGAGCCAATAAGTACCAAGACGGCGCGAGCCGAGTACCCTATAAGGCCCTTCCCAGTTGGGACTAAAGGCAGCGATTTTTTCTTTGGTACTGACCTTTTTGAGAACTAAATCACCAGCTCGGAACCGCCGCTCCTTTACTCGGGAATTGTAGTACCGCCTAATCCGTTGCTGGTAGGCCGCCAATCGTATTTGGGATGCTTCGCGAATTTCCTCGAGTAGGTCCAAGTTTATCCGTAATTGTTCTTCGTTTTTGTCAGGTCGGTGTTGGCTTGTCCTACACGTGGGTATCCCGACCTCTACTGGGACAACCGCTTCTGCTCCAAAGGCTAAAGAGAAGGGCGTTTCCCCGGTGGTGGACCGAGCCGTGGTCCGATAGGCCCAAAGTACTTCAGGAAGTTCGTCAGCCCAGGCGCCTTTCTTCTCCCCAAGTTTTGTTTTGAGATGGTTTTTGATAATCTTGTTAACTGCCTCGACCTGACCATTGGCTTGTGGGTGGTGGGGAGAGGAATACACATTCTTGATACCCAGACCTTTACAGAAATGCCGGAACCTTTCGTTGTCAAACTGTCGCCCATTATCCGTGACTATTGTATTCGGAATTCCGAATCGGCACACGATTGATTTCCAAATAAAATCTGTTGTTTTCTTCTCGGTAATGGTCGCCAACGGTTCTGCTTCGGCCCACTTCGTGAAATAATCGACGGCAACGATTGCGTATCTCACCTGTCCCTTTCCTGTCGGAAGAGGGCCAATGATGTCAACTCCCCATTGAGCGAATGGCCATGGTCCAGACATGGGAGTGAGCTCCTCGGGTGGCAAGTGAGGAATTGGGGCAAATCGTTGGCACCCGTCGCATCTTTTAACAATTTCCCGGGCGTCGTGCTGGATGGTAGGCCAATAATATCCTTGCCTGATCACCTTCTGCGCCAATGCTCGAGCACCAGAATGATTGCCGCAACAACCAAAATGGATTTCGCGCAACACGTAATCAGCTTCCTCGGCTCCCAAACAACGCAAACATGGAAAAGAAAATCCTCTCTTGTAGAGGATCCCATCGATCATGGTGTACCGAGCCGATCTGTAGCGAATGCGCCGAGCTTCTTTCTGGTCGTTGGGTAATTCGCCCGTCTGTAAAAACCGAACGATAGGGTCCCTCCAATCAGGGGGAGCTGTTACTGGAAAAACCTCCGCTGCCTCGTTTGACGATACGCTTCGTTGAGGGAGGAACTCGACAGGAACCATCCTGCTGAGGTCGTCGTCGTCTGATGAGGCGAGTTTCGCGAGAGAATCTGCATTCATATTGTTGCTTCTCGGGACCTGAACAATTTCATACTGATCAAACCGTGACAGCAGTTCTAGAGTTTTTGTTAGGTATGCTAACATTTTCCCCCCTTTCGCCTGGTATTCTGCGGTCATTTGTCCGACCACCAATTGAGAGTCACTATGTATTTTTATAGATCGAATCCCTACTGCAGAGGCGAGGCGGAGGCCGGCTAGAAGCGCTTCATACTCAGCTTCGTTGTTTGAGGCTCGAAACCCGAACCGGAGAGCATATTGAATTTGGATACCGTCCGGTGCTGTCAGGACGAGACCGGCCCCGCAGCCTCGTGAATTGGAAGATCCATCAACGTGTAATAACCAGGTCGGAGCGCAGTAGCTACTTTCTAGTGGCGGCTCAGATTTGCTGTCGTCTTCCATTTCGAGAGGTTCAGTTAATTCGACGATGAAGTCGGCGATGGCCTGCCCTTTGACTGCAGTTCGCGGCCGAAACTTGATGTCGAATTCACCGAGCTCGACGGCCCATTTAACGAGACGGCCTGAGGTTTCTGGGTTCTGTAATACTTGCCGTAATGGTTGATCAGTCAGCACAGCTATCGGGTGCGCTTGAAAGTACGGTCTCAATTTCCGTGCTGAGGTGATTAGAGCCAAAGCCAGCTTTTCTATTGTCGGGTATCGGGTTTCGGGATCGAGCAGGGCTTTGCTGACGTAGTAGACAGGCTTTTGGGTTCCTTTGTCGTTTCGGACTAATGCTGAGCTGACTGCTGCTGGAGAGACAGCTAAGTACAGGAGTAGTTCTTCTTTGTGGGCTGGTTTAGACAATAGTGGCGGAGACCCGAGGTATGCTTTCAATTCGCAGAAAGCTTGCTCGCAGTCTGAGGTCCAAATCATCTCCTTGCACTTACGTAGTTGCTTGAAGAAGGGGAGGCATCGATCTGTAGCCTTTGAGACGAATCTGTTGAGTGCCGCAATTCTTCCTGTAAGTCGCTGGATATCCTTCGGTGTGCGAGGCGAGCTCATGTCGAGGAGTGCCTGAATTTTTTCAGGGTTGGCTTCAATTCCTCGCTGGTTTACAATGAAGCCAAGGAATTTCCCCGAGCTTACCCCAAAGGCACATTTGCTGGGGTTAAGCTTCATCTGATATTTTCGTAATATTCTGAACGCAGTGCAGAGGTCGCTGACGTGGTCCTCTGCTCGTTTGCTCTTTACGAGCATATCATCTACGTACACCTCCATAGTTCTACCAAGTTGGTCTGCGAACATCTTGTTTACTAGTCGCTGATAAGTTGCTCCGGCATTCTTTAGCCCGAAGGGCATGACCTTATAACAGTAGAGCCCCCGATCCGTAATGAATGCTGTCTTTTGCCTGTCGGGAGCGTGCATTTGGATCTGATTATATCCAGAGTAAGCGTCCATGAAGCTGAGTAGCTCGTGCCCGGAGGTCGCGTCGACGAGCTGATCTATTCGTGGCAGAGGGAAGCTGTCTTTGGGACAGGCCTTGTTCAGGTCGGTATAGTCTACACAGACTCTCCATTTCCCGTTATTCTTTTTGACGAGGACCACATTTGCGAGCCATTCTGGGTAGCATATTTCTTGAATGAATCCAGCCTTGCGCAGTTTCTGTACTTCCTCTTCGATGATCATATACCTTTCTGCATTGAAAGAACGCCTTTTCTGCCGGATTGGCTTAGTGGTTGGGTCGACGTTTAACCGATGGACCATCACTCCTGGACAAATTCCAGGCATCTCTTCATGGGACCATGCAAAAACGTCCGCGTATTCCGTCAAGAAGGTGATCAGGTCCTCTCGTACCTTGCCTTCTAAACACGATCCGATCTTGATAGTTCTAGTCGGGTCGGTATCAGACAACGGAATGTCGACCAATTCTTCTGCGGGCGACCCGCGCTCCTTCGCTTCCTCTCTCGGATCAGGAGAGGTCGCATGAGAAACGGTTGATACTGTACTTTTATTTTTCCCTCGTAGGGAAAGCTCATAGCAACGGCGGGCTTCCTGCTGATCTCCCCTGACCACGCCGATTCCTTCGTCGGTTTCGAATTTCAATGCAAGGTGATAGATGGAAATGGCGGCTTTGAGAGCTCGCAGGATAGGACGGCCAATAATGGCGTTATAAGCAGAGGGGGTATTTACGACAAGGAAGTCGACCATTATTATTTTTTGGTTTGGTTCTTCTCCTGCGGTGACTGGTAGACTTATCTCTCCTTCGGGCATAATGCTATCCCCCGTGAACCCAGTTAATGCTGTCTTGACTGGTCTCAGTCGAGATCGGTCGATCTTCATTTTTTCGAATGCCGATGCGTATAGGATATCGGCCGAACTGCCTGTGTCGACCATCATCCTGTGGAGTTTTTTATTGGCGACCACCAACGCAACGACAAGGGAGTCGTCATGTGGATGTATGACCCCTCGGGCGTCTTCTTCGGTGAAGGATATTGTTTGTGAGGTTACCTTCGCGACCTTCGTAGGTCGGCTGGTGATATTGACAGAAGTCTTCGGTAAGGACGTCCTTCCTTGCCGCACGTAGCTTTTGCGAGAATTTCCGGTGTCTCCAGTGGTCGGTCCTCCGAAAATCATGTGGATTTCTTCCACAGGGTTGTTGCTTTGTTCCTCTGTCAAGTCGGCGACTCGACCTTCATCTCTTCGTCCTTCTGCACGCTGAGCGATGTAATCCTTCAAAAAGCCTTGCTGGATCAGGGTTTCTATCTGTCGCTTCAAATCAAAGCAGTCCACGGTGTTGTGACCGTGGTCTTTGTGGTACAAACAGTACCTCGATTTCGACCTCCTATTGGGGTCGGTCTTTATCTTTGCGGGTCGTTCGAAATTGTATTTTCCTTTCTCTGCTAAATACACTTGCTCGATGGTTTTGTTGAGCGGAGTGTACTTATCGAACCGTGGCGCAGGTGATTTCGTTCGGCGAGCGGGCCTGTTCCGGGTTGGCGATCTTTGCTCGGACTTTCGTTCCGACCTGTGCCTTTTCGAGTTATTGCTATCCGGCCGATCCTTATTTTTGGTCGCTGGTCGATGAGCATTGACCAGTTCTTCGGCGTTGATGTGTTTTGCTGCCCGATCTAAAAGTTCTGCCACGGACTGAGGCGGTTCTTCCCCGACAGACCAAAGGAACCTTCGGTCTCGTAATCCTCCGATCATGGTGTGCAACAGTACATCTTGCGAGAGGTTTTCAATTTGTACAGCTTCGGAATTGAAGCGTGCGAAGTAATCTTTCAGGGACTCATCTTCTTTTTGCTTGATCGCAGCGAGATGAGTTGAATGCTTCCTGGGGTCAGTGCTCCCAATGAACTGAGTAGCGAAGGCTCGGCTTAGTTGAGAGAATGAACTGATCGTGCGGGGTTTTAGGTTGCGAAACCAAGTCCATGCCGAGCTTGTTAAGGACAACGGAAAGGCCTTGCACATGATATGCCCATTGGCCCCGAGGAGATCCATGCGGACTTTGAAGTTCTCTAAGTGTTCCGCCGGATCTCCAATTCCAGAGTATTGCTTCAAGTGGGGAACTTTAAACCCTTTGGGAAGGGGTTCCTCACGAATCTCGTCGGTGAATGGTGATTCAGATGAATCGACCAGTGCATCTACAGCGATTGGAGCTCGGGCCCGTTGTGCTTTTTGGAGATCGCCCATTTGTTCTCGCAGTTCCTTCAACTCGGCCTCCAGTGGGCCTAAGTTGTCGTCGATCCTGTTGCTGGCTTCATGACCAGCTCGTTCGTGTGCGAGGCGGGCTGTTCTCCGTTCTTCGAGCCTGTGTCGCAGGTCGGTGGCGGGCAAGCTTGTCGTTGGTCGAGGTCTAGCCTCGGTTGCTCGACTGGCGACCTCATCTTCTTCCATCGGAGTGGGATGTTGTGAACGCTGCGATGGTCGAACCTGGTGGGAGTGCAAGGTTTGTTGCGGCCGAGAATGGGTATGCCGAGATCCTTCACGGTCTTTATCTTTCAACGCGGTTGGGCGAGCTAGGTCAGTTAGCAGAGCTTTAATTTCGTCCAGTCGCTGGTCTACATAGCCCAATCGTTCGTCGACTCCCCCCAGTTTTTGGTTTACTCCCCCTACCTGTTCTTCAAGAAGAGACAATCTGACCCCTCGGTTACGGGGTCTCTGTTGTCTCCCCTGTTGGGCAGAAAGAGGAGAGTTCCCACCGAGCTGGATAGCCGGAATTTCGGGAAACGATCCTTCATTTTCCGATACCTGGTCGTCTGAAGGTCCATCGATTGCGGGCGCTTTTCCTTTGTACTTTCTTTTTCCAACCATAGTGAAAAAGGAAGGATGAAGTTGAAATCGTCTTCAGTGATTGGGTGAGAACACGGCTTTCCTATTTAAAGGACTCTGCGAAGAAAAAGTTCCCACAGACGGCGCCAATCTGTTGATGCCGTAAACTCGTCAACAGATGATGGTGAAGACTTCTTTGATACTGATGGATAGATGCCGCTGATCTCCTTCTTCACAAAGGGTTGGATCCTGTAGAACAAAAGAGAAACTAAAGGGGGTGGCTGGGATCCAGCCGTTAGCCCTCCGACGCTCAAGTTAGCGATCTCTCAAGAGATTGAAATTCTACTTTTTCTCAGTCTTGGTTTTTTCGTACCTTAGTAAAGAAGAAGACGTGTCTATTTATAGACCTAGATTGCAGAGTTGTACTTCCTTTCGAAGCCATGATCTTCGGGGAGGGATTTTCGGATCTTTGGGATTTTCGGAGTTGCCCCGAGATCTTCGAGGATCTCTCGGCGGGTTGGATAAAGATCTCCCAGATTTTCTTCCCCTTATTACGCACACATTCAGAGACTTGTGGAAACAGAATCAGGTCGCAAAGAGGTCGACCTGGTAAAGCCGTGTCTGACGGCTGCTTCTCTTTTTCAGGTCGGATCGGTCAGACCCGTAAGAGCTGTTGATGCCGTAAACTCGTCAACAGATGATGGTGAAGACTTCTTTGATACTGATGGATAGATGCCGCTGATCTCCTTCTTCACAAAGGGTTGGATCCTGTAGAACAAAAGAGAAACTAAAGGGGGTGGCTGGGATCCAGCCGTTAGCCCTCCGACGCTCAAGTTAGCGATCTCTCAAGAGATTGAAATTCTACTTTTTCTCAGTCTTGGTTTTTTCGTACCTTAGTAAAGAAGAAGACGTGTCTATTTATAGACCTAGATTGCAGAGTTGTACTTCCTTTCGAAGCCATGATCTTCGGGGAGGGATTTTCGGATCTTTGGGATTTTCGGAGTTGCCCCGAGATCTTCGAGGATCTCTCGGCGGGTTGGATAAAGATCTCCCAGATTTTCTTCCCCTTATTACGCACACATTCAGAGACTTGTGGAAACTGAATCAGGTCGCAAAGAGGTCGACCTGGTAAAGCCGTGTCTGACGGCTGCTTCTCTTTTTCAGGTCGGATCGGTCAGACCCGTAAGAGCTACTCCATCCTCGAATCAGATCGGTTATGAAATGTACGAGCTGAACTGGACCGACCTTCGAGTCAGCTCGTATTCTTTTTCTGATGGCGCAGAGGTCATCTCGTATTCTTTCCACAACACCTCCTCCCTTTGTGAAGTGAATAGAAATATAAAAGCGTTTTTCATTTCCTCTCTCACAACTTTCATAACATATTATTATTATTATTTTCTTTAGTTTTCAATTTTCATGATATCAGTTAAGGACATCCTAATTCTCAACATACAACCTGTTGCACGTTGCTAGGAGATCTGAGCCATGCATAAGGTGGGTCCCACTAGGAAGATTGCCTATCTTATAAATCATCATGGTCCACTTATTAGGTGAACCGCACTTGTGCGTTCAATCAGATGGCCAGAAGATCTTATCTAAACCGTCTGTGATCTTATCTAAACCGTCTGTTTTTTGTGTGGTCCACTTGAGATTTGAATCTGTTTCATTTTTGGACCATTCCCTAAAATGAGCTGAAAAACTGATGGACTGCGTGGATATACAACACATACATCAAGGTGGGCTCCATGGTCACGGCCTAACCCACTAAGCTGTTAACCGAGCCTTAGCTAATCTGCTCCCACCATGTGTACGGATCAGATGTCGTGTAAACGGGGCTGCGCTTCAATAAAACCATCTCTAAGCCGCTCAATTAACCATCGAAAAACTAATCAGTCTAAGAGGTGGAGCCCTCACCACGTTATGTAAACAATCACCGGACCCCTTGTTAGGTGAGGTGTCTACAACCCCATGTTAGGTTCATTGCCCAAAAATCAACCTAATTTGTGATCCAGGTCAACCATATGATTGGAAACATTATGCGGGACAACCCTCACCCACCAAATTTTTGGTGTGGCCCACCCGAATCACAGATGGGCCTAATGTTTGGGCCCCAGGTGTAAATTTTTTTGTGCCATCTAATGTTGGAGTATGATTGGTGGTTCCAGTAAAAATCAAGAATGGATGTGTCTCTCTCTCCCAACTGTTTCCTTTGTTGTGGGCCATTTGAATCACAGGTCGGCTTGATTTTTTTTTTATTGTGGGCTTAACAAGAGATTACACATCTAATGGTCAGAATGAATTTCACAATACATTCAAGCTATGTGGGGCCCACAGTGATGTTTGAGTGACATCCAATTCGTCCATTAGATGAGCCCCTCCATGCAGGCCTAGATTCCGAAATTCAGCTGATCCGTGAGTCAGGCGTGTTGCATCAAAGGGAAAAATGGGGGACATTTGGTTGGCCTTGACTCTAGCGTTCATCTGGTGGATACTAAGGTGGATGGGCCATGGATTAAAGTTAATGCTGATTGGACACCATAGTCATCCAATGAATGGACTTTTTCCCTGTTGTGTATGGACTATTTACTGTTTTCGACCATGCTTCTGCATGATTCCTGGATCATGGCCTATCCATGGCAATGCTCAAAGGATGTGTGGTTCAGATGATTGGACCATGCAGCTTTGTGGTCCCTATCCAATGTTTTACATTCTATACTAAATGAGGATCTCGATCTTGTTACATTGGGTTCTGTACCTTGGGCCATGTCCATACCTGGCACACTCATCAGATTGAATCAAACTGCTCGCAGGTTCCATCTAAATCGTCCATTGTTTTTGTACATGGTCGCGGGGCCTACCTTGATGTATGTGTTATATATCAACGCTGTCCACCTGTTTTGCCGGTTCATTTTAAGGCATGAGCCCAAAACTGAAGCAGATCCAGATCTCAGGTGGACCACACCACAGGAAACAGTGGTGATTGAACGTCCACCATTAAAAACTTCTTGTGGGCAACAAAAGTTTTGGATAAAGATGACATTTTCGTTTTCCATTCATCCAGGTTTGTTTGACCCTGTCGACAGTTTGGATGGCAAATAAACACTACGTTGGGCCCTTGGTAGTTTTAATGGTGAGTGTTCAATCCCCTCTACGTGGTCTACTTGAGAATTCGATCTGACTCACTTTTGGGCTAAAACCCTGAACGGCGTGGAAAAAATCCATACATCAGTTGGGCCGCACAGAGCCCCTGCCTGGACACTGTTTCGACTGTAGGCGCACACAGCTTTTGTTTCCGCTGGCCCCACAGAACTCCACGTGAGTAGAGTCTTTTGGGAACCTGTTTCAGTAAAAATAAATAAATAAATTGCAATGGAAAACTGGGATCCACAATAAATCATACGATCATCCTTGTTACTAGATTCCTCAAGTCGTCAATGGCCGAGAATCCACATCGTATTTGTCTCCTCACTTGAGCTTTCCTACGTTCAGAAGGTCCTATAATGCAGCTTCCGCCTGTGAGCTTATGGGCATTTTTATCATTTCTCCTTCTCCCTTCCATTCACGTTCCATGCTTCTTCAGATCTGCCCCTCACTTCTCCAACGAAACCGATCGCCTTGTTTTGCTCCACTTGAAACATCTGGTAACCGACGATCGTCTCCATTCCTTGAGCTCTTGGAGCCATACTCTCCGCTTCTGTCGCTGGCATGTTGTCACATGCAGCGGTCGCTGCCATCTTCAAAGGTCACCGCCTTGAACCTCACATACCAGAACTTGGTGGGCCCTGCTATGGGATAATCCAAGCTGGCCCATGGCCCACAGATGTGAGGAAGCCTATCCCTGAAAACCCACATAATGGTCATCGGCACAAGCTGAGGACCCTAAGGCAACCTTGGCACTCAACCACTAATAGGATGAGGCCTAGTCGTTGGTTAAGGCCAATGACTAAGGACTTGTGGATTATACTCTGCTAAGGAGACCTACGCTACCGAAGACCTCATCTCGCCTTAGGACTACACTCTATAACAAACCCAAGTGGGAGAGCTCGAGTACTGAACCCTCCAACAAGAATGGACGACCACCTTAACATCGACCACCTAAGGGCGGTCCAAGATACTGAATATCCGACCTGGATATCTCGGAATATATTTCTATTCCAAGTAGGATCTCTCCAATTCAATCAAAAGAGATAATCTTACTAAAACAGGGACTCTACTGACGTATCGTAAAAGGATCTAACTCTTCAGACCGCTTCCAAGTCTTATAAATAGGGCCTGGATCCTCACTTTCAAGGTACGAAACATCTTAGCCTTCAAATACTTATTCTCCTTATCCCAAAACCTGACTTAGGCATTGGAAAGTCCCTTGCCGTACCGCTGCACGTTCCCTCTGCCTATTCACCTTATTTTTGTAGGTTTAGTGGACTAGAGGAGCCCTTACGTGCAGATTGAAGGTTACGTGGCTGATCTCATCCATCTAAATCCGTTGTCTAAATCCTTGTAACAACAGTTGGCGTCGTCAGTAGGATTGACATAGTTCATGTTCTCACGTTCTAGATATGATGAGCGAAGCTTGTTCTTGCCTAGCCTATCCTCATGGCTAAGACTAAATGAAAGATACGTGTTGCGACCAGGACCTCCTAGTGGAACCCCACCGCGAAAAAACAGGTTCAGCAAACACCTTAACCAGATTCTTCGTAGCCTTTCCTAACTGTAAGTCAGTGAATGTCCCAAAAGCTGAAATCTTGCCTTGCTACCCTTGAAGTGTAATATGGGGACATGGCCACATAGTTGGCCCGCATCTCAGCGTTCATTGAGGGTGGGGCCCCATCACGGCCAACTAATTCCCAGGAGGGAGCATCAGAGCAACATCATGAAGACAGACAGACTCAAACGCTACAGGGACGAACCTGCGGAAACCCCCAACATGACGACGACGATTGCGCTAATCGGGCCGTCCTTAGTTGGGCACATTCAGCTGTTGAGCTCAATGCCTCTGACTTACGTCATACTCTTGAGGAAAAACACCGAGCTTAAAAAGGCAAAACTATTGAGCAAACTGCAGAAAGCTCATCTCCATATGAGGCAAATATTAAAGAACTCTGGGGCCAACTCGACGACATGAAGTAAAAGTACCCATGTAAGGCCCCGGTGTCCATCGATGCTCTCCTTGAGGAGACTGAGCCACCATTCACGGCCGATATCATGGAAGAGCATCTAGCCACCGGGTTCAAGATGCCCAACATCAAATAATATTCGGGTGTTGGCGACTCCGTCGAACACCTGGAGAACTTCAAGGCATGATGTAGCTACACGGAGCCACTAGGCCCATCATGTGTAGGGAGTTTCCCTTAACGTTCACCAATGCGACCCGTATGTGGTTCCGACGTTTGCAGCCGAAGTCCATCTCTATATTCAAGCAACTGAGCAAAGCCTTTGCTACTCAATTTATTAGGGGAAAGGGTGCGCGGAAACCAACAACTCACCTTCCGACCATAAAGTAAAGAAGCAACGAGTCCTTGAGGGACTAAATAGTCCGATTCAATTTCTAAGCCGTTCAAGTGGAGGACTTCTTCGAGAAGATCGCCCTAACAACTCTCATGAGCGGATTGCGACGCTGGAAGCTCCTCCATTCTCTCGGTAAGAATTTGCCAAAAACCCTCTCCGATCTCTTGAACAAGGCACAAAAATATTCTAATGCCAAAGACCTAGTCAATGCCCAACGAGGCAAGAGTAGCTTGACCAAAAATAAGAAACGAAAGGATTCAAAGGAAGAAACCAGCTCCGATCCAAAGCGGAGAAAAGATGAAGACAAGGGTGGTTCATCCTGACCACCCAAAGCCCTTGTCCCTAGGTTCGATTGATACACTCCTCTGAAGACCTCCGTTGAACAAGTGTTCATGGAGATCAAGAAGAAAAGTTACCTGAAGACCACTGGGAAGTTGAGGTCCAATTCAAAGAAGAGAAATAAGTCCAAATATTTACTCTTTCACAAGGACCATGGACACAGTACTATGGATTACTTTGATCTAAAGCAACAATCGAGTCCCTCATCCAAAAGGGATTCCTCCAAGAGTACGTTGACAAACACTATGTCAACGTGCCCCCGCCTCAGCAAGGGGGCAAGAAAACAACATCAACAATGAGCTGGTAGGTGAGATCTGTACCATCTTCGGAGGACCTGCTGACAGAGGCGACTCCAACCGAGCATGAAAAGCTCATGCTCAGAATGTCCCATCCGACAGCGAGGTGTGTTAGATTAATCTCGTTAGTCGACCTGCAAAGGAGCCTAGGATTAAATTCTACACGATCACACTCATCGAAGAAGACGCGTGGTGGCTCCATCACCCCCACGATGATGCAATGGCCATCACAATGATCATCGCGAACCTCAACACACATGATTTTGGTCAACACCAGCAGCTTGGCCGATATCCTGTACACCTCAGCTTTCGACAAGATGGGGCTTAACCCAGTCTGAACATCCTTGATCAGATTTTCCAAAGAAACAGTGATGTCAGAAGGAAGCATTGCATTGCCGGTTACCGCGGGCGAAGCCCCCTACCAAGTCAACCACATGGTTGATTTCTTAGTAGTAGACACTTCAACAGTCTACAATGCCATCATCGGCCGACCATTCTTGGACAAGATACGAGTTGTTCTATCAATATATCATCTCACCATGAAGTTCCCGATGAGTCGAGGAGTCGGCCAGGTCAGAGGCAATCAGAAAGAAGCTCAGAAATTCTACAAGACTGCCTTCTGAGGAAACATGCAGGAGCCCTAAGTTATGCAGGTCACCGCCTTGGACTCTAAGGAGGAGAGTTCGAAAAGGAGTTTCCCTGTCGAGGACCTAGTATCCATGCAACTCTTTGATGAGGACCCGACGAAGACTGTGCAGATTGGCTCCTTGCTCGGACCCTAGCTCCGAGCCCAGATGATCGATCTTCTAAGGGAACATGCCGGCGTATTTGTTTGGACCCACCAAGATATGCCTGGCATAGACCCCTCCATCATGGTTCACGGACTTAACGTGGACCCCCATCATAGGCCTGTGAGAGAAAAGAGACAAACCTCCGATATAGAAAGATACGTTGATATAGGGGAAGAGGTCGGCAAACTTCTCCAAGCTGACTTCATCGAAGAAATTCACTACCCAGAGTGGCTTGCCAACGTTGTCCTCATTAGGAAAGCTAACGGCAAATGGAAAGTCTATGTGGATTACACTGACCTCAACAAGTCATGTCCCAAGGACAACTTTCCACTGTCCCGAATAGACCAACTAGTCGACATCACGACCGGATATGAACTCCTCAACTTTAGGGATGCATACTTCGGCTACAACCAGATCCGCATGCATTAGCCAGACAAGCAGAAGACCGTTTTCATTATAGATCGCGACCTATACTGTTATAAGGTGACGCCCTTCGGATTGAAGAATGTAAGAGCCACATATCAAAGGCTCGTCAACAAAATGTTCGCCGACCAGATTGGAAAGACTATGGAAGTTTACGTTAACAACATGCTGGTTAAAAGCGTCAGAGAATAAGACCATCTAGCTGACCTCCGCGAGATGTTTGGCGTATTGAGAAAATATGGCATGAAGCTTAACCTGAGCAAGTGTGCTTTTGATGTCAGCTCAGGCAAATTTTTGGGCTTCATGGTCAACTAACAGGGAATCAAAGCCAATCCAGAAAAAATCAGAGCTCTTTTGGATATGAGCTCCCCAAGTATGATAAAGGATATTCAGCATCTTGCGAGTCAGGTTGCGGCGCTGAACAGGTTCATCTCCAAAGCCACTAATAAGTGTCTACGCTTCTTTAAATAGTTAAGGGGTAGTAAGAAACCGACCTAGACTGAGGAGTGCAAGCAAGCATTCCAAGAGCTGAAACAGTACCTCGGGTCCCCTCCATTGCTCTCAAAGCCGCTAGCCAGGAAAGAGCTGATGCTGTACTTGGCTTCTCGCTAACAATGGTAAGCTTAGCCCTAATCAAGGAAGAAGAGGGCATTCAACGGCCCATCTACTACACGAGCCATGCCATGGTTGAGGCTGAAACACGCTACCCGAACCTTGAGAAACTAGCGTGGGCCCTCATTACTTCGTCGCGACGATTGAGGTCATACTTTCAAGCCCACACTATCATCGTCTCAACCAACTAGCCCCTCTGGTATGTGTTACATAAGCTAGAAACATCGGGCCGACTTACCAAATGAGAAATCGAGCTTGGTGAATTCGACATCCAGTACCATCCCCATACTGCCATCAAGGGACAAGCTATAGAGGACTTCATCGCAAAATTTACCTACCCGACAGAAGTCTCGCCCAGGGACGAGGACAAGCCAGAGGATCAAAGCTCGCCAATGTGGACCATCCATGTTGATGGGTCCTCCAACGCACAAGGAAGTGAGGCATGACTGATTCTGACCTCCCCCGACCTCATTCAAATTGAGTATGCTCTAAGATTTGGCTTTCAATATCCAACAACGAAACTAAGTACGAGGCCCTCTTAGCAAGTCTCCAACTAGCCAAAGCCATGGGAGCTCGATGACTTAAAATTTACAGCGACTCGTAACTGGTAGTCAACCAGGTGAACGACGAGTACCAAGCCAAAGGAAAGAAAATGATTACATACCTAAGCAAGGTTCGAGAGATACTTTGTCAATTTGAGAACTACAGAATCGAGCAAGTCCCTAGATCAGAGAATGTCAACGCAGACTCCCTAGTCCGGCTAGCATCAACCATCAATATTGACCTAGCCAGGATCATTTTTATTGAATTTTTACGAAAATCAAGCATCAGATTGCCCAAAGAGAAGAAGACCCTCCTCGTAAGCGACGAACCATGTTGGATGGATCCGATCATCCAATATTTGCAACAAGGTGAGCTCCCTGAAAACAAATAAGAAGACAGAAGATTTGATATCAATCATCTCGGTACATACTTTTGGAAGATGTCATCTACAAGAAGGGATTCTATCTGCCCTACCTATGGTGCCTCCGGCTAGAGGAGGCCGACTATATTATGAGAGAAATTTGTGAAGGAGTGTGTGGAAATCACTCTAGTGGGTGATCCTTGGCATACAAAGCAATCAAACAAGGATATTATTAGCCTACAATGCTCAAAGATCCCAAGATGTTCGTGAAAAAATGTGACAAGTGCAAGCGATTCTCCAAAGTGCCGCGTCAGCCACCAAAATAGCTGACCCCGATAAGCAGCCCCTGGCCGTTCACCCAGTAGGGGGTCAACATCATTGGCCCCCTAACTCAGAGCAAGGGTGAGACCAAATATGAAATTGTCGCATTTAACTACTTCAATAAGTGGCTAGAACTGAACCTTTAGCTTAAATCACCAAGCATAATACAACAGACTTCGTCTGAAGGTCCATTATCTGTCGGTTCAGCATCCCCCACATCATCATCAAAGACAATGGTCAATAGTTCGATAACAAGAAGTTCTGAGGACTATGCGAAGAGCTTGGCATAAAAAATGCCTTCTCATCTCCTTGGCACCCCCAAGCTGATGGCCAAGTTGAAGCAGTCAACAAGATCATTAAGAGCTATTTGAAGACAAAGTTGGACAAATGCAAGGGGGCATGGGCTGAAGAGTTGCCACATGTTTTGTGGGCCTACCAAACCATGACCCGATCTACCACGGGAGAAACACCCTTCTCGCTAGCCTTTTACACATAAGCAGTGATCCCAGTAGAGATCGGCATGCCCTCCCACCGAACAGGATCCTTTCAACCCAAGGAGAATGAAGCTCAGATGAAAGCCAATCTCGACCTCCTCGAGGAGCTTAGAGAGACCGTCCAGGGCAGTGGAAACTTCCACTTTCACAAAGGGACATGCGCTCACTTTCCTTTCGCCTGAAATTGTAAAATTGCACTAAATGCAGGGGGACATGTGCCCACCCTCTGTTGGCCGAAAAAATACAAAAAAGTGGCTAAGTGGTGGGAGGCACATGTGGTTTACACATGCGCCTGGGAGAAAACTTCTCTCTCTCTCTCTCTCTCTCTCCCTTCTCACACTTTGGCCACATGCGCCCACCTCCCTGCAACATGCGTCCACTCCCACTTCTAAGTGCGTAAAGACGGTCATTGGGACCTTGGATCTTCAGTGGTGTGGCTCACTTTTGATCTGGCTTGCCTCCCGATCGTACCAAACCTCCTAGACACACATCGGTGATATCTATCCATCCCACGGATCAAATTTTCCAACGGTCAATGATAAATGGCCCAAATCACCGATTTAATTAAAAAATGACCAACACTTAATCAAATTTGCAAACCCAAAAATCCTTCCGAAAGAACGAAAAACAGCCGAAACCAAGAAGAGTCAGGCGGAATTTGACCAACACCGAGAGAGAGACTTATCTTCTCCACAACATAACACACCATAATGATGCACCGCAACAAGGTTATCTGCTTTTAGGATCCTCAAATATATTAATTAAGTGGTAAACGGGCCCAATACTTAGTCATTTTTAGCCCTGAGAAGTGCCCTGTTGGCTCAAAAATCGACTAATGCCAAGTAAAACTAATCGCGATCTCATCGACACCAAGGAAAATTTAGCATTCTCATGCTACAAAACAGTTGAATCAAGCATTTACAGGGCGCCGATCCCTATCATTTATCAGATATTGGTATAAACGGGCACTTATCAGACCCAATACTTAGCCATTTGTAAGCATCAGAAATGTGCAATCCAGGTCATTGAACTTAAACTTCCTAAAGAAACGTGGCTCGACACAGCTCATCCAAGTGATCCAATCGTTTAAAACATCGATCATTAACAATAATATGGTTGAATCAAGGATATGCATAAAGCGAATTAACCAAATCAAGTGCATAATTCATCCGGTGCACTAAACATCAAGCATAAGTGCAACTCTTTCTCGAGCATGCAATCAAGTATATTTACTTTGTGCTCCTTGTATCTATTACATAAACTTTATTCAGCTCAGATCGAGAAATGAAACTAAATCAAAGGGATCATGGTTATCATCGAAAAACATAACCAAAGAGTTCCAAAACATCTGAAATACTTCATTATGAACTACTATCGTTAAAACCAGTTGATGTACTTCCCATCGAAAGCAGGGTCCTTCAGTTGAGTAGCTAAGGTAATCACGGTGTGTCTTCCTGAAAGTCATCCGTCCACAGCCACGATCAATGATACTGTGTTGCACCACCCGACAGCCATAATGTGTCTTCAAGTAGTCACCCGTCCACGGAGACGATCAATGACACAATGTCGTACTATTTGGTAGCTATGATGTGTCTTCCTGAAAGTCACCCGTCCACGGAGATGGTCAGTGACATTGTGTTGTACCATCTAACAGCCATGATGTATCCTGAAAGTCACTCATCCACAGAGACGGTCGGTGACACTGTGTTATATCATATGGCAGCCGTAATATGCCTTCCGGTGGTCACCCATTCGCAATAAGGGATACTAACACTGTGTTGAGCACGGCAACCATGACATGTCTTCCTGAAAGTCATCCGTCCACGGAGACGATCAATGACACTGTGTTGCACTACATGGGAACCATGACGTGTCTTCCTGAAAGCCACCCGTCCACGGAGACGGTCATTGACATTGTGAGGCATTACATGGGAATCAGTGGCATGTCTTCCTGAAAGTCACCCGTCCGCAGTGACAGTTACTAACACTATGATACATGACTCGGTTAAAATCCTGGTTGCTTCTCAATTAGGAATACCCGAAAGAACATGAGACAAGCATTTAACTTGTCTAAACGATGGCTCAGTCCATAAGAAATCTGAAACTTGGTCTCTACGATGGTGAACTCAAAACCATAGTCCCTGATGATTTAAATTACCTGCTCGATCTATCAAGTCTTCCTCCTGAGCATTCCATCTATTGTATAACTATATTCATAGTGGAATCTTGTTACTTTGTGTCGTGGTTTTCTCTCGTAAGGGTTTCCACGTAAAAATCTTTGTGTTGCTTGTGACGTATTTTATTTATATTTATGCTCTTTAATGCTTTATTTAATTTATCTATGATGCATACATACATTGACTTTTGCCTTTTAATCAAGGGTGATCATCCATTGATATAATTAAGGGCTCGTGACTAGTATCACGGCTTGAAATGTAAAAAATCTCGAAATCTTTGGAATAAAATTCACCTTGCGATGCTTTCATGTGTGTATTTTGTGAACGCCTATAATTTTCTATGAATGTCTCTATTACTCAAAACCCCCAGAATAACGAAACACCAAAAAACTGCATTTGAGCATTTTCTAGTTTTAACACTCATCTAACTTAGATGATGCATTGGATGGATGGCCTATATTTAAGAAATGTATCGATGGCAAACCATCAGAGAAATGAACCGTCCATCCAAACCCTCAATTTGTCTTCTTTAGTTACATTTTTAACTCCTTACCAAACATTTTTAAAAACTTAAGATATTCAAATAAATAACAAACGCCTAACATCCGAGCTTCGATCATCGAAAGCATTCGTGATCATGGTCCATTGCATGTCATCATCACACGACCCATCCGAGATGGGTTCATGGATCCTTACCCATCTCAGGCGTATTGGGTCTTTGAAGCGGCATGCATTACTATTGAGAGTTTTGAAAACCCTTAAATGGGTGTTTGAAGCGGCATGCCTTAGGAATGATGGTATCGGGAAGCCTTAAATGGGTATTAAAAGCAACATGCATCACTACTTATGGTATCGGGATCTCATAAAAGATTGGCCAACAACCTTCTATGTCATCCCATTTTTAGATGGAGCAGGGAGGAAACCCTACTTGAAATCCCTATGGAGTAGATCTTCTTCCTCCGTCGTTGTCGACTAATGCCTGATGTCGTCGGAACATACAACCAGAAGAGAAATACGTCACATTCGTGCTACAACGGGAATATTCATAAAAACTATAACGAGGAGTAGGAGAAGATGGAGGTCGAATAATGTGGAATGGGATGAGGAGAGGATCCGCTTACCCCTTTCTGGAGAGGAAGATATAGCCAGACTATCTGTGTAGAACCACATAAATCGTCTTTAAAATAACAGATAGAGTTATGTATTTTCAGTAGATTCTCCATACGATTACCGTATCATTTTCATGGGTTATTTACTTCGCAGTGCAATGATGTCAAATACCTACGAAATTGATGGAGGAAATGTGAAATGTACCATAACTTCCCGAGGAAGCCACCGCCATTCCCAGATGCAATAAGTGTGTAAATGAGAAACTATAAATCATGAAAAATCAAATACGTCTTTGGTAATTATGACTCATTTACGGTGCATTTACCGGGAAAATGAGAAATCAAACAGGGTAGCATCATCTCTCCCCATTGAACAAAGCTTCTTAACTAATGAAGAACTTGAATGAAATGATTCATTTGAAGTGTCGGGTGAATGAATAATTTTTATATTATCAATTTCTTTTATTTTCTCACGTATAGGAGTTATATATGGGATCAGAATGTTGTGAATAATAGAATGATTTCATCAAATATAATATTATGAGATGTAATGGTTTTCTCCGATTTTAGATGTATATATCTCCAACATTTTCTTTGTGTGTCATATACTATAAACACTATTTTTAGATTTTGTTTTATGCCTCATTTTTTCTTCATTGGGAATATGAATATAATACGTATAATAAAAAACTTGAAAGTAAATAGCTAATGGCTTTCCTCTGCATTGTAACAGCCCAAGATTTCAACTCTGGTGGACAACACAAGAAATTCAATTTCTAGGGTAATAATTTAAATATAACTAAGTATAAATACTCCACATATTCCTTAAAATAAGATAATTTAATATTTTAATGAAAATCGCGACATAAATGATGAAAAATTAAATCTCATTTATTCAACTACTTTAATTTCATTCATCATCATTACATTAATATTTTATATGATCGATCCTTTCATGGGACTTACTACAAATTCAAATTTTAAGTAAGTAATTCTAAGAAAACAAAATAAATAAAAGAAGAAGAATCTTGTCCATGCCATCTTGGCTTCATCATCCGACATCCGTTACCAGGAATCATCATTGTTCTCTCACCTTAATGTTATGGCTCATTCTTTTGGATCGTCGCCTGCACAATCTGCTGTTGTTTTTCCATCGAGAGGTATGAGTTGTAATGGTTCCACTCAGTAAGAGCAACCATCCAAGATTAGCACAATAAAAGCACAATCATGATAATAATATTTAAGGCAAAACATCTATGAGAAAAAAATTATTTAATGCAATGCATGCGCCGGTTAAGACACCCTAGCTAGATGATGCGAGAAGCCACGTATAAGACACACCTATTACCCATCAACGCTAGTCACTAGTCACCAGAGTTGTTTATGAAGTGAGTTCATGAAAAAACCCAACTAGAGAAAATGGGATCCCCCATTACAACTTCTAACTAACTAATGTACAATAAGATGCGAAAAACTTCCAATTATAACTTACGTTGTGACACACAAGGGATTGACCCCAATGGGCACCAATCGGGGTCTAGTGAATACATGATTAGTTTTACATTTAATTAGGTTAGTTTAGCATCCAACTGGTTTATTAATGTCCACCACCAATAGGTCACTCCTCACCCCATCCCATGATCAACCTTACCCTATAATAGTTGTTTCCTTCCAATGATGGCCAATCGTGAAGGAGCAGACACATCCTAGTCATGATACTACATATGACTTAATTTCAAATCATTCTTTCATGGATCCACCATAGGTAATACGTCCAACAATTGGATCCTCCACAATCCACATGAATCATACACAGGGTATTCCCAACAATATAACCATTTAACTTCTTACGTTTCATCTTTCTCAAAACACAGTTCATCACATATATGGGGCAAGGGGTTTTCTTTGAAGTAACATCCACATACATATTTCCATATCCAACAACACATGGTTCATCATATCTATCATGAACACATAATATCCATGAAACCAAGCACAATTTCCACATAATTTTCATATAAACGTGTCTACATACATGATTTTATCTCCAAACGTCTAGATATATCTAATGATATTAACAGAAGTCTAACAATAAAACATCATAATAACCTCATGTAAAACATCGTTACAACATACACAAAATCACACACATAGTCCCTAAACCAAAACTACTTTGTACAGGGTCCACACGTCCAACCCTAAGGGGCGCACTGTGCTAGGGTCTGCGAGTCAGCTCGGTTCAATGAGCTAACTCGTTAACGTAGATAAATTCATGTATTTTCATATTATGGAACATCAACAAGATGTTCAGATAGCCACACGCCCCATCTAAGTTAGCATATCAACATAGATTTCATGTAGTTCATGCGCCAACACTACATAGTCTAGGTTTGAGCTTAAACATAGTTTAAACATTCTCCAAATCAAACCCTAACATGAATTCATTCATTCACATAAAAAATCACAGTAATAATTCATAATAAAACAGAAAATCATTAAAAATCATGAATTAAAAATACTTAATAAATAAACCTAAGATTCTAATCACAAATCATGAAAACCCTTGCTATAATTGAAATTAAGCTTCACAGGATTCCTTACCTTAGCCTAAGACGAAACTCTAAGTTAGATTTGGAAAAGGTGGGGTGACTACATATGTGAAAATAAGATGGAAAAAGAAGAATGAGAAGAGGGCGTTCGTAGGTGGAGAGGACATTCTCTCTCTCTCTCTCTCTCTCTCTCTCTCTGACATTAGAGAGGTTAGACGTGAGAGTGTGTTTGTGCATGTGACAAGGGTAGGGAAGGGGCGCACGTTCCCCCCTTTTGTAGGGGTGTGGCATCACATGTATAACTCCCACTTAGACTGGGTTTTCCAAATCTCCTTAATTCGACAATCTTTTCTTAATTCTAGCTCGTTCATTATGTTTAAGTCACCGAATAAGTCATGGATACATAATTTTCTTAGTAATCTAAAATTTAGATTGGTCGGTCTTGAAAAATGGCCTAGCGGCTGTCAAAATAAAATTGATATCAATTAACAGTCCACACTTTATGATCATAGCCAAAAATTGAGGAAAAAAACATAGTCATTTTAGGCAAATAATTGGACAAAATTTTATGGTTAATCGATTGTGAAAAATTCTAAATATGAAATTACACCTTTTGCGGATAAAGAAATGGACTGGCTTTATAGTTCGATTGTGTAGAATCATAGATCGAGGTTCAAATTTTCTATAAACTCATAATCATATGAGGTCAAGTTGTGCTCCAAATTTGAGTTGTAATTGACAGTAGGAAGTGGGTAAATTAAAAGGTCCAAAATTAAGAACAGTTTATATGCTTGGTTATTTTCTAAACGAGGCTACTTGGCGCTGAAGGAAATACTTATTAAGGTGAGGCACTCATATCTCACATTCGGTCTATATGATAGACGATCTAAGTCATTCAAGACAAGAAAAATATTCGACTACGACCACCCACAGATAAAAAGTTATTCATCAAATAAGTTAAAATTCACATTGATTAAGGAAAAACACGTATAACAAGCAATATGATGAACTTAAGGTGTACAATCCATCCTCTTAAAAACAAACGTCGTCCCCAAAGTTTACTTAAGGTGCGATGTCAGAAAACTAAAGATATTTCTCTCTAATATCATCATCACTCCCACACGTCGCTTCCTCTTTTCATGAAATGATTAGATGACTTTAATTAGCGGAATGGCTTAGATTGAGGCTTTGGTTACTTAGGTGGCTGAGCCTTTGGGGTAGACCGGATTGACTTGGGCTGCACTCTTATTGCTTTTTTCTCTCCTTAGTGGAGGGATAGAATTACTAAGACTAGAGTGTTGAGAGAAGTTTCTCCTTGGATGAAGAAACCTTAGATTTTCTAGGATGGTTAAAGGATGGTTAAAACGAGAGGGGGATGGGGAGCCCATAAGCCCGATTTTTTTATAATTCTTAGTAAGTTTAGGATTAAAAACGGTTTAAATAACCCGAATTTGAGATTGTCACATGGCAAGATCTAAATGGTTAAATTGGATGGCATGGATCATAATTTTGTTGCAAGGGAGGTGCATTGTAGTCTTTTCGATCCTCTCACACGATTCTATCTCTCAAAAGAGAGACTCCACATGCGTTGCACCTCTTCCTACCAAGGCAGAGGAGATACCACGTGGCTAAAGGCACCCTGTGTGCCGCCAAGCCACATGAAGCTTCCTGCTTTGGCATGTGAAATCCCACACAAATGTGCATACTGTGATTCTATTGGTGCTTAATTTCTAGTGCTTTATATTTTAAATGGGCTTTAGATATATGGACTTGGCTTAGGGTTGGTTTAGGGCTTGATTTGACTAGGTGAGTTAATTGGATAGGTTGAATGGGTGGGCTGACTTAATGGGTTGACTCGGCGAGTTGACTTAGTGAATCAACTCAGCGAGTTAACTAGGTCTGACTAGGTTGAGTTTAGTTAGATTTTGACTATGTTCGATTAGACGAGTTAGGTTGGGCTGACTAGGGTTTGACCGGATTCTAGGGTTCCGGTTTTGGATTAGGTTTTGTTTAGGGTTTGGATTTAAGGTTAGGGTTAGGGTTAGGGTTAGTTAGAATTGACTTGGTCCAACTTAATCAATTTACCGACTTACAATGGGGTATCTAGAGAGTATAAGAGTTGATTCGATCAGAAGCTATTTCAACTAAAATTTGGATTAAACACTTTTTATATTAATCTATTATATAAGTTGTTTTTATTAGGATAATATAAGAAATTTTTATATTGGGATAATTTTAGGACATTTTCTATTAAAGTAATGTAAGGATTGATTCAATTTAGGGTTGTTTTACATTTGGCTTTGAATTAAGGCATTTTGGATTATAGTAGTGTATGAGCGATTTTTTATTACGGTGATATCAGAAAATTCTATATTATAATTGGATTGAGGTAACCTATGAGCTATTTCGATATGAGGATAGTTTGGATTTGAGGTTTTTTGATGTTAAAAAAATAATTTACTTCTTTTTTAATTATATATATAAAAAATATTTAAATAACTTTAAACTTTAATAGTTAAACCAAATATATCACTATAACACGTACCTTTCCAACATAAATAGTTCATCCGTTTTGTATAAATAGTTTGATGTTTTTAAAATGAGAATATAGATTGATGAGAAAAAAATTATCACTAAATATTTATTTTGGTATTAAGTCTATTAGTTTTGGATCTATTTAGTCTTGTTTATTGTTCATAATCCTAAACCTACAACCAATTGCAACTAATTGTTTAGTTTTGTTAACTGTTTATAACCCTAAACTCTATAATCAACTGGAGCCATCTAGTTTTGTTAACTATTTATAACCCTAAGCCCTATAATCAACTGGAATCTTTGAACAACTATTGGTACAAACAACTATTTGTAATTAAAAAAAGTAAAATTAGTTGTTGATTTTGTTAGTTCGATTTACCTTTTAAAAAATTAGATATTAGTTATAAACTGGTATAACTTGAATTATTTAATTAATCTTATTTAAATTGAAATTTATCAAGAACTAGTATAATCGAGATCTATCAACAACTAGCTAATGAATAACATGTTTTTTTTAGTCATGCAATGCACCCACCCTATTAGCCGCGCAACACATTATTAATTATCAACTGATATAACTTGAACTACTTGTTTAGTTCTATTTACAACTAAAATTTATTAAAAAGTGTTTGTATTGTGAGTTGTTTACAATCCTAAACCTAAATGATACAAAATTTATATTATTTTTCTATGAACTGTTAGTATTTCATGCAGCTTTACTTTAATTTTTAGTATACTAGTTATACATGATGCTTTAGTTCATACTGCTGGTATTTCATGTTGCTAGCATGTTAGTACTGTGTGCTATATTATTTCATGCTACTAGTACTTCATGCTTCTTTACTTCAACTGCTAGTCTGTACATACTGTTCGTTGCTTTACTTCATACTATTGTAGTACATGTTGCTTTATTTCATACTGCTTTACTTTATACTACTTATCTGTTAATGTTGCATGCTACTTTACCTCATATTACTAGTTATCATCTAGTCAAAAAATTGCATTGCTTTTTTTTTTAGTGTTACATGTTACTTCATATTGCTAGTTACAACTAATTAAAAATTTATGCTTCTTTACTAGTACTTGATGCAAATCTAGAATGTTTGTGTTTAGTTACTCTAATTAGTTGTATAAATTTACATATAATAATTAATCTACTCATTTAAGAGTTCATGTAGAATAATATATAATCTCCAATCTCCAATCTCCATAACAAGCTCATGTGACTCAAATAAATACGTGATATAAGTACATTTTATAATAATTATTAAATTAAAATATTTATTTTATATAAATTCTTACATTGTCCAAATTTAGAGTTTGGTTATAGTATGAGCATAAGATATTTTTTACACAATTTTAATATGGTTTAAGATTCAACATACCACCTTTTATGTTATTTAGATATATGGTTTTTTACTAATTAAACGTCTCTTCTATGAATAACAGACTATTTGGATGGCAAGAAATCAATAAAGAATTATTCATATATTTAGAGAATTATGAAAATTTATTATAAATTTTTTACTCACATGTAAATTATGTGAGGATAGTATATGATATCATACTAAATAAGATAAAACGTAAAACTAAATCGAGACATTAGATGGTCAAACCCAATTTAAAGTTGATGGCATAATATAATTAAGAGGATTGTGATATTTGGTAGTTAAATTAATTTTATAGAAATGCATGTGTAAGAAAAACTTGTTGTGGATGCTATACTAATAAAGTGTAATATATTGATAAGAAGATAAAAGAATAAAATTTATATATTAACCGAAAGTTCTTTTTTGACATTAGCTCCTTTAAAAGTTTGATAGTATGTTGAGCATCAAAATCTTCAAATTAGGTATAAGATTCTATGGATTAATTCTAGAGTGAGAATGGAAGAAGTACATAATAATGGAGGGTTGATGGAGACATTTAGCCACTATAAGAATACGAATTAAATGTCGATTTGTATGTGACGTTTGTGCCTGAAAAATGTGATAAGAATGCGACATTTAGCCACTATAAAATATGCTTTCACAAATATCCTATTAGGGCATGAAGATATATTACATATACTTCAATTCACTTTAATGTTATTTTACAAAAGTTGCAATTATTTTGTTCAAAACACTCAAATTCATCGTAGGAACACAATTGTATATTTGTCTGGTGTAATGATATTACAATCGTGGCACTGATACCCCTAATTCTATCTATCATTTTCAATTATCTACTAGTAACGCATCTACTTCCCACACAATATCAAGGAGGACACAACATGCTTCAATAACACAAACAATTGAAGGAAAAAAGTCAAGCAGCAATGGTGTGAATAAGTTTTATGGCATAAGGTGGATGATATATTGAGCAACCTGAGTTTATTGATTTCGGTCTTTCTTAATCATCTGACAAAGTTCTAACGTAACTTAAACTGATGTTATTTTTTAGGTTGATTCTTTTTTATTGTTTTCTTAATGAAATGTTTTTAAATGAGATCCCTTTGTAGGTTATTAAAGTATTTAGTACAATTCTCATAAAGATGTTTATACAATTTAGTAATAGTTTATGGCATTAACTTGTTATAAGATTTTGTGCACTTTACCTTCTTCTTCCATAGGCATTGTATAATGTGGATATAGGTTAAAGATACAAAAAAGTTTTTAATATGTTTTGTGCAGTTAATTATTAGTTGAGTTTTAGATTTGTTCTCCCATGCAGCTATTAAATGATAGCTTTTCATCTTTTAAAGATTACACGGGTATTAGTCTCTCTTAAAGTGACAATTTACTATGATTTTTAGTTTTGATCTCTCATGGATGACACGTGTATTTCGACTAATTGAACTTCTATTTTCTTCAATTTGCAATTAAGATACAGAAGAGTTTTTAATATTTTTTTATTTTTGCAAGTTGTTAATACTTTGTTTTAACTATAGGTTTTTTTGGTTTATTATATTCTTAACGATAAATTCTTGAATGGAATCATTTGATAGGTTGATAAGTTATTACGTATCATTCTAATAAAGAGATTTTGTACAGTTTATTAGTAATTATTACTAACTCTTAGTAGCCTATTAATATTTCAGACATGGATTTCTCGTACCTTTTGAATTCTTAATAAGATGTTTTTAAATAAGCACCATTCTCACAATGTTTCTCCAGCACCAAATCATTTCTAACACCATTCCCACAGGAGTTTCTCTTCAATTCACAATCTATGCTTTTAATTTCAGGTTAAAATAATTTTTTTTTTTTCAAATAATTTATTGATCATCGTTCTCACAAAGAGTTTCCAACCATGGCTTAATAATGTTTCACATTTGAGTTTCTATTATCTATTGAGTTCACAACCAATACACTTATTTTTTATTTTTTACAGATTGCAGATTGCCAAAGAGCATAAATGAAAATTAATTGCAATAAGTGAAACTTTACAGACAAAAGAAAATTGAGGTAAGCCTACAGATAAGCAATCAAATTTCTTTAAAGACAGAACTAAAAGCTAAAAATATATGTTGTTTCGAATCGAAGAACTAGTAGCTCTTCAAAAACAATCAAAAGTTGCAGAAACAATAGATTTTGAAAAGGAATGCAAGGAATAGAGACAAGTTCAAATACAAGAAGCCCTACAACTACTCCAAAAGAATAAAAAGAACCAAAGTCAATTACCTTTCCACCCTGAAAGCCATTTGTTGAAGGGTCCAAACATACGTTAAGAGTGGGGATTGATAAATATTTATCATGCAGGGGAATCAAAGAATGTTATGTAGATGATTAATGGACCTACTGGATGTGTAAGTGAATAGTTGAAGTTTGATGGGTAGGTGAACACTTTTATGTACTCAAGATTGGGCCTTAGTTTAATGCTTATTGATGTATTAAGTTGAAAATGTATTAAGTGTCAACCTATTAACCCAGTTGGAAGATGCCTTAACGTTTCAACAGCAGGAGACACTAATTGCATCAGTGGGTGGGTGCGTTGCGCAGCTAACAGAGTGGGTGCGTCTCATGACTAACCAAAAAAAAAGTTGAAAATGATGAATAAAATGGATATATCTTTCTATATTAATCTATTTTATTTCATCCATCAGGTTGTGAAAGGGAACGAAGCCAAATAGACTACAAATTCAAATGGACCACCCACTAGAAATAGTGGAGTTGGATACGCCCAGTGTTGATACCCTTTTGGGGCCCACTTCAATATCTTTTGTGTCATATGCTTCCACTCTGTCCAATTTTTTTTTTTGCCAAGTCACAGCAAGGAAAGAGGCCAAAAAGCATCCTGAATGCATAATCAGGTGGCCACCCACATCGAACACGGGGTAAAAAACGGCCACCAATTTAGGGGTCAGAGACAGCCACCATTTAAGCCCACTAAAATGTCTATTGTTTCGCCAAGTCACAGTAGGGCAAGAGGTACAAATCATCTAGAATGCACACTTGGGCGGGCCACCCCACTTGTTAGGAGACCTGGCGGTTGATACCTTTTTGGGTCCAACTACAGTGACTTTTTAGCCAAGTTGCAGGGTGAGTGACCAAAAATCATAAAAAAAGCACACTTAGGTGGGCCACACCAAAAAAAAAAATGGGACATGGAAATGTCAACCGTTCTCTGTCCTGTTTCACAATTACACCAAAAAGATAGCTAAGCCCATGGTCGATGCTGGAAAAGCTACGTGGGCTCCACCATGATACATGTGTTTTATCCACGCCGTCCATTAATTTTGCCAGCTCATTTTTTAGCACAGATCCAAATCTCAGGTGGACCACACCATAGGAAACAGTTGTGACCATCATTAAAAATTCCCTACGGCCCATTGTAATGTTTATCTGCCATCCAACTAGTTGATTAGGTCATACAGATCACCTTTATGCCTCATTTTTTGGCTCATGCTCCAAAATGAGTTACCAAAATGGATGGACAACGAGGATAGCACACATCATGGTGGGGCCCATAGAGCTTTTCCAGCAACTAGCACCGACGTGAGCACCGGCAGGTCAAATCCACTCCAGGTTCTTTTGCTACATCCCGCCTCACCAAAAGACTGTCTGATAGGAACATCAACCGTTGTTCAGTCCTACCCTTTCTTCAGCTCTTGGTGGGTTTTGGCCCAAGTCCTATGGACTACTGAAACTGATGGACGGCCAGCAATAACACCAGTAAGCCTCACCGAAATTTACATTTATAAATGTATCTAATCGAGGGTAAAAATTACTTTTACATGATAAGAGCTTTTCTTTAGCCAGCGGTGAGCGAGAGTAAGGAGGAGACGGATTTTTGTGTATATATGAAAAGGGTGGGCTCTGCTTTGGTAAACAATACCAAAGCCCGTTTGCTGATTGGGAGGGGAGTGGATTAGGTGCTACCTGGTAACACCCACCCTTACGGTGGGCCCACCTTGATGATTTGTTGTATATCCACACCATCCATACGATGCTCCAGCCCATTTTAGAACATGGTCCCAAAAATTAACCATATCCAAATCTCAGGTGACCACACCACAGGAAACAGTGGTTATTGAGTGCCTCACCATTACAAATTCCAAAGGGCCTATATAAGGTTTTCGTAATGTTTTTTTGCCATCCAACTAAAAATACAAGATCAGATTGATCCAAAACTTGTGGCCTAGAAAAAAAAAAAAAAATTTAATCGTCATTCATCACTGTTTCTAGTGGTATGGTCCACCTGAGATTTGGATCTTCTATAAAATTTGGGATCGCATCTAAAATGTGATTTAAAAACAGAGAGACAGCATTGACATGGAACAAATATATCAAGGTGGGCCCCACCCGGTTGATTAACACCCACTAACCCGGGTAACACCTAATCCGCTCACGATTGGAAGCGGCAGCTGACCTCCGACGTCACCAGGTTCTGTGGGGCCCACCATGACGCATGTGCTATATCCACACTGTCCATCCATTTTGCGAGATCATTTTAGGCATAGGCAAGAAAATGAAGCAATCCAAAACTCAAGTGGGCCACACAACAGAAAGCAGTGGGGAGAATGATTCCCACCGTTGAAACCTACCTAGGGCCATCATGATGTTTATTTGCCATCCAAACTGTTCATAGGGTCACACGGACCTGGATGAAGGGGGAAGACAAATATCAGCTCAATCCAAAACTTCTGTAGCTCCCAAGAATTTTTCAATGAGGTTCAATCCCTGCTGCTCTGTGGTGTGGTCCACTTGGTTTTTTGATCTGGCTCATTTTTTACTGCACGCTCTAAAATGATCTCATAAGATAGATGGATACCTCAACAGTGAGACCCACAGATCCTGGTGACGTCAACACGTGCACACCACGCAATCTGCTTCCATAACATTTACCGAAATTCCACAATAATATGGCAAGATTTTCAAAATCTCAGCCATATTTATCCCAATTGTTAAGCAATCCTGGCCTCTGGTTCGGGCTTACGTATTCATCGATGTAGGGCTAAAGGTCCACCAATCCAATATTCATATAATCAAAGAACCATAAAGTTTGGTTATTGATCATAAAATAAACCGGGAACCATGATGGTCCACCAATCCAATATTCATATAATCGAAAAACCATAATGTTTGGTTCATGATCATCAAATAAACCGGGAACCATGATACAGACCGTTCAATTCGACTTGTGCAACGTCTATGCAATTTCAGTAATTTCCCAAGTGCATGCGTATCATCTGTCACAGGAGTGCATATCCGCTGGTATGCTTAATTCTCCTTGCAATAAAAACCAATGGTACTTTATAAAAGATGATATACCATCTCTTGGTTGAGTTGCAACTGAGGTAGAGGATTTAAAATAGCAGGCAGATGCTCAGCGGCAAAGGCAAACTCAATACATTGGGGACCATGGCTTGATGATCAAAGCTGTCGATATGATGGGCCACAACACGATGGGGTTTTTCCCAGGAGGAAAGTAAAGCAGCCATTGACTCAATGGCTATAGATGGAAAGGGGAAAAAAATGAAATGAGGACCAACTAGGGATGATCGATGGCTACGAAAAATCTTTTTCAATCTGGGAGATTTCTTGGGCATCCTACATCCACAGAGGCACATCAGATCAACAGTCTGGACCATTCAAACCCATGCATACAGGTTTGCTGATGCTGGAAATGCCTTGTGGGTATTCAAACAACAACACATCAAGAAATGCTGTGTTTGTGTAAATGATAGCTAAACAGAGCATCACCTATCAACAATAACAAACCAATGTTCAAATATTCTGTAACATGACTAAAACAGGCACACAAAGCATGTACTCTTATCCCAATATTATCATGTTTTTAACAGTGTCTGCTACCATGATCGTCTGAAAAGAAAAATCAATGTTTTGGTTTTCCTCTTCACCCCACCTTCACCTGATACATATAACATGTGCCCAATACAAAGACCTAGAGAATGCAAATGCACAAAAAAAGCCTCACCTGGGAACAGGCCACCATTCCTCCCTGCATTTTTCGGATGAATCCTGTAAACTCAATTTGGTGACAACGGACCCAAAGAACCTGTCCAGAAATTCCAGGTAAGCCGTGTAAAAAACCAAGGCCCAATTCCTGAGAAGCAGGGATACCTGGACCTGCAAAAACTCACAAAGTATGTAAGCTCAAGAGTTTCTTGGGAAAGAATATAAAAGAAGAGCAAAGAAAACCAGATCCCTCGATGTCCAGTTAGAAAATGGTACAATGAGGCATGCATGACATTGGTTTTTTTCTGTTCTTTTTTCAAATGCTGTTAGTTTTCTTAAACAATGTTTGGAACACTTCGACAAAAAGCATACCATACGTACGATTTCAGTTCTTTTTTTTTTTTTTTTGGAATGTTAAAACACAAGCTTCCCAAGAACCGCATTTAATGTGGTTTTCTCCAAACAGCAGGACCTCACATTTGCGGTATTACAAGGGTAAATATTGTGAAAAACTCTGAATATGTTCTCCTCCCAAATTTCACTGAAGCAGGAATATCATGGTATTAAGCCTCTGCACCAAACACCCCTTGAGCTATTGAGAAAAAACTTTGATACCTGGCAGTGTGATGGCTGCTGTGTAGGGACTTAGAAATTGCACGTGGCATGCAAGTAATTCAAGTTAAAGTGTTAAACTGTCCAAATTATGCCCCCCAGTATATATGTATCATGAACCAAAAATTACACTTATTTGATCATCTAACCATTGGATTGATGGGCATTTATTCGACGGTTAGAAATGGTAAGTATCTAAAGGCCTCATTTCAACAAACAAGCGTCCATGAATCAGAGATTAGGATTGTTCAAATAATTGGATTTCAGGACTGTGACTTCAACAATGGAGTCTACAACTTCAACGGTTTAATTTGAGTTAATGCCATCATGTGCAATTTGTGATTGCCTACGTATCAAGAATAATACTCTGCTAGTATATCAAATAAATCCCCCTACTTCAGGAAATTTGGTTGCTGTAGAATCATTTGATTTTGAATATATTTGTCTGAAGGGGTAATCAACAGGAGCACAGCGCACCAATTCAATTCTCTGTTGGATACATGGCACACCAACCAAGTTCCAGACTGTTGGTCAGTGGGTTCCACACGACAGTTGATGGACCGCAGTGTAGAAATCTCACTAACTTTACAATCAGTGTCATGCAAATGGATGGTAGAAAAGAATATTGGAAACAGTCTGTATTAAACAGGAAAGTCCACACCAAAAAGGAAACATTGGTGCAGCATATACTTGAATCAGTTCGCTGGGGTCCAGTAAGATTCCACTTTTCTGAAATACCAAAAACCAGCACAGAATACAACCAAAGCACGAAAAATTAACTCAAATTGCAAGTACGACTGTACGACGACCAAAAGGGCAGGGGTTTTGAAAAACGAGCATGCAAGCAAATGATTCAGAAGAAACATCTAGTGATAGATGTGAAAAAACAAAAAACAAAAAAACAAAAAAAAAGATTTTACATTCCGTGTAACAGAACGGTGGACCTGCACACCACCTGCACAGCGGAAAATGGGCTATGAGCTACATTTCCTGAATGGGTGGTTTTTTCATAAAAGCAGCAACTGTTTTTTTTTTTTCCTTAGGAGCTCAGCATAACAACAAAAGATGAGAAACGAACCGGAAAATGAAGAGGATTAGTAACCATATCCTCCTTGCTGTTGTGGCGGCGGCGGCTGCTGCTGGTCGTAGTCCTGCATTCCATTGGGTGTGTAGCTGTCGGCGTTATGGTTAGAGCTGTTGTTATTCCTATTACCTGATTCAGCCTGCTCTCTTTCCCTATTCCATTGCTCGATTTTAGCCCGCCTCTCAGCGCTGCCTTCCCTAACTGGGCTCTTATTCTTCCTCCCACCAGGGCTCCTGCTCCGTCCCTTTCTACCACGTGCAGGGCTTCGGCTCCTGGCCCTTCTGCCACGGTCTTCATAGTAAGGATCCTTCTCGTCATGTCGTCTTCCATAACCCCGGCCACCGTGGGAGCGGTCTTCATAGCTGCGATGCCTGTAGGGGCTCTGGCTTCTGCTTCGGCTGCGGCTATGCCTTCGTCGGTACCGTCCGAATAATTGCCGCCTCAGCTCTCTAGGAACAGTAAAATGAATGATCCTCCATCATCAGACAGCAAGTAAACAGTGAGCTGATGAGAAATGCTAGGAAAAGATTGGGTAGAGGTTCACCTGCTAATTTTTTTGAGATGCATGAAATTGCAGTAGCCACCTCGATTGCAGGTGTTCTCTTCATACTGCCTGCATGTCGCTTCACGGAAATCTGTCACCGGGGAGAAGTCGACAATAATGGGACGCCCTAAAATATTCAGAAGTGGATAGGTTATATTCAGGAGAGCAACTATAGCACAATTTTCAGTTAGAAATAAATAAGTAGAAATAAGAATTGAAAGAAACTTTCGAGGATAGAAGGGATTTTATCAGTGAAGCAGGAAGCAAAGGTACTAATGCAAGGAAAATCAGATTTGACAATAATACAACATTCAAGGACAAAAGGTAAAAGATTAACCTGCATAGAACCTTCCACTCAGATTGCGTACAGCATTTGCAGCATGTTCTTCCTCTCTAAACTGAACATATACATTACCCACCTGCCAGAAGAAGTTGTCAGCTATGTAAAGAATTGAATTGAACAGATACTACAGAACTGCAATTCCAATATATTACCATGTGGTCAGCCAAATTGTCGCAGATATTAAGGCTCTCAATCTCTCCATACTTGCCCAGCTCCTCAAATAGATCCTCATAGAAATCCTGCAGTTTCAAAGTCATTCAAACCACAAAACAAACTATAAGATGCAAAAATTATATTTTCCAAACAATATGAATGCATGATGCCCAACCTTACATGAGAGAGTATACTGGTCCTAATGGCATCTTTTGAAGAGAATAAGACACCATTTTTGTTGTAATAAAGAAGGTGCATTTATTAAAAACGGATTGGCGTTAATAGCAGTTGTTGAGTTCTACCAACATTACTAAAATATCAGCTATTCAGGTTACATCGAGGTATATACAAAAATGGCTATGTAATGGTAACGGCACGAGCCATTAGCCATTAGGCGATATGGGGTCGTAAGAACCCATGTCAAAAATTTCAGACTGCAAGGGGCCCATAACAGTCCGTTATAACCATGCGTAACCACCAAGGCCATTATGCATATCTAAGTCCCCTTTCTGAGGCCTCTTTTTCATGTTTCCCCCATTTCCCTTGCTCTTTTTAACATTTTTGCTTCTTGAGACTATTTTTAACCCATTTTAAGCCATTTTCAGAGAATCAAAGATCGGGGGCTATTTTTAACCCATTTTAAGCCATTTTCAGAGAATCAAAGATCCGGGGCTAAATCTGGGAAATATTTTTAAAAAATGCAAAAATTCTTCTTCTTCTTTCCTTTTGTTATTTGTTGTTGCAAATATATTGATTCAATGTTATAATACCAAATCAGCCATTCTTTTGCAACTTCTAAGTTCTTTAAAATAAAAATAATAAATATCAACAGTCAGTTAAAGAACTAAGCTATCTCTCTCAAAATATATAAAAAAAAAAATAAATAAAAAAATTTAAAGAATTAAGCTCAGTTTCATGGAATAACATCCTATGATATTCATCGATCTAAATATTAGTCATACACTTGCCTGGGGACCAAATCGGTATGACTCACTTTGACTTGTCCGTTTTCAGTTGATTTGGGACTCATTTTTATTTTGTGACTCATTTCATTGCGTACAGGAAAAGGTACAGACAAAATTTTGGACCCTAATCATATTCATATCTATCACCACATAATCACATATAATCATAGGCCAAGGTAAGTGAATTTTGACGTTAGGTTTTGTAAACACCCCACTTGAAGCAAGGATCAACAAAACCATTTGACTAGACTAGATTAGGAAAGGGCCCACTTCTCTACTTTCATCTCCCGCAAGAAGCAAACCCTTTAGGACTTACACAACCCCCAAATCCTTCCACGATAAAACGACATGGACGTGGGAATCCAATTCCCAACAGCCACAAGCATGCCCACACAGCAACCTGCATGCATCAACCAACATGTTGGGACAGGTCATGTCTAGGTACAGAGGAGTCCAATTCTTGCGCCATGCATGACATCATTATGAAATTGGCCTTCCCATAATAGCTCCCATTTTTCATTTGGATTTCCTTTTATGCATATTTTAATTCTACCTTGAATATTTTAATATTTCTACATCTCATGCACTTTACCCTCAATCTTCACCCAAATAACTAAAATGCCACATTTCCATCTAAAACCTATAAATTGAGCCTTCTATCTCCCTTCCAAATGGCCTTGAGTTGAAAAATCTCCTCCTTGTAGCTTCTATGATGCAGGATGGTTTTCTAACCTAGGATGATAGATGAATCAGATTTTCAGTTTAAACATGAGCAATAAAAGTATGAAATTTCAGCAACCTTATCATAAACCAAACAATTAATCAAATAAGCAATTACATGTTATCCTGGGCTACCGCATGCTCGCACAAAGGAACTAGTAAGATGTTAATTCGAAATAGGCCCAATGGAATTAAGAAATTCCATCCAAAATATGAGGTTAGAACTATTTTAAAGGGAATCACCTAAGTCCTTAAGGGATTCTAGGTTTAGGGAAATTAGGGTTTGGAAATTGAGGAAATCTGAAATTAGAGTTTATTTGCAAGGGGAATGTAGGGTTTTAGGTTAGGGTTTGATTGAAGAAAGAAGAATAATGAAGGACGTCAGAAAATGGCTGAAGTGGGGTCCACAAAACAGTCCATACGGACTATCCGTACAATCATACGGACATACGGATTCAGACGTACGGCGGGACTTTTTGTTTGGGTATAGGTTGGGATGGTTTGGGTTATGGATGGGTTGAGGATGCTTGGGTTTAAGAAGAAGAAGAAAAAGAAAAAAAAAAAAAAAGATAAAGGAGATAAGATTTGAGAGGAAAAATAGAGAAGAGATGAGAGAAAATACCTTTGAAGCTTGAGTAAAGAGAAGAGATGGATAAACAAGGCTTCATACTAAGGTAGCTTTCATTCAAATTCACACCGAATAGGGTTTCACACCACATTCTCCATACACACAAGAGAAAGAGGAGAACTTCAAGCTTTTTCATTAACATCACATTTTAAAAAAAAAATGCTAGGGTTGGACATCTAAGCCTTTATAGTCTAAAAGTTGATCTTTTACAAAAAGACCATTAATAAAAAAAAAATATATTTCTTTTAACCCCAACTTTGTAAATTACAAATACCCCCATGTAATAAATAAATAAAAAAAACCATTAATAAAAAACATATTTTCTTTTAACCCCCTTGTCTCATGGGTCATGAGACAGGTCTGAATCACTGTGATGGTCGGGTTAAATGTTGGTAGCTACAGTTGGGGACCCCGTATAAGACACAAGATCTTCCACATTAAATGTAGAACTAATCCCCATGGAAGGTGGAGAATCTATAATGTACGCATTAGAACCAATTCGTTTCGGTATCTTATAAGGTCCCGCACTACGAGCTTATAGCTTCTTAACGGTTCCATGAGCAAACCGCTTTGGCCTAATGTGGACCATCACATAGTTGCCTACCTGATACTCTTTGAATCTACGATGAGAGTCAGCAGAAATTTTATAACGTTCGTTGCTTATATTAATCCTTTGTTTGATTTTGTTATGTAATGCATGAATGTGTTGTGCAAAGGACTTTGCAGACTCTGATGACCTATGTGATAATGACATGGGAATGAAGTCGATAGGTTTTCTAGGCTTATAACCGAGTACAGCTTCAAATGGACTCATGACTATGGACCTATTAACCGAACTATTACATACTAACTCCGCAACAAGTAATACTGCATCCCACGTCCTAGTGCGATCACCCACGAAACATCTCAACAAATTACCGAGACTCCTATTAACCACCTCTATCTAGCCGTGAGTCTGAGAGTAGTAAGCCGACGAAAACTGGAGCCTCATGCCCATTACGTGCCAAAATGTTTTTCAAAAGTAACTCATGAGCCTAACATCCCGATCAAACACAGTGGTTTTGGGCAAACCGTGCAAACGAACTACCTCCCCAAAGAATAGTTTTGCGATATAGGAGGCATTCAATGTCTTAAAACATGGAAGGAAATGGACCATTTTAGAAAAATAATCCATTATGACAAAGATGGAATCGTGCTTCTTAATAGTCTTGGGAAGCCTAAGCACAAAATCCACACTAATGTCCTGTCATGGCACATGTGGCACTGGCAAATGCGTATACAATCCTGTATTTTGCCTCTTCTGCTTTGCCAGTTGGCAAGTACAACACTACTCAATAATTTTGGCTACATCCCGCTTGAGACTAGGCCAATAGAATCTATCTTCCACAAGGGCAATAGTCTTGTCACGACCAAAGTGACCCGCAACTCCTCCAACATGAAGCTCCTAAACGAGGAAATCTCGGAGAAAGATACAGGGAATACAGAGTTTGTCACCTTTAAATAGGAAATTATTGTTCAAAACAACCACTGTCATTCCTCGACTGGCCATCCAATAGCAACGCATATACCTTCTTAAAATTCAGGCAGGCAAGGTATTCATCTCTAAGTTGCTCAAACACAGTAACCTCTACACTCATGGACTGTAAAAGCGTCACTCTATGACTAAGAGCGTCGGCCGGTTTGTTCTCGACCCCGACCTTATGTTTCAATACGAACAAATACTCCTAGAGAAGCTCAACCCACTTAGCATGCCTTGGGTTTAGCTTCTTCTGGGAGTTAAGATAACGCAAGGCCTCTTAATAAAAAAAACAAGACAAATTCCTGCGGACTGGACAACCGCATAGATCTCCTTATCATAGGTAGAGCATCGCTGCTATGCATCATTCAACTTCTCACTAAAGTAAGCAACGGAGTTCCCTTATTGACTAAGCACTCCACCTATACCCACGCCTGAAGCATCACGTGTAATTTCAAAGACTTTGGAAAAAGTCTGGAAGGTACATGACGGGAGCCTCATTCGTTTTTTCCTTTTATCTCTTTAAATGCTTCAAAGGCTACTTTAGTCTATGCAAACACCCCTTTCTTTATGCAATTAGTGATGGGAGTCATGATGGAACTAAATCCTCTAATGAACTGCCTATAGAAAATAGCCAAGTCATGAAAGCTTCGCACCTTGTGAATATTGCGCGTTCAGGCCACTATACTATGGTCATGACCTTCTCGGGGTCCACTCTCATGCCCTCAGATTAAACTATAAACCTTGAAAAGATAATGCTATCTGACATGAATGTGCACTTCTTCAGGTTGCCATAAAGCTTTTCGGCTCTGAAGACCCTGCAAACTTGCCTCGAATGGTGGAAATGTTGTTCCTTAGAGGTACTATAGATAAGAATGTCGTCAAAGTACACAACCAAGAACTTACCCATAAAGGGTCTCAACACTTGGGTCATCACTCTCATGAATATACCCAGGGCATTGGTTGTAAGACCCGTACCCCAATTAACCGACCATACATTTAGTTTCCGATGTCGGTACGTCCAGGACTGACTAGATCGACGATCTCTAATCACAACCCTGTTTTAGCACCGCAACGACCTAAGAATTGTACCCTTGCGACCGCAAGGGCGCCACGATTCCAACGCCGCGTGGCGTGCTCCGTTTCGAAACCCAGTTTGAAAGATGCATTCATGTGCGTAAATCAAGGTGGGTCACGCTACATATGCACGGCGTGGGCCCCACTTGCACAAATCCCAAGGTTGTCCCATCAATCAATCAAATATCCCATCAATCAATCAAGCATCGCATCAATCAATCAAATGTCCCATCAATTACATCCATCTCTCCCAAAAGTCAACTAAGCCCATACCTAAGCCACTCCCCCCTCATAAATGCTCCATTTCATTTCTACCCTCACACTCTTTCAAAATTCCATCCATATCCCCAAATCCCCTACCACAAAAGGTATACGTATGGCCTCCCCATTTCCATTTTCTAGAGAGAGAGAGAGAGAGAGAGAGAAGATTAAGAAAAGAAAAGAAAGAGATTAGTGAGAAAATAGTGAGGTCGGAGAGACAAGAGAGAGTATTTGAGAACTTAAGTGATTAAAGGAAGAGATCCACCCCATCAAGCCGTCTGATCGACTATCCGACCCGATCCGACCGTTCAACGTCATTGTGAGTGCATCCCTTTCCCCTAGGTTTCGTGTAGAATCAAGGGATCGAGTGAGGCCCACCATTTTGATGGTGTGAATGTCACTTGATTACCCGTTTTAAGGAGATGGGTGGGCCACATATGTGGACCCCACCTAAGTGTAATGCATCCACGCACTTCAACCATCTTGCTGGATCATTGAGGACAAAAGTCCAAGATGAGACTTGTTTAACGTGAAAGTCTACGTTGTTTTATTTACGTTGTTTATGTATTTTGGGAGGCCACACTTGCGGACCCCACCTTGAACCCCACCTTGATGCATGTGTCTAATCCATGCCATCCATTTGTTTTCCTATGCCATTTTAGGCATTGGCCACAAAAATCAGCCGAATCTAAATTTCAGGTGGGCCGCACCATAGAAAATAGTAGTAACAATGGTGCCTATTGTTGGAACCTTTTTAGGCCCACCATGATGGTTTTACAACACGAAAACTGACCAAGCCAGGGCTTATTAGACCAACCATTAGCTGGCCTACACAGTGGATGGACTGGATTTCTCTAATGGACCCCACCCCCCTTGTTTATTCAAAAATAAACTATAAATAGTTAATAAGTAAAGAAAGTAAGAAAAAAGAAGTTGTTAGAGTGTGGCATTGTTGAGACGTAAAGTGATTTTTGGGCTTGGAAATGGCCCCACATGTGGGAACCACTATGTTATATCCACGCCGTCCATCGATATCTCCATATCATTTTAGGCCAAGGGCCAAAAAATGAAGAAGACCCAGATTTCAAGTGGGTCGTGCCGGTAGAAACAATTCAGACTGTTGAAACCTTTCCAAGGCCCACTATCATGTTCCTATACAACAAATCTGCCCAAATCAGGGCTCGTTAGGCCCACATTAAGCTGGCCAATCTGATGGACAAATTGGATTTCCCATATGGGCCCCACCGTGTAGGGAAAACCATCATGGTGGGCCTAAAAAGGTTCCAACAATAGGCACCATTGTTACTACTATTTTCTATGGTGCGGCCCACTTGAAATTTAGATTCGGCTGATTTTTGTGGCCAATGCCTAAAATGGCTAAAATGGCATAGGAAAACAAATGGATGGCATGGATTAGACACATGCATCAAGGTGGGGTCCGCAAGTGTGGCCTCCCAAAATGCATAAACAACGTAAATAAAACAACGTAGACTTCCATGTTAAACAAGCCTCATCTTGGACTTTTGTCCTCAATGATCCAGCAAGATGGTTGAAGTGCGTGGATGTATTACACTTAGGTGGGGTCCACATATGTGGCCCACCCATCTCCTTAAAACGGGTAATCAAGTGACATCCACACCCTCAAAATGGTGGGCCTCACTCGATCCCTTGATTCTACACGAAACCTAGGGAAAAAGGATGCACTCACAATGACGTTGAACGGTCGGATCGGGTCGGATAGTCGATGGGACGACTTGATGGGGTGGATCTCTTCCTTTAATCACTTAAGTTCTCAAATACTCTCTTTTGTCTCTCCAACCTCTCTCTCTCTCTCTCTCTCTCTCTCTCTCTCTCTCTCTCTCTCTCTCTCTCTATATATATATATATATATATATATATAAAATGGAAATGGGGAGGCCATACATATGTCTTTTGTGGTAGGGGATTTGGGGATATAAATGGAATTTTGAAAGAGTGTGAGGGTAGAAATGAAATGGAGCATTTATGAAGGGGGAGTGGCTTAGGTATGGGCTTAGTTGACTTTTGGGGAAAGAGGGATGTAATTGATGGGACATTTGATTGATTGATGTGATGCTTGATTGATTGATGGGATATTTGATTGATTGATGGGACAACCTTGGGATTTGTGCAAGTGGGGCCCATGCCGTGCATATGTAGCGTGGCCCACCTTGATTTACGCACATGAATGCATCTTTCAAACTGGGTATCGAAACGGAGCATGCCGCGCGGCGTTGGAATCATGGCGCCCATGCGGTCGCAAGGGTACAAGTCTTGGGTCGTGCTAAAACAGGGTTGTGATTAGAGATCATCGATCTGGTCAGTCCTGGACGTACCGACATCGGAAACTAAATGTACGATTGGTTAATTGGGGTGCGGGTCTTACATTGGTCAAGCCAAAGGGCATGACTAGCCATTCGTATAGCCCATCCTTTGTCTTGAAGGTTATCTTCCACTCATCTCCTGAGCATATACATATTTAGTGATACACACTCTTGAGGTCTATCTTCAAAAATATTGTGGCACTGGCCATCATGTCTAGCATATCATCAAGACGTGGTATAGGAAGCCGATACTTGACCATGATTTTATTGATGGCCCAACTGTTCACACACATGAGCCAAGTGCCATCTTTCTTAGGCATGATAAGGGCAGGCACGGTGCACAAACTCATACTCTCCTGAATGAACCCTTTTCTCAGAAGCTCATCAACTTGCTTCTTTAATTCCGCGTGCTCCGCAGGGTTCATTCAGTAGTGAGGAAGGTTGGGTAGAGTCGACCCAAGGACTAGATCAATGGCATGCAGGATGTCCCTCATAGTTGGAAGCTCATCCGGTAGATCATCAGGAAAACATCACTAACCTCATCTACCACCGGAATCCGCCTCGAATAGCAACTCTACTCTAGCCTCGAGTGTAACTTCTCTGGCCAAAAGTGCATACATCATCGAATCCGACTTGGTCTCTTTTTCAAACTCCTTTGCATTTATAATGTGGAGAGACTTGGGATGGGATATCCTCACTTCTTTGGGATCACCTTTTCTAACATCCTCCTTCTCCAGAGTACTTTTGGGTGGAAGAGGATTTAGCTTTATCCTCTTGCCTTATCCTCTTGCCTTCATGCATAAAAGAACAAGTATTCAAGCGACCAACTAGTGTCGCATCTCTGTCGTACAACCAAGGCCTACCCAAAATGATGTGGCCCATATCCATAGGCACAAAATCGAACAACGGTGTATCTCTAAAAGATGTGAACTGAATAGGAATGACTCACTGCTGCGAAACCGGAATAGAAGACGCATCAACCCATGACACTCTAATAGGGTTGAGGGTGAGGGATGGGTGTCAAACCCAACTGGCTAATGGTGCTAGCTGAGACCACATTGGTGCAGTTGTCACTGTCAACTATCACCTTGTAGTTCTTTTCTCCGCACTTGGCGTAAGTATAGAAGATAGTGTTTCGACGCCAATCATCACTAACCTTAACCTGACTATTGCAAGTGACATAGTCTCAACTCTTTCGTCACTAGCACCTCCTTCAAGCTCACACACTTCTTCTTCGTATTCACCCTAATCATCCGCATCCTCACAAGAGTCATCAATGAAAAGTGCCTTGGTCTGCTCCTTTGTGGGGCACTGGTATGCATAATGACCAAACCCTTGGCAATTGTAACACCGCATGGGCCCACCTCCTCTTACACTAGTACTAGCTACACCTTGACCCTTTGTATCCTTAGGGTTAGGTTGCATACCCGCTGGGGTCGGGACTGACTCCCAAAGTTAGGCTTGGTGCCCCAGGGATTAGCCTTAACATTGGACTCACGGGAGTCAAATTACCTCGTGAACTGTGGTTTCATGTACTACTCTAACTCCTGCACCACCTGATAGGTGTGCTCAAGGGGAAGATACTCGTCAACTTTGGTGATGTAATCAGCCACGGACATGGATCCCTCCTAAAGGGATTGTCACTGATCCAAGAGCTTGTTGCGGTAAGAGAGGGGAAGAAACTTCTCCTTCAAAATCTCTTTCATCTCAACCCAAAGGGTGATAGGTTCTTACCCCGTCCCCGCCATCTTGCGCTCGACGTTTGTCCAAAACAATTTCGCTTGGCTCACCAATTTCATCTTGGCGAATCTCACTCGAAGGGGATCAGACATTTCACATCACTCGAAGTAGTGATCCATGTCTGATAATCAATCAAGGAACGGCTTGGGATCCAAGCAGCCGTCAAAACTCCACGCATCTACATTCACGTTCTTCATGACCCACTCATTTGGATCATAGCAGTCATGGAATTCTCTCTGAGATGTCTGATAATGCGCCCCACCACGGCCACCACCTCAGGCCTGGATTCCTCCACGTCCTCCAACATGACCTCCTACATCGTTATGTGCAAGGCCTCCCAATTGGTATTGGCCATCCTCCCCGGTGTTAGGGTTAGCTCATAGGGAGGTCTCTAATTGATCAATGCGGTTATTTTGGGCTGCCAGTTGGTTATTGTTGGCTCGACATTGCACCTCTATGGTTATCAGACAGGTGCTCATAGCTTACATGAGCTCGATGAGTTGTTCTAGACTCATCGTGGGGTGAAGACCAAAACCACATCCAGATCGCGTAGGCATGCATAGTGAAACCTAATGTGAAGACTCTACACGACCCTATATGACCTAGAAAACTCTAGATGAACCTACGTGACTCTATATGACCAAGGAGATGGCTAATCCTAAAAAAACAGCAACATAACTAATGAAATATCCTGGTGCTAAAATTCAGCAATGTAACAACAAGAATTAATGTGTTAGAAAAATTCAGCAGTGGGATAAAGGAAATAATAGTGCTAGTTTTTCAGCAATAAGTCAAAAGAAACACTAGCACTTAAATTTAGCAACGTACCATGAGATATAACTAACACTCGAAAATTCCAGCAATGTGGCATGTGAATTAACTAGTACCACAAATTTCAGCAATACACAGTGAAATAACTAGTTCTAAACATTCAGCAAGATGCAAACTATGCTAAGTATGATGATGAACACCCAAAGCTAAGTTTAAGATCAATCCACCTAATGTTTTCCTAAGCTCTGATACCATGATTTTCTAACTTATGATGATAGATGAAATCAGATTTTCAGTTTAAACATGAGCAACAAAAGTATGAAATTTCAGCCACCTCATCATAAACAAACAATTAATCAAATAAGCAAATATATGTAATCCTAGGCTACCACATGCTCGTACGAAGGAACTAGTAAGATTTTAACTCGAAATAGGCCCAATGAAATTAAGAAATTCCATCCAAAACGTTGAGGGTAGAACTATTTTAAACGGAATCACCTAAGTCCAAAAAGGATTCTAAAGGATTCTAGGTTTAGGAAAATTAGGGTTAGGGTTAGGGTTTGGAAATAGGAGAAATTTGAAATTAGGATTTACTGGAAAGGGGAATCTAGGGTTTTAGGTTAAGGTTTGATTGAAGAAAGAAGAATAACGAAGGATGAAAGAAAAGGGCTGAAGTGGGGTCCACAAAACAATCCGTACAGACGTATAGATGGACTTTTTGTTCAGGTATAGGTTGGGATGGTTTGGGTTATGGATGGGTTGAGGATGCTTGGGTTTAAGGATATATATATATATATATATATATATAGCGAGAGAGAGAGAGAGAGAGAGAGAGAGAGAGAGAGAGAAGATTTGAGAGGAACAAAGAGAGGAGATGAGAAAAAATACCTTTGGAGCTTGAGAAGAGAGAAGAGATGGATAAACAAGGCTTCACACCAAGGTAGCTTTCATTCAGATTCACACCATATTCTCCATAAACACGAGAAAGAGGAGAACTTCAAGCTTTTTTATTAACATCACAAAAAAAAAAGGCTAGGGTTGGACATCCAAGCATTTATAGTCTAAAAGTTGGTCTTTTACAAAAAGACAATTAAGGAAAAACCTGTTTTCTTTTAAACCCTCCCCCCAATGCAAAAGCATTAAACCAATAAAACATGTAAATGAAGTCTCAAAAAGTAAACTAAGTGCTCAAAAACAAAAACCACTATAATCCTAAGAAACTAAGACTATCCGATGAATTCTAAAGATGTCCACGATCACGGTGGACCACGATCAAGTCGCATCCGACAGTCCGAAAACATCCTCCACGCAACCCACATTATATGTAGGGTCTTCGGCTCCTCCTCGAGACTCGAACAGGTACTCGCCAAGCCACAAGGACACTGGGGCTCGGACCCTCCTCTGATATGTGCGTTATGGCATCCGTAATATGATGTCTCCATCATTCTATACATTGTTTTGGATTGTAGGACTAATTTGGCTTGTGAATTTATTGGTGTGTCTTCATACATGTCTTCTATGATTTATAAATTATATAAATTGATTTTGAATATAGTTGCATCACTTTTGTCAAACAACGCATAATTTAGAACCCTATATGGAAAAAAAAAAACTTATTATGTATAATTTTTTTGATGATCTTTTGAGTTATAAGTGTGAGTCCTTTTTAACTTCCCCTAAAGTTTCATTGAAAAATGCGACCAATTTCCCAATGTTTCCTAAAAAATAACAATACATTACACGATAGATGCGATATTTCCCATAGAATATCCGATATCCAATACATTTCTGTATCCCAAGGGTATGATACATGCGTCAATACCATTATACCAATACTGAAAACGCTGATTGTTTCTATGTAGGGGTGCAACTTGGGTTAGGTCAACATGAACCCAATTGGCCCAACACGAACTTGGGTTCATACTAGGTTGGGGTTGGGCTGAAAATCCCCAAACCGAGGTTTGTGTTGAATCCTCAGGCAACCTGACCCACCACAAACCTGAGTTATATGTAACACACATACATGTTAGGTATGAAACCATTATTTTTTGTCCATAGCATGTTCACTATGCGTACTACTTTTTTTTTAAAGTTAGTACACACCCCACTATTAGTACACCCACCCCCACTGTTAGTCACACCGCAATGTTAGCCACCCCCCGCTTGGGAATTGATATGAAGACCTCAGTGTTGAAACGAGGTTATCTTCACTCAGTCTACCACTTGAGCTATTTTTGGTCCATAGGATGTACACTATGCGTACTACTTGATGAATGGCATGGATCCTTGATATATGTTACACCCATCAGGATCTCAGAGTCCTCAGGCAACCTGACCTCAAATGCAATACATATTTAGATATGGCACCATTATTGTTGGTCCATAGCATGTTCACTATGCGGACTACTTGATGAATGGCATGGATCTCTGACATGTATGCCATCCCTCGGGATCTCCCAAAATGTGGCCCCTGCCAACATAGACTGGACTGCTTTTGCGACAAGTGATCTTCATGGTGGGACCAACCACTTCAACAGTATTGTTGTTACACAAATGACATTTTGTACGGCACCACAAGTTATGCTACCTTGCCTGTATGTGATTATTTCTCAACAAAAAGTTGCTTTCACTGTGTTGCCCTCGATTTTTCGATCACGCGTGTAATGCATGTGCAGGCGTGCCAAATCGAATGTACGGCTCAATTCAAACCGAACAACAATAACCCCAAGCGCCAAGATAAGCAGAAACGCCGTAATCAGCCATATGTGACCAGGACCTGTACAAATCGGTCGCCTATTCAGCCACTTACACGAGTAATCAGGTGATATTTGGAGGGTGGGGTTCGTCCTCCAATGATGAGTTACACCTTTGCATTCCGTACGAAAGGACTTTTCAATACATAACTAAATAAAATAGAAATGGGATGCTCATGGTCGGTCGCATGAAACATTCTGCAAATCTCATTTCCGAACGAAACACTTCATTAAAATAAGTCCGGCGTATGGGCGTAGACTTCAAGTATAGCTAAAATTACCGACTATTGGATTACTGTTATTGATCTATTACTATGAATAGTAAATTCACAGTTAATGCTATGGAATGTAAAGAGCAGAATTACACTAATGAAAATTAAAAAGAAACTAAGGATGTTGATTACACTAAGGAATGTAAATAACAAGATGCCAAGGAACGTGATAATTTAGAGGTTTGATTTTATTTGGTTGATGTTGGACCCTTTGCTCTGTTGTAATCCTCCATTATTTATAAGCTTTCTTGACGATGAAGAACTCTCAGATGCACCACATTTTGCCTTGGGCACCACTCCTCTTGCCACCTGTTCTATAACTGCTTGTGAGACCTACCACTCTCCCCATGTTTTGACGGTTACAGCAACTATCTGGTACTATCTTCTAGATCCTTCTCTTTGCTCCCTGACACTTGTCATTATAATTGCTTGTAGACTAAAAGCCTGACTGCAAAATGCACTCGGCCACTGCTCCAGGCCACAGACCATAATCGGTCACTATTCCAGGCTACAGACCTCAATCGGCCACTTGCGACCTTGCTCGGCCGCATTTCGTGGCTCGGCCATTGTCCCTTGCTGCAAACTGCGTTCGGCTGCATTTCACTGGTTGTAAAACCTCAATCGGTCGTTGTTATCTTAGACACACACAATGACACACGTTCTGTTTTTGCTTGATTCATCCAAGAGTGGTCAGAAAATAGGGTACGGCCTGAAACAGGGTACAACATTCCCCCCCATGTCGCTTCGCCTTGGGGTAAAAGGTGAAAGCGACATTGATTGTGCTTTCAAATCGTGTTGCTCATTAACACTTGCACCGAAAAATTCGACGTTCTAGTCAGAAAACATCAAATTCGGCCGTTTTGGTCGAAAAACATCAAAGTCAGTCGTCTTGGTCAAAACCGGCCATCCTGGTCAAAATACATCAAATTCGGCCGCCTTGGCAGGAACCGACCATTTTGGTCAAGGTCTTCTACATCTCTTTCCATCTCATTGGGTTGAGACGATTTTGCTTCAAAATCATATAGAAGCGTAAGTACCATGTTACAATCGAACACCATGGGCGGCAATGATCCAAACAAAATGTCAAAATTTGAACGTCACCCGATCATAAACATCGAAATCGGTCATCTTGATCGAAAAACATCAAAGTCGGCCATTTTGGTCGAAATTGGCCATCTCGATCGAAAAACATCGAAGTCAGCCACGGTAGAGATTGTCGATCGATCCATTCAGCATATGGCTTATGATAAACCGGAATAGTGGTACAGCTAAGGACTTGGCCAGCTACTTCCTAGACCAATTGCACGATCTGGTCGCGATCCACTCATTGTGGTTCGACCATAAGTGGCAGGTCAGGGCCCATACGATTCGGCCCCTCGTTGAATAGCGGATCCCTCGGGAATAATTGGTATGGCTGCCCACCGAGTGTTCCATGGTTCCGTACTTCCGGGACAAAATTCCTAACCTCCCTCTCCGAACGCCTATACTCAGGCAGTGGGACCGCATCGCGCCCTTCTGGAATTTAAGTAGGCTATGAATTCCATTGTAATGGAGCCATTGATGGCGGTAGAGCCATGTTACTGACATAACTTCATTATGCGGTGTTGGAACAGATGTCCTTTCAGTAACAACACATAATAAGCGATGCATGGCTTCGGCATGATGGGCCATCTACCTATTGAAGCTCTCAGTTTGCACGCGGAGATGCTAGGCCTAAGCATGCATCATCTTTGCCTGAGCTCTCCCTTGTTCCTGTATGTGTAGTACATTCATCTGAACTTCCTTGAGCCCAAGCATTATGTCTTCCAAAGATGTGGTTTGGTATACAGACGGTCACGGCTAATGGCTAGGGCCGAATGGGTGATCATTGTTCAAATTCAATTCGGGGGTCGTTTGGACCAGAACATCCTCCATAGGGGATGGTGGAGTGGGAGTCGCAGGTTCAGCCCCAGCCACTCGATTACTTCTTCTAGTCATATATTGTTTAACCGGTTAATGAACCAAAGTAAGGTCCCACCGGGTGTGCCAAAAAATGTTGCCCTCAATTTTTCAATGACGCGTGTAATGTGTGTGCGGGCTTGCCAGAATCAAATGTACGGCTCGATTCAAACCGAACAACAACGACCCCAAGCGCCAAGATAGGCAGATACGCCGTAATCGGCCGTATGTGACCAGGACCTGTATAGATCGATGCCTATTCAGCCACTTGCACAGTTGCTTTACCAATAATCAGGCGATATTTGGAGGATGGGGTTCGTCCTCCAATGATGGGTCACACCTCTGCCTTCCGTATGAAAGGACTTTTCAATATAGAACTAAATAAAATAGAAATGGGATACTCACAGTCGGTCGCATGAAACGTGCTGCAAATCTCATTTCCGAACGAAACACTTCATTAAAATAAGTCTAGCATATGGGCGTAGACTTCGAGTATAGCTAAAATTACCGACTATGGGATTACCGTTACTGCTCAATTGCTATAAATAGTAAATTCACAGCTAATGCTACAGAATGTAAAGAGCATAATTACGCTAATGAAAATGAAAATGAAACTAAGGATGCTAATTACACTAAGGAATGTAAATAGCAAGATGCTAAGGAGGATGATAATTGAAAGATAATTGAAAGATTTGATTTTATTTTGGTTGCTGCTGGACCCTTTGCTCTATTGTAATCCTCCATTATTTATAAGCTTTCTTGAGGGTGAAGAACTCTCTAGATGCACCACATTATGCCTTGGGCACCACTCCTCTTGCCACTTGTCCTATAACTGCTTGTGGGACCTACCACTCTCCCCATGTTTTGATGGTTACAGCAACTATCTTCCAGATCCTTCTCTTTGCTCCCTAACACCTGTCATTATAACTGCTTGTAGACTAAGCCTGACTGCAAAATGAACTCGGCCACTACTCCAAGCCAAGACCATAATCGGCCACTGTTCTAGGCTACAGACATTAATTGGCCGCTTGCAACATTGCCCGGCCGCATTTCGTGTACAGCAAAACACGCTCAGCCACTGTCCCCTGCTGCAAACTGCGTTCGGCCACATTTCACTGGTTGTAAAACCTCAATCAGCCGCTCTTAGCTTAGACGCGCACAATGACACACGTCCTGCTTTTGCTTGATTCATCCAAGAGCGGTCAGAAAACAGGGTATGGCCTGAAACAGGATACAACACACTCGACTATCTTAACCATCAATAAAATGGACCTATTCTTGAATGGCCGCCATTGCTGACATTTTCCTTTTAGTGTTCATTTGTATGCGACTTCACACTAAACGGCCAGGATACTCCGAACATTGTGATTTTTGGACCAAGGCCCATTTTTGTAAATCAAATGAACAGTTTCAATCTCGTCCATGTATGCCACCACGAAAATACCCTGCGTCCAGAGGCACTGAATCTGCTCCCCTATAACTGTATGTTCATTTCTGGTAACCATCAACACTAATGTTCATTTCTGCTTGTAGGCCCTTGATGTAACAATCAAAACCATCCAATCAGTGAGCTTTCACAGGTAGCCCATTCACGCATGTGCCACCAGATGAGAGGTTGAGATATTTCAATTTTTTTTCAATTCAAAAGTTAAAATTGAAAATTTTACAGAAAGGGGATTGCCAGGAAGTAGAAATTCAGCAAACGAGCATAAAATCACGAAAACTCAGAGAGCAACGAATGGAAGGAGAGAAAGAGGATCGAACCTCGAAATGCTCCTGGATCTTGCGGGGATCGATGGCCTGACCCTGAGGATCGATGCCAGGTGTCACCATATCAGGCCTCTGGTACATGTTCGAGAGCAGCAGCGTAGGGCTGATGCTCGGACGAGTATGGAGTCTCGAGCAACGGTCTCCGTGCCTGCATGCCCCGATCTTGAAGTAGAACGGGCAGTTCACCCGATCTTTCTCCGTCCCGAAGATCGAAGCCAGATGCTCCGCCATTGATCAATCTCTGATCGAAAATCCAAGGGCCGGACCAGATCGAAAATCAAAGGGCCAGACCAGAGATCAACGGTCTAGAATATTTCTGATGAGATAGAGAGCAGATCGATAGGGAGAAACGGATGCATAACCTAGAAAAATCGCTAACAAGAAAGGATGTTAGGGTTAGGTTGTTATTTATGGGATGAGGTTTGCAAGCTCTACACGCACCTCTCATGCCGCACGTGTTGACGTTGCACGTGCATAGGGAATCCGGACCGTGCGTCACATGCGAATGCCTAGCCGGCCTCCAGGGGACTCGTGAATTCGGAGTATCAAGCCTGAGGGTTGGACTCGGGCTTAAAATGTATCTAAATCAACCTGCGCTTGAACCATATGTACAAAAGCCTGTCAATCTGCCCAGCTCGTTAGGATTTGCAAAAGCAAACCACGATTTTCTATCCTCCATATAAACCCCCACTGTTATGGGTAAATCCGAGCTGACCTCAAGTCCCAAAGAAAGCCCATGGGCCCACAGGCCCAGGTACAGGTCCTTAGACTCACACGTTGATGCAATGATCATAACAAGAAGAGAGTCGGGGACCTGAACCAATCCAACGACAGGTTAACCTTTACGAAGAACATTTTGGATACATCAAAGCAACCTGAACTCAGTTGCTCTACTGACATAGTCGACCAGCCAAGAGTTCAACCTCGGCCCACACCACCATCTGACTGACCTGGGCCACAACTACTATGAAGGCGGGCGAGAGTCCAGGAACAGGTCCGGGAAAGACGGACATGTCTCCAAACGTTACCATGGACATTGCCCCACGATCGCAGCTATGATCGTGGCCCACGACTACTCTCTAATCACAGATAAATAAAGCGGTTCACCCCTAACATAAGGTACACACAAATCTGTCCTGCAATTAGCCTTGTTATCTCCTTTAGACTCATCTGACTTAGGCATCAGAGGGCTAACGGCTGAACCCCAGCCACCCCCTAGCTTTCCTTGTGTTTTGCAAGACCTCTCGTCCAAATCCAGATAGTCCTTCTATAGGAGATCAATGGCATCCATCCATCCAAGGTAGACATTTAGTCATCTCATTAGTTGTCCAGTTTCCAGCGACAACAGATTGGCATCGTCTGTGGGAACCGACAGTGAAGTCATGTTCTTACCAATTTCAAGTTTTTCAATGCCTTCCCAGTCAGATCTCTAAGTTCTCTTCTGCCTAACCATCAATGGCCGGAGGAAGAAAGAACAAGGGGAAGACCCCCATGGGGTTGGTCCATCCCAACCCCCCCAACACAAAGAAGAAGGTGTCCCCGAAACGCCACTCCCTCAGCTTGGATTGCCCAGTAGTTTGCCCAAGGGAGCGGACACCCGAGGTCCCGCAATCATGGGGCCAGAATATCCACCCTTAAGGAGCAGCTTAGAGGGGTGACCAAGCAGATGAGAGGAATGACTCAACAACTGAACGACATCAGGGCATTCCTTCCAAGTTGGGCCTGCCACTGCTCCACCCCCAAGAAGTAGGAGAGCCCTCACGGGCTCCATCACGGCGTGACCCCCAAGGAGTGGGGGAACCATTACAAGCGAATTGGCACTAGGCATCGCGACGAGAGCGAAACCAGGCCCTAGATGAGGACGACCGAACTAACCGTGCTACAACCGAACTAGCCATGCTACGACCGCCCAAACTCGTTCGGCAATCGAGTTCCCCGCGTCGGACTTACGCTATAGATTGGAGGAACGACGCCAAGCTCGTCAAAATGAGGCCCCATATCGTGTTGAGGATAACATTGCCTCATGGGAAGCTGAGCTGAAGGAGCTCAAGGAGAGCGTCAGCAACCTGCAACAAGCTCAGAAGGCAAAGGCTCCGATCACCATCAATGCTCTTGTTGACCAGACAAAGTCCCCATGCACTAATGAAATCTGGGCCGAGTAGCTCCCCAAAGGTTTTAAGGTGCCCAGACTAAGTAGTACAATGGTGTGGAAGATCCCGCAGAACACCTAAAAACATTTCGTGTGGATGGAACTTCAAGGTGCTAGCGAAAACCTCATGTGTAAAGCTTTTCCATTAACTTTGATGAGCTCAGCTCGGACGTGGTTCCGGAATCTCAAGCCGAGATCCATTATTTCATTCACACAGCTCGGTCAGGCCTTCGCGATGCAATTCATTAGAAGCACCGACTCGCGGAAGCACTCAATGCGTCTTGCCGCAGTCAGACAAAGAGAAGATGAATCGTTGAAGGATTACCTAACCCGGTTCAATGCAAAGGCAAATCAGGTCGAAAACTTGTCCTAAGAGGTAATGTTATGAACCATGATTGGCAGGTTGAGGCAAGGGAAATTCCTCTGGTCGGTTGGGCATGACCCTCCTCAGTCTATGGTCGAGTTCCTGGACAAAGCACAGAAGCACATCAACGCAGAGGAACTGGTCAACTCCCACAAGTCCTCAAAGAAGAGGAAGGAGACAAAAGAAGAGGCCGGTTCCAAGTGATAGAAGGATGACTGTGGCTCGTCCAACCGAAGCAGCGCTCCCCAAGGAGCCAAAGCTTCGGTTAGCCGATTCGAGCGCTACCCACCTTTAAACACCCCTATCGAGCAAGTGTTCATGGTGGTACGAGATAAGCAAATGTTTAAACAGACCAACAAGATAAAGACCAATCCTAACAGGAGAAGCAAGTCAAAGTACTGCATCTTCCACAAAGATCACGGCCATAATACGGTAGACTGCTCGACCTGAAGCAACAAATCGAGACCTCATTTAGCATGGATTCTTATGAGAGTTCGTCGCCCAATGCTAGGATGACCAAAGGTCGTCATCTCAACAAGAGAATCAAGAAGACAAGATCGACAACGAACCAGTCAGGGAGATTCGCACGATTCACAGTGGACCCACTGGAGGAAATTCCAATAATGCCCGAAAGGCATACACAATAGGCACAAACAACACGGGAATGCACACTTGGTCAACCTCATGAGTCAGCCAAGTAAAATGCCCAAGGTCGACTCGTGCCCAATCACTTTTACCGAGGAGGACGCACATGGGGTTATCCATCCCCATGACGACTCACTCATAATAGCCATGGTGGTCGCTAACAATAGTTGTTCAAAATGTTAGTAAATACCAGGAGCTCGGTCAACATCCTATATGCATCGGCCTTCGACAAAATGAAGATCGACATATCAAGACTTTTGCCCATCAAGAACCCCCCCCCCCCCCCCCCCCCCCCCCCCCCAATCAGATTCACAAGGGATAATGTCATGCTGGAGGGAAAGATCACTCTTCCAATCACTATAGGGGAGGGGCCCCATCAAGTTCTTTTGATGGTGGACTTTCTTGTGGTCAACACACCGTCAGTTTACAATGTCATCCTGGGCCGACCTTCTCTAATAGCCTTAAAAGTCGTGGTCTCCATCTACCACCTGATGATGAAGTTTCCAGCTAAAGGGGGTGTCGGAGTGGTCAAAGGTGACCAGGAAGAGCTCGACGCTGATACGATCTGGCCCTCCAAGGTAAGAGCCTAATATCCACTGTCACATGTGACTCCTCTCTAAACGCTAGAGAAGCGTCCATAGAAAGGGACTCACCCATAGAGGACCTGCTAGCTATTCCATTCATTGACGACCACCCAATGAAGGTAGCTCAGATCGGGCACAACTTCAGCCCGAGCTCCGTCAAGAGCTCAGCGCCCTCCTAAAAGAGCATGTCGACATGTTCGCTTGGTCCCACTAAGACATGTCAGGTATTAACCCAGACGTGATGACTCATCATTTGAACATCAATCCAGCTCACAAACTAGTATAGCAGAAGTGACAACCCTTCAATACAGAAAGGTACACGGGGTATCAATGTGGGAGTTGACACATTGCTTCAGGATGGCTTCATTGAGGAGGTCAAGTATCGTGACTGACTCGCCAATATTGTGTTGGTCGAGAAAGCCAATGGAAAATAGTGGGTCTACGTGGATTACACTAACCTTAATAAGGCATGTTCAAAGGACAACTTTCCACTTTCTCATTGACTCGACGACGGGATATGCTTCCTCAGCTTATGGACGCTTACTCCGAATACAACTAGATTCGGATGCACGTCCCAGATAAACAAAAAACGACATTCATCACGAATTAGGGCCTGTTACAAGGCCATGCCCTTTGGGCTGAAGAACACAAAGGCCACCTACCAACGGTTGGTCAGCCGCATGTTCGTGGACCAAATCTGCAAGACAATGGAGGTTTATGCGAACGGCATGCTTGTTAAGAGTGTCAAGTCAGAAAACCACATAGAGGACCTCCGCAACATGTTTTGTACCTTAAGAAAGTACCAAATGAAACTCAACCCTAGTAAGTGTGCCTTCGAGGTCAGCTCGGGAAAATTCCTCGGCTTCATGGTGCATCAGCGCAGGATTGAGCCAATCCAGCGAAAATTTGAGCCCTGGTCGAGATGAGCTCTCCCACCACGATAAAAGAGATTCAACGTCTCCTAGTTGGGTCGTAGCCCTGAACAAGTTCATCTCCAAGGGGACAGGCAAATGTCTCCCCTTCTTCAAGCAACTAAAGAGAAGTTAGAAGACTACATGGATAGAAGAATGCGAGTAGGCATTTCAAGACCTCAAGAGATAGCCCGGATCGCCGCCCCTACTATTCAAGCCTGCACAAAGAGAGGAACTGTTGTTGTATTTGGTTGTCTCGTCGTCAGTAGTCAGTTTGGCTCTGGTGCGAAACTACGAGGGCACTCAGCGCCTGGTGTATTAAGTTAGTAAGGCCCTACTCGACACAGAAACCAGATACCCATGTATCGAGAAGCTGTCTTTAGCCCTGGTCACCTCGGTCATACGCCTAAGGCCCTACTTTCAAGCACATCCGATAACGGTACCGACAGATCAACCGTTGCATCATGTTCTCCAGAAACCAAAGGCATCTAGTTGGCTCACGAAATGGACCATCGAGGTCGGGGAGTTCAACATCCAGTATTGACCGTGCATTGCCATAAAAGGGCAAGCCGTGGCCAATTCTATCACTGAATTCACCAGCTTATCAGACGCTCAAGGCTCACCAAACGCTCAACCCATGGAATTGAAAGAAGTTGGAGGTACATCTGAGGAAATTTCATCAGGACCAACATGGTCTCTATACGTCGACGGATCTTCCAATTCCCAAGGAAGTGGAGTAGGTCTCATCCTGACCTCTCTGGATGAAGTGAAGGTACAATATACTTTGAGGTTTGACTTTCGAGCCTTAAATAACGAAGCAGAGTACGAAGCCCTCTTGGTCGGACTCCAACTTGTTGCAGCACTAGGGGTCCGGAGGTTGAAAGTACACGGTGACTCCCAGCTAGTGGTGGGGCAGGTGACCACCGAAAATCAGGCGAAAGGGAAGAGAATGATCACCTACCTAGCTAAGGCTCAAGAGCTCCTTGGGCAGTTCGAACACTTTGAGGTTGTCCAAGTCCCAAGGTCAGAGGATACAAATGTAGACTCCTTGGCAAAGCTAGCATTCGCGGTCGTGATGACCTCGCAAAAACAATCCCTATCGAGTTCCTTCCCGAACGGAGCATCACCCGAGAAGAAGTGAAGGAAGCACTCTCTGTAACACTAAGCTGACCTGGATCGACCCAATCATCCGTCATTTGTAAAATGGAGAGCTGCAAAAAGGCAAGAAATAAGCTTGAAGGATTTAATATAGGTTGGCTCGATATACTATGATTGAGGATACACTTTGCAAGAAGGGGTTCTTGCTTCCACGCTTACGGTGCCTATGCCTAAAAAAGGCGGACTATGTCCTTAGAGAAATTCATCATGGTTGTTGCAGTAATCACTCCGAGAGTTGAGCATTGACCCATAAGGTGATTTGGCAGGGGTATTAGTGGTTGACTATTCAGAGGGATGCCCAAGAACTTGTGAAGACATGTGACAAGTGTCAGCAATTTGCACCGGTCCCTCATCTGCCACCAAAAGAGCTGACTCCCATGACTGGTCCTTGGTTGTTCGCGCAATGGGGGTGGACATCATCGGCCCTCTTCCCAAGGGCAAAGGTTATACAAAGTTCGTGATCATCATCGTTGACTACTTCACTAAATGGGTAGAGCCCGAGCCTTTGGCCCCCATTACATAAAAGAAGACAACTAATTTCATCTGGAGGTTGATCATGTGCCAATTTGGAATTCCTCACACCATTGTCACCGACAATGCGCGTCAGTTCAACAACGCCAAGTTTTAAGAATTTTGTCAGGAGCTTGGTATACGAAATGCCTACTCCTCCCCTCATCATCCGCAAGCCAACGACCAGGTCGAGGCCGGTAACAAGATCATCAAGAGGCATTTGAAGATAAAGCTTGGCCAGTGCAAAGGAGCATGGGCCAAGGAGCTTCCCAACGTGGTCTGGTCTTATCAAACCATAGCTCGGTCTACCACGAGCGAAACATCGTTCTCTCTAAAATTCTAAACCTAGGATGTGGTCCCAGTTGAGATCGGGATGCCATCTCACTAAATTGATCACTTTCAGTGGGATGACAATGATAATCAGTTGCGACTAAATCTTGATCTACTGGAAGAGGTCAAAGAGAGGTCACGTGTACGAGTAGTCGCCTACCAGCAAAGAGTTGCGAAATAGTACAACTTTAGGGTTAAGAAAAGAAGATTCAGAGTAGGAGATCTCGTCATACGAGAAATTTCCAAGAAAACTAAAGAGAAGACATAGGGACCACTTGGTCCGAACTAGGAAGGCCCCTATCAGCTTATCTTAACCAGGGACATACTGACTGAAAGATATGGAAGGTCGGCCTCTCCCTCACCCATAGAACGCCGAGCACCTAAAGGTCTATTATCCATGATCACCTCGACCCATCTACAAAATGTCTACAAAGGCTATTGGCCTATTCTACAATGATCGCTATATGCGCCAAAGTCCTTGTAAGTTGATTTCACAAAGTCAATAAATACAAGTTTGTTTTCTCCACTTAGCTTCATATTCACAAAGGATGACCAAGCAGGGCCAAGGCCCGAAGTTAGGCATCTAGTGATATGAAGGTCAGACATGACCATTCCTATAAAAAAAAAGTGCCCTAAATTAGGGCACGCTATAGACCAGAAGAAGAAGCCTCATAAGGCGATGCATACCTCAGATCAGGTCACGCAAGGCGATGAGCTCCCCGTACCAGTTTGCAAACAAATTACTGTATTTCCACGAACTGAGTAGATCTCTACTCGGCCTCAGAGTGGGGGGGGGGGGGGGGGACACAAGTGATGGGCAAAATGTAAAGATGTGAAAGTCTCAAAAGGGCGCCATTCAAAAAATAAACCCCCAAGAGGGGCAACCATCATCCACCACAAAAAGAAAGAAAAAAATACTTTTGAAGCTCAACTTGGGCAGAACTTAACAAAAAATTAAAAGGCCCTAGGCCCCGGCGGTGTTAGTTCGGGGGACTTGTGAGGGCTCAGCCAAGGAAGTCCCAGTGTTGGAAGCCCCGACCTCAGGGGCAGCTCCACCTATGGACGGAACACCTTCCTAGGTCGGCTCGACCTGAACCTCCTCATCAACAGACTGGGTGCTGAGCCTGGATCAAGTCCCGGCATTTCTCGAACCCAAAGTCGAACATCTCATCGACCTCGTACGTCTTCTCCTCAATCGACACAAGGTTTATCCTGATATAAGCCATTTATACTCGATCATCAATGAATCTAGACTTTATATCATGATCTTAGTACACCTATGAGTGTTTTACACCGTTAAAATTGAATTCTAATGGTTATATATGTACCATTGATCATATTAAGTTTTTCATGGTATATATGTTCATACCCGACATTAAACCTCAGAAAACTTATTTTTGAGAACCCAATTATAATGAAATTTTGACAATGGTTAGTTAGTCTAATTTAGCCATATATTATTAATTTTGGGACCTAACTCATAAAATCCACAGTCTATCAAATTTTACATCATATTCCTTGGATGACCTGCCTAAAAATTAAAGCACGATCATCTTTACGATTCATAGATGATCCTCGACGAATGTATCGGTTTACATTTCACATCAAGACACGCGTAGATCTATTTCCAGAGTCCCCATATTGTCAAGGAAAATCCCACGCATGCTACACTTTCCGAAAATAAAAAAGGATATTGTATTCGCACATGCACTCTACACTATGCATCTTCACCTAAAAAAACACAATAAGAACCGTCCTTTGGGGGTTGATTTTATGATTATCCAAACCACTCGCTGGGTAGACCATTTAACATCATGATTCATGAACAAAGTACAATCAATCTCTGACTGTTTCCACATGTGAATCGTGTTAAATTTCACAACTAGTGTGCATGCATGCAATGACTGACAACAACAGTCTCCCTTCGCACGAAAACAATGCTTGAACGAGTTTATCCATTGTTTTCAAGTCAAACAACTGACCCCTCTACAAATCTAAGAGAGATCTTCTGTAATAAATCCTTACCATCCAACAATGTGGGACCTATCGCTACTCTTCTAAACTGAATCCACTCGAAGGAACTGACTCGAATGCGTGGTCTTCCCTCTTTCTTGACATCGAGGGGTGATAACCAAAAGATTTTTAAAACATGAAATCACAATCGAAGTCGATCCAGACCACTTGTTTTCATTTCTTTGTGCGTAAGGAAGCAAATCAAATTGAAGTCGTCGTAATTCATGCAGTTAATGAGTAATTATTACACTTTTACCCTGTTTGAAATTCCATTGAAATTTCTGCTTCGAAAACTTGTCCAAAAGGACTACTTTGAATTTATGGGCCCCACCATGATGTATATGACATATCCGTTTTGTCCATCTATTTTACCACAACATTTTAGTCATTAGCCGAAAAATGAAGCAGATCCAACACTTAAGTGGCCCACATCAAATGAAACAGTGGCCCCAAGAAGTTTTTAACGGTAGGTGTTCATTTCCTTTTTTCTTGTGGTATAGTCCACTTGTGGATCCGCCTCATTTTTTAATCATGCCATAAATTAGTTAGCATAACGGATGAACAATGTAGATAAGTGACATATATCACGGTGGGACCCATAAATCTTTTACAGCATCCTCGGTTTTAGCATTTAAAAAGTAGGCGATCAAATCATGCATTGGGAAGGATGGGGTAAATACTTAAGGAAATCATTATTACCCATTTACAGGGCATTTACACCAGATTTGGAAAATCAAATAGACCCTTAGACAACGATCGACTTGCCAACAAAGCTCAGTCATGAGGGGTAACAAATGAAGAGTCATTTTCTACGCCCATCTTGCCATAAAATTCAATCATACGATGAACATACTATTGAAGATCCACTTGTCATTGATTGTCTATCCACGGAACCTAGTCCCGTGTAACAAGCAGGCATTTGCCACAATGACTGTCTAGCCACGAAGCCAGTAGTGTGACAAATGGACGTTCACCCCCTCCTACAACCACAATTTTCTAGCATACCGAAGCCCAACCCACAATGAACAAACTCTCATTTCTAACAGCCGTCTAGCCACAAAGCTAGCTAAGTAGGTGTTTGGCTCAAAATTCAGTGGGTGATATGTGTGCAATGTCAGGTGTACTAGAAGCTGATATGGCTTGATCCAAACCAATGCCTTTGACCTCAAGCGTCAAAATAAAGTGAGAGACTGAGAACTAAACAATTTTCCATCTATTTAGTCACTTATAATAAAGACTAGCTAATTTGAGAGGGGGAGGGAGTTTGTCATTATAATGAGTTCTTTTTGGCTTTATATAGAAATGATTCTTTCCTCACTGTGATAACAATTATCAATCAATTAACACAGCATGAGAATTATCAGAAAATTAAAAGAAATTATATTTATCAAAGATAAACACTCAAGAAAAAAGAGAAAATCCATGAGGATCTAACAACTGTGTTGTAAATAACGAGGCCTTAAAACTAAGTTCTTTCTTGGTCTAACGACTTAGGTATATATAAAGGGAATTACACTACAGTCTAAGCTAAGGTCAATCCGACATAGCAATGTAGATGAACTGGATTACAATACTCCTAAGCTAAAGTCGGTCTAGTGTAGCAGCCTAGACGCTAGGTTACACTAAGAACTAAGTTAGGAGCTAAACCAAGATAAACAGGGTTGTACTGTAGAATTGTGTTGTGTTATGTTAGATTTGTGAGGGCCTAGAGATCTTTAATCTTTTTCCTATTTATAAAAAATTTAAGCGATAACCAGAAAGAGATCTTTATAGCCACCCTCACATTTGCTAACATGAAAATAATGCATGAGCCTATAAACAGTTGTGGCCTAGTATATAACGCCATGTGCGTTAATTATTTATTGTGGGTTGGCCATTGGTTATACACTATTGAGATCTGAATTTTGTATATTCTAACCCCAATTCATCACACATTATGCATGGTTTACAGTGTTAAAAGAACCTACTTATGGGTGTATTTATGTTTATAAGAGAGAGAGAAAGAGAGAGAGAGAGAGAGAGAGAGAGAGAGAGAGAGAGAGACCTCATGATTTTAATGATAAAAAGACCACTTTGAAGCACACAAAAGATCAAGTGAAGATAAGCCAAGAGGTAGAGGAAAGAAGCAAGAAAGAAAGAGAGAAAAGGAAAAATCCAAAAAAGACAGTCTTCACAACCGGTTGTCTGATCGGTCTGAAAATTAGATGGGAAGGCAATTTTGAGTCCAGACCTTACTGGATGCTTTTGTCTAATCACGAACGGTCATCTATGAAGAACAAAATTCCAAATTCTGATAATTTCGTTGAGATTTTGAGCACCGACCGGTCAGCCAAGGGGCTTAGATCGGTCGGCCACCGACTTTCATGTGCGAACACTTACGCAATTTCTTAAAGATTTCAAGACGATGGCGGATTTTCTCTATAAAAGGACACCTCTACTCTCTTCCCAACTCATCCTAGAAGAATCTCATACGTGATAGAGGTGGAGAGATTCGACGGGGAGCTTCTACAACTCTGATTTTTAAATTTTTCTAGTTTCAAGTTCTAGTTTTTTATGTTTTCCTTAGTTTTTCTTTTGAGTTTTAGTTTAGCCATCTCTATGGTTGGTTAAACCTCTTAGCCAGGGCTAAGAGTTGAAGCTTATAGTCATTTACAATGCTTTGTTTGATTTAATTTAAGTACTTTAAGGTTTAATGATGAACAATTCTAGTTTTAGTTTGAAATAAAGTTGATAGTTTTAGTTTAATTTTCTATCTTTTGTGATATGTTTACATGAGATGTTTTGATTTACTGAGATCGATCAATGGGGTGTTGTTGAGAGGATTTTGGGTTGTGGAGATCTTAGATCCATTATGATATGGTAGATGCTATGTGATCTTATAAGTTAAGAATCTTAAAGTGCTTATCTAGAACTAAACTACGAAAGTTCAAATCTTTGGTTTTATTTAAGATAAATGTTTTATTGATTAAAGTTCAAATTCATGGTTCTACTTAGGTCTAGTGACAGGATTTGAGGAAGACCATGAATATATTCTTACTTGCTTTGTTAAAGGATTGGCATATGCAATTGAGTACGCCCGATGCCTTAGTTGTTATGAGAGAACTATATCAACAGATGATCAATCCATGTTAGATGTATAATTATGATATGATTATATCTTCTGATTGGATAGGGATAGGACTCCGATTCCAATTGAGTTATTAGCTTGAATAGTCGAATTGGGATTGTGAATTGATTATAAGTGGGTCCTTGGCATTGTAGTGCTTAGTTTCCTGAATTTTCTTCTGAAGTTACTATTTATGTTTCCAAACCACTCATCTTAATATAAATCTAAATTTAGATAATCCTAGTTACACAATTTAGAATTGTTACAAAAATTTCTAAGGACAATCTCGGTCTCACGATCGATTATTATTACATCGCAGCCTTACACTTGGGGCCGGAGAACATGTTTTTGGCGCTGTTACTGGGGATTAGGTTAAGGGTTTTGAATTTTGTAAATAGGACTTAGATAAGTTAGGATAGGTTTTGTTTTGATATTAGGTTTCTCATATTTTTTTCATAATACTAGTAATTTTTGTTGTTGTTGTGTATGAATTGGTACTACCATTATAACTTAGACTCTTTTATTTTTTAGTTTTAATTTTGTTTTCAGATTTTTAGATTTTAGGTTTAATTTTTGTGTGGTTTATGCCATATTGGGAGCGTGATCATACATCGTGTCTTCTAAATAAGGGAGGTTTAATTGAAGGTTTAACTATTCATAGACGAGTTAGAAAGCGTATAGGGAATCTTGAACTATCTGGAATTATGGCTGAGAATGAGCCAAACATTAATGAGAATGCTAACCATGATATACCACAAAATAGGACAGAACGTAATGAGAATGAGGTACACTATATTCCTCTGGTCAAAACATTGCGAGATTATCAATAATTGGAGAGGTCAATCACACATTCCTGCATAATTTTTCTACTTAATGTAAGAAACATGGACTTTAAATTGGGAATGATCAAATTGCTTACAAAATTCCATAGACTTGACTCTGAGAGTCCATACTCTCATCTAAGTGAATTTGAGGAGATCACCAACACCTTGCAATTCAATAACGTCTCTCAAGACGTAATCAAACTAAATTTTTTTTCATTCTCTCTAAAGGAGAAGGCTAAATCATGGCTTCAATTCTTAAAACCTAGAAGTATCAGGACATGGGCTGATATGACCTGGCAGTTTATTAAAAAGTTTTTTCTGATTTACAAAACTAATACGTTGAGGTGAGTCATTATGAACTTCTCCCAAAAAGAAGATGAGACATTTTTTCAATGTTGGGAGAGGTTTAAAGAGCTTTTATTAGCATGCCCACATCATGGTTATGAAAAGTGGCGTATGATTAACTTCTTCCATGACGGATCGAGTTCAAACATGCGCCAATTTATTCAAATTATGTGTAATGGTGAGTTTTTAAATAAAGAACCCGATGATGCTTGGGATTACTTTGATATGCTAGCTGAAAATGCCCAATCTTAGGACATCTCTAACTCGACTAGTAATCACAAGTCATCACCAAGAGAGAAATGAATACATGCGTTAAATGGGGAGGTTGATTTGAATGCACAGTTTGCGGGTCTCATAAAGAGGGTTGAGGCCATGAAATTAAGGAGTGTCAATATGATAGGGATTGATGAGGTTGTGGAGAGTGTATGTGGTATTTGTGAGAGTGATGCTCACCCAACGAAGGATTGTCCTACAATCCCTGCTTTTTAGGAGATATTATAAGCTCAAGCAAATGTAACAAACGCTTACCAACGTCCCTTTAGTGCACCAAATTCTAACATGAATAATCCTAATTGGCGGCATTAACCAAATTTAAATTGGAGAAATGAACATACGACTAATACAAACAATGCTCCCGAAGGACCCCCATAAAAGAGTACCCTTGAGGATACATTAAATGCATTCATATATGGACAAACTCAAATAAATCAGTCCAATGTACAGGCCATAAATGAATTCAAAATATCGGTTATAAGAATTGAGACACATCTAGGAGTTAGGGAGCAAGGGACCTTTCCATCCCAACCTTAGCCTAACCCAAGAGACAATTTGAACTTTGTGATCCTAATTCTTTAACCAATCATGTAGAAATGTTTAAGTCATCACCACTCTTACAAGTGGTAAGACAATTGAAAATTTTGATCCGGTGAAGGTCACAAAGCCTGGTGATTTGGTTGACTCTAAGAGTGATGGTGACTTAAGCAATGCTCCGCAAGATAAAGAGTTGGAGCGTAAGTATAAACTTGTGGCCCCTTTTTCCCAACATCTTGTCTCAACCAAAAGGCTAAGTGAAAATCTGGATATCTTAAAAGTTTTCTAACAAGTCAAAATCAATATCCCTTTGTTGGATGTGATAAAACAAATTCCTTTGTATGCCAATTTTCTTAGGGATTTATGTGCCCTGAAGCATAATTAAACGTGCACAAGATGACATTTCTGACAGAACAAGTGGGTGCTATTATGCAACAAAACACTCTCTCAAAATAAAAGGATATCGGAAGTCCTATGATCTCCTGCACAATAGCTAGCTTTCGGATTAATAGAACGGTTCTCGATCTTGGGGCAAGTATTAATTTGATACCCTACTCGGTCTATGAGCAACTTAGGCTTGGTGAATTAAAAACCACTGAGACAACTTTACAACTTACAGATCACTCTATTAGAGTATCGAGAGGGGTGGTTGAAGATGTGTTGGTCCAAATCGACAAATTCTACTACCTGATAGACTTTATTATTTTGGATACACACCCGGTTGCCAACGTGAGCACTCAAGTTCCTGTTATCCTGGCTGACCATTCCTAGCAACCGTAAATGCTATCATTAATTGTAGGAATAGAATCATGAAGATATCCTTTGGAAATATAACAATAAAGCTGAATGTGTTTAATTTACATAAAGAATAAGAGGATGAGAATAAGATCCACATGATTAACTTCATAGATATAATAGTGGATAATGATGAGCCACCTTCAACTGAATTTTTTAAAACCTTAGAAGTCTGTTTGGCCCATTCGTAGAATGAAATAATTTTAAATATTAATGATGCCTTGGAAGAGCAAAAATCTGAAAAATTTAAATGAAAAGTCACCAATTTCTAATCTTTTTGTACAGAGAATTTATGAATTAGTGCTTGATTCACCTAAAGTGAGGCATAATTATGAAAGTATAATGATTGAGGACTTATTCTAACCTACACAAGTGATTAGGAAGGAGGAAGACATTAAGGACCGAAATCTGAACACCTTCTCTTCCGAAGTTTCCTACACTCTAGAGGAGTGTTGGCATATTTTAAGGATTTAGATGATCTTATGCTCAGAGACATTGTTAATGCCTTAAGGGAAACTTCATCGGTGCCCAAAAAGCCTCTTTCCACAGAGTATAAAACTAAACTATCAATTATGGAAGCACCGGTAGAATCCGACTATGTGGAGACTATACCAGCTTGTGATGAAGAAGTGATCCAAGTCTCCACATCTCTCTGGTTTGTCCAAACTGAAGAATATTATCTCTGGGATGACCCATACTTAAGTAATTTTTACCCAAACAAGTTGGACAGGAGATACATATTTAATGATTTCCAATCAAAGAAATTTTCCTTTCTCAATACATGTGGTTGCAATTTTAAGAAACCTGCTGAAATTATGCAACAGTATTTTTAATGGTTTATAATGATAAATAGCACCCATGTATACTACAAAGCAGGATGATGGATGATCTTACTGAAAAATCCTTTACTCCACTTGATAATCCTGCTTGATCTCATCCCTTTGGATGATCTTGTTTATCAGGATCGATCTCCTAGTCTGATGGAGATTCTCTTTCTAAAAGTAATTTAGGTTAGGTTTTGTTACTTTGCTTTAGTAGAATATATATGAGGAACTAGAAGAACGATTTCAAATTTCTTAGGTACTCTCTTTCTCACTCTTCTTTATTTTGTCAATGCTCTCATATTTTTGCATATTACATATGTTTCATACATTGGGGACAATGTAAGCTTTAGGTTGGGGGGGGGAATTTACTAGTATGTGCAACATTTCAAGCAATTTTTGTGAAAAGAATTTGATTTTCTATCTTTAAAACTCTCTTGGAAAGTTGATTTCTATAAACGTAGAGTTTATATGAATATGGGAGAATAGGATACGAAGTGATTTGTTTTGAAAAACTTAAAATTCTCTTGATTTAGTAGTTTTCTATGTGAATTCCCTCATTATTTGACCAACAAAAAATTTAAACATTATGAAAGTCTAGTTCACATTACACATTTCTCAATTGTAAGGATTATAAAGGATATTTAGATTGATTAGATTCTGGTCTAAATTGTTGAGGAACCAAGGCGAGGATTCCCAGTAGAACCCCATTTTGACCAAGTTGTAAAATTGGAAAAAAGAAGCGATTTTTCGCACAGCTTGCTTATAGTGCAGGTCCCACTTGCATATCGTATTTGACTGAAGAAGCATCGGACAGGTCAAAGTTCCTACCTTCTTGGGACTCCATGGACCAAGATCTGCTTTCATTATATGGGCAATACCGATCTACTTTAGTAGATCATATGGATGTAGAAAAAGCTTCTGATTTGGAGGAAACATCTCTTTTCCATTTCCATTTACCCAGTTCATATCTTTGTTTCGTGTGTTCTTGGGAGGAATTCAATCTCTTCAATCTCGAGATACCACATAAATAATTGTAGCCGGAGAGTCAAATAGGTCGGTAAGAAATAGTCTGAGGTCGGGTCGAACGACATACATCCATCATTGGTTGGTCCCACCACCACTAAAGATTGGACATCTATAGAATCTTTCTTCTAAAAAAAAGAGATTCGTTTGATTTATTTCCATTTATATATATAGATTTACACACACACACACACACACACACACACACACACACACAAAGGAAGACGAAACACAACGAAAGAGGGAGGACGAAGAAGAAAGGAGAGTGATCCATCTGAAGAGTAATAACATGACATGACGAGTCGTAGTTAAAGACCGTAGGATATCGTAATTAAGGCATCACGTCATTTTGATTCTTTATAATTCTTTAACATCATGACATCTAGGGCTAAGTTCCACAATAGTGGGCTTCATCAGAACTACCATCGGTTGAGAGTAGTCATGTACTTTTAATAATACCTTGGTCTAGGTTTGAGATTCATCTCTTCGCTCGACTGAAAATTTGCATTTCATATTTTTCCAGCCGATCTAAAAACTTTTGTATGCACTCGCTTACTATCTAAAAGGGATAAAGGAATCATAGCTTTACACTAATTCACACTTCCACTGATTAAAACATCAATATGCATTATTTCTTACTAAAGATGAGTATATGAAGATAGGTGTTGACTGGGACGTGTCTCTTCCCATGGGATCTACTCCAATCCCTCCGGAGTTCCAAGGCTTGATGTTACGATATAGGTCTTTATGAGGTTGTTGTCGCATTGTCACTTGGGATTATCCGCTCACGAGTTGGAGTTCTTTGCATACGAGGCAACTGTGGAAAGCTTATGCATAGATACTCGTATTCTGGAGGATCCTACTTAGTATGGAGGCGTCTAGCTACCTCTGCTTTTGTACCGCTGTTGGAGAGGCCTTATCTGTTTGAGGGAGCTTTGCCCTAGTTTACTCGCCGCAACTAGGCTATCGTATTTTTTCCTGACCAGCCGACCTTTGCCAATCCCGGAACGAAGTCCGGCTCCCGATGAGAAAGACGCAAAAAGCCGTTATTTATGGGCGAGGGGAGATCCCGCCCAACTCACTCCTCATCTTCGCGCTTCCTGGTGCGCGGGGGAAGAGTGGGGATGGGTGATGGAAGGTCTTCCTATCACCGGAGTCGTTATTCGGGTTGAATCCAAAGCCCTCGGATTATGAAAGAAGAGATCTCTCTCTCCTGACTTATATGATAAAAATGAGAGGGATCTCTCTTCTATATTATATCTATGAGAAAATATATAATGATCTTCTTTCTTCTATCTATTCCTCTATCTATGAGAGGATAGATAGATAGATAGATTTGATCTTCTCTTTCTATTTCTATTATGATATTAGATAGATAGATAGATAATAAATGGAAGACTTTTTAAGGTAAGCGATATGAGCTAGTACACACTCATGAAATCGACAAGTCAGGATTGGATCATATCAACATAGGGAGGTCTAAACATCCGTCTATCCATCGATAGGAGTGAAAAGGCAAGACTGACTTTCGTCCATCCTTAAAGAAAGCTTCCGAGTCGCCGGAGGAAAATCAATCCTTTGGTGGTGGAGTCCACTATGGATGCCTTCCAGCGAGGGGTTTTGTCGAGAGATTGAGTTAGGAGGTCACTACGGCTTCAGTCAATCAAACAAAGGATATTCAGCAACTAATTGATCAAGAATTTTCTGTCCCTACATGAGAATGAGGGTCCATCTAAACAAGCTAGGGGTTCCATAGAAAGAGGGTGCTTTAACTGAGTTACCTACCTGCTTCATCTGAGAATCAGTCGGTAAGAATCAAACTTCAGTCAATCGAAAAATCCATGAAACCGTCGTCCCTCCACAGGTTTTCCAAGTCGCCTACTGAATCCAGAGATCCCGATCGCGAGGGGTTCGTGGTTCAATGCTAAATCTATCAGTTGATCCTTCATTCGAGCAATCTATTGCTCTTAGTACTAATAATAATTCAATCGAACGTGAGTAGTGAGTGACTTTTTTACTAAGGATTACCACTTGCTGTCCATCCATAAGTGGGCTGGACGACTCAGTCGGAGTCCACAATGATCATCCTGTATTCTATCGAGTGAGAATTGATCCCTTTAGTCAAAGGTTGCCTTTCCGACCTTCTTTCGATCAATTCAGTTATATTCTTTAAGGCCTATTCTATTCCATCAGTCTTTCCGTTGATCGATCAATCGATCCGGGTTGGTTCTGAGTCGACCAAACAATCTATCGATCAATCTTTCGCAGAAAGGGATTGATGCGATCCGGAGGTTGTTCTATCATTTAATCAATTTAAATCACAAAAATGAGAATAGAATCGAGTCGAGTTAAATAGAATTGACAAGAAATGGAATAGAATGGAATGGTGGGAATTCGATTAGATTAAACGCGATTCAGAGTTAGTGAACTGACGGAAGGGAGGGTGACTTCTAGTGTCAATTCCTTTTGATATTCATCTGATGATGATGATGATCGACCGTTCTTCTCCGACGATTTTCGTCTCACTCCCTTCAGTCAGAGTGCCTTAGGTAATCACTCCATCCTTCAGTCTTTCTAGCGATGGTATTTGCCTAAGTCGACTATGGAAACGCTTGCCTTTAGTCATTAGGGCGAACGAAGGAAAGACTGCAAACAAAAAGAATAATAATGAAGAATCTCGAAAGAAGAGGAAGGAGATTGATCACGAAATCGATGTATTGTCCATCACATTCAAAAGAATGGAAAGTAATCTAAGAGAAGGATTTTTAAAAATCCTATCGCGTATCATTATGTGCTTAAAGCCTTAGTACTAAGTGTGCCTTTCGAAATCTTCAGTTATTAATATAAAACAAGAAATGAATAAAGTTGAAAATCATCTGAAAAAGAATATCGAAAAGGGCTACCTATTACCAACTAGGGGAGGGCTGATCACCCAAGTTAGCAATGGAAAGTAGTGTGAAAGTCATCGATAAAACGGTAAGGCAAACTCTTGTCATAGGCTTGTGGTTCATCTGTACACTTTTGGATTTGTAATCTACTTGATCCATGAAACAAAGGGTAATCCTGAAAATTTGAGCATTCACTGAGCACACTAGACCACAATTGTTCAAACGATCTCTATTTGTTAATTAATCAGCAGGGACTCTATTTGAAACACTCACTATGTCACTGGAAGATTAAGGTTTCAGAATATATCATTAAGTATTTCTGAATTTCATTACACATGACTTAGGTTCTAAAGAAGTTAGTCTCTGAGAAAGGGTTGAGGATGGGGGAATTGAATTGTTTTTGCACATATTTTGCTCGAGACTAGCAAAATGCTGGTTGGGGGTGTGTGTTGAGCTTTAAATTGTGCATATTCTAACCCCAAGTCATCACACATTATGCATGGTTTACAGTGTTAAATGAACCTACTCATGGGTGCATTTGTGTTTGTAGGAAAGAGAGAGAGAGACCTCATAATTTAAATGGTAAAAGGACCACTTTGAACTTTGAAGCACACAAAAGATCAAGTGAAGAAGAGCCAAAAGGTGGAAGAAAGAAGCGATAAAGAAAGAAAAGGAAAAAGAACAAATTCCAAAAAAGACAGTCTTCACGACCGGTCGTCCAAGGACCAATCGTTTGACCGGTCTGAAAATCAAATGGGAAGGCAGTTTTGAGTTTAGACCTTGCTGGACTATTTTTGTCCAATCACGACCGGTCGCCTGACTGGTCGTCCATGAAGAATAGAATTCCAGATTCTGTTAATTCCGTTGGGATTTTGAGCATCTATTGGTCGCCCAGGTGGCTCAGACCAGTCGGCCACCGACTTTCAAGTGCGAACACTCATGCAATTTCTTAAAAATTTCAAGGCGGTGACAGTTTTTTCTATAAAAGGACACCTCCACTCTCTTCCCAACCCATCCTAAAAGAGTCTCAGACATGCTAGAGGTGGAGAGATTCGAATGGGAGCTTCTACAACTCCAATTTTTGAGTTTTTCTAGTTTCAAGTTCTAATTTTTATGTTTTTCTTAGTTTTTCTTTTGAGTTTTAGTTCAGCTTATAGTCGTTTACAATGCTTTGTTTGATTTAATTCAAGTACTTTGAGGTTTAATGATGAACAATTCTAGTTCTAGTTTGAGATAAAGTTGATAGTTTTAGTTTAATCTTCTACCTCTTGTGATATGTTTACATAGGATGTTTTGATTTACTAAGATGTTTTGATTTACTGAGATTGATCAATGGGGTATTGTTGAGAAGATTTTTTGTTGTAAAGATCCTAGATCCATTATGATGTGGTGGATGTTATGTGGTCTTACAAGTTAAGAATCTTAAAGTGTTTATCTATAACTAAATTATGAAAGTTCATATCTTTGATTTTATTTGAGATTGATGTTTTATTGATTGATATTGGTTTGATTAAAGTTCAAACTTATGGTTCTACTTAGGTCTAGTGACAAGATTTGAGGAAGACCATGAATATGTTCTTACTTATTTTGTTGAAGGATTAGCCTGTGCAATTGAGTACACCTGATACCTTATTTGTTATGAGAGAACTATATCAATAGATGATTCATTCATGTTAGATGTATTATTATGATTTGATTATATCTTCTGATTGGATAATGATAAGACTCCGATTCCAATTGAGTTATCAACTTGAATAGCTGAATTGACATTGTGAATTGATTATAAGTGGATCCTTGGCGCTGTAGTGCTTAGTTTCTTGAATTTTCTTTTGAAGTTATTGTTTATGTTATTACAACATTGTAGCCTTGCACTTGGGGCTGCCGAACATATGCACGTCCTGAGTTTATTACGTAAGCAATATTTCTTCATATAACGTCACATGTAGATGATCATTATCCTTTCTTCTAATCAAACGTGTATTGTGCACCATGAAAATCGACCAACTTGACATTGCCTTTACGTTGCTTCATAACTCCTTAAGTGGTTATGGTCGTAAGGATCTCTTTCTTTTACATGATGCAATGACGCGTTGGTCAAATCCATCACCAGCCATGACTGTATTTCAGTCATTACTCATTATTGACCATAAGGCCACTAAGGTGAGTAGTCGACCTTGTCAGGTGAGCGAGATATGTGACACGTGTCCCATGATAGTAACCAATTGAACTTATCTCTTTTTAGTTATTCATGACTTTTCATATTCTGATCAAATTTGATCGTCTGAGTAGTAAAAAAATCTTATATTTTTCTCTTATCGAGATCTCGCTGCTACGTAGCATCATCTATATCACTAGATCTAACATAGTTAGATTAGGCATAAACAGTAGGTGACCCACCCACCCTAGTTAGTCACACCGCAATATGTTAACCAGCCCTATTATGGGAATCGATGCCATGACCTCAATATTGAGACAAGGCTATCTTCACTTGGTTTACCACTTGAGCTATCACGTACTTAATTGAAATTTAGAAAGGTAAAAAGAACTCAATAGAAGGATGAACCCTCCCCTTCTATGTAATTGGTGGCTAATCTTAAGCTAACTATTTTAATGCTTGAGATCAAAATGTATACAGTTAGGGTTGAGGTACGTTGGATCCAACAGGACCGTGTGTACATAACATGCACGACTCAGATCTAAACCAACAGAATAGTTAAGTCTTTGGACCAATTATCAGCACGCGGAGACCCATATGGATACATGCACCAAAGTCCTGTCCTATACCCGTCCCATGTTGGCACGTCCAGGGGACGAGGTACACACGTCAAGCTCAAGTTGATAGAGTAAATAAAACGTATTCGCTCGCGTGAGATGGATGAGTGCCTTCACATCTCAGGTACTAATATTGCTTACAAGAGAAATATCCTGTTCGTTCATCAGGTGGGGAAAACGGTGGGCATGCGCAATCACCATCTCACTTGAGAGAATACACTTGATGAAATTTGCAACCGGGGTGCGACACGACACATCGTCGGATCCTCTCTCTCTCTCTCTCTCTCTCTCTCTCTCTCTCCATACCGGTATGGTTTTAAAAAATAAGGGATCGAACCCTGGATCACTCCCACATGCTAAACTGTCGTTTTGTCGCTTTCTCTACGAGTTCTGATAGTAGCCTTCGATCCAGGCAGTGGCTCCGTGGGGGGCCAACGTGGTGAATAGGTTTTATCCACACTGTCCCTCCATTTTTCCAGATCAGTTTAGGGAATAAGCCCAAAAATGAGATAGATCCAAGGATCAAGTGGACCACACCACAGGAAATTATCACCCACCGTTGAAATCTTCCTAGACCCGACCGGATGTTTATTTTCCATCCAACTTGTTCATAGTGTCACAGAGACCTGATTAAGGGAAAGCACATATACAATCATGATCAAGACTTCTGTGCTTCCTAAGAAGTTTTAATGGTTGGCGTTCAATCCCCATTGTGCGATCCACTTGAGCCTTAAATCTTACTCATTTTTTGCTCATGCCCTAAAAGGATTTAGAAAAATAGATGGACGGCATGGATAAAACTCATGCATCACACTGGGCCCCACAGAACCCCTTCTTGGACCTAGTCTTTCCAGGCAGGTGTGATACGCAATTTCTTCGACCTTGAAGTGGAATAAAAGCAAATTTTACAGGGAGCGGATTAGGTGAGACTAGAGCTGAGCACGAGCCGAGTTCAGCCATGCTTGAGCTAGGCTCGGTCACTGAATGGCCTGGCTCGTGTTCGGCTTGGCTCGGCCATTGAGCTGGACTTTTATGTTCAAGCTAGCTCGACCAAGCTTCGAGTCGAGTTCGAGCTCGAGCCTTTCGAGCTAAATTCGAGCTGAGAGTCGAGCTTGGACACAATTTTTACATGTGTTCAAAAAATTTCAGAGAGAAATAGGGAGATTGAGAGAGAGAAATAGAAAGATTGAGAGATGACTGGACATCAGCGGTCGTCAGACGATTTAGAGAGGGAGAGAGTGATAGAGAGGGAGAGAGAGAGTTGTCACCGGCTCCCCTCCTCGCCTGGACGGATTGAAGAGAGAGAGGGGGAGGGAGGTGGCCGGTGGGTGGCTGGCCAAGCATTGGTGGCTGGCCAGATAGAGTTAGGGTTTTAGGGAGGGAAGGGGGCGCTCGTTTGAAATGGGGGTTTTAGGGTTTTAGATTTTAAGTTATAAAAAAATATATTTATATATATCGAGCCGAATCGAGCTACAAATGAGTCGAGCTTCGGCATGCTCATGTGTGACTCAAACTATGAAACGAGCTAGGAAAATCCGCTCGGCTCTATTCGAATCCTCCCTCCGAATCAAGCTGGAACGAGCCGAATCAAGCGAGCTAATCGAGCTAACTTGATTCGTGCTCTTCTCTAGGTGAGACCCCGGATCCACTGAGGTGGGTGGGACCCTGACTGTCGGGCTTACTGTTATGTATGTGTCATAAATCCACACCGTCCAACCATTTTGAAAAGCTCATTTTAGGTTATGATCCCAAAAATGAAGTTGACTCAAATTTTAGGTGAACCACACCATAGAAACAGTCCTGATTGAATCTCTACCACTACAATTTTCATGGATTCCACCGGAATGTTTCCTTGCCATCCAACCTGTTAATAAGGTCACAAACACCTAGATGAAGAGACCACATAAATATCATATTGATCCAAAGCTTTTGTGGCCCATAGGAAGTTTTTAATGGTCAATCACCACTGTTTCCTGCACTATGGCCCATCTGGTATTTGGAATTGCTTCATTTTTTGGATCATGCCCTAAAATGAACTTTCAATATAGATGGACGGTGTGGATGTAGTCACATACATCAAAGTGGTCCCACAGTCAGGGGTCCCACCCACTTCGGTGGGCGCGGATTGCCTACAAAAGCCTTTCGCAGGCATCTCCTGCGCAAGGAATCTGGGTGGGGCCCACCGTCAGGTTTTTGAGAAATCTATGCCATCCAACCGTTTTGTGAGATCATCTGAGGCGTTGTGACAAAAAATGAACGGGATCCAAAACTCAAGTGTGCCGCACTATAGCAAAAGGTGTGTAGGGAAATTCTTACCGTTGAAACCTCTAAGGGGTCCGCAGTTATGCTTATATTCCATCCATACCGTTCATAATGTCATTTCTACTGAGATGAACTGAAAACACAAATATTATCCTGATTCGAAACTTCGGTGGCCCCACGAATATTTCAACTGTGGAAGTTCAATCGTCATGTTTTCGGCCCACTTAAGTCTTGGATCCCGTTCAATTTTGGCCGCAACGCCTCAAATGATCTCACAAAACGGTTGGACGGCATAGGTTTCTCACAAACCTGACGGTGGGCCCCACCCAGATTCCTTGCGCAGGAGATGCCTGCAAAAGGCTTTCGCAGGCAATCCGCGCCCCACTTCGGTGGATCCGGGGTCTCACCTAATCCACCGCCAATTTTACATCATACACTAGCGCTACGGGACCCAATTGCATGCATGCATATAGATTTAGTCATAAATCAAACATGCCAATGAAAAAATTATCCTGACCACACGATATTTGTCTAGAAAATGGTTAGAATAAAATTTCAACGGTCTACGGAACAATAAAAGAACGGCGTTGAGATTAGACTATATTATATTACTTAACTTCACTTTAACCGTCAAGCTGGTTTGCCCGAGAGGTTAAGGGGGAAGACTTAAGATCTTCTGCACATAAGTGCGCATGGGTTCGAACCCCATAGCCAGCATATTTCTGATTTTTTCCTAAGCTTAGTACTTTCTATATTTTCAGTGTGGGGCCCACCATCAGTTGGAGGGGCCATGTTAATAATAGTAAGGCCAAAGAAAATATGGCCGTCCATTTTTTCCGTTGTTGTTTTTTGAGCCTGCCGCTGCCCATATTTTTTAATGCTAGGTGGGCTTTACATGTGAAATTTGAGTTGACACAAAAGTCATATGATACTCAGGCAGCGTATGACCTTGATACACAGCCACTTGGAAAATCATAGAAGTTGAAGATTTTACTCAAATTTAACCAACAAAATTATAAATCATATTGTTTAGACAGGCCTAACCTCTGATGCATGGGTACTTTTTTTTTTTTTAATTTAATATGACCATTGGATTTTCATTTTAACCGTCCAATAACTTTCCACCAATCGGATAGTGTGATGATCAAGCTATGGTTCATGATACACCTAGAATGGATCAATAATTTGACGGTTTAACTTGCATTATTTGTATTTCATTTTCATTTTCAAAGTAATTTTTATTTGCCTACTTATCAATTATCATCCATCACACTGGCAGAGTACCGAAGTTTTTCTCCGCCTCAATTCATCTTGCCTCTGCTGTGACTTACAATTCAGTGTGTGTTGCCATATTTGAGGTCCACATGCTGTTGTGGTGATCTGGACCGTCTATATTGTGAAATATTCTCTACAAGCTCTCGTTGTAAGAAAATTATACTTCTAATGATTGTGACCATATCAATATATTTAAAAGAAATTGATATTATGAGAAGAAAATGGCTCTACTTAAAATCAATGGTTATGTTTGGCTCGAATTTGGTAGTGTGATAGAGGTGCACTATGTTGGCTGTGCCAAAGCATGATGCAACTTAATTCAAATTGAATACCTTTGACCCTAAGTGTCAAGATAGACTGAGAGAGCAAAAAATTGATGGTTTGGCCATCTATTTAATCCCTGTAATAAAAATCGCGTGATTTGTGAAGGAAATGGTTAGTCCTTTTAATGAGTTCTTTTTTTTCCTTTCAATGAAAGTGACTTTTTCCGACATGATAGTAGTGGTCAATCAATAATATTATAGCACGAGAGTAACCAAAAAAAAATAAAAAAATAATTGCATTTATAATGTTTAAAATAAACACTCATAAATTAAAGAAAAATCTTCAATAATCTAATGATTGTGGCGTGGATATTGAGATCCTAAAGCTACAATCATCCTTGGTCCAACAAATGAGGCATAGATGAAGAGAACTACACTAAATGTCAGTCCAATGTAGTAGCATAAACGAGAATGATTACATTAAGACTAAGCTAAGGTTAGTCTAGTGTCGCAGCGTAGATGGACTAGATAACACTAAAACTAAACTAAGGTCAGTCAAGCATAATAGTGTAGACGGACATGATAAACTAAACTAGTATAGGTAACGTTACACTTTAGAGTTGTATTGTGTTGGGTTGATAAGGGCCTAGAGCTTTTTTGAACTTTCTCTTATTTATAGAATTTTTTGGCGATTGCTGGGGAGAGATCCACATAGACACTTCTAACGTCCGCTAACGTGTGAATAACCGTCCAGACCCGTAAACAATCATGGCCTATTATGCGTCATCATATGTATAGATCATTTATCGTGGGTTAGCCATTGATCATGTGCACATCTTCAGTCTACCACATAAGTAAGAATTCTCCTATGCTGCCATGTGTGGACAATTGTTATTTTATTTTTCGCTTGAACATGCGTCGTGCATCAGGCACCGTGAAAATTGGCCAACTTGGCATTTTGTTATGCTACGTCATAGTTCCTCTATACTAAGCAGTTTGTAACTAGCCTAACCATATTTCGGCTATTGTTTGTCATTGCCCATGAGGCTACCAAAGTAAGTAGCCGACTTGATCATGTGAATAAAATATGTGACACATGTCCTATAAAAATAGCCAACTGGACTTACTCCTTTTAGGTCACTCATGACATCTTAGACTCTAATCAAATTCAGCCATAAGAGCAACAAAAAAGATCTTCTGTTTGTACTTTACCGAGATATTGCTGGCACGTGGCATTATCTATGTCATTGAATCTAACATGGTAAGATCAAACATAAACAAATTAAAATCACTATTTAAGCGTTATTTTTGTAAGAAAAATGAATATAGCAATAGTAAAGAGAAAACGAATAGTTCATGATGCGGACACAAGCGTATTCAAGGTGTACCAACGAAGAAAGCGCCAACTACAAGTACCGTCCTTGTGGATAGGCGATTATTGAGGAGCTGAAGACCCCTCACATGTGATTGGACACATAGAAGACCCCACTCAGACACTACTCAGGGACGACACATGTGAAGGAAGAAAGGAGAAAAGGACCGACGAAACTGAGGATTTCGGGCGCCCGAACGTTGCCTGCCGAGCGCTCGAACCTCTCTGGAGGTTTTCGGACGACTTCGGGCAGGATCTCGGGCGCCCGACCGAGCGCCCGAACTTTCCCGTACTTATGTTATTTGCGCGTTTTTGCTTAGTTTAGGGGTATTTTAGTATTTTTATGTTTTTCTTGCTTATTTAAGTGGGCTAAAGCCCTAAACTCGAGTTTAGTTATTGATTTAATTAATGAAAAGCCTCTTAGAGCTTTCCTCTTCTTCTCTCTCTCTCTCTCCCTCTCTCTCATAGTGATGCTTCTTCCTCTTGCTTGATCTCCTTCTTCTAATTGCTTCTTGTGCCCCTCCTAACCTTCTTCCAGGTAATTCTCTATTTCCTAATCTATTTGTTTTGCCAACCTTGATCCCCAAAATCTGATTTTGATCCTAAACCCTAAGTTTCCAGATTTTTGAAATCTATAATCCAAAATCTCCTGATTTCCTGGATTAGAGGTTCCCTTTAATTGATTAGGTTATTGCCATGCAAGATCGGGAGGTTCCGTCCCTCGCTGGATCCAACCATAGTGATACTTGAATCTCATACTTCATGGTTGTGATGAATGGCCCATTCCATTGCATGTTTCCTTTTGATTTTTCTTAGTTCATGATGATTGATGCTAGATTTTATATTATTATTGTCTCTTATTTCCGCTGGATTATTTGAGTTCATGAGTATGCATTATAATTAGGGCATTCTACATCAAATTTGGTATCAGAGCTTAGGCTTGCATGGTTTTTGTGTAGATCGAGTTATCAAATTAGGGTTTTGATTTTTAAGTTTAATTTAGGAAAGTTTCAGATTTAGAAACTTTTCAATTTTAGAAAGTTTCCTAATTTGGAAAATTTCCAGATTTGAGTTGTTTTTTGTTTTACTCTGATTGTGTCAGTCATATTAGTTCTACATTTATCGCATTCATCTTGTGAGTCAAAACACCTAGTAGTCTAGTTGGGTAGAGTTTGGTTCAAGTCTCCATTGTATGCCCACGAGAAGAGGTAGAGGTTTCGGATTTCAGCCTACCATGAATAACGAATAGTTATCTGAGCAACTTGCTCAATTAATACAAAAGCAGGTCAAAAGTGTGAATTTTCTCGCCTTGAGAACCAAATCACCACTACCATGACGAAGGTCGAGCAACTAGAGGCGTCCAAAAGGGAAAACCCCGCTGTTGGGGATGATGGGCACTCCCAAGTGGGAGGAATCATTGAAGAACGCGCTGCCACACGTGGAGGTAGTGAGGATAGAGACCGTGGTAATGGTCGTGGTGTTGTGCGAGAGGCACGAGCCATATTTGATCATCAATACCGCTATGATCCAGATGAGCGTGCGATGAAGAGTATGAGAGTTGAGGCCCCAAGTTTTGATGGGCACTTGGATCCTAAGGCATTCCTTGACTGGGTTGCTGACATGGACCTCTACTTCGAATGGTATGACATGTCAGAAAATCGTCAAATGCGGTTTGCTAAGATGAAGCTTGTGGGCTAAGCCAAACTATTTTGGACCAACACCGAGCGTAAGATAGAAAGAGTTGGTAGAGCCCCTATCACACATTGGTATTAGATGAAAGAGAAGTTGAAGGAGAAGTACATTCCTCTCTCATACCGTCAGAAGCTCCTTGACCAATGGCAATCCTTACGCCAAGGGTCAATGTCTGCCGCTGACTACATCGCTAAATTTGAAAAATATATGATGCGATGTGATATCCAAGAAGACCCTCTAGTAACGCTCTCGCGTTTCAAGACGGGCCTTCGTGCGGATCTTCAGCGCGAGCTTATGACTCGGCCCTTAACGGACTTGGACGAAGCATATCAAGTCGTGCAAGAGTTAGAGCAATATTTGAAGGCGCCTGTTGTTCGTCGTTTTGAGTCCAGAGACTCCAGTGCTAGATCTAGTTCCCAGGGGACTCGACCTAATATTGGTAGTCAATCTAGAGCACAAGCGACCATTCCGCCTAAGCCTAGGGAGGACAAGGGCAAAGGGGTTCTTGGTGCCGGTCCTGGTAACATGAGCCTAGTGAGGTGTTATGAGTGTGGCAATCTTGGCCACATGTCTAATCAGTGTCCTACAAAGCCGTAGGAAACCTTAGTTATAGGCGAGTCCCACGAGGGTGGAGATGACCAGGGTGATTATGAAGTTGTAGAGTATCACCCTGAAGGAGGACTTACTAATGAAGAAGAAGTGGATGGAGAAGCAACGCTTGCAGTAGTCAGGCATGTTCTAGCTCAGTCTAGAAGTAGTGTCGACTGGCGTTGAAGCACTATCTTCTACACTATTGGCAAGTGTCGTGAAAAGAATTGTAAGGTGATAGTGGACAGTGGAAGTTGTCAGAATGTGATTTCCACTAGCACCTTAGATCGCTTGAAATTGAAACCCACACCTCATCCAGACCCATATAAAGTTTCTTGGGTTGACAAGACATCCCCACCTGTCACCCATCAACGTCTAGTCCCCATCGAGTTTGGGTCATACAAAGAGTCCCTGTGGTGTGATGTTTTACCTATGGATGTGGGAGATGTTATCCTAGGTGGACCGTGGCTATTCGATAATGATGTCACGATCTTTGGCCGTTTGAATGCGTGTACCTTCATGCATAACGGTAAAAAGATCAAACTTAACCCCATGCCACCTGAGAACACACTAGGGAAGAAGAAGGATGAGAAGGCAAGTGAGCCTAGAGGAGTGGGGAAATCCAAGCCTAAGTCTCTACATATAATCAGCGCAAGAGAATTTGAAAAAGAGGCTAAGGAGGATTCTATGGTGTATGCCCTTGTGGCTGGAGAGATTACACCTGAAGTTCCATCAGAGTTGCCCCGTGAGGTGACCTCGGTCCTGAAGGAATACAGTGATGTATTTCCTAAAGATTTACCGAATGAGTTGCCACCTATGAGGGACATACAACATGTCATTGATCTTGTCACAGGGTCTACTATGCCAAACCTTCCTCACTATAGGATGAATCCTGCAGAGCATGTAGAGTTGAAGAAGTAGATTGATGAGCTTCTGCAAAAGGGTTTCATCCAAGAGAGTATGAGCCTGTGTGCCGTGCCAGCATTGTTGACGCCAAAGAAAGACAGCACGTGGCGCATGTGTGTGGATAGCCGTGCCATAAACAAAATTACTGTCAAGTACAGGTTCCTTATACCTAGGCTTGATGATATGCTTGACATGATGGCTAGGTTCACTGTATTTTCTAAGATAGACCTCAAGAGTGGATATCACCAAATCCGTATACACCCAGGAGATGACTGCGTTTAAAACAAAAGATGGGTTGTATGAGTGGTTGGTCATGACCTTCGGCTTAACTAACGCACCTAGTACGTTCATGCGGGTGATGACACAAGCGTTGAGGCCGTTCATGGAAAAATTCCTAGTGGTGTACTTTGACGATATTCTTATTTATAATATGCTACAATCCGAAGATTGCACACCCAAGTACAGGTAGCGAAGTAGTAAAATACTCAGTAAGACCGAGGTCGATCCACAGGGATTGGGGTTAAGAACACTTAGAGGAATTAGTTTAGGTGAGTGATATGAAATCTGGTTTATCCACGAGAGTGGAGCAAGTTGTGTGTGGTGAAAGACAAAAATATAAAAGGAGCTAAGGCATCAGGGATCCACCTTTAATTCATTCACAAGATTTGATTTATTGGTCCAACTATAACTCAACTGGAATTGAATAAAGATTCATTCCAATCGGAAGATGAAACAGTTAAACCACTGCATATTTCATAAAAGATGGTGATATGAACCGATTGATTTGACCATGAAGCACTCGTTAGTTGATCGCAGGGAATTCCAAGCATCCACTGTGCCCGGAGTCGACAATGGATCAAGGAATTGTACAGATCAACAATCTTGCCAACAAGTCAACCGATAAGATCACAATTCATACGATCAAATGCATACTTACAAGATAGGAGGCTTTGATTGACCGATCCAACCGTTAAGATCTCGTCTATCGATCGCAGGGAATCCAAAGCATCCAATGTGCCCGGAGTCTACAATGGATCAAGGAATTTTACAGATCGATGACTTTACCTGCACTAGCTCGATGACCGTAGGGAATCCAAAGCATCCAACGTGCCCGGAGTCGACGATGGATCAAGGGACTTTATCGATCATGAACTAGCTAATTGGTGTGCAAGGGATCCCAAGCATCCAACGTGTCCGGAGTCGACGATGGATCAAGGGGCTTGCACAACAATAGCGTCTGCCGAGGCGGATAACCAAACCAATCAACCAAAGAGAACTCCAACATTTACACCACACAATGTTGAACCAAAAGAACCAAAGCTTGCAAATTTCTTCAAAGGCTTCACCCCTAGCCTTAGCTAGAGGTTTAGCCAACCATGCTACAATGGAAGACTAAAATTCACTAAGAAAGAAAATTCTACACTACTCTACACTTCAAATGAAAGAAAGAAAGAAAACTAAAGAAGAGAATAGAGGAGTTGTAGAGAATGGGAATTGAGGAGTGGGATGGGATGATTGAAATGAGGAGGAGAGGCCTCCTTTTATAGACTTTTGAGAGGCTCCCAAGCCTCCTCCCAATCCTAGGTGGCACTCCAAACCCAAAGCAAATTTTTATCTAGGTTCGGGAATGGAGTTAGGCTTGGAGTGCCCAAAGCAACTTTTCTTTTAGGTTCGGGCTTGGAGTTAGGCTTGGATGGACATGTGGCAAGAAAATTACTCTAAGCCTAGGTGGCACTCCAAACCCAAAGCAGATTTTTTTAGAGGTTTGGGAATGGAGTGAGGCTTGGATGATGAGGTGGCATGATAGCCTTACACATGTGTGGGGAAAGGAGAAAGAGAGAGAGAGAGAGAGAGAGAGAGAGAGAGAGAGAGAGAGAGAGAGAGATTCTCTCTTGCTTCATGTTGAGAGAAGCTTGGACATGGCTCGGATTATACATGGAGGAGACTTGATCTTTAACAGGGTGTTGCAGGTGGAGCATTCATCCATCTGTTGTTGCTGACGTGCAAGGTGGGCCAGGTGATGGACGGCTTTTGCAACTACTCTTCGGACGGTGTCTGATGGGAGCTGCTTGTCGTCAAGCTACTGGTGGATTGCTCCTTGCTGGATGGTGGGCTGATGTGCTGCACGTGTGAAGCTGGACGTTGATTTTTAGCACGTGTGACGCTTGGACGTTGATTGGATGTCCAGTTGAAAAGTGTTGGCCACTGCACGGCTGTAGCTGCTGGAGACGTTAATGATGGGGTTGTTTGGACGGTGATGATGGATGAATGACGGATCCTGGGGTCCACGTTGATGGTTCACTGGTGATGACGTCCACCTGCTGATTGGAATTGAAGTGGACGGCTGGATGACTCCAGCTGCTGTGATGAATGATCGTGGATGGAGGTGAAGACCTTTGATTCGAACCTGGGACGTTGATGAAGATGATGCTGTCCAGCGGTTGTTGGCCGTGCTTGCAGCACGTACGAGGATTGGACGTGATCTGCTGGACGGTTGCTGGTAGATGATGATGAGCCCTCCAAGTGCTGCAAGGTGGACGGTTGTAATGAACGGACGGTGGAGATTAGATGTGTTGCTGGCTCATGTGAAGGTGGGTGGAGATGGATTATTGATGAAGGTGGGCTCCACTGTTGTGCACGTGCTTAGACGTCCAGCCCTTGTACATGATGGTGGGCCTCCATGATGGACGCTGAGGAGATGAGGTGGGCCACAAACTTTGATGGACGGCCAGTTTGAATCAGCTGCTTGAAGGCTTGGATTGCTGTGCAAAGTGGGTCCACTTGCTGGACGGTTGCACATGCTGCACGTGTGGGACTGTTGCTGTGATCAGCAATTGATGGATGGACGGTGGATGTGTGGCCTTCACAGCTGCTGGGAATGGAGACATCTCCACTGTCCTGATGGATCCACATGTGCTGGATTGGAGATGATGATCCACTCATGCTGGATGATAGACGTGGATGGCATGTGGGGTCCACCTACTAGATGATGGTGTGATGGCCCACCTTGCTAGACGTGTGAAGAAGGTTGAAGCCTTCTCCATGTTGGCACATGTGAGGGCTGAGACCTCGTCACTTTACGTGTGATGGTGGAAACGTTTTCATTTGCTTGATGCACATACGGTTGGCCCTATATGTGGACATCCAATCTTGACCGTCCAAACCGTAGAACATGATGGTCCTTCGATCTTTATGGTTCGACTTCCTTCAGGATCGCCACATACTTTATCTTGATCATTTTAGGGCCTTTAATCGCCCTGATTGACTCGGATTTTGTCCAACCTCTCCTGATCACTTGAAGACAGAAAATTCACCTAATGAGAGATAATTAACCGGAAAAACAATGATAATGCCCTTAACAACCAGGGTTAATTATACAATATTAGGTACTTATCATAATACTACTAAGGAATCACACCTTGAACATTTAAAGAAGGTCTGTAGTGTCTTTAGGAAGGAAAAGTTGTACGCTAATCTTAAGAAATGTGCATTCATGTCTAGCCAAGTTGTGTTCTTAGGATTTATAGTGTCATTTGAAGGGATGCACGCAAACCCTGAAAAGGTCAGGGCCATAGTTGAGTGGCGAGAACCGAGGAACATTCATGAGGTGCGAAGCTTTCACGGCCTAGCAACTTTTTATCGTTGGTTCATTAGGGGTTTTAGCACGATCATGGCTCCCATTACTGAGTGCATGAAAAAGGGAGAGTTCGTGTGGTCTAAAGCTACAGTCAAGGCTTTCAAAGAAATTAAGGGCAAAATGGTAGAAGCTCCTGTCATGCGTCTACCTGACTTTTCTAAAGTCTTTGAAGTAGCGTGTGATGCGTTTGGTGTCGGTATAGGTGGAGTGTTAAGTCAAGAAGGACACCTAGTGGCCTATTTCAATGAGAAACTGAATGAGGCGAAACAAAAGTACTCCATTTACGACAAGGAATTTTATGCGGTAGTGCAATCCCTAAGACATTGGCGACACTATCTCCTACCGCAGGAATTCGTTTTGTTTTCTGACCATGAGGCTTTAAAATATTTACATTCTCAGAAGAAACTCAACCCAAGGCATGCCAAGTGGGTAACGTTTCTTCAAGAATACTCGTTTGTTCTAAAACAAAAGGTCGGGGTTGAAAACAAACCAGCAGATGCCCTTAGTAGACGAGTGGCGTTGCTCAACTCCTTGAGTGTAGAGGTAGTCAGGTTTGAGCAACTGATAGATGAATACCCCACATGTCCTGATTTTGGGGGTACTTACTCGTCACTAGCCAGTGACCAGCGTATTATGGGAGACTGTGTTTTTAAAGATGGCTTCCTTTTCAAGGGAGACAGACTTTATATTCCTCGTATGTCCCTTCGTGAATTCCTCATCTGGGAGCTTCATTCAGGAGGGATAGCTGGCCATTTTGGTCGAGATAAGACCATTACCCTTGTGGAAGATCGCTTCTATTGGCCAAGTCTCAAGCGAGATGTAGCCAAACTTTTAGGGCAGTGTCGTACATGTCAGCTGGCAAAGTAAAGAAAGCAAAATATCAGGCTATATACGCCATTGCCAGTGCCACATGCTCCGTAGCAGGACATTAGTATGGACTTCGTGCTTGGGCTTCCGAAGACAATCAAGAAGCACGATTCCATTTTTGTCATTGTGGACCGTTTTTCTAAAATGACGCATTTCCTCCCATGTTCGAAAACATCGGATGCGTCTCATGTTGCTCGTATCTTTTTTGATGGTGTGGTACGTCTCCATGAGTTACCTAAAACCATAGTGTCTGATCGTGATGTTTGATTTACTAGCTATTTTTAGAAGACACTGTGGCACATTATGGGAACTCGTTTGCAATTCTCTACTGCTTACCACCCATAAACAGATGGTCAAACTGAAGTGGTAAACCGTAGTCTTAGAAATCTTCTACGTTGTCTAGTGGGTGAACATGTCAAGACTTGGGACCTAATTTTACCAACTGCTGAACTTGCTTATAATGGGTCAGTTAATAGATCTACAGGGTTGAGTCCTTTTGAAATTGTAAGTGGTTACAAACCTAGAATGCCCATAGATCTCTTACCTATGTCTGTTGCCCAAAGGTCTTCTGAATCAACCGATGCATTTGCACGCCATATTCATGATTTGCATACACATGTTAGGCAGCGGATAAATAAGAGCAATGATAACTATAAAATTTCAGCTGATTCTCATCGTAGAGCGCAAGAATTTCAGGAAGGAGACTATGTAATGGTGCGAATAAGGCCAGAGTGATTCTCTCAAGGAGTCGCTAAGAAGTTACAAGCGCGTAGTACTGGACCATTCAAGATATTACAAAAGGTTGGGTCCAACGCGTATCGGATTGACCTTCTACCTGAAATGAACATTAATCCAACTTTTAATGTGGAAGATCTAGTCCGTTCCCATGCTCCCATTGTCGACCTATCACCGCTTTCATGGCCTCTTTCTGACTTTGCTACCCAACCCCTTCCACCCCTTCCTCTACCCATTACCCATAAAGAAGAAATTGAGGAAATCTTGGATAACGAGATAGTATCTACGAGAGATGGGGGTTTCCAGAGGTACCTTGTCAAATGGAAGAATAAGCCATCGTCTGAATCTACATGGCTGTCGAGAGAAGCATTACAGAGTATTGATCCTGATCTACTAGAGCGCTACAAAAGTTTCAACTCGTCGGAGTCGAGTTTCTCTCACGCAAGGGGAATTGATGCAGACACAAGCGCATTCAAGGTGTACCAACGAAGAAAGCGACAACCACGAGTACCGTCTTGGTGGATAGGCGATTATTGAGGAGCTGAAGACCTCTCACATGTGATTGGACTCATAGAAGACCCCACTCAGACCCCACTTAGGGACGACACATGTGAAGGAAGAAAGGAGAAGAAGACCGAAGAAACTGAGGATTTCGGGCGCCCATCGGGCGCTCGACCATAGCCTTCGGGTGTCTGAACGTTGCCTACCGAGCGCCCGAACCTCTCTGGAGGTTTTCAGACGACTTCGGGCGGGATCTCGAGCGCCCGACCGAGCGCCCGAACTTTTTCGCAGTTATGTTATTTGCGCGTTTTTGCTTAGTTTAGGGGTATTTTAGTATTTTTATGTCTTTATTTACTTATTTAAGTGGGCTAAAAGCCCTAAACTCGAGTTTAGTTATTGATTTGATTAATGAAAAGCCTCTTGGAGCTTTCCTCTTCTTCTCTCTCTCTCATGGTGATGCTTCTTCCTCTTCCTTGATCTCTTTCTTCTAATTGCTTCTTGTGCCCCTCCTAACCTTCTTCCAGGTAATTCTCTATTTCTTAATCTATTTGTTTTGCCAACCTTGATCCCCAAAATCTGATTTTGATCCTAAACCCTAAGTTTCCAGATTTTTGAAATCCCTAATCCAAAATCTCTTGATTTCTTGGATTAGATATTCCCCTTAATTGATTGGATTATTGCCATGCAAGATCGGGAGGTTCCATCCCTCGCCGGATCCAACCATAGTGATACTTGAATCTCATACTTCATGGTTGTGATGAATGGCCCATTCCATTGCATGTTTCCTTTTGATTTTTCTTAGTTCATGATGATTGATGCTAGATTTTATATTATTATTGTCTCTTATTTCCGCTGGATTATCTGAGTTCATGAGCATGCATTATAATTAGGGCATTCTGCATCAGTTCAGGTCCTTGGAACATCTTTTGATGTGGGCCCCCACTAGGCGACAACACATGTTGGATAATTAGTTGCAACAATAACAACATTGGCTTTCCATCGAATCATCTCTCTTTACTAAATAACTATCATATGCTTCTAGCTACATGGAGCCCATAGTGAGAAGTGACTTCCATCCAACCCATCTATTAAGTGAGCAATCTTATATTAAACGTATGTGCCTAGACTCAGCTTGATCCATAGGTCAAGTGGGCCCACTGAAGGGAACAATGTGGTAAAATGGAGAGGGTGACGCCAAACATAAAAACATCTAAATGAAATAGGGGGTCCACCTTATAATATATATATGCCAAATCTGATCCAAAGCCACCTCAAAGTGCGGCCCGACTAATGTGATTCAAATATGAGTGGGTGGCAGTATGTGTGGCAAGAAAGCAGACATTGGCTTGACCAAGCTTACACTCCCAATAACACGATCCAATTGTATGGGGACCACTATGATACTTGTTGCCATCCAATCCCTACAACAAGTGCACCCACTTATGTTAAACGTGTGTCCAAAGAACTAGGCTAATCCACAACTCAAGTGGGCCACTCTAAACATAATAACAAGGTACATTAGGAGGAAGAAAATAAATTTGATTAAAAGAGAGATCAAGAAAACAAATCTTAATTTTCAAAAAAAAAAAAAGGTGGCAAGAAACGAAGAAAGGTAAGAATTAGATCTTTGATTTTCTAAGAAAGTAAAAAAAAAATACAAGAAACTAAAATCTTAATTTTAAAAAATTAAAGGAAAGAAACAAGATAAAAATTCTTAATTTTAAAGAAAATAAAGAGAAGTAAAAAATTCAAAAAGATAAGGATGAATCTTTTATTTCCAAGAAGGTAAAGGAAATAGCCATGAAAGCTTTAAGTCAAATTTCAAGAAAACAAGGGAAAAAGATGTAGGGAATTAAATCTTGGGATAAGACGACAATTCAAAGTTGGGGATAAAAAATTTAATCAAGGAAATTCAAGAAAAATGCATGTGAGAATTACTCATATGAACGTCTAGGCCTATTGTATGGCAAGATTAAAGGATAACCTATCACAATCAGCTTATATCCAAGCCCAATATCTTGGCAGTCTCGATTAGTATGGTACACCTATTAGGTATTTGACACAGATCTCGCACATGCGTCTAATTGATCTTCAATCTCTCATCAACTGTAATTCATAATTGAACTTCTTAAAATAGTAAGGGTTAAAACTTATAAATTGAGTGACATTCTTTTCCTAAAATGCACAAGAGAAAAGTATTAAAACTTTATTAGATTAGGCATAGGTCCACCAAATTTAGTAGCATGGCAATAGAAGGTTTCATCTCATACTTTACAAAAAATAAAAATTAAGTTAATATGGGCAAATATGAAAAATTGTCAATTTTCAAACATTTGTGAAATGTGTGTTTCATCTCATACTTTACAAAAAAAGAAAAAAAAAAGAAAAGAAAAGAAGAAGAAACAATAGGGCAAATATGAAAAATTGTCAATTTTCATTAAACGAGTTTTTCATGAAATTTTCAAATATCATGACTTTTTCATATAAATTACCAAACAGATTTTCAGTACTTAAAAAGTACTAAAATTCATCACTTAAATTAATTTTCAAGCCTTATATTTTAGTTTACCAAACGACATCTAAAGAGAAACTATGATTTACCCTCCATATGTACGTAGACAAAAGAGAGTGGGAAGGATAGATGTCTCCTATAGGGATATGTCACTCTTCCATTGTGTCAATTCGTTGCATTACATCATGTGCTATTACACCATGTTGAATTGCATATAGACATCATTGCGCACTTTGGCATGGGTAAGTTGCATGGCATGACATAAAAGCATCACACACATGAGCGATGTACTCATTAGGCTTTTAGCTCATGCCTTCTCTTATTTTTTTCAAGGTAAGGCAAGTAGTAGGAGTAGCTTACCATGGACTATACATTATGTACTTTGATATTTCATAGTTTTGGATTTTGAAATGTATTTATGTACTTAGAAACGTAATTGTAAATAATACTTAATGAAATAAAAGTTTTGAGTAGCTCTCTTATCTCATGGATATCATAATCATGGAAAATACTATAAACTATATATAAAAAAAAACTGCTTCCCTAGTCCCATCCCAAGAGTAGAGTGCTCCACTTTTAGGACGTGACACAATCACCTACTATTAGTTAAATTGTGTAGGATAGCCTAATCTTGTTCGCCCACCCCCAACCCAGCAAAAACGGGCGGCAACATGGCGGGATTTGATTGGACTGCAAGCTTGGGGCCCATGCAAAGCACATTTGAAAGTTGCATGTGGATTACGTCTTACCCCTGTTAGATCACCATGATGTATGTGTTTTATACATGTCATCTATCTATTTTTCTGGATCATTTTAGGGTATGAGCAAACAAAAAATGAGGCAAATCCAAATGTATGTGTTTTATACATGCCATCTATCAGGGTATGAGAAAAAAAAAGAGGTAATGTATGTGTTTTATACATGCCATCTATTAGGGTATGAGAAAAAAAAATGAGGTAAATCCAAATGTATGTGTTTTATACATGCCATCTATCAGGGTATGAGCAAAAAAAATGAGGTAAATCCAAATGCAAATCCAAATGTAAATCCAAATGTGTTTTAGACATGCCATCTATCAGGGTATGAGCAAAAAAAAAAAAAAAGAGGTAAATCCAAATGTATGTGTTTTATACATGCCATCTACCCATTTTGCCATATCATTTCAACGTATGAGCCCAAAAATGAGGTATATCCAAGACTCACATGGACCACACAATGGGGATTGGACGCCAACCATCAGAAACTTTTTGGAAGCCACAAAAGTTTGATCAAGCTGATATGTGTAGTTTCCTTTCATCCGGGTCTATGTGACCTTCATTTTATTTTATTTTATTGTTAGTCATAAAACACACCCACCCTGTTAGTTGCGCAATGCACCCACACAGTTAGTCACACGATGCACCCACCTACCTACAGGTGGGGTTAGTGTGTCTCCTTTAGGGCTGTAAATGGTCGGGTTCGGGGTGGGTTTAGCCAAAACCAAACCCGCCCATTTACTAAATGGGTCTGGGTCCAAATTTTAGACCCAGACCCTTTTACTAAATGGGTGGGTTCACGTCGAGTCCAAGTCAACCCATCAGACCCATTTATAAATGGGTCCGGGTCTGGTAGAGGGAGATCCACCCAGACCCATTTATAAACGGGTCGGGTCTAATGGGTCCGGGTCTGGATCAAGTATGCAAGCATTTTTACAAGGCTTAAAACAGGGTCTGGATGGGTCCCTTGAAACATAAACCAAACCCGCCCACTTACTTAATGGGTTCGGGTCGGGTTGGGTCGGGTTGAGTCGGGTCGGGCCTAATATAAAGGAAACTAGACCTAGACCCGTTTAGCAACGAGGTCTGTTCTTGGACCTAGACCCGTACCATTTAACAAATGGGTCGGGTCTGGGTCGGGTCTAAATGGGTTGGGTCCGGGTACCCCATCAGGTCTGCTGACCCATTTACAGCCCTAGTCTCTTTCGCACTCAAACCTGAGACCTGCTGTTGAAACATCTAGGCATCTTCCACGTGGGTCTATGTGACCTTATGAACATGTTGGATGACAAACAAACATTACACTGGGCCCTAGGAAGGTTTCAACGATAGGTGTCATTATCATCACTACTTCCTGTGGTGTGGTCCACATGAGTCTTGGAGGTAGATTTGCCTCCTTTTTGGGCTCATGCCCTAAAATGATATGTCAAAATGAATGGATGACTTGGATAAAGCATGTACATCACAGTGGCCCCATGAAGCCCCCTGGATGCAATCTGAATCCTTGAAAGTTGGTTGGTTGAATGTTACTGGATTGGGACCCATCTCTAAGAGAGGCATACGACCGGTTGGAGGCAATCGAGAAATTAGTGAGCCCGGTCCCCGGGTTTAGGGCGTGACACGTAAATCAACCATACGCGTGGCCTTTAAAACAAGGTCTTTAGTCAGGTTTCGCACAAGTAAATCAACCAAACAAGGCTATGCCTGGAAAATAATATCACAATCAATCACAGCCAGACAGGTGAGGTACATTCCGATCCTGACACGGTACACCCAATCCTGACAAGGGTCGCATTCCCGATGAGATGCAATTGCTTCGATCCTGACACGGTATGCCCAATCCTGACATGGGTCGCATTCCCAATGAGAAAACAATTGCTCTAATCCTGATACAAGTACTATCCGATCCCAACACGGGACACATTCTCGACGAGAAAACATACCACACAACTGACGATTTCCCATATTTTAGTTCGTCCAATGTATCCACGCATGCTTGTCCCATAATCGCACCCATATCCATCCCACAAGACTATACACAGACCAGACTTGACCACACTTGGACAACCATGGGTAATGACTATTCCACGTGCTCCTACCCTGACTTAATCTCATGGACTCAACCTCGCCATGTACCGCTCTATGCATGGGTGCATCACGTGTGATCATATAAGCATGACTATGTGAACAATGAGAGATTATTATATGTTAACACAATTTAATAAATCATATAACACAAGTATTTAAGAAATAAATCAAGTACACATGTATCAAGATGGCAAGAATACCTCCATATTATGAAATAAAGCATTTTTAGGGGTTTAAGAACTTTAAACTAAGTTATAACCACACATTCAAAAGAAATGGACAGGTGTTGTCCCCACAATTTCACTCAATTTGACTGTTTGGGAGGTCTGATGTGTACCAAATTTTTTTTATTAGGTTTAAGACTTTCTGGTCTAAGCATTGGACGACTTAAATTGGACAAAACATTTTCGAGTGGGACGCAAAAGCTAGAGTCCAATCAGATTTAGATTTTGCTATTTTTCAGGGTGTCAGTCCCATTGTTTCAAGTGGTGTGGGCCACCTGGAACTCCATTCTGGCCCATCTTTTATGGTGAGTCCTACACAACCCATTTAACAACATGAATGGGGTAGATTTTTGAAAGGTACACAAGTGGAATCCACGGATGGTCAGCTATCCAGGCCCAGAAAATCAGCAAGTTATAGATTCATTCTGGTTCCAACTCCTCTCGTTTTAGATGGTGTGGTCCACTAGATTATCGGATCAATCTAAAATTTTATGGGCTGTTAGGGAACTTACCGAATTAATGGATGGATGACGGGTATACAACAAATACATCATGGTGGGGCCCATGTGGGACCCGTCAACCTAGTTGATGTCCGCCCGCTAACAGTGTCTCAACTTGTGACGCTGCTGGCCTGTGACGTCCTTGTGGGCGCTGGCTGGTCAGCAGCCCCATCTCCCATTTTTGCTTATTTATTTATTTATAAATTTATTAATTTTGAAATATCCACATTGTCCATTAGTTCGAACTACATCCACGCCATCCATCAATTTAGACTAAGTGGGGCCTACTAACACATCAAAATATGAAATGTAATCAAGACCAAGTATAGTAACCAAATCCATACCATTCATGCATGTTACCAAAGATCGAGACATAAATCACTCAATTTATCAACTAATTAACCAAAATTTCACAAATCTAAGCATATATTATATGGAAAACACAAATAAAAAAGGGATGGAGTGAGTAGATCCTTTAACTCACGGTTTATATGGCCTGATCCAAAATTTTGATGGTCAAGAGAATAAGAAAATCCGATTGGCCACAATCCAACGCTTAATAATCCTTGATCCGCAACGTTTATCGACAATCTACCAGTTCACATGCAAATAATCTCTTCTCTCCGATCAAACATAAAGTAATCAGGAAATAAATGTTCATGGCTATGGATGGTTGTGATGATGAAGATGGACGGTTGATGGAGTGGACCGGCTAATGGATGGTCCAGATGAGCTATGGGAGAAGGGTTGGTTCAACGAATTCTCTCTCTCTCTCTCTCTCTAGAGAGAGAGAGAGAGAGAGAGAGAGAGAGAGAGAGAGAGAGAACTATAATTGTAGAACCGACGCCTCTTCCATAGCTCATCTGGACCATCCATTAGCCGGTCCACTCCATCAACCGTCCATCTTCATCATCACAACCATCCATAGATATGAACATTTAGAGAGAGAGAGAGAGAGAGTTTAAGTAGAATTTTATTTGAAATAAAATTCTAGGAAAGGACAGATGATGGTGGAGATAGGTGCGACTGATATATGGTCCACCTGGGGTTCCTCTGTCAAATCTGAGACGAACATCACATAGATGACAAATTCATCAAGCTATGGTTGAAGTTTGGGATCAAAGGATTATCGGATGGACACACATTGATCCGAACAAAGTTACACCTAATGGACGTTCTAAATTAAATACGTAATATCTCGAAGTCGGGCCCACCTTTGACAAATCTGACATAGTCATGGCAATGGGCTCGAAAAGTTGTTGAAGTGCGGTCAGTTTGAGAAGTATTGGTAGTGTCCACACCCTTGATCTCCTAAGGACACAAAGGATGGTCTAAATGGTGGTAAACACCACAACTTAAGATGGTTAGTTTCTAAAGATAAGCTTGACCACTTTGAAGTGGGATTAAATCACAACCGTTGAGTATTGTGTAAAGTGGTCTACACCATTGGTTGGGGTGTCCATGAATAATGGACCGTTGGCTCGATGAATCTCTTACCGGTTTAAGAGTAATTGACCAAAAATACAATTGACGGTCGATACACTTTAGTTTAAGATTCTGAAAACATTAGAGCATAGGCCATCCTTAGAAACCTAGAATGCACAAAATTTGACTACACAACGATATGTACACATGAAAATAGACGGTCGCTAAAGAAGATAAGAAACCCAACTTATCTCATCTACGTAACCTCGGTTAGATAATTCGAATTTAAAACGGTATGTCGCGACGAATAGAACTCTAGTACATCACAGCTCATATGGCCACACTTAGGACCCTATGATGGAATCTAGTCTACTAAATCACTTAAGCACTTGACAAAGGTCATACACAAGTGGTTTCACCATGATTGGTGGTTCACATGGCCCTATATGGTAAATCTTTGATTTAACGGTCTCGGAAGATTATCCAGTGATGAAATTTCACTTGGACGGCTAAAATGTCATGACTAAAGGGTGGGGATAGTTTTATGACCAATGGACCTATCGTTTGGAATAAATCACGGGATTCACCTTCACCATTGGTTTGGTGTTAAGATAAAGTTTTATGGCCTAATCAGATTCCAATGGGGATTGCAATGATCACAAAGGTTCATTTAAGGACATACTATGATTTCAATGGAACAAAAATTGATTTGATCAATTCAGTGGGCCACGGTGATTAAAATAAGACTAAATGGCCGCAATCAAAGATTTGAGGTCGGATTCAGGTTGATCAAACTACACCATTGGTTTCTACACGATCGAACCGATCAATCTATGGTTCAAGTTTAACCCATAGATGATCCAAATGATTTAAATTGAATTACTAAAGTTTATGCACATGAAATGTAATTAAAATTTCACTTTCCTACCCAATTACTCCTTAGGAATAAACATCAATCATGTTATCAACCTTGCACACTTTAAATGTTATTGTTTTAATTTCAAAACCTTTAATATAAGTTTTTAATTTAAATAAAAATGCAAAACAGATAACCAAAAAAATAACGGATATTACAGAAAATATGTCCTTTGGGAGAAAAATTATGAAAAATTAGAGATTCAAATTTTCGGGTGGGGTTATGATATTCTACTCAACGGGAATGTTGACCTATGTATGGGGAATGGATAAGAGCCCCAAAAAGATTAATAATAAGTAGGAGTTCTCCTTTCGAAACCCTAAAGTCAAGTTTCTGCGTTCAATGGCTACCATAATGATTTCATAAGAAACATAGGTGTGAGTCTCTATGTCTAAGCACTTCATACAAACATTCAAGGGCACATCTAGGTTAATTTTTTTCACTAGTCTCAGGGGCCTAGGTCTTAGGTTGGATTCGTTATGCGATGGGTTGGGATTTACGCCCAGAAGTCCCATTTATGCTCTGATACCGACTTGTAATGCCCCAAAATTTCGGCTCTCGTGGACAATACAACGGGTCAAGTTTTCAGGTGTTAATCGGAATATGTTAGAGATATATTTTAACATACTTATCTTTATTTCACATATTCATTCATATCATAATGACAAAAATTAAAATTCTCAATTCATATTTTTCTACTCTATGTTCTCAAACATAATGGTTTATAATCATACCTAACATAATATTTCACTTTTTGTCTCCATGGGAGACTTAATTCAAGTTTATTACGAGAACAAAACAATTGAACACGATTCATTTTCACGCCACTTTGGTTCACCATCCATTATTCGTTGCCATGACTTTATATTCTTCATCCTATAAATTTGGTTCACCTATTGGATCGTCACCTACAACTATCTAGTTGGCGTTTTGGAACATCATCCCGTGAGGGAGTGAGTCGCTTTCAATCAACTCAGTGAGAGTTACCTCCTAAGATTAGCACAATAATATCCAAGTATAATAATGTAGACACCCCACCTTCGGCTACACTGTTGGTAAAGTTAGCTGAATGAATGGAGGACCATACCCCCAAATCCCATGTCCAAACTCAGCCAAACTCACCCTTGTAAGCCTCAATCCATAGCCCAACTCACCCCTAAACATCAGCCTGAAAAACCCCCTATAAGAAAAACCAGTCAAAAAATCCTAAAAAAGTCAAACTCACTGAGTCAACACACTAAGTCAAATCACCGAGTCAACCCGCCGAGTTAAACCGCCGAGTCAAAACACCGAGTCAAATCACCGAGTCAACCCACCGAGTCAAATCACCGAGTCAACCCGCTGAGTTAACCCACCGAGTCAACTCACTGAGTTCCAAGCAGCAGCCCCGAAGCATGTCCGTACTACCCGCTGGATCCCGAGAAGTGTCCGTACGGGTGGCCCCCTGGGTGCCGCCCAAACTTACTTACGGGAACTGCCACTGCCCGCTGCTATAAATACCCCCTCCCCTTCTCATTTCAACAAGCCTTTAGCCCGAGTGCGATCCAATCGCTCTGAGTCTACTTCCATCCCTCTTTTAGCCCATTTTTCCACCAAGGAGAGCCCGAGTGAGAAGAGCCTAGCCCTGGTCCAGCCCAGCCTGACTCTGGTCTAAGTATCCGAAGCCATCTAAGTCTTGATCTAGCCACTCGAAGTAAACCTTGCGTCCACTCAGCTATTCTTTACCAGCATCATCTCATTCGCATATAGCATAAGTGCAACATTTACTTTTCTTTCAACCCCCCTGCTTCACAACAAGCACTTTGATTATTCAAACACACAGCATGCATCTCGCATAAAGCACCTGTCAGTTCGAGCGTATGCTCTGGGCTTGCCTGTTAGTGGAACCTGCCCATCAGAAACTCTTACTGTTCAGACCTGCATTCATGCATCAGTCACTACAAGTACTCTGATCATTCAAACACACAACATGCATACCGCATAAAGCACCTGTCAGTTCGAGCGTATGCTCTGGGCTTGCCTGTTAGTGGAACCTGCCCATCAGAAACTTTTACTGCTCAGACCTGCATTCATGCATCATGTCATCTATGAGAATATACGAGGATTAAAACAGACTTTTAAGTATTAGTTCGATTATGTGAAGTAGAGACCGTACTCCGGTACGGGCAGTGTGTGGGGTGCTTAACCTCTTCCCACCCTGTAACCGTGATCCCTTACCTCGAATCTCTGGCTGCAGATCAAAATGAGTCATTTTAGAGGGAATAATCTTCGGATTCCCTTCTCTAACGTTTCTACGAGGTCTAGCCGACTATAGATTCGAAGTAACTGGATAGTGGCGACTCTGGTCTTCTATAAACTCATCTAAACACATCCAGCTTAACACGACAAACAAACAAAGCCCTCGAGAACGAGGCAAGCCAGTGGCACAAACGACGATTCGCGCACGCACCTGTTCTTTCTTTTCCGAAAGGGAAGGGAGAAAGTCTGGGAGCGCGGAACGACGAGGGTCCACAGAATGGCGACTCCAGTGGGGATATGCTAGTCCCACTAGTCGTGATCCGACTCGAAAAACAGAATCCTTCCTATCCTTGAAAGTCATTAGTCCTCATACATCTCATCTGCGTAGCATTCTACCTAAAATCCAAAAAAAAAGTAGTGCATACTTCCCACCATTACTCCTCCAAACCAAATCACCCTGCCACGTCCAATACAAAATCGACATGGCTCTCCCAATCCCTATACCTGAGGCTTCCTCTCCACTATTAAACTCGAGTGAATCCATGTCAATTCCTAGCATCCAAGAGCTACAACAAAGCATGAAGGCCATGCAGGAAATGCTTCTCCGATTCACACAAGCCCGGGCTTTAGCAGCCAGCAATCAAGCTGGTCCAGTTCAACAACCACAACAACCATCTCTTCCAGCCTCCAGTTCATCCCAACCACAGCTACCAGGGTTGGCGCAGGACTTTCAATACCCTCCTAATGAAGGCCCTCAATCAGAACAACCCTTGACCTTGGGGCATTTCTTCCAGTATCCTCCTGCAAACAGGAGCCATTTTCAAGTTTCTTTGCAGTGTCCCTTCTCAGCTCCAGTCCAACAAAGTCCCTATAATGGGAGTAATTATCAGGCCCAACTCCCTTCAAGCAGGAATCATAGGAGCATCAATGACACCAATTATTACGAAAGGGGGCCAGCTCAGTCCTGGCACAGGGCAAGATCTCCTTCATTTGGTCCCTCTGAAATCGAACAACTCCGAGAACAGATGCGAGAGATGAAGAGAAAGTTGCAGAAGCAACAAGGAGTGGATCTTCCATCCACTAAGTTCAGGGACCTTTGTCCATTTCCCGATGCAATGGTACCTCAAGGCTTTCAGGTACCAAAATTTAAAAGATATGATGGGACAGGGTGTCCTATAGACCACTAGAGATAATTTTGTGGTGAGCTAGATGCTGTGGCAAGCAACGACAGGGCGTTGATCAGTCTGTTTCAAAAGTCCCTAAAAAATGATGCCCTGGACTGGTACACATCATTGGACTGTCATCGCATCAGGACTTGGGAGCAGCTCTCCCAGGCCTTCATCGACAGGTTCGCATACAATCTTAACATGGCACCCAGGAGAGCGGACCTCGCAACTCTCAAGCAGAGAAGTGATGAAACATTGTCAGCCTACGTTGGACGGTGGCGGGCCATGACTGCTAGAATGAAGACTCCCATCGACGATGAGGAGCAAATCTCCATGATCGTCCACTCAGCAAATCCAAGTATCTCTGGATACCTTGTCTCACATCCATATGTGAACTTCACCCAACTCATCTGCGCCGGGGAACAAGTTGAAGCCGGAATAAGGGCTGGGATGATCTCCCCTTGGTGGCCTCAGCAGGCCTCTCCAGTACAACTGATAGTGGAAGAAGAGCCTACTGAATACGAGAATGATAACAGAAGTGTCCTCATCCCCCATCTAATAGAAGAAGACGACCTTGTCGCCTCTACCGAAGGTGCACTATTCCTCCCTCAGCACGGACAACCGCAGCAACAACAACAGTCAAGATGGAACTCACAGTTCCCTAATCAAGGTTGGCAAGGGGCACCCCTAACCAGTCCAGTTTCAGAACCCCTCATCCTGCAAGGGGTATCTCCAGTTGATCCAGTCTCCGCAATGCAAGGGGCACCTCCTGCCTATCCAGCTTTCATAAGCCAAGAAGAGCCTTCTCTCCAGTTTATCCGTGCCATCGACTCTAGTTCAGAGTTCGAACCTCTCATCGTACAAGGGACATCCTCAACTATTTCAATCCCAGAGCCCATCATCATGCAAGGGGCACCTCCAGTCAATTCATTCTTCACGTCATTGCTCAATGAGGGGCATAACCTACCCATTCCAGCCAACCAAGGGCACAACTTGCCTATTCCAGTCAACCAAGGGGACGACCTCCCTGTCGCAGCATCACTCAGCCAAGGGCACAACCCGCCCACTCAAGCCAACTGGGGGCACAACTTGCCCACAACATCTAGCCAGGGGCACAACCTACCCATTTCTCCAGCAAACAACCATGGGCACAATTTGCCCACCGCACTTGTCTATTCGGCTTCTACTTCAGCCATCATCCTCCAAGAAGAAGACCCTTCCTTGGACAGCATGCGAAGAAGACCCTTCCTTGGACAGCATGCCATATACCCTAACAGAATTGGGGCCTAACTTCAATTATGTGGCCACTATCGAGGAGGTCGAAGGGGAGAATGATGTCCAGGTTCTGATCGGTAAAAAAACATCAACTATCACTCTTTCGGTCTTGGACATCTCAGCTTCTTTCCATCTCCTTTCCGATCGGACCTGGTTTCACAGAATCGGTGTCATCTCTTCAAATCTTCACCAAAAGGTTAAGCACATCTTCAGAGAGAGGGCGATCACCATCATTACCGATCCCGAATAATTTCTCATGGTAGAAGCATCCAACCTTCGAGAGCCTACCATCCCAGCCATAGACGTACAACGCTCTAATGGGAAGGTCTCATACTATCACAATGCAAATTACTTCCCTCGTGCATGTCCCATCGGATCAAACTACGTCTTTCTTCCTGCTGAGCGTCAAACCTTCTACTATCAGCTCAAATATCAAGACTCGACCCAAATAATGGGAGTTTAAGAGAATGTGGATAGAGAAAGATTGTGATATCGGCCTACTCAGATTAGGAAACAAAGCACAGAAGTATCAGAAGAAGACGAGGTCATCAAGAAGAAGTCAATCTCTGCATCTGCACACCAATCCAGTTTATCAATGCAGGGATTATCTATCCTGATGATGGACTGGATTCCACCTTCGATGATCAAGCGAGCAAATCGAGTCTGATAGAGTTGCCCAAAGAAGACTCAAGTAAAGGACAGGAATTTCCCCCGATCGACTGGACTACCGTCCTGGTCCCACCTCAGCCAGATGAACCCGAAGAGCTACAATATATCGGGGATAAGCCAGGAGAAATCGCATCCGACACCGACTCGGAGCCCAATTCCAGATCTATCATGATGTTTGGGTGCAACGATGAGGATTGACCTACTGATCCCTCTGGCCTTGCCTCCTGAGGGGAAGGAGTGCAGGGCAGTAACAGGTTTGATGTCCCCATGACGGGCAATAAAAGCTGACAGTGCTCAGCTCCCTGAGCCAAATTAGGCAACAGCTGGTTCACATCGCCGTCTTGCTCGGGTTCTTTTTTTAAAAAAAAAAATTTCAAAAAAAAATCAGAAGATTCAAAAACCCAAAACACCAAATATTTCAAAATTTCAAAAAAAAAAATCAAATTTTCACAAAGTAAAAAAAAATCCAAATATTCACAAATTTCCCAAAAACCAGAAAATCTTTAAAAAAAAAAAAATCTTTCAAAAATCTCAAGCAATAAAGTGTCAAGTCTATCTGTCAAAGCACTTGAGTATGAAGTTGACTCATATGATTTCAATCTAGAGTTGGACTTCAAACTCAAGGGTCTGGACAGAGTTAATGATGAGAAAAATGATGAGCTAACTCCCAAACTAAGAGGGTCTCGTCAAAAGTTCGAACCAAAAGCCAATGTCATCTCAAAAAAAAATCAAAATTATAAACCTAGGATCTCCTGAGACCCATAAGGAAGTGTGCATTGAGAATCCTTGTCCCTGAAAAATAAGCAGAGAATGATCGAATTTTTGAAGTCATGACTTCCCAATCTTGCGACCTATGAAGACTTATCCAGACTCGATAAAAAACTCATCAAGCCTATCAAGAAGATGCTGCCAAGACTATGCTTGCATTCCATGCTGGAGTATGCAACTTGACGAATGATCAAAGAAACCTCGTGGCTCGATGAAGACAGATTATTACCAACATGTCAGAAAGCACTTCAAGTGTCAACAACATGCACATCGGATCCATTTGTGTGCTTTGAAAACTCTACAACCTGATAACGCTCCAGCTATTGCCTATACGAGGTATTTACATCAACAGAAAGATCGACTCGGCATCATCTAGTGGTCATACGCATATACTTGTGGCAGTCGATTACAGCACAAAGTGGATGGAGGTAACATTATGATCTCGCACGATAATTCTCATGAAGAATGACATCATCAATTGTTAAGGGTTCCCACATGCTATCGACATTGGCAATGGGACTTCCTTTGAAATCTAAGGATGGAGGAATTCCTCAAGAAGTTTAAAATCAGAAGACAGAGCTACGAGTTCGAGTCAAAATCATGTCACCGAGAGTGCTAATGAAGAATGAAGCCGAAGAAAGAAAAGTCATATCGGGTTTACAACAAGCACCACCGCATCTATCAGACTCAAGGGGCAAGCCCCGAGAATCAGAGAAGTTCTTCTGGGAGGCACCGTTCGACTCACCAACCTGAGGGGCAAGGATCTTCCAGAGCCAATCAACGCCGACAACGTGAAAATCTCTCACAGGTAAGCCAATCCAACCTCATCAAGAATTTCATTAGTAGAGCTGAAATCAAGAAGTCAAGGCTTAGACCTCTGAGAATCCCTTCCTGTCCACCAATAAGTGTTCCAAATAAATGGTTCAAAAGCCAAAGAAAAGAAAATAAAAAAAAGGAGAAAAGAGCAAAAAAAAAAAAAAAAAAAAAATAGGGGCACACACCCCAAAAAAGAAAAAGGGAAGAAAGAAAGAAATAAAGAAAGAAAAAATCGACTCAAAAGAAACACATCTATCCATCCATCCACCTCAGAATTGGTCTGTAGCTAAGGCTGATAGCTCTGCTATTATAACTTAAGATAAGGGCCGAAAGGTTACTATCGACCGGCAACGACGGATTCCTGACCTCTAGTCGCCGCAGTTATAAAAAAAATAAAAAAAAAGAAAAAGAAAAGAGATATGTGCTTAAACAAAGAGGGCGGAGTGAAACCCGAAATGACGCTCTGAGTAAAAAGAGTGGGCACACAGCGGACTTGGTGAAAACCCGAAAGAGCGCTGAGGGTAAAAACAACATAGCTGCCAAGGGGCAGGCAAGATCAAATACCCGGGACGTGGTGAAAACCCGAAAGGGCGCCACGGGCAAAAATGACGGGCAAGCCGGACGCAGCGAAAACCTGAAAGAGCGTTGCGGGTAATAATGGCTAAGAAAAGAAAAGAAAAGAAAAAAAAGAGCAGGTGCAAGAGAGATCCAAGCGACATGAAGATTCGATGGAAGCAAGGATGGCGGCTATGAGTCAAGAATTCTTTCAAGATCTGCCCAAATTCTAGGAGTAGGATACCATTGCGCATTATCTTAAGGGGACCAGGACCCTTGGTGAATAATGAAGAAAATCGAGTATGACATCAGGCTAAGTCAAATGTTCTGATTCCTACATCTAAAAGCACAAGTCCAAATCACGCACAGACAGATAAGCACTTGACACAAATTTTTACTTCATCATTTGCATATATTTTCCACAAAAAAAAATCATTTTTCCTTATTCGTATATATGCAAAAAAAAAACTTACAGGGCTTTCAAAATAAACATCCCCCAGCCAACTTATGGAGTGCCTTGTACAAGCATCTTTCTCCCGATCATTCCTCTCAGAAGGTAAGTATCTCTCTTCCTGCTTTGATGCTTCAATCCTTTTACTAAAGTGTTTTCTCTCCTCACAGGTACCAGAAGGCAATCTAAGATCAGCCCATCAATGTCCATCATGACCCCATCATCACCATCGATCACATCATCCTTGTGGCCCACACTCAAAGGATGCATAGCCTCACCTATGTCCCATCTCCTCATCCCATCCATACCATCCATTTCTCCCATAATCAATGACCCATTCAAATCTGAATTTTCACATGGCTGCCATTAATGGGGCCATTCAAAGCTCCACCAATCGCTATCCTTAAACCCTCATCAATGCCCTCATTCAATGCTTCATCTACACCATCAATCAAAAGCATTCCACTATCATTAAAGCCTTCACCACTTCCTGAAGTGTGGGACCCATCATGGATAGCCCCCACAGCCCCTACATCTTCACCATCCATTGCTTGAGAAAGGACAAAGCAAGAAGATGACAAGATGAAGGGAAAAGACAAAGAGAAAAGAGGATTTATGGCCGGAATCGAATTCTCCAGTACAGAGAATGTGGGGACAGGAGTAGTGAACAGAGGGGAATGTCCGAGCCAGAGCCAGCCCAGGCGACACAAGAGGCTAGGCTTGGGCAGCCCGCTGTGGGCCGCCCATACGGACGCGCTCCCTCTCTCTTTGCGGGATTGGCTCCATGGTCGTTGGTAGGTGAGGCTGACGGTCCACGTCAGCAAATGGCACCCTGAGGGCCGCCCAAGGCTCCAATCCACTTCGGATTTCATTTGAGGATGATTAGAATCATCTGGAAGGTACCCCACCTGTCCAATCACGAAGTATTACAGCCAACATGGGCCTGATCGAGTCAAGGAGAAGAAAAACTGATCAAGAGGAACCCACAAGCAATTTAAGCCATCCAAAGACTAGATCATCATGATCTAAACCATGGAAGAGTTCACATGAGTCATAAAATAGCAAGATTAAATGTTTGATCATCAAGAAAGAGGGCCAGAATCCAAGATCTGATCATCAAGTGGGCCCACATGGCTGAAAAGAGCGATCTAAGCCGTTCAAGTCATCATCCGCACTATGAAAAGCCTTCTTAACCTCACAAAACATCAAGAAAAGGTGCTCCAAAGCAAAGCTGAAGTCTGGAAAGGGCCCACAGGGCCAAATCAAACAATTTGGACCACTCAAATCACAATTAACCCCGTCAAAAGCCAAACAAAGCAAGGTAAGTATGCCCAACCATAAAAGTTTTGTGGTCCGAAGACCTTAAACTACGTTGGGATCAAGATCCCGAGGGATTTTTAATAAAAAATGGGCATCGATCTCGACCATCAAAATCAGAATCGATGACTCAGAACATTTTTTAAAATCATAAAAAATATATTACCTGTCTCGCTCTTAAATTCTGGGTCCGAAGACCTTAAACTACGTTGGGATCAAGATCCCGAGGGATTTTCAATAAAAATCGGCATCGGTCTTGATCGTTCAAATCAAGATCCGATGACTCCGGACATTTTTCTAAAAATAAAAAAAATATGTCTATGCATTTTCAGCCCTCGCTTGTAAAGTTCGGGTCCAAAGACCTTAAACTACGTCGGGATCGACATCCCGAGAGATTTTCAATAAAAACCGGTAGCGGTCTTGGTTGTCCGAATCAAGATCCGACGACACCGGACATTTTTCAAAAATCACAAAAAAATGTATTTCTAGTCTCGCTCCTAAATTCTGGGTCCGAAGACCTTAAACTACGTCGGGATCAACATCCTGAGAGATTTTTAATAAAAACCGACATCGATCCCATCCGCTTGAGCCAGGATCTGATGACCTGTATCATTTCAAAAAATAAAAACAAATGTGTTGCCCTATTCTGTATAAAGTTTTGGTCCGAAGACCTTAAACTACGTCGGGACCCAAATCACGAGAGATTTCTAATAAAAACCAGTGTTAATCTTGATCACTCAGATTATGATTTAACAGCCAAGAACGTTTTCAAAAAATCACAAAAAGAATGTATTTTCAGCATGTACATATTTTTTGGTCCGAAGACCTTAAACTACACTGGGATTAATTTCTCGGGGACCTTTTCCTGCTTTCAACTAAAAACCGGCATCGGCCTCAACCGCTGGGATCAAGGTTTGATAACATGGATCATTTTAAAAAATACCAAAAAGATTTTAAGCTTTCCATAAAAATCGGTATCAATCTCAATCACTTGAGTTAAAGTCTGGAACCTTTTAAAAAAAAAAAAATCACCATCAATTTCAACTGCACAAATTCATCCCCAGCAGTCTGAAGACCTAAAACTACACTGGGATTAACTTCTCGAGGGCTTTCTTTCCCAACCTGTTCCAGACATGGCTGACAGTTGATCGTACGGGTGTCCGGAATCTTCTAAACAGGTAAAGGCTGAGGCGGGCAGAACCACGCAACCCTGTTCGTGTTGAACGCACCGTAATAGACAGCCTTGATTTGGAAGTCGCTGTTGAATATGACGGATGTTCCCTGTTCCTAAAACTCATGAAGGGGATTAAGGCAGTTGGGAGGTGAAGCGCACCCTCACGGAATTGTGAGCAACGTAAGGCCCCAAACTGGATTGACAAAGGGAAATGTGAGGATGTGGCTCATTTTGTGGCCGAAGGAGTCCGTTGGATAATACGTGGTCTATGTGCATTGCACATGAGGAACAGGCAACTTTGTGGGTGTGTTGACTGAAAACCCTCAAAATCTCCTCATCCGAAGATGTAAAACTACGGCACTTAACTGTGTGAGACTCGTCTTGCTCGCTGACGTAAAATGGATCGGGTGCCTTACCAGCAGTAGAAGCTGGAAATGGATGAAATTCCATACCTTTTTCCTGTATTTCAGAAAAATCCAACAAAAGACCAAAACATTGCAAAATATTTTAAAAAATCACAAAATATTTCCCTTGCTTTCAAACCAAATATTTTCAAAACCATAAAAAAAAAATTTCCTTTGTTTTCAATAACCGATCTCTATCCTGACCACTCAGGTAAAGATTCGGACCAAATATTTGTAAAAATCACAAAAATTGTCACTATCCCCAGCACTGCACTTCAGGAGTCCCGAACTCCACTCACTCATTTCGCAGTTTGGGATGACGGATCCGATCGCCCACAAATTGGAATCTTGACAAAAAACTGGCGACCAAACACCATCCCAATCACATCTATTCACAGAATAACATTTTGAGTTCTGATAACATCCTTCGTCCATTCCCATTAGCAAAGAAACAGCATCTTAGGACGATGGACCTGATCGACCACGGGTCGGGATCTTGACCAACCCGCTGACCAAACATCCGCATTGAAAAGAAATCCCCAGGGGAGCACAACCTTGCAAGCAATAAGCTCAAAGCTCTCTGCATTCCTAGCAAAAGCAAAATCATCCAACAAAAAGAGAATGAGCCAAACCATGCATTCATCATGCATCTCCATGCATCAGCATCCATCATATCAATCATCATGTTTACCTGCTTTCAAAATAAAAGTTGGTTAGCCAAAGACCCCACAGGCATCCCTAGGAGAGGCGCGTGCAAACCAGATTTTCCATTTCAAAAAGATAAAAAATATTCCTACTTGCAAATAAAAACCCCACGGAGTATCACTCCCCAGAGTGGGTATCTTTTCAAAAATCCAAAAACATTTTCCCAGTAGAGCGTTCGGCCTCCAAAACACCGGGAGATCTTCCATATCTCTAGGTAGGAGCCGACGCAAAAATCAAATAAGATCCGATGTCTCGCGGTTTCTCCGGAGACTATCAGATCCAATGCACTCAAAGTACGGTCGAACTGAACTCCAGTGTCAGTGCGGTCGTACCACATGCCAAGATATGAAAAGATGAAAGCGAAAAGGCTCGGTCAAAGAAACCATTTGAACAGGTGGAAACGATGAATTGTAACCCAAGTATCAAAATCAGCAGATCGGGTGGAAAGAATTCACCCGCACATACCTAGGCGTGGATGCCTGAAGTACCTTGACTGAGTCCAAGTCGGCGTAGTGGACTCCCGTAAGACTACATGACGCAGGGCAGCTAACCACTTTGACAGTCGAGCGAAACAAGTACTCCTGGAGTGATTCGGGAAAGCATCAAACCTCACAGTCAATCTCAAGGTCAGTAACCTCGTAAGACTACGACGCAGAGGCTCTGCTGTACCTTTCCGATGTTAGTACCGATCGGGAATGGAAGGGTTGCGATTGGGTACCCAGGTTGCAGTACACTGCAGGGACAATCGCAACGTTTTCTCCAAACTCCCGCGGTATGTGCGAGTTATCAATCTCCAAACAATCAATTGACTCAGATACAAAGGAAAATAAAGATTCCAGACCACAATCTAGGAAAGAATGAATTGCAAACCAAGCATCAAAACCAACAGATCGGGTGGAAAAAGTCCACCTTCACATACCTAGGCGTGGATGCCTGAACTACCTTGACTGATTCCAAGTCGGCGTAGTGGACTCCCGTAAGGCTACGACGCAGGGCAGCTAACCACTTTGACAGTTAAGCGAAACAAGTACTCCTGGAGTGATCCGGGAAAACATCAAACAATCAATCTCAAGGTCAATAACCTCGTAAGACTACGACGCAGAGGCTCTGCTGTACCTTTCCGATGTTAGTACCGATCGAGAATGGAAGGGTTGCGATTGGGTACCCAAGTTGCAGCAAACTGCAGGGACAATCGCAACGTTTTCTCCAAACTCCCGCGGTATGTGCGAGTGATCAATTTCCAGACGATCAACTGGCACAGATGCAAAGGCAAGCAAAGATTTCAGACCATGACCTATGAATGACCGGGTCAGAAGTGGGGTGTCCACTCGCTTTGGCATTCGGTTGCATGCAACCTCTGCCAAAGAGGGGCATCTGTAGACACCCCACCTTCGGCTACACTATTGGTAGAGATAGCTGAATGAATGGAGGACCATACCCCCAAATCCCATGTCCAAACTCAGCCAAACTCACCCTTGTAAGCCCCAATCCATAGCCCAACTCACCCCTAAACATCAGCCTGAAAAACCCCCCATAAGAAAAACCAGTCAAAAAATCCTTATAAAGTCAAACTCACTGAGTCAACCCGCTGAGTCAAATCACCCAGTCAACCCGCCGAGTCAACCGCCGAGTCAAATCACCGAGTCAACCCGCTGAGTCAACCCACCGAGTCAACTCACTGAGTTCCAAGCAGCAGCCCCAAAGCATGTCCGTACTACCCGCTGGATCCCGAGAAGCGTCCGTACGGGTGGCCCCCTGGGTGCCGCCCAAACTTATTTACAGGAACTGCCACTGCCTGCTGCTATAAATACCCCCCTCCCCTTCTCATTTCAACAAGCCTTTGGCCCGAGTGCGATCCAGTCGCTCTGAGTCCACTTCCATCCCTCTTTTAGCCCATTTTTCCACCAAGGAGAGCCCGAGTGAGAAGAGCCTAGCCCTGGTCCAGCCCAACCTGACTCTGGTCTAAGTCTCCAAAGCCATCCAAGTCTTGATCCAGCCACTCGAAGCAAACCTTGCGACGCCTACGTCCATTCAGCTATTCTTTACCAGCATCATCTCATTCGCATCTAGCATAAGTGCAACATTTATTTTCTTCCAACCCCCCTGCTTCACTACAAGCACTTTGATTATTCAAACACACAGCATGCATCTCGCATAAAGCACCTGTCAGTTTCGAGCGTATGCTCTGGGCTTGCCTGTTAGTGGAACCTGCCCATCAGAAACTCTTACTGCTTAGACCTGCATTCATGCATCAGTCACTACAAGCACTCTGATCATTCAAACACACAACATGCATACCGCATAAAGCACCTATCGGTTCGAGCGTATGCTCTGGGCTTGCCTGTTAGTGGAACCTGCCTATCAGAAACTCTTACTGCTCAGACCTGCATTCATGTATCATGTCATTTATGAGAATATACGAGGATTAAAACAGACTTTCAAGTATTAGTTCGATTCTGTGAAGTAGAGACCGTACTCCGGTACGGGCAGTGTGTGGGGTGCTTAACCTCTTCCCACCCTGTAACCGTGATCCCTTACCTCGAATCTCTGGCCGCAGATCAAAATGAGTCATTTTAGAGGGAGGAATCTTCAGATTCCCTTCTCTAACGTTTCTACGGGGTCTAGCCGACTGTAGATTCGAAGTAACTGGCTAGTGGCGACTCTGGTCTTATATAAACTCATCTAAACACATCCAGCTTAACACGACAAACAAACAAAGCCCTCGAGAACAAGGCAAGTCAGTGGCACAAACGAAGATTCGCGCGCACGCACCTCTTCTTTCTTTTCCGAAAGGGAAGGGAGAAAGTCCGGGAGCGCGGAACGGCGAGGGTCCACAAATAATCATACCCAAACAAAACATACGTGAGAAAATCTTATTTGATGCAATGCATGATATGCATGCTCTAGCTAAGGCACCCTGAATAAATGAGATGGGACTTATTCAACTCTTCTCACTAGCCAATAGTCACTAAAGGTTATATTTAGGATGAAAATTACTCCACTCTTCCCACACACTCTAAAACCCAACTAGTAAAACAGGCCTTATGCATACTTTCACTAGATAGCGAGAGAAATAGGCCTTATGCACACTTTTCCTATTATATCGCCCAATGGATAAATGGATGCATGATTAGTTTCACCTTTAATTAAGTAAATTTACAATCTAGCCAATTTAATGATGTCCACGACCAATGGTCGCTCCTTACCCCATCTCATGATCCATCATGATATAAAATAGCCGTTTCCCTCCAACGGGGCCCATCATGAAGAGTCGTACACATCCAAGTCATAACATATGGCACATAAAAACTTCTCATGAATTCCTCACAGGTACACAACTAAACTTGGATCCTTGGCAATTCTTAAAAATATATATCACACACACAGTCTTGCCGCTAAAATAGACAATACAATACAACCCTTAGGGGTCAATCCTTCATAACATACGATTACATCATTCACGGGGCAAGCTTCCATTAATGTAACATCTTCATACATAATCTTGTATGATCACAAAACACATTACTCATCATGTTCATCATAAGCATGTGTTAATCGTAAACAAGCATAGTTTTTACATAATCCTTACATAAGCATGCATACAATCATGATTTCCTTTCCAAACACTCAATCATACATCATGGTTCACATCCATAAAAAATTCAGCGTAAACACACTAAGGGAATGCATACAAATTAATGTTTTAATGGAGAGAATTCAACAAACATGTGTTTCAAGCAATTATACAATAAATTCATAAATTCTAAGCATAAAATCGACAATATTATTGTAATTAGACTTAAAGGAAATCATCGCCTTAGCTTAAACTTGAAGACCTTAGATGAAATTTATGGAGAAGACCTCTACACGAACCACGGTGACATGAGGAAGGGTTGGAGACGTCTACACATGATGATGAAGAAGAGAAGAAGAAGACGATTAGCCGGCGAGTTCTCTCTCTCTCTCTCTCTCTCTCTCTCTCTCTATTTATAGGCGTGTAATGCTGAAATTTTGGTGGGAATATGAAGTTTAAGGAAGAGAAGTGAGAGGGGACATGCGCACCACCCTTATCAAAGGGGTGGGTGTGCACACCCTCCCATATCAATTAGGTTTCTTCTAAAATTTATTTTGGATAATCTTCAATTAATTCTAGTCTCTTCATGACGTTAAGAATGAAGAGTAGAGTCAGAATATATAATTTTCTTGGTGATCCGAAATCTAGATTGGACGATCTTGATAAATGACCTGACAGGTGCCAAAACGGACTTGATCTCAATTAACAGTCCATGCTTGATGATCTGGGTTCAAAACTAGAGAAAATGAGTAGTCATAATAGGCAAACGACTGGGTAAAATTTGGTGGTTGATCAATGGTGGAAAATGCCTATAACTGAAATTATACCTTTAATTGATAAATGAAGGTACTGACCTTAGGATTCAACGGTGTAGGATCATAGATCGGTGTCTAAATTTTGTAGAGTCTCAAAGTCATATGAGGCTAAGATTTTTTTTGAATTTGAGTTGTGATTGATGTTAGGAAGTGGGTTAATTAAAAAGTCCAGATTTGAAAAGAGTTAATAACTCGATTATTTTCTAAAACGAGATGACTTCGCGCTTAAGTAAGAGGCTTATCAAGGCGGGGTACTCAAATCACATTATTGGTTCGTAATATGAACGATTTAAGTCACTCACATGAAGGAAAATATTCGACTACGACTAACCATCAACTTTCCTCATTCGATGGACATTAAAATCAAAGGTTAAGAGAATAATTTATTAATTAGGCTACTATGATTTAAAGGCTGAAATTCGACATGTGTAGTTCATTTATGATAGATGGGCATGAGATAAAATTTCACATCAATCACATCATGGAAACCATGTGAACTAGAAATCAAGGATCTAGGTTAAGGTGAGCCATTAACATTTTTGGGCATGCAAGAGTTCATATTTATACCCATTGGATAATCACAAAAATTCTAGGATAAAGGTTTACCACTAAGATAATCAGTTTGGTGCGGTTGCTTTCTCGACTGGCTTCCTCGATCAACGGTCGCGGATGCTCCTAGGTTAAGATCTCCATGATCTAATAGTCATTTAAAACATATAACTTTATGGCATCGATACACACCTAAAATTATGCTTACCTTCCTGACCAATTCAAAAAATACCTACCTGATTGATCAGAATCGCGAATCGAGGAATTAAAGGACATTATCATAATTATTTTTAATACAAGCCTTTTGAGAAATCTAACGGTTTTACTGAGGTTCTATGCCATTATCCTAAGCATATCTTACAAAAGAATTTATATTTAATTCATCATGGATCGTTAATGTTTCACAAAACAAGTTAAAATTCTCGTTAAATTGGGAATTTTACACATAATATGCAATACTATACTTTCAAAGCCATTTCAAGAAAATTCGGGGCGTTACAGTTAGGGGTGTAAATGAACTGAACCGAGCTGAATATCACAGTATTCGGTTTGAGTTTGATAATCAAAATTCAAGTTTGAGTTTGATTCAAACCTGAACCTTAGTGTTTGAGTTTGATTTGTTTAAAGTTTGGTTCATTTATGTTTGATTACTTATACAAACCGAACTCAAACTCAAGTTTGGATTTGATTACAAGTTTGATTATGTATTCCATATCCACCCCGTTCATACATTTCACCAAATCATTTCATGGCAGGAGCTAAAAAATGAAGTAGATCCTAATCTCAGGTGGACCATATCATAGGAACAATGGTTTTTAACTATAAATGAACCCTATCGAGTTTGACCGGACCGAACTCATGCCTGTTTGAGTTCGGTTTAATTACTAATTGAACAAAAAAAATAAGGTTTGATCATTTTGGTTTGTTTACTAATCAAACAAATTCAGACGAGCTTTAATAGAGCCGAACTTGAACCGTTCACAAATAGTTTGGTTCATTAACCACCCCTAGTTACAGTACACATATGCATACTAACACAATGAGTGCACTAACATAATTAGCGTGCCATATCCAGTCCATTAATCAGGTTGGACGCATATGCCTTGACTAAGACTGGTCAATTCATCAGCTGGGTCGACATACCTATCCATGAGAAATGAACCAAAAATAAAAATAAAATAAAAACAATGGTCCGTATTCAACGTAGTACAGCGGCCTCCGTCACTAGTGGAGGCCAGAATTTATTGTAAAAAAGATAATGCTGGTTTCACATGCCTGATGGACGGCCCATGTCTCACAGACGTATACAATGTTGGCATGCGTAACGTTGATCGAGGCTCCCGTCCATTTCATTGCGAGTGAATGAACTCAACGTTACTTGCCCGACCCACACCAAACAAAACGCAAACCATCCACTGCTGTTAGAGTGCTTCATGTTGTATAGGAACACTTTGATAGTCCAACCCACCCATGCTGGCGGTCCAACAGAACACATCCAGACCGTATTTCGTGGGGCTCCATTTTAAAATTCTCACCAAAATTATCCAATTAATAGCCTAAAAAACTGATAGTCAAGATCATTGATGAAAAATATAGGCCTAATCAACAACTTGTGCCATCTATTTGATGGGACCCATTATAAATCTTTTATGCTTTTAAACAATCATTTTATCAGGTAATCTTAATGATCCCATCATAGCTTGGAATACATAATGGCTATACAAAAGAAGTGCAACATATGGATGGATCAGATCATCCGATATTCCTCGAGTGAATTTCACATCGTGGTTTAAACAAAAAAAAAAAAAAAAAAAAAACTATTCTAAACCTAGCTAGTAGACGGTCTGGACAGATTGAATAGACTTTTCAACAGTACGGATTCAACCAGAAGCACTACAACTTTACAATGCTCTTGGAGCACTGAATCATATCTCCAAACAAAAACTTTTCGACTCCTGAAACGTAAGTAGTGGTAATTAGCCGTCCATTGCCAAATAATTATCAGGTTTTCGTAACCCCCGTCTCTCCCGAATCTCTATATAATATAACTTTATCCTTCCACAGCTCCTCATCTCTCTCTCTCTCTCTCTCTCTCTCACACACAGTAGTCCAATGGCTCTCCAGAGGCTCGGTCTCCTCGCCGCAGTTGCATGTCTTGTGGCGCTGGCACAGGCGCGCCATGCTCCTTTCGAAACCCGTAATGACCTCCTGACTCGGCTCGAGAGTGGGGCCGGAAGCTTGTCCGATTGCTGGAACGCACTTCTGGAGCTGCGATCCTGCACCAACGAGATAGTCCTCTTCTTCCTCAATGGCGAATCCTACCTGGGCCCCGACTGCTGCCGGGCTATTCATGTGATCACGCGCCAGTGCTGGCCTGCCATGCTCGCTTCTATAGGCTTCACAACAGAGGAAGGTGATATCCTCAGAGGCTACTGTGACGCGTCGACCACTGTGCCACCTCCATCGCCGGCGAGCTTAGGTCCAGTTGCGGTTGGCATACCACCATCTTTGGTTGGACCGGTTGCTGCTGTGGTGGTGGGTTAGATAGGTTTTTATTTTAGGGTAAGTAGAAATGGGTGGTATGAACTGATAGAGTAGTAGCCGAATTGTAGTAGATACGTTTGTGGTATTTTTACGTTTGCATGGTTTAGTAGATGGTCTCTATACATGGTATGGCATAAGTATGATTTCTTTCGTTTCTCTCTCTCTCTGTCTCTCAGAGTATTGCCTTCTTGGAGCTTCTACTGGGAATACCATCATCATCGCTTCTGAAAATAGCCTTAGGACTCTGTGGCTGAGATGGTCCGATTATTTTGAACGGGTCCCTATTCTCTTTCGACCTAAAGCTATGGTCCTGCAATCATGTGAGCCTGATCTGGAGTTGGATATGGGGCCATTTCATTTCAATGTTCTAAAATCATCTATACAATTATTTACGGTTAAGATCATTCATTCACTCATCCGGCCTCACTAGCTTAGGTTGGACACTAGAGCATAGAATCCAGAACATTGGCCGTTCTGATCACTGGACCATCTCTGGCTTGGAAGCAACAGAGACAGAGAGAACCCGCCGCACTCGTCATTCTTAATTTATGGAGTCCGGTTATTCTATAAACTTAATTAATTGAATAACTATATATTGATAATCTATTCGATCTATCCATTATACCGTAGAGCAATGAATCAATCTGACCCTTCCATCTAGATTTTCCTCCTTAGAATGGATAAAGTTCCAAAGACAAACCTATCCGTCTGAAATACGGCCTTCAAATTGATTTAGTGGCCGAACATTCATCAAGGAAAACCTAACTGGTGTGATTTTTGAAACATGAGCTCTCCATGACAGAGCCCACTAAATAGACGGCAACGATCAACTAGCGTCCGAACATGGATAGCCCATGGTGTGGGTGCACAGAGAGACCATGATCTGGCCTTACAATAAATAGATTATGGGGCTCAATATGATACTCACGTGCACCCCGCGTGCCCTTCTTTTTTCAGTTGTGCAAATATCCACAAAGCAAAAAACTCCACAAACGATACGATACAACGTCACAAGAAACGAATCAACAGCTTACGCATATGAGAAATGAAAACAAGCAAGGCCGTACATTTTTTAGAAATGATCATCGATGGAGCCTTCGTAGCTCTGACTTGGTCTGCCACGTTGGATGCCCACGTGTCTCTTACCCTGGCCACCTTCACTCGTGTCGCCAAACTCCGTCTCAGCATCCAAATTTACCTCATTGTCCCCTTGAAGAGACATCACCGTCGGAATCTCAGCTGCGTATGCCGGAGGTCCCTCTCCGTGAAGTTGCGGGATCCGGTTAGTCATATCCCAGCCGTCGAATCCAGTCTCTAGCTGCGGCTCCAGCACGTCATCATAACACCTGTTGCCGGAATCCATTACCCCTAATTCCGGCCTCATGAGAGAGGATGCTGAAGGAATCTCCGACGGATGGCCGGTCTGACTGAGAATCAGCAGTTCTGGCGGCATAGCCGGAGAGGAAACGCTCTCTGGCAATCCAGATCCACGCGATGACGACGGATCAAGAGATTCTGGGGAAGATCCTGGCGAGATCCCGACCGAAGGAGATTGAATCTCAGGCGATGCCGCGAGCCCGACGTGGTCACGAAGCTGAACGGGCATTCTTGTACGGGACCTTTGGTCAGCCGGCACAGGCGAGTGGCGAATCCCGACCGGCGGACGGGTGGTGAGTATCCCGTCCAACCCGTGGACAGCGATGTTACGGCTGTAGAAGAGGCCGGTGACGACAACGTCGACGCCGTTGACGGTGAGGACGTCAGAGCCCGGGGAGCTGCCGGGACGACGGGAAACGAAAACGGAGCGACGGGGATGGAGTGTGGGAAGGAAGGAGTCGGAGGGAGAGAGGGTGGTGAGGGATGACGTGTGGAAGCGGCGGAGTGCCACGTGGCAGCGGAGGGTCTGGACATAGTGGGAGGCGGAGGACCTCATGTCGAGGGCGAAGAGGGCTGAGTCTGTGGGTACGAAGAAGGTGAAGGAGCGGCCTGAAAGGATGTCGTACTGGAGGTCGGACGTCATGACGGCGTTGCCGAAGAGATTGTAAGCTTTGGATCGGAGGGCGGAGATCATGTCCTCGAGCTCTTCGTTCCGGATTCCGTTAACGGCGTTAGGGAGGGTTAGGAAGAGGAGGAGGGAGAAAGAGAGGAGGAACTTAACGGTGGACTGATAGAGACTTTTGTCCATCTCGATTCTTGATTCTTGATTCTTGAGAGAGAGAGAGAGACGAGTTAGGTTCCAATAGGCGGGTGTTTTATTCGAGTTCGTTTTGCGTACTGAGAATCCATCGTTTCCCTCTACCCACTGGGTCCGTATTTTATCAATGTTCAGGAGATTTTAACCGTCAATGATCATCCTAACCTTTGATTTTTTTTAGTTCAATACAGACCATTGACGATTTTCTTTTCAACATTCCAAATTCATCTATAAATAGAGACGGTCAAAATCATTTGCTTAGGGTAATTTTCTTTGACTGGCATCTTTGGAATAGATTCCACAATATGAATGGCTCCCTTCATCACTCATCAGACAATTCACTATGTGGGCCCCAGTGGGCAGCGATAAAAGCAGGATTCAGAATCGCAGCAGACGCAAAACAATTTCTTTTGCTCATGAGTTGTATGCTACTCAGGCTGTCGGATGACGCTTGATACGCAGGCACTCAGAAATTGTTTACTGGCCTATATTAACTCAAATAAAACCGATTGGAATTTGCAGATCATTGACGCCAAGTTACAATCAGAAAGATCAAATTTGTTGAACAATTCTAACTTTCATTCATGGACACTTTTTGTAGAAACATGAGCATTAGATGATCTTCATTTTTAACCGTCCAATAAATGTCCACCAATCCAATGGTCAGATAATTAAACCACCCCCATCCATAGCTCAAGTGGTAGAATGAGTGAAGAAAACCTCACTGAGGTCTTGGTATCGAATACCAAGTGGGGTGGCTATTGCGGTGGGTGTGACTAACCGTGGGGGTGGGTGTACTAACCTGGTTACAGGGCTCTCAAGTAAAGCGGGTCAGATCTGAGATTTGATTAGCTCCGAATTCATATAATGTAGATTTGGATCTTAAATAGGTCTGATTATTTAAATGGACCGAATTTGGATCTTAAAATAGGTCTAATTATTTAAATGGACCGGATTTGGATTCACAGTAACACATCCCTAGTTCGATCCCCAGTGCTCATCCAGATTTGACTCATTGTCACCTTTATTGCATATGTTATATTAATGCTGGCCATCTGTTTTTCCATATTATTTTAGGCCATGTCTCAAAATTGAGACATGCCACTCTCAAGTCAACCACACTGCAGTAAATAATGGGATTTGCATCATTTTGCTACTAAATTAAATATATTATATTATATATTTTTTTAAGATTTGTAATGGGGTGGATTTGGACCTAGAACCAACCTGAATCCGATGGTTATATGGATTTGGGATTGAAAATGGATCTAACTATTTATAAATGGATCGAATATGGATATCTCCATATCTCCTTTTAGATCCGAGTTGGATCTGAATCCATTCCGAATCAGTCTACAGATATTCAGACTTGGAGCCGATCCAACTGGATCCAATCCAGATCCAACCATTGAGAGCCCTACCTCGTTGAAATAGTGAGGTCTTGGTATCGAATCCCAAGTGTGGATGGCTGCTGCGGTGTGACTAACTGTGGGGTGGGTGTGGTGTGGGGGGTGGCTACTGCAGTGTGACTAACAGTGGTGGGTGTACTAACAGTGGGGTGTATACTAAGCTTAAAAACAAAAAAACTTAATTTTTGGTACATTATTTGAACATTTTAATTTAATATTTATATACCACGTGTTGAATTTCTAAGTAATTTCCAAGCTCCGTACCATCCATCACATTGAGTATCAAAGTTTTTGTATTTGGGACTCGCTCCAGTGGTACCAGTATATCCGTAGCTGACGATGGTTCCGAGCAGATGTGGCACCCATGTGATGTTTGAATGCAATCCAACCTGTTAGTCAAGAATTCGGCCATATGATGTAAGTGTGAGGATTGCAGATATGCTATAATTAATTGGGTATGAAAGACCATTAACACCTGGCATTGAGATAGAGAGGTGCTTGGTTAGGAATGTGACCTTCCATCCATTGAACTAATTGTCGAGTGTATATCAGGTGATTTGTGGAGGTTGGGAATACTCCTTTAATGAGTCTTTTTTTCCTTGAGAAACTAAAGACTTTCGAAGGTACGACAATTGCATGGTCAAATAGAAATAAGTCGGGGCGAGAACTTACCACTAATACCGGAACCACTGACCTGGATAAGAGTAGTGGGGTGCTTCATGGAGCAACACACTGACGAGCGAAGATCGAATAATGCCAAGGATTACAAACTATTGTTGACCTAGTGTATGAGCATAGGTAGAAGGTTCCTAGAATTAAGGTCTTACTTCAGGTCTAGCTCATAGCTCAGACAGAAGGGAATTGCAACTACAACTAAGTCAGTCCGGCATCATCACAGGACGGACTAAACTACTCCTACAAGCTAAAGATACACAACGTTGCGCTCTATTGTTTGGTTGTGTTGTTAATTGGATTTGAATTCCTTGGTTGGGGAGCCTTCTTCTACTATTTATAGATTGTTAAATGCAATTATGAGAATAATTGTTGCTTATGTGGCAATTTTTTATACCACCATCTATAAAGTAGCGGTTACCTCATTTTAATCGTGTTTGTCCTTTGTCGAATGCACTCTTATCTTGTTAATCACTTCCCCCATGTTCTCTAGTACATACGTAAACCTAACCATCGGGCGTCCTTATCCTGAAATCAAGTGCCTAACCTGCCTCTTCGAAGATTTGATCAGTAGTGAGCTGTCTTCCTGATATCTCGTCCATATCATGAAGAAATCATTTATGCCACGTGGCCTCATTTACACCATTCATCTGAAATTGAACAAATCATGCCCAAACACTACCTCCCACGTTTCTCTCTTTCCAGTTAAGAATGGAGAGACACAAATGGTTTTATATGCATTTATTGCAATGTCATGTAGCAAGAATGGAGAGAAACACAAATGGTTTTATATGCATTTATTGCAATGTCACGTAGTACAACCCTCATTCATTAAATTTTAAACAGCATCTCTATCATTTCATTCCTTTCATAGTTTGCCACTTGATGCTAGTTGGAGAACGAATTTTCATACCTATGCCCCAACTTTTGTCTAAAAAATCACTCTAATCATCATTCGTTGCGCATGCAGCGGACTTCTTATTATCCTCCATTCTCTTCTCTTCTTTATTTCTTGGCATTTTCAATTCTCTCAAACCCTAACTTCCTCCTCCTAAAAATTGCCATAGCTAGCTCTTAAGAAAACTTTTGATCCTTATTCATCTTTAACCTCTCCTCTTCTCACTCTATTGGAGCCACTACATCCTTCATCTTCTTCAAGGGTAATCTTCTCACTTGAATATGAAAATTCTAATTTGGCTCTATTTCTCAGTCATGCAATCAGGATTTTAGGGCTCAAGTACAAACTCTATGCAGTGTGGATGCGTGATCCATTGATTTTTTTTTATTATTATTAATTTAGCATCAATTATGATCGGCATGGGTGAGGTCCGTCCACAAACCACCTCCCTTTAAGATAGGCCCAACATTCAGGTAACCTGATGCCAAAAATATGGCCCACCAAAAAATTAAAAAAAAAAAAATTATGTGCGTCTGCCGGGAGTCGAACCCGGGTCTATTGCTTGGAAGGCAATTATCCTAACCGTTGGACTACAAATGCCGGATGAAATTGTGTTAAACATAAAATAATAAGATGACTCGGTACTTGAATGGCAATGTTGTTGCGAGGTATTCCATTCTCTCTTACTTGACATCCAATCATCTATGTCCCTGTTCCCACTCTGTTGGGAGCGGTTGAGACCTCAGATCCACCGAGGTGTGTGGGACCCCTGACTGTGGGGCCACTGTGATGTATGTGACTACATCCACGCCGTCCATATGTATTGAAATTTCATTTTAGGTCATGATCTAAAAAAAGAAGCAGTTCCAAATCCCAGATGGGCCATAGTAATGGAAATAGTGGTGATTGACCATTAAAAACTTCCCGTGGGCCACAAAATCTTTGGATCAAAATGATATTTATGTGGTCTCTTCATCTAGGTGTTTGTGACCTTATCAACAGGTTGGATGACAAATAAACATTCCAGTGGAATCCATAAAGTTTTTAATAGTAGAGATTCAATAAGGACTGTTTTTGTGGTGTGGTCCACCTAAGATTTGAGACAACTCTATTTTTGGGATCATACCCTAAAATGAATACCTTGTGATTCTTGCTATTGGATGTCTACCAAGATCCAACTTGATTATAAGGTTGGCCATAGGTCAGATCTGCCCACGTGCCAACCAACCTGAACCGTTTAAAACCTTGATAGGATTTGGGTTTTGGTTCAGAGAAGTGGCCCATTTAAGTATAAATGAAAACGGACACGGATTAGCTATTGACGGTTCAGTAGCTATCTCAAATAAACGTCATGGTGGGTCCTATGAAGGTTTCAACGGTAGGCTGTCTCTCTCCCTACTGTTTTCTGTGGTGGGGCTCACTTAAGATTTGGATCTGCCTCATTCTTTGGCTCATATCCTAAAATGATCTCTCCAAATGGATGGACGGTGTGGATACAATACATACATCATGGTGGGGCCCACAGAACTTGGTGACCTCACTTCTGCAGCGAGATAGCTACTGAAGCCGTCAGTAGCTAATCGGCGTCCGAGCAAAACGCTTTTGGCCGTCACACACATAGGTACCCAGCAGGATAACTTTCTAACTAGGGGGAAACGAATTGACGTCCCTGAAATCCACACCGTCCATCAGGTGCATCACTCCTTGTTTAGCCTTGAACACAGAAATCAGGATGTTCAACACTCAGGTGGGTCACCCGATGAAATTATACCTAAAAACCTCTAAATTCACGCTGTATGGTCCATCTGAGTTTGGGATGCTATTCTTTTTAGGTAGTTCTTTCCTCCTGCTGAGGCACATCGGATGAATGGATTGGATGGGATATAAACGCCACAGTGGGCCCTACACAAACCTAATGATGGGGGTTCCATCCCAACTTTTTCCTAGGGTGTGGCCTACCTGAGTCCTGGATGGTAATGGCTTTTTTGTGTTGGAAAGTGAAGATCAGGCAGCTGACCTGATGGACGGAGTGGATCACATGAAAGTTCCACCAATGTGGCTCTTAGCGTGTGAGGCCGCTCGTTAGTAAGCAGGGTAGACTCGAGCTAGTCAAACTCACTAGATGTTATGCTACTGAAAGGGTCGGTCTTCAGGAGAAACGTTCAACATTCAATAGGAAATTCAACATACAATGTTTTTTTTATTTTTTCTGTTAATGAATCAGCTTGGTGGAATATCCAAGCCATGAAAATGTCGGGCCATACCATGATGATGATCAGGAGAAAAAATTGGAACAATCTATTTACTATGTCGGCAACAAATGTACATTGAGTCAGATCAGTTGGATGTCCATTGATTTCAATGGTGTAGCCCACCCAATGAATGGACCATCATAGTTTTGATCTTGATGATGCATCAGGTCATTTTCCACGGCTCAGATGTTATAAACAAGTGACACATTGGCAGGAAAGAAAAAACATAGTATTTGAACTGATATAGTAGAGTAAGGGTGCGTTTGTATGCACTCTAAATTGCAAGCTGAACTGATATTCTTTGGTAGAATGGAGAGTTGTTCTGTTGTGCAGTTGGGGGGTGTAGAAATTGGAAAATGCATTAGCTGGAATACTGTTTTCCTGCCTTTGCCAACCCAAGATGAGATTGGTGACAATTAGAATCAACTGCACTAGATTCTTCTGTCACCTACATTGGCCAAACAAAGTATCAAAGCCATGTTTGGCTCATGGCCATCTCAGGAAACAGTTATTTGATTTTGGAATTTCCACTCTAATTAGAATTTTCATAAACTGGAAACAAAGAGCCTGTTTCATATTCAGACAACCCGACTATCGTTTGGAAATTGTTGGGGATTCCCTGAATACTATAAATCCCAAGAACTGCAAACTATTTTTCTCATGGGCTGAGCCAAACACAGCATAAATTCCCTTTTAGGAAATACAAAGCTGCTGATGAGAGAAATGGCGATTCTACTAATTTCTTGTGGCAAAAATATTTTCGCTTGGCATTTTAGGCTGTGGTTCAACGAAGAACAGTCCGTTGCCTAACGAAGAATTAACACGCTTTCTGCATTTTCTGAACAATGCTCTATTTAAAAAAGAAAAAAATGCCTATAAAGTGGTTCTCAAAATGCAAGCCTAAGCTGCTTGAGGATGGGCCACTCGTGCTAAGGTGGGCAAGCACATGCATTTGAACTTGACCCAAAGCTTTTTATTCTCAAAAGATAACTCATTTGAAGATTGTTTGAAAGATGTGCCAAAATCCATGGCGAAACAGTCAGAGCAAAATTTCACGTTCGAGAAATCGATGCAGAAAGACACATGCACAAGCATTTCACTCCTATCCAATCTCGCAGCGGTTAATATGGTTTGACGGGCTTGCGGAAGTTTTCCCCAGCGTAAACTGCTTCAGAGCCCAGCTCCTCTTCGATTCGCAGAAGCTGCACATACAAAACAATGCCCAACATGTAATTCAAGGATCATATAGCTGTGCACATATCACACAAGGCATTTTGTATTCAGTGTTTCACATGTGGCCTGCTTGAGGACCGAAAAACAAAGTGGTATATGCAGTCAGAAATTCCTCCATCAGGCTTCGGGATCTCTCCCATTAATGGAGAAGGATTCTGAATCCTGCTTTCCCCATGTATGAGAGATGGGTTGCTTGTCAGGGGGGCCCACCATGCATCAGCAACTAGAAAATCATGCCGGTCCGGCCATCGGGTAGCCCATAATTCATGTTGAATGTGCTGTTGGGGGATTGGTTTTAACTTTCCATTTTTTTCACATGTATAACCCACTAGATGACCAGAGCAGCCTACTTTTTGGCCATTGCACACGAATGATGGGCCTTGTGATGAAATGAACGACTGAGATCTTTCACACAAAGTGCTATCAGAAAAATTTGAAATCATACTAACATTAGCAATACCAAGCTGCAAACAAAAGGGATTTAATGAGTACCTGATTATACTTCGCAAGCCGTTCTGACCTGCATGGAGCCCCAGTCTTAATCTGGCCCTGATTACGTGCAATAATACAAGTGAATCAGTTCCCAACCATATTATATATGTCAGACAATCTTGCTAGCAGTACGACCCATTTTTCTCTCTCACAATGCTTGCCTCAGCATGTGTTTGACTGACTCAAAGCATTCATATAGTATGCCCCACCATGGATGTGCCACATGGAGAAAAACCCAGTTCGTCAGAGATCATTAATGTCCAGAAAGTGGTGTTGATAGGTGGACTGGCTTCCCTCTTTGAATGGAAGGTGAAGATCTCTGGCCCTGTGTGATTTTTTGCCATGTGTAGCCTATGCATGGTGGGACATGCAAGATGAATGATCTACATCAAAATGTGGCCAGTAGGCACATGGCGCGGGCAATGCAGGAAAACTGAGATGGGAGTGGAATGAGGGTGAGAAATGTGGGCAAATCTCTATATTAGATACTATACAAGCAAGTAAACTGATATTTTTTCACATGGAAGATTACCGTGGCCAAACCAACAGAAAGATCAGCGATGAAAGTGTCCTCAGTCTCACCACTGCAACCAATAGAGACAAAGCAATTAACTGATTTGATTTTTATCATACATTGGGCACAGAGTACGGTTTAAGATATGCAAACCTGCGATGGCTGGCCATAACTCCCCATCCAGCATGTTTGGACATTTTCACAGCTTCAATGCTCTCGGTCACGGATCCAATTTGATTAACCTGGTCAAACAAGAACAAGACAGATACACTTTTTTTTATTGGTGAAAACAGTTGAACTAAGAGCACGGGATAATGGATCTGGGTCATCCTATGAAAGATCTATAGGAAGTGTTTTGGGCCCTTGATCTTCCTTTTCCTGTTTGTTTCTTGCTTTCTTAAAGAAATGAAAGATCCGGATGCACCCAGTTCCAAGGGCTGGCACATTTAACTACTGCCGAATCATTGTTGAGATGAAAATGCAAGCTTTCCTCTCTTATCTCACTTATGATTTGGGGTGGAAAACAGTAGCCCCCACTACGCAGGTTCCGTTTTCTGTGCAGCCCCAAACACCAAAAGCGTGTTAACTACACCTGGCACGTGCTGTCAACCATGATTTGGAAGTACATCCAAACACTACCTGAACTTGATGAGAAAAAGAGTTGGAACATGTATATGAGAAGAATTTTTTTTTGCAGAAAGTGAAGAGGCTACCTTGAGCAGAAGGGCATTGCATGTCTTCTCATTGATTGCCTTCTCAACACGCTGTTAACACATTGTATACAATGGAATCAGGAAAAGCATTCCTTGGACTGATAAAAGAGTAAAATTCATAAGGGTGCATTTGGAAGCACTATGCAATTGAATTGCAATCATTAATCTAATGGAAATGACCATACTGTGCATTGAAGGAGTGGGCTCTTTATTGCACTAAAAAAAAAAAAAAACTTTCAAGTTCGACTTGAAAGGAGCATAATTCCAAACACAACCTAAGAGTATCCTTGCAATGAGCTATTCAATATGCTTGGGACACCAATGCTTAGGAAGTAGTAGGATGCAGCTTTTCTGCAGTGGAGATAGTTATCAGTGTAGGAGATCTTCATTAGAGAAATGAACTAGTGACAATGTATTGTGACAAGCCTAGGTAGCTATCACATGCATCAATGTACATAACTTGGACATCAGTATATGCCTCAATGTGGGTTTTGAATATGGAAAAAGCCCAAATAACCCAACAGCTAAACATGTCTGTATGGTTACATAATGATATTAAAAGATGCATTTATCTAAATATGATTCATCCAAGTATATGATGTAAATATGATTCATCTGTGATTCTGTATATGATGTATAAAACTGTCTCCGGATAAGTTGGATTTATCTAAAACTATATAATTAGTACTAACTACAAAATAGAAGAAAGATGATTAAAGTTTTTGCCTAATGGATATGCTGCTGTACTTATGATACACATGTTGGACATGGCAGTTATATGCAAAAAGGACTGCCTGTAAAAAACCTGTGACAATCCACTTCAAATAATTATGCTAGAGGACTGATCACCTACAGCTGCCTACAGATAACCTGTCATCCCATCCAATCTTGTGTAGGATATCTGCACCATGCAAAATAGTAAGGCTCCATCTTGAAGATCACCCACTTCAAAAAATCAGGCTAATCCACACATTAGTTGGGCCACACCAGCATGTTGAGTCAGACGGGCTACCTGATGAATGGACCAGCCTGATTTCTGTGCCATGTGATCTTCATGATGGTCTCCTTTTGCATGATGATGACATCCTACAGTTCTTAGCTATGCTAATGAAAGATGGGACTGCATCACAACTTATTCTACGAGTATAAGTGATCAGTTCTTAGCTATGCTAATATAACTGGAATTGGAACTATTAAGACCTTTCTTGGATGTAACGATTTATTCTATTTCTCATATGTATTGTCTCTTAAGGAATGAAATAAAACATAACATATAACCATTAGCCAAAAGATTTTCCGTGTGCTTCTTTATTACCATAAAAACACTGGACAAGTACTATTCATGATTTCTACCAAAATGAAAATGAAAAAAAAAAACAAAAAAAACAAAACAAAAAACAAAAAGTTACTGGAACTAACCTTTGGGTTGGTGACCAAGAGGTCATCCCCCACTATCTGTACTTTGTCTCCAATCTCACATGTTAACTTGGAGTAATGCTCCCAGTCATCTTGATCAAACGGGTCTTCTATTGATACAATTGGGTAATCAGCCACAAATGATTTGTAGAGATCTTTTAAAGCATTTCCCGATATCTTCTGTGACCCGTCATTGTTCTGCAATGAATGACAACCAAAAAAAAGAAAAAAAATTCATTGGAAGTCAAAGACTGAAACAATACAATATGAATTCAGTTACATGTCATCACACTGTAACTTTTACTTCTGGCCATCAGAGTTGCAAAAAAGAAAAAAAGAAAACATACCTCTTCTTTGAAGTTCAGATCATAGGTTTTATCAGTGCCATAAAATTCAGAAGCAGCAACATCCATTCCGATAACAACCTGTAAGAAAAAAGATGCAAGTTTTTATGGCTTCTGTGTCTCTCTTGAAGAGAAACAAAAATCTTTCAACTTATTTATAAATGCAAACAGAATACCAGAATAAAAAAGACTCACTTTTCCTGTATAGCCTGCTTTGGCAATGGCAGTCTTGAGCAACTCAAGGCCTTCTTTGTTCTCCTGAACTCCCAAGCATGAAAAAACAGAGCAATAAGAGCGTATAAGAGAAAGATGATGTCAATGGTTCATGAGACCATCCACAGTGGCAACTACATCATTAGACTTTAGTATCAATGTTTTAAAACCAAAACAAGAATTGCCCCTTTTTGTGGGTGGTTCGGTCCAGATGGTCAGACACACTAGGTCCATTTTTGTCCGGAAATCTAATTTATTCAAACTAATTAAAAACAGCGATGTAACAGCTAATATGCTGTTAGCCTAGTGGTTAGAGTGTTTGGTTTTTCAAGTATAAGTCTGCTTGAGCTTTGAAAAATGTATTTTAATAAAACAATTACCCCCATAACTGACTGGGTTTTGAGCTGACCCAGACCATTTTGATGGCCGTCTTTAATCGAAACCAGTCAAGCCGCCGGTCCAGTTCAGTTTTAAAACAAGACCGGTAGATGTCAGTAAGCTATCATTTTATTTGCTATTGTGTATGGTTCTTTGGGGTAGATGATAGGTTACATTTGGATGTACTTTAAAGTGTTCATGCAAGCCCATGATCTCAACTAAATTTGTGTGAGATAAAAACAGCCCAATTGATTTTTATCCCAGCCGCATTCTTAATAGAAATCACGGGTCGGGTGCAAATTTAGGGGGCTTCTTCAAATGCATGTCAGAATGGATGCTTCCGTTCTGCTTGGATATCTGATTTAAAATAAGTTTTGGGGACACCTAAATGCTACCGAAATCAATCAACATAATTACTATTTTTTCTCGCATTGACAGAAAAAACCAATGGGCTGGAAGTAGAAAATGAATAAGAACTTATTATTTAATGTTCTTTTTGTGCCTGACCTGAATGTTAGGAGCAAAACCACCTTCATCGCCGACATTGGTTGCATCTTGACCGTATTTCTTCTTGATCACAGCCTGATCATATCATGTTATCAGGACATGATGCAAATAGAATAAGCAAAAGAGCAGATTATGCTCTGAGCAGTGGACATGGACAAGGAATGAGAAGAAAAGAGCATTATTGTAGACCTTCAAATGATGATATACTTCCACGCCCATCTTCATTGCCTCTTTGAAAGAGGAAGCTCCTACGGGAAGGATCATGAACTCCTAAAAACAACAAACTGATCAGAAATGCAATTGAGACGAAACATATTTCAAGAAAATGGATGGAATTTACTGAGAGACCTGCATTGCAAGTTTGTTTCCTGCATGAGAACCTCCATTGATGACATTGAAAGCTGGAACTGGCAGCACCAAGGTTTTGTTACCAGCAAGGTTGGCAATATGCTGCATTACAAATACAACAATTAAACTCCATAAGTCAGAGAGTTTTAAAAAGATCTCATACCTATGATTATGTTTACTCCACCAATTCATCGATCCAAACATTCTTCACTGATGTTTGACAAATTTTCTAATGGCATCGGCCCATATTAATAGCAAGCAAACATTTGGCGGTAGTGGTATGAGTGGAAATTTAACTGTGTTTGGATGCACAAGTGAATTGAATTAAGAACCTTCTGTTGATCAAGAGGAAATAACCAATCAAAATGAGGAAATGGACCTCAAATTGCACTTACTTTCGTGGGTTCAACTCTAGTTTATGGGAATTGCCAAAGATAATTGAGTTGAACTCATTTTAATAGCTACCCTTAAATAGACCATGATCAGTTTGGGTCTTCTTAGGGTGCGTAGTATTACCCAAATTGCATTATGGGTATTCAGATGCTTTGTGAGAAAATAATAATTTCATTGTCAAGGATATGGTTTTGCCACCTTTTCCACCCAAATTGTGACCCATTGGATTTCAGGCCAGCCCTTTCCACGCTGACACCTTTTTTATTGTGGGCCCAACAGATACCCTAGCCTGACCTGACATGGACTGGATATGGCTATAGTTAAATGGCTGAGGGTTCAGGTTTGGGTATTAATTTGAGCCCGATTAATAATTGGTCCAGGTGTTGGTGTTACTCATATCCAGAACCAACCCACACCCAATTACAATATATATTAAAAATTTATACATATGGCCAATACTCCAATTAATTTGTAATAAGTTATTGCCAATCCATAATCACAATTAACAAATTTTTTAATTCACAAAATTAGGTAAGAAAAAAAAAAGAGGGTGGTTCCTCTACAATGTGATGTAGGATGCCCTAATTATGATGCATGCTTAAGAACTCATATAATCCAGCGGAAATAAAAGGCAATAATAATAATAAAATCTAGCAGCAATCATCATGAACTAAGAAAATCACAAGGAAACATACAATGGAATGGGCCATTCATCACAACCATGAAGTATGATATTCAATTATCACTATGGTTGGATCTGACGAGGGATGGAACCTCCCGATCTTGCATGGCTATAACCCAATCACTTAAGAGGAATCTCTAATCCAAGAAATCAAGAGATTTTGGATTAGGGATTTGAAAATCTGAAAGCTTAGGGTTTAGGATCAAAAATCAGATTTTAGGATTGTGGTTAGCAAAACAAATAGGTTAGGGAACAATAGAATTACTGGAAGAAGGATTGGAGGGACATAAGAAGCAAGTAGAAGAAAGAGGGATCAAGGAAGAAGAAACATCACCATGAGAGAGACAAGAGGAAGGAGGCAACCAAAAGGTTTGCTTTAATCAATAATCAATAATTAAATTCGAGTTTAGGGCTTTAGCCCTTTTAAATAAGCAAATAAAGACAGAAAAGTACTAAAATACCCATAAAACTAAGCAAAACGCGTAAATAACAAAAGTGCGGGAAAGTTCGGGCGCTCGGTCGAGCGCCCCGAGCTGTTGCCCGAAGTCGTCCGAAAACCTTCAGAGAGGTTCGGGCGCTCGGCAGATAAAGTTTGGGCGCCTGATCGGGCGCCCGAAATCTTCAGTTCTTCGGTCTTTTTCCCCTTTCTTCCTTCACATGTGTCTTCCCTGAGTGGGGTCTTCTATGTGTCCAATCACATGTAAAGGGTCTTTAGCTCCTCAATAATCACCCATCCACAAGGACGGTACTTGTGGTTGGCACTTTCTTCGTTGGTACACCTTGAATGCTTTTGTGTCCACATCACAATGTTAAGCTTGTTCTACAACTACAACATTGTATGGGGCCACTACATGTCACCCAACAGGGTTGCCCCACCATAAAAGTAGGGCACCGAAAATTTCAAGCTGATCCAACCACCATGTGGGCCACAAATGGATTTGGAGGTTTTTAACTGGTTTCCCACCTGATGATTGGCTTAGTCTTGATTTTTGGGGCATCCCAGTATCATGACGAGGATCACTTGATTCATGGGTTGAATTGAATGCCCTGCATACAAAGTACCTCAAAAAGGAGGTGGAGTGGAAGAGAGAAACTTTGATAATATGACAAAGTGTGGCGGATGGTGATTGTTATGCAGCAATAGTTCATAGTGATGGTGCTACATGTGTGGATAGATATGGTAATATCAAAACATAAATTGGTACCTGATACACTAATGGGTACAGGCATGGATGGCCATTTTAGGCCCAACATGGGTATGGGTGCATTACCTAGTGGCGGGTATGGGCATGGGGTATCCTAAACCCGATCCAAACCCGGCTCATTGTAACCCCTAGTCCTGCCTATTTAGGGACATCCAATGTGCACCTGACCAATGCATATCGCTGATGTATACAGTTCTCACTGGGGAGGTGTATGCAAGGTAACACTCACTGATCCTCAAATGCAATTCCGATAGATGAACTACAAATCTACAATGTTCAATCATTTGTTTCCAATTACAATGCAAATGAGAGTTTATTTTCAAGTTTATCTCTTCTAGATAAGCATAATTGCCAGCTTGGAATTTAAAATCACCAGAAGAGAATTCTAAAAGCAAAAAAAAAAAGAAAAAGAAAAAAAAGATGTGTTATATACCTTGTAAAGGGGGATCTTCTTTACACTAGCCCCTGCTTTGCAAACAGCAAGAGACACAGCTAGTATAGCATTCGCACCAAGCTGGAAAAATTACAAACAAAAATTGGATGAATGTCTTGTCGGCATTGGTTTAAATAGCAGTTTAGGAGTGTGACAAACCCCGAATGGGTTGGAGTCATTTTTTACCCTATCTGGTTTTGGGATGTGACCTGCTTAATGACTCAATTTGTTCTCCAACAATACCGATTCGGCTGGGATTCGGACAATATTAAAACCATGTGATTGAAAGGCAAAAGACAGTAAAAAGAGCCTCGACATGCTCAAATACCTTTTGTTTGCACCAACCCCACTCATTTACAGTTCCATCAAGTTGTTGCACCATGAAGTTATCGATACTAGTCTGCTCTGTTGGATCCTGTAAAGCATCAGATAATAGTAAGCAATGCTTGAGAACTTGCTGATCACATCAGTATTTGGCTGAATTGACTCGGTTTGGCTGGGCCAAGAACCGAGTTTGAAACTATACTTTAGATACTATTGGAAAGTATTCCATTGACTTGGCCAAATTGAAATCACGAGTTTAGAGTCACGTTTCCAACTCATTTAGTCTGAATTTCAGGATATTGATGGCGGTGAAAATATATATTAGAATCAGAATGAACAGATGTGGTACCTTTCCAATCAATGCAGGTCCAATGATCGAATTAACATTTGCTACGGCCTGCATTTGTAAATAGATTAAAAAAGTTAGAAAACTATAATCGAATTCTGGATAATGCAACTCCAAGAAATATCTATATGATCTGCAAATATCATACAAATCTGTGTGAGAAATGTTACAGCCCTTCCAAACAGGCCTTCCAAGCTTTATGTTAGCTGAGCTGTGACCAGCCAACATGCAAACTTGCATGTATGGGGTAGCCACGCATGTACAAATCAGGCCAACTGACACTTCACATGGCCATGTACCATAAGAAATGGACGGTTACCAGTCACCTGCATTCAACATACATGAGTGGCCTGCTCAATGAATAGACCTGCCTGAATTTTTGGATGTATAATCTACACTGGGTCCCACCTGACACGTGGCTTAGATTTCCTGCACACATGCCAGGTTGGCACGTGTAGCTGCCGTGGAGGTGAATTGAGCAGATTGTTCCAGATATCATTGAAAGAAGCTGAGAATAGCTATTTTTGTGCTTTCAATTATTCTGCCGGAACAAAGACTAACCTTTGATACACCTTTTCCGAGGTAATCTGCCCCTCCATCTCGCAATTCCAGAGCTTCATAAATTCCTGAAAACAGAAGAACGCAAGAAACAACCATATATCATGTCATTTATTAACCAGTTTTTGACAAGAAACCATTCTAACTGTCTTGGTGAGATGTTTACTCTGGTTGGACTGGCCATATAAAATTTTAGATGTAGAATGGGGGTTGAACATGTGACCTATGGCTTAGAAACAACATAATAGTTTGAAATCCCAAAAATCTGTCCATAGTCGCTTAAAACAAAGCCTTGACTGAGTCTTCACTAGACTCGATATTTTAATAATCAAACTAAAAACATTTTAAAATAGTTATCACTCAAAAGAAAATATAATAGCTAAAATAATCACTTTCTTCATGGAGGTCATCAGTTCGAGACTCAACAAGCATTTTTAACTTTTTATTAACAAATAAGCAAAGTTACTTGGTTTGAGTTGCCACTGAGTTGCATTGAGTTGCCGACTCTGTGATTCTTGGTGATTGAGGACTGAGTTGCATTTACCATTGAGTTTCCAAGTGGTTTGGCTTGAAATCTTACCCGTTGGAGTTGACTTGGTCGAGTTTCAAGTTGAGTCAGTGAGTTTCAGAACTATGAAATTAAATGTCCTATCCAGTGTTGGACTACCCGCCGACCAAATGGCAGACAGAACAGGTTCTATTACATTGGCTAGAAAAGATATGACATTAACATACTGTGGCTTTTCCATTGATAACATATACATTGAAGAATAATAACCAAGGAATGTAGGAGGCGGGAGCAGATTTGATATGGAAATTCTTACTAATAAGGACACTGCTTACCCCAAATAGTTGTATATGCTCCACATCATATGTTAGATGTGATACTGATAGTGGTACCAGATTCTCTTAGGATGTCTGTAGTTATCTACTTGGGGGTACGGCACATGCAATGCACATGGAGTAGGGGAGAGAATGACAAAAGAGTAGAGATGGATGTAGGGTAAGGGTGCGGCTACATGCAACTACGCACAGAGAAAAAGAGGGTTCCAAAATGGTTTCACCACGGCAGGTCGCTCTAGTTTTAGATCTGCCCAGTTCTTGGTATGATGTCCTAACATGAGCCAGTGAAGTCGTCATAGTGGGCCCCAAGGAGCCCTCATTGCATACTCCCTAAAACGACAGTCTGTGCAGGCTACACGCAAGAGGAGGAAGAACAGGCTACTCGCATGAATGGATCAAAATGACAAAATGCCCTGAGTTGAAGGACCAAACACATCTCTTTTTCCCTTTAAAATCAGAAGTTATGTCCTCCCTCAAACTAATTGGCCAAATGTTACTCGCGTTATATAGTAGAGACAAATTGAAGACGAAATATCATATACAGCTGTAGCACTCGTAAGTTATAAAGCCGTTGCGTTCTTTCCTGGTGATGTGTCACATTTGTACAACACACAAGCCATGCAAGAAGTGGCCCCCAACATGAAGATAACTCAACAATAATCCACTCATTAGGCAGGCCACACCATTGGAATCAATAGAAGACCGATAATCTGACCCAACTTATAGGTGTGGCCAGCCAGATGAGTGGATTGGCCTGATTTCTTCACCTGGTGATCTCATGGGCTCTAGCCCATCTCTTGCACAACTTGCATGTTGTACAAATGTGATGCCTTGGCCGGAACGGAAATACGTGATCATTGCGGAACCTCGTAACTGACTCCTACTGTTTTAGGTTCATTATTATAAGAATGAGTGCTATCAATTGTTTTCCTTTACACTCTTTCCATTTTGAAATTGAACTAGTACAATAACATACTATTTCAATTCCAAAAAAATGGAAAATTATTGAAGCATATCGAACGAGGTGGGTGCAAGATATTGATTTCCATTTTTTTAAATCCTAAAAATTTTCTTATATTCTTATCACACACGTGTACATGCACATGCATAGTAAAACACATGAATGTTGTAAAATATATGTTGGTATCGTGGCCATGGAAGGCCTTTTAGCCAACATTCTTCATAACAGTTGTATGTTGAAAGATCTTATTGGTAATGGTCATACATAATAAAGGAGGTGATTAAAGAGCCTCTAATTGCAATCATGGGTAGACCTAATGAGCAGTTGAAAATTTTCATTTTAAATTGGGCTTTTGGAAACACAGGAATGTAACTTAGAAAAGTAATCCGAAAAAATCATCACGTGGGAGGGGCTCTTTTGTGAATCCAATTGCAATTAGTGACAGCCATTCTCTTGGTGCTTACTTTTCAATATGTTACTATCAAAATTTTATAAACGTTGATATTTCGAATTTTGAATACTGGAAAGATAAGCAAACAATGACATAATTAGCTAAAACCAAAATAAATAAATAAATAGAATGCATCAGCTGTTTCAGGGAAAAAACCATAGAAACAAATGATGAAGTCATTCTTTTAAGACGTGCAATTTAACGATGATGAAAGTGCCATGATCAGGTCCTCAGAGTTGGCAATCTTACCCGTTGATGCACCACTTGGAACTGCAGCTCTAGACAATGTACCATCTGATAGAGTAATATCCACCTACACAATTCTCTTCCAAATAAGAATCAATTTTATTTTAAAAAAATTGAGAAACAGAGAATGCTTGTAAAGAGGAAAAATAAATTCAATGACACACAAAAGAAGAGTAATTATAGGATTCATACATATCCACTGGAGATGTGATATGTATGTGCTAATCCTAACTGTTCTTACTGTGGGGCACACTAAATGGAGCATGGGCTGAAAAATTCACAGTGACTGCCTGATACCAACCATCTGATTTTACTTTTCTACTACTATCTGCTTGATGGGCCACCGATTGGATGATTAGGATCATCTCGATGTATCTAGGATCACCTCACATGTACAGTGTCTGTGGGCGCATGTGACCCACCACCTGGGAGACTGAGTAGGATCATATTCAGGTAACCATCCACATACATGAGATGAATGAGCATCAATACAAACTGTTCATACTACAGGCCCACTCTGGATGGATCATGGCCTGAAATTCATAGCAACTGCGTGATACGAACTGATTTTTCTCATTCTGTTTCATCACCCAGGCGACTGAATCAATGATTCAATGAGTTGCCCTTTTACTTGACCGAGAAATAAAAAGTAAGAAATGCCAAGAAAGCTGTTTTACCTACCTTTGCATGAAAGGTAAGATTGTTTTTCGGAATGTTGCAGAAACACAATGGGACCTAGATGGAATGATTTGGATCATCATGCAGTGGGGTAGATAGGGCGAATCAATCTCTTTGGCACCCTCATAAAAATAGAAGAAATACACAACACTCCTTCCAAAAATCTATATGGTACCATTCGAGCTTTCATACAAGCAGCCAGTAGTTCAGTGATCCAAACCACTGGCACTATGGGCACACTTTCAGATGTCCTATGCCCCAAAAATCGAACAAATGGAATAATCTTAACCATGGTATTTGCCGTAACAGCTGTTACAGGATCGTTATGCCTGTTACAGGGCTGCAACAGGCCATTACGGGCTGTTTTTTCCATAACAACCATTATAACCCCATAACACATAACAGCCGTTACATAACTGTTCTTGCAGTGTTGGATTCGGCCGTTACATAATGCCCAGTGATGAGGTGGTGAGAGTAGCGGTTGTATTTGACTGCAGTGTTGGATCCTTCAACATATCTCGGCCTTCCTTTATGTATTGGAAAACCGAGAAAGCATCTTTGGGACAAGGTGATAGAACAGGTCGAGAGGAAGCTTTTACAATGGAAGAGTCGGCATCTTTCTTTGGGCGGCCATTTGATGTTGATTAAAGTGGCCTTATAGAACATGCCCCTCTACTTCAAGTCTCTTTTCAGGTGCCCATGATCTATCCTTGATAGATTGGAAAAGCTAACGCAGGAGGAAAAACGAAAATTTCATCTTCTAAGAGTCTTGGATGCTATGAATTTAGCTTTACTAGAGATATGGACGTGGGGAGATTGTGGAGGGAAGTATTTGCTAGCGAGTAGCAAGTATAGAATGCATGATGGGGGGATGGTGGGTGAAGGATTCTTCTCATTGTAGGGCATAAGGTTTATAGAAAGCAGTCTTCTTATTGGCTCCTAAGTATAAGAGGAAGTGTCATTCTCCTTTGGTGATAGTAGGCGTATTCACTTTTGGGAGGATGCATGTGCAAAGGAAGATCACTTCAAGCAGAGTTCGTGAGGTTAGTTCACCTCACTCAGAAAAGGAATATAACAGTAGTTCGTTATTTTTCCTTGAATGGAGGTGTGACGGTTTGGTTTCCCCCATATCGCAGGGATCTCTTGGATGAAGAAGTAGATGACTTTATAAGTCTCCTGGATAACTTTAAATGTTGTAATTCCAATGTAGGTGAAACTGATGTCTTGGTGTGGTATGTTCACAAGTCGAGCAAGTTCTTGGTTCGCTCATTTTACAATATGCTTATGAAGCCATTGTCGATAGAAAGAGGTCTCACAACTACTACTTTGGCTCTACGGTGCCCTTTCCTAGGTAGTAGCGTTTGTCTAGTTGGCAGGTAGGAAGAGAGAGCTCATTGTCAACAATCTCAAAAGAAGGTCCATATGGTTCTCCCCAACATCTATGTGATGTGTACAAATGACGCCAAATTGATTGATCACCTTTTTTCTCCATTGATCATTTGCTAGGAAGGTGTAGTAGAGCTTCTTTGCCCTCTTAAACATGCATTGGGTTATGTCAGGATCCATTGAAGATTTTCTATCGTCATGGCATGATGGTGTAGTTGGGAAGGATGAAAAGGTGGTTTGGCAGCTATCTTGATGGCAGCTCTAGACCCCACCTTTCCACTATAGGCTCTCTCTGTTTTCTTTTTTCTTTTTTTTCAAACACACCCACACAGACCACATGGGTACTTGAATCCATGACCTCAGCGTTGAAACCCACAGGCTCTACCACTGAGCCATAAGTAAACGCGCTCAATTTGAACTAGTACACCCTCCAGATCGATTGTTTAACCCTCCATTTGGACTAGCATACACGATATCATCTACAAAGTCTATCAATTCCCAAAGGAGGGCTACCATTTCTAGATGGAGCTTCTACCAATCAAACAGTGGGTCAAAGTAGTCAAAATGGAGGGTGTATATTACCATTGGAGGGACTATCAGTCGAATGTAATTGTATAACAGTCCAACAAGAGGGTCTATTATTCCCAAAAGATGGGGCCTACTACTCCAAATGGAGGCTCTACCACTCCATATGTAGCCTCTACCAGTCCAAAATACAGGGTCTAAAAAGTCCGCAGGGAAGATATAGGGCTTACCACCAGTCCATAAACCAGTACTGGGGATTGATCTCCCACCATTGAAAACACATATTAGGGCACACATAAGTTTTGGATCAGGCTTATATCTGTGCCTTCTCCTCATACTGGTGGGAATGACCTAATGAACGGATCAGATGGCATATAAACATTACGGTGGGTCCACGAAGGTTCCATCCCCACCATTTCCTGTGGTGTGGCCTACTTTGAGTTTGGGACCTGCCTCATCGTTTGGCTCACATCACGGAAGAGTCACCGCGATGATCCTGACCATCCGATCAAAGACTTTTACGGACTGGATAAAAGTGATTTTCTGAACCGTTCACTCAGAATCCGCTAACTCCGTTTGGATGGCTGCATTTTTGGGCAACTCGGGTCCAAAGTCTGTACAAATCGGGCTTCCAGTTTCGGACTCGGATTGCGTAGTAGTGCAGTGTGTTGACGTGGCAAGGTTGTGGGCCCCACCATGATGTGATTGTTATATCCACACCGTCCATCCATTTCGTGAGATCATTTTAGGCAAGAGCTAAAAAAAATGAGGGCAGATCTAAAGATAATTCACTTTTGTGGCCCTCGAGATGTTTCTAACGGTGGGTCTCACTGTAGTGTGGTCCACTTGAGCTTTGGATCTGCCTCATTTTTGGGCTCATGCCCTAAACTGACCTGGCAAAATGGACGGAGGATGTCGATATAACACATACATCATGGTGGGGCCCACATAACTTTGCCACGTAAACACACCACCGGATCATTGATCTAATGAGCAAAGCCGCCAATGGGTCATGCCTCAAAAGCCTCTTGGATCTGAAGATCCTAATCATCCAATATATGCTCTTGCTTCTGATCGAATGTGGATTCCACCGTGGAGATTTCTGAAGCAGCTTCACATCCACTGTGGGGCCCATGAAATCGATGGTCTAGATGACACAGCCATGGGATCCGCAACACAAAACTGAGGACCCGATAACGTATTATTACGATGAAAATACCGACTGCTTTTGAAAGTAAAAACAAAACAAAACCCTTTTTTTCTCTAATCACATGACTAAAGAAGAAAATCCACAAGCTATGAGATATAAATAAGGAACGCCAGAGATAGACGAACCTCGACCGTTGGATTCCCACGGCTGTCGAAGATCTGCCTTGCTTTAACGGACTGGATCGTGGCCATCGTGTCTTCGGTTTAGATCGGCTAAGAAATGAGAGAAGGGTGTTAAATGCGCCTCCTTGTCGGGTTTCTAAGAGTTGCAAATGAGGTTTTAGAGGATCGCCTATTTGTAGTGGAAGAGTTGCTGACGTGGCGTTTTAGAAACCGTCGGATGTGTTCGAAAGCCAATGGGCGGCTATTCGCCGTTGTAATCTCCGTGCCGCTTGTTTTATGTTTTAATTGAGGCATGGAAGGGCGCGGATCTCCTGCGGAAGCCTTGCGTAGGAAGTTCCAGCGCTGGAACCAAGGTGGGGCCCAAAGTGATTTTTTTAATGAATCCACCCCGTCCATCCGTTTTGGGAGCTCATTTTTGGACATGACAACAAAAATGAACCGGATCCAAGACTCAACTGGGCCGAAAACGTGAAAATTGAACGTCCACAGTTGAAATATTTGTGGAGCCATAGGAGTTTCGAATCAGGATAATATTTGTGCTTCCAGTTCATCCCAGTATTAGTAACGTTATGAACGGTATGGATGTCATATAAATATCACTGTGGACCCAGAAAGGTTTCAATGGTAGTAATTTACCTACCCATCTTTTCCTTTATTCCGGCACACTTGAGTCTTGTATCCGGTTCATTTTTGTTGTCATATACTTAAAATGAGCTCCAAAAACGGATGGACGGCGTGGATTTATCAAAAAACACCGCTTTGAGCCCCACCTTTGGCAGGCGCCCGGTATGGAAACGTCGCGAGCCGGGCTCCACTCGTGGAAAAATATCAGTTCGGGGACGGAACTGGATTTGCATCCTGCCACCGGTGCAGGCAGAGGATATGTGGGGCCCACCATATGTTTTATCCACATCGTCTATCTATTTTTTTTTTTTATTATTTTAGGGAATGTGACAAAAAAATTAAGCAGATCAAAGACTTAAGTGGACCACAGAGTGGGGATTGAACGTCTATCATTAAAAACTTCTTGGTTGCCCCATTAGTTTTGATCAAGCTGATATTTTTGTTTTCCCTTCATCCGAATCTATATGACCTTATGATCAGGATGGATGAAAAATAAACATGACGGTGGGCCTTAGGAAGGTTTTAATGGTCGGCTTCATTATCACTGCTGAGTCCTGTGGTGTGGTCCACTTGAGCCTTGAATCTGCATCATTTTTTGCCTCATGCGGTAAAATGACCTGGAAAAATGGATGAACCGCGTGGATAAAGCTCATACATCAAAGTGGACCCCACATATCCCCTACTCGGACCGAGTCCATGCGGGGGCAAGACGCAAACAGTGCAGCCCCGTTTACACGACATCTGATCCGTACACATGGTGGGAGCGGATTAGCTGAGGCTCGTTTAACAGCTTAGTGGGTTAGACCGTGACCGTGGAGCCCATCAACCCGTCCATCAGTTTTTCAGCTCATTTTAGGGCATGGTCCAAAAATAAAAGAGATTCAAATCTCAAGTGGACCACACAAAAAATAGACGGCTTAGATAAGATCTTCTGGCCATCTTATTGAATGCACAAGTGTGGTTCACCTGATAAGTGGACCACGATGATTTATAAGATTAGGCGATCTTCCTAAGTAGGACCCACCGTATGTAGGGCTCGGATCTCCTAGCACGTGCCCTGCTGGAACTGCAAACAGGTTGGTAGTCTGCAGAGTTTCAACAGGGTCTTGGTTTCGAAACCCATCGTTGGTGTACCCATGACTGGGTGGGTGATTTGTATGACTGATATCACCTCTTAATAATAATAATAATAATAATAATAGCAGTAGGAATGATCTACTATTATTAAGAATAATAATAATAATAGTAGCAGTAGGAATGATCTACTACTACCGATGGTAGGTTACCTTAACGTACAACCCCTGTTACAATTGCCTACGGGGCAAGTGTGTATTGAGTCATGAATTTGCAAAGGATCGGCCCCCCTATGAAAAAATAGGCAGGTCAGTTGGGCCAGGCGTGTATGTTGATTAAAACCGTCCATTGTTTTGGATCAGGTGTTACCGGGTGATGACACGGTAGTGGGGGCCGCTTTGATTCATATGTTCTATATCAACTCCGTCCATCAGTTTATCCAGCTAATTTTAGGAAATGGTTCCAAAAATGAAACAGAACCAAGTCTCAGGTGGGCCACACAACAGGAAATAGTGGTCACTGACCGTTAAAAACATTATGTGGCCCACAAAACATTTTGAATCAAGCTGTTATTTGTGTTTTCCTTCATCCAGGTCTGTGTGAACTTATCAACAGGTTGGATGGAAAATAAATGTTACGAGTGGACTCTAAGAAGTTTTTAATGGTGGTCGTTAGATGATCACTATTTCTTGTGCTGTGGTCCACCTGAGATTTGAATCTACTCCATTTTTTTAGATATGCTCTGAAATGATCTGAAAAATCGTATGGACAGCGTGGATATATACGTCGAGGTGGGACCTGGCTGAATCCGCAGCCGGATTGGGAGTTGTCGTACACACTCGACGGGTTGATGAAACTATGGATTTCAGACTAAGTGAAGATGGCCTCGTTTCAGCACTGAGGTCATGGAGCCCGGATTAGGGAATGCCTGAGCCTGTCCCGAGCTCAGGACAGGCCCTACGTGGCACCAACGTGTCACATTTATATTGGTGCAGGCCACATTGTCAGAGGTGACCTGCCACGTCAGCAAGCCCGACGCAGTCATGTCACGCCTCCTCTCCCCAATGTAGGGCTTTCAATGGGTCGGATCTGGATCGGATCCAGTTGGATCCGGCTCCAAGTCCGTATATCTGTAGACGGATTCGGATCCGACTCGGATCCAAAGGGTGATATCCATATCCGATCCATTTATAAATTGTTAGATCCATTTCCGATCCAAAATCCGTATAACCATCCGATTCAGGTCGGATCTAGGTCCGAATCCACCCCATTACAAATCTTAAAAAATATATGATATAAAATATATAATATAATATATTTAATTTAGTAGAAAAATGATGCAAATCCTATTATTTACCATGGTATGGCCGACATGGCCTAAAATAATTTGTAAAACAGATGGCCAGCATGAATATAACATCTACGGTAAGGTGACAATGAGTCAGATCTTAATCGGATTCGGATCGAACTCGGATATGTTCCTGTGAATCCATATCCGCTCCATTTAAGTAATCAGACCTATTTTAAGATCCAAATCCGGTCCATTTAACTAATCGGACCTATTTTAAAATCCAAATCCGCATTATATGGATTCGGAGCGAATCGGATCTCGGATCTGACCCGCTCCATTGAGAGCCCTACCCCAATGCCTACACGCCACGTACCGGCCTGTCCTAAGCTCGGGACAGGCTCGGGAAGTACCTAATCCGCTTCCAAGGTCATGGCATATCTGGCTAACATTGTGATGCGACTACCAGGGGTGGGTTGGGTGTACTAACCAAAAAAAACTATGGATTTGAAGCTCCCGATGGAGCATGGAACGTAACATAAAAAACAAAAAAAAAAACTATGGATTTGAAGCTCCCGATGGAGCATGGAACGTAACATAATAGAGCATCTCTCCATTGCACACATGGAACAATGATGCATAGATCAAGACCATCCATAAGTTTCCCTCGCTGTCGATGGTTAATGTTTAAAAAAAAACTAAAATTATATCATCCTAGCCATCTGATCGGTGTTCTTTAAGAAGACAGTAGGAACAAAAATAGTTAACGATCCACATTAAATGTGGGAAGTTGAAGAAAAGTAGTGACTAAGATCTTCCACTAACTCTGACTGCCTAGGAATAGATTGATCGATGACAGCGTCGGCTACGGGCGCGGATCAGCTAGTCCCACTGGGACTAGCATAAGGGGTGGTTTCAAATTTCTATTGGCCCCACCATGATGTATGCGTTTTATCGATGCCCGTCCATCCATTTTTCGGTCTTCATTTAAGGGACGAGCCCAAAAATGAGACAAATCCAAATCTCAGTGGATCACACCACTAGAAAACAGTGGGAATTTAACGTCCACCATTAAAATCTTCCTAGGGCCCATTGTAATGTTTATTTTCCATTTAAGAATGTTTATTTTCTCGAACCTCTTGATAAGGTCACATAGACATAGATAAAGGGAAAAAACAAATATCAGCTTGATATCAAACTTCTATGGCAAAAAAAAAGGTTTCAACGGTGGACGTCCGATCCCCACTGTTTTCCTGTGGTGTGGTCTACCTGAGATTTGGATCTGTTTCGTTTTTAGGATCTTGCCTTAAAATAAGACCTAAAAATGGATGGACGGCATGGATAAAACACATACATCATGGTGGGGCCCACAGAGATTTGAAACCACCCCTTATGCTAGTCCCAGTGGGACTAGCTGATCCGCGCCCGTCGGCTACAAGGACGATCTCGCATATATATCATTCTGCCACGTGTACTGCAGAGATTGGCTCTCCCGTACATCTCCGATGAATCGAGCCTAATGATTATTAAAGGTGATTATTCCCCTAGCTTTCACGCGTGGAATCGGACCACAGCATGCGCAAGAGTATAAAATTGTACAATTTTAAAATTAAAAAAAAAAAAAAAAACAATCCTACAAATTTACCAAGTCTAGTCGCTCAGGATCCCCAGCCTGCTTGCTGCCGCATGCAGCGACGGTCCAGTGACCGTGACAGTCCACCTCTTTGGCTGTTTTTTAATCACCTGTTGTTCCAGAGATTTATACGATGGATCTCGATGGATGGCTGAGATCAGCCCCATAACTTTCAAACTACACGTAGGATTTTTCTTTGTCCGCTGGATGTGCAAAATGAAGGTGAGTAGGTAGGGAAGGAGTTGTTGTGTGGCGGTGTGCCAGGACCTCTAATGCCTATCCAAGAACAACGATAATTAGAGTTTGAAGGCTAAGATTTTTTATACCTTTGAGAATTGATCCTAGTCCCGTTTATAAGACCTAAGAGGCGGTTATGTAGAGTTGAATCCTCTTATGATACACTGGTAGCATCCCAGTTTTAGTAGGATTATATCTCTTGACTACGTTAGAGAGATCCTACTTGGAATATAAATACATCTTACGATATTCAGTACCGTTGAACGCCCTTAGGTGGTCGGTATTGCGAAACATCCTTAGGTGGTCATCGCTCCCAATGGAGCACATCTCTTGGGCGGAGTGTTGTTGACAAGTCCTTAGTAATTGGTCTTAGCTGACAACCGAGCCTTGTCTTATCAATAGCTGGGCGTTGAGGTTATTACAAGTCATCGTTGTAGGGTCCTTGACCTACTCCATGCCAAGGACGATTACATAGGTTTTCAAGAATGGGCTTCCTCGCATATGTGGGTCGTGGACCAGCCCAGATTATCCCCATAATAGTTGCCCCCTACTCTCAAGGACGAGCATGCAAGGGCTCAGGAGTATGGTACCTATGGGACAAGCTGATCCTGGCGATTCAAAAATCTGTGTATATCTGCTAGGTATAAAGTGGGATACGAGGGAATTAATGGTGGGATCCGTGGAATGATTTTGCGGGTTCGAATTTCGAAGAGTTACCATCATTCTCTATATGGCGTATCAAACTGTCTAATCCTTGGATGAATGGGCACTCGACGCATGGTGACGGCTTCATCAAGTGAGATGACACATTTATTGTTCACCGTCTCTCGTCGTGACACATGGTAGCAGTTTCAATTCAGCGAGGTGTCACACCTCGTGCGAACAAACCCCACAATGCCACGTGGATGGGCTTGGTAGTCGAGACGTCACTTCTCTGCCTAAGGCACTTTGTAACACATGGCGCCGTATAAACAGTGGTACGGTGTGAGAATGGTTTATAAACACCTCTTTCCTTCTCCCTTCTCTTACTTCTACTTTTGTGATAGACCCAGACTCTGTCAGATTTTCGCTACTATTGGGCCTTAGCTATTTTTCGTTATTGAGTCCTGTTGATCTTCTGAGCGTTCGTGCAAGGGTTATTAGTACAATTCCCTCTATTTGTTCTTCTTTTCATTCTTCCTTCCTCCTTTTACTTGCATCTGCCTCTGTCCCGTTTCATGGACGGAGAGTGGTCCAACAAGTCTTCGAATTCGGATGAAGCTACAGTTGTTGTTTTGGGGGAACATGGCCGCAAGGTTGAGTCTCCCCCTGCGGGGCCGGCCTCCGAGCATGCAGAGGAAGCTCCGAAGGATGAGGAGGTGAAGTATGAAGGTCCGAGTACTTCCACTTTCACATACCTCGCGGATGGTTTTATGTCCAGGTTGTCGTTTTCCGATCTAGAATCCTTTAAGTAAGAGTATCATATCCTGAACTCGGTAAGTTTTTTAGTGCCTTGAGTGGATGAAATTTCGAGTCAACCTCTTAATGGGGAGGTTGCACTCTATACTATTTTCTTTGAATGTGGCCTATGTCTACACCTTCTCCCTGTAGTGAGAGAGGTACTTGGTCGTCTTTATTTGACCCCTGGGCAGTTGCAACCCAACTCTTGGAGGACCCTGTTAGGCTGCTACATGCTGTGGTGGCTTGTTGGTAATAACGAGCTCTCTTATCATTTTTTAGTTAAGCCTAATCCCAGTCCCGCCCACGACTGGTACTTCTTGGTTGGGTAAGGGTGACCCGATAGTAGTTGGGCTCCCGTCATCGAATAAAGATTGGAAGGACCGGTGGTTCTTCACCTCAAGGGATTGGGATTCACCAACGTCAGAGATGGAGGGCGCAAGATTTTAAGTCCCGACCGTCTTTGCTTTGCCAGGTTGAATGCTCTTCCGAGCACTTGTACTTCCTTTTTATCGCTTTAACCTTGTCGTTGTAACTGAAGTCGGGTGCTTGTGCTTGCAGGTCATCCTAAGAAGCAACCTCGCCTGTCAAAGAGCTTGCTCCGACAAGTAGAGGTTATTAGGAACATTTCTGCTAAGGACTGGTCGCTACAAAATCTCTTTTCTGCCGAGAACCTTCTGAGGGCTGGCATTACTCCCAAGGTTAATGTTGCCTCTATTGGTAGGACTTTGAATTCCTTTCTTCTGCTTGAAATTCTTTTTTCCTTTAGTAGTTAGGTGAGTGTCTTGCTCTAACTCCTTGTTACTTTGTTCAGAGACGTCTGGTAGGAGGAAGAGAGGTCTCCATGTTGATGTTGAGTAACGAGCTACTCAAGCTTGGCCATCTCAAAAGAAGAAGACAACTGAGCAGAGAATTAGGGAGGGGCCCGGGACTACACCTGGGCTCCCTCATTCCTTTGTCTGTGGGACTGGCTAGATCCCCGACTCAAGGACTGGTCAGCCTTCGGATATGCGGGCTCGAAAGCCCACGCTTCAGGGGGTTGTTCATGCTCTTGTAAGTACACCATAGCGGGGTTGTTGCTACTGTGGCAGCTACATCTGTCGCTCCTGCGCAAGAGCAGGCAACCGTGGCGGAGGATGATGGTTCTGTGAGAGTGGGTCCTTCGCTAAGGATGGAGGCAAGGACCCCTAGGGGTGGTGGGGCCCCGAGGAGGGAAAGTGCGGGGGTCCCCAGCCGATGCTGGGCCAGGGACATCTTCAAGGAGGGAGTCATGCTTTAAAGACTGAGTGCATGCATTAGAGACGCATGCTCGCTTGTCGCCACATCTAGAGGAGGATATGAACGACCTCCTCAACATACGGGTGCCCCGAGCTTACGGAATTTATGATCGACCACAGTCTTCGGGTAAGATCATTGTGTTTGTCCTTTTTTAGATTCCGTCAAAGTTTTTTGTTGCTGATCTTTAGTTGCTCATTCTTGTAGGGGATTATGGGGTCATTCCTCATCTTTCAGTTGAGGGCAAAGAGCGTGGACGTCGAGAAGACCTCTGTTGTGCTTAAGGCTGACCTCTTGGTTGAGTGCCAGTTATCCAACCTTTGGGAGTTGGTAGAGACGACGAGGGCAGAGAAGTCTCTTGCCAATGAGCTCGTGAAAGCTCATGAGGACCATCAGGAGGAGCTCAGCAGCAATACAGTGGAAAGGGATTCACTGGCTAAGGCTCTCCAAAAGGCCCAAGATGAGCACCAAGCTACATTAGGCGAGGTTTTAAAGGAGCTAATGGGGAGCGGTTAGCGAGGTTGCGTGCCGAGGAGGCTAAGGCCAAAACTAAAGAGGCTAGGGCTGTAATATTTTTTAAATTTATTTAAAAATTTCTAAAAAATTATTTTAATTAATTATCATACATTTACATTTGATTTGCGAATAGTGGGACATCTGTAGAAGATCCGATAAATGACCCTTTATTAAAGTTGCTAAGAATGACCCCATTAACAACATATAAGGATTAGATACCGTTAAACTCGCATTTTTTTTAGATAATTATGAAAATGCCATTAGTTAAACTTAAGTGAAATTGCTATTTTTAAGTATGATAGCTTCCCGTTGTCATTAAGTCGCAAAACTTTATACTTAAGCTTTTGGACACATTTTAGCCGTACATGTCAATTTTTAGCTCCCCGATCATCTTAGAAATGCCCAAATCAGAAATCGGCCTATAGATGGCCCACTTGAACTCAAATTTGTCCAATTTTTAGTAGAGTACCATAAATTCACCATGCTATCATGATGGATGGACCGGATTTCCTATGAACATTACTGTGCGACCCGCTTGTAACTCGTGCATGTAAAGTCACGTGGTCAAACCACGTTTGACCGAATTCTTTACACAAAAAAAAAACAGAAGTTTTCATCCTTCCTTCACTGCCAATGCTGGCCTCTCCAGCTGAACCTCATGTGGACCCCACCTTGGCAATCTGAACTGTCCATTCGTTTGCCAACCCCTCAAAACCCCATCCAATCAAATGTTTTGCCATTTCACTCCATATCCAACCCGATCTCATCGTCCAAGGTCTTTTCATCTTATAAGGATCTTCCAATCCGAGAATCCTCTTCGTATGGGAATCTAGGAAGCCTTTCCTGGGATCTAGAGAATCCCTTTAGAGCATCCAACATGGCCTCTTAACTTAGAAATTGGGATTTTGCAACCCTTCGAGAATAATTCTCCAAAACCTTCTCATGCGTTAGAGACAAATCAAACGGCTTTAAAGTTTCAATTTAAGAACCCCACATGTCATAAGGGACTCATCTAAACCATCCCTAGTTGTCCGATCATCCAATAAACCGACTGTTCACAAGTTTCTATTTTTATTATCTTTCTTTCTTATTTTCCTCATGTGAACCCTACGATCGTCCGTGGGCGTCATTCCAAAATCTATCACGTCCATTTTGTAGCCCCTAGCTATCATAACGCACGTCTAAAATATCTTCCCCAACCAATGAGTGCGTGCTTTCCAAACCAAGTCAAAACTTTTCAAAATCTCTCTTTCAATCGCAATCGTTCGTTTCTAACTTATGTAACTTCTCTAAAACCCTAGTTTCGACCCAAAACTTTATAAGAGGGGTCTCTGCCAACAAGAGAGAGCCCCACTCAGATTTTTAAAGAGAGAGAGAGAGAGAGAGAAGAGAGGGATAAGGATAGTTCTTTACTGTTCTTTTATCAATCATATACCCTTAATAAGCCGAAGAACACAGTGTGAGGACTCATTTAAGTTAGTGTGATAATCTCATGGTTTGTATGTTATTATTTCTTATATGCTTTTGTATATTTGTTTTTCTTTCTTATAAGATCATGTATATATGCCTTTAGATACCCTAATCTTGTCACATAATAATGAAGATGTATAATGGACTTAGAGAACAAACAAGTGATGGAATGATTATTGTACATATGAGATTTGTGTAACCACTTTTAAAGGGGCCACCATTCCTTCCATATTTGTATAAAAAATAATTGATGATTGCCTAATGGGTATCCTTATGGTATATTTCTTTTATATATGTTATGGATGGACCATAATCTGTGTTCGCTTCCCCAAGTGTAGGGTTGCGAAGTAGTAATAATCTCGGTAAGACCGAGGTCGATCCACATGGACTTATGTAGGAATCCACAAAACACTTCCAATAGTTCTATTGAAAAGCTAATAAATAGATTTGTAGAAGATTGATGTGAATAAGAACTTTAAACTAAACTGAAAGTAATCAATTAAATAAAAGCACTAGGGGTTCAAGGATCCACTTGTTGCAATCCTTAATGCTCAATTCGCTGTGGTCTCACACTTTCTCAACTAGAATCGAAATTAAGTTCTATCTAGTCGGATGATAGAACAGTTAAACCAACAATCTGTCATATATAAGATCCATGCATATGATTCACTCGATACAAGCTAGAACGAGCATACTCAATTGTATAGGTCAGTCTTAATTCCAATAGGCTAAGATCACAACCATAACCATCATTAAATCCTGTCACAAGACAAAACTAGATTATGATTTGAACTTGATTCAAATCACATGCACAGTCTCACACATACTTCAGAAATCCATAAAAATAGAACTTTTGTAGGAAGTTCCCACATGAAGATCGTAGTACTAGAGCGTACTCCAATTCCTCAGATCATACTAGTCTAGACTAACACACAACAATTAAGAACTCAAGTAATTCTTCCAAACATCCATGAGTCATCATAAGACTAAGAAAAACTACTTTAGTACTTGAATTAAACTTCAAACCATTGTTCTTAAACATGAAATCCAACTTAAAACCATCTAAAACAAATTGAAACATCTTAGATTCACTACAAGCTTCACCTCTTAGCCCTAGCTAAGAGGTTTAGCCGTTCATGATCCAAGGAAACATGAAACAACTAAAAAAATCATAAAAACAGCAAACAAACTAAGAAGAGTTGTGGAACTCCGAAATTTACTTTCGCTGTCTCCCACCGTACTTAATCCGTTCTTAGATGCCCTAGGAACAATCCCTAGGTGTCCTTTTATAGTGGGGAAGCTCCGCAGCGTCGGAATCTTTCAGAATTTGTGTAAGGATACGCAGTGCACAGAGAAATCCGGAGCAGAAATAGAAAGTTTTCTGTTTTACGCATGGCCCGACCGGTCTGGACCGGTCGGATTGGGCTGGTCGACCGACCGTGACTGGCTTATCAACATGTCCAGAGTGCACAGGGCCTGTTGGCCGATCGATCAAGACTGGTCGGACCATATTGTTTATGTGTCCAGAGAGTTCAGCAAGGTCACCGACCCGTTGGCTGACCGTTCTAGACCGGTCGTGGCCCTCCTGGCCGACCGGTCACGACCGGTCTTGGCCCTGTTCTTCATCCTTTCCTTCTTCTTTTCTTCTCTCTCTGCTTCCTTCTTTCTTCGGCCCACCTTGGGTCTTCATCAAAGGCACTTAAAGAGGTCTCTTTAGTCTTCAATTGGGCGGAGTCCCTCTCATTCCTACAATCATGAAATCATGCATTAGATTAGTCTCTAAATCATGAAAACCGTGCATTATGAGTGATGAATTGGGGTTAGAATATGCACAATTAAGAGCTCAACAATCTGAGGTGATAAATATCGAAACACCCAGTTAAGAGGTTTCCCTAACATGAGACAGCGCTTTTAGTTTGTCCGATTAAGTGGCCACCCTGATCTGTGGTGGTGGTGGTATCAGATTGCTTGATTAAGTGGTTGTAAAATCTATTTTTTAATTTTTTAAGTTGTTAAGGATCTCCATAAGGCTATAGATAAGCATGGGTTATTATGAACTTTACTACCACGGGCCGCTATCCTGGGATGTGATGCATCGGTTACGACTATTTTGGTGAGTGATGAATCATGAGGATGGTTGTGGTGCTACCAAAGGTTGGTTATACGTTAATTAGTTTGGTGTAAATTGATAACAATAATAAAGGATGACTAAACTCATACATGCATGTAACTCCATGTGGGTGTACGGAGTTGGGAATAGGTTAGAGTGTTTTACTTCTCCCGTACACTGTCGCGTGTAGATTTGGGCTATAAGCATCCTGTTTCTCACTTGGTCGGGCAAAACTATGGGCTTGCGTGTCCCAAACCCCTTGGCGGCATGTCTAAGATTCATATGCTAGGTCATGCATATCATGCATTGCATTAAGTAAGATTAATTGATGTCTTGTCATGATTTTTATGCGATTACTATTCTAACCTTAAATTAGTTCTTCACTATGTCGCTTTGACGGTTTCTTTGTGGAAAATAATATAGAACATGTAGGTGACGATCCTCAGGAGCCTAAGCCTCAAGGAGATGACTATGATGGCTTGAAAGAGTAGATGGTGGATGATGAAGCCGTAGCAACTTAGTTCTATATTTAGTCTTTTATTTGATTCTGTAATAAGTCTCAGTTTGAGGACATAATTAATAGTGACGTTATAAATTATTTCCTTAAAACTCAGATATTTATTTGATGGCTTAGTTTAATAAAGTATTAAGCATGATTCCACCATTTCTCTCAAAACATACTATTTATAGTATGATGTGATTGATTTGCGTATAAATGAACTATCGAGAATTCGGTCGTCGTGTTATACACGGGATTCGAAATCTCAGGACGTTATAAGGGCTAGCATAGAGGTGAGCATCCCTGCTCGTGGGGCAACTAGGGCTTTCAATGGGCTAGGTTAGGGCCGGGCCAGGCTCTGTCCAAGCCCAACCCGTACTATTCAAACTATGCCCAAACCCGGCCTAAGCCCATGACAGGCCATAGTAGTGCAACCCAAACCCAGCCCGCGATACATATGCAGAGCCCAACCCAAGCCCAGCCCTTGCCTGAACCCGCTCATTCCAAGAAAGAGAGAGGGAGGGAGGGAGGAAGCTTACTCTCCAGCTTCGACAAGAAGTTGTGGCCATTATCTTGATCAACCCAATCTAGCCAACATATGGGGGGAGAGAGAACAAACTCCCATGTCATATTCATTTCTGGTTGGGTAAAGAATCCTGAAAAAACATGCATGCATTCATTCATCGATGCAAAAATACAAAATCATCTATATGAGATTGTGTCATACAATTAAAATAAGTATAATAAAAAAACCCAACAAAACAAAGAAAAATCAAGAAAGCCCAATAATATAAAAAAAAATCAAAATGAAAATTCTAAGTAGAGATTGTGTCATACCAATCTCTCAAAAAGACAAGGAAAATTGATGAAATAAGCACACACATAATTCTATATGGGAAGAATGCAAAGAGAGACAAAAAAAAAGTTGATAAGAGAGCCAAGAGCAAGAGAGAGAGATAAGAAGCTGGGAATCATTTGAGAATGATGACACACAGAGAGATATGCTTGAAAGTTATGGAAGGGAATATTTTTACTTTAAAATTTCAATTTGGTTTTAAGAGTGTTTGATTTTTAAAAAATACAGGCAAGTAGCTGTAAAAAATACGGATTGGGTGGTTTGCCACACACCATCGACCTCCTTGGTGAGTTAACATCACCAAGTTCCGTTTGCCCCACCATAATGTATGTATTATATCCACACTGCCCATTCATTTTAGGAAAACATTTTAGGGAATGAGCTAAAAAATGAGTCACATCCAAATCTCAAGTGGACCACATCACAGAAAGCAGTGGAGATTAAACGTTTACCATTGAAAACATATTGGGGCCACAGAAGTTTTGGATCAATCTGATATTTGTTTTTTCCCTTCATCTAGTTCTGTGTGACCTCATGAACAAATTGGATGACAAATAAAAATCACGGTGGGCCCTAAGAAGGTTTCAAACGGTGGAGTTCATTGTCGCCACTACTTTATGTGATTCGGTCCACATGAGTTTTGGATCTATATCATCTTTATTCTCATGACCGAAAATGATCTTGCTAAACAGAACGATAGTGTGGATATAATATGTACATCATGGTGGGGCCCACATAAATTACGTCAACACACTATGGAGCGGTCACACCACGTAATCGACTTCTGTAAAACCGTGAGTAATTTCACCTGGACTGCCATGACATGTGTTGGAATTGATGTGCAGGAGCAGTGCACAAAATGGGCAAGCCCACCATGATGCATGTGTCTCATCTATGCCATCCATCCATTCTACAAGCTCATCTTAGGGCACGATCTAAAAATAAAGTAGATCCAAAGCTCAAGCGGACCACACTACAGGAAACAGTGGAACTAATGATGCCCACCATTGAAAGTTAAAACTTTCCTAGGCCCATTGTGATCTTTATTTGTCATCCAACCCATTCATAAGATCAAACATTCATGGATTACAGTAAATCACAACTATATGTATTCTCACTCGGTAAGAGCCACTCCCTGACCTCTAAACTCTCTCTGAGCCTGCTAACCTCCACACGCAGGTAATGCAACTCCTCTCTCTTAGACCACCGACTAGTACATTCATCATCACCCTCCTAACGGGCAGTGGACAGCCGTTGGGACATGTTAGCACAAAGATAGTGCAGTGAGGAGATTTTGGATAATACGTGATTATGAGTGGACACCAAGAAATCAGGTTCAATAAACGATCAGTCCTCGAAAGGCTAAAACACGCCAGCAACAGGTCCAACATCACCAGGTAAATCAAGCTCCTCAACCTTGTTAGTTATAAGCCATTTAAGGAGACATCGATATAAGGACTACTCAGATGTTTGCTAGGGAACCATGGCCAGAGGACCCCACGACTCGAACCTGTAACGCCCCGAGATTTCAGCTCTTGTGCATAACATGACGACCGAATTCCCAAGGTTACTTAGATGATCAAGGGTTATACCCCTTACATATTTACTCACAAACATACACATTTTACACAATTTGGTAACCATGAGCAAGATGACAGAAACATAATTCTTATTTTATTAACTACACTAATTCAGTAAACAATATAGCTACCATTTAAATAAATCTAATACTAACCATATTCATAACTATGTCCCTCCCTACTGGGACTTATTACAAATTCAAAACTTCTAATAAATGATAATTTAAAACTAATATCTGGCTATGTAGCTTTATCTTCCATCATTTGCTCCAATGAGCCTTCGTAATCATCTCCTTGAGGCTCAGGTTACATGGATTGTCACCTGCATGTTCTATATTGCTTTCCACAAAAAGAAAACTGTCAAAAGTGGTATAGTAAAGAACTTCTTCAAGGTTAGCATGATAATCACATGAAAACATAATAAAACAATCATAATACTTATTTAATACAATGCATAATATGCATGACCTGGCGAATGATTCCTTAAACACACCACCAGGGTTTCTGGGACACGCAAGCCCATCATTTTGCCCAACCAAATGAAAAGTGTGACACTCATAGCCCAAGTCTCACGAGATAGTGTACGGGAGAAGAAGGACGTTGTAGCCTATTCCTAATTTCGTACATCCACATGAAGCCAAGTGTATGCATGAGATTAACCACTCCTTTATTATTAACAGTTTGACACATAACCAATTAACGCGCGATCAACCTTAGGTACCACCATAACCATCCCCATGGTTCATCATCCACCAAAGTAGCCGGACCCAACGCATCACTATTAAGGATAGAGGGTCGTACCACCAAGGTTCATGACAACATATGTACACTCGTAACTTCATGAAGATCTATAAATAATTAAAGGAATAAAAGAAAAGGGATTTATCAACCACTTAATCGAGCGGTCTAATATCACCACCACAGGTTAGGGTGACCACTTAACCAAACAGTCCAATAGTGTCATCTCAAGTTAGGGCAACCTCTTAACCGGGCAGTTTTGATATTCACTACCACATATCAGGTTTCATCCACATTACTACAATAATGAAATATATAATAATAAGATCTTCAATAGGCTTTACAAATAAGCTTCCTAGGCACCCATGTCCCAAAATACATAATCATATGAAGAGAAAAAAATATAACAACACATGAGACAACACCCACCATCAAGTTACGCAACTATCATACTAACTTAAAGAAATTCTCACCTTAATTTAGAAAAAGATCTCAACTTAAAGAAGGATAAATTCTTTGAAAGCTTAGAGTGGAAAATGAAAGAATAATGATGAAACAGTGGTGGGCTCTCTCTCTCTCTAGATGGTTGTGGATGAAAATAAGGAATTTTGATGTACCCTACTATCCCTAAAGGATGCTTAAATAAGAGGTGTTAAACCCTAAAATCGGATTAGCACAATGGTGTTCCTAATACAACTAAGATTGGAAGTTAGCCTCTTGGACAAACTGAGTTCTGACGATTCTCACGGCTTCGTTACCCATCGGAATTGCATGAAACTTGGGGATATACTAAAGGACATCTTGGACTATCAGATGGACGGACTAGATCCCTAGATGGAGTCCTAAAGAACTCACAATACGTAAAATACAACAATGCTGTAAATCTGTCTATTTTTACTAAATAATGAAATTGTTAATTTTTTTGCTAAGATTACATATTACACATACATTATATTGGAGGGATATTTGGGGTATAAGCAAATGGCCATTCTGGGAACAAGATGGTTAGTCTGGATTTTTCAGATGGGACCCATATTGGAATGTGCGCATGGCCAAAGTGGCTACCTTGCGCGATATCACCAAAATAGAAATTTATAAAAGACAAGATTTTGGGAAAAGAAATCCTATTTTTGAAAATTCTCAGCATTATGACAGTTGGTTTGGAGTTAGACACTCCTATGGTGGGGTCTACTATGTCAGATCGAGGTTTGGTTTACACCACACGTCAAACGATCAAGTTTTGTACATGTATCTTTTACAATTTTTGTCAACTTTGGAGGGTTGTTGCACCTAACATAGGCGATGGATGGGCGAGATTTTTGTTATATGGGTAGATAGTCACGTAGTCAACATGATGGATGGATTGGATCATCAAAGTGGAGTCCATAGGTGAGGCGGCATGAGTGCAAAGTGGACTCCTTAGTTAACGTTTATATATTTATGAGATCCACCCCCATCACTAGGTTAGACTCGCTATATTAACTGTACAGAAACTTGGATTGAACCGATTTGAAACTTGGGTGTGCCATAAAGGGCTAGTTTGTGATTGGGGCCTTTCTAGGATGATCCAACGGGTGAAATTCGTCGTGTACGGTTAAAATATGCCCAATAGCTTATCTATAGAGTTTTGTAACAAATTGATCGTGGAAAACTAGCATACTTAAAAATGTAAATTTAACTAATGACATTTTTGTAATTATTACAAAATATTAGTTTTATGAAGAGGTTATTTTAGGCAACTTTAATAAAGAGGTCCACCTAGAAATACCTATAGTTAGTCCGTTATTCATAACCCAAGGTAAAATTCATATAAATTCAACTTCAATTAATATATATATATATATATATATATATATATATATATATAGACACACACACACACACACACACACTAAAAAACTTGGGGTGTTACAGAACCCGAGCACGTCAACAGTCAGATGACCATCCTACAACACTCGGACCTAAGGACAAAGATCCCGTGTAAGGCAAGGAAGCGGGCAGCGAACAAAACCAGAAAGCGCAAAAGTCGAGATGCCGTGCTAGTAGCTGAACTGGCGAAGGAATCAAATCAGGTGATAAGAGAAGTATGACTACAGCCCCGCAATAATCAAAGATTATTTATTGGCGCTACAAATGATCATTGGACTCATTTGTGGGGTTTTCCTCCTCAGGAGTTGAGAATAGATAGTGCAGCCTAGGGGTCATCTAGGTTGAGATGAAAGACTTGGGTCTAGCTAGACAAATTCTAAGAATGAAAATCAATGTGACAAAAGCGACAGAAGGCTATAGTTGTCACAGGAGAAGTATGTTGAAAAGGTCTTAAAGAGGTTCAATATGAATGGAGTGAAGTTAGTCAGTACTCCACTAGATGATCATTTCAGATTGAGCTATAAGTAGTGTCCCAAGATAAAGGCATAGATGGATGAGATGCAGAAGATACCCTAAGCCTCGGCGGTAGGAAGTTTGATGTATGTTATGGTATGTACGCGCCCAAACATAGTATATGTTATTGGAGTTGTCAGCCGGTATCTTGTCAATCCTGGCAATGAATACTGGGCAGCAGTGAAGTAGATACTACGGTATCTGAGGGGCTCATCTAGGTTAAGCCTATGCTATGGTGATGGGGAACCTGTGTTAGAAGGCTACACAGATGTAGATATGGCAGGTAACATAGACTCCAGGAAGTCTACTTCGGGTTATGTTCACATTTACAGGGGGAATGGTCTCTTGGCAGAGCAAGCTATAGAAGGTCGTAGCGTTGTTGTAGACGCTCACCTCTCCGCGCTCCCGAATCCTCCCTTCCTTTTCAGAAAAGTGGGTGCGTGCGCGCGAATCGCCGTTTGTGCCACTGGCTCGCCTCGTTCTTGAGGGCTTTTTATCTGTTGTCGTGTTAAATTGGATATGTTTGGATGAGTTGTATAAGACCAAAGTCTCCACTAGCCAGTTACTTCGAATCCACAGTCGGTGTAACGACCCGAGATTTTCGACTCTCGTGTATAACACGACGGCCGAATTCCCAAGTAATTTATGGAATAATTAATTTGTCAAATAATAAAATATAGCATTCAAGCACAATGGCGGAAACAATTATCATCTTATTCTATCAAACTTACTACGTCATCATCCATGTTTAAATAAGGGAACCAACCAATATCCATACTGATTAATTAAAATACAAAACCATGTCTTCTCTTGAAGACTTATTACAATTCCATAAATGTATCAACTACTCAAAGAAATATTTGATAAATGAAAACATCAACTAAGTTTTTCTAACATCGTCATCCGCCATGTGATCATACGAACCATCGAACTCTTTTCCTTAAAAATCGGGTTCAATACCTGGATCTTCACCTGCATCACCTAAATTGTATTTGGGATAGCGTTAAACGCTATCATAGTGGGGAATATTCCCTCCAAGACTATCAAGAATAACAATGTATAAAACTCAGAGTAACGCAACACAATAATATCTTTATTCAAACAAAACAATCAAGTAAAAATCTTTGTTAATGCGAAGCATGGAATGCATGCTCTGGCTAAGGCACCCTGGCTAGAATCACAATACATGAAGTGGGAGACTCCCTGTTACGACTTCACGCTAGCCACTAGTCACCAGAGGTTCCTGGGACGCACAAGCCCATAGTTTTGCCCGACCACGTGAGAAATGGGACGCTCATAGCCCAAATCTACACGTGACAGTGTACGGGAGAAGTAGGACGCTCTAGCCTATTCTCAATTCCGTACACCCACATGGAGCCAAGTGAATGCATGACTTTAGTTTCTCCTTTATTTAAGTGTTTTCGCATACAACCGATTTAAATAAAACTCAATGGTCACTATGGGGAGTCGCAAGCAACCCAGCATAGGCCGACAGCACGGGATTAGTGTCCATAGCACCAACCCCAACTCATGAGAATTTGTGTACCATTAGTGTCTACTCATTGTCCCGTTTTATGATTTCATAATGTACCAAAAAACCAATGTTGTACATCATGGCCAAATTCATTAAAATACCCATGTACTGTAAATGGATCAAATCAAGCATCATGTACATGTAAGGATCCATTAACAAACAATCACTTCATTCTCTCAGTTAAGTCAAGATATATTCTTCCATAATGGACACCTCTCACGGGTTCCATCTCTCTACATTGAATAATTTTACCAACTTAGGGACAAAGAGTATACAATAATGGGATGTCCATATGATGATCTTATACACATATTTCATATCATAATATGAAATTACTTGTAATACATGGACTAAGAAAATAAGGGCATAGATTTCACAAAAATAAATAACACAAATACACATGCTTCTTAGGAAAAAATCTAAAAAAAAAGAATCACATCACCATATAATGATATTCATTACAAATCTTACATCAAACTTCAAGTTATATGGATAAGTAATTCAAAACAAAACAACTTCACATGCCACAAAAGAAACTTATGATAATCGTGATATTATTAATGAAAGACTTGAAGGAAAATCCTCACCTTATGATGGACTTAGAAGATGGTTGTAGAAGATGCTAGCCGCTGGAAAAATATGAGAAAGAACTCTCTTCTTCTTCTCTCTCTCTCTCTCTCTCTCTCTCTCTACGACATAGAGGCTAGGGTTAGGAGAAGGATTTGGAGGTGCGTAGTAGAAATATGGACAGGGATGTGCACGCGAGGTCTTGTGTAACAACCTCTTGAGGTGGGTTTCTCAAATTTCAATATTTGGGTGATCTATAATCAATTCCAATCCGTTCATCTTATCAAACTCGAAGAGTAGAGTCAGAATACGTAAATTTCTTGATGATCCACATTCTAGATTGGCCGATCCTTCAAAATGGCCTAACGGGTGCTAAAATGGGTTAGATCTCAATTAACGGTCTACGCTTGATGATCAGGGCCCAAATTTTGAAAAAATATGTAGTCATGATAGGCAAACGATTGTACAAAATTTAGTGGTTGATTGATGATGAGAAATGCCTAGATCTGAAATTCCAACTTTTGGCGGAAAAGGAAGGGGCTGGCTTTGTGGTTCAACGGTGTAGGATTATAGATCGGGGTCCAAATTTTGTGTAAACTCGTAGTCATTTGAGTATAATAAGTGGTCCAAATTTGAGAAGCGATTGATGGTGAGAAGTGGGTAAATTGAAAGGTTCAGATTTAAAAAGAGTTGGTAACTCGTTAATTTCTAAAACGGGATAACTTCGCGCATAAGAAAGATGCTTATCAAGGTGGGGCACTCAAATCACACTATTGGTCCATGATAAAGATGATCCAAGTCACTCATATGAAGGGAAATATTCGACTACGACTAACCATCTACTTTCCTCACTCGATGGACATGAAAATCAAGGGTTAAGGGGCTGATTTGACAATTGGACCACTTCTACTATGATTTAAGGGCTGAAATTTGACGTGTATGGTTAATATGTGCCCAAAAGCTTAAATCCAGGGTTTTACGTGAAAGTGATCGTCAGAAACTATAATACTTAAAAATGGCATCTTAACTTAAGTTTAACTGATGGCATTTTCGTAATTATCTGAAAAATGCGTGATTTTTGAAATCTGATTTTTCTACGATGTTTATGGGATCATTCTAAGCTACTTTTATAAAGGGTCCCCTATCAGATCTCCTACGGATGTCCCGCTATTCGCAAATGAACGGTAAATGTACGATAATTAATAAAAAAATAAATTAAAAATGAATTTTCAAAAATTTTCAAATAAATCTCGAAAATCTGGGGCGTTACAGTCGGCTAGACCCTATAGAAACGTTAGAGAAGGGAATTCGAAGATTCATTCCCCTAAAATGACTCCTTTTGATCTGCGGCCAGAGATTCGAGGTAAGGGATCACGGTTACAGGGTGGGAAGATGTTAAGCACCCCACATTGCCAGTACCAAAGTACGGTCTCTACTTCACATAATCAAGTTAATACTTGAAAGTCTAATTTAATCCTCGTACACTCTCATGAATGATATGATGCATGAATACAGGTCTGAACAATAAGAGTTTTTGATGGGCAGGTTTTCATTTACAGGCAAGCCCAGAGCATACACTCGAATTGACAGGTGCTTTATGCGGGATGCATGCTGTGTATTTGAATAATCAAAGTGTTCGCAGTGGTATGATAAACAAGGGGGTTGGAAGAAAAGAAAATGTTGCACTTATGCTAGATGCGAACGGGATGATGCTAGTAAAAGAGTAGCTGGATGGATGGAGGTGTTGCAAGGTTTGCTTCGAGTGGCTAGATCAAGACTTGGGTAGCTTAGGAGACTTGGACCGGGGTCAGGCCAGGCTGGGCTGGACCAGGGCTAGGCTCTTCTCACTCGGGCTCTCCTTGGTGGAGGAATGGGCTAAAGGGATGAAGATGGACTCGAAACTCTCGGACTGAAGAGAGGGGAGGCGGATGTTGTGAATGAGAAGGGGCGGGAGTATTTATAGCAGCGGAGAGTGGCAACTCTGGTAAATAAGTTTGGGCGGCCCCCCGTACGGCAACTCTGCTCCAGCTTCGGAGCGTGCAACCCCCGAACCTGAAGTAGAAAAGGCCGAGGTTCGAGGTTCGGACCTACTCCGAAGTTGTGGCTCGGAACTAGGTGAGTTGAGTGGGTTTGAAAGATGAATTGACACGGTGGGTTGGCTGGGTGCATGGGCTGGACTGACTCGGTGAGTCGAGTCGGTGATTTGACTTAGCGGGTTGACTCACCAAGTTTGACTTTTTAAGGATTTTTTGACCGATTTTTCTTATGGGTGGTTTTTTAGGCCGATGTTTAGGGGTGAGTTGACTAGGTTCAGACTTTAGCTGGGCTATGGATTGGGGCTTACAAGGGTGAGTTTGGCTGGGTTTGGACATGGAATTTGGGGGTATGGTCCTCCATTCATTCAGCTATCTCTACCAACATTGTAGCCGAATGTGGGGTGTCTACAGTTGTCCATGATAGAGGCTGAGTACATTGTAGTCACAGAAGCATGCAAAGAGATGCTTTGGATGAAGATGTTCCTATAAGAATTTAGCATGAAGCAGGAGAAGCATGTGGTTTATTGTGATAGCCAGAGTGTGATACATTTAAGTAAGAATCCAAGTCAGCATCCCAAGTCGAAGCACATAGAGGTTTGGTATCACTGGATTAGAGATTCGTTGGAACAGAAGGTGTTATAGCTTGAGAGGGTCCACACGGACGATAACGGGTCAGACATGATGACTAAGACTCAAGGGCAAATTCGAGACTTGCAGAAGCCTGACTGGCTTGAAGATGGTGAATCTCTCTTAAGTCGGAAGGGGGCGATTTGATGGGGGTTTTCTCCTCAGGAGTTGAGGAGATATAGTGCAGACTGTGGGTCATTGGATGCTCGACCAGTCAGGGTCGGGCGACCAAAATTCACCCGGAAGGAATAGTTTGTCTCTGGACAGATTCGGAGATGAGCGGGCGACCGACGTGAGGTCATCGGGCACCCGACCATGCTGGGTCGGGTGACCAAAATTCGGTAAATTTTCTCTAAAACTCTCTGGACAAATTTTGGATATGTCGGGCGCCCGATGGTGCGTGGACTGCAAATTCACAGTTTCCTATTTTTGGTCTAATTCTTGCATGGATTTATATATTGGATTCCAATTCGAGACCTAAGCATCCTAATAGGAGGTTTACACGTCCAAGGTGAGAGAGAGAGAGAAAGAGAGAGAGAGAGAGAGAGAGAGAGAGAGAGAGGGAGCTTGTAGGAAGGAGATTTCTACTTGTTGGAGGTGATCCGTAGTGCAGTCGACATATCGGGTTCTTCTACGTCCTCGTGCTCGGTGAAATCTATTAGTTTCGAATCCTTTTATTGTTTATCCACTCCTGCATGAGTGGAGAAGGTTTGATCCAAGCGGGTTGTGCTTAAGATTAAGGTGTAAACAATTTACTACATAGTGAATTGTTTTTCTGGATGAGGTCCCGTGGTTTTTATCTCTTTGAGGGTTTTTCACATAAAAATATCTTGTGTCGTGTGGTTTGATTGTTTGCTTGCATTTCTACATTGTTATATCCCATAATTTAAGTGGTTGGGGGGCAAGATCTTGAGGTTTTTTATACAACGCACCAACACTTATAAGCTAGGAGGACTCCCAATGAACCTCCTAACTCTGCAGCTACGTAAACATTCGGTTGTATCACTCATACCCATAATGCGCGGGAGTCTCCTAGTAAAACGATGAGGGATAGGACGAGAGAGAGGGAACGCCATCGCAAGTCTCTCCAAAAGCCATAGCTGTCGAGTACAAGGCACGAACATCAACAAAGATGGCACGATAACAAGAGAGACATACAAAAGGGGAAAGGCACAAGAAGGAAGATTACCTGGAGGAATGTACAGTCGCCCCGTAAAATGCACGTACAACTCGAGGCACAATCGATCAGTCCCTCAATAACTTCGGCAAGGACCAAGGATGCGATGCTCTTCTTGAAGTATGCATGGCTCAACACCTCAAAAAGCAGTGGGTGGAAGACTTGCGCCGACCTGAGAAGAGGATCTTGATGATCAAGCAGAAAAGCAGGGTTGTACTGCATTCAGAAGAACACATGGACCCTGGGAAGCCTTGGTCAACAAAAAAATGCATGCATCATACAAGGCGTCCAAGGAGAAGACCACAACATCTCTACCACCAATCGCAACTCGAATAAAGTAGGGAATGTCCAACTAATGCTGCGGATCGGCGACCTTCTCCTGACACTTCCACGGAACATGAGGAGATCCAAAGATAAGTCGATCAAGTGTGATTCAAAGTTATCTAATGGTTGAAATTGATTGCTACTTCGTAAGGGAAAAGTTATTTGATGGTGTTATTTGCACCCCTTAATTGCCATCCAAAGACCAACTTAAAGATATTTTTACCAAGGGTGTTATTGGACCTCGTCTATTTGATAATTTCTAAGTTGGGCAAATTTGACGTTCATGTTCCAGCTTGAAGAAAAGTATTAGTGTATAATGCATATATATTTGTGTGGTCCTTAGGACCACCTTACTCCCTTTTTACTATGTTTGTCTTTATTCTATATTTTTTATATTTTCACTATTTTTGTATAATTTGTTGGGTTAGTCCCACATCTGCTGGAGGGGATGATATTCACATGCTCTGGGGTCACTCTAACTAGTGGATTAACATTTTGGGCTTGACACAATACTGATATAAAAGCAAGATGATCCGTTCAGGCTCATGCCATGGTGTCGCCCATACGCTATACGCTAGGACTCATGAGCGAGGGGGTGAGCTGAGACCACGTTCCAAGAGTCGGTTAACCTTTTGGATGAACAATTTACACGTTATATAAATTTCAGGCTTCAATGGATGGACCATTCCCCAAAATTCTCCAGGCCACAAAACCGTTGATTGGACGATCCTACAATCTTCTGAAGTGAATTCAGTTATTCTCTTGATTTCTTTTCCAGGCCATGAATGGCAGGGCATACCTATCGTAGCAATGATCTGGATCGTTCAACCCTGGCCCTATTTCCGCCAAATAAAATCCCAAGGATCCTGGGATCGGATTAGGTGTTACCCACGCAAGACCCTAGAAGGTTTTTCCCTGACCGTGGCCGATCTTGATGTATATTTTGTATATCCACGCCGTCCATCAGTTTTTCCAGCTCATCCTAAGAAATATTCCGGAAAAATAAAGGAGATCAAAATCTCAAATGGACGACACCACAGGAAACAGCTATGATTGACCATTAAAAACTTCTTGTGGGTCACAAAAGCTTTGAATCAAGCTTATAATTGTGTTTTACATACATCGAGGTATTTTGTGACCTTATAAACAGGCTGGACGGTGAATAAACATTACTGTGAGTCTTTGAAAGTTTTCAACGGTGGCCGTTCAATCACCACGGTTTCTTATGGTGTGATCCATGTGATATTTTGATCCACTTCGTTTTTGGGACAATAGCCTTAAAATAATCTCTAAAAACTGATGGACAGCGTGGATATACGACATATACATAAAGGCGGGTCCCACAGTCAGAGAAACACCTGCTACGGTGTTGCCCGGGTAACACGTGATCCGCTCCCGAGGATGATGCTAGGTATATTCCAAGTATAATAACAATTCCATCCCAAGGGTCATCTACAGCAGCAGTCTACATGCAGCCTCATCTTTCCTCCAATGGTTTACTTTCTAAGAAATCCCAACCATGTAGATAGTGGGCCTCACCACGAAGATCTCCCAACGCAAAAATCTGGACCATTCATCATCATGAAGCCCTCACCATCGAAATTAATGGATAGACAATGGTCAGACTCAGTGTATAAGCGTCGCCCACATTTCAATTATATCAGATTGATTTGATAGGCAGGTAATATTCATCGAGGGGCCCACTGTTTCAACGGTTCGGATCATCGTGAAAGATGGTGATGCAAGCAGATGTAGGTGAAGAATGAACTGCGTCAAACTCACGGACTGGAAGATACCCAAGATCCACAGGGTCCAACATGTTTCATACGTAACTCCAAGACGTACATCATGTGAGAAACATTATTTTAACCGTACATACAAATGATCAGCCAAATAAAAAATTCATATGGGCCACACGAACAGGAAACAAGGTAAAATGACTACTAAAACCTATAATCTCAGGCAGTGTGGCTCGCCTGATTTATGGACCAGGATGAATTTTCAAGATTCACTTTATCCTGGTGAGTGACATCTGATTAACGGTTTTGATGAAACATTAAACACATTGGTAGCCCCAACCCACAAGCCTATAGTTAGCATCACATCACTACTTTTCCTGAAATGTGGCCCAGCTGTGTAGTCGATCTTGATGATTTCTTTCCTTAAGACATAGAATTGAGGATAGAAAGTGATGGACGGAGTGGATTTTACATATACAAACATGGCGGCCGCTACATAGCTCGGGTTACGCGCTGCCTAAATCAAGTGGTGTAGCTGATCTCGGCGTAGTGACGAATCTATTACTCTAGAGGTTTTCAAATTGGAGGTTTTCTTTTTTTTTTTTTTTTTTTTTTTTTTGGATATTATTGAGAAAATATCATCAAAATAGAATATTAAAAATATTTATTATAAAATAAATTTATATTTTATATTTATATAGCAAATTAATAGGGGCGTGGATTGGGTACTTCCCCGCCTGGCTTGAGCTAGGGAAAGGCTGGGGCTCCAAGCATGTTTGGTTACCAACATGCTTATCAACCAAAAAGTAAAAAAACATGTTTGTTTCCAACATCACTCCTTAAGTCTGTTTGGTCCCTGCACATCCACCATCCATCAGTTGGGCCAACCTTTGGTGTGGATTGTTCATTGTGTGGGCCCCGCCTTTGATGTGGGCAGTACATCATGTGGAGCCCACCTTGGATGTGGGCACTTTGCAATGTTCTTTACGTAGAGCCCACCTTTGATGTTGGTCGTCCATCAAGTGGGCCCACCATCAATATCCACTACCCATCATGTGGAGCTACCTTTAATGTGGATCATCCCAAGTGTGGGGCCCACCTCTAATGTGGGCCATCCATCATGCAGGGCCAGCCTTGGATATGGGCCACTCATCATTAGGGTTGATCAATGGTGGGTGTTAATGACGGGCGCAAATTAGGTGTTACCCCAAGAACATCATAGTGGGTGTTACCCTAACCATGTGGGGCTCATATTGATGCATTTTCTATATATCGGAGTTGTCTATCTATTTTTTTATATAATTTTAGGATATGATCCAAAACCCTAAGAAGATTCAAATATTAGGTGGACCATACCACTAAAAACAATGATGAATAACAATTAAAAATGTTTTGTGGGCCACAAAAGTTTTGGATCAATCTAATCTTTATATTCTTCATTCATCAAGACCTTATTCACATTATAAAGAGCTTGGATTGCAAATAAACACTACTAAAACCTTAGGATTGGCTCTTTGGAAATTATAATGGTGGGGCACTCAATCACACTATTTCTAGTGGTATAGTCTACTTGAGATTTGAATCTGCATAAGTTTTGGAACCTCATCCTAAAATGGGCTTTAGAAATGGATGGACAGAATGGATATACAAAATATCATCCATGTGGGCTACATGTTAGGGGTAACACCCACTAAGCTGTTTACGGGCTAACACCTAATTCGTGCCCGTTAATGACCACTGTTTCCTAAGGTGCGATCTATTTGAGATTGAATTCTGTTTTATTTTTAGGATGGACTAACAAGGGTGGACTGTATGGATTTCATGTGCACAACATGTGGCCCCACTACCTAGTGAGCCACTCAAAACTAATTGGAAAAGCAGATGAATGGCATAAGTAAAACACATCACGCTGGGCTAAGGAGGTTTTAACGGTGTCATCATTATCACTGTTGCTTCATGATGTGGGGTCCACTGGAAGTTTAGATCTATCTCACATGCTAGCCCCACTCACATCCAAAACATGATGGACGACGCAGATCAAATATATCGCAGTGGGCCTAGCAAGCTGGATGGTCAACGTATGAAAATCAACACTTTTACAACCATGGACGAGCCCCTCTTGTAGTCGGTGGTGAAAAAGTAAAAAAGAAAAATAAAAATGTTGAAATACTTAATTGATTTTCAGCAAATAAGTAATGACCATTATTTATTAACCAAACTAACTTATCTCAAATAAGTTACTTAACTACTGCCATCAACAAGACAAGCAACTTATTTGGTGGTATCCAAATGGGCCCTAAGGGTTACCGTGATGTATGAGTTTTATCCATACTGTCCATCCATTTTTCGATGTTATTTTTAGGTTATGAGCCTAAAAATGAGGTAGTTATAAGTTTCAAGTGGGCCACACCAATAGAAGCAGTGGTGCTAATGACGCCCACCATTACAAACTTCCTAAGGTCCACTGTGATGTTTATTTGACATCTAACCTCTTAAGAAGGCCATGGAGACCTAGATGAAGGGAAAACATAAATATAAGCTTGATCTAAAACTTCAGTGGCGCCCAAGAAGTTTTCAACGATGAAAGTTTAATCCCTATTTCGTGATCCTCTTGAACCTTGGATATGTCTCATTTTTGAGCTCATAACCTAAAATGACATGTAAAAATGGATGGACGATGTGGATAAAACTCATACATTACGGTGGCCCTCATAGCCCCAGCCTATCCCGAGCTCAAGACACGCGGGGGAGTACCCCGCCCCGCTCCTTAACAATAGGTAACGTTTTACCACTTTTTTGAGTTATATCACAATAAAGATATGATATTTTAAAAGTACTAAGGGCCGTTTGGTTGTAGAATCCAGGTTCTAGATAAAAATGAGACTCCAATTTTGAAATCCAAAATTGCATAAATTAGACAGAAACCAGGTTTGATATGGAACTTGTCATTTGGTTGAAAATGGTGTAATCTAGATTATGTTCCAATCGTTGCTTGTGGCATGGCCTACTTAGGTTTCGGATCTGCCAGAGAACCTAACCCCTCGCCTATTGTAGTCCCGCAAGATAGATGACTAGGTTGGATGGCAAATAAACATTATAGTGGGCCCTAGGAAGTTTTTTGTGGTGCATGTTCAATCAACACTGTTTTCCATGGTGTGGTCCACTTGAGATTTATATCTGCATCATCTTTTGTCTAATGCCCCTTAATTAAGCTTTCAAAATGGATGGACAAGATATAAAACACATATGTCATAGATGCGCAACACATGTGCAACGGTGGGTCTTTTTCCTTTCCGTAGAAACAGTATATGAACTGTTGTGGGAAGAATACGAGCTGACCTCTACACCACCGGGGTGAGAATACGAGCTGACCTGAAGATCGGATCCAGTTCAGCTCGTATATTTCATAACCGATCTGATTACAGACGGAATAGCTCTTATGGGCCGCCGGGTCTGACCAACCCGACCCAAGGAAGAGAAGCAGCCTTCAGAAACGACATCACCAGGTCGACCGCCTTGCGACCTGATTTGGTTTCCGCAAACCTCTAAGTTTGTGCGTGATAAGGGGAAGAAAATCCGGAAGATCTTTAACCAACTCGCCGAAAGATCCTCGAAGATCGCGGGACAGCTCCTAAAATCCCAAAGATCCGGGGATCCCTCCCCTAAGATCATGGCCTCAAAAGGGAATACGACTCTGCAACCTAGGTCTATAAATAGACACGTCTTCTTCTTTATTAAGGTACGAAAAAACCAAGACTGAGAAAAAGTAGAATTTCAATCTCTTGAGAGATCGCTAACTTGAGCGTCGGAGGGCTAACGGCTGGATCCCAGCCACCCCCTTTAGTTTCTCTTTTGTTCTACAGGATCCAACACTTTGTGAAGAAGGAGATCAGCGGCATCTATCCATCAGTATCAAAGAAGTCTTCACCATCATCTGTTGACAAATTTACGGCATCAACAGATTGGCGCCGTCTGTGGGAAGCTTTTTCTTCGCAGAGTCCTTTAAGTAAGAAAGCCGTGTTCTCACCCGATCACTGAAGACGATTTCAACTTCATCCTTCCTTTTTCACTATGGTTGGAAAAAGAAAGTACAAAGGAAAAGCGCCCGCAATCGATGGACCTTCAGACGACCAGGTATCGGAAAATGAAGGATCGTTTCCCGAAATTCCGGCTATCCAGCTCGGTGGGAACTCTCCTCTTTCTGCCCAACAGGGGAGACAACAGAGACCCCGTAACCGAGGGGTCAGATTGTCTCTTCTTGAAGAACAGGTAGGGGGAGTAAACCAAAAACTGGGGGGAGTCGACGAACGATTGGGCTATGTAGACCAGCGACTGGACGAAATTAAAGCTCTGCTAACTGACCTAGCTCGCCCAACCGCGTTGAAAGATAAAGACCGTGAGGGATCTCGGCATACCCATTCTCGGCCGCAACAAACCTTGCACTCCCACCAGGTTCGACCATCGCAGCGTTCACAACATCCCACTCCGATGGAAGAAGATGAGGTCGCCAGCCGAGCAACCGAGGCTAGACCTCGACCAACGACAAGCTTGCCCGCCACCGACCTACGACACAGGCTCGAAGAACGGAGAACAGCTCGTCTCGCACACGAACGAGCTGATCATGAAGCCAGCAACAGGATCGACGACAACTTAGGCCCACTGGAGGCCGAGTTGAAGGAACTGCGAGAACAAATGGGCGATCTCCAAAAAGCACAACGGGCCCGAGCTCCAATCGCCGTAGATGCACTGGTCGATTCATCTGAATCACCATTCACCGACGAGATTCGTGAGGAACCCCTTCCCAAAGGGTTTAAAGTTCCCCACTTGAAGCAATACTCTGGAATTGGAGATCCGGCGGAGCACTTAGAGAACTTCAAAGTCCGCATGGATCTCCTCGGGGCCAATGGGCATATCATGTGCAAGGCCTTTCCGTTGTCCTTAACAAGCTCGGCATGGACTTGGTTTCGCAACCTAAAACCCCGCACGATCAGTTCATTCTCTCAACTAAGCCGAGCCTTCGCTACTCAGTTCATTGGGAGCACTGACCCCAGGAAGCATTCAACTCATCTCGCTGCGATCAAGCAAAAAGAAGATGAGTCCCTGAAAGATTACTTCGCACGCTTCAATTCCGAAGCTGTACAAATTGAAAACCTCTCGCAAGATGTACTGTTGCACACCATGATCGGAGGATTACGAGACCGAAGGTTCCTTTGGTCTGTCGGGGAAGAACCGCCTCAGTCCGTGGCAGAACTTTTAGATCGGGCAGCAAAACACATCAACGCCAAAGAACTGGTCAATGCTCATCGACCAGCGACCAAGAATAAGGATCGGCCGGATAGCAATAACTCGAAAAGGCCCAGGTCGGAACGAAAGTCCGAGCAAAGATCGCCGACCCGGAACAGGCCCGCTCGCCGAACGAAATCACCTGCGCCGCGGTTCGATAAGTACACTCCGCTCAACAAAACCATCGAGCAAGTGTATTTAGCAGAGAAAGGAAAATACAATTTCGAACGACCCGCAAAGATAAAGACCGACCCCAATAGGAGGTCGAAATCGAGGTACTGTTTGTACCACAAAGACCACGGTCACAACACCGTGGACTGCTTTGATTTGAAGCGACAGATAGAAACCCTGATCCAGCAAGGCTTTTTGAAGGATTACATCGCTCAGCGTGCAGAGGGCCGAAGAGATGAAGGTCGAGTCGCCGACTTGACAGAGGAACAAAGCAACAACCCTGTGGAAGAAATCCACATGATTTTCGGAGGACCGACCACTGGAGACACCGGAAATTCTCGCAAAAGCTACGTGCGGCAAGGAAGGACGTCCTTACCGAAGTCTTCTGTCAATATCACCAGCCGACCTACGAAGGTCGCGAAGGTAACCTCACAAACAATATCCTTCACCGAAGAAGACGCCCGAGGGGTCATACATCCACATGACGACTCCCTTGTCGTTGCGTTGGTGGTCGCCAATAAAAAACTCCACAGGATGATGGTCGACACAGGCAGTTCGGCCGATATCCTATACGCATCGGCATTCGAAAAAATGAAGATCGACCGATCTCGACTGAGACCAGTCAAGACAGCATTAACTGGGTTCACGGGGGATAGCATTATGCCCGAAGGAGAGATAAGTCTACCAGTCACCGCAGGAGAAGAACCAAACCAAAAAATAATAATGGTCGACTTCCTTGTCGTAAATACCCCCTCTGCTTATAACGCCATTATTGGCCGTCCTATCCTGCGAGCTCTCAAAGCCGCCATTTCCATCTATCACCTTGCATTGAAATTCGAAACCGACGAAGGAATCGGCGTGGTCAGGGGAGATCAGCAGGAAGCCCGCCGTTGCTATGAGCTTTCCCTACGAGGGAAAAATAAAAGTACAGTATCAACCGTTTCTCATGCGACCTCTCCTGATCCGAGAGAGGAAGCGAAGGAGCGCGGGTCGCCCGCAGAAGAATTGGTCGACATTCCGTTGTCTGATACCGACCCGACTAGAACTATCAAGATCGGATCGTGTTTAGAAGGCAAGGTACGAGAGGACCTGATCACCTTCTTGACGGAATACGCGGACGTTTTTGCATGGGCCCATGAAGAGATGCCTGGAATTTGTCCAGGAGTGATGGTCCATCGGTTAAACGTCGACCCAACCACTAAGCCAATCCGTCAGAAAAGGCGTTCCTTCAATGCAGAAAGGTACATGATCATCGAAGAGGAAGTACAGAAACTGCGCAAGGCTGGATTCATTCAAGAAATATGCTACCCAGAATGGCTCGCAAACGTGGTCCTCGTCAAAAAGAATAACGGGAAATGGAGAGTCTGTGTAGACTATACCGACCTGAACAAGGCCTGTCCCAAAGACAGCTTCCCTCTGCCACGAATAGATCAGCTCGTCGACGCGACCTCCGGGCACGAGCTACTCAGCTTCATGGACGCTTACTCTGGATATAATCAGATCCAAATGCACGCTCCCGACAGGCAAAAGACAGCATTCATTACGGATCGGGGGCTCTACTGTTATAAGGTCATGCCCTTCGGGCTAAAGAATGCCGGAGCAACTTATCAGCGACTAGTAAACAAGATGTTCGCAGACCAACTTGGTAGAACTATGGAGGTGTACGTAGATGATATGCTCGTAAAGAGCAAACGAGCAGAGGACCACGTCAGCGACCTCTGCACTGCGTTCAGAATATTACGAAAATATCAGATGAAGCTTAACCCCAGCAAATGTGCCTTTGGGGTAAGCTCGGGAAAATTCCTTGGCTTCATTGTAAACCAGCGAGGAATTGAAGCCAACCCTGAAAAAATTCAGGCACTCCTCGACATGAGCTCGCCTCGCACACCGAAGGATATCCAGCGACTTACAGGAAGAATTGCGGCACTCAACAGATTCGTCTCAAAGGCTACAGATCGATGCCTCCCCTTCTTCAAGCAACTACGTAAGTGCAAGGAGATGATTTGGACCTCAGACTGCGAGCAAGCTTTCTGCGAATTGAAAGCATACCTCGGGTCTCCGCCACTATTGTCTAAACCAGCCCACAAAGAAGAACTACTCCTGTACTTAGCTGTCTCTCCAGCAGCAGTCAGCTCAGTATTAGTCCGAGACGACAAAGGAACCCAAAAGCCTGTCTACTACGTCAGCAAAGCCCTGCTCGATCCCGAAACCCGATACCCGACAATAGAAAAGCTGGCTTTGGCTCTAATCACCTCAGCACGGAAATTGAGACCGTACTTTCAAGCGCACCCGATAGCTGTGCTGACTGATCAACCATTACGGCAAGTATTACAGAACCCAGAAACCTCAGGCCGTCTCGTTAAATGGGCCGTCGAGCTCGGTGAATTCGACATCAAGTTTCGGCCGCGAACTGCGATCAAAGGGCAGGCCATCGCCGACTTCATCGTCGAATTAACTGAACCTCCCGAAATGGAAGACGACAGCAGATCTGCGCCGCCACAAGAAAGTAGCTACTGCGCTCCGACCTGGTTATTACACGTTGATGGATCTTCCAATTCACGAGGCTGCGGGGCCGGTCTCGTCCTGACAGCACCGGACGGCATCCAAATTCAATATGCTCTCCGGTTCGGGTTTCGAGCCTCAAACAACGAAGCTGAGTATGAAGCGCTTCTAGCCGGCCTCCGCCTCGCCTCTGCAGTAGGGATCCGATCTATAAAAATACATAGTGACTCTCAATTGGTGGTCGGACAAGTGACCGCAGAATACCAGGCGAAAGGGGGGAAAATGTTAGCATACCTAACAAAAACTCAAGAACTGCTGTCACGGTTTGATCAGTATGAAATTGTTCAGGTCCCGAGAAGCAACAATATGAATGCAGATTCTCTCGCGAAACTCGCCTCATCAGACGACGACGACCTCAGCAGGATGGTTCCCGTCGAGTTCCTCCCTCAACGAAGCGTATCGTCAAACGAGGCAGCGGAGGTTTTTCCAGTAACAGCTCCCCCTGATTGGAGGGACCCTATCGTTCGGTTTTTACAGACGGGCGAATTACCCAACGACCAGAAAGAAGCTCGGCGCATTCGCTACAGATCGGCTCGGTACACCATGATCGATGGGATCCTCTACAAGAGAGGATTTTCTTTTCCATGTTTGCGTTGTTTGGGAGCCGAGGAAGCTGATTACGTGTTGCGTGAAATCCATTTTGGTTGTTGCGGCAATCATTCTGGTGCTCGAGCATTAGCGCAGAAGGTGATCAGGCAAGGATATTATTGGCCTACCATCCAGCACGACGCCCGGGAAATTGTTAAAAGATGCGACGGGTGCCAACGATTTGCCCCAATTCCTCACTTGCCACCCGAGGAGCTCACTCCCATGTCTGGACCATGGCCATTCGCTCAATGGGGAGTTGACATCATTGGCCCTCTTCCGACAGGAAAGGGACAGGTGAGATACGCAATCGTTGCCGTCGATTATTTCACGAAGTGGGCCGAAGCAGAACCGTTGGCGACCATTACCGAGAAGAAAACAACAGATTTTATTTGGAAATCAATCGTGTGCCGATTCGGAATTCCGAATACAATAGTCACGGATAATGGGCGACAGTTTGACAACGAAAGGTTCCGGCATTTCTGTAAAGGTCTGGGTATCAAGAATGTGTATTCCTCTCCCCACCACCCACAAGCCAATGGTCAGGTCGAGGCAGTTAACAAGATTATCAAAAACCATCTCAAAACAAAACTTGGGGAGAAGAAAGGCGCATGGGCTGACGAACTTCCTGAAGTACTTTGGGCCTATCGGACCACGGCTCGGTCCACCACCGGGGAAACACCCTTCTCTTTAGCCTTTGGAGCAGAAGCGGTTGTCCCAGTAGAGGTCGGGATACCCACGTGTAGGACAAGCCAACACCGACCTGACAGAAACGAAGAACAATTACGGATAAACTTGGACCTACTCGAGGAAATTCGCGAAGCATCCCAAATACGATTGGCGGCCTACCAGCAACGGATTAGGCGGTACTACAATTCCCGAGTAAAGGAGCGGCGGTTCCGAGCTGGTGATTTAGTTCTCAAAAAGGTCAGTACCAAAGAAAAAATCGCTGCCTTTAGTCCCAACTGGGAAGGGCCTTATAGGGTACTCGGCTCGCGCCGTCTTGGTACTTATTGGCTCGAAGACATGAACAGCCGGCCCCTTTCCCACCCCTGGAATGCTGACCACCTGAAGATCTACTATCCATGAAGAAGCGGGACCTCGTCTGAAGTATATGTTCCGAAGTGATGGTTCAGTAAAAAGTTGTTTCAAATTTTCCTAAGTGTTGTGAACAACAGATCGGCCTAGCAGTGGTAACGTTCCGAACTGAAATTTGCACTACTATCAAAGCCCTACAACTGTTCTAATATAATGGCCGAGTTTATGACAATGAGCTCAGTCACTTCGAGACTTGTGTATGCATGGAAAAAGAAAAAAAAAAATGAAGTACACAGCGTTTTGAATAAAATGCCTCTGAGGGCTTGCATTAAAGTAAAGAGCTTCCTTTACATTGTAAAAAAAAAAAAAAACATTCAGCTTTCGGTGGCATTGGATGGCCCGGCTGCAGCCCCCTTTGAAGGTCCCTCCCTCGCGACTTCATCCTCATCTTCATCATTGTCGACTGAAGTCAGGTCGAGATCGGGGAAGTGTTTGAGAACGAGCCGCCTGCAATCCTGGAAGCCATGATTGTACAGCTCCTCAGAAATTGCATTCAGCTTCTCAAACTTGGCTTCTGCATCCTTGGCGTCAGCCAGAGCCTTCATCTGGACCTCCTTCAAAAGCCGGGCCAGGTCCGCCTTCTCCTCCTCAGCTGTCTTGAGAGCAGCCTCTAGCGACTCAACCTTGTTACCCTCAGACTGGGCCTTGGCTGAGGTCTCCCTCATCGCCTCCTCCAGAGACTGGACTTATACTTGAGACACTTCCAGCTCCGATTGGGCCACCTTCAGCTCGGACTGAGCTGTCTGCAGTTCAGTTTGGGCCGTCTGCAGCTCCGTCTGAGCCGTTGCCAACTCAGACAGCTTCTTCTTCAGCTCGGTCTTCATCGCCTCAGTCTTATTCTTCCAGGAAGAGGCGGCAACCAGAGCTTTCTGCATCTGGTGAGTCCGCTCAGCCATCTTCTGGCGGATCATAATCAGCAAGGCCGAGTCCTACAAAAATGAGCTACAACAGTTAGTAATACGATGGTGGAACCAGTGAAGGAAAAGAAGAAGAGAAAGGGACAGTCAACTTACCCTGAGACTGCTCTCGATGGCAACACCGACCATCTGATCAGGATCTGATGTCGCAAGAGAATTCAGATCCTGAGGGATGCTCTGATTAACGTCCATATAGGCGTTAACTCCCTCTTTCCAGGTCGCAAAATGCTCCGTCACCGGAGGCATGTCGACCTGGTCCTCGCGCTGCTCGGCCCCAGGAGCGTTTGCAGGGCGAGAAGCCCGCGGAGCCGCGGGAGGTCGCGACGACCCGACCTCAGCAGGGGTGCGGGCAGGCCCCACTGAAGTCGATGCTGTCGGAGTACCAGAAGAACTGGCACGAGTCGTTGGGCGACCCGCCGACGGCTCGGCTCGGGAGTCCGAGGTGTCCGGTACGTTAACAACCGGAACCCCGGAAGCAGGAGGCCGGGCAGCCGGAGTCTCACCCCCTGCGGGAGATGACCCCTGAGGCTGACCAGACCCACATACAAAGGATCGGGGCAACCTTTGTTGCCCCTGAGCCTCCGTGGCCATCCTCTTGCTCGGAGGTTCCGCTGAGCTCTCCCCACGTTCTAGGAGCCGAGCAGGGATTCGGCGGGACTTAGAAACCGCCTTCGGGGCCATCCCTGTCCAAAACACGAGGCAAAGTGTCAGGGCATAACACTTGGAAAAATAATAAAGTAAAACGCGAATATCTACAGTACCGACCTGATTCAAGGACAGATTCCACAGTAATTAAGCTGCGGAAGTTCCTTTCGACGAGTGGGTACTCCCGTGCAGCTCGGATTTGCCTCTCCTGGACTACGGAAAGAGCTACTCTAATGGCCACAGAGGCTGCAAAGACAAAGAAACACGTGTCAGAATAAGGGAAAAAAGGGATAGGTGAGAAACATTAGAAATTTAAAAATTTTCTAAGTATAGCTCGACCTGGAAGAGCAAAACCAGCTCGGACTCGATGCTCCAGAGGGCGAAGCTCGTCTGACGAAGCCTCCCAATCCCCCGACACAAAAAACCATTTCCTCTTCCAGATTCTGGTCGAGGATGGCAGGCCGGTCACTATCGAACCCCCATGGCCCGGGTGGGAAGAGAGGTAGTAAAGACCATGACCTCCCAAGGACTTAAGGCTGTACATGGAGAACAGCTCGTTCGAGGTCAGGTCATTATTCCCTACTCTCTGCCACAATATGTAGCATCCCACCATACATCTCCAGCCATTGGGTTGGAGCTGGCTCGGTGCGAGGCCTAGGGTATTAAGGACCTCTCGCACAAAGGGGTGCAGGGGTAACCTGAGCCCGGCCTCTAAGTGCATCAGGGAGATAACGGTTTCTCCCTGGCGAGGTCGGCTCGGTCTGTCAGTCCGGTCCGGAATCCTAAGACCAACGGATTCCGGGATCCCGTATGTCCTTCTCGCATTGTCAAGGTCTCTCTGGGTAATTCGCGAGACCACCCCGTCCAGCTCGAAGGTATCTCCCTGAGCCGTTTCCCTAACTCCTGGCTCAGGAACCTCAGAGTCCTCTTCATTCACAGGATCTGCTGTCCTGGAATGAGATTCTCTGGGATCGATCTCCTGATGCTCTGGTAGAGGAGGGTCCGATTCGGAATCTCCAAACCTCACCATCGGAATAGCATCAGAGCAGGAAGACTCCGACATTTTTGAAAATCACAAAAAGGAAGATCTTCTAAGAAAATGGGAAGAGCGTACCCTAAAGTAACTGGTACGCCGGCCGGAGGAGAGGTGACAGAAAGTGGAGAAGGAGAACCCGAAAAGAGAGAGGGAGGAAAGCAGGATTAGAGAAGAAAGGAATTTTTCAGAAATCCGCTAACTCTCGAGTTTTATACCCGAAGGATTATTCGGCATTTAATGCGAAGATCCCGCGTGGCGACTCTTGGTTGAAGCGTACAAAAAGTATCATGCCACTTCAGACACGTGGCATCACCCCGTTAGATAATATTCTGTTGGGCGCTGATACGCCGTACAAGCGAATGATGACGCCTCGATTTTTTGAACGACGCATTAAGTACCGCTTTCCCGCCCGTTGGGATGACGGCGCGACAGCGCGACAGCTGTGAAACATTAAGGGAAGCCAGATCGACGTATCTTCTTTAGCAAGCTACTCCCGAGACAGACGAGCTAGACTCGGGAGTGGGGGGACTTCTGTTGTGGGAAGAATACGAGCTGACCTCTACACCACCGGGGTGAGAATACGAGCTGACCTGAAGATCGGATCCAGTTCAGCTCGTATATTTCATAACCGATCTGATTACAGACGGAATAGCTCTTATGGGCCGCCGGGTCTGACCAACCCGACCCAAGGAAGAGAAGCAGCCTTCAGAAACGACATCACCAGGTCGACCGCCTTGCGACCTGATTTGGTTTCCGCAAACCTCTAAGTTTGTGCGTGATAAGGGGAAGAAAATCCGGAAGATCTTTAACCAACTCGCCGAAAGATCCTCGAAGATCGCGGGACAGCTCCTAAAATCCCAAAGATCCGGGGATCCCTCCCCTAAGATCATGGCCTCAAAAGGGAATACGACTCTGCAACCTAGGTCTATAAATAGACACGTCTTCTTCTTTATTAAGGTACGAAAAAACCAAGACTGAGAAAAAGTAGAATTTCAATCTCTTGAGAGATCGCTAACTTGAGCGTCGGAGGGCTAACGGCTGGATCCCAGCCACCCCCTTTAGTTTCTCTTTTGTTCTACAGGATCCAACACTTTGTGAAGAAGGAGATCAGCGGCATCTATCCATCAGTATCAAAGAAGTCTTCACCATCATCTGTTGACAAATTTACGGCATCAACATGAACCATTTCTACTAATCTCGGTTCCAGCCAAATTAAGCTTCCGTGCGGAATCTTGTTTGGCTGGAACTCATCACCAAACACACCACTTAAAATTGGATTAAGCTGGAATCCCGATTTTAAGCAGGAAACGAGTTTCCAGGTGCCAACGAATAGGGAGCTAATAGTTTTAAAAATATCGCGATAATAGCGTTTGGTGTATTTTTGGCGATATTTGTCAGATTGAGGTCCGAAGCTCACGTGATTCAGGTCCGAAGCTCACGTGATTAGCGACTCTCTCTCCCTCTCTCTCGGCTTCTCCGTCCAAAATCCCACCAAATCCAAAAACTCCCTTTCTTCCAAAGATAAGGGCATTTCTCTGATCAGGAAAAATCCCATCTCTCTCTCTCTCTAAACGCAATGGCATTCGCCGCCTCTCTCACAACGAGGCTCGTGACTCCAACGCCTCTCTCTTTCTCCACTACCACCTCTCGCCTCTTCCTCAAATTCCCCTCCAGACCCCTCCTATTTACCGCCCCTGCCACTCGCTCCCTCCGCTTCACTTCCCCCTCCAAATCCTCCAGATTTACCACCTCTGCAACCCCCTCCACCTCCACCATCACCGCCCCCATCTCCGTCGGCGACAAGCTTCCGGAATCAACCTTCTCCTACTTCGACGCCGCCGGCGAGCTCCAGACGGTCACCGTCTCCGACCTCACCGCCTCAAAGAAGGCGATCCTCTTCGCTGTCCCCGGCGCCTTCACGCCCACCTGCTCTCAAAAGCACCTCCCGGGCTTCGTCGAGCGGGCCGCCGACCTCCGGTCCAAGGGCGTGGACACGATCGCCTGCATTTCTGTCAATGATGCCTTTGTGATGCGTGCATGGAAGGAGGACCTCAAGATCGGCGATGAGGTACTGCTACTATCCGATGGGAATGGGGACTTCACACGGGCGATTGGGGCTGAGCTTGATCTAAGCGACAAGCCGGTCGGCCTCGGCGTGCGGTCTCGCCGTTACGCAATGCTCGTCGATGATGGCGTCTTGAAGGTGCTGAATTTGGAGGAAGGAGGGGCGTTCACCATGAGCAGCGCTGAGGATATGCTCAAGGCACTCTGAAGGATTCCTCGAGCAGGTCGGATTCCGGTGTCTCTTGAATTCTGATTTCGTATACGTTTTTTGATGCGTTTGGTTGTAGTTTGGATTTAGATAATATGAATAGAGTTCTGGACTGTTTTCTTCTATGTTTTCTTCTTTGTCTTGTTTTATAAATTTTAGAGATTTATACAGTGGAAAAGAATGGAAAATGGAAATAGAATCTGTACTAAGAGGAATGCCTAAAGGGTATTCGTCGAAATGTTTAATCAACTCAGGTTGATTCTGGCTGGGTTGAGTCAAATCAAAGTCCCGAATCTTCACTTGACTAGACTCACTGTGTAATAGTTATATAAAATATTTAACATGGTTATGAATAATGAGGCCGAGTTCCCTATTTGTTCCGAACAGGGAGCCTTGTTAGGGAACTTGGTTGGTATATGTGGAGCCCATGGTCGGTCTTTTCAAGCCATTTATCTGATGGGCCCCATAATGGATGGACCATTCCCAGAATATCCTCTCAATTGGTAAACTCTTAACCTCTCTGATGTTGGCATGCAAATACATGGTTAAAAAGAAAGGTACGAACAGACCACATTCGATTGAGGAAAGGCTAAAGATTTGAAGGCTAGGGTCTTTCATTTTGGGAGGTTTTAGAGGAATCATCCATCCATGATGGGGGTTGTCAGATCAATGGTTTGGATAGACCAACCATGCAGACAAACAGGGAACTCAGCCTCTATGAATATTTAAAAGAGAGATGATCTAGTGTTAGAGCTGCAACTTGGGTTCTGGTTGATCCAACCCAAGTTCAAGTCGGCTTCTAGGGTTGGGAAACTCCAAGCCTATTTGAAATCGGGGTTGGGTTTGGGTTGAGCAAATTCGGGTTGAATTAGGTTAGGTTGGGAATAATCAATTTAATCACATGTATTTGGGTCAGGTTGAGTCGGGTTAGGTTAGGTTGGGTTGGTCTTAGATTGAGTATAGAGGGATTTGGGTTGGATTGGGTTCGGGAGCCTCGGGTTGGAATTTAGGTCGGGTTAGGTTTTGGGTTGGGTCCTCTTTAGGTTGGGTCGGGCTAAGGTTGAACCTCAACCCACCCCAAGCTGCCCAAGTTGTACCCCTATCTAGTGGGCTAAGTGTATGAGAGTTTTCCATGCACATAGTTACATTTAGACTTGTTGGCATCTACTTCATATATTTGGATTGTCCATCAATTCCAAACTACCCTTTGTTAGCTACGTCGAAAAAGTGACACCAATGATTCAATGAATGACCCAAGCCATCCATTTAGTGGCATAAAATATGGATGTGTCTACACTTTATTTGACATTGTCATATTAGATGACTCAGTCGACGCCACGTGGCAACAACTCAATTAAAATGAAGTTGAAAATCTTTACGGTCATTAAAAAGACGAAATTGGCCGTGAAAAATGTTAAAATCCCTTTAACGGCTAATGATCAATGACGGCCGCCAACGATCAAAATTGGCTATCACTACCGTTACGACCATTGACGATCAATAGCTAACATAGTCGGAGGAAGGAGAATCCATATAGGTCAGGTTGGTTATCGCTATAAGACACATGGGGGGTAAGCAGTAATGCTGCTATAGCTATCTCTAACCATAACCCCCTTATGATACCTGCCAGAACTCTCTGAGGCGACCTCAGCCAAGGGTCTTGACCTTCAATCACAAGGGTACGGTATCACTCCGACCTTCACCAATAATCAACGACCATCCTTTCCCGTTCCTTATAAGACACATGTTGTACAACTAGATAAGAAAAGATAATCGTGGCATATGCATGGTGAAGTTGAAATTCAAAAAGATAATGATGTGTTCAAAATGAGTAGAGATTGTGGAGTAATACATGCAAATTCTCTAACAGAGCAATAAATGCAAAGTAATTCGTATCTACACGTGGCAAGACATGAATGACCATGGTTTATGTACTGGCTTAAGAGAGTGTATGCAATCGTTTAGCTAATTAGTAATGATATGCTCTATGACACATGGCGAAATATAATTGGCTACGCTTGGTAAGTATTAGCTGGTTGCACAAAGATCATGGAGAGCCATTCCTACGATAGAAACGTAATCGGCCACGTCGACTAATTGGCTAATTAATTAAGAGAAGATTATAAATATTGATTTTGAATACTAATTGGCCATCTTCGAGAATCAAGCTTCATGGAGAGACAGCTGATGGAAGGTGTATATTTAATAATTTGTTCGTCACTCGATTGGGTTTCGTGGCGAGACAGTCATCAATGGAAACTGTCTATTCGTTGTCTAAAACTGCACTTTGTAGGCGAGACGGTTAGCGGGGTGACAATCTGTTTGAAATCTGGATTGAAAGACCAGGCTCGTGGCGAGACGGTTAGCGGGGTGACAATCTGTTTGAAATCTGGATTAAAAGACCAGGCTCGTGGCGAGATGGTCATGATTCGATTGTCTATTCATTGCTTTGGTCAAGAGACCTGGGCTTCGTGGCGATATGGCCGACGAAATTACTAAGCATGTGGAGGGAATGTTCCTGGCCTTCCATTCGGGATTGGGTAATCTTCCTAGTGATTTAGCGTGTGCCCGTGGATGTAGGGTGGAGGGATAAGTAATCTAATCGATCCATGCTTTCTACAGTATTGCACTGGCTAGAAGTGGGGGAGTTAGACCACATTTAAACTATGGGCGTCCCTGAGGGACAAGGGGTAAGCCGCGTTGTGCTGTATAGAGGAGTTGTGTTGGATTGGCATGGGCCTGAAGTTCTTTGCTCTTTGCTTCATTTGTGGGCACTTAAGGCGATTACTAGAGAATTGTATTTGGAATCAATTTCTATCATATGCTCTCAATTAATTGGTCAATTAGTAGATGTGGCCGATTATATTTCTATCTTCGGATAACTTTTCATGGTCTTCATGCAACCAACTAATCACTTAACAAGTGTGGCTAATTATATTTCACTATGTGTCGTAGATCATATCATTGTCAACTTGCTAAACGATTGTGCGCACTTTCTTAGGCCATTACGTATACTATGGTCATGCATGTCTTACCACATGTAGATGACAATTACTTTGCATTTATTGCTCTATTGAAGACTTTGCATTTGTTGCTCAATTGGAGACTTTGTATTTATTACTCCGCAATCACTACTCATTATGAACACATCTTTAACCTTTTGAATTTCAATTTCACCACTTGTATGTGGCAGTTGCCTTTTCTTATGTATTTGGTTGTGTAACACGTGTCTTATGGCGACAGCCAACTTGACCTCCTGCGATCTTCCTTCGACCGTGTCAGTTGTTGGTTATCGATGGCCGTGACGGTTGATTTCAGTCGTAACAGCTGTCGTTGGTCGTCGGCCATTGACGACATTTTAACATTTTAATGACCGATTTCATTGTTTAAACAGTCAATTTTCTTGTTTTAACAATCATAAAGATTTTCAACTTCGTCTTAATTGAGATATTGTTGTTACGTGGTGTTTTTGAGCCATCTAATTTGCTAGGTTAGAGCGGGTGTAATTGGGATGTACAGATTATCTGTAGAAAATAGGTTGGGTCATGGATGTTTTGACCATCCAAATGCTATGATTTTCACACAGTAGTGGAAGGAGAGTGGTGGGAGCTAGTGGATCCCAGATAGGCAATGTGAGTGCTAGTGAGTCCAAATGCAAGTAGGTGCACGGGAAGGTTTTCATACACTTAGCCCACTAGATCATTACTATATTTAAAATAGTTAGGAGTATTGATCACCTAAATGCACTGCCACCACTACTCGTACCATCTTTTCCTGCCTAGATTCAACTTGTCTGGGATATCCTTGCCATGAATATGGTAGGGTACACTGTAAGACCCATACCCTTTCACCCTCCGTATACCTCATTTCCGATGCCGGCATATTTGAAACAGTTTGGATTGGCAAGTTCCTATCGGACACATTGTCTTAGTATTAAAACAACCCAAGACCTATACCTTGGCGACTGCGCGGGCGTTGCGATTCTAATGCCGACGCCGTGCGGCATGCTCCGTTTCGATACCTAGTTTGAGAATTGCGTACATGTGCACAAATCGAGGCGGGCCATGCAACGCACGCATGATGCGGGCCCCACTTGCACGAATTTCGAGGAAGTCCCATCAATCAATCAATCACTCATCAATCACCCCTCTCTTTCTCCATTAGTCAAACAAACCCATGCCTCCCATCACTCCTCAATGCACTCTCTCCTCATTTGTCAAGGTAACCCATACTCCTCCCATCTACAACAAAGCCCCATAAAAATTCCAAGCCTTATTCATATGAAGCTTCCATTGTAGAATTTGAGAAAGAGAGAGAAAAGAGATTAGGGAGAGAGAATGAAAAGATTAAGGGGGTGTTTGACATATCTACAAATAAGAGCTTATTGGCTTATTTCTAAAAAAAATAAGCTTTTAGACTATTTGGTAGAAGTCTAATAAGAGTGCTTATTTGTTTAGAACGTAGCAAATAAGCTTCGATTTTATAAGTTGGGAAGATGTTACTTTTTGAAACGGATCTTATTTGGCTTAAGCAGGTAGACATTTTGGACTAATTTTTGGACAAGTTTGTCATTAAACTTTCCGAGTAATTCCCATCTTACCCTCTTCTCTTCTCTTTACAATCTCTTCAAGGTAGGGAGAGAGAATGAAAAGATTAAGGGGGCGTTTGACATCTCTACAAATAAGAGCTTATTGGCTTATTTCTTAAAAAAAAAGCTTTTAGACTATTTGATAAAAGTCTAATAAGAGTGCTTATTTGTTTAGAACGTAGCAAGTAAGCTTCAATTTTATAAGTTGGGAAGAGATTACTTTTTGAAACGGAGCTTATTTAGCTTAAGCGGGTAGACATTTGGACTAATTTTTAGACAAGTTTATCATTAAACTTTCCAAGTAATTCCCATCTTACCCTCTTCTCTTCTCTTTACAATCTCTTCGAGGCAGGCCTACATGATAAACAACCCATATTGAAGGTGGGCCCCACATGATGAATGGTCCACATCAAGGTGGGCCCACATAATGCACGGTCACATCAAAGGTGAGTCCCACATGATGGATGACCTGCATCAAAGTGTGGCCCCACATGGTGGATGATCCACATCAAGTAGGTCTTACTTGATTGATGGTCCAGATCAAAGGTGGGACCCACATGATGGATGGTGGACATTGAATGTGACCCCATGTTGAAGGTTGGGCTCCACATGATGGATGGTCCACAGCAAAGGTGGGACCTACATAATGGATGGTGGAAATCAAAGGTGGGCCCCTCATGATGAACGGCTCATATTTAACGTGGGGCCCCACATCGAGGTGCAATAGCTCTTATTGAATTAGAGTAGAGAGAAACGAGCCCTAAGAGATCAGTGGGAGAGATCAAGAGAGAAAGAGAAGAAAAAGATTAAGAAAGGAAGAGAGATTAGGGAAAGAGATCAAAGAGAAAAGAGAGTATTTGAGAGAAAAGAGAGTTAGAGGAGTATGAGTGAAGTGGAGGCCATCCGGACCGTCCGATCATCGACCCGGCCCGATCCGACTGTTCATCTTTGACGTGAGTGCAAGGGAGGACATAATCTCCATTTTTTTGTTGTTTTCCTTTTGTTTTGTGTGCCCATAAGGGTGGGATCCACCTTGATAGGTGTTTGAGATGCTTAGATTCGTATGGTGGACCCTATAGTGGCGGGGGCCCACCCGACGACTGGATCTCACTCTCCATTTCTTCCATTTTTTCCTTTTTTTTTCTTTTTCTTTAATATTGTTGGACTATTGTGGGGCTCACAAGTGGCCCACGTTGTGAGACAGCATGCCCTGCACGTTGTCACTTATTTGCCATTCAACAAGTTCATATGATCATACATATCTGGGCGAAGGAGAAACATAGATAAAAAAGGTTTGGATCTTCGTGGGCCAAAAAAGTTTGGAACAATCCGATCTTTGTGTTTCTCATTCTCCCAGATTTATGTGATCTTATGACCTTGTTGAATAGCAAATAAATATCATGGTGGGCCATACAAAGTGGCTAACACTGTGGCAACGTGCGGCACGCTGTCCCACAGCGTGGCCCACTTGTGGGCCCCACAACAGTCCGACGATATTAAAGAAAAATAAGGAAAAGGAAAAGAAAGGAAGAAAGGGAGAGTGAGATCGGGCCATCGGGTGGGCCCCCGCCACTATGGGGTCCACCATAAAACTCTAAGCATCTCAAACACCTATCAAGGTGGGTCCCACCCTTGTGGGCCCACAAAACAAAAGGAAAACAATGGAAAGATGGAGATTATGTCCTCCCTTGTACTCACGTCGAAGACGAGTGGTCGGATCGGGCCGGATCGATGATCGGACTGTTCGGATGGCCTCCAATTCACTTCTACTCTAACTCTCTTTTCTCTCAAATACTATCTCTTTTCTCTTTAATCTATTTTCCTAATCTCTCTTCCTTTCTTAATCTTTTCTTCTCTTTCTCTTTCTTGATCTCTCTCACATCTCTTAATCTCTCTCCCTAATTTTTTTCCTCTCAAATTCTACAATGGAAGCTTCATAAGAATGAGACTTGTGATTTTTATGGGGCTTTGTTATAGATGAGAGGGGTATGGGTTACCTTGACAAATGAGGGGATAGTGCATTGATAAGTGGTGTGAGGCATGAGTTTGTTTGACTAATGGGGAGAGAGAGAGGTGTGATTGATGAGGTGATTGATTGATTGATGAGACTTCTTCGGAATTCGTGCAAGTGGATCCCACGCCATACGTGCGTTGCGTAGCCCACCTAGATTTGCATACATGTACACATTTCTCAAACTAAATATCGAAACAGAGCGTGCCGCGCGACGTTGGAATCACATCGCTCGCATGGTTGCCAAAGTATAGGTCTTGGGTCGTTTTAGTACTAAAACAGGGTATCAAATCAAAACTCACTGATTTGGATTGTTCCGAGTATGTCATCATAAAAAATGAGGTCTACGGAAGGTTAATCAGGGTACGGATCTTACATCCACCAAGAAGATCTCCATTCTAGGAAAAAGAGGCTGATCAATTGGACACACTTGTATATTGAGTTAGACCATCTATTGTCCATTGATTCCAATAGTGTGGCCCATCTGATGAGAGGACCAGCCTGATTTTTGTCCCAGTTGATCTGTACATGTGCATGCATTAACTAAAAATTAAACCACATGTACATGTGGCCCATCCAAACTTACGCCAAACCGTAAGTTTGGCGTGTCCGGGTGTATAGTCCCTGTTTTCTCTTTGAATAAGATTGTCTGGTTTTTTTTTAAAAAAAATTAAACCATCCAAACTCCGGTACCCACTGCAGATAGTTCATCATCTCAAAATTAGATTGATTGAATGAACCTAACCTCTATTAATGGATATATGTTTGTTGAATTCAGACTGTTGACTGTTCTCATTTCAACCGTCCATTTTATTTCCACCAATAGATTGGGGTCCACAATTCGGACAGCTCAACTTTAACTTACTCATATGCCACATGCACTGTTTCTCTGTCCCTGCGTATCAGCCATCACTCTCTGCTGAAATAACAAAATTTTACTATTTAGTTTCATTGCTGAGGTCATGCATACTAAGTTCCACTGGACAGAACAATTTAATGGGATTCCTATAGCCCAAACATTTTAGCATATGATCCTAACCACAGGACCTGTTGCCTCCTTTTTTTTGTGATTATTAAATTCCAAACAGTATTAGGGCCTGTTTGGATGCGCCCTCAAAAGGGTGCCTTTGTCTGCTTGTTTTGAGCCAAACCACTTTTGTGTCGTGCATTTGGATGCATTTTGGAAAACCCTTGTTGATCCCCCACTTGGAGAAATAGGTGCTTCAAAGCCCACTGGGCAAAAGCCAATCCAATTAGTTTTCGGTGAGTCAACTGACAAAGCAGTCAGGAAACCCTGTTTTGCAGAAACCCCCTTTTGTGCTAGTTGTGTCCAGATGGGCCATTACTGCAGATTTGGCAATTAGGGTCATGGTATCATCATCAATGGCATTTTTGGTATGTGGCCAACAAAAGAGGTACGGAATTTGTTGAATGGTCTGGATTGATGAGCACATGCACGTGGGGTAGATATGGGGAACATTTTACACTATGGGACATGATATTAAAAAACAGTTACGTAATGGCTGTTATGTGAAATGTGATGTAGGGATGCAGGGGCATGCGATGACCTAACCCTAGATGTATGTATATTCAATTGGAAGATATTCAAATAATAAACTTAACAACTAACTGTTTTCATTCAAGGGAAACTAACAAATCTCAACACAGAGATGAGATCCGTCCGTCTGGATCATGCCCCTTAGCATAATAATCACGTAAAATCGTAAAATAGGGAGGATATAGGGATATGAGGATATCCCAGATCTAGTATAGACCAGTCCACAATCAAGTTTTGATATGGTTCTTATGGCTAGGCGTCCCTCTTTTCCGATCGTACCAAAGGGGGGGGGGGGGGTTGTTTCAGAAAAAGGACGAAAAAAGGTCTATAAACAATGGGTTGACAGGAAGTACGGATTATGAAGCAAAAGAATCTTACCTTCCATGCACCTTGAAGAATAAAAGAAGAGAAAACAAAAACTCCGGGTGGAATCTTCAACACCCGAAGGGCCAATTCTGAAACCCTAGTCTCTTAGTAGAAAGAGGAAGAAAGTCCTTGTTTTTTTATTCATTTAATAATTTGAAATAGGGTTTCTCACAGTATATATAAGCTACGAAAATAAAAAAGTGCACTAAAGTACCTGGAAAAAAAAAAAAAAAAAAAAAAACGCATAAACTAAACAATGACAGTAAAATGCCTAGAAATAAGAGAATAAACAGAAAAACGCCTAAAAGTAAATCTGCTCCACGGTCCTGCGGTCATGATGCTTCTGCGCGATCCTGCAACTCGCGTACTCGTAACGCGTCAGAAAATGGGTCCAATGGGCCCGGCGTCCATCCACATCAGCTCATCTGCTCCAACACTTGATCTGTGACGTCGCCTCCTCTGGTACACTCTAAAGGGTACACCACTGATGTCCGCATCAAAATGGTAGTGGTGGGAACTGTTACGCGCTATTGGGCTGTAATCGCTGTTATGGAAAAAAGTGGCCTTAACTGCTGTTACGGCTCTGTACACAGCTGTTACGGGGCTGCTACAGGTTTTTTTTCAGAAAAAAAAAGGCTGCAATGGTATTTTAACAGTATCATTATTGAATACCTTGCTATGGAAGCATGCTGTTGTTCCTCAAAAGGGTGAATGAATATCAAATCTGAACCATCCAATTAATAAGTTGCCTTGATCAGATTGTAAGCTCAAAAATCACATCCATTCAATCATTGAACTGTTCAATAAAAAAAAGTAAAGATTTCCTAACTTTCTGATGCTCAAGAAGGGTCCAGAAAAGGTCCATTGATGGGAAGTTTAGAGGTATCTAATTGGTTTGAACTTTGGATTGGCTCTCATCCAGTAGATAGATGCATTTGTTGGATGGTCATGAGGTATGAAAACAGCATCTTGGCGAACTTTAGCAAAGTTTACTTCATCCATGAGGTGGACATTTGGAAAACACTACACCTTTATTAAGTATTAACATAACAGTTGATCTGACTACTCTCAACAAAGTCCAGATTCCGAGCATTTCCTGAGTTCTCCGCTCTAAATCTTATCAACTGGATTTGACTTAACTACCTCTCAATTAGATTCACCATGTTTTAGAACTATGACCGACTCCTAGAGAGTAGGAATCCGAATCCAACTCTCCATGTGGCTATGTGGGGGCATCTGCATGCATGATCTGGGCTCGTCATGGGTGGGCTCCACTTTGTGCTGTATGGCTGGAAAGTCGAGCTGGTTGGCCATCATGTGTGCCATACTGAAGGAAGGGTGCTTAAAAGGAATCAACCAACGGTCACTTGATGACCAGACTGCTGATTGTCATGGCATGGCTCTTGCACAAATATGTCACTGCATCTGGATGCATGGGTGTGTTGGGATTCTAAATCCTACTCCTGGAAGCAGTCATGGTAGGGCTCTTCATGCAGGGCAAGGCATTGAAGCGGAGAACCGATTGTGAGCTTTGTTCGTTGATTATGAAAAATCTTGCCTATTTTGAGCAAGCTTGTGAGCAGTCATGGTAGGGCTCTTCATGCTTTTTCTTGATTGTTTTGTTCGAGAATTTTCTTCCGTCTGCTTTGAATGTTTTTCACGGCTAAGTCAGAAGCACACAGGTTTTGTGTAATAAGTTAACATGAGGTACATAGCACATGGATGGTTTTGTCATTTGGGTCTTATGTTTCTTAGTATGTATGCCATTTCATGGAAGAGAAAAAAACCATGAGTATTGAGATTGATTAAGTTATTTAGTCTAAGATCTTCGTCTTCAAATAGAATAAGCATGGGGCAGATGTCTCTGGCCAAAAGGGCCAACTCCTCTTTCCCAATCCTGTCTGCTGTTTGGTTCCTTCTCAGCACACCTGGTTTACTTTCCACTTCTGGAAGATGCCAAGCAATGTCCCTAGAACTGAAAATGAATGGACATTTAGGGCTTGTTTGGATGCGTTGAAAAGTTTTCATGGAAAAAGTTCATTTTTTTTGAAGTGCCTTTCGACACACTTCCAACCATATCCATCAGAGTGCAAGCTTTGGGGGATTAATAAAAGAGTTCGACTCCATTCAGAAGTGCATGTTTTGCTTTAACACATCCTCAAATCCTAATGTAGTGGTTGGGACCTGCCTAACGGATGGTTTGAATCTCACACCAGCAAGCATGTGTGGGATGCCTCCTCCCTTTTGTGTACACCCACACACCAAGTGTTCCTATCATAGTTCTAAAACTCGCTGACTCAGCTCAAAAGTTGGCCAACTCAACTAGGTGGGATCTCGAGCCAATTCAAGAAACTCGGTCCTGGTGGTTACTTGATACCAAGTCAGGACTCATCAAGTCGAGTTAACGCGACTTGCAGCAGCTTGAAACAAGTCGCTTGCCTTATGAAATTATTTGATCAATTAAACATAAAATGAAATAACGATAAAAGTGTAATTTCTTTTAATTTAGCCTTTTTTAGCCTTTGTTTTTCTGTTGTGACATTATCTCGGCACTCCATTAATAAAATTGCCATTTCTTTTCAAAATAGAAAAAAATAAAATAAATGGAGATGATGGGAATTGAACTTGTAAGCTCTACCCCGAGAGCAAATGCAACTAGCATGCTGTGCATTGTATGGCCATTTTGTTTTATAGTTTTTGTTTGTTATAATAAATGTAGCTATTATGAATATTTATTATTATCCTTAAAAAATGTATATTTATTATTACTCCTAATTTTTTAAGTTATAAATAGTTAATTCTGAATCGAGTTATATTGAGTCTTCGAGTTGAACTGATCCAGAATCGAGTTATGTTGAGTCTTTGAGTTGAACTGACCCAGCTGAAGATTGAGTTGAGTTTTTGGGTTTTTGAACCATCTTCCCTACCAGTAATGGCTATATAGACGCGTGAAAATACATAGGAAACTTACTGGTCTTAGCTAAAAGAAAACTCATATATCATGCAAAATGTCCTGACAACATGTACAACAAGATTCCATATTTTCTCATATTGTTCCCTCCCTTCTATGCTTAGTAAAATCCTAACTTTGTGAATGATCATGGAATTTGAACCATCTTATCTTGAGAAAAATCATCTGAAGGAATTTGAATCCTCATGGTTGGTGATGCTTGTTCGAAGTGAAGTTTCTCCAGGCTTTGGAAAGTGGTGCAGGGTCTTTTAAGTCTGCTAGGGCATGAATGGTCATCAGGGCCCATGGGTACCTGATGCTCTCGACACGATTTTAATGTTCCGTGTCCAATTTCTCAGGTCTGTTTAATAATCTGTCAGGTTTGGTTCTGCCATTTGGACCCAGTGAAAAACCAGGTCTAGTCTCGTCCGCGTCCGGGTCCGGGTCCGGGTCCGGGTCCAGGTCCAGGTTTGGGTCCACCATCTTTGGACTATTAAATCAGGTCAGGTTAATTATAATAGTAATATTATATTTTTAAGTATATATATTGATTATTCTAGCAACTGAGGTTTGCATGCTACTACACCTCTCATGTGTTAAACTAGCATACATGTGTGTAATCTTGTCTATCCATTCAAGTGGGTTGATCATATGAATGCATGTGTTTCACGCGGATAGGACCATGGTGTGCGGTAAAGGCTGTTATGGGGCTGTAAAGGTCGTTATGGTGGCAAGCGTTACACATTATAGGATCATAAAGACCGCTATAACGGCCTTGTAATGGACTGTTACAGGGCAGATACAGGTAATTCGGATTTTTTGTCTTCAATAAAAAAAGAAAAAAGACTGTAATGGCTGTTACACCCCGTGACAGCTGTTACACCCTTTATCATAAAGATAATGGCGTTGGCTGCTGCAACGGCCATTGTTACCGTTTCAACCTCGATAGGACAACGCCACTCAAAACTAAGTTTCAAAGACATGAAGGATATTCAAAATCCAATGCTATCTGGGGCTGGGTCCTTCTGAAAAAAAGAAGAAAAGTCCGAGACCCGAAAGGACCTGACCAGACAAGACCCAACCCTGATTACAAGGACCTGACCCGATGATTCCATTGACAGCCCTAAAGTCCACGTCCCTATCATGTTTTTAAAACTTGCTGAGTCAACTCAGCTCAGTGAGATGTTGAGCTAAGCAAGCAAGAAACTCTACTGACTCAGCCAAATTTTAGAGAGACTTATCGTGTTGACTTGTAGACTCAAACGAGTCAATGCGATTCTTAATTGACTCAAGCTGAGTCACTCAGACGTAGCTTTGCGGATTTTTGGTGTGAGCAGTATCAAACCAAAATACCCAACGAGAATTAGCTGTGATCCCTTCCTGAAATGGAGGTGATTTAGCTGCTAGCCAGTATGGCTGTGGCTACCTTGTTACGACTTTGGAGATCCAAGGACTCAATTTTATGGATATGCATATGATTTCGGATCCTAGCAGGCTGAGTCCAACTCCATTTAAAATAAAATTTGAGAATACCTATTATAAATATTTAATGCTACCCCAATATTTTAATTTAGTTATTAATTATCAAATTTAGGGTTCCATTCACTTGAGGGATGATCAGATTCATTCCCGTTCCTTGAAGTTGAGACTAATGGCATGTTAGAAGATGTGAACGTTTGTTAATGGTTGATTTGGTGGGGGTACAGGTTATGATTAGACTATGGGAGATGCTAATCCTCTTGTGGACCTGCCTGTGAAAGATGGTTTGTCTAGGGCTTTCATTGGGTTGTGTTTTCCCTATTGGCTTCTGGGCCAAGCAAGCCTCTTTGGGCTGGGATTGGGATCCTTTGTCAAGCCTGAGGGCTGGAACTGGGCCTGAAAAGTAAGCCATTTCACAACAAGATATGAAGGTAGTTTTGGATCTACCTTGTTTTTTGTAGACATCCAAGCATGAGGTAACGCAATAGATGTATAAAGTGGATTTCATATGATTATCATAGTGGTCTTCACTAGGAGTGGCAATGGGTCGGATTGGCCTGCAGTTCAATTGGACCAACTTGCGTTGGGTGCAGGTTTTGAGCCAAGCTAAATGGATTAGCGTGTGCTTAGCAAATAATAACGTATGTTTTGTATTTATTCACTAATTTGATCATGCTACATAATTTTAGCTCCAGATTCCATTCTTGAAGCCAAGCGGAACCGTGCCAGGTTGTGTTAGGCCAGTTGAACGCCACCCCATTATAGTTAAATGGGTTGGGCTGGGCTTGCTTTGGTGAATTTTAAGTGGGTCCGGTCAGGCCACAAGGTTGTGTTTGCCAAAATTCTGGGCCTGTTTAGTAAATGGGTTGGCCTTGGTGAACCTTGACCTAGTCTGAACCCGCATTGGGCATTTGATGGTGAAAGAACAAAAAATGGATGGTTCAGATCTTCCAGTTTGGGAGAACTTTTGGTCACTGTCAATCCATAAAGGGGGCCATCAGATCTATGGCTTGGATAAACCATGACCCACATGTACAAACTCCGTGCATAGTGGAGAATGTTGCCCATGTACAAACTTGAGGCCTGCATGGTGGTGGTCGGCCTGAGAATCTAGCCCATTTTAAAATTGGGCCAACCTCGGCTATATGCTGGGCCAGCAGAGGCCTGGCCCATTGACAGCCCTGATTTGACGCAGGAGGGCATGATTAGGCCTATTACTGTCTGATTAGATAAATACCTTTAGTCTACAAGGCCTATGGGAATCCTTAATCGGACCTCTTCGAATCCACGAGGAAAAGTAAGAGAAAACAGGAAATAAATCCAAGAAAATTATTAACGTGACTACAATGCTTTAAATAAGTAACTAAACCCTAGGTTAGATTTCAACTCAAACTAAAATACCTAGAAAACGTGACTTACTATAAATAGGTCTCTCAATCCTACTAGAACTCATGGTTTTCAACTAAAAATAGAAAGTTTAGGATCAAAAGTTATGATCGAAACAAAACTTATTATAAATGGTAAAATTGAAATAAAACTAAGCTACTGACCGTCGATCTGGTAGAATCTCACAATTCCGGCATGGGCAACCAGGCATAGCGGAGTTTGCTGGCTAAAGTAGCTCGAGCTATCCCAAAATTATACATTATACACCCTGTAACTCTTCCCGGATCGCGAGATACTACAATTCTACAGTTCTGACGGCGCATATCGCTTCCGGCCCCGACTGGTCTTCTTTTGGTCCATCTAGGCCATGAAATAGTTGGCAACCCTGCTCTACATCATGAGTGGACCTCATTATCCATCGTCACAATGGATGGTTTCTCATTCAATAAATATGTTGTTATCGATTAAAAAAAGTTGAGCCAGTCTATGAACTGATCTCCGAACTTGAGCAATTGCTCAATGTAGAAATCGGCATCAAGACTCGATTGCCAGACGCTGCCTTCCAATGCTCGAGTGGGATCTGTGAAAAATTAGCTTGCCCAGTCATCAATGAATCTGGACTGTTGGGTCTTGTTTTTTTCATAAGCCTGATGACCAGACTGGCCTTATTCTCGGGCCATCTTGAATGCGTTATACTAGACTCGATTTTGGATCTGCTACACAATTGTTTAAGGAGAGGAAGGACAACATACTTGAATCTTTGATTGATAATACCATACTTTTGGTCGTCCATTTTACTTGCTTGTATGCACCACTTGATGGGAAGCCCTTTTGTGCAAATTTACATAGAGTTGAGGACTAGATGTTAATATAAAGCAACTCATTGGGATGAATCCTTTTTACCATGGAATTCATGGTATGTACATTCCATGCCATTCTTCCTCAAAGGAGAGAGAGCCCAATTGGACTTTTCCTCTCTCAGTATAAAGAATATGGTACTCTAGGTTACACAAAAGTATTGTACACACTCCATCTATGTGGGCCCCATCGGTGCCCATTGAGCTGATTCAAGCTGTCTACATCCTCAGCTTGATACATGTACCATATGTGACCCACAACTTGGTTAAATTCCAACATCTTCTCACTTGGGCCACATGTTGCACGATGATATGTCAATGATAGGTATACCTAGTCTTTAACATTGAGTTCAAAATTTTACTAGGTATCCATAATGGATCATGGGTAGTACTTGATATAATTAAGTCCATTAAGATTACTGAATGAGATCATGGCAGGTTGTTACTTCATTTATTGAAGTTGGACTAGGTATGCTCACAAATACCAACACTCCCAATAACATGGATCTTGACAGAATGAATGCGTGGTGTGAAAATCTTATGCCAAATGTTAAAACTTGCATATATCTACCAAAAGATACCTTACACCTCAATAATAGCCAAATTTCTCTGTTCATTTTACCTTAGGGCTCGTTTGGGAGCTTGTAAATGGAAGTAAATGGGAAATGGATTTGGAGGTAAATGAGTTGGGAGTAAATGGCTTTACATAGTTGTGTTTGGATATGAGTAAATGAAACGCATTTGAAATCAAAATATTTTGCTTAGATGGGAGTAAATGGGAGGAATTGGAATGCTAACTAATTCACCATTACATTGAAATTCATAATTAAACTAACCTAATGAACAGAAAAGATCAAAATGCAAACTAATCCTAATAAATAAAAATAGAACTAATAATCTTATCCAATTTGCTCGTAGTACTCCATTCCTGCACCTGCAAAATAGTTTAGGAGGTGTGAGCGCGACGACTCATAGGATCACATTATTTCTAAATTGAAAATTCTACTATAACACAAAGAATAAACTCAATGTAATGTATATGGTCAATTATGAAAATAAAGTGGCAATTCACATTTTCAAAGTAACTATTGAAATTTATAATAATGAAATAAAATAAAATAATTCTTCCTAATCCTTTTTGGACTATTACAGGGCAGAGCACCCATCAAATAAACTAACCTTTTTAGGACATAGTACCTATAACACATACTGACCTTTTACTGCTGAGCACCCGTAAAAATACAATGATCATTTTAGGACAGCACCCGTACCTAAAACTACAATGATCCTTTCAGAGCAGAACACTCGTAATGAAAAATATAATGATCTTTTTAGGGTGGAGCACTCGTAACTAAAAATACAATGATCATTTTAGGACAGAATATCCGTAACTAAAAATACAAATGATCCTTTTAGATAAGAGCACCCGTAACTTAAATTCATTCCAAAACATTACAATAATATAAATGAATAATATCCTCACAAATTCAACACATAATTGAACTACAACTTATGATAATATCAAAATCCACATAATGAACATTGAAAATAAGAATTAGAATCAAAGCATATACAACTATCAAATGGTAACATGATAAGCATGCTAATCGAAATTAGAAACTATGTATACATAATATTAAGTGAAAAGACAATCTCATGCTGAATAGATTTGAAACCACTACTAACAACATCGAATCATAAGATATAGTACAAAGGCGTAGCCTACGTATAAACATAGAGTTTTCAATTGGGAAGATTACCTACTTGATGACAAGAAGATCTGATGTGGATGATCAGGTGCGCGACTGTATACAACGGATGTCTTCCTAAATTAGATATGACAACAATTCGTTATGACTTGAATGATCATGAAAAGGATTACAACTTACTTTAACTGGTCGACAACCCAAATGGATCAAATTTTCAGATCATGAATAACATGTTGATTACATAGTGTTCAGTTCTGAATCAGAATTTTGAATATAAACCACGTTGACTCACTAAGTCATAGAACAACAATGGAAACAATGCAATAGTGTAATTGTGGAAGGGTGCAACAAACTGATGAGGATTAGCTTACCTTAATGATAGTTGAGAAGTGATTGGTGAAGGTTGACATAACCAGATTCAACAAGACACGGGTTGATGGAGTTGACTCGTAAGCTTGCACTTACACCCAATAGCTACTACACACACACACACACGCGCATTCTCTCTCTCTCTCTCTCTCTCTCTCTCTCTCTCTCTCTCTCTCTCTCTCTTGCTTTTTACTATTTTTCCTTCTTGAATTCTATTCATTTTCTAATCTTTGCAATAGTTTATAAACTTCCCAAATTCTCTTAAGGTTCCTAAACTTTCCAAATTCTATTTGTGTCTCGTCTGCTAGCCCAACTAGAAGACGCCTAGGCGTTTCAACAACATGTCTCAGGTTCGAGTGCTAAGGAGACACACTAACTCCATTGGTGGGTGGGTGCATCGTATGACTAACTGTGTGAGTGTGTTACCCAGCTAATAGGGTGGGTGTGTTGCATGACTAATAAAAAATAAAAATAAAAATAAAAACAAACTTCCCAAATTCTCCTAGGGTTTTTGAAATTATAATGTATATAAGGTTTGTAGGTGGTTTGGAAATCCCAAGAAACAGAGAAAATTTGAATTCTAAACCAATCCCAATAATCCAATCTTTATCAGATAGTTCTCTAAGTCCCATCTTCTCTCTATGATTCTCAGCGTTGAGCGGTGGAAGCTGAAAATGTTTCTTGCGAATCCAACCAACTAAACAAGTCTGGAGCTTCAATTTCTCTTGTCCGCAAGCTCCGTAGGACCAATCAAGATTGTCTAGGAGCATTGGTTTAAAGAAATACAACACTGATTGAAATTCGTTATTATCACTGTCATCATCCTTGTTGAGAACCTACTGGCATTAAAAAATCCAAACCCCATGTTGTAAGGCCACTTGATTATGTCAGATTACCATTTTTACTGAGATTTGATCCAATCCATAAAAAAAATTATAACCAATAGCCAATTCCGAAAGAAAACCAATTCTACAGTAACTTAACTCATTTAAAAACCTTCCACAACTTTGTTTCCAAAATTTGGAATTTTGAGAAAGAGAGAGAAATGTTGTGAGGGTTATAAAAATCCTATTAGACATGAGAAACAACACAGAATCAATAGAGATAATCTAAGAGAGATCGAGTGAAAGAGAGAGAGTTTTGATTAAGGAGTTGAGTTCGACCCATCAAGTCGAATTGAGTCAATTTGAGTCCAGTAGCAGTTGCTAGATGTGGGGACTGAAAAGAAGAAAGGAAGAGAAGGAAAGAAGGAGAGAAAGAAGAAGAAAGAAATTAAACTAAACTAACTTGCTTAGCCACATTAAGCTAAGGTTGAGATTTGAGCTTAACAGGTCTAGTTAGTAACACTATAAAAGGTAAGTGGTCTTATGCAATTTTCCTTTCATAAACTTAGAATTGTGTTCTATTTTAGTTCAATTTAGTGACTCACTGAGTTGGGGTCGAGTTTGGGTCAAGTTTATGTCCAACAGACCGGGAACCCTAAAGTGAGAGTTAAGGAACTAGCCGAAGTAGTTGCATGCTAAATTCACACCGAGTTGCGTCGAATTCTAACTAAGTCACATTGAGTCGAGCTAAGTTAGGATGAGCTTGAGTTCCTTTTGTGCTAAAACAAGTGGGTGATCGCTCTAATTTTGCTATATTCTAGATTTTTAGGTTAATATTAACATATTCGAATATCGAATAACATATAATCCCAAAACTTTGAATCTTGTCTGAAATTGAAATCCTGAGGCTAACCTAACATCAATCCAATTAGGATTCTGAAATTAATGAAACATGTTTAAACTACAATTCTACCTAAACTTTAAATTCCAAGTGTTACATTACGATTTATCTTAAGATCTAAATCAAATGAAAAATTTAAAGAATTAAAGGATGCATAATTGTGTAAATTTAATATTTGATATCTCTACTGATTATAAGGTTGCACTCATATCATGTGCATGTCGTTATTGAAATGATATTGAAAGCACGGGTACTCTGCCTTGGTCTCCCTAAAAGTATATTCACAGGTACTTTGCCTTAGGATTTGTAAATGTAATTCATAGACGCTTTACCTTAGTTTTTCTAAACGTATATTCATAGGTGCTCTACCTTGGGATTCCTAAAAGTAATTCATAGGTGCTTTACTTTGGATTTTCGAAAAGTATATTCACAGAAGCTTTACTTTGGGTTCCTTAAAAGTAACACAGGTGCTAAGTCTTGCAATATTCCCAATAGTATCACAGGTGCTCTGTCCTAGAATGGTACTAAAAGTATATGCATTGGTGCTTTGACTTGAACATTTCTAAAAGTGTCATAGGTACTCTGTAGTGGTCTATTCCTAAAAATAGTGAAGATATGGAGCTGCATTCATTCAAGTTATTATGCATAAAAAGCATTGCATACATACCATCCCTTGTATTTGTTAGTGCACCTTTTGTGGCATATTAGTGCACCTTATTTGTCAATCACGTGCACCTTATTTGTCAAGTACATACATCCATGTATTGTAATGTCGGTTGAGCCTTAGCAAGCTGAAGACCGGAGATTTAAATGGACAAGAAGCATCAATGAAGAAGAAATAGGCAAATGAGGTACCTTGGTGATCTTAACCTTAGAACCAAAACAACCCTAAACCTCTAAGATGATTTAGACCATATAAGAATACCACTAGTAATCTTAATTAGCCTTAGAATACTTAGAAAAATATGATAATTAGTTCGACTAATAAGAGGTGCAAGCTGTTGTAAATCAAACAGCCCAAACAACAATTTTCGATAGGACTTCGATCCCATCGAAGACCTAGTCGATGCCATCAAACATAAGTCTAGCAACGATTTGAACTCTTTGGACAGATCTTCAATCTCATCAAAACGCTCTTCGATTTCATCGACGTGGGTTCTTCGATCCCATTGAAGCATGTTCGATGCTATCGAATAGACTGTCCAACAACCATTCAAAAGTCTCTGGACAGTTTTTTGATACCATCGAGTCGGATGTCGATCCCATCGAAGGAGTCATTTTCTGCCCCTTTTTTACCGTTGGAACTTCAAGTTTATAAAGGGGGCATTCAGTTCTTGGTCGGTAGATAGGGATTTTAGTGCATTAGAAGCTACCATTGTAGTAAATACCTTTAGGGCGTGTTTGGTGCACGGGAGTAAGGGGGATTATGTGGGATGGTATTTGCCAAATTGCAACTAATGCACCTGTGAGTGGATTGTCCCCTGGCTCATGGGATTAACCATCGAACAAAAGTAGCATTTACAAATCAACCGTGTTTGGAAATCATTTGTATGGTGTGGCATCTTGATGTGTGTTGACTTCACCAAGTTTTGTGGGCCACACCATGATGTATGTGTTATATCCACACCATCCATTTATTTTACAATATCATTTTAGGTCATGATATAAAAAATTAGGTAGATCTAAATCTCAAGTGGATCACACCACATAAAGCAGTGCAGCTTGAACGTCTACCATTGAAAACCTTTTGAGGGCCACAAAAGTTTTGGATCATTTTGATATTTTTTTGCTACATTCATTCAGGTCTTTGTGACCTTATGAATAGATTGGATGACAAATGAAAATCATGGTGGGCCCTAGGAAGGTTTCAACTGTGGAAATTAATATACCCACTGCTTTTTATAGTGTGGTCTGTTTAACCTTTAGATATGCCTCTGTTTTTGGATCATGCTCTAAAATGATCTGGCCAAATGGTTGGATGGTGTCGATATAACACATACATCATGGTGGGTCCCACCACGATGAAATGTGTATGGCTGAATCCAAGAGGGATTGCGAAATCCATCCACCGTACTTGCATAGGATTCGAGGCTTAAATCTCGGATGTAGGTTGTCTTCACCAAACAACCGTCGGGATATAAAAATAGGATTGAGGGTGTCAATCTCGTTGAATCCTCTGTAATCCCGTTTACTCCCATGAACCAAACACGCCCTTAGGCTCTAAATCTCAACTTAATCAAGTCATCTTCCTTATGATTCGTCACATTTTAGAGTATTCGAAGCTCGTTTGAAGATGAACTTGTTCCCTCTTGATATCTAGAGTTTAGACCTTGAACCTAATAGTTAAATCCTTGTATAGACTTTATAGAGAGATCATTTAGATGAATTCTTCGAGGAAACCTATTTCCTATCTCTTATAGAAGATTCATCAACCTCGCATCACCTTGTTCACCTCAATGGGACATCATATGTAAGGCGATTGATCGTTGGAGCTGAAGCATTGATAAAGCATCGACAACAAGATCGAGGGAGCATGATGAGCTCATTCAAGAACGAGAGAGTTAGAAGAAGCGACTCAAGAACGATGCATCAACAATGCTCAAATCCGAGAAGTAAGGTTGTCAATTTGTAGAGTCTATTCATGCTTTTTCCTTATGTAGGATTAAGTATGAGAGTTTAAATTGCCAAACTCAATAGGTTCGATTATAAGACCTAGGCCCTTGTATATGAATGAATCAAAGTCTCCAAGGGGAGCCTCCAACAGGAGTGTACGTAAGGTTCTTATGTAAGCTTACGTACACTTGATAATTTAAGCTTCACACAAGATGTATTTTCACTAATAGGTTAATTGCTTTATTGTTTGATCATTTGTAGTCTATGTGATTGGACCCACTTAGGCTTGAAAGCCGAAATGTTCTAGCTTAGATTAATTTAAGTAGGCAAAAAGATTTTTATAAGGTCTTAATCACGCCCCCCTCTAGGACTTAGTCATTGTTCTAGTAGCTTCGCCAAGCTTTCTCGCACAGTGTAGGATGTCATGTTTGACGATCTGACGCAATTTCAGTATTATGTGATTTTTATGCTTTAATTTGAATAAGATTTGTTAATTGTATATATTTAAAAATTTTAAAACTTGGTGAAGAGATAATCTCACTAAGTTGTTATGCTCACTCTACTTTGATAATATTTTAGAGCGTAGAGTTTAGCTAGGGAGAGAAGTGGAATGAAGATCTAGTCGTAGTCTTCTATTCTAAGTTGTGATAAGTTTCAACATAAAAATTAATAAGAATCTTATTTAGGATAAACAATGTCAGCTGTTACAAATGGAGGGTTAAATCATAGAACTCTTAATGAAGTCCCTTCTTAAGGACAAGTGTCTAAAATATAATAGGGATACTAGAAGGACTTCACTCATATGAGCGTAGAGGTGATGCAACCTCTAATGAGAGTCAATTTTTCTTACGAGATCGCTCATAAAACAGGATGAGCACATGACCATTAACTGTGCTAAGTGAGTTTAAAATCAGGAAACTCATTCACATAGACGTGATTATGTGTGTGGATTCTTCGGTTTTGTCATTAAGAAATAACTGATTTAAGCCTATACTACTAGGAATTTTGGGACTTTATGATGCTTATGCTTAGAAAAGGTTCAAATAAAAAATATTTTTCTATACGCATAAGAACAACATTTTTTTTATAGGTATTTATATTATTCTTATTTAATCAAGTGGAGGATTGTTGAGATTTTTTTGGGTTAAACTAATATAATAAAAATACTTTATTAGAGTCCATGTACATACACATTTTTCTCTACTTTATTAAAAAAAATGTTTGAATTTCATTTTTCCTAAAGAACTTGGTTTGTAAAAGCGAAACTCTATGAAATCTTTAGTCCCACATTGCTTGGAGGTAAAATGTTAGAAGGGTTTATAAGCTTTGAGTTCTCTAATCCGACATTACTTGGACTTTATAGAGAGAAGTAGGCTTGATTGCGTGTTCCAGTGTGGAGCATTGGAACACATGTGCAGCATGGGCAATGGGGTTGTAGAGGTGGTAGTGGTGCAGTGAGGTTGGAAATGCACTAGTGACGTATTTTGCACTTCATACATGCGCATCATGTCACTAGTTACGCTCTCACGTGACTTTCTGTGGACCGTCACGACTCGGTGTCACTAGGTTAAGCCGTTGGAAAATCGGCCTTGGAGAGTAAGCCTATCGAGAAATCAGTTGTGGCAATGATTGATTGACAAAAAATAGCCATTGTAAAAATCAGTTGACAAAAAATAGCTGTTGCACCGATCGATCGATAAAAATCGACCGTTGCGATGATCAACCAACAGAAATTGACTGTTGCAATATTTGACCGTTGCAACAATCAATCGTTAGAAACGGTCATTGCAACAGTTGATTTGACCAATCTAAGTTGAGTCATGTTTCTTTATTCAAAATGAACATACATGATTTTCTGAACAACTATAAAAATAACTGTTTAAAAGTGCCTTTTTGCGAAATCGCACAACCCTTCACTTTATATAAAACTTAATTCGTGAAAATCGAGGATTGAATATATCTTGCATTACTCTTTTTAGAAATCAAAATCCTTTATTTGTATTCTCTATCGTTCTCTCTCTACAAACACTTGAAGTGGGTTATCTCTTCCTAAAACACAGTCAACTAGGATTGCAAAACTACATACTAGAGTTCCTATTGTGGTTTTTTTGTGATTGTTATACATAAAAGCATGAAGACTTGTCGAATCCCGAAAGGAATTGCCAGGGATATCATAGCATAGGAGAGGGGGTGAATGATGCTTTAAGCAAAGTGTATTTAAGTCTAATTTTAAGTTTTTTTCCTACTTTGTTAATTTCAATTTTTGTCTCTTGCTATCTATATTTTTCTCAATATCCATTCAGTTTGAATCTTAAGTTGTGTTCCATTCATAAAGGGTCCCTAGATTGGACTCAAGTGTAGAACACAACAATGACATCAGTGCCATGTATACATGGAAAAGTTCCGTGGGCTCCGCCTTGATGTATGTGTTTTATCCACACCATCCATCCATTTTCCATATCATTATAGGGCGTAAGTCCAAAAATAAGGAAGATCGTAAGCTTTAGTGGACTACACTACTGAAAATAATGGAGATTGAATGCCTACCATTGAAAACTTCTTGGGGGCCACAAAAGTTTTGAATCAAGCTTATATTCGTGTTTTACTTTTGTCCATGTCTGTGTTACCTTATGAAACAGGGTGGATGGCAAATAAGCATCATGGTAGCCCTAGGAAGGTTTCAACAGTAGGCCTCATCACCCCATAATTTCATGTGGTGTGGTGACGTAGGGAGGACATGGGAGGTTGATCACCGTCTTCCTCATCAGTTGTTTCTCAAATCCATGAGAAGAAATAAAGGGATAAAAAAGAAATTAATTCCGAAGAAATTATAAGATAATTGATTGAATGCTTAAAAACTTACTATTTATAGAAGTCTCTCAATTCTATTAGAATTCATTGTTTTTGGCCAAAAATAGAAAGTTTTCAAACCCAACCACATTATTCTACTAATTATTCTAAGCCCTTTTCATGTTGGGCACGACTCCTAAAACCCTATGGATCAAAAGATATAACTAAAACAAAGCTTACTACAAATAGTAAAATTGAAATGAACTAGACTAATGACCGTCGATGTCGTCGAATCTTGCAATTTCTGCATGGGCAACCCAGCGTAGCGGGGTTGGTTGGCTTTACTAGCTCGAGCTATCCCAAAATCATATATTATATGTCCAAAAATTCATTTCAAATTGTCAGATACGCGACGGTCCGGATCACTTCCGAACCTGACCGGTCTTCTGTTGGTCCATGGCTTGAAATAGTCGGCTGGTGGTCCATATGGGCCTGAAATAGTTCGCAACCCGCTCTACATTATGTGGTCCACTTGAGCTTTGGATATGCTTCATTAAATGATCTGGAAAAATAAATGGATGGCATGGATAAAAAAACAAACATCATGGTGGGCCCACATAGCTTATCCACATACACGGAGGTCCGTGCTGTGTTCTACGATTGGATTGCGTACCGAGTAAACCTTGAGGAGTCCACCGTATTTCATCCACTCCGTTAATCCATTTTGACAGATAATTGTATAGCTTAAGACAAAAAATGGAGCATATAAAAATCTTAAGTGGACCACACCACAAGAAACAATGTGAATTGATCCTGTACCGTTGAAAAATTCTTGGGGCCCATGGAAGTTTTGGATCAAGCTGATATTTGTTTTTTTTCCCTTCATCAATATCTGTGTGATCTTGTGAATAGGTTGGATGACAAATAAACATCACTGCGGGCCCTAGAAAGGTTTCAACGATGGAAATCATTATACCCACTGTTTCTTGTGGTATGGTCCACCTGAGTTTTGGATATGCTTCAACTTTGGTTTTAACCCCATAAATGATCTAGAAAATCAGATGGACTGTGTAGATAAACTACGTACATTAGATAAGAGCGTCCTGAGTAACTCAGGAGGCAATCCGATTTCATCGGAGTCGGGGATCAACTTGATTGCTGTACTCATATGATGGCAGGCAAATGTGGAACCCATTGGTGGTAATATAGTAATCGAGCTCTTATGGAATTCATTAGTGCTAATGGAGTGGTTATGATGATTATTTATGGGGAAAAAACTGTACTTAAATCTCTATCTTTTATACTTATATTTTATCAAATGACTCTATAATTGCAATAATTTGTTATTTATAAAAGAATTCTTAACATTTTTATCTAAATCACGAAGATGCCCCTCACAAGAATGCTTTTTTTTTTTTTTGTTAAATTTATTTATTATTATTATTTTTAATTCCTTGTTTATAGCTGTGATAAAGATTGATGCAAGAGAAGAGTTGCATGAGTAATGTCAGGAAGGTTTGAATGGTGGGTGTCCCATCTCCACCGTTTCCAGTGGTGGGCCCAACTTGATTTTGGATCTGCCCGACCTTGGAACGCGGATTGGCTGGCGACTCTTCCACCAGCCAGCCAGTTGGCTGTTGGAAAGCTTCTGGGGCCCACCATGATGTATGTGTTTTATCCGCTACGTCCATCCATTTTTCCATGTCATTTTAGGACATGAGCCCAAAATTGAGACAGATTCAGAACTCAAAGTGGACCACACCACAGGAAACAGTGGAGATTGAATGCTTACCGTTGAAAACTTCTTGGGGGCCACAAAAGTTCTGCATCAAGCTGATATTTTTATTTTCCTTTCATCTAGGGTTATGCGACTTTATTAACAGGTTGGATGGAAAATTAACATTACGGTGGGCCCTAAGGAAGTTTTCAATGATAGGCGTTTAATTCTCATTGTTTCCTGTTGTGTGGTACACTTGAGCTTTGGATCTGCCTCATTTTTGGGCTCATGTCCTAGAATCAGCTGGCAGAATGAATGAACGGTGTGGATAAAACACAAACATCATACATCATGGTTAATGGATGGAGTTGGTGGTATACCGGCGTGACGTCCAGCTGTTTGTTTACACTTATCACCATGAATTTCATATTAACGAGAAAGTAAAGGGTACTTTTGTCATGTCATTTAATTAAAAAGGCTTTTTAATTTATAGTGAAAGGACATTTTAAATAAAGCCTCAAAAAATTAAGAAAAATGAAATATTAACTCATTTATAGGGTCATTTAAATAAAATAGATCTAAAAATGGAGTCATTTTAGTATTTTTCCGTCATTAAATAAACGAAACCGCGGATGGTTGGCTACAAGTAGCTCGAATCCAATGAGAAAAGAGAAATGATATGACACAACTGGAAGTACCGGAATAGGATAGAGCCATATCTCCATGGAACACGTGGCAGAGATACAAATCAATCATAGCCATCTATCTGATGGGACCCATCATGGATGGCTTATATTTGAAAATTTACACCCTTTAGAGAATTCTATCGACGACCTTTCTCAAATTTCTCGCAGAAAATTTTTGACCATAAAATGTTTTAAGTTTTTACCATTGCTTTGAAGGCCAACTATCAGAAGGCTAGGATTGTCCGATCTATACGTATTCAGATACATTTCCCGTCCACAGCAGCGGCCCAATTGATACATAAGGCTGCTAAGCATATAGTGTGTTGATGCCACCAAGTTCTGTAGGCCGACCATGATGTATGTGTTATATCCACAGTCTGTCCATTTTTCAAGATAGTTTTAAGGATTAGCACAAAAATGAAGGAGATCAAGTGGACCACACCACAAATAGCAGTGGAGACTATAATTCCCACTGTTGAAAATTTCCTAGGGCCCACCATAATGTTTTATTTTTTCATCTAACCTGTTCATAAGGTTACACATACCTGGATGAAGGGGAAAAGCAAATATCAGGCTGATGCAAAACTTCTATGACTTCAGGAAGTTTTCAAAATGTTCAATCCCCACAGCTTTCTTTCTGTGGAGTGGTCTACTTGAACTTTAGATTTGGGTTATTTTATTGGATTATGCCCTAAAGCAATCTCACCAAACATGCAAGCAATTTGCATAGAATATGTGCATCATAGTAGGCTTCACAGAACTGGGTGATGTCAACACACCATTAAGGTTGATGGCGTGCGGCACACCATACAATCTGCTTCCCTTATTTGGTCACTCGAACCTATGGCTTTGACTTTGAAATGCGGCATAAGGTAGAGAGTTGTCTTGACCATATTCCCATTTTACTAGCTTTACGCAATTTTATATTTGAACACGATTTTATATGTAAAAGAGAGAGAGAGAGAGAGAGAGAGAGAGAGAAGAAGAAGAAGAAGAAGAAGAAGAAGAAGAAGAAGAAGTGTTGTGCAAGATGCCTTGGATTTTGCTATTGTAGAATTTATGGTCTTATTGTGAAATTCAAGAGTCAATCGGAACTTGCTCTGATGTTTACAGTCGACTGAGGGCTATTAGTGGTCAATTGTGACCCACTGTTGAAATCTTAGTCAACCGAAGGTGCAACTGTCAGATTGCACGGTTTTGCATAAGTAAGCTATATGAAGCCTAATTCTGATTAGGGCTTTGTTAATACAAATGTTTTCTTTCAAGGGGTAATGGTTTTGTTAAGGGAGAAAGTTTCTACACTTGTAAGGGCTTAAAAATGAATTTTTCTCAAGGGATCTAGGGTTACCTAGAGGTGTGCATTGCAAGGGAAAATCAGGTACATCTATAGTTGAATAAGGTGAGTCTGTAAAACTCTAAGATTTTGATCATAATGGATCTCTATCCTTTTATACTGTGGTTTTTTCCTACAAGGATTTTTCATTTAAACTATGTTGTGTTTTGTAGTTGCTTGCTTCATTGCTTGGTTATTTTAGTTATTGTTATTGTTTTATCTTCTTTGAACGTATATCTGATATGAATTGATAGTGATGTTAAATCCAATTTTCTAACACGTAAGGTTGACCCTGTTTGTTGTTGGCTAAGTTAGAGCCGGTTCACTCAAAGGAAGAAGGGCATTGTTCAAGGCCCCTGAAGGAATTTGGGGTCATTCATGAAGTATGACATAGTGTCCACATGCCATGGACCACAGATGATGTTACGATGTTGGTCCGCTTGCCAGGAAAGTCAAACTTGTATGAAAAAAAAGGTAGTTATTAACATATATACCAACCATCCAAATTCATACTTATTATCTATTTTTATACATGCAATGTTTGAACTATTGACTATCTGACGAGTGGCTCAGATCTTTGTACGTTTGCCCGCCCACCAACTCTCCCACACTTATAATGCTTGATATACATGCATTTGGATATTCCCCAACTGGCATACTTAAATCAAGCTAAACTTAGAAATTTTTCCAATTGATTGTGGTTAAGTCAATGTTACAAAATAAGATTGGTTGAAAGATTCTACTTTCATTTGGTAGGCACTTGTTTGATGAAATAAGACTATTCAATATTTTAAATGCCCCACCAATCTGATAATCAAATTATTTAGTAAGCTTTTTGGTTCATTATACATTTAATGACTTACCCCTATGCCACATAGGCAGTTTTAAAGTAGTTTTTAAGTGCCTGTGCATCATCCATCATACTCTGGCAGAGTATCAAAGTTTTAGTAAAAATCAAAATAATCATGGGTTGATTCTCTCATGATCGGGAGAGATTAGGTTAAGAAATGACACATCTGGAATCCAAACCCTAATGTTTTTTTACAGATTCCCTTCACACCAGTAATTCTATTTCCATGCACCCCATTTTCAGCCGTCCAAAGTAAATTCACCATGTGGCACACGAACGTGTCATCCAGACCGCTCATGGCGTGGTCCTTAGTGCATGCTCTTAAGAACTGAAAAAAGGAAAAAAAAGAAAAAAAGAATAAGAAATTCTTCTTTTCTATTGTTGTAGTGAGTGAGGTGACGGCAACGGACGGTCTACATTCGTCATGCACGTATTGGTTGTCTGATTAGTGAGCTAATGAGCTTTCCTGCTTAGGATATGGAACACGGCCCTCTGAGGACCACCAAATGAACGTTGCAGATTCCACACATGTGCTACATTGGCGCGTGTGGTGTGCTTGTATTTTAGCCTTCATTATCACACATTTGTATAAATTGAGAGGTTGGTGGGAGGCCATTGTTATATGTTGAGTTTTTTAGGGCTGAAACGTGAAGATTATTATCATCTCTAAAGAGGTTAAGCTGTTGATTTCTAAAACAATGGAAGGGATGCCACAACAAAAGAAGTAATATGTGGTCGTTCTTTGAGTAGAGGATATCTGTGTAGGTGGGCCCACAGCACTGCGTATAAGGGTTTTTATTTATGAAAAGTGGGCCACACCGTTCAATAATCCAGGCCATTGTTCAAGTTGGGTCCCACCCTTGATAGATCATGCCTGAAAAATACCCCAGATCGTGAGATCCTCCATCTGTCATTAATCCAAAATATCAAAAGTTTAAGATAATCAAATCGATAATTTTTCTTTTGTCGCTTTTTTACGCATAAGCCATCTACGGTTGGATGAAACAAATGAATGGTCTGGATTACTTAACCATGGGACCCACTTTTCAGAACTTAAAATGTGGAAAAGGAAGGGCTATGCATGATATAACTCTTCATTGAAGTATTGAAAATTGTGAGGTAGAGCATGTAGTCAACCTTGGAAATTAAGTATAAAAGGGGTGTTAGATGAGAGTATGGTGTAATGTCCATCTCAAAATAAAGGGAGTAGGGGTGTCTAAATCAAAAGAAAGGGAGGAGAAAATAAATAAATATATAAATGAAAGAGATTGAAATGAGAAAGAAACTAATGAGATGGATTGAATGAATCTTTATGAATATTGTCTCATTGAAATTACCAACTTTCCATTTTCAGGGACAAGAAAGATATTACATCATTTCCATGTGGGCTTTTGTGTCTTGGGGCCCACCAACCGATTTGTGTCCTGAAAACATGTAGGCAAGATTGTAAAAAATTTACCTAAAGAGGGAGTATTTTAGGTATGGATAGGTGGGGCTGTGAAATAGTGTCCTCCTTTGCCGCTTAATACAAAGTGAGGCCAATGGTTTGGTGATCTAGACTGTTGATCTGATAGATTGCAATTCAAGCCAAGATTATACCGAAACATCTTATAGGTGTAAAGATACTAATCCTTGGATTACTGTCCAACAAATAGGGGAGCCGATAGTCGATAAAGGTGACACTGAGTTCCGTCAGACGGTGATATGGCATCATTTTATTGGCCCGCCAGTCCCTTGTAAAAGAAGGGTCCACCAATTTCTAAAAGGTGGTCAAGTTGAGTAAGTACTCGACCATTTCTAGCGGGCCAATAACATGGTGCTACATCACGGTCTGATAAAACTTGGTGTTACTTGCCTGAGTGATGAAGCGGTGCCACATCATAGTCTGACGGAACTTGGTGTTACCTGCCTAAGTGAATCGGTGCCACATCATGGTCTGACAGAACTTGGTACTGTTACCTGCCTGAACGAATCCAGTCCCAACAAATGGACGGATAAGGAAGGAAATAAAATATATATTGAAATGAAATAAAGTAATTAAAGATGAAAAACATATTGGACTGATTGGGATTGCCAAATTTTAAAGGCTTTGAGGCAAACATCATGTCAACATTTTGCATCAAAGGAGCCCACTTGTACAGATTTGCCCCCACTAGAATCAGGTAATTATTTATGTTCTGATGCAGAATGATGATAGTGCTTATTTCTCAATCTAGAAAACTTTTTTCGAGCTCGACTGGAAATTCATTCCTCAATCTCCTCCATCACTACCGGCACGAGGCGGGCCAGCCCGAAAACCTTTTGAGTTACACATTTGCTACTTTTTTATTTAAAATTTTTTAACCTTGGAAATGCCCTAAGCTGAACCTAATCCCTTCTACTATCTTCTATATTATAATAATGTAAATTGTGGGGGACATTTATGCCCATACAATTAGTTTCCATCAGCAAATAACTTTGTGTTTTAAGTGATATGAAAAGATATTTTAAATAAAATCATCGGCATTTTAGAAATTAAAAAAAATGTGTAATGCTCTGTGGTCTAACATGTATATGTTAGGATGCATGGAGCCTGATCATCAAAGGCATATGATCATCCAACAACTACTTTCATCCAACTAACAAGTTCGGAATTTCACGTGCAATTTACTGTAAACCCTAATTCATTAGGGGCAAAATATATTTTATTGTGAGAAAGAGAGGGCTGTCATTGTATTGAGAGTTATTATTACTATTATTTTTTGCCTTTGAGCATGGTGGATTGGCGTGAATCCATGGGTGTACGGAAAGGAAACCATGTAAATCTCTTTATTGCAATTTGTATCTTTTTTTTTTGTTTTTGTTTTCTTTTGATTTTGTTATTATTGTGTGTGTGATCCAGAAAGAATCTTTCTCCCAATAGTATTTATATAAGATCCACTCTGTCCATCAAGCAAGAACAGTTACATAAACCATACATACAAATATATACCGATAAAATACTCATATGGATTACAGCAATGAGAGCAACATAAAATTGCTCGCAGAACTGCTAAGATTTTTAAAATTGGACCAACTGTATGGTGTCGCTTGAGTTTTTTAAGAGGCTGATTTTTGTATTCTCTCTTCGGCCTAGTGAATTAGACTTGATTAATGAGTCTGATGAAAGATACACCATGAGGTGGCTCACAAAATCTATGCCGGACGTCCCATTCACAATGTTTTATATGGTGTGGCCCATCTAAGTTGCGGATCTAATTGAGTTTTTTTACCTCAAGACCTAATATCAGAGTATAAAATCTAATGATGTAATAAATGTTGTACTTAAAAAATGGTTGACCCCACTGACTTTAATATTTTACGCACCATGTAAAGAGGGCGTTATAGTGAACTCTCGTCTCCTTTGCATCTCTCTCCTTTTCCTCTCTTCCTCTAAATTTCTCTCAACTGTCTCTATCCCCTCCTCACTAATGTGGATGACACCTGTTATACCCTTATTCATGTTAACAGGAATTACCTGTGAGTCTGGACAAGGGAGCCAACCTATAGGTGCCACCCCATGAGCCAAAGTTGCAAATGCATGAGATTACACACTGTCCATCAGACGGATCCTGACTCCACCATTCAAATGCCCTTGAGAAAAATTGAGCCTTTCTATGATTCAGTTGAGCCAAACTTTATGGACCCAAATGGATGTATACAAAATTTAGCAAGTCTTTTAAGCCACTCTTTTGTTTCTAGTTTTATGAGTGGAGTAGAGTACTGAGTTTTGGATAGGGGTATCTACAAGTTGAGATGCACATGATGGACGGTTTAGATCTTACATACGCCTGCCACATTGCCACACAAGGTGGCGTCTAGGTGACTATCTTATTCACAATCATTATAATTTTCAGGATGGCTGTCTTACTATACCACACGTTATCACTAGGGTTGTCAATAGGGTGGGCTAGCGTGTCGAGTTTTTGGGCTTGGCCCATCTCTGGCAAGCCTAGGCTAGAGTACCAGGCCCCAAGGTTGAGCTCGGATTTAAAATTTAGGCATGCTTTTCAGTTGGGCTGGTTTTGAACCATTTACAACTGTCCAACTCATTAGATCCTGCAGGTGCAATTTTATAACATCACATTGAGTAAAAATCCTCATTTATCCCTCACACCCACTCTCGCTCTCTCCCTCTCTCTCTCTCTCCTTACAACCGGACCAACCCGAGCTGAACTATCTTGACTCGTCATGAGCCCGGACCAGGCTCAGGCCTATGGTGAACAATGCAGTCCACGCTTCGTCCGTGCACAGCTTAGCCCGTTGACACACCTGCTTATTATGGACAGCGAATCGCGTACTGAGTAAACTCTGTAGGGTCCACCTTGATTTATGTATTTTATCCACTCTGCCCATCCATTTTATGATATAAATTTAGGGCTTTATCAAAAAAATGAAGCATATCCAAAGCTTAAGTGGACCACACCATAGGAAACAGTGTGAATTGAATGTCTACCGTTGAAAATTTCTTGGGGGCCACAGAAGATTTGGATCAAGCTGATATTTGTGTTTTCCCTTCATCCATGTCTATGTGATCTTCTGAAGAAGTTGGATGACAAATAAATATCATTGTGGGCCCTATAAAAGTTTCAATGGTGGAACTCATTCCTCCCACTGTTTCCTGTGTTATGGTCCACTTGAGCTTTGGATATGCTCCAATTTTGTTTTCAACCCGTAAAATGAGATGTAAAAATGGATGGACGGCATGGATAAACCACATACATTCACAGTGGGCCCAACTGAGTAACTCAGTATGCAATCCGATTTCCTAATTATGCCGAGAAAAGCTTTGAGGCCTATTTGGATCATAGCCTGCCACAATAATGTAATATTAAACTCCAAATCTCAGGTGTACCGTGCTAATAGAAACAGTGATGAATAACCATTAAAAGCTTTTCGTGGTCCACAAAAGTTTTAGATCAATATGATCTTTCTAATTTACCTTTAACCAGATCTTCTTGACATTATCAACAGGTTGGATTGCAAATAAACATTAATAAAACGTTATGATGGGCCCTTTGGAATTTTTAATGGTGATGCACTCAATCACCACTGTTTCTTGTGGTGTGGTCCACCTGAGATTTAGATCTACATAAATTTTGGTACCCCATTCTAAAATTGTCGGGAGAAATTGATGGACAACGTGGATATACAAAAAATTATCAAGGTGGGCCCCGCAGCAGATGTATGTGTTATATCCACGCTGTTATTCCATCTTGCGTGATCAGTTTATGGAAGGAGACAAAAAATAAAATAAAAAATAAAGTAGATCCAAAATGGAGATGAACAGCTACATGAGGTCTTATGAAATGAGACAAAAAAAAAATGAGATAGATCCAAAACGAAAATAAACCACTACATAAAGTAGTGGGATTGAGTGCTTGCCCTAGGAAAAACTTCTTAGGATCCATATAAGTGTTGGCTGTTCCACATTTTTCGGGACATGTGCTACAACGACATTGCAAAATTGATAGATGGTGTAGATGTAAAATGTATCCATATAATTATACAGGGGAATACATACAGGTTGGAAGTGAAGCTGGAGGAGGAGTACTGCCTAGGGCCAACGTTACCTTATTTAACCTCTAATGATGATAATGATAGTCATTACTCATTTATTACATTACAGCACATTACTGCTGTTATGTTACTCTGGATGTCAGGAGCACATGATAAGCAGGCACAAACGCAGCATACAAGTGCCTATTGAGATGGGAGCATTTGATGGATGATTAAAAATGAAAAGTATCCAACGGACCTATTGCAATAAACAATTGTCCAACGTCAATTGATATAGCTTAATTAATTCATGCCACGTTTACAATTTGGACCAACCAATCTGATTTTAGAACAGCAGGCATGAGATGCGGCAGGTTCCAAAATTTATTGATCTTGATTAGCCTAGTTTATGCCACGTCTACAATTTAAAAGGGCCTTCGGATCCAGCGTCGCACTCAGCCACTGAGTGTGATAAATACCCTTATTTGATACCTACAGGGACGCGTGCTTTCCCTACTCCACTACGGAAGCGGATTGCGGAGTGAGTAACTTCGCACGCACGCTTAGCGTGCGGAGTAAACTCTGTGGGGCCCACCGTGATTTAATGTATTTTATCCACTCCGTCCATCCATCTTAACAGAAAATTTTAGGTATAGTGCCAAAAAATGAAGCATATTAAAATCTAAAGTGGACCACACCACAAAGAAAAGTGTGAACTGAATATCTACCATTGAAAAATTCTCGGAAGTTTTGGATCAAGCTGATATTTGTGTTTTCCCTTCATCCATATCCATGTGATCTTATGAACATGTTGGATGACAAATAAACATCACTGTGGGGCCTGGAAAGGTTTCAACGGTGGAAATCATTATTCCCACTGTTTCCCGTGGCATGGTCCACTTGAGATTTAGATATGCTTAAATTTTGGGCTCAACCCCTAAAATGAGTTGTAAAAACATATGGACGGAATAGATAAAGCACATACATCCTAGGTGGGCCCAACGGAGTTTACTCCGCACGATAAGAGCGTGCGGAGTTACTCCGCATGCAATCCGATTCCCTCCACTAATCCCACTCCCACGCGCGCCGTTGAAAAAAAAAAAAGGAACCTAGCTAGGTCCCATCCTGGCGAGTATTTTTAGGACATTGAGCCGTGTATTAAGTGTGGGGCCCACCGAGTATGTCATGCGTGGAAAACCGCAGACTGGTCGACTATCAAGTGGAGCCATAAAAGCACATAAAAAATGGATGGTCAAAGTAAGTTGTCTTGCCTGTTTCTACGCTAATTGTCATGAGATCCGGCGCGGTTTCTGTGGATCCCCTCTCTAACTGTCGGGCCCACTGCGATGTATGTTCCTTACACCCACACCGTCCATTCATTTTACCGTCCGGGCAGACCTGTGGAGGGCCCACCGTGATGTATCCTTTTATCTACTCCGTCCAGCCATTTTATAAGATCATGCTAGGTCGCGGGCCCAAAAATAAGGCAGATCCAACGCTCAAGTGGGCCACACCAAACAGTGAGCGGAACTTGACTGTAGCAACGAAGTCACCAGGTTCCACTCACTTTGGTGTGGCCCACTCTGGCATTGGATCTTACTAATGTTTAGAATCATACCTTAGAATGATCTTATAAAATGAATGGACGGAGTGGATAAACGGATACAACATGGGGCAGGATGCAATCCGCGTCCCCGTGTTTTTCACCAAACGATCTAAACTGTGGGTCCCACTTGATACACCCAGTACATTTGCGGACGCTGATTGCGACGGACCTTTAATCGTCCGACAAGATCTGTGCAAGGGCCCACTGTGATTTATCTGTTTATCCACACCGTCCACTCATTTTCTGAGATCATGTTAAGGGATGGGCTCAAAATTGAGGAAGATCCTACTGTGTTATGGACCACACCAGAGATGACTCTTGCATTTAATGCAACTTCCATTAATGGTTCCTGCATTTAATGCAACTCAAGTTTACTATTTGGTGTGGTCGACTACACCGTTGGATCTGACTCATTGTTAGGATCGTACCTTAACATGATCGTCTAAGAGGGATGGACGGCTTGGATAAACCGATACATCATAGTGGGTCCCCACAAAGATCTTGTCAGGACGCTTAAAAGTTTCGACCAAGTTCGGACGCTGAAAGGTCCAACATTTGCCAGCATCCGGATGGGAGGGGGTGCGACTGGATCTTGCAAACCTCTAACCTGAAGACCAGGATGTATGTTTTTTTCATACGGTGACATAACTCTGTGGGCCCACCGTGATGACCAGGATGTATGTGTTTTATGGAGGGGGATTGCGTCCGACCTCTGGTCGGACCTTTAAGCGTCCGACCAGATCTGCGCAAGGGCTCACCATGATGTATGGTTTATCCATGCCGTCCACTCATTTTCTGATATCATGTTAAGGCATGGGTCCAAAAACGAGGCAGATCTGACAGTGATCTGACAGTGCGCAAGGGCTCATCAGAGACAACTCTTGCATTTAATGCAACTTGAATTTATGAGCGGTGCATTTAATGCAATCTAAGCTTACTATTTGGTATGGTCGATTAAGGCCTTGGATCGGACTCATTGTTAGGCTCACACCTTAACATAATCTTATAAGAGGGATGGACGGCTTGGATGAACCAATACATCGCAGTGGGTCTCCAAACAGTTCTGGTCGTACGCTTAAAGGTCTGACCAAGGTCAGACGCAATCCACGTCCGTGATACACACTGTTCATTATTTTTCCTGATCATTTTGGGCAAGAGCTCGAAAATAAGGTGGATCCAAAGCTCAAGTGTACAACACTGCAGGGAGGCAGTGGGAACTGAACTCCTACCATTGAAAACTTTTGGGACCATGAAAGTTTTGGATCAAGCTGACATGTGTGTTTTCCCTTCGTACATGTCTGTGTGGTCCTCTGTTAAGGTTGGACAGTGGGTAATAAATGCGCCTTAGGAAGGTTGGATGCGTGGCCACATGTAATGAATGGCACAAATTCGGTCAAACGTGTGCAATAAGGTCTAGTGCCTGTTGTGCCAGAGTTGTTAGCCAAGGTGTTGAACTATCTAAATTAAGGATTATACCTGTTATGGTTGTGCTCAATGTTCAACCACCAATAGTTACCACGACTAGGTGAGTTTAGAAAAGAATGTTAATCCTTTGAATTAGATCTTTTTGCCAAGAGCCAATGACTTTTTTTTTTATTTTTATTTTTTATCTCACGGTGATAGTGTCTCAGGTTTCTAAGTGAATCAATAATGGATGAACAAGCTTAAAATTAAGGTTGGTCGCTTAATTTTATTAATTTAAATGTAAAAATAGTATAATTAGTGGAAAAGAAAAATAAACAAAACAAAAAATGAATAAATACCAGCGATTGCTTTTGCTAGGAAAAATGGTCATGGAAAAAATTAGACAGGTAGTGGTGTGAAGTCAGCAAGATGTGACTGATAATCTACCAAGTAAGAACTCAGTGATCAAGGATCCAATAACGGTGGTCGTGGATATTTAATATACTCTTAGGGTGTACTGCAGTGATGGCAATGGATAGTAATAGATTTAAACTAAACTAAGGGTTCCAGGCTTGCTGCAGGGCTGGATAGAAGTAGAGTATCTAAGTTGAGAAGCTGAAAACTAAAGATAAGCAGTGTTGCACTGTAGTGAGTTTGATTATGTGGGGTGAGGGCTTGGAGATCTTCATTAAGTATTGCTTTTGTAGACTTCTAGAGGCGGTAGCTGCGTATGATTTTTGCGTAAATATTTGATTGCACATTGATTATATCCTAATATGATCTAAAATCCTTGTTGTTTAATGCCATTGTGATTTGATTTACTTCTAATTTCAGATGAACTTTCTGTTAATTGATCTTAGTTCCTTGCTGCCTCTAAGAATCATCGATTGTCCTAGTGAGATTTTCCTTTTTTATGCTAATTTGTTTTTGATTTAGGATGGTCATGTGGTATGTGAACTGGTTTGCGGTGAATCTGCCATTGGTGAGTCTCTGAAAACTTCATGTGTACGTAAGGTCACATGTGTTGTGCGTGAATTGAATTGTGAAGAATCAACCATTGGCAAGTCTTTAGAAATTTCCTGCGTATGTAAAAGATTACACGTGTTGGGTGTGCATCGGTTATGTGTCCTATGAATGATATATGCATTTTCTATCGCAGACATGCATACGACTCTAAGTAGGCTTGCTTTTGGTAGGCTACGTGTCATCGATGGCTAAGTCATTGTGGTTTTCCTTAGTGTAAGTATAATTGTCTCTTGTCATTTATATATGAGTTCCGACACATGACGCCTTCTCACTTGGCAATGTGGACTGCATTAGGCCAAGTGTAAACGATGCCCCCGTGTCACTTAAAAGGATGTTGTGATGTTTCGATTTTGACAGGCGTTCAACAAGTGACACATGATGGCATGGGGTTTACGCTTGGTCATCGAGCACAACCTCCTGTGTCGAAAATCGCTTGTCATGATTTCAAACTTTTAGTGTGGGAGTGAAATTCAACAATCATCTTGCATTCTCCCATTGTCGTCTATCTCTCTTTCTTTTCTTCTCCAAAAACTATGAAATCTTCTTCTTTCGAAGCTTCTGGTTAAGGGTAAGCCACTATGAAGATACCATCTCTTGACATGGTCAATCCCATCATCAAATGTTTCGGGGACTCTATCCTTCTCTATGTTCTTTATCCTCTTGACTCTCCTACTTCATCCTCTTCGTCATCAAGCTCTTTCGTCCAAGGGTATGTCCTTGGTCTAGCATTTCGTTCATCATTTTTCATGACCTTGCATCTCTTTCTCTATACTTCCTTAGTTGTCTTAAAGAGAAACTTCTCCTTGAGGCTAAATATCTCGATTAGTTAGTGTGGAATCCCACCTCTTAAAGTACAAACTTTGGCCGCATCGTAACACCCTAGTCCTCCAATACTCAGTGTTGGATGTCCTCGAGTGTTACCCTAAAATTTTCAATTAAATATGTACACACACACGCATGTGAATTTGAAATACGGGAACTCAGATGAGCAGGGAACAAAATCTAGGTTCGAGGACCCGAACCTTAGCAACACTTCGCACATGAACCTCCCACATTAGGATAGCCGATAGTAAGCCAGATATAGCCTTTGGAATTATTACAAGACAGGAAAGCACGTTGTTGCTCCAACTGACAGATATTGCTGGTTTAATCGACGGGTCACGTAAGTCACTTAAACCCCACATGATTTTAGAAAAAACTTGGGGTATAAATACCATTTGTCCCTCATTTTGGACATTCTACCAAGCCTTAGAAAGAGAGAGAGAGAGAGAGAGAGAGAGAGAGAGAGAGAGAGAGAAGAAGGGATTGGGAAAAAGGATCCTCCACATTTGGATAGTCATGTTAGTTATCCCTAATTCTTGCAATAACCCTTGTAACTTATCTTACATGTGTTAATTCAGGATAAATTGTTAGAATCTCCAACCTTAAATCCTCGTGTATGATCACATAACATGTTTAGTACCATGCATAGGTTGCGACACACACTCACACTCTTTAACATGTCTTACATGACTTGATTACATCCTTTATGTTGTTGGATTTACTCAAATATGCATTATAACTTGCTTCTAGGGTCACCCACGTTTATATTGGAATTATACCAGAACTGTTGGCCATCTTATGTAGGGTTAAATGGAAATTCAGTTGTAGGACTGCCATCATTTGAAAATTGATTGTCTTCTTGGCTTGTTGGGAGGAACCTGTTGGTTGGATTATATGTAAGCCTGTGATGATAGGGTCGACTTGTTGAATTAGTATTAACCACCAATTACGAGGGCTGTTAAATGGGTTGTTTGCGAATCTGATTAATGAAGGTTGACCTAATCTTGCATCTATGGCACGTAGTCATTATCGAGTGGCTAATTCAGATGCTGTAGACGCGTGTACATTGAGTACTTTGAAGGCTCCTGGACCATTGTTCGAACGCCCTTTTCCCCTACAAGAATGAGTCGACTGCTTGAAAGACTTGGTCTCTCACAGTGAGCTAGGTCAACTGTTTGTAAGACCCAATCTTTACTTATTATGGCAATAAGTCAACTGTTTAAAAGACCCATTCCCTTGTTTATTATGAGAACGAGTCGATTGTTTGAAAGACCCGGTCTCTTGCATTGATCCGGCTGGATGTGCATCACTAGTCAAAGAACATCAATGCATTTAAATAAGATGCATCGTAAAATGTGGCTGCTTGTATACTTTTCTTGAGACTATATATGATTGATATGTCATGCACGCAAGCTTGAGGAAATTTCTCACTTAGCTAGCCACTCATGCTACAATATTTCAACCGTACAGATGATGCAGAGGTAGGTGAGGGTAGTGACCCCTATGAGGATGTGCCGTATGAGGGTAGTGAGCAGATGTTAAAGAAGCAAGTCGCGAGTGGCGCTGAGCTTTACGAGCTCAATTGATAGGCTGCTAGCATATTCATTTTGGTCAGTTCTTTCTTCTTATATTTCTATATACACTAGTTTCTTTTAGATTGTACAACTCCTATTGAGAGTATTATTTTGGATGATAGCCCTTTGTTTTTTGGCATGGTTCCTTACTTGTCTTTGATACTGGCCATATGTTCGTTTGCTACTCTAATTTATATGACACTAATCTGATTGTGTGAACACATCGGAAGCATACCCACGTATGGTATTCATAGTGTGACACTTGGGTCTCCGTGGTGAGAGTGATATACTCGAGCGGCGGGATTCGGGGTGTTACATGCATCTAACTTCCAAATGGATTATATGGTTCAGTTGAGTGGAAGCCGAATTTAGGGGACATTGGAGGGAGATTGGGATTTATGATTGTATCCAACTTTGTTGCCTCAATGACATCTAGTACCCAACTCTAGCTTCGACCATTTACTTTTGGAGTTGATCTTTAAGCATTTTTCATTTTGTGTTGGCTTTGGCCATTTGAGGGCTTAAGGTTGTTCTTGGGATATTGCATGATTATGACTGTGTCCATGATTTCTTGGGGTATAAACATTTGACCAAACAACTCTTATTATACCTATATGACGTATAATATGATCCACATAGACTTTGGGGCTTGTGAATCTAATGGGCAAGGCTCACGAGGCTGTTGTTGGCATTTAGTGCTGGCCATTTGGGAGTTATAGTCAGATGACTTGGACGTTTGCATTGGGGTACCATGCATTGTATCTAAAAATGGTTGTCCATTCTCATAGTGAACTTCTGTGGAACAACGATAATACAATGTTGAATGTTTACGGGAGTCAACCGCCAGAGGGCCCGCTTTATGCTTTGATTGAATAGTTTGTGTAGAGTTATGGGTAAAGTTTATAAACGATACGACAGTAGAAGCTGAGATTGGATGAAAATTCCACACAATTTTCTTGCATTTTCAACAAAACGAAAAACACAAAAATATATTTCAAATAAAAATTGTCTTTAATCACAACCATCTGAGTTGTGGTCAGACAGTTTAGATCATTTCAAAAATTCAAAAAATTATTTCAAATAAAAACCAGGTGTGAATTGCAACCATTTAGGTTGTGATCTGACAATCTGGATCATCATCAAAATTCACAAAAATTCACCATCCCAAGTGGGGCGCCTCATCCAACTCGTTAAATCTTGGGACGATGAACTCAATCCCTTATAAATCAGAATCTAAAACAAGATTGACGGTCAAATTACCATAATAAAGTACCATCTAAGTCATATTTCGCCTATACATCCCCAGCAGAGTACCTTGGGATTACAACCTAAAGTACTTCCCTCAACCATGTTTTGGGATGATTAACTTAATCGACCACGGATCGAGATCTTGACCAAACCATTGATCAACCTTCCAACTTAAAAACAAAAATCCTCGAGGAAGCAAAACCCTAAAAGTAATAAAGCTCGGATTCCACACATCCCTAACGGTAACAACCCCAATCGCGACCGTTGGGCTGAAAGATAATGAGCCCAATCCATGACATCCAACATCAGATCCATGCACCCATCGCATCACATCCATCCACGTATTAAATCCATACATCCATTGTATCAATCATGGTCTTTTACATGCTTTCAATAAAAGCCGGATAGCCCACAATCCCACAAGTTCCCCCAGTGGAGGTACATGCAAGACAGATGATGGTTTGTTCTAACTTGGTTGACTTGGTTAGAAAAGAAAGTGGGTTTTGAGGGTTCATTGATTAGTAAACCTCCGGTGCTAGTGACGGTCAGGATCGTGGTCATCCGTCTCTGGTTTGTTGGACTCTCTTTTCGAAAAAAAAAACAAAAAAAAATCTTTTGCTTTATAATAAAAACCCCATAGAGCATCACTCCCCAGAGTGGGTCTTTTCGAAAATCTAAAAAATATTTTCCCTAATAGAGCGCTCGGCCTCCAAGGCACTAAGAGATCTTCCATATCTTTGGCTGGGAGCCAGCGCAAAATCAAATAAGATCTGATGTCTCACGGTTTCCCCATAGACCATCAGATCCCAATGCACTTAGAGTATGGTTGACTTGAACTCCAATGTCAGGACGGTCATACCAAATGCGAAGATATGGAAAAGATGAAAGAAAAAAAGAAATCGATCAAAGAAACCATCTGAATGGTGGAGACGATTAATTGTAACCTAAGGGGGCATTTGGCACTTCTACAAATAAGAGCTTATTGGCTTATTTCTAAAAAAAAAAGCTTTTAGACCGTTTGGTAAAAGTCTAATGAAGTGCTTATTTTTTTAGAAAGTAGCAAATAAGCTCCGATTTAATAAGTTGGGGAGGGGTTACATTTTGAAACTGGAGCTTATTTGGCTTAAGCGGGTAGACATTTTAGACTATTTTTTGGACAAGTTTACCCTTAAACTTTTCAAGTAATTCTCATCTTACCTTCTTGTCTTTACAAGTCTTCAAGAATGGCCCACACGATGAATGATCCATAGTGAAGGTGGGCCCCACATGATGAATGGTCCATATCAAAGGTGGGCCTACATAATGCATAGTCACATCAAAGGTGAGCTCCACATGATGGATGACCTACTTCAAAGTGTGGCCCTGCATGATGGATGATCCACATCAAGCAAGCCCTACCTGATGATGGTCCACATCAAAGGTGGGACCCACACGATGGATGGTGGACATTGAATGTGGGACAACATGATGGAAGATTGACATTAAGGGTGGGCCCACATGATGAATGACCCATATTAAAGGTTGAGCCCCACATGATGGGTGGTCCATAACGAAGGTGGGACCTACATGATGGATGGTGGACATCAAAGGTGGGTCCCACATGATGGACTATCCAAATTAAGTGGGCCCCAAATCATAGTGGTCCACAACAAAAGGTGGGACCCACATGATGGATGGTGGACATCAAAGATAGGCCCCTCATGATGAATGACTCATATCACGTAATGAAAGGTTCACATCAAAGGTGGGCCCCTCATGATAGATGACCCGCATTAAAGTGTGGCCCAATATAACAGAAAATGCAGATCAAGTGGGTCCATTTGATGGACAGTCCACATCAAAAGTGGGACCCACATGATGGATGATGGTCATTGAAGGTGGGCCCACATGATGGTCAGTTGATATCAAAGATGGGCCCACATGATGAATGACACATAATGAAGGTGGGGCCCCACACAATGAATGGTCCACATGAAGGTGGGCCCACATAATGGACAGAGTGGGCTTCACACGATGGATGACCCACATAAAAGTGTCGCCCCTCATAATGGACAATTCACATCAAGTGGGCCCCACCTAATGGACGATTCACATCCAAGGTCTTTCATGATGGATGACCCATATCCAAAGTGGGCCGTATGATGGATGATCCACATTGAAGGTGCACCCCACATGATGAATGGTGGATATCAAAAGTAGGTCGCATATGATGGACAATCCACTTCAAAGGTAGGGCCCATGCTATGGACATATCAAATGTGAAGTCCATGTGATGGGTAATGGGTAGTGGATATTGAGGGGCCCCACATAAAGAGCAATTAAGTATGATGTGGGTCCCACATGATGGATGAGCCACCAAAACAACCATTTGGATTGCTCTTATATTAGAGTTGTAATCTTTAAAAATGACGTCAACTCCCCTTAAAAAAAGCTCTTATTTAAAAGTTTTACCAAACGTGCTTATTTTAAATAAGAGCTTTTTTTTAGAGATTTTACCAAACGAGCTTATTTAAAACAGAGCTAGAACAAAAAGGACTTATTGAAGTAGCTCTTATTCAGAAAGCTCTTATTGAATTTGAGTAGAGATGTCAAACGAGTCCTAAGTGTTAAAACCAGAAGATTACATGGAAAAAAGGTCATCCGCACACACCTAGGCGTGGATACTTGCGTACCTTGGTTGAATCCAAGTCGGCATAGGGGATCTCTCATAAGGTCACAAAAAGCGTAGAGCAGCTAACCACTTTGATTAGCAAGCAAAACAGTACTCCTGGGGTGATCCGAAAAGTAATGGACAATCCATTTTAGAGTCAGTAACCTCTTAAGGCCGCCCTGAGCGCATGAACTCTGTTTTACCTTTCTGATGTTAGTATCGATCGGGAATGAAAGGGTTGTGATTGGGTACCCAGATTGTAGCGCATGCAGGGACAATCACAACGTTTTCTCCAAACCCCTGCAGTATGTGCGAGTTATTTATTTCCAGACAACCAGCTGACATAGATACAAAGGCAAGTAATGATTCTAGATTATGATCTATGAATGACCAAGTTAAAGGTGGGGTGTCCACTTACTTTTATATTCGGTTGCACACAACCTCTGCTAAGGAGGGGCATCTGTAGACACCTCACCTTAGGCTAAAGAGTTAATTGCATGACTGGATGGATGGAGGTCAATAACCCCAATCCATAGCTCAAACCCTAGGTCCAAACCCAATCCATTCACCTAATCCATATCCCAAACCCTAATCCATAACTCAAGTCCAACCTAAACCCAGTTAACTCACCCCAAAATCATCAACCTTGAAAAACTACCTGTAGGAAAAACCAGGCAAAAAATCCCCGGCAGGTCAACTTGGTGGGTCAACTCAATGGGTTAACTCACTGTGTCAACTCACCCGGTCAGCCCAGTCCTTCACCCTAGTTAACTCACCTAGTTAAAGTCAAACCTAACTCCAACCCTCAGCTTTGGAAAAAAATCAAACCTACAAAGTACCCTGAACCTGGAGTATTTCTCACTCCAGGTTCGAAGTACCAGCTGTCCAAAGCTGGGGGAGAGTGTCCATACAGCCCCCCAGTACAAAATTACCAAAACTGCCACTTTGGGTAGCTATAAATACCATCTCCCCTCTTCAGTTTCAGCATCCAGAAGTCTAGAGTCTTCTACCTTGAGTAGCGACTCATCTATCCAATCCCATTTAGATCCAATCCAGAAATCCAGCAGCTCTGAGTCCTCTTCTACGAGAAGTGACTCACTACCCTTCCTTCCTTAGTCCATTTCCTCCACCAAGGAGAGTGCGAGTGAGTGAGAAGAGTCTAGCCCAGGTTCGGTTTATCCTGAGCCTGGTCCAAGCCACTCAAGTCGTTTAAGTCTCAACCCAAGACGCTCGAGCTAGCCTACGTGACACCTTCGTCCATCCAGTCATTCGCATATCAGCATAATCTTATTCATATCTAGTACAATGCAACATTTTTTACTTTTCCAACCCCCCTGCTCACTGCATCCATTGACATCTATATTACCACCATTGGCACTTGATTAGTTTTAGTGTATGCTTTGTGGTTTGCCGATTTGATTGGATCTTGCCATCAGAAACTCTGCCTGATTGAACACACCATCGTACATCATTCATAGCACCTATCAGTTCGAGTGTATGCTCTGGGACTTACCGATTTAATCGAATCCTGTCCATCGGAAGCTTTTACTGGTTAAACACATATCATTGCATTTCAAGTCTTCTATGAGAATGTGTGAGAATTGATCCTAACCTTCAAAGACTAATTAGATTCAGTGAAGTAGAGACTGTACACTCGTACGAGCAGAGTGGGTGCCTAACACCTTCCCACCATGTAACCATAGTCCCTTACCTCAAATTTTTTACCGCAGATTAATAAGTCATTTTAGAAGAAAGTATCTTCGGGTCCTTTTTTTTAACGTTTCTACAAGATCTAGTCGACTGTAGATTCAAAGTAACTGGCTACTGATGACTCCAGTCTTTTATAAACTCTCTTCAAATACACAACAAAGCACCAAAAAAGTCCTCGAAAGAGGCGAACCCGTGGAAGTGATGATTCCCGCCCTCATGAAAAATGTAGATCCCAGCGTTCACAGTAGGGCACGAGCAAAAAGATGAGGTAGATCCAACACCAAAGAAAAGAGTGGGGACAGTGAAGCCTACCGTTGAAACTGGGTCACATAAGTTTTTGATCTAGCTGATGTTTGTGTTTTCCCTCCGTCTATGTCTGTGTGAACTTGTCAGCAGGTTGGATCTCAAATAAACATGATGGTGGGCCCTAAAAAGGTTCCAACGATGGGCATCAGTGGTCCCCACTGTTTTCTGTGTTGTGGTCCACTTGAGCTTTATCTGCCTCATTCTTCAGCTCATGCTCTAAAATGATTTCTCCAAATGGATGGACGGTGTGGATACAATACATACATCATGGTGGGACCCACAACTTGGTGACGTCACTTCGGTGGTGAGATAGCTACCGAAGCCGTCAGTAGAACGCCAATTGCATGCTGACACTGCCAACAGCGACCTCGCTACCGTATGGTGCTACGTGGGCCTACTATGATGTATGTGTTTTATCCACAAGGACCACTCATTTTTGGATATTTTAGGGCATGAATCCAAAAATGAGGCAATCCAATTCTCAGTCGGACCGCAGCAAAACCCGGATCCATTGCTCAAGTGGTAGACTGTGTGAAGATAGCCTCGTTTCAACACTGAGGTCATGGTATAGGGAAAAAAAAAAAGAAAAAAGTGGACCACCTGGATGAAGGGAAAACACAAATATCAACAAATATCAACTTGATCCAAAGTTTTGTGCCCTGGGGAAGTTTTTAACGGTAGGCGTTCAATCACCAATTTTTCCTGTGGTGTGGACCACCTAAGATTTGGATCTAACTCAATTTTGTATTCATATCCTAAATGAGCTGGAGAAATGGATGGACGGCATGGATAAAACATATACATCATTGTGAGGCCCACATAGCAGCGTGGGTGTCGGTATGCAATCGTGTCCCTGTATGTCTGGTCTCAACCTCAATTTCTTCCGTTGTTACTCCACCCGCTGTCAAATTAGGTGTTACTGGGGAAAGACCCTAGCGGGTATTAGCCTTTACTGTGAGGCCCACGTTGATGATTTGTTATATATCCAAACCGTCCATCTGTTTGTTCAGGCCATTTTAGGACTTGGTCCCAAAAATTAAGTAGATCCAAATTTTATGTGGACTACACCACAGGAAATAATAATGATTAAATGTCCACCATTAAAAACTTCTCAGAGCCCACCGTAAACAGATAAATAATGTTTATTTGTCATCCAACCCATTGATAAGGTCAACCAGACCTTGATGAATGGAAAATACTAAGATCATCTTGATCCAAAACCTTTTTGGCCTCTTAAACAGTTTCTAATGGTCATTTACCACTTTTACTAGTGGTATGATCCACCAGAGATTTGGATCTTCTTAATTTTTGGAATAACCTCCTCAAATGATCTGCAAAATGGATGGGCGGCGTGAATATAAAACACATTCATCAAGGTGGACCCCACACAGTAAGGTGTTACCCTGGTAACACATAATCCTCACCATCCATCAGTTTGCCAGCTCATTTTAGGGCATGGCCCAAAAATGAAGCAAATCCAAATCTCAGGTGGACCACACCACATGAAACAGTGGTGATTGACCATTAAAAACTTTGTGGGGGCCACAGAAGTTTTGGATCAAGCTGATATTATGATTTCCCTTCATCCAGGTCTGTGTGACATTATCAACTGTTTGGATGACAAATAAAGATTACAGTGAACCCTAGGAAGCTTTTAATAGTGGGCATTCAATGATCACTGTTTCCTGTGGTGTGGTCCACTTGAGATTTAGATTTTTTTTTTTTTTTTTTTTTTTTCTGCCCATGCAGTAAACATGTGTTTAGATCTGAGCATGCAAGACGAGTGTGAATTTAGAATAGGTGTATGAGAACAGTGCTCTTCATCGGCAGGCTATTGTATTTATATTTGGTGTGAGATGTACATCTCTTTATTCAATTTGAATAGAATTTTCAATTTAAGTTTGTGTTTTGTTGTATTCAAATGACTTTAGATTGGGATAATCTTATTTATCTCTTATCTACAATCAAACATCTGATGTAACTCTATATATAACAATTGATCAAAGAGAGAAACTTATCTTCCTCAAATCAGAAATCTCTTATGGTATGAGAGAAAGGTTATTCCTTTCTGATTGGTGCAATGAGGGAATTCATCTTTTCTTCATTCATTGGGTTATGACTTATAAAGAGAATTTTTCCCACTAGCTTTCCCTACTTCTTCGACAGCAACAAGGAGTGTTTTTTAAGAGAGACTTTCTTTCCACCACTATGTCTATGTTGGAACTCTCTTCTTGCTAACTGTTCCTATCAAAGGACCTGATCGTCATCTTCAGCAGATCCCATGCTCATCTGATCGGATTGACAAGATAGACCGGCTCATACTCCGCTAACGGTTGTGATCTCATTTGGTGATCAAGTAGACGTCACCCATGCCTTTCCTGATCTCATTATTAAAAAAAAAGAAGAAGACAACCAATCAACTTGAAGAGCCCATCCATCAATAGAATTAGCATGCCCGGCCGATAGTCGATTGAATCGGTTAGATAGTTGTTGACACCTAATCTACCTGTGTTAGATCAAACGGCTCAAAAGATGCTACGTAGCATCATTGTTTCAATGAAAATCTTTATGGCTTTAATTGCCGATGGCAAACTAATGATGGAAACAGTCGATTTCGGCCACGTGTTACACAGCCGAAGCAAATCAGTAATAATCGCCATGTACACGTGGCTAGATATGAGAGGCTAGGATCTACCGCTTAGTGGCTTAACTGCTCCGTAATCACCCACAACTAAAAGGATAGTATGTAAGACTCCATTGGGTGGGCCACACATGATCATCAGTTTAGATCATGACCGTTGGATTATTCAGATTGAGCGATTCAGTGGGCCCCACTACAGTTGTGATCATTGCTAATAGGTTTGGGGCGGAACGCTTGAACCGTGGCCCCTATGCGCGGTTATTAAGCCAGATATGGAAACCTACGGTGTGGAGACCCTAGAGGAGAGAAGTGTGATAGGTAAGCTTCTCTGGCCCTCTTTCCTATAAATATACGTCTTGGTCCCCTCACCAACATACAAGAGAAAACCCTAGTCCCCATTGAGAGGTTCTCCTAAAGGTGTTAGGTGCGGAAGACCAAGCGTTCTTCTCGACAACACGACGGCATCGGGAATGTCTTCCCAATCAGGTATGACTTTAAGATTACAGTATGGAATCTCTATTATTGATGCATAGACGATCCGATTATTCCGCATTTAGTATTCAGTTTCACAGTTGGTATCAGAGAATACTATGCATCAATCGTGGTGGATTCATAAAACCATCATCTTGGAGATGAGAGATGATTTAATTTTGACACAATCAGCTATGGCCGTCCAACCTCATCCAACACGGCTGTTGCCCTGTAATCAGATGTATACAGCGGCTATTATTCGTGTCTTATAATGGATGACTCGAGGACCTGATCTGGACAATCAGATCTGTCCATTAAATCGGAGATCTGGACTCCGGCAGCCACTCACTGCCAGTTTTTTTTAAGATCCAGTCGTCGGTGGCTGGCATACATTTAAAAAAAAAAAAAAAAAAAAAAAAAACCGTGTAGATTTTCTATGTGTTGCCGTGGTTTCCAGCGACACAGAGCGGCAGTAGCCCTAATCGATAACAGCACTGCCATCGACCACTGACTAATATCGGATCCGGAGTCGATGGTGGCAGCAGCCATTAAAGGAGAAGATACAGTATTTTTCGATCATCCTTAATGGCCGCCGCACATAGAGAACCTGATTCTGTTTCCCGCACCCATGGCCATCTGGATACACTTCTTCACCTTGGACGGCTGTCCAATTCCGATGTGAGATCAAACCCATTAATGATGCCGGAATCGGACCTGTTGCTGATGCCGGAGAAGAAGGCAGAGACGAGCCGCGTTTCACCTCTAGAATCAGGTGGAAACCCATCTCCGTCCTTCCCTCTTTTCTACCTTCTTCCTCGCTAGATGCGATGACAGAGGAAGGATGTGAAGAGCGACCCCGGCTTCGATGAGCGGCGGACAGCGGCGGCGGCTTCGGAGATGGTTTTGGAGCTGTTTTTGGGCGTATGCTGCGGCTAGGATTTTCTGGTTTTGGAAATGCCAAAAAAAAAAAATCGGGATGCGGCAAGGGTTTTGGCAATGCCCAAAATCCGGATGTGGCTGGATTGTGAGTGTACAGCAAGTTGCTGTTTTGAGAAAAATACAGCGTATTGCTGTTTGTTTATTGGGTTGGGCCTCACACTGGGCCGTGATCCAATCTAGTGGGCCAGCCCGACAAGCCAAATGCAGGCATGCAGGTCAGCACTAGTAGGCTAGGCCCAATCCAGTGGTGTCGGCCCAATCCAGTCGTTCAGGCCCATTATCCGGGCCCAAGCCATATTTCAGCGGCCTCTTTAATGCCTAAGTTTGGGCCTAACCTTGGGCCTATATCAGATTTTTTTTTTTTTGGACTTTGAGAGGCCCACTTTGAGTACTTGGGCCCATTGTCCAAGACGAACTAAACAATTGAATTAATTTCACTTGGGCCATTTTAGGACAAATAAAATCGAAATATTAGCCTAAGTACTCCAGTGAATATAGTTATTCTTTATCTAGTTCAAATTTGGCCTAAAATGTGGCCATTACCCATGTGTTTGAGACTGACATTTAGTTGTTGACCATTAAGAAATTAAACCAACCATTCTTTTGGAATATGTTTTCAGCCTACGGGCGGTCAACGTCAGTTGTGTTTTGGGCCAAATCAGAACTCTTACAGAATGGTCCATTTTGGGCAGGACCATACAGCAATCCTTGAGTTTGAAAGTGGGATTGAAGCTGGTTGTGTTAGCCACCAAAGTGACCTCAATTGGCAAAGATTTCTACTTCTAGACTTCTGTATATGGAATTCAGTGACACTCCATTGTAGGATTGCATTCAGTTGCGTTCATATTCAGGTGAGCGGTGGTCAAAACAAAGAAGTATCATCGTTTGGCTGGATGTGAGCGGAATGAAGTGGTTGGTGCTGGTGATATAGGTCTGAGAGATTCATTTCACCCAAAGGTGATGGGCGTCTTAGATTTATTTCACCAACATTGGTCAGCTTCATGATTCAGTAGAGCCTCCTGTATGTTACAATTTCGCCCAAAGGAGGAATCGTGATGATACGCTGGGCTCTTGCCAGATTTGATGATTATGGCCCATCATCATTCTGGGTCATTTGATTGAAGGCCCAAATCAATCGAATGAACATACATGCATGATATTTGTGGTTTATGTTTATGCATTGTTATATGGGACTTGTTTATTAATGTGAGTTTTATAATTTTGAATGTTCAGCTATGACTGTTTCCAATATTCCAACACAATTCAATTCCATACCTTTGCTTACTGGGTCCAATTATTCCAAATGGAAGTCGTCCGTTGAAATAGTCCTAGGTTGCATGGACTTGGATCTGGCCCTGGAGGAAGTAGAGCCTCCTACTCCAACTGATTCTAGTACGGATTCAGCAAAGGCTCACTACAAGGCCTGGACCAAGTCAAATAAGATGTGTCTCAAGATCATAAAGAACTCGATTTCTGAGACCATGCAGGGTGTCATGCCCGACACTGAGAAAGCTAAAGATTTCCTGACTGAAATAGGAAAACGATTTCAGAAATCGGATAAAGCTGAGCTGAGTTCACTTTTACATAAATTGACTCAAGCCACCTATAACGGTCAAGGAAATATCAGGGAGTACATTGGTGGATTGTATGATGTGGTGGCTAAAATCCGCGCATTAGACCTTAAGATTGAGAATGAACTCCTGATTTTCTTGGTTCTGAACTCCCTCCCTCCACAATTCAGTCAATTCCAAATCAGCTACAATACTCAAAAGGAAAAGTGGACATTGAACGAGCTGATATCTCAGTGCGTTCAGGAGGAAGAGAGACTCAGAAGGTCGAGCAAGACACAAAGTGCACACCTAGTGACATCTGGTCAGGGACGAAAAGGAAATAAGAAAAGAAAGCAAACTTCAGGAAAAGGTTCTACGGGTACTGCGGGTGGCAATCAGCCTAAGTCTGGAAAGACATTTAAGAAGAAAAAGAAGGGTCCTAATGATGGCTGCTTCTTATGCAAGAAGCCTGGTCATCAGAAAAAGGATTGTGAAGATTTTAAAGCATGGCTCGTTTCTAAGGGTAAAGACCATATTTTAGTCTGTTTTGAATCAAATTTAGCTGATATGTCCACAGACTCCTGGTGGATAGATTCTGGTGCTACTATTCACATTTGTAATTCCATGCAGGATATGCTCCAAAGCCGGACGCCAACTGATGCAGAGAGATCAGTCTATATGGGGAACGGCATTAGAGCAAACGTGGAAGCTATTGGAGTCTGTAGGCTTAGGTTATCGTCAGGACACTTTTTTGATCTAGTAGATACTGTTTGTGTGCCTTCTATAAGGCGCAATTTGGTTTCCATTTCTCGTTTGGACAAATTTGGTTATGAGTTTAAATTTGCAAATGGAAAATTAAGCATTTACTATGATTCAGTTGTGATTGGTTCTGGCACTTTAGTTAATAACCTTTATCAGCTAGATTTGGATGTTTCACATGTATACAGCGTTAACTCATCACATGGAAACACTAAAGGCATCAAACGAAGTTTAGATTGTGAGAATTCCTCCATGCTATGGCACAGGCGATTAGGCCATATCTCTCGTGAGAGATTGGAAAGGCTTGTACGTGAAGGAATTCTTCACTCCCTAGACTTCTCAGACTTTGGGGTTTGTATTGATTGCATTAAAGGTAAACAGACTAGAATAAGGAAAAAGGGTGCCACTAGGAGCGTAGGACTCTTAGAAGTGATTCATACAGACATCTGCGGACCGTTCCCTACAGCATCTTGGAATGGGCAGAAGTATTTTATCACTTTTATAGATGACTATTCTCGTTATGGGTACTTATACCTTATTAACGAAAAATCAGACGCCCTGGATACATTTAAGATCTATAAGGCTGAAGTCGAGAATCAACTCGACAGGAAGATCAAAGTCGTTAGAGCCGACCGTGGTGGTGAGTACTACGGAAGGTATGACGAATCTGGGCGTAATCCAGGTCCATTCGCTAGATACCTACAAGATTGTGGCATCATCGCCCAGTACACCATGCCTGGTACTCCAGAGCAGAATGGTGTAGCGGAAAGGCGTAATCGCACCCTAAAGGACATGGTGCGATCTATGATTAGTAATTCTACGTTGCCAGAATCTTTGTGGGGTGATGCGTTGAAAACAGCTGTGCATATCCTTAATAGGGTCCCAAGTAAGGCTGTAATGAAAACTCCATATGAATTGTGGACAGGGCGAAAGCCTAGTCTACGATATTTTCATGTATGGGGTTGTCCTGCAGAAGCCAAACCGTATAACCCGCATGAAAGAAAACTTGACCCTAGAACTGTTAGTTGCTTCTTTATTGGATACCCAGAAAGATCAAAAGGATTCAGATTTTATTGTCCATCACATTCCATGAGAGTCATTGAGACTGGGAATGCTAGGTTTATTGAGAACACTGAAGATAGTGGGAGCACAAATTTAAGAGATATTGTATTTGAGGAAGAGCGGATTGTGATTCCCACCACAATCATTCAGAGTAGCATGGTTGTCCGTCCAGTAGTGGACCCTGAGCTCCCTATGAACGACCATGTACAACCTCAAATACAACCCACTGATGAGGAAATGGAAAACCCAATTCAGAATAATGAGCCATTAAGACGATCACATAGAGAGAGAAGATCTGCAATACCAGACGATTACGTCGTCTATTTGCAGGAGCATGAGTTTGACATTGGGGTTGAAAAGGATCCTGCATCCCTTTCACAGGTTGAACAAAGTGCGGATTCTTCTCATTGGTTCGATGCCATGAAGGATGAATTGAAATCCATGAAGGACAACAAAGTTTGGGACCTTGTTGAATTGCCTGAAGGGATTAGGCCGATTGGTTGCAAATGGGTATTTAAAACCAAACGGGACTCTAAGGGCAATATCGAAAGGTATAAAGCCAGACTAGTTGCAAAGGGTTTCACTCAGCGAGAGGGCATTGACTTTAAGGAGACTTTCTCACCTGTATCCAAGAAAGACTCCTTTAGGATCATTATGGCTCTTGTGGCTCATATGGATTTAGAGCTACATCAAATGGACGTAAAAACTGCGTTTCTCAATGGAGATCTAATGGAGAACGTATATATGTTGCAGCCAGAAGGTTTTAAAGCCAAAGGCTCAGAACATCTGGTCTGCAAACTTAAGAAGTCCATTTATGGGTTGAAACAGGCATCACGACAGTGGTACCTAAAGTTTCATGAAGTTGTTTCCTCATATGGTTTCATTGAAAACACTGCGGATGAGTGCATATATATGAAAATCAGTGGGAGTAAGTTTATCATTTTGGTCTTGTATGTTGACGACATTTTATTGGCCAGTAGTGATATTGGATTGTTGCGTGAGACTAAGAAATTTCTATCTCAAAATTTTGAGATGAAAGATCTTGGTGATGCTTCATTTGTCATCGGGCATTCAGATTAGCCGAGACAGATCACGTGGATTACTTGGCTTGTCGCAGAGGGCCTATATTGATAGGGTTCTCGAAAGGTTTGGCATGCAAGGTTGTGCTCCTGGCCAAGCACCTATTGTAAAAGGTGACAAGTTTGGTCAATTTCAGTGTCCTAAGAATGACCTAGAGAAGGACAAGATGAAAGCTATTCCGTATGCGTCAGCAGTAGGGAGCATCATGTATGCTCAGGTCTGTACGCGTCCAGATATTGCTTTTGTGGTTGGAATGTTGGGCAGGTACCTTAGCAATCCAGGAATGAATCATTGGATAGCTGTAAAGAAAGTGTTGCGCTACCTGCAAAGGACAAAGGACTTCGAACTCACATACAGGAGATCCGACCATTTGGAGTTGGTAGGATATACAGATGCAGATTTTGCTGGTTGTCTCGACAGCAAGAAGTCCACCTCGGGCTATGTATTCATGATGGTTGGTGGAGCCGTATCTTGGAAGAGCGTGAAACAGTCGATTACGGCATCATCTACCATGGAAGCAGAGTATGTAGCTTGTCATGAAGCCACGAATCAGGCGGTCTGGCTTCAGAGCTTTTTCTCTGGTTTACGGGTTGTACAGATGATCTCGAAACCATTGAAAATCTATTGTGATAGTTCAGCTGCAGTTAACTTCTCCAACAACAACAAGCATTCATCGAGGTCAAAGCACATTGACATCAAATATCTTGTTGTGAAGGAGAGAGTTCAGAATCATCAAGTGTCTGTGGAACTCATCGGCACAAGGCAGATGATAGCGGATCCTCTCACTAAAGGCCTTCCTATCACGCTCTTTAAGGAGCATGTGACATCTATGGGAGTTGTTGATCCCAATGATGTATTTTAGTAGTGGGAGTTTTCATGTATGATCCGATTATGTCCAGACATTTTTTAGAGATATCTTTTATGCATTGATGATTCTGTTTTTTCAGTTTATATCTTGCTTCTCCTTCAGTGTGCGCATTCAGTTTTGAGTAAGCAAGACTTTGGTTTGTGTCTTGGAGACACGTTCAGTAGGACCACTTGAAGATAAACACGTATGATCACTTTAGACGTGTAATCTTCATACCACACCCCATATCATTGATCCATGTCGTTAAGGTTATTGGTATTTGTGATTGTGACTCGTCACACTTCGACCAAATATGAAATGTTGTGTTGACTACCATGATTCAATATCAGTGTTCTTGATGGACCGGATCTGACAAGCGTTGCTCATAATTATCCAACGGTATTGTTTTGAAATCAGTAGGGCGCCCATTAGGAACTTTTGAAACAAACATGTTTTATGAAATGTTTTTCACAAAATAAAATAAATGTTTTGTTTTCTTTCTGAGATCAGTGTAGCCCAAGTGGGAGAATGTAAGACTCCATTGGGTGGGCCACACATGATCATCAGTTTAGATCATGACCGTTGGATTATTCAGATTGAGCGATTCAGTGGGCCCCACTACAGTTGTGATCATTGCTAATAGGTTTGGGGCGGAACGCTTGAACCGTGGCCCCTATGCGCGGTTATTAAGCCAGATATGGAAACCTACGGTGTGGAGACCCTAGAGGAGAGAAGTGTGATGGGTAAGCTTCTCTGGCCCTCTTTCCTATAAATATACGTCTTGGTCCCCTCACCAACATACAAGAGAAAACCCTAGTCCCCATTGAGAGGTTCTCCTAAAGGTGTTAGGTGCGGAAGACCAAGCGTTCTTCTCGACAACACGACGGCATCGGGAATGTCTTCCCAATCAGGTATGGCTTTAAGATTACAGTATGGAATCTCTATTATTGATGCATAGACAATCCGATTATTCCGCATTTAGTATTCAGTTTCACATAGTAAAGTGGTTACATAACTACCCATAACTAAGAGAGTGGTGGAATGGTTACATAACTGCTTATAACTAAGAGAGTGGGTGGAACAGTTACTTAACCGCCTATAACTAAGAAGGTGGCAGAGCAGTTACATAATCGTCTCGTATCATTTATAAATAAATCTAAGAATGGAATTCTCAAGGGAGGAGGGGTCAGAATCAACAAGACCCAACACATCTTGCTTATTCGCAAGGTTGATAGACAACTAAGCTAATATGTTGCTACGCCACTGCACGAAATTCTGCATGGCTACGCCGCTAATCTGCTACATCAGTACACCAAATTCTATGCAACTACGCTGCCATATTGTAATGTTGCATACTGCTACCTTTGTTAAGTTTCTACACAATTGTTTACGTCGGATTTTGTAACAGGGTCCTCCTAGCGTTCCTCTTCCTTACAGGCAGTTTCCTCCTGAACCTGAAAAGGTACAAAGAAAAACTACGAGTGGCCGGCGTCCAGCCGTTGGCCCTCCGATGCTTAAGTTAGATGGGATGTAGTTGTGAAGGAAACGAAGGGTTTTGGAGTTTAGAGATTGTGTACCTTTATCTTCTGTGGAGTCATCTATTTATATAAATCCGAGTGACCTAGTCTATTACGCAAGACGTTTAAAATTACAACTGATTTATCGGGGATAAGAGGATTTATCCGATGAATCCTTAGATAAGCTGATAGTCCTAACCCAATTGGACATCTAGCTGATTACGTTCCCTGATGGTGCTCCCCTGAGAATCGGAGCCATGAATAGAGATAAGCGCAAGACTGGCCTATACGGGCTGCTGGTACTAGAAAAAAGGAGGATACTTAGACTCGGTGAACTGTTCGCATTTGGGATGCGACCCCTTCCGACGAGCACGAGCTGAGCTGCTCGCATTTGGGATGCGACCCCTTCCGACGAGCACGAGCCAAGCTGCTCGCATTTGGGATGCGACCCCTTTCGATGAGCACGAGCCAAGCTGCTCGCATTTGGGATGCGACCCCTTTCGATGAGCACGAGCCGAGCTGCTCGCATTTGGGATGCGACCCCTTTCGATGAGCACGAGCCGAGCTGCTCGCATTTGGGATGCGATCCCTTTCAACGAGCACGAGCTGAGCTGCCCGCATTTGGGATGGCTGGCCGCACCTTCTCTCAATCATTCTTCGATCGTATTCTTGATAGTCAACTTTATCCTACAACAGATATGCTGCTATGTCACTATGCCAAATTCTACACTGCTACGTCGTTATGCCAAATTCCATGCTACTACGCTGTTATATCATTATTGTTAATGTCAAATTTTGTAATGAGATTCTCCGGCTTTTCTCCTCCGCTCCAACAGGGATTTCCACCACCAGACCTGAAGTAAGACAGCAAATAAGGGTGGCTGGGGACCAGCCGTTAGCCCTCCGACGCTTAAGTTAGGCCACAGAAGAAAAGCCAAGCAAAACGGGATCAAGATTGAATGATGAGTACGTACCCCCTCTTCAATGGAGCCATCCCCTTATATAGATCTGAAACAATCCAATCTGTTACGTGAGATGTCGAAATCCCGTTGATGTCGCACACGATACTGAGAATCCGCTGATTTCGTGGGATAAGATCCTATCTTTTTAGTCAGATCCAACCCAATGATTTATTCCAACAATCACGCCCCTAGATGGTAATCCCTTGAAATCCGGCTGGTTCCGGTCGGAAGCCATAGTTGGAGTCATGACCTCCGAAAAGGAAGGAGACGCCCGTAGCTGGGAGTCATGACCTCCGAAAAGGAAGGAGACGCCCGTAGTAAAGCTGCTCGCAGGTTAAAATGTGGTCGCGAGTCCAAGTACATATTTTGGGTGTAATATCTTTCAACGACTTGTGAGAAGGTCTGCTCGCGAATCTAGTTTTCCGTATTTGACCATCCATGACTCCAGACCAAATGATCTCGAGAGTCGAATGGGCGTTCCGTACTTGTCCAATATTCGACTCTCGATCAGATGATCTCGAAAGTCGAATGGGCGTCCCGCACTTGTCCAATATTCGACTCTCGATCAGATGATCTCGAGAGTCGAATGGGCGTCCCGCACTTGTCCAATATTCGACTCTCGATCAGATGATCTCGAGAGTCGAATGGACATTTCCACGTGAAATCTTATCTCCACCATTTTGCCTATAACAGATGCCCCCGAAGTCCTTGCCGCCAAGAATCCTTAAGGAAAGGACTTACTTGATGTCATGCGCGGCTGCCTCTTGCTTTCACCGAGACACCGTACATGATTAGGCTGGAATTAATGAGCGCCAGCCTTTCCGCAGTCAGGAAATGAAGAGGCGCTCGCCACGTGTCCGAGTATTTAATGGGCGTGCCTGCTTGAGTGCTGTGCCGAACGAAAGATCGCCACGTGCTACCATATACGGCGGAATGATTGCCTATAAATATACGGAGTCCACCATATCTTCTGATTTTCACAGAAATTTCAGAATCCTCCTTTGCTTTTTCCATCATCTTCCTCCGGAGCTCCTTGGTGTCTTCCTCGATCCCCTTTGGTGCTCTTTCTTTCCTTTTCCATTATTCTATTTCTTCTTCCTTTTTTTTCTTTTTTGAATATCCCATGGCTTCTGAGGAGAGTACCGTTCCTTTAGGAGATGCTACCCCGGAATCCTCTGCTTCTAGTAACGCAAGGGTTCCGGCAGGTCAGTATACAGCGGCCGGATATCCCTCCATTCTATCGGAGAACCGGCTGCTGGAGTTACGGGAGAGATTTTCGATCCCTGACTCAGTCGATCTCCGGTTACCGAGAGACGGAGAGATGCCAGACTCCCCTCCCCCAGGGTGTGTGGCCTTCTATGAGTATCAACTCATTCTGGGGGTTCGCCTTCCCCTCCATCCCTTCATCCGGGATGTACTTCGGTGTTATAAAATTGCCCCCGGGCAACTTATTGTGAATGGATGGAGGGTGGTCTTAAGCTCATTCGTCCTTTGGGCTCAGGCCGGGAACGGGGAGCTTACAGCTGATGAGTTCCTCCGCATGTTCCGCTTGAAGAAGGCACCCTCCAGTGAAGGCTGGTACTATCTATGTTATTGGCACTGGGATAACTTTGTGCTGGGGAAGCCCACATCGAATTATCCCGGCTGGAGGAAGCGTTGGTTTTACGCATCTGGAAATTGGGAATTTGCTTCTTCCAGGGGCCCAAGAGTAAATCGTTTTTTCTGTGAAGGTAGGCAGTCCCGCATTGTGATCCGTTTCTTCAATAAAAGGTTTTTAAGGTTTCTCCATCTGACCCCTATTTGTGCTCGCAGGTATCCCGGCCTTGAGAAAACCGAACTTGAAAGGGGGGATCAACGAAAAAATCGTAAAGGTGTACAAGGTGCCTATTGGTGATAGGCACGTCGAGACTTGCTTGTCTCCACCTCGCCTTGCAGCAGCGGGCTTAATACCTGTAAGAGAAGTCGAGATGACGCAAGTTGGAGAAAAAAGAGGTTTGCTGCCCCGGCTGAAGGGCACGAGCTCTAAGAGGCAGAAGAAAACATCTGCTGGTCCATCTCACCCATCCACCGAGAAGGGTAGCGATCAGCCTGCTCCTCTCGCGAGCAAGGTGGGGGGGGGGGGCTCCAGCAGGGCCCGCTAATCCTTCACTGGCGGTCGTGCCCGGGCCGCCAGTAATCAATATCGCTGACAACTCCCCGGACGGGGTAGGGTCCAGCTGTCCCCCAGCTGAGGAGGCTCGTGAGCGCACGGAGCCTCGAGAGATGGCTCCTGCCCGCGAGCTGGTACCTGCTACCGAGCAGGGACCTGCTCGCGAGGCGACGGTTCCTCCTCGCGAGCCGTCTGGGCTGATCGTTGCCCAACCTTCCGGTGGTGGAACGTATTCTGTTCCTCGCCATCTCCACCCCATCTGTAAATTCTTATTCGAGAATGTCCCACCTCAATCCTTCGGCTCTCTTCCCGAGCCAGGCCCCGAGAGCCTCTTCCTTGAGGCAGGGATGAGGATGGCTCAGGTAGAACCTCCTAACCCAAAAACTTTATTATTTTGGTGTTTTAAGTATTTCTTCTCATCCATCTTCTTGTTTGCAGGGACTAGACCTCATCTTGCGGACGAAGCGAGACATCGTCGCCGCTCGCCGCGTAATAGACGAGGCAGATGAAAAAAGGATTGCTTTGGAGAAGGCGGTCCTGGGGCGAGATCAACTCCTCAAATCCCGTGAGGCTGTGATTTCCAAGAAAGATGAGGAGATAAAAATCCTCATAGAGAAAGTCCAGGTGTTGACCGAAAGGTACCAAACTCTGGATAATAAGTTCGCGAAACTCACCGACTTGAAGGAGAAGGCGGAGAGAGAGAAGGAGATCTTTCGCCAAGACAAGATCTCCCTGGAGGAGCGACTTGCGGAGGCTAGGTCGCAGCTCAAGGAGGCCTACGACAACCTAACCAAGGAGCGCAACGCTCTCGCGCAGCTTAAGGACGACTCGATCCACTGGGACGAGGAGAGAGTCGCCCTTGCGAAAATGCTCTCGGAAGAAGGGCCTCGGGCAATTTCTGAGTTCCGTTCTTCGCAGCAATATGACGACGAAAGGTACGAGTCGTATGATGCTGGTCGCGACTTTGCGCTAAGAGTAGTGCAACGAATGATCCCATCCTTTGATATGGGGGAGTTCGGTCGAGTCGCGACCACCATTGCTGCCGAAGAGCAGGCTGCTGCTGAGAACGAGGTGACTGAAGCCACTCAGGTTGACGGAGCTCCAGAAATGGGCCCTGAAATTGAGAGCGCAGCTCCTCCAAGGGATTGATTTTCTTTGTTTTCCTCTCTTGTATTCGTGAATGGATATTGTAAACATTTATCATTAATGAAAAAAAAGAAAAAATATTTTTGGAAGTATTGTCCTCGTTGCCTTTTCCTTTTCACGCAATGAATGCCTTCTCGTTTTTGCTTACTTTCTTTTCCTTGTACTGACTGCCTTGTTGTAACGAGAATGTGCCCAATCTGGGGGTTCGTTGCGGCCAAACGATTGAGACCCCCAAGTTGACTTCATATCTGAGTCATCAGTGAATGCGAACCCTTAATCCGAGCACGAGTTACACTGCTCGCAATTTAGGGTGTATGACGAACTGTGGTGCTCGCGATTAAGGTGTATGGCTGATTCGGGCTCGAGCTACGGTGCTCGCATTCCGAAGTGTGATCCTTCCTTACACCAGTCGTGAGCAACTAACTCATGAAAATGAATTAGACTCAATCCGGGGGTCGTACGACCATGTCCGCGTTGAGATAGACTGATCTATCGATTGAGATTTTAGTTCTACCCAGGGCAGAAGGTTGGTCAAGAGATGGTATTCATTCTCTTCGAGGCTGTTCAGGTCCATGTAAATGGAAAAGCAACCAACTAGTAATGATTTCAGTCCTACCAAAGGTAGGTAATTGGCCAAGAGGATGTGTAAGCACTCTCTTCAGGGCTATTCAGGTCCATATAAATGGAAGTAGCGGCCAAAAGATATCTTTTACTTTATTCATAAAATGCTATAATAAACTACATCGAATCTAAGGGTAGTATCGTAGCAAATGCTCCACGTGCCAAGGGCGACGTACAGGCTTCCCGTGCATGTCTTCAAGATAATAAGGACCGAGTCGCACAACCCTAATAACCCGATACGGGCCTTCCCAATTCGGATCCAATGAACGAACAGGAACTCCAAGATTTCGCCTTAGAACCAAATCTCCGAACTGGAAGGATCTAGGTCGAACCTTTGCATTTCGATAACAAGCAATACGTTGTTGATATGCTGCCACTCGTACTTGGGAAGCATTTCTTCGCTCTTCCAAGAGATCGAGTTGAAGTCGGATATTTTCCTGATTGCTCGCGGGATCATACTGTTCGATCCGATATGAGGGCACTTGAATTTCCACTGGTACCACTGCGTCAACACCAAATGCTAAGGAGAAAGGAGTTTCACCTGTCGATGTACAAGCTGTGGTTCTGTAGGCCCATAACACTTCTGGAAGAAGTTCTGGCCACACCCCTTTACATTCACTTAGCTTGGTCTTTAAATGATGCTTTATAATTTTATTCACTGCCTCGACCTGCCCATTCGCCTGTGGATGATATGGAGAAGTGCGGAGATTACGTATTTTCCATTTGTCGCAAAATTCATCAAAGGCTGCGTTGTCGAACTGCGTTCCGTTATCGGTAATTATAGTATGAGGAAGTCCGAAGCGACATATAATATTTCTCCACATAAACTTAGTAGTTTGTTTTTCAGTAATTTTGGCTAATGGTTCTGCCTCGGCCCATTTGGTGAAATAATCAACCGCCACGATCGCGAACCTATTCTGTCCCTTTCCCATAGGTAAGGGACCGATGATATCGATCCCCCACTGAGCAAAAGGCCAAGGGCTGTCGACTGGGGTCATCCGCTCAGACGGTACGCGAGGTATAGGTTGATATCGTTGACACTTGTCGCATTTTTTAGAAAATTCTATGGCATCTGCTTTCATAGTAGGCCAATAATATCCTTGCCTCATCGCTTTATATGCTAGAGATCGCCCCCTGGGATGATTACCACATGCCCCCTGGTGTACTTCATCTAGAACACGATGTGCTTCTTCTGGGTGAAGACACCTCAAATAAGGCAAGGAGAAGCTTTTTCGCAACAAGATTCCATCTTGTAAGGTGTACCTGGCAGCTCGAAGCTGAATTTGTCTTGCAGCTTTCTTGTTTTCTGGTAGGTATCCATCTCTGAGATAAAGGATGATAGGATCCATCCAGCATGGAGACGATTGTACCGAAATAACTTGTTCGGGAGTTACTTGGTCGATACTCAAGTGTTGACGGTGCTCGATGGGGATCGAATGTGATAGTTCTGATTCTGGTGCAGAAGCGAGTTTTGCCAAGGAATCGGCAAGTTGGTTCTGCTCGCGAGGGATATGGAATATTTTGTAAGTCTTCAGTTTGGCGAACAGGATGAGGACACGAGACTTGTATAAGGCCATTCTTTCTTCTTTGGTTTCGAATTCGCCAAGAACTTGGTTGACAATGAGCTGGGAGTCGCTATGAATTATCAAATTCTGGACTGCGAGGACAACGGCTAGCTCGAGGCCAACAATAAGGGCCTCATATTCTGCTTCATTATTGGAGACGCGTGATTCGAAACGCAGAGCGTATTGAAAATGCGACCCGTCTGGAGCCACTAAAATCAGGCCCGCTCCACTGCCACTGGCCCGTGACGACCCGTCCACGAAGAGCGACCAAGGAGGTTGATCGCTGGTCATGACGCCATCTTCAGAAGAATATGTAAATTCGGCGATGAAGTCAGCCACGGCCTGGCCTTTGACTGCGGTCCTAGGACAGAATGAAATATCATGCTCGCTGATCTCGACCGCCCATTTAGTTAAGCGCCCGGAAGCCTCAGGCTTTTGAAGGACTTGACGTAGTGGATGATTTGTTGGTACTAAAATGGCATGGGCTTGAAAGTATGGTCGCAGTTTTCGAGCTGCCGTGATTAAGGCTAGGGCCAGTTTCTCCAAATCAGAATACCTAGTTTCTGCATCAACCATTGCTCGACTGATATAATAAACGGGCCTTTGTACCCCGGAATCTTCTCTTATTAAAGCGGCACTAACGGCCGTGGAAGACACAGATAAATAAAGAATGAGTTGCTCATGCGCCACAGGCTTAGATAAAATGGGGGGAGCGCTCATATATTGCTTCAGTTGTTGAAAAGCTTCTTCACATTGAGGTGTCCACTTCCAATCAGACTTGGCCGTTGCACGAAGGAGTTTGAAAAAGGGCAGGCACTTGTCGGATGCTCGCGAGATGAACCTGTTCAATGATGCGATGCGACCAGCTAGACGCTGAACGTCCTTCAGAGTCACCGGGGATTTCATCTCTATCAATGCTTTAATCTTTTCGGGATTCGCCTCAATTCCGCGTTGGCCAACCATGAACCCAAGAAATTTCCCTGCAGATACTCCAAACGCACATTTTTCTGGATTTAATTTCATCTGATACTTCCTCATCAGATCAAAGGCTTCTCGAAGATCAGGAATGTGATCATTTTCATCGATGCTTTTTACAAGCATATCGTCAACATAAACTTCCATGTTCCTACCGATTTGAGCAGCGAATATTTTGTTGACAAGACGCTGATAAGTGGCCCCTGCATTTTTGAGACCAAACGGCATTACCTGGTAGCAATATAGTCCTCGATCTGTGATGAAGGCAGTATGTTGGCCATCAGGTGGATGCATCATAATCTGGTTGTAACCAGAGTAAGCATCCATAAAACTGAGGAGGGCGTGTCCAGCTGTCGAGTCGACCAACTGGTCGATTCGTGGTGTCGGGAAGCTATCTTTGGGACATGCTTTGTTTAAGTCTGAATAATCGACGCACATCCTCCATTTGCCATTAGCTTTCCGGACGAGAACTACGTTGGCGACCCACTGTGGGTAGTCAATTTCTTTTATGAAATTTGCCGCGAGCAGCTTCTCAACCTCAGTTTTGATCGCCATTTGTCTTTCTGCAGTGAAGGCACGTCGACGCTGATGTACGGGTTTATGCTTTGGGTCAATGTTGAGACGATGTACGATGACACTAGGATCGATGCCCGGCATATCTTTATGAGACCAAGCAAACACGTCCTGGTATTCAGTGAGGAAACGGATCAAATCTTCGCGGTGGATACTGTTTAAGGAGGAACCGATGTACACGATCTTAGACTGGTCGTCTTCGGTCAAGCGGATCGCCACTGTTTCCTCCCCTGGAGTTCCTGATTTCAGAGCACTTTCTCTTGGATCCAACGCGGTGGCGAGCACGTCGGATGAACCTTGAACTATTTCCATGACAGGCGTCGCTTGAGCCTTTTTTCGATCTTGGAGGGCTATCTGGTAACAGGATCGTGCCTCCTGCTGACTTCCTCGCACGACCCCTATGCCATTTGGGGTTGGAAATTTAACGCATAAATATGATGGGTGCAAGGCCGCTCCAACCTTAGTTAGTGACGGTCTCCCCAAGATGGCGTTATATGCTGATTTTCGATCTACGACGAGGAAGTTTACGAAGACGGTGGTCTTCGCTGGACTCTCCCCAAAGGTGACTGGGAGATCGATACTTCCTTCAGGTGTCACCACTTCTCCTCCAAAGCCGACAAGAGGGGTCGATACTGGCTTGAGGAGGTTTCTGGCAAGTGCCATCTTGTCGAAAGCCTCCAAATACAGAATATCGGCCGAGCTACCTGTATCCACCATAATTCGATGAGTCAGATAATTTGATACCTTCAGTGTGACTACGATGGAATCTTCATGAGGGAAATGAATTCCCGATGCATCTTCGAGGGTGAAAGAAATTGGGGGATGGTTAGCTTTCGAAGAGTTGGACGTTTGTTCCAGCCAATAGATCTGCTGGGGTTCTTTGGACGCCTTTCGGGCGTATGCCTTTCTTGAAGCTTGAGAGTCACCCCCGCAAGCTGGACCCCCGACGATAGTGCGAATTTCTCCTGTAGGCTCAGCATCCTCTTGGTCGGTTTGATGATGAGACGGTTCCTTTTGGCGAGATGAGGTTTTCGCCCTTTCTGGTGACCTATTTTTAGGAGCAACATAATCCTGGAGATGGCCTTTTCGAATGAGGGCTTCGATATGGTCTCGTAGAGAGATACAGTCCTGGGTCCTATGCCCGTGATCTTTGTGGAAGTAACAGAACTTACTCTTATCTCTCTTCTCGGGATCGGATTTAATCTTTGCAGGCCACTTCACATATGGCTTGTGTTTTATCTCCATTAGAACCTTTTCAGGAGACCGATTAAGAGGAGTGTAATTATGATATTTACCAGAGTAAGGCTTCTTGGGAGAACGATCGCGCTGATCACGATGGTATTTTTTATCTGTAGAAGTTCCTTCTGGCTTGCGTTTCTTACTTTGTACTCCATGGCGTGTCAATGCGACTTCTTCTGCATTGATATATTTCTGAGCTTTGGCTTGGAATTCCGCCATAGTTTTCGGCGGGCTCTTATCTAAGGCAAACCTAAATTTCTCGCTCGTTATTCCAGCAATGAGGGCTGTGAGACCCTTTTCTTCAGTGTAACCCTCGGTTTGAACGGCTTCGGCAGTGAACCGTACTGTGAACTCTTTTATCGTCTCCCCATGTTGCTGTTTCAGATTCATCAGATGGGAGGCTGGCTTTTTAATGCGAATACTTCCCATGAATTGAGAAAGAAATATCTCCGATAATTGGGAAAAGGAACTGATGGAAAGAGGCTTTAACCCCCGAAACCACGTACGAGCCGCTTCCTTCAATGTAAGGGGAAAAGCCCTACACATGATTTCTGAACCATGTCCCTCCAACTCCATGAGGGACCTATAAGTTTCCAGATGTTCCAGAGGATCGCCAATGCCTGTGTACGGAGCGATAACAGGCGTTCGATACTTTCTGGGCAACGGGGCTTCCATGACCTCGCTTGTGAAGGGAGATTCAGATTGATGTATTGCCGCCATGACAGCAGATGGCCGATTTGCCTGGTATCTCTGCTCCATGACATCAAAACGGTCTTGGATTCTTTTGAGATCTCCTTCCCATGGCAAGGTATAGCTAGACGTTTCGGCGGTGGAGCCTTGCGGTTGAGGTTGTCGAGATGAACTGGAATGTATAGAATGCGGAGACGGCACAGGGGGATGGCCTCCAAGTGGTGGGACCTGTGGTTCATCCATAGAATGTCTGGAAGCAACTGGTATGGGTGGCGGTGGTAATCCTTCGGAGGGTTGTCTTTGCGGTTCAGGGAAGTGCTGATCAAGCCGATTTGACAGTGCCTGAACTCCGGCGTTTAGAGTTAGGAGAGTGTTCCCGAGGAATCGTAGGACATCATCCTGATTTCCAGAGGCTTCCAATAATGGATTTGTTGATGGCATATTTGGGGTTCCTTGAGGGATATCCGTCGAAACAGGTGGGAGGGCAGGTGCGGATTCCGTCTCACCGGGCGGAGGTGGTGCCTGCCTCGAAGTTGAAGGATGAACAGTCTTTTTAGGAGGCATCACCGAAGGATTTTGATCGGTGGTTAACACGATTGATTTTAATGATCAAGTCGTTCCCACAGACGGCGCCAAACTGTTAATGTCAAATTTTGTAATGAGATTCTCCGGCTTTTCTCCTCCGCTCCAACAGGGATTTCCACCACCAGACCTGAAGTAAGACAGCAAATAAGGGTGGCTGGGGACCAGCCGTTAGCCCTCCGACGCTTAAGTTAGGCCACAGAAGAGAAGCCAAGCAAAACGGGATCAAGATTGAATGATGAGTACGTACCCCCTCTTCAATGGAGCCATCCCCTTATATAGATCTGAAACAATCCAATCTGTTACGTGAGATGTCGAAATCCCGTTGATGTCGCACACGATACTGAGAATCCGCTGATTTCGTGGGATAAGATCCTATCTTTTTAGTCAGATCCAACCCAATGATTTATTCCAACAATCACGCCCCTAGATGGTAATCCCTTGAAATCCGGCTGGTTCCGGCCGGAAGCCATAGTTGGAGTCATGACCTCCGAAAAGGAAGGAGACGCCCGTAGCTGGGAGTCATGACCTCCGAAAAGGAAGGAGACGCCCGTAGTAAAGCTGCTCGCAGGTTAAAATGTGGTCGCGAGTCCAAGTACATATTTTGGGTGTAATATCTTTCAACGACTTGTGAGAAGGTCTGCTCGCGAATCTAGTTTTCCGTATTTGACCATCCATGACTCCAGACCAAATGATCTCGAGAGTCGAATGGGCGTTCCGTACTTGTCCAATATTCGACTCTCGATCAGATGATCTCGAAAGTCGAATGGGCGTCCCGCACTTGTCCAATATTCGACTCTCGATCAGATGATCTCGAGAGTCGAATGGGCGTCCCGCACTTGTCCAATATTCGACTCTCGATCAGATGATCTCGAGAGTCGAATGGACATTTCCACGTGAAATCTTATCTCCACCATTTTGCCTATAACAATTATGTTAATGCATCGCTACACTAAATTGGCGCATTGCCACGATGGATCACCATCTTATGCTAGAAAATCACCACCATCCATCAAGATGATCGTCATCTCTGCCGAAGGACCACCTTGCCATGAAGCTTAGTGTCCATAGAGAAACGAAAGCATTGTCATTATTAATAGCTGACTGTAAGTGCAATTACTCTAAATCATCAATAAAATTACTTTCAACTTTTGGCCTATTATATTTTCTTTCTTTATTGTTTGATTCTTGAACTACAGTCGTAATCACGTAGATATTGTGATCCTTTTGACTGAAAGGGAAAAAAAATTCATTAAAAGGATGAACCCTCCCTTTTCCAAATCGCCCGGTCTCTTTTACAGGTGGCTGAATAAATGGCCGAACTACTAAATTCTCAATCATAGATGATCAAATTGCCAAGTTCTTAGTCATAGACGACCGCCATTGTCTCTGTCTATCTCAACGCTTGGGGCCATAGGCGTTTGATTTAAATCAAGCTACTTCCTGCTTTGGCATGCCATGCATCAACAACTGAATTTTGAGCCAAACAAATCCTTGGTGATTTATTCCACAACCCGCACATCTATCTTGTGCCAAACTTAACTCAATCGAACCAATCATTATCTAACTCAATCTAATCCCATTCGACCAATGCATTGGCCAATCAATTAGATCATATTATCTGTTCACAAATCAACTTAGCTTACCTGCTCTTTGATTACCTTTGGGAGCCTCCCATTGATTGGATGCCCACTCATTGTTCCACTGCTTTAGCCAGAGTGCTTGTCCAATATATTCCTTAAATAGATAGTTGTGTACCATCCATGTTCTCGTTATACGTGACTTCGCATTTTTTCCATTACCATGACCAGCAATGGTATTGCTTCTATCATTAATGAGCCACCTCGTCTTCATTATTCTAATAATCCTACTGTAGTGCTTGTCCAAATTTTTTTTTTGTCAAATAATAACTATACAATATGAAATTGGTTTATTTAAATGTCACTCATTACCAACCATAAATTAGGTTTTTTCAATGTCTCCCTTTCGAAACCTGACTCATCTTCGAACGATTATGATGCTTGGGAGCAATGTTGTCAAAATCGTTATCGTATCATAAATCTTAATGGGGGTTGAATCATATCGAATCGCAAATTGTATCATAAATAGTAAATTGTTTATAATTTTCTTAAAAAAATATGAAAAAATAAATAAAAAAATAGATAAATAATTAGCAATCATGCTTTTGCCATCAACATACACTAAGTAATACCATGTCCCGATAGTGTTAAAGGATTCTCATCTTCCTTTTTATCTTTCAAGAAATTTTTCTTAAAAAACATAGAGGATCCTTTAATAATTTATATTCTTGTTACCTTTCTTGAATGTAAAATCACATTAAAAAAGCGTTATTTGATTCTATATACTAACAAAAAGAGATATTTTGATTTTTAACCATCATTTCACAATACATATAAGTCAACATGACTGTGATCATCCATAAAAACATTCCACATAAGTCATACATCAATTTGGTGTTTTGGCTAGTTGAGAAGTAAGAAATCATTATATAAAAAAAAGGCTCTACAACATAATGTTAAAGAAAATATATATTATTTAATCTCTTTTTTTTTTTTTAAGGTAACACTGTCAGTGATTAAACCCTGGGTCACTCATACATACTACACTTCCTTTACAAGATCATCTTACGAGTCTTATCTAACGAGCACTGAGACTCATTTAATCTTTTATAAAAAAAGTAATAATAATTTACCTTTTCTAAATGATTCTTCTTTTAAAGGGTTTTTCTAAATGATTATTAAAGCCTCAGCAATCTAAAAACATAAAATGAAAACCATGTGAAGCTTAAGATAGAAAAATACAAGTATAATTTGAATTGTAAATTGAGATTTGCATAGGATTCAAATAATAAAATTGCAGGATTCATATAATAAGGGATTCAAAGATGGGATTCAAATAATTTTGCTTAAGATAAAACTCAAATCGTAAATCGTAGGATTTTGACAACAATGCTTGGGAATGGTATAATAATGTGGTGTTGTCATGGTTCTCAATGCTATCAATATTGATTTGTATGCAAGAAAACGGTCATAACTCCCTCGTTACATGTCTGATTTGGGTGATCTCATACTTGATGGAAATATAATTTGATGAAATTTAAGGTAAATTTAGAATCACCTCATTTGGACCCACTTAATTGCCCAAAACTAGGCCCAAGGTCATTGTCGTTCGTCAATATTTCGTTTCGTCGTTCGCAGATCTGACGAAAACGGTCATAACTACTTCGATACATGTCTGATTTGGCTGATCTTGTACTTATTGGAAATATAATTTGATTAAATCTTAGATGGCTTTAGAATCACCTCATTTGGACAGCACTTGATTGCCCAAAAGTGGACCTAAAGTCACTACTGTTCGTCAATACTCTGTCATTCGTAGATCTGACAAAAACGGTCATAACTCCCTCGTTATGTGTCCGATTTGGGTGATCTTGTACTTGTTAGAAAGATAATTTAATGAATTTCATATGGATTTGGAATTAAATCATTCGGAAACCATTTGATTTCCCAAAATTGGGCTCCATTTTCATGGGATCTACAACCTGCATGAAGTTATGACAGTTAACTTTAAAAAACCCTCGGAAGCTTTTAGAATGGAGGAAATGACGCCCGATACAAGTCAGAAGTTCTCTAGAGTGGGTCCCATGGATGTGGCAACGGTCCTAACAGCCAAATGGTCCCCTCTCGGAGAAAAAGAAGAAGAAATGAAAAAACTGACCAAATGACCTTTCCCGCTCAAGGGATCCATCTATTAAACCCATCCCACGTCTTATGTGGGGTCCACTGGATAATCTTGAAGCAAATATAAGCCATCCACATGAAAGGGGTTTTGATTTCATACCATCTGTCCAATTTTGAGAGCAAAACTCATCATGAATGGACCATAGCGGAGGAAACTGTTCGAAATTAACTCATGGCGTTAACGTAGGTGTGGGCCATAAAAAGCTCCAATTTTTTTGAAATGACCCTCCTGTGGTTTCACTGATGCTCGATTAAAGTGAAGGAATTAGATCGGCTAAGGGGTGACCCCAACAACTGATTTTGTGGGGCCTACACCTAATTCTCTAAAGGCCCTCTTGAGTTCCATAAAAATTTGCTGCCGTACTAGAGGTGTGGCAGATGAGCATTTTGGTCCAGTGAAAATTCAAACAGTGCCCATGAGGCTTAATAAAAAAAAGGGCTTTGAGAAGGGGGGTCAATGTCACAAATGACATCATAAATCAAGGCTTTTTCAATTATTATCCCCCGAGAGTGGATTAGGTGCAGCTTGTACCCAAGCTAAGACCATACGACACTTATTGTGGGGCCTACCTTGATGTATTCATTCTATATATACCCAGGTCGTCTTTCTAGTTTACCCAATCATTTTCGTGTATGACAAAAAAACTGAAGTAGATTCAAAACTCAGGTGGACCATGATATAGCAATAGTGGTGATTAAATGTCCCATCGTTAAAAATTTCCTAGAACCTACATTAATGTTTTCGTGATGTTTATTTGCATACAACCTGTTGATAAGGTCACAAAAACCTAGATGAAGGTAAAAAACAAATGTCAGCTTGATCCAAAAAAATTGGCCCTGTAACACCCCGCAAATTTCTGTACAAGAACCTGAGTATAGAAGCCGTATGTTCCAATTTGCCTGGCCCCCCTTTCTCAGAAATCCCTAATTTGGTGTGGCTTAAGATGAATTGGCATTTTCGCTGATCGTATGGATGCACGACACTAGGCTCTGAGAGGCTAGACACTAATTACCCTACCCATTAAATTCTGACGCTCAATTAATCCACATAGTGCCTTGAATAGTCGAATAGTTCGTAGGCCACTCATTAGGGCATCACTAGGTATAAAATTAAGCAAGAACTTGTCTCGTTGGCCTTGACAACCCTCATGGATCATTGAGCCAAGGCAGGGTGCCAAATTGCTTAACTTGGGCCCGGAGTGTCGGCACATGTGTTGGGTGAGTTGTCCAACAATTGGCCTACAACTTAGCTATGTATGTCCTTTTGAACATCCCCAAGTTGTTGAATTTGAACCGATGAAATGTTATGAAACTTAAGGCCCTAGCTCTAAATAAATCTTTGCCTAGTTTCCTAAAGTCGTGGCCCCGATCGATGATCGGTGACCGTTAATCAAGTATCGTGTCATGACCATTGATTGCCGCACATGTAATAAGAGGAACGGAACCCTAGGTGGATCTCGTTGAGTTGCAACTATCCCATGATCTAGATGGACTCGTGAGGGCCCCAATGGACCCCTATTGATGGGATTGACCTACCCTAAGTCCAGATACCTAATAAATAACTCACCAGGGCTATTTGGTGCTCATCTAGAACTATAAAAGGACTTGATTTGAAGCATTTCTCTCAAAATCTGAATTTCAAGGTGCTTGGTGAGATGGAGATAAGGAGAAGAAGAAGGGATTGGGATTGAGGATTGGTGAGTGGAGCTCTTGTGCTAGGATCCCCCTCCTTTAAGTGCAACCCTTAGTATCGACTGTTAATATCCTCGAATAGATTGATTCCTCTTGTGATCAGAGGTAAGATAAAAATCCTACCTCCCCATCTTCAATGCATTTTAAGGTTGAGCATGTGAATCTCACCATAACTTTACCCTTTCTATAGGCTTGCCGATTTCCCGATAACCGTAGGTGATAACTCGGTTGAGAAACCCTAAACCCCAAGGTGTGGATTATACTTCTAAGTTTAAATTTATCAACCCTACATGGTGATAGGGAATGATTAGTTGTCATTACTGGTATCTAGGTGTTTAAATGCTAGTACTGCCTTATTGATTACAACCGTTAACTTGAGTTTATTTATGTAGCATGACTGTTTGACGAAATGCTTGAATGAACTTAAAGCATGTGTGTGAGGCATGTTTTCTATGACTTAATGCTTGTTTGATATCTTCGAGTGTGAAATGTTAATATCATGCTTGTTCAACCATTTGATAGTGTAGCTAACATGTTTATGAATATGCTAGACTTGGATAGTTTGGGTAGAGTTTGAAATTATGTCTACGGCTCACACTTTGTGGACGCTAAACGTGCGAAAGCTTAACGGAGCTTAGATTTAGTCGGGGTGAATAGGACCGTTTTAAAATCCTTTTCAAAACCTCTTGCCTAATTAAACTAATTAGCATTTATAAACTAATTAAGCAAGAACACTTAGCTTCCGAGCTTAAGTGGTCTAATTACAAAGGCTAGCAAGGATAAGGAATTAAACAACCTAGCCTAAGCATATAGATTATAAATATATAACAGTTAAGCAACTAATTGATATGAAAGTCTAGACTACAAATGATATACTAAATCAAGCACCCAGTCTAAAAGTGAAATTACAATGTGTAAGAGAATCTACCTAGCAATGTATAACAAATATTATATTCAAGCATTCATATAATTAACAATTAAAGACAATGCAAGAATAAAAATGGCTCAAATTACAATCTCAAATAAAATCATGTATAGTGGTTCAGTTTTCCTACTCCACTCCTGACTCACATACTTATCCCTTGAGCACACTGGATTTTACTAGGCAATTTAAATCAGGTTCCTCCTAACCTAGGTGTTTTAAATCGGTTCCAACCTACTGGGGAGTTTAACAAGGTTTCCCCAACCTATGACAAATATTTTATTGGTTTATCTCTCAACCAAGTTGTTTATGGGTTCCATCCAACTCAAGAGTTTGACAAGGATCCTCCCAACCCTTCAGTTCTATTCCTAGAACCTAGCGTACACTCCCGTTGGATGCTCTCCTTGGAGACTTAATCGAGTTTGATTCTAAACTCTTACACTCAATCCTCCACAAGGAAAGAGTGCAACAAGACTCTTACAATTGACACTCACTTGTCAAATTGAGCCCCTTTTGTAGCATCGATTGGGTTCCTTGATCTCTGCTCTCCTGTGCTTTAATCAACTCCCCGATGCTCCTCCGATCTTATAGTTGATGTGTCGTCAATGCCTCATCTCCAAGGATCAATCACCTTACTTATGATGCTCTTGAGATGCCCAAGGTGATAGGAGGTGGTGTGAATTCTCTATAACTAGTAAGATTGGGTTGTATAAAGGAATTCCACCTACTTGGATCTCTAGAGGAGTTTAGACAAAGGATCTACCTATGGTCATGTTGCCTAAACATCTAAAGATCAAGAGATATAAAGTCAATCTTTAATTGAGCTTTTGAATGCTCCATCTTGTAATCAAACACAAGGAAGATGGCTTAGAATGGTTAGGATCAGAGCCTAATAGTATGAACAATGAAGGTGGCTTCTAATGCACTAAATCCTCTCTATATGGTCCCTAAACTGAGTTCAACCTTTTTATAAAGAAAGCTCAAATAGATAGAAAATGGCTGAAAGTGGATAGTTCACGACCAGTCTTGGCTCAACCTTGACCGGTCGTGAGTGGTCCTCAACTGATTGGCTGAAAGCCAAGATCGGTCCTCAAAGGGCTAGGATTGGTTGGATTTCGTTGTCCTAAAAATGCCGCTGAGCGACCAGTCCGCGAACGGTCCTCGACTAGCCAATGACCGGTCGAATTTGGTTAGGGACTTGAGTTTAATTGCTGTCCCATTTTTTTCCTCTAACAACTGGTCGGCCAGAGCTCACAACCGGTCAGCAGTCCCATGAAAACTATTGTTTGGATAATCTTATTTCCAGCAGCTCATGTAATCTCTAGGGCCTATCTTTGGGTGATCTTTTAGGACTCCTAAGTCTAATCTAAGATGACTAAAAGTTTACCTATGTGGTCATGCCATCTATAGGTTTGGGTTTTGGTTTGATTCAAGGATTTTGGCTTACCAAGGCATCTCATTTACTTATTTCTTCTTCCTTGATGCAGCAGGTCCACTTGAGTCTTCGGTCTTCATCTTCTTTGGGCTCAACCAACACCTATACTTACTGACCTATGTAATTGACAAATAAGGTGCACTAGTATGCCACAGAAAAGTGCACTAATAGAGTTTGGTAGAATGTGGAGGGCCAATCGTACAAAAAGTTTGGGTAGCTCGATTTGGTTGGCTACCCAACACTGATTTGATTGATCGGGGGCGAACCCAAGCGACTGACAGTAATTCGACTACGCGGGATGCTTTGCACCTATATCAGTCCGGTCGGAGTTCCCTCATGTCAACTGGATCTGTCTAATGCGTGGTTTAGTTGAGTGTTAACCATGGTTTAATCATGTTCTATTGAAATTTAAATACTATTGTTACCAGTGGGAATGAGTCTACCTATAAATGTTGAGTGTGATGTGATCCCATCAAGTCTCATGGGCTTGACATGGTGGTATGCGACAGTTGTTTGAGTTGTCGGCCTACGCTGGGGTGACGAGCCTCCCCATAGTAACCATTGAGTAATTGTGAGGGTGATGAACCTTATCGGTGATGTTCGAGATGACTGACAATCCCTTAATTATATATACTAGAGGAAGAATGGGAATCATATTAGTTGTGAGGTTGAAGAAAGGGGATTCATGAGTTATTGGCAATGATTGGTGACGTACTGTAGGGAGTCAGATGGTCCAATTCGGGACCATAGATATGACAATAGTATCTCGGCTTTACCAATATGGCTAAGTGAGAATCCAATTAATAAAGTCTGAACTAATCATGCATACATGTCATGTGTGTTTCAAGTAACTATCTGACTATTAAAAAGGCTAGGATACTGAAGAACGACACTCATACTCGCATCGTGAAGGATTGTGGGTAGCCTGGTTGCTTGATGTGGTGTCAGTGCTACCATTTAAGTTCCTTGTGTGATTCCGGAACATGCATTGTATGCGAACCCATGTCATCCATGCATTAACAAAACTAGTCTAGAAATTCGTGTGTTTTGTGTGTAGTCATTATCTAAGCCTAATTAATTTGATAACATGCCTAATTTAGAATTATAATACCATTGAGTTGATCACTCACTCCCACCTGGGATGGTGTTTTAAAACACCAACCAGACCCTATCTTAGATGCCGGTACCCTCGAGGAGGATGCCCTATAGGATGCGTTTGAGGACTTTTTCGTGGAGTTATCATCGTATTTTTAACTTTTTTATGGTTAAGATTAGTGGGATGCTAAACATTTTGATGTATTTTGGGAGTCGTGGGCTCATTAACAGTTGACTCTCTATTTGAGCATCTATTGATAGGGCCACTTGTTGGGTGTGGGCCCTTAAATTTTGGATACTAATGTATAACTTCATTTTAGGTCAGATATACATGTTAATTTAAATCTTCGCTTATTGCTTGTATTTGGTTTTAAGCTTGTGCCTTAGTACTGGTTAACATTAAACTCATTAATCACGCTTCCGCATAATCATAGTGACACTCAGAATCTTGAGACCCGAAGTTATACTTGGATCCTTAAATTTGTGACATTACAAAGTTGGTATCAGAGCAAGAGTTTAGAATTGAACTAACCCATGAGTATGGACTTACCATAAACTTCACGCTAACGTAGATAGGATCCCCGAAACTTAGATACGATGAACCCTATGGTGATCCATTAAACGAATGATAGAACTCTGTAAGTTGGGAAGTGTGTTTGAGCTCTCCAAGTAGAAGGGTCAAGGAAGGAAATGGGTTAGGTAAATGAGTTGGGAAGATTTCCCTTGGAAAACTTGTCTAGCAGCCTTCAGTGCACCGACTTATAGTGGCCAGAGGAAGGGCTTGTTGTTCGCTCGCCTCAAGTGCAAGACTGCGATGTAGTAATAATTCTCGGGGAGACTGAGGTCGATCCATAGGGAAGAGGTAAACGAATTCAAACTATCTTAATAACTAAAATTTAAGAAGTTTAGGAAAACAGTTTTTAAGAACTTTAAATAGAAAATCTGAGAAATAAGAAAGATTAGAGCATCAAGGATCCACTTCTAGTCTTAACCATGCTCAATCCATTGATTCGATTCAAAGCACAACTGGAATCGAATTTCTATCGCTATCTAGCCAGAAGGTATGACAATCAAAGCTTCACAAACAATCTGGAATAGATGGGTGTTCATTGATTTGGTTCCCTTAATAAAGCTCAGGCCTTAGGCATACTCAATTGTATAGGCCAAGCCTCTTTCCAATCTAGTTGAGATCAGAACCATAGCTTTCATCAAATCCTGTTACTAGACTTGACTACAACTAATGATTTGAACTTTAATTAAACCAACATCAATAAGAAACAAACCTATCTCAGATTCTACAAAAGATACATGAATTATCCATCATAAGTTCTAATAGAAAATCCACTAGAATAATACCTTCTCCGTAACGAAGGACACCTTCGGCCAGCGGAAGGGCTTGTTGTTCACTCGCCTCAAGTGTAAGGCTGCGATTTAGTAATAATTCTCAAGGAGATTGAGGTCGATCCACAAGGAAGAGATAAACGAATTCAAAATATCCTAATAACTAAAATCTAAGAAGTTTAGGAAAACAGTTTTTAAGAACTTTAAATAGAAAATCTGAGAAATAAGAAAGATTAGAGCATCAAGGATCCACTTCTACTCTTAACCATGCTCAATTCATCGATTCAATTCAAAGCACAAGTGGAATCAAATTTCTATCGCTATCCAGCTGGAAGGTATGACAATTAAAGCTTCACAAACAATCTGGAATAGATGGGCGTTCATTGACTTGGTTCCTTTAATAAAGCGTAGGCCTTAGGCACACTCAATTGTATAGGCCAAGCCTCTTTCCAATCTACTTGAGATCACAACCATAGCTTTCATCAAATCCTGTCACTAGAATTGACTACAACTAATGATTTGAACTCTAATTAAACCAACATCAACAAGCAACAAACCTATCTCAAATTCTACAAAAGATGCATGAATTATCCATCATAGGTTTTAATAGAAAATCCACTGTTTTAATTCATGGAGAACTCAAAGCATTCATTGTATCCGGAAATCACGACAAATCAAAGGCTTCCATTAATAAAAAACCCATAAACCAATCTGACTAATATCAGAAATCCAACAAGAACTCATGTACTTGGTGTTAACGTCAGATTTTGTAACTGGATCCTCCCGTTGTTCACCTTCTCTCCAGCAGGGATTGTCTCCGATAGACCTGTAAGAAGACAGAAAGCAACTAAGGGTGGCTGGTGGCCAGCCGTTAGCCCTCCGATGCTTAAGTCAGGCCGAAGCAAGAAGAAGAATAATCAGGCAAAAACAGGCCAGAGATTGAATATTGTGTGTACCTTTCTCTTAATGGAGTCATCCCTTTATATAGATCTGAAGCGATCCAATCTGTTACATAAGATATCGAGATCCCGCTGATTTCGTGTACGATATGGGATCCCGCTGATTTCGCAGGATAAGACCCTTATCCTTGGAGACGAGATCTAACCCAATTACTTATTATGGCAATCACGTTCCTTGATATCAATCCCTTGAGATTCGGAACCACACGAGAAGATAAGCCCAAAATTGACTTATACAGGCTGCTGGTAGGCGTGGTAGTAGCGCTGATTGCTCATGTAGAGATGGAAACCGTAGTTGGAGTCATAACCGGCGAAAAGGAAGGAGACGCCGAAGGAGCGGAGACCACCGAACTAGGTGTAGCCCTGCTTGGTGTCACAGAGGGATTGGACAAGCTGCTCGACGGGAATCGGGTGCTGGTACTATTATACGAAGATCGTCCAAATCAAAAGCAAAGACTCACGATTACTCAGATGTCGAGAGCTACTCGTGTCAGGACTACTCGCGTTCAGGAGATGCGACCAGGAATGTGAGCTGAGCTGCTCGCACACAGGAGATGCGACCCTTTATCGCGAGCACGAGCTGAGCTGCTCGCACACAGGAGATGCGACCCTTTATCGCGAGCACGAGCTGAGCTGCTCGCACACAGGAGATGCGACCCTTTATCGCGAGCACGAGATGAGCTGCTCGCACACAGGAGTTGTGACCAGGAATGCGACCCCTTCTGACGAGCACGAGCTTGACTGCTCGTATGAAAGATGCGCGACCCTTCTCTTCTCGCTAGACTATATTTGCTTACAACAGATGCCCCCCAAACCCTTGGTATTGGGAACTATGCCAAGGGTTTGTTAGTGTAGGCAGCTGGCTGTTGGGAGAGAATCGCGCATGATTCACTTAACGTGCTTCCGCATTTATGATGGCCAGCTTTACGCAGCTTTTTCTGCAGCCAGAAATGAGGCGTCGGGCGCCACGTGTTTCCGTATTTAATGCCAGCGCCCGTTCATCTGGCGTGCCGGATGAGAAGCTGCCGCGTGTCCCTCAAATCAGCAGGGATGATTGCGTATAAATATCGAACTTAGCCGAAAATCCTCCATTTTCGAATTTCATCTGCTGCGAAGTTTTCTTTTTCTTCTTCTCTGTTTTCGGAGTAAAAAACCTCTTTACAGAGGTATTCCTTCTTTCTTTCTTCTTATTCACTTCTCCCACCTATTTTCCTTTATAATGGCGGAAATCTCTGACGAAGAGATTGTTCCTTTGGGAGATGAAACCCCGGATTCCTCCGAATCCAATAATGCCAGAGTACCGGCTGGGAGATACTCCGCCTCCGGTTACTCTTCCATCTTGACGGAGGAAAGACTCTCTAACCTTAGAGAGGTATATAGAGTCCCAGACTCTGTATCATTTAGATTACCGGGGAGAGGGGAGACAGCCGATGCACCACCACCAGGGTGTGTGGCCTTTTACGAATATTTTTTCAAAGTGGGTGTACGCCTTCCCCTCCACCCTTTCATACGAAACTTCTTCCGTCTCTATAAGATTGCCCCGGGCCAATTAATAGTAAATGGCTGGCGGGTGCTTCTGAGTGTTTTTATCCTCTGGAAGCAAGCGGGTAACGATGAGTTAACCGCGGAGGAGTTTTTAAGGTTATTCCAACTGAAGAAGGCGCCAGCTAGCGAGGGTTGGTACTACCTTTGCTTTTGGCATCGGAATAACTTTATCTTGGGGAATCCTTCTTCCAACTGCCCGGGATGGAGAAAAAGATGGTTTTATGTTTCCGGCAATTGGGAGTCCGAAATGGGCTCCGACCCAAAAGGTCACAACGTTAATCGCCATTTTGGCGAAGGTGGGTTTTGTTTTCGCCATCTGTCTGAAAAGAACAAAGCCTTTGCCCTACGATGATTAATATGCCTTCTTCTGTTTGTTTTTCTTTTGTAGGGATACCAACTGGTGTGAAGCCAAATCTGTGAGGAGGACTCAACAAGAAGCTCGTTAGAGTTTATAAACTCTCTGCGGCTGCACGCCACGTAAATGCTGTTCTAGAGCCTCGTTGTCTCTACGCGGCGGGGCTAATTTCTCCAGAAGAGATGACAAATGTTGGAGACAAGAGAGAAGCGCTGGGAGTGCTCCCTCGCCTAAAAGGTGCTGCCTCGAAAAGGCAGAAGAAGACTGCGGCCGGTCCTTCATCTGTGCCTGTCCCGATGGACGGACCTGGTCGCGGACCACAACCGCGCGTTGCTGAAAAAGGGGGGGCCGCCCCGACTTCTCGTGCGACTACGACTCCTCCGGCTGCTGCGACTCCACCGCCAGGTGCTCGTGGCCAGCCAGTGATCGAAGTCGCTGACAATTCGCCGAAAGGCGATCGGAGGGAGGGAGGCCTCCCTCCAAAGGATGTAACATGCGAGCCTGCTGGTGCTCGCGAGTCTGCGACACCTTCCTTGGGTGCCGTGGGTGCTCGCGAGGCGGGCTCAAACGAGATGGTAGTGGCCCAACCTTCCGGGTCGGGGATCTTTGTTATTCCCCCACACTTGCATCCGATATGCAAGTTTATGTTTGATAACATCTCTCCCAACGCCTTCGGGAGTTTACCTGAGCCAAGCCCAGAGGCTCTCTCCACTGATATCGGAGTGAGGTTGGTTCAGGTAACAACCTTTTTCCTTTTTACCAATCTCTCCATGTTTTAATAGAATGACTAACAATCTAATCCTTCTTTCTTTATTTATATCAGAGCCTGGATCTCATGCTCCATGTTAGGCAGGATGTCGAAGCCGCTCGCCGCAGCGTGGAGGATGCGGAGAAGAAGAAAAAGACAATGGAAGCCGAGGTCTAAGGGCGGGACAGCTTGGTGAAGGCTCTGGAAGTTCAGATCGCCAAGCTGGACGAAGAGAAGAAGATTCTCCTCGTAAAAATCCAATCCCTGACTGAGCGCTTCCAGTCAGTGGACCTCCAACTCGCAAAGCTTCAAGAGCTCCATACTAAGAGAGAGAAGGAGAAGGAGATTTTCCGCAAGGATAAGATCCAGCTTGAAGAGTGGCTCAAGGACGCTCGGACCAAGCTCGCGGAGGCCCAGCAGCGACTTAATCAGCTGAAGGATGACTCCATCCATTGGGAAGAGGAGCGAGTGGCTCTCGTTCAGATGGTATCTGATGAGGGTCCTTGCGTAGTCCAGGAGTTCCGTACTTCTCAACTTTATGACGAGGAGCGATATGAAGCGTATATCGCTGGTCGCGATTTTGCGGTCAGAGTTATGCAGCAGATTGCTCCGACTTTTAACGTTGAGGAGTTCGACAGAGTGGCTTTCGAGGTTGCAGCTAAAGAACGGGCTGCCGCCGAGAACGAAGTCACTGGGGCAACAGATGTCGCTCCTGCTCCTGAGGCCGGTCCCGAAGCTGAGAGCCGCGAGCCTGCGCAAGATGAGGATTGACCAACCTTGACCTCGGCACCTTCCCATGTCTTGTATATATTTTTTTTACTTTAGAGAAGAAATCGATATGTAACGACTGTGTAATGATTTGACCTTTCGGTCCATTATAATGAATATCTATTTCTTCAGTGTCGTGTATTCTCTTTATCTTTTATTTTTGCTTTGTGTTGATCACATGTTGACTCATCAGAGGACGCGACCCCTTAATTCGAGCACGAGCGGTGCTGCTCGCATTATGGAAGTGCGATCCCTTTCACCAAGCGCGAGCATCTAACTCATGAAAAAATGAATTAGACTCAATCCGGGGGTTGTGTGACCTTGTCCGCATTGAGATAAACTGATCTATCGATTGAGATTTCGATTCTACCAAGGGCAGAAGATTGGTCAAGAGAGCGCATATGCTCTCTTCAGGGCTATCTATAATCCATAGGATGGACAAGCAACCAACTAGTAATAATTTTAATCCTACCAAGGGTAGGCAATTGGCCAAGAGGATGGTATGCACTCTCTTCAGGGCTATTCAGGTCCAAGTGAATGGAGTAGCGACCAAAAGATATCTTCAACTTTATTCATGAAATGTCGTTATGAACTACATCAAATCTAAGGGAAGTATTGTAGCAAATGCTCTACGTGCCAAGGGCGACGTACGAGTCTTCCCTGCATGTCTTCGAGGTAATAAGTACCGGGTCGCACAATCTTAATAACCCGATAAGGGCCTTCCCAATTTGGATCCAGCGAACGAGGGGGAACCCCGAGTCTTTGCCTCAGGACCAAATCCCCGAGCTTGAAGGACCTAGGCCGAACTTTAGCATTTTGATAGCGAGCAATACGTTGCTGATATGCGACCGCTCGTAATTGGGAGGTATTTCTTCGTTCTTCCAAGAGGTCGAGATGAAGTCGAAGATCTTCCTGATTACCTGTGGGGTCATATTGTTCGATCTGATACGAGGGCACTTGAATTTCCACTGGTACTACCGCATCGACACCAAATGCTAAGGAAAATGGGGTCTCACCCGTTGATGTACGAGTTGTAGTCCTATATGCCCATAATACCTCTGGTAGAAGTTCTGGCCATTCACCTTTGCATTCACCAAGCTTGGTTTTTAAATGGTGCTTAATGATTTTGTTCACTGCCTCGACCTGCCCATTCACCTGAGGATGATATGGAGAAGTGCGGAGTGTTAATGTCAAATTTCGTAACGAGATCCTTCGGCTTTTGTCCTTCGCTCCAGCAGGGATTTCCACCACCAGACCTGAAGCAAGACAGCGAATAAGGGTGGCTGGGGACCAGCCGTTAGCCCTCCGATGCTCAAGTTAGACCACAGAAGAGAAGCCAAGCAAAACGGGACCAAGATTGAATGATGTGTACGTACCTGCTCTCAATGGAGCTACCCCTTTATATAGATCTGAAGCAATCCAATCTGTTACGTGAGATGTCGAAATCCCGTTGATGTCGCATACGATACTGAGAATTCGCTGATTTCTTGGGATAAGATCCTATCTTTTTAGTAGATCCAACCGAATGACTTATTCCAACAATCACGCCCCTAGATGGTAATCCCTTGAAATCCGGCTGGAAACCATAGTTGGAGTTATGACCTCCGAAAAGGAAGGAGACGCCCGTAGTTGGAGTCATGGCCTCCGAAAAGGAAGGAGACGCCCGTAGTTGGAGTCATGGCCTCCGAAAAGGAAGGAGACGCCCGTAGTTGGAGTCATGGCCTCCGAAAAGGAAGGAGACGCCCGTAGGAAAGCTGCTCGCAGGTTAAAATGTGGTCGCGAGTCCAAGTACATATTTTGGATGTAACATCTTTCAACGACTTGTGAGAAGGTCTGCTCGCGGATCGAGCTTTGCCGTATTTGACTATCGGTTATGAAGACTCGAGACTTGCGAATAGCTGCTCCATATTTTTCAATCTATGACTCCTGATCAGGTGAGCTCGAGAGTCGAATGGTCGTCCCGCACTTATCCAATATTCGACTCTCGATCATATAATCTCGAGAGTCGAATGGACGTCCCGCACTTATCCAATATTCGACTCTCGATCAGATAATCTCGAGAGCGAGATCGAAGTGGGCATTTCCGCGTGAAATCTTATCTCCATCATTTTGCCTATAACAGATGCTCCCCAAGTCCTTGCCGCCAAGAATTCTCAAGGAAAGGACTTAGCTCACTATCACACGAAACCGCTCGCTACTTTCATCGAGAACGGCACCCCTCATGATGGGCTGAAATTAATGAGCGCCAGCTTTTCGCAGCCTTTTCGCTGATGGAAAATGAAGGGGCGCTCGCCACGTGTTTGAGGAGTTAATGGGCGTGCCTGCTCGAGCGCTATGTCCAAAGAGGGACTGCCACGTGCCATCAGATACGGCGGAATGATTGCCTATAAATATACGGAGTCCGCCATTTCTTTGATTTTCTACAGAAATTTTTTCGAAAGAAACCTGCAATCCTTTCTTTCCATTCTTCTTCCTCTTCCGGTGCTCGTTCTTTCCTTTTTCCGGTATACTTCCTTTTTCTTCTTCTTTTATTTTCATCTCCCCATGGCTGGGAACTCTGACGAGACTACTGTCCCCCTTGGTGATGCTACTCCGGAGTCCTCTGCCTCCAGCAGTGCAAGGGTTTCGGCGGGGAGATACACAGCAGCCGGATATCCTTCCGTTTTATCGGAGGACCGGCTGGCTGAGCTACGGGAGAGATACCAAATCCCTGACTCTGTAACTCTCCGCTTGCCCGGAGGTGGAGAAACACCCGACTCCCCCCCCCCAGGATGCGTAGCATTTTACGAGTACCAGCTCATCCTGGGGGTACGCCTTCCCCTCCATCCCTTTGTTCGCGATGTACTACGGTGTTACAAGATTGCCCCTGGGCAACTCATTGTGAACGGGTGGAGGGTGGTTTTGGGCTCCTTTGCCCTTTGGGCTCAGGCTGGCAACGGGGAACTCACGGCGGAGGAGTTCCTCCGTATGTTCCGTCTGAAGAAAGCTCCATCCAGCGAAGGCTGGTATTATTTATGTTACTGGCACCGAGATAATTTCGTGTTGGGTAAGCCCTCCTCGAACTATCCCGGCTGGAGGAAGCGGTGGTTCTATGCTTCCGGGAGCTGGGAGTCTTGCCTCCTCCAGGGGTCCAGGAGTGATCCGGTTTTTCTGTGAAGGTAGACACAATCCCGTATTGTGCAGTTTCCTTAGAATAATTTTTAGGGTTTTGCTTCGTTTGACCATTATTTGTGCTCGCAGGTATCCCGGCATTACGGAAACCGAATTTGAAGGGTGGGATCAACGAGAAGATCGTCAGAGTGTATAAGGTGCCTGTCGGAGATAGGCATATCGAGGCTTGCTTATCTCCTTCGCGACTTGCAGCAGCAGGCCTCATATCCAGAAGAGAAGTCGAAATGACGAAGGCTGGAGAGAAGAGAGGCCTACTGCCCCGTCTGAAGGGCACAGGTTCCAAAAGGCAGAAGAGAACCCCTGCCGAACCGTCTCAATCTTCCATCCGCGCGGGCAGCGATCAGCCTGCCCTTCCCGCGAGCATGGCGGGGGCCCCAGCTGGGCCAACTATTCCTCCACTGGTGGTCGCACCTGGGCCACCAGTGATCAACATTGCAGATAATTCCCCAGATGGGGTGGGGTCCAGCTGCCCCCCAGCTGAAGAGGCTCGAGAGCAGGTAGAGCCTCAAGAGCCGACTCCTGCTCGGGAACTGGTCCCAGCTGCCGAGCAGGGACCTGCTCGCGAGTCCATGCCTCCACCTCGCGAGCAGGCCGGTTTGGTCGTTGCCCAACCGTCTGGGAGCGGGACGTACTCGATTCCACGCCACCTCCACCCTGTATGTAAGTTTTTGTTCGAGAACGTCCCGCCTCACGCCTTCGGCTCTCTCCCCGAGCCAAGTCCTGAGAACCTTATCCTTGAAGCAGGGATGAGGATGGTTCAGGTAAGACTTCGTCAAGATCTGTTTCGACCTGTTGTTACGTTCCAGAAATCTTATATTTTCCATCTCTTTGCAGGGTTTAGATCTTATTCTGCGAACGAGGCGTGATATTGTTGCTGCCCGTCGCACGATAGAGGAGGCCGAGGGAAAGAGGACTGCCTTGGAAAAGGCAGTTCAAGGAAGAGATCAACTGCTCAAGGCTCGTGAGGCAGTGATCTCGAAGAGAGATGAGGAGAAAAAGATCCTCATCGAGAAGATCCAAGTCCTGACCGACAGATATCAGGCCTTGGACTCAGACTACGTGAAGCTCACGGGTCTGAAGGAGAAGGCAGAGAGAGAGAGGGAGATCTTCCGACAGGACAAGATCTCGTTAGAGGAGCAATTCGCGGGAGCCAGGTCGCAGCTCAAGGAGGCCTACGACAACTTGACTAGGGAGCGCACCGCTCTTGCGCAGCTTAAGGACGACTCGATCCACTGGGACGAGGAGAGAGTCGCCCTTGTAAAAATGCTCTCGGAGGAAGGTACTCGGGCAGTTTCCGAGTTCCGGACTTCGCAGTTGTATGACGATGAACGATATGAGTCATACGATGCTGGTCGAGACTTTGCACTAAGAGTAGTGCAACGAATGATCCTATCCTTCGATATGGGGGAATTCGGTCGAGTCGCGACCATCATAGCTGCAGAAGAGCGAGCTGCTGCCGAGAACGAGGTGACCGAAGCCACGCAGGCTGGAGGGGCTCCTGAAATGGGCCCTGAAGTCGAGAGCGTGGCTCCTCGTAGCGATTGATTTCCTTTATTTTTTTTCTCTTGTATCTGCGCTCATGTATATGTAATCATCTGATTATCAATAAAAAGATATTTTTGGAAGTGTTGCTGTTTCGTTGCTGTTCTCCCTTCATCTTTCATTTTTTGCTTGTTAATCTTGAATGGATTCGTCAGAGATGTGACCCTTTAATTCGAGCATGAGCTAAGCTACTCGCGATCAGGATGTGACCCCGTTTGCTGCCCTAATTAGAGCACGAGCTGCGGTGCTCGCATTTTGGAGTGCGATCCCTCCTCTCACCAATCGCGAGTAACTAACTCATGAAAAAATGAATTAGACTCAATCCGGGGGTCGTGAGACCATGTCCGCGTTGAGATAGACTGATCTATCGATTGAGATTTTGATTCTACCAAGGGCAGAAGGTTGGTCAAGAGATGGTATTCATTCTCTTCGAGGCTGTTCAGGTCCATGAGAATGGAGAAGCGACCAACTAGTAATGATTTCAGTCCTACCAAAGGTAGGTAATTGGCCAAGAGGACGTGTAAGCACTCTTCAGGGCTATTCTGGTCCATATAAATGGAGTAGCGGCCAAAAGATATCTTTTACTTTATTCATAAAATGTTATGATAAACTACATCGAATCTAGGGGTAGTATCTTAGCAAATGCTCCACGTGCCAAGGGCGACGTACAGGCTTCCCTTGCATGTCTTCAAGATAATAAGTACCGGGTCGCACAACCCTAATAACCCGATACGGGCCTTCCCAATTCGGATCCAATGAACGAACAGGAATTCCAAGATTTTGCCTTAGAACCAAATCTCCGAACTGGAAGGATCTAGGTCGAACCTTCGCATTCCGATAACGAGCAATACGTTGTTGATATGCCGCCACTCGTACTTGGGAAGCATTTCTTCGCTCTTCCAAGAGATCGAGATGAAGTCGGAGATTTTCCTGATTGCTCACGGGATCATACTGTTCGATCCGATATGAGGGCACTTGAATTTCCACTGGTACCACTGCGTCAACACCAAATGCTAAGGAGAAAGGAGTTTCACCTGTCGATGTACAAGCCGTGGTTCTATAGGCCCATAACACTTCTGGCAGAAGTTCTGGCCACACCCCTTTACATTCACTTAGCTTGGTCTTTAAATGATGCTTTATAATTTTATTCACTGCCTCGACCTGCCCATTCGCCTGTGGATGATATGGAGAAGTGCGGAGATTACATATCTTCCATTTGTCGCAAAATTCATCAAAGGCTGCGTTGTCGAACTGCGTTCCGTTATCGGTAATTATAGTATGAGGAAGTCCGAAGCGACATATAATATTTCTCCACATAAACTTAGTAGTTTGTTTTTCAGTAATTTTGGCTAATGGTTCTGCCTCGGCCCATTTGGTGAAATAATCAATCGCCACGATCGCGAACCTATTCTGTCCCTTTCCCATAGGTAAGGGTCCGATGATATCGATCCCCCACTGAGCAAAAGGCCAAGGGCTGTCGACTGGGGTCATCCGCTCAGACGGTACACGAGGTATAGGTTGATATCGTTGACACTTGTCGCATTTTTTAGAAAATTCTATGGCGTCTGCTTTCATAGTAGGCCAATAATATCCTTGCCTCATCGCTTTATATGCTAGAGATCGCCCCCTGGGATGATTACCACATGCCCCCTGGTGTACTTCATCTAGAACACGATGTGCTTCTTCTGGATGAAGACACCTCAAATAAGGCAAGGAGAAGCTTTTTCGCAACAAGATTCCATCTTGTAAGGTGTACCTGGCAGCTCGAAGCTGAATTTGTCTTGCAGCTTTCTTGTTTTCTGGTAGGTATCCATCTCTGAGATAAAGGATGATAGGATCCATCCAGCATGGAGACGATTGTACCGATATAACTTGCTCGGGAGTCACTTGGTCGATACTCAAGTGTTGACGGTGCTCGATGGGGATCGAATGTGATAGTTCTGATTCTGGTGCAGAAGCGAGTTTTGCCAAGGAATCGGCAAGTTGGTTCTGCTCGCGAGGGATATGGAATATTTTGTAAGTCTTCAGTTTGGCGAGCAGGATGAGGACACGAGACTTGTATAAGGCCATTCTTTCTTCTTTGGTTTCGAATTCGCCAAGAACTTGGTTGGCAATGAGCTGGGAGTCGCTATGAATTATCAAATTCTGGACTGCGAGGACAACGGCTAGCTCGAGGCCAACAATAAGGGCCTCATATTCTGCTTCATTATTGGAGACGCGTGATTCGAAACGCAGAGCATATTGAAAATGCGACCCGTCTGGAGCCACTAAAATCAGGCCCGCTCCACTGCCACTGGCCCGCGACGACCCGTCCACGAAGAGCGACCAAGGAGGCTGGTCGCTGGTCATGACGCTATCTTCAGAAGAATATGTAAATTCGGCGATGAAGTCAGCCACGGCCTGGCCCTTGACTGCGGTCCTAGGACAGAATGAAATATCATGCTCGTTGATCTCGACCGCCCATTTAGTTAAGCGCCCGGAAGCCTCAGGCTTTTGAAGGACTTGACGTAGTGGATGATTTGTTGGTACTAAAATAGCATGGGCTTGAAAATATGGTCGCAGTTTTCGAGCTGCCGTGATTAAGGCTAGGGCCAGTTTCTCCAAATCAGAATACCTAGTTTCTGCATCAACCATTGCTCGACTGATATAATAAACGGGCCTTTGTACCCCGGAATCTTCTCTTATTAAAGCGGCACTAACGGCCGTGGAAGACAGATAAATAAAGAATGAGTTGCTCATGTGCCACAGGCTTAGATAAAATGGGGGGAGCGCTCATATATTGCTTCAGTTGTTGAAAAGCTTCTTCACATTGAGGTGTCCAGTTCCAATCAGACTTGGCCGTTGCACGAAGGAGTTTGAAGAAGGGCAGGCACTTGTCAGATGCTCGCGAGATGAACCTGTTCAATGATGCGATGCGACCAGCTAGACGCTGAACGTCCTTCAGAGTCACTGGGGATTTCATCTCTATCAATGCTTTAATCTTTTCGGGATTTGCTTCAATTCCACGTTGGCCAACCATGAACCCAAGAAATTTCCCTGCAGATACTCCAAACGCACATTTTTCTGGATTTAATTTCATCTGATACTTCCTCATCAGATCAAAGGCTTCTCGAAGATCAGGAATGTGGTCATCTTCATCGATGCTTTTCACGAGCATATCGTCAACATATACTTCCATATTCCTACCGATTTGAGCAGCGAATATTTTGTTGACAAGACGCTGATAAGTGGCCCCTGCATTTTTGAGACCAAACGGCATTACCTGGTAGCAATATAGTCCTCGATCTGTGATGAAGGCAGTATGTTGGCCATCAGGTGGATGCATCATAATCTGGTTGTAACCAGAATAAGCATCCATAAAACTGAGGAGGGCATGTCCAGCTGTCGAGTCGACCAACTGGTCGATTCGTGGTGTCGGGAAGCTATCTTTGGGACATGCTTTGTTTAAGTCTGAATAATCGACGCACATCCTCCATTTGCCATTAGCTTTCCGGACGAGAACTACGTTGGCGACCCACTGTGGGTAGTCAACTTCTTTTATGAAATTTGCCGCGAGCAGCTTCTCAACTTCAGTTTTGATCGCCATTTGTCTTTCTGCAGTAAAGGCACGTCGGCGCTGATGTATGGGTTTATGCTTCGGGTCAATGTTGAGACGATGTACGATGACATCAGGATCGATGCCCGGCATATCTTTATGAGACCAAGCAAACACGTCCTGGTATTCAGTGAGGAAACGGATCAAATCTTCACGGTGGATACCATTTAAGGAGGAACCGATGTACACGATCTTAGACTGGTCGTCTTCGGTCAAGCGGATCGCCACTGTTTCCTCCCCTGGAGTTCCTGATTTCAGAGCATTTTCCCTTGGATCCAACGCGGTGGCGAGAACGTCGGATGAACCTTGAACTATTTCCATGACAGGTGTCACTTGAGCCTTCTTTCGATCTTGGAGGGCTATTTGGTAACAGGACCGTGCCTCCTGCTGACTTCCTCGCACGACCCCGATGCCATTTGGGGTCAGAAATTTAACACATAAATATGAAGGGTGCAAGGCCGCTCCAACCTTAGTTAGAGACGGTCTCCCCAAGATGGCGTTATATGCTGATTTTCGATCCACGACGAGGAAGTTTACAAAGACGGTGGTCTTCGCTGGACTCTCCCCAAAGGTGACTGGGAGATCGATACTTCCTTCAGGTGTTACCACTTCTCCTCCAAAGCCGACAAGAGGGGTCGATACTGGCTTGAGGAGGTTTCTGGCAAGTGCCATCTTGTCGAAAGCCTCCAAATACAGGATATCGGCCGAGCTACCTGTATCCACCATAATTCGATGAGTCAGATAATTTGATACCTTCAGTGTGACTACGATGGAATCTTCATGAGGGAAATGAATTCCCGCTGCATCTTCGAGGGTGAAAGAAATTGGGGGATGGCTAGCCTTCGATGAGTTGGACGTTTGTTCCAGCCAATAGATCTGCTGGGGTTCTTTGGACGCCTTTCGGGCGTATGCCTTTCTTGAAGCTTGAGAGTCACCCCCGCAAGCTGGACCCCCGACGATAGTGCAAATTTCTCCTGTGGGCTCAGCATCCTCTTGGTCGGTTTGATGATGAGACGGTTCCTTTTGGCGAGATGAGGTCTTCGCCCTTTCTGGTGACCGATTCTTACGAGCAACATAATCCTGGAGATGGCCTTTTCGAATAAGGGCTTCGATATGGTCTCGTAGAGAAATACAGTCCTGGGTCCTATGCCCGTGATCTCCTGATCGGATTTAATCTTTGCAGGCCACTTCACATATGGCTTGTGTTTTATCTCCATTAGAACCTTTTCAGGAGACCGATTAAGAGGAGTGTAATTATGATATTTACCAGAATAAGGCTTCCTGGGAGAACGATCGCGCTGATCGCGATGGTATTTTTTATCTGTAGAAGTTCCTTCTGGCTTGCGTTTCTTACTCTGTACTCCATGGCGTGTCAATGCGACTTCTTCTGCATTGATATATTTCTGAGCTTTGGCTTGGAATTCCGCCATAGTTTTCGGTGGGCTCTTATCTAAGGCAAACCTAAATTTCTCGCTCGTTATTCCAGCAATGAGGGCTGTGAGACCCTTTTCTTCAGTGTAACCCTCAGTTTGATCGGCTTCGGCAGTGAACCGTACTGTGAACTCTTTTATTGTCTCCCCATGTTGCTGTTTCAGATTCATCAGATGGGAGGCTGGCTTTTTAATGCGAATACTTCCCATGAATTGAGAAAGAAATATCTCCGATAATTGGGAAAAGGAACTGATGGAAAGAGGCTTTAACCCCCGAAACCACGTACGAGCCGCTTCCTTCAATGTAAGGGGAAAAGCCCTACACATGATTTCTGAACCATGTCCCTCCAACTCCATGAGGGACCTATAGGTTTCCAGATGTTCCAGAGGATCGCCAATACCTGTATACGGAGCGATAACAGGCGTTCGATACTTTCTGGGCAACGGGGCTTCCATGACCTCGCTTGTGAAGGGAGATTCAGATTGATGTATTGCCGCCATGACAGCAGATGGCCGATTTGCCTGGTATCTCTGCTCCATGACATCAAAACGATCTTGGATTCTTTTGAGATCTCCTTCCCATGGCAAGGTATAGCTAGACGTTTCGGCGGTGGAGCCTTGCGGTTAAGGTTGTCGAGACGAACTGGAATGTATAGAATGTGGAGACGGCACAGGGGGATGGCCGCCAAGTGGTGGGACCTGTGGTTCATCCATAGAATGTCTGGAAGCAACTGGTATGGGTGGCGGTGGTAACCCTTCGGAGGGTTGTCTTTGTGGTTCAGGGAAGTGCTGATCAAGCCGATTTGACAGTGCCTGAATTCCGGCGTTTAAAGTTAGGAGAGTGTTCCCGAGGAATCGTAGGACATCATCCTGATTTCCAGAGGCCTCCAATAATGGATTTGTTGATGGTATATTTGGGGCTCCTTGAGGGATATCCGTCGGAACAGGTGGGAGGGCAGGTGCGGATTCCGTCTCACCGGGCGGAGGTGGTGCCTGCCTCGAAGTTGAAGGATGAACAGTCTTTTTAGGAGGCATCACCGAAGGATTTTGATCGATGGTTAACACGATTGATTTTGATGATCAAGTCGTTCCCACAGACGGCGCCAAACTGTTAATGTCAAATTTCGTAACGAGATCCTCCGGCTTTTCTCCTTCGCTCCAGCAGGGATTTCCACCACCAGACCTGAAGCAAGACAGCGAATAAGGGTGGCTGGGGACCAGCCGTTAGCCCTCCGATGCTCAAGTTAGACCACAGAAGAGAAGTCAAGCAAAACGGGACCAAGATTGAATGATGTGTACGTACCTGCTCTCAATGGAGCCACCCCTTTATATAGATCTGAAGCAATCCAATCTGTTACGTGAGATGTCGAAATCCCGTTGATGTCGGATACGATACTGAGAATTCGCTGATTTCTTGGGATAAGATCCTATCTTTTTAGTAGATCCAACCGAATGACTTATTCCAACAATCACGCCCCTAGATGGTAATCCCTTGAAATCCGGCTGGATCCGGCTGGAAACCATAGTTGGAGTCATGACCTCCGAAAAGGAAGGAGACGCCCGTAGTTGGAGTCATGGCCTCCGAAAAGGAAGGAGACGCCCGTAGTTGGAGTCATGGCCTCCGAAAAGGAAGGAGACGCCCGTAGTTGGAGTCATGGCCTCCGAAAAGGAAGGAGACGCCCGTAGGAAAGCTGCTCGCAGGTTAAAATGTGGTCGCGAGTCCAAGTACATATTTTGGATGTAACATCTTTCAACTACTTGTGAGAAGGTCTGCTCGCGGATCGAGCTTTGCCGTATTTGACTATCGGTTATGAAGACTCGAGACTTGCGAATAGCTGCTCCATATTTTTCAATCTATGACTCCTGATCAGGTGAGCTCGAGAGTCGAATGGTCGTCCCGCACTTATCCAATATTCGACTCTCGATCATATAATCTCGAGAGTCGAATGGACGTCCCGCACTTATCCAATATTCGACTCTCGATCAGATAATCTCGAGAGCGAGATCGAAGTGGGCATTTCCGCGTGAAATCTTATCTCCATCATTTTGCCTATAACACGGAGATTACGTATCTTCAATTTGTCACAAAATTCATCAAAGGCCGCGTTGTCGAACTGCGTTCCATTGTCGGTAATTATAGTGTGAGGGAGTCCGAAATGACATATAATATTTCTCCATATGAACTTGGTAGTTTGTTTCTCAGTAATCTTGGCTAATGGTTCTGCCTCGGCCCATTTGGTAAAGTAATCAACTGCCACAATTGCGAACTTATTTTATCCCTTTCCCATGGGCAAGGGTCCAATGATATCGACCCCCCACTGAGCGAAAAGCCAAGGGCTATCAACTGGAGTCATCTGTTCGGATGGTACATGAGGTATAGGTGAATATCGTTGGCACTTGTCACATTTTTTAGAAAATTCAATTGCATCTGCTTTCATAGTGGGCCAATAATATCCTTGCCGCATCGCTTTATATGCTAGGGATCGCCCCCTAGGGTGATTACCACATGCCCCCTGGTGTACTTCGTCTAGAACACGAAGTGCTTCTTCTGGATGAAGACACCTTAAATAAGGCAATGAAAAGCTCTTGTGCAACAATATTCCGTCTTGCAAGGTATACCTGGCAGCCCGAAGACGAATTTGTCGTGCAGTTTTCTTGTCCTCTGGTAGGTAGCCATCTCTGAGATACAGGATAATGGGATCCATCCAGCATGGAGATGATTGTACCGATATTACTTTCTCGAGAGTCGTTTGGTCGATACTTAGGTTCTGACGATGCTCGATGGGGACTGAATGTGATAACTCAGATTCTGATGCAGAGGCGAGCTTTGCCAGGGAATCGGCAAGTTGGTTCTTCTCGCGAGGAATATGAATTATTTCATAAGTCTTCAGTTTTGCGAGTAGAATGAGGACATGAGACTTGTATAAGGCCATCCTTTCTTCTTTGGCCTCGAATTCACCAAGTACTTGGTTGACAATGAGCTGGGAGTCGCTATGAATTAACAGATTCTGAATTGCGAGGACAATGGCCAGTTCGAGACCAACGATCAGGGCCTCATATTCTGCTTCATTATTTGATACGCGAGAATCGAAACGTAGAGCATACTGGAAATGCGACCCGTCGGGAGCCACTAAAATCAGGCCCGCTCCGCTGCCAGTGGCCCGCGACGACCCGTCTACAAAGAGTAACCAAGAAGGCTGGTCGCTGGTCATGGTATTATCATTGGAGGAGTATGTGAATTCGGTGATGAAGTCAGCCACGGCCTGGCCCTTGACTGCGGTCCTAGGACAGAATGAGATATCGTGCTCGCTGATCTCGACCGCCCATTTAGTCAAGCGTCCGGAAGCCTCAGGTTTTTGGAGGACTTGCCGTAGTGGATGATTTGTTGGTACTAGAATAGCGTGAGCTTGGAAGTATGGTCGCAGTTTTCGAGCTGCTGTGGCTAAGGCTAGGGCCAGCTTCTCCATATCAGAATACCTAGTTTCTGCATCAACCATTGCTCGACTGATATAATAAACGGGCCTTTGCACCCCGAAATCTTCTCTTATTAAAGCGGTGCTAACGGCCGTAGAGGACACAGATAAATACAGAATGAGTTACTCATGTGCTACAGGTTTAGATAAAATGGGGGGTGTGCTCATATATAGCTTCAATTGTTGAAAAGCCTCTTCACACTGTGGTGTCCATTTCCAATCAGACTTGGCCGTTGCACGAAGGAGTTTGAAGAATGGTAAGCACTTGTCAGATGCTCGCGAGATGAACCTGTTTAATGATGCGATGCGACCAGCCAGACGCTGGACGTCCTTCAGAGTGGTGGGGGATTTCATCTCTATCAATGCTTTTATCTTTTCAGGATTTGCCTCAATTCCGCGCTGGCCGACCATGAACCCGAGAAACTTTCCAGCAGACACTCCAAACGCACATTTTTCCGGGTTCAATTTCATTTGATACTTCCTCATTAGGTCGAAGGCTTTTTGAAGATCAGAAATATGATCATCTTCTACGGTGCTTTTCACGAGCATGTCATCAACATAAACTTCCATATTCCTACCGATTTGAGCAGTGAATATTTTGTTGACGAGACGTTGATAAGTGGCCCCCGCATTTTTAAGGCCGAATGGCATTACCTGGTAGCAATATAATCCCCGATCTGTGATGAAAGCGGTATGCTGGCTATCAGGTGGATGCATCATGATCTGGTTGTAACCAGAATAAGCATCCATAAAACTGAGCAGAGCATGTCCAGCTGTTGAATCGACCAACTGGTCAATCCGCGGGGTCGGGAAGCTATCTTTGAGGCATGCTTTGTTTAAATCTGAATAGTCGACGCACATTCTCCATTTGCCATTAGCTTTCCGGACGAGGACCACGTTCGCGACCCACTCTGGGTAGTCTACTTCTTTTATGAAATTGACCGTGAGTAGCTTCTCGACTTCAGCTTTGATCGCCATTTGTCTTTCTGCAGTGAAGGCACGTCGACGCTGGTGTACGGGCTTATGTTTCGGGTCGATATTGAGGCGATGTACAATGACATTGGGGTCGATGCCTGGCATATCTTTATGAGACCAAGCGAACACGTCCTGGTATTCGGTGAGGAAACGGACCAGATCTTCATGATGGACACTGGTTAAAGAGGATCCAATGTATACGACCCTGGATGGGTCACCTTTGGATAAGTGAATCGCCACTGTTTCTTCTCCAGGAGTTCCTGATTTAAGAGCATTCTCTCTCGGATCCAACGAGGTGTTGGTGGGAAAGTTGGGTGAACCTTGTGCTATCTCCATAACGGGTGTTGCTTGAGCCTTCTTCCGATCCTGTAGGGCTATCTGATAGCAAGACCGTGCCTCCTGTTGACTTCCTCGCACGACCCCGATACCATTTGGGGTAGGAAATTTGACACACAGATATGAAGGGTGCAAGGCTGCCCCGACCTTAGTAAGAGACGGCCGCCCCAAAATGGCGTTATACGCTGATTTTCAGTCCACCACGAGGAAGTTTATGAAGACGGTGGTCTTCGTTGGACTTTCTCCAAAAGTAACTGGGAGATCGATGCTTCCTTCAGGCGTTACTACCTCACCTCCGAAGCCAACGAGGGGAGTCGATACTAGCTTGAGAAGGCTTCTGGCAAGTGCCATTTTGTTGAAAGCCTCCAAGTATAGAATATCGGCTGAGCTACCTGTATCCACCATTATTCGATGTGTCAGATAATTTGATACCTTCAATGTGACGACGATAGAGTCTTCATGAGGGAAATGAATTCCCGTTGCATCTTCGAGAGTGAAGGAAATGGGAGGATGGTTGGTTTTTGATGAGCTAGACGTCTGTTCCAGCTAATAGATTTGCTGGGGTTCTTTGGACGCCTTTCGAGCGTATGCTTTTCTTGAAGCTTGAGAGTCGCCCCCGCAAGCTGGTCCTCCGACGATGGTGTGGATTTCTCCCGTAGGCTCAGCGTCCTCTTGGTCAGTTTGATGATGAGGTTGTTCCTTTTGGCGAGATGAGGTCTTCGCCCTTTCTGGTGATTGATTTTTACGAGCAACATAATCCTGGAGATGGCCTTTTCGAATAAGGGCTTCGATATGATCTCGCAGAGAGATGCAGTCTTGGGTTCTATGCCCGTGATCTTTGTGGAAGTAACAGAACTTACTCTTGTCTCTCTTTTCAGGATCGGACTTGATCTTTGCAGGCCACTTTACATATGGCTTGTGTTTAATCTCCATTAGAACCTTTTCATGAGACTGATTAAGAGGAGTGTAGTTATGATATTTACCAGAATAAGGCTTCTTGGGAGAACGATCGCGTTGATCGTGACGATATTTTTTATCTGTAGAAGAAGCTCCTTCTGGCTTGCGTTTCTTACCCTGTGCTCCATGGCGTGTTAATGCGAGTTCTTCTGCATTGATATATTTCTGAGCTTTGGCTTGGAACTCTACCATAGTTTTTGGAGGGCTCTTATCTAAAGCAAACCTGATTTTCTCGCTCGTTATTCCGGCTATGAGGGCTGTAAGACCTTTTTCTTCAGTATAACCCTCAGTTTGAACGGCTTCCGCAGTAAACCGTACGATGAACTCCTTTATTGTCTCCCCATGTTGTTGTTTCAGATCCATCAGATGGGAGGCTGATTTCTTAGTGCGAATGCTTCCCATGAATTGAGAAAGGAATATTTCCGATAACTGAGAAAAGGAGCTGATGGAACGAGGCTTTAATCCCCGGAACCACGTACGAGCTGCTTCCTTCAATGTTAGGGAGAAAGCCCTACACATGATTTCTGAGCCATGTCCCTCCAACTCCATGAGAGACCTGTATGTTTCTAGGTGTTCAAGAGGATCACTAATACCTGTATACGGGGTGATAACAGGCGTTCGATACTTTCTAGGTAACGGCGCCTCCATAACCTCGCTGGTAAAGGGGGACTCGGATTGATGTATCGCCGCCATGACGGCAGATGGTCGATTTGCCTGATACTGCTGTTCCATGACGTCAAAACGATCATGGATTCTTTTGAGATCTCCTTCCCATGGTAGGGTATAGCCTGAAGTTTCGGCGGTGGAGCCTTGAGGTTGAGGTTGTCGAGACGAACTAGAATGTATAGAATGTGGAAACGGCACCGGGAGATGGCTGCCAGGTGGTGGGACCTGTGGTTCGTCCATAAAATGTCTGGATGCCACTGGTATGGGCTGCGGTGGTAACCCCTCGGAAGATTATCTCTGCGGCTCGGGGAAATGCTGATCAAGCCGATTCGACAGGGCCTGAACTCCGGCATTTAGAGTTAGAAGAGTATTTTCGAGGAAACGCAGGACATCGTCTTGATTTCCAGAAGCCTCCAATAATGGGTTTGCTGATGGCATATTTGGGGCTCCTTGAGGGATATTCGTCGAAGTGGGTGAAAGAGCAGGTATGGAATCCGGCTCATTGGGCGGAGGTGGTGCCTGCCTTGAAGTCAAAGGATGAACAGCCTTTTTAGGAGGCATCGCAGAAGGATTTTTATCGGTGGTTAGAACGATTGATTTTGACGATTAAGTCGTTCCCACAGACGGCGCCAAACTGTTAACGTCAGATTTTGTAACTGGATCCTCCCGTTGTTCACCTTCTCTCCAGCAGGGATTGTCTCCGATAAACCTGTAAGAAGACAGAAAGCAACTAAGGATGGCTGGTGTCCAGCCGTTAGCCCTCCGATGCTTAAGTCAGGCCGAAGCAAGAAGAAGAATAATCAGGCAAAAACAGGCCATAGATTGAATATTGTGTGTACCTTTCTCTTAATGGAGTCATCCCTTTATATAGATCTGAAGCGATCCAATCTGTTACATAAGATATCGAGATCCCGCTGATTTCGTGTACGATATGGGATCCCGCTGATTTCGCGGGATAAGATCCGTATCCTTGGAGACAAGATCTAACCCAATTACTTATTATGGCAATCACGTTCCTTGATATCAATCCCTTGAGATTCGGAACCACACGAGAAGATAAGCCCAAAATCGACTTATACAGGCTGCTGGTAGGCGTGGTAGTAGCGCTGATTGCTCATGTAGAGATGGAAACCGTAGTTGGAGTCATAACCGGCGAAAAGGAAGGAGATGCTGAAGGAGCGGAGACCACCGAACTAGGTGTAGCCCTGCTTGGTGTCACAGAGGGATTGGACAAGCCGCTTGACGGGAATCGGGTGCTGGTACTATTATACGAAGATCGTCCAAATCAAAAGCAAAGACTCACGATTGCTTAGATGTCGAGAGCTACTCGTGTTAGGACTGCTCGCGTTCAGGAGATGCGACCAGGAATGCGAGCTGAGCTGCTCGCACACAGGAGATGCGACCCTTTATCGCGAGCACGAGCTGAGCTGCTCGCACACAGGAGATGCGACCCTTTATCGCGAGCACGAGCTGAGCTGCTCGCACACAGGAGATGTGACCCTTTATCGCGAGCACGAGCTGAGCTGCTCGCACACAGGAGATGCGACGCTTTATCGCGAGCACTGAGCTGAGCTGCTCGCACACAGGAGTTGTGACCAGGAATGCAACCCCTTCTGACGAGCACGAGCTTGACTGCTCGTATGAAAGATGCGCGACCCCTCTCTTCTCGCTAGACTATATTTGCTTAAAGCAACTAAGGGTGGCTCCAGTTACAAAATCTGACGTTAACACTTGGCACACAAACTCCCTGATTCATCTAAAACTATTAACTTTATTCAAAACATAATGAATTATTCAACACTTAAAACAATATTCGAAATCAATATCTCAAAGCATGATTAAAAACTAAGAAGATCCACCTCTCAACTCTAGCTGAGAGTTAACTAAAAGAAAGCATAAAAGAAAACTAAAACTAGAACTAAAAAATGAAGAAGAACTAGTTGTAGGAGGCTAGGAAGCCTCCTAGGTCTTGATCCCTTTCTCCCCACATTACAGGATACCTTATGAAGAGGGTGGAGGAGTCCTTTTATAGATTAGAACTGCCACCGACTTGGAAGAATCGCGAAATTGCGTATCCTCTTTGCACTAGGAGAGCTAACAATCAGAATTAGAAGTTGTAAATTTTGCAACTAAAACTGTCTGTGTATGGTCGATCGGTCATGATCGGTCGGACTGAGCTGGCCGACCGGTCATGACCAATCGGACCTACCCTACGACAGTCTAGCAAGGTCAAACGTTGGCATTTGTGTGGCCTTTGGTGGCCGACTAGTCGGACCACTATATTGGCTTGACTTTCTTCCTCTTTTCTCTTTGCTTCTTTTGTCCTTCTTTTCTCCTTTCTTCCTTTGTTCTCTAATGATGTTTAGTAGGTCTTTTATGCACCAAATCAATGCAGTTTCTCTCTCATTCCTACAATCATAAAAGCACTCATTAGATGGGTCTTTTAGACAGAAAATCATGCAATATGTGTGATGAATTGGGTGATAAAATATGTATAATTCATGGCTCAACACACCCCCAACCAGCATTTTGCTAGTCCCAAGCAAAACATGCGTGAAACAAATCCAACATTTTAAAATCCAACTCTCTTTCAGAAACTATACTTATATAAACTTTAAGACATATAAATACAAATTCAGAGAAACTTAGGGATAGAAATTGAAATCTTAAACTCCCTAAACATAATGAGTGTTTCACATAGAATTCCGGTTGATTGATTGATAAATAGAAGAATCCGAACAAGTGTGGTCTAGTGTGCATAGTAAATGTTCATCTCATGAATATTCAGGATTACCTTCATAGAGCAACTAAATTGAGGATCTAAAAGTATACATATTAACTACATGCCTATGAAAAGAATTTGCCTTACCGTTCCTTCGGCGGCTTTCACACTACTTCCCATTTCCAACTTAGGTTACGGGTAAACCTTCCCTTGATTGGTAATTGGTAGCCCTTTTTGGAATTTTGCAACATATACTCAATAATAATCACTTTTTCTTTCGTTTACACATGAGATAGAATTTTTAGAAATCTATATCTTCCATTCTTTTTCTTACTTTCTCATGAGCAATGATGGACAAAGTTCCCTGACTTGGTTCCTCAACACCTTAAATCTCAATCTAGCCGATCTATAAAGCTACATAATCCCTTCAATCATGAGAATCATGTAATGTGAACTAGACTCAAAAGTGTTGAAACTTTCTATAGATCATATAAATAGGAAAATTCATATAAAAAACTATCATATTATAGGTAATTTAAGATTTTCAAAATTAATCACTTCATCTCTCTTTCTTTTATACTTATAACATCCCAAGTGCATGTAAACAAAGTTTTTTAAAAGAGTTTTGAATTAAGAAAAATAAAAATAATTCTTCATAATTTGCTTGAAATGTCACAAAAACTAGTATAGATTCATCTTAGGAATCTCACCCCAACCAAAATCTTACATTGTCCTCAACGTAAAAAGATATGCAATAAGAAAGACATGAGAGCAATGACAAAAAAAGGGAGAGTGAGAACGAGAGTACTTGAGGTAGCAAGTTGATCAATTCTAGCATCTTTCATGTCTCCATGAGACTTATTCAATCCCCAATGTAGAAAAATAAATCCTACCCTACCTACCTACATTTTATTAGTCCGATCGACTACATGATCAAATTTTAACAAGTTCTTCATGAATTTTAGTAAGTTTCTCATGAGGACCATCCAAAGTCCTTCTCGACAGTAGACATTGGTGCTTTCATTCATTACAGTCCAATCGTGGTGTGTACCATATGCATGAAAGGAGGAGATAAGAGCAGCAAAAAGATATCTCCTCGAATTCTGAATTGGGCTATGATTGATTAGAAATGGGTCCTCCCAGTCAGAATTCTCAATGGGCTAAAAAACCCATGGTAGTGGAGAGACATTCATCAAATATTCTTCAGTTAAGGTTGTCTCCTCCATAATTTCAGAATTGTATGGTGCTTCCACAAACAATGGTAAAGAGTGTAAATCAGTGGAATGATGTTCTTCAGGCATCGACACCGTATCTAACAAAATATCCAACTCGTTAATCATCTCATCATCAAAATCATTGGAGTGGGCCAAACATTCCTCTAGAAAATCGAGATAGTCGATTGAAGACTCTTGATTTGCTCGAGTGAGTGCAAAAATTCAATTTCAATGGTGAGGGGCTCGCCCTCCATGGAGTGAAATTCTTTCAAACTAGGTTCCTCATAACTAGTATGGGGTACCAAGTTGGAAGTATGCAAGGCTTTAACAATCTCTTGAATAATGGGGTCGTTTGATTTTTCAAAGTGAGCCAAGCATTCATCCAAAAAATCTGAATTTTCATTTAAGGGAGTCTCATTCTCCACGTTAAAATTAATTATGTTGAGTTGGGAGCGACTCAAAAATATCGACTTCGGTAAGCTCTCTAGCAAGAATATCTTTCGGAAACTCATAAACTTTCTGCCCTTGGGAAGAAGGAATCATAGGCTCACAATCATTCACCAAACCCTCATTGTAGTCAATCATACTATCACTTTCAGATTTTGTAGATTCATCGGGTTCGTCATCCGTCATTAAAATATCTTCATCATTAAAATCAGGATATCTAAAAGAGATAGTTGATTTACCATAATTGATGGTGATATTAGGGTCATTGAGATCAATATCCTTTAGAAGTTTAGTCATTAAATCTAGAGAAGGTTGGGCTTGGATAGCCTCATCCTCCTCATTGTTGGGGATTGATTCGGTGATCCTAATTTCGGGCTCAACGTCTTCAAGAGATGGTGAGTAGTTTTAAATTGATTACTCGTAATCGTACTCTTTCTCTAAGTCCTCAAGGATTTATATGTATATGTTATCATAAGAGGAAGACGTTTGGTTCTTCCCTTAGACTAGAGGTGTGATGATTCTCCCAGTGAAGATTATACATGTTGTATAGCGAAGATTGATGTGATGGTTGATAGGCATAACCATACAAGTGATCACGTAGTGTCTTTACTGGTTTGTCATTACTCCCCTGGTCCTTTTTCTTATTCCTTACCTCCTGTCATAACTGGTGGAACACTCATGTTATTTTCAATCCGACTATTCATGAAGTGTTTTCTCCGGTTGATTATTATATATCTTGACTTCATTTCGGTACTCCCCCATCCTCTTACACTGTGTCTCATCATGTATATTATAGTAACCACACAGCATTCTACGTTAGGGGGTAGTGGAGGTTCTTTGAATCTAAAAAAAAAAACCCGTACTTGGAGAGATCCTGAGCATAATGGTTTTGGGTCCCTTCATCTAATGTCTCATCCTTTAAAATGTACTTATATGTGCCACCCGTCCAATAATCCATAATGAAATTCTAAGGAATTAAAAACTACCATAATATTGGAAAAAGAACAAAAAGAAGGGAGATGGGGAGATGTTACCCATGAGGGTGAGAGAACTACATCTGCAACAATGTCTTACAAAATAAAAAATAAAAAATTGTTAGTGCTCTAAAATAAAATAAAAATCAGAAAAACCTATTGCAAAAAAAACTAAAAATCCTACCTAACTAAGACTATTCTATAGCTACTAGAACAATTAGAACCGTTTAACCTCTTCTTCGGCAATGGTGCCAAAAACTTGCTCGCTCGCCTTAAGTGCAAGGCTGCGATGTAGTAATAATTCTCGGGGAGACCGAGGTCAATCCACAGGGAAGAGGTAAACGAATTCAAACTGTCCTAATAACTACAATCTAAGAAGTTTAGAAAAATAGTTTTTAAGAACTTTAATCAGAAAATCTGAGAAATAAGAAAGACAAGAGCATCAAGGATCCACTTCTAGTCTTAATCATGCTCAATCTATTGATTCGATTCAAAGCACAACTGGAATTGAATTTCTATCTCTATCTAAACGGAAGGTATGGCAATCAACGCTTCACAAACAATCTGGAATAGATGAGTGTTCATTGATTTGGTTCCCTCAATAAAGCTCAGGCCTTGGGCACACTCAATTGTATAGGCCAAGCCTCTTTCCAATCTAGTTGAGATCACAACCATAGCTTTCATCAAATCCTGTCACTAGACTTGACTACAACCAATGATTTGAACTCTAATTAAACCAACATCAACAAGCAACAAACCTGTCTCAGATTCTACAAAAGATACATGAATTATCCATCATATGTTCTAATAGAAAATCCACTGTTTTGATTCATGGAGAACTTGAAGCATTCATTGTATTCGAAAATCATGAAAAATCAAAGGCTTCCATTAATAAAAAATCCATAAACCAATCTGACTAATCTCAGAAATTCAACAAGAACTCATGTACTTGACACATAAACTCCCTGAATCATCTAAAACTATCAACTTTATTCAAACCATAATGAATTGTTTAACACTTAAAAAAATATCCAATATCAATTTATCAAAGCATGATTAAAAACTAAGAAGATTTACCTCTCAGTTCTAGTTGAGAGTTAATTAAAAGAAAGCATAAAAGAAAACTAAAACTAGAAATAGAAGAGGAAGAGGAACCTGTCCTAAGTCTTGATCCCTTTGCTCCCCACATTGCTAGATGCCTTAGGAAGAGGGTGGAGAAGTCGTTTTATAGATTAGAATTGCCACCGACTTGGAAGAATCGTGAAACCGCGTATTCTCTTCGCACTAAGAAACCTAAAAATCAGAATTAGAAGTTGCAAATTCTACAACTAAAATTGTCTAATTATGGTCGACCGTGAAATTGCGGTTTCACCGCTTGTAGAGATACTTGGAGATATGTCTAAGGACCTAGAGGGGGGGATATGGACCTTTTTCAAATTCTTTTCGCCTACTTATGCTATTCAACAAGTTTAAGCTAGGTAAGCAAGAACACCTCGGCTTCCTAAGCCTTGGTGGGTCCAATCAAAAGACTAGCAAGAGAAAAGCAATAACCAACCCTAGTCTAAGCATGCATAGGTAAGAAAATGATTTAACTAATTAAGCTACTAACCTATGCACCTTGTGTAGACTTATGAGATTGGATCAATGAGCTCAAGTCTACACAAGTAGTGAAGGTACATCTTGTGCAAGGATGCCTAAAAGGTACCTAGCATGCATTCATATCAATCATTCATAATTAAGCAATTAAACTAACAATGCAAAGATATCAATGTGCTCAATAACAATCACAAACACAAGGATGTATAGTGGTTCGACTACGTGTCTACTCCACTCCCGGTTCAAGTACTCAACCCCTTTGAGCACACCGGCATTCACTATCGGAGGTTTTAAATGAGGTTCACCTCTCAACCTTTACACGGAGGTTTTATCGGTTCACCTCTCAACCGTATCCAGAGTTTTAGACATAGGCTAACTCTCAACCTTATCGCACGTTTACTCCCGTGTTGGAGGCTCCCCCTTGGAGACTTAGTTTAGGCCCGGCTGACGGGCCAAGGAACGACTAACGTCCCTAGGTCGAGTTTGAAAACAAACTCTAAAGTGGACTCTCAGATAAGACAACCTACTTGTCGGATGAGCCCCTTGTTTAGCGCCGGATTGGGTTGCTTGATCTCCGCTCTCCCGTGCTTCAATCAGCTTCCCTTTGCTCCCTCGATCGTGCTGCCGTTGCGTCGCCAATGCCTCAGCCACATTCGATCAAACACCTTGCATGCGATGCCTTGAAATGCCCAAGGTGCTAGGAGGATGGGTGAATCTCATACATGGGATGTGTAGGTTGTTCCATCTAGGAGATTCACCTAGAGAGTCTTCTAGAGGTCTTGGACAAAGGATATACCTATGTGGAATAGTGTCACACCTCTAGATTTGAGAGAGGAATCAAGTCATCTCTTGATAGCATTTGAATGCCCATACTTGTGTTTGAAACACAAGGGATATGACTTGAGAACCTCCTCTTTGAGGCCCCTTATGATGTACAAGATAAGTGTGGAATGGGCTCTCAAAAACTTCTCTACCTGACCCAAGAATGGAGCTCCATATTTATAGAAAAGAGGCTCCAACGGTCATAAAACGGCCATAAAACGGCCTGCCCCGACCGGTCATGACTGGTCGGACTCCCCTGCTGAAGAACCTTAAGAGTATAGGCCACATATATGGGCCGACCGGTCATGACCGGTCGGACCCCCTCACTGGACAGCCTAAGCCATACTGGCCGACCGGTCATGACCGGTCGGCCCCCTTTGCTGGATGGCTGAAACATGCATGGAAGCCAACACTGGCCGACCGGTCATGACCGGTCGGCCCACCTTGCTGTATACCTTCATTTGTGAAGGCCGACCGGTCCTGACCGGTCGGCTGGCCTTTGTACATCCAGCAGGGATGCTGGCCGACCGGTCGGACCAGCCTGGGACCCCAATGTATTTGCTGATACATGTGTTTCTTCAGCATGTAGTTCAAGGCCAAGGTTAGGGTGTACAAATGGGACACCTAGGGCCTATCTATGATGCCTAAAGGGTTCTAAATATGGTCAAGGTCATCAAGGATACAAAGGGGATAGGTTTTGGTCGAGGTTAAGGCACCAAGGCATCTCATATACCTGAATCTTCTTCCTTGATGCGGCTGGACGTCTTGAGTCTTCGTTCTTCGTCTTCTTTGGGCTCAACCGACACAAGACTCACTAGCTGTAAGTGATTGACAAACAAGGTGCACTAGTATGCCACGGAGAAGTGCACTAACAATCTCCCCCTTTGTCAATTACTTACAAAAACTTAACCTACCAAAACAAATTACATGTTCAAGATATTACAATGATAAAGCATAAATTACAGGACTCTTGACATGTCTAAACTATGCTGCTCCGCTTCAGTTTGCTCCCCCACAACCTGTCAATCCCTGCATCACAAAACATAGCAAACTAGTTTTGGTGGGATTTGATCTTTCTCCCCCTTTTTGTTAGCAATTGACAAACTATTCTCTCCCCCTTAATGATATACCAATGAAGTTAAGGTAAGAGGAGATAGTGTGTCGCAGTTATAACTATAAGCACATGCTAGAAGGAGAGTGTAGGGTGCATGAATCATAAGTACATGGAGCATGCTAAGAAAAACATGATTAACAGGAAGATATAACTATCTAAGCGTAGGTAATCATACAATATTGGTCAAGGACATACATTTGCAATGAAGCACAAAGGGCTTATAGCCCAATCAACCAACCTCCCCTAATGGTATATCAAGACCAATACTAAGCAAAGATTAGCATACATGAAGCATAAAACTCAAGATGGTTAGCTAATCTAAGCAGGATGATAATCTAGCAAGCAAATGTAATAATACAAACAATGCTAAATCATCAAAATCTAGGCGAATGAGGCTGGAATCCTCTGATTTGCCCATACATACAGAAATGAGGCTGAAATCCTCAGATTTTCCAATAAAAGCCTAACTAGCTACCCTCTCTTACCATGATGAGATTAAAAAAAGACAAAGGGTAGCAAAGTTCCACAACACCCTCATAAAATGTAGCATAAGGTGAGGGGTTGGGAACTCCTCCTTCTCCTAGAAGGGATAGCGGTTGGGATCCCCTCCTAGATAGTCTGGTAGAGGGGTCGTGATGGAGGCCGAGAGAGCAAGATCTTTATATTGGCTCTCATCATCAGATTCGGACTCCTCCGTATCATCCCACGTAGCAGCCATTGCCTTTTTCCCTTTCGGTTTAGGCCCTTCCGGACATTCCGGGGCAATATGGCCACGACGACCGCAACCGTAACAACGGACGGATGAAGATATGGATGATTTGCCTTTATGTTTATCACCCTTCTTGTCCTTCTTGTCACGGCTATTCCCTCTATCAAATTTGAGGAATCTCTTGAATTTTTTGTTCAATTGTTCTTCCTCATCACCCTCATCATCGCTATCATCCTCCGTCTCACTTTTGATTTTCTTGTGTCTGTGAGAGGACTTGAAGGCGATGTTTTTCCTTCTAGAGGGGGCTTTAAAGCCTAGCTCAAAGGTTTGTAGGGAACCTATGAGTTCTTCAACTTTCATGGTATTAAGATCCCTACACTCTTCAATGGTGGTGACTTTAGAAGAGAACCGATCCGGAAGAGATCTCAGGATTTTCCTACAAAGCCTATGTTCCGGAACCGGATCCCCTAAGCCCCACATATCATTTGTGATTTTGTTCAGTTTGGTATAAAATTCAGTAAACGTTTCATCCTCCTCCATAGTAATATTTTCAAAGAGAGTGGAGAGGCACTGGAGTTTAGAATTTTTAACAACATTTGTTCCTTCATGGGTAACTTCCAGAATATCCCATGCTTGTTTACTGGTAGTGCAATTTTGGATCCGACCAAATTCTTCTCTAGATACTGAACAAAATATGGCATTCAGGCCTTTGGCATTATTAATACGTTGAGCTTTTTCATGAGCAGTCCACAATGCCTTGTCTTTTGGCCTGAGAACATCCGGCTCACCCTCCTTAGAAATAGTAACCATTGGGGGTTCATATCCAAAATCAACCATGTCCCTCACATCCCAATCAATGGATTCCAAGAAGATGCGCATTCTGGCTTTCCAATATGGATAATTTGACCCATCAAAGAAGGGAGGCTTAGTGACGGATGAAGAGTCCTCTCTAGACATATTTTCAAGTTTCTCTTTAGGATCTACCTCTAGGCAATTAAGCCCTTAAAGAGGAACCCCGCTCTGATACCAATTGAAATTGCGGTTTCACCGCTTGTAGAGATACTTGGAGATATGTCTAAGGACCTAGAGGGGGGGAATATGGACCTTTTTCAAATTCTTTTCGCCTACTTATGCTATTCAACAAGTTTAAGCTAGGTAAGCAAGAACACCTCGGCTTCCAAGCCTTGGTGGGTCCAATCAAAAGACTAGCAAGAGAAAAGCAATAACCAACCCTAGCCTAAGCATGCATAGGTAAGAAAATGATTCAACTAATTAAGCTACTAACCTATGCACCTTGTGTAGACTTATGAGATTGGATCAATGAGCTCAAGTCTACACAAGTAGTGAAGGTACATCTTGTGCAAGGATGCCTAAAAGGTGCCTAGCATTCATTCATATCAATCATTCATAATTAAGCAATTAAACTAACAATGCAAAGATATCAATGTGCTCAATAACAATCACAAACACAAGGATGTATAGTGGTTCGACTACGTGTCTACTCCACTCCCGGTTCAAGTACTCAACCCCTTTGAGCACACCGGCATTCACTATCGGAGGTTTTAAATGAGGTTCACCTCTCAACCTTTACACGGAGGTTTTATCAGTTCACCTCTCAACCGTATCCAGAGTTTTAGACATAGGCTAACTCTCAACCTTATCGCACGTTTACTCCCGTGTTGGAGGCTCCCCCTTGGAGACTTAGTTTAGGCCCGGCTGACGGGCCAAGGAACGACTAACGTCCCTAGGTCGAGTTTGAAAACAAACTCTAAAGTGGACTCTCAGATAAGACAACCTACTTGTCGGATGAGCCCCTTGTTTAGCGCCGGATTGGGTTGCTTGATCTCCGCTCTCCCGTGCTTCAATCAGCTTCCCTTTGCTCCCTCGATCGTGCTGCCGTTGCGTCGCCAATGCCTTAGCCACATTCGATCAAACACCTTGCATGCGATGCCTTGAAATGCCCAAGGTGCTAGGAGGATGGGTGAATCTCATACATAGGATGTGTAGGTTGTTCCATCTAGGAGATTCACCTAAAGAGTCTTCTAGAGGTCTTGGACAAAGGATATACCTATGTGGAATAGTGTCACACCTCTAGATTTGAGAGAGGAATCAAGTCATCTCTTGATAGCATTTGAATGCCCATACTTGTGTTTGAAACACAGGGGATATGACTTGAGAACCTCCTCTTTGAGGCCCCTTATGATGTACAAGATAAGTGTGGAATGGGCTCTCAAAAACTTCTCTACCTGACCCAAGAATGGAGCTCCATATTTATAGAAAAGAGGCTCCAACGGTCATAAAACGACCATAAAACGGCCTGCCCCGACCGGTCATGACCGGTCGGACTCCCCTGCTGAAGAACCTTAAGAGTATAGGCCACATATATGGGCCGACCGGTCATGACCGGTCGGACCCCCTCACTGGACAGCCTAAGCCATACTGGCCGACCGGTCATGACCGGTCGGCCCCCTTTGCTGGATGGCTGAAACATGCATGGAAGCCAACACTGGCCGACCGGTCATGACCGGTCGGCCCACCTTGCTGTATACCTTCATTTGTGAAGGCCGACCGGTCCTGACCGGTCGGCTGGCCTTTGTACATCCAGCAGGGATGCTGGCCGACCGGTCTTGACCGGTCGGACCAGCCTGGGACCCCAATGTATTTGCTGATACATGTGTTTCTTCAGCATGTAGTTCAAGGCCAAGGTTAGGGTGTACAAATGGGACACCTAGGGCCTATCTATGATGCCTAAAGGGTTCTAAATATGGTCAAGGTCATCAAGGATACAAAGGGGATAGGTTTTGGTCGAGGTTAAGGCACAAAGGCATCTCATATACCTGAATCTTCTTCCTTGATGCGGCTGGACGTCTTGAGTCTTCGTTCTTCGTCTTCTTTGGGCTCAACCGACACAAGACTCACTAGCTGTAAGTGATTGACAAACAAGGTGCACTAGTATGCCACGGAGAAGTGCACTAACAGACCGATCATGACCGATTGGATTGGGCTGGCCGATCAGTCATGACTGGTTGAACCTACCTTGCATCAGTCCAGCAAGGTCCAGACGTTGGCATCTGTGTGGCCTTTGGTGGCCGACCGGTCATGATCGGTCGGACCACTATATTGGCTTGACTTTCTTCCTCTTTTCTCTTTGCTTCTTCTCTCCTTTTCTCCTTTCTTCCTTTGTTCACTAATGATGTTTACAGGTGTTTTATGTACCAAATCAGTGAAGTCTCTTTCTCATTCCTACAATCACAAAAGCACTCATTAGATGGGTCTTTTAAACATAGAAATCATGCAATATGTGTGATGAATTGGGGATAGAATATGTATAATTCATGGCTCAACACTTATCTAGGGAGCTTCAGCTTGAGTCAACGAGCTTTGGTTGGGAACTGAAGCACTCTGTATGGACTTAATGTATTAGGGATTTTGGGGCTTCGATGCACCGAAGATGCCTTTGGCGCACTAAACCCGTCGGGGCCTGTTTTTAAGATAGGGTTGAAAGTCCTATTCGGTCCCCACATTCCTCATTCCCCTCTCCTCTACTCTAAACCCTAGTCCCTCCAAAACCCTTCCAACCTCTTTCTACCATTCCCAAGCCCCTCCTATCCTTGAAATCCCTCCCCAACCCTTGAAGGATCTTAAATTTTAAGATTTTGCTCAGATTTGGGGCACTTGAAATCGTCCCTCGACTTTCATTTTCTTTGAATGGTAAGTGCAATTTCCTTTAAGCACCAATGGCTGGGTTCTTATCATCTTTATCCTCTCTTATTTTCCTCCCTTTCCTTGCTGCCATGATGGACAAGAGGAAAGGTTCTTCGAGTGAGGCGGGACCAAGTCGCTCAGGAAGCAAAAAGAAGAAAAGTGGTTCGGGAGCATCTTCTGCACGAGGGCCATCTGTGAGTGGGGCAACGCCAGAGGTGGACAACAGCGGGGCTCAAGAATTGATGTGTATTCAAATCATAGGAGCTAGTAATCACCGATATGCTCCTATTGGTGACGTTATTGTTACCGTAATCAACAAAGCAGTGCCCAATATGCCTCTCCAAAGATCAGAAGTGGTGGCCCTCGAACGAAGGGCTGAAGTGAGCACTCGGGGAGGAAAATCACCTACGAGGTGAAGGTGGACCTTGAGAGCATTTTCCCCGACATCGACGTGGGCTGATGGGTCACAGCCCTTGGGTGGGACCCTATCTTCCATCCTACCATGGTGGTCAATGATGACATTGTGGAGAAGTTTTACTCGACAACCAAGGATCCCAAGTCTGACCCATTGAGGTTTGATGTTGAGGTTGGCGGGTTCACTCACTGTATTGACACTAACCTAATCGCTCGTGTCCTTGGTGTGCCTATGGGCTAGGTGATTGTGACGGAGATGGATTTAGGTAGGAGGATCGTCGAGGCATGCACACGAAGTTCATTTGCAGTCATTATGTGTCGTGCGAGTCCGAGAACTGTTTGAGGTCCTCTGAATTGTTTCCGGTATTCCGCAAGCTACATTATGTTTTTGTCCACAACATTTACCCACAGGCGGGTAATCATACTGAGTTGACACCATATATGGTGGAGGTGTTGTACCGCATAAGAAACTAGGAATTGGTGTGCCTACCTTCGATTATCCTCACCCAAATGCTAAAACCAATCTTGACTACCTGGAGATTTAATTTGCTGTTTGGATGCTTGGTGTGCATGCTCACTAAGAGTTTTAACCTTGCTACTGCCACAGGGAGGTTGATTCCCTTTAAGGAGATCGACCGCAAGAATGTGGACTGCCTTAAGTTTAAAGCAAAACAAGGTCAGAGAGTCGGGCTTCAGACGCCGACAATTGTGGGGGACTCGGAAGAAAGGAGCAAGTCCAAGGGAGATGAAGATGAAGGAGAGGATGAAGAGTATCAACCACCCGCTGGCCTGGGGGAATGCATGGCCGACCTGTAGCAGCGGGTGATCGTGATGCAGGAGAGACAGGAGCAATGGAACAAAAAGATCTACTGGAAACTACATCAGATTCTATGCTACATTCAGAAGGAGGATTCACCTCCCCCTTCTCCTGACTCATTGAATTATTAGATCCTGAATTATGATGTCTTTGTTTCTATTTTGTTTTGTGTTGGTTAGTAGTAGTAGGAAGTGGGAGCTAATCCCACTTGAGCTTAAAAAGTTTGTTTTAAGTTGTTTGTGTGGAGGTACTTTGGATGATTGATGTTTGAATGGCTTGTGGGAACAATGCGGTTGGTGATGAATTAGAATGAATAGGGTTGTTCCCATTTTGGGGGTTTTGTTAATTCATCACTTGGCTTATGGATGCTTTGGTGAATGTTGCCTGTTTGGCTTGTGATTCATGCATTATGTAGGGATTTGTGTTGGAAGACCCCAGGTGGGAAAATTGAATGCCAATGTTGGTGTTAATGTTTCTTTGTGCCTGAAAACTTGCAGGACATGACTCCTAAGGGTAATCGTAATGGCGTCCGACTCACTCACAATGGGTTAGTGGAAGTGCCCGGCCTTGCCATGGCCAGTGGACAAGTAGACCAAGGTGTGGAGTTTGAGGGTGAGTCTGAACCCGATTCGCCCGTGGCGGGGATAGGTTGCTCGACCATGCAGGATGGCCGGTGCACAAGTGAGGCCGATTTTACGTCCATCCTGAGCCCTCCTTCGGTTGGCAATCATGGGCCAATACCACCACCCCCGCCTCTTATGGCCCAACCGGCCCTTGGTGCAGATGTTTTGGGCCAAATATTGTTGCTTATGCAGCACCAACGGCAACAGGCCGCCCAACAACAGCAATAAGCTGCCCAACAAAACCTTTCATCTCTTGTAGGGGTCATCGCCTAGAACTTGAGCACTTCAACTTCCATGCGCGCGCCGACGCATGTGACCACGATTTTGAGGGATGGGCCGTTCGAGCGATTCCAAAAGCTCTGATTGCCCACCTTTGCGGGTCTTATAACCCGATCGATGCAGAATATTGGTTGAACTGGATGACCAAGCTGGTCTAGAAAATGGGATGTACTAAGCCGGAACATGTCAATTTGTGGACCTTTATGCTGGAAAAGGAGGCCGATATATGGTGGGAGGGCGTCTATGAATCCGTTCCGACTACATATGTTTGGTCCTGGGAAGCCTTCAAGACCAAATTCCATGATAAATACTACCCCCTCACCTACTGCCATGAACACGAGAATCAGTTCCTCCGCCTTCAGCAGGGGAATATGAGTGTCGTGGAATACGAGCGCCATTTCACAGAGTTCTCCAAGTATGCTCCGATGATAATGAGCGACGAGGCTACAAAGATGTGACGCTTCAAAGAAGGCTTGCAGACGAGCATTCACATGAAATGTGTTGCTCAGACATCACCACCTATGCAGGTATGGTGGATAAGGCATTTCGGTCCGAGCAGACGTCTCTCAAGCATGGATCCAGATGGGCCAAAGGACTCGGCCTGACCTAACGGTGAAACAAGCAATTAACAAGAGGCCGTAGGTAGAGCCACCTTCGACTTGGACCTCACCTTCGGCCCCCATGGCAAGAACGGATTGGTATTGCACGTATTGTCGCAAGCCCGTCCACACAGATTTGTACTGTTTTACCTAAATGAGGGATAACGGCATTAGAGCACCTCAACGAACTAATCGCCTGCAACAACAAGCCATTGTAGCCCCTCCCCTACAAACCATCCACCCACCTCAACAACAAACCGATCGAATTAGCGACCAGTGCATCCTCCACCGAACATGGCACAACATGTCCATGTTCATGCATTGGTCGCAACATAACTAGATGAACTAGACTCCATGCCTCAAGTGTTTGAAGGTACTGCTCTGATAAATGGCATTCCTGTGCTCGTCCTAATTGACTCTGAGTCCACCCACTCCCTTGTAAACTACTCATTGGTGAGACAGTTGAGATTAGATACAGTCTTCATGCCTAGAGTTACGATTACGTCCGCATTAGGATCTCATTCTGGCACCTCTGAAGCATGTTCCGGGTGCCCCATAGAGTTAAGGGCATAGTATTCTTGGTTCATTTGATTGTCACGAGCATTTACCATTACAACGTCAACCTTGGCATGGACTAGTTGGTTGCGACAAGGGCTGAAGTTGATTTTAGGACCTGGACAACGATAGCTCGAGGACCTAGAGGTCTTCTCGTCACTTTTTCTGTTAAGGTTAGCTACGAGCTCTGAGTTCTAACGTTTGTTATTCGTGAAGGGGTCTGCTCCTGCCCATTGATAGTAGACACCACATTAGTTACCAAATTCGAGGAAATGTTTAGCATGATAACTGGACTGTCCCCACAATGCAAAATTGAGTTCGTAATAGACTTGGTTCCAGGCGTGTCCCCCATTGCCCTATCCGCATATCGGATGGCTTCCTGCGAGATGGAGGAGTTGAGCTCTCAGATAGATGACCTCTTATAACGAGGGTTCATCCAACCAAGTGTGTCACCATGGGGTGTTCTGTTGGTATTTGTGATGAACAAGGATGGGTCGAAATGACTCTACATTGACTATCGATCGTTGAACCAGCTTACGGTCAAGAACAAGTACCCATTGCCCAGAATTGACGACCTGTTCAACCAACTCTAGGGTGTTAAATTCTTCTCCAAGATAAATCTGCAGTTAAGGTACCACCAAGTCCATATTCGGACAGAAGATGTCCCGAACATAGCCTTCAAAACACATATTGGCCACTATGAGTTTCTCGTGATGTCATTTGGGCCTACAAATGCTCTGGCAGTGTTCATGGACCTTATGAATAGAGTGTTCAGACCGTTTCTGTACCAGTTTGTGGTGTTCTTCATCGATGACATTCTTATATATTTTAAGAGCTAAGAGGAACATGAGGAGCACTTACGTGCTATTTTAGAAAACTTCTCGGAACACAAGTTGTTCGGACAATTTAAGAAGTGTGCCTTTTGGAAGGAAGAGGACAAGTCCTCAGACACGTGGTTTCAGCTCAAGGTGTCACCGTGGATCTTGCCAAGGTTGCTACTGTATAGGATTGGAAGCAGCCTGCCTCTGTCACCGAAGTGAGGGGTTTCCTTGGGTTGGTCGGTTATTACCAGCGATTCATTAAGGATTTCTCCAAGATCACTAAGCCACTCTCTCAGCTTACTCGCAAGGATGTCAAGTTCACTTGGAATGATAAAGCCAAGGCGACCTTTTAAGAGTTGAAGCATAAGCTCACGTTAGCTCCCGTGCTAATGTTTCCCAAATAGGGAGTCAAGTATACAATCTACACTGACACGTCAAATGTCGGTTAGGATGTGTATTAATGCAGGAAGGCAAGGTGATTGTGTATGCCTGCCAGTAGTTAAAGAAACACGAAGAGAACTACCCCACTCACGGTTCATAGGCCACTAGGACTCCTACAACCGATGTTGATTGCAAAGTGGAAATGGGATTTTATATTTATGGATTTTATCTTTGGCCTACCAAGACGAAGAAGAGTTACGACTCTATTTGGGTGATAGTGGACCGACTGGCGAAATCGGCCCATTTCTTACCAATTCAAGTGACAAACCCAACGGAAGATTTAACAAAGCTATACATCAAGGAGATCATTTGATTGCATGGGGTGCCCCAAGAGATTATGTCGGATAGGAATACCAAGTTCACATCAATCTTCTGGACGAAGATACAACAGGCGTTAGGTGCTGAGTTGAAATATAACACTGCTTTCCATCCCCCAATGATTGGACAAACTGAGCAGGTCAATAAGATTTTGGAGGATATTCTATGGGCCTGTGCATTGGACTTCAAGGATAGCTGGGTCGAGTGTCATCCATTTGCTGAATTCACCTATAACAACAACTTTCAGGCTAGCATAGGGATAACACCTCACTAAGCATTATATGGGCGCTCGTGTCGAGCTTTCCATTGTTGGATTAAGGTTGGAGAAAAAAATCTTATCAGGCCCGACCTAGTTCAACAGACCTCAGAAAAGATAGACGTCATTAGCCAACATCTCCTAATGGCACAGAGTCACCAAAAGAGCTATGCAGACAAGTAAAGGCAAGATTTAGAGTTCAAGGAAGGGGATCATGTGTTCTTAAAGGTGTCACCTATGAAGAAGCTATTGAGGTTTGGGAAGAAAGGAAAGTTGACACCTTGATTTATAGGTCCACTCTAGATTCTGAAATGTTTGGGCGCAATCGTTTATCGCCTCGCGCTACCTATTCTCTCTCGGGAGTGCACAACGTGTTTCACATTTCTATGTTAAAGAAATATATGCCAGACCTGACACATATAATCAGTTGGGAGCAGGTGGAGTTGAGTGATAATGACACCTACGTGTTGCGATCGACCCGTGTCCTTGATCGGAAGGAATAAGTGCTTCGAAACAAGGTTATCCCTTTGGTGAAGGTGTTGTGGACCCACCATATGGAAGAAGAAGCATCCTGGGTGACAGAAGTAGAGGTTTGCAAGAACTATCCATATATACTCAAGGAGTACGAAAAGGTAAATTTTAGGGACGAAGTTTCTTTTAGGGGGGGGGGGGGGGGGGGGGGGGGTAGACTGTAACACCCCACAAATTTTCATACAGGAACCTGAGTACGAAAGACGTATGTTTTGATTTGCCCAACCCCCCTCTCTTAAAAATCCCTAATTTGGTGTGACTTAAGCTGAATTGACATTTTCGTTAATCGTATGGACGCCCAACACTAGGCTCTGGGAGGCCAGACCCTAAGTACCCTACTCGCTAAATTCTGATGCTCAATTAATCCAAATAGTGCCTTAAATAGTTGAATAGTCCATAGCCCGCTCATTAGGGCATTGTTAGTTACGAAATTAAGCAGTAATCTTCATCTCGTTAGGCTTAACGACTCTCGCAGATCATTGAGCCAAGGCGGGGTGCCAATTCTCTCAACTTGGGCTAGGAGTGTCGGCACATGTGTTGGGTGAGTTAACCAACAATTGACAAATAACTTAGTTATGTATGTCCTTTTGAACATCCCCCAAGTTGTTGAATCTGAACTGATGAAACGCTATGAAACTTAAGGCCATAGTTCTAAATAAATCCTCACCTAGTTTCCTAAAGCCGTGGCCCCGATCGATGATCGGTGACTGTTAATTGAATATCGTGTCGCGACCATTGATTGCCGCACCCGTAATGCAGAGGAATGGGACCCTAGGTGGATCTCATTGAATTGCAACTATTCCATAATTTAGATAGACCCGTGAGGGCCCTAGTGGGCTCCTATTGATGGGATTAACCTACCCCAAGGCTAGATACCTAATAAATAACTCAACATGGCCATTTGGTGCCAGTCTTGAACTATAAAAGGACTTGATTTAGGGCATTTCTCCCCAAATCTGAATTTCAAGGTTCTTGGGGAGATTGAGATGAGGAGAAAAGAAGAGATTGGGATTGAGGATTGGTGAGTGGAGCTCTTGTGCTAGGATCCCCCTCCTTCAAGTGCAACCCTTAGTATCAACCATCGATCTCCTTGAATAAATTGATTTCTCTTGCGATTGAAGGTAAGAGACAAATTCTACCTCCCCATCTTCAATGCATTTTAGGGTTGAGTATGTGAATCTCACCCTAACTTAACCCTTTCTATAGGCTTGCCAATTTCCCAACAAACCCTAACCCTAGGCGATAACTCGTTTGAGAAATCTTAAACCCCAAAGTGCGGATTATACTTCTAGATTTACATTTATCAAACCTAGATGGTGATAGGGAATGATTAGTTGTCATTACTGGTATTTAGGTGCTTTAAATGCTAGTGTTGCCTTATTGATTGCAATTGTTAACTTGAGTTTATTTATGTAGCATGAGTGTTTGACGAAATGCTTGGATGAACCTAAAGCGTGTGTGTGAGGCATGTTTTCTATGACTTAATGCTTATTTGATACTGTAGTTCATATGTCTATAAATGTGCTAGACTTGGATAGTTTGGTAGAGTTTGGTAGAATGCGAAGTGCCAATCGTACGAAAGTTTGGGTAACCCAGTTGGGTTGGCTATCCAAGATTGATTTGATTGATCGAGAGAAAACCTGAGTGACCGACAGTAGTTCTATTACGCGGGATGGTTTGCGCCCATGCCGATCTGGTTGGAGTTCCCTCGTGTCATCGGATTTGTCCAATACGTGGTTTAGTTGAGTGCTAACCATGGTTGAATCACATTCTGTTGAATTCTGAATACTACTGTTACTGGTGGGAATGAGTCTACCTATAAATGTTGAGTGCGATGCGATCCCGCCAAGTCTCATGGGCTGAGCATGGTGGTATGGGACACCGTGTCCAAGTTATCGGCCTACGCTGGGGTGACGAGCCTCCCTATAATGACCATTAAGCAATTGTGAGGGTGGCGAGCCTTATCGGTGATGTTCGGATGGTTGGCAATCCCTTAATTATATATACTAGAGAAAGAATGGGAATCGTACCAGTTGTGAGGATGAAGAAAGTAGTATCCTGGATTCACCAATATGGTTGGGTGAGAATCCACTTAATAAAGTCTGAACTAATCATACATACATGTCATGGGCGTTCCAAGTAACCATTTGACTATTAAAAAGGCTAGGATACTGAAGAACGACCCTCATACTGCATCGTGGAGGATTATGGGTAGCCTGGTTGCTTGATGTGGTGCCAGTGCTACCTTTTGAGTTCCTCATATGATTCTGAAACATGCATTGTATGCAAACTCATGTTATCCATGCATTAACACAACTAATCTAGGAATCTGTGTGTTTTGTGTGTAGCCATTATCTAAGCCTGATTGATTTGATAACATGCATAACTTAGAATTATAAAACTACAGAGTTGATCACTCACTCCCACTTGGGACGGTGTTTTAAAACACTAACCAGATCCTATCTTAGATGCAAGTACCCTTGAGGAGGATGCCCTGCAGGATGAGTTTGAGGACTTCGCCGTGAAGTTATCATATTTTTAGTTTGCTGGTGGGCATGATTAGCGGGACGCTATACATTTTGATGTATTTTGGGAGTCGTGGGCTCATTAACACTTGGCTCTCTATTTGAGCATGTATTGATAGGGCCACCCATTGGGTGTGGGCCCTTAAATTTTGGATACAGATGTATAACTTCACTTTGGGTCAGGTTTACATGTTAATTTAAATCGTCGCTTACTACTTGTATTTAGTTTTAAGCTTGTGCCTTGGTATCTATTATGGGGATAATCTGATCTGACCTGATCATGGGAGGTTGGCCCAAAGAACTTAGGCTCGATAGCTCACCTTCCTATGAAGATGCGTTATTAAGCATGCATGACTTACCAAGCCAACCTCAGGCTCTGCCTCGGAGGTAATTAGAGTACTGATCGCCAGCTCGACCTCAGTTTTACCCATTGCAGTTTCCAACCTGAATCATCGCCACCATAATTATAGGCGAAGAACCAGGGATTATGCCCAGAAAAGATGGCCACGTCATTGACCCCTATAGGCACGGCTCTAAGAGTTATGCCATCTGGTGGGAATCTCTCCTATAATTATAGCCATGATCATGGCCATGCCGAGTGCCCTTAACTACTCCTCCAATAGCCATAAATAGGGGTCCTTACTTTGTTGAGAGGTATGCACACTTTTGCTGTTCCAAAAGTAATCTTGCTTTCCCTGGTCAAGGCCTAATTGACTTAGGCATCGGAGGACTAACGGCCGATCCTCGGCCACCCTCTTAGCCTCCTTTTGTTTTGTGTAGTATCCAGGGATTCCAACTTGGTTGGATTACGAGCAAGGACACACCTTCACATTTCAACCCCCACTAGACATCTGCACACCGAGCCTGTTGTCCAGAAATTTGTAACAATAGTACCGATTAACATTAAACTCACTGATCACGCTTCCACATAAGCATAGTGTTAGAACTAGAAAATGCTCAATGCAGTTTTCTTGTGTAATGTTGTTCTGAGGTTCTGAATAATGGAAACATTCATAGACAATCATAATCATTCACAAAAGTATACAAAAGAAGAGATATCGTAAGGCAAATTTTATTCCAGAGATTCCGAGATCTTGTACATTACAGGCCGTGGTCTGGCACGAGCCCTTAATTACATCGAATGATCGATGACAATTAATTAAAAGGCAGAAGACTAGTCAGCAGGGACTATGGTCTTTGAGTTCGTGGTCGTAGAGACCTGTAGTTCATGGTTGAAGAGACCTGTGTATGTTTTGATTTGTTATAGATTGATCCATCTTTGTACGAGTCGGATGTCTATATCCCATGTTTTGATCCGAGATCCGGGTTGAGATTGTCAAGGTTTTTAACTAAGGGGTGCAACTCTGGGCTTGCGCCAGTCATTTTTTATGGATGACCATGGAAAGACCGATCTAGAGTTGTATGTACCTGAACAGCCCAACTGGCAGATGCTGTTTGGATGTGTAGGGCATTGACCGTTCTTGAGGTGTCAATCTTTAATAAGTTTCATGTAATAGTTTAGAACTCTCTTGATATGATTTATTGTGTTAACCATAGTCCCATTTGTTTAGTTTGAACCTTAATCCGAGTCATATTATGATAGTATATGCAAGGATGATACATTGGTACGATTCTGGGCACTGACAGCCTCTTTTTGAGAAATTACTCTGTTCATCATGTTGGATCGGATTAGACTTCGAAGTCTTACATTTTGCTCATTAGGTATCCCAGATTGACTATTTGATTATTCCATTGCATCCGGAACGCTCGAAATACCCAAAATAGGCCAAAATGGGGCTTGAAAATATCACAAAATGAAAGTTTGGGGTTGCTGAAATTTGCGTTCAGAGTGCTAATTTTTCTGATCCGCTGGCCTGATTTTCCTGATGCACTAGGGCCAGTATGTCGAAACAATAACTTTATTAAAATATACATTTTTGTGATCCGTTGGTCTTATTTTTCTGATGCGCCGGAGCCAGTGCATCAAAAAATGACTTGTTTCGAAAATTGTTGATTTTCATGATGCGTTGGGCCTATTTTTCTGAAGCGCTGGGGCCAGTGTGTTGAAAAATGACTTCTTTCATAAATAACTAATTTTCCTGATACGCTGGGCCTATTTTCTGATGCGCTAGGGCCAATACGTTGATAAAATAAGCCAAATTTAAGTCGGGTTATTTTTGTGATACGCCACTGTACTTGTATAATTTTAGATTATTTCTTCGTCGGACATGCGGTGGTCGGAAATGAGATTTTCGGTGAAGGGTTTAGATGGTCGGAAAGAAATTTCGATGATCGAAAAATGATTCCAGTGGTCGGAAAAGGGGTTCCGGTAAGGGATTCTGGTGATCTCTCAAATACCCAAGGGACAAAGCTCTCTCTCTGGATCCGTCCAAATGAATAGTAAGGGAGGGGTATTTATACCCGAAAATATCAAAAGTCGGCCAATAGGAAGCCACTACATGTAGCGCGTCAAGAAAATATGTCGGCGCGTTCTGAAATTACTTGGTTTAAATAGCTGATTTTTAGGATGCACTGGCTGTTAGTGCGTCCTGAAATTCACTGAAAATTCCTGATTTATTCGATGCGCTAGCAGTCAGTGCGTCCTGAAATTCCTGAAAATCACTGATTTATTAGATGCGCTGGGTGTCAGTGCGTCTTGAAATTCATTACTGAAAATTGTCTGAATTGCTCAATGCACTGGTGAATTTACTGATGCGCTAAGGGTTAGTGTGTCCTAAAATTCATTTCTACAAATGACTGAATTTCATAATGCGCTGACTATGAATTTAGTGATGCACTGACGGACCTCTATTTTGGCTATTTGTGATAATCTTGTCAAATGATGGGTTTGTGTGGCCTGCTTAGTGATTAACGTTGATGCACTGGCCATATTTATTCATAATTGTACTTACCACCCAAATTTGGAAAGTGTTAATCATAATGGATGGTGGGGCCTGTTCGCTTCCCCAAGTGTAGGGTTGCGATGTAGTAATAATCTCGGTAAGACCGAGGTCGATCCACAGGGAAGGAAGCAAATAATTCGAACTATCCTAATAACTAGAATCTTAAGAGGTTTGTGAAATTGGTTTTGTACATAAAATAGAAAATTTGATGATGAAAAGATATCTAGAGCATCAAGGATCCACTTATAGCTCTCCTTAGATGCATAATTCGCTATGGTTTCTCACTTACTCCACTAGAATTGAAATAAAATCCTATGTAGCCGGATGATAGAGCGGTTATATTATCAAAGCAATCCAACACATGTGTTGTTTATCAACATGATTCCCTCAATTCAAGTTAGGACTTGAGCACACTCAATTGCATAGGTCAATACTAATTCCAATAGATTAAGATCATGACCATCATAATCATCAAACATTGTTACAAGACTTGACTATATTATGATTTGAACTTCATTCAAATCATATGAACAATCAACACAATATTCAGAATTTAGAATAAAAAGGTAGAACTTTGGTTTGAAGTTCCCACATGATGATCCAAATCTAGAGCGTATTTAATCTAATTCCTCGGAGCGTACATGTTTAGAATCATGCAAAACAATTAAGAACTAAAGCAATTCTTCCAAACATCCATGAGCTATCATAAGATTAAGAAAAACTACTTAGAACTTTATTCAAACTTCTAAAAACCATTGTTCTTCAATAAATCCAACTTGAAACCAATAAGACGAATTAAACAATCTAAGAAAACTATAAGGTTCACCTCTTAGCTCTAGCTAAGAGATTAGCTAATGAAAAACATATTAAAAACTAGAACTAAAACTAAGAAAAGGAAGAAAAACTAGCTGGAGGAGGCTAGGAAGCCTCATATGACTTGAACTCCTTGCTCCCCACGTCCTTGCTTGATTTAAAATAGAAGAGAGCACCTCCTTTTATAATAGAGTAAGATAATACAGTAAGAGTACCGCAACATAACAGATTTTGTTTTGCTTCGTACGGCTTAACCAATGGTCGGATTGCCTTCAAATTTGATTTGTAGCTTCCTTGTAATGTGATCTTCCTCATAGATGATTTAGATTTCCAATATTATCTTTTGAATAGACCCACCAATTAGATCAGCGACCGCTTCTCAAAATCGCGCAATTTGGGTACCTTCAGAACCAATCATCTTACTTTTAACGCTTCAAAGTGTACAGAGGTTGGATTGATATCAAATTTTGAACATTGGTAGAAAATTCCTCCTCTACATGATAGATGGATTAGATTGTCCAAAAAGATTCCAGAATATGGTCCGAAAATTAGAACACTTAGGGCTTTTTATAAAATCTGTGCAGTTGGAATCTCTTTGGATGGTCCATCTTTCTTCGACCGGTACGATCAAACCACACATCCTTTTGACCTGAAACTTTGTGGTTATTCATATATAGATATGGTTTAGAAGATGGTCAAAGTCGATTCTTCATATCATCAATGATGGGCCACCTAGATTGGCCCAGAGTTGAGTAGGCGAAATCTGGAAGCTTTCTGGACAGTTCGTATTGTTTTGGCCACCACGGTCAATCCGTAGTTCCGATCGACACGAAACCACTTGGGTTATTTCAGCGTCGAGCTCCTCTTAGAGATGAATGTGTTAAATTTCTAAATATCATTAAGATGGCCCCCAAAAAATGGGTCAAAAAACAAAAAAATGGACTGCCTGTATCTGAAATCTGACTTCTGAAAGTGCATGCTTGTATCTGAAATCTAACTTCTGTCGGACCACAGGTCAGCCTTCATAAAACCAGTCCAGAGAGTTTGTTGTTTCTGGAAGGTTTGACCGGTCGGTCAGTGGCTGTGGCCGGTCGGCCGGTCAGGCTGTAAATTGTGACTTTTTCACACTTTTCTTCCTCCATTGCATTGCATCTTTCCTCCATCTCATATCCTTTATTTCTTTGATCTTCAAGGCATCCAAAGTGACTCTTTTAACCATGAATTGGTAAAGCCTCCCTCTCATTCCTACAATCACAAATCCATGCATTAGATTAGTCTTTAAATCATGATAACCATGCATAATGAGTGATGAATTGGGGTTAGAATATGCACAATTAAGAGCTCAACAGGGCCCACCCCTAGGTTAACTTTCCATTTTCAGTAAAAGATTATGTGTATTGGGTTTCTGTTTGAATTTCTTGATGCACTGCCTCTAAATTCAATAACATGATGGCTTGCATACTTATAATCCTTGTTTTGAGGATCCCGACTTTTGAGACCCCAACAGATGCCCCTCCGATGTGATGGGATGGACACGCGGTTGTCCATTGCGACGCATTGAATTTTTTTTGGGTTCTCTATAAATAGGAAATCCTAGGCCATTTACGTCATTTCACTTATTTTTCTGCACGAGAGAGCTCTCGTCAGCGCGTACAAAAAATCGCCAGCGCGTCGAACAATTGTCGCTAGCGCATCGTTTAATTATAGCACGCATTACAATATTCAGGTTGGGTGATTTTTCGACGCGCGGCCCCCAGCACGTCCTTGAATTGGACTTGGCTATTTTGAGAGTTATATCCGACGCGCTGGAGCCAGCGCGCGCACTATTCTGAACTTTGGCAGATTTTTTAATGCGATGGGTCTAACGCGTACCCGCGTTGAACTTAACATAATTTTGGATCTTTTAATGATGCGCCAGTCCCAGCGCATACAAAATATCAGACTTTGGTAATTTTTACCCATTTTATCAACGCGCTGGAGCTAGCGCATACAAAAATTTAAACTTGGAAAAATTCGAGTGAATTATAGGATACGCTGGGACCAAAGCACACTTGCGTGTTGGGGAGATTTTGGACTTTGTAAATTTTGACCACTTTGGTGACGCGCTAAAGCTAACGTGTAGAAATTTTGAACTTTGTGAAATGGTTCGATTTTCATGACGCACTGAATCTCGCGCGTACTCGCGTCTTTGAGAAAACCCATTTTAACAATGCGTTGGGGTTAGCGCGTGACATTTTATGAACTTGGTAAAGTTGGCCCATATTTTATGGACGCGCTGGGGTGAGCACGCCGTACTTTTAGACTTGTAAATTTACCCAAATTTTTCTACGCGCTGAACCCTGCACATAATTTTTCAAACTCGTAAAATTTACCCAATTGTTGGACTCGCCAGATCTGGGGCGCATTGTTTCTGAACTTGGAAATTTGTCCAATTATTGGACAAGCCGGGACTAGCGCGCATTGATTTTCGGGGTTGTGAAATTATCCAATTGTTGGATATTCTGGTTAAACATGTCTAGTATCGACCATCATACATGTACCCTGGTTTGACAGATCATTCCCCTGGCATTAGGGGTTGTCATTATAGAGCGTACAGGGTCCAACCTTCCCTTTTTGAACTGTTATGTGTAGATGTTTATAATCTTGGAGAGATGCTGGATATTATACGCCTGAAATTCTTGGATCACGTCGAACCGGATGTGATATCTCTTTTTGTTTATGTAGAGTTTTATGCATACCCGAATGTATTCTCTTCTGGTACTTGTACTCTGTCTGACGTTTTGACGTGTTTGTGCAGATATTCATGGTTAGTGGTTCTTCCAACGCTGGCCCTTCGAAGGCTGGTCCCTCAGGCTCTAAAGCGGCTATGTGCAAGCGTAAGCACACTTCACCCAAGAAGGTGATGCGACCATCTGATCAGAATCCTTAGTGGTTCCACCCGCCAGAGAAATTCAATTTCTATGAGCGTATTCTGAAATTACTGAAGAACATGCAACGAAAAATCCTTTGTGATAAGGCTTTACCAACTCCTCCGGATGAAGGTACACAAGAAGAATGGGATGCCTGGTACGCTCCCCTGCAAGGTTTCCGTACCGATGAAGTTGTGGGGTCTGAAGAAGGGGAGGCAAGTCCGATTGCGCCCCGTTCAATCCGTCAAATGGGTCGTCCGAAGACGACCGAAAAGAGCACCAAGCAAGTCTACATGGAAAAACAGGCCAAGTCAAAATCTGACAAGATGAAGGTCGTCTGGTCTTCCGTTAAATTGGCAGTGTTGTCACTCATGATCCGCAACCCGTATACGAAGCAATACATCTGATTTCCAAAGAGTTTCCAGAGGTATCACTCTCTTCTGAGCATTGAGCCTTCAGATGTATGCCGTGCCAATTCTTTCTACAGTGTGGCTTCCTGGACTTCTATTCCTGAGACATTCCTCAACTATGCTGTATTTGAGAACGGCATGCTTCAGTCTGTCCTTGGGGAGAAGGACATGATCTTCTTGGGGCCAAACCACAATCCCCATCAACCTTTTCCAACCCATTATTTCGAGACTCTATGTCAGAGGTTCCGTCCTTTGACCAATATAGAGATTTGGCCGACAGTTGGGTTCCAGACTCGAGGACATCTGAGTCCTCATCTTGGTTACGAGGCTTGGGCCAACCGGATCATCGAGCAGCATGAAGAGACTTTGAAGCGAGTGGGTCTCTTGAGGGCCATTCAAGCGACATTAAGCTATTTTTATCGGGAGCCGTGTGTCTACAAGGGATTTTTAAATCACTGGAGTTCTATTACAAACTCCTTTCACTTGCTGTACAGGGAAATGAGCATATCGCTCTAGGATATATATCGGATAGCCGATCTTCCCATTCGCGGCAGAATTTATGACAAATGGACACCCAGTGACGATGAATTGTTGAAGAAAAAGAAGGACGTAGATGAGGGTTTCTATTCTAAAGCCTGTTACGAGCTATTTGCGGAGCTTCCGCAATTTCTGGGTTCCAAAGAGAAGGTGCCCTTTGAAGATTGGCTAATTTACTTCAGTCATGGTCTAAAGTGAGTTTCTCGACTTGAGTCGTACATCTTCATTTCGTTCTGTCCTTTTCTTTTACTGATGATTCTCTTTCTCTCTCGGCTTGGATTATATGCCCATGATGAAGGCCGCAGAGATAAGTTGACCTTGAAAGCCAAGATGAAGACAAAATTCTCGAGGCCAAACAAGTTATCCCCTACATGTGATCTAGCCGGATTCTTGGCATATTGGCTATGCTGCGTAGCCTTACTGAGCTCTAAACAAGCAGATAGCATGAGGGTTTCTTGTTTCGCTATGGCAGGGAGTCTAACCAACGGTCGTCGCTATGCGCTAACTCTGACAGTTTTATGTTCCATTTACCGAGCCTTCGGCGGTGTCATCAGCAATAAAGGTTCTGCTTCTTTCGGGATAAATTCCTCCTTCTGCGGATGGCATTATCTTTCGGGTTGGCTCAGAGTTTACTTCCCTTGGGTTTACGGTATGAAACTCAAGGATTTCATTCGGAGAGGATCGGTTCCACTGCATGCCTTTCAGAAGCGGAAGATGAATAGTGGGAACTTAACGACTATTGAGGCGAAGATTGCCCGCCATGATCACGTTGACTTCTTCCTTTTCTTGGGGACCAGCAGTAAGGATCCAGTGTTGCTCGATGATGATGAGAGTCTCGGTTCCTATGAACGTTCATTCCTGATATAATACGCCCAGGTTCATTGCCTTTGAAGGAGGGCGCTGAGTTCTGGAGAGAGCCATACTATTGAAACAGATTTACTCGTCAATTTGGTTATGATCAAGGGGTACCGAAAACCCTCAAACCAGTGATACGAGAGCAGCGAGCTTGTGCAACAGGATCGATCCGTTGGAAGTGGATGTGGCGGCAACTTTTGCTTACCAAATCGGGTTGTTCCTTCATCGTTCCTGGCACAGAGTACACTCCTGGTGCTACATATGGATGGATGAGGTGGTGGGCTCACCAATAGTCCTTAATCCAAAACAATTTGCACATAGCTAATCCTATCTTCGTCTCGCCTTCGATCATCGTTCCTGCTCTTGCTGACGACCTCGGCTATGTATCAGAGCAGTTTCATCAACTAGCCACTCCCGGTGTGAAGAAATTTCTAACTTCTCTAAACGTGATCATCGATCACAAAAAACCTGAGCATACACTAGAAGGATGGGTTGCTTATGGGCAGAGGATCACACTACGAGAGGATCAAGATTCCCCACTTCTCGGTCTATGACAGAGGCACAGAGAGAGGGTGATGATCGTGGTGATGATGATGATGATGATGGTGATGATGTTGGTGGGGGTGATGGCGGGAATGATGATAATGATGATGATGTTAGCGATGGCAATGATGGAGAGGGTGGCGGTGATATTAAGGGTGATGGAGAGGGTGATGGTGTCACAAGGGTAGATAGTGTTGCAGCTGGGACCCCGTCGACTGGTGGTCGGGGAAGCTATGATAAAAGTTCGACGAGTCGGGGGAGCCTATCCAGACGCTCTGTTCCTGGAGATAGTGATTCTGAACCATCTCCCAAGCGGTCTGGGCCTCAAGTGAAGACTGCCCATCGTGTTCTCATAGTTAATGGAGGAAAGAAGATTAAGAAAATGCGGAAGCTATACAAAGCTAAAAGATTACAGAGTTGACTCTCCAAAGCTGTCAGCAGCGTCCAGACTAATAATGCAGGTGAGGCAAGGGAGGAAGGGGAGATGAGCTCTCAAGCATATCTAAATGGAAACTACCCTATAAAGGAGGGTGACGATAATGAGCCAATATACGATAGATCTATCCTCGAAGCAGATACAAAAGCTATCCTCATGGATCTTGATGGTGGGGTGTAAGCTGAAGATCCTCTTCTTTCTAACTTTGCTGAGACTGAGGCTGCAGCCAACCCTAGCCCTATTCTTGAGACAGGGCCTGCTACTATTACGGAATGGGCAGTACCTCCCTCTCAAGAGATTGTGCCCTCTGATATTGCTAGTGTGCCTGAGCTTGTCATGGAGGCATCCCCTGTTGATGAACCAGTTCAAGTTGCCACTGCCCCTAAGATCATTGTACTTTCTTCTCCTGAATTTTCTGAACCAGTAGTAGAAATTGTAACTGAATGTACCCCAACATCATCACCGCCCGTTGCTTCAACTAGTGCACCGGTCGACGATGTTCCTATAGCTACTGGTATATTGCTTGTCTTTACTATTTTGTCTACTTTCTTTCTTTTGTGGTTTCCATATGTTAATGCCTGTCTTTGTTCTATTAGTGACTGCTCCTGCTAGCACTTCTGTGCTTGTCATCTTGCCTGAGGCGGTCATTTCTTTGCTCCAAGGGATGCCAATCATTAAGGCTAGGGTTCTGAAGACACTTCTATCATCCATTATCGAAGCCCTGAGGAATGTGGAGGAAGAACGATTGCTTGACGAAGGGGTGAAGGCTTTGGGGGTTCACGCTAAGTGGCTTGGCGTAGATGCCTCTGTATTAAGTCAATATGTGGCTTCGTTCAAAGTAGAGGTTGCACGGGTCAAGGAAGTCAAGCAACTTAGACCCGATCCTTCTGTCGATACCAAGCGTGATGAGCTGCAGACCCTTCTTCCCTGCTTTGAGTCAAGGAGAGCATAAATGGTGATAACTAATGCAGACTGGTAGAAGACTAGCACTGAATGTCAAGAAGTTGTGACCTGCATTGCAATGCTAGATGAAGAGATCAACCGTCTCCAAGCCGAACGTTCATTGATCCACTTCTAGGTGATATGACTTGACAGTCAGGAGTCCCGTTTGCAAGCGATAGCCGAGCAACAAAAGCTAAATGTGATGCTATGGAGGCTCAAGTAATGGCGTTGCAGCAATCACTCCGGGATGTCTCAGATCCTGTCCAAGTCTTGGCTAAGGCAAAGAGAACACAGAAGACTGCTCAGGAGTCAGCAATAGAGTTATTTGAGCAATTTCTTAAAAATTTAAATGTGTAATTTTGTGTAAGAATTTCTATGTTATATGTTCAAGACTTTTTGTAGTAATGAAATATATAGCATGTGTATTATTTCTAGTGTGTTTTGACTTGTGTCATTATACCTTTATCTAGAGAATTAATACGGAAAAATAACAGATTGCAAGTAGGAAATCGTCCCCCTGTCAGGACTAAACCTGCACCCATCGAGATCGAATTTTGAGTAAGTCTCAACTTCGGGTTCATTCTTCTGTCTTGAATTTAACAGTCTTGGAAAGAAAATGTCGTATCCTTGGTACGTTTCAGGTTCTAATAACTTTTCTGACACTTGCGTGCATACATACAGAATGAATGATTAGTATATAACATTGCAAATATTCATCATCGTACGGTTTCATATCTTGTTTATTACACTTTCCCTCTAATGAGTTGTTTACAAATTACGATGATAAGCAAGTGTTAAGTGTAATATCTTTTCAGAAATCGGTCATTCATTAAGGTGTTAATGCCTTGTCCTTTGCAATCTATCACCCGGTAGGCTCCGTTAGAATATACCTCATCGATGATGCAGACAGGATCCCATTTTGGATCGAACTTGCTCTTCGGGCCTTAGGCCAGTGTTGGATGTTTCATCATTAATACCAAATCACCCTTTTTAAACGATCTACCACGAACTCGTTTCATCATTAATACACAGCTGAGATTTGCTTTTGATACATTTCGAGCCTTTGTTGAGCAGCGAGTCTCTTTTCATCTAAAGCATTGAGTTCCGCCATTCTGATCTTGGCATTATGTTCGGTTATCAGGGAGTGTTGGAGTGCGACCCGTAGTGACTCAACCTGTATTTTCATCAGGATTACGGCCTCTGTACCGTATACTAGGGCTGAAAGTCGGGCAACTTCAACCCGACCGACCCGACATTGGGTAGGGTTCGGGCAGGGTTGTTCGGGTTCAGGATTAGGATCGGGCTAAAAAACACTAACCCGATGAAGTTCGGATCGGGTTCGGTTTAAGGCTTCGGGTTGCCCAACCCAACCCGAACCTGATTTATACATATGTTACTCATAAATTATAATTTATTATAATTTAGTTGTGGTCCACTAGAGATTTAGATATGCTTAATTTTTAGGATAACGTTATTAAATGATATGAAAAAATAGATGAGCGGTGTGGATATGAAATACATTCATCAAGATGGACCCACCAATGGCTACACTAAATCTAGATCCACTTAATTTTTTGACAAGGAATTCACGTCCAGTGTAACTCTCCCCACCGATTCAGCTTCCAGAAGAAAATCGAATTGCGTACAACGCTCTTATTGTACTGAGTAAATTATGTTGGGCCGACCATGAATATATGTGGCCTATCCACATCGTCCATCTATTTTTCTAGCTCATTTTAGCGATTGATCTTAAAATTGAAATATATTCAAAGCTCAAGTGGACTATGCCACAGGAAATTGTGGGAATAATGATTTCTACCTTTGAAACCTTTTTAGGCCCCACAGTGATGTTTCTTTGTCATCCAACCTGTTTATAAGATCACATATACATAGATGAATGGAATACACAAATATCAGCTTGATCCAAAGATTATGTAGCCCCCAAGAATTTTTCAATGGGTCGGATACATTCATTTTACACTTTTTTGTGGTGTGGTCCATTCGAGATTTCACTATGCTTAATTTTTTGGCTCTGGCCCTAAAATTATCTATTATGATGGATGGACAGAGTGGATAAAATACTTAAATCACAGTGGGCCCCAGAGAGTTTACTCAGTACCTTAACTCACTTAATGCGCACTCCCATTCCCTTCTAGTCTCAAACTCTCCAGAGAGCGTTGGTTGTATTTAACTACATATCAAACGATTTGCATCATTAAGTTCCGTGGGCCCACCATAATGTATGTGTTGTATCCACACCATCCATCCACTTGGAGAGATCATTTAAGAGCATGAGCTAAAGAATGAGGCAAATCCAAAGCTTAAGTAGACTCCACCATCGAAAATATTAATGGGGATTGAACTCCTACCATTAAAAACTTCTTAGTGGTCGTAATGAAAATATAAGCATGTATCAACCCGACCAACCTTGATCGAACCTGCTTGGGTTGGGCTTGGGTTGAGAATTCCTAACCCAAGGTTGGGTTGGGTTGGGTTAAGGTTGAGCACCAACCCGCCAGAATTTCAGCCCTACCGTATACTAGCGAGTAGGGTGTAGCTTAAGTGGCTGTACGGTGTGTAGTCGGATATACCCATAGTGCTTCGGGCATTCGTTTGTCCTAGTCCTTCTTATTCTCCACCATTGTCTTCTTCAGAATCTTCACGATAGTCTTATTGAATGCCTCAGCTAGTCCATTCTCAGGAGGATAATAAGGCGTTGAATAGCAATGCTTGATCTTGAACTTCACGCATAACTTATCGATAGTAGCATTCTTGAAGGGCGTTCCATTGTCTATGGTAATCCTCTCGGGGATACCATGTCGGTATAGTATGGTATGACGAATGAAACCTTCAACATGTCAGGCTTTCACATTTCTCAAGGCGACTGCTTCAGCCCATCTGGAGAAATAATCAGTCGCGACTAGAATGTACCGATGCCCTTAGGAAGAGGGTGGACTAATCGGCCCGATTACATCCATGCCCTAGGCTGCGAAAGACCAGGACATTACTGATTGATGCAATTCTTCTGGTGGTGAATGTATGATATCCTCGTGGATTTGACACTGGTGATATTTCTTGACGTATTCTATCGCATCTTTCGTCATTGCGGGCCAGTAGTAACCCATGTATCGCACACGATGATGTAAGTTCTTGCCTACCTGGTGAGCACTGCATTCTCCTCCGTGAGCTTCTTTCAATGTAGCGTGCGCTTCGTCTTGGCTCAAACATCGCAGTAATACCCCTTTGTATGACCATCTGTAAAGTACGTCATTTTGAAGTATAAATGAACTGGCGTGTCTTCTAACTTGTGTGCGCAACTTGGGATCTTCTAGCAAGAATCCATATTTCAGGTAGTCAACAAATGGCATTTTCCAATCATCTTCCTCCGTAATTTCAAAGCAACCGATGGGGTTAGCACTAGATTTCCCACCGTCTAATGCGATCGTCAGCAGAATTCTCCTTTCTTTAATCGTTACCTGAAGCGGGCTGCCCCTAGGATTAGCCAGAGCAGCGGTTAAATTGGTGAGCGCATCTGCTTGTACATTCTCCTGCCTCGGTATATGTGAGATACTGCTGTTCCGAAACTGATTAAACATTGACTGTACTTGGTGGCAATAAGGCGATAACTCAAGCTTATGAACCTTATATTCCGTTGTCAGTTGTCCGATGACAAGCCTAGAATCCCCGTAGATACGTATCTCTTTAATCTACATTTCTAGAGCCAATTGTAACCCGATAATAAGAGCCTAATATTCTGCTTCATTGTTAGTGCATGCTGGGACTATCGTGAATGAGTAGGGCAAAAGTCCCCTTGTGGACTGATGAATGTAACTCCTGCCCCTATGGCTCTGGCTACACTATCGAAATATATTTTCCAATGACGGGCTTCATTAATCGTCATAACTTGATCGTCTGGGAGGTCATATTTCATTTCCTCACCACTTGGCACAGGATGTGCGGCAAGAAAGTCTACAATTGCCTGCCCTTTGATAGCCTGAGCTGGTATGTATGTGACATCGAATTCTGACAAGAGAAGAGCCCACTTGGCCAACCGCCCAGACAACATGAGTCTGTTCATGAGAAACTTGATGGGATCCACTTTAGATATCAACGTTATCTGATGAGAGAGACAATAAGTTCTGAGTTTCTTGATAGCAAAGATCAATGCCAAGCAGATTTTTTCGATCGTTGAGTAGTTGAACTCGGCTCCTACCAGAGTGCGGCTTAAGTAATAGAGTGCGCTTTCCTTCCCTTCTTCGTTCTTTTGGGCTAAGAGGGCTCCCAGTGAGTTTTCACCGACAGCGACGTAGAGGATTAGTGGCTCTCCTTTGATAGGTGTTGTAAGGACTGGAGATTTTTTGAGCAGATCCTTCAGAGAGTCGAACGCTTTCTGACAAGAATCGTCCCACTCAAACTTAATGCCTTTCTTGTTGAGGTGCGAAAATGGCTGACAACGACCAGATAAATTTGAGATGAATCTTCTTAAGTAAGCGACCTGGCGTTGGAAGCTTTTCAGCTCTTTGAGATTCTTCGGAGGTGGCATCTCCCTGATTGCCTTAATCTTCGTCGGGTCGATCTCTATGCCTCGGTGCCTGATGACAAATCCCAAGAACTTGCCAGAGGAAACCCCGAACGCGCATTTCAACAGGTTCATACAGAGGCTTTTCTTTCTTAATCTTTGAAACACTTGCCGTAGATGTTCCTTATGCTGCTCACGCCCGGCCGACCTCACTACCAGGTTGTCCACGTAGCATTCGACATGCTTATGCATTATGTCTTGGAAGATTACTTGCATTGCGAGCTGATATGTTGCGCCCGCGTCCTTCAACCTGAAGGGCATCACACGGTAACAATGTATGCCCAACGTTATATGGAAAGCTATCAATTCTTCATCTTCTGGGGCCATGCGGATCTGATTGTACCCTAAGTAACCATCTATGAAGGACATCACTGAGTATCCATTCGTGCTGACAATCAGTAGTTCTGGGATAGGCAGTGGGAAATCATCTTTAGGGCATGCTTCGTTGAGGTTCTGAAAGTCTACGCAGACTTAGATCTGACCGCTCTTCTTCTTGACTGACACAATATTTGAAATCCATCGTGGGTATTTAACTTCTCAGATGAACCTGGCTTGGATTAACTTCTTCGATCTTAGGCATTATATCTTGATGGAACCGTCGCTGAGGCTACTTAATCGCCTTTTTCCCTTTCATGATGCCCAGCTTATGCATTACAATTGTTGGACGAGTCCTGACATTTCTGAGTATGTTCAGGAAAATACATCTTTGTTCTCCTTCAACGGCTGGATGTACTTCTCCCTTTCTTTTTTTCGGGACATTCCTACTCAAGTAAGTATTTTTAGGCTCTTCCGGGGTTCCCAGATTTATTTTTTTGAGCTCATTTATTGTGGGCTATCCCCCATCCTCTATCTGTGTGGGCGCGGCACTGGCTTGGATGATATCGACTACCTCCTGCTGCTGTATTTCTTCAATGGGACTGATTGTCACCATGTTCACATGTCTAGTCTTCATCTTTGCCCTTAGTCCTTCTTTGCTTTAGTAAGCTTTGGTGTTCTCTTCGAACGGGGCTAACATTCTTTTACTCGGGGCTGATTTTAAATAATAGAATCCCATGTTCTTCATGATATTGCGGCTGGCTTCACTGTATCTTTCTTCTTCTATCAGTTGAGGTAGATTGGATGATTTCTCGGCTTCATCCCCAGACTGCATAGGTTAGTTTGGCACGTAATAAAATTTGATTTCTTTCTTTACATTGGCGCTTGGTGGTACCAAGAACTGGCTAGGAGCTTTTGGAAAAGGCTTGACTCTTTCTATTTTTTGCACCTGCATATTGAAGCTGGATTTGAGCACACACATGTGCTTATCCAATATCAACTTTAAGACGGATTACCCTGGCTGTCATAAGTGTCTCGGAGCTACATAAAATTTCTTGGTAATTTGTTGAGGTTGCTCTTCTGAATAACCCGTGGTTTCTTTCTGAGTAATAAGTCAAGGCTTGCCTTTCTGTTCAAACTTGTTGACTTGAGGTTTTGCCCCTTGCCCTTTTTGCATTACAGCGGGCTTCTTCACGACCTCTCTTTTTTCAACCAAGTCATAGTACTGAGCATCAGCTAGGAACAATTCAGCTACCATATACGGCTTCAGGTCTGCTGCTACTCTGTACTGAACTCCCTCTCTGTTGTACTTGAAGCACTGATGATAGGTTGAGGGAATGATGCAGTTCTGATGGAGCCATGGTCTTCCTAGTACGTTGTTATCGCGTCAATTACTTGACACGTTACCTTCGTCTTTAGCTCTTCAGCTTCCAGCATTGCGGTGATTGACCCCAGAGTACGCTGGCTGTCTTGATTAAACCCTTGAATGATCATGGTGCTGGGACACAGGGCCCACGATCTGTAACCTAACCTTTGTATTGTTTTCAATGGCATGATATTTACTGCGGATCCATCGTCAAGCATACATCGCTTAACTTTTATGTCTCTAATCGTCCCTATAACCATCAACGAACGATTGTGGTCTATCACTTCGACTATGCGATCTTCCTCGAAAAATGTGATTGCAAAGGAGTGATCTATCTGCATTACTTGCTGAAATGGTACATGCCCTTCCCAGAACTTATCTAGATTGTTCATTTCTGCTTCGATCTCTATCATCATCACTTTTCTGACTTCACTATCTAGCAAAGCATTGATCAACATTTTTCTATATGCCTTTGAGAGACATAAGGCGTCGTATATGCTCAGGCGAGCTGGGACCTTTCGCAGATGTGATACTACATCATATACTACTAGTGCTGTCCCTTGTCTCGGACCTGGCTGACTGGATGCGGCTTCGACAACCTTTTTCTTTCAACTTCTACCCGTGGGGCCTTGTCGAAGGTCTATTCGAATTTTCATCTTCTTGCATCGGGTCAAATGGTTCTGGTGGAGCATGTTCTGGCATCTGTTTTCCGAATCGGAGGGTAACGGCATCGACTTCATCCTCACCTGCCTGTGATGTCTCTCCCACTAACGGCTATTCTGTGAATGATACCATCGCGTAGTGTACCCAAGCCTCGATAAGTCGGCTCTTCCTTTGGCCTGTTCTTTCCTCTCTTCTCATCCCTTTCTTCTTCTTGCAGTTGAGGAGTCTTCGTCTATTCTCGAGCTTCTTTCTACTGCTGACCAAAGTCCACTGTTCTTCGGTTCAGGGAACAGGATGCGAAAACGAACGTTTTCTTCTGAGGGAAGTGCTGAAACTACCCCAGAGGTCTCTTTCCTGGTTGTTTTTGGTGATTTCATACTGTCACCCCTTGATTGATCAACCCTTGTATTCTTCCTTTTAGACTGAAATAGTCTTCTGTCTTGTGGCTCAGATATCGATGGTATTTACAATACTGGGGATCATTCACTCTCCTAACTTCTTGTGGACAATCTGGTTCTGGCAAGCGGAGTATACCCTCTTCCACTAGCTGTTCCATGATAGGAACCAGATCGGCCATATCGAATGTGTACGGACCATTTGCCCTTTCTCTTTCGGCTATCGTTATTCCTCGTTCGTTATTCCTCGGAAAATGTAAGGTCTCTTGCCTTTGTCTTGAGTAGGCACTGCTTTCATATCTGTCTTGGATTCTATGATCGGGCGCTTTCGATCTCTTAAGTCTTTGCCCCTATTTACATTATGTGTTTCTGCAATTCTTCCTCCTTCTCTTCTTTGCCTTTCGGGCCTGAAATTCACCCGTGCTGCGGCTTCTTCCACCAAATGTGCTTTAGTAGCTAGTTCCCGGAAAGAGTGAAAACTATTATCAGATAATCCATATGATATCATTGGGTCTAGGGCTCGTATACACATCTTCATTTGTTCCTTTTCACTAGGTAGCCCTTGACATTGAGCCGCTATCGTCCCCCATCGGTCCATGAATTTCTCCACAGGTTCGCCTTGTCTCTGTCTGATCAAGGCCAAATCTATCACAGACGTCTCTCTTTCCATAGTGAAGAATTTCAAGATGAAGCTGTCTCGCATCTGTTCCCATGATCTCACTGATCCAGCTGGCAGTGACATATACCATTGAAAGGCTTTCCCTGTCAGTGTTGACTCGAATAATTGCATACAGTACTGTGGTACGGTCGACCAATTCCCTAATGCCGTAAGGAAATGAGTGATATGCTCCTCTGGTGATCCTCTCCCATAAAATTTTCTGAAGTCCGGACATCTGAAGTTAATCGGGAACGGTATTTCTTATATCTCCAGCGGATACGGAACTTGGTATTTGTAGCTGGTTCCTTTTTCTTTCTCTTTCTCTTGCCGCATGAGACTTGTGATCGTTTGCGATAATTCTTCTCTTGACATCTGCGTAGTCGGGAAGGGCATTCGCTCTGCTGAAACTCTCCTGGTCTCAGTGAACAATTCGGTGTCGGCTGGTCCTTTTGCTATCCCTTGGGACTCTTCAGCCGACTAGCGCGTAGGTGGTACGACACTTCTGGTAGTGTTCTGAGCTATCAAAGTGGTCAATGCTTCTTAAATAATCCTCATTCGCTCATTCGTTTCGCGATTAGCCTGAACTAATCTGTCGATCTGATCTTGGACTGTGGGTAATTCCTCTGCTTCATACGGTCCTTCTCCTTCCTCTGCTACTTGAACAATTGCGATCTGCACTGGTCGTACTTTCTGAACCGGCCTGTCTTGGTTCGAGGACTATCGTGGGCTTGGAGTTCTTCACGCGTGCGGTCTCGATCGACTTACGTGTGACGCGGGTAGCCCTGGGCAATGGCGTAAACTGCTCGGTTGTCATTATAGGCACTGGGGACTTGGTTGATGTGACCTGACTGCTGATAGGGGTCTTCTGCCCCTGTTTTGGCTGCCATTGTCTCCTGATTACGGGGCGAGATCTTGTAACATTCACCCTTTTGTACGCAGCTATGATGGTTGCTTTCTTCTGCTCTTTCTTCTGTCGGCGCGTTTCAACCAACTGCCATTTTGAGTTGAAAATAGTTGTCGTGGTTACAACGAAACGGGGGAAGCTAAAACCCTCAGCGGCAAGGAAGATACACGAACTCGTCATTGAGTATGCCATCTCTTTTGTCTGCTTTAGTATCTTACTAATTTTGTCGTAGCATAAAAATCATTAGAACGGTTCATAAATGTGGTCGAGAGTATGAACTCATCGATCGTGGTGCATAAACTGACGGAAATGAGCAAGAGGGAGACAAATACGTGTAGTTGTGGAAGTTTGTGGGTTCAAAAATCTTTAATTTAACATCTATTGCCTTAAAGATGAAGGGAAGAACGTTCCCGTTGAGAGTCGCTAGTTAGGCGCTCGAGGGGCGCCGAAACATGACGCCTTGCGGTAACTTTCCTATGTGGAGGTTCATGTTTACAAGTAATTGATCTTAGAGTGTTTCTATATTCAGATATAACCAGGGATTCTGGTATAGTTCGATCCCCAGCAGAGTCGCTAGTTTGTTAGAACTAGAAAATGCTCAATGTAATTTTCTTGTGTAATATTGTTCTGGGGTTCTGAACAATGAAAACATTCATAGACAATTACAAGCATTCACAAAAGTACACAAGAGAAGAGATATCGCAAAATGAATTTTATTCCAGAGATTCTGAGATCTTGTACAATCCAGGCCATGGTTTAGCACGAGCCCTTAATTACATTGAACGATCGATGACCCTTGATTAAAAGGCAGAAGACTAGTCAGCAGGGATTATGGTCTTTGAGTTCGTGGTCGTAGAGACCTGTAGTTCATGGTCGAAGAGACCTGTGTATGTTTTGCTTTGTTATAGACTGATCCATCTTTGTACAAGTAGGATGTCTATGTCCCATGTTTTGATCGGAGATTCGGATTGAGACCGTCAGGGTTTTTAACCAAGGGGTGCGACTCTGGGCCTGCGCCCGTCATTTTTTACGAGTGACCGCGGGAAGACTGATCTACAATTGTATGTACCTGAACAGCCCAACCGGCGAATGCCATTTGGATGGGTAGGGCATCGACCGTTCTCGAGGTGTCAATCTTTAACAAGTTTCATGTAATATTTTAGAACTCTCTTAATATGGTTTATTGTGTTAACCATAGTCCTATGTGCTTAGTCTAAACCTTAATCCGGGTCATATTATGATAGTATATGCAAGGATGATACATTGGTATTGTCACGCCCCAAAATTCGGGTACCCGAATAGGGTTATTCAGGACCCGAATCCCGAGCTCGTGAGTTTTAATAGATCGATAATAATTGCTATCAACATAATTTCATCAAGATTCACTAGATATTCAGAGCAATCTAAAATGAAAATACTACTAAAATAATTTTCCTGAATGTAATATTCGCTCGCTTTACTCTCTTAATAGTTTTATTACATTGGGATTTGAAACACAAACTAAACTATATCTAAATTTAAATTCGAATTAAATTTAAATTGCTGAAAAGGAAAAATTAGTAGTAGAGGCCCGCTTGCTCGTAATATTTCAGCTCTGCACCTGTGGATGATTGTAATTGTATGAGCATAATAGTCCAGTGGGATCATTTCTTATCCAAATTTTGAAATATGCAGATTATATAAGAATTGATAAATAAAATAGATAATTGAATTATGATACAAAGAACAAAGGAATATGCAGTACTGAAATTGGAAATATGCCATGCATGTCATACATTTCATGATTTTTTTTATAAACAATCAATTAAATATAAATCATCTCTTACAACACCGTACCCAAGTAGATGGTCACGTTGCATTAACGCCCACGCACTGGTACCTAGAGGTGAGGGACCCATTCATACGTTAGCTGGTCAGACTACTGCTCCAATTGTACATCTAACGTATGTCCGCGCACACAATTGTACTCATACGCCGTACACAAAGGAGACTCCAAAAGATCCAATGGGTTCTAGGGTCTTTCACCCAAGGGTCACGATCGCCCTACTTGCTTGCTTTAGGGTCTTCCACCCAAGGGACACAATCGCCCTACTTACTGGCTTTAGGGACTCTCACCCAAGGGACACAATCGCCCTACTTGCTTAACCTTTCGATCTTTATTATTCTTTTTTTTTTCCACAATTTAATAACTAATAGAGATGCATGTCATATCATGAATAATTTAAAATAAAATAACTTAATAAATTGGATTTTCATACAAGGTTGCATAATTAACAAATATTATTAAAGTTAGAGAAATATATAAATAATTTATATAATTTATTATTATTATTATTATTTAATTTCCTAAATTTTAAAACAGAATAGGAAAATATAATTTTATAATAATTAGGGATTAGAAATGAATAAATAAATAAAATAACGCTAAAATTACAAGTTTTACATTATAGTCCAGGAGTTTTTGAAACGAGTACAAAATAGTGCCTGTAATTTCTGAAAATTACATAGAAGTCCCTAAAAATGTAGAAAATTACAAAATAGTCCATGAAGTACGAATTTTATAAAATAAACATGTAATAACTAAATTTTTTTTTAAGAATTAAGTAAAAGATGAATAAAAATTTCAATTCAATTAAATATAAAAAAAATTTAAATTAATTTTTAATTTAATTTCATAAATAAAATCATAGAAAGTGAATCTTTCTAGATCATGTTTGATAAACAAAATTAAAATATTAAATATTTTATATTAGACTTTAGATTAATTTAATTAGTTAATAAACAATTACTATTATTTTAATTTATTCAAAATAAGAATTTTAACAATAATTAAATCAACATAAATAATAAATAAATATCTAAGCAGAAAATACACAATTCTAATAATCTGAAAATTTACGCAGGGATAAAATCATCTACCTTGCAAAAGCTTTAGGAAGCTTCTTCCTCTTTTTTTTCATTCTTTTTTTCTTTTATAAGTATTCTTCTTTTTTTTTTTTTCTATTCTCACGCTCTCTCCTTCATGCCCATACCCTGGGCCCTATTTATAAGAGGGAGGTCCCACCGTAGGCAAAACACATGCTTAAAAGAATTAAATAAATAAAACTTACTTCTTTAATGCACCTTTAACACATCTTCTCTCGTAACCAACACACACTCAAAACCTCACGTGCGTGTATAAAGCGAGGTTGTGGTGCATGGTGGTACGGTGCATGGTGCTCATATGGGGGCAACGTGTACATGGATGTGCATGCGATCATGGATGACGATGGACGGTTGATCAGTGAGTGGATTGATGGTCGAATAGATGGATGAATTTAGGTGGCAAATGGATTTTGATGCAAGTTGGAGATAGCTTGTTGTATGAATCTAACGGTTTCCTGTTGTTGGTCTAAGTTAATAAACGAGTGGTCGGTTGATCTTGTAATTTGGATATTTTGTAGTATTTGAGCTGTTAAGTATAATAGACGATCTAGATCACTGACCCTCTGATCATAACCACGTGCTTTTTTTTTGTTTTTTACAATCTCGTACTCACGTAAAACTAATTTTACTAATTAATAATATTTAAAACATGTCATTAATTCTTAACATGTTGGAACTTAAATCGTTATGCAACACATGTTTAAGACGTGCTGCATGATGAGTTATATCGTACATGGATGGATGGTCAAGTGGATTGACGGATAAGATTGTAGTGATCAGGTAGAGATGAAATGGATGGATGAATGAATGATCACATACTTGATCATGTGTGTAGCATATGATCAAGTGGGAGAAATGAGCGAGTGAACAGTTAGATGGTCACACGGTGTACTAAAAATTGGGTTATTACAGGTATGATTCTGGGCACTAACAGCCTCTTTTCGAGAAATTTCTCCGTTCATCACGTTGGATCGGATCAAACTCTGAAGGCTTATATTCTGCTCATTAGGTATCCCGAACGGACTATTTGACTGTTTCATTGCGTCTGAAACGCTCGAAATACCTAAAATAAGTCAAAACGGGGCCCGAAAACATCACAAAATGAAGGTTTAGGGGTGTTGAAATTGACGTTTAGAGTGTTGATTTTTCTGATCCGCTGGCCTGATTTCCTGATGCGCTGGGGCCGGTGTGTCGAAAAAATAACTTTGTTAAAATGCACGTTTTTGTGATCCGCTAGTCTTATTTTTCTAATGCACTGGGGACAGTGCATCAAAAAATGACTTGTTTCGGAAATGGTTGATTTTCAGAATGTGCTGGGCCTATTTTTTTGATGCACTAGAGCCAGTGCGTCGAAAAATGACTTGTTTTATAAATGACTGATTTTCCTAATGCGCTGGGGCCAGTGCGTCGATAAAATAAGCCAAATTTGACTCGGGGTATTTTTGTGATGTGCCACTGTATTTGTATAATTTTAAGATTATTTCTTCGTCGGACCTGTGGTGGTCGGAAATGGGATTTCTGGTGAAGGGTTTCGATGGTCGAAAAAGAATTTCGGTGATCGAAAAAGGATTGCGGTGGTTGGAAAAGGGGTTCCGGTAAGGGATTCTGGAGATCTCTCAAATACCCAATGGACAAAGCTCTCTCTCTCTCTCTCTCTCTCTCTCTCTCTCTCTCTCTCTCTAGATCCGTCCAAATGAACAGTAAGGGATGTATATTTATACCCGAAAATATTGAAAGTTGGCCAATAGGAAGCCGCCACATGTAGCCGTCGAGAAAATAGGTCGGCGCGTCGAGAAAATAGGTCGGCGCATTCTGAAATCACTTAGTTTAAATAGTTGATTTTTAGGATGCACTGGCTGTCAGTGCGTCTTGAAATTCATTGAAAATCCCTGATTTATTAAATGCGCTGACAATCAATGCGTCATGAAATTCCCGAAAATTACTGATTTATTGGATGCGCTGAGTGTCAGTGCGTCCTGAAATTCATTACTAAAAACTGTCTGAATTTCTCAATGCGCTGGTGAATTTAATGATGCGCTGAGAGTTAGTGCATCCTGAAATTCATTTCTAAAAATGACTGAATTTTATGATGTGTTGACTATGAATTTAGTGATGCGCTGACAGACTTCTATTTTGGCTATTTGTGATAATCTTGTCAAATGATGGGTTTATGTAGCCCGCTTAGTGATTAATGTTGATGCACTAGCCATATTTATTCATGATTGTACTTACCTCCCAAATTTAGAAGGTTTTGATCACAATGGATGGTGGGGCCCACCCCTTAGGGCTGAAAGTTGGGCGGGTTCAACCCGACCGACCCGTGACCGACCCGACATTTGGTTGGGCTTGGGCAAGAAGTATCGAACCCGATCTCGAGCTTGGGTTATGAAAACATCAACCCAATGAAGTTTGGGTCGGGCTTGGGTTGAGGTCTCGGGTTGCCCGACCCAACCCAAACCCGATCTATATACAAGTTACTTATACTTTTATTATACTTTAGTAAAGTAAACTTGTAATGTTTACTTGTATTTTAACTTATTTGTTTAGGAAAAGTGAAGTTCTTTACATAAATAAATACCTATGTTATAGGCAAAATGGTGGAGATAAGATTTCACGTGGAAATGACCATTCGACTCTCGAGATCATCTGATCGAGAGTCGAATATTGGACAAGTGCAGGACGCCCATTCGACTCTCGAGATCATCTGATCGAGAGTCGAATATTTGACAAGTGCAGGACGCCCATTCGACTCTCGAGATCATCTGATCGAGAGTCGAATATTGGACAAGTGCAGGACGCCCATTCGACTCTCGAGATCATCTGATCGAGAGTCGAATATTTGACAAGTGCAGGACGCCCATTCGACTCTCGAGATCATCTGATCGAGAGTCGAATATTGGACAATTGCAGGACGCCCATTCGACCTTCGAGATCATCTGATCAGGAGTCATGGATGGTCAAATACGGAAAACTAGATTCGCGAGCAGACCTTCTCGCAAGTCGTTGAAAGATATTACACCCAAAATATGTACTTGGACTCGCGACCACATTTTAATCTGCAAGCAGCTTTACTACGGGCGTCTCCTTCCTTTTCGGAGGTCCTGACTCCCGGCTACGGGCGTCTCCTTCCTTTTCGGAGGTCATGACTCCTAGCTACGGCTTCCGTCCGGATCCAGCCGGATTTCAAGGGATTGCCATCTAGGGGCGTGATTGTTGGAATAAATCATTGGGTTGGATCTGACTAAAAAGATAGGATCTTATCCCACGAAATCAGAGGATTCTCAGTATCGTACGCGACATCAACGGGATTTCAACATCTTACGTAACAGACTGGATTGTTTGTTATCTATATAAGGGGACGGCTCCATTGAAGAGAAGGTACGTACTCATCATTCAATCTTGGTCCCGTTTGGCTTGGCTTCTCTTCTGTGGCCTAACTTAAGCGTCGGAGGGCTAACGGCTGGTCCCCAGCCACCCTTTTTCGCTGTAATAATTAATAAAGCCATAGGTACCAAAAATAAGGCGTGTATTGAAACATAATAGACTAATGTAATAACGAAAATATTAGCATGTATCAACCCGATCAACCCGACCGAGCCCGCTTGGGTTGGGCTTGGGTTGAGAATTCCCAACCCAAGGTTGGGTTGGGTTGGGTTGGGTTAGGGTTGAGGTATAGGAACCTTGGGTTGGGTTAGGGTTCAGCACCAACCCGACCCGACCCAACCCACTCGACTTTCAGCCCTACGGCACCCCTGGGTCAACTTTCCATTTTTAGTAAAAAATGATGTGTATTGGGTTTCTGTTTGAATTTCCTGATGCACTGCCTTTAAATTCAGTGACATGATGGATTGCATACTTATCATCCTTGTTTTGAGGATCCTGACTTTTGGGACCCCAACACATAATATCACTCGAAATCTCGAGACTTGAGGTTATACTCGAATCTTGAAATTCAGGGCGTTACATGCCCCATTAATGGACAATCGCCACCTTCTTCTAAATTATGGTCCATCTGAGATTTGGATCCGCTTAATTTTTGGGCTCATGCCCTAAAATGATCTTGAAAAATAGATGGACAGTATGGGTCACACCGTCTTGCATGACGTCGGGGCCTCACCTCATCAACTAACCCAACAAGAAGCGGATTGTGTACTGAGTAAACTCTGCAGGGTCCACTGTGATTTATGTATTTCATCCACTCCATTTTAATAGATAATTTTATAGATTGAGACAAAAAATGAAGCATATAAAAATCTTAAGTGGACCACACTATAGAAAATAATGTGAATTGAACCTGTACAGTTGAAAAATTCTTAGGGGCCGCATAAGGTTAGGATCTAGCTGATACTTTGTGTTTTCCCTTCATCATGTTTGTGTGATCTTGTGAACAGGTTGGATGACAAATAAACATTGCTGCGGGCCGTAGAAAGGTTTCAACGGTGGAAATCATTATACCCACTGTTTCTTGTGGTATGGTCCACCTGAGTTTTGGATATCCTTCAATTTTGGTTTCAACCCTTTAAATGATCTGGAAAAGCGGGTGGACGGTGTAGATTAACTACATACGTTTACAGTTTGCCCAACTGAGTTTACTCAGTACGATAAGAGCGTACTGAGTAACTCAGGACGCAATCCGATTTCTCCCCAACCCCAGGTTATGAACAATGTCCATGGGTTTTCAGTTTGGAGTTTGTGCATGTGCATCACATGCTTCATTTATCCATATTCGTTCAATACAGCTTAACGTATGGACAATTTCCAAAAAATCATCCTCGTTGTAAGATCTCAACCACGTGTCTTGTTTTTATTTATTTATTTTCCAATTGAATGTGGATTTTTGTTCTCCACCGTCTGTGGAACACATTGAAAGGTTAGGATTGTCTCATCAGGACCGCATTTTCGCATGGCCCATCTAGAATGGGCCCAAATGATCAACGGTTTGGATTAAAGCCGTAGGTTTCGAGATAGTCAGGTGGGCCCAATTACATTTTGATGTATTGAAAGTATAGATAGATGGGTAATCGATCATGATTATCTACCTTGGATTACACATGACCCATAAATCAATCTGGTCAGCTGATCCTAACCGACCAAAAAAATACATGATTTGATCATTCAATTACGGGTTCTTGATATGACAACTATGGATGCAGGATCAAATGAACTTCTGGGCCATAAACAATTTAAGGTGGGATTATTGAATTTTAACGGTCAAGATTAATCAAAGAGGGTCCATGCATTCCATCATGCTATGATAGCATTTTATATTGCAATGCCAATGAAAAATACATATAAAAATTCTCTGTCTGCATATTTTTGGGCCATGCGATTCGCGTGTAGTTTGGTCATAAAAAAGCCTGGCTTTAGAAATTATAAGATCCATCTAATCTGCGACCTCATAGTTTGTCGGTCCACAGCATTCCATTCAGTGGGACCCACAGTTCGATGATCCAGACCTTTGATCTAATGGGTCCCATCATGAATTTTGTCATTGGAAGGTTTCAACCATTGGACGGTGTACCTGTTAACCTATGGTTAAGAGAAACAGTATAAACGGTCCACAATCAATAGAATCCTCTGATCTGTGACGTTGCTGGGCATCCCCACTAAAAGGTGGGGCCATCAGATTAATATTTGAGTCACCAAAGCACGGACCCACATGCATGGATGGATCCTATCCATTAATAGTTTGTATGTTTGTCGATGATCAGGACCGTAGGAAGTTACTGTTCATTGAGCACATACAAACATCATGCCCGTGACATCTGAGCCGTCAAAAAAGGTCTACCCGCACTTTTAAGTGCCAAAATCAGTCCGAACCACTCGTCAAGCGGACCACACGTCTACATTTCAACATTAAGATTCACCAGATGAACTGAATGGCCTGAGTTTCGCAACCTTTTGTACGGTTCAGATGTCGTAGAAAGGAACCACGTGGCCTTCTGCTCTCCATAAAACGTAACCTTTACGTCCGCTGCGATGGATGGGAAGTCCAAACACAAAGTCTCCTAACGGACCAATGGCATTTAGGATATTTTTTGCAAAGAGAAGGGTATTTTCGTAAAATATTCACCTGCCAATGGTTGTTAGCGACCGACAGCTTGCGATTATTCGCGGAGTCGTTACTCATCGGCATAAAATCTCCTCCAAAAATATATATTTAATTTATAAAAATTGTATTTTCAGTTTCTTTCGTGTTTATGAGGGAATATTCTAACATACGCCATTGGCGCAACCCAACAGCAACCTACATTAATTTAAATATATAAAAAAATACCTGTGATTAAACGGCTCAACGGCACGGCAGCTGTTGAGAGCTGCCCGGAAGAAGGTGGGCAGTCCATCTATCGTTCCAGCTGGTCAGGTCAGGAGAACGAGCGGTGGATACGACAAGGAGAGTTTGGAAACATTGCCCCCGAATCTTCCCCTTAATAACGAAAATGCCACTGGCACTAGACACCCGCGGGAAGCGGTAGAGGTTGTGATTCAGTGCGCTGCACCTCACGTGAGAGGTGTGAATAAGTGTGAGAGATCCGTATGTAGGACACATATGTTAGAGATCGGGACCGTTCATCTTGTAAAGGTACTTTTATATGCCTTATGTTAGAAATCAGAGCAGGATGTGAGCTACACACGTGCGTTTTTTTTCCCCATTTTTACTTTGGGCATTTTCTAACCGTCCATTGTAGTTTAACCTGCTAATTACCAGACTGAAATTATTTTGCGTGCATGGAATTTTCACAATATACGATATCTTATGAACAGACCCGATCTATGAAACGTGTTCTGTACACACAGATGTATGACACGTGTCATGCCTCTTTGCGTGAGGGACCAAGATATAATCATAAAAATGACTATATTACGTTTACATCCACCTGATTGATAGATACACCCAGCATTTCTGTTCTTGGTGAAGCAATCGTATAGGAATTCCACGTGGGACAAGACAAGACTCAGGAACCGGCATGAATTTTTTTGGATGATCGTAGCCACTGAAGTTCTGCACACTAGCATGGACGGACAAATAACCAATAACCACACTATTTGGCTCGGAGGGGACCACCTAAATCACCTAACTCTATAACTATCACAACTGTTGGCCACATCACAATGTTAGCTACCCCACAATTGGAAACAAGGCTATCTTCACCCAGTCTGCCACTTTGAGCTATGGACCTGAGTATCTATTTAGCTATTGCTGATGTGTGTAATAAATAAATATATATATATATATATATATATATATAATGAATTTTATGGGTGCCTACCCTTGATTTTTCACAGGTTTCAGTACGATGTGTGACGATTCGATGTATAACCCCATGTTAGACTAAGGGCCAAAAAATTTATATTGACCTGTGATTCAGGTAAACCATAGCAAAAGATACAATCGAGACAGACATCCATACTTGATTGTTACAATTATAAGAAATCCACTCTAGTCAATAGATGCCACACTAATATTAAGGCCTAGAGCCTAGAAATAGGCCCATCTGTAATTCATTTGGGCAAGTCAAGAGAACGGTTTAGCACGTAAGCATTGCCTTATACATTATTTCTAATCATGTGGTCCACTTGAATTATGATTGTGGCTAATTTTTTCGCCCTAAGCCTAACATGGGTTGATTCATCCAATGGTCAAGGTGGATTTCACATAAATATCATGGTAGAGCCTACCTTAGTAAGTTCTTTTCTTGCATGGGCCCATTGAACGGCTGTAAAAAATCTAACAGTGATGTACTCTAATCATAATTACGTAATTTAATGAGGTAGTTTATTGGAAGTAGACTGTTTCTTGTAAAATTTCTTTACGTAATCAAGTTGCGAAGTCGGGAAGAAGAGACTTATTTGATACACTGGCTGCACATGACGCTTGATACGCAGGCACTTATGAATGGTACACCTGTCACATACTAATTCTAGTTAGATCGACTAGCTTGTAGAACATACAATAGCTAATTTACAGGCCAAAAATCAGATTGGTCGAACGATCCCAGCCTCTAACTCCAGGATTGAATGCCCACTAAATAAAAATTTCTTAGGGGCCAGTGTAATGTTTATTCACCATCCAACCTATTGATGAAGTCACACAAACTTGGATGAATGGAAAACACAAAATAGCAGCTTGATCCAAAACTTGTACGGCCCACAAGAAATTTTTATGATGGGTATTAAATCCCTACTGTGTGATCCACTTGAGATTTGGGTCTCTCTCATTTTTGGGACCATGCCCTAAAATTATCTGAAAGAACAGATGAACGGCGTGGATATAAAAAAAACATACATCGAAGTGGGCCCCACGGTACACTAAGCTGTTACCCCTGCCTCACCTAACCCGCGCCCATTAGAAGGCTGGCAAATGATCTGAACCGTCCGTTGGGTTTTGTATGTGACCCATTGACTTGGTTTGTGTCGAGTCCATGTGTTTTAAGCTTGATTGTATGAATCGAGACATTGGCACATCGTGTCAAGTTGGGCCCCGGACTCCCCAATCGGAAAAGCATATACTATTGAGTGTGACACGTGCAATGCATGTGGAAAGAAAAGAGGCAGAGATAGTCGTAGAAGGTGGATTATTCCTGTTATGACCGTCCACCATCTTAAAAGGTGGTGACTCGTTGTCCTTACACAGGACGTCCATGTTCATCTATCCAACTCTGTAAATTGATCATATCCTTCAAATCACAGCGGTAGATGGTTGACGTCATTTCTCAATGTGATTTTTTTTGTTATGCCATATCTATGGATGGTTCATAGATTTGGTCGGTCTGGATTCCTTGAATTTTTTTTACATGTACGGTTAAACAGTCATCACCATATTAGAAAAAGGCGGTGAACTACCATTGTCTAATCCGTGGAAAGAAAGTATGGTGGGAAGGGAGACCTCTTCACCTCTTAAATTACCAGAATACCCTTCATTTGGGTGCAAAACTCTTCCCGTGCCCTACCATGCAGTCGGCTCGTGACCGTGGGGCCCGTCTCAATGTCTGTGTTGTGCATCCACGCCGTTCATCCGTTTTTCGAGATCATTTTATATGGTGGGACCAAAAATGAATTAGATCCAAATCTAAGGTGGATCACACCGTAGGAACAGTGGTGATTGACCATTAAAAACATTATCTGGGCCACAAATTTTGGTTCAAGCTGATATTTGTGATATTTGTGTTTGTGTTTTCATTTCATGCAGATATCTGTGACCTTATCAACAGGTTGGATGGAAAATAAACATTACGGTTGACCCTAGAAATTTTTTAATGGTAAGCGTTCAATGATCACTGTTTCGTATGATGTGGTCCACTTGAGATTTTGGTTTGATTCATTTTTTGGTCGGTACCATAAAATGAGCTGGAAAAATGGATGGACGGTGTGGATGTATAACATATACGTCTAGGTGGGTCTAACCGTCACGACCTGACTGAATCCACGCCCCGGCTGTTATCGATTTGAAAAACATTGACCTTGACTTCTCTCATTATCTATCTATGATGGCTCGTGAAAAACGGACGGCTTAAAAAAGAGGGATAGGGCAAAATGGTCAGATTTAAAGGGCTCCAAATATAGGGTTGGTGTGGTTGTTTAAAAAGCATCGAGAACCATTCATATCTTAAAGAGTGTACGAATTCTGTGTGCATGGATTGTCGGTGCACACCTCTACCCGTCCTATTATACAGAGAATGGTTCATCTTAGACGCTGCTTGTGTCGGTGGGGCCCACCTTGATGTATGTGTTTTATCCACACCGTCCATTGATGTTTTCAGATCATTTTAAGGCTTGAAGCAAAAAACGAGGCAGATCCAATGCTGAAGTGGACCACAACTTAGGAAGCAGTGGTGATAATGACACTCACCGTTGAAACCTTCCAAGGGCCCACCATGAGGTTTATTTTACATCCAACCTGTTCATAAGATCACATAAACCTGGATGAAGGGAAAACACAAATATCGGCTTGATCAAAATTTCTACGGCTCCACATTAGTTTTTATTGTTGAGTGTTCATTTCCCATTTGTGGTCCACTTGAGCTTTTTATTTTCCTTGATTTTGGCCTCATAGCTTAAAATGATCTGGAAAATTGTATGGACGGCATGGATAAAACATATACATCACAGTGGGTCCCATAGAGCACCTGCTAGGACTGAGACTGTACTGGCCTGACAAAATAGGCATTGGCATGACCAATGGTTTTTAATAGTGGGAATGTGGACCCATTGCTTCTTTGCGCCTGCTCTGGGCACCCACCCTCATCATGAGGGTACTACTCTTCCAAGCATGCCCAGCTGGGTGTTTATCAATGCTTCTTCATGCATACATACATAAATCCTAAAGGAGGTTAGCTAGGCTAGATCAATTTTTAATTGAGCCCATCTCAGCAGTAGAAAACTTGGCCCCAGGCCAGACCCAGGTCCATGGCACCCTAATACCTTTAGGGCCCAGTGCTAGGCTTATATGTTAGTTTAGCTCCACTTTAAAAATGAAGGTGACCCATCCTCCTCACATGAGCCACTGATGTACAACCATGCAGACAATCTAAATAGTGGGGCTAGAGCATTACTCTAAAATTTGATTGATTAAGCAATCTCAACAATCCTATTAATAACAATCAAGCAGTTGGTAAAGAATAAAATAACTAATGAGTAGTCTAAATTGCAACAGAGAAAAAAAAAAAAAAAAAAAAAAAAAATTCATAACATTTCCCTAACAAAAGTTTCCGGTTACACTTCATCGATGGCTGGATTTGCTATCTATAGGTTGTCTGATATATTGTAAAACCATGCCATTTAGATGGTTAATGTTAGAATCCATTAGCAAGTTATTTATTTATTTATTATTATTATTATTATTACATACACAGAGCATAGGTGCATGAATGAGATCTTTAGTGTCGAAACGCAAACTATCTACCACTAAACTATATATTGAGACCCAATTCATCAGCAAATAGATAAATCATGTAGATGAAGTGACTATCCATGTAATATGGTCACAGAAGGCTAAACTAAGTCAATTCATACGGTCAAGAGGGAAATGTGGTACAGACGTAACCCAAATGTGGTGGAGCCATATAGTACACATGGCAAGGTAATGAGAAAATGGTCCCCTTATATGTACAATCCTGGCATGAATGGATTTTGTCTTGAAAATTTCACTTATTGGACAATTCCAATATCTATATCACCTGTCGCTATTAAAATAATGGTATAAAACGAGAGGAGTGATGTTCAAGCCAGCGATGGGAAAAAGTAATTTCTGTGATTATCCAATAAATTTTATTTTTAAAAATAAGCCATTCATCCTAAAGTTGACAAAGGATATTCACTTACCTTATTGTTTTTTTACCAACGCTCGTACAATTATTTAATAGCATTTTCATAATTTACAGAAACTAATAACATTTTGACCTAAAATATTAATAATATATGGTATATTAAATTATATAGTGTTGATGGACATTGACATGGATGAAGAAGTTGATACAGTGACTGGCGGCTGACGCTATTGACCGACTTTGTCTTTCGTCAAAGTCAGTAAGTTTTTGTTTAAATGCTGTAAGATTTGTATCTTAATATTAGTTAATCATGTTATGAAAATTGCAATCTTTTTCTAAATTGGGTATTTATTTATTATGAAAATATAATTTTTTTTAGATATTTTTGTTAGTTTTATTAAATATTTAACTTATTTTTAAATTGTTTTGTCAGTTTGATATTTAATTACTCAAATATATGATTTATCTCTGATTTCTTTAGATAATATTTATATTTATATTTTTATTTACGTCTGAATTTGGACATTGGACATTGGACACCTTATCACCAAATCACAAAAACTAGGCATTGGATTGCTTTTAGAAAGGAAATGGCATCAAAATGTGACCTTAAAACTGTCATAATTTATTGAATTTTTTTAAATTGGAAGTACACCACACTCCACCCTAGATTCATGCATGGTCACTTCCATTCTGTACTGGTTTTGGATGTGGGCCCCACCATCCATGCAATGGGCCATGAGCAAATCTACTTGTGAAACCGTTCATCTACAGGTAGCCTTCGAACGGTTAAAGATGGGAGAAGTGGGGCCCATAATGTAGCTGTAGCAAGACAAAATCCACTGTGTCAGACATTTTGGACGGTCCAAACAGTACAACTTTTAGATTTGAGTTTGTCTCTTCAACGGTTGTGCAAGTAGACAAAATCGATCCTTCATACCTGCCCTTTAAGTTGCTAATTCATATAGGTGGCCCAACTGGCCGGGCCCACTACGATCAACGAAAGAAGAGGATCCTGACCGTAGATTGCACAGGATTAAGAAAATAACCATGACTGTATAATCACAGCCATACAATTAATAAGGCTAAACATGATCTAGACTTTCAATCCTGATGGCTCTCATCTGAATGGTTTTGATCACATGATCAAGGTGACATTGGGCCACGTGCAATCCATCACCAAGGACACTTTCAATCCAATGGTCCAAATTGACCGTAGGTGGGCCACTTTGGCCCCACATACAAATTCCCACACTGCATGAAGGGACAAACAATTTGAGCTGGAATGTATCAGGAAGCCGATTGCGTCCTGCCCCCGACTGGACAGAACATATCCAGGCAGGGGCACTGTGGGTCTCACCGTGAAGTATAGGTTTTATCCACACCGTTTATCCATTTTTCTAGATAATTTTAGGATACAATGCCAAAACTGAAGCAGATCGAAGGCTCAAGTGGACTATACAGTGGCAATTAAACGCCCACCATTAGAAACTTTTTAGAGGCCATGGAAGTTTTGGATCAAGCTGAATTTTTTATCCTTCATCCAGGTCCATGTGACCATGTGGACAGGTTGGATGGTAAATAAACATCACCATGGCTCCCAGAAAGGTTTCAACCGTGGGCGTCATTAGCACCGCTGCTTTATGTGATATGTCTACTTTAAGTTGGATATGCCTTATTTTTTGTCTCATAGTTTAAAATGATATGGATGAATGGCATGGAAAAACTCCATACATCACGGTGGGCCCACAGAACCCTTGCCAGGATTGATTTCCATCCGGGCGGTGAAAGACGCAATCTATTTCCAATGTATCACTTATGCCCTAAAACTCCACATGACCTGCTGGCCCGCGCGAAACCCATAAAAAAATAAAAAAATAAAATAAAATAGTGTTCGAGTCCAGCCTTATCATGTTGGGTTACTAATGGGTTGGCCTATTAAGACCCATTAATATAACGAGTCATATCAGTGTTTCACCCGTAAAACTCATTTAACCCATTAGTGAAGGACCCATTAGTGAAGGTACTTTGGTATTATTATCTTTAGTAAGGTGAAAAAACCCTAAGTTAATCTAAGACAACCAATAAGACACTTGTCATCTCTCTCTCAAGGAGTTTTCTCCATCTTTCTGCCCACCACCCCACATAACCACCCCCCAATATCTCTCTGTTGAATAGGGTAGCAGGTCAACCCGTACCCAACCCATAAAGGCCCGTTTATTTAATGGGTTAAATTGATTAGATTACTGGTAACCCATTAAATTAATGAATGAATTTGGATTTTTAGATTTTGACTTGTTAGTTAATAAGTTGGGCTTAGGTGAACAAATTTTTTACATAAAATGGACACAAACCAGCATGAACTTGATCCAACACAACCCGTTGCTAGCCTAGTACTGTCGCTACTTGTGCATTGATATCGCAGGGTCGATCCGTTCCCACTCACTTGCTCTGCGTCATAAATGTCCCCCGAGACGAAAGGGACGCAGTTTGGCTAGTGACCGTGCCACTAGCCCAGTGGCTAGTGGTCGGTGCTATGTAGGTACCGTCATGATGTATATATTTTATCCATTCTGTCCATCCATTTTTCCAGATCATTTTAGGGCATGAAACCAAAATTGAGGAAGATCTAAATCTCAGGTGGACCATACCACAGAAAAACAGTAGAGATTGAATGTCCACCGTTAAAAATATCCTAGGGCTACACTGTAATATTTATTTGACATCCAACCTGTTGATTAGGTCATACAGATCTGGATGAAGGGTAAAACCAAATAACAGATTGATACAAAACTTTCATGGCCCCAAGAAGTTTTTAATGGTGGGCGCTCAATCACCACTGTTCTGTGAGGTGGTCCACTTGATATTTGGATCTACCTCATTTTTTGTCTCATCCCATAAAATAATATGGAAATATGGATGGACGGCGTGTATGAAACACATACATCATGGTGAGGCCCACAGAGCACCGACCACTAACCAATGGCTAGTGGCAGGGTCACTAGCCAATCCGCGTCCAGACGGAAGTAAGGGAGAGGCTTCACATGCATCGAGTTGGACAACAAAGTTACTGTCAAGCTAGAAGACGATTGCCAATGTCTTACGTTCGTATGACATCTAACCCGTCCAAGAAGCTGGAAACACCGTATAATAATCACGTAGAATAAAATTCAGGCCAATCCATTCATCATACATGCCACACTGAAACATCGGATCAGATCCATGTATTTATATTATCTTCAAATGATCATTAAATTAGCTTGATTCTTTCGTAATTTATCATTCTTAGTAAGAAAGATAGTTCGGACGGTTTGGATTTTCTACAAACGTGAAATGTGGACACTTATGCATCGTTGGGAGACTAAGTCGTCTCCAACTAGTAGCATGTGAGAACTTGAGAAACGACAGCAGCCCTAGGGTGAGGGCATCTTAGTTTTTGTTTGCACGCCTTCGATCCAGCGAGGCGGGTGAATCCCTGACCGTGAGGCCATCTTGATATGTGTGTATTAGATCCATGCCGTCCATCCGTTTTTACAGATTATTTTAGGAAATGGTTAAAAAATGAACTAGATCCAAATCTCAGGTGGACCACAACATAGGAAATAGTGGTGATTGAATGCCTACCATTAAAAAATATTTAGGGGGCACCGGAATGTTTATTTGCCATCCAACCTGTTGACAAAGTTATAAAAGAAGGGCATAATACAAATATAAGCTTGATCCAATTACTTTTGTCAGTCCTAGGAACATAATATTGCAATACACCCGGATCCATAGCTCAAGTGGTAGACTCAGTAAAGATAGTCTCGTTTCAGCACCGACTTCATGTATCGATTCCTAAAGGGGCGGCTAACATTGCAATCTGACTGACAGACTGGGTGGGTGCACCAACAATGAGGTGTGTGTACTTAACCCAAAAAAAAAATAGCAACCACCAGTGTCTCCTGCGATGTAGGTTCACATGAGATTTGGGTTTTTTTTTGGCTCATGCCATCCAGAGAAACGGATGGACTGCGTGGATGTACAAAACATACATCAATGTGGGCCCCACATTAAGGGATCCACCCATCTCGCCGGATCCGAACCACGTGGAGCAATTTCTCACTTCTGGCAGGGAAACGGGGTGGTCCCACAGCTCCCTATGTTACTTCTGGAAATGAAAGTACACTGGAAATAACTCCTTAGTACATCTTTACCCTGTTTGAAACTTTTACTCTCAAAACCAATCCAAAAGTAGTTTAAACTTATGGGCCCCACCGTGATATATATTATATATCCGTTCGGTCCAGTAGTTTTAATTGACTATTTTGAGACATGAGCCAAAAAATAAGGCAGATCCAACATTAAGTGGCCCACACCATAAGAAACATTGGCAGGAAAAAGTTTTTAACTATTAGTGTCGGATTCCCTTTTTCCTTAGGTGTGGTACACGAAAGCTTTGGATTTAACTCAGTTTTTGGTCCATGTCCTATATACATTTGACAAAACAGATGAATGATGTGGATAAGCCACATACATCACGATGGGCCCACCTATATTTCACTATTCTCCCTAATTTTAAGGATAGAAAAGCAAGGAGTTAATTTACACATTAGATTACATTAGGAAATGGGTAGTAAATACCCAGAAATAATCATTATACATTTGCATTTGCATTGCATTTCCGCTAGAAATGGAAAACCAAACAGCCCTAAATCATAATTCCAAAGATGCCCATATTTCTGTTGACCCGAAAGACGAAAATATCCCTACCACATTTAAAGGCGACAGATACGGATTCCCAACGCCAACACGACGCATAACTCCGTCCCTTTAATTAAAAACCTAATCCCCTTTTACAGCCTGTCCAACGCTCTTCTTCCCTGTGAAACCATCGTTTTTCCCATTTCTCCAGGGCTAATTTTGTCATTATCAGAAAAAAGCAAGGAAGACACCAGCCGCATCTAAGTGGAAGCGGATTGCGTAGCGAGTACTTGCGGGGCCCACCGTGATTTACTTATTTTATCCACTCCGTCCATCCATCTTAACAGATAATTTTAGGTATGTTTCAAAAAAATGAAGCATATCAAGTTCTAAAGTGGACCACACCATAGGAAAAGTGTGAACTGAATGTCTATCATTTAAAAATTCTTAGGGGGACACAGAAATTTTGGATCAAGCTGATATTTGTGTTTTCCCTTCATCCATGTACATGTGATCTTATGAACAGGTTGGATGACAAATAAACATCACTGTGGCGCCTGGAAAGGTTTCAACGGTGGAAATCATTATTCCCACTGTTTCCTGTGCATGGTCCACTTGAGATTTGGATATGCTTAAATTTTGGGCTAAACCCCTTAAATGAGCTGTAAAAACATATGGACGGAATAGATGAAGCACATACATTCTAGATGGGCCCAACAGGGTTTACTCCGCAACTCCGCACGCAATCCGATTTCCATCTAAGTATCTTTAATTTTTACTGTGACGAAAATACCCCAAAAGATATTTCCGTCACAGTCAGTAAAATTAGATAATTCTGCGTCACAAAAGCGTCACTTATTATTATTATTATCTTTTGAGAAGAAAAGTTACAATACTCTGGTAGAGTGTATGGTTGATGCACGCGCACTAAATAACTGCACACTTGGCAGGCTTAAGATAAAATAAACGGTCTAAATCGTGGACCCACCTTGAAGTGACATAAAATAAAATTTACACGAATTTTGTGACTCAGCTAAGTCGATGTGGGCCCCACAATTTCCGGATTGTACAGTATCCCAGTTTCTAAGCTCTCCCCTGTCAACTATCACTCTCTTTTCTTACGTTTGAGAAATGGTCACATCCAGCCAGTTGGACCATAACTTATCGTTCACCTACTTAATAACTTCCAACATGTCATGTTCTAGAGACATCCAACCCGTCCAATTTCTTGGCCTCCGCTAAATACGGATCATCTTCTTTAAAAAGTACCTCAAAAGAATCGTCAGAACGGACATTTTATTCATCAACTGTTATAAATTATATTGTCTGGTGTGGCCTATCTAATGAGCCGATGGATCTTATTGTTGTAAAACGTGATATTTGTAGTGGGTAAAAACTATTGGATGGGTTGGATTTCACATGAACATGGTAATTTGAAAATTAACTGCAGTGGAGGGGAAGTTACTGTACATGCGAACGTGTTATGTTCCGTTTACTCGGGGTTTGTTGTTTTGCGGACGGATGAAAGATTCAGCTGAAGCTGCTGCGCGCTTTGCGGTGGGAATCGAAGGGATAGACTGAAATGGTGCGACTCATGCGTGATTTTCTATATGGTAGTGTCCCCATCCACCGTACACGTGGCAAGCTTTTAACCCAAACTAGATGTTGGGCTCCACGTGAGATGATCATACACAAAATTATTTTATGTTTTCAACACAATTTCTTAAATGGTGGACACCCATTTTTACACGCCCGGCACAAGTCAGTCAATCCTGATCATTAAAAACATGACCCAAAAGCCAAAACTCGTCAAATACTGGCCAACCGTCCATCTGGAAGCCACCAATTGGGTGGTTAGGATCATTTGATAAGTTAAATTTATTGTATAAACGCATGAAGCACCCGTAAAGTGCCTTGTGAATGCGTATGCCACTTGTAGGGTGGATGTATCACCATCAGTCAAGAAAATGTTATGACGAATAGTAAATTCTCCAAGGCCATATTCAGTGATCTAAACCGGTGATCTTACAAGATGCAAAATTAATGGTGGCTGACTAAAAATTCTTTGAGAATAGAAGATCCTAAACATTTGATCAATGGCCCACAATTAAAACACTTAAAAATCTACATTTTGTACATTATAAAATAATCAAATGGCGCAAGGCAAGTGGTGAGGTCGTTTATCATCTTTCTCATAGGATAATTACCTTAAATCCACAAGGCTTCTTGTAGGCTTCTTCGAATTCACTAGGAAAAATCTCAAATGCAGGAGAAAATTTGATAAAAATCAGAATTTTATTGAATAATAATAAGAAAGTTCATATTAAAAATGAATTTAATAACTTCATATATCCCTAAATAAACCTTTGTTTACTAAAAATAGTAAGAGCCTGCTTGTTAAATCTAAAGTCTAAAGCCAGAATCTGAAGTCTAAATCTAAAGTCTGAATCTAAAGTCGGAAACAAGGTAGGGAATCTACAACAATCTATTTGTTAATTAACGTCTGAAATAGGTGAAATATATTAATTTGACATATTTGCCTCTGTTTCCATACTCATGCCATTAAAAACTTCATAAATTTCACTAGAATGTTTATTTGCCATCCAACCTGTTAATCCACACAAATATCATCTTAATCCAAAGCTTTCGTGGCTCATAAGAAATTTTTAATGCTCATTTACCACTGTTTCCTGTACTATAGTCCATAGATCTGGACCTGCCTCATTTTTTAGATCATACTAAAAAACTGAGCTTTTAATATGGATGGACATCATGAATGAAGGGAAATCTGTCGAGGCCCGAGGGAAGCGAACTGGGTAGTGTGCACATGCCACCAACCTCATTTTCATGTTGACATCACTAACTTCAATGGGCCCCACCATGATGTATGTGTTATATCCAAACAGTCCGTTCATTTTGTGAGAATGTTTTAAGGACTGGCCCAAAAAAATGAGACGAATCCCAAGCTCAAGTAGACCACACTTCGAAATACAATAGGGACTGAACGTTTATCATTGAAAAATAAATGAACTATGTGGATATAACACATACATCACAGTGGGACCATGAAACTTGGTGATGTCAACACGAAACGGAGGTAGGTGGCGTATGTACACCGCCTAGTCCGCTTCCTTAAAAATCCGGACACCAGATTTCCTGCCGAAGCCCTTTCCAAAAGTTACTGTGCTAGATGCTAGGTAGGGCCCACCGTGATGTTTGTGAGAAATCTACTCCGTCCATTCATTTTTATAGATCATTTTAGGACATAAGACCGAACATCAGTGGATTCAAAACTCAAAGCAAACATATGAGAGGGAAAACTAGAGAAAGAGTTTCCTACCGTTAAAGCCTTTTTAGCCACACCTTGATATTTATATGCCATCCAAACCATTTATAAGGTCATTCCCATTGGGATTATTAAAAAAAAAAAAAAAACTCAGCCTAATAGTAAACTATTTTGGCAATACAAATGTTTCAATGGTGGTCAATGAATTCTCACTGTTTCCTCTTGTGCGGTGCACTTAAGTTTTGGATCCACCTCATTTTTAGTAGCATGTCCTAAATTAAGCTTGCAAACTGATCGGCGGGGTGGTTTTCTCACAAACATCACAGTGGGACCTACCTCAATTCCTAGTGAAGGAACTTCATGAGAGTCGCGGTGATTGAGTACTACCCTCACTAGGACCTAGTTGGGGACGGACGGTCCACTGAAGGGTTTTGTGAAGCCTATGGTGATGTATATGGTTCATCCACACCATTCATCAATTTTCCCATATCATTTCAGGGACTAAGAAAACACAAAAGGCAGATTTAAGGTTTAAGTGGGCCACACTACATGAAATAATGGGAATTGGGTACCTACCATTAAAAACTTCTTGGGGCCACTGAAGGCTCTAGACAAGCTGATATTTGTATTTTCCCTTCATTCAGGTTTGTGCGACATCAGAGGTTAGATGCCAAATCAACTCTACAGGCCATAGGAAGGTTTTAACGGTAGTGTTCAATTCTCTTTGCTTTGTGTAGTGTGATTGACTTGAGGTTTGGATGTGCCTCATTTTTTAGGCTCATGCTCTAGAATGATTATCAAAAGTTGATGGACAGCGTGGATCTAACAAAATCATAGTAGGCTTAGAGAAGTTCCATACGTTAAAATTAAGTTATGTATTAAGCAAATAGAAAATCTCTTCGCATATAGGGGTAATTTTGGATTTTCGAAAAAAAAGTTAGTGGAGTGGAGTGCATTCTGGATTCACCATTAAGTGAGGCTTCCTTCACTGAAAAAATTCAGGGCAAAATCTCAGAGCGCTTTCTATATTTAATGTTAACAAACAACGCTTAAGCCTGATTTTGGTATTCTATGATTCCTTTTAGCGTTAATAAACAAGCCCTAAGTTTCTCAAAATAGAAAATTACTAAAAATAGTAAAATCCTAATTAAACATTAATATTAACTATTTTTTTTTTAAAACTCATTGTTCAACAAAAATAGAAACTCCTAAATAAAAAAAAACTCTAGAAACACATTAAAATCGAAATCACTAAAAATAGTAATTTTTCTTAAAATATCATTTTGCTGTTATAATCGCATATGCTGTGCGTCCTGTAAATCCTCTTGGATCAAAAGTTATGGCTGATTTATGACCCGTCTTCTTTTAGTCTATCCTTGCAAAAATTAACATTTTTTTTGTCAAACTTTCATTAATCTTTTGTGGCCCATGTGCAATAGAAAGATTCTTGATCCATGTTCTTCGTTACGAGGTTCTTGTCTTACATCATCAAAGGTTTGAGATACTTCAAACCTCCCCAAACCACAACGAGGACAACCATATAAACGGTTGGGATCATTGGAAAATGATCTAAGTCACAGTTACATATGTATAAGTTGGATCCATGAAGGGCACGCGTAGGGTGGATGAGTAACCACCGTTTAAAATAAAACGTTAAAAATAGCTAATGGCAGTATCAACTAATACGGGGTTAAAAGGAAAAAGTGGGCCCGAACGAGGAAATCGTCTGGGAAAAGACGCCGGGAATTCCGCCGTGATCTGACGGTAAAGTGCCGGAATCCGTTCGTCAGTTTCTGCTCGTGTATCTTATTTTAAAGGCCAAGAAGGAGTGAGGGCAGTTGAGGTGTCGGCTGCTTTCTCTTCCAAATTCCATATATAAAAAAAGGAAGGGAAGAGAAGAGAGAGGAAGCAGAGCAAAACACAGGCAGGAGAGGAAAGGAGAAAAACAGAGGAAAGGAGAAAAACAGAGGATTCTCTCTCTCTCTCTCTCTCTCTCTCTCTCTCAGGCCTACTGAAAGAGGAGAGCAATTTGGTGGGTTGAGAGACTGAGGTTTTGAAGGCGAGGAGAAACAGGTCTTTGTTTTGGGGTTTTGGGATCTGTATTTAAAGAGGTTTTGGGTTTAAGAGAGTGTTATCTGAGTTTTGGGTAGTGCTTTGTTTGTTGAATTGAGTTGTGGGAAAGTAAGAAAATTGAGGGAGTTTGTTATTTTCAATATCATTTGCATTGCTTTTTGTGAGGTGTTTGGTGGGGTTTGTGGGTTTAAGAGGGTGAGATCTGAATTGGGTTTCTCTTTCTTTGTTGAATTGGGTTGGGAAAGGAAGAAAAAGAGAGGATTTTAGTGGGTTTTCTGCTTGTTTTTCTTATCTCTCATTGCATTGCCTTTTTGTATGTTTTTTTTGTGTTTAAGAAGGTGAGATCTGAAGTGGGTTTCTCTGTTTCACACTTCAACTACCTTCTCCTTTGTTCTGAAATGGTGTGGGGATGGGTTTTGAGCGAGTGACTGACAGTCCAGCTCTCTCACATTGCGTTGCGTAATTCAGCAGCAAAAACTGCAGAAGAAAGAGGAAAAGAGAGAAAAAGGAAGAGAGATTCGTGCTCTTTTCGCAAAGGAATTCTCTTTAAATCTATTGCAGATCTAGTGAGTTCTCTTCGCTGCTTCCCCTGCTTTTAGTTCTCTCTGTTTCTCTTCCCCCCGACAGAGAAATGGATCAGATTTCTTCCACAACACTTCTCTCGGAATCATTCCAAGGTACAAGAGACGATGTTACGCAACAGATTGGATTGATTTGGGAGCAGATCAAAGCGCCACTGATTGTGCCGCTGATTCGGATGGCGGTATTCATGTGTTTGGCGATGTCGTTAATGCTGTTCATCGAACGAGTCTACATGGGGGTCGTCATCATTCTCGTGAAGCTCTTCTGCCGGAAGCCCGAGAAGCGTTACAAGTGGGAGCCGATCCGAGACGATGTCGAGCTCGGAAACTCCGCCTATCCAATGGTTCTCGTTCAAATTCCCATGTACAACGAGAAAGAGGTCGCATTTTCTATCGATTTTCGATGTTTCTGTAATCTGCATTGCTGTTTCCTAGCTTCAATTCTGTTGAATTTTGTGTTTTCTGTATATGGGAGGCTTTGGTTTGTGAGATTCCTCTCTGTGTTTGATCTTTGATGCAGGTCTATCAGCTATCCATTGGAGCTGCTTGTGGGCTTTCATGGCCGTCGGATCGAATCATAATCCAAGTGCTTGATGATTCTACTGACCCAACTATCAAGGTCCTTAAAATCAATAACTACTAATCCAAAACGCTTGAGAAAGGATAAGATAAAAATTCAGTTTTTCTTCGTTTACTCGGTGAAAAATTCCAGCTTTTTGTTGCCTTCTATCTGTTTTTTCTTTTTTGTTTTATTTCCTTTTCTAGACCCAGATATCAACGTCCTGAAACCAATCTTTTTCACTTTAAAAAATCCAGAAAAGGAAAAATTGCAAATTTCCCTTCTTGTAGAAGAATTTGAAGACTTTTGTTTGTTTTTTAGTCTTTTTTCTTTTTCCTTTTTTTTATTTTTTTATTTTTGCATTTCCAGTCCCATTTAAAGTACCATTAGTTTAAAAAATCCTAGAAAAGATGAAGAAATTGCATGGACTTCTCTTTGATTTCTGCTAATTTTAATTTTAATTTTTTTTCAAGCTCATCAATAAAAACTCCACAAAAATCAAAACAACTTTCCTTGCATCAAATTACCAAATCTCGGCAATTCAAAACCTGCAATTTTCCTTCTTTTACTCGATCTAATGCCAGCACGCCAATCTCACTAACCAACAACCCACACATACACACTTTCTAAGAACATTTTCTTAAATTCTAATTTGGATCTTCATTTTTCACAAATTGCACTTTCATATCTTCTTTTAAATTGAGATAATATATATATTTTAACACTTTCATCAAATTTCTCATTTGGGTCTCCTTATGAAATATAAATAACCACATTCATGAATAAAGATAAATCAATCACATCAATGTAAACAATCAACTATATGAAAAAAAAACTCACAATTTTAATAAATTCATCAAAAATTTCATTTGGGTCTTCCATTTTTTTTTTTTTTTTTTTTCTAAATTTATAAAATATAAAAATCACATTGATGTTTAAATTCATTATTTACTGTTGAAATAAAAATGCAGGATTTGGTGGAGATGGAATGCCAGAGATGGGCGAGCAAAGGCATAAACATAAAATATGAGATTAGGGACAACAGGAGTGGGTACAAAGGCGGGAGCACTGAAAGAAGGTATGAAACACAGCTACGTGAAACACTGCGACTACGTCGCCATCTTCGATGCGGATTTCCAACCCGAACCCGACTACCTTTGGCGGACCATCCCTTTCCTTCTCCACAACCCTCAGATCGCTCTCGTCCAAGCCCGCTGGAAATTCGGTATATTTCCTTCCCTCCCTCCCTCCCATGTGCCTACATGGCACGTGTGTGCGTGATCCGGGGTTTTCACGTAGACCGTCTGTGATGGTTTACGTTATACTAATATCCACCATTGAAGCAACCTTATGAACGCTCCGGATCCATCACACATGTGCCATGTTGTCACGTATGATGCGTTTGGGTTTGGCGCTTGAAGATAGAGCGTCTCTAACTCTCTCAGTTATTAAGCAAAGAGTTCGTCTCCGTCGCGATTTAACTTACAGCGTGCGTCGCTGCTCAATGGGGCCCACATGCTAAGTTTATTTTATGATCTGGACCGTCCATGTGTCATTATATACGAACAAGCTTAGGAAAATACACTGGAGGAATAATTTTGACCATGATTGTGCCTTTTTCAATGAAAAGAAAATTTTCAATGGTTCGTATTCATCAATAAAAAAAAAGGGTCTGGATAATTTATGAATCGTTATTTTGGAATCATGGCTTATATGTTAGGTTAAAAAATATCTGGACGGTTCAAATCATCAAATCATCTCAGGCATGTACGCCCCATCAGGTGGCGAGACACGGTTGATTCTCAGTCGCGACATATAGGCAAAACGAAATCATATTATTAACGGTGTGGAGTCTCGAAAATAAGTGTCGGTGGGTTTATTTTTATTGCTTGAATTCTGCTACTTTGCGGAGTATGATGGTTCATACACACTCAATCCGACAATGTACACGTGGCATACCATCTCAATCATGGAAGATGAGTTCCTTTTGCCTTCTCAGGATTACACCATGTGCCGCATCACTAGGAATCATGCTCGTACGATTTTGGACCGTCCATCTTCTCACTGATATAAAAAAATGTAATCTACGGTCAGATTATTACACTTTAGTAAAGATTGAATGTGGGCCATAGAAAATTTCCTTTTCAATGTTCTAGATTCGTCTGTTTCTTTTATATCTAGTGTAGATTTGAGTTGTGTCAAATGCCATACGTCCAATTTCTTCATGCACGTCTATGAATAAACACACTCTGGAAGAGCATCGAATTATAGTACATCTCTTCCATGCACGTGGGCTGTTCAGTGCTGCATCGTACATTTACTGGCATGGAGTGATGGAGATGGGTGGTGGCCCACTGCATCGAAAATTGTCTTGTCGGTCAATCTTAGCTGCACCACTCGAGTACTTCGCGGACTTAATACTCTGGTAGACTATTTTGTATTATAGGCATGCACTTGGTTAATCTGTAACTGGCATGCTTATTCCTCAATCTAGACCGTCCAAATTGTGGGCCCCATCATGAATGTTGTATGCATTCAGCCGATTATCTTAAATCTCTGATTGATAGCTAGTAAATAGACGGTTGAATTGAGAAAAGTTGATGGTCCAGATATGCACTAGGTGGAGCTTAGCATCCCCCCCAAATTATCTGATTTTTTTGGCTGTAGTATAAAGCGAGCTCGCATTTGGGAGTTTCCATCTCGCTGGTCATGTACCATTCAACGGTTAGGATCATGCATTCCAGCATCAATATTCTAAGGATCATCATGCAGTTTTGTTTTTCTCGTGAAGTAAAGTGGTGAGGTGATTTGGGTTGAGTACGCCACTATATCCATAGAGATGGGAAGTGGGCCACTACATCCATCAATAGTCCATCCAATAAAGGGGATAAACGGTTCTGATCGCTATTGGATGGACCGTTGATTTGGGTTGAGTGGTCAGGTGAGGCGTGCAGCGTAGCCACGTAATCTCAATGAATTACAATCAGAGGAGTCATTTATGGCGTGGTATCTCCAAACAGTAGTTGTCGGTCGCTCCCTCTCTCGCCTTTGGTGGCGAGATTCGGGGTAAGGCTGTGGGGCCCACTATATGAAACCGACGGTCTTCTGTACCTGCGTGTTTCTCGTTCGAATTCAGATAGTCTGCCCACCCTTAACAGGATTTTTCTGTTTGAGGAAGCCTGATTAGTCCAGCTCAGCTAACATTGCATTCAATGCAACAGTGCTGACAATATCAGTACTTAGCTAGACTTAGTCAGATCGTCACCAAACAAAAAATAATAATGACAGTTACCAGGCCGTCTGAATTCAGATAGTCTGCTCACCCTTAACAGGATTTTCCTGTTTGAGGATGTCTAATTGGTTCAGCACGGCAAATGGCTAACAATATCAGTGCTTTGCTAAACCAATCAAGTCAAGCAAAAAAAATACTACTGAGGGTTAACAGACGATCCGGACTCTTCTCGTCTCTTACTTTACTCGAGGGTAGCCCACCGGTGATCACCAATTGTCATTAGATAGATTTGCACATGGCCACAAAATCACTATGATCGGAAGATCCGATCCGTCCATCTTAACTGAGTGGATGAAAAATAGGCATGGGATTAAAAAACATGCACAGTCCACGGTGGATTCTTTAATGGACAGCCGTGATGAAGTGGGTCCACTTGGTGGATGTTATCACCGTCCGATCTTGATCCGTTTGCATGATTTTAAAAGAGATGGGTACATCAACATGGAGATACTTGCATCACCGTCCGATCTAGATCGACGGTGATAGGAGTGGGGACATAGTGAGATTTTTCATTGGGCGTTTGCCACGTGATTTTGTTTTTAATAAGGAAAATTCATTGGCGTTTTATTGAAATAACCTGTCCTTTTCAAATCACTCAACCAACGCGCGCCTTTCCACGCACAGATACACGTGCCGACGACCTGGCACGTGTAAGTTCATCAGGCCGTCCAATGGCATGTCCTAAGCATCTGGTCCATAAATTCATCACGTTGGCTACACATGGACAAAATCAATGGACGGTCCACGAGAATTGTAACTATCTCTTCAAGTGTATATAATATGGAACTGTTCCCCCAGCGATCCAAACCGTCCAAATCACTGAACCCAATTGTGAAAGTAGCATAAAACAGAATTTATAATATGATCATAACCGTTCGTTTAATATCTAGGAAACGAATGGCTAGATTGCTTGATTATTGAATTTTAGCGATGCGCACCGTCTATAATGTGCCCCACAATTTCGATGGTCTGGATCGTGGTACATGAGAATGTGTCACCGTCAGTTTTCAACTGGTGGTGACTCATCTCATACTGTGAGTGAGAAAAGTCACTCGTAACGTATGCGTGTGGGGGAACTAACAAGTTTCCTCTCATTTCACGTGTCGTGAAATGATTCGTTGAGATTTTCATACTCCCCCTGTACGTAGCATGGCTGGAAATTAAATAATGTGGGACCAAAATGCCCTCATATTTTTCCTAAAATGACATACCTATCCCTTGAAGCCCATCTCTCACCTTGCCAAATGTCTGGGATATGACTGTCATTTTGGGAAATCAACGGGATAGGTTGGGGTTTGTCTGCAGATAAGTCACTCTGGCATGCGGAGCAGGCCGGTACTTTTCTCTGACCATCTTGTCCCTCTCTCACGAAGAGTTCACTGCGTCTCGTATCTGTAATTACAGGGAAATTCCGAGGATATCTCTGTCTTTGACTCTTCTGTCACCCACGTGCAACCGCTCCGTAGCTAATCCAGCACGTGGGACCTCACCCTCTCTCTACCGACACCTGTAATTTGGTGGTTGGTAGTCCGCTGGACACGAAATTATGGTGGTCCCCCCGTTAAGCTGCTGACTAATGAAACCATGGGAGCAGTTGCATGTGGAGTGTGGGTCCCACAGCGTCTACTTCTATTTGATTATTCACTCCTTGATAGTATATGAGTCCCATCTTGTCTACCGATGGGAATGCTAAACGATGATTTGTGGTCCCTATCAGATGCCACATCTCTCATAAATCACTCTGATAGTATTATTAGGTGGCCCACAAGTTTAGAAATTAAATGAACGGTTGAAATTCCCCAACAGTTTTATTTTGGCGATCGGATGGTTTTGTCGTTCCTCATTTGATGCTGTGGCGCTTTGGATTGTTAGGGTTGGTTATGGTGGACCACCAAAATTGTTCCATCTGCTGGACGGTTGTAGGACAGCATTCTACAGGACCACCCAATTATTACGTCTGAGTTGTCGGAAGCGGCCCCAAAATGATATTTTATTTATTTATTGGTGATCCGTCTGGGTAGCCCGCGGACCACTGTATTGAATCTGTAGTGCGGTTGTTAGGGCACGCGTATGGATGATCAGATCCGTTCAAGAGATAGACCCCAGCGTGAATAGACTGTGGATAAAGTAAAAGGTTCAACTAAAGATCCTAACCATTCAATTTATGGACTGATTAAAATCAGAGAACGTTAAGGGTCAGGATCTTCTCTACAGACTGTCCATGGTCTTAAAGTGGGCCCTGTGCTGTTCTACGTGGCCAGTCTGACGTGGCATTGCATGGGGCTTTTGCAGTGAATGCGGACGAGTGCCTGATGACAAGGATGCAAGAGATGTCGCTGGACTACCATTTCACGGTGGAGCAGGAAGTGGGATCCTCTACCTATGCCTTCTTTGGCTTCAACGGTAAACCGCTAGCTGTTTTTTTTATTTATTTATTTATTTAAATTATCTGATCTGGCATATGTGTTTCTCTTTAGGGACTGCGGGCGTGTGGCGAATCTCAGCCCTTAGTGAGGCTGGAGGATGGAAGGACCGGACGACGGTTGAGGACATGGATCTGGCCGTTCGAGCCAGCCTCAAGGGCTGGAAATTCTTATACCTTGGCGACCTCCAGGTAACTACTATTACTCATCTATGCTTTGTATTTGTATTTGTACGGTTATTTTATACGGTACATGTATTGTGTGGGTTGAGGATCGTAGAGTTACAAATGTTTAGTGATCCACATTGTTGAAAGTGCATGGCCCACGTTCCAAACATATCTGATCAGTGGTCTGTAAATCGGTTATAGCCAATAAATCTCATTTGGTGCTCTATCCGACCGTTAGATTTGTGGTCCACCTAAGATAGAGCTTCATATTGTGTACTTGTGTTTTTAGTGTAGATTATAGTTTAAAAACTTGAATTAAACTCAACCCAACTCGGACAAGTTGACTCGTCTCAATTGGATTTCAATGAGTGTCTAGCCTGCTAGCCCAGTTGGAAGATGCCTAGGCGTTTCAACAGCAGGTCTCGTGTTCGAGTGACACACTAACCCCACTAGTGGGTGGGTGAATCATGTGACTAACCAAGTGGGTGCGTTGCCCAGCTAATAGGGTGGGTGCGTTGCATGACTAACCGTAGGTTTTGCCTCCGTCCAGAAGTAGGATCCTTTATATGTCTCCACCTTTCCTGTAATTGCACTTCAGTAATCCGAGCCATTTGATTGGCGGGCCATTCACGGTCCATCCATGGTGCTCTCCTGTGGGCAAATGGTCTGGACTGCCGAACCATAGGCTCCGCTTGTATAAACTGAAAACCCAAAAGGATAATGCTCGCATTGTCATATCAAGAATCATATGATCCTCAGTAACAATTCATATCTAAAATGGAAATTCATCATCATTTTCAACCAAAAAAAAGATTATATGTTTATTCTTTATTTAAAATTGAATTTATCGGGGCAGTAATTGAACATGTATTTCATTCAATTGATATTTCAAACTATCACTTACGCATTCTTTTTACTAATTTAGAGTTTCATTTTCTTCCCAATTGGTCCTTTTAATGTAGGTGAAAAATGAGCTACCGAGCACTTTTAAGGCCTACCGCTATCAACAGCACCGGTGGTCATGCGGACCTGCTAATCTATTCAGGAAAATGGCAATGGAGATCATAAGGAACAAGGTAATTTTGTTTTTCATTAACTTGTTTGAAGAACGGGGTTTTCTCCCCATTCATCCCGACGTATTACAGTAAGATACATCAGGAACAGTCGGATTTAGGCCTTCTTCAATGATCCAAATCGTTTATTTGAGGGCTCCCCTTGGAAGGGGGATGCCCAGAAAATCTCTCAGATTGAATATTTCAAACCATTGATTATACAAAGGTTATGGTGACTGTTCATGTTCGAAGCAAAAGAGCCAAATATCAAAGGACTGAAATGATCCAATTGAGAGTGTTTGTTTGTTTCTTTCCTCAGTACAATGTGTCTTGTCATACAAACAGTTTGGATCATTGGAAGATGACCCAGATTCCTGATGTATTGTATTGTAATACGTTGGGATGTATTCAAGCAAATGTCTTGAAGTGAAATGAAAATTTCAGTCTCCTTCACAACTTCTGTATCTATCTACTATACTTTAAAATCTTGGGTTGCATTTGAATGCACTATAGAGTTGAATTGCTGATAATTGTTTAAATTCAGAGGAAATGACCCTTAGTATTCACAATGTGGATGCTGCCCCTTAAATCTGGTTTATGTTCCTCACAATTGTAACTTGAAAGTAAAATGACTGCAATGAAGGTAATCATGATTTTGTTATCTCCACTTCATTAAATGAAATATTGCAATTCATTCACTACTCCATCCAAATGCAACCCTACCCAAGCTTTCTTGTGATTGTTTTTACTGAATTTTAGTCATAATATTTCTTATGATCTTTATATGTGTTTATATGTAAGGAAGCTTGTTACAAATTTCTTTCTTTCTTTCCAATTGCAGAAAGTAAATATGTGGAAGAAGGTTTATGTGATCTACAGCTTCTTTTTCGTTCGAAAGATCATAGCCCACATTGTCACCTTTGTTTTCTACTGCATGGTAATCCCAGCGACTGTTTTGGTTCCCGAAGTCGAGATTCCTAAGTGGGGGGCAGTTTATATCCCTTCCATCATTACCCTTCTCAATGCCGTCGGAACTCCAAGGTTTGTAATTTTTGCAAGCTTTTCTTTTCCCATTATGTTTTTCATATGAACCTAAGACATATTGATCCCATTGTTAGCCCATTTTCGTTAGTTGGACTTAAATAGAGCTTATGGAGCGTAATTTTAGTAACAATAGGAGTGTAAATGGAGAATTAGTTAAGATTGAAGTTTCCCAAAATGACCACTTTCAATTTCCTGGGTTGATAATTCACGAGAGTGGAGAGATTCAGAAGGATGTTGCTCGTAGAATTCAAGTGGGGTGGAAGAAGTGGAGATGTGCCTTGGGAGTTTTATGTGATCGTCATATCCCACTCAAATTGAAGGGGAAATTTTTTCAGATAGCTATGAGACCAGCCATGCTTTATGGAATAGAATGTTGGGCAATTAAAGAAGCTGAAATGAAGATTTTGAGATGAATGCGTAGCAAGATGGAAAGGATAGAATTAGAAATGAATGTATTTGAGGGAACTTATGAGTAGAACCAATAGGTAATAAGCTGAGGAAAAGTAGACTTACATTGTTTGGTCATGTGCAATGGAGATCAAGAACTGCATTGGTTAGGAGTGAATTGGTACAGGTTGAAGGCTCTAAAAGGGCAAGGTGAAGGCCCAAAAGTACGTGGGTATAGAAAGGAAAGTCTTGATGAACTATGGTCTAACTGAAGTTATGACCCTTGTGTCTCGCCTGCTAGCCCAGCTGAAAGACGCCTAGGCGTTTCAACAGCAAGGTCTCAGGTTCGAGTGCTAAGGAGACACACTAACCCCACTGGTGGGTGGGTGCATCGTGTTACTAACTGTGTGGGTGTGTTGCACAACTATCAAAAAAAAAAACTGAAGTTATGACCCTTGATAGAGTAATATGGCAGGATAGGATCCATGTAGCAAACCCAATTAATTGGGATAAGGCTTAGATGATGATGATGGGCCCATTTGGGTTGGGTTTCATGTATCTTTTTCCTGATGTTGGTTGGCTCCATACCATCTAAGACAGATTCTGCAGTGCATAAGGGGCACTTTCTTTCTTTAATCATCATCAAATGCAATGCTAAAAAAATGAGAAGGGTGCATTTGGTTGCACCAAATATCATGATATTTCATGATTAGTCAATCTAATTGTTGCAAATTATCATCAAATTTCATGATTTTCAGTGCAATCACCAAGCACACCTGAAAATATTGAAAATAATGTAATTAAGGCGGAGAAAAGGTCACTTAGAGCTAGTCTTGGGTGGAGGTCATGGAGCAGCCAAAATCATGATTAAGGCATAATCCTGATTTTTGCACGATCCGCTACCAAACGGACACCAATGAGTAATATTTCACGACTAAGATGTTAGGATCCAATGTCAAGTACCATTTATTATATGTATTAACGATACAAACCCTTTATTGGTTCAACTTGGCGATGGATCTAGGTCCAATTAGCTTTGATGGCCATATGAATCTACCCTAATTTTCCTGAATCTACCTAATTACCATTCTAAGATATATAGCTGTCGCATAAATATTGTTCTCTAACAGGTTCATATGCAACAAATGCTATCTGATCCATTACTCATTGTAAATGGTAGAGAAAAGCTTAGAACAAGAAATTTGAGGAAGCATTCTCTTCCTTTTGAGGAGAATTTTGTAATTCTTTTGGTTTCATTTCTCTTATGGGTTTTCATTCTTTATGCAACAGGTCTCTCCATCTACTCGTGTTTTGGATCCTCTTTGAGAACGTCATGTCTCTTCATCGTACAAAAGCAACCATTATCGGTCTGTTGGAAGCAGGGAGAGTGAACGAATGGGTCGTTACTGAGAAGCTAGGAGGTGTTCTCAAGACTAAGCCAGCCATCAAAGCAGCCAAGAAACCTCGATTTAAGATTGGCGACAGGTAATTTTCTCTCATAACCATTGTCTTCTCATATGACTAAACCGTATTTTTGTTAGAGATGTGTAGGCTACTCCAACCATGTGCTAACATGGGGCTGTGATATCTTGAGTGTTCATCTTTGGGCCCAGCGTATGTTCTGTGCCCAAAAGTAAAGCCGGTCGTGAGGTGGGCATATAGGCAATTAAGAATTGGACAATTGTCCACACGTGACTGCCATTTGTGGCCAACTGATGAATGGACATGGATGGGGCCACCAGACGAATGTCTTGGATCTCACACATAGGCAGGGAGAGTTACTGGCTGCCTTAGCGATGCTTTCTGAACCTAAAGGGCGACTCTGCATAAGAATCTTGTGTCTTTGCTGATAAAGATCTGAAACTCCCTGAAGTGCCTCTGGCCTTAAGACAAAACGCCCATGGCTACTTGCATCCTACTCTACCCCAATTGCCAATGTGGAACATGTGTGCATGATCTAGGCCGTTCATCGAGTCGTCCCCACCATGCGTTTGTTGTAAGCCTAAACAATGGTCTTATCCAATCATCAAGTAGGTCACATTTATGGAAGGTGGAGAGTCCAAATGAATTGACCAGTTGTTCACATTCAGCATACATTTATGGCCCACCCAATGAACGGCCTGCAGTACCCATAGCAGGGCTCATGGCCTTATCCAATAGCTTCATCAGGGATTCATTTCTAATGCATGTACATTTTGTCTTGTTTCATGATGATCCCACCATTAGACTCAATCTCCTTGAGCTTGGCGTTGGGGCCTTCCTCTTCTTCTGCGCATGCTACGACGTCGCATTTGGGAAGAACCATTACTTCATATACCTCTATCTCCAGGCCATTGCATTCTTTGTCATGGGTTTCGGCTATGTTGGCACGTTCATTCCCAATGCGTAATGTTGGGCCTTGTCTACACAACGGCCTGCCTCTTTGGTACCCATCACACATCCCTAGTTTCTCTCCTCCTTGGTATATCTTATATGGGTTTTTAGCAGAGTTCTTCTTCCATGCTTCTTGCTGTGTTAGATTGTGAAAAAAAGAAAAAAAAGAAAGAAAGAAAGACCCATCTCATTCTTTTGTGCTTGAGATAAGCATTCTCATGTCATCACAATGAAGAATTTCTAGTGTGAATACTCAGAGCAATAAGCATGAAATGTATTTTAAACTGTTACATGAAAATGAATGGATTGTATACATAAGAAGAGAAGGAAAGAAGAACAAAGCAAGTAGACATAGGAACAACCAGCATTTGGACTTTTGAATTAGTTCTGTATAAATCATCCGTGGATGGATTGTAATTGTGGGGATTTTTGTAGTGATTTTTTTTCCTTGGGTATTGTTTGAAAAGAAATAAGATGATGGCCTGGAGTGCAAATTTGGCATTGTCTTTCTTTTTTATATACAATTTTTGTTCCTTTGTGTGTGTGTGTGTGTGTGTGTGTGTGTGTGTGTGTGTAAATGATATAATCATGGCCCACGACTGTTTGTGGCTGTCGGGGATTGCTGAAGCCATTATACAGTGAAAGCTAGTAAATAAAGTTCTATCTATCACCTTTGAAAAAGAACATGGTGGACGATATAATCATGGCCCACGACTGTTTGTGGCTGTCAGGGATTGCTGAAGTCATCATACAGCGAAAACTAGTAAATAAAGTTCTATCTACCACCTCTGAAAAAGAACATGGTGGTTCGAACATGTGCTTCATGTGTTGGAAGAAGCCAGAGTTGGTTTTTTTATTCATGTGGCCTAGGATATCTTGTCTTTGTTCTTTGTGCTATTTGGAATTGCTTGGTTTTGCTGTTTTCCATCCAAGAGTTTATGAAAAAGGCCAGCTTCTTACTTCCTATTGAACCAGACGGTGAAAATCCTTTAGAGAATGCTCACCCTTGCAATTACTCGGGGCATTTGTAGCTTTGACGACATTGGATCTGGTGGCCTGCATTAAGGAGAATATCAAATTTATGCTTACAAGTCATGGTCTAAAGGGAATGTGATAAATATGAAGTCAATCAAATATAATTTGGATCTCACGAATCCAATTGTATTTATAAACCATAATAGATTACAACAACCTTCGTATAAACTACATTTTTTGAATTAAACTTAAATTTGAAATCACCATAGGTATCGTGCTAACCAGTCGGAGATAGTTGCAGCTGAGATGAAGATGGGTTGTTAACACTCAACACATCTTTTTTGAGCTTTTGTATCCAAAATAGAAACTTTTCTGCGAAGATGGTGGTGGAGAGGTGGAGACTAAATATTGATGGCTCTTCCATGGAAAATCCCCGCCCGTCTTGTTCTATCAAGGTATGGTGGGGAATTTTGGTTCTAGTAGTGCAAGATTGGAAGTCATTGAAGCCATCATTAGGATTTTTAAAGAAACTTCTTGTCAATGAACATGATTCACCCAAGATTGTAGCTTGGATTTCGAGAGGTGCTGTGGAGCTTCCAAAACTGGATATAGTGAATGAGATGTAGAGTCCCATCTCTTTTGGGTATGTTTTTAGAAATTGCTGAACTCCATTTGTAGATGTGTTAGCAGAAATTTTTTTCCACATTAATGGATGTCTTTAGTAATGCTTTCTTAACTTAATCATGTTAAAATGTTCATAATCCAAAGGCCTACTAATCCAGATTTATTCCCATAGATGCTTCAAATGGTAGATTCTTAAAGCTTCCAGTTAGAGGGGAAAAAAAAAGAGAGCTCCTTTTCTCTAGTTAGCTTTAGCTATTAAGTTCTCATATAATGCTCTACTAGTTTCCATGGCTCTGCTTCCTAGCTAGCTGATTTAGTAACTACTTTTATGCTTCTCTATGAAGAGAAGTTTGCTACAATACACCTTGATATGCTGCTTTTTATTTTCTTATTTTCTTCTTATGTTCAGTGGGACCTTTGCCAAAGGATTACCGGAGTCTTCTGCACCTTACACCCAGAGAAGCAATTAAATGAGAGGGAGAGCTTCTGATGTGTAGGTTTGGGGACCTAGCTCTATTTAAATAATTGAACGAGAGAGGAGTTGAGGACTTTGAAACCCATCGCGACTCTTCCTCAAGGCTCCACATGATTTTAGGATTCTAAGTTCATTAGATCACTATGCATGAATTGCAGTCCAAGCGCACCATCTCTTACATGAATTTGAGTTTGATCACAACTATAGTGGAGCCCATCAGTATGCCTAATTATAATATCCAACCCTTTGGTAAATCTAGACCGTTGATTAATTTAGGCCCACATTGTAGAACTCTTATATTCTCCCACTTAAGCTACATTGATCAAAATGTAAATAAGGGAGGCAATCAAACTCATGACCTCTCCTACATGTAAAGATCAATTTTTCAAGCGCAACATTGAGTGGTTTCATTACAATATTTGTATTTTATATTACTTCTTTATAAATATCCATACCTATCCCTAATATTATATACTGAGTCGAGTCACATCGAGTTGAGTTAACCCAACCAGCTGATCATCGATTTAAACTTTTGGGTTTTAACTATGATTGAAAGATCCTAGCCACCAGTATTGGCCCATTTTCCATGCTATACCTGAAGATTCAGACTAGTGATATTCTTTCGATGCTGACCACATTCCACATGAGCTCCTAAATGAATGGTCCGGATCATCACATTTTGGAGCTCATAAAAATATCATTTCATTTTGAACTAGAACTGTACACGTGATGCATGGATGACATCCATACCATCCACTAAAGATGTACACACGTGGCACAGGGATAAGATCCACACAATTCAAACATATCATGTGTGTTAGGACATTCAAGCCGTTCAAAAGATGGTCACCATCCAGAATTTTTATATGAAAAAAAAATCTAGCGGACCCACTAATTAGGTGGGCCATACGTATATGTTGAGCCAGACCATCTGCTCTATGTTGATTTGAAAACGGGTGATCTTCGAAGTGTGTCCTTCCTTTGTATGGTTCTGATCATCTCCACAGTGACACGTGGAAGGATGGGTGGATATCCCAAGTTGAAATATCCTAACCCTTCGATCAGCGATGCAGATTGCGAACTGACCTTGCCAGTACCCAGTCGCTACCGGTCGGTGCTCTGTGGGCCCCACCATGATGTATGTGTTTTATCCACACTGTCCATCCATTTTGCCAGCTCATTTTAAGGCGTAAGACAAAAATGAGGCATCTCCAGATCTCAGGTGGACCACTGCAAAGGCGTTCAATCACTGCCTTTTGCTGTGGTGTGGTCCACCTGAGATTTGGATCTGCCTCATTTTATTTTTGGGCTCATGTCCACCTGAGATTTTGATGTGCCTCATTTTATTTTTGGGCTTATGAGCTGAACACGAGCCAAGCTTTAGCTCAGTTAACTTGCTCGATTGGGCTCGAGTAAGCTCGATTCAGATGGATCCAAAGCTAGGTTCCAGCTATTTTTTTAGCTCAAAATTATTTCGAGCTGAGTTCAAGCTGACTCAAGCTCGACTTGACTTAGACTTGGTTTAAATCTCAGTTCGAACTTGACTTAGTTTGACTTAGCTTGACTCAGCTCAGTCTTAAATACCTTTTATATATATATATATATATATATATATATATATATATATATATATATATATATATCTCGATCGAATTCAAGTGCCCTTATCCTTACCTTTTTAAAAATAAAATTGTCCAAGCGTTCTTTTTTTTTGCTTTTTGACCATAGCCCAACTCGAAAGCTCGAACTCGAACTTGGCTTGAACTCAACTCAAGATGAATCGAGCTGAGCTGAGCTGAGCTCACCAGTTAGGCTTGAGGACTGAGCCGAGCCGAACTCAAGCTAAGGTAGGCTACTGGCCGAACCGAGCTGATATAGTGTAGATAAGACACATACATCATGGTGGAGCCCACAAAGGACCAACCAGTAGCGACTGGATACTGGCAGGGTCAGTAGGCATTCCGCGTCAATCGATCAGTGGCCTACAAATGGAAATGAAGAGAAAAGAATAGCACTCCACACTCAGTAGGAAATAGTTAAAGAGTTTTGGATGATTTGATCCGTCGCCTACGACAGTCCATAATATGTGAGAAATAGTCCAAATTTTGATGGTTTACGATCATCCTATCCCTGATAAATCCTATATATTTTTGTACCATTTGCTAATCCACGGTGGACCCAATCACGCCAACGGTCTGGATCACTAAAATGAGTCTCACACATGTACAGAGAATCAGCCCAGCGTTACAGACATGTGGAACCTAAAATTCTTTTAGTCAAAGAGACATTGTCCACATTTGGATGAGTTAAAATCAGACTCGCAGGCTAGATCCCTAAAACGGGCCCACACATATACAAAATCCACGCAACCTTGCAAGCTTCTAAGTATCTGGACCTTAAAAGTCCTCATTTTCATTTAATATGATTAAAAACCAACACCTCATTTCCTATTTTGCAAGAACCTCACCATTCAAAGATAGAAAGTTGCAAAAACTTCTTTCCTTGTTTCACACCATCTTTAATGCATTTTCAATGCATGATAATTTTGGTCCAAGTAATGTGCATGCATGTGGTGTGTTTGTTCTATCAAGGGCCCATCTCCCTTCTATAGTTAGCAAATACTCTTCATTTCTACTGATTCCTCTCGAATTTTGACTTTCCTTACCTTTTCCTTCTTGCTTTCGGCGTATGGATCTCTTGGTGTCTTTTCAACTTTTGTAAACACTTTCATTGTACTTTATTTTCGGTCCATGGCTCCCACCATATTTTTGGTATTGACCACTCTAATCAATGACAATATAGTGCTTTGATCGATTTATGATGGGACCCATATTTCGAAATTATATATTTATGTACATGTATGATACATGCAGCAAATTTAGTCATAAAAGTTTTATAAGTTCAATTAGTTGGTATCGCAATTGAAATTATACTTCAAGAAACTAAAAGTTTATTTATTTAACTGATTATAACAACAAAGAAAATGGATAATGATTACAAATTACTTATCGGTGACATCAATAACATTTGACGGTAAATATTAAATTGCTTATATACTTTAATTTATTCAAGTAAAATTGTAAAGATGATAATTTTATAATATAAAACTATAATGACTGTAAATATTTTTATCTACCTCTTATTATATCTATATTTTACCCCCAAATTTTATACTATAATATGATAATGATGACTTAATTACATTATGTTACTATAAAAATGGACGAAACAAATAAGACCTAAAGCACATTTATTATGTACTGTAAAGGTAAGCTTTATGTCACTTCCCATTGTTCATAAAACTTTCTTTCTAATAATAAGCTTTTATCAGTTTTTTCCGTCACTTCTTTTTAACAAATAAATAATAGTGCCTACAATTAATTATAAACATGGGATGGATCTCTAGAACAAGTGACATTCACAGGAACATGATGTAATATTGGGCACATTATAGATGGATCATGCAAAGGAAAAATATTGATCAAGTATTCAACATGTTTTTGGGAAATGTTACTATGCGCTTCTCATGAGGTCGGGCTGTGTGGGATCCACTGTGATGTGTGATGGGCATCCACACCATCACTAAAATGCACCAATCTGTGGCGGGCCATGGGCCCACACCATAGACAACAGTTAAGAGTGGATACCCACCCATTGAAACCTTTATGATCGTTTAATAGGATCGATTGAAATATGGTTGAGAAATCCAGCCCATTCATTGTGCGTGTCCCACTTAAACAAAAGGTCACACAAAGTTCCAAACGTATACAAAACTCAAGTAGGCACCAACGAGTGCTTTTAGATGTTGTAGGCATGATTTTACATTGTTTCAGTTGGTATGGCCCACTTGAGTTCCCGACATAGCTGATTTTTGGAATATCACATGTGTGGATGCCCATCACACATCACAGAGGGGCCCACACAGCTACCTCATGGGAACTTCACAGTGGGGCCCACACAGCTTTTATATATATATATATATATATATATATATATATATATATATATATATATATATATATATATATATATAAGCATCCACTTTGGTACTGGTAAAATGCATGTGGGTTATATATTGCTGGTACTAGCAATGATTATTTTCAACCGTTGCTTAATATTCATGATCCTTCAATCAGGAGATTTTTTTTTAAATTTTTTTATTATTAAGTGCATGAATACTCCTAGGTGCGATGCACCATAAAAATGGTTTGGATCATTGAACCGATGCCCCGCATTGGGCCATAGTTCAATCGTTGTGGCCAATGGTCCGTCCTTGAAAATTCATGAGCATGGGAATTAACCAACCATCAATGTATAAAACAAATGGATGGCTAGAAAAATTAAAAATTAAAAAACCATTTTAGCCATCCATTCATTTTGTGCATTATGGATTAATAGCTATCTTATATTGTTTGTATAAATCTTTCATACATAAAACAACATTTTTGGCACAGATGTACAACCATCTAGACCATCCAAATTGTGGGACCCAGTGTAGGTGAAGCATTTATCTAAAATGGATGAAAAATAAAATAGTAAATGGTTCGAATTTGAAGAGAAAAATCAGATGGTTAATATTATGTTGTCAGTGCAATTATTTTTGTTATGCTATATCCAACTGGGTCAGAGGTTTGGACAGTTCTATATTGCCTTACGACTATGCCATGTATACGTTTTAAAAGTCACCCTATGCATCAGATTCGTAGTGATGAATTACACACATTCCAACATGACATGCATGTACGAGATTGATAGAAATCATTTGGTGGGGCTGAACACTAACATGGGTATGAATTGGTGGGCACTACAGACGGTCAAAAATAAAAAATAAAAAATCCTACGGTCCTAATTTAGCAAATGTCCACGTATGATTGGTTTAGATTGTTCAACCAATATTATTTGATAATTACAACATTCCCACAGTGGGCCCCAAAATTCGGACAGTCTTTGGGCTGCCCTATGCCACGTATAATTTCTAGGTGCCTATGTATTAATCATCAATGTGCATTAGTCACAAGTCGCATAAGTTTATGCTGATCCCAACCATCCAAACACAGTCCATAATCAAGATGGGATTATGGCCATAAAGCCATAAGTAGATGGTTAATATAGCATACACTATAGTCCAACTTTAATGGATGAAAATGAGTTATACTATGAAACTTTGGGAAAAAGTGAGTGAATAAAGACTAATGCATGAGATGACTATATTAAAAAATTAATTTAGTTTCATACTTGGGAGGTTTACCACTGAAGCTATCTTCCAACTTAGACGATTAATCGAAAAATATAGAAAGAGGAGAAAAGATCTCTACGTCATCTTTGATGAGAAAGGAGTTTCAAGATGATATTCCAACTTGATTAAGGATATGTATGAGGGAACAGTAACAAATGTATGGACCACTTGCTATTTATAGAGAGGTTTTAGAATCTAAGTGATCTAAAATTAGTTAGATTAGAAGAGTTTATGGAGTGCAATTTTTGTAACAATAGGAGTGGAAATGAAAAATCAATTAAGATTACTGACCAAGAAGTTTCCCAAAATGACCACTTTCGAGATCTTGGGTCGATAATTCATGAGACTGGAAATATTAAGAAGGTGATTGCTCATAGAACTCAAGTGAGGTTGAAGAGATGGAAATGTAACTTTGCAGTTTTATGTGATCGTCGTGTACCACTAAAACTGAAAGGGACATTGCATCAGGATAGCTGCTTTATGGGACAAACTATATGTTGGGTAGTAAAGGAACAACATGTTTATAGGATGACATGGCTGAAATGAGGATGTTGAGATGAATGAATGGCAGAACAAGAATAGAATTAAAAATAAATGCATTGGAGAGAACTTAGGAGTGATGCCAATAGATAATAAGATAATGGAAAATAAATAGTTTGTTAAGTGCAACAGACACCAAGAACTACATCTACTTTGAGTGGATTGGTACACGTTGAAGTTTTTAAAAGGACAAGAAAAAGGCTCAAAAGTATGTTGAGTAAGGCAATAAGAAAAGATGTGAATCCCTATAGACCAAAGTTATAGCCTTTAACAGAGTGGAATGGTGGAAAAAGATTCCCAATCAGCTGGGATAAGGCTTAGACGACGACGACGACGACTACCACCACCTTCACATTGCAAACTGTCATAGATGTAACTAGTGGATCAGCCTGATCGTTGGACTAGGCCTCGATATATAGCGGTGCCGTTCTAATGGATGGATTGGATCTCAGACCTATCATGCTATGTTGGAATATTGGAACATTGGATATGTATGCCTCAGCTTTATTACACACCCATGACAGATGGGCATATATTCTTGTATCATTAATTTAAAAAAAAAGAAAAAAAAAAGAAAAAAAAGAAAAAGAAAAAGAAAAGAAGAAGAAGAGAGATTTCTCATATTACACCATCCGTATAGTAACCCAATTGAGAGAAACCTTTCATTCGGCCATGCAACTTGCTCTGTATCGTACCCGTGGAATCGCACCCATGTATCATAAAATAAAAAGATGTCCCTATAGAGACAACTTGCTAGCAATCTACAAATAAGATGAGCTATGTGGACGGTCTAGATCCACTGTCCCAACCACAATGTGTCAGCTAGTGGGAATCATCCCTCTTGATCTGATAGAAATCTTTAGAATATACAAAAATCTAGAAGGAAAATTTAAGCTGGAAGACCAACACACTACCTCAAGTCTTTTAATTGCCAGAGAAAGAAACGGTGATGTTTAAAGAGTGTATATGTTAAGGAATTGGATATTGTAGACTAAAGAATAATTATAGTTAGTTATTTAATGAAATTTTAATTTTGATTCAAGTTAACAATTAGTTTTCGTTTTATATATAGACAAACACACATACATACAAGTGGAACCAATAACAACGTGGCTACTGGACGGTGCTCTGTGGGCCCCAAAATGATGTGTTTTATCCATGCCGTTCATCCATTTTGGATCATCATTTTAGGGAATGAACTTAAAAATGAGGCAGATGTAAATCTCAGGTGGACCATATCACAGGAAAACAGTGGTGATTGAACATTCACCATTAAAAACTTCCTATGACTCACTGTAATGTTTATTTGCCATCCAAACTGTTGTTAAGGTCACGAAGACCTGGCTGAAGGGAAAATGCAAAGATCAGCTTCATCCAAAACTTTTGTGGCCCAAGAAGTTTTTAATGGTGGGCGTTCAATCACCACTGTTTCTTGTGGTGTGTTCCACCTAAGATTTGGATCTGCCTCATTTTGGGCTCATGCACTAAATAAGCTGGCAAAATGGACGAGCAGTGTGGATAGAAACACATACATCATGGTGAGGCCCACAGAGCACCGTTCAATAGCGATGTCAGTATGCAATCTGCCTTCGTATTTTAGAAGGGGAAGTTGATTGAGAAGTTATTTGATACTCTAGCTGCTGATGACGCATCATACACAGGCACTCAGAAATTATACACATGCCATTTAATAACTCAACTGACTCAGTTGTAGAACACAATGCTGCCAAGTCACATTCCAAATTCAAATTGGAACTACAGTCCTGACCTTATCTTGATGCATTTGACCATTGGATATTTTCATTTTTACCTGTCCAATAAATGGTCATCAATCTCATACTTAGAAATGAAATAATCAAATTTTGGTTCATGAAATATCTAAACTAGAATAGACAATTTAGACAAGTTCATACACAGGTAATTTCTGAGTGATTATGAATTTACCATTTGTACTTCGCCAGAGAAATGAGGCACAAAAACCCTCTACCAGATTTACTGTATGTCATGGGTGTAGCACCTGAGATTGACAGGCCCACCATATTTTATGTGAGACATCAGACTGCATGTGACCGGGGCTGTGTGGGGGCTCACAGAGATGTCCCGGACAAATCTACTCTGTCCATCTGTTTTAAAAACCACAATAGGACAGGATTCTAAAAATCAGGCAGATCAAAAACTCATGTGGGCCATACCACATGAAACAGTGGGGATTGAACGCCTGGCGGTGATAGAAGTTTTGTATCAGGATGATATTTGTTCCTTAGATTTATCTTGAGTGGTAATAATTCTATGAATGGTTTGGATGGCATATAAAAATCATGTTCAGCTCCAGGAAGGTTTCTTTGGTGGACGTTGATGTTCCCACTGTTTTGTTGGTATGGCCCACCTCAGTTTTGGATCTGCCTGATTTTTAGAATCCTGTCCTATTGTGGTCTTTCAAAACAGATGGACATCTCTGTGGACCCCACACATCGTCACAGGCAATCTGCTCACATTTGATCCTCGATATTAGGCCCTCGGTGCAATAATCAGCACATTCCATCATTTGCTCATGGGTCCCTACGATGGTGTTTATATTCCATCAAACCTGTTCATTACATGATCCTAGCTGGGATGAATTCGAAGAATTTTTTTTTGCAACACGCCCATCCGTGGAAGGATCCAACATACCTGGATCAACAAAAACCATCTGCATTCTTAAGGAATGGTCAAACCAGATGAATCCTGATGGATTGAGGCACGGAAATTCTATTAAGGCACATCACAAGATCAAAACACCAACAACTTTGTTTGAACCATCATAGCCTCAGCCTCTCTCTCTAACTACAACATCAATTTTAAAGGCTGTAGAGAACTGTAAAAAACATAAAGAAAAACAAATACACATTTCTTTTGTATTACATTAAGAGAAAGGAATGAAGAGTAGCAAAACCGCTAAAAATGTATCATCAGGACTTGGGCAAAATTGCAAAATCGCTTAAACGTACAGCATTACTACTTTGGCAAAATTGCAAAATCGCTTAAGCATACAGCTTTACTGCTTGGGCAAAAGCAATTGAATGGAGCCGAGATCGTTTTAGATTACTAATTCTAGCTGTCCGATGTGAATTAAGAGTCAATGTAATTTCTTAGAATTTCAGGCATGGGCTGAGCACATTGTTCAAGTACCTTTACCAGTGGACCGGCCGATTGCAAGTCTGCCTGACAAAGGAAGCTATGCAACGCCCCATCAACTGAACAGCGGGCCATTGTTGTGAGGACTTCGACGTACTCATCGATCGACGAGGGGAAATCGACAAACACTACAATCTCAAAGTCCCCAACATCTGTGCAACCCCCGATTTGGTCTTTATCCATCACCAACACAGACATTCTATTCTTGCTGCAAATTTGGAATACAGAAATGTCAGAAAAACCAACAGATTTCCTTTTCTGTTACAAAAGAAATGCAAAATGCCATACAAGCAAGCAATGTTTGAAAAAACACAGTCATTTTCCCCTTTGATTTCTTTAGTTTGGTAAATCTATCACACTGTAATATTCCCCTTTGATTTCATTAGTTGGTAAATCTAAGTTAAATAAAGCAGCTGAAAAGTTCGATCATTCTGCTTGTTTGGATAGATTTCTTTAGGTTGGTTTCCAACAAAGACATTAACGAAATAGTGGAAGGAGAAGGCTGGAAAAAAAGAATGAAAGCTATACTCCTTTTACAAATTTTCTTGCCAAACGAACAAAAATAAAGTAAGTTTGATGTGAAGGCAATTTTCAGTGTGTGTCCCACATCGTGAAGGAAAAAGACAACTCGTATCATTACAAAGTGGGACCCCACCAGCATGAGGTGGTCCGTTTTGGTCACTTTGGTGGGTCCCAAGGTATGGCCACCTATCATGAAATGTCATTTTACATTTTATGAGAGAGGTTTCACAGCACCAAAAGAAGGAAATATCGGGTCCAGCTCCATGGCTCAGTGGTAGACTCCTGTTCCAACACTGAGACAAGGGATCGAGTGCCCATGTGGTGTGGATGGGTGTGTGGGTACAAAAAATAAATAATTAATTAAAAAAAAAGACGAAAGAAACAAAGGAGAAGAAGAAGGAAATATCATCTTATGAATGCATCAACCTTCATGCACAGGAAAACTTAACTATAACTGCCGGTCAGACTGAGGACTCCAACCAGCACCTACAAACATAATAATGGTCTAAAAGGATTGTTTTGGTAAATCCAGGAAAAATAATGTCCTCTCCATTTGCCGTATGTGGAAGGAGTGGGACCCACCTGGAAAAAGTGCTAGGAACCATTGCTCAAAGTATCTCCGATATTATCAAAATGTCTTCGATATTATCCCTATCTCCAGCTCAGCGATACCAATAATATTAGTAGTATGAGAAATTCTAGGTATCGTCAATGTATCGCTGAGTATCACCACTGCATCAATATCGCCAATATGTTTATATTGCCAATGTATTTTTAATATTTTCTACTGTGTAAATTCCAGGAGTCACTTTTATTGCCAATGTATCAATATCACTAATATTTTTTACTGTGTAAGTTTTAGGTGTCGCTTGTATTGCCAGTGTATCATAGATATTTCAATAATACCACAGTGTATCGATATCATGAAAAATCTATTTATTAAAAAAAAAATCCATTTCAATTTTTTTTATGCATGCATGGTTGTATGCAATATTCAATTTGTCGATGATAATATCAATAATATTGCAATATTATCGTTATCGCAACATCGGTGATAAGACCACAATCTTTCATTTCCTTTCCAGTTGTCGATGGTTTCTCAACAAAATAGTGCGTTGTCGATATTCTGAAATATCAACGGACATTTGGATGGAAGGTTGGATGGTTGGATGGATAGATGGATGGATGGGATGGTTGGACTCATTTCTTAATACAACACATGCTTTTAGGCCCCCATTAAATGAAATTTTATTACGTATGCATTCTTTTTACAATTTTTGTGATTCCAAAATATGCAAAATGTGTATTTTAGCATCTTTTGAAGTTTCTCTGAAAAATTCTACTCTTTTCCATATGTTTCCCCGCATTTTCCTTTATCGGCGATATCGATATTGTTTCCGTATCCCTATCCAGTTAAACTTGTAACAATATCAATACTTTGAACACTAGGAACCAACATGTTTTGTTTAGTCCACCCTTCTTCAGGCTTTTCAGCAGCCAATAGAATGCCACTAAAGGCGAGTCTATAGTTCTTACAAACTACTAAGCCACTACAATTGGTTTTGGAGTCAAAAGTGCACCTTGGGGCTTCTATTGACAATTTAAGTGATGATTGGAAAAATTGCAACTTCGTTATAGGAGGAACCGAAATGGACTTTGATGGATGGACAACTATATGGTAGGTATAAGCCCATAAAGTTCATATAGGTACCTGTTATTATTAGCAAAATGTTCCTCTTGTGGCCCATCACAGGGGGAGTCATTCAATATGTTAAAACCTTCAGTTTTGAGGGAAGTAGTCAATGTCTGAGCCTTGTCAGCTGTTCCTGTTATAAATAGAACTCTAAGAAGCAAAGACTGCACTCGACCATTGCATGCTTCGTTAAGGACTTGAATCGCCTGCAGATTCCAAAACGATGCTCAATTAATTGAAAATGATAAATGACATTATTGGGCAGCATTAGTAAGAATGAACACTTCTTGGCAAAGGTAGAAAAGAACAAGGTAGTCCATGTCATTTGAATTTTTATGGTCCTGGAACTATAGAGATTGCTCAGATTTTTCACAATCAGAAAAGAGAATATGATATCATAATGAGTCAATGAGGAATCATATGATCCTCAGCCCATCAATATGCATAGGATCATCAAGTCTTGAGTTCATACAAATGGGGTCCATGTTTAGGTGATCCAGACTTCCACACCAATGATCTGTTGGGCCAACAATAGAGAGATCACGCCCGAAAAATCCTCCTGAGTCCTGACGTGATAATACTACGCTTAGACCAATGCCTCATAAATAAACCATTAAGAAAATGACAAAGCAAGTCCACATTCAACTGAGAAAACGAGAAAAGATGAATGCATAGGATCTTCCAATCAGGGTGATCAGCAGGGCCTAACAGTTTGAATCTCCGAACAGTCACCTAACTAGTAGCCTAACAGTTTGAATCACCGAACAGTCACCCAATTAGTACAAAACCCAAGGCTCATGGATCCAAATAAATATAGACCTCATACAAGCATTTATTCATTGCTTTTGCAAAAAAACAAAAAACAAAAAACCTTATAAAGCAACTAAGACTGTTATTATCTAGGTAAGCTTCATTTTTTCATTTATCAAATCAATCCCAATCCTGGTCATCAAGAAGTTATTTTTCTAAGCAATATTGGCAACTTCACTATCTAGAACTAAATATTTATATTCCTTCAAATACTAGTCCGATGGCTTGCTTGGGATTGAGAGTGAATGCTGACTTTTTTGGGTTGTTTTTATCTTCAAGGATCTGAATCTGATGAGGCAGGTGTTTAGCTGATAAAAAAATATCCAGGGTAGAGAAGGAAATGCCTTAGGTAGGAGCCCTTTTCCAGTTGATTTCTAGGTAGGAGCCCTTTTCCAGTTGGTTTCATTTCAGCCCCTTCTTGAAATTTTAAATGGAGAGGGCTATCCTAACCAATTCATTTATCACCATCACACATGCAAGCAGGCCTAAGCGTATGATACAGGTCAGTTACACAGCTCCAAACAAGAGGGAACACAAAAGTACAAAATACGTCAGTGTCAAAATGTAATGCTGGCAATTTTGTAAGTCAAGCATTTTACAGAAACGTTCAAGCTTACTAATACCAACCTTTGATATCTTTTCTTCTTCTGAGGTGCACATGTCTATGGATTGAGAGATGCAAACACTCTGGCTGGTTATAGAATCGCTAAGCGACAACCTACATATTGGTCCATGCAGTAGATTTCGTGCCGCTGAAGTAGACAAGCTTCCGTAGACATCACTGAAAATAACTGTCTGAGGATCTCCAGAAACACATTGCCTGATGGATTTTATTGTTTCCATAAAACCACTATTGATAATACTTTCCAACCCATCGAGGACCTAAAAATGACAAATTAGAGTGTAGAATTTAGAAGAACATGGTAAAGGTAACTGCATTGAAGAATGGCAACATTAAAAGTGAAATCTCAGAAGAATTACTGCATTCAGATCCAGTTGAATGAAGGAGAGTTGGATAATGATGAGGGAAAAAAAAAATCTGAAATCAACATCTAAGAATCATGACTGATGAGTGGGATTCCAAACTTCAAGAAAGAAGTTGGAGAAATTGATCAAAGAGATTTTTACGGCAAAATTCCTGAGGAATCTATATTTTACCAAATAATGCCTTCATGATTAGAAATTACGAGGTGCTTTTTGAATGATGGAATTACAAAAATGCTCTCATTTAATTTATTTTTTTTCCCTTTAAAAAGCAGTGAAGCTCAAATATTGTGGGGCCCACATGGTACGTGCACAACATCCAACCTGTTGAACATAAGCACCACACCATGGTCAAAACACAAACAAAACATCAAGTCAATCGGATCATCAGATGGGCCACACTTGAATTGGGATATTTTGAATCGTGTACTTTTTAGGGATTGGCCCAGCTTACAATTGGATCTGTCATATTTTTGGTTCATCTAATAATAATGTTGGTGTCCATCTATTGGACGGGTTGGATGTGACACACATACTACATGGGACTGACGACTTACAATTTTCCACTTTGTTGTGAAGAATCAAAGGAGGGCAGTAATGTAATTTCTCCTCTCTAAAAGCATTGCCCTGGAATATTGGTCACTGGAGGCACTATTTAGTAAAATTCAATTCCCTGAGGAATTTTTCGGTAAAAATCCCTTGATCAAATCATCAAAGAAATGGAGAAATAGCACATATCTCGCTAATCCATGAATCAAGACAGCAATATGTCAGTGTTTAGGTGTACATCGTCAATGAGGATTTCCATAATTGACGAACCCTATATATGACATCATTCATCCACTGACTTCACTCTAAAAATTTCACAGAAGAGCTTTTAAAGTGGCATTTTTCTATTGAAATTTTTTATAGCATTCAAATGGCTGGTAAAACATTTATCCTTTCTAGTTTCCACAAAGATTTGATTGAAAGGAAAAAAGAAAGAAAATAAAAGAAAAAAAGGAAGAAGAAGAAGAAGGGCTCCTAAAAAGAGAAGAACCAGAGCCCAGAACCATCCAAAAGGATATGAAGAAGACCCCAAACCATAAGGGAACTACACTCCGCACTGTGGCCTGGAAACAACCAACCTAGCTACATTCCTCCCTCTAGCCTCAGTTGGGGAAAACAGGCAGGACAAAGTTCCAAGATATGGAAAATAAGAAAACTTTGAGCATTCAAATACTTCTCTTGAAAAAATAAAAAGGAAGAAAGTGGTGAAGTGATGAATAGAGAACAACAGGAATGCTTGACAATTAAAGAAGAATGTAGATAGAACAAAACCACATGGAGATGCGTTCAGAGTCAGATATGCCAAAGAAATATGCCAGTTGCTCATGAAGACTCCGAACCATAAAGCAATAGCTGGACTATAAAACAGATTTGAGGTCCATAAATATATAATTTGATGAGCAAAACAATGTTTAAACCATAAAAGGCATGGGTAGAATCTTACCAATAATGAGACGCGAGATATGTCAATGGCCCTCAAGGAAACAAGCTCAAGAAGCCTTTCAGGAGTGGACACAAGGAACTCAGGCTCGCAACTCTTTAAACTGTAGAAAACAAAAAACTTGTTAGTAAGACAAGATGGATGTTGTTCAGCAAGACATTCGAAACATGTACCAGGAAGGCACAGTATCCATAATTACATATATATTTTTTCATGTAACGATTACATATATTTATAGACAAACATTAAGTAGGTATATAGATAAATCGAATTCATGAGTATTAAAATATAATTGGTGAAACAGGTTGCAGAAAGCAAGCTCGAAAGAGATTGTAACAAATGGATGATGATGACAATATAAAAAGATTGAAGTGAATATATCCAAGTCTGAGTAGTGATTACAATGTGCAGTCTGCAGATATGGCAGTATGGCACGGATATACGATAGATGACAAATGCATATGAAATGAGCACGAATTTCTCCTTCTCTTTCATCCTCCTCTGTAGACTATGATGTGCACATATAGCATGGATATGATATGAGTACGCATTTCTTCCTCTTCCTCCTTTTCTCCTCCTCCTCATTCTTCTTCTGCTTTTGCTGCTTCTGCTCATTCTCCTCCTCCTTGAAAGTGATTGATATATACTGATCAAAGCTCCCATCATTAAATGGAAAAACAGGGTCCGTAAAACTGACCCCTAATAGCTGGGAGCCTGGGACAATGCTATGATAATGACAACCTAAGAATTAACTTCCGAAAACTGATTGATATGTACTGACGAATTCATGGATCCTGTTTTTTGGGATTCGCCAAGTCCATTGATCAGATTTGTGCAACTGTTGCTTTTAAATTAATGTAGTGACAAAATAACTGAAATTTACAGTTCAACATTGGTTTCTGGACATGCTATAGTCAATAACAACCATGACTCTGTCAAACTGAACTTCATATCAATCTTAGATTGATTCTTAAATAGAATCAGATGTAAAAACAAACTGGTTAGTGGTTCCCGATCTCAACCAAAAGCTAGGGATGCAATGGCCCAGGCCTGTGCTGAGCAATCTCAAACTTTGAATAGGGCTTGCAAGAACAATTCAAATCCCAACCTAGAACCACTCCAAGGCTGGCCATGCCAGCCATATCAAAAGCGCACTTCCCAAATCACGAGCAAGATTGCCTGATTGTGATTGGTAATCATTTCAGCATGGCTGTTGAAATATGCCTAATCTAGATTTTGTTTTACTGCTTAATCTATATATTGACTGGCAATCAGCTTTTTCACTTTTTTTTCCCTCCATTTTGATATACTTTGCACTCTTTTGCCATTTCCACGTAGATATGAAAGGATTTTAGGGCCTGTTTGATTTTAATTTTTACTTTACAGGTAAATACCTGTAAATTGATCATTATTACTTTTTAACCACGTTTGGTTTTTAGAGGAATTAATTCATCAAAAGTCGTGCCAATTTTAAATAGGTTTGGTGTATTTCTATACGTACAAAAATATGGAGCCCACTGAGATAAATAGGTTATATCCATGCCGTTCATCTGTTCCACAAGCTCATTTCAGGGCATGCCTCAAAAAATGAGGCAAATCCACAATTCAAATGGACCACACCACGTGAAACAGTGGTCCTAATGGGCCTCATCAGTTGAAAGTCAATACCTCTGTAGGGCCCACACTGATGTTTATTTCTCATCCAACCTATTCATAAGAACATGCAGATATGGATAGAGGGAAAACATAAAGATCAGCTTTGTCCAAAATTTCTATGCCCCCCAAGCAATTATCAACGATATGCGTTCAATTCCCACTGTTTAATGCGGTGTGGTTCACTTGAGCTTTAGATCTGCCTCATATTTTGGATCATGCCCCAAAATGAGCTGGCAAAACGGATGGAAGGTATGAATATGAACTATACTTCACTGTGGGCCCCACAGTTTTCGCATTGAAATTTTATTCCCGCCTCCTCTTTGCGCCAAAACAATTTTCATGTCAATGTCAACCTCGATTCAAGAGATGGAAATACCTGGGGAAGTAATCATGACCCATTTACAATGCATTTGCATTGTAATTTAGAAATCAAACAGGCCCTTAATGTAAGCAGTAGTTAAGGGAATTAAGAAAAAGATGACACACTCACCCAAGAACCTGGTGATCTATGCAGGCACCAGGATGTAAGCTCACTGTATGGATTCCGAGAGCTTTTAGTGGTTTGCAGACAGATCTTACCTGAGCAAGAATGTAAAAGTGTAGCATAAGGTAAACCAAGCAAACTTTGGAACCATTATAACATAACATAGAACAAATCAGAACTAGCCAACATCAGCAGCAGGAGAATTTATAAATTTTCGAAGAAAAAAAAGAGAAGAAAAAGGAAGAAGAAAAAAGTTGAATCAATAGAGGGAAAAAAGAGCAACATCGAAGTTCAACGTTCCGTAAAAAAATCTGATTTAAACATATGATGACCTAACTTCCACGTTTAAACATTCTGCAAAAGTTCTGATCCAAACAGACTGAGACTCTGGTGGAATCAAGTTCTTTGAAGAGGGGTCTGAGTTTTTTCTAAAGCACTAAAATGAGAATGACTGGCTTAAGTTATACCATATTGAATCAGTTGGTTCAAACTGTTCAATCCAATTGCCAGGAGATTCCATCCTCAACAATCTTCAGCCAGACTTCAGGTTGGAAGGGATGGAGTGCATTAGATATTGAGAAATGCCATGGTTACTTATGACAGTAGGATTTTCTATTCTCCCACATTGGCGCATCTGTGCAAGCTCAAGGCTCTTCATCAGGTGGATCCCACTGTACATGAACCATTATCCCAAAAGCAGTTAAGCCACAAATGTACATCAGAAGTGGACTGTTGGTCCTTTATTTACACAACTTAACATGCATGTGTAACCAACCCACTGACCAGACCAGCCTATTTTTGGGCCACAGAACATACATGGTAGGATCCACCTGATGAATGACCTAGATATCACACACATGCCACTTCTCTACTGACAACTTTTGCAGAATAAATGATATTAGTGATAGCTGAATTATTCAGATGAGGTTTCTATGACAAAAACTGCCCCAAAAATGTCAAATTATGTGTAAAAATGCTTAGAACTCAACAAGAAACAGAAACTTAAACTAGGAAAGCCCAACGAAAGCTCAGTGCAAACCTTAATAGCTTTTTCTTGAGATGGTACAAGCAATAAAAGAAAGGGGCTAGCAACCAATAGGCCTTCTTTCTCCTTTCTTGTGATAATATCAGAAGCAGCAGAAACCAGCCATGCAATCTGCTCTCTACTAGAACAAGCTCCGGTTGTCTCCAGGATATCTGACCCCACAGAACAATGTTCCCAGAACTCAGCTCCCCATGCATTATCCATCAACGGCCTGTCCACATCCCCATCAAAGGTACCATCATGCATCCATGCCTTTTCTATTGCATTCAAGCACAAAATAAGAAACTTTGAATGACAATCGGTGATGCTTCCACAGAGCCGTCGTTGAGTATGGGCAAATCCAAACTCCCCAAGCTGTGGAACCTTCGGTTCTCCAGCCTTTGCCATCATTGACTGATCCTTTTTAGAAAAGCATGAAAGGAGCTTGCTTTGCTTGTCCTCCCAATTTTCAACCTTCAATTTTTTGAAGTCCCGCTGGTCCGCCTCTTCAAGATCTTCACCAAGGACAGCCTTCTGAGGCCCATTACCTTTTAGGGTAAGAGGCAATGCTACGTCAAATTGCTGGTGTGCAAGCTTCTTGGGTTTTTTCTTGTTGAAATCCTTCTTCTCATTTCTTTCATTGAAGGGGTCCTCAGGAGTTGGGAGGCTGAAACACATGCCCTGCAATGTCATAACAAATTCATAAATTTTCATAAAGTTACTTCAGCATAAAAGTTCAACATAATACACTGGCCATTTGCCGACATATACCTTTCAAAAAATCTAACCTGCTGCAATGAAACATTCTTTTTTTTTTTTTCCTTGTATTTCGATAACAAATAAAAACATTAGACACTGAAAATTAGGTTTAATGAATTAAAAAAAAAAAAAAAAAAAGGAAGGGAGATCCACATCAAAAGTTAGTCAAGTTAGAACATTTCATGGAACTAGGTCAAGCATCTTATCAATCAGTCCCCACAATGAAGGGAGTCTTCATGTTCATACTCCACTAGAAGTGTAGAACTATGTACATCATTTTACTAAATGCCCGTATCATCATGAAATTCACCAGATTCAGTGCCCTAACGGTAATGCATACAAATTTCTGCGTCATTAAATTACGGTTCAAAAATACATTATGTATGTATCATATTGGATGAAAATCTTAAATCATTATCTCATAAAATAAACCTAACTTTAAATATTTATCAATCATGAAACCACATCGCAATTGAATTTTGAGTTCTTGTACAATCTGTGCACAAATTTTTGTTATGATGAAGTATGTGATCCTCAACCTGAGGAGGATGAGCATCCTCAAGCCCTCAGTTTGAACTAGTGAGGTCATTGTTCAATGATCTAGACTGTTGATCTGATAGGAGTCATCATGGAAAGACCATGCCTAAAAGATCTCCCCTGATGGGACAGCCTTAACACTTCAAATGGCCACCTGCAAGCAACAATCCCCATTCAATGAACAAAGGCCAAAGTTTGGATGATGGGATCTTCCAATTGGGAGATCTTTTGAGCAGGGTCCGTCCATAATGGGACCCAGAAAATCAGCAAACTTCGCACACATACAAAGATAACATAATTTCTCTTTCTTAAATAGGATTCAAGTTCGTGAATTTGTTTGTATGAGAACTGAAATCAGGTCACAATGTTTAAATTATAAATTGTGAGATTTTAACAATAATAAGTTTACATTATCAAACTCTTTAGGAGAATGAAAGCCTCACGAAAAATGTAGCTGCATTGTGTTAAAACGTCACCATCAAGGATGAAGCAAAATGTACTACCAAAACTGGATTACATCACTTTCAAATGCTCAGTAACCAAAACTCAGAAAATGAAGTTTTTTTTCCCTGAGCCAATATTGTACAGTAAGTTATCCTAGCTCTAGGAAACACCTTTCGTTGGTTGAATGCAAACCATTGCTGTATTTTCTTTCTTTAACTGTTTTTTTTTTTTTGTTGGACAGCTATTTAATTCTTCCCCTTGGGAGATCATTGGTAGAAGGACCACCAAAGGTACAGCCCATAATATTCAACAGTTTTGCTTAATTAAAAATGGGCCCACTGGTAGAACTGAAGTCCATAGCACTGAAGTCTCTCGTTTATCATATAATACCTCTTTTACACCATCCACTGTTTGATAAAACTTCATTTCAGCAGTTGTCACTGAAATTTGATATTTTCAGTGAAAATCACTGATTCAGATCGTTTGGCAAATCCAACTAACTAAGTGCTTAAATTAATTTTTGCTGAAAATATGGGTCTTCTCTTCAGCTCCACTCCCTTCACTTAATTCTGAAGGCTAAATGCTGAAAGTGGTGGTGCATTAAAATTCCTTTTCACTTTTGACTAAAATTTCCCTAAAATTATTTCAAAATTAGAAAATTCAGCACTTTTAAGTTTTCAGCACTTAAATTATTTTTTTATCAAACGGCAAGCAAAGAACCTTTTTCTATTTTCTTGTTCCCTAAAATGACAAACCAACCCAGCACTACGGCTTCGCATTCACACATGTGCACACTCCCAATCAATCAATCTGGACCGTCCATTTGGTGCAGCCAACTCTTTGCTGGCCACAGTACAAAACAATCAAATTGATCGTAGAAACCTTTCCAACTGATCAAAATCCTTAAAGATAATGACCTTCTCGGCTTTTCCTTTCTAATTCTCGAGAATGGCAGATGGGGAACTAAACAAAAAAAGAGCTATCCAATTCAGTGGCTTGATTTTCCAAATGTGGATACTCCGGTTAATCAATCTGGACCATTCATTGAGTCCAACCCACTCTATACAAGCTACAGTTCAAAACATCACACGGATTATATTATCCTTCCCACTGAACTCATGTCCAAAAGATAAGCGATCTAGACCATTCACAACAAAAATATCCAACAATCAATCTGAACCATTCATTCAGTGAACCCAACCATTCCATCGGTGGCATGCCAAATTGATGGATACAAAAAGAAATGACATGAATCGGATGTACTACAAAAGTAACACGTCAGCAAGAAGGAAGAAGCAGCATGCTAAGTCGGCATACAATAATCTGTAGGTGATCAGTTCCCGTGACAACCAAACTGACGTTCCAGATCAACTGATGGGAGCATATACCCGTCCGAATGCAATCACCGGAATTGAGTGAAGTTGTCGACGAGAAAAGGGAGAGAATATATCGTGAGAAATAGGAGTGAAGATGTGGCGAGAGAAAAAAAAAAAAAAAAAAAAAAGGAGAGATGGATGGAAGAAGAGAGGGTTGATGGATGGTAAGGGAAGAAACCTCGCAGATGCGGCGTTTTCCGGACTTGCGGCGACGTTTGGAAGCGATGATGGCAGAGACACGGGCGGAGACGGCAGAGGAAGAGGATGAGTCCTTCCTCGTCTTCTTTCTTTCCACTTTGTTCTTCCGCCTCCTCACTGCATCGTCTCCTTTCGCCATTGAGAAAGAGGATTGGAAAAGTGGGAGCCTTGTTGGGGGTTCAAGTAGGGGTTATTTATAGGATGGGCTTTTACTGGGCCTTTGTAGACCCACTACGTATACCACGTTGCGCTATTTAGTTATCAGCAGTTATTACAGCCTGACCCATGTTTGCATCCATTTGGTTGTAAATGGGTCGGGTTCGGGTCGGATCCTCCGATGAGGAATGATCTTGCCCTTGAAAGTTAGGTGGGGCCATCATGATGTTTTTGATAAATCCACCCCTTCCATCCGTTTTTTTCGGCTCATTTTAGGCATGAGACGGGAAAAAAATAAAATAAAAATTGAGGTGGATCAGAACTTAAGTAGGCCACTCTTGAGGGAAAAGTGGGGGAAAGAAGTGCCTACTGCTGCTTGAAACCTTCTTTGGTCCACCTTGATATTTATATGCCATATTTAGACACCCAACTTAATAGAGATTAAAAATACTCTTATGACTTTACTGAGCTTCAACAAAATTATCCTTAGGCCATTCAAGAATTGTAAAAAAAATCTAATCGGTTAAATGGGCACGACTCTTGACACGTCATGGGAACAATTGACGAATCTGATCATAGATTTGGAATCTGACAAATCAAATCCTAACTGATCACTAAGACACTTGAACACCCTAATTCGCACCTTAAAATCATCTATATTCGGCTTGTAAAGTATCGTAAATCCAAATGGGTCATACATTAGGGGTCCATGATGTCTCCCGAACACAACCAACGAATCATATAGACAAAATAAAATAATAGGCTAATGATTGGCCGACGGTGATGTCATAATTCCTGTTTTGTTTTTCAAGCTACTAGTTGTCAAGAGAGCCTGTAAAATGGTGTCACACAGACCGTCGACCAACCATTAGTCGACGGAAACCTGGTGTCGCAAATCTTTCTCGGTATTTCCTCGGGATTTCTTATAGATCCTGCATGTAAAAATTTTGACAAGTGTCCGTCAGTTGACAATTAGTCGACAGTTTCTAAGCTTATATAAATAGCATCCAGCCCCCTGTCCAGGCAAAGGCCGATACAGTAATAAAGGGAGGGAGTAACAAAGGGAGACAGAGAGATGGGCTGTGCACAAATCAATTTATCGAATCGAATTAGATCATTCCCATGATCAATACAGTTCAATTTTTATTTAAAAAAAAATTTTCAATTTCAATTTTCGGTTCAATCAATCGAATCGAACAAAAAATCGAATCATTCTACATCGAATTGAATTGATTGATCGAATTGAATTGAATATGCATATTTATGGGCATCGAATTGAGTATATATATTTATGGGCCACAAAAGTTTAGGATCAAGCTGATATTTGTGTTTTCCATTCATCCAGGTCCGTGTGACCTTATCAACAGGTCTGATGGCAAATAAACATCATGGTGGACCTTAAGAAGTTTTTAATGGTGGCGTTTAATGACCATTGTTTCCTATGGTGTGGTCCACCTGAGATTTGTATCTCCTCCATTTTCTAAACCATGCTATAAAATGATCTAGGAGAATGGATGGGTAGCATAGATATACAACTCATGCATCGAGGTGGGTCCATGGTCAAGGTCCCATCCACATCATGATTCGCAAGCCAAGAGGAAGCGGATTGCATAGTGGGAACTTAGTATGCTAAGCATATTGAGTATACTTTGTGGGGCTCACCATGATTTAAGTATTTTATCCACTCCGTCCATCCATCTTAACAGATAATTTTGGGCTGGAACCCAAAAATTAAGCATATCGAAAGTTCGAGTGGACCACACCATAGGAAAATTGTGAACTAAATGTCTACCGTTGAAAAAGTTCTTAGGGGCCATAGAAGTTTTGGATTAAGCTGATATTTGTGTTTTCCCTTCATCTATGTCTATGTGATCTAGTGAACAGGTTAGATGACAAATAAACATCACTGTAGGGCCTAGGAAAGTTTCAATGGTGGAAATCATCATTCCCACTGTTTCCTGTGGCATGGTCCACTTGAGCTTTGGATATTGAGATTCAATGTACGTTTGAAATTTCCACCAAGTATGCGACATCTCTACAACATAACAGTAACTTGGATTAAAATTTTACTCTAAAATTATGTATGGACTAATTATTATGCATATGTTTTCAAAAATATTTCTACTAATATTATTGTTTGAGGTACTATAAAATCCAAACCTACAAAACCTATAGCCTAATTAGGAAGAAATGATGCATAACTTTGTTTACATAGAAATGATGCATAGCCTAAATAAGAAGAAATGATGCGTAGCTTTGTTTCCTAGGACGAAGGCGTTAGTTATGATATTCAATTTGTGGTATGTGAAAAATCGAATCGAATAAAAAAACCCATCAATTCAATCTTATATTAATTCCAAAAAAATTGGGGTCAATTCAAGTTCAATTTGAAATTTCAAAATTAAGATCCACTCAATTTTAATTTCAATTTTGAAAATTTAAGATCAATTCAATTTCAATTTCATCCAAAATCAAATCAATCGAATCGATGTACAACCCTACGGAGACAGCTATGAATAAAGAGGGATACGTCCGAGTGGGCCCTCTTCTACGAAGACTTTAGAGATTCTTAATTGACTCCAAGACCCGACCCAACTCAGAAGTCCAACCACATAAAAGTCATCCTGTCAAAAGAAGCTAACGAAATCAAGAGTGGGGTTGGAATTTGGGATATTTAACCATCTCTTTTTACAGAAAAGGGTGTTAGGTCTTTCCTTTTTTCTCTTAGATCTCAAATCAATTTGTGTTCCAGTCCACACATACCAGACACGTCAGAAACACACACTTTTTGTCATATTTATTCTACAACTCTCTCTCTCTCTCTCTCTCTCTCTCTCTCTTATTCGTCTTTCTTTTTATTTTATTTTTGCCTGCCCAGAGTCTTGAACTCCGCAAAGCATGGCTAAATGAAATAATGCCGAAACTGTATTAAATCCCCCTAAAAAATCGTAAAATCTCGTAAAGTAGGGACCATACATCGTGTTGGTGAAAAAGTATACCCAACCCTTTTCTTTTTTTGTAACCGATGTCCTCACTCAGAATCTACGGTTGCAGACCAATCGAATAAGTCACTTGAGTTGGAAAATCTTATGATATCCTGATCGTTAAGTGATTCTACGGTTTCTAGCCGACCATAGATTCCACGCTTCATTTGGCTAGTGACAACTCAAAAAATCAAATGCATTTCTACATCTGAATCAATTCTACACCCATCAGTGCAACTGATAAGCAGACGTGAAGACGACCGCAGCTTATGCGACGAGCGACGTTCCCACCATCCAAACCGTTTATAAAGTCATTACCATTAGGTTGAATTGAAAATAAATAAATAAAAAGAAAAAAAGAAGAAGAAGAAGAAGAAGAAGAAGAAGAAGAAGCTTAGCCAGATACAAAACTCTTGCCACCGTTTGAATGTTTTAACAGTGGCCCTTCTAACAGTGGTCCTTCAATATCCACTGTTTCATCTCTTTTGGCCTCACTTGAGTTTTTGAGCTAGGCAAAATTGACAGCTAGGGTAGATTTCTCACAAACATCCCAGAGGGCCATCTAGCTAGCTTCCCAGTGCAGGAACTTTCTGGGAAAGCCTTTCACATAAAATCTGCATGCGGATCCTATGGTATCTATACCCAGGCTAATCAGGTTGAGGTCTTTCTTGATGGTTTTAGGTGCTTGGGTTCAAGTCTTGTTTTGAAAGACCTGAACCTAGATTTGCTCTGAGTTTGGGTATTCATCGGGTCATTAAAATATAGGTTTCTAGTTGGATCTGGGACATACCAGAGCATTTAAATGATCAGATCCACTTGATAGATGGACTAGATCGCATACACATGCCCCACTTTAACAAGTTGGTGCGTAGATGATCTCTCTTATATCACTTGCATTTGGAAGCTTTAATAATTTGTCAGAATAATGAATATATTTAATATTACTATTAAGGAGACTAGTCCTGCACTCCACTAGACTTGACCTAGCTTGACCCGAGTTTAATGAGGTCCAAGGAGACGGACTAGACTTGAGCCTAACTAGAAACAATTTTAATTAACCAGTCAAAAGGCAAGGCTCAAACCCAACCCAATTTCTTGATGGATCCAAAAAATTGGACCCAAACCAATTAAAATTGTGTTGGTCCATCCGCTAATCATGGGTCCAGGTATTCATTGACAACCTTACATCCACTCCAAAGTTTTATAGGTTAAGCTTTACTTACAATGTTGGGGCTCATCCTGATGTGTGCATGACATCCTATTCATCCATAGTGTTCACCCGCGTCTCCTTGTTTTAGAACATCAGACATGTAAAATCATGCCTAAAACCATAAAATCCCATGGCTTGGCCCCTGGTGTTTGGGTGTGTCCATTCATCATGTCCAGAAAGTGTTGGACGGCATATACTAGACATGGTGAGCACTGCACAACGTCTGAAAAGTTTTTCATGCACGGTCGGTGTCTTAATCTCGCTGGTTCCTCATGGTGTAGCCCACTTGAGTTTTGGATCATCCCAACCCTAGGCGACTAAGGGAACATGAGGGGGCTCACACGATGGACAAACTGGATGTTATGAATGTGTCACATTGAGCTCCATGCATCACATTACGGGTTATGCTTTAGCTGATTAGGCCTTCACTTAAGTACATGTTATTGGAGTTTTGCCATGAAAAACCAATGTAAATCTTATCCATTGATGGCATGGATGATATCTAGTGATATTTATTATCTAAACTGCCGACCATGATGGCGACGAGTCTAAGATTAACAGGGTACAATGCCATGGATAATATGTGGGAATACCTTAAATATACATATGAACATGGGTTAAAGAAGAGGGATTCCTCTGCTTGTTGTGGGTGCGGCAAAATTGAGTGCATGCAAGTTACAAGTTAGTGCAACCAAAATCGAGTCCAAGTTATAGGTTGTCAGAAACCATTTTGATGCCGGCGCAGACCAGCTAAGTAAGGCATTGGTGCTACCCACAATTCGAGTCACGCCAGCCTCCAACCATGTGAACGAATGTGATTCATCACCCTGCCATGTCTGTTGAGGTGTGGAGCTAGCACGCCAGTTAGTTTTGCAAGTCTGAGGTGATTGAGCACCCAACCAATTTTGGTCAGGCGACCGAAATTCACCTAGAAAGACTAAAAAGTCAAAGGATTGTTTTTGACATAGTTGGGCACTGGATGGTATGTTGACCGAGCGCCCGATGCCCAGGTCGGATGCTCGACCATGCTAGGTCGGACGCCCAAAATTCGGCGAATTCTCCCTTAAACTCGTTGGACAAATTTTGGTTCTGTTGGGCGCCCGACCATGCACAGACTGCTTATACGCAATTTCCTATTTTGTCTTCGATTTTTGTTTTAGACTATATTAAGGGTAGTAAAATGGGATTGGGGTATGAAATTGGGGTTTTTATACGACCAAGGAGTGTGAAAGTGAGAAGGAGAAGAGATGTTTGTAAAAAGGGACATCTTTGTGCATGGAAAGCATAAGAGAAGGTGAGTTTTGATTGTAATTTCGTTTTTCTTCATAACAGAGCTTGCATCCGTGGTTTTTTACCCTTGTTGAGGTTTTTCCACGTAAATTTTGTCTTGCGAATTGTTGGTTTGCTTGGTTTTTTTTATATTCGTTATATCTTCTTGTTTATCGTTTGTGGGTGATAGCAAAGATTCGATCTCAGTTCACCGACATTGTTGGCTTGTTACGCAACAACTAGTATCAGAGCTATTGGTTTAGTTCAAGTGGAAGCAATGAAGGAAGAAGAGAAGACACAGATTGAGAAGTTTGATGGATCAAACTTTGCTTTCTGGAAGATGCAGATGAAAGACTATTTGTATCAGAAGAACCTTTATATTCATCTAGAAGGAAAAGAGAAGAAAACGGAGAAGATGACCGATGATGAATGGTCTCTTATGGATTGAAAGGCGTTGGGAACGATCTGACTCTCTTTATCAAGGAGCGTCGCCTTCAATATATCAAAGGTAAAGACCACAAAAGACTTTATGCATGCACTAGCAACAATGTGTGAGAAACCCTTAGCGTCCAACAAGGTTCATCTCATGAAGCGGCTATTCAACATGAAGGTGTCAGATGGTGAGAGCGTGGCTGAGCATCCAAATGAATTTAATACAGTCACGAGCCAGTTGGAATCCGTTGGAACCATTTTTTATGATTAGGTCAAGGCGTTGTTGATCTCGTCTAGTTTGCTAGATAGTTGGGATGGTTTGGTGGTTGTCATAAGTAATTCCATAGAATCAACAAAGTTGAAATTTGATGATGTAGCAGGTCTAATTCTCGGCGAAGAATATAGAAGAAAGGCATCAGAATTTCAGGGAAATCTAGGAATGCTCTAAACATTGAAGGGCAAGGAAGATTGTCGAATAAATGAAGCAATAAACACGAACGTTCTAAGTCAAGGAAGAAGTCCAAAAATCCGAAAGACAAGGACAGAAGTTGGCATTGCGAGAAGAATGAGCACATGAAGCGTGATTGCAGGGCGCTTAAGAAGCAAGAAGGAAGCTCTCAAGGTGGGAAGGATTCGGTGAATCTATCTGAGGAGAGTGATACGGAAGCAGTTGATCTTGTCTCTCGATGCACGGAATGAGTCTTAGATTATAGAATCGAGTGCTTCGTTTCATGTCACTTTGTCGAAATACGTTATTCGTGATTATGTATCAGGTGACTTCGGGAGAGTTTACCTGGGTGATGATGAGTCGTGCAGTATTGTTGGCAAGGGAGATGTTCAGATAAGTCAGAAAGACAGGACAGTCTTGAAATTGAAGGATATTCGACATGTACCAAGCCTGAGAAGAAACTTGATCTCAGTAGGGTAGCTCGCCGATATTGGACATATGACAACATTCACAGGTGATTCATGGAAGGTCACAAAGGGTGCCTTGGTGATAGCTCGAGGCAAGAAGGAAGATACTTTATACATGACTTCCAGATCATATGGTTCACTCGTAGTTACATCAATTGGAGTGAATGAGCAGTTTTGGCATCAGAGGTTGGGACATATGAGTAAGAAAGGGATGAATGTGCTGTTGTCGAAGGAAAAGCTACCAGGCTTGAAGTCTATCGACTTGGACTTCTGCAAGGATTGTGTGTACAGCAAGCAGAAGAAGGTGAGCTTCAAGAAAACATGACTCGCTCCAAAGACGTATCTATTGGAGCTTGTGTATACTGACGTGTGGGGACCGACACAGGTATCATCTCTTGGTGGATCACGTTATTTTTTTCTCTTTTATTGATGATGGTAGTAGGAAACTGTGGGTTTACTTCTTAAAGCATAAATCTAAGGTATTTGATGTATTTAAGAAGTGGAAGGTTCTAGTAGAAAATGAGATGGGAAAAACAGTAAAGTGTCTCGATATGATAATTGGGGAGAGTATTGTGATAAGAGGTTTGAGGAGTATTGTGCAGGCATAGGGAATCAAACATTAGAAAATGATTCCAGGTACACACCGCAACAAAACGGTGTGGCTGAGCGCATTAACATGACTATCCTTGAGCTCGTTAGGAGCATGAGGTTGCATGCAGGGTTGACCAAGATGTTTTGGGCATATGCTATGAATACTACCGTCTATCTTATCAATAGAAGTCCTTCAACACCATTGAATAGAGGTTTACCAGAGGAGACGTGGACTGGAAAGGAAGTGAGCCTTACAAATCTCAAAGTGTTCAGCTGCACTTCATATGTTCACATTGATGCAGAGCGCAGGAATAAGCCGAATGCGAAGTCCAGAAGGTGCACGTTTATTGGCTACGGGTAGCATGATTTTGGTTATCTATTTTGGGATGTAGAAAATAAAAAAATCATCAGAAGTAAGGACGTAGTATTTAATGAGAAAATGATGCATAAAGACAGTTTGCAGCAGAAACACAATAAGGCCGATGAGAATGAATAGGTAGAGTTGAAAGAATTATCGTACACAGGTGTTGTAATGCCATAGGGTGAATATGCACAAGAGCATGATGAGGCAAAGCTACAGACACCAATTTTGAGGAGGTATACTCGGGAGAGAAGACCCAAGGTCCAATACTCACCCTCCTTACATTATCTATTGTTGACAGATAATGGTGAACTGGAATGTTTTGAAGAGGCGCTACAGCTGGATACCCGAGTTGAGTGGGTAGCACACTATGAATGAGGAGATTGACTCTCTTGAGTCCAATTATACGTGGGATCTCGTCAATCTACCCAAGAGGAAGAAAGCTCTTCATAACAAGTGAGTTTACAGGCTGAAAGAGGAGCATGATGATTCGATGCAGTACAAGGTCAAATTGGTAATAAAAGGGTTCCAGCAAAAGGTAGGTATCGACTTTAATAAAATATCTTCACCAGTGGTGAAGATGTCTACGATTCGCACTGTCTTAAGTATAGTGGCTACAGAGGACTTACATCCAGAGTTGCTAGATGTTAAGATGACATTTCTTCATGGGGATCTTCAATAAGAGATATATATGCATCAGCCGACAAGATACGTGGCACTAGGAAAGAAGAATAAGGTGTATAGGCTAAGAAAGAGCCTATATGGTCTGAAGCAGGCCCCAAGGCAATGGTACAAGAAGTTCGACAGTTTCATGTCGAGAAACAAATTCAGGAGATGTCATGCAGACCACTATTGTTATTTGAAGAAATTTGATACGTCGTACTATTAGTGCACTTTGCTGTGGCATACTAATGCACCATATTTGTCAATCACATGAGTCCATGTGTTGTAATATCAGTTGAGCCTTAGTAAGCTGAAGACTGAAGAGTCAAGTGGACAAGGAGCATCAAGGAAGAAAAATAAGTAAATGAGATGCCTTCGTGACCTAAGCCCTTTAAACTAAAACACCCAAAAAAAGTCTTAGATGAATTGGACCAACTAGGAATACATTTAATCATTATCATTAGTCTTAGAACACCTTGAAAAACATGATAAGTTAGACTAATTAAAGAAGCGTAAGATGCTGTAAACAATTCAGCTGAAACAACAGTTTTCGATTGATCTCCGATTAATTGAACAGTAGTTCTGATAGGACCACTGTTCAATCGGATAGAAGTCCCCTTCAATCAAAATTTGTTTCAGCGAGTTCGAAAAACCCACTGTATAGATTTTTTATCAATCAGACATACTTCCTGATCCATTGGATAGGGTCCTTCCGATCAATCGAAACATGATTCTGATCAATCGAAATTTCTTCTAGAGAGTTTAAAAATACTCACTGGACAGATTTTTTATCAATCAGATAGGTTTCCGATCAATCGAATGTGACCTTTAATCAATCGGACCTTTTCTGATCAATAAGAGATATGTGAATCTACCATTTTTTTTATCGTAGAAGAAAATCTATAAAAGGAGGGGGATTCATTTTTGGGCAAAAGAGATGAATTTTGAGGAAATAAAAGTCACCATTGTTGAAGATCATTAAGAGCTCTATTCCTAACCCAAACAAGTGATCTTCCTTTTGATTTATCACAAGAATGGAGCATTCAAAGCTCAAGATAAAGATGAACTTGTCCCTCTTTTGATCTTTAGAGATTGGATTGTTCTTGATAGTTATATTCATATCCAATACTCTATGATGAGATCTTTGTAGGTGAAACTCTTTAGGCAACCCATTCCCATATGTTGTAAAGATCTCAAACCTACCTCCTATCCACCTTGGCCATCTCAAGAAGAGCATATGCAAGGGGATTGATTGTTAGAACTGAAGCATTGGCGACGTAACAACATCAATATCGATGGAGCACAAGAGTAGCTGATTGAAGCACGGGAGAGCAGAGATCAAGCAACCCGAAGCGGCGCATTAAAGGAGTTCAATTCGACAAGTAAGTTGTCAATTGTAACAGTCCGGTTCCACTCTTTTCCTGTGAGGAATTGAGTGTAGAGTTTGTTTGTCAAACTCGCATTCTAGGGTCGTTTGCCGATCCTTGGCTTATTAGTTGAGGACTAAATCGTAGGGATATTTGTCGTTCCTTGGTACGTTTGTCGGACCTAAAATTCAGGTACTGTTTGTCGTTCCTTGGCATGTTTGGCGGGCCTAAACAAATCTCCAAGGGGAGCTACCAACACGGGTGTGACCTTATAGGTTGGGAGGAACCTGTAAACTCCCAGGTTGAGTGGATCCGATTTAAAACACCTTGGTTGGGAGGAATCGGATTTAAACTCCTTAGTGAATGCTGGTGTGCTCAAAAGGGTTAAGTACTTGAACCAGGAGTGGAGTAGACCCAAAGTCGAACCACTATACATGCTTGTATTTGTGATTGTATTTGAGCCCATTTCTCATTATGTATTGTGTTTAATTAATTAATTATGAATGCTTAATTAGGATTGTATGTTAGGCACTTGATAGGCACATCCACACACATAAGATGTACTTTCACTCCTTGAGTAGACTTGAGCTTATTGATCCATCCTCATTTAAGTCTACTTGAGTTGTATAGATTAGGTTCTTCATTAGTTTAATCATTTATTAATCTATTATTGCTTCGACTAGGTTGTTTATTATTTAAATCATATGCTAGTCTTGTGATTGGACCCACTTAGGCTTGGAAGCCGAAGTGTCCTTGCTTACTTAGTTTAAACTGTTAAAATTTTGTAAGTAGGAGAAAATAATTTTAAAAGGTCCTAATCACCCCCCTCTAGGACTTAGCCATAATTTTAATTACTCCTCAAGCTTCCGCACACGTATGCATTGGTGTCGTGTTTTACTAACGACGGAATTTTAATTAGTATCAGAGCGGATTGCTCTTCAAGGACTTAACCGTCTAGAGTGAGATGGGAATACTATTAACCATCCATCAAACTTTGACGGGTCCAACTATGCCTATTAGAATGCTGGAATGAGGAATTTTCTCTAATCCATGGACCGATCCGTGTGGGCAGCAACATTAAATAGATATTCCTTGCCCATGGAACAAGTGGAGGTTGATGGTAAGATCATTGTCATTCCCAAAGATGATAAGAAATGGAATGACAATGAGAGAGCTCAATATGTGGTAAATGTCAAAGCTCTCAATGCAATTTGTTGTGCGGTTTCTCCGAAAGAATTTCAGCGCATTCTTACATGCGCAACTGCAAAAGAAGCGTAAAATATATTTGAGGTAACCCACGTGGGAACTAACACAGTAAGACACTCGAAGCTTCAATTCTTAACCACCAAACTTGAAAACATTAGGATGGAAGAGACTAAAACTTTCATAGAGTTTTATACTAAACTTTCAGATATTTGCCAACTCCATGTTTTCCTTCGGGGAACGGGTTCTGGATGAAGGATTTGTAGAAAAATACTTAGGTTCCTCCCGGAAAGATTTAGCACCAAGGTAGTGGCCTTAGAGGAGTGTAGAGACATAAATAACATGAAAGTAGAAGAATTTATAGGTTCCCTACAAACTCATGAACTACATTTTAGGGCCCCCTCTAGAAAGAAAGACGTCACTTTAAAATCTTCATATAAACACTCACAGAGGAAAAAAATTAAGAGTGAGTCATTCGAAGATAGCGACGATGAGGATGATGAAGAAGAAAAGATAAACAAAAAATTCAAGAAATTATTCAAACTTGATAGAGAGAGTAGTCGTGACAAGAAGGACAAGAAGGGTGATAAATATAAAGAGAAATCATCCAAAGCTTTATCCGTTAGATGTTACAGTTGCGGTCAACGTAGCCACATTGCCCCGGATTGTCTGGAAGTGCCTAAACCGAAAGGTAAAAAGGCCATGGTAGCCACGTGGGATGATACGAAGGTGTCAAATTCTGAATCTAGTGACTCCACTAGTGATGTGAGCCAAAATATAGTGAGAGCTCTCATGGCTTCTATCACTACCTTTCTTCCCCCTAATCTAAGAGAGGATCCCGACCACTTTTCCTTCTACGAGAAGGAGTTCCCAACCCCTTACCTCATGCTATATTTTATGAGGGTGTTAAGAAAATTAGTTACCCTTAGGCTCATCAAACTAAACATAGTTAGTAAGGGTAGCTAGACATGTTTTTATAGAAAAATTTGAGGATTTTAGCCTCATTTCTCTGTGTATTGGTAAATCTGAGGATTCAAGTCTCATTAGCCCAAATTTGGTAATTTAGCATTGTTTTATTTTGGTAAATTTAATTGCTAAACTATCATCCAACTTAGATTAGCTAATCTTGCTGAATTTCATGCTTAATTGTATGCTAATCTTTGCTTAGATTTGGTCATGATGTACATAACAGTTGGGGAGGTTGGTTGATCGGGCTATAAACCCTTGAGCTTTAATGCTTAATGTATATCATAAATGATCAAGTGTGCATGATTAACTATGCTTAGATAAGTACATTTTCTTGTTAATCATGTTCTCATGCATGCTCCATGTTTTATATATTCATGCACCTTATACTCTCTCTAGTTAGCATGTTTTTATAGTTATAACTGCAACACTCTAATCCCTCTTACTTTAACCTTAATTGATGTATTATTACAGGGGAGAGATTCGTTTGTCAATTGCTGACAAAAAGGGGGAGAAAGATCAAGTCCCACCAAAATAAATTTTCTGTGTTGTGTTTCAGGGATTGATAGGTTATGGGGGAGCAATCAAGAGAAGCTTGCTTAGTTACATGTCTTAGTGTATTTCGAGTTGTAATATTTATTTTCCTTTGACATGTAATTTATTTGTGTTTTGGTAATGTCTTTGGTATGAACCATGACATGGGTCTTAGGTTGGGTTTTTGTCACGTAATTGACAAAGGGAGAGAATGCTAGTACACTTTTCTATGGCATACTAGTGCACCGTATTTGTCAATCACATGAGTCCATGTGTTGTAATGTCGGTTGAGCCTTGGCAAGCTGAAGACAGAAGATTCAAGTGGACAAGAAGCATCGAGGAAGAAAAATAAGTAAATGAGATGCCTTCGTGACCTTAGCCCTTTAAACCAAAACACCCAAAAAGTCTTAGATGACTTGGACCAACTAGGAATATGTTTAATCATCATCATTAGTCTTAAAACACCTTAAAAGACTAATTAAAGAGGTGGAAGTTGCTGTAAACAATTCAGCTGAAACAGCAGTTTTCGATTAATCTCCGATTAATTGGACAGTAGTTCCGATAGGACTCCGATCAATTGGATAGAAGTCCCCTTCAATCGAAATTTGTTCCAGCAAGTTTGAAAAACCTACTGGATAGATTTTTTTTATTAATCAAACATACATCTGATCCATCAGATAGGGTCCTTCCGATCAATTGAAATTTCTTCCAAAGAGTTTGAAAAAATTCACTGGACAGATTTCTGACCAATCGGACAGGTCTCCGACCAATCAGATGTGACCTTTGATAAATTGAACCTTTTTCTAATCAATTGGAGATACGCAAATCTGCCTATTTTTTACCATTGGAAGAAAATATATAGAGGGGGGTTCGTTTTTGGGCAAAAGAGGAGGATTTTGAGGAGATAGAAGTCACCATTGTTGAAGATCATTAAGAGCTCTATTCCTAACCGAAACAAGTGATCTTCCTTGTGATTCATCACAAGAATGGAGCATTCAAAGTTCAAGATTAAGATGCACTTGCCCCTCTTTTGATCTCTAGAGATTGGATTGTTCTTGATAGTTATATTCATATCCAATACTCTATGATGAGATCTTCATAGGTGAGACTCTCTAGGTAACTCATTCCCATATGTTGTAGAGATCTCAAACTTACCTCCCATCCACCTTAGCCATCTCAAGAAGAGCATATGCAAGGGGATTGATTGTTGGAGCTGGAGCATTGGCGACGTAACGGCATCAACATTGGGGGAGCACAAGGGTAGTTGATTGAAGCATGGGAGAGCAGGAGATCAAGCAACTCGAAGCAGCGCATCAAAGGGGCTCAATCCGACAAGTAAGTTTTCAATTGTAAGAGTCTGGTTCCACTCTTTTCCTGTGAGGAATTGAGTGTAGAGTTTGTTTGTGAAACTTGCATTCTAGGGTTGTTTGTCGATCATTGGCTTATTAGTTGAGCCTAAATTGTAGGGACGTTTGCCGTTCCTTGGCATGTTTGGTGGGCTTAAACAAGTCTCCAAGGGAGCCACCTACACGGGTGTGAACATGTAGGTTGGGAGGAACCTGTAAACTCCTCGATTGCATGGATCCAATTTAAAATACCTTGGTTGGGAGGAACCAAACTTAAACTCCCTAATAAATGCCAGTGTGCTTAAAGGGGTTGAGTACTTGAACGGGGCGTGGAGTAGACCCGAAGTTGAACCACTATACATGCTTGTGTTTGTGGTTGTATTTGAGCACATTTTCATTATGCATTATGTTTAATTGATTAATTATGAATGCTTAATTAGGAATGTATGCTAGGCACTTGGTAAGCACATCCATACATACAAGATGTACGTTCACTCCTTGAGTAGACTTGAGCTTATTGATCCATCCTCATTTAAGTCTACTTGAGTTGCATAGATTAGGTTCTTCATTAGTTTAATCATTTGTTAATCTATGCTTGCTTGGACTAGGTTGTTTAGTATTTAAACCATATGCTAGTCTTGTGATTGGACCCACTTAGGCTTGAAAGCCGAAGTGTTCTTGCTTACTTTAAACTGTTAAAATTTGTGTGATTAGGCGAAAAGAATTTTAAAAGGTCCTAATCACCCCTCCTTTACGACTTAGCCATAATTCTAATTGTTCATCAAGCTTCCGCACGCGTATACATTGGTGTTGTGTTTGACTACCAACGTAATTTCACATACATATACTTCTTCTATATATTAATGATTATCTTGTAGCCGGTTCAAGCATGAAGGACATCTCAGATCTCAAAAGACAGTTGTCTAGAGAGTTTGCCATGAAGGATTTGGGAGCTGCAAAATAAATCCTAAGCATGAGGATAAAGCGTGACAAGAAAAATAAGAAATTGGTGTTGTTACAGGAAGAGTACATAGCCAAAGTACTTGATCGATTCAATATGGGAGGTGCTAAGCTGGTTAGCACTCCATTAGCTAATCACTTCAAGCTTTCTAAGGAGCAAGGTGCGAATACGCAGGAGGAACATAACTATATGGCCAAAGTCCCATACGCGTCGGCTATAGGGAGCCTCATGTATGTTATAGTGAGTACGAGCCCAGATATTACTCAAGCAGTGAGAGTTGTTGGCAGGTTCATGAATAACCCCGGGAAGGAACATTGGAAAGCTGTGAAGTGGATCCTCAGGTACCTAGCAGGTACTACAGAGATGAAGCTGTGTTATAAAGGATTGGAAATCAAATTACAAGGCTATGTTGATTCAAATCTAGCAGGAGATATTGATAGCAAAAGAAGCACTACAGGGTATGTCTTTACTCTGGGTAGTGCTGCAGTGAGTTAGGTCTCTCAATTGCAGAAGATAGTGTCCATTACTACAATGAAAACGAAGTATGTTGCAACTACAGAAGCGTGAAAGGAGATGCTATGGATGTAAGGTTTTATGGAAGAGTTGGGGAAGAACAAGTGGATTACAAGCTATACAGTGATAGGCAAAGTGCAATACACTTGGCCGAGAACTCGGCTTTTCATTCAAGGACCAAGCATATTGACATCGGGTATCACTTCATACATTCGTTGTTGGAAGATGGATCGATCATTTTGGAAAAGATTCATACAAGCAAGAATCTTGCAGATATGATGACCAAGGCGATCACACGGGAGAAGCTGAAGTTCTTCTCAGCTTCGATTGGTCTTCACACGTGAAGATGGGGAGGTGATGCACTCTGGATGTGGAAGACGAATGGATCTTTTGTAAGACTCGTACCCTTATTTACCCTCAGTACGCTTAATTTTCGGTGCCGGTACGTCCCGGATGGACCAGATTAGCGAGTCTTGATCGCGACCCTGTTTTAGTACCGCATCGACCCGAGACCTATACCCCGGCGACCGCGTAGGCACTGTGATTCCAACGCCACGCGGCATGCCCCATTGCGATACCCGGTGTGAAAGTTATGATCGATTGCATAATCTAAGATGGGCCTCACAACGCTCGTGTGGCGTGGGCCCCACTTGCACAAATCCCAAGATCATGTCAAATCAATCAAATCCATCACCATCACCTCACCCATACCCCTCTCATTAACCCTACTCTATACACCCCATACCCCCCATCCCTCTCTCTCCTCCCAAAGTCAACTCTCACCCATACCTCCCATACCCCCCTCCCATGCAGCATCATGACCCCATGCTTCCTCTCTCCCCCCCATACAAGTCCATACGTAGGGGGAGAGGAGAGCTCATTTCAAAAAAATTCAAGAGCTAGAAGAGAAAGGAGAGAGAGATAGAGAGAAAGAGATTTGAGAGGAGAGAGAAAGAGAAAGATTTGAGAGAAGTAGAGAGAGATTAGAGAGATTGAAGGTGGAGATCCAAGCTTGGAGGGCCCCAACCATCATCCAGACCGTCCGGATCGTCCGATCGTCAACCCGATCCAATCCAACCGTCCGTCCTTCGAGGTGAGTGCAAGGGGGACATAAATCCCCCATTTTCTTATTCCTTTCATCTTCCTTTTCTTTTGGGCCCACCTGGTGGTGGACAACCTGATGGATGGATTGGATCATCCATGAATGGGCCCCACCTTCTTATAATAATAATAATAATAACGAATAAAAAAAAACAAAGAGGGAGAGGGTGCCACTGGACAGACAGCGTCCAGAGGGCGCTGCTGCCCAGCAACACGTGGGCTAAAAGCCCTTTTGGGCGTTGGGCAGGGTCCCCACACGTGGGACCCACCTTGATGTATGCATCTAATCCACGCCGTCCAGCTGTTTCTCCATCCCAGTTTAGGGCAGGGAGTAAAAAATGAAGTAGATCCAGATCTCAGGTGGACCACACCATTGAAAACAGTAAGGCTAATGAAGCCTACTGTTGAGGCTTCTTGGACCCACCGTGATGTTTGTGGACCACATCACCTGCCACATATTGGGCTTGTTAGGACCCCAACGATCTGGGTAACATGATGAATGGGGTGGATTGTCCCTAAGTGGGCCCCACTTGAAATAACCACAAAAAATAAAAAATAAAAAGCAAAAAAAAAAAGGAAATGGACGTCCAGCGTCTGGACGTTCTGACGCTGGAACGTCCAGCGTCACGTGGACGCCGTAATGGGGTCCCCACTCGTGGGACCCACCTTGATGTTTGTGCTCCATCCACGCCGTCCATTTTCTTTCCCGTATAATTTTAGGGCCAGGGCCCAAGGATGAACCCGATCCAAGTTTGAGACGGACCGCACCACATGAAACAGTGGAAACAATGATTCCTACTGTCAGAAATCCTTTGGCCCACCTTAGTGTTTCTAGACTGATTTACATATCCAATATTGGGCTTATTGGGTCCCCCATGAGATGTGGAACCTGATGAACGGAGTGGATCAGACCCATGTGGGCCCCACTTGATATAAGCACCATAAAACAAGAAAACAAAAAAAAGAGAGAGAAAGAAGAAGAAGCAGCGTCGCTGATGCTGGTAGTACCAGCGTCCAGGACACTGGCTCGTACTGCCAGCTGGTGGCCCACTCGTGGGTCCCACCATGATGCATGTGCTGTATCCACACCGTCCATCCATTTGGGGAGATCATTTTAGGGCATGACCCCAAGATTGAGTCAGATCCAAGTCTCAAGGGGGCCCCACCACAGAAAACAGTAGGGACAGTGAACCTACCGTTGAAACCCTTCTTACGGCCCACCATGATGTTTATTTGAGATCCAACCTGTTCATAAGTTCACACATGTAAGGGAGAAGGGAGAACAAAAATATCAGCTTAATCGAAAACTTCTGTGGGCCCCACTTGATGAGTTCATAACAAAAAAAAATAAAAAATAAAAAATAAAAAAAAGGACCGCTGGACAGACAGCGTCCAGGGGACGCTGCTGCCCAGCAGCCTTGTGGGCGTCACCATGGGCCCCACTCGTTGGGCCCACCTAGAATGTATGTGCCTTACCTATTCCGTCCATATGTTTTTCCCAGCTCATTTTAGTGGCCCAGCCCAAATTTTAAGCATATCCAAACGGCAAGTGGGCCATGCCACGGGACAACAGTGGGAATAATGATCTCCACTGTTGAAACCTTCCCAGTCCTACAATGATGTTTATTTGTTACCCAACCTATTCATAAGTGGCTGGGCCCAAAAAAATTTAAGCATATCCTAATGTCAAGTGGACCATGCCACAGTGGAAATGATGATTTCCAACGTTGAAACCTTTCCAGGTTCTACAGTGATGTTTATTTGCCATCCAACCTGTTCATAAGATCACATGGATATGAATGAAGGAGAAAACACAAATATCTACTTGACTCAAAACTTCTTGGAACCAGTTGGGTACCACGCTGCCCAGCAGGTGGCCCACCCTATGGGTCCCAATGTGATGTATCTATTAGCTCTACCATGATGTATATGTTTTATCCATGCCGTACACGTATTTTGACCGCCTATCTTATATGTGCAGGCCCAAGTATGGGGCCAATGTGGTCTCAAGTGGGCTATGCCACGAAGACCTTTACATTTCCAATGGGATCCACAGTCCGGGTCCCACTCTCTATATATATTTTGGGCCTTTTAAGGCCAATGTTACATGATATGTTTGGTAACATGCTAGTATGATTAGCTTGATATGTCACACTGATAACATGCTTAGTATAATGAATACCATGCTCATTCATATGCCCATACGCATCATTTGTATGCCTGTTATGGATCATGATTAACCATAACATATGCTAATTAGCTTGTTATACTTAGGGGACCCGTGTGAGACAGGGTCGCCTCACATGATTGCGCAGTATGCATAAGTTTGGTGCATGATTTGGATTGTATGACTCATGCATTTCGCATTATGTATGTCACGATCGCTTTCACACCCTAGCAGCATCAGGGTGGTGGCCATCATAGTCACATCATGGTTGGCAGTATTGGACACCGGAAACTTGTTCTAGTACGTGGGCGCTATGGATGTCCTTGGGTGAAAGTCCCTAAACCCTGTGGTACCAGTAGGATGCTCCAGTGTCGAGACCGAGTGGATAACATGAGCGCCCGTGTGCCAAATACCAGTAGGCCGCGTCTCCCACTGTGTCGAGGTCGGTTGGAAAGGGGTGTGACCTTATCCGCCCGGGTGCAGTGGGCTGTAAGCTAGGTCGAGTCTGACCAGCTCATGGAATGGGTCCTGCTATTGGCGAGCAGGGTGGGCATTGGCATACCACTGACGAAGCGGATAGTGAGGTCTTTTCTACTCGCTTGGTTATGCGCGCGATGTGCGGCGGCCAGTATTAGAGTATACTAGACCCCGGTGATGTCCCAGATGAGAACTATTTTGATATGTGGATCAGTTGAGGATTGACATGTTTGTATTGCATCTCTAGCATGTAACACTTGGCCATGTAGGCCCTTGCATCGCATAGCCTTGGGATGGTTGATAGCATTCATAAACTTAGTAACTTAGCCCTCTACTACTTTCGCTTACTCTGATATCTGTATACTTGTCATATGCATCACACACGCACACACGCACTCTACTGAGCTTCGTAGGAAGCTCATGCGCGTTTGTTTACACTGCAGGTACTAGAGCATATCAGCAGCGTTGAGCGCGGTTCATGTACCTGATATTTTGGACTTCTGATTCATGTTGTATTTCCCTTTCCAGTACTGTACTCAACAAACTTATTAGTGGATATTTGATGATGTTTTATGGTTTTGATTATGCTCCTGTACAAAAAAAAATTTATCCTGAAAATCCTCCTGGTAGGATCCCAGGATCGGAACCTGGCACATGAGAGCTAGGAGCCGAGAATGGGGTACTACGGATGCTGTTGGCACCAAGGTCGGCGATCGGGAATTTAGTGAGCCCGTTCCTCGGGTTTGGGGCGTGACATCTTTGGTAATCTATCTCCAAGTGGGAGATTGTTGAGGTGTGGAGCCAACACACCAGTTAATTTTGCAAGCCTGAGGTGATTGGGCACCCAGTCAATTTTGATCGAGTGACCGAAATTCGCCCAGAAAGACTAAAAAGTCACTGGACTATTTTTGACACAGTCGGGCGCTGATGGTATGTTGACCAGGCGCCCTGGTGCCCAGGTCGAACACCCAACCATGCTGGGTTGGACGTCCAAAATTTGGCGAATTCTCTCTTAAACTCGCTGGATAGATTTTAGATCTGTCGGGCGCCCAATCATGCGCGGACTGCTTATACGTAGTTTCCTATTTTGTCTTTGATTTCTGCTTTAGAATATATTAAGGGTTGTAAAATGGAATTTAGGGTATGAAACTGGGGCTTCTATACGTCCAAGGAATGGGAAAGAGAGAAGGAGAAAAAAGGTTTGTAAAAAGAGTCATTTATGTGCATGGGAAGTAAAGGAGAAAGTGAGTTTTCATTGTAACTTCGTTTTTCTTCATATTGGAGTTTGCATCCGTGGTTTTTTTACCTTTGTTGGGGTTTTTCCATGTAAATTCTGTCTTGTGGATTGTTGGTTTGCTTGGTTTTTTTCATTTTTATTCGTTATATCTTCCTGTTTATCTTTTATGGGTGATATCGAAGATTCGATCTCGGTTCACCGGCGTTGTTGTCTTGCTGCATAACAACGTCATCATCAGCCTCTCTCAACATGGTCCAACTGACATGTGGCATAGTTTCAACCAATGCGAGCTCGCCATTCATTTGGGACATATTCTCCATTTTTTCTCTAAACCTTTTCCTTTTAGGCTAGTGCAGCCATCTTGAGGTGAAACTTGGAAAAAATTCAAGGGAAATGGCTAACTTTGAGGTTGGCACAACCGCACCAAACTCCCTAGTTGAGGAAGAGCCATGCTAGCTCTTATTTAGAGTCACGTCAACTCCTTTTGATTGCCTATTGACACTCAGAGGTTGTCGTATTCTCTGCCTCGACCATGCCAACTCCTTTAGGGATGTGCCTACCCTCATTTCTCTTTTTTACTTTTTCATTTCATCCCATTCATAACATTATGAGGGTTTCTTACTTGTTATTGCTCTAATCCTCTTCCACAAATAAGCTCATTGCATCAGAATTACCAGTCTTATTTCTATCACTACTCGCATGATGATAAAATACACTATTAAGGGAAACATTCATGATTCATTGATCTAATATGGATTCATGACACTATCCCATACATATCCAATTCATCACCCTAACGCTCTTCCTTATATACAGACAATGCGTTCTCTAATGCAGACATAATGCTTTACTTTCTTTCTCGAAGATTCATATGCAGAATGTGCTACTCACTTTACCTAAATCCTTTATATACTATAGTACATTCATATTGAAAAGGAGACGACAAAAAACGGTTCTCATATATTGATAGGCCATGGAGCCTAGGTTAATGGTCGCACAATTGATCCACAAATTGTCTAAAGACAACTATTCGTAGATTCATCTTTGCATATCATGTGTTTCTTGCATTCTATTACATATCACTATTTTGTCACCATATCTTACCTAATTAGAATCAATGGTTATTATATGAAATATAATTAAGGATTGTGGTAAATCATAACCTCGAATGAAATAAAAACACAAACAATAATAAAAGTTTTTCAACTATATGTCTTATCTCTCTTATGTGAACATGACAATATAATAAGAATGTCTTTATGAATGTTATGTGAATGAATGATAGTGAATATAATCCCTAGTCCAATATTTATTCTAAATACAAATCATAATCAACAGTTGTCCTTAGAAATTTGAGATTTGATACAGTTGTCATTAACTAAGGGAGAGTTTGGGCCATAGATCTCAGTGCCTTATTGTATCATGATTAGCTAGCAGGTTGTAGGATAGATGGGTGGTTACTTTTATTATTATGTAGTCATCATGCATAAGAGAAATGATGACGAGTCAAGATGAAAGGTCTCCTGATGAGACTTAAATATTGCATATTTAATCTTATTTATGCATTGTTTTCCCTTGCATTTGAGTGTTAATTTGATATAATTAGATGTGTTTTTAACATGCAAGATAATTTGAAGACTAAGTTGAATTCGTGCTTAAAGCGTCACATTAATGCCCAAAAAGGAGACAAAGCCAAATGAGTTGAAGAATTGAATAACGAGAAGAGGAATTAAAGAACAAAAGGATCAAAAGTGCAAAGTGGAGATTGAAGATCAATTGCTTAACAAGTGAAGAAAATTCAGGAGTTCTCGATAGGAACGAACATAGGTTGATAGGATTGAGAAAATTCAAATTTTCAAAATTAGTTACTGGACTATTTCTGCACTTCTTCAATGGAAGCTTGATCCTATCGACAGTCCCCTCGATGGGTTCGATGGGAGCTTCGATGGGGGACAGACTCCTATCTAAGAACTCAAAATTTCAGCATTTGCTTGCTAGACTGTTCTGGCACTTTCTTCAATTTTATTGAAGTTGTCTTCAATTCTATCAATAAGACTTTGATGACACTTGATCCTATTGAAGACTCCTATCGAAAGAGGCAATTGGTGTGAAATTTCGTGAATTTCTTAAGTCGGTGCGAAAGTGGTTAGTATCTGACTATTTAAATGGTCAATGCTTACGTCTCTAGACATTAATCTAGGGTTTGGGAAGAGAGAGAAAGTGGAAGTGGAGCTTCTTTGGCATCATTCTTCTTCTTCAATCCTCTCATTCTAGTTTATTTTCTTTGCTTTTGAGTTAGCTATGAGTAACTAATCTCTTAGCTAAGGCTAAGGGTGAAACTTCCAGTTAATTATAGTGTTTTAATTCGTTTTGATTCATACATTGGATTGATGATGATTATTAATTGAATTATATTTAAATTCTAATTTAAATCCTTTGAGTTGTTTATTTCTGAATCTGTCGTGAACTTCAATCACATTAGATGCTTTGATTTAGCAATTTCTTAGCTTAATTAGATAATGAATCGATCTGTAAAATTCTTTTATTTATTATAGACTCTGATCACAATAGATGATTAAATTCTTTACGATCGATGTCCGAGTGCTTCATGAGAGAATTGTTCAATTAAATTCATACTTTATTGGATGTTTGTAACTAGTTTAACAAAATTATATTCCAATTAAAACGAATTGGAATTCGGTTCTAGTTAAGTTATAGATGATGAATCAATGAACTAGGCATTATGATTGTTAGAAGTGAATCCTTGAATACTTAATTGCTTTTACCCTCTATACATCGCTGAAAATCATAATCTTAATTTTCATTTAGTTCTAGTTATGTTCTCAACCTCATAGTCCCTGTGGATCGACCCCGATCTCAGTGAATTATTACATTATTGAAAACCATAATCTTAATTTGATTCTAATTGAGTTATAGATAATGAATTGATGAACTAGACACTGTAATTACTTGAAGTGGATCCCTTGAATCTTTATTTGTTTTTAATTATTGTTTTTATCCTCTATACATCACTGAAAACCATAATCTTAATTTTTGTTTAGTTCTAGTTGTGTTCTCACTGAGTTATTACCACATCGCAGTCTTACACTTGGGATTGTCGGTCCAATTTTTGGCATCGTTACCGGGAATTTTGTTGCGCTGAAATTACATTAGGATAGCTTAGTTTTCTGAATTCTCTAAGCTAATGTTTTATTTGTTCTAGGGTTTTAATTTCAGAATTTTTAGTTTTATGTCATTGATTACTAACATTGTTTTCTATTTTGTAGGGATCTTCTAATCTTAATCCTCTCATCCGATAACATCATTCCTCTCTTCTTTCTTAATTGCTCTTATAGTTTATTAATTTGCTGTAGATTTAGGTTAGGTTTAGAATTAGATTTTCGAGTGTGGTTCATGCCTAAGTGTTTATTAATTTGCTGTAGGATTTAGGTTAGGTTTAGAATTAGATTTTCATGTGTGGTTCATGCCTAAGTGGGTAAGGAATCATACATTGAGACTTCTAAATGAAGGAGGTTTAGTTAACGGGCTCTCCATTCACCGATGAGTTAGGAAACATTTAAGTACTCCTGAACCATCAGAACCATGATTGAGATTAAGCAGAATTTTGATGAGAATATCGAGCATAACACGCCGCCAACTAGGATGGTACGTGATGAGAATGAGATGCACCACATTCCACTAGTTAGAACTTTACGTAATTACCTACAATCGACAAGAACAAGCACACCTTCCTGCATGATTTTCCTCACCAATGTAGGAAACACGGACTTTAAACCGGGTGTGATTCAACTACTCCTAAAGTTATATAGACTTGATTTAGAAAGTCCATACTTGTACTTTAACGATTTCGATAAAATTATCTCAACATTATACTTTAACAACTTCTCTCAAGACATGATTAAAATTAAATTATTTCCCTTTCCTCTAAAGGAGAAAGTCAAGTCATGGCTACACTCCTTAAGGTTGCAATCGATCGAGACATGGGTCAAGATGACCTAGGAGTTCCTTAAAAAGTTTTCCCCAATTCATAAAACCAACACACTGAGACATTATTGTTGCCGCTCGATTTCAAATTCGGTCACATTTTTTGTGTGGGTGTGCTAAAACTGACTATACAGCTCGATTCAAATTGAACAACTATGACCCCAAGCGCCAAGATAGGAAGATACATCAGAATTCACTATATATGACCAAGATCGAATAAGATCAGTCGCCTATTCAGCCACTTGCACAATGTTGTTTGAGACAATCAGGCGATTATCGAAAGGTGGGGTTCGTCCTCCGAAGATGGGTTACACCTCTACCTTCCGTGCAAAAGGAGTCTTCAACACAGATAAAAACAAAAAGGGAATATTTACAATCGATTGTGAAGAACAACTACAGAAAACATTTCTGGATGAAGAACTTGCTTTGTATTAAACTAACTCTAGTCTATGAGCATAGACTTGGGTGACAGTTAAAGTTAATAGTTACTCCTAATTATAGGATTAAGCTAATAGTTATGCTAAGAAATGTAAAAGACAGATTATACTAAGGAACATAAAAGACGGATTATGTTAAGGAACATAAGGAGTAATTTGAAAGGTAGATTTGGTTTGGTTTGGTTGGTATGAGACGTCTTGCCCTGTTGATTTCCTCTATTATTTATAAGCTTCACTCAGCACACGTCTTGACAGGTTATGGCGATTGCTTCAGCATAATCTAACCTTCCAGAACCTTTCTTCTATGCTTACCATCTATCATGGTAACTGCCTCTAAGCTCTATACTAATTCAACGACATCTCGCTCTATTATCCTAACATTGTGAATGTCGTTGCAGCCGCTCGATTAATGCCAGTTGTATTACTATAAAACCCACTTTAGGTATCTCCGTAAATCTTGTATACACCATGTAACTCTCATAGAACTGCATGCATTCCTTCCTGATTGGCTCTTCTAGGAATAATAAAAAATAAGGTACAACATTGCTCCTCACATCGCTTCGCCTTTGAGTAAAATGTGAAAGCTAAAATTGTAATATTAGTTGAATATGGCATTTTTAAAATTTACAAATTTAACTAATTACTAAGTCACAAATTCACAAAAACTTAATCAAGCATACAAGTGTAAACCAAAGTACTTACAAGATTAACATGAAGAAATAGACAACTTCATTGAAACATGAGTCGCGCTCATTAGTGGCATGTAATTGCTAAATGGCATGGATGTAGCACTATGCAGATCATCTGTGTTGGAGGCACTGAAAATTTCGGTGTCGTTGCTTCTCATTGGTCCATGTCATTTCAGATAACTCAAAATATGCCCATTTTCTCTCACAAGTAGATTGTGTGGTACACAACCGTGCCTTTAACATGTGGAACTCTTCTAAGCCCCCCCATGACTTTTTAGTTACATCTAATCCATCCATCAATTTTTCCAAATCATTATAGAGTCATGCGTTAGAAAATGAGGCAAATCCAAAGCTCAAGTGGACCACACCATAGAAAGTAGTGAGAATTGAACGAACTACCCTTAAAACCTTCCTAGCGCCAACCGTGAGGTTTATTTGCCATCCAACCTATTCATAATGTCACACATGCCTGGATGAAGGTAAAACAAAATATCAATCTGATCAGAACCTTTCATGACCTCAAGAAGTTTTCAATGGTAGCATCAGTTCCTACTATTTCTTATAATGTGGCCAACTTGAGCTTTGGATTTGCCTTATTTTTAAGATAATATCTTAGAATAATCTAAAACAATGGATGGATGGTGTGGATCTAAGAGATATATCATTGTAGGGGCCTACATAATTTCACACACAAAAAAATTCCGTTGCTTGTGCAGGGACAGAGAAGAAGGAAGTGTTGAGAAGTGGAACTTCCGTGGGGCCATTATGATGTATGTATAAGATCCACACCGTCCATCAATTTTTCCATATCACTTAAGGGCATGAGAAAAAAAAACAAGGCAGATCCAAGGCTCAGTTAAGACACACTACACGAAACAGTAGGAATTGGACTCACTGTTGAAAACTTCTAAAGGCCACATAGGCTCTTATCTAGAGGTGAGCACGAGCCGAGCTAAGCCCTGTTGGAGCTAGGCTCGCTCAATGACCACCCTAGCTCGTGTTTGGCTTGGCCCAACTCGGCCTTCAAGCTGAACTGACATGTTCAAGCGACTAAGCTTTCGAGCGACTTCGAGTCCAATTCAAGCTGAGTTCGAGCATGTAGAAAAAAAAAATTTTAATAGGCCCAACCCAAAAGCTAGGCTTAAAACTGTTTAAAATTGGGCTCAAAGGCAGCCCAAAACCCATTGACACCCCCTACTTACTTTTATAAAGAGTTTCATCTCTCATTTCTTTGTTCACTTTCGAAGTGGGACTAACAAATATTCTTTTTTAGTTTTTTACAAGTGAGTCAGTCGAGTTGAGCCGAATCGAGATGGTTCGAGCCGAGTCAAGCAAGCTAATCGGGCTAGCTTGGCTCATGCTCAGCTCTACTCTTATCAATTTGATATTTGTATTTTACCTTCAGTATATGACCTTCTTTTTTCTTTTTTTCTTTTAGGTCAATCATGCAACCCACCCACCCAGTCAGTCACGCAACACACCCACCCAATCAGTCATGCAATGCACCCACTGGTGCTATAGCGGCGGGAATTTCACCCTGATGACCCCTTCAGTATGTGACCTTGTGAGCAGGTTAGATGGCAAATAAGCCTCACCATTGGCCCTAGGAAGGTTTCAACATTTGTTCGTCCATCCCACTCCTTTCTGTGGTGTGGTCCATGCTCTATCAATTTGATATTTGTATTTTACCTTCAGTATATGGACCTTACGAGCAGGTTAGATGGCAAATAAGCTTCACCGTTGGCCCTAGGAAGGTTTCAACGGTTGTTCGTTCAATCAACATTGCTTTGTGGTGTGGTCTACTGGACTTTTGGATGTGCCTCAATTTTGGCCTCATGCTCTATGATGATCTGGAGAATTTTATGGACGGCGTGGATCTAACACAAAAATCTTAATGGGTCCCACAAAAGTTTCAAACGTTAGAAGTTAGAGTTGTGTAGCGCACAATGTTATGGGAGGAGAGAAAATCCACTCATCAGAAAGAAACAGTCATCAAATATGACGTCGACCAATGAGAAGCGACAGCACTGGAATTTCCTGTGCCATTAGGGTGCGGACTGTGTTATCCTGGGTAACAGCCTAATGGGTGTTACCCTTACTGTAGGGCCCACCTTGATCATATGTTGTAAATCCACTCCATCCAACCGTTTTCACAGCCTATCTTAGGACACGGTCCCAAAAACTAAGAATATCCAGCTCTCAGGTGGACCACACCACAAGAAATGATGATGGAAGCTCATCATTAAAAACTTCCCAAGGCCCACCGTAAGCAGATGTGTAATGTTTATTTGCTATCCACCCAATCCAACCTGTTGATAAGGTCATAAGGAAATGTATGGAGGGAAAGTGAAAAGATTATCATGATCCAAAACTTTTATGGCCCTACAAAAAAATCTTTTAATGGTCATTCACCACCTTTTCCAGTGGTGTGGTCCACCAGAGATTTGGAACTAATTAATTTTTGGTATAACATTCCCAAATGAGCTGAAAAAATGGATGATATGAAACACATTCATCAAGGTGGGCTCTACAATGTATAAGTGTAACACTCACTAAGCTGTTAACCGTGCCATTAACACAGACAATCTGAGATTTTCTCTCTTTTTTTAGCCCAAAACGAAGCAGAGAGACAGAAGGAGTCAGACGAATCGGGTGGGCCACCCCGGGCCAACTCTGCCAGAGTAGACCATGTATGTCTCTCGGCTCCTCTACCTAACTTTGAGGGCAAGGCCTAATTCCAAGTCTTAAAGCCATGTCTATGTCTAGCTGCTTTTATCACTGTTGATTAAATGGTCCGATTATTTGATAAATGCTATTTCTTGGATCTGCTCCATTAGATGGAAGCGGATGCAGTCCGACCAGAGCTACTATGGGGCCACCATGATGTATCTATTTATCCATGCCGTCCATCCATTTTCTAAGATCATTTTACGATATGATCCCAAAAATGAGTCAGATACAACGCTAAAGTGGACCACACCAAATAGTCAGCTTAGGATGCATTTTGGGCATTTAATGCAAGGTGCATTAAATGTCATTAGTCATCTCTGGTGTGGTCTATTTGAGCGTTGGATCTGCCTCACTTTTGGGATCGTACTTTAAAATTATCTTAGTAAATAGATGGACAGAGTGGATAACCAGATGCATCATTTTGGTACCCGACACGAGCTCTGGTCAGACGCAATCCGCTTCCCTATTAGATAACCACCATCCACCCAAATTGTGTCACACAAACTAATTAGGGATTGGGTAGTTTCCTTGCCACTCGCGAATGGCTAGCAGTTGGTGCTTGATGTATGTGGATCACATCATTGTAAAAGGTGTTCAACACCCACCATTAAAAACTTCACATCACATTAAACACCCACCGTTAAAAGCTTATTGGGGCCACAAAAGCTTTAGATCAAGCTGATATTTGTTTCTTCCCTTCATTAAAGTTTGCATGGCCTAATTAATATCAAATAAACATTACAGTGGGCCTAGTAGGGTTTTAAGGATGGTGTGGTCCACCGGTAGGGATTTAGACCTGCCTATTTTTTATTTTTTTTCATGAAGCCCTAAATTGACCAAATTTCTAATGCACAAGAACCCCAGATGAAGGGTGTTAATCAAGCACATTCTTACCACACATGGACCAGAAAAAAATAAAGGAAAAGTTGAAAAAAAAATCGACAAGTTTCACATAGATGGACCAAAAGTGGACTGTAAATCGGCCATAACTTTTGATACGAGAAGAGTTATAGGACGCACAGCATATGGATTCCCACTAATGTTAGTGGTGTCCATCCGTTTCACTAGAAAATGTGCAGTTATAGTAAAATAAAAAAATTACAAATTAAAAAAAAAACTATAATTCAAAATTTTAATGTGTTTTCTTCTTTTTTAGAGTTTTTACTTTCAAGTTTCTATTTTTCAAAAGACACTATTTAGTAGTAGTCTTTAATTAAGAGTTTACTATTTTTAGTAAACACGACTTAAAGTTTATTTGAATATATATATAAGGTTGTTAAGATCGTTTTTAATATTATTCTCATTATGATTCAATAAAATTTTAATTTTTACCAATTCTCTCATAGATTTAAAATTTAACTCATAGATTTGAGGAGTCTTAAGGATCCACAAGGAGTCTAGGAGCCTTGTGAATTCAAGGTAGTTACAGTGATCAACCTCACCACATCTACCCCTGTGTCAATTTTCAAGGGGAAGGAAACATTCTAAGACCTTCGTTGAAGGGGAAAATTCTAGGGATGCAGATTGACTGAAGTTCTTGCGCTCACAAGCTAGGTGGGCTCCATCGTCAATTTTCGAGGGGAAGGAAACATTCCAGGACCTTCTTCGTTGGAGAGCGGATTAGGTGAGACCCCAGCCTCACCCAAGACGGTGCGGCCCTTACCGTGGGTCACTGTGGGGCCCACCTTGATGTATGTATTATGTATCCACACCGTCGATCCATTTTTACATATCCTTTTAGAGGATTATACCAAAAATGAAGCAGATCGAATCATCAGGTGGACCATAACATAGGAAACAGTGGTGATTGACCATTAATGGGCCACAGAAGTTTTGGATGAAACTGATATTTGTTTTTTCCCTTAATCCATGCTCATGTGACCTTATCAACAGATTGGATGGTAAATAAACACTACGGAAACATGAAGGTGAGTCCTAAGAAATTTTTAATAGTAGGATGGTCAATCACCACTGTTTCTTATGGTATGGTCTACCTGATAATTGTTTCTGCTTCATTTTTTGTATAATGCCCTAAGATAATCTGTAAAAACGGATGGACGGAGTGGATACATAATACATACATCAAGGTGGGCCCCACGATAACCCCACGGTAAGGGCCGAACCGTCTTGGGTGAGCCCGGGGTCTCACCTAATCCGCTCTCTCCCCCTCTCCGTATAAAAACACCTCAGAAGCCAGGAAAGCATATTAGCAGCGACTGTGAGAGAGAGAGAGAGAGAGAGAGAGAGAGAGAGAGAGAGAGGAAAGCTAGGAAAGCATATTAGTGTCTCGCATCTATGTTGTTCCTTTTATGAACCCATCGTTAATATATATCCCTACTGTACTACCGTACTATGGGTCTCGGCATGATTTTGGGTATTCTACTCTTGCCGCTCAAGTAGGTTATACCTTTGAGGTGTCGATAGTGTATTCAATCATTTTCTTCCCGTTTGGGTTATCTGAATGTTGAAGGCTAATCCACATCGTTCAATTGTTGGACCATCTGTGTTGTTGTATACCATCCATTTAGGGTCCTATCTCTTTGTGTTTGCTTGTGTTATAAGTGAATTATCTTTTTATGCTGTTTTTAGTATGTCTATTGCCACACGTAGTGTTGTTTGGAATACTCATATGTGATCTATATGCTATATGCTTCGATGACCACCATGCATGTGTATTGAGTATGCATCATGAATCACCATTGTTAGTTGGGGACCACTAGGGCATAAAACGCATTCATAAAGCATTCGAGATGTAGTCGCGCAAATGTAATTCACGTGCTCTCTATCGCAAACCTCTCCAATAGGTATGGGACTATTCGAGGACAGGAGTCTATCATCCTGACTTACACTGTATGGTAGGAATAGCTTAGCATACCTTGTAGCCCTTGGTGCGAGATTCCCTGGCTAGCGACATCCCGCACTATGACTCGATTATTCATATGTGTCCCCTCATCTTAATCATATCTCAAATAGGTTGGACTAGATTGCTTTATTGCCATCTTGGTAGATTGACTACTTGTTGGCACTCATACTGTATGCTTGGCTCATGCATCATGAATGCTTGGCTCACTGATTGTCTTGTATCAACCGGCCATAGCGGCTGCGATTGTCGTGTAGTTCATTACCAGTTGACGGTGACATTGTATTTGAGACCCTATAGTTTTATGGTGCTGTTTGGAGACTTGCACGGGCATGTCGTCCCACGTTTGTATGCATGGTTTCATTTCGCACCGTTTGCTTGTGCCGCATATAGCATGGTTACTACGTTGCAACCACAGCTCCATCGTGGTTTGCAGAACACCAGAAATATGTGATTTTTAAACTGGATGCCAAAGATGTCCCTGGGTGAAAGTCCCTGATCCCGTTGGTACCAAGGTGGGTGCTCCATTCAAGGACCGGGTGGTTTAATCATACACCAGTATGCCGAATATCAGACGGCGGTGTTTTCCACTGCACATGGTCAGTTTGGAAGGAGGTCTGACCTAACCTGCCGGAAGAGTGTTGGTAAAATGGGTTGAGTTTGACCAGCTGTGAGTAGGTCCGCTATTGTACCAGATAGGCTTTGGCATTCTACTGGTGAGTAGTGAGGTCTATGAGACCCCGGTGATGTTCCGTTTTAGAGATGGTATTGGTATCACTGTATGGTATTGGACGGTCCTGACGTGGGCAGGTGTGATGTGAGCGGGGCTGTAAGCTTGGCCGAGTTACCAGTTCCGAGTCCTGCATTGCTTAGGCGATCGCGTTATGACTGTTCGTATCTGGACCACTGTACTGAGAGGTGGTGATTTGCATACATGCATTGGATCATTATATGTTACATTAGGCCTTGTAGGTCATCGCCTAGTATGAGTATATAGCCTTGGTAGGCTAGTTACCTGTATTGTACGCTTGCATAGCCATGGCAGGTTAGTTATCTGTATTGCATGCTTGCATAGCCGTGGTAGGCTGGTTATTCATATCACATGATCGTGTAGTCTGATTAGGCTAAGTTTTGGTTTAGATTTCTCATCATGCTTTACTGCTTACTCTGATATTTATCATGCTTGCCATACGCATTGCATACGCACACATGCACTCACAAAGCTTCGTTCGAAGCTTATGCGCGTTTGTTACGCTGCAGGTCACACCAGAGTGTATCAGCAACGTTGAGTTGGAGTTGGGAGTGCAGTAGCAGGAGGTGCCGGATTGTGCACAGTTTTTATATTTACGCATTGTGTATTTCCCTTTCAGTACTGTATGTAAACGAAATGACTTAGTGAAAATATTGTGTTTGTCTTTGATGATACTCATATGGTAATGCTCATGATTCAAAAAAAATTCAGACCTTAAAATCCTCCTTGTGGTATCCCAGGATCGGAACCTGGCGTGTGGGGTTAGGATCCGAAATTAGGGTACTACGGAGGCTGCGACCTCTGAATTCGAGTTACAGCGAATGGACGTCGAGAACCGAATTTGGGGCGTGACACTAGAGATGCAATGCAAACATGCCAATCCTCAACTAATCCACATATCAAAATGGTTCTCATCTGGGACATCACCGGGGTCTAGTACACTCTGACACTGGCTGCCGCACATCGCGCGCATAACCAAGCTAGTAGAAAAGACCTCACTATCTGCCTCGTCAATGGTATGCCAACGCCCACCTGGCTTGCCGATAACGGACCCATTTCACGAGCTGGTCAGACTCGACCTAGCTTATAGCCCACTGCACTCGGGCGGATAAGGTCACACCCCTTTCCAACCGACCTCGACACAGTGGGAGACGCGGCCTACTGGTATTTGGCACTCGGGCGCTCATGTTATCCACTCGGTCTCGACGTTAGAGCATCCTACTGGTACCACAGGGTTTAGGGACTTTCACCCAAGGACATCCATAACGCCCACGTGCTAAAACATGTTTTCGGTGTCCATTACTTCCAACCACGATGTGACTATGGTGGCCACCACCCTGATGCTACTAGGGTGTGAAGGCGATCATGACATACATAATGCGAGATGCAAGAGTCATACAATCCAAGTCATGACCAAACCTACGCATACTGCGCAATCATGTGGGGCGACCCTGTCTCTCACGAGTCCCCTAAGTATAACAAGCCAAAATAGCATATGCTATGATTAATCGTGATCCATAACAGGCATACAAATGATGCGTATGGGCATATGAATGAGCATGGTATTCGTTATACTAAGCATATTATCAGTGTGACCTATCAAGCTAAGTATACTAGCATGTTACCAAACGTATCATGTGATGTTGGCCTTAAATGGCCCAATATATGTAGAGAGTGGGACCCAGACTGTGGGCCCCATAGGAAACGTAAAGGTTTTCGTGGCATAGCCCACTTGAGACCACATCGGCCCCATACTTGGGCCTGCACATTCAAAATAGGCTGACAAAATAGGTGTATGGCGTGGATAAAACATATATATCAAAAAGGGGGGACCATGGCTGGCCCCGCCTACCGGTTGGATAGTAAATACACATCATCGTAGATCTTAGGAAGTTTCAGTGGTAGGTATTTAATCACCACTATTTCCTAAGTGAGGCCCACTCAAAATTGGGCCCCACGCGCCGGTCAAGACGGGTGGCATGATACACAATGCATCCATCAAGGTGGAACCCAAAGATGGGCCCACAACCTCTAGTTGGATGAAAAATAATCATTAAAGTGGCCCCATGAAAGTTTTCAATGGTGGGCATCAATGACCACGGTTCCCCGTGGGTGTGGCCCACCTAACATTTGGATTTGCCTCATTTTTGGGGCCATGTCCTAAAATGACATGGAAAAACAGATGGGTAGCATGGATGAGATGGATGCATCATGGTGGGACCCACAGGGTGGGCCACCTGCTGGGCAGCATGCGCATGCACGCTGTCTGCAGCGTGGGACCCCCCGGGGTCACATTAGTTTTGAATCAAGCTAATATTTGTGTTTTCCCCTCCATCCAGACCTATGACAGTGAGCCTTAGGAAGGCTTCAACGGTAGCCGTTCAATCTCCATCATTTCCTGACAGTGGGGCCCACACAATTTCTAGATCAAGCTGGTATTGTGTGGGTCATTTGCACATGTATATGCGACCTTATCAATAGGTTTGGATGGCAAGAAAACAACAAGGTGGGCCAGGAAAGATTTCAACAGTGGACGTCACTAGCCCCACTGTGTCCTATGATGTGGCCCACCTGGGAAGTGGATCTGGCCCAAAATTGGGCCTGAGGCCTAAAATGATTTGGCAAAAGGGATGGACGGCGTGGATGATACATATACATCATGGTGGGTCCCACGAGTGGGCCACCTGCTGACGCCCCAACGAGTCCAGCGTCCGTGGATGCTGGTTACTCCCAGCGTCTCTAACGCTGTGAGTTCCTTTTTTTTCTTTTTCTTTTTTATGTTTTCATCAAGTGGGGCCCACATGAGGACGATCCACTCTGTCTATCAGGTTTCCCATCTCATGGGGGACCCAATGAGTCTTATATTGGACACGTTATATGGTCTACAAATATCAAGGTGGGCCAGGGAAAGTTCAACAGTAGACATCATCCTCTCCACTGTTTCATGTGGTGCGGTTCTTAAGATCTGGAAATTCTTCATATTTGGGCCCTGGCCCTAAGATGATCCGGGAAAACAGATGGACGGTGTGGATCAAACACAAACATCAAGGTGGGTCCCACGAGTGGGGACCCCACTCACGTCATTCCAAGTCTCTGACGCTGGACAGTTCCAGCGTCTCTGATGCTGAGGACGTCCAGCGACTGGACTCTCTTCCCTTTATTATTATTATTATTATTATTCCAGGTCTGTGGGGTCCATACATGGACAATCCAATCCTTCCATCAGTTTAGCCATCACAAGGTGGGCCCAAAAATTCTGGATCAAGCCAATCTTTGCATTTTTCCTTCATCTAGATCTTTGTGATCAAAAGAATGGGGTGAGATGGAAAATAAGCATCATGGTGGGCCACACAGGGTGGTCCACGCTGTGGCAGCGTGTGGGGCACGCTGTCTCACAGTATGGCCCACTTGTGGGCCCCACAATAGTCCAAAAAAAAGGGGAGTAAGGAAAATAAATGGAATGAAAGGTAGGGAAGAAGCGGTGAGAAACGTTCGTCGGGGTAGTCCCCCGCCACTATGGGGTCCACCACACATACCATACATGCAAGGGAAGGAAAAAGGGGAGAGAGGGGTAGATAGAGAAGGAAAAAGTAAGGGGAATGATAGTTAATAGCGATAGGGTAGGGTAGGTGTTGACTTTGGGGGTTTTAACATGAAAGGTGATGGATTGATGTAAAAAGGTGATGGGGGTAGGTGGATGATTGATTGAATGATAGATAGGGTGATTGATTGATTTATTAGAATTTTTAGGAATTTGTGCAAGTGGGGCCCGCGCCACACGTGCGTTGCACGACCCGCCTCAGATTGCGCAAATTATCGTAACTTTCACACCAGGTATCACAATGGGGCGTGCCGCGCGGCATTGGAATCGCAGCGCCTACGCGGTCGCTAGCGTATAGATCTTGGGTCGATGCGGTACTAAAATAGGGTCGCAATCAATGCTCGCTAATCTGGTTCATTTGGGACGTACCAGCATCGGAAACTAAGCGTACGGAGGGCAAATAAGGGTACGGGCCTTACAGTGGATCTAAGAGATATATCATTGTGGGGGCCTACATAATTTCACACACAAAAAAATTCCGTTGCTTGTGCAGGGATAGAGAAGAAGGAAGTGTTGAGAAGTGGAACTTCCGTGGGGCCATTATGATGTATGTACGAGATCCACACCATCCATCAATTTTTCCATATCACTTAAGGGCATGAAAAAAAAAAACAAGGCAGATCCAAGGTTCAATTAGGACACACTACAGGAAACAGTAGGAATTGGACACACTGTTGAAAACTTCTAAAGGCCACAGAAGCTCTTATCTAGAGGTGAGCATGAGCCGAGCTAAGCCCTGTTCGAGCTAGGCTCGCTCAATGACCACCCTAGCTCGTGTTTGGCTCGGCCCGGCTCAACTCGGCCTTCAAGTTGAACTAACATGTTCGAGCGACCGAGCTTTCGAGCGAGTTCGAGTCCAATTCAAGCTGACTTCGAGCCTGTAGAAAAAAAAAAAATTTAAATAGGCCCAACCCAAAAGCCAGGCTTAAAACTGTTTAAAATTGGGCCCAAAGGCAGCCCAAAACCCATTGACACCCCCTACTTACTTTGATAAAGAATTTCATCTCTCATTTCTTTGTTCACTTTCGAAGTGGGACTAAAAAAATATACTTTTTTAGTTTTTTACAAGTGAGTCAGTCGAGTCGAGCCGAATCGAGCTTGGGTTAGCTCGAGATTAGCTTGAAAATCATTTCAAGCTTGGAAAAATGGCTCGGCTTGGTTCGAATCTAGCCTTTGAATCGAGCTGGCTTGGCTCATGCTCAGCTCTACTCTTATCAATTTGATATTTGTATTTTACCTTCAGTATGTGATCTCTTTTTTTTTTTAGGTCAATCATGCAACCCACCCACCCAGTCAACCGCACAACACACCCACCCAGTCAATCATGCAATGTACCCATTGGTGCTGTCAGTGGCGGGAATTTCACCCTGATGGTTTCGAGACCGAGATCTCTTGTTGAAACTCCACAGCGTCTACCAACGAGGCAAGGCCCGAACCCCTTCAGTGTGACCTTGTGAGCAGGTTAGATGGCAAATAAGCCTCACCATTGGCCCTAGGGGAAGGTTTCAACATTTGTTCGTCCATCCCACTCCTTTCTGTGGTATGATCCATGCTCTATCAATTTGATATTTTTATTTTACCTTCAGTATATGGACCTTACGGGCAGGTTAGATGGCAAATAAGCCTCACCGTTGGCCCTAGGAAGGTTTCAACGGTTGTTCGTTCAATCACCATTGCTTTGTGGTGTGGTCTACTGGACTTTTGGATGTGCCTCACTTTTGGCCTCATGCTCTACGATGACTGGAAAATTTTATGGACGGCGTGGATCTAACACAAAAATCTTAGTGGGTCCCACAAAAGTTTCAAACGTTAGAAGTTAGAGTTGTGCATTGCACAGTCTTATGGGGAGAGAGAAAATCCACTCATCAGAAAGAAATAGTCATCAGATATGACATCCACCAATGAGAAGCGACGGCACTGGAATTTCCTGTGCCATTAGGGTGCGGACTGTGTTACCCGGGTAACAGCTTAATGGGTGCTACCCTTAATGTAGGGCCCACCTTGATCATATGTTGTAAATCCACTCCATTCATCCGTTTTTACAGCCTATCTTAGGACACGGTCCCAAAAACTAAGAATATCCAACTCTCAGGTGGACCACACCACAAGAAACAGTGATGATTGAAGCTTATCATTAAAAACTTCCCAAGGCCCACCGTAAGCAGATGTGTAATGTTTATTTGCTATCCATCCAATCCAACCTGTTGATAAGGTCATCGGGAAATGTATGAAGGGAAAGTGAAAAGATTAGCATGATCCATAACTTTTATGGCCCTACAAAAAAATCTTTTAATGGTCATTCACCACCTTTCCACCTTTTCCAGTGGTGTGGTCCACCAGAGATTTGGATGTAATTAATTTTTGGTATAACATCCTTAAATGAGCTGAAAAAAAGGACGATATGAAACACGTTCATCAAGGTGGGCTCCACAATGTATTAGTGTAACACTCACTAAGCTGTTAACAGTGCCATTAATACAGACAATCCGAGATTTTCTCTCCTTTATTAGCCTAAAACGAAGCAGAGAGACAGGAGTCAGACGAATCGGTGGACCACCCCGGACCGACTCTGCCAGACTAGACCATGTATGTTTCTCGGCTCCTCTACCTAACTTTGAGGGCAAGGCCTAATTCCAAGTCTTAAAGCCATGTCTATGTCAAGCTGATTTTATCACTGTTGATTAAACGGTCCGATTATTTGATAAATGCTATTTCTTGGATCCACTCCATTAGATGGAAGCGAATGCAGTCCGACCAGAGCTACTGTGGGGCCCACCATGATGCATTTATTTATCCATGCCGTCCATCCATTTCTAAGATCATTTTACAATATGATCTCAAAAATGAGTCAAATACAACGCTAAAGTGGGCCACACCAAATAGTCAGCTTAGGATGCATTTTGGGCATTTAATGCAAGGTGCATTAAATGTCATTAGTAATCTATGGTGTGGTCTATTTGAGCGTCGGATCTGCCTCACTTTTGGAATTGTACTTTAAAACTATCTTAGTAAATAGTGGACAGAGTGGATAACCAGATGCATCATTTTGGTACCGACACGAGCTCTGGTCAGACGCAATCCGCTTCCCCATTAGATAACCACCATCCACCCAAATTGTGTCGCACAAACTAATTAGGGATTGGGTAGTTTCCCTGCCACTCGCCCATGGCTAGCGGCTGGTGCTTGATGTATGTGTTTCACCCACGTCGTCATGTCAATTCATTTTTTTTTTTCAAAATCATTAGATCATTTTATGGTAGGAGCCAAAAAATTAAGTAGATCCAAATCTCAAGTGGACCACATCACGGTGTTCAACACCCACCGTTAAAAACTTCACATCACATTAAACACCCACCGGTTAAAACTTATTGGGGCCACAAAAGCTTTAGATCAAGCTGATATTTGTTTCTTCCCTTCTTTTAAGTCTGCGTGACCTAATCAATATCAAATAAACATTACGTGGGCCTAGGAGGGTTTTAAGGATGGTGTGGTCCACCAGTGGGGATTTAAATCTACCTATTTCTGTTTTTTTTTTTTTTTAAATTTTTATGAAGCCCTAAATTGATCAAATTTATAATGTACAAGAACCCCAGATGAAGGGTGTTAATCAAGCACATTCTTACCGTAATGGATCAAAAAAAGATAAAGGAAAAGTTGAAAAAAAATCGACAATTTTCACATAGATGGATCAAAAGAATGCGGACCGTAAATCGGCCATAACTTTTGATACGAGAAGAGTTATAGGACGCACAATATATGGATTCCCACTAATGTTAGTGGCGTCCATCCGTTTCACTAGAAAATGCGCAGTTACACTAAAAATAAAAAAATAACAAATTTAAAAAAAAAAAACTATAATTCCAATTTTTTGTGTGTTTTTTTTCTTTGTTTAGAGTTTTTATTTAGAAGTTTCTATTTTTCAAAAAACACTATTTAGTAATAGTCTTTAATTAAGAGTTTACTATTTTTAGTAAATACAAATTAAAGTTTATTTGAATATATATATAAGGTTGTTAAGATCGTTTTTAATATTATTCTCATTATTATTTAATAAAATTTTAATTTTTACCAATTCTCTCATAGATTTGAAAATTAACTTATAAATTTGAGGAGTCTTTAGGATCCACTAGGAGTCTAGGAGCCTTGTGAATTCAAGGTAGTTATAGTGATCAACCTCACCACATCTCCCCTGTGTCAATTTCCAAGGGGAATGAAACATTCCAGGACCTTCGTTGAAGGGGCAAATTCTAAGGATGCGGATGGACTGAACTTCTTGTGCTCACAAGCTAGGTGGGCTCCATTGTCAATTTCCCGAGGGGAAGGAAACATTCTAGGACCTTCTTCGTTGGAGAGCGGGTTAGGTGAGAACCCAACCTCACCAAAGACGGTGCGACCCTTACTGTGGGTCACTGTGGGGCCCACCTTGATGTATGTATTACATATCCACACCGTCCATCCATTTTTACAGATCCTTTCAGAGGATTATACCAAAAATGAAGCAGATAGAATCATCAGGTCGACCATAACATAGGAAACAGTGGTGATTGACCATTAATGGGCCACAGAAGTTTTGGATGAAGTTGATTTTTTTTTTTCCCTTAATCCAGGCTCATGTGACATTATCAACAGATTGGATGGTAAATAAACACTACGGAAACATGAAGGTGAGTCCTAAGAAATTTTTATTAGTAGGATGGTCAATCACCACTGTTTCTTATGGTATGGTCTACCTGATAATTGTTTATCCTTCATTTTTTGTATAATGCCCTGAGATAATCTGCAAAAACGGATGGACCGAGTGGATACATAATACATACATCAAGGTGGGTCCCACGGTAACCCCACGGTAAGGGCCGCACCGTCTTAGGTGAGCCCGGGGTCTCACCTAATCCGCTTTCTCCCCCTCTCCGTATAAAAACACCTCAGAAGCCAGGAAAGCATACTAGCAGCGACTGTGAGAAAGAGACAGAGAGAGAATGGATGAGGAGAAGAGAGAGAGTGCAACGTTTCGGATGGTGAGCAAAGATGAAGAAGACAAAAAGAGGGTGGAGAAGGACGAAGTACTGGACGCTCTCAACCCCGACACGCTCCGTTACATTGAGAAGAAGGACAAGGGCGTCATACGCATGGAGCGCCACCCCGCCGATGGACTCAGCCTCGCCCATGGCCCACCCAAATCAGGCCATGGTGGGAAGTTCACATGGGAGGGTCCGACAGACGTCGTCTACAACGAACTGTTGGCACCCCCCGCCATCGACGAGGGCGATCCCAATTACGTTGACGACGACGACATGGAGAGGATGGACAACAATGGTGTGGATGTTATCATTGGAGATGTGGAGGTCGCCAAATGTGCAGAAGCTAAGGAAGGTGTATCCAGGATCGAAATCAAGCTGCCTTTGCAGCCGTAGATCAAACGCGATCGGACAAATGGGTTATGTATTTTGATGTAGTTTTCACTTGTTGTTAGTTAGTATGCTGTGTTTTGTTGCATTTTCAATCTTTTTAAGTAGCTGTAGATCTGGTCTTCTGACATCTGGCTTGCCTGGTTTAGTCAGCCATATTGTCCGAGTCTTGACCATTTCAACTGATTCAGGGGCGCCATACCTTTAAATACAAGGGATGATTGAGCATATAACCATGGTTTTTAGAATCGGAGACTCGGATCGATTCGTTCAGTACTGAGTTGATCAGTACTGACTCACTTGGTATCAGCCCAACTTGCCCAAGTCAGGACCAATTCCGAGTCGACTCGGATGATTCATGTATGACTCGTCGTGGTTTTAAAAACCATGCGTGTAATTCTGATTTATTAAATATAAGGGATTATTGTACCATGACTGTATGGAGTCCAGTCTAAAAGCCGGACGCGGATTGCCTGCGAAGGAATGACCTTACGAAGGGTTTGCGACCCGACCCTGTGGCAGGAAGCTCCTATGCTCAGCATCCCAGTAGGAATGACATTATGAAGGGTTTGGATGGCGTATAAACATCTACGATGGACAAGGGACGTTTCAACGATGGGCATTTCCCTACCCGCCGTTTCCTGTCCTGCGTGCCTAACTGAGTTTTGGATCTGCCTCATTTCTGGGATTGTGTTAGAATAGGAAGAAACGGGTGGACTGAGTGGATTTATCACAAACATCACAATGGAGCCTACCTAGCTTGGGAGCGCAAGAACTTCAGTTAATTCGCATCCCTAGAATTTGCCCCATCAACGAAGAGGGAGCGGATTAGGTGAGACCCCGGCCTCACGCAGGACAGTGCGGCCTTTACCGTAGGGTTATCGTGGGGCCCACATTGATGTATGTATTATGTATCCACTCTGTCCATCCGTTTTTATAGATCATGTTAGGGTATTATCCCAAAAATAAGGTAGATCCAATTATTATTTGACCATACCATAAGAAACAGGGGTGATTGACCGTCCTACCATTAAAAACTTCTTACAGCGCACCTTAATGTTTCTGTAGTGTTTATTTACCATCCAATCCATTGATAAGATCACATAATCCTGGATGAAGGGAAAAAAAAACAAATATCATCTTGATCCAAAACTTTTATGGCCCATTAATGGCTAATCACTACTTTTTCTTAAGTTATGGTCCACCTGATTATTGGATATGGTTTATTATTGGGATGGTGCCCTAAAATGATCTGTAAAAACGGATGGACAGCATGGATACATAATACATACATTAAGGTGGGCCCCACAGTAACCCATGGTAAGGGCCGCACAGGTGAGGCCAGGGTCTCACCTGATCCGCTCTCAAGGAAGGTCCTGGAATGTTTCCTTCCCTTCGGAAATTGACAATGGAGCCCACCTAGCTTGTGAGCGCAAAAACTTCAGTCAATCCGCATCCCTAGAATTTGCCCCGTCGAGAGAGAGAGAGAGAGCGGAATAGGTGAGACGCCCTTACCGTGGGGTTACTGTGGGGCCCACCTTGATGTATGTATTATGTATCCACTTTGTCCATCTGTTTTTACAGATTATCTTTGGGCATTATACAAAAAAAATGAAGCAGAAACAATTATCAGGTAGACCATACCATAAGAAACAGTGGTGATTGACCATCCTACCATTAAAAATTTCTTAGGATTCACCTTCATGTTTCCGTAGTGTTTATTTACCATCCAATCTGTTGATAAGGTCACATGAGCCTGGATTAAGGTAAAAAACAAATATAAACTTCATTCAAAACTTCTATGGCCCATTAATGGTCAATCACCACTGTTTCCTATGTTATGGTCCACCCGATGATTCGATCTTCTTCATTTTTGGTATAATCCTCTAAAAGGATTTGTAAAAATGGATGGACGGTGTGGATACATAATACATACATCAAGGTGGCCCCACAGTGACCCACGGTAAGGGCCGCACCGTCTTGGGTGAGGCTGGGGTCTCACCTAATCCGCTCTCGAGAGGGGGGAACAGCCACGTGGCTTTAGTGGGCCTAAACGCGTCTTAAAAGAGGAGAGGCGTGGAAGGGAGTCATCCATTGAGGGAAGAGGTGCCTCATTCCCATCTCTCCACCTTATCGTGGTCACATATGGCACTGGTGCTGGGTGCAAGTGTACGGAAGCACAGTCGGTCACCTACAGCCGTCTGTAGGATAGTTCAGTATGCGGCCTACCTACTGTGGGACCCTGAGGGGGCCACTGTGATGTATGTGACTACATCCACGCCGTCCATCCTAATTGAAAGCTAATTCTATGGCATGATTCAAGCAAAGAAGCAGCTTCAAATCCCATGTGAACCATGGCACAAGAAAGAGTGGTGATTGACCGTTAAAAACTTCTTATGGGCCACAAAAGCTTTGGAACAAGATGATATTTGTGTCGTCTCTTCATCTATGTGTTTGTGACTTTATCAACGGGTTGAATGGCAAATAAATATTCCAATGGAATCCATGAAGTTTTTAATGGTGGGATTCAATCACGACTTTTTCTTGTGGTGTGGTCCACTTAGGATTTGAGTCAGCTCGAATTTTTTGGATCATGCCTTAAAATGAGCTTTCAAAATGGTTGGACAGTGTGGATTTAAGTCACATACATAACTGTAAGCCCCACAGTCAGGGTGGTCTTACCTAATATGCTCCTGCACAAGAATCAAATTAATCCACTCATCAATAGAGCTGTACACAAACTGAGTTGCTCAAAAAGCTGGTTCAGCTCGGCTCAAGAAAGCTCATCTATTCGGTTTGGTTCAATTCCTAGGGTGGATCAAGCAAGCCAAGCTTATTTTATGGGCTCATTGAAAATTTGAGCTCGATTTGGCTCAGCTTGGCTCAAAATAGGCTTAGTTCGACTTGAGCCAAGCTGGATATGCTCGAATTTTTTTAAATATATATAAAATATACATTATATATAATAAATATTTTTATAGAATTAGATGCCCTCGCCCTAAACCTAATTCCTTTTTTTCCATTTGAGAGCCATTGCCCCCCCCCCCCCCCCTCCCCCCCTACCAAAACCCTAGTCGCTGACTCGCCCCTCACCCAGCCTAACCAGTGACCCCCTCCGTCCGTCTGGCTTCCACTCTCTCTCTCTCTCATCGCTGATCTCTCTCATCTCACCTCCTCTCTCTCTCTCTCTCTCTCTCTCTCTCTCTCTCTCATCTCGGATCTCTCCCCTGTCGCCCGGCCAACCAACGCCTAGCCTAACCTGCTTGGCTCTCTCTCATCTCTTCCCTATTCTCTCTCTCTTACTCTCCCCTCATCACTCGTCCAGTGAACGCCCAGTCCCCAGATGACCAGACGCAAAGTAGCCAACTCGACCCTCCATGTCCAAAAGCTTGAATTTAGGCTCGAAAGCTCGTCCAAACCAAGCCAAGCTACCCAGTTGGGCTCGATGACCAAGCTAACCCGAGCTCGAGCCCAGCCACTTTGTTGGTCGAGCCAAGCCGAGTTTGGCAAAGCTCGATTCGATTCTACTCGTGTACACCTCTACTCATCAATTAGACTACACTATCCACACTTAACAAATGGGTGTGGTCCACCGAACAAACGGACCAGCGTGACACCTTTGGTGGAAAAATGTTCCATCTTTCCCACCACTGTCCTTGTTCTGGCTAGAAAAAAGGGGGGGGGGGGGGGGGGGGGGGGGGGGGGGGGGGGGAAGTCATGGCAATGAACTTGCCAGGAAGTTAATAATTCATTAATTATAAATGCATGATCCAACTTGCGGATCTGTGAATGAACTTTATAATTTTTTTTAGTGTATGCTAAATAAAAATGAATTGGAAAGAATCAATAGAGGGTGGCTTACCATTTCATTCAATATTTAATGTACAGGTCTCTTCTGATAATGATGATGGACCATCATCTCATGATGAGCCTACTTCCATTTCTCCTAATCATTTAAATTTGAAAAGTTTATGTTCTATCCTTATTTTAATGTTTGTAATTGAGGTGGTCCTATCGCTCATAAACTCCATTAAAAAACTTCTTTAAGGGCACGTTTAGTTTACATTTACATAAGGTAAATGCACGTAAGGGAGTAATCATTACTTACCTATGTAAATGTTGAGAAATTCGGCCATTTACCTATTTTCATTTCTTTCGTTTGAAAGAGCTTGTGAATAAAAAAATCAATCATCATGAATAGTTCCCAGTGTTTGATTTCATGCCGGAAATGGAAAATGCAATACCTACACTAATTATAGTGTTCCCCCATAAATTCAACATGACTTGGTTGACCATAATTGTTCCATGCAAAGAAGATGCACATACAAATGCAGATTTTTGGTCCACTGAAACAAATTGTCTGATTGAATCGTAGCAGTGCAAAAAATGGTCCATAGAAAGAAATCATCCAAACCAATATGTACCGGGCAGGTATTGGCCTAAAAAAACATCTGATAGGTGTCGTAACAGACGAGTTATTAATGGGAACCACCTTTTAAAGTCCTAATTAATGAGACATAACATATGGACCACCTCAAAGCTATTTCTAGGGCCTACTTGGGTTTTCTGGTGATCATCAAACTTGTTGTTTTTCCTCGAATAACAACAGATTGGAAATGCGTAATAAAAAATTCCTTTTGTATATATATAGGGTCCACCTCGTTCATGCACCGTGCCCTGTAGTATATACATTTACTTGTAGTATGGTCATGCCTGCCAAACAAAATAAACATATGCCTCGGAAGAAAGAAAAAAAACATCCCACATGTCCCCTATAGTATAGTCAAGTACATGTAGTATAATCGTGCGTGCCAAACATAATAAATTAATATGTCCAGGTCTGAGTGACCCACATGTTTGGCCCATATCATATTATGTCCAAAATATCAAAATAAAACACATTTTTCCTATCCATATAGTCTCAAAGAAGGGTCTACCAGCCAAGTATCCTAGCACATCCACAAACACGACAACCTAATAGATCAACCACATCCAGGGCACATCATAAGAGCAAAATGGCACTCCCATATCTACCTTATGTACACATTATTAGCGGTAGAACATAAGGTGAATTGTGAGTACAAAGATAAGTTTGGCGTAGAAAAATCCAAGCATCGCACCGTCATCATCAACTGATCAACTACTCTCTCCAACCTCAAACGGACAGGAAGATTGAGATGAGGTATGAGAGTGTTCACAACTGTCATCTCGGGGGGTTGCCTGGCGATTGAACAGTCGCGCGTCGAGATATTGGATATTCCCGGTAAAAGCATCCCATGCGAGTCTAGCCTCATGACCTTGATCGACTGCTCTCTCCAACCTCCAATAAACAGGAAGATTACGATGAGGCATGAGAGTGTTCAGAACTATCATCTCAGGGGTTGCATGGCAGTTGAACAGTTGCGACGTCAGGATATTTGATATTCGTGGTAAAAGCACCCCATGCGAGTCTAGCCTCATCAACTATGCGGTATGATTGAAACCTAGTTCTATTGTATCCTTTAACCTATGCATTGTATTCCTCCCAAGTATAATAAATATCGGGGTTTCAACCAACAAAAACCACGTATACTTTCCTCATATCCTAGAACCAATGATAACAAACAAATAAAGTTCAGATGACAAAAGTATAATACTATTAAACAAGTTAAAATTCATATCAGCATATATAAACAAATTCAAAGCCTAATATGGTATCAAAGAAACAAATTAGCTTACGTAAACAAGTTTAAATCTATACTACTATTAATTGACAAAAGCATAGTACTCCTATGATTTTTCCATGTAACAACTGTGTTGGATAAGGAAAATATGTGAACAAGACATATAACAAGTATTAAGATTTGTCAAATCAAGAAGGCTATATCAACACCATGTCATATACTAAAAAGCAAAGACAGTTGACCCATTGTGGACCCTCGCCGTTTCCGCGCTCCCACACGACGTTCTCGTCCCTTCCCCTTTCGGGAAAAGAAGGAGAGGAGGATGCGTGAGTGCGAATCGCCGTTTGTGCCACTGGCTTGCCTCGTTCTCGAGGGCTTTGTTTGGTTGTCGTGTTAAGCTGGATGTGTTTAAATGAGTTTATATAAGACCAGAGTCGCCACTAGCCAGTTACTTCGAATCTACAGTCGGCTAGACCCCGTAGAAACGTTAGAGAAGAGGATCCGAAGATTCTTTCCTCTAAAATGACTCCTTTTGATCTGCGGCCAAAGATTTAAGGTAAGGGATCACGGTTACAGGGTGGGAAAAGGTTAAGCACCCCACACACTGCCCGTACCGAAGTACGGTCTCTACTTTACAGAATCAAACTAATACTTGAAAGTCTGTTTTAATCCTCGTACATTCTCATAGATGACATGATGCATGAATGCGGGTCTGAACAGTAAGAGTTTCTGATGGGCAGGTTCCAACAACGGGCAAGCCCAGAGCATACGCTCGAACTGACAGGTACTTAATATAAGACGTATGCAGTGTGTTTGAATAATCAAGGTGCTTTATAGTGAAGCAGAAGGTTGGAGGGGTTGGAAGAAAAGTAAATGTTGCACTTATGCTAGATGCAAATGAGATGATGCTGGAAAAAGAGTAGCTAGATGGACGGAGGTGTCGCAAGGGTTGGCTTCGAGTGGCTGGATCAAGACTTGGATGGCTTGGGAGACTTGGACTAGTGGTCAGGCTGGGCTGGACCAGGGCTAGGCTCTCCTCACTCGGGCTCTCCTTGGTGGAAAAATGAGCTAAAGGGTGGAGAAGGGAACCCGAACGGACGGGCTCTCTCTGGCCGGATTGCTCTGTTGAAATGAGAAGGGGAGGGGGTATTTATAGCAGCGGGCAGTGGCAGAGCTCGTAAATAATTTTGGGCGGCCCGCTGTGGGCCCCCGTACGGCCACTCCTCGATTTCCAGCGAGGTACGGTCGCTCCCTCGGGGCTGCTATTTGGCTCGTGGGTTGACTCAGTGAGTTGACTCAGCGGGTCGACTCGGTGACTTGACTCAGCGGGTTGACTTGACGGGTTGACTCGGTGTTTTGACTCGACGAGTTGATTCAGCGGGTTGACTCAGTGGGTTGACTCAGTGAGTTTGACTTTTTTAGGATTTTTTGACTGGCTTTTCTTATGGGGGTTTTTCAGGCTAATGTTTAGGACTGGGTTGACTGGGTTCAGGCTTGAGTTGGGCTATGGATTGGGGCTTACAAGGGTGAGTTTGGCTGAGTTTGGACTTGGGATTTGGGGGTATGGTCCTCCATTCTTCCAGCTATCTCTACCAACAGTGTAACCGAAGGTGGGGTGTCTATAGATGCCCCCCTTTGGCAGAGGTTGCGCGCAACCGAATGCTAAAGCGAGTGGACACCCCACTTCTAACCCGGTCATTCATGGATCATGTTCTGAAATCTTTGCTTGCTTTTGCATCTGTGCCAGTTGATCGTCTGGAACTCGATCACTCGTACATACCGCGGGAGTTTGGAGAAAACGTTGCGATTGTCCCTGCATGCGCTGCAACCTGGGTACCCAATCGTAACCCTTCCATTCCCGATCGGTACTAACATCGGAAAGGTACAACAGAGCCTCTACGTCGATAGTCTTACGAGGTTACTGACCCTGTGATTGATTGTATGTTCGATGTTTTCCCGGATCACTCCAGGAGTACTTGTTTCGCTTGACTGTCAAAGTGGTTAGACGCCCTGCGTCAGATAGTCTTATGGGATTCTACTACGCCGACTTGGACTCAATCAAGGTACTTCAGGCATCCACGCCTAGGTATGTGCGGGTGGACTCTTTCCACCCGATCTGCTGGTTTCGATGCTTAGTTTGCAATTCATTCTTTCCTTGATTGTGGTCTGGAATCTTTGTTGTCCTTTGTATCTGAGTCAGATGATTGTTTGGAGATTGATAACTCGCACATACCGCGGGAGTTTGGAGAAAACGTTGCGATTGTCCCTGCATGCACTGCAACCTGGGTGCCCAATCGCAACCCTTCCATTCCCGATCGGTACTAACATCGAAAATGTACAGTAGAGCCTCTGCGTCGCTAGTCTTACGAGGATACTGACCTTGAGACTGATTGTGTGATATTTGATATTTTCCCAGATCACTCCAGGAGTACTTGTTTCGCTTGACTGTCAAAGTGGTTAGACGCCCTGCGTCAGATAGTCTTACGGGATTCTACTACACCGACTTGGACTCAGTCAAGGTACTTCAGGCATCCACGCCTAGGTATGTGCGGGTGGACTCTTACCACCCAATCTGCTGATTTTGATACTTGGGTTGCAATTCATCGTTTCCACCTGTTCAAATGGTTTCTGTGACCAAGCCTTTTGGCTTTCATCTTTTATATCTTGGCATGTGGTACGACCGCACTGACACTGGAGTTCAGTTCGACCGTATTTCGAGTGCATTGGATCCGATGGTCTCCGGGGGAGCCGTGAGACATCGGATCTTATTTGATTTTTGCGTCGGCTCCTGCCCAGAGATATGGAAGATCTCCTGGTGTTTTGGAGGCAGAACGCTTTACTGGGAAAGTATTTTTTAGATTTTTGAAAAGGCACCCACTCTGGGGAGTGATACTCCGTGGGGTTTTTATTTGCAAATGGAGATATATTTTTTGTCTTTTTGAAATGGGAATCCGGTTTGCATGCGCCTCCACTAGGGATGCCTGTGGGGTCTTTGGCTAACCGACTTTTATTTTGAAAGCAGGTAAACATGATGATTGATGCGATGGATGCTGATGCATGGAGATGCATGATGAATGCATGGCTTGGCTCATTCTCTTTTAGTTTGATGATTTTGCTTTTGCTGGTGATGCAGAGAACTTGGAGCTTATTGCTTGCGGGGTTGTGCTCCCCTGGGGTTTTTTCTTTTTTATGCGGATGTTTGGTCAGCGGGTTGGTCAAGATCCCGACCCGTGGTCGATCAGGTCCATCGTCCCAAGATGCTGTTTCTTTGCTAATGAGAATGTACGAGGATATTATCTGACTTCAAGATGTTCTTCTGGGCATAAATGCGATTGAGGCGGTGCTTGGTCGCCAGCTTCGGTCAAGATTCCAATTTGCGGGCGATTGGATCCGTCATCCCAAATTGTGAAGAGAGTGGAGTTCAAGACTCCTGAAGTGTAGTGCTGGGGATAGTGCCAATTTTTGTGATTTTTGTGAATATTTGGTCCGAACCTTAACCTGAGTGGTCAGGATAGAGATCGGTTATTGAAAACAAAGGAAATATTTTTTGTGATTTTTGCAAATATTTGATTTGAAAGCAAGGGAAATATTTTTGTGATTTTTGATAACATTTTGTTTGAAAGTAAGGGAAATATTTTTGTGATTTTTGAAGAGGTGATTTTGCAATGTTTTTGTATTTTGTGATTTATCTGAAATGCAGGGAAAAGTATGGAATTTTCATCCACTTCCAGCTTCTACTGCTGGTAAGGCACCCGATCCATTTTACGTCAGTGAGCAAGACGAGTCTCACACAGTTAAGTGCCGTAGTTTTACATCTTCGGATGAGGGGATTTTGAGGGTTTTCAGTCAACACACCCACAAAGTTGCCTGTTCCTCATGTGCAATGCTCATAGACCACATATCGTCTGACGGACTCCTTCGGCCACAAAATGAGCCACATCCTCACATTTTCCTTAGTTAATCTAGTTTGGGGCCTTACGTTGCTCACAATTCCGTGAGGGTGCGCTCCACCTCCCAACAGCCTTAATCCCCTTCATGAGTTTTAGGAACAGGGAACATCCGTCAGATTCAACAGCGACTTCCAAATTAAGGTTGTCTATCACTGTGCGTTCAACACGAACAGGATTGCGTAGTTCTGCCCGCCTCAGCCCTTACCTGTTTAAAAGATTCCAGACACCCATACGATCAAGTGTCAGCCATGTCTGGAACAGGTTAGGAAAGAAAGCCCCCGAGAAACTAATCCCAGTGTAGTTTTAGGTCTTCGGACCGCTGGAGATGAATTTGTGCAGTTGAAATTGATGGCAAAAAAATTTTATTTTTTATTTTTATATTTTTTGTATTTTTTTGGAAAAAGTTTCAGATTTTAACTCGGGTAACCGAGGTTGATGCTGGTTTTTATGGAAAGCTTGAAATCTTTTTGGTATTTTTTAAAATGATCCGGGTTATCAAACCTTGATCCCAACGGTCGAGGCCGATGCCGGTTTTTAGTTGAAAGCGAGAAAGGTCCCCCGAGAAATTAATCCCAGTGTAGTTTAAGGTCTTCGGACCAAAATATGTACATGCTGAAAATACATTCTTTTTGTGATTTTTTTTGAAATGTGATCCAGGTCATCAGATCTTGGCCCGAACGGCTGGGATCAATGCTGGTTTTTATTAAAATCCCTCGGGATATTGATCCCGACGTAGTTTAAGGTCTTCGGACCAAAAAACTGTACAAGCTGAAAGTACATTCTTTTTTTTGTGATTTTTTGAAAAATGTTCCAGGCTATTAAATCTCAATTTTAAACGGTCAAGATTAGCACTGGTTTTTATTGGAAATCTCTCGGAATTTTGTTCCCAACGTAGTTTAAGGTCTTCGGACCAAAATATGTACATGCTGAAAATACATTCTTTTTGTGATTCTTTTTTTGAAATGTGATCCAGGTCATCAGATCTTGGCCCGAACGGCTGGGATCGATTCTGGTTTTTGTTAAAATCCCTCGGGATATTGATCCCGACATAGTTTAAGGTCTTCGGACCAAGAATATGTACAAACAGAGCATATTTTTTTTTGAAATGATCCAGATCATCAGATCTTAGCCTGAACGACTAGGATCGATGCTGGTTTTTATTAAAAACCCTCGGGATATTGATCCCGACGTAGTTTAAGGTCTTCGGACCCGATTTATGTACATGTAAACAGTAATCAAGGGCGGAGATTCTTGGGATTCTTCTTGGAATGGTTTGGATTATCTGGTCATGCCTTTGGATGGTTGAGATCATTGTTTGACCAAGTCAAATTTTCTTTCTTTTCCTTGAAAATTCCATGGAACTTTTCCACATCATCAACCCAATTTCTCACCCATTTCTCACAAGATGAGATTTTGGTGAGATTTCTTCCTTTTTCTCACCATTCTCTTCCATCACTTCATTCTTACATGGAGGTACAAGATTCACTTGCAACCACCATTCCCAAGGAGGAGTTCTTCCTAAGGAGAGAGGAGCAGAGGTCGTTTCAACTAGGTAGGGGGTAGGACGGCTCCCTGGCCGCCGCCCGGACCGCCCCTGACCCCTGGTTTCTTCAGTGGGTTGGGTAAAGGGGTGCACCCCCCTTTTCTATATAACATGGGGCACCCTTGCCCCCTCCAACGTGCAATCTCTCTCTTCTCTCTCTCATACTCTCTCTTTCTTCAAGTTTTTTTTCTCTTTTGGTGGTTCTTTACTTCTCTCAAGTGGTGGCCCTTAGAGAAATTTTGGGACAGCAAGGTGGTCCCCCTTTGGTGAGTGGTAAAGGTATGGACCACTCCCTTTCTCTTTCTTGTCCTTTTCCTTCCTCCTTGTCTCTTCTCATGACTCTTTTCTTTTTCCATGTAGCTATTCCAAAAGGAGTGAAGGTGGGCCCAAGTGTTCTTGACCTTTTTCTAGATCTCCTATCTATTTCAAAGGTGGTGCATGGAGAAAGACATTGCAAGCTTTCCATTTCATTTTTCCTTTTCTTCTTTTCACACTCCCTTCATGTGTATGTAAATGGTGATTTTGCCATGTCATCAAGTGTGCATGGCAAAATACTCTATCTTTTCCATGGGAGTTGGGCCTCTCTTCATATGTATCAAATGGGCTCAAAGTGAAGTCATGGCCCTTGGTGTATTTGATGGGCCCAATGCTTCATTTTGGGCTCCCTCATGCTTTCTTGCCCTTGTCATTTTTTCTTAAAGCTCTCCCTTTCTTTTCCATCTTATTTTCAAGATTTGGGCCCATGGGCATGGTAGGGCCCATCTCAAGTTTGGGCTCATGGGGCTCACTTTGGGTGACCCCATCTTTCTTCACATATGTATGGACCAAGATGACTAGCCCATTCTTCATTTGGATCTCAAGTGGGCTAGATTTCCTAGTTGGGCCTTTATGGGCAAATAGCCCAAATCTTCCACCATTTCTTGATTATGATGTACATCCTTGTACAAAGTGTGGTGGGCTCCTTGGAGTTTTTCATGTGGATGGGCTTTTGGGCCTTCATTGAAGCTTGGATTTCTTTGGACCATGTGTGCACCACTACACTTTGTCCATGTAGGCTTTTTTTTCTTTCATACTCTTTTCTTTTGATGGATGGAGGACTTGAGTTACTTGATCATCTATAAGTCCCATGAGTGAGTTGTTCCAACAATCCCAAAATGGTTTTTCCTTGTGGTAGGAATGTGGTTCTCAAGAGTTTCCCTTTAATGTTATCAACCTCAAATGGATGATCCTCAAGTGAGCTATCCATACAACCATGGCTCCTTGATCTTTTCTTTGGGGGCTTGGTGGGTCATCCACCATCATTCTCAAATATGAGCAATTTTCTTTCAATTTGTAAGAAAGAATGATACCCATAAGTTGCCCATTTTTGTCCCATGCTTTGGGACATTTTGGATTTTGATCTTTAAGTGGGCTATGTGTACCATTCTTATCCATCTTCATGATGGTTGGGTGACTCATCAAGCCATGCCCTCTTGTGCTCAAATGGTCTCCCTTTCTTGTAAAGAAATTGGTGCACATAAGTTGCCCAAATTTGTCCTTTCATGGGCATTTTCAACTTGATTCTTCATGTGGGCTATGTGCATCAATTTTTTACCATTAGCTTCTTTGATTCATATGTTTGTGGGTACACCGCCATGTTGTTCTTTCATGGTCAACACTTTCATCAAGATGGTGCACATAGGGGTGCCCATGGTTAACCCATGAATGGGTCCTCATGTTCTTCAAGTGGGCTATGTGCTCTTTTCAATCCATTGAGGTGAGGCATTTGGGTTGCTCTTGGGGGCCCATTTCCCTCCTATTCTCCACTTGTCCATATACATGTGTAAAAAGATGGAAACATCTTAAGTGAGGATCATGGCCTTGGCATAAAAAGTGGACCAATCCTTGGCCACATGTGGACTTTGAAGAGAGATTTCTCATGTGAAGTAGGATTCTTATCCTTTGTTGATCTCATGATACTTGAGTGCATTTGTTGTCCAAAATGTGTCCTTGGGTGATGGACTTTTCTTGCCTAAGGCATGTCATGCAACCTTCTTTAAAGTGGGTCTTGCTTTCTTCAATGGGCCCAACACTTGTCCTAGGTAACACATGGAGTTGGACTTTAGATCTTGCATTTGGATGTGAGTCCAATCCCATGGGTTTCCTAGATGATAATTTGAATTTTAGCGGGTAAGGGATAGGGACTTACCTTGCCAAGCTTGTAGGATTCAATGGCGGATGGTACCAGAGGTCGCCGAGTGATTGATGAGGATGATCCTGCCTTCATCATCCGCCGAGGGGACCACATGTGTTCCTTGGCTATGGAGCACCAACCTCTTCCTGCTATCAAGGGTCGTGGTACTAGGGATCACTGGGACAACTGGGTGAAGGATCCACAGCCCTTTCTTGAACGAGTATTGGCTGGTACTCTTTTTGCTGGCCTCCTCACCTTACGTTTTCATAACAACAGTGCCAACCGCATGATGCTCGCGGCCCTTTGCGAGAGGTGGCGGGATGAGACCCACACCTTCCAGCTCCCTTATGGTGAATGGGGAATAACTCCCCTGGACATTTATATGCAAATAGGCTTTCCGTTTCATGGGACAGTTGTTCCTCAAGTCAGCTCTCTGGCTCCCATCACTTCCACTGACTGGCTACGGCTTGTCGGTGATGTCCCACCCGAGGATGAATTCCAAGGCCATCAAGTGAAGATGCGATTGTTCCACAATACTTTTGCCTCCGTCATCCCCACTACCGAGAGAGAGGCCCTCCACAAAGCACGGGCCATGATCACTTACGCCTTCGGGTCCTTCCTTCTCTGCCATGCCAATGAGAGGGTCGATCCTAAATTTCTTCGCTTGGTTGAGGATTTACACCACCCCTACAATTGGAACGAGGCTATCCTGACTCATATTTTCCAGGGTTTGAATAAGACCTGTCGGAATAGCCGGTCCTACACTAATTTTTGGCCTGTCGTCGAGGTATTTCTTCATTCACCTTCCTTGGGGTCATTTGCCTTCTTTCTCTCTCTGATCATTAGGTGTGCTTTTTGCCCAGACCTGCTTTTATGACCATTTTCCCCATCTCGCGCCGAGGATGAGGGACGATGTTGAACCCTCTTTGTATCGCCACATGTACTGGCACCAGCAAAACCGTTAGCGGAACTCCCGAGTTTCTGGGGACAATTGGCGCGCTGACATAGACGGGTTGACCATTGATGATGTAAGTATCTTACTTTCCTTACCCCCCGTGCTGTACTGTAACTGATCGTGGTGACCTCATTTGCTGCAGCTCGCTCGGATGCCGTATGCCAGCTTCCCTCTCTATTACACCCCCAGCGTGTGGAGGCATATGACGCTTCATGTCTCCGTATCATGCTTTCCGACGCTGAATCTTTTCAGTGATATCTGGGTGAGAGGTTGCTTCGGCAAGTCACTGGGGTGGCTCGGGTCCCTTGCTCTGCACCTCCTCCAGCTGCTCAGATCCCAACTGATGAGAGAGCTGAGGCTTTCGTGGGCCAGCCTGGATTTCACTTCACGATCCTAGATCGTGACTATGATGAGCGGTATTTGCTGTACGGCCAGGGGCCTCTGCTTCCTTCGCTCTATGTTCCAGGGGGCCGTCGCAGATATGCTGGAGGCTTGGTGACTGCTCCTTTGATGGATCTTTATCGTCGAGAGTGGGACGAGAGGAGGGACGATGACGACTATGTTGGCGACTTGTAGCCTGCTTCTGTATTCAGCTTTCTTAAGGGATGACCATTTTCTTTTGGTTTTTACCCATCTTTGTATCAAAACCTTCTGAATGAATACACAATCTTAATTCTTCTCAGATTACTTGATGATGCTTGGATGCTTTGATTTCTGACTAAGTCTTTAATGATTTGTGGAGGATGAGCCTTCTTAATTGCATGGATGATGACTTGAACGGTTCAGATTGCTTGATTGGCCTTGTGGGCCCACTTAATGATCAGATCTTGGATTCTGGCCTTCTTTCTTGATGATCAAGCCTTTGATCTTGCTGTTTCGTGACTTGTATGAACTTTCCCATGGTTTAGATCATGTTGATCTAGTCTTTGAATGGCTCAGATTGATAGATTCAGCCCTGCGGGCCCACTTGAGACCTCGGCTTTACTTTGGGGCACCTCTTTTGATGATTTATGAGGCTAAGAAGGCTTCTCATGGTGTGGATGATGACTTGAACGTCTCAGATCGCTTGACTTGGCTTTGTGGGCCCACTTGATGATTAGATCTTGGATTCTGATGATCAAACCTTTGATCTTGTTGTTTGATGGCTCATGTAGGTTCTTCAATGGTTTAGATCATGATGATCTAGTCTTTGAATGACTTAGATTGCTTGTGGCCCCCACTTGAGCACCATTCCCTCTCTTTGTCTTGATCAGACCAATTTTAGCCGCTGCGCTTCATGATTGAACCGGTGGGGTACCTTATAGGTGATCTTGATCAACCCCAATCGAAATTTGGAAGGGACTAAAGCCTTGGGCAGCCTTCAGGGTGCCATCTGCTGATGTGGACTGTCAGCCTCACCTACCAAGAACCCTGGAGCCAATCCCGTGGAGAGAGAGGGAGCGCGTCCGTACGGGCGGCCTAGAGAGGGCCGCCAAAGGCTCGCCTCTTGAGCGGCTTGGGCTGGCTCTGGTTCAGGCAGTGAGCATATTCTCCTAGCTGCTGTCTCCCTCATCCCTGCACTTGACTTTTCGATCCAGCCATGAATCTCTTCATTGTCTCTTCTTTCATTCTCTTTTTGTCTTCTTCTTCGTTTGTCCTTTCTTGGGCAATGGATGGTGGAGATTTAGGGGCTGTGGGGCTGTCCATGGTGGGTCCCACACTTCGGAAAGTGTTGAAGGCTTTAATGATGGAGGGATTTCTTTAATGGATGGTGGAGATGGGGCATTGAATGGGGGCATTGATGAGGACTTAAGCTTGGAGGTTGGTGGAGCTTTGAATGACTCCATAAATGGTGGGATGGCTATAAATTTGGATTTGAATGGGGCCTTCATTATGGGAGAAACGGATGGCATGGATGCGATGAGAGGATGGGACATAGGTGAGGCTATGCATCCCTTGAGCGTGGGCCACATGGATGATGTGATTGATGGAGGTGATGGGACCATGATGGACATAGATGGGCTGATCTCATGCTTGGATGGGATGGATGGTTCAGATGATACTTTTGATGGTTTGGATGCTCTTGATGAGGGCCGAGATGTGCGGCATACTTGTTTGGGTGGACTTGATGTGATCATTGATGATGTCCCCTTGATGATGGATGGTGTGGATGCCTCGATAATCCCTTTGATCGGCCAGGATGATGATTGGATTCATGATTTCCTGTTGGAGAGGGCTGCAGGTCCAGATCTGAACGTTGATTCTTCGATCGGGGTTGCCGGGACCCTTCTTGATGGTTCAGATGCATTTTTCGACGGTCAGATTAGCCAGGATGCCACGATGTGTGGTGTGATCTTCGCTGGTAGCCCTTTTGATGGGGAGTATCGCCCTTCTCTTGATCGTTGATCTTTTGCACACTCTGTTCATGAGGTAGGCGAGTCTTCCCATGCGACTGAGGTTACGACATTTTCAGACAGTGATGCGACTATATCATACATAGCCGTAACTGACGGTAGGTCAGGGGCTGTCGAGTCTGCAGAGGTTCCAGCTTTTCCTTCTCCTTCACCCGTTGACCTTCCGATCCTTAATGAGCCGTTATTGATTTCTGGGCCTTTTGTTCTGGAGGGGGTACCAGTGAGGACTTGTCAGCTGCTTCCTCGTCCTTCTTGCTCGCCACGACTGCTTGCTTGGCTTGACAGCTTGTCAGCTTATGAGATTCGAGATTTGGAGTCATATGGCTTCGGCAGTCTGATCCATATGGCTAGAGTTGATATTGATTGGAGGATGCTTGGAGCTGCCTTGATTGACTGGGTCCCTTCGTTGAACTTGTTCACGTTCAACGATATGGAGTTGGGACCCTCTTTGGAGGAGCTTGCGCGTTTGACAAGCCTTCCTTGGGATTATACTCAGTATTTCTCGCCGAAGACTGCTACACCGCAGAACTGGTTCAGGATCCCCTATCTTGTTCGGCCTGCAGCCGCTGGCCAGGATGCTGTAGTGTTCTCCTTGGATTTACTGTATGACCTTTTTTCGGGTCTTCGGAGTGTGGCCGATTCTACCTTTGCTCGGAACGCACTGATGTTCTGCTTGATAGCTGAGGTGCTGTTCTCGGGATGGCGCAGGTCCCAGACTCCTCTGCTTTTTGAGGTGATGAGCCGAGCTATCCGACGGCAGGGGATCATTTCTCTCATCTTGGCCGAGCTGTTTAATGGGCTGACTAACTGCGCCCTAGGCCGCACTCGTGTCCTTCGCGGCTGCTGTGCCTTTCTTCAGGTATCTTTTCTACACCTTTTTTTCTTCTTGCTTTGTTAGGAATTGCTTGGCTCTAGCTGAACTTCTTTTCCTTTTTGTGATCAGGTCTGGCTATGGGAGCGTCTTTCTTTGACCGTTCATGTACCCCTTCCTGGCATTCCTAGCTCCGACATCATACGTTATATCATGGAGTTTCTTCCTCATACAGCTAGGATGAGCGAGCCCTTGTATCGCAGGATGTTTGCTGAACTTCGTGATTGGAACGTTCGTTGGGAGTCATCTTGGCTTTCACTTCCTCCAGCGCTTTGTGATGCACACCGCCTTCCTCTGATGTTGGTAGGCTTTCGATCCTACTTTTCTTACCATCCCATTTGGTTCCTGTGGCAGTTTGGGTACGAGCAGGATGTTCCTCTTTTCGCTTTCACGGGTATCGGGCGTCGAGCACTTCCCTCTAGGTCCTCTGACTTTAGGACCCGGGTTGATGGATCTTGGGAGAGTTACTTGACTGCTGATTTGCTGGGTTTTGAGCTGCGGACTTTTCCGATGGCGACCGCCCCATATCAGTACTGGGTTGCTGAGCAGTCTTTGTATCGACGTATCCTTGCTGGCACCAGACTGCTGATGAGGATGAGCAGGATATCCTTGGAGATGCTGGCTCTTCATCTGGTTCATATGAACCTTTTGAGGAGCGCCCATTCATTGATCCTTGCTTCCTTTTGGCCACTCATGGCCATTTGCTGTCTGAGATCTCTGCACTTCGGTATCATTGTGAGATGATGTCGAGGAGATTGGCTGCCGATCAGAGGTTGTCTGACGAGGAGACAGCGATCCGTACCCTTGAGCGCGATGAGGCGCATTACCTGCGTATGGAGGTGAGCAGGTTGAGAGCGAGACTACTTCATTATGAGTCAAAGGACTTACCTGATGTGGCCGAGGAGGAGGGTAGAGGTTGATGGTGTTGGCCACCTACACATTCTTTTTGCATATATGATTGATGATGATGCATATTTGTTTTTTTTTTTTTGTATTTTTTGAAAAAGCTGACATGATATGTGTAAAAGAAATATGATGCATTTAATTAAAAAAAAGAAAACTGTTTGAAAATCTACTGTGCCATGAGTTGTCTTGTGAGTGAGTGTCTGGATTTTTGTGTCGGGATATAGGAATCAGAACTGGGGCTCGGCCAATGCTTTTGACCGATGTCTCGAGATTAACTTGCTTGATCCTTTGGTTCCCTAGAGGTGTAGGCAATGGAAACTGTTGCTTCTTGAGATTGTCAGAGTTTGTAGAGCTTTTCGCTCCTAACTGCACTTCTTCTTGTTCTTGAACTGTAACTGCTTGAACCGATCTGGACCGTCTGATTTCTTGGTACCTGCACTTTTATTTATTCTTTTTTTTCATTTGAGCCATTTTTGCCTGCAGTGCTCTTTCGAGTTTTCACCACAGCCGGCCTTTTCCCGTCATTTTTGCCCGTGGCGCCCTTTTGGGTTTTCACCACATCCCGGGTATTTGATCTTGCCTGCCCCTTGGCAGCTATGCTGTTTTTACCCTCAGTGCCCTTTCGGGTTTTCACCAAGTCCACTGTATGCCCACTGTTTTTACTCGGAGCGCCCTTCCGGGTTTTCACTCCGCCCTTTTTGTTTAGGCACACATTTTTCTCTTTTTTTTTTCTTTTTTGCTTTCTTTTGTTTTGGATCTTTGGATATCTGTGGCGGCTAGAGGTCGGGAATCCGTCGTTGCCGGCCAATGACAGTCTTTCAGCCCTTATCCTAGGTTACGATGATAGAGCTGTCGGTCTTTGCTAAAGACCCTTCTGAGATGAATGGATGGATGTCTGTGTTTCTTCTTGGACTGATTTTTTTTTTCCTGGGTGCCTTGCTTTGGCTTCCCTTTTTCTTTCTCTTTTCTTCTCTTTTTTTTCTTTTTCTTTTGCATTCTTTTTCTCTCTCTCTTTTTTTTTTGTCTTTTCCTTTTGAATCCCCCCTTTTTTTGTATTTTTCTCTTTTTGAATCCCCTTATTTGAAACACTTGTTGGTGGATGGAAATGATCTCTCAGAGGTCTTAGCTTCGACCTCTTAACTTCAGCTCTATTAAAGTAACTCTTGATAAGGTCAGAATGACTTACCCGTGAAAGATCTTCACGTTGTCGGCGTTGGTTGGCTCAGGAAGATCCACCCCTCTCATGCTGGTGAGTCTGAGGGCGCCTCCGGGAAGTACTTCTCTGATGATCAGTGGCCCGTCCCACGAGGGTTTGAACTTTCCTCTGGGATCCGGAAGGTGCGACGGTAGAATCTTCTTCATGACCATGTCGCCTACCTTGAAACTTCTTTTTCGGACTCTCTTGTTGTAAGCCCGAGCGATCCTTTTATGATAGCACTGTGAATGACTTAATGCACGCATGCGCTTTTCATCTGCTAGCTACAACTGATCGAATCTGGCCCGTTGTCATTCTCCTTCCTCAATTCCGATTTCGAGTAACACTCGTAGTGATGGTATTTCCACCTCGACTGGCAAAACTGCCTCCATTCCATAGGTAAGCTAGAAAGGAGTAACGCCCGTAGTAGACCGTACAAACGTTCGATAGGCCTAAAGTGCATATGGGAGCATATCTGACCAATCCCGATAGGTCACGACCATCTTCTCGAGTATCCTAACGATTGTCTTGTTTGCGGCTTCTACCCCTCCATTCATCTGGGGACGGTAGGGGCTTGATCAATGATGTTGGATCTTGAATTTGCTGAGGAAGTCATCCATCTTCTTGTTGACGAACGGGGTCCCATTATCTGTGATGATAACATTAGGGATTCCATACCGGCATATGATGTTGTTCTTCATGAATTTGATCACCTGAGATGCTGCAATCGTGGTGTAGGAGGCTGCCTCTACCCACTTGGTGAAGTAGTCGACTACCACAAGTATGTACTCATGACCATTTGATGCTTTGGGACTAATCTTGCCGATGATGTCGAGTCCCCACATGGAGAAGGGCCAGGGGGTGGTCAGGTTGTATAACTCTGATGATGGAGCATGGATTTGATTCGCATGCTCCTGACACCTGAAGCATTTTCTGACGTGCTGGCAACAGTCTGTCTCCATGGTGAGCCAATAGTAGCCGAGTCGTAGAATCTTCTTTGCCATCATGTGCCCATTCATGTGTGGGCCACAGATTCCTTCGTGTATTTTCCCCATGATCTTTGCAGCTTCTTTTTCATCGACGCATCGAAGGAGGATGTGATTATAAGATCGCTTGTAAAGAACTTCGCCACTGATGGTGAATTGGCCGGCCAAACGCTGGATGGTTTGGCGATCTGTTGCTGTTGCTGACTCTGGATACTCCTGGGTTTCGAGATATTGCTTGATGTCGGCATACCAGGGTTTGTCAGGGACAGCTTCGGCTCCTTCTATTTGCAGGCAGAAAGCAGGTTCATCTTGAATTTCGACTGTGAGCTCCCATTCTGAAGCTCCTTTTGGTATCTCGAGCATTGATGCAAGTGTGGCGAGAGCATCGGCAAACTGGTTTTTGGCTCTGGGCATGTATGAGAAGGTGATTTCTTTGAATTCTTCGATTAGATTGTCAAGATACACATGATATGGTATCAGCTTCTCGTCCTTGATTTTTCATTCGCCATTGGTCTGATTGATGATAAGCTATGAGTCTCCAAACACTCGTAACTTCTTGACGCCCAAGATTATGGCTTCCCTTAAGCCAGCGATGCATGCTTCGTACTCTGCCTTGTTGTTGGTGCACTCGAATGCTATGCGCCTTGAGATGGGAATAGGGACATCATCTGGAGAGTAGAGGATCACTCCAATACCACTCCCTTTAGAATTTGCTGCGCCGTCGAAGAATAACGTCCACTCATCTTTTTTCTTCTTTTCTTCCTCTCCAATGAGCAAGAGATCTTCATCAGGGAAGAATGTCTTGAGCAGTTGATAATCCAGGAGGGAGTGGGCCGCAAGATGATCGGCGAGGGCCTGTCCCTTGATTGCCTTCTGAGTGACATAGGTGATGTCGAACTCAGACAGGAGTAGCTGCCATTTAGCTATCCTTCTAGTGAGTGCTGGTTTCTCAAACAGGTACTTGAGCGGATCCATGTGAGCGAGGAGGAGAACAGGGAATGCAATCATGTATTGACGGAGTCGCTAAGTTGCCCAGACTAGGGCGAGGCAAGTCTTCTCGATTGGGGAATACATGGTCTTGTAGTCGGTGAACTTTCGGCTTAAATAATATATTGCTTGTTCCTTCTTCCCGGTCTCGTCATGCTGGCCGAGGACACAGCCAATGGCTTCTGTTGCTACCGAGATGTATAACAATAGTGGTCGTCCGGGAGTGGGTGGTACTAGGACTGGAGGATTCATGAGATATTTCTTGATACAGTCGAAGGCGACTTGGCAATCATCATTCCATTCTTTTGGAACGTTCTTTCGGAGGAGCTTGAAAATGGGCTCGCAAATAGGTGTGAGCTGTACGATGAAGCGACTGATGTATTGGATTCTGCCGAGGAAGCCACGGATTTCTTTCTCTGTTCTAGGAGGGGGCATCTCAATGATTGCTCTGGCTTTGGTCTCGTCGACCCTGATGCCGTCCTCGCTTACCATAAAGCCGAGGAGCTTACCTCCCATTGCGCCGAAGACACATTTCTGAGGGTTGAGGCGGAGCTTGTACTTTTCCAATCTGTTGAATAACTTCTTCAGATCTTCAAAGTGTCCTTCAATTGTGCGAGATTTGACGATCATGTCCTCCACATATACTTCAAGCTCTTTGTTCATCATGTCGTGGAATAGTGCTGTCATTGCTCGCTGATATGTTGCTCCTGCGTTCTTCAGACCGAACGGCATTACCCTGTAACAGAAGGTTCCCCAAGGAGTGATAAACGATGTCTTCTCACGATCTTCTATTGCCATCTTGATCTGATTGTAACCTGAGAACCCGTCCATGAATGAGAAGACCTTGTATCCAGCAGTATTGTCGACCAGAGTGTCGATGTGTGGCAAAGGGAAGTCGTCTTTAGGACTGGCTTTGTTGAGATCTCGGAAGTCGATGCACATTCGAACCTTGCCATCCTTCTTTGGTACTGGTACGATGTTGGCGAGCCATTCGGGGTAGTTGGAGACTACCAAGAATCCCGCGTTGTACTGCTTGATGACTTCATCTCGGACTTTCAGAGCCCATTCTGACTTCATTCTTCGAAGTTTTGGCTTCACTGGCTTCATATCTGCCTTGGTTGGCAGATGGTGTACAATGAACTCTTCATCGAGCCCCGGCATGTCTTCATATGAGAACGCGAAGTTGGACAATCTTGGAGCTAGGAACTCTATCATTTTCTGTTCATCTCAGGTGGCAATGATTTTCCAATGCGTACTTCCCTAGGGATCTCAAGTGTCCCCAAGTTTACTATCTTGAAATCATCGGCTACAACATTGGCTTTGGATTCAAACTTTTTGAGGAGATCCTCAAGTTCAGGAGCTGGATCATCATCTTCCTCGTCCCGAGCTTCGTCCAGACCCATGAGCTTGAAGTCTAATTCGATGTCGAAATCATATGATTCGACTTCAAACTCATGTGACTCTTTAGACGAACTTAGCACACTACTGAATGCAGGAAAAGAAATGTTTTTTGGTTTTTGAGATTTTTCTGAAATGGAAATGCTAGATGTTTTTGGCTTTTGAAAGTTTCTTATTTTTTTGGCTTTTTGAAATTCACGGGACTTTGAACAAGCAGGCATTGCAGACCATGATTGAGCCCAACTTGTTCCAAAGTTCCGGTCGCTGCTTAAACAAGCATTTTTTTTTTTGAAGCCAGAGCCCTCAGATGGCTCTTTGGCTGATTCAAAAGTTAGGGGAACGGATGACCATTCAGGACCCCACACTTCCTCCCCTGAAGAGGTGGGGGTTGATGATTTGGGCGAAGAATCATGGTCTGGCCCAATGACCATGATTTCTCGCTGGTCGGGTTCGAGATCTGAGTCGTACTCAGTCCCTCCCGGGTCACTTACTTCGCATTGCAGTTCGTCTGGTTCCACGGCTAGACACGAGTTTGGAATCTGGACATCAGACCAATCTAGGGCTGGCCACTTCCCTTTCTTGGTCCAATGGATGGGCTGCTTCTGCCCCTGGCTGATGATTGATGATGTTGACTCTGCAGAGATGGGCGAGTCGTGCCCCTTGCTGATTGATGCTAAGATGGGCAAGTTGTGCCCTGACTGATTGATGCTGAGATGGGCAAGTTGTGCCCCTGACTGGCTGGAATTGAAGTGGGCAGGTTGTGCCCCTGGTTGATTGATGCTAAAGTGTGCAGGTTGTGCCCCTGGTTGGGAGCAGGTATCAAAGTAACCTGGTCCTAAAGCTGCTGTATTTGACTTCCTTCTTCGTCTTCATCACTTCCTTCTTCTTCTGGAGGCTTAGATGGTTCGAGAATCTGATCCCATCGAATGGGGGGCCACGTGGCCCAAACTAGGCTCATCGGGAGGCCTTGTGTAGTGCAGTCGGTTGTTTCCCTCCTGGATCTTTGCAAGGTTCTCCTGGCTTGACGAACTGGATGGGTGAGCATCGAAATTTCTTCCTTCCTTTGTCCATGAAGATTGCCCTGTATCCGAGTCCCCATTTGCGTTGGTTATATATCAGCGGTACCTTTCTGGACTTGAAGTGATTCTTCATTCGGTATTTGAGGCTCAGACGTTCTGCCGGCGAAAAGACACGGTCCACCCTTATCGGTTCTGGATTGGCGATAGAGTTCACAGTCTCGAATTCGAAACTGTGAAACGGGATGTCTTCTTCAGAGTGCTAGATATCGATGACCGGGATGTCTGGTTCAGTGGCAACAACATTGAAAGGAATGATGAGCTCTTTTTCTGCATGGATAAAGATCACTTGATTTCCACAGATGTATTTCACCTGTTGATGCGGGGTTGACGGCACAGCTCCAACCTTGTGCAGCTAAGGTCGTCCGAGCAGCATGTTGAAAGAGGCTGATATATCCAGGATTTGGATTTGATGGTGGAGACTTCCGGACCTATCTGTACCTCTATGTTGACCTCCCCTTCCACTGATCGACGGATGTTGTCGAATGCTCTGACACATATGGTGCTGGGTCGGAATGAAGAAGGATTGATTCCCAGACATTCCGCAGTCTTAAGTGGGCAGACATTTAAGCTTGAGCCATTATCGATAAGGACCAGTGGGACACAGAGGTCTTTATATCGTAAGGCTATGTTGAGGGATCGCCCATGATCTCGTCCTTCTGGTGGCAACTCATTGTCTGTGAAGGTGATGGCGCACAGAGCCAGGAGTTGTCCAATCATCAATGCAATCATCTCTGGTGCCGTATCGGAGGAGACGTGGGCATCGTTCAAGGTTTTGGTAAACATTTCTCGGTGTATGCGAGATGTGCAGAGTAGCTCCCATACTGAGATTTGAGCAGAGATTGACTTGAGCTGAGTCGCCACATTGTATGCGGCTTCATTTTTGTTACCGAGGCCTGAGAGAGCGCCTTTGGGATCTCCTCTGTTTTGACTATCTCTTCGGATGCAACGCCCATTGGGATTCATATTTCCCACTTCCGCGCATTCTGGATAGTGCCATGGGACCTCTTTATAACTTTCCTCACCTTTGCCTTCTAGGACCACTGATTCTTGCAATGGTGCTGGTGTGGGTACCAGATCTTCCTTGTATGGAGCTTTTGCCTTGAGGACTACATTGTTGCCTGTGCTGAAGGGGTAATATCGAGGCTTGTCTTCATAGATCACATAAGGTCGTGGTCTTGGCTTGACCGTTCCTGGAGAAGGAGGCTCCCATGGAATGAATACTGGTCCTCTTGATATGGCAGGAGGTTTCTCTGTTCGTCCCAGCTGCTGTAGTGTGATTGACACGCCTTCGGGATTTGCCCCTTAAAATATGACTGGCTCGACTGGAGGAGCTCCTTCCAAAACAATGGGTTCTTGCTGCTGATGAGTATAATCCCTCCATTGCGGATTGGATTGTTCTGGAGTTGCCCCTTGCAAGATGACAGGTTCGTATGCGGGCTCGATGTATGATTGTGCTCCTTCCAGGACGACTGGCTCCCAGCATGAATGGTTGTAAGGTGCCCCTTGAACAACTGGTACATCATATGGAAGTGCTCCTTCGAGTACTACTGGCTCGAGGACTGGAGGAGGAAAGGGACTTGCCCCTTGCATGATCGGAGGAGGACTTGTTGGCCCATAAGTGTAGGCATGAATGGTATGGATGGGGGAGAAGAAGCGATCGAGGCATTCTTCTTCTTCTATGCTGTTGACGGTGGGGCCTCGAGATGAACTGGGATCCGTCGGATGTTGAGGCAGAGGATTCTGAAGAATATTGGTGGAAGCTGCTGCAGGAGTCCCAGGGACCGAGATGACGATCTTGCGGTCATCAATCAGATCTTGTATGGCATTCTTCAGAGTAAAACATCGATCAGTAGCATGGCCACGTCCTTGATGGTAGGCACAGTACTCATTTTCTCGGTAGTTTGGAGGCAGAGGATGAGGAGGAGGCCTAGGTGCCATCAGAGTGAGTAACTGCTTTTGTACCAGCATAGTCATGACTTGACTAAGTGGCTGAGTAAGTGGGGTGAACTTCCTGAGCTCCCTGTAATTCTGCCTGTTCTGGTATGGGTACTGACCATTTCCTCTGAACTGCTGCTGCTGTCGAGGTGGTTATGGCTGTGGTTGAGGATTCGGTCACGGTTGATACCTCTGAGGTTGGTGCTGAACCTTATTCTGCTGATGCTGTTGATGTCCCCATGGGGGAGCGTATTGATTACCCTGGTGCTGATGTTGTTTACTTCTGTCGGGCGGGGAGGAGAACCGTTGCGGTTTCCGCTCCCATATCCGATGGGTCTTCCCTCCACTCTGTTTCTCTTGATTGGAGTGGCTTGATGAGGCCATGGGGAGATTGTCCCGGCACGGATTCCTGCTTCGACTTGCTCTCCAGCACGGATCAACTGTGAGAAATTCGCATATGGATGCGAGATGAGATATCCAGATATGCCGGGATATGTTGAATGAACAATCATGGAGATTTGTTCTTCGTCGTCGATAGGTGTTCGCATTCGGGCTGCCATAGCTCGCCAACGTCCCACGTAGGCAGATAGTGTTTCGTCACTCCTTTGCCTGAGAGCTGCGAGGTCGGCTCTTCTGGGTGCCATGTTGAGATTGTATGCGAATCTGTCGATGAAGGCCTGGGAAAGTTGTTCCAATGTCCTGATGCGGTGGCAGTCTAATGAGGTGTACCAATCTAGGGCATCGCCCTTCAGAGATTTTTGAAATAAACGAATGAGGGCCCCTTCATTTCCTAAGATTGCACTCAGCTCTCCACAGAAGGCCTTGAGATGTGCTGTGGGACAACCGCTGCCATCGTATCTTTTGAATTTTGGAACCTCAAAGTTTTGAGGTACTTGAACGTCTAGGAAAGGACACAAGTCTCTGAACTTGGTCGATGGTAAGTCGATTCCTTGCTGTCGCTGAAGCTGATTTTGCAAGATCTGAAACTGCTCCCGCAACTCGTCCAGTCCTGAGTGATCTGTTCGAGCGACTGGTACCTCTTGGAGTAAGGCACGTTCTTCTTCGGCATAGTGGTCGATGTCTTCGACCCTATGTGCTTGCTCAAAAGCAACCGCGGGTTGCTGAAATTGATTTGATGACTGAATTGGATTCTGATGAACTTGTGCTTGAGAGGATTGTAATTGAATTGGAGACTGTACTGAAGGTTGAACTGGAACTTGCTGGAAGTTAACTGGAGATTGCTGAATTGAAGATTGCTGAAAATTAACTGGGATCCCATCGGCGGGGATGTGCTGGAATTGAAAAGTGCTCCTGTTTGCAGGAGGCTGAGATGCTGGGAAGTGACCCCCTTGTTGGGTATTCGCCACTGTCCGCTGATTGATGTGGGCTTGACACTGACCCCCATTGTGGGCATTCGCCAGTGCTGTCCCTGTTGCTGGAAATTGAATTGAAATCCCATCGGTGGGGATGTGCTGAAATTGAAAAGGTGTCCCATCGGAGGGGACATGCTGAGATCTACTGAGATTGTTGTTTGCAAGATTGACTGGAAGCTGATTGGAAGTCCCTGCGATTGGAGCGCTCTGAGATGGCCCTGTCGTTACAGGAAGGTACTGAGGAGGATGCCCCATGGCGAAGGGCTGAGATGGCTGTTGTCGGTAGTCTTGGGCAGACTCCGATGATTGTGCTTGATTTGAACTGGAGGCAGGAAGGATCCGGCATGGCTGCTGAGATTGCTGAACTGGGCCAACCTGATTGTTGGCTGCTGCGGTGGCTTGTGCTTGCATGAATTGCAAGAGCATTTCTTGCATTGCTCTCACTCCTTGTGCCAATTCTTGTATGATTGGCGTATTCTCAATTGACTGTTGCGCTGGAGGTTGCGCTTCGGTCATCTCAAGAGCGGGGGGAAGAGATGAGTTTCTTCTTCGTAGTCGGACATGGCTTGCTGAGCCCGAGTGCGGATTATGCTGCGGAAGGGAAGTTGTCTCCGAACACGTTGAGCCCGAGGAGGCGCAATGGTGAGGACTATACTCTTTTTGGGTTTTGGGATTTTCTATTTTTTTCTGGTTTTGGGATTTTCTATTTTTTTTTTTTTTTTTGTTTTGGGAAGAATGCTATGCAGATGAGATTGTATGAGGATTAGTGACTTTCAAGTACGGGAAGGATTCTGTTTTTCAAGTCGGATCACGACTAGTGGGACTAGCTCATCCCCAGTGGAGTCGCCATTCTGTGGACCCTCGCCGTTTCCGCGCTCCCACACGACGTTCTCGTCCCTTCCCCTTTCGGGAAAAGAAGGAGAGGAGGATGCGTGAGTGCGAATCGCCGTTTGTGCCACTGGCTTGCCTCGTTCTCGAGGGCTTTGTTTGGTTGTCGTGTTAAGCTGGATGTGTTTAAATGAGTTTATATAAGACCAGAGTCGCCACTAGCCAGTTACTTCGAATCTACAGTCGGTTAGACCCTGTAGAAACGTTAGAGAAGGGGATCCGAAGATTCCTTCCTCTAAAATGATTCCTTTTGATCTGCGGCCAGAGATTCGAGGTAAGGGATCACGGTTACAGGGTGGGAAGAGGTTAAGCATGAAATTGCGGTTTTACCCCTTGTAGAGACACTCGGAGATATGTCTTAGGACCTAGAAGGGGGGGGAGTGATTAGGACCTTTGAAATTCTTTTTGCCTACTTACACAATTCAACAAATTTAGCCTAGTAAGCAAGAACACTTCGGCTTCCAAGCCTAGGTGGGTCCAATCACAAGACTAGCAAAAGGTTAAGCAATAAACAATCCTAGTCTAAGCATGCATAGGTAAGTAAATGATACAACTAATTAAGCTTCTAACCTATGCAACTTGTGTAGACTTATGAGAGTGGATCAATGAGCTCTAGTCTACACAAGTAGTGAAGGTACATCTTGTGTGTGGATGAGCCTAATAAGTGCCTAGCATTCATTCCTATCAAGCATTCATAATTAAGCAATTAAACTAACAATGCGAAGATATAAATGTGCTCAAGAACAATCACAAACACAAGGATGTATAGTGGTTCGACTACGTGTCTACTCCACTCCCGGTTCAAGTACTCAACCCCTTTGACCACACCGGCATTCACTATCGGAGGTTTTAAATGAGGTTCACCTCTCAACCTTTACACGGAGGTTTTATCGGTTCACCTCTCAACCGTACCCGGAGTTTTAGACATAGGCTTACTCTCAACCTAACGCACGTTTACTCCCGTGTCGGAGGCTCCCCCTTGGAGACTTAGTTTAGGCCCGGCTGACGGGCCAAGGAACGGCTAACGTCCCTAGGTCGAGTTTAACAAACAAACTCTAAAATGGACTCTCAAATAAGACAACCTACTTGTCGGATGAGCCCCTTGTTTAGCGCCAGATTGGGTTGCTTGATCTCCGCTCTCCCGTGCTTCAATCAGCTTCCCTTGCTCCCACGATCGTGCCGCCGTTGCGTCGCCAATGCCTCAGCCACACTCGATCAAACACCTTGCATGCGATGCCTTTGAGATGCCCAAGGTGCTAGGAGGATAGGTTTGAGAACTCTACAACTAATGGGAATGGGTTGCCTAGAGTCTCTTACCTACAACGATCTCATCTTAGAGTTTTAGACAAGGATTTGCCAATCAAGAAGCTTCCAAACTCTAGAGATCAAGAGGGGATGGAGGTCATCTTCTTCATGAGCTTGGAATGCTCTAATCTTGTGTTAAAGCACAAGGAAGATGCCTTGCATAGGTTGGGAATGAGCCTCAAAATGTTCTCCTACACTGGTGGCTTCACTCCACAAAAATCCCCCTCACAATGCCCAAAAACGGAGCTCTATATGTAAGAAAAGAGAGCTCCAACGGTCATAAAACGGGCATAAAACGGCTCTTAGCCGACCTGTCCCGACCGGTCCCGACCGGTCGGATCCCCTTGCTGAAGGATGACAAATGCACAGGCCAAATACACAAGCCGACCGCTCAAGACCGGTCGGACCCCCTTGCTGGACAAGCCTGATGATCCAGGCCGACCGGTCAAGACCGGTCGGACCCCCTTGCTGGACACATGAGATCTCCAGGCCGACCGGTCAAGACCGGTCGGCCATGCTAGCTGAAGCCCCTGTCATGAGAAGGCCGACCGGTCTTGATCGGTCGGCTGTCCAATTGCAAATGCAGCAAGGCTGCTGGCCGACCGGTCTTGACCGGTCGGACCAGCCTGGTTCTCCTCTCCATAAGCTGAACTCCTTCATACTTCAGCCTATTCATTTAGGCCAAGGTTAGGGTGATCAATTTGGACACCTAGGGCCAATCTATGATGACTAAATGATTCCTAATATGGTCAAGGTCATCAAAGAAACAAAGGGGTTGGGTTTTGGTCAAGGTTAAGGCACCAAGGCATCACTTTTACCTGAATCTTCTTCCTTGATGCAGCAGGTCCGTCTTGAGTCTTCGGTCTTCGTCTCCATTGGGCTCAACCGACACTAGACTCACTGACGTAAGTGATTGACAAACAAGGTGCACTAGTATGCCACGGAAAAGTGCACTAACAAAGCACCCCACACACTGCCCGTACCGAAGTACGGTCTCTACTTCACAGAATCGAACTAATACTTGAAAGTCTGTTTTAATCCTCGTACATTCTCATAGATGACATGATGCATGAATGCGGGTCTGAACAGTAAGAGTTTCTGATGGGCAGGTTTCAACAACGGGCAAGCCCAGAGCATACGCTCGAACTGACACGTGCTTAATTTAAGACGTATGCAGTGTGCTTGAATAATCAAGGTGCTTTCTAGTGAAGCAGGGGGGTTGGAAGAAAAGTAAATGTCGCACTTATGCTAGATGCAAATGAGATGATGCTGGAAAAAGAGTAGCTGGGTGGACGGAGGTGTCGCAAGGGTTGGCTTCGAGTGGCTGGATCAAGACTTGGATGGCTTGGGAGACTTGGACCAGTGGTCAGGCTGGGCTGGACCAGAGCTAGGCTCTCCTCACTCGGGCTCTCCTTGGTGGAAAAATGGGCTAAAGGGTGGAGAAGGGGACTCGAACGGACGGGCTCTCTCTGGCCGGATTGCTCTGTTGAAATGAGAAGGGGAGGGGGGTATTTATAACAGCGGGCAGTGGCAGAGCTCGTAAATAATTTTGAGCGGCCCGCTGCGGGCCGCCCGTACGGCCACTCCTCGATTTCCAGCGAGGTACAGTCGCTCCCTCGGGGTTGCTGTTTGGCTCGGTGGGTTGACTCAGTGAGTCGACTCGGTGACTTGACTCAGCGGGTTGACTTGACGGGTTGACTCGGTGTTTTGACTCAACGAGTTAACTCAACGGGTTGACTCAGCGGGTTAACTCGGCGGGTTGACTCAGTGGGTTGACTCAGTGAGTTTGACTTTTTTAGGATTTTTTGACTGGCTTTTCTTATGGGGGGTTTTTCAGGCTAATGTTTAGGACTGGGTTGACTGGGTTCAGGCTTGAGTTGGGCTATGGATTGGGGCTTACAAGGGTGAGTTTGGATGAGTTTGGACTTGGGATTTGGGGGTATGGTCCTCCATTCTTCCAGCTATCTCTACCAACAGTGTAACCGAAGGTGGGGTGTCTACACCCATTCATTCCATCATAGCTAATGTCTAAAAAACCAACTAGCAACCAAAAAAAAGATAGTGCTGGCAACATAACACAAAGCCCAAAAAAGAAACATATACCACCCACACGGGAAATTACAATTATCAAGGGGCATTAGGGCAGTGATTCAACTTAAAAAACGTGTGAAATTTGTGGAAAAAGACAGTCACAGGCAGGACGAGTCTGCCGTCAGCAGCGTCAACACAAAATTCAGTCTCGCATCACTAGGCAAATAAAGGAAGGTGGCACCATATGATTCTTCATTCGAGAAAAGTTTGGTCACGAGCAAAATGTCAAGTCATGACAAGCCATCTAACTTGTAAAGCAATGGAATGATGTCCCCTATCCTAGAAAGTTTATTTTACTACTTCATGGTAATCGCATTATATTTTATAATTGCAGCCATGTACATCATCCCCGTGCCAACCATTTCTTGCGGACGAAGGACCTTTGCCCGCTTCTGTCCAGTGCTCGCACTAGATGCATTCGTTTAGTCGTTGTCATTCATGGCCGGCTTATGATGCAACACATTGACACCTCCTCTACATTCATATGACCAACGGATTTTCGAACCACTGTCCCCGTAATCCTCTGACAACAGCACAACGGTATCATCATTGAGGTCCATGGCATGTGTGGCACTATCCAATGGAATCGTGGGTCCATTGCGATAATTACGTGTTTGAATGTTTCCCATCGTGCAATTATGACATGTTGCCTCTATTATCTCCAAATAAGTACTCAAGGTCATGCTTATTAATACACTTTTCTGTGGCATAATAGTGCACCTTATTTATCAATCACGTGTGTCCATGTGTTGCAATGTCGATAGAGCCTTGGCAAGTTGAAGATCGGAGAATTAAGTGGACAAGAAAGCATCAAGAAAGAAGAATAGGTAAATGAAATACCTTGGTGACCCTAACCCTTAGAACTAAAACACCCAAAACCTCTAGATGACTTGGACCAATTAGGAAAACCCTTAGTCATCTTTATTAGCCTTAGATAATATAGAAAAATATGATAAATTAGGTTAATAAAAAGGTTGAAGCTGCTATAATTAAACCTTTTCAAACAGCAGTTTTCGATAGGTCCTCGATACATTGGAGTCCAATTTCAATAGGACTCTAATCGATCGAAAAGACCAGTTCGATATATCGTACATATCTCCAACAACTTACAAACTCTCTGGACAGATTCTTTGATCAATTGGATTCATCAATTCAATACATTGAGATTGATGTTTTAATCACTCGGAACTCAGTTCGATCAATTTGAAATATGTTCAGCAACTTACTGAACTCTCTAGACAGATTTTTCGATCAATCAAATTAATGGTTTCGATCCATCGAAGATAACTTTGATCAATCAAATGGGTATTCTGATTAATCGACGAGGCCATTTTTTTTACCGTTAGAGTTTTATCTATAAAAGTGGGAGAGACATTTTTGGGTAACAAGAGAGAGATTTTGAGGAGTTTGAAGCCACCATTAATGGAAACTATTAGAAACTCAAATCATAACCCTAACAAGACATCTTCCTTGTGATTCATCACAAAAATGGAGCATTCAAAGCTCATGAAGAAGATTTACTTGTCCCTCTTTAATCTCTAGATTTTGGACCGATTTAGATAGTTAAATTCCTATTTAAACTTTATGATAAGATCCATGTAAGTGACATTCTCTAAGAAACCACTTCCCATTAGTTTTAGGATCTCAAACCTACCTCCCATCACCTTGATCATCTCACAGAGATCAAAGTGCAGGACGATTAATCGTTGGAGCTGGAGCATTGGCGATGCATCGACAACAACATCAAGGGAGCACAAAGGGGAGCTGATTGTAGCACAGGAGAGCGGAGATCAAACAACCCGAAGCAGCACGTCAACGAGGCTCAAATTCGACAAATATGTTGTCAATTTATGTCGAGTTCATCCACTCTCTTCCCATGGGGATTTGAGTGTAGAGTTTGTTTGTCAAACTCGATCTAGGTTTGTTTGTCGATCCGTAGCTTGTTTGTTGAGCCTAAAAGTCTAAGGGCGTTTGTCGCTCCTTGGCTAGTTTGTTGAAGCTTAAATCTTAGGTTCGTTTGCCAATTCTTGGCTTGTTTGTTGGGCCTTAAAACAAGTCTTCAAGGGGAGCCACCAACATGAGTGTAAATGTGTAGGTTGGAGGAACCTGTAAACTCTCCGGTAGGGTAGATTCGAGTTAAAACACAGTAGGTTGGGAGGAACCTGATTTAAACTCTCTGGTGCAATGACGGTGTGCTCAAGGTGTGAATACTTGAACTAGGAGTGGAGTAGACACTTAGTCGAATCACTATGCATCATTATATTTAGGATTTTATTTGAACACATTTTCTATTATACATTGTGGTTTAATTGTTTAATTATGTATGCTTAATTGGAATATATGCTAGGCATTAGATAGACACTATTTACACACAAGATATATGTTCACTAATTAGAGTAGAATTAAGATTATATGATCTATTCTCATATAGTCTACTTAGGTTGCATAGATTAGGTGCTTAATTAATTTAATCATATATTAATCTATACATACTTAGACTAGGTAGCTTTTTGCTTATCATATGCTAGTTTTGTGATTGGGCCTACTGAGGCTTGAAAGTTGAAGTAGTATTGCTTACTTAGTTAAATTGTTAAATTTGTTAAATAGGCCGAAGAGATTTTAAAGAGGTCCTAATCACCCTCCCTCTAGGAACTTAGCCATAATTCTAGTTGTTTCGCACCAATAACTTCCGCACACGTAAGCATCTCTCAAAGTGACACAATTTCAATTGGTATAAGATCGGGTTGCTCTTCAAGGACTTAATCGTCTAGAGTGAGATTCGATACCGGAGCACTAGCATAATGTCTAACCGAGATGGAAGTACCATTAACTGTCCATCATTCTTTGATGGGTCCAACTATGCCTATTGGAAGGCTAGGATGAGGATTTTTTTACAATCCTTGGATCGATCTGTGTGGGTAAGCAACGCGGGTATTCCACACCCACAAAACAAGTGGAGGTTGATGGTAAGTCTATTGTCATTCTCAAAGATGGTGAGAAATGGAATGACAATGAGAGAGCTCAATACATGGCAAATGTCAAACTCTCAATGCGATTTGCTGTGTGGTTTTTTCGGATGAATTTCAACTGCATTGTCACATGCGCAACTGCAAAAGAAGCATGGGATATACTAGAGGTTACCCACGAAGGAACTAGCACAGTAAGACGCTCGAAGCTTCAGCTCTTAACCACTAAATTTGAAAATATAAAAATGGAAGAGTTTGAAACTTTCATGAAGTTTTACACACAATTGTCTGATATTTGCAACTCGATGTTTGCCTTAGGAGAAAGGATTCCAGAAGGTAGGATTTGTAGAAAAATAGTTAGGTCCCTTCCGGAGAGATTTAGCTCCAAGCTTATAGCCTTATAAGAGTATAGAGACATAGACAACATGAAAGTAGAAAAACTCATAAGTTCCCTACAAACTCATGAACTATACTTTAAGGCCCCCTCTAAGAAGAAGATTACCACCTTGAAGATATCACATAGGCACTCACATAGGCAAAATAAGATTAAGAATTAGTCTTCTGAAGATATCGATGATGAGGATGCATGATGAATTAAATAAGAAATTCAAGAGATTCCTTAAATTTGAAAGAATGAAGAGCTGTGACAAGAAGGATAAGAAGGGTGATAAATACAAAGGAAAATCATCCAAATTCAAATATGTCCTATCTTTACGGTTGTGGTCATCGTGGTTATATTACCCCGGATTGTCTGGAAAGCGCCTAAACCGAATGGTAAAAAGGCTATAGCGGCAACATGGGATGACACAGAGGAGTCCAAATATAAGTCAAGTGACTCTACTAGTAATAGAAGAAAAAAATCAGTGAGAATTCTCATAGCGTTCACCACTACCTCTCTTCCCCCTAATCTAAGAGAGGATCCCTAACCACTTTCCCTTCTAAGAGAAGAAAGCGTTTCCAACCCCTCACCTCATACTAACTTTTCTGATGGAGTTGTAAAAATTAGTTACCCTTAGGATGAACAAACTAGAAATAGTTAATAAGGGTAGTTAGAAACAGATACTATAGGAAAATCTAAGGATTTTAGTATTATTTTGTTCTTAGGGGCATATCAGAGGATTCAAGCCTCATTAGCCTGCTATTGGTAGTTTAGCCTATGCTTTGATTGGTAACTTTTAATGCTAGACTATCACCCTGCCTAGAATAGCTAATCTTGCTAAATTTTATGTTTAATGTTTATTAATCTATGCCTTGGTCATTATGCTTCCATGTCTATCTTAAATGACCAATTATGCATGATCAACTATACTTAAATAGTTACATTATCTTATTATCATGTTCCATGCATGCTCCATGTTTAAATGTTCATGCACCTATACTCTCCTTAGTTAACATGTGCTTATAATTATAACTGTGATACTCTAATCTTTCATTCCCTAAACTTAATTGATGCATCATTAAGGGAGAGAGATTAGGTTTATCAATTGCTAACAAAAGGGGAAAGAAAGATCAAGTCCCACCAAAATAAATTTTCTGTTGCAGGAATTGACAGGTTATGGGGGAGAAATCAAAAGGAGTATTGCTTTGTATTACATGTCTTAGTGTTTCGAGTCGTAATGTTTATTTTCATTTGATATGTAATTTATTTGTTGTTTTGGATAGTGTCATTAGTATGGACCATGACACGGTCTAGGTTAAGTCTCTGTCACGTAATTGACAAAGGAGGAGATTGTTAGTTCACTTTTCTGTGCATACTAGTGCACCTTATTTGTCAATCACGTGCGTCCATGTGTTGTAATGTCGGTTGATCCTTGGCAAGCTGAAGACTAAAGATTCAAGTGGACAAGCAAGTATCGAGGAAAAAAATAAGTAAATGAGATGCCTTGATGACCCTAGCCCTTAGAACTAAAACATCCAAAACCTCTAGATAACTTAGACCAACTAAGAAAACCCTGAGTCATCTTTATTAGCCTTAGATCATATAGAAAAATATAATAAATTAGGTTAATAAAAGAGGTTCAAGCTACTATAATTAAATCTGGCCAAACAGTAATTTTTTATAAGTCATCGATACATCGGAGTCCAGTTTCGATAGGACTCTAATCGATCGAAAAGACCAGTTCGATATATCGAACTTATGTCCAACAACTTACAAACTCTCTAGACAGTTCTTCGATCAATCGAATTCATCAATTCAATACATCGAGATTGATGTTTCGATCAATCAAAAATATGTCCAACAACTTGTTAAACTCTCTAAACAGATTTTGTGAGCAATCGAAGATAACTTTGATCAATCGAATGGGAATTCCAATCAATTGAAGTGGCCATTTTTTGCCCGTTTATTTTACTGTTGGAGTTTTATCTATAAAAGCAAGAGAGACAGTTTTGGACAACAAGAGAGAAATTTTGAAGAGTTTAAAGCAGCCATTATTGGAGACCATTAGAGGCTTAAATCCTGACCCTTGCAAGACATATTTCTTGTGATTCATTACAAGAATTGAGCATTCAAAGCTCATGAAGAAGATGTACTTGTCCCTCTTTGATCTTAGAGTTTGGACCAATTTAGATAATTAAATTACTATCTAAACTCTATGATAAGATCCTTGTAGGTGAGATTCCTACGCAACCACTTCCCATTAGTTGTAGAGATCTTAAACCTATCTCTCATTACCTTAGTCATCTCACGAAAATCAAATGTAAAGCGATTGATCGTTGGAGTTGAAGCATTGACGACGCATCGACAACAACATCAAAGGAGCACAAAGGGGAGCTGATTGAAGATGGGAGAGCGGAGATCAAGCAACCCAAAGCTGCGCATCAATGGGGCACAAATCCAACTAGTGAGTTGTCAATTTGTGTTGAGTCCATCTACTCTCTTTCTGTGGGGATTTGAGTGTAGAGTTTGTTTATCAAACTTGATCTAAGTTTATTTGTCGATTCGTAGCTTGTTTGTTGAGCCTAAAATTCTAAGGGCGTTTGTCGCTCCTTGGCTCATTTGTTGAGCCTAAATCTCAGGTTCATTTGTCGATCATTAGCTTGTTTGTTGGGCCTAAAACAAGTCTCCAAGGGAAGCCACCAACACGAGTATAAACGTATAGATTGGAGGAACCTGTAAACTCCTCAGTAGGGTGGATCCAAGTTAAAACACCTATGTTAGAATTAGGAACCTGATTTAAACTCCCTGTAAACTCCTCAAGGTGTGAGTACTTGAACCGGGAGTGGAGTAAACACGTAATTGAACCACTATGCATCATTGTGTTTAAGACTGTATTTGAGCACATTTTCTATTATGCATTGTGGTTTAATTGTTTAATTATGTATGCTTAATTGGAATGTATGCTAGGCACTAGATAAGCACATTCACACACAAGATGTATGTTCACTAATTAAAGTAGACTTGAGATTATATTATCCATTCTCATATAGTCTACTTAGGTTTCTTAGATTAGGTGTTTAATTAGTTTAATCATATGTTAATCATGCATGCTTAGACTAGATAGCTTATTGCTTAGTCTGATGATTGGACCCACTTAGGCTTGGAAGCCGAAGTAATATTGCTTATTTAGTTTAAATTGTTAAATTTGTTAAGTATGCGAAAAGATTTTAAAGAGGTCCTAATCACCCCCCCCCCCCCCCCCCCCCCCCCCCAAGGACTTAACACCATAATTCTAGTTACTCCGCACCAATAGCTTCTTCACGCATAAGCATCTTTCAAAGTGACGCAATTTCAATTGTATCGAGCATGGGCTTCCCTCGAACATGTTCCACGTTAGGGTGCGAACTACTTATAATTAAGAATTTAAAAGAGAAATTGTTAATATACTTATGTGGCCCTACGTTTCAAAGGAAAAAATAATTTAGAATGAGTATGGTCGAAATTAGGGATATCTACCCGTATATAATTAACTCATACTTCATGTGGTGCAACAATCATTTTCAACTCATCATCTGACCCAAAGTTGATAGCGTTCTTCAAATCTCATATTTTATAGTAAAGTTTTTTTTACTGTGCAAAGACGGCTCATAACATTGTTAGTTGTTATAATCAATCTCATTATTCTTCTCATATTCTCCACAACCAGGGTGTAACATTCCTTCTTGAATTCATTGCCGCTTTTTCTATCATTTGCCACTTCGTCAATAAGAATATCAATCAGGCAAGTGCCCATTTCATCAGTCCATCGAAGTATTCTTATAGTGGGTGACTTCGCTTCAGAATCTTTAGAGGTACACTTTCGTGGTGTCCTCCTCGAGGTTGTCGATTCTCCCATTTCGGTGTAATCGGTTGTACTTTGACCTATACTTAGAAGGGGATGGGAAAAGACTAATTCTTGTTAGGACTCATCTTATCTGTCATGTTGTCGTTTATCTACATGAAAATTGATAACAAAACTGAGAAAATGATAACGTACAGAGTTGTTAGTATTAGAAAACAATTTATGCCATATAAAATCTTCATATTACTATCCTATTTAGTTTAAATATACAGACATAGATCTTTAAAAATACAAGTTTGCAGCTTGTCGCAACACTCAACAAGTAACCATCTATCAAGTAAAGCACATTACAACTTTCAAAGTATATGAATTTATATTCTCCGACTCACTGAATGCGAATCATTCCACATCCTTGTTACGATTTCATCACAAACTTGCACTCATGCATCTCTCTCCCTTTGAGTCGCATTCACAATAATTCGACACTCGTCAATATTTAAGATATCCTATCAAAGATGGTGTCAGAATATCCACACCATATACTGTTGACTCTTCATCAGTTTTAATATCTTCATCTTCATTTCTATCTCCAAACATGCAAATAAAGTTGTGTAATTGCACATGTGTAGAGCTAAAATTACCATGAGGAATTATGAAATGGTCATGTGGGTTAGTCAACGCAATATTTAGGACTCGAGTGTCTGATGCGGATCCCTCCTCACAATCAAGATGTAAACAAACTTTATTGCAAAATTACATGCAGCCATGATATTTTGGTAAATGACACAGTTTTTATTATGATATACATAACTTGCATTAGTTAGAATATAGGTAAGCATATGCTGTCCCATCAATCACACCAATACAATCCTTGACAGCATATCAAATGAGATTAAACATGATCACACAAGTCACATTAAAAAGAGAGATTGGCAAAGTTTAATGTAAATAAAATTTTAATTATCCTCACCTGAAAGTAATTACTCCAATCCGGATTTGAAATTATCTCTAATGGAATCTCTGTTCCTAGTAGTTTAACTTATTTTAACTACAGTGACATTCTAGCATCCAACACTCGATGGAACTAATGGCTTACTATCTCTCCGAACCTTACGAAGCAATGCCCTATAACCCGATTTTAGATATTATGTCCAACAATATGGATGAACATTATAAGTTATTCTTCCATACTGACATACTTCTCATCACTCAGGTAGTTTCTATCCTTGAGAATTGTGCAAAGGTTGTAGAAGGTTGCTTTGCGCATTCTCAATTGGGAGATACATTCACTATTTGTAGCCCTAATTATATTATATATTAAATGGAGACATTGGTAAGTCAATCGTTAGTGTGGTTTGTAAAATAGATATTTTTGGCAATATTCTCCACAGTCATAGTAGCCATCGTTAGCGCCCATTATTGTGGCGAAGATGGTCATTTCTTCTTCAGTCCATTTGTGACCATCTAGAATACAATATTTATATATATTAACAGAAAATAGTAATATTATAATTAAAAAATTCAAACAAAATAAATAAATCAAGGATCCTATTAGTAGATACACATGCAACCGATTTCCACAAATGCATATGACTACAGGTTCCTTTTTAGACATTACCTTGTGAGAAGTCAAAGTTTCCAATTTAGACTTATCAATTAAAATTATATAACAGATTCCAAAAGAAATTTATCTCTAAATAAGGGGATCTAAAGACCTAGAAAACACCCTGACTAGTTCATAACTTGATTTAAAATTTTTGTTTTATTTTTTTCTGGGATGAAGAAAATGACATCTTCTAATGAATGGGAAACCATACAAATTATCTTTTTTGGCAAGCTAGTATAGCACGTAACAGAAATCCCTGTTAAATCGCACTAACTTCAAGGAAGTTTGCCAATCAGAAATGGTATTTCAAAGACAAATCATTCGAAAGAAATGTAGATTTAGCAATATTATTTTCGAAATATGTATGTGGAAGAACAAGTTCAGATTGCTCCAAATTTCAAACGAATTATAGACTCATCTTATGAAAATGAAAAAAAAATGAAATATATTTTGTTATTCCCACAAATACCATAAATAAACAATAATATTATCTGTCATAATGTCATGTTCCTACATTTTTTTTTCTTCTTATTTTGGTCAGTTAGAAATGGAGGTCAATGTGAACGAAACATACTCAGAAAATCACAAAATCCACCTGAAATTCCATGTAAAAAGGAGAAAAGAATAAAAATAATCTCCAAAAAATCCCAACCCTGAGAATGACATGTATATCAGATCTCCATCAACCAAATAACGGGATGAAATCTATTACAAATATTCAAGAAGAACATCATGGTGGGCCACACTTGAATAGGGTACCAACATGTTGAAGTCGACATCATAAATCCCTTCATGGTGGGCCACACTCGGATAGGGTACCAGCACGTCGAAGCGGACATTATAAATCCATTTTCAAAAATAAATAGATCATGGAAAAGGGATTGGTAGGCCCACCATCGGTCTTCCAAGCACTATTTCATTTATGCATGCCTCTGTCAAAGGAGATGAATACCCCCACATGCATGCATGCATGAGAACATGTCCTTCTTCTATGATAAAACCATAAATATATTGGGTATCTTGTTAGCCAGCACGAATGGCACCTTCCCTCTTACAACATTTGAGCTTTGGCTTAAGCTTTTATTTAATTTGGCCTGAGTTCCTGCGTAGGCAAAAAACACATTCATCAAAAGAACAAGATAAAGAGGAAAAGGTCAATAGGTATTGTTCGCCAGAATAGAGACCAAAGAGATCAGAGGAAATGAGCTTTAGAAGACATACCTTCCATCATGGTAGTAATGTAGTGAGGAAGAAAGTTTCTTAGAGATTTCTTGTTTTCTTATATTACTGTGCATGTGTATAGATATAGGTGTACCTTTGGAGTACTGGATCTAAGAAGGGTCTCATCAAAACCTCGAGAAACCTGATGATCTCTCTATAGGATTTCCTTTGAAAATCAGTGGAATTGCAACGACTACGAAGTGTAATTACCACAATGTAGGAACAATGTAATTACACCTGTACCAAATAGCGTTAACTTGTCATCATTACTGACCTTACTCTCATTTACTCAGTGTAAATGCTGAAACAAACATGCCCTAAATACCTCATCATAAAGATTGTTATATGCCGATTGTAAATGAGAACAATTTTCTTAATCTTCAAAACTTTCATCGTGTCATAGTATAATTGATTGTCGTCTTCGATCCAACTTAATCTTTCCCTTCTCACAACAAGGAAACAAGCTTTTAGCCTCGGTTCAAAACCATGGATAAAAAGTTAAAATGCGAGGCTAAAGTCTTTAGCCTCGATTTTTCCTCGGTTACGTAAACCGACACTGCAACCCCGTGGTTAAAGGCTTTAGCCTCGATTGTTGGCAACCTTTTTAGCCTCGGTTCTTCAACCAAGTCTAAAAGAGCCTTTTTAACTTTGGTTGCCTTAAATGGAGGCTAAATCAAGTTTTTAGCTCCAACCAAGATAAAATTTTAGCTTTAGTTGCCTCCAACAAAAGGTTAAATCCAGTTTTTAACATTTATTCTTAACAACCAAGGCTAAAGCCTTTAGCTATGGGGCTAGCAACCTCAATTTGGGGCTAAAGATGGTGTAGCCTCTGTTGGCATCAATTGAGGCTAAATCTAGTTTTTAACCTCTACTCTTAACAACTAAGGCTAAATCTAGTTTAGCCTTAGTTAATGTCAATAAAGGTTAAATCTATCTTTATCATCGATTTCTACCAACCGAGACTAACAATACATTTTAGCCTCAATTATAAATCACGGCTAAAAGTGTTTAATTTTTTAAATATTTTTTTAAATAAACTTGTATGTATGCTTCACATGTTCAACTTGTATAATCATTCATTCTGTAAGACCCGAGACTCCGAAACCTGGTTTGTACATTGGATAATCGTTGACCGTAGGTTCATTGGCCTTAAGAATATTGTGACTTGATTGTAATGTTGTTTTGTTATCGAGCCACAAGCCGCATTTCAACCAGATGTCCGAATTTTAATATACGGACTTAAAATTAAACAATCTGAGAAATGACAACTATGTGCTTATTTTATCTGGAGGTGGGTCATCATCAAGTTTTTAAAATTGGTTAGGTCCGAGAGCCAAGCCGTTGTAACTGAGTCGAGTTACGGAACTACTGGTGAAAATGGCATGTCAATATGACACCTGAATTGTAAGTTATGAATAGATATGCACATGCATATTTTGATAAAATAATTCAAATGATCTTAGTTTTTCAAATCCTTGGAATACTTTATTTCAAATCACCTAAATAACATTTTTCTATTGCTACCATGAGCTTAAACTTCTCAAAAACATCACAAAGCACCCCTTCAACCCCTCTTTCTAAACAAAAGTCAATTTTAAAATCATTTTCAAGTCCAAAAGCATAAAAACCCTCAATTAACAACTCATTTCCAGCACTCTCTTCTTTCAGCCCCTCCTTTTCTAAAACATTCCTCAAGTGGAGACACCTTTTTTTGTCTCATAAAAAATTTAAAAATTTGGTCATGCACTTATATCCTTGTGTCGTGAGAAGCGTAAGATAAGGGTAGAGGCTAAAAAGAATAGCTTAAGTTTGAAGTTGAAGGAAGAAGTTGAGGAAAGAAGAAGAAGAAGAAGAAAAGGAAGTAGAAGCCGATTTTGAAATCCAATCCTCTGATTGTTAGAGGTAAGTGCATAGATTAGGAGTACTCATATATGTGCAGTTAGATTACTTGAAAATCCTATAGAAGAATGGACTTTCTAGTCCATGCTTATTAAGAGAGCTTTAAATTGCCCCATTAATGGCTATGATGCTGGATTTTCTGATTTAGTTGGTGAGGCTATTGATGGAAGATTGGATGATAGAGATGAACTTGAGAAAAAGGCCATGGGAGAAGCTATGCAAGATCAACCCATCATGACCCCATCTCCACCATCAATTAAACCATTCATGTGGCCTACACCCACGGGATGCATATGTTTTAGTTTTGTTTGAATTCATAAGTATTTTCATCAGTTTTCATCTTTGTCTCTTACAAAGTCCACCTGCTATCTGTTTGACAAAATGTCTGAAAAGGTTGTCCTTCCTCCTTTTGGTGTCGTTAGCTCTTGAAAGGAAGAAAAAAAAAAGCATGCTTGTGGCATTAAGTCTTATAGCGGAATGAATTTCGGGTTGGATTTAGATTGGCTGAGTCATGTGTATATCATATGCATGGTTCATAGCTTGTTGTATCATTGTATGATTGAGAGTAAATGGTTCATATCATGGTATGGTGATCATAGTGGGTTGTATTGCAACACACGATGTGTCTGTGATTAGTATGCGAACCGTCTAGATACAAGATGCATTACATGAGACCCCTATGAGGAACTTAAATACATGAAGAGACCACATGAGGAAGGTCGTCATATGCTTGACTTGAAAACATGACATAGTGTGATTGTGTGTGGACTTATGTATACGGTGATTGTAAATGCGATGAAATATATCCTGATATGACTTGAGTTGGACACCACACCGAAAATGTGTAATTCGACAAGACATGATTAAAGAGTCCCTCAGTGAAAGTCCCTAAACTCCGATTGGTACCATTGGGAGCGACCAATGCCTTGACTGGGTGGAAGAACAGAACGCTGGAATGCCAAAATACCAAAGTAGGCAGCGAGTCCTACCGACGCGTGTTAATTGGTTGAGAGGTTTGACCTAACCTGCTTATGGGCAAGCAAAGATAGGTTGTGTGTGACGAGCTCGTAAATTGTCCACTATCGTTTTGCCAGGCAACTTATGACTTCTCGCTGTTAGGCAGATAGTGAGGTTTAATACAAGTGGGTTAAACTAGTTCGACCCGTGAACTATGTAATCCCACCTAGTTGACCACGATGGTAAAGCATGTGCAAGTGGGGTGCAATCATATGCGAGTCCCACCTCTGTTTTAGATCTAAGTGATCCAAGTTGGAAAATGTGAAAAGTTGTGGAAACGTTGAAAGAGTATGTATGTTACAAGTGGGTAAAAGTCCCACCTCTGTAACGAAAAATTGATATAAATAAGAATAATATAGAACATGGAAAGTGGCATAATGTGTTGTATCTTTATTTTATTATTATTGGCCCAGTAGGCCTGTACATTATATGAGCATGACATGAAACATGCATTTTCACTGCACACACGCACTCACTGAGCTTAGTAGCTTAAGGCTTCCTTTCTATAATTTTTTTACAGGTGAGAGTAGGGAGTTGCAGGAGTAGAGGTTGCAGACTCCATTTGTCCTTTTTGTTTTGTACATATTAGTGTATATATTTTTTTTGTAGTACCATGTATATGTACATCAAGTATAGTAAATATGACATAGTTTGTGTTTTGGTTTTCCTTGATCATTTGTACACAGTAACACATGTTGAATATGATGCAAGTTTTGAGAAATGATAAATGTTTGTCGTCTTTACTTTCAGAATTCCTCATTGTGGAGCCTTACTTATGAGACTTAGCATGCGGGAAGTCCCAAAATCGGAGTTCTACGAAGGTTGTCAGCCTAAATTTGGTGTACAGTAACCACGGATTAACGACACTAGATTTAGCGGCATGACACATTTTATCCAATTAGTCATTTCAAACCATTTAATCATTCATTCAATCCAATTATTCATCAAGACATAAAACAATCATAAAAGCACAATTTATTAAATATAGTAATCCAAGTAAATCATTACAAAACAATGAGATCTCATGTATAAATATCACTATGCAATTATGAAAATAAAATAAAAGAAAGAAATCGTATTCTTTTCTCTCTTTATTTGCGGTTCCTCAGCCTCAGGTGTATCCCCTATGAGTGAATACTGAGGCAACTTATGCAAATGTAGTTGTTAATTCACATAAAATGGCCTCTTCATTAAGGACATTGCCCAAAGTTAGGGTCGTCGTTAATGAGGTCACAATGTCTCTTATCTACGTTGTCATCTGTTCCATCATCCGCTACTCCAGATGCTCATCCATCTGCTCCATCATTTGCTCCTTCACTAGCTCCTCCACCCCCTTATTCATTTATTAACGTAACTCCTTAGTCTCCCTCTGTAGTTTGGCAGTAGTGCCTCTCGCATCCCATAATATAGAAGTTGTAGGAAATAACCATATCATGCGAACCTGATTGGGATGCTCTGATCCCAATATCTAGGATAAGATGTCATCTTGGGCAGTGCTACTCTGATTAGACTCAGGTGTCTGAGTCATCCGTAACTCCCCGATCATCTCTTACAATGGGGAAAACATTAAAAGAGCTATTCGATATCATGAGGTAATGAAATGTGTGATGTCAATGATTAAATTTTTTTTACATATAATAACATGGTTAATTGATCATTCACAACACTCTTGTCTTTCTGCTGATAGATCTCTACAAATATTGTTGCCCAATCAGGAGACTCTTCGTCGGGATTCTCTGTCTTCTTTTTCCATATAAAAAGAAATGAGTTGGTAACAATCATATTGAAGTAAAAATATGGCATTTCAAGTTTAAAGATCTAAAAAGAATTTACCTCTTCTTCATACACTTATGCGAAGCTCCTTAAGTAGATGGTGTGTCATATGATCGTCGCTGCAATTAATTTTATTCCTTTGACTGTAGGTCTATAATGTATAACACAATAAGAATAAGTAAATATCAATATAAATAATAATATACCACGGTGGAATTTTTTTTATGTTTAACTTATACTTTCCCATCATCACTCGACCAATAGGTGATGTGCTACTTTCAATGTGTCAACTCCACTCGATCAAGATAGTGAGTAATTCGTTCATCATTAGTTGAATACTAATTATAATGTTCATTCTTTAACATTTTTTTCACTCCTTTCCATATACTTTCAATGCCTTCACTACCCAATCTTGACACTCATCGTCATTATTTCATTTGATCTACAGCACATCAATTATTGGTTAGATTTAACACTTCAATAATGATAATAAAAAAATATATATAAAATACAACAAGCATAATTGAAATGTTGGTATCTTATTACCTTCATTCTAAAGTTCGTTCTAGTTAACAAGCGGCACGTGATGCCAAATATCATGCTCAATGGGTGCTGAGCACCCATTCCTCGCTGAAGTGCCCAATTATCTCGTAAATTTGGTGTGACGCTTGGTCCGATAGGTTGCCTATGCTTATTCTACACTATATTCAGTTGTTTATTGGGTGGCAAGTTTGCCACCTCATTGAAGACTGTGGGGCCTCAAAATTTATAATGAATATCACCCTCTTTATGAAACAAAACAATAAACTAAGCAAAATCCTTATCATATTATAAAATCATCTTGATTACACAGCCAAAGCATGTAAGTAGTTTAATAAACACTTGTGGTCATACTTTTATCAATTAATGTAAGGGCCTGTTTGACTTTTTAGCTCAACTACAATTCCTTTGTAAATAGGTAATAATTATTTACCTAGTTAATTACTGCATCTTTCCCAGGGTAGATAGTGATAGCCAACTTTTTTAATACAAAAATTGAAATTTTTGCAAAATAAATGTAAGGCCCACCACGATATGTGGCTTATCCACACCGCCCATTCATTATGCCAACTGAATTTAGGGCATGAGCCAAAAAATGAGGCAAATCCAAAGCTCAAGTGGACCACACCACAAGAAACAGTGGGAATTGAACAAATATCGTTAAAAAATTCTTAAGGCTCCTAGAAGTTTTGGATCAAGCTGATATTTGTGTTTGCCCCTCATCCATGTCTGTGTGATACTATGGACCGGTTAGATGTCAAATAAACCTTAGTGTGGGCCTAGTGAAGGAAACAACTTTCAAAAGTGGATAAATTAAGGCCACTATTTCTTTTCATGTGGGCCATTCGAGCGTTGGATTTGCTTCATTTTTCAACTCATGCCCCAAAATGTTTTGATTAATAAAACAAATGGATGGCGCGGATATATCATATACATCATAGTGGTGCCTATAGATTTAAATCAATACTTTTAGATCGGTTTTCGAGGTGAAAAAAGTAATAATTACTTTCTTTTCGGACATTTAAATGTAACATGGAAAATCAAACGGACCCTAAGAGTTTCGCACAACATGTAAAGCTTACTTGGACACTTTGAAAACATTTTTTATTTGGGTTTAGAAGAATGGTTAAGGACTCACATAAGTTTAACAAAAAGTGGGCTCAAATCACATTCTTATCGAAACATTATCTCTCTTATTAATAAAAGGATAATTAATAAAGACAATATTATTTTAAAAATCTTTTAGCAAAAAGAGTTTAGTAGTTGAAATGATTTGAATCATCAGGAGTCTTGGTGAGATCTAGGGATTTAGGGGCATCCAAAGCATAATTTTTATAAAAAGAAAGACTAAACCACCATAAAAAAAAAAAGATTTATCAAAAATAACTAAATAATCATTTTTTAATTCAAATTTAGGTAACACGAATGGGAGGAAACAATCATGTGTTACTTCCCTTTCCCCTTTAAAATGAGGCCTCACAATGTTCAACGTGAACAAATCAAGTGGGCTCCTTTTATCCTCACTTAAGACTTGTTACAACCATCACTCTTTATAAATAATGTGCCCCACATCATGTATATATCGATGGCAACTCTCGTCTTGAAATAAGATAGATTCCAAAAAGAGCCACATCATCTCTAGATGTGGTAGTGATGTAGGGGAAGAACCCTATGATTGAGGGCGTGGATCACTGATGTAGGGGAAGAACCCTATGATCGAGGGCGTGGATCACGCACCTTCCTATGGGAGATGGACAGGAAGAAAAACAAGAGGAAACTAAGGAATTTTGATTTTGGAATTTCAACCAAAACAGGATATTGTTATTCCCGTTTTTGGATTTTGGCCCAACTTGTGGGGCCCATATTGATCATTTATGATGATCCGTTCCGTCCATTTCGTAGAGCTGCTCGACGCCGAGAAAACCCAACAAGTTTCACGTCGATCCGAGTTACGGATTGATCGTGGCGTCCAAAATGGTACAAATTGTCCAGAAAGTTCTGAATTTCGCCCACTAAATCTGGAGATGGTCCAGGTGGCCCACTACTACTAATATGGATATTCTGAACCGACCATCTTGAAGAGTACGTCGATGTCAGAAAAAACCCAAAGCTTTGTGGCAATCAGATATATGGATTGTTCGTATCAACGGAAGTAAGACGGTGCTGGCGTTATACAGTTTGCGCAGATTTTTCAGTTTCTTTTCTAATTGTATTAGGATTCTTTTCTTCCTTTGCAAGTTAGTGTTAAGTACGAATTTAGGGTTTAGTTTATTATTTAAAGCAAGCTAATTATGTTTATTTTATTATTCATTCAATTATCAATAAAGCAATTATTCGGAAGTAATTTCCTCTTTTATCTTTTATTTCTTCCGGTGGATTTGAGACACAATCAGTTGGGGAGATGGTGATCGACCTACCACGTCAGCTCTATGAAATGGACGGAACGGATCATCATAAATGATCAATATGGGCCCCACAAGTTGGGCCGAAATTCAAAAACGGGAATAACAATTTCCTGTTTTGGTTGAAACTCCAAAATCAAAATTCCTTAGTTTCCTCTTGTTTTTCTTCCTGCCCATCTCCCGTAGAAGGTGCGTGATCCACGCCCTCGATCATAGGGTTCTTCGCCTACATCAGGTAGTGCACCTCAGTAAGAGATTCAATGTATCTTGAAGATGGGCCCCACTGCAAAAATTCGATGTATGGCGATCCATGCATAATAAAATTATTTTTATAGTGATCTCACCACATGATTGTGAAAGAGGAACTAGTATATTAAACTTGGTTAATGTGAACACCCAGTGATCATTTTGGTGGGCCATCCCAAATAGAAGAAATCTTAGGGTAAGCCACCACCACATAATTAGAGAGGGTGAGATAAAATCACAAAATGACCTATATTATTGATGATAGAATTTGATGAAATGATTCACTTTGAAAATGGTCATGATCAAAGGTGGATCCCACCTAGAGATCATAACCTATAAAAAAATTCACTCTTACTTTAATAAGAGAATAGAAAATGGTGGAAAGGTTATCATACTCAAGTGATACGTTGGTGGGCCACGTAAAAGGTGTAATCAAAAGTGGGTCCCACCACGTACACTTGAGCAAACGATGGATTTTGCCACTTAAGTAGATTTTAATTGGGGCGATCATAGTGACCAATTAGGTGGATCCTGGCCACCAAATTAGTGAATTGATAAAGACTTGATTATAACCATTAAAATAATGATGATCGGATAAATTTGACAATTGATTAAGTTCCTGATTGGATTAAACTTAAGATTAATAATCCAGCTAACCTAAATTAAGATCAAACAGCTCATCATTGAGGATCATTAGATGAGCTCTATGGAAATCAAGGGTATTGGTTGGCTAGATCAAAAGGAACTGACATCAAAGTTAAAGGAATAGATCAACAGTCAAGATCAAGAAGTTACCAACCATAAAAATGCATGACCCATATCAAAGAATGGCCCGAGGAATTCAACAATAAACTACTAGAAGTAGAGCTGTACACCGAGCTAAACTGAATCAAGTTGGGCCTAGCTTAGCTCGACTCGAACAATAGACAACATTCGCCCGAGATGGGCTCGGCTTTGTTCGCTCGAGCTTTTGAGTCAAGTTTGAGCCTGAAAAAATTAAAATTTAAATAGGCCCAGCCCAAATGCCTAGCCTAAAACAGTTCAAAATCTGGGTCCAAAGGCAACCCTAGGCACATTGACACTCTTGAGTGCTATTCCACTTGCTTTTATAGACAGTTTTTTCTCTTATTCATTTGCTCTCTTCTGATGTGAGACTAAACAACCTCCCTTTCCAAGTAGCTGAGTCGATTCAAACTCAAACCAAGTCGAGCCAAATCGAGCTAGGGTCAACTCGAGCTCAGCTCGAAAATCTTCCAGCTGAAAAAAAAAATTGCTCGACTTGGTTTGAACCTAACGTTCGAACCGAGTCGAGCGAGCCAACCAAGCTAGCTCGACTCATGTATAGCTCTAACCAAAAGAATGGGAGAAGGAGCATATTTTGATAGGAATTGTTACTTTGAATAATTAATTTATGTGAAAGCATTTATGTAATACAGACTTGTTTTGAATTCATTATCAAAGATTATTCATGTTTTTAGTCTATCTTGGGTGGGTGTGTTGCATGACTAACAAAAAATTTGTTTTTAGTCTATCTTGTTGATGTTAGTAGTATTTGTGTTAACTCAACTCTAAGTTATACCCATGACTTAGTGACTAGGACCGAGTCAAGTACTGAGAACGGGGCATGGCAGCCTCACCTTCTAAGAAGTAACCAAAAAAATGATGAAAGTCACATGTCACAATTTTTTATTTATCCATTTATATTCACTACCTTTTTATTTTAAATTTATTGTCGTACGACCACCTGCCTTTTGGGCTATCGACAAATCAATGCCTACTTTTGGGTTATTTCCATGTCAATCCATTCTTTTTTAAAAATAGGGTCAAATAACCTTCTAGTAGACTTGGACTCGGAAAGCTCTATTTTCTCGTAAAAAGTCAATTTTACCCTTATAGATGGTGAAATCATATTTTACCCTTGAGCACGCTTACAAAGATCTCACCAAAAGACGGTAAGGAGAACTTAATTTCGATGGGGTCAATTCGCACTGTTATTGAGATCTTGGTCGTCCATCCATTTTTCTATCTCATTTCAAGGCATGAGTAAAAAAAAAGAACTACAATCGAAGTTCAAGTGGACTACACCACAAGAAAGAGTGGAAATTGAATGCCTACCATTGAAAACTTTTTGAGGTCACAAAAGTTTTGGATCGGGCTAATATTTATGTTTTCCCTTTATCTAGGTTTGTATGACCTAATCAACTGAGTTGGATGGTAAATAAACATCATGATGGGCATTCAATCACCACTGTTTCATGTGGTGTGGTCCAACTGAAATCTAGATTTGCCTCATCTTTGTACTCATGCCCTAAAATGAGCTGGCAAAATCGATAAACCTCCCGGATAAAACACATACATCATGGTGAGGCCAATAGAACTTTTCAAACACCACTAATACCACTACTCCGAGTCCATGTTAAGCTTTAATAAGGGCATATTAGGTGCGGCACTAACTATGGGACCCACTTTAATGTATGTATTGTATATCCACACAGTCCATCCATTTTTACCGCTCATTATAGGCTATGAACCTAAAAAATGAAGTAGATACAAATCTCCTATGGACCATACCATACATACAGTGGTGATTGAATGCACATCATGATGTTTATACAAATCTCCTGTAGACTTACCATTAAAAACTTCCTAAGGCCCACTCTAATATTCACCATAATGTTTATTTCCATCCAACATGTTGATAAGATCACACAAATCTAGATGGAAGGAAAAAACAAATATCATCTTAATCCAAAACTTTATGGCCCACAACAAGTTTTTAATGGTCAATCATCTATTTTTCCTGTAGTGTAATCCACATGATGTGAACGCTAGAAGTTGGGATCATGCTCATGAGAGCCTTTTCATGCTTGTCTTTATGCAGTGATGTTATTTGACTCGAGGTGTGAGATATTTGACTTGGAGTCACCACCAACCAGTAATTCAGATTTTCAAAGTCATTTAAACCTTATAGAATGCTTAGAAATTAGAGAATTTGAGGATTCCCTATTTTATAATAACTCTTGATCTGCGACCTGAGATTCTGAGTAAGGGACCACTATGATAAAGAATGAATGTGTTAGGTACCTTCTCTATCCGTACGAGTGTGCGGTCTCTACTTATGAAACTTTGTAAATTATAAGGGATTTGATTAGTCTATCGTCAAATAATACACTGGATGGATATATGTAATGCAACAGTGCAATGTCCAACTCAGGAGTGGGAGTGAGGGATCAACAAGGTGATTCGTTAGGAGTCCGTTTACTTAAGAGAGATGGTAAAAAAATTAGAAAAGGATTTCAGTCGATTCAAGTTTTTAATGTGGCAAGATCTTAGGAATCGATAGGTCATAAAGCATACACTCAAATCAATTAAAGTAGTAGGGAGGTTGAGAAGTGATATAGGGAGTGAACCCCTTGATCGAGGGCGAGGATCGAGCACATTCGCGAGAAAGATGGACCATGAGAAGATCAACAAAACTACCAGGAAAGACGTCAATTGATAGCATCTGTCGACCGGTCGCACCCCCTGGTCAACCGGTCGAATTTTGGATAGAAAACGGCCCAACTCACTGGACCATTGCAGACCCCAAGTGACCGATCGCCAGTGGCCGACATCAGCGACCGGTCAACGGCCCCCTAAAGACCGGTAGGCGGTGCTCCAAAGTTTTGCGCAGATTTTGCAGATTCTTTCTGGATTTTTCGATTTCTTTCCGAATTTTGTTATTTCTTTCCTAGTTTGCTCAGGATTCTTTGCTATTACGTTTCAGGATTTTCTAGGGTTTAATTTTCCTATTTATAGTTGCTAAAACTCGTTGATAATTATCCTACCTTTGATTAATACAATTTTCTTTGAGTTTATACTCTATTTTGCTTGTGGATTTGAGTGTTCCTTCGTGGATTCGAAGAAGACTGGTTGAGGAGTCCCAGTAGATCCGTGGATTACGGATCAGCTATCATTGGGAGAGACGATGATTGATCTCACCGTCTGCGCTGCGCTAAGAAGAGATATGTTACTAAAGAATGTAAGGATGATGAGAATGAGGGGTTGCAATGTTCGACTTAGGAGTGGGAGCGAGAGATCAAAATAGAAGTGATCCGCCAATTTTATTTACCTAAGAGAGACAATAAAGAAAAGGAAAATGACCCCAACTAGTCCAAGTTTTTAATGTGGCAACATTCAGGTAAACCAGCAAGCCCCAGAGCATACACTTGAACCAACTAAAGAAGTAAAAGGGTTGAGAAGGGAATGAGTGTTGCAACTAACTATAAACAAAGTAAAAGAAAGTAATAAATGTATCACGTGAGATAACCAGTAAAATGAAGATGTGAGAGAGGGAAGAAGAGACCTGATACTCTTCACAGAAAAGATGGTCGAATATCTTTAACATCGATCCTACTCCTTAAGATCTAGACCATTAAGATGAGTTAAATTCGTTGGATGGTGGCTTTAAACTGATTGGATTGGCTTGAATATGAACTGGGCTTTAGATGAGTAGCTTGGATTAACTGGATTAAGTTGAAGGGTTTAGATGGTTTAAATGAGCTAGATGAGTTAAGTTGGTTGGGTAAGATGGGTTAGGTTGAGTGGGTAGGATGGGTAGGATGGGCTAGGTTGGTCGAAAAGGAAGGGCTAGGTTGGATAAAAGGGATAGGTTAGGTTTAAGCTAGATGGGCTAAGTTGAATGAGAGTCCTCTCCCTTCTCTCCTCTTGGCGTGTTGCTGCTTATATAAATGAGTGAGGAGAGGGATATTTATAGGTGAAATGAATGACATTTTGGAGATTTTGGTGAAATTTATCGGCAAAAATGATAAGTGAGGGGGCCCTTGATTGGTTAAGAAAGCTTTGGTGCCACATGGCAACCCCACATTGGACCATGGGTGGTAGAGGGTGTAATTAATTTACAAAAAATTCATGTGACGGGCCCTCACTACTCGCAAATTTCAACGACATTGCTTTGGTAAATTTGGTCGTCTCTCTCTCTCTCTCTCTCTCTCTCTCTCTCTCAAGTTAGTCATGCAACGCACCCAACCTATTACCTGGGCAACACACCCACTTGACTAATCACACGATGCACCCACCCACCAGTGGGGTTAGTGTGTCTCCTTAGCACTCAAACCTAAGACCTGCTGTTGAAACGCCTAAGCATCTTCCTACTAGGCTAGCATGCGAAACACTGGCCGTATCTCTCTTAATATTCATTAGATTTGAATAATCTTAGGCTCGTTAGAAAGATAATTTGATGGACTAATTTCTAATGACGTTGAAATTACCTTTGTCCTGAACTGTTTGATCTACCATGCCACCTTGAGAAGAATAACTAGCAAGCGGAGTTGGTTCTAGGCCTAGCTTTGGGTTTGTGTTGGACATGCTTTTATGGGGTTTTCCTAGGGTTTTAAGTCTTGATTTTGGGGTTGGCTTTGAATTTAAGGGGATTGGATTTGGCTAAATTTTCAGGGAAAATTATAAGTCACACGATTGGGATCTTATTGCAATTGGTCATCCTACACATGATGGGGTGTTATACTTGACGTTTGAATTTGCTTCATTTTTTAACTCATGCTATAAAATGAGCCAACAAAATTAATAAAAGGCATGGATATACAATACATACATCAAGGTAGGCCTACCATATTGGGTGAGGCTAGGGCTGCACCTAAGTTGTTGTATGTTGTCACCTTGAATCCAGCGGTGTGGGTGGGACCCTGACCTAGGGCCTACCATAATGTTTATTTGCCATTCAACCTGTTGATAAGGTCACACAGACCTAGATGAAGGGAAAACATAAATATCAACTTGATCAAAAGTCTTATGTGGCCAACAAAAAGGTTTTAATGGTGGTCCACTGTTTCTTATGTTGTGGTCCACCTGAGATTTGTATTTGCTTCAATTTTGGTCTATGCCTTAAAATAAGCTGTGAAAAGGATAGATGGCATAGATATACAACGCAGACATCAATGTGGCACACCATCAGGGTCCTACCGACCTTTCTGGATCAGTCGTGGCGAAATTTTGGATGCTTCTGGTAGTCGGTAGCTGTGTGGGGCCCACAGAGATGCCCATGAAAAATCCACTCCATCCATCAGCTTTGCAAGCCCACGGTAGGACAGGAATCTAAAAATTAGACAGATCCAGAACTCATGTGGGCCATAACACACGAAACAATGGGGATTGAATGCCCACCATTGGAAGTTTTGTATCACTGTGACATTTGTGCCTATAGTTTATCTTGAGTGTCAATAACCCTAATGGTCGGCTCCAATGAGTTTTGGACAGTGGCTCACATGAGTTTTCCAACTGTCTGATTTTCAGTGGAGCGAATTAGCTGTTACCCTAACCATGTGGGGCCCACCTTGATGTATTTTATTTATTTATTTTGTATATCCACTGCCGTCTATCTGTTTTCCTATATCATTTTAACGGAAGATTCCAAACCTTAAGAAAATCCAAATCTCAGGTGAACCATACCACTAATGGAAGACTTGTTATGGACTACAAAAGTTTTGGATCGAGCTGATATTTGTATTTTTCATTTAACCAGATTTTTTTGACATTATCAGAGGGTTGGATGAAAAATAAAAATTACTAAAACCTTGCTATGGGCCCTTTGGAATTTTAATTGTGAGGCACTCAATCACCATTGTTTACTGTATTATGGTCCGCCTAAGGGCCTGTTTGGTAAAACTTATTTTTGACGCTTATCACTGAAATGACATGTTTTCAGTGACTTTTCCGAATTCAGATTGTTTGGTAAATCCAAAAATTTAAGTGCTTAATTGAAAATTTCACTGAAGAAATAAGAATTTTTTAAGCTTTCCTTCTTTGGCTTCAGACTTAGGTACTGTTTGGTAAACTGAAAAATTAAATCTGAAAATTAATTTAAGTGCTGAGAACTTAAAGTGCTGAATTTAAGTACTTATAAGAATTAAAAATTTTGTTTGATAATTTGTCTGAAAACTACTATTAAAAACTTATTACAGCCACAAAAGTTTTGAATCAAGCTAATGTTTGTGTTTTCCCTTAATCCAGGTCTTTGTGTTCTTATGAACAAGGTTGATGGTAAATAAACATCATGGTGGGCCCTAGGAAGGTTTCAATGGTGGGCATCATTGTCCCCATTGCTTTCAGTGGTGTGGTCCACCTAAGGTTTGGACTTGTCTCATTTTTGGGCTCATGCCTGATCTCTCCAAATGGATAGACCATGTAGATATAATACATACATTATGCTGGGGCTTATAGAATTTGGTGACTTCAAGTACTTGCGTGGGATGGTGTCATAGATAAGAAAGTAAACAAAGAAGGGAAATCCTTGCCATTATTAAATGTTAATAGGGATACTTTTGTCAATTTTTATCTAAAAATTTAAAAAGAAACCACTTACCGTATTCAGCTATAAGTTTTAAGTCAAGTTGTCATGGTTGAAAATAATCCACTTAATTTAAGTGATTTTTCCAATTCAGCACTTAAATTTTTTTAATTACTAAACGGTCTGAATTACTAAAATCACTGAAAATAGGATTTTTAAGTGATAATTCGTGAAATTAAAGTTTTACCAAACGCCCCCTTAGTTATTCATCAAAGTTTACTTTGATTTAATGACCAAAATTAAACGAGGATATATAGCTATGAGAGAGAGAGAGAGAGAGAGAGAGAGAGAGAGAGAGAGAATCACTTACATCAACCTTTCAAATGGCTCATTCTAATTAAGGGGTAATATAAATCGGTCCATTTTCAGCATCATATGTAGGTTAGCACATTCATCATGATTAGCTGCTTCATATCAAGGTCAATGAGTGGTAGACTGCGACCCTATGGCTCAGTGGTAGACTCACGAGAGTTTCAACACGAGGTCATGAGTTCGAGCACCCATTGTGGTGTGAGTGCGCGACGTGTGTGGGGTGTGTGAGTGCGTGTGATTAAAAAACTGTTTCATAATAAGTTCATCATCATATCATCATTATCACTAATATCAATATTGTCATTATCATCAATATCAATATCGTCAATAAGATAACCTTTAGGCCTGTCTTCCAAATTCAATAGCTATCTTTGTAACACCATAAATCTTTCAATTTATGCTCCTACAAATTATCTAACTACCAAGTGAGATGTGGTCTAATGAAGCTACTACAAAATAGTTTTTCATGGGATGGTGCACGCTCCTTTATTCTGGTTTGTGGTTTCTTTTAGCTTAGTGGCCTACTCAAAAAATTGTCGCTTACTCAGGCCAGGTTGGACACAACCCGACTTGCTTCGTTCGACTTGGATCACCTCGATAAAATTCTGTTCGAGGAGAAAGTTTTCATGTTCAAACTTTGTTCGAACACGTAGGGTCTGCTCGAGAAAAAAATTCTAGTCGGTTTCGATCAGAGTCCTATTCAACTTGAATATTGACCGACTCGACTCGACTCAACTCCTTCATTCGACTCGATTATGTGTGTGTGTGTGTGTGTGTGTGTGTGTGTGTGGAAATCGTACTATGAGGTCGAGCTATGTGGGCCCCACTGTGATGTGTGTCGACTTGAATATTGACCGACTCGACTCGACTCAACTCCTTCATTCGACTCGATTATGTGTGTGTGTGTGTGTGTGTGTGTGTGTGTGGAAATCGTAATATGAGGTCGAGCTATGTGGGCCCCACTGTGATGTGTGTCGAACATCTACCCCATTAGTTAGATGCACCATTCCCTGATAGGCCACGAGATTGAATTTCAGGTCAATCCATGACTTAGATGGGCCACTCCACATAAAACAGTCGAGAGGGGTTACCCGCCCATTAAAACCTTCATGATTGTTTATTGGGCCCGCTGAGATGTGGTTCACAAATCCAGCCCATCCATTGTGTGTGTGTGTCACTTGGATGAGGGGTTGGACCAAGTTTCAGCCACATCCAAAACTCAGGTGGGCCTTACCAAGTGCTTTTATATGTTTTAGACATGCCTTCACATGGTTTTAGATGGTATGGCCCACCTGAGTTCCCTGTACGGCTGATTTTTGGGATATCCCATTTCCTAAAGGGACCTATCAACTGCATGGTGTTGATGTCCAATCCACATCATGGTGGGGCCCACACAGCTTGACCTCATGGGAAGTTCACATGAGGTCGACCTCATAGTACCATTTCCCATATATATATATATATATATATATATATATATATATATATATATATATATAGAGAGAGAGAGAGAGAGAGAGAGAGAGAGAGAGAGAGAGGAATGATAACCTGCGCACCAGTGCGCATTTAGTTATTTGCGCACCATGGTGTCTGGTGTTGCTTGGAAACTTCTCTCTCCCACTAGATGTTAACGTCACCTAACTATGTGGGCCCCAACATAATGTATGTGTTATATCTGTACCATTCATCCATTTTGTGAGATCATTTTAGATTGTGGGCCCAAAAGTGTGGCAGATCTAAAGCTCAAGTGGACCATACCACAGAAATCAGTGGGTACAATGACAACTACCATTGAAACCTTTCCAGGGTTCGCCATATGTTTATTTGCCATCAAACCTGTTCAAAAGGTCAAACGGACCTAAATAATGGAAAAACATAAATATTAGTATTATCAATAACTTCTGCGAACCCCAAAAGGTTTTGGATGGTAGGCATTCAATCCCCACTGTTTCCTGTGCCCACTTGAGCATTTGAACGGCCTATTTTTTAGCTCATCACCTAGAATGATTTTTCAAAATGAATGGATGACATGGATAAACCACACCATCATGGTGGGCCCCACAAAGCCCTCAATACCATCCGCCTCTAACTAGGTCCAGGTGGGGCTATTACTCAATCCAACCTGCTTCCTTCTCCCCAAACCCAGAACCCAAACGGTGTAGCCTTTACGTTGGGCCAACCTTGATGTATGTATTCTATATTCATACCATCCATCTATTTTTCTAAATCATTTTAAGGCATGAATAAAAAAATAAAGAAGAACCAAATTTCAGGTAAACCATATTCTAGGAAACATTGGTGATTGAACACAGACCATTAAAAACTTCTCAAGGCCCACTACAAGATTTTTGTACTTTTTATTTGCCATCCAACCTGTTGATAACCTCAAATAAACCTGGATGAAGGGGTAAAATAAATGTTAGCTCGACCCAAAACTTTTGGGTCCCATTATTGATTCATCACCATTGTTTCATAACGTCTAGTCCACCTGAGAATTGGATCTTCTTCATCTTTGGGCTCATACCATAAAATGATCCACTAAAAGGATGAACGGCATAGATATAGAATACATATAACATGGTGGGCCCCATTGTAAGGGATGCATTGACTTGGGGAGCCGGGCTGCAACCCGGCCATCCCACTCGGACGGGATTCCCTGGGAGGGTGTTTTGCAATACGGAGGGAAGCTATGTGTTGCCCACCGTTATGATTGTGAGAAATCCACATTATCTGTCCATTTTCACATGAGCCCAAAATTGAGGTAGGTCCAAAATTCATGACGGGAAACAATGTTTTACTACTAGGATTGAACGTCCACTTTTAAAATATTCATAGGGCCATGGAAGTTATTTTATCAGGCTAATATTTCTGTATTTTTAGCTCACCAGTATGGATGGCATATACACATCATAATGAAAACCGGGGAGGTTTCAACTGTAGGCATTTCCCTACCCACTTTATTATGTTGTATGGCCCACTTGAATTTTGGATCTGCCTCAATTTTTTAATTCATTGGCTAACATGATCTGGCCAAATGGATGGACCGGGTGGATTTCTCACAAACATCACATGGGCCCTACCCAACTTCCGTGGCAGGATGTTATTGGGAAATGCTTTGATTGGCAATCTGCATGCGGAAGCTGATTGCATGGTATGCCAGACACCATATGTGTCAATGATTTGTTAACGTCACCTAGTTCTATGGGACCTACTGTAATATATGTGTTATATCCACATCATCCATCTATTTGACGAGAATCTTTTAGGTATGGCCTAAGAATAAGGAAGATTTAAAAACTTATGTGGACCACACCATAGAAAGAGGGGGCAATTAATTTCCTACCATTGAAAGCTTGTTGGGGCCTTTAGAAGTTCTGGAAGAAGTCGGTAGTTGTGTTTTTCCACTCATCCAAGTCCGTGGAACCTTTTAAACAGGTTGGATGGCAAATAAACATCAAGGTGGGCCCTCAAAAGGTTTCAATAGTAGATGTCATTGTCCCCACTGCTTTTTGTTGTATGGTCCACTTGAGCTTTAGATTTGCCACACTTTTGGGCCCATGATCTAAAATGATCTCGCACGATGGATAAACGGTGTGGATATAACACAAACATTATGTTGGGGCCATGTATAGTTAGGTGACGTCAACATCGTGAGAGAAAGAAAGGACGTAGGTTTCCAAACGAGCGCTAGACACCTTGGTGCGCAAATAACTAAATGCGCAGGTGATCATTCCTATATATATATATATATATATATATATATATATATATATATATATATATAGTGGGCCCCACAGTGATGTGTTTCAAACATCTACTCTAGATAGATGCACCATTCAATGGTGGGCCACAGGCTAAAAAATCAGATCAATCCATGACTTAGATGGGCCACACCACAGACAACAGTTGGGAGGGGTTATTCGCCCATTAAAACCTTCATGATAGTTGATTGGACCCACCAAGATGTGGTTCACAAATCCAGCCCATCCATTATGTTTGTTCCACTTCTACGACGGTTCAGACCATGTTTCAGGCACATCCAAAACTCAAGTGGGCCCCACTAAGTGATTGTGGATATTTTAGGCATGTCATCACATGGTTTTAGATGGTATGGCCCACCTGAGTTCCCTATACGGCTGATTTTTGGGGTATCCCATAACCTAAAGGGGACCCATCAAATGCAAGGTGTTGATGTCCGACACACATTACGATGGGGCCCACACAGCTCGACCTCATCGGAAGTTCCGATGAGGTCGACCTCATAGTACCTTTTCCTATATATATATATATATATATATATATATATATATATATATATATGAGAGAGAGAAGGTTGGATTATAAATAAACATGACGGTGGGCCTTAGGAAGGTTTCAATGGTGGACATCATTCTCCTCATTGTTTCTTGTGGTGTGGTCCACTTGAGCTTTGTATCTACCTCATTTTTTGTTTAATGCCTCAAAATGAGCTGTACAAATGAATGAACAGCATGGATAGAGCAAATACATTATGGTAGGACCCAAAGAGCTTTGAACAGTCAAAGGTTCGCTCTGGTCTTCACTCTTCCCTAGCAAAAGTATGAACATTAACTATGTTATGGTTTTTATTTAGTTAGTTAAAAACTTTAAACCTTGTGATTTGTCATTTGTGATATGTAATTTGTGAATGAATCGATATTCACTGTTCGATAGTAGAAAGAGAACTTGTTTGAACTCGTAAAAATTGTTCGAAATCCATATGTTCGAACATGTTTGAACATGGCTGGGCCAGACCAAACCAAGTTTTAACAGAGCCATGTTCAAATGTTTGTTCGAACACACCCACTTGAGACACATCCACTCAAGCACCCGAACAATCCGATCTGGTCCATATTCAACTCAGATGGTTGCCCAGCTCTAACCATAACCTTCACAAACATCTTGAAGAAGAGCTTTCATAGTGATCACTGCACCAACAGGCTAGACACCAACACCACTCTCGAAAAAAGGGAGCATCCGTAAAAACCAGCTCTGTGCCTGTTTGGTTGCATATTCAGTTTTCCAGAAAGAGAACGGAATGGAATGGAATGAACAATAATCCATGTGCATTTCGAATGCGAGGAGCCATTTGATGCAATCCTGCAAAATACAGATGGCAAGATTCACTACATGTTCTGTTTCACAAAATGAGCCTGAAAACAATAACAGGCCCACATGAACCATCATCTTCATGTTCTCATTCTGTGAAGTGGACGCATCCCATCAACATTTTAGCGGATGACCCAGATTGTGCCTCACCCTTCCAACACTGCCATCGGAAACATCTCAAAATATCCAAAAACATTATCCATTCATTGGATTTGCAACTGTGATCTATTCACCTTTCTTCAACTCCTCATCATCTCATCATCTAAGCATTATACCAACTTAAATGGGGCCGGCTGCATAAATCCAGTTCCAAAATTTCACTTTTCTTGAACTAGAGAAATAAAAATCAAGACAGCCCGGCAATAACTTAGCCGAAAAATACAATTCTCCTTATGTTACAGGTCACTTTCATACAGATCAGGGCGGGAGCCATTCACCACAGTTAACCAACCACTCCGCAATCGATGGCCTGCAGTGGAGATCTTCTGCAAATGGTGCTTCCTTGCTAGCCACGTGACGCCTCATGCTTCTATGCCAAGTTGGAAACATGAGAAAACAACCCCAGATTTCCTTACATTCAAGTGAAGAACATTTTCAGCTCCTCGATACGTGCATTGCGGACTTCCTGATCAGTTAGGGCCCCTGAGATCATCCGCTGCTTCCGGGCCTGCACAGCTTCCATCCTTTCCTCCACTGTTCCCTGTTATAGAAGTAAAGCTCAAGATTAAAGTCAATGTTCAAAGTACACCAGTTTTCAAAGCTCAATCTCTGGGCCTGCACGCCAGAATGTCTCCACTGTTCCCTGTCACACACTGCACACACGGAGAGACACAGACACTAGACACGCACGCACACAATCTAAATGGGGATTGATCCTTCATTATTAAAAACTAAGCTCTTAAAGTTTTTATGCTTGTCTTTCAAAAATCGCAAAATCAACAAGAAACTAGTCTACAATACAAATTCAACGGGTAAAATAGTATGGTTAAGGTCATCTCATTGGATGATTCGTGGGAGCTCCATCCACAATGAGGAACATAACCTAACAGCCTGGATTGAATTATATCTATGGTCCTTAATGTCGTTCGATACCGAGTTATGTCAAAATCAATGGAGAATGAAAGAGTCACCAGGGAAATCAATCTCCAAAACAAGACCTAGTAAAAAAATTAATTGACTTGGAACTAGTTTGGAGAGCTGTGTTGGTTTTGGGCTTGGGAGAAGTCACACTCAGAGCCTGATTAAAACCATTCTTTATGCAAAAAACATAGTGTACAAGTTGTCACGGTCTAACATATCGGAGAAGGTTCACTAACATGACTAGGTCAAACTTAAATACAGCTAAGTAGGCCTAACCCCAAATCATAGCTAACAAAAACTTGAAGCAAATATAGGCAAAAGAAAGTGGAAAACAAACTTATCATCATAAAAGTTGTTCTAACCCTTAACTAAAACCCATTTCTATTAAGCGACTCCAACGAATACCTAAACAATGACTTTAGCAACAGCATACCTTAATGATGAACCGTTTGATTGAAACTCTTTTAGTTTGACCAATACGATGAATGCGCATGACAGCTTGCTCCTCAACAGCTGGGTTCCACCAAGGATCCTACAAAAAAAAAAAAAGAACCATAGGAAACGGTTGGTAGTTGTTCAAACAGTTCTTTTATAATGTACTGAGCACTGGAGATGGTGTATATGGGAAGTAGTTTGTTGGTCTGAGAGCTCCTTCAGTTGTCTCATTGAATTGACTTACTATCATGTTATCAAAGTTAGCTGAGGGCCGCATGGTCTTTCCTTCTAAAATTTTCACATGTAAGTTTCTAGAAGATTTTATTATAGCGAGTACATGTATAATTTCGCCTAGTTTCGAACTCTAAGGAGCTTTGGATATGCCCAACAACAGTCAAGTTAAAAAAAACAAACAAAACAAACAAAAAAAACAACCACACGAGAAATATGTAACTCAAAATTAAATCGTCTAAATGGTAGGCCCCACTATAAATGGATCATAAATCAATGAATGAAAAAATGCAAACTCAAAATTAAACTGTCCAATGGCCCTTTTTTCCTATGGCCAATGGGTTTCCGTATGGCCTTTTTTCATATTTTCTGGAACTGTCGTGAAAAGGGATCATCTTAAGAGTTCTTTGAGAGGGGTCAGCTATCATCAGAATTAGGGGCATTATTCATAGCTCTCATCCCTAAGATCGAAGGCACAAAAAGGTTGAAGGATTTTAGGCCTGTAGGTCTAATCATGTTGTCCTAAGAAAATATTGGCCAAAGTCCTAGCCACTAGATGGATCATAAGCCAACATAAAATAGTTAAATCATAGTTTAATCGTTAGATTCATGAATGCCTGATGGACAGTGCTTTGTATGTTCAATTTCAACTCCAGAATACCACATTAATTTTCAAACAAAGTTCAAAATTATTCCATATTAACATATTTGTTTACCAAACTAAGTTAAAAATTTGTACAGAACTAAACTATTATTTTTGGTCCACTCCTTTTTTAACCATAACCAAAAAAATTGTTGTATCCGAACAGCCCCTAAATTAAATAAAGGAGTTCGGCTTCTCTTTCACACTTTCTCACAGTAATTGCCAGCCAAGTCATGCCACAGTCCTTACATTCAGAACTTAACCTAGTTAATAATTTGGCAAAGATCAAAAGGCAGCCTTAGCATCAAAGGCATTGCGCGCTAGAGCATGTCATACTATAAAGCAGTTGCTGGGCTTTTTGCCCTACTCTTGTGGGATTTGGTCCAGCCACATTCCCCTATGGATATGTCGTTATTAAGGAATCAGTTGTTATTGAGCAGCTGCAATTTGGGGGGGGGGGGGGGGGGGGGGGGGGGGGGGGGGGTGGTGAGGGATTACCAAAAATAAAAAAATAAAAAGAAACTCAATATTTCATTTTACTATTTCTTTTTGGAGGGGATAAAATTAGAGCAATTTAATTTACATAAAAAAAAAAAAAAGATTTAGGAAAAGGCATAAAATGTAATTTCTACATTCCAAACCAACCCCATAAGTGACATTTGACATTTTCTGCACATACTAAAACAAAGGCGTTTGATGCTGCTGTAAGGTTTATTCCTACGCCCCCAGCCTTCAATGACATTAGTAACACCTGTGGTAAGAGCATGCCAAGTTAGAAAAGGTTAAAAAGGCACTGTGTACTATACTACAAAAGTAAATTCACCCTCAACATAGTTTTTATGGCTTACTAAAATCTCATTTTCCTCAGTAAATTGCTTGATTACTTTTTCCCGTTGTTGCAGGTTTAGAGTCCCATCCAAACGAACAAATGTAACATTATTACTGGAATAGAAACAAGGGGATTACAATTAGTAGGGTAATCATCATAGTATAACAAGAAGAAATTTATGTTAGAAAGCTACATAGGTTTCAAGGGCATCACCATAAAGCAGTTCAGGGATTCCAATGGGATATAATAAAGCATAAAAATATTTCATTACACCAGAATCCCAGATGCATAAAGCTATGCATCTTTTTCCCAAGGAATTATGCAAGATCTTCCTCTGCTATGATAGAAAAGGAAGGTGCTACCCAGAAAAAGAAGAGACAGCCATATGAATGGAGGGAACTAAAAATGAATGAAGAGGATTTGAATCTAACTAAATTTACAAGTTAACCAATAAGGAATTTTCAAATAATACTGTGAAAGTGGAAACTAAATGTAAATACAAAGGAGAAAGAGAGTAAAAGAAAAGCGGAGGAAGCAACTCTATATAGGCAATTTCTAGAATATCTGGAAGAATTCTATATTCATCCTATTACAATCTCAACATAATCCATGTGTTACAGTAGGAACAAATGAATGGAAGCTATTCTTATGATCAGAGTAGGGTTGCAAGATTGAACAATCGGGAAAAACACAACCCCAATCTTCCCTTTTCCTTTCTTTTTTATCATTTTATGGTTCCAATTTTTGGAGTTATCAGAATACAAAAACTCACGTCAAACGAGTGGAGTATCAAAAGATAAAACAATTGAGGGAGTGTAGATAACCTCCTATTAGAATCTGGAGGGGGGTCGCAAAATTGTCAGAGCTGCAAAGGAAGATATGTTGTCATAGCAATTTTGAACATGTTGAAGTCTTCACCAAGCCTGCTAAGGAAATAAACGACCCTATCTTATCATCAATAGCAATCAAGGTATTCCATAACAGTAACGGTGGCCATAACAGCCACCACTGTTACCATTACAACCTTCTTCTTCTATTTGTGTCTGTGTGTGTGTGAAGAAAACCTGTATCTGCCCCATAATGGGGCCGTTACAGCCAGTTAGAGGTCATTTACAACCCCATAACATGAATGGTTGCCACCATACCATTACATAACGGCCATTACAACACACCATGGTAGCAATAGTAATGATAGCTAATTGTTCAAAATACCCATTCACCTTGGATAGATAAGTCTTGCATGGTGCATGTCCCATTTATGCAAATTTGTAAGACTACAGATGACAGTCCCATAAACTCTTTATCTTCCACTAATTCTTGTTGCATGTTCGTCCCAACCCTCAATCCTCCTTTCTAGGTTCATTCGATATTGAATCAACCAAATGCACTTCTGACACTTGTTCTGCCTTTGGAAGGCCTTGCATTATATCACCCACTCTTGATCATACACAAATATAACTAATGATCTCCTTCATGAAGTATTTCTCTGCAATGGCCATGGAAGGCTGCTCCTAGAGTGGCCAAATGAGGCTTAGTTGATCGAAGGAGTCAGCATGAACAAGTAGAACTTCCCCAGATTTTGTGTGTGATCCGTATTTGGACATTCATACATTTTCACAAATAAATTGTCCAAGCCTAATTATTCTGGATGTCTCCTCAAAGTTATTGTGAAAGAGAAAGCACCAATTCAAATTGAATGAATTAAAAATGATGTTACTACACAGATCAGGGATTATATATTCTCCCATTTTTCATCAATTATATAGTAATTAAGTATTTGGAAAGTCTGTTTTAAATTGTTAAGTAGCAAATATTTATTTAACAAAATCTGATTATGGGTTATTAAAAAGTAAGATGAATAAAAATTAGCAAGTTTAAGCACAGTCCCCAAGGGACCCAATCCAACAAATTCCTAATGGAAACATGGGATCCTCCTTAATTGATTCTTTTGTCGCCTTGTGAAATTTCGAACCATTGAATGGACCAATTCAAGAACAATTGGATGATGACAAAATTAGAAAAGATTGGCATTCCTTATTTCTATTCAGAAATGTACAGATAGTTTCTGATAAGGTCTGAAAATTAATTTAATTGTTGAGTGCTGAATTTTAGTACTAACAAGAACTCAAAAATCTTTTCAGTAATTTGTCGGAAAAAAGTCTTGATACCTGAAAATAAGCACTTTTTTTCACAAAAACTTGTTTGGTAAACACAAACCACAAATATCTGAAAATTGGCAATTTGTCATATTTGCCTATATTGTCTCAATTTCTATCTTTTTAGAGTATGAGACAAAACCCGCTATTGTCTTGCTACTAAATTTTGTTCACCTATGCCCAATCTAATAAAATTTTAATACTTTCCTCTTGTGCATTCCAGCAAGAGACAAAATCGAACAATGCATGTGTATAGTGCATGCTCAAGAAGGCCATGCACCTAAATGTGTTGCATTGCTGGACGACCAATCTCAACAATTGATCATATCAAATGGTCTAGATAGATGTCCTTCACATGACCACTGACATCTACGAATTCCATCCCATTCTAATTACGATCAGTAGGCCAAAAGCTCACTACGACTTAATCGCTACAATAGAGGTCTGCACGCTAGATAACATGTATGGCCCAGATTACAGTGATGGGTCCAAAAACTTCCCAACATCAGATCGACCTGAAGTTTGGTATGATTACAAGTCCCTGAGACTACCATCATATATAAACATTTGGGATCGACCCGACAACGATAGAATTGTCAGAATCGAACCGTTCAAGAAGGTGTCTGTACTGTTTCTCTGCACTGGACAGTACAGATGGTCCAGAGTGTAGCAACAATCTCAAGGACTTCCTGATGTCCGATTGACCTCAAAATTTATATGTGGTGGCCCATTAAGACTATTAACATGGGTTAAAATTTGAGACAATCCAATGTCATTAGAATTGTCGAGATCGAACCGTTCGGAAGGGTACCAACATTGTTCACTGCACCGAACAATGCAACTAACCCGAATTGAGATGATGAGATTGAGGGGTTATACTAATCAAAATGGCCTCAAATTCTATACACATTCCTTAATGAACCTATTGATATTGTACAAAATTTGAGGTTGATACATGGTCTCTGGACCCCACTAATCTCGACCATTCCGAAAGGTACCAGTGCTGTTCACTGCACTGGACAGCATAACTTGACCGAATTGAGAAGATGAGATAGAGGGGTTATACTAATCAAAACGGCCTCAAAATTTATACACATATTCCTTGATGAACCTCTTGATATTGTACAAAATTTGAGGTTGATCCGTGATCTCTGGACCTCACTAATCTCGACCATTCTAAGGGTACCAGTGTTGTTCGCTACACTAGACAGCGCAACTGACCCGAATTGAGATGATTCATTGCAAGAGTTAGACCAATCGGATCGGTCCGAAATTTGGTACACTACGTTCCTCATCAAGTACAGGTTTAGTGTACAAAAGTTGGGGTCATTCTAATATTTCTAGACCCATCTAATCTCAACCGTTCATCAGGGTTCATATCTGATTCCAGACTAGACAGTGCAGAGGGTCCAGATTCGGATCAATTATCCCAGATCAAGAGTATTTGAATATGATTCTCAGAAGAAGAAAAAAAATCACACTGCAATCTATTTAACACTGCCATCTCTCTCTCTCTCTCTCTCTCTCTCTCTCTCTCTCTCTCTCTCTCTCTCTCTCTCTGAGATTTTTGTGGATGGCTTTATACACCCCCTTTCAATTTTATCTTTTTTTTCAAATTTCATTTATAATTTTGTAAAAAATTATAAGTTAACATTAGAGAGGCTTGAGCTCTCACCTCCTCTCTCATTAAGATTCACTCAACTACTTATCCAACTCTACACTTGCGTTAGTGAGGAATTAAATATAAACACTCAAGTGTGAAGGATACATGTGAGAGAATAGTGTAAGTATACATGCATTTTCGAGTGTACCAAAGTGATGATGGGTGAACAACTATATGAGTGGCTTAGTGAGGTAAATTGTGGGGACAATTAAGTATACAGTTAGATGTAAAAACGTGTGCAAGTGTACTTGCACGAGCGTAAGAGAGTACACTAAGTAAAATAACAACACACAAAATAATAAATAAATATTTACTACATCGGTAATAATCCGGCGAAAGGGGGGATTATTCAGAGCAGGCTCGATGGATAACGGGGATGGAATAGCTGTTGGATGGTTTGGACACCCCATCTTTAGAGGAAAAAACAAAATCAGGATATTACACTAAATGTTTCCATGTTAAACATGTGTCTAAAACATGCATCAACACAATTTTTAGGTCAGAAAGTTTACCATTTCCTTTTTGGAATCACTAATACAATACTCATGTTTGAGCAAGCTGGTTCTGAACCTGGGTAAAGGAAGGTTGATGACAGGTAGGCAGCTAGTAGTTGAACTTTTTCCAATCAATAATAATGAGAATTTCACTTGCCCCAGCTGGCTAGAAGCCTGGAACAAGGCTATCATGATTATTATGATGACAATGATTTGTGCACTTAATCAAGTAGTTTCAATGAAGCTACGGTTGTCCATAGATTCTGTGCACATTTTCAATAAAGGAAGGTTGATGACAGGTAGGCAGCCTGATGCAAGATGACCTAATTATAATGCATGTTTATAAACACAATTATTCAGCGGAAATAAAAGACAATAATAATCTAAAATTCTAGCATTAATCATCATAACTAAGAAAATCATAAAGGAAACATGCAAGGGAGCGGGCCATCATCACAACCATGAAGTATGGAATTCAATTATCACCTAGGTTGGATCCGGCGAGGGATGAGACCTCCCGATCTTGCATGGTCATACCCAATCGATCAATGAAGATCACTAGTCCGAAGAATCAGGAAGTTTCTCAGATTAGGGATTTGAGAATTTGGAGGTTCAGGGTTTAGATTGATTCTCAAAGTTTGATTGAGGAAGGATTAACAAAACTGGAAAATAGAACGAAGAAGATAATTACCTTGAAGAATTTGGAGGGGCACAAGAAGAAGTTAGAAAAAGAAAATCAAGGAAAGAGAAGAAGCACCATGAGAGAGAGAGAAGAGAGAGGTCACCAAAGAGGTTTGCTTTTTCATTAATAATCAACTAATTCGTTTTTAGGGTTTAGCCCACTTAAATAAACAATAAGAAAACACAAAAGTACAAAAATACCCCTAAAATTTAAGTAAAAAACAAGTTCATACGTTGGTCGGTGACCAATTTGGTCGGGCGCCCGACTAGGACAAAAAATGTCTAGCAAGAAAACTTCAAATTTTCAGAATTTCGAGCGCCCGATGACAAATTTGGTCAGGCGCCCGACCACCTTCAGAAAGGTATTCCTTCCATTCCTTCAGTCGGTCTTCGTACATCCTACACACGTGTCTTCTATGTGCCAAATCACGTGCGTAGGGTCTTTAATGCTCCTCAATCATTGTCTAACCACAAGGAAGGTGTTTGGGGTGGGCGCTTTCTTCGTTGGTAAACTTGAAATGATCTTGTATCCGCATCAACTCCCCTCAGGTGAGAAAAACTCGACTCCGATGAGTTAAAACTCTTGTGACGCTCTAGTAAGTCTGGATCAACACGCTAGCAATTCCTCTTTAGTCAACCACGTAGATTCAGACGGTGGTTTACGCCTCCACTTGACAAGGTATCTTTGGAAACCTCCGTCTCTCGTAGATACTATCTCCTCATCCAAGATTTCCTCGATTTCTTCTTTATAGACAATAGGTGGAGGAAGGGGTGGAAGGGGTTGTGAAGCAAAATCAGAAAAGGGCCATGAGAGAGATGATGGATCAGCGATGGGATGGTGGAAACGGACTAGATCTTCCGCATTAAAAGTTGGTTTAATGCCCATTTCAGGTGGGAGATCAATCCGATACGCGTTGGACTCAATCTTTTGCAATATCTTGAATGGTCCAACACTAAGCGCTTGTAACTTCTCAGCGGAACCCTGTGAGAACCGCTCTGGCCTTATCCTCACCATTACAGTCTCCTTCTTGAAAATCTTGCAGTCTACGATGAGAATCAACTGAAATTTTATAATTATCATTGCTCTTATTTATCCGCTGTCTAATATGCGTATGCAATTCATGGATATGTCGTGCAAATGCATCGGCTGACTCAGAAGACCTTTGGGTGACTGACATGGGTAAGAGATCTTGGCATTCTAGGTTTATACCCACTAACAACTTCAAATGAACTCATCCCTGTAGATCGATTTACTGACCCATTATAAACAAACTCAGCAGTTGGTAAAATTAGGTCCCAAGTCTTAACATGTTCACCCACTAGACAACATAGAAGGATTCCAAGACTTCGATTTACCACCTCTGTTTGCCCATCTATTTGAGGGTGGTAGGCAATAGAAAACTGTAAACGAGTACCCACAACGTGCCATAGTGTCTTCCAAAAATAACTGGTAAATCTAACATCACGGTCAAACACAATGGTCTTAGGCAATCCATGGAGACGCACCACACCATCAAAAAAGATACGAGCAATATGAGACGCATCTGACGTTTTAGAACATGAGAGAAAATGCGCCATTTTGGAGAAACAGTCCACAACGACAAAAATTGAATCGTGCTTTTTTATTATCTTGGAAACTCCCAGCACGAAATCCATACTAATGTCTTGCCACGGAGCATGTGGCACTGGCAATGGTGTATATAGCCCAGTGTTTTGCTTGCGTTGCTTTGCCAGTTGACATGTATGACATTGCCCTAGAACTTTGGCTACGTCTCGCTTAAGACTTGGCCAATAGAAACGATCCTCTACGAGGGTAATGGTCTTATCACGACCAAAGTGGCCAGCTACCCCTCCTGAATGAAGCTCCCAGACGAAGAATTCACGAAGGGACATACGGGGAATACAAAGTCGGTCTCCCTTGAAAAGGAAACCATCTTTAAGGACATAATCGCCCGTACTACGCTGATCACTAGAGAGCGACGCGTAAGCACTTCCAAAATCAGGACATATGGGGTATTCATCTTTCAATTGCTCAAATCCGACTACTTCTACACTAAAGGAATTGAGCAACGTCACTCATCTACTAAGGGAATCAGCTGATTTGTTTTCGACCCCAGCCTTATGTTTTAGGACGAACGAATATTCCTGAAGAAACGCTACCCACTTAGCATGCCTTGGGTTGAGTTTCTTCTGAGAATGTAAATATCTCAAGGCCTCATGATCAGAAAACAAGACGAATTCTTGCGGTAGGAGATAGTGACACCAATGTCTCAGGGATTGCACTATCGCATAGAACTCTTTGCCATAAGTAGAGTACTTTTGTTTTAGCCTCATTTAGTTTCTCACTGAAATAGGCTACTGGATAGCCCTCTTGGCTCAACACTCCACCTATACCAACACCTGACGCATCACACGCCACCTCAAAGACTTTAGAAAAGTCAGGTAGACGCATGACAGGAGCTTCTACCATTTTGCCCTTAATCTCCTTAAAAGCCTTGATTGCGGATTTAGACCACACAAACTCTCCCTTTTTCATGCATTTAGTAATAGGAGCCATGATCGTGCTAAAACCCCTAATGAACCGACGATAAAAAGTTGCTAAGCCATGAAAGCTTTGCACCTCATAAATGTTCCTCGGTTCAGGCCACTCAACTATAGCCCTGACCTTTTCAGGGTCTGCACGCATTCCTTCTGAAGACACTATAAGTCCTAAAAACACAACTTAACTAGACATGAACACACATTTCTTAAAATAAGCGTACAACTTTTCATTCCTAAGGACGCTACAGACCTGCTTCAGATGTTCAAGGTGTGATTTCTTAGTAGTACTGTAAATAAGAATGTCATCAAAGTACACCACTAGGAATTTTCCCCTGAACGGCCTCAAGACTTGTGTTATCACCCGCATAAAAGTACTGGGTGCGTTAGTCAAGCCAAAGGGCATGACCATCCATTCGTACAACCCATCTTTGGTTTTGAACTCCATTTTCCACTCATCTCCTGGGCATATGCGAATTTGGTGATATCCACTCTTGAGGTCAATTTTGGAGAATATGGTGGACCTCGCCATCATGTCAAGCATATCATCAGGTCTAGGTATGGGAAACCTATACTTGACGGTAATTTTGTTTATGACACGGTCGTCCACACACATGCACCTCGTGCCGTCTTTCTTTGGTGTCAACAATGCTAGCACAGCACACGGGCTCATACTCTCTTGGATAAAACTCTTTTGCAGAAGCTCATCAATTTGCCTCTTCAACTCTGCATGTTCTGTAGGGTCCATCCTGTAGTAAGGAAGGTTTGGTAGAGTCGACCCTAGGACGAGGTCAATGGCATGCTGAATGTCCCTCATAGGTGGTAACTCGTTCGGTAAATCCTCAGGAAATACATCACTGTATTCCTTTAAAACCGATGTTACCTCATGGGGTAACTCTGATGAAACCTCAGGTGTAGTCTCTCTTGCCACAAGGGCATACATCATGGAATCCTCCTTAGTCTCTTTCTCAAATTCTCTCACATTGATTATGTGAAAAGACTTAGGTTTGGATTTCCTCACTTCTTTAGGCTCACTCGCCTTCTCATCCTTTTTCTTCCCTAGTGTGCTGTCAGGTGGCATAGGATTAAGTTTGATCTTTTTACGGTTATGCATGAAGGTACACACATTCGAAAGGCCAAAGATCGTGACGTCATTGTCAAATAGCCACGACCTACCTAGGATAATATGTCCAACATCCATAGGTATCACATCACACCAGAGGAACTCCTTGTATGACCCAAACTCGATAGGAACTAAACACTGATGGGTGACTGGAAGAGATGTTTTATCGACCTAAGAAACTTTGTATGGGTCAGGATGAGGTGTGGATTTCAGCTTCAAATGATCTAAAGTGTTAGCGGAAATCACATTATGACAACTCCCACTGTCCACTTATCACCTTACAATTCTTTTCTCCACACTTGGCAAGGGTATAGAAGATAGTGTTCTGACGCAAATCAACACTACTCCTACACTAAGCTAGCACACGCCTGACTACTGCACGCGTTGCTTCTTCATCTACGCCATCTTCGTCAGTAAGACCTTCCGGGTGATATTCTTCTACTACCTAATCAACACCCTGACCATCAACACCCTCGTGGGACTCGCCTACAACTAAGGCTTTCCCACGGTTCTTCGTGGGACATTGATTGGACATATAACCGAGATTCCCACATTTGTAGCATCTCACTTGGCTACCTCCACTACGACCTGCACCAAGAACCCTTTTGTCCTTATCCTCCCTAGGCTTTAGGCGGAACGGTCGCCTGCACTCTAGGTTGACTACCAACGTTAGGTATAGTTCCCTAGGAACCAAGTCTAGCATTAGAGTATCGGGACTCAAAACGTCTAATGACAGGAGCTTTCAGGTATTGCTGTAGTTCCTGCGCAACTTGATATGCTTCATCCAAGTCCGTTAAGGGCCAAGTCAGAAGCTCGCACTGAAGATCCGCTTGAAGCCCTTCTTGAAACTTGATATGCTTCATCCAAGTCCATTAAGAGCCAAGTCATAAGCTCACACAGAAGATCCGCTCAAAGGCCCTTCTTGAAACGCGAGAGCGTTACTAGAGGGTTCTCATGGATATCACATCGCATCATAAATTCCTCAAATTTGGCGATGTAGTCAGCAATAGACATTGACCCGTGGCGTAAGGATTGCCACTAGTCAAGGAGTTTTTGTCGGTATAAGAGAGGAAGATATTTCTCCTTCAACTTCTCTTTCATCTCATGCCAATTTGTAATAGGGGCTCTACCAACTTCTTTCTATCTTACACTCGGTGTTGGTCCAAAATAGCTTGGCTTGGCCCACAAGTTTCATCTTGGCAAACCGCATTTGACGATTTTCTGACATGCCATACCACTCAAAGTAGTGGTCCATGTCAGCGACCCAGTCAAGGAATGACTTGGGATCCAGGCGCCCATCAAAACTCGGGGCCTCAACTCTCACATTCTTCATCGCACGCTCATCTGGATCATAGCGGTCTTAATGATCATATGTGACTCGTACTTCTCGCACAACACCACGACCGTTACAACGATCCCTATTCTCATTACCTCCAAGTGTGACAGCATGTTCTTTAATGATTCCTCCCACTTGGGAGTGCGCATCATCCCCTCCCTTTGGGACGCCTCTAGTTGCTCGACCTTAGTCATGGTAGTGGTGATTTGGTTCTCAAGGCGGGCAAACTCACGCTTTTGACTTGCTTCTAGAGCGGTTATCTTTTGAATTAATTGAGCAAGTTGCTCAAATAACTACTCGTTATTCATGGTGGGTTGGAGTCCAAAACCTCTACCTCTTCTCGTGGGCATACAATTAAAACTTGAACCAAACTCGACCCAACTAGACTACTAGGTGTTATGATTCACAAGATGAATGCGATGAATGCAAAACTAATATGAACTGACACAATTAAATTAAGACAGGAAACAACTCAAATTTGGAAATTTTCCAAATTAGGAAACTTTCTAAATCTGAAACTTTCCTAAAATAGACCTAAAAATCAAAACCCTAATTTGATAACTCGATCTAGACAAAACCATGCAAGCCTATTCTCTGATACCAAATTTGATGCAGGATGACCTAATTATGATGCATGTTTATAAACACAATTATTCAGCGGAAATAAAAGACAATAATAATCCAAAATTCTAGCATTAATCATCATAACTAAGAAAATCATAAAGGAAACATGTAATGGAACGGGCTATCATCACAACCATGAAGTATGGAATTCAATTATCACTTAGGTTGGATCCGGTGAGGGATGAGACCTCCCGATCTTACATGGTCATACCCAATCGATCAATGAAGATCAATAGTCCGAAGAATCAGAAAGTTTCTCGAATTAGGGATTTGAGAATTTGGAGGTTCAGGGTTTACATTGATTCTCAAAGTTTGATCGAGGAAGGATTAGCAAAACTGGAAAATAGAACGAAGAAGATAATTACCTTAAAGAATTTGGAGGGGCACAAGAAGAAGTTAGAAGAAGAAGATCAAGGAAAGAGAAGAAGCACCATGAGAGAGAGAGAGAGAGAAGAGAGAGGTCACCAAAGAGGTTTGCTTTTTCATTAATAATCAACTAATTCTTTTTTAGGGCTTAGCCCACTTAAATAAGCAATAAGAAAACACAAAAGTACCAAAATACCCCTAAAATTTAAGTAAAAAACAGTTCGTGCGTTGGTCGGGCGCCCAGTGACCAATTTGGTCGAGCGCCCGACTAGGACAAAAAACGTCCAGCAAGAAAACTTCAAAATTTCAGAATTTCAGGCCCCCGGTGACAAATTTGGTCGGGCGCCCGACCACCTTCAGAAAGGTATTCTTCCATTCCTTCAGTCGGGTCTTCTTCCATCCTACACACGTGTCTTCTATGTGCCAAATCACGTGCGTAGGGTCTTTAATGCTCCTCAATCATTGCCTAACCACAAGGAAGGTGTTTGTGGTGGGCGCTTTCTTCGTTGGTAAACTTGAAATGATCTTGTGTCCGCATCATAGCCAGTAGTTGAACTTTTCCTAAGCAATAATAATGAGAATTTAGCTTACCCCAGATAGCTAGAAGCCTGGAACAAGGCTATGATGATGATGATGATGATGATGATGATAATGCATTACTCATGTAGTTTCAATGAAGCTACAGTTGTTCATAGATTCTGTGCACATTTTATATAAATGTACAGACATGAAGTGCGTTGTGTTTTCTGAGCTTGCAATGGTCGACTCCTTAAATCCATGTCTAACAGAAACCTAGTTTATATGTCCGAGTCATATAAGAAGTAGAAGATACCTTCAGGATTTTTTTATTTCAACATGAATACAAAATGTAAATAAAGAACCAAGTGCATCAAATCAATGAAAATGTCAAGAAATATATTCTTTTAAAATCTTCAATTAACAAGGATGGTTACCGAGAAAGAGGAATTTGCAGAAGGTCAAGAAAAGCCGTCCACTGGCTAAAGATAATACTTTTGGAACCTGTTGAACGAAGGGTTTCCAGTTCTCTCATAAGAACAGAAACTTTTGAGGATTCTACCCAGTTCTTCTCAATATCAATTTGAAATCTACTCTCTGTAGGAGCAGTAATAAGATCTTGTCTTGTAATGGATTTCCTGTAGTCAGGAGCAAAAAATCTTCTGAGGTAATCCGGATAAGCAAATTTTGAAACAAAAGCAAGAAAAGTTACTCAAAAATACCTGCAAACAGGACAAAGACCAGATGTAGCACTCCGCCAACTTGCCAAGAGACACTCCCGGCACAAGCGGTGAGCACAAGGTGTCAATACCGCATCTTCAAAAGCTTCAAGACAAATTGGGCACTCTCCTTTTTCTCCTTTACGGAGCTCTTCCACAACCTCTTGAACATATGCCCTTGAAGGTGTTTCATTGTATTCCCCATTTATGGCATCTTGGCCGCCTTTAAGGAAGCGCTTTGCAAGCTTATTCAGATCTGAGAATTCTTGTGTATCACCCCGACTGCACATGTCAGAGCCATCAACAACCAAGCATGGTTATAATGAGTATTTGAAATGGATATGTAAAAGATACAAATGCAAGATGGTTGAGATTCATCAGGAGCAAACCCCACATCCTGCATAAAAACAAATAGCAGCAAGTAGCAAGTCTTCATATTTTGAATTGTAATTGTATTCATTTATCGTACTGATTAAATACACCAATCTATTTAAAAAGTGTGCATGGACAACATAGCTATCAATGGGAAAAGCTGAAGTCATGAAATGATCACATCTAAAGCACACCTCATCACAAGAAATGGATGATCACAACATTGGCGGAGACGCAAAAGCAACTCCAAAATGGAAGCATAATTATGAAGAACTCTTCCTTGCTCAACAAACTGGTCAAATTTGACCTAAAAGAAAGATGGATCAACAAATAGTCACAAACCACCAGTACTAAAATTTAGATAAGTACAATGACCGAGCTTCTTAAGAATTAGGCACAAATATCTACCTTAGATCTTTTAAATAGAGCCTCATAGAAGTCCTTCTCAGCTTCCGACAGTTCACAATAAATAACCTGAACATCCGCTGGAGGGAGAACAAGAATTGGCCTACAAGAAACAAACAGATGATGAACATAAAACACTAGATTTTAGTATTGTTGGAAGACATCATGAGATGATGTACTCAACCCTTGAGGTTTTAACGCTAGTTCTCAAAATAGCACTTATCAGAACCAATACAAGCTGACCCATTGAAGCTGGGTCATATTGACCGAAACGATGTGGTTCAGTGATCATTACATTGTCAAGTTATTCTTTTCATTAACACTATCTGTTTTAAAAGAAATTCAAGAGAACATTACATGTGTGACTTGTTCAACACAATTATTGCATCGGTAATAGGGAATCTAACTCATCCAAAACCATGTCAATGAAACCTCAAGACCTTGTGGATAGTTAGTTACAGATTACCCTCGATGAAAGTTGATAGCACATGATCAAATCACAACGATACCTGTGAGACTTTAATAGTTCAACTAGGTCACATACCTTCCCTCTCTATCTGTGCTGAATTTTGTCCTTCTTAACATTATTGACCTTAAGATGGATTGGACCAGCTTTAAGCCACGTTCATCACCCTCTTCATAAGGCTTTTGAATGAGCTTTTGCCACCTTAAAGAGATGAGGAAACAAATTAACTTGAATGATAACTACCCTAACACTTACAACCACGTCCTGTGAAAAGAACTTTCACTTCACTTCCCACGGAATATCTTAAATAATTCAAACCACCAGGAATAATTAACTTGCATGTAGGGAAGTCAGAGAATATCAATCAAAATAACCAGTTCCATCAGCATTAGAAATAAAATGCAAATGATAGAAAGAAACTAAAAGTAAACTATTTTGATCAATCTTGCAAGAGGATAACTATAGACAAACTGAAAGTACTGACCAAATCCTTGCACGAGGATGAAAGGTGGAGAGATGTTTTTGGACGGTAATTGTTTCACCTAAACATAAAATGATGCTTTAGGTCAAACAATTGTTCGAGAGAAGCCTAGGTTTGAGGATTTGTTGCAACGCACGTACACCAAAGACTCTGTACTGTAACAATTTCTAATCCTGTCCTTGTCTTGCCAATCATCCATCTCAACATCATCATTTCAGCTACACTCATCCCATATACAAGCATATATACAGTGTTCGAAGTATCGGTATCGCTATAAGTTTTGCTAGTCAGGGATACGGAAACAATATCAATATCGCAGATAATATCATTGATAACCAGAAATGCAGGGAAACATGGGCAAAATGGTGGAATTTTCAATGAAACTTCAGGAGATGCTAAAATAAACATATTTGCATATTTAGGAATAAAAAAATTGCAAAAAGAATGCATACATAATAAGTTTCCATTTAATGGGGGCCTAAAAGTACGTGCCGTCGTAAGAAATCAGTCCAGCCATCCCATCCATCTCATCTAACCATCCATCCAAACATCCATCGATATTTTAGAATATTGACAACACACAATATTTCGCCAAGAAATCATCAACAGCTGGAAAGGAAACGAAAGATTGTGATCTCAATATCGCATTGAGATAACAATAATATCAAGATATTATCAATATTATCATCTATAAATTGAACACTGCATACAACCATGTGCGAATTAAAAAATTGAAATGGAAATTTTTTTAATAAACCAATTTTTGGTGATATCGATATGTTGGCAATATTATCGAAATATTGCCCATATATGTGTAATAGATGTGGCACCTAGAATTTACACAGTCGAAAATATTGGTGATATTGATACATAGGCAATACAACACATCGATATTTTAGAATATCGACAACACACGATATTTCGCCAAGAAATCATCAACAACTGGAAAGGAAACGAAAGATTGTGATCTCAATATCGCATTGCAATAACGAAAATATCAAGATATTATCAATATAATCATCTATAAATTGAACACTGCATACAACCATGTGCAAATAAAAAAATTGAAATGGGAATTTTTTTAATAAACCAATTTTTGGTGATACCGATATGTTGGCAATATTATCGAAATATTGCCAATACACGTGTAATAGATGTGAACGTGACACATGGGCAATATTAATACACTGGCGATACTTAGTGATACATTGTTGATTCCTGGAGTTCCTAATACTACCAATGTTATCAGTGTCGCTACTCGTGTTATCGGTATTGCCAAGCTGGAGATAGGATAATATCAGGGATATCTCGATAAAATTAGGGATACTTCAAACAATGCATATATGCAATATTAACCATATAAAAAGATTATAATATTATATGAAACAATTAAAATGTCTACAAATAATCACTCGGCAACAAGAGCCTCTATTTGAGGAACCACCACCTAATGAGCACAAATGTACATTGAAACTCAACAAAATGAAGACTCTAGAAATTATTAAATGGACAACAGAACTTACAAGCCCCAGTTTCCCCAAGGTTCCACCCTCAAAAATCGAAGAAGGCTATAAATGTCCTCCAAGTTGTTCTGACACAATAAAATTATGAATCAAGATAAGTACAAATGTGAAAAAGAAAAAAAGAAAAGAAAAGAAATCTAAGAAAAGGAAAGAAAAGCAAAGAAACTTGAAATCTTAAAGAGCATGTTGAATGAGTCATCACAAATGTTATTCATCCAAAAGAATGTGGATTGCATGATGATGGCTGAGGGAAAAACCTACAAAAGAGACATACTTTAATAGTGGTAATAATGACTAGTTTGCAGGCTCAACAACTAAGCAACAACACTACCACCAACAATGCCGATGACGAGAACAAAAACAATAACTTGGAAGTTTGATTTACATACAGGGAAAAATACCAAATTTTGACAAGGCAGATAAAATCTTGGATTCATTTCATATTTAAAATTGTTTTAATACATTTACCAAGGACAAACATAAAAGGAACAATGTATCAAAAGAAATCTATTTAACTTGGGATTGCATGAATGTCAAGGCTGCAGCTTTAATTCTCTGAAAAATACGAATGATTCCTAGCATACATAACATTCCACAGACTAACTGGAACACTAAAAGGAAATGAAACGGGAAGCTAAAGGATGTACAATTGTACATAAAGAAAACACAAATCTCTCAATAGTTGTATGAAAACTTGATAGGGGTCCTTGAATGAGCCTATCATAAAAGATGGATCCTATCAAGACATGCAACAATGATGTGAATCTTCAAGCATTTGGCTAGTGTTGGAGCACTAATTTGCTCTTGGTATTTGTTAGTAGGGGCTGTTTTGTAAATAAAGGGGTGTGTTTCTAATATTCCCTTAAGAAGGTTTTTTTTCTTTCTTTCTTTTTTTTTTTATAATAAAGGGAAAACCCTACATATAAAGACATAATAAGAAAAAGAGAGGTTTTTTGGTCTCAACCTCTCTCTCTCTCTCTCACAATCTCTCAATCTCTCATCTCCATCTCTTCCGCAATCCATCTTCAATCTTCAAGTTACCTTCATTCCTTTCTACATGGTATTAGAGCCACAATCGATCAAGGTTGTGTAGATCTGATAGAGGGCCCATTCCATCATCAAGGAGACCAAGTTTAAATCAAAGAGGAAACGGACAGTTTCTAACGAAGACGCTTGCTGATGTCAGCATCTGCAACCCAACATCTGTATGGATCGGTTCGACTCAAAATCAACTCTCCTAGGTGCAATTTCATGTGTGGAGATAAATGAGGATTTTTTCAGAATTTTCTGAGGTGATTCAAGATTTTTTTTATGTATTTTTCTAAGTTTCTTCAGAAAAATCCTCAAGATTGCTCTTTTTCAAGATTCCTCTTAATCTGATGGTTTTCAATTTGAAAAACCTGCTACATATGGACCGTTTTTTAGTTCCCTACACAAGGGATTTCTTTTTGTAGAAATTTGGGGCCATTTGATGCCCATTTACACTATCACAGAGGGCCAGCTGTGTCGTTTTGGGTTTTTTTGGGGTCCAGCTGATACACCGAGTGTACGGTGTATATTCCAACAACTGTTAATGCTGATTTGAGTTGTTGAGTGCCATTCCTTCTCGTTGTTTCCCATTTTTTTTATATATCCATGGACTCTAAGTCTGTTGGACATGGTCCTAAGGGGTCACTTTCGATTACTTCCACCAAATTTAATGGAAGCAATTTTCTCTTATGGTCTCAGGTTGTCTAAATGTATGTTATTGGTAAGGAGAAGCTTTGATTTCTCACTGGAACCACAAAGAGGCCCCCTTCTTCATCTAGAGACTCATCCAAACATGATGCTTGGAAATCTTCTAATGCCATTGTCATGGGCTGGTTACTGAATTCTATGGAACCAAGTATTGCCTCTAGTTATTTCTTCTATGAGACCGCTGTAGACTTATGGAAATCTCTAAATGACTCTTTTGGAAGTATCTCGAACAGACCCCGTATCTTCCAACTAACTACAGAGCTATATTCTCTTACTCAAGACAATCTGTCAGTTACGAAATATTTTGGTGCTCTGAAAAGTCACTAGGAAGAGTTGAGTCATTTGCAGCCACTAAGTGAATTACCAGACAGTCGCAGTGCAGAAATTGTAAAGTCACAAGAAGATGAAGTCAAAACGTACAAGTTACTAGCAAGTTTAAACAGTGAATATGAGGCATTAAGGACACAATTGGTTGCTACCAATCCATTCCCTTCACTTTGGACGGCTTATTCTATTGTTCATGCAGAAGAGGCTCGCAAGCAGGTCATGTCAATCCCAGCTTTGACAAAGGAGCGGATTGCCTTTACCTCTACTACAATCTCATCTAGAGATAGCAGTGTTGGCTCAATTGCTTGACGGGCTACATTCAAAGGGCGTGGCAAGGTCATGGAAAACTTATGTGCACATTCTGTAATCGTTCAGGACATACTCGAGAATGATGTTTTAAACTCCATGGCTGCCCTGCTGCTCATATTGCAATGTGGGATGACGCGACAAATATTTCTGATACTCTCGGCAACAAGGACTCTTTAGATCCTACCGACATTGTCACGATGACTCGGGCGATGCTATGGAGCTTCAACGTCTCAGACTGCTTCAGGTCCCACTGCTTCCTCTTCATCACAGCCTTCTGCCTCCTCGTTTGTTGCTTCCACAGGTACTGCTCTCCATGCCTCCACCACTCCTACAACTTGGATCATAGATTCGGGGGCATTTGATCATATGACTAGTACGTATAGTTGTCTTCTCCCCTTCACTTCTTCTTCCTATAGTCGTTTAGTTCGTCTAGCTAATGGATCTTCTTCTCCAGTGGAATGCATTGGCTCTGTATCTTTTTCACCCTCTTACTTTATCAAATGTTTTGTACATTCCCAAGTTTAATGCCAATTTGATCTCTATTGGTTGTCTAACTAGATAATTGAATTGTTGTATGACCTTTTTTCCCTCTCATTGCGTCTTTCAGGACTTGAGTACAAAGAGGACTATTGGAGTAGGATATGAGCGTGGTGGTCTCTATTTTCTACGTCAGGGGGAGATTTCTGTTGCCGGTGCTTCTACTTCATCTAGATCTCTTGTTTCTACATCTAGTAGTTTAGAGTCCAATAAGGAGTCTACTGCCCTCTGGCATGAAAGACTAGTTCATGTGTCTACTAGAACTTTGCAGTTTTTTATTCCGCATTTAAATTCATTGGATGATGTTTCATTCAGATGTGAGACGTTTCAACTTAGTAAGCATGTTAGATCTTCTTATCCGGATGTTAACCATCGTGCTATTAAAAGGTTTGAGTTAACACATTCTAATATTTGGGGTCCTAGTCCTATTAAGTCTCTTGGTGGATATCACTACTTTGTTACTTTTATTGATGATTTTTCTCGTGTTACTTAAGTTTATTTGATGAAACGGCGTGATGAGTTTTTCCACCTACTTCAATCATTTCATAAAATGATCTAGACACAGTATGACTATAATATTCAGACCATTCGTTCCAACAATGCTGGTGAGTATACCTCCAAATTTTTCACATCTGATCTCCAGGAAAATGGCATCAATCATCAACATTCTTGTGCTTATACTCCACAACAAAATGGAGTGGCAGAGCGGAAAAATCGTCATCTACTGGAAGTTGCTCACTTTTGATCGGAACGAAGGTTCCTAAATCATACTAGTCTGCAGCTTTGTTGATGTCATGCTACTTGATTAATCGTATGCCTACTCATGTGTTAGATGGTGGAATTCAAATTCAGTACACTTAAACCTGATTGTCCATTATTTGTTGTTCCTCCTAAGGTGTTTGGGTGTACATGTTTTGTTCACTCATTAAACCCCTCCAGGGACAAGCTTGATCATCAGTCACTTAAGTGTGTATTCATTAGGTATTCCCTTCAGCATAAGGGTTACAAGTGTTATGAGCCATCTATGAGAAAGTTCCTGGTATCCATGGTGTCCTTTTTTAAGGATCAACCATTTTATTCTTCTATGTCAACTTCATTAGGCAATAAGGATATGTATCACTCTCTACTCATGCCAATTGTTCATTCTCCTCCTACTTCTTCCTCCTCGGGACCCAAGCAACTGATCACTTATGTTCGCAGACATATAGACCAACACAAGGGCCATCGGTAACCCACACATCCATGGGTCCTCTTCCTACTTTAGGTACATCTTCTTATTCTACTCCCATTTCTAGTCATTCTTCCCCTGTTGCTTCTCACACTCGAAGTCACCATCCAACCTTACATCCTATTTCTAACTTACTTTCTCATGAGTTGGTTTCACCTTCATTCGTGTGTTCTTAGTTGCAATCTCTCCCACATCTATTCTTAAATCAGTTCTTAAGGCCCTTGCAGTTCCTGAATGGAAGCAAGCAATGGAGGTGGAAATGGCTGCTCTTGACAAGAATGGCACTTGGGACCTTGTCCCCTTACCTGCTAGCAAAAGTACCATTGGATGCAAGTGAGTATTCTCTATTAAGTATATGGTTGATGGTTCCATTGAATGATACAAAGATCGACTTGTTGCTAAAGGTTATACACGGCATTATGGAGTTGACTACAACGGGACATTCTCTCTTGTGGCAAAGTTAAATTCGGTCCGTCTGATTATTTCATTAGCAACTAACCTTGATTGTCCTCTATTTCAGATGGATGTTAAGAATGTGTTCCTTCATGAGGACCTAGACGAAGAAGTTTATATGGATCTTCTTCCTAGGTTTCAGCTTAAGGGGGAGACTAGGAAAGTTTGTAAGTTGAAAAAGGCTCTATATGGCCTTAAGTAATCTCCAAGAGCATGGCTTGCCCGATTTAGTGCTGTGGTTCTTTCCTTTGGTTTCAAGCGATGTTAGGCAGATCATACAGTCTTTATCAATACTCAACAGGCGGGCCGGACTATCATACTGGTTTATGTGGATGACATTGTTATAACTGAGGATAATCTGAAGTTTATTGATGAGGTTAAACACATGTTGAGCAAGGAGTTTGATATTAAAGACCTTGATCCTCTACGATACTTCCCGAGGATTGAAGTGGCTCGGTCGTCTAAAGGCATTTTCATATCCCAGAGAAGGTATACTCTTGATCTGCTAAACGAGACTGTTAAACTTAGTGCTCATCCTGCCTTCATCTCTCATGGATCAGAAGCATTCATTACATGCATTTGAAGGTGATTATCTGACAGATCCTGGAATGTATCAGAGGCTGGTTGGAAAGCTGATTTACTTAACTATTACAAGACCTGATATTACACAGGCAGTGGGTATCGTAAGTCGTTTTATGCATTCACCAAGATTATCCCATTTAGATGTTGTGTATCGAATACTAAGCTATCTGAAGTCATGCCCAGGATGCGGTATCCTTTATGCAAATCATGGACATGTTGATATTGTCAGGTTATTCTGATGTTGACTAGGCCGGATGCCCAACTGATAGAAAATCTACTTCTGGGTACTTGCACCTTCGTTGGTGGCAACTAAGTGACATGGAGAAGTAAAAAACAGTCAGTGGTATCTCGGTCTAGTGCAGAGGCGGAAGTATCGAGCTATGGCCCATGGGGCGTGTGAACTTCTGTGGCTAAGATATATGGTAGAGCTTGGTTTTTCAATTACTTCAGCTGTTCCTCTCTATTGCGACAACCAAGCAACTATTCGCATTGCCTCAGATTCAGTCTTCATGAAAGGACCAAACATATCGAGGTTGATATACATTTCATTCAAGAAAATATATCTTCTAGATTGTTAGCTACTCCGTTTGTCAAGTCAACTAGAACAGTTAGCTAACATATTCACCAACGCATTGAGCTCTCCCACGTTACATGAGATTTCTTGCAAGTTGGGTATGACAGATATTCAGAAACCAACTTGAGGGGGAGTGTTAGAGCACTAATTTGCTCTTGGTGTATGTTAGTAGGGATTGTTTTGTAAATAAGGGGGTGTATTTCTAATATTCCCTTAAGAAGGCTGATTTTTTGTAATAAAGGAAAAACCCTGCATATAAAGACATGATAAGAAAAAGGGAGAGATGGGTTTTTTGGTCTCGACCTCTCTCTCTCTCTCTCTCAATCTCTCAGTCTCTCATATCCATCTCTTCCTCAATCTATCTTCAATCTTCAAGTTACCTTCATTCCCTTCTACAGCTAGAACTAGATGTATTCCTGATATCATATCTAGCATCATTAATATTGTTTCGAGTAATTCCTGCAAGCAATGAAACTAAAGGGAGTATGGGAGGAGGTCTAGTGGTGTATGTTGTTTGCAAATGACATAAATTCAATTGACAAGACAAGGAAGGAGGTAATCACAATGTTAGAACTATCGAGGGATGCCGTAGAATTAAAGGTTTTAAATTAACAGGAAAAGCATAGTATATGAAATGCAATTTTCGTAACAACGGGGGTGGAAATGAGGAATTGGTTAACATTGATGGCCAAAGAGTATCAAAATAACCACTTTTGATATCTTGGGTCAATATTCATGAGGACGGATAGATTGAGAAGGATGTTACTCATAGAATTAGAGCTGGGTTGACAAAGTGAAAATGTGCCTTCGGAGTTTTATGTGATCTCCAAATACCAAACAAACTGAAGGGAGATTTTATAAGGCTGCTATAAGATCAACCATGCTTTATGGGAACAGCATGTTAGGCAGTCAAGAAAAAACACGTTCACAGAATGAATGTAGCTGAAATGAGGATGTCGAGATGGATGGGTGGCAAAGACCAAGAAGAACAGAAAATAGAAATGAACACATTCAACGAACTTACAAGTAGCACGAATGGGTAATAAGTTGAGGAAAGAAGACTTAAATAGTTTCGCCATGTGTGTTAGAGACCAAGAACTGCACTGTTTAGGAGTTGGTTCAAGTTGAAGGCTACAGAGAAAGGCCAAAAGGACATGGGTGCAGGCCTGTTAAAATAAAAAATAAAACTTTTGACAACCTCTGGTTTAACTAAGGATTTGGTCCTCAATAGAGTGGAAGGGCGGAACACAATTCATGTAGCTGACCACAATTAGTTGGGGTAAGGCTTAGGCGGCGGCAGGCGGCGGCAATGACAATGATGATCATGATGATCATGATGAATGAATGAGTGAAACTAAATATAGAAGAAAATAGCTCAAACCTTTAGAGAACCCTAGTGCAATATAATTGCTTTGATATAAAGTTCACCTGAATTGGAGTACCAGTAAGACACCAGCGACGATCAGCAGTTAAAGCAGCTGCAGCCATAGAAATTTGGCTTTTAGAAGATTTTATTGTATGTGCTTCATCAAGCACAACCCTGAACCATCGAACAGAATAAAGTCCACCATTGTCTTCTGCATTCTACAAATAGAGGTATGTGAATGGATGGGGAAATCACATTAGCATTTCTATATGTGACAAGGGCAAAGAATTTATGGTGTTGTCAACTTTTTCAGTCATCTGATTCTGCATCAATGCAGAGAAGCATATTGACAAGGCTGGAAATATCCAGAGCTTTTATAAGTTTTTCCAATTAAAAAAAAATCTCTGTTTATTTTATTTATTTATTTTGGCACATGCGCGGGGGTGGTATTTCTATGCTGAGATATCCTATCTTCTATTTTAATCTTTGCACAGCCTTGTCAGCATATCTAGAATCTAAAATCACCACATCTGGCATCCCGTATGTCTGACACCAAAGCACATGCTAGCGTCCAATTTACATCAGCATTTCTTACTGATGATGGTACAGTGTACCAGACATGTTCTCCATAAAAATACATACAAAACCCTGAATTTCAAGTTACCTCAGCTGAAAATTCTGATGCTAATACACCATAAGTTGTGAGAACAATATCATTCTGTGCCAAAATCTTTGCATCCTTCGGTCTGCTTTGTCCATAATGAACAAAAAGAGAAAAAGATCCAGGCTGAGCATGAGTTTCAATTTCTGCCTGCTCAAATCCAATATACATAAAATTGTCAGAACATAACTAGGTAATGCGGATATTCAAGCAGCTGGGAAGGTCTGACCTTCATGAAAAAGATTGAACATTTAAACATAAAAAGTGCCAACACTGGATTATGGCTAAGGTTAGAACATGAAGAAATATATGGTATGAAGCCAAATGGTAACCATGAGTTGACTATCACCTTCCACTGGTTTAGCAGAGTCATAGGGCAAACAATCAGATTGCCACCACCTATAAGCGAAATCCTAGATTTCATCAGCTTATTGAAACCGGAGATGCTCGTTATTTTATTTAAAGGATTTGAGGATTGCTCAACAATCCCCCTACTTCACTAGTTTCACTGGAGCCTTCACTCGCAGAGTATGCACCAGATCCACCTCTTTCAGTATGAGCCAGCAAGAGAGCTATTGTCATAATGGTCTTCCCAAGTCCCATTGAATCTGCCAAAATCTTCAACATATGATCATGTCAAAATATAGCAGTATCTTTAGTAAATACTTGATGAAAGTAATAGGAATGACGCTAAGTCAAGAATCAGGCATGTCACATACTCCTCCTCTCGCCATTTGGAGAGTGCTGGGAAATTCAGTTGTAGCATCTCCAGAAAATGCATTCAAATAAACTACAAGTTCCCTCCTAGAAAAACAAGCAGTACCATTGGTCACTATTAAGAAGGTAAATTAATGTTGCCAGGCAAATTAATAGTCCATACTTGTCTGCAAGTTGATATGCATTCCAACATGGGTGAAGAGTTCTGGCAGCTTCTTCCAAGCAGCTTCCTTTCTCCAACTGGACCATCCAATGAAGAGCCTGTTTTTGGTAAGGACGGAGTTCACACTGGAGAGTATTTGGCGGTTCCATTTCCTACATCGTGGGAAAAGTCATAGAAAGTAATTCGCATTATCTTGCAGCACTAACCCCAAAAATCTGTTCTTTGTTTCTTATTCTTTCTTTACTTCTTTTTTTAATTTTTCTGTCTTTTTTTTTTTTTTTGGCAACAAATCTGTGTTTGTGTGATTCAAGAAGCGAAAAAATACCTCATCATCTCAATACAAGAAGAACTCCAAACCTTAAATCTACAAATATCCCATATATAGAAAATGGAGTGTGTGAGAATACCTCAAGCTCAGAACCATCCGCAATACCCACAATGTTTTCCAGGTCAGAATCTGAAATAGCCACCTCCTCATTGTCTGTTTCACTGACATCAAGGGATGACCTCCGGCATTTCTCTAAGGGCATTATCGGCACGTGACCTCCAGAACTGTCCTGTTCAGTGGCATTACTGGCTATGATCCAGTATAAACAAAAATGAAACACTGGTTGACAAATTTATTTCTCATACCTTGGAGTCCAAGGGCCTTTTCCTTGTATAAAGATCCTCCGGAGTATATTCTGCCTGATTGCAAATAAACAAAAACTTGACTGAGAAGCTATAAAAATATTTTTTGAAGATTGACCAATACAGTGTCCTAAATGGAGCACTAGAACACCCAATGACACAAATCTAGCACAAGGCTGCTATCACAATTATCCTTTACTAATTAATGCAAGAGCTGAAAGAAATTACTAGTTCAGAGCAGTGTTCGCAGTATCGGTATCGCGTTACGTTTCGCACCCTTGGGATACAGATACATATTGCGTATCGGTGGGAAATATCGGTTGTATCGCGGAATGTATCGCACTTTTTGGGAAACATGGGGAAACATTGGGAAATTGATTGAATTTTTCAATGAAACTTCAGGGATTGTTAGAATGGACCTCAATACACACATTTAAATCATAATATGTAAAAAAAAAAGTCCACATAAAGGAGTTCCTTTGTAAAAGGATCCTAAGCTATGCGCTATCTGACTGAACTGATGCAACCATTATATAAATTGATACATTAGCCCCCCTACGCCCTTACAATGTTGATTTGGATCCATCATTACTCTCAATTTGGGAGGAATTGGAAAATTTCGAAGTTCCCCCAAATTGGGCCACATACACTTGAATCATGAAATTAGAGTATGTGAGAATTATTAGTATTTACTAAATAATTTTTAATTTGACTTACAAGTGGATTGACAACTATTCCAAAAGAAATTTTTGAAAAAAATTCATAATTAATTAATTTTTAATTAATTAGCAATTAAAAAATTATTTAAATATTTTTTATTTTGGGGAAAAATGTTGCCGATCAATAGATCAGCACTCTTACATCATTGAAATGCTGTTTTGAATCCAACATTACAAATAATTTGGGAGGAATTGAGAAATTTTGAAATTTCCCCAATTTCCCCCAAATCGGGCCACATACACTTGAATCATGAAATTGGAGTGTATGTGATGCATAATTACTAACATAATAACTATTATTCTGACTTACAAGTGGATTTACAACTGTTACAAAAAAAAAATCCGAAAAAATTTCATAATTAAGTATTTTTTAATTAATTAGTAATTAAAAAATTAATTAAATATTTTTTATTTTGGGGGAAAATGCTGCCAATCAATAGATCAGCCCCCCTACATCCTTAAAATGTTGTTTTCAATCCAACATTGTAGGTAATTTGGGAGGAATTGGGATATTTCGAATTTTCCCAAATTTCCCCCAAATTTGCCCCATATCTCAAATTTCGAAATCGAAGGTTAAAATACATGATTTTTTATGTAAAACATGAACAATTAAATACTTCAACTCATTTAAAACAAGTTGTAGTCGAATTTCACGAAAATAAAACGAGATTGGAAGAAAAAATCCTCACCGAGTTCAATAGTGGGCCACCTTTGGATTTCCTTCGAAAGCAACCGTATCCTTTAAGATTCTTGCAATGGAAGCTCCGTAATCTTTCCAAAATCAATTTAAGTAGGAGAAATTTGAGAAAAATTAGACCTGCAGACGTTTTTTCTCCCAAAAACCCAAAAAAACCAAGTTTCTCCCACGTTCCAGACGGTCTGGACGATATCTGGACGATATCGTCCAGATATCGACGATATCTGGAATCGCGCGCTGGAAACAGAACGATATCGAGCCGATATTTCGTGCGATATCGATACATTCTGCGATATTTCGTGCGATACAAAGGAATCAGGCAGTTTTTTTGTTACTAACCTGCCGATATGTATCGGTGAGTACCGATATCGATAATATCGGCCGATATATCGGCCGATATTATCGATACTGCAAACACTGGTTCAGAGAAATCACTACTTTCAAAGGCATTTCATGCTAAATCATAAACACTTTCGCATTATCAATGTTGTCAAAATTATTATCATATATAGCAAATCGTAATAAGAGTTGAATCGTATCGTAAATAGTGAGATTTTTTATGATTTTCTTAAATTTTGAAAAAAAAAAAAGTCTGCAAAATATAAATAAATAAATAAAAAATGAGAAAGTCATCAATCATCATCCATTTCCCATCAATATGCAGCAAGTAATACCGCCATACCATGATAGTGTTAGAGGGTTCTTATCTTTTCTTTATTTTTTGCTGTTCAAGAAATTTACCTTAAAAAAATACAAGAATCCTTTCATAGTTTATGTTCTTTTTACCTATCTTAAGAGTAGAATCACATTGGAAAAGTTGCATTTGATCCTGTAGATCGGCAAGAAAAAAGATATTTTGATTTCTAACCATCATTACCAAAATACGAATAGGTCAACATAATTGCAACCATCTATTAAAAAAACATTCCAGATAAGTCACACATATGGTATTCAAGACCAGTTACGTTACGACCATAATGGATAATACGCAATGGTTATGGTGAGGACTTTTACACAATACAGGGCCATAGTGCCCAATTTGAAAAGAAATAAATTAAAAAAAAATAAAAAAAGGCATGAAACGTGTTGATACGAGTCCGTAACAGAGTATATTCCACCTGATTGCAAATAAACAAAAACTTGATTGAGAAGCTATAAAAATGTTTTTTGAAGATTGACCAGTATAGTATCCTAAATGGAGCACTAGAGCACTCAATGACACAAATCTAGCACAAGGCTGCTATCACGATTATCCCTTACTAATTAATGAAAGAGCTGAAAGTAATCCCTAGTTCAGAGAAATCACAACTTTCACAGGCATTTCATGCTAAATCATAAACGCTTTCTCATTATCAATGTTGTCAAAATTATTATCATATAGGAAATCGTAATAAGAGTTGAATCATATCATAAATCGTGAGATTTTTTATGATTTTCTTAAAAATTGAAAAAAAAAAAATCTGCAAAATATAAATAAATAATAAAAATTAAGAAAGTTATCAATCATCCATTTCGCATCACTATGCACTAAGTAATACCACCATACCATGATAGTGTTAGAGGATTCTCGTCTTTACTTTATTTTTGGTTGTTCAAGAAATTTACCTTAAAAAAATACAAGAATCCTTTAATAGTTTATGTTCTTTTTGCCTATCTTAATGAGAGTAGAATAACATTGGAAAAGCAGCATTTGATCTTGTAGATCGGAGAAAAAAAGATTTTTGATTTTTAACCATTATTACCAAAATACATATAGGTCAGCATAATTGCAACCATCTATAAATTAAAAAAAAAAAAAAAAAAATTCCAGATAAGTCATGCATATGGAATTCAAGACTAGTTACATTACGACCGTAATGGATATTACACAATGGTTATGGTGGTGACCTTTACGCAATACGGAGCCATAGTGCCCAATTTGGGGGGGAAAGGCCTGAAATGGGCTTTATACAAGTCCGTAACATATGGATCACGATGCATTTTTTCCCTAAAAAAGACCATTACAAGGTCGTTATCGTAACGACTATAAGGCTAGCCATTACGACCACCGTTACCGTTATTGAATACTTTATCAATTTAGTGTTTCAACCAATTAAGAAGTAAGAGATTATAAGAAAATGCAAAATGATATAACGTCGAAGAAAATATCCATCATGTAATCTCTTATAAAGAACAAAATGAAGTAATTGACCTCTTCTAAACTATTCTTAAAGCCCCCACATAAAAGTGTTTGAAAAAGTGTTTTTAAAATGAATATAAGCTTTTTTCTTTTAGGCTAAACCCTAAGAAGTGTGCCTTTGGTGTGACTTCAGGAAAGTGATTAGGATTTATTTATAGTTTTTTTTTTCTTTTTGAAAGGAAACTACTTTATTGAAAAGCCGCCACAAGCAGAAAAGATTACAGAAAAAGAAAAAAATAAGCACCCAAGAACAAATTACAGCCCCAAAAGGGCGAGGAGGATACAAATATCTAGTTCCTTGAATTCCACTGCCCAGCAAGTTGCCTTGCGAAAGATAGCCTCCGTTGCAGATTTTCAAAGCACTCGTCGTTCCTTTCTCCCCAAATGGCCCATAGGCACACCATTGCCCCTAACTGCCAAACCACTTTTCCTTCTTTCCCACTTCCACCTTCATGCCATGACGCTAGCAAGGAAGGCATTGATTCCAACATGACCCAACAGACATTAAGAGTTTTGAGAAAGAGTTCCCATACCCTAGGATTTATTTATAGTTAGTTGTAGGGGCATGGAAGTCGGCCCTTCTAAGATCAAGGCAATTTAGGAAATGCCTGCACCTAAAAATATTAAAGAAGTTCGAAGTTTGCAAGCAACGATAGATTGATTTCTATAACATAAAATGAAAGCCAAGTAAAGCTTAAATAGAAGAGAGCAAGTATAATCTAAATCGTAAATCGGGATTTGAATCATAAATAGTCGGATTCAAATCGTAGAATTGTAGGATTCATCTAAAAAGGGATTCAAGGTGGGATTCAAATCGTTTTTCTTAACATTCGACTCGAATCATAATCGTGGGATTTTAACAACATTGCTTATTATCTATAAATAAGAACTCTAGTATTAGGTAATCAAATACTTTACAGTCGCAGATATTATCGATAATATTGGTCGATATTCTTCGCACCACAGGTCAACAATACAAATATAGGGTAGAATATAAAATAAAATTTAAAAAAAAAACACTATATTGGTGATATTATCGACAATATCTCCAATATCTCGAGATGCACAATATCACGGGATATCGGCCATGTACCTTCACAGAAAAATGTAGAGCATCAATGGTAATATCAATATTCGCTTCAAAAAAAAAAAAAAAAAATTGACAGTAATATCAATATCATCATTGATATTAATATAACTTGTGTAAATACTTACAAAGTTTGTGAGAAAAAAAAATTTTTAAAAAATTTGAATATTTTTTAGGCAATCTCTTCCTAGGGATATTAACTCCTATTGAATTTTTTAAATCAAATCTCGAATTTGAGGGAGAAATCACAATTCAAGGGTAGAAACAAAACGGAACACCAAGGAGAGAAGATAAGAAACAATTTATTTAGACATTTTAGCATGGATTGTAATAGAAATCCATGTCTATCATTATTCTCATGCATTAACATAAATTTGAGACCAAAAAACAAATTTTGACTAGTGGAAAATGGAGAAATCTTAATTTCTTCCATTTTTACCCCTTCAAATGAGCAGTGGTACTGTGGCCAACAAGGACAGAGATGATGAATTTGAGTCACCTCGTAACTCGATGTGGGTTTGAGGCAAAAGTGTGTGTGTGTGTGTGTGTGTGTGTGTGTGTGTGTGTGTGTTGTTCTAGTTAGTTTTTTTATGTAATTTTTGTCTTTTATTACTTGTGTTGTATGACATATGAACAATATGAACTCATTTGAATATAAGTGCATTGCTTTTGTCCGACAGTGCATGGTTTAGTACCCTATAAAATATATTTGCTTTTTATAATATTTTACATCCTAAGTGAGTAAATATGTGCCTCTATATTCCAAAGTAAAAATGTATATTTTTGACGATATCAATACATGCCTCTATATTCCAAGTCATCGATACATGTACTGATAATGACACTCACTGCTTGGCACCCATGATACGATGATAAGATAGTTCCAAATGGAAAATTGTCTCCACCCACAACTTCCAACCCAAGACTACTGGCATGAAACCTACAGTAGCTCCAGACTCCCAAGTAAAGGCTGACAGACCTCCATCAGGACCAAGGTTAATTGGATTGCAAGTCACTCTAGCATGCGGAATGGGAAAGGGTACACAATACGCCGGATGGAGGGTATGTTCCTAGATAAGGACTACCTCTAATACATTGTGTGGTATGCTACTGGATCAGGTCTACAAACTATTAATGATGCACACTATAGTTATATAGATAATTTGATACTTTAATTTATTAATGAAATAATGAATGATATAATTATAGATCCTACATGCGTAGTATGCCCACTATTGCATAAATCAAATTATCAACCTCTAAAAGACCTATGACCACATTGATTGGGAGTTTCTTGACTGTATGTTGGGCAGGATCGGATGTGGTAACAAATGGATTCAAGAACGTGTCCTCAGCATGTTTCTCGGTTTTGGTTAACAGATCAGCCCAAAGGTTTCTTTAAAGCTTCACGGGGATTAAGGCAGGGGGATCCGTTTTCGCCATTTTTGTTCGTAGTGGTAGCGGAAGTCCTCAACAAAATGTTATCAAAGGGCCAAGAGGCGGGCCTCATTTCTAAATTCAAAGTTTCACGAGAAGGGGTTAGGATATCTCACTTACAATATGCGGATGATACAATTCTATTTTGTGATGCGGAGTTGTCAATGGTTGAAAATCTAAGGAAATTTTTGAGGCGCTATGAGGAAGTCTCCTCTCTAAAGATAAATGTTAGTAAAAGCGAGATGCTAGGCATTGATTTATACAATGAGAAAGTCCGGGAGTTCACAAATGTTTGTAGAACCACGTCTTTTCCATCATCCTATTTGGGTCTTCCATCATGTTTGGAGAAACCAGCAACTCATCTGTGAAGCAAGGTGATTGAAAGATTCGAAAGAGTTATCTTCATTGAGGAGTCGTCACTTGTTGATAGGAGGGCCAATCACACTTATCAAAGCGACTCTTTCTAATCTTCCCCTCTATTTTATGTCCTTGTTCAAGTGTTTGAATTCACTTTTGGACAAGCTGGAGAAACTAAGGCGTGATTTCTTATGGAGAAGAGTCGAAGAAAAGCAAAAGTTTCACCTTCTAAATTAGGAAGAGGTGCAAACCATTTTTTGAAGAGGTGCAGGTATTAGAGTTTCGAAATCGATGAATGTGACTCTTATTGAGAAATGGCATTGGAGAATTGGTTCCAAAAAAGGAAGGTTATGGAAGGAAGTCGTAGCTTCAAAATATGGTGTCCAACCGGGGGGTGGGAAATAAAGAGAACCTCGTGTAATCATGCTTCGAGTATGTGGAAGGCCATAAATTCAATTGGGCCCTCGTTTAAAAACGGCTTAACATACTCTTGGCGACGGGAACTGGATATGTTTTTAGGAGGATAGATGATGTGGAGAGGTTTCATTGAAGAAGGCATCGGCTAACTTAACACGATCGAAAAATATTACAGTACCTAGCTATTTCTCAGTCTAGTGGGGAGCGGAATTTGGTGTCCTCCATGCCCTAGAGATCTAATGGATGAAGAGGTGGCTGATTTTGCAATGCTATTGAAGCATCTTCGCAATTTTCAGTCATCCCCAACTCTAAGGACTCATTGGCATGGCTTGTTGGCCCATTCGGAAAATTCTCAGTCCAGCCTTTTTACTAGCAGATTCGAGAATCTTCAACACCTTCTAGATGGGAATTCTTTCATGGCTTTTGGTTTTATGGAGTCCCTTCTAAGGTGGTTGCTTTCATTGGGTTGGTGGGAAGGAAGAGAATCTTAATTCTTAACTATCGACAACTTGCAGAAAAGTGCAAAATTGATAGACAGCCCTTTCATTCATTGTTCCTTTGTAAGTCAGGTCTGGTTCGCCCATTTAGCATGCTTTGGAGTGATTTGGGTTGTGCCTTAGTTTTCAAAGATTTATTAAAGGCCTGACACAGCAGAAAGCTTCCAAAGGATGAGCTAGTGGATAGCACATGGTCATAACGGTAGTCTTATGGAATATATGGGATGAACCTAATAGGAGGTACTTTCATAACAAGAAAGGATCATGGGAGGAAGTAGTTTGGAAATCCAAAAGAAATGTGACAGAATGGATATCTAGAGCAAAAAATGTAAATGCAGATGTAGTGTCATCCTTAGTTTGTAATTTTTTTGGGTTGTGTTTTTTCCACTTAGTTGAGCTGCGCATTAATAAAAAATTATGTTTACCCTTCAAAAAAATAACTCTACATCCTAAATATAAATTTACATTACAAGCTAATCATCAATAGAAGCGTAAAACTATAAGTTTGAGTCAAGCAAAATAATGAACCCAGTTAGGATAGCATGATTCGAAATGAAAAATGTAGTGGAAGGGGGTTGTGTTCTAGGTACATTGACTAGGATATTAAGTAAATCATCTACCTATTCCATTTCTCACTCTAAGTATCCTTCAAATCATATTCATAAACAATTCTAATTATGACCTAGTAGCCAACCATTACCAAATGGACAAAGTAAAAAGAAATAAAATCAACTCTCCAAAAGGGCAACTCAATTACCCAAGGTACCCAATTAACCAGTGAATGATGGACTGCTCTATATTTCATACATGCATAGACACACAATACAAGCACGTGCACACTAAATAGATGCAAGATTGTAAGACTATAACATACGAACAAAATTGTTCATTGTAAGATCAAAGAAATGCTAGACTAATGGAGGAAAAGTACCATGGTACATATTTACAATAATAAATGAGACATATAGAGTTGCACTAACTACCTGGGATTAACTTTATAAGTCATACAATGAAATTTTGGGGGGAGAGTAATCGAGCAAAGGTTAACGCATGAGACAAAATAAAGGAAGGGAAAGGATCTCCATGTGGTCTTTATTGACTTAGAGAAGGCACATGATAAGGCCCCTAGAGAGTTAATCTAGTGGGTGCTAGGAAAGAAAGGACTTTCAAGAGAATATGTTAACATGATTAAAGATATGTATGAGGGAGTGGTAACAAATGTGAGGACCACTAGTGCAAAGACAAGTGATTTTCCAATTAAGGTAGGCTACGCCAAATGTCGGCATCGAGCCCGTATCTTTTTTCTTTGGTTACGGGCGAGTTAATGAACCATTTACAAGAAGAGAGCATAAACGCAAAGCTAGAACTATGGGAGGATGCCTTGGAATCTAATTTCTAAAGGTCCTAAAATTAGTAGAACTAAAACGACGCATATGGAATGCAATTCTAGCAACAATAGGGATGAAAATGGGGAGTTAATTATGATTGTTAATCAAGAAGTGCCCCCAAAATTACCATTTTCAAGGGTCGATAATTCATAAGAGTGAAGAGATTGAAAGGATGTCGCTCATAGAATTCAAGTTGGGTGGAAGAAGTGGAGATTTGCCTCTGGAGTTTTATGTGATTCTCACATAGCCATCAAACTGAAGGAGAATTTTTTTAGGATGGCTACAAGACCAGCCATACTTTATGGTATAGATTGTTGAGTAATTAAGGAACGACATGCTCATAGGATGAGTGTAGCTGAAATGAGGATGTTAAGATGGATGAGTGGCAAGACATGGATAGAATAACAAATGAATGCATTCGAGGGAACTCGGGAGTAGCACAAATAGGCAATGTTCGAAATATCGGTATCGCATTATGTATCGCACCCTTGGGATAGAAATACGTATCGGTTATCACATGGGATATATCTTTTGCATCAGGTAATTTATCGCACTTTTTGAAAAACATTGAGAAAATGGTTGAATTTTTCAATGAAACTTCAGGGATTGTTAAAAAAGACCTTCATGTACACTTCAAATCATAATATCTCAAAAAAAAAGTGCAAACAATAGGTTTCCTTTGTATAGGGTCCTAAGTTATGCGCTGCCTAACCAAACTAATGCAACTATATTCAAACTGAATCCATAACATTTAGAGTGTATTTGATGATCATTTCATCAAACACTCCTAAATACTTTGAAACTAGTCGCAATTGATAGCTAGTTGAAGGGAAATCTCGAAAAAAAAATTATTTAATTATTTTCCAAAAATTGACTAAGGACTTGACAAATCAGTAGATCAGCCCTCATGCATGCTTGATTTCATATTTGGAGTGCAACATTAAGTAATTTAGGAGAAATTGGGGAAATTTTGAATTTTCCCCAAATCAGACCACCTACACTCAAATTTCGAAATTAGAGTGCACATGATGATCATTTCATTAAATACTCCTAAATACTTCAAAATTAGGTCTCAATTAACAGCTGGTTGAAGAAAAATTTCGAAAAAAATGGAGAACATGAAGAACCAATAGATATCGAAATCAAAGCTCCAACTCCATGATTTTTACTATAAAACATGAAGAAACAATAGATTTTTAACCATTTGACACTGATTTAACATAATTTCAACAAAAAAAAGGGATCGAAAATTGAAAATGCTCACCAGATCGAACATGTGGGATATATCGACACTACCTATGCGTTTCTTATCGCACAAGTGGGATACAAGATATATCAGCCGATATCGTCGATATTTAAAACATTACAAATAAGTAATAAGATGAGGGTAAGCAGACATAAAGGTCATTTGGATGCCTGTAAAATCCTTAAGTTGTAAAGGGATTGCAAAAAATTGGATTGCAAGGGCTGTTTGGATACCTATATTTGCCTGCAAAGGCTTTATGGGTTGTAAACACATTACAACTTTTAGTTGTAATATGAAACCTTGTAAAAAGCCATGTTTCAGATTATAGGTAAAGTCTTTACAACTAAAAAGGCATTATACATAGGAGAACACAATGGTTGATATACACTCATGATATGTGGGGTCCACCATAATGTGTATGGAACATCTAATCTATCCATCATATGCTTCCCTTAATGCCCTCCCATGGCCCTAAAAAATAACTCGTTGATTATCAAATGGACCACACGAGAAAAGGATGGGACATCCACCATTAAAAACTTCCAGATTGCATTTAGGGCCCACTATGATGGGTGGCAGGACATCCAACTCATCTAGCATGTGCATGCTTTAATGTTCTCTTAGGGGACCCCCAAAAAATCAAGTCCTTATGTGATTTGCAAATTTTGGAAGGTTATACCACCCAAGCTCTATGGTATGAATACTTACTTTATCCAATGTACGCACTTTACAAGTTCGCCAAATGCATAATCTATTTACTTGTAAACAGATTACCACTGCCAAACGGAATAGCATGTAAACCGTTTACACCTGAAACTCTTTTCAGGTGTAAAGTGTTTACAACTTAGAACTTTACAAGCATCCAAACGACCCCTTAGATGGTTTGTCCATGTGCAACAGAGTACGGCAAGGGAAGGCCCAAAAGGATGTGTGGAAGGTAGTAAGAAAAGACCTCAGGACTGATAGTTTAACTAAAGATATGGTTTGTGATAGAGTGGAATGACGAAATAGGATTCCTAAAGCTGACCTCAATTAGTTGAGATACAACTTAGATTTTCTCTTGAAAGGTATGATGATGATGAGGATGATATAAATACAACTATATGAGTTTTGCTAAGCCCGCGGATGTATGAGTCAACTAATGCACGCACCACCACATATGCCAATGTGACAAATAGATGCAATATCCTAGCCATGCATCATAAGGACACCGCTATGTCGATTCCATATTCCACGAATCGGGTCAGTCCACTTGGCTGACCATGATTAAATGAACAAATGCACGGTTGTGAAAAATCAGCTAATACTTTCCAGTGTTCGAAATATCGATATCGTGTTACATATCGCACCCTTGGGATACAAATACGTATCGGTTATCACACAGGATATATCATTTGTATCAGGTAATTTTATCACACTTTTTGGGAAACATGGGAAACATTGGGAAAATGGTTGAATTTTTCAATGAAACTTTGGGGATTGTTAAAAAAGACCTTAATACACACTTTAAATCATAATATCTCAAAAAAGAAGTGCACATAATAGGTTTCCTTTGTATAGGGTCCTAAGTTATGCGTTGTCTAACTGAACTAATGCAACTATATTCAAATTGAATGCATAACATTTAAGAGTGTATGTGATGATCATTTCATCAAACACTCCTAAATACTTCTGAATTAGTCTCAACTGACAGCTGGTTGAAAGGAAATTTCGAAAAAAAAATAATATTATTAATTTTAATTAAAAATGATTTTTATTTTCCAAAAATTGACAAGGACTTAACAAATCAGTAGATCAGCCCTCATGTGTGCTTGATTTCATGTTTGGAGTGCAACATTGCAAGCAGTTTAGGAGAATTGGGGAAATTTTGAATTTTCCGGCAAATTAGACCACCTTCACTCAAATTTCAAAAATAGAGTGTAATGCAGTGATCATTTCATCAATACTCCTAAATACTTCAAAATTAGTCTCAATTGACAGCTGGTTGAAGAAAATTTTCGAAAAAAAAACATGGAGAACATGAAAAACCAATAGATATCGAAATCAAAGCTCCAACTCCATGATTTTTCATGCAAAACATGAAGAACCAATGGAGTTTTAACCATTTGACACTGATTTAACATAATTTCAACAAAAAAAAGGGGATCGAAAATTGAAAATGCTCACCGGATCGAATATGTGGGATATATCGGCACTACCTATGTGTTTCGTATCGCACATGTGGGATTCAAGATATATCGTGGGATATATCAGCCAATATCGTCGATATTTAAAACACTAATATTTTCTAAACCTTCCACGTATTTCCAATATCACGGCACACCTACTAAGTGGACCAAGTTTATCTTGGAGCAGCAACATCTACATGGTGAGGTCCGCATGATGGATGGCTTCGATATTTCACCTATGTGCCACGTTGGCATATCTTCTAATATATATACTATATATATATATATATATATATATATATATATATATATATATAGAGAGAGAGAGAGAGAGAGAGAGAGAGAGAAACACACACTAGTAAATGAACATATGTTGCAAGTGGGAAGCATTTAAATTATCTGAAGTCTTTCCTGTGAAATCAATTGAGAGTGTCCAATTTCTTTAATTTGATAGACATGTATACTAGTAAGTGAACATGTGTGCACATGGGAGGCATTTAAATATCTGAAGGCTTCTCTGTGAGATCAATTTAGTGTCCATTTTGTTTGCTGCTGATCGGATAGTTACAATCAGTAGATTGAAGTGATTTTTTAGAGTTATGATCAAAGTGATTAGGGAGGTTGATTGGTGGTGTTTATGCATGTATGTTAAATGTAGGCTGGGTTAACATATATTGAAGATCCCTTTTTATTCTATATTGAAGAGGTAGGTCCTTCCATGAATGAAGTTTGGTCTACCAGAAAAGAAGGTGACCATTTGATCAATGAGTATGACAAATAAATTTAAGAATGGCCAACAGTTTACATTCAAGCCTATTTTTCTCATTGTTGGGATCATCTCTATAGTAGAAGAGTATTGTTCCTGGCCTATCAACAGTGGGTCCTACTTTCTCAAGTCAGTCTTAGCCAACCCACATGGCCTAACCAACAGGTTATGATTCATTTTAGTACTCCAAGGACCAAGCACCAGCAGGCCCATGGATATCACTTGCATAATAACTATTCCCCGCAAGGTATGAAATACAAAATAAGTCCCCCTTTCTTATAGCTGATCAAAAAGTAGGACTGCTTTCCCATGACCATACACAAGGTCTAATTTTGCACAGATACCTACCGGCATTACTTTCTGAAACTAGGCAGAAACGACTTTTGCATGAAATCCACGCCATCCATCAGGTACACCACCCCTTATTTAGCCTTGATCTCAAAATTCAGGCTGATTCAACACTTAGGCAGGCCATCCCAATAAAAATTATACCTAAAACCTCTAAATTCATGTGGGTTTTTTTTAACATTGATGATCTTACTCACCAGCCGAAGCCGAAAATGTACAAAAGGGCCAAAAAAAAAAAAAGAACTTACAACTCCTGCCAACTAACCGGAAAATGAACAATAGTCTTCGAAGCTAATGCCCATTCCATTACAAGAGATTAAGCCCTACTGAAAAATTCCAAAACATGACCCTTACAATTTATGAAATGTCAATCGTTCCTTTCTAGCCATATTACCCAAATCCTCGCTAGCAAGCTTAATCGCCAAACTTTGTTCCCAATCTTCCCAATACCCCTGCTGTACCATTACAAAATGAAAGTATCAACAGATTTCAACCAGACCTACGAAATTCCAAACAGATTAAAGAAATTATCCCATACTCCTTTTACAAACAAACAATGAATGAAGAGGTGGTCCGCCGATTCCTCGTCATGGAGGCACAAAAGACATACATTCGGAAGAACAAAACCCTCTTCCGCAAAGGTTATCTACTGTTAGCACCCTCTTCCTTCCCAAGCCATGCTAGTGTCGCCACCTTTGAAGGAGCACCATGACACCAAACAAAGACTGTTGGGAAAATCCCGCCGATTGAGTCAACCTCACTAACACACGAATAGAAGGATTTGACTGAAAATTTGCTAGACTTATCTTTTAACCATATCATAGAGTCCGATTCAGAGATAACCAGAGTCACCTTTGATAGCAACTCAATCAAACTAATAAATTCTACAATTTCTTCATCCTCCAAATTCTGCAGTGACCTATACCCAGTGTTCGAAGTTTCGGTATCGCTACAAGTTTCGCTAGCCGGGGATACGGAAACAATATCGATATCGCCGATAATATCGCTGATAACCGGAAATGTGGGGAAAATGAGAAACACAGTGGAATTTTTCAGTGAAACCTCAGGAGTTGATAAAATGCACATAATTGCATATTTATGAATAAAAAAATTGCATAAAGAATGCACACATAATAGGTTTCTATTTAATGGGGGCCTAAAAGCATGTATTGCCGTAAGAAGTCAATCCAATCATCTCATCCATCCAAAATCTGAACTTCCATACGAACATCCATTGATATTTCAGAATATCGGCAACACATGAAATTTCCAAACAAATCGTCAACAACTAAAAAAGAAACTAAAGATTGTGGTCTCGTTATTGCCATGTTGCGATAATGATAATATCTTGATATTATTAATGTTATCGTCAACAAATTGAACGTTGCATACAACCACGCACCTATAAAAAATCTGAAATGGAAATTTTTTAAATATATAGATTTTTAGGCATATCAATACATTGGCGATATTATCAAAATATTGCAGATACATTGACGATACAAGTGACACTTGGAATTTACACAGTAAAAAATATTGGCAATACACCGACGGGATCAATGTATTGACAATACAAACAACGCTTGGAATTTACACAATTGAAAATATTGATGATATCGATACAGTGGCAATATTTAGTGATACATCACCAATATCAAGAATTTTTTATACTATCAGTGTTATCGGTATCGCTACCAGTGTTATCGGTGTCGCTGAACTAGAAATAGAGATAATATCGGGGATATTTCGATAATATCGGAGATAATGCAAACACTGCCTATACCACTTCCTCTCCAACTAGAGTTTTTTAATATCGTGATTTTTGGGTAATTCTTTCATCCTCACGAGGCACATTAGGTGAATGGATTGGATGGCATATAAACACCATGGTGATCCCTACGCAAAACTAATGGCAGGCATTCTATCCCAACTGTTTTCTATGGTATGGCCTTGAGTTTTGGATTATCATGACTTTGGGTTCATTAGTTAACACGAGGCAACATACCTAATGGACAAGGTGGATCTCATGAAAGTAGAGCCCATGATTCAATTATTCTTACCAATGATCTTACAGGCCAAATCATGAATGTAGAATGCCTAAAACATCTCCCAAATGCTGAAGTTCTGAAATATCGTAGTGCAATACATAAGATGTATTCAAGCAAACCTCACCAAAAAAAAAAAGCTCCTATCCTGTTACAGAGCAAGAATCCTGCATCTCCACCACTTTTAGGAGGGTGATGAGAAAACACCCAGGCTCTATGGACTCACCACTTTGTATGTAAGAAATTCGCTTCTTCCATCATGTGAAAACCCTTACGTTGACCATACATACAAAAGATCAGTCAGGTGAGTGACCTCTACAGCTTGCATGTGGCATCGATACTTAAAAACTACATATGTGGAGTACCCGTAATTTAAATCAAACCACTAAAATTATGTGTACCCATTTCGATGTATTATTAACCAAAATGTATCCTCCCGTGCCTTGTAGACGTGGAATCGGTTGATCACTTGCTTCTTCATTGCACTTTTTCATCTGCAGTGTGGCACAGTATCTTTCAGCAAGCAAAAGCCTCTTGGGTTGTGCCCTACTCTATTGATGGGCATCTCAGGTTGTGGGATGTTGGGAGTGGAGGAAAGCTGGGGAAGAAGAGATGGAGACTTGCTCTTCTTGCTGCCCTGTGGACTATCTGGTCTAAGAGAAACTTCAGTTGCTTTGAAGATAAGAATGGTTCAGTTAGTGGGGTTCTTTGTAGAGTGTTTCAGTTCATCAAGGAGCGGGCTCCTTAATCTCTGCGGGTTGGTTTTGGAGCCTTGCTGCTCTTGTTTTTTTTTCCGTTTGTTTGGTTGTCTGTTTTATGTCTTTTTTCTTTTGGCTGTTGCCCAATAATATTCTTCATCCTTTCAAAAGAAAAAAATTAACCAAAATTTATGCTTATTTCATTATTATCTGACTATGAGATGGTGGACACTCGTTGGACGAACAAAAATGAAATATCCAATTGTCTTATTTCAAGAAACAAATCTCAGCGAATCAGAGGTAGCAATTGTTTCCATAATTTAGTCAGTTTACTTAATATACACCATGAGTACCTGTTTCTTAGTGTCTATCCATCAATCATCATCAATAGCCGGAGTATCAAATATCTCCTATTTGCTAGAGTAGTTTCCAAACTCTTAGGAAAGGCTATGAAATTACTTAAGGATATTTTTGTCTTTTCACAGGAAAACATTTTTATATTTTTAAAAGGAGCATGAAAAATAGAAGCAATCAGTTTTAAGAGTGCTCTATGTGTGTTACGAGTGTGCGTGCGTGTGTGTACAGATAGATACGAAAGAAATGATCTAGCATGATAAGTGCATGGAACATTCTAATTGCACGTGAACACATTGGCATCCACATCACCTATTTAGACTGTCCGTTAGGTCCAGTCCACTCTTTTTTCACGATTGTGCAAAAATCACAACAATCTGATAGTCTTAAACATATGTGGGTGGACTTCAACTTCTACAAATGATCTTGTCCATCTATTTTTGCATCCCACTGATTAGACAGTTTTGATTACGACCAGTATGATTCTTTCAAGGCTGCCTACAAAGAGTGAATTTGACCTAACGGACAGTCCAAATAGGCTATATGGATGCTCACCGGTATACATGCAACTACATGCATGGGAAGCTTTCCATACATAGCAAACTATATCATTTCCCTACATCAATCATATTAGAAAAACACCCTTGATACCCTAAATGGGCGAGGTTGGGCTGGCTTTAATCCGCAGCCAGAGCCCTGCCCAATTAACAAACAGGATTGAGTTTTGGGTCCAGGCCCACTCTCAGGCCTGATATGCCAACTCAAGGCCGGCCCAAAGCACAACAAACCCAAGTAGACCAGCCCCAAAGCCCGACAGGCCAACCTGGCCCATTGACAGACCTAATCATGAGAGATAACCACATGAGAAACTTTAACCCATTCCAAATGGCCAGTTCCCCAGCTTATCACAATTGAATCACCAACTGTCCATGAATACCCTGGTTCTTATACTTGAGATAACTCCACCAAAACTTAACAGCTGAACTGAGCTCGATCCCATGAGGCACAGCCATAACAACTATCCCTCAGCCTCAAATACGTAAATATGTCCTGCATCAAGTCCTACGATGTGCACACTATGGAGAATACACTGAACCAAGACTTAAACAACTCAATAAGTTAGCCAATTACTTAGCCAAGAAGCATATATAGGAAAGTCAAACGTGACACCAAGCACAAAAATACTTTTTTTCCCAGAATGGCAAGCACAAAGACTCTTTTCAATTTACCATTTCAAGCAAATGAATACCTCCCCGATGTTCACCATAACTTTGTTTTGCCACATAAGCTCATTTGAATTGACAACGTCCAGTTTGCAAAATAGTACAATCCACTAGAGAAAGGTTCTGGATGTGTTACATACTTTGTCCATCTAAGAATGTTGCAAACAAAACAACCTAATTTGCTAGACTATGCCTAAACATGGAAGTCCAAGCTATGAACAATAACAATTTGAATGACATGCAACATCTGTCTTCACTCCCTCCTTAAGACGAAAATGCAACATTGCAGATTATATAATTGCCTGGGATCAGAAACGCAACAAATCACGATAGATGGCATTTTACCATTGTTTGTCCATCTAGTGCAGAGCAAGACCAGCAAGCAAAAAAGAAGCCAAACTGCAAAGCATTAGTTCTTTCTCATAGGTAAAGAATAATTTTTACTATATAGATCAAAAGATATAATAATATCTGTCAAGATGGTGATATGAAGAACCAATATAAAGCAAAAGGCTATAGAATCTTCAGGAAGGTAAACCGGAAGAATAAAACACGCACCAAAAAATCATAAGATGGTTACTCACTTTCTTGAAAGGGGTCAGTCCAATCAATTTGAACAAGGTTGGAAGTGGATGAACAACTGAATCCTCAGTGAAATGACGGGCTGACTTCAGAGAAATCTGGTGGCAGGTATGGAACATAGAACTATTGATGTATACACTGTAGGATACATAAAACAAGGAATCAAGATAAAATTACCCAGAAAACAAAAATATCAAGATGCTGTGACATTCAAGAAATTGATGACTTTATGTTCTAGAACAAAATGGCTTCTTTTCAAAATATTTACCTTAAGCATACCTGACAGACAAAAGAATTGTGTCCATGATACTGAGGACATCCGGGCAGTATTTACAGTATCCCTCAATTCGGACCTTCCTCGACTTTACTAGTGGCAAAAGGCAGCGGGCCCACTCATTTGGAATGCGGCCAATCTGTAAACAGTTTTTTTTTTTTTTTTGAAAGTTCACAAACAGATTAAAATTCAGACAAAGGGGCAATTGATCAAACGGAAACCTAACCTCAGTGTAGTGCATTAAATCATATGATCCAACGCACTCAAATTGGGCATGTGGCATGACAATTCATGGTGAGGACAGATCATCTGGTGGGTCCCACCATGGAGTCGTGGACAGACCATTGTCTGCAAATTGCACAAATTGGCAATCTTACCTGCCCAACCCATACAATTCGATCACTGCTTTAAATATGAGAAGCCCAAGTGAGCTAGCTTTATTCTAGCTTAGAGGTGTCATGTAGACTTAAAGAGTTGGAGACTCTTATGTCCATGATATGCAAATCAAATATGCCATGCATGATGTGGCAAGCAACTCCAAGGGGTGTATGATAAGCAACCTATGCATCCTTAAGATATGACACCATTGTTGCAAATCCAAGGGGTGTGTGATAACCAACTTAAGATATGACACCATTGTTAAACTGGAATAGCTTAGAAACAAGCTTGAATATTTTACGTGTGTGTGTGTGTGAGGTCTCAAGTACAACTGGTTGGACTGTAAGTTAAGATCCACCCAATGGATAACTTCCAACTGTTCGAGTGCGCACGGCATCGAACCAATCCACTAGGTTGGCCCCATAATAAGGACCACCCTGTGCAAAAAATTGTTGTATCAACTATATCTACTCATTGATTGGACTAGACTTGTATTTTGCTATTTATCAATGATTGCACATTGTTTTCTTGGTCTGGCTCACCAGATGTGTAGTGAGGCTGATTTTTGCACCAAGTGAACCTCATGGTGGAGCTTATCTCTCTCTCTGGGGGGGGGCACACATGCATGTGCAATGAAGCTCATGTACAAGCTAGACATGTGCCAACATAACACAAGTGCAAGATCGAATCCATCAATTAGGTTGATCCAACCTTGTACATGTTGGAAATCTGGTCCGCTCAGCATGTGAGCTCCAATATTGGAAACTTCAGCCAAGTTTCAGAGCCATACATTTGTTTTGCAAATTGTGTCTCGTCTACAGGTGGATCAACCTAATTCTTACACTAGGGCATCAATATAGTGGTGCCATTCTAATAAATGGATCAGATATATACATTGTTCGAAGTATCTCCGATACCTATCGAAATATCCTCGATATTATCTCTATCTCCAGCTCAGCGATAACGATAACACTGGTAGTGATACTGATAACACCAGGTAGTGTCATAAATCCTAGGTACCAGCGATGTTTCACTAATGTATTGATATCGCCAATGTATCACCAATATTTTCGAACGTGTAAATTCCAAGTGTCGTTTGTATTACCAATGTATCGCCAATATTTTCGATTGTGTAAATTCCAGATGTTGCTTGTATTCACTAGTGCATCAACGATATTTCAATAATATCCCCAATGTATCGATATCACAAAAAAAAATGTTTATTAAAAAAAATCCGTTTCAATTTTTTTATGGGTGCATGGTTGTATGCAATGATCAAATCTGTCTCATTTTCATTTGTTGATGATTTCTCGACAAAATATTGTGCGTTGTCGATATTCTGAAATACTAATGGATGTTTGGATGGAAGGTGGGATGGTTGGATGGATAGATGGCATCTCTTGAAGTTTCACTGAAAATCCGTTTTTCCCATGTTTCTCCAATGCTTCCCCCGCATTTTCCGGTTATCGGTGGTATTATCGGCAACATCGATATTGTTTCCGTATCCCCGGCTAGCCAAAATTGTGGCGATACCGATACTTCAAAAACTGGATACACACACACACACACACACACACACACACACACACACATATGCGTGTATATACATATATGTATATACACACGCAAAGAGATATAAAGTAATGGTCTCCTGTGAGCAATGCCTGCAAAAGACTTTGTGTGAACAAAGGGCATGGCCCACCATGATGCCCCACCAAGAGATGCATGGCCCACCATGACAAATAAGTGTGTCACCCACATAAGGCTCAGGGCCTAATAACCAAGCTGAATTGTGATTCAAGTAGCCACACTAAGGGAAAAAGATGGGAGGTGAATGCTCACTCTTGAACTTTTAAGGGGCCCACCGTAAGGTGTATGGAGCATCCACTCCAACCATTAGATGCATCGTCGAACGTTAGGGCCCAAAATCCATGTTGATCCACGATTCAGGTGGCCACACCAAGGGAAAAAATTGGGAGGGGAACGCCCACCCTTGATTTTTTAGTGCCCCACAGTGATGTGTATGTGAAATCCACTCAAGAACGTCACCCCCAGTTTTAGGCCCAGGGCTTAAAAATCAGGCCCATCCAAGGTTTAGGTCAGCCATACCAAGGGAAACAATTTGGATAGAGGAAATTCCTCTCTTCAATGTTCCCAATCATGTGGTCCACCTAAATCACGGATAGGCCTGATTTTTAGGCCGTGGGCCTAACATGGGGTGACGCACAAGATGGTCAAAGTGAATTTCACATACACATCACAGTATGCCCACAAGAAGCAAGACTTCCTGATGAGGACATCAGGCCCTTCAAGGTGTATCAGCGAAGGAAGCGAGCGACTCATGCGACTTTGTGGCTAGATGATAGTATGTGAGATGGTGAAGAGCATTGAAGGCCTACACATGTGGTTTGACACGTAGAAGACCCCACAATGGGAAGACACGTGTGTAGGAATAACCTAGTAAGAGCATAGAGCATGAGTAGAAGAGGAGCAAAAAGAAGACCCAACTGGTCGTCGTCGAGCACCCAACCGATGGTCACCAGGTGCCCAAAATTCGCCCGATTAGAAGATTTACTCTCTGGACAATTTTCACTGTCATCGAGCCCCCGACTGTTGGTCATCGAGCGCCCAAAATTCATAGCTTTTCCAAGTTTCTTGTTGGCTGGACTTTTTAGACTGTCATCGGGCGCCCAACTGATAGTCACCGGGCGCCCGACGACCCGCGCAACTTGTTTTTTTTTTTTAAGTGCGTTTTCTTAATTTTTAAGGGTAGTTTGGTCTTTTTCCTTTTTAGTAAGTATTATATAAGGGGTTAAGCCCTAAAACGAATTAGTTGATTGATTAATGAAAGAGAAAAAAAAAAAAAAAAAAACCTTTTGGTGGCTTCAGTCTCCTCTCTTGATGAATTTCTCTCTTCTTCTCTAATTCTCTCCTTCCATCATCTTTCTTCTAACTTCCTTCTTCTAAGGTAATTCATCTTTCTTTCTTCTTTCTTTTAAGCCTATTTTCTCACACTCTCCACAACCCCAAAATCTAAGACTTGATACCAAAACCCAGTTTTCTCAAATTTTAATTCCTTAATCCGAGAAATCTTTCAATCTCCCGGACTAGTGAATCCCATTGCACGATTGGATCATAACCATGCAAAATCAGGACGCTTCATCCCTCGTCGGATCCAATCCACGCGATATTTGAGATCCATACTACATGGTTGTGATGATGGCCCATATCATTGCATGTGTCCCTTTTGATTTTCTTAACTATGATGATAAGTGATGAATGTTTCCCTGTTATTACTTATATTATTCCGCTAGATTATTTATGATCACATGCAAGCATAGTAGTTAGTCCGTCTTGCGTCAAATTTTGGTATCAGAGCTTAGAGTTTTGCATGGTTATGTTAGATCGACTTATCAAACTAGAGTTTCATGTTAGGTCAGTTTTAGGGATTTCCCAGATTTAGAAATGTTTCCAAATTTGGAAGATTTTCAAATTTGGTTCGTATCGTCTAGAGTTAGTAGGTGTCAATCCATTATAGGTATAGATTCATCGCATTCATTCTGTGAGTTGTCCAACTCGTAGGGGCAAGTTGGGTAGAACTTTGTTCAAGTCTTTATTTGCATGCCCACGAGAGCGGAAAAGGTTTTGGACTTCAACCTATCATGAACAACGAACAGTTATGAGAGCAACTTGCTCAATTGATGCAAAAGATAACTAGTTTGGAAGCGGCAAACAAAAATTCGTTGGCTCAGTTAGGCAATCAAGTCACCACTACCATAAATAGATTAGAGCAATTAGAGGCATCCTAGAGGGAGAACCCCACTTTAGGGGAAGATGCGCAATCTCAAGTGGGAGGAGCCAATGAAGAATGTGTTCCCACACGTGGAGGTAGAGGTCGTGGTGTTGTGCGGGATGCGCAAGCCACATATGATTATCAGGACCACTACGATCCTGACGAGCGTGCGATGAAAAGCATGAAGGTAGAAGCCCCGAGTTTTTATGGGCGCCTGGATCCAAAGGCATTCCTTGACTGGTTGGCCGACATGGATCACTACTTTGAGTGGTATGACATGTTCGAGAACTTGTTAAGTGTGGATTACACAGATGAAACTTGTGGGTCAGGCCAAATTGTTTTGGGTTAATACAGAGTGAAAGATTGATAGAGCTGGAAGACCCCCCATCGCCCATTGGGATGAGATAAAGGAGTTGTTGAAGGAGAAGTACCTCCTTCTCTCCTACCGACAAAAGCTCCTTGACCAGTGGCAGTCCTTACGTTAAGGGTCAATGTCTATCGCTGACTACATCACTAAGTTCGAGGAATTTATGATGCAATGTGATATCCAGGAGGACTAAGGTATCCCAAAACGGTTACGTATTGGCCGAAAACGGTTACGTATCGGCCAATACGTAAAGGAAACGGTGGTGGCCGTTACGCATTACGGCCGTTACAGAAAAAACAAGCCGTAACGACCCCGTAACGGTCCCATAACAAACCGTTACGGCCCCGTAATGGTCCTGTAACGATCCCGTAATGATCATGTAACTGTTTTTTTTTTTTCAGAAAATAAAAAAGGGCCGTATCGACCAATACGGGGTCCATAACGGCCGTTACGGCCCGTATCGTAACGATAACGGTGGTGACCATTACGGCCACCGTTGCCGTTATGGAACACCTTGAGGAGGACCCTTTGGTGATGCTTTCGCGTTTCAAGACGGGTCTTCGATTGGAGCTTCAGCGCGAGCTTTTGACTCGACACATAACAAACTTGGATCAAGCATACCAAGTCGTACAGGAATTAGAGCAATATTTGAAGTTTCCTGTGATGCGACACTTTGAGTCCCGAGACTCTAATGTTAGAACTAGCTTCCAAGGAGCCAAATCTAACGTTAGCAGTCAACCCAGGGTGCAGGCGAATGTTCCACCTAAGCCTAGAGATGATAAGGGTAAAAGTGCCCTTGGTGTTGGTCCTAGTGAGGGAAGCCAAGTGCGATGTTATGAATGTGGAAATATCAGTCATATTTCAAATCAATGTCCCACGAAGAACTGTGGAAAAGCCTTAGTTATAAGCGAGTCCCACGAGAGTGCAGATGACCAGGGTAATTGTAAAGTGGAAAGAATATCACCCTGAAAGAGGAGTGAGTGATGAGGAAGAGGCGACCAATGAAGCAACGCTTGTAAGTCATCAGGCATGTCCTAGCTCAGTCTAGGAGTAGTGTTGATTAGCGTCGAAACACTATTTTCTATACTTACGCCAAGTGTGGAGACAAAAACTGCAAAGTGATAGTGGATAGTAGAAGCTATTAGAAAATCATTTCCACTGACACGTTGGATCACCTGAAGTTGAAGGCCACCCCTCATCCTGACCCGTACAAAGTTTCTTGGGTCGATAAGACTTCTCTCCCTGTCACCCATCAGTGTTTATTTCCCATCGAGTTCGGGTCATACAAAGAATCTCTGTGGTGTGACGTTTTGCCTATGGATGTAGGTCACATTATCCTAGGTAGGCCGTGGTTTTTTTATAAAGGTGTCACGATCTTTGGTCGCTCTAATGCGTGTACTTTCATGCACAATGGAAAAAAGATCAAAATTAATCCACTGCCACCTAAGAGCACTTCAAAGAAAAAGAAGGATGAGCAGGAGCAGGAGCCTAAGGAATTGAGGAAATCCAAACCTAAGTCTCTTCATATGATCAATGCTAGAGAGTTTGAAAAAGAGACCGAGGAGGATTCGACGGTGTATGCCCTTGTGGCAAGAGAAGTTACACCTGAGGTTCCATTAGAGTTACCTCATGAGGTAACATCGGTTTTAAAGGAGTACAGAGATGTATTCCCTGATGATTTACCAAATGAGTTGCCACCTATGCGGGACATTCAGCATGCCATTGATCCCATCCCATGGTCAACTTTACCGAACCTCCGTCACTACAGGATGAACCCTGCAGAGCATGCAGAGTTGAAAAGGCAGGTTGATGAGCTCCTGTAAAAAGGTTTCATCCAGGAGAGCATGAGCCCATGTGTCGTACCCGCATTATTGACGCCAAAGAAAGACGGCACGTGGCGCATGTGCGTGGACAGCCGTGCCATAAACAAGATTACAGTCAAATATAGGTTCCCGATACCTAGGCTTGACGACATGCTTAACATGATGGCCAGATCCACCATTTTCTCCAAAATTGATCTCAAAAGTGGATATCATCAAATCTGCATACGCCCAGGGGATGAATGGAAGACAGCCTTCAAGACGAAGGATGGGTTGTACGAGTGGTTGGTCGTGCCTTTTGGGTTGACTAACGCGCCCAATACTTTTATGTGGGTGATGACACGGGTCTTGAGACCGTTCATGAGTAAATTCCTAGTGGTTTATTTTGATGATATTCTTATTTATAGTACCATTAAGAAATCACACCTTGAACATTTAAACCAGGTCTGTAGCGTCCTTAGGGCTGAAGAGTTGTATGCTAATCTTAAGAAGTGTGCTTTCATGTCTAGTCAAGTTGTATTCTTAGGATTTATTGTGTCATCTGAAGGTATGCGTGCAGAACCTAAAAAGGTCAAAACGATAGTTGAGTGGCCGGAACCAAAGAACATTCATTATGTGCGAAGCTTTCATGGCTCAGCAACTTTCAACCATCGATTCATTAGAGGATTTAGCACGATTATGGCTCCCATCACTAAATGCATGAAAAAGGGAAGAGTTTGTGTGGACAAAAGCTGTAGCCAATACTTTTAGGAAAATTAAGGGCAAAATGGTAGAAACTCCCATCATGCGTTTGCCTGATCTTTCTAAAGTCTTTGAGGTGGCGTATGATGCGTCAAGTGTTGGTATAGGTAGAGTGTTGAGCCAAGGAGAGCCACCCAGTAGCTTATTTCTGTGAGAAACTGAATGAGGCTAAGCAAAAGTACTCCACTTATGACAAGAAGTTCTATGCGGTAGTGCAGTCTCTTAGACACTGGCGTCACTATCTCCTACCGCAGGAATTCATCTTGTTTTCAGACCATGAGGCCTTAAGATACTTACATTCCCAAAACAAACTTAATCCAAGGCATGCGAAATGGGTTGCAGTTTCTTCAGGAATACTCGTTTGCTCTGAAACATAAGGCCGGGGTCGAAAACAAACCATCAGATGCCCTTAGTAGAAGAGTGGCGTTGCTCAATTCTTTGAGTGTAAGATATCGTCAGTTTTGAGCAACTGAGAAATGAGTACCCCATGTGTCTTGATTTTGGGAGTACCTATTCATCACTCTCTAGTGATCAGCTCAGTACGATTGAATTTGTTCTGAAAGATGGTTTCCTTTTTAAAGGAGATCGCCTTTGTGTTCCTCGTATGTCCCTTCGTGATTTTCTCGCTTGGAAGCTTCATTCAGGAGGGATAGCTCGGACACTTTGGTCGAGACAAGACCATTGCCCTCGTGGAGGATCATTTTTATTAGCCAAGTCTCAAGCGAGACGTAGCCAAAATTTTATGGCAGTATCGTACATGTCAACTGGCAAAGCAGCGAAAGCAAAACACTAGGCTATATACGCCATTGTCATTGCCACCTGCACCATGGCAAGACATTAGTATGGATTTCGTGCTTGGGCTTCCCAAGACGATAAAAAAGCATGATTCCACTTTTGTCGTGATGGATCGTTTTTCCAAGATGGCGCATTTTCTTCCATATTCCAAAACGTCAAATGCGTCTCATATTGCTCAAGTTTTTTTCGATGGTGTGGTGTATCTCCATGGTTTGCCTAAGACCATAGTGTCTAACCGTAATGTTAGATTTACCAGTTATTTTGGAAAGACACTATGACACATGATGGGTACACATTTACAATTTTCTACCGCATATCATCCTCAAACAGATGGCCAAGTTGAGGTAGTGAATAGAAGTCTTGGTAACCTATTACGATGTCTGGTGAGTGAGCATGTTGGGACTTGGGACTTGGTACTACCTATAGTCGAGTTTGCTTATAATGGTTATGTCAATAGGTCGACAAGTATAAGTCCATTTGAAATTGTTAGTGGCTACAAGCCAAGAATGCCTATAGATCTATTACTCATGTTTGTCACCCAAAGGTCTTCGGAGTCAGCCTACATATATTAGACAACGGATTAATAGGAGCAATGATAGTTATAAACGTTTAGCTGACTCGCATCATAAGTTATAAGAATTTCAGGAAGGAGATTATGTAATGATGAGGATAAGGCCAAAGCGATTTCCTCAGGGAACTGCCAAGAAATTACAAGCTCGCAATGCTGGACCATTCAAAGTATCGCAAAGAATTGGGTCCAATGCGTATAAGATAGACCTTCCACCTGAAATGGGCATTAATCCAACATTTAATGTGGAAGATCTAGTCCTTTCTCCTAATCATGCCATTGACACTTCTTCTCTTTTATGACCATATTTTGAGTTTGCTTCACAACCCATTCCACCCGTTCCCCCACCGATTAATCGTAAGGAAGAGATTGAAGGGATTGTTGATGAAGAGATAGTATTCACGAGAGATAAAGGCTTCCAAAGATACCTTGTAAAATGGAAGAACAAGCCACCGTCCGATTCTACATGGTTGACAGAAGCAGGAATTGCAAAGAATTGATCCAAACTTACTAGAGAGCCATAAGAGCTTTATCTCGCCGAAGTCGAGTTTTCTCACCTGAGGGGAGTTGATGAGGACATCAGGCTCTTCAAGGTGTATCAGCAAAGGAAGCGAGCGTCTCATGCGTCTTTGTGGCTAGATAATGGTACGTGAGATGGTGAAGAGCATTGAAGGCCTACACATGTGGTTTGACATGTAGAAGACCCCACAATGGGAAGACACGTGTGTAGGAAGAACCTAGGAAGAGCATGGAGCATGAGTAGAAGAGGAGCAAAAAGAAGACCCGACTGGTTGTCGTCGAGCGCCCGACCGGCGGTCACCGGGCTCCCGAAATTCACCCAATTGGAAGATATACTCTCTGGACAGTTTTCACTGTCATCCAGCGCCCGACCGATGATCATCGGGCACCCGAAATTCATAGTTTTTTCAAGTTTCTTGCTAGACTATTTCTGGACTTTTTAGACTATCATCGAGTGCCCGACTGATAGTAACCGGGCGCCCTACGACCCGCGCAACTTGGTTTTTTTTAAGTGTGTTTCCTTAATTTTTAGGGGTAGTTTGGTCTTTTTCCTTTTTAGTTTAGTGTTATATTTGGGGTTAAGCCCTAGAACGAATTAGTTGATTGATTATTGAAAGGAAAAAAAAAAAACCCTTTTATGGCTCCTTCTCCTCTCTTGATGGATTTCTCTCTTCTTCTCTAATTCTCTCATTCCTTCCTCTTTCTTCCAACTTTCTTCTTATAAGGTAATTCCTCTTTCTTCCCTCTTTCTTCTAAGCCTATTTTCTCACTCTCCACAACCCCAAAATCTTATATTTTAACCCAAAACCCGTTTTCTCAGATTTTAATTCCCTAATCCGAGAAATCCTTCGATCTCCCAGACTAGTGAATCCCATTGCATGATTGGATCATAACCATGCAAGATCGGGAGGTTTCATCCCTTGCCGGATCCGATCCACGCGATATTTGAGATCCATATTACGTGGTTGTGATGATGGCCCATACCATTGCATGTGTCCCTTTTGATTTTCTTAACTATGATGATTAATGATGAATGTTTCCCTGTTATTACTTATATTATTCCACTGGATTATTTATGATCACATGCATGCATAGTAGTTAGGCCGTCTAGCGCCAATTCCTATAGTCCTAAGATGATGAGAGTAAACCAGAGTGATATTATGAGAACCATATAAAAAATGACGAAACAATTTAGACAATTTGGTAGGTAGATGAGTGAGATGAATAGCAGGTTATCTACCATAACAGAATTTGATGGGGTTTGAGGAATAATTCTGATCCTCAGGTAACCAGGCCCTAGGGAAAATATTGTTGAATATGTGGAGTCAGGGAATGATTCAAAAGTCAAGAAGAGATCATGCTAATTGTAGATACGAGTATGAGAGATACCAAGGGTACCAATAGCCTCGATACCCTCGACAAATACCACAACAACACAAGGACCCTCACCATGATTATCCTGATTATGCTCAATTTCCTTGCACAGAAGACCCAACAAATCACATTAAGGTTGTAGTCGAAGATTATGCTAGTGACATCAATCCACATGCTGTCATTGATTGCTACAATCATCAGGAATTTATTTCCAGTGCCAGATGACTGACAACGTCAAGCTTCAATCTGTAAATATGAAGCTTAAAGGGTTCGCATTGAATTGGACTTCTGTCGAAGCTACATTGAGACATAGTGGACTTCCTCCCATTTCGACTTGGAAGGAAATGAGGGCCAGGCTGAAAAGACAATTCCTACCCTCAAATTAAGAGAAGGTCATGTTACGAGGTTTTCTTTCATTGCGACAGAGAATTGACCTTTAAGAAGATACACAGAAATAATATAATCTGACAGTTTGATGCAAATTATTCGAGACAACATTACAACGAGTTGTGTGATGCTGCAATCGATTAAAACTAAAGATCCAGTGGAAGATAATAGCCATAAAGCCGAACAGCATGGACGAGGCTTATCAGATTGCTCGTCAAGCTCAGGAATCCCATAGGGAGGAGGCCATCAAACACAAAACTAAGGGATATCAGACTATCAGCCATCTCATACTACTTTCAGTAGCATACCACCTTTAGTGACAGTACCACATTTGAAGATAGAGTGTATACCACCATGTTCAATCCAAGTCTTAAGGCAGCACGAGAAATAGGTGAGATATCGAAAAGAGAGTACAGCACTATTGCATGTTTAAGTGCAGACTGCAGACATAAAGGACATGTCTCAGCTTTATGTCTATCTAACAACATTAGCTATTATAATGAGCCCATTGAGGAAGAAAATCTAGGGGAAGAGGACGTAACCTTACTGATGGTGACAAGATCATATTGGAGGGACTGAATGAAGAACCTATGCATTTGTGGTTCATTGAGTTGAGACAGATCCTGAGGAATAGAAGAAATTTGGTTGTGCACCAGTTTTTTCCATATACAAGTGTTTGTGAAGGAAAGAATATCAAGACTATCATCGATAATGGCAGTAAAATAAATATAATGTCATAGAGAATGGCTGCTCAATCTGAACAGGAAAGTACCCTCAGCATTTACAGGTTGCTTGGTTGAGTGATCAACCATAATGTTTGGTAAGTTATTCATGGGGCCGCACTATACAAAATCCGTTTGGTGTGAAGTTCCTCCAATGCAGGTTTGTCATGTGTTGTTGGTATATCCATGGTTGTACGATCGCCATGTGCAATATGGTGGATTCACCAACACTTCCATGTCTATGCCTGAGAGGAAGAGATCATCTTCAAGCCAACGAGAGAGAATATTCCATGGGAAACTGAAGGACGTCGGAGAGTAAACAAAAAATGTAAGGACCATCAAGGAACAGAAGAAAGTGAATAAAAGGAAAGTGCCCCTGGATGTTATACATACCCAAGCACACAAGAGGAAGGAATGCTTGATTCAGTCAAAGGAACACATGGGTAACTTGGGGTGTCTACATCAGCAAAGTCCCTCAACACAACTAAGGGCAGGCTATGGTGATGCTCCAAATTCGGAGACCAACGCCAACTTCAAACACGTGGACGAGTTTCTCAAAGCCAGACTGAAGTGATGCAATCAAAGTCTAGCCATGATCATCATCATAATCATCTAAGCCTTATCGAAGTCTATGTGAATTGTCTCCAGGGTGGGCCCATCTGTCCGCGCTTGTGACCAATCTCTTTAAGATTAGTTTTCATGCCTATGTGTAAGATATTTTATGCATAGTAGGGTTATGTCCTATTGTATGGATTATGTTCTTGCATTTTAGGAAGTCCCAACTCGTGGACAATTTGAGGAAAGTGGAGTTTGAGTCCAAAAGGGAATCTTGGGATCTTTATGCATGTAGGCTTTAAATTTGGGCATAACCCATTCACATGTTTATGGTTTTGATGATATGAACTTTTCAAAAAAACAGTGGTGGTAGACATTATTAACTTCATGGTGGCAGATTGAGAGGGTTATTGTTTGGTAGCAGTAAAGGGGAGGAAGAAAAATGATATTGTTCTGAATCCTGTGTATGAATCTAGTTTAATTTCTGGGTGTTCTTTGCTGAAGTTTTTGGTACATATTGATTTCTTTCAATCTAGTTGCATTATTGGCACACTGACGCAGGAGAACATGTAGTCACCTGTATGAAGAATATTTGCAATGAAATAAAGACTATGGATGCTGAGTTGAAGATTAGCGAATCCTAGATTCATAGAATCATCATTCATGCATTGAGGCTAGTATTCAACGGTTTCATTGAAGTAGTTCGTGAGTGACTGACATTGTTGGAGTTGGAAAATCTTCTAATAATTCAAGACCCATTAGCACATTTGTAATTCAGATCTAATCAGACAACATATTTGCTTCCAACATGGTGATTGCTAAAAGCAAATTTGAGAAAGATAACCAGTTGTATGGAAAAACTTCAAGAAGTCATGCAGAGGCATCCAGTATTGCTGCATATAACAAGCAAAAGGAAAGACTCACAATGAAGACTAAGAGGCTCTTTTTTCTGAAAAGGGAAGAAGGCTGACTTTGTGTTTCTAAAGGTATTCCTAGTTTCCTACCTCAAAATGCAAGCTTCATCACGAACTCGGAGTATATAATATTTTGTCGAAATTGGTGCTTAAAATGCAATACCAAATGAGCTGGTAGAGGTACCTTTTAGGTTGAATGAGCTGGCAACATAGGTATCATTGCTATGCCGGTTAAACATGCCAAGCATGATATGGCAATGCGAATGCATGAGGTGCTTCAATTAATGACCTTTCTCTTTTAGATATGAAACCTTTATTTAATATATGCAGTTTACAAATGAGCTTTAGCATCCTATAGATACCGATGGTCATTAATAGATTTAGATGAATGACTGAGAGAAACTTTGGTTAAGGAATTGAGAGAGAGAGAGAGAGAGAGAGAGAGAGAGGCGGGAGCATCTCCAGCCTACACTTCTTTGATTGCAATTGCTATCCAACAAGAGAATTTCCGCATTCTCTTATGCTCTAGAGAGAGCATGTTTAGACGTTCTCTCTTTGTACAAAAGAATAGAAGTCTCTAAAGATGATAGTTAATTGCATACACATCGTTGACACTCTTTTCAACCATCCATTTCGGAGGCCACCAATCAGACGGTTAAGATCATCCAGTTAGTGATATTTTTCTAAATTAGACAATCCACAGTGAAAGCTGCCCAATAGAAGGTCCAGATCATGGACCATTGTCCCAAGTGTCCAATTTGAGTGCAGTGCATGACTAAATAGGTGAGATAAATTAAATCAAACAGATAAACAGTAATGTTAGAAACTCCAACCTCTCCCGACTCCTTCGTTGAGAACCGCACAATTTCTGAGGAAGCAGACACAGAGCGCCCTCGGCCTGGAAATTTAGGCGAATTCAATCGGTTTTCAGAAGGGAACGAAAAGATCACTCCTTCACCAGCCTTGAGTCTCCTCCCCTTGCAAGTAGACAGTCCAGCGAGTTCAGAGCTGCCGACAAACCACCAATCACTGTTGATCGAACTCAAAGGCTTGCTCTCAGGTTCAAGAATTACGACTTCACCATTGCCGGGATTTTTTAAATCTAACGACTGGCTCCGGTTCCCGTATTCAGCAGTTCTCACAGGCGAATTTGAATTCGAACTCGGAATGGGAATGAGGGAGGATCCAGATGAGATTTCACTGAAGGGATTCTTCTGAGGAGTGGCACTTTCTCGTGTGGACGCACGAGGAGTGTCGAAGATGATGTTGATTGCAGCGGTGACATCGTTTTTCGCCAGGTGGAGGGCCCGGATTATGTCCATGTCGGAGAATTCTTGGCCGAGGATGGATCGGACGGACGAGATCAATTCATCTCTGACATTGTTCCCCATCTGAGAACAAACCCTAACCCTGGAATTAATTCCAATGAGGGAAAGCAAGGGGATCGTCAGGACATCCGGATGGGGCCGGGAGATCGAATACGCCGCGGCGCAGGTTAAGGAATGTCGAGAGGGGAAGGGGCGCCTACGTTGAATGTTCGAAGCAGTACGCGAGTGTAAATTGAAATGGGAAAGTAAAAAGGGCCTTCAGAGCTTGAGTTTGATGCGCCGGGGTGCGTTGGAATGACAGTGGTGCTAGAATGCGCAGGGGTGCGTGCGGGTGCGGATTTAGGGAAAGGAAGGAGAGCGGAGCGGAGAAGTAGAAACCTTGAAGCTGAGGGTTTGAGATAGAGAGGGGACGATTGTCGCGCGTCTGTACGGAGAGAAAAAGGCGCGAATGCCTTCTGATATCCGCCGCGCAACATTTCCCGCTCTCAATCTTTCCGCAGAAAGACATGCATTATTTCATCAGTAAACGTGCTTTCTCTTTTCGATCATAATGCTGACAGGTGGGCCCATGATTCGGTAATCTAGACCGTTAGCCTGTTGTTTTTAACCGTAGATGCACATTCCCAGAAAATGATCAGCAATGTGTTGACTTTAGCTGTTTTATTTCTTGCCTGCAATCAGACGGTTAAGAAGAGAAATGTAAAACGGTACACATTCAACTGGTGAAAGACTCATCAACACTTCCGAGATTTCCGAGGCTCACTTGAGAATGGGAATATTCAAAACTCATGTGGGCCACACCACACGAAAAAGTGAGAACGTAAATGTGAACTGTTGAAATCTTCCTGGAGCCCACCATGATGAATGTATGGAATTTGTTACGGGGCAATACAGTCAAACATGAGCCCACTTGTGTGTGATTATGATGTGCAGTTGTGCTAGTACGGGTGTCAATGGGCCGGGCTCAACCTAAAAATTAAAATTTACATGGGCCGGCCCAGCAGTAAACAGTTCAAAATCCAGGCTTTGACCTACCCCAGGCTCATCCCATTGACAGCCCTATGTGCTTACATGTTGAACTCTATGCAGGATGCCCCTGCATTGAGTTAGATGCGGTTGGCAGGGGTTAGCACTTTCAAATAGAATGAAAATAAATAAATAAATAATGATTGAACAATGCCAATTTCATTAACTGAATATGTGGCTCATTATAATCGATAAAGTATTGAAATGACCTAGAAAGATAAATATCTTACTCAATCCATTGAAACAAACGATTGAGACGAATGGTCAGCAAGACGTGCTTGGATATGTGTGATTGTCAAAGTAATGACTCAGTTGATCGAGTTAAAACAATTTAAGGTTGCGGATATTTACTCTATTCCTAAAGTACTTTAGCGATGGACGCTGGACAGTAGTGATCTATGCAAAAGTCAGGCTAGGCTATGCTAAAATAAATGAAAAGGTAAATTTAAAAAAAAAAAATAGATATCTTTTACATAGGGCTTTGAACTCTTCTTCACATGCTCCTTTTATAACTAGTTGAGGCGGCAAAACCTTCCTTGGGTTTCCTTCTGATAATGGATCCTCCATGTTTACGATATGCATTCTGAATAGGAAGGAATCCAAATAAATTCAGGACTGCTTGCTTCTCATATCTTCTTCTTGTTGTTGGTTCTGCAATGGGAGATCTTTATGGCCCACTAATCAGATTTGAGATCAACTTGGGGAACCTTAAGGGCTTATCTCGAACCTCAAATCGATCATGGCCATATATTTGAATGGCCTGATCAAACCACCTCCTGTATTTAACCTTGGGTCTCGTTCCTTAATGGTTTGGAGTGTTGAAAGGGATAAATAGACAGCATTCACCAAATCCTGATTTCCCGAAATCCTTATCCCAATCAAAGCATGACCACCAGATGGGATCTCTTGATGGTCTCCTTGTCTCTTCCGATCGAGGTGTTGGACGATCCGATCGTGTTGTTGGATGATCCAGGTCTACTTGATACCAATATGTTATCGGATAGGTTGGATCTTTCATCAGGCTCTCCCATCCTCCTAATTCTGATTACTGTATAGTGTGGGACCTAATTTGGCTGATGTTCATTCGTTCCTAATTCAGGTTTGTGGACCCTCGCCGTTTCCGCGCTCCCACATGACGTCGTTCTCCCTTCCCCTTTCCTTTCGGAAAAGAAGGAGATGAGGATGCGTGAGTGCGAAATCGCCGTTAGTGCCACTGGCTTGCCTCGTTCTCGAGGGCTTCGTTTAGTTGTCGTGTTAAGCTGGACGTGTTTAAATGAGTTTATATAAGACCAGAGTCGCCACTAGCCAGTTACTTCGAATCTACAGTCGGCTAGACCCCGTAGAAACGTTAGAGAAGGGAATCCGAAGATTCCTTCCTCTAAAATGACTCCTATTGATCTACGGCCAGAGATTCAAGGTAAGGGATCACGGTTACAGGGTGGGAAGAGGTTAAGCACCCCACACACTGCCCGTACCGAAGTACAGTCTCTACTTCACAGAATCGATCGGATACTTGAAAGTCTAGTTTAATCCTCGTATATTCTTATGGATGACATGATGCATGAATGCGGGTCTGAACGGTAAGAGTTTCTGATGGGCAGGTTCCAACAACGGGCAAGCCCAGAGCATACGCTCGAATTGACAGGTGCTTAATTTAAGACATATGCAAGTGTGCTTGAATAATCAAAGTGCTTGCAGTGAAGCAGGGGGGTTGGAAGAAAAGTAAATGTTGCACTTATGCTAGATGCAAATGAGATGATGCTGGAAAAGAGTAGCTGAGTGGACGGAGGTGTCACAAGGGTTGGCTTCGAGTGGCTGGATCAAGACTTGGATGGCTTGGGAGGCTTGGACCAGTGGTCAGGCTGGGCTGGACCAGGGTTGGGCTCTCCTCACTCGGGCTCTCCTTGGTGGAGGAATGGGCTAAGGGGTGAAAGAGGGTGACTCAGATGGATGGGCTCTCTCTGGCTGAGTGGTGTGTTGAAATGAGAAGGGGAGGGGGGTATTTATAGCAGCGAGCAGTGGCAGAGCTCGTAATTTTTTCCGGGCGGCCTGCTATGGGCCGCCCGTACGGCCGTTTCTTGGGATTCAGCGGCAGTTTGGGCGGCCTGCTGTGGGCCGCCCGTACGGCCGTTCCTCGATTTCCAACGAGGTACGGTCGCTCCCTCGGGGCTGCTGTTTGACTCGCTGGGTCGACTCAGTGAGTTGACTCAGCGGGTCGACTCGGTGATTTGACTCGACGGGTTGACTCGACGGGTTGACTCGGTGTTTTGACTCGACGGGTTAACTCAGCGGGTTAACTCAGCGGGTTGACTCAGTGGGTTGACTCAGTGAGTTTGACTTCTTTTTTTTGGGATTTTTTGACTGGCTTTTCTTATTGGGGTTTTTTTAGGCTGATATTTAGGACTGAGTTGACTGGGTTCAGGCTTGAACTGGGCTATGGAATGGGGCTTACAAGGGTGAGTTTGGCTGAGTTTGGACTTGGGATTTGGGGGTATGGTCCTCCATTCATCCAGCTATCTCTACCAACATTGTAGCCGAATGTGGGGTGTCTACAAGGTTCGAACCATAACTAGATTTATTCAGATAAGGGTCTGATCTTCGGATATTTGATACTCTCTCAAACGTCACAGACCCTCCGAACTTTTCTGAGAAGATCTCCCATTTCAAAAGGACTGTGAGAGATGGCTTCACCAAGTGTATCATATCTAAATTTATAATAAGATATATTCTCTCGGTGGGTCTCTTTATAAACATGTCAAGCACACTACCTTATTAATTGGCTTGGTTAATCGTGGCCACGTGGCATGCGACGGTTTGCTCACCTAAAGGCATGTGTAAGGGTCCGTACCTTCACATTAATAACAAAGTGCATAACGCTAAAGGAAGATCCACTGAAGATACTCCTGGATGTGAGTATGATTTTCACCCCGGCCCGTAGTGTCAACATGTGACGTCGTCCTATTGGTCCACATTAGGGCACCAAAAATGGGTGTAAACAATACCCCTAACGTCCCTTTGTATCGAGAGGTGATGGGATGTTTAACATTTGATATTTTTGCAGCCATTATGACTTTTGACACGTGGCAGCGTGGGATTCACGCTCAGCCATTGTGCGAGTTCATGCAAGCGTCGGATTTCTCTTAGCATGATTGATATCCTTTATTGCGGATACGAACCCAAGGTTTCATTTCACTTTTACACAGCTACGTTTCCACAACAATCATTCTTCCACTGTTCTTCAAACAATTTCATTCTTTTTTTCGATCATCTCGCCCAACCACTATTGCAATGGCTTCTTTCAAAGATATTAAATCTATACATTGGTTGGTTGTTATGGAAATCCCAGCTCCCAATATGCTTGAGCTCGTTCTTGCTCGCCTTAGAGATTTTATTCATCCAGATCCGTTAACTCATTATACTTGTCTATTAAAAGTCTCATGCTCGGCCTCTGCTTTGTTTCCACTATTAACCTTGGGCCTCTCTCCCCTCTATTTCCTCTATTCCTTGAGGAACAACTCTTACTTCGAAGCCATTCATTGTCATGGAGTCGATGGAAATCTAAGCTCTGGCCTAACCCATATCTTGATTGGATACTTTGGTTCGCGAGAGCTCAAACCGTGTTTGGTGATCTTTGGCAACTAATCAGGATCTTTAGCTGCATTCAACCTTTTCGTGTTAATACCACCATGCAGTCTCGTATACTTGTTGTGACCATTTGCTTTTGGAGTTGGTCATCCAATACCTTTCATTTCCCTTGAGGGTTCATGAGTCCCACTGTTCTTAATATCTACGCACTCATTGGTTTACCCGCCGAGGGCGAACATGTCGAACCATTAAGTTATTGGTGTTAGACCAACTTCAACAATCAGAATGATAATGGTACTACTTACAACACGCTCATTCAAGTGGAAATGGGCGAAGGGTCCTATTACCTATCAGGAGCATTGTGCTTTCCTTTTATTATGGCTTTGTTACTTTGCCTTCTACATCAAAGATGGTCAAATAACTAAGGAATATAGTGCCTTGGCTGAAGCGTTAACTTCTAGCTAACAACTCACACTGGCTCCTTTTATTCTTTCCCACTTGTATGGGTCTTTTTTTCTTACTTTTTAGTGAGAATCTCCACAACTGTGGGGGGGCCATTTAGATTCTCTAGTTATGGCTATGTGAGTACTTCCACCTTTTCTTCTCTATTGTTGTTGAGACTCCTCTAGCTCGCTCTCCCACTTATGGTCACCGTCAATTGGCCCACTTTCATATCTTAGAGTGTCCATTCTGAGAATGCTTAGAATTTTTCCTTGTTGATCCGAGGTCATTTCCTAACGCACATTTCTTCCCTTTCCATAAGATGACGCACAATTCATCTTGGTTTCATCGTACAAAGCACAATCCTTTTAAGAACGAAGGTCCCCAACTTGTGTATGACCCGTAGTCCCATTTCTTGATTGCTCGGGATCTTTCAAACAACAAAGCCTTTTTGGTCCACAGCCTTAATGCAAAAACTGAGGTAGAATATTATCCATTCATCTGTGCGCTCATCAGTTTGGGTTGTGTTAAAACTGAATCTCGAACGACGGGATTTGTTTGGAGCTGTGTTTGCATTTGCTTTTGTATTATTTCTTTCACTTGGGGAATGAGGGAATTTATAAACATTCATAAACAATATAAACAAGTACACAACGAACAAGGCACAAAGAGGATCTTTTATTTCTAGAGATTCTAGATCATTTTACATTTCAAGCCATGGTCCGACACGAGCCCTTAATTACATCGAATGATCGATGACCCTTAATTAAAAGGCAAAGACGATGTTAGCATGGACTATGTCTTTGATGTATTTTGGGTTACTGAGGGGCAAGTCAAGCTTTGTATGGACAAGACTATCATTTTGGCAGGTCGAATGCCTATGTCCCACGTTGTTTCAGGTATAAGCTCAGAGACTACTAAGCAATAGTCCAGTGGTGCAACACTAGGCCCGCTCCCATTGTCAAGACAAGAATCGCAAGGAGACCTGACTACGACCATGAACTTAAACGACTCAGCTAGTAGAGGTTGATTCTAATGGGTAGTATATGACATGTTGTACGATAGTTGTCCTTAAGCTTTGACTTTGCATTTGCAATTTTGAACATAGATCTGTAAAGTTTCTAATGGTATATCATAGTCCCTTTTGACATAACAATGCCTTGAACCAAGGACCATCGTACAATTGCATGATAATAATTGTACATTTTGGCTAACGAATGATCCATTTACAGGCTTTAAATCTTGGATATCAAGCAGGTTGATCGTGCGACAGAGTTGATCGGACCGCACGTCAAGCAAACTGAATAGTGCAGTAGTCAGAAGGCTACAAGAGGGCATGTACCAGCTCTAGGGCTCCTAGCACATCCACCTGGAGCTCTGACGCATGTCAGTAGGGCCCTTTAATAAATGATGGGGTGGATGTGCCAGTTGGCTGGCTGGATGCGCCAGCTGGGCAAAGTACATGCGTCAAATCATTTGGTATATTTTTCAGTGTTTTAACACTTTGCTGGATGCACCAGCCAGGAAATACATGCACCAAACCCCGTATGTCTTTTACAAAACTTGTCTTCGGCTTCCATAACACCTGAAGGCATGCAACATGCGTGGAGCCCTTTGGCGGACACGTCATACATTTCATTTCCTTGAATTTCTTCCTTTTGTGGGTACATGGGAGGTTGGGTGCTTTGCGCACTTGTGGGTGCTGGAAAAGGGATTTTGGGAGGTTCTTGCGAGGATTCTGACAAGCGACAAAATACCTAGCTGCCGCAAGGGTGCTCTCTTGTACTCTCCAGATTGTCCTGTCAATGACGCAATGGGGCTTTTATAACAAAAAATTGTGGAGGATCAACTTGTGTGAACTTATCACGTGTCGTGCATCCACTGGAGGGCTTGGCGCATCAACTTCTTTAGGTAAAAATGGGCTTAGCGCATCCATTTTGCAATGTCTTGAAAGATTACGTCGAAAGGGTGTTGGTGTGTCCACTTTTAGACTTGACACATCCACCTAGGAGGTCGATGTGTCCACTCTCGGCACGATGATTTGAACTTGGCGACAAAACCATCTTAGAACCCGGCGCATCCACCAATATCGAGCCAGACGATGGCTGATTTTACACCTCTTCATGTTGTGAGCCCCACCTGCCAAAGTGGACACAAGCGCTATGTTCACTCCCCAAGTGTAGGGTTGCGAAGTAGTAATAATTCGGAAAGACCGAGTATCGTTCCCACAGAGATTTATGTATGGGTATCCTCAGAATTTGTCTAAAACATCTAATAATTAAGATCCTATTAAGAACTAAAACTGAAAAATAGCGATTTGGGTTTAAACACTGAATGGTTAAGGTAATTTCAATCTAAAAAGGCACTAGAGCGCCAAGGATCCACTTTTGATAAGTTTCAATGCATCAACACAACTAGGTCTCTCATAACTCAATCGGAATCAAATTCATATCTCTATCCGATCGGAATATAGAGCAGTTAAATCAACAATTATCCAAAACAAGTGCTTATTCATTGATTTGATTCCCACAACCATGCTCAGGCCTTGGGCACACTCAATTGTGTAGGCCAAGCCTCTTTCCAATCTAGTTGAGATTCATAATCATGGCTTTCACCAAATCCTGTCACTAGACCTGATTACAACTCATGATTAGAACTCGAATTAAATCAAAATCAATCAATAAACAACTATTTCAGATTATATAACAAAAGATAAGAACTTTAGTTGAATGAGTTCCCACATGAAAATCCGGCCATTGCATACAAGGCAATCAAAGCGTCTACCATGCCCGGAGTCGATGGTAGATCAATGAACTACACAAGCATAAACAATGCTCAAAAGCTAAGATACTAAGTTAGGATCACTAAGAATCACATGAGCCCGGAGTCATCAAGAGATCAAAGTAAAAACCAAAATAGTACTTGATTCAAACTCATATTGAACTAAAATTCATCAATTAAAACATAAAAGGAAACCTAGGTTGCATCAATCCATAAAAAACGAATCAAAAGCTTCACCTCTTAGCCCTAGCTAAGAGGTTTTAGTTCATCTTTAACATCCTTGAACTAGAAGCCTCTAAAAACATAAAAAATAACTAAAACAGGAAGAAAACTAGAAACTCGAAGTAGAATCCGTCTCCTAAGCAATCCCCACGTCCTAGCATGCTTTGGTATGAAGGGAAGACGTCCTTTTATAGCTTGGAGGTGTCCTTTACGCAAGAAAGTTCCAGATTTCGCGTAAACTTACGCACTTGCGTAGAGAAATCCGGAGCCCGTTTTAGAAATTTTCCATTTTACACATAGCCGACCGGTCTGGACCGGTCGGACTGGGCTGACCGACCGGTCATGACCGGTCGGGCTCTGTTCTGCCCTTAGTCCAGCAGCTATAGCCGACCGGTCTTGACCGGTCGGACTGGCTTCCTGATCGGTCCAGTGCTCCCACGTTATGGCCGACTGGTCTTGACCGGTCGGGCTTCTTTGGTCGACCGGTCAGCCGACCGGTCTAGCCTCTTTTCTTCTTTATTTCTTTCTTTCTTTCTTCTTTTCTCTTCTCTCCTTGCTTTGTCTTTCTTTGGTCCTTCTTCAACCTTCATCCTATGGTCTTCAATGCTCGTAAAGAGCTCCATTTAGTCTTCAATTTTTGAAATCTCCATCTTGTTCCTACAATCACAAATCATGCATTAGAATTGTCCTTTAAACATGTAAACCATGCATATTGAGTGATGAATTGGGGTTAGAATATGCACAATTAAGAGCTCAACACGCTAGCCCTATCTGGCCAGGCACAGGTCCATGTTACTTCTGCCACTTAGATCCAACTTCAATTTCAAAATGGGCCCACATTGTATTGGGTGGGGCCCGACGCATCCTCCTGTGTCAACTTGCTTGCATTGATTTTCATGTTGTTTTTTTGCTTGTCCGTTCATATTCATGTGGGATGTTTTGACTTCCATGTTGTATCCTTCAGCGCATCTACTATTTTGGACCTCAATAGGCTAATTTAAGGTCTTCTATTTCCCCTTGCATTTTTTCAAACATGTATGTCCACTGTCAAGGGAGAAATTCCATTATGCCAAAGAGTTGGAACCTATTCGAGTTAATTTTAAGGATGCGGTCCTTGTAACGCCCGAATTTTAAGGATTCATTTGGATTTTTTTATTTTAGTTTAATTAAATATCAAGCATTTACTTTATTTTGAAAACAACGGACCATCCATGAGAGTTTTGATGGGTGATCCTTTACAAAAATTGCTTAGAATGATTCCATGAATGATGTAGAATGGTTAGATTTCTCAAAACTCGCATTTTCTGATAATTACGATAATGCCCTTAAATCTCCTAATTCGCGATTTTTTATCAATTAGATAAGTAGTTTTCGAATCCGTCCGAAAGGTGAGCATAATTTTAGATGTATAATAATGTTATGTAAATAGATTTTCAAGTAGAACCTGCGATCATGGAGATCTTAACCTAGGAGCATCTATAGCCGTTGATCGATAAATGTAGTTGGGAAAGTGGATGGTTAGTTGTACTCAAATATTTCCCTTCGTGTGAGTGACTTAGATCGTCCATATCATGGGCCAATAGTGTAATTTGAGTGCCCCACATTGATAAGTCTCTTTCTTAAGTGCGAAGTTATCTCGTTTTAGGAAATAACCGAGTTACCAACTCATTTCAAATCTGGACCTTTCAATTAACTCACTTCCCACCATCAATCACAACTCAAATTTAGAATATATCTTGGACTCATACGACTATGAGACTCCACAAAATTTGGACCTCGATTTCTAATCTTACACCGTTGAACCACATAGTCAGCCCTTTCATTTTCCGCAAAAAGTTGGAATTTCATATTTAGGCATTTACCACCACCGATCGACCACCAAATTTTGTCCAATCATTTGCCTATTATGACTACACATTTCTCCCAAATTTGGGCCACGATCATCAAGCGTGGATCATTAATAGAGATCAAGCCCATTTTAACACCTGTTGGGCCATTTTCAAAGATCGCCCAATCTAGAAAGTGGACCACCAAGAAAATTACGTATTACGACTGATCTTGTAATGCCAAATCAAATTAGTGGTATGGATTTCACAAAATATCATCATGGACATCAAAATATGGACCGTTAAAGCATTGAACATCCACCCTTATGCGCATGAGGCGTTATTTATGAGAGAAAGCCTCTCTTAATGTATGTTATAAAGAAAACCTAAAAAATTTCAGCCATCTCTACCCCCTTGCACGTCCAAACCCTAGGTGAGAGAGAGAAGGAGAGAGAGAGAGAGAGAGAGAGAGAGAGAGAGAGAGAGAGGGAAAAAATTCTCTGATTTTCCAGCAACATACCCAGCCTCTTCAACCTCCAAGTGTGTCCTTATAAGAGGTGAGGATTTTCCTTTAAACCATTCATAGTTTTTTCTTATTTTTCTAAGTTTCCTTTAATATAGATCGTGTTGATTGAATTTGTGTGGATAATTCATATTATGCGTTGATAACCGTAGAATTATCGTTGAGTTTCATTATATTATCTTGTGATATGCTTATGTGAATGTTTGGATGTGAAAACATAAATATTTTCATATTTATGTGAGAACCATGCGTAGATTCATCTTGATTCGTGTTGTATATGTGCTGATGATGTTTATGACGTTATATGTATTGTGTGAACGAGATTATTTATATGAATGTCGCATTAATGTACATCCATTGTTCCCATGTTGGTGAAATCACATGACGTAGAGCGATAAAACTTGTGTGGGGTATCCATTATGGAAATATACGTCTTGGCTTGGTTATGAGATTATAATAAATGTGTGCTAAGGGATCCTTATGATTTTACGTTACTTAAGATGGATCTATGTGCTATACTTTATGATTTTGACTATGTTGAACAATATGGTTCTTGGGAACATGATTGGATTATAAGACGGGACAATGAGTGAACATTGATGGTTTATGAATCTCATGAGCCAGGGTTTGTGCTATGGACACTAATCCCTTGTTGTTGGCCTATGCTGGGTTGCTTGTGACTTGCCATAATGAACATTGAGTTATATTTAAAACGAATGTATGTGAAACTGCTTAATTAAAGGTGAAATTAATTTCATGCATTCACTTAGCTCCATGTAGGTGTACAAAATTGGAAATAGGCTAGAGCGTCCTACTTCTTCCGTATATTGTCTCGTGAGATTTAGGCTATGAGCGTCCCACTTCTCACTTGATTGGGCAAAATTATGGGCTTGTGTATTACAAAAACCTCTCGTGACTAGTGGCTAGTGTGAAGTCGTAATAGGAAATTTTTCGCTTCACATATTATGATTCTAGTCAGGGTGCCTTAACCAAAGCATGCATCTCATTAACAATATTTTCTTTGTATGTTTTGATTTGGTTAATATTATATTTCTGCCCACATATACTCTGTGTTATCATTGTTATCATGATTGTCTTATAGGGATATAGCTCATTATGATAATGATTAATGCCATCCAAACACATCCTAGGTGATCCAGGTAAAGATCCGACAGATGAATCGAATTATACGAAAGTTTGTGGCAACAGATGACGGATGACAAAGTCAGAGCGACGTCATAAAGATTTTACTTGTTTATGTATTTTAGAATAATTTATTACTTCCAGCAAAATTGTAATAAGACTTTCTAGTGAAACAATAATTGAATATTCTATTTGATTCATTTTTAAGGACATTTTGTTGTTAACTTAGTATAGAAATTCATGGAGTAGGATAATTTATTTCTATCACTGTGCTTGAAAGCCACGAGTATTAAATGTTTAAATGATTAATGGAATGTATATGATTTTGTCCTTAGCGCATTCCAGTTAACACTGGAAAACTCGGCTCATCGCGGTATCCACGAGAGTCGAAAATATCGGGGTGTTACAGTCCTCCATGTATCTTTCGCTCACGACCTCTCTTTTAATGCACATGTTATTCCTTAGTTCCGCGATTGGTGGAGAGCATATTGGAAGAGGTATCATTCTTTAGTTAAGAACGAATTTACTCGCCCGTTTCCACCCATTCCTCGGTCGACGAAACCAACATCTCTCCTCAGTCGAGGTTCGGTTCCCTGACCGATCATTTCAGGGTGCGACTCTATCACCATGATGGGCTAAAATCTTGCCCTATTCCTAAGCCAATTTCCTCGACTCCAAGCATGGTTTAAATGCTTCAAGCTCCTCCATCGGCAGTCCAGGGCATGATTAGTAGAGGCACTCACCCTTTAAATGTTTGGACTCCCTAAACACTCATGACTCGCAAGAGAAGTTTGAAAAGGGAAAATAACTTATCACATCGGTTTCTTCTTAGATCAATAAAAACATTGCTATAGTAGTTCTTTCTTTGGATGGGGCCTCTATTGAAGGATGGTCGAACAAATCTGACCTTGGTCTAGAGGTTGTTAAACGACCACTTCTCCCTTTCATATTCTTATGGGCTGATGTGGCCAATTTGGCCTCCACTAAAGGCAACCAATTTGTCATGCCCTCTTCCTCTTCGTCTACATCTTTCCATTAATACCTCCGTCCACTTTTTACTTTTAAATAGGCCGTAGAGCAGAGAGAGGGGAAGAAAAAGCACAACCGCGAATCAAACAACATCGTGTTTCACATATTACTCCCCTACTGACTCATCAAGTTTTCTCATCTATTAAACAAAGTGGAGTTTTAGAAAATCATCCGACTCTTTGTAAAAGTACCGTCTCTCGTTCGACGAACATTTTTTCCACTATTTCGATAGTCTTTTAGAAGAGCGTGGAACTTTAAGGAAAGAGTTCATGGATTCGGGAACTCGAGTTTCTCCCCTCATGTCAGGTTCCCTTATTAGGGTTAATCCAGAAAGCACCAATGAAAATCCTGCTGGTATGGATCTTGTGATTGTTGTGACTCTAAGTTTTGGTGAAGAGGCAGGGGCTACTTTGTCTGAAAAGGATTCTTTGGGGTCAGCTAGTGAAAGGTTGACACTGTTGCTTCCTTAGCCAAACTTCTATGACCAAGAAGCCTTGATGGAACTAGTGTCAGATTCTAGGGTGGATCCATCATCGGGACCAGACCACGAAAGTTATCATGTCGATGAAAATACTGACCCGACAATGGCCTTTCTCCATTCCAAGGACCCCTAAAAAATGGGTAGTTGATGTTGAGCTCTGAATTTTGCATATCTGAACCCCAATTCATAGCACAATTGCATTGTTTAAGTTGTTAAAGGTAAGGACTTATACTTGTTTTTGTGTTTGCAGATAAAAGAGAGAGTGATGTCATTGATTTCATGCTAATTCGAATGACTTAGAATGCTTGGAGGATCAAATGGAATCATGCCAAGGAAGGAAGGAGAGAAGCCACAAGAGGTGGAAGAAGAAAAGAAAAAAAAAATGAAAAGAAAGCATTATCGACTGGTCGGACGACCGGTCTGAAATTCAGGAAATTGAACAAGAACTTGCTGGACTATTTTTTATTGTTTTCAATCATCGTCAGAAGCCACCGACCGATCGCTCGATTGGTCAGCAGTACTCTAAAACTTTAAAAACTTGTTTTTACAGTTTTGAGCTTTGACCGATCGATGCCCATGGCCGACCGATCGGCAACCAACTTTGGTGCATACATTCTTACACGGTTTGAGGCGGTGCTCGATTTTGGCTATAAAAAGAGGACTTCCCTTCCTTTCCAATGCATGTTAGGACGTGAGGAACATCAAGGAGGCTTGGGAGAAGGATTCTACTTCAATTTTTCTTATTTATCTTCTATTTTATAGTAGTTTTTCATGTCTTCTGAGGTTTTTAGTTCAAGGATGTTAGAGATGAACTAAAACCTCTTAGCTAGAGCTAAGAAGTAAAGCTTTTAGTTTGTTTTTTATGGATTGATTCAACCTAGGTTTCCTTTTTACGATTTAATGATGAACATTTGTTTGATTTAAATTTAATTAAAGTTATAATTCTAGTTCTTCTTTGATCTGTTGATAACTCCGAGCTCATGCGACGCTTAGAGGTTCTAAATCTAGTTACTTATCTATTTTGAATTGTTTAGATCTGTAAAGTTCATTGATCTACTATAGACTATGGGCATGGTAGACGCTTTGAATTCCATGTGATCTAGATGATTGGTCTTAACGTGGGAACCATTTCAAACCGATGTTCTAATCTTCTGTATGAATCTGAGATAGATGTTTTACTTGTTAATATTGGTTTAAGTAGAGTTCAACTCATGAGTTCCAATCAAGTCTAATAACACGATTTGAGGAAGACTATAGTTATGATCTTAACTTGATTGGATAAAGGATTGGCCTATACAATTGAGTGTGCCCAATGCCTGAGCTTTATTGAGGGAACCAAATCAATGAACAAATATCTGTTTTAGAAGTTTATATGATTTAACCACTCCATATTCCAGCTGGATAGATATAGGACTTCGATTTCAATTGTGTAATTAAGAGACTTAGTTGAATCGATGTATTAGAAATAACCAAAGTGGATTCTTAACGCTCTAGTGCTTTTAAATTATTATTTTTCTCATTTTCACTTACTGTTTTAAGTCATAATCATACAATTCGAGTCTCCAAATTTAGTTCCTTAGCATAATCTTGATTCTAAGTTATTTTTAGAAAAATCTTGAGAATACTTGCATCAAAATCCATGTGGGACGATCTTGGTCTTTTTAAATTATTACTACATCACAACCTTGCACTTGGGGTTGGCAAACAGTTGATGTTGAGATAAGGCCCATGGGCCCTCAAATAGTTCTTGCAGGTGCTACTTTCACTCTTACGGACATTGATTATTCTCATCGAAATGTGGGGGAAGGGACGAATCACTCCTCAATGCTGCCTTCGGAAGTGGCTACCATGACCGATGGAGGAGCTTCTTCCTCGTCGAGTATAAACATCTTTGACCACTTGGAAGAAATGATCATATCTTGATGGATCCTTATCAGAATTGAGGATGTTTCGAGTTAGAAGGAATTTGTGGACAAATTTCTTAAACTCAGCCTTCCTAAACAACTATCCACTGCAGAGCTCCCTTTGCTACCTGGTGTCCTTAAAGAACTTTGTGGATTGATTGATGCTGATGACGAATGGGCCCCTCAACTGGACCATGCTAAGGCCATTGTGTCGAAAAACCCTCAATTATTAGAGTGCCTAGGGAAGAATACACGGAAGGCAATTGAAATTGCGATTTTATCACTATAAGTGGAGCTCGAAGGTATGGCTAATGTCATTAGGGGGGGGGGGGGGGGGGGGGGGGGGGGGGGGGGGGGGGGGGTGAATAGGACTTAATTTCTTTTGTCAAATTAAAATTTAAGTCATTAAACACAATAAATGAGGACTAGCAATCAATGAACAAATAATAGACCTAGTCTTACTTAAGAGCAAGCCAATTATAGATGAGTATGAAGTGAAAAACTCTATTAACTACTCTAGAGACGGTGTCACACAAGGACTAAATGGTTATGCCCTCTCGATTCTACAAATGTTAATATTGATTAAATGGGGGACTAACAAGTGATATGACTATGAATGCCTTAGTCCAACAATGAAATACAAATTATGAATATGATTTCAATTGAGCTCACATGAAAGCATCTCAAGGACTTAATTAGATGTACTAATATGAATCAAATGTTGAGATATTAATTTGATAGCCTTCAACACAATTTCTTATAATCAAATTAGCAGGCTTGCAAGTTATGACATTAACATAATCTCAACAACAACTCATTAGATGATTAAGCACAAATAATTTTCAAACTCTATCTATCTCATGATACACAATGTTAGCAAGATGATGGACAATATTCCAATAGATCAAATGCTAGCAATAGTGAATTACAAATGCAATGTATACGATGTGCAAATAATCTTAACTACTTAATTCATACAAGATGGCTTGGGTTAAGATACATATCATGTGAGCAATACATCAAACATATAAAGAGCAATCTATCAAGCATTCATAATAATCATTCAAATAGAATTCCAAAAACAAATTACATTCACCACAATGCACACAATGCATAGTGGTTTGACTAATTGTCTACTCCACTCCCAGTTGCTGCACTCTTCCCTTGAGTGCACTGGATTTCACTATCTCAGAGGTTTTAAATTAGGTTCACCTTTCAACCTTTACAACCTATACAAGGTCTACGTATTTTACACCTACTGGTGGCCAACATAAGGTCTTACACACGTCCTACACAAGGACACAACGCACGTATGCTCTCGTCGAAGGCCTACATAAGGACTTATTAAGTTTGGACCATAAACTCTCATTAGTTCCAATCCAAGAACTAGTCGCGTACGCTCCCACCAGAGGCCCACATCGGGACTTACTCTCGATATTGGGTCACAATCTCTCAACCCCAATCTCCACATGAAGGGGATCAACTATGGATTTCAAACACTAAACACTTACTAGTTGGATAAGCCTCGTTGTAGCGCCGATGAGATGCTTCTTCTCTTATTAAACTAGCTCCTCGATTGCTCCCTTGAACTGCCGCCTTAAGTTGATGATGCACTTGGGTGACCAAGGCTAGAGGGAAAGATGGGTTTCTCTAAAAGATTTTTACTATGAGTTAGAGAAATCCAAGCTATGAGGATTAGAAAACAAGGTCAAGGCTTTGATCTTAATAATGGTGATCCTTTTAAAGGTTTTTACTGTTGGGAAAGGAATCACCAAGAACAATCTACCTAGGGGCTGTTTAGACAAGGATTTAATTATGGGATCAAGTTCCAAAGCCTAGGGATTGAAGTGGTCAAGCATTCTTTATTAATGAACATTGAATGCTATAATCAAGTGATTGAACTCTTGAGAAATGCATAACCACAATGGTTTTAGCCTAGAAAAGGTTTACAGATGTATGGGGTGACTAAGGGTTGAAAAACCATCATTTTCCAAGAAAAACTAGCTATAAATATATAAAAGTGGAGTTCCAACAGCTAGAAAATGGACCAGTCAGATGGTCCCTCAAAATGGTCAGATGGTCCCTCAAAATCTTGAACAAAACAGAAGTTTTCTGTGTATTGTCAGACGGTCTGATTAAGTCTTTTTTCTTGCTATATAGTTTTTGCAAATTTCGACCCGTCGACTTGGAATTCAGTCGGTTGACTTCCAACTTTGGTCGATCGATGGGTCTGTTATTTTTAGGCAGTTTTTATTACAACAGCCCTCAGACCTCTATAGCCTTACATAGATGAATCTTTTAGAACTCCCAAGGCTATAAGATGATGACAAAAGAGTTTCCTATTTAGTTTGGGTCATTGAGAGGCTAAGGGATTGTTTTAGGTCAAGGGTTAGGGTCACCAAGGCACATTATATACCTGTTTCTTCATCCTCGATGCTTCTCATCCTCTTGTGTCTTCGGTCTTCATCTTCTTTGGGCTCAACCGACTGACATGCCACACAAACTCATGGAATTGACAAACAAGGTGCACAAATTAGTACACTAACAATCTCCCCATTTGTCAATTGCGTGATAAAAACCTAACCTACCAAAACAACATGATACATACATGCCCAAGCTTATAAAGATTTACAAAATACAGGACTTGAGACGTAAACATAACTTGCACTACTCTTCTTCGAAAAGCTCCCCCATAATCCAACATATCCCTACAACAAAGGTAAACTTGTAAAATAGATTCCATTTATTTGACTTTTTCCTCCCTCCTTTTATCAGTAATTGGCAAAGAACAATCTTATGGTGGGATATAAAAATCCCCCTTTTAAATTCACTAATTAAGCACAAAGTTTTATTGGTTTAATGAATTAAAGATTTACATTTTTAGTACATATTGACATGGGATATAGCAAGGGTTCATTGCATTATTTCAAACCATAGAGCATGCAGAACATGATCAATCAGGGATATTTCAATGTAAACATGGTTGATCATGAAAATGATGGTCATTCACAAAATCAATGACCAAGAATATGATTCATCTAAAATATTTCACTGTTAAGCAAGGATGATCATGCAATATTGATCATTCATGAGATATTCCTATTAAGAATTAATGACCCAAGCATAGATTGGCAGAACATGAAATGCATCATTCATAAAATTAAGCTAATCTAAGCATGTAGACGATTTAAAAAAATGATATAAAAATAAAACTACAAGCTAAACTATCAAAGGTTAATGAGGCCATAATCCTCTAATATACCTTCTTGCACACATATGAGGCTTGATTCCTCTGATATTACAATAAGCTTAACCATGAAGCTAAAATCCTTAAATTTAACTATTTAGCACATAGCCCACATAGTTAACAACATACGATACGCAATAAGACAACTTTAGGTTAAACTATGCAAGCAGATAAGGTCGCAGAAAAGAAAAAAAAAACCTTAAATATAACCATAAAGCTTACAAATGAGGCTTACCCCTCAAATATAGTTATAAAGCACAAAATCCAATGATGTTAAATCAATGGCATATGATACTAAGGTGAGAGCAATTTAAAGCTTAACTATCAAAGATAAGAGGCTAAATTCCTCTGATTTAATTAAAAAGCCCATGATTATTAAAAGAATATGCAATGATGATCAAGACTCAATGGGACATAAAGCCATAACCACCCAACAATTAATCTTCTTGTGGCATTCATGGCATATGAAGTCCTGAGGCTCGTACTTAAGTTTTCGAGCATTTAAACTCTCGGGGTCCTAGTATACCATTGGGGCCTTTCCTTTGTCTTTGGATGGAGACAATTACTTCATCACCTTTGTCGTCTTCTTAATGAGTTTTCCTTTTATGGTCGATGATGGAGTCGACCTCGCAATTGTTTTGGTTGTAACTACCGACAGGACGTCGGGAGTCACTTAAGCATAAACGGGCAATTCTTCAATTTAAGATGCAGTGATTTGACAATTTGGTCTAAATTACGTTGTTTAGTCGCATGAGGCAAGGCCTTTGGATGCTTCTCCGTTGGTCGGTCAGTCGGTCGGTCGGTCGGTCGCCGCAATATTGGTTTGGACTATGTTGACAACAACCATTTAAGCAGTATCGTCAACCTCCATTACCTTTCCCTTCATCTTGGAGAACTTAAGCAGTCTCTTGTCAATGTTTTCCTTCACTAGGTTTCTAAACACAACACAATTCTTAGTAGAGTGCTTCCTAGTACTGTACCATTTGTAATAAACTCCCTTTTGAAGATCTTCGACCGAGGGGATTTTCTGATGGGCAGGGAGTCTAATGAACTTGCTCTCAAGCAGAGTATCAAATATCTCCTCTCCCTTAGAGGTATCAAAGATTTATTGGCTGGAAGCCTCAAACTTCTTAAGTTTACTATGGCCGAGGTTGTGCACTCAACCTTTCTCAAGGCCCAACACTCGCACGGATGTGTATTGTAATGCCCCAAAATTTTGACTCCCATGGACAACACGATGGGTTGAGTTTTCAAGTGTTAACTTGAATGCATTTAGGACATATTTCCATATATTCATGACACTCATAGCATAATGACTGAAACTAAAATTCTTATTCCACATGTTTCTACTCTACGTTCTCAAACATATTATCTTAAATCCATACCAAACATAATATTCCACTCTCTGTCTCTCATGGAAGATTTATTTTAAATTCATATGAAAATAAAATCATTCTAAAGAACGAAAATAAAGTAAATAAAAGTTGTCTTCAAGCCGCTGCGGCTTCGTCGTCAGCCATTTACTGCCACGAACCTTCATATTCCTCCCTGCAAGTCGGGTTCGTCTAAATGATCGTCAGCTGCAACATTTGGGTAGGTGTTTTAAAACACCGTCCCAGGAGGGAGTGAGTTGCTTGCGATTAACTCAGTGAGGGGATACCCTCTAAGATTAACACAATAATATGCAAGCATGATAATTAAACCCAAAACAAAACATACATGAGAAAATCTTATTTAATGCGATACATGTTATGCATGCTTTAAGGCACTATGGCTAAACAAATGCGGGAAGCCCAAGCTTGAGACACCCCTATTACACATCCACTAGCCGCTAGTCACCAGAGTTCAATGAAGTGGGAAAGATCCCCACCTTCATGTCAACCAACCCAACCAACGAGGGTAATAACTTCCTATCACGACTTCCACTATCTAGTGTATGGTCAGAAGTGACTTCCACCGTAACACCTGCAGGGCTGACCCACCAAGTTGGGTCCAATGAATGCATGATTAGTTTCGCCTTTAGTTAAATAGGTGTATCCAGCCAATTTAATGATGTCCACAATCAATGGTTACTCTTTACCCCATCCCATGGTCCACCATGACCTAGAATAGTTGTTTCTCTCCAAAGGGGGCCAACCATGAAGAGACGAACATATCTAAGCCATGACACTACACATGACACACATTCACACTTGGATCATACCAACAATATACAAAACAAACTTATGGTTTTAATTCCTTTCATCATACGACTTCATCAATCATGGGGTAAATGGCTTCCATCAACGTAACATCCGCATACAAAATCCCGTAACAAACAACACATTAATCATTGTGTTCATCATTAGCATGTAATAATCATAAATCAAGTATAGTCTTCACATAGGTCTCACATAAGCACACTTACGCGTATGATTTCTCTTCCAAGCATTCAATCATAGTTCATAGCAACAGAAAATTCAATGTCATTATATCAGCATATTTCGGCAATAATTCATGTTTACACCGAGATAAATCAACACACATGCTTTTCAAACAATCATCCAACAATACCCTAAATTCTAAGCATGGAATCAACAGATAATACGATATTATTGTAATTAGGTTTCAAGGGATCCTCACCTCTTGAAGTTGATTGGTTTACAACGTTGCTAAAGTAATGTAATCCTCCTTAAGTTCAAAACCTAACATGTTTAAACAAAAATCACTTAATTAAGGCGTAAATCAACATGGTTTTTATCGCCACGATCATATAGGGTTAGATTTAAACCTAAGGTTAGGGTTTAGGCTAGATTTTAGGAATTAAATTAAGGTTTATGCGACTTACCTCTCACAATAGTGGTGTCACTCAGAAAAACTCAATTGAGTCGACTCAGCTTGACTCAACTTGATTTTCTCTTTCTCTCTTTCTTTCTTCCTCTCTCTCCTTCTCTTTCTTCTTCTTCTCTTTCCCTGCGTCCGGAAAAGAGGTTCCTTGTAGTATAACTTAGCGGAGCAGTAGCTACGCGTGCACTCCCCTCTCTCTCAACACGATCTCTCTCTCAAAACACACACACACACACACACACACACACACACACACACACACTCTCTCTCTCTCTCTCTCTCTCTCTCTCTCTCTCTCAATGTTGAGCTCTGAATTATGCATATTTTAACCCTAATTCATCACTCATTATGCATGTTTTTTATATTTAAAAGACCTATCTAATGCATAGTTTGTATTTGTAGGAATGAGAGAGGAGATACTTCACCAATATGATGTCAAAAGACACATCTTTATGCATGTTTAAGACCATTAGAGAAGAGCTAAGAAAGGGAGAGAAGAAGCAAGGAGAGAAGATGAAGAAGAAAGAAAGAAAAAACAGTCAAAAGGGAGCTCCGACGGATCATGAATGGTCGGCCACCCTGCTACCCTCCCTCTAAGCTTGCTGGACTGAACCTAGGTGGGTCCGACCGGTCAGCCACTTCCAGATTATTTTTTTTTTAATTTTGACCTCTGATTTTCCTTGCACAACTGCGTAAGTTGCTACGCAAATCTGGAACTTTCTGAGGTAGTGGAGCTTGAAATCTATAAAAGGACTCCTAAGGCTTCATCTAAAATCATCCTAGAAGAGATCTAAGTTCGTGGAAGGTGGAGATGATCGTCATGGAGTATCTATAACTCCTCTAAATGCGGTTTTTTTAGTTTATTTATGCTTTTAGTAGTTTTTCCTTTGAATTTTAGTTCAACTTCGTAATGGTTGGCTAAACCTCTTAGCTAGAGTTAAGAGGTGAAGCTTATAATTATTTACAATGCTTATGTTGGATTAATTTAAGTATTTTTGGATTTAATGAAGAACACTTCTAGTTATAGTTTAAAATAAAGTTAATATTTTTAGTTTAATCTTCTATATCTTGTGATTTTGTTTATATGGGATTTTTTATTTACTGAGATTACTCAATGAGGTGTTATTAATAGGATTTTGGGTTGTAGAGATCTTAGATCCATCATGATATGTTGGATGCTAGGTGATCTTACAAACCAAGTTTCCTAAGTGCTTATCTAGAATTAAATTAGAAAAAATTCTTATCTTTTGATTTGATCTGAGATAGATGTTTTATGTGTTGATATTGGTTTGATTGAAGTTCAATTCATGCTTCTAAATCAAGTCTAGTGACAAGACTTGAGGAAGAATCATGAATGTGATCTCACTTATGTTATGAAGGATTGGGCTGTATGATTAGATACGCCCCATGCCTCGTTATAAGAGAACCATATCAGTAGATGATCCATCTATGTTAAATGTATTGTGATGATTTGATTGTTCCATTTTTTTATTGGATAGGTATAGAACTCCGATTCCAATTGAGTTATTGGCTTAAATTGTTGAATTGACATTGTGAATGATTATAAGTGGATCCTTGGTGCTCTAGTACTTATTTTTCTAATTAAGTTTAAAAATAGATGGTTTTATGTTCCTAAAATCCATTCTTAAATACAAATTCAAATTTAGTTTATCCTAGTTACATAGTTTAGAATTGTTATGACAATCCCTAAGGGAGATCTCAGTCTCACGATCAAATTATTACTACATCGCACCCTTACACTTGAGGCGAGTGAATAAGTTTTTGGTGCCATTGCCGTGGATTAGGTTAGCGGTCTAAATTTTATAGTTATAGTATAGTTAGGTTAGATAGGTTAAGATAGGATTTGTCTTTCTAGTAGGTTTTTCTTAAAAACTTTCTACTACGAACAGATTTTTTTGTTAGTTTTGTAGGATTTTCTTCTCGTAACATAGTTCAAGCCATCCGGTAACACCGTTCTAACTTAGACTCCTTTATTTTTTAGTTCTTATTTTTGTTTTCAGATTTTAAGTTTAGTTTTAGCTTTTTTGTTGTTTATGCCCTATTGGGAGCGCGATCATACATCGCAACTTCTAAGTGAGAGATGTTTAGTTGGAGGTTTAATTAATCACAGACGAGTGAGTAGAGTTGTACACGAACCGAGCCAGCTCAAAAAGCTCGCTCGGCTCAGCTTGAAAAAGCTCGGCTCGGTTAGATTTAAAGGGTGGATCAAGCCAAGCCAAGCCGATTCTGTGGGCTTTTTGGAAATTCAAGCCAAGCTCGAGCTTGACCTGAGCTCGGCTTGGCTCGTAGAAGGCTTAGTATATTTTCTTCTTAAAAATATTTTATATATATATATATATATATATATATATATATATATATTATTTGCATTTTAATTTCAGTGCTATATATATATATATATATATATATATATATATATATATATTATTTGCATTTTAATTTCAGTGCCCATTCACCTTAATTCCAGCGCCCTTTCGCACTCACCCGCCCACCCCTCAAAAACTCAAAAACAAACCATAGGTGAATCATTGCCGAATCGACCTCGCTCGGCCTAACTAACGACCCCCTCCGGTCGTCCGGCCTCCACTCTCTCTCTCTCTCTCTCTCTCTCTCTCTCTCATCTCTGATATATCTCACCAGCCTCACATCCTCCCTCTTCCTCATCTCTAATTTCTCTCCCCTCATCGCCCGGTCAGCCAATGTTTGACCTGACCTGCTCACATCGTCCCTCTTCCTCATCTCTAATTTCTCTCCCCTCTCTCTCATCTCTGCCCTATGCTCGGCCAGCCAACGCTCAACTACTCGACTCTCTCTCATTTCTCTCCTGCTCAGCTACTCTCTCTCTCTCTCTCTCTCTCTCTCTCTCTCTCTCTCTCAACTCCTCTCCCTCTCTCTCTCATCTCTGATCTCTCATAAGTCGTCGCCCTGTTAGCCAACGACCGGCCAGACCCCCGTCTGTCCAACAGCTGACTGCCCAAACCCTGTCTAACTGGACCCCCTTGTCTGTTCAATAGCCGACTGCCCAAACCCTGTCTAACTGGACCCCCCTTGTCTGTTCAATAGTCGACTGTCCAAGCCCTATCTGACCGGACCCCCCCTGGCCGTCCGGCAGCCGACCACCTGAACCCTGGCCGACCGGATCCCCCCCATCCGTTTAGCAACTGACAGCCCCAACCTTATCCGAGGTATTTTCATTTATTAAATAATAATTATTAATCATTAATGGAATGATTTTTAATAGTTTGAATTAGTTAATTTTAACTTTTAATTGTTAATTTCAGGATAGTTGTTTAATTAGTTAATTATTATTGTTGACTTAATTGTTTAATGAGTTAATTGTTAATTGTTGTAAGTTTATCTTCCACATTGTTGATTGTTTAATTAGTTATTTGTTAATATTTATTTATTTAAGGTAGAAGTTAATTAGTTAATTGTTATTTTTTTGTAAGTTAGTTGTTTTATTAGTTAAATTTGACATAATTGTTTAATGAGCTAATTGTTAATTATTGTAAGTTAGTTATTTTATTATTTAATTGATTGTTCATTTTTAGTTAACTACTTAACTATTTAAGTTAGTTGTTTGAATGTTTGAATTGTTAATTGTAGATAATCAGTTGCCCATTTGAGAATTCCTATGTGGCCAGGCATAGATCAGTATATCTTTGGTGCATAGCGATCCTCAAATTGTCCCATTTTAGACAAGTCAGGATCGGTTAAATTGTAATGTTTTCGTTTTACTGATTTAAATGCTTGTGTCGGTTTAATGTGGTATCTTCCCTTTTCTCTCTGAATGTACTTCTTTTATTTGTATTCTGTTGTCATTTAACCTCATTTTTCGTGGGTACTTGACAATGGAAAATAAATAGAAGAATAATATATTCTGGAGAGATAAGGGGAGATGCTTCCGGAATTTCGACGTAAACATTTAAATCAGTAAACGAAAGCATTACAATCTATCTGATTTTGAATGGGTAACTAATTTAGGCAAAAAAGAGTCGTAGTATCGCAACTTTTAACTCAGATCATAGTAGGTTAAGTTGCATGTTAGCCGTTGGCACTATAATATTTTTATATATGCCTAAAGATTAGTTTTATTTTTATAAATGACTAGTGAAAAAGTCTCAAACACTTTTGGCACTGCCAAAGGGTCAGTCACACAGCGACAGCTACAGCCCACACATCCTCTTATTGTGGACTTGGAGGAAGGTGCGAGTTCAAGTATAGGTGTAGGTTCTACCAAAGTCAAGAAGAAGTCATCAGTGTAGGATGACTTTGAAGAAATTGTAGTAAATGGTGTGGTAAAGGTTAGATGTATGCACTAAAAGTCACTGTTCACTAAGAATCCTGGAGGGGCGACTTCCCATTTAATTAGGCATAGGTAAATATGTTCGAAGAGACCAAAAGCTCGAAGTCTAGGCCAACAATTACTTTCATTTAGCAAGTCTGAATCAAAGATACTGAATGTGTAATTTTTATTCATAAGTTTGACAAACAGAAGCTGAAAAAGTGGTATACCAGATTAGTGACAGTTGAGGAAAAGCCTTTCAGAATGATTAAGAGCAAAGCTTTTATAGGATATAACAGATTCCTTAACCCTCAGGTTGAAAAGGTCTCGCGCGTCACTGTCAAGAGAGAGTGCATGAAGATGTATGAGAATGAGAAGAATAAGATGAAAGTTGTTTTGACATCGGTCAACAAAATTAGTTTAACTTCTGATTTGTGGACGGTGATCAGTCAAAGAAAGGGATACATTTCACTAACCGCACACTATGTTAATCATGATTGGAAACTCTACAAGTCAATTATGAACTTCCGCCACATTCCTCCTCCTCACACTAGGTTAGTTATTTTAGATTGCATCTATAGTTGTTTGCGAGAATGGGGTATTGAAAGTAAAATTTCTTCAATAACATTGGATAATGCCTCTACAAATGATAGTATTGTTTTGCGCTTACGCAACTAGTTCAAGACAACTGAGAATTTATTTTTTGAGGGGAAAGTATTCCAGGTAAGATGTTGTGTTCACATATTGAACTTGATTGTTCAAGAAGGACTGAAGACAATCGACCCCACTTTCGAGAACATAAGGGAGAGTGTAAAATATGTAAGGGGGCCACCTTCTAGTTTGAGTATATGGAACGATATCATCCAACGTTTGAATATCAAATCTAGAAAAATGTTGAAATTAGATATGTGCACACGTTGTAATTCGGCATTTGAGATGTTGGATTTGGCCATGGAATTAGAATTTGTATTTCCTAAATTTGCAGCGCGTGATAGAGCATATAGTTGGTTGATAATGAAGACAATTGGAGCAAAGCAAAAAAAGTTCACAACTTTCTCCAAGTTTTTTATAATTGCACAAATTTTTTTTTGGAAATAAATATTCGACCGCAAACCAATTCTTTCCATCTATTTCGAAGGTTAAGGATGCCTTACAGAAAAGTGCCGAAGAGGGTCCAGATTTTCTGAAGAGGATGTTCATTGGTATGCAAGAGAAGTTCGATAAGTACTGGGACCAATGCCATTTACTAATGGCCTTAGCAGTTGTACTAGATCCTCAGTGTAAGATGGGCTTGGTTCGGCTTATTTATATGAAGATTTATTTTATTGAAGGGGTGACCACCTTAACCTCTAGGGTTCAAGTTGCAATCAAAGAGTTATAGAAGTTGTATGTTTCTGCCCCACCTTCAGCATCGAGTAGTAAGCAAGCAACTTCAAGTAGTGGTTGTAGTTCATCTACAACTACAAGTAAGGCCAGTATGCTCAATAAATACATGTCTCTTATTTCATAATCATATCAAAGTGATCAGAGTCATGAATCATAGTTAGACATATATCTCAAAAAGCCAATCGTGATGCGCATAGACTTAAGCTTTGATGTTCTGGATGGTGGAAGATGAAACTCGGTGAAGCAAAATACCCTAAACTATCGATGATGGCACGAGATATATTGTTAATTCCAGTTTCAACAATGGCATCAGAATCTGCTCTTAGCACCAGAAGTAGGGTCGTGAGCAAGTATCAAAGCTCACTTTCACCAAAAACAGTGGAAGCATTGATCTGTACACAAGATTGACTGCGTCCTATTTGGGAAGGTAGTGATCTTGATAGTGATGATGACGAGGAGGAGTTTGAAGAGGAGACTATAGGTATTGAACCTGCAACGACATCACTATCTTGATAGTATGTGGTTTACTGGTTTGTATTTGGATGAATTACAGATGTATTATAATAGAATATATATATATTTTTTTACATCAACTGGCCTGTAATGAAATGACTTATGTTACACTTCCCATTTATTTTTTTCTGTAATTATATTTTCATCAGAACATCTTTGTTGTTTCATTATTTATTGTGTTTTTTTATGTTAAATTTTCTAATTTTTTAAAATCTGTTTGATTCTTAACTACTTATGTTAACTATGTCACCACACTAATGTAGATAAAGTCTTCATCTGGTTCTGAGCCATCGACCGACTGGAGGGACTATAGTTCCATTGTCTATTTCCCAATGTCCGACAAAAACAAATATAATGTGCGCTGTGTGGACAAAGAATTTATTATGAAACTAATCGACTTAGTTGCATCTTTCTGGTCGGGCTGGAGATGCAAAATCATGTCCAAAAGCTCTTGAGGAGGTGAAATTTCTTTTCCAAGCACTTTTCGATTCAAATAAGAAACCTTCCACTAAGGAAGATGAGGAAATGAGAAGGAAAGAATTGTAGGAAACACAATTTCAGGAAGCCATAAGGCTTAGTATTGAAGAGTCAAAACAACAAGAACAACATCCTCCGGCTCCAAGACGAAATGATGCTGAAGTAAGATCGAGCGGCTTAAGCAAGAAGAAGAAGGGTAACAAACCATTTCAGTTTCTATCTAAACTAAGTGCATTATATCGAGTAATAAATACTGAGTACAAAACTGCTCACAATCAAAGTTGGAAAGATCTAATTCAAACAATACATGAGCACAGTGAAAAACTCTCCCCACCTTCCGATGTAGAAGATGTGTACCAGTATTTGTATAAGAATCGAATAGTAGCTCGAAAGATGAGTAGTCGAGTAGAAGACTCTGACTTATCTTGTTGAGGATATTAATTCCACTTGTGACTTGCAAATTATGTGACTACAATTTGTGTAACTTATCGTATGTATTGTGAATTTGTGAGTTGTCACTCGAAATAGGCTCGAAATATGTTGGCTCGAAACCTCGAAAGCCAAGCTCAATGTTGGCTCTAAAGCTTGAGCTCGAATAAGGATCGAAAGCACAGGCTTGGCTCGGCTTGAAAGCTCGTACAAATCAAGCCAAACTTTAGAGTCGGGCTCGATGGCCAAGCCAAGCCAAGCTCAAGCCCAACCACCTTGCTGTTCAAGCCAAGCCAAGCTTGGTAAAGCTCGGTTCGGTTCGTGTACAGCTTACGAGTGAGAAAACGTCTAGGAAATCCTAAATCATCTGAAATCATGACTGAGAATGAACCACACAATGTTGAGAATGTTGAGCATGATGAACCACCAACTAGAATGTAATGTAATGAGAATGAGAAATACTATGTTACTCTGGTTAAAATATTGTGAGATTATTTACAATCGGAGAGAAAACCACGTCTTCCTGCATTGTCTTTCCACTTAATGCAGGAAACGTGGACCTTAAATCAGGAATTATCAAATTACTTCCAAAATTCGATGGACTTAATTCTGAAAGTCCATATACACATTTGAGTGAATTTGAGGAGATTTCTAACACCTTTCAATTTAATGATGTCTTCTAAGATGTTAATAGTAAAAAATAGCGAAGATACTCCGATCTCGCGAGCACCTCTATCCGACTATCGAGAACGTCTGTTCGCGACTCGCATATTCTGAAGATGCTCCGATCTCGCGAGTACCTCTATCCGACTACCGAGAACGTCTGTTCGTGACTCGTATATTCTGATGATGCGCCGACCCCGCGAACACGTCTATCCGACTATCGAGATCGTCTGTTCGCGACTCGCATATTAGGAAAAACGATGCTCGGTTACCAAAGCTTCGAGAAGTTGTATTTTTCCTGCGAGCATACCTTCTCACAAGTCGTTGAAAGGTATCGTATCTAAATGAGCGGGCACTTGGATTCGCGACCATTTTCCAACACGTGAATAGCTTTTTCTGTGGTGAAATCTCTTAGCCCTCAGTACCAGCAGCCCGTATAGGCCGAGATTGGGGCTTATCTTCTTCAGTGGTTCCGAGTCTTAAGTGATCGCTATCAAGGAAAGAAGCTATCGGACGAGTCATTGGATTAGATTTCCCTTCTATATGAGGATAAGATTCTTATCCCACGAAATCAGGGATCTCGATATTTTACGTAACAGATTGGATCATTTCTGATCTATATAAGGAGAAGACTCCATTAAGATACGCGTACACAATATTCAATCTCTAGCCTTCTTTTGCCTGATTATCCTTCTTCTTGCTTTGGCCGACTTAAGCATCGGAGGGCTAACGGCTGGACACCAGCCACCCTTGGTTGCTTTCTATCTTCTTACAGGTCCGGCGGAGGAAATCCCTGTTGGAGAGAAGGTGAACGATCGGAGGATCCTGTTACAAAATCTGACGTTAACATAAGATATAATCAAACTGAAATTGTTCCCTTTCTCTCCAAAGGACAAAGCCAAATCATGACTTCAATCTCTTAAACCTAGAAACATCGGGACATGGGCTGAGATGATCTGGGAGTTCCTTAAAAAGTACTTCCTATTTCATAAAACTAGTGCGTTAAGGCGGACAATTATGAACTTCTCCCAAAAAGGAGATGAAACATTTTTTCAATGTTAGGAGAGGTTCAAAGATCTTTTATTAGAATACCCACATCATGGTTATGAAAAGTGGTGCTTGATTGACTTCTTCTATGACGGATTGAGTTCAAACATGTGCCAATTTGTTCAAATGATGTGTAATGGTGAATTTTTTAACAAAGAGCCCGATAGTGCTTGGGATTACTTTGATATGCTAATCGAGAATGCCCAATCTTAGGACATCTCCACTTCGACTAGTAATTCCGAATTAGCCCCAAGAAAGAAAGGAGTACATGCATTAAATGGGGAGGATGATTTAAATACAACGGTGGCGGGTCTCACAAAGAAGGTTGAGGCCACAGATTGAGGAGTGTTAACACCATAACTACTAGTGAGGCAGTTGATAGTGTATGTGTATTTATGAGAGTGATGTTCATTTAACAAAGGATTGTCCAACAATCCCTACGTTTCAAGATATTTTGCAAACTCAATCGAGCGCCACAAACGCTTACCAACGCTCATTTAGTGCCCAATTCTAACTTGTAAAATCCTGATTGGCAGTGTCAACCAAATCTTAATTGAAAGAATGGACCTATGAAAAGTACAAGCAATGCCTCCCAAGGGCCTCCCCAAAAGAGCACTCTTGAAGATACATTAAATACGTTCATAATTGGACAAACTCAGATAAATCAGTCCAACATGCAGGCCATGAATGAACTTAAAACCTCAGTTGAAAGAATTAAGACACATCTAGGATTTAGGGAGTAAGGGACCTTTCCGGCCCAACCTCAGCCTAAATCTAAAGAACAACTCGAATCGAATCCAAATTCTTCAACCAATCAAGTGGAACATGTTCAAGCCACCACTACTCTTAGAAGTGGTAAAACAATTGAAAAATCTGAACCGGTGAAGGCCGCAAAGCCTAATGTTCCAGTTGATTCTAAGAGTGACGGTGAATTGAGCAACGCTCTACAAGACAGAGCCAGAGCATGTGTATAAACCTATGGCCCCATTCCCCCAAAGTCTTGTTTCAACCAAAAGGCTAAGTGAAAATCAGGACATCCTAGAAGTTTTCCAACAAGTAAAAATCAACATTTCTTCATTAGATGCAATTAAGCAAATTTCTTCATACACAAAATTTCTAAAGGATCTATGTGCCATAAAGCGTAAGCAAAATGTGCAAAATAGGCATTTTTTTACAGAACAAGCGAGTGCTATCATACAACAAAACACTCCCCCAAAATTCAAAGATCACGAAAGCCTTACAATCTCTTGCATGATAGGTAACTTTTGGATCAATAAAGCACTTCTTGATCTAGAGGCTAGTGTTAATTTGATCCCCTACTCGGTCTAAGAGCAACTTGGACTTGGTGAATTAAAACCCACCAAGATAACTTTACAACTTGCGGATCACTCTGTTAGAGTACCGAGATGAGTGATTGAGGATTTATTAGTCCAAATCGATAAGTTTTACTACCCAGTAGACTTTATAGTCTTGGATACACAAGTGATTACAAATGTATGCACTCAAGTTCCTATCATTCTAGGTCGACCATTACTAACAACCGCCGATGTTAGAATCAATTGTAGGAATGTAATTATGAAAATATCCTTTGAAAATATGACAATGAAGCTGAACTTGTTTCATTTACACAAACAACGAGAAGATGAGGATGAGGATGGAGATGAGATCCACATGATTAACTTCATAGATACAATTGTGGATGATGATGAGCCACCACCGACTAAATTTTTCAAAACCTTAGAAGTTTGCTTGGCTTATTCAAAAGATGAAATAATTTTAGATATTGATAAGGCCTTAGAGGAGCTAAATTCTGTAATTTTGATTGGCAAGACACCAATTGCTGATTTGAACAATTTTGTTGTACAGGAATTTGAAGAATTGGTGCTTGATTTGCCTAAGAAGAGGTCGATTTCTGAAAGTGTAGTGGTTGAAGACTTATTCTAACCTACACAAGTGACCGAGAAGGTTGAAGTTTTCTATATTTTAGAATAGTGTTTGGCATATTTTGAGGATTGGGATGATCTTATGATCCGTGACATTGTCAAGGCCTTAAGGAAAACTTTCACAGGTGCCCAAAAAGACTCCTTCCATGGAATGTAACATCGATTTATCAATTGTGGAAGCACCGGTAGAATCTGACTATGCAGAGACCATACGGACTTATGAAGAAGAAATACAAGTCTCCACATTCTTTGCTTTGTTCAAACCGAAGTGCACCATCTCTGGGATGATCCTTACCTGATTAAAGTTTTCCCAGACAAGTTGAAAAGGAGATTCCTATTTGATGATTTTCAACCGAAGAAATTCTCCTTTCCTAACACATGGAGTGACAACTTTGAGAAACCCGCTGATATTTTTCAGTAGGATTTTCAATGGATTAGAATGATGAATATCAACCATGTACATTATTAAGTGGGATGGTGGATGGTATTACTGAAAAATCTTTTACTCCACCTAATAATCCCTCTAGATTCCATTCCTTTGGATGATCAAGTATCAAGATTGACCTCCTAGTCTGATGGAGGTATAAAGTAGTTTATAATATTTCGATTTGTTTAGTGTTTGAAGTTGTAGACTTTCATATTCGAGTCTCTCAGGTACTCTCATTCTCACTCTCCTTTAGTTTTGTCATTGCTCTCAAGTCATTGCATATTGCATATCTTTTTACATTGAGGACAATGTAAGATTTTGGTTGGGGGGTGAGATTCCTTGATGAATCTAGTATTTTATGACATTTCAAGCAATTTTTATATGAAATTTTTTTATTTTTTTGAAAATTCAAAACTCTTTTGGAAAACTTTGTTTTTATGCACTTGGAATGTTACGAGTATGAGAGAAAGGGCAAAGAAGTGATGATTTTGAGATCTTTGAATTACCCTATTGATTTGATTGATAGAAAGTTTGGAACATTTTTTAGTTGAGTCCACATTACACGATTCTTATGATTGAAAAGATTATGCAGATTTGTAGATCGGTTAGACTAAAGATTAAAGTGTTGAGGAACCAAGCCGGGGAACTTTGTCCATCCTTGTTCATGAGAAAGTAAGAAAAAGAATGTCTAGATATGGATTTTTAAAAATCTTATCTCATATTTATGGTGAAAAGAAAGAAAAGTTTGGTTATTTATTCAATATATGTTTCAAAAATTTCAAAAAGAGCTACCTATCACTAACCAGGGGAGGTCTACTTGTAACCTAAGCTGGAAATGGGAAGTAGTGTGAAAGCTGTCGAAGGAATGGTAAGGCAAATTCTTGTCATAGGCATGTGGTTGATCTGTATACTCTTAGATCTTTAGTTTCGCTAATTTATGAAGAAGGTAATCCTGAAAATTCATGAGATGAACATTCACTACACACACTAGACCGCAGTTGTTTGGATTTTTTATTTGTCAATAAATTGGTGGGGATTCTATGTGAAACATTTATTATGTTTAGGGAGTTTAAGATTTCGATTCTTATTACTAATTTTCTTTGAATTTTGTACTTGCGAGTCTTTAAGTTTATAGAAGCATAGTTTTCGAGGAAGAGTTGGGTTTTAAAAAGTTGGATTTGTTTCACGCATATTTTGCTCGGAATTAGTAAAATGCTGGTTTGGAGGGGGGGGGGGGGGGGGGGGGGGGGGTGTTTGAGATATGAATTATGCATATTCTAACCCCAATTCATCACTCATTATGCATGTTTTTCTATGTTTTAAAAACCTATCTAATGCATGATTTGTGTTTGTAGGAATGAGAGAGAAACTTCACCAATATGATGTCAAAAGACACCTCTTTATGCATGTTTAAGACCATTAGAGAAGATCTAAGAAAGGGAGAGAAGAAGTAAGGAGAGAAGAGGAAGAAGAAAGAAAGAAAAAAATAGTCAAAAGGGAGGTCCGACCGGTCGGCCACCCTGCTGCCCTCCCTATGAGCTTGCTGGATTGAACCTAGGTGGGTCCGATCGGTTGTGACCGGTCATGACCGATTGATCACTTCTAGATTAAAAAATTTCTAATTTTGACATCCAATTTTCCTTGCATAATTGTGTAAATTGCTATGCAAATCTGGTACTTTCTAAGGCGATGGAGCTTGAAATCTATAAAAGGACACTTAAGGCTTCATCTAAAATCATCCTAGAAAAGATCTAAGTTCGTGGAAGGTGGAGATGATTGTCGTGGAGCATCTACAACTCCTCCAAATGCAGTTTTTCTATTTTATTTATGCTTGTAGTAGTTTTTCTTTTCAGTTTTAGTTCAACTTCATAATGGTTGGCTAAACCTCTTAGCTAGAGTTAAGAGGTAAAGCTTATAGTTGTTTACAATGCTTAATTTGGATTAATTCAGGTATTTTTTTTATTTAATGAAGAACACTTCTAGTTCTCGTTTGAAATAAAGTTGGTATTTTTAGTTTAATGTTCTATCTCTTGTGATTTTGTTTACATGGGATGTTTTGATTTACTGAGATTGCTCAATGGGGTGTTGTTGATAGGATTTTGGGTTGTAGAGATCTTAGATCCATCATGATATGTTGGATGTTAGGTAATCTTACAAACCAAGTTTCCTAAGTGCTTATCTAGAACTAAACTAGAAGAAGTTCTTATTTTTTTATTTGATCTGAGGTAGATGTTTTATGTGTTGATATTGGTTTGATTGAAGTTCAATTCATGCTTCTAAATCAAGTCTAGTGATAAAACCTGAGAAAAAAAAATCATGAATGTGATTTCACTTGTTTTATGAAGGATTGGGCTGTGTGATTAGATAAGCCCAATGCCTTAGTTGTTATAAGAGAACCATAGCAGTAGATGATCCATCTATGTTAGATGTATTGTGATGATTTGATTGTTCCATATTCTGATTGGATAGGGATAGAACTCTGATTCCAATTGAGTTATTAGCTTGAATGGTTGAATTGCTATTGTGAAAGATAATAAGTGGATCATTGACGCTCTAGTACTTATTTTCCTAATTAAGTTTAAAAGTAGATAGTTTTATGTTCATAAAATCCATCCTTTAATATAAATCCGAATTTAGCCCATCCTAGTTATATAGTTTAGAATTGTTACAACAATCCCTGAGGACGATCTCGGTTTCACGATCGAATTATTACTACATCGCAGCCCTGCACTTGAGGCGAGCGAACACTCAACTCCTCCTCTCTCACTCTCTCTGGTTTGTTACTTTTTTGGGGAGAGGACATGCGTCTAAGAAGGGTTTTATAACCTTTGATGCGAGTGAAAACGGAAGAAAGGGGCGGTGCGATAATGAGTGGTTTCATGGTTTTTCTTTGATTTTTGGATTTCTTGTGGTTATTGGTTGATCAGTGTGTCTTGGAGATATTTTGAAGGTTGAGTGGTGTGAGTGTGGTCTACCTAATGGACGTGTTAGATTTGGTAATGAGGCCTACCAGAGATTGTACGACTCTGGATAAAAATAAGGAACAATACGCTATCTTCAATGACTGATATTCAACCGGGGGTTGTCTCTTTAGTACGAGGCCACTGGACGATCTAGATTCATCACACAATTCTTGTGGGGTCAAGAAATCGAAGGTTTGATTTGTCTTGGTGAGTGGTTAGTGCGGGAGAGGTTTCGGGTCCCGTGGTTGTGTTGGAGAGGGAAAGTCGCTTTCTTTCAATTGATTGCGCATGAGAAGATGTTGGGGTGTTGTGAGGGGTCCATATGGAGTTATGAGAAGGATTTAAGTCGTCCATGCAAAGCAGGAAGTGCAGGCGATTTGATCTTGATTTTCTTGAATTGATAGGCATTTTTGGACGAGCCACAGGGACGTCGTACGGCCACGAGGTTCATACGGATTGGGTTTGGGTGGAGCTCGATCCCGATGAACGGTTTAGATTGGCTTTGTGGGGTCCATTTGATGAAGGTGTGGGATGTCTGGGTCGGTGGTGGGAAACAGAGGAAAAAGAAAATTTTCTTTTTATGTGAATATCACGGTTTGACCGAGGGACTTAAGGGGCCAGTTTCGTGTGTGGGGTCCACTATGGTAGAGCGGAGCAATCTTCTGTGTCCATCATATATGTAGCATGATTTTAGGCGTTGGCACAAAAAATGGAGCAGGTCCAAGTTACGGTGGGCCGTTAATTCACTAATTTCTAATTGGGCCACTTGTACTATGATTGAAGAGTTGAAATTTAACTCATACTATTAATTCATGCCAGATAAGCTTCATACAGAGTTTTGTGTCAAACTGATCGTGAGAAACTAGTTTACTGAAATTGTAGGTTTAAATTAGTGGCATTTTCGTAATTATTGCTAAATATGAGTTTTGTGAAATTTAACAGTTCTATGTCGTTCTAGGGATCATTTTAAGCAACTTTCACAAAATAAATCATACACGATTCTCTACAGATAATTCGCTATACTTGAAACAAGTTTAAATTTGCAACAATAAAATAAAATGAATATTTAAATGCACATAACGTATTATTTGATAAATTTAAAATAATACTGAAAAATTTGGGGCGTTAGATATACTAATTATCTCGGCCACGACCGCTGTTGAGCTTTAATTGTGCATATTCTAACCCCAATTCATCACTTATTATGCATGGATTTTATGTTTAAAGACTATTATAATGCATGGTTTTGTGATTGCAGGAATGAGAGAGAGTTCACTCGATCAATAGCTAAAAGAAGTATATTTTGGAACCTTGGATGAAGACCCAAGGTGGGCTAAAGAATCATGAAGAAAGAAGGAAAGAAAAGAAAGAAGGAAAGTATGAAAAGGAGCCCCATAAGGTGGTTCGACCGGTCAAGACCGGTCGGCCAAACAGGCCCCAACATGTCTTGACCGGTCGGCTAGTTGCTCTCCCCTCTCTTAAAGCTGCTGAAGCAAGGACACATGGGCTAGACCGGTCAAGACCGGTTGGCCAGCCCTGTCCGACCGGTCTTGACCGGTCGGCCATGCAATTTCAGAGTTTCAGATTTCAGACGGCAGGCTATTCCCGTTTTTAGATTTTCGGCACAGTTTTTTGGAGCCATCTTGATGATATTTGGAAATCCAACATGTCCATGTTGAAGAGGAGCTCAACGCCGAAATAACCAAAGTGGTTTCGTGTCGATTGGAGCTACGGATTGACCGTGGTGGCCAAAACAATACGAACTATCCAGAAAGTTCCAGATTCCGCCTACTCCAATCTGGGCCGGTCCAGGTGACCCATCATTGATGATATGAAGAATCTACTTTTACCATCTTCTACACCACATCCATATATGAATATCCATAAAGTTTCAGATCAAAATTATGTGTAGTTTAATAGTACCGGTTGAATAAAGATGGACCATCCAGAAAGATCCAACTGCACAGATTTTATAAAAGGCCTGAGTGTTCTAATTTTTGGGCCATATTCTGAAATTATTTTGGACAATCTAATCCGTCTATCATGTAGAAGATGAAGTTTTCTACCAATGTTCAAAATTTGAGATCAATCCGACATCCGTACACTTCGAAGCGTTGAAAGCAAGATGACTGGTTCTGAAGGTCTCTGAATTGCGCGATTTTGAGAGGCAGTCGCTGATCTGATTGGTGGGCCCATTCAGAAGATAATTTTGGAAATTTAAATCATCTATGAGGAAGATCACATTACAAGGAAGTTACAGATCAAATTTGAAGGCAATCCGACCATTGGTTAAGCAGTACGAAGCGAAACAAAATCTGTTATGTTGCGGTACTCTTGCTGTATTATAAAAGGAGGTGCTCTCTTCTATTCCAGGGCAAGCAAGGACGTGGGGAGCAAGGAGTTCAAGTCATAGGAGGCTTCCTAGCCTCCTCCAGCTAGTTTTTCTTCCTTTTCTTAGTTTTAGTTTTATTTTTAATATGCTTTTCATTAGCTAATCTCTTAGCTAGATTTAAGAGGTGAGCCTTATTGTTTTCTTAGATTATTTAATTCGTTTTATTGGTTTCAATTTGGATTTCTATTGAAGAACAATGGTTTGAAGTTTAAATAAAGTTCTAAGTAGTTTTTCTTAATCTTATGATGGCTCATGGATGTTTAGAAGAATTGCTTGAGTTCTTAACTATTTTGAGTTATTCTAGACCTATATGATCCAAGGAATTGGATTCAATACTCTCTAGACATGATCCTCATGTGGGAGCTTCATACCAAAAGTTTATTTTTCTGAAAATTCTGGATTATATAAGATTATGTATGTGATTTGGATCAAGTTCAAATCATGATCTAGTTTTATCTTATGACAGGATTTAATGATAATTATGGTTGTGATCTTAACCTATTGGAATTGGGACTGACCTATGCAATTGAGTGTGCTCAAGTCCTAGCTTGCATTGAGAGAATTATGTACATTAATCATACATGTGATAGATTTATTGTTTTAACTACTCTATTATCCGACTAGATAGAACTTAATTTCAATTCTAGTTGAGAAAGTGAGAAACCATAGCGAATTATGCATCTAAGGAGAGCTATAAGTGGATCCTTGATACTCTAGTTATCTTTTCATTATCAGATTTTCTATTTTATGTTCAAAACCAATTTCACAAACCTCTTAAGATTCTAGTTGTTAGAGTAGTTAGAATTGTTTACCTCCTTCCTGTGAATCGACCTCGGTCTTACCGAGATTATTACTACATCGCAACCCTACACTTGGGGAAGCGAACAACCGCCTCATAATAGGCATCATAATCTTCACTCGACTGCATGGGTATTACATCCACAACGACCAACTCATAATTCGGGTCACAATAAAATGTGCCCTTGGATGCGTTCATCTGACTCCTCTCAGAGGATTTGCTTGTACCTAGTGGCCTTGGTTGATAACTCAAACAGTTCTCCAAAGTACACACCTTCGAAGTTACTGTGAAGCTTGAAACCCATGCCTTCTAATGCCAACCTGGCAAACTTGGCCTCGAGAAGAATGACTAGGCAACGGTTTCTGGCGCCCTTAAACAAAGAGATAAATTACTCGACCAACTTTTCTAGCAATTGCCTTAGTCTAGAAATGTCAACCATAGATACTTCTGTCTCGGTACAGTGGAACTGTATATGGAAATTTTCTTCTATCCCAGTCTAGGTTTGGACCAAGTTGGTTGGTAGGTTTATATACGATGTGAAAACAATCCCTGTTAAAAAAATATCAAATAATCTGAGCTTCAAGAAGTCATTGTGAGATGCCTCATTGCATTGCATGGTGAAGTAGCCAATGTGTTCAATTATGGAGGTCTCACCATCTCCCCAAAAATGACAAATTCGAAAATGCAAAGCCTCTAGGGAACTCATAATTTTGGTGACCCACTTAGGATAAGGATTTTTGTAGATCGACTGAGTGATTCATCGGTCGTTCGGTTGTACTCCGTATTCTTGGACGAGCTCTATAACGTTGTCCCAATCGAGCGAATGTTGTGGGCTTGGCGGATCTTCCTGATTAGGATATCTCAATGGTTGGTTAGGGTTTGGGCCTTGTGCTACGTATGGAATGATTGCTGAGAGAGGTGGGGTCAGAGGCTTCCCCCTGAGCACATCTACCTTATGATAACCATTGTGGACGAGAGGTGCGATTGGAGGTTGCCCCCTAGATGCCTCTGTTTTGTAGTGTCCTTGATAGACCAGAGGTGCGATCAAAGGTTGCCCCTTGGGCGCCTCTGTCCTGTATCGAAGGTTGCCCCCGGAGTGCCTTTGTCCTATGATATCCTTAATGGAAGACCGGGACTACTTGGGATTACCCTCCATGGTACTTGGTCCTATGGATTCCATTATGGCTGGATGGAGTGGCTGGAGGTTACGTCCAGCAGTTCGACCACGTGGCCATATGTAGCTGTTGGACAACCAACCTCCCGAGTTACTTGTATCGACCGGGTATTACGGCTAGTTGGGAATAACTCTGTCGGTCATGGAATTTCAATTGGTTATACAATTGACCATCTTGATCATTTCCTATCACCAGTGGAGGCGATGAAGATCGACCTTATGATTTGATCTGGTTGGCTCTAGTTGGGAGCTCAGTGGGTTTCTCTGCCTCCCGTCCACTAAGGCGGGCGGGAGCAGAGCACATCTTGATGGTGTTGAATCTTAAAATAAGACTTTCGGTTGTTCTCTCAAATATTTTGGATAACCTAGTGAAATGTTGCATGCATCCCTCGAATCGTTCGAGGAACACAACAAAGTCGTTGGAGATCAACTAGGAAGAAGAACCCACTTCAACGTCGACAATGGGCTAGCCCAAGTTTATTTGTTCTTCTGTAGCATCAACAAAAGAATTAAACTTTTTTTAGGAGACATCTTATTTGGTTGAGAAGTATAAAGCTTTACTAGGTTGTAACGCCCTGGATTTTCGCTAACTTGGCAATTGGAAGTCCTTGGGTGCTACCTTCGGTTTGTCGGTTATAATGCGTACCCGCACGTGTGTTCACATGTATTGGGGACTAAAATGAATGTATTTACAAAAAAATGATGGAATTAGTTTAGGAGTTGGAAGATCACATGGTTCAGAAGAGTTTTTCGACGATTGGGTTGACTCGGGTATGTCACTGTCTGTAGAGACTAAGTAAAGAACCTTGAATTATCAATCTATTCATAGATCGACCTAATCATCATGAATATTTTACCGGACCTTCGTGTTTTAGCCTATTTTCTGTATTTCAGATTTTTTCAACGGTTTAGATTTGACAAAAACCCTCTCTTTTGAAAGGCGTTATGTTTTGGAAATGTCAAAAAGTTGCGATTTGTACTTGGAGTGGAAAATCAAAATCTTTATTATTAGGATTTCAATTTTTTAGTATTTTTTATTGAATCCAAATGGGGGGTACTTCCTTATTTACATAAATAACTTAAAGTAAATGGAAATATAAATTAAACATGACATTTACTTAAATGTTATTTGACCGGATTGACAACGGGCCAACCGGATAGGTAGCCGGTCGACCGGGTAGGCAACCGGCCGACCGATTGCTGCTGCCCCTTTGGAAGGAAAAAATGGATGGATGGGGTGATCCGGCCGACCGGATCTGGGACCGGCCGGCCGATTGTGGCTGGACCGTTTTAAAAGGGGGGATTTCAAACCCCATTCTCTCTCTCTCTCTCTTTCTCATTTCTTTCTCTCTTTCTCTCATTTCTCTCCTTCATCTTCTTCTCCCCTTAGCTCCTAAGCTCCCTTAGCTTCCTTCTTCTCTTCTCAAACCTCCTTCCTTCCTCAAATCCTCCGCCATGCCTATGAAAATCTTGGATTTCCAAGCTCTCTCCGGCCATACGTCCGTTCTCGTGTTTTCCCCGGCCATAAACCGACGGATTTGGGTCAGATTCACCTCCCCATGCTAGGTAAGGTGTTCCTCTACTTCTTCTTTTCCTATTCCTTCCATTTTCTTCATTTTTTGATCATTAGGGTTAGAAACCCCCATTTGATTCGTCCAAACCCTAACCTAGGGTTTGCTCATGTTAAGGCTCGGGGCCTCGGCTGTCATATTGGTGCGGCCTGTGCGTTGTGGAAGCCATGATCGGGCAAGGCCCTATGTGGATGCCGTCGTGCTCCAACTCCGACCCAATTCACCGAATTGATTTGAGATTTCCCCAAATCCGAGGTATGTAAACCCAAAACCTTAATTAGGACTTTAATTAGAGTAAACCTTAATTGATTAACATTAGATTTGTGATTCATTGAAGGTCATTGAGGTATTCCCCAATTTTCGGCGTTTGGACCATATTTGGATCGCTCAGGCCTCATCCGAATCGAGCAATTTCGATTCCAAGGTGAAGATCTAACCCCAAGCTTTTCTCAAGAATTGTTAATGGATGATTGCTTAATTATGTTGAATTTTATTTATTTTATAAATGTTAAAATTATTTTAAATTATAATTTATTGTAAATTAGTGATGTGCATATAATATGTTTGATGAAATGCCTCTATTGTTGTTTTAGATGATAACATGCTTGATGGAGTGCCTCGGTTGTAGTTGGGTGAAAACATGCTCGATGAATTGCTTGAGTGATATGAGAAACATGATATTATATTTCATTTGTGCTTTTGTTGGTTTGTGACGCCCTGTGTCATCCGGGCTATGTCATCCGAATCCTTTGGATCGGTCGGGCTAGTTGGTCGGGCTAGGTGTTTTAATAAATTGGTTGATAATGTTTTCTATATTTGTGCTATTGATGTGCTCTGTTGTAGTAAATTTATGGCTGTCTGGATTAAGCTCTGACAACTGTTTGACTAATGTACTACCTATCATTCAATTGGCAGTTACGAGCCTATTCAATCAACTAGACGGAACACGATCGACAGATAGGGACCACTATCGGTTTGTCGCGATCCAATTAGGTCGAATGAATAGGTTCCATTCAGAGTTAATCATTATTATGGTTGATTGATTGAATCACACTCTATTGAATTTAGAATACCGACATTACCAAAGCATAGTCCACTTAAAACCGTATTGCGATACGATCTCCAAGTCTCATGAGCCAGGCATGGTAGTATGGGATGCCGTGTCTGAGCTGTCGGCCTACGCTGGGGTGATGAACCTCCCCGTAGTGACCAGTGAGCATTGACAGAGGTGATAGAACGTTGTTCGAATAGCCCTTGTGACAAATGTGACCCTAGCCGATGTTAGCGTGCCTGTGCACTGTTCGAACAACTCATGCATGTATTGGTTTTAGTTTTGATTGATTAGCCCGAACCTCTGAATTGATTAAATGTATTTAATATGTGGGTGACGAGCCCTTTTGCTTTGATTTGTGAGTGGCTGACAAGTCACGACTAGACCATGCCTTCATGGAAGGATACTAAACTTCGGATCAAGGGGTTATTGGCGATGATTGGCGATACATCGCAGGTAGCCAGATGGTCTCAGTTAGACTTTGTGATACAATAATGGTATTCTAACTTCATCAATTTACTGTACGAATTGGACTAATAAATACTTGGCTATCTATGCATATCATGGCATGCACTTCTGGAGGACGGCATACACTTGTGGAGGACGTGTGGGTGCCTGGTTGCTTGCTGTGGTGTCAGTGCTACCTTTTATGTCCTCATGTGATCCCCGGGACATGCATTTGGGTGCGCATCATAACATACATGCATTTAATCAACTTGTTTAGAAAATGTATTGTTTTGTTTCTTCATTGTTTATGCTTTCTTGTGTGCATAACATGTGTAATTTGCTTAGTATTTGTGCGTTAGAAATAACCAGCTTATGAGTAATATATATAGATATATATACATTTAATGTGAGCTTGCTCATATTTAAAATATCCTGAGCATAATCTTAGGGATATTTCTTCACTATGTTGGCGTTTGACGCCTTCCATTTGACATATGCAGACGATTTCAGTATAGAACTGGATGGTGGCACATTCAAAGCGTTCTTGTAGCTTATAGCATCGTCCATTTGGTAGTATACTTTCCTTCCTTTTATATTTATTGCGATTCGTATAATTCTCATATGGGCTTACACTGCGATTGAACTGTACCATTTTAGGTGTTAGCCTTTATTTCTGAATTTAGTTATCTCCGCCTTGCTTTGATCCGCTAGTTGAAATGCGCTACTCTGATTATCTGAGTATGGAACGAATGTAAAAATGATTGAGGACACATGTGGCATTCCTAAATAAGCATTTTATTAAGTAACACTCGTCAAATCGGGTGTACCCAAATACTCGATTTTTCGGGGCGTTACATAGGTCCCACCGGGCGTGCCAAGAAGTGTTGTTGCAGTTCAATCAAATACGAGGCCACACATGTGAGCGAGGGCCTGTATTCTGATTTCATGTATGATTATGATGCATGGGCATGCCAGAGTCATACTCGACTCAATGCTTGATCGAATGTCGGTTCCCCCCCATTGAGTCAGACTAGTTAGAGACTGTAGGTAATGATCTAACCATCCTCTCAACCACTGGTTGTGATTAGCAATCAGACAACTTGTGAACAGGAAACGACTAGCCTTCCAAATGGATTATTTTTGCCTTATGACTAAGGACTTTTTCTTTTTCTTTTTTCCCAGTAAAATTGTAATATACTTCTTAAAATAATGAAGATGAATAAATAAAAAAAATGACTGAATAATGTTGATTTCATTAATTGAATATGTGGCCCATTATAATCGACATCTTTATTTTATACATATACAATTTTTTTCAGCAATTGCATTTAGGTAAGGATTCGAAACAAATATCTCCAATAGAAAGAGTACCTCTTTGATTTCGTATGAAAGGTTCTTTCATTCCCTTGGTCTTGCCAATACCTGCACCTAGCCAAGCCATTCCTTGTTCCATAAGTATTGAAAGTAACATATAGAGATAAACAATAGAAAGATAAATACCTTACTCATCTATTGAAACAGACGATCGAGGCGAGTGGTCAACAGGATGTGGCCAGATAAGTGTGATCGCCTAAGTAATGATTTAGTTGATCGGGATCCAACAACTTAGGGTTGTCGATATTTATGCTACTCTTAAACTACTGTAACGATGGACACTGGACAAAAGTGATCTATGTTAAAGCTAAACTAGACTACGCTAGGATAAATGAAAAGGCAAATTGACAAAGTAGATAAATCTATTTGGCATAAGGCCTCAAGCTCCTTTTCACGTGCTCCTTTTATAGCTTGTCAAGGTGGCAAAACACTCGTTGGCTTTCCTTGTTGATCCTGAATCCTTCGCATTTATGGTATGCATTCCGAATTGGAAGGACTCCAAATAGATCCGGGGTTGCTTGCTTCTTGCATCTTCTTCTCGTAGGTCCCGCTATGAGAGATCTTTATGGCCCACTAATTGGATTCGAGATCAATATGGGGAACCTCAAGGGTTGATCTCGGACCTCAAATCGATCATAGCCATGAATTTGAATGGCCTGATCAAACCACCTTCTACATTTAACCTTAGGTCTCGTTCCTTATTAGTTTGGAGTGTTGAAAGGGATAGATGGACATGATCCACCAGATCTTGATCTCTCTAACTCTTATCCTCAATCAAAGCACGACCACTAGATCAGATCATCATATGAGATCTCTAGGTCGTCTCTTTGTCTCTTTTGATCGAGGTATTGGACAATCCAGATCCACCATACTGATCTGTTATTGGATGAGTCAAATCTTTCAACAGGCTCTCCTTTTAATTCTGATTATTGTACGACTTAAGACCCAATATGGCTGATGTCCATTCTCTTTTGATTTGGGTTCGAACCATAACCGAATTTGCTCAAATAAGGGTCCAATCTTCGGATATTCATAACCCTCTCGAACGTGGAAGACCCTCTGAACATCTCTGGGAAGATCTCCCATTTCAGAAGGACCGTGAGAAACAATTTCATAGAGTGTATCAAATCTGGATTTGTGATAAGATACGTTCTCTCGGTGGGTCTTTTATAGACTTGTTGGGCACACTGCATTAGGGTTGTAAATGGTCGGGTTCGGGGCGGGTTTAGCCAAAACCAGACCCACCCATTTACTAAACGGGTCTGGGTCTGGACCCAGACCCGTTTAGTAAATGGGCGGGTCTGGGTCAAATCCGAGTCAACCCATCAGACCCATTTATAAATGGGTCTGGGTCTGGGTTTGGGTCTGGTAGAGGGAGATCCACCCAGACCCCTTTATAAATGGGTCGAGTCTAATGGGTCCGGGTCTGGATCAACTATGCAAGCATTTTTACAAGGCTTAAAACCAGGTTTGGATGGATTTGGGTTGACAGGTCCCTTGAAACATAGACTAAACCCGCCCACTTACTAAATGGGTTCGGGTCGGGTCGGGTCGGGTCGGGCCAATATAAAGGAAACCAGACCTAAACCCGTTTAGCAACTGGGTCTGTTCTTGGACCCAGACCTGTACCATTTAACAAATGGGTCGGGTCTGGGTCGGGTCTAAATGGGTTGGGTCCGGTTACCCCATCGGGTCTGTTGACCCATTTATAGCCCTACGCTGCATCATTAATTGGCTTTGCTAATCATGGCCACATGGCATGCGGCGGTTCGCTCCCCTAAAGTCATATGTAGAGCTGGGCACGGGTCGAGTCAACTCGATTGACTCAACTCGTCTGAATCGGTTAGACTCGACTCAAACCGATTCGACAGGAACAACAAACCCGAATCGAATATTCTGGATAGGATCCGAATCTAGATCGAGTCAAATTCAGATTCCACCTTAATCGAATCGACTCGAATCGAAATTCGATCCAAACCGGGTTTAGGTATAAGTTTAAAAAAACTATTTTAAATTTTTTTTTTTTTAGATTTTTATGCTATTTTTCAGATTTTTTTTGAATTAATTGAGAAACTCGATCCGACTCAGATTGGATCAGACCTGGTTGACTTGGTTCGGATCAGTTTAGGGTTGGTTGACTCGGTACCGAATTCGATCCGACTCGATTGAGGCCTGTCCTTGGTCGGATCAGACCGAGACAGACCATACTCGGTCCGACTCGACTCGATGCCCACCTCTAGTCATGTATAAGGGTTTGTGCCTTTGCATTAGTGATGAAATGTCTAATGCTGAAGGAATATTTACGGAAGATACTACTGAGTGCGAGTATAATTTATGCTGGTATTAACCCCGTAGTGTCAACACGTGGTGTCCTCCTATTGGTCTATGTCATGGCGCTGAAAATGGGTGTAAACAACATCCACAACTATTCACAATATTATTAACATTGGGATAAATTGTAGGCGAAAATATCATCCTGAATAAAAACTTCTATGGCCTTAGAATGTTAATAATGACATGAGTTCAATCCACTGTGTTTCCTGTTGTGTGGCCCACATGAGTTTTAGATATGCGTGACTCAAACTCATGTGGCTGCACGATAGGAAAAGGTGTGAATGAAAATGTCAACTGTTGAACACTTCTCAGAGCCCACCATAATGCTTATATGCCATCCACAAATATTCATAATATTATTAACATTTGGGTAAATCGTAGGGTAAAATATCACCATGATTTAAAACTTCTATGACCCCCTAATGTTAAGAATGGCAGGCGTTCAATCCACCATGTTTCCTATTGTGTGGCCCACATGATTTTTGGATCTATGTGATTTTTGGAGTCCTGTATTCTCACGAGGTTTAAAAACTAATGGACGGAGTGGAATTCTCACGGGCATCTTTGCAGGCCCTACATAGCTTTTGACCACAAGAACTTCCGGGGGGTGGGGGGTGGGGGTGGGGTAAAAATTGGCAATTAGTGTCTAGACTTTAATACAGTCATCATGATAGCCCTGTGCACTAGGTAGTAATATTGTCAGATGGGGAATATGTGTATACTCCATATCTTACTGTGTTAAATCTAGCGACATGAATGATGCCATATGGCATTGAAATCTCAATAAGGACAAATGGAAGATCTTTTCAAATGCTTTGATTGTTACATGTGAATCAAAATCTTAAAATTTATGAGTATCCCATAAAGAATAAGTACAGTTGGCTACTACCATGAGATTTGTGTCACATATCTTGATCACGTGATAGAGTTGGCTACTCACATTGACGGCCTCATGGTCGATAACAGGTAACAACCAAAATACGATCATGGCTAGTGATGGATTTGGCCAATGCACTATAGCATCATGTATTGAGCTATAGTGCATTGGCCAATTTTTGTGACACACAACGCATGTTCAAGCGAAAGAGATGATAACAATTGTCTATATGTGGAAGCTTACAGAGAATTCTCACCCCACGAAGTGGACTGAAGACATGTGCATGATCAATGACCAACCCACAACAAACAACCAATACCCATGGGGTTGCTGATAGACCACAACTGCTTACGGGCCCATATAGTTATTTACTCGTTAGCGAAAGTGAGGAATGACTACGAAGATCTCTCTCCAGTAACTGCTTATAAATTCTATAGATAGGAGGAAGATCGAAGAGCTCTAGGCCCTTGTGTAGACACCCCACCCCAGGTCGATAAGTTGATTAAGGCTAAATGTTTGGGACGGATGTTGATCACCTTGTTCCTAACCCTGATACATACCCTTCTCGTATCCGAACCTTGATCTATACCCTCAACTCAGATCCAAACCCAGATTCAAACCCTTAACTTTGATCCAACTTCTAACCATAATCCAAGCCCTGATCTTAGCTAAAAATAGGTTAACTTGAAGAGCCAACTCAATGGCTCAGACAGTTAAGTCGATTCACCGACTTAATCTGCTGAGTAAATCCAGACATTTTCAACCCAACTGAGGCTCAAAGTTAAATCCAAGCCCAAGCCCAATCGAGGCTTGCAACATGAACATAGAAAGAACCATACAAAGGTCGGAGAGTCTCCCCACATCTATGGGAGGCTCCTTGCCAAAACAGGGAGAAAGCAGTGCACTAGGCGGCGGCCAGCCCACTGCCCAATGCATTTCTCTCCCCTAGTTTTGGATAGCTGGTGCCCCTTCATGTCAGCTGACACCTTTTCTCCTCTTCTAAGTTCGAGACAAACTATATTACCACTCTGTCCCTCTTGTGACCCATATTTACCAACCAAACCTAACTCCAAGCGTAACTCCCACCTTAAGTGAAAAGTTTCACGTCAATCTTTGCCCTCAAAGTTGTCACTAATTACATAAAAACTTGGGCCGAGATTGCTATACATACCCCTCATTCTTCCATTTTAATCATCCCTCAACACTTAGAAATCTCAAGCATTTAGGCTCATAAACCTCTCGATCCTCTAGCCACCCCCATCATCAAGGAGAGTGAGAGTGAAGAATTTGCCTAGCATGGGTCCAGTCCAACCCAACCCTTGTCGTAGCCTCTTGAGTCAGTCAATTACTATCTAAGCCACTTGAGTCGATCCTTGCGACACTACCTTCCACCCAAGCATCCAATCTTTAATCTACTTTATTCTTTCATACATTAGCTTTGCACTACATCTACTCTCTTCTCAACCCTCCTGCTCATCTCATTCATAGCATCTCATACATAACATTCACCTAGTCAACTCAATTGTATGCTCTGCTATGAGGCTTGCCGGGTTTTCTTGGATCTTGCCTATAAAAAACTTGAGTCGACTAGTTACTCTACACGGCAAGTTAGTGAGTCAGGGCAGGTTCGCCGGACCCAAGACACCGCTTAACAAAGCGATGGCGCATTAAACACTGCATTCAACACACACAACATTCATGAAAGTGCAAGAACCAAAACTAATCCTCACAACCGGTTTTATCTTGTGAAGTAGAGATCGTACATCTGTACGGGCAGAGTGGATGCCTAACACCTTCCCTCTCTGTAACCGCGGTCCTTACCTTGAATCTCAAGTAATAAATCAAGGAGTCATCTTAAGACTAAGGATCTTCGGATTCCCAGTCTTAGGCATTTCTACAGGATCTAGCCGACTATAGATTTGAAGTAACTGGCTAGTGGCTACTCCAGTCTTCTATAAACCCATTTCAAACATAGCGAGTGCAAAAGCCCTCAAGAGAGGCAAACCATTGAAAGGCCACGATCCGCAAAACCAGAAGGAAGAAGCGGTACATCATTCACACCTTGCCAAACCAACATAATACAACTCTACAATACAACACTAATCCAAATTTAGTTCTTAGCTTGGCTCTTAATGTAATCCATTCCATCTATGCTCCTACGCTAGACTAGCTTTGGTTTAGGTATAGTCTAATCCAATCCATTTATGTTGCTATATTGGATCGACTTTAACTTTATTTTTGTGAAAAATTTCCTTTGTCTACACTAAGTCACTAAACCAGGGATGACCTTAGCTTTAGGACCTCGTTATCTAAGTCATAATTATTGGATCACCGAGTATTTCTCTTTAGTTCGTAAGTGTTTATTTTTTACAAATGCATTTCTTTTTATTTTAATCATTCTCATGACAAATTATTAATTGATCGATTATTGCTATCATAGTAAGAAAAGTGCTTTCGATTGAAAGGAAAAAAGAACTCATCAGAAGGACAAACCCTCTCCTTCACAAATCGCATGGTCTTTGTTACTAGTGGTTGAATAGATTGCTAAACTATTGGGTTCTTGGTCTCCTGGTCTATCTCAGCTCTTAGGGTCAAAGGCGTTCGATTTGGATTAAGCCGCATCAGGCTTTGATAAGCCCGACCCGGCACACGTACCAATTATCAAATTTCGAGCCAAACAACATTTAGAAAAGAGAACAGTGAACAAATTACAATGGTTCTTGCAGGTAAAATATAAGATGTTATATAATTTATATTGGGTGAAATCTGAACCATTCAACTGACAACATCCATATGAGTTCCCAAAATATCCTTACATATATTTTAAATGTCTCCCCATATTTTTTAATATCCAAAGGTCTCCACCCATATGAAAACTAAATATGGTGGAAAAAATGTCCAATAATATCCAAAGGTCTCCACCCTTACAAAAAACCAACCGCGGGAGCAAAAAAGTACAAAAGTTGCTTCTGTTATATATAATATAGATATCAAATGTGTCAGTTGGACAAAAAATGATCTAACTAGCCAAGAACTAATGGCCTGAATTTACCAGGTCTAAATTGAGTTGAATAGTTTATCATATCTCATACACGTAGCATATGTGTATGTTAAACCACAAGAGAATACATTGGGGAAACTGTAGATTTGTTTATTTAGCTGAGAATAATAAGGAATATATAAGAGAGATGCAAGATCTGTAAAGATTTATAGAGATATTAATAGATATACATATTAAAAAAAAGGGAACTAACCTATTCTAGAAAATTTTCCTAGTTTACCCTAGCATCCTCCCTTAAACTCAAGGTGCTTTGAAGGTAAAGTGAACATTTATTTAAAAGCAAAATAAAAATGTAATTGAGCATAAGGCGAGCATGAGGCAATAAAACAACGAATAACTTAAGGCGAGCAACACTTTTGACGAGTCCTGGGATATGAACCACTAGCACATCCAATGAGTGACTAATGATCTAGTGTCACTTTCAATGGATGGAATTTCACTCACTCTCTTACAATGGACATACAATTCCGTGTTGGGAGTTCAGCCATTGCTCTTATATTGCCGCTACATGGTTCAACATTAAAGAAAAATTCGTATTGCATAAAGAAGACAGTGTAAATAGGTTTGATCTATTGTCCAACACAAAATAATTCCAATTCAATATGTCGAGCATAAACGAGTTGGTCCATACGCCTGGCACAAATGAAAAAACATCTCATCAAAAGGCCTAGTCTAGGAAGATGTATTGTCAAAGGAGATGCGTAAAAAAGATGTATAAAGAAGCTGACTATTAGTGGAGAAGGTAGTCGTAAGTGCATAAAATTGAGTACAACCAAGAAGTACCCAATGTAAAAGAAATTTAAAGAAAAGGATGGGTGGCTATGGGCAAGCACAAAAGTACAATACATTCACAGATCACTAAAAGTAAACAAAAAATAATAATAAGAAGAGAAAAGACAGTTGGATGCCTTCTTCTTCCTCTCTCTGGTTAGATTTGGTGTAGGATCTGAAGAAAGGAGTTGTGCAGTGATGACAGGTTTTTGATGTCGTGTTAGATTTAAGTTCTAACAAAAGGTGGTGGAGAAGACGGTTTTGAGCACTATAAGTGGTAACGGATTAAGGTGGCGACAAAGATCCAAATATGATGGTGATGGAATCGTATGACTAGAGATGGGTTTATGGTTGCAATGGACGATCCAGTGACTATACGGTAAGGTTGTCAATAAGTAAGGCTAGCCTGATAAGCTTCCGAGCCTAGCCCACCTTGGGCCGGGCTTGGGCTAGAGTTTTAGGCTTAAATGGAGGGTTTAAGCTTAAAACTGGAGCCTATTTCTCCAATGGACCGGGCTTGAAAAGTGATGAATTCTCATATGATTTCATTGAGAGGAGAAAAACCTCTATACAGACATTTACAACCTATTTTTGGGTGATTCTAATTTTTGATTATTCTAAGTTCAGTATAATCTTATCTATATAGAGAATCCGTAAATATTCAGTAATATAACATATGTTTTGTGATGGTGTAGAATCTAATACTCTTCCTTAAGTTAGAGAGTGAAGTCCAACACCCAACTAGGAGCTCAATCAATGAAATGATTCCTTGCCTAATGGTTTGGTAGATAAATCAGTAGGTTGAAGTCGTGATGGAATGTAAGAAGATCGAATCAACCAAGATTGAATTTTTCATGAATAAGATGACAATTGTGATACTACCCGTTTGCGCTAAAAGCTTAAGCCATTAGGGAATGATAGAATAATGTATATAAGGGGATTTGCTGACGCCTCCAACACCTCCCCTCACATGTAGGCTCTATGCTGGGATCTGCACGTGATACTCATGGGCTCCAATAACACCAAATGCCCAAAATACTAAAAATTTGCAAACCTCGGGACTTGAACACCAGATGTCCTTCTCTGATCCATGATACTACCCGGTTGCGCTAAAAGCTTAAGCTGTTTGGGAACAACAGAACAATGTATATAAGGGGGTTTACTGACGCCTCCAACAAATTGAGCTCAATGTGTTTTGTATGTTCATAAAAGATCAGATTGGCAACTATGTGAAGGGTGACTTAATTGTAGCAAAATAGAAGGGTTGGCTGAACATTGCGAACACAAAGGTCGTGAAGGAGATAAAAGTCATGCGAGTTCATGTTGAGCTCTGAATTGTGCATATTCTAACCCCAATTCATCACACATTATGCATGTTTTGATTGATAAATGACAAATCTTATATGTGTTTTTGTGTTTGTAGGAATGAGAGAGGAACCTCATGAATTCTATGTTAAAAGAACCTTCTTAGTACACATTGAAGACCATTATAAGAAGAGACAAGAGGTGAAGGAAAGAAGCAACGAGAAAAGAGAAGAAAGAAAGTAAAAATCTCAAATCAACAGCCTGTTTGACCGGTCGTCCAAAGCCCAAGACTGGTCGGCTGATTGGTCAAATTATCTGCAGGATGGGTTGATTTTTGTCAAACCTTGCTGGACTGAAACAGATAGGTCATGACTGTTCGGCTAGTGAATTTCATATTCAAAAGTTTGTTTTTATTATTGCTGCTTGAAGCACGACTGGTCGGCCAGGGGGATGTGATTGGTTGGCCACCACTTGGACTGCATAAATCCTTCACAATTTCTCAAAGATTCTAAGGCAGTGGGGCGTTTTTACTATAAAATGACACCTTTACTCTTGTTTAAAAATATCCTAGAAGGGTTCTATAGTTGTCGGAGGTGGAGAGGATCAATGCGGAGAGTCTACAACTCCTTTGACTAGGATTTTTTTAATTTTTCTTATGCTTTTAGTAGTTTTTTTTGTTTTCTAGTTCAATCATGACAATGATTGGCTTGTAGTAGCCATGTAGCTTGTAGTTAGTGTTGATGCTTGTAGTTCACAACTAGTAGTAGCCATATAGCTTGTAGTTAGTGTTGATGCTTAATTCATTTATTCAAGCACTCTAAGCTTTGATTTTGGATTTTCAAGTTCTAGTTAAAGTTCGTATTTTTAGATGATTTTTTAGAGCATGTGTACTCCGGACATAAGTTACTTGCAAATTTTTTAGAATGCCCATGTTGGCTTAATGAGATTTGAATTGTAGTAATCCTGGAGCATACCATTATCTCCTGGTATGGTTGTTACTTCGAAGGCTACAAGTTCATATTCTCTGTGCTTCATTAGAACTAGAAGTTCTGATTTTCAGATTGAGTTTGGACTATTATGTGTTGAATGCAATATATTTCAATTGGATGAGAGATAAGACTTCAATTCCAATTGTGTTTTGTGCTTGATGAATGAATTGGCATTGATTTACTATAAGTGGATCCTTGGTGCTTTAGTTACTCTTAGTTCTCAGATTTCCTTCTATTTACTTTTCTATTCATATTCTTAGTTATAGAATTCTGGATTTTTGAATTTCTACTATTCCAAGTTATTAGAATCGTTAGAATTGGTTTATCCCAAATCCTTGAGGACGATCTTGGTCTCACGATCTATTATTACTACATCGCAACCTTGTACTTGGGGTTGGCGAACAGTTCACATGCAACTAGTAATGGCCATGTACTGATACTCCGCTTCGGCTGAAGAGTAAGAGACAGTTGTTTGCTTCTTTATTTTCATTAGATAAGAAAGTCACTAAGGAATATGCAATAATTGTGAGAAAGCGACGTGTAATGGGACAATTGGCCCAATTAGAATCACAATATCCTTTCAGGAGGGAACTAGAAGAAGACATAAGCAAGCCTTAGCCCAGAGTTCCTTTAAGAAAATGAAAAATGCAAAGTGCAACATCCCAATGAGGTTTCATAGTTTTCTCATGAATTAATTGAGAGTCTGTACAAAATATACAATATCCGGCTGAGTTATAGCAAGATAAAGACGGTTTCCAATTAAACGATGGTATAGGATAAAATTGGTGAGAAGGTCCCCTACACCATTAGTGAGTTTGGAGTTCTAATCCATAGGTAATTAAGTCTATAAGATGGGACCAAGTAAACCGGTATCGGATAAAATATTAAGTGTATTTCCACTAAATGTGGTAGATGCCTCAACAGGAACGAGCTACTACAATTCCTAAAAAAATATTTAAGTGGTCTGAGGTCTTTAAGATGAAATTGACGATGTAAGAACCTCTTTAAAGTAGATATAACATTGTTGTCAATGTCAGTGATAATGACATTGTCAATGTAAATCAAGACTGCAGTAAAAGTGGTACCATAATGCCTAATGAAGGGAGACTAGTTTGCCTTAAACTAAATATAACTGGCACCATGTAAGGTCATGGAAATTTTAGTGAAGTATTATTTGGAGGCTTGTTTAAGTATATAAAGTGATTTTTTAAATTGACAAACATGAGACTCTCCTTGTCGAGAAAACTTGGGCGGAGAGACATATAAACCTCTTTATTGAAGTTTTCATGCAAGAACGCATTGTGGACATCCATTTGATAAAGTGGGCGACATCAAATGACAACAATAATAAGGAGACATCGGACAATAACCATCTTTGCAACTGGGGCATAGATCTCATGATAGTAAAGTCCTTCCTATTAGGAGTGTACTTTTGTAATAAGATGAGCTTTATACCTTTCAAGAGTGTCATTCAAACATTACTTGACTTTATACACCCATTTATGACCAATTAGAATTTTTTCAGCAGGTAGCGTAGCAAGCATCCATGTGTCATTTTGCTCAAGTGCTTTAATTTCAGTAGCCATGTCATCACGCCAATTAGGGTCCTTCACAGCATGAGAATAACTTATAGATTCTACAAGAGAGGAAATGCTGGCAATAAAGGCTTTATGATAAGAGAGAAAATTAGATAATGGGAAGGAGGTAATCTGTAGAGAAGTAGATGTGGCATGGGCTAGTGACATGGTGACTTTAGAGTACTCAAAATCATGAAGTCAGGTAAGTGAATGTCTATGGCGATTAAAACGATGAAGGGTGGAAGAGAAAGATGTAATAGGGTCCATTTTAAGTAGGACATGAAGGGAGGAAGTGATAAGAGAGATTGTCTTTGCAGACATAGTAGGAACTAAAGTGGTTGCGGTATATGTAGTAAAAAGTGGTAGAGTGGGGAGAGAGAGAGAGAGAGAGAGAGAGATCAACATAAGAAAAATGCCCTCATGGAAAACAACATCATGAAATGTGAAGATTTCGTGGGAGATGAGATAAAAAAGCACAATATCCTTTTTGAGCATATGGATAATCAATGAAAATGCATCTGACAGCATGTAACTGAAATATTTTTCAATGATTGGACAAGGTAGAGGTGTAACAAAGGCATAAAAAAACCTAAAAATGAGTGTGGACGGGTGGTTTCTTGGTGAGGATCTCGAATGAAGTGGCACTAGAAAGAAGGGGGGATGCGATTGATAAGGTAAGTGGCAGTGAGAATGCATTCTCCCTAGAATTCAAATGGAAGATGTGCATGAAAACGAAGTGCATAAGCAACTTCAAGTATGTGCTGATGTTTTCGTTTAACAACACCATTTTGTTGTGGGGCGGCAACACAAGTGTTGATAAATGATTATAGTGTCTTGAAAATATGTTTGGAGATCATTAGAAAAATTCCATTACGTTGTCAGTTTGCATTTGTTTAACCTATTTTCAAATTCGTTTTTAACCATTACAAGAAAAGATTTAAGAAAAAAATAGCATCTGATTTAAATTGTATAAAATAAGTCAAAAGTACGAGAAAAGTCATCAACAATGGTTAAAAAAAAAAGATTGGCGCTAAAATGGAATGAGATAGAGTAGGGTTTCTAAATATCACAATGAATTAATTGAAATATGTCAATAGTAATAATAGAACTAGACGGAAAGGGCCGAGAGCTGGGATTGTTTGGCTAACAGACAATTATCACAACAAAATATATTAGAAAGGACAATAGAAGGTAAGAAGGTAGATAAATGACAAACACAAGCTCGTAAGAGATGTCCCAATCTTCAATGCCATATTGTGGGAGAAGACATGTGAGTAGCTAATGTACTTAAGGAAGCATGTGGAAAGAAGTGATAAAGGACGCCTGCTCCTTATCGAGTACATTCATCATTTTCAAAGCTAGGTATTAAAAGAGACAAAAGTCAAGATAAAAGGTAATGAAATAGTTTAGAGAACAAGTAATTTGATTGATCGAAAGAAGGTTAAAATGATCACACAAGACATTAGCGAAAGAAATGCAAGGGTTAAGATTGGTGGAACCCACATGAGTAACGGTGGCAATTGGACCATTGGATAATGTAACCGACAAAATTGTAGTTAGTTTTATGGATAAGTGGAGTAAAGATGGAGAATAGGTCATATGAGTTGTAGTGCTGGTGTCAATAAACCATGTGGAAGAAGGACAAGAAGTAAAAAAATAAGAGGAATTATCTGCAAGATATGCTTCAGGTTGTGTAGTACCTTTATTGAGCAATGATAAAATTTGATGATACTGATCTGGAGTAAAAGTGAGAGCAAATCTAGTAGGGACGACATGACCGGTATTGCTACGGAGTTGTGATGTGCCTAATTTGGAAAGATTTGAGTTGTGAAGGTGATGGCCAAGAAGATAACCATGAAGTGCATAACATTTCTCCTTTTTGTGGCCAACCTAGCCACAATGCTCACAAGTGAGTCAAAGGCGTCGTCGACCACAATTGTCTTTAAAAAGGTTTCTCCTTAGATCATGAGAAGGACTCACATTGGATTGACTGTTCGTGACAAGTAAAATAATGGCATCATCGGAGGTTATAAGGAATAAGAATTTCTCACTGTTTTTCTTCTTGCAACAATAAGGAATACACTTTGTTTATTATAGGAAGAGTATTCATAAGTAGAATTTGTCCTCGAATGGACGAATAACTTTTATTAAGTCCCATCCCCATAATTTCTTATATTTTTTACACTTTTTCTTATTTTTTCCTTTTTTCAAAATTTTCAAATTAAAAAAAATAAATATGTGGTTGCATATGCGATTGCGTGATCGCATAGGATCGCATATGTGATTCGACAACATTGGCACATGCCACACGATTGTGGGCCCACTTGAAGCTCCTCACATGATCCAAACCTTCAAAATACATGCCCGCTTATCAAAACTCATTTATGGACTAGTATTTTCTAACACTTTAGTTTGCGTAATCCAATTAAGTACAAGGCCACACGTGTTAGTGAGGCCCTTATTCGGTTAATGTATGCAAATAAGGTGTGGATGTGCCAGAGTCGTACTTGACTCAAGTTTTATTGAACGCTAGTGCCCCTCACGCTGAGATAGATCGTTTAAGATCAAATTTTAGGATTCAGCCGCACTCTTAATCACCGATTGTAACAGCGATACGATAATTTGCAAAAGGGTAGGGGTTAATCCTTCTTGATGGATTCTTTTTGCCTTGTGTATTAAAGACTTCTTCTTTCACTAGTAATTACAGGCTATGCATTTCTATATTGAACGAGCATGGACAAATTTGAAATAGAAGAGGCTAAAAATAATGTCGATTTTATTGATTTATACTGATGCTTAGTATAATCAACAAAGAAATAAATAAACTAGAGAATGCAAAAATAAAATGTAAGATAAATACTTGAATCGCTCATATGGATAGACGATCTATAGGTGAATGGTCAACAAGATGTGACCAGAGTGTTTAATCTATTAGTGCACTTGTTTGTGCACCTTGTTTGTTAATCACATGAGTCTATGTGTTTAGGAGTTGATTGAGCCCTTGGAAGCTGAAGGCTGAAGACTGAAGACACAAGAGGACAATAAGCATCAAGGAGGGAAGAAATAGGTAGAGGTGCCTTAGTGTTCCTAACCCTTGTTAGAACTAGAGAATGAATATTCTCTAGAATGTTGGGTTTTGTTGCTCTGGGGTTTTGAATAATAGAAACATTCGTAGACAATCACAAACATTCACAAAAATACACAAGAGAAGAGATATCGCAAGGCGAACTTTATTCCAGAGATTCTGAGATCTTGTACATTCCAGGCCGTGATCTGGCACGAGCCCTTAATTACATCGAATGATTGATGACCCTTGATTAAAAGGCGAAAGACTAGTCAGCGGGGACCATGGTTTCAGAGTTCATGGTCGCGGAGACCTGTGTTTTGGTGGTCGTAGAGACCTGTATTTGTATGGTCACGGGGACCTGTGTTTGTATGGTCACGGAGACCTGTATTTGTATGGTCACGGAGACCTGTATTTGTATGGTTACGGAGACCTGTATTTGTATGGTCGCGGGGACCTGTATTTGTGGTGTTCTGTTATAGACTGAATCGTCTTTGTACGAGTCGGATGTCTATGTCCCATGTTTTGACCGGAGATCCGGGCTGAGACTGTCAGGGTTTATGGCCGGAAGGATGACTCTGGGCCCGCGCCTGTCAATGTGGGGACAGGTGACCTCGGGAAGTCCATTCCACGGTTGTATGTACCTGCACAGCTCAACCAGCGGATGCCGTTTGGATGGGTAGGGCATCGATCGTTCTTGAAGTGTCAGTCTTTAACAAATTGTGTGTGATAGTTTAGAACTCTCCTGGTATAGTTTATCGTGTTAACCATAGTTCCCTTTGCTTAATCCGAGCCTGAATCCGAATCATATTATGGTAGTACATGTAATGATGATGCATCAGTATGGCTCCGGGCACTGGCGGCTTCTCTTCGGGAGGATTGCTCCATTCGTTTCGTCGGATCGGGTCGGATCCCGAAGGCTCACGTTCTGCTCATTGGGTGGCCCGGATGGGTCATTTGACCGCTCCATTGCGTCCGGAATGCTCGAAATACCCAAAATAGGCTCAAACGGGGATTGAAAATGTTATAAAATGAGGATTTAAGGGTGCTGAGATGGACGCTCAAGGTGCTGATTTTTGCGATCCGCTGGCCTGATTTTACTGATGCGCTGGGGCCAGCGCGTCCAAAAATGTATTTTCCTGATCCGCTGGCCTATTTTGCGATGCGATGGGGCCAGTGCGTCCGAAAAATGAATTGGTTTATGATTGTGTATTTATCCGATCCGCTGGCCTATTTTGCGATGCGCTGGGGCCAGTGTGTCCGAAAAATGAATTGGTTTATGATTGTGTATTTATCCGATCCGCTGGCCTATTTTGCGATGCGCTGGGGCCAGTGCGTCCGAAAAATGACTTTGTTCATGATTGCTTTGATCCGCCGAGGGTTTTTCTGATGCGCCGGATCACTTTTATGATGCGCTGGGATCAGCGCGTCGAAAAGGGTGACTTAAGTTATTTCATCTCCGGACCTGTTATGGTCGGAGGTGCGATTTCTGACGAGGGGATCCGGTGATCGAAAAAGGATTCCGGCGATCGGAAAAAGGTTTTTCGGCGACGAGGTTCTCTCGCTCTCTCGCTGAATCGTGTGAATGAGGCGGTGGGAGGGGGTATTTATAGGTAAAGTCGCCCAATAGGCGATCGACATGTGTAGCGCATCGAGAAATCGGGTCGGCGCGTCGATTAAAGTCACTCGGCGCGTCTCAAAATGGCTGAGTTCGGAGGCTGATTTGCAGGACGCGCCAGCTGTCAGTGCGTCCTGAAATTGGCTGATTTTTGGATGCGCCGGGTGAATTTTTGGGCGCGCTGGAAGCAGTGCGTCCTTAAATTCAATATGATTGAATTACGTGATGCGCCGGGTGAATTTATGGATGCGCTGGAAGCAGTGCGTCCTTAAATTCATTTCTAAATGCGCTGGACGTATTGGTGTCCCTCCAATCTTGGGTTTTGCAAATTGGGGGATTTGTGGGGTCCGCCTCGCGATGAATGCCGATGCACTGCTCCTATCTCTTCATAATTGAGGTAATCCTCTCAAATTTGGATATTTTGGTCACGATGACCGGTGGGGTCCACCACTGGCCCAATTTCATGCTTTTGGTCAAGTCTGGTGTATGTGTCGCGATTCGTGCCGCGATTTCCGATGCACTGGCCCTAAATTTGACCAAGTAATGGTTTGGGCACTCGGAATCATCGTTTCGGGGATCCTCACTTTTGGGACCCCAACAACCCTTTAAAACCAAAACAATCCAGCCTCTAAATGATTTGGACTTAATAGGAAAACCCTTAATCATCTTCATTACACTTAGAAATCCTAATTGTTAACGTCAGATTCAGATTTTGTAACAGGATCCTCCGGACGTTCACCTTCTCTCCAATAGAGACTTCCTCCGTCAGACCTGAAAGAAGACAGAAAGCAACTAAGGGTGGCCGGCGTCCAGCCGTTAGCCCTCCGATGCTTAAGTCAGATAAGGCAGGAAGAAAAATAGCCAAGCAACCGAGGCTAGAGATTGAATATTGTGTACCTGTATCTTAATGGAGTCTTCTCCTTATATAGATCTGAAATGATCCAATCTGTTACGTAAGATTTCGCGATCCCGCTGATTTCGTGGGATAAGATTCTTATCCTCAGATAGAAGAGAGATCTAATCCAATGACTCATCCGATAGTTCCGTTCCTTGATAGCGATCCCTTGAAACCCGGAACCATTGAAGAAGATAAGCCCAAAATCGGCCTATACGGGCTGTTAGTACTGAGGGCTAAGGAATGTCACCACAGAAAAAAGCTGTTCGCATGTTGGAAGATGGTCGCGAATCCAAGTGCTCACTCATTCAGATACGACACCTTTCAACGACTTGTGAGAAGGTCTGCTCGCAAGAAAAATATAACTCCTCTCGCCTTCCAGTATTTGACTATCGATCACAACTTCTCGAAGCTTTGGTAATCGAGCATCATTTTTCCTAATATGCGGGTTGTGAACAGACGTTCTCGATAGTCGAATAAAGGTGCTCGCGGGATCGGAGCATCATCAGAATATACGAGATGCGAACAGACGTTCTCGATAGTCGGATAAAGGTGCTCGCGGGATCGGAGTATCTTCAGAATATGCGAGTCGCGAACAAACGTTCTCGATAGTCGGATAGACGTGCTCGTGGGGTCGGAGTATCATTAGAATATAATAAGAAGCCTCCAGCAGATGATCTCCGCTATTTTTTACTATAACACTAATTGTACATGATAAAATAGGCTAGAGGTTCCCTAGATGTTGTTAAAAGAATTGCTTAAAATAACTAATTCTGGGTATTGTCGACTGGTTGAGCACCTGCTGATCAATTGATGTCGACTGGTTGAACTGACCAAAAACTGTCCAGCGAGTTTCCACTTGGAAATATTTAAGGTTCGACCGATCAAAGGTCATTGTTGACCGATCGAAGGCACTGTCAACTGATCGACAACTCAGGTCGACCGATCGACAATAGCCATTTTCTATCCATTTTTTTTTACTATTTAAACTCCAAATCTATATATATGGCGTTCGGGCTTTGGGCATTTTGATGAGTTTTTAGCGCATTAAAAGCCATCACAACTCCATATTATTAGAGCCTATAATCCCAGGAGATTTAAGTCATTTTCCTTATGATTCATCACAAGCAAGAGCATTCTAAAGCTCAAATGAAGATGAACTTCATGTCCCTCATTTTTTAGAGAGTTAGACACAAAGCCAATAGGTAAATCATTGTTTAAACTCTTTAAAGAGACCCATATAGGTGAATTCTTATAGGAATCCAACTTTTTATTAGTTGTAGAAGATTCAACCACCCTCTCATTACCTTGGTCACCTTAAAGGATAATCATTTGCGAGGTAGTTGATCAAGGGAGCTGAAGCATTCAGCATTAAAGATCGGGGGAGCAATGAAGAGCTAATTCAAGCATGAGAGAGCATAAAGAAGTAACTCGAAGGCGCATAAACAGGGCTCAATCCGATAAGTAAGGTTGTTAAATTATAGAGTTTATCCACTCTTTTCCCATGAAAAATTGAGTATAAAGTTTGAATTGCCAAACTCAATACGTTCTTGTATTAGGACCTAGGCTCGTTTGTAGGCCCGAATTCACTGAAACACGGGTGAGTAAATGTTAGTCTCCAAGAGGAGCCTCCGATGGGAGTGTACATAGGGCCTTAGATCAAGACCACTAGTGGTTGTTGGTTAGCCAATAGAAAACCAATTAAGTCCTTAATGGAGCCGGTTCTTATGTAGAACCAAGGTTGTTGGTTAGCTTATGGAAAACCAAGTGTAAAGGTTAGAGGTGAATCTAATTTAAAACTTTCGAGATAGTGAATATAGTGCATCTGCCGAGAGTGGAGTAAACAAGTAGTTGAACCACTATACATGCTTGTGTTTGTGATTATTATTTGAGAAGATTTTTATTCATGCATTATTTGTTTAATTGGTGAATTATATGAATGCTTGAATGGATTGTATGTTAGGCACTTGATTGGTTAATTCACACACAATTTGTATTTCACATCTCTTATATGCTAGTTGCTTAATTGGTGCATCTTTTGTAGTTTATGTGATTGGACCCACTTAGCTTAGAAGCCTAAGTGTTACTTGCTTAATTTAGTTTTAATTGGTAAATTAATTTATTAAGGAAAGAATTTTAAGTGGACCTATTCACCCCCCTTCTAAGACTTAGCCGTGATTCTAGTAGCTTTGTCAAGCTTTCGCGTATAAAGCACCTTAAGTGTGAGACCGATAGGTGTAATTTCAATTGGTATCAGAGCTAAGTTACTCTAATAGAGCGACTCTTGATTACCCCCTCCTGATACTTAATTTTAATTGGTATCAGAGCGGGTTACTCTGATAGAGTAAGTGTGAGTTGCTCTTAAAGGACTTAAGTATTTGGAGAGATCCAAAATGAGCTTTAGGATCGTGTTTACTTAAGAGGGGAGTGCCGTCAACCGACCACCGTGCTTTGACGGGTCTAACTACACTTATTGGAAGGCTAGGATGATGATTTTACTACAATCCATTGACTACATAGTTTGGGCTAGTGTGCAATGTGGATTTTTTACGCCCATGAAACAAGTGGTCTTAATGGCAAAGCCATTAGCAATATCAAAGATGATTCAAAGTGGATTTTTTATGAGAGAGCTCGGTATGCAAGTAATGTCAAAGCTCTCAATGCGATTTTCTGTGCTATCTCATAAGAGAAATTTTCATGTATTTGTATGTGTACAACCGTAAAAGAAGCATGAGATACATTAGAGATCACCCACTAGGAAACTTGCACAGTAAAACAATCTAAGCTTCAGTTCTTGACTGCCCAATTTTAAAATATTAAAATGGAAGAGTCTGAAACTTTCATGGAGTTTTATTCTAAATTGAGTAACATTTGTAACTCTATGTGGGGTTTAGGAGAAAGAGTTCTGGATGACCGTATTTGTATGAAAATCCTTAGGTCCCTCCGGAAAGATTTACCTCCAAAATAACCTTAATAGAAGAGTGTAGAGATATAGATACGATGAAACTAGAAAAACTCATAGGTTCCTTACAAACATATGAACTACACTTTAAGAATCCCTTAGGGAGAAAAATGATGTTTTGAAATCTTCACATAGGCCCCCACAGGGAAAAGAAGAGTGAAAAAGAAGTAGATAATAATAATGAAGATGAGGAAGAGACACTTAATAGAAAATTTAAGAAAGTCATCAAATTCGTTATATGGGAGAATTGTGACAAGAAAGACAAGAAGGTTGAGAAACATAAAGGTAAATTAACTAGGCAACCTAAATAAGTCTAATATTATAACTGTGAAGGCTATGGTCATGTTGCCTCTGATTGTACAAGCAAACCTAGAGCCGAAAGGAAAAAGGCTATGGCAGCAACATGGGATGATACGGAGGAGTTCGAACTGAAAAATAGTGACTCTTTTAGTGATGAAGACCAAAGACCATTGTGTATTCTAAGAGCCTCCCCACTACCTCTCTTCATTTAAATTTAAGAGAGGATCCCGACCATTTCACCTTCTAAAGAAGGAATTCCCAACCCCTCCCTATTTGATCTACCATATGAGGGAGTTGTGAAAATAGAATGACCCGTAGGATGAATAATTAAGAATATTTTAGTAAGGGCAATTGGGATTGAAACCATAGGCGAATCCGAGGAATTGGCCTTTTTGATAGTTCAGCTTGAGCTTTTATTTTGATATATATATATATATATATATATATTTCTAAGATGTTGTTTTGCTTATATTAGCTTAAATTAATGAATGATGTATTACATGTTTCGCTAATCTATGCCTTGGTCATTAAATGCTTAAATAGTTAAATTCATAAATAACCTTTCAGCATAATCACCATTGGTTATATAGGAATATCATTTGAATGGATGCTTGTAAAATCTTAAGTAGTAATTAGATTACAAGTAATCAGATTACATGGGTTGTTTGGACCGATGGACTTGTCTGTAATGAGATTATTCGTTGTAATCATATTACGAATTTTAGATGTAATCTAAAACATGGAGAAATGGCATGTTTTATATTACATATAAATAGATTACTGGCTACAGATCTATGTTTTGAAATTCCCAATATTACGACTTTTAGATGTAATCTAAAACATGGAAAAATGGCATGTTTTATATTACATATAAATAGATTACTGGCTACAGATCTATGTTTTGAAAATTTTTAATGTAGGGAAAATTGCGGTTTTGGCATTCGCACCCTTCCCTTCTTCCAACAGCCGGACCCATGGTTTAATGATATACATCATCAGGCATTTATAGCCCATTGTACATCATCATGCATTTATAGCCCATTGTATACAGCGCCCACTATACACGTGAAGACCATTGTAATCCTCTGTGTGGGTATCATCCATCTATGTTCAAGGAATTAATGGTCACGATCTAGCCCATTTGTACATGCCATTCATCCATCTATGGTTTTGATGTACACGTTATCATGTATTATGCATGGCCAGCCTTGTAATACATCTTTGTACCTCTCTTTGTGCAGCATGCACCTCTCTTTGTATCATGTATGGCCTGTTGTACATGTGGGTGATTGTGTATGTATGTTTAACTATACACTTGGCCAGCTTATGTGGGGGCCATTGTACATGTGGAGCACACTATGCACATCTTCAGCACACTACATGTACACGTGAATTAAAAGTTAATTGTTTATATTCTGTAGTTTCCCATCACAAAAGGAATTTGAATTATTGGCCCTGCTTCGTAGTAAAAAAAAATGATTGGTTTAGCATAGGATCATTTATAGGCTTTATTGAGTTGGGTTTATCCCATTGATCCATCTTAAATGAAGATTTATATGATATTTGATAATTTTTAAAGAATTTACAACTCCAAGCTTTGTCATGTGCGAAAATCCAATTATAGGCTGTAAATAATTTATCGGTTATCCAAATACAAACATTTATTTACTTGTAAACTGATCATAACTTAAAGCCAAATAAAATAGGCCTCAAACACTTTACACTTGTAATCCAATTACTTGTAACCCGATTCTAACTTAAAGAATTTTACAGGCATTCAAATGATCCCTCACATTGAACCATACAAAGGCACCGATATGATTTATGTTAATAAGGTGCTGGTGTTCCTATAACTCACGTTGGTCATGTTTTTCTTCCCTCTTCTCATGGTTCTGTCCAGTTAAATACTGTTCTAGATGTTCCAAGTATTAAAAAGAATCTTCTCTCAGTCAATCAATGTACTCTGGTACTAATTATATTTTTGAGCTCTCATTCTCTGGCTTTAAAATTAAGGACTGTGGCTTTAGATTCAAAGAATAATAGCAATAGAGAGTAGGAAAGGAAACTCCATGATGGTGCTGAATAGACCTTGGTAGCAATTAAATCAGGGCGAGCACCCGTAAAGCTATGGCATTAGCCATGGGGACATACTCAATCCATGGTTTTATGCGTTTTGAGTTTTAAGAAAATGATTGATATTTCCAATTGCTTTAAGCAATTCAGTATATGCAGTAATTGCCAAATGGGCAAAAGTTGTTGTTTGCTGTTTTTCAAAATTATAGAATTTCTCAGTTTCCTTTATTAAAGATTCATTGTGAGTTATGAGTCTCACATATATATTTTTTTTCAATTTAGAAATTTAAATATTATAGTTTTTATGATTATTTTTAATTTAACTAGATCTTTCCTTCGAGGCAACGGTGGCGGGGTGTGATAGAGTGCTGTTGTGGCACGGTTTTGTGCTGCGACGGTGAAGTGGGCATGGCTAGATTGCATGACCGGACGACGCCGGAGGTGTCAAGGATCTCCATTATGGTACAGCTAGATGCCACTACAATGCGGCAGAGTGCAACTATGGTGCCGCTGGAATGCCACTAGGGGCTCCAGAGTGTGGTTGGGATGTGGCTAGAATACGGCTTAGGGTGGCAAAGTGCCGTTGTCATGCATTTGGATACTGCATAGGCTGAGGGAGAGAGGAGTTTTGTTACGGGGAGAACCCAGCTCTCATACCATGCAGATGGAAATTTTAGGGTTTATGTTCTCTACCCTTCCTTTGTTTTCTATAGAGCTGAACACGAGCCAGGTAAATCGGTTAGCTCGCTCGACTCGGCTCAAACCAACTCGATTTGGCTCAGTTCGAAGGCTAGGTTTGAACCGAGTCGAGCTATTTTTCTATGCTTGAAAGGATTTTTGAGCTAAGCTTGATTTGACCCAAGCTCAATTTGGCTCAGCTCGATCGCAGCTCGATTCGGCTTGACTTGGCTCAACTTGGTTAAACGTGTGTGTGTATAATATAATATAATATAAGTTTGTGAAAGCAATAAATTTTTTTTCCAAGCTCAACCCTCAGCTCGAGCTCAAATTCAGTTCAAACTTGGCTCGAAAGTTTGACCGAACCAAGCCGAACCTGCTACCAATCCAGCTCGAAGGCTAGGCTGAATTGAGATCGAGCCAGGGTTGCCTACTGGCCGAGCTGAGCCGAGCTAGGCCCAAACTCGATTCGTTTCAGCCCAGCGTACAACTCTAGTTCTCTAACAATAGTAAAAATGCCATGTTGGTCTGCAAGATGCATACACCACTCAAACAAAAACGAAGAACGGTGAAAAACTGTTTAAGAAGAAAGTTGGCAATGGTCCAGGTTCAGCGAACCATGTGGGAAAAGGGTTAGTGACTCTGCCACTAGCCCGATGGCTAGTGGTCGGTGCTCCGTGGGGCCCACCATGATGTATGTGGTTCATCCGTGTCGTCCATCCATTTTCCAGATCATTTGATGGTATGAGCCCAAAAATGAGGTAGATCCAAATCTAAAGTGGACCATACAGTGTTGATTGAACGCCCACCATTAAAAACTTCTTGGGGGCCATAAAAGTTTTGGATCAAGCTGATATTTGTTTTTTCCCTTCATCCAGGTTTGTATGACCTAATTAACAGGTTGGATGTCGAATAAACATTACAGCAGGCCATAGGCAGTTTTTAATGGTGGACATTCAATCACTACTATTTTCCCATGGTGTGGTCCTCCTTAGATTTATATCTGCCTCATTTTTTGGATCGAACCCTAAAATGATATGTAAAAATGGATGAAGGGCATGGATAAAAGACACACATCATGGGTGGGGGCATAAACCACCGACCACTAGCCACCTAGTGGCAGCGTCACTAGCCAAACTGCGTCCAACCATGTGGCCAATGAAATGAAATGGGACGCAGATTGCCTACTGACACTGCCAGCTTCTTTAGCCCCACATTGGTGTATGTGTTTTATCTAGAAGGTCCATCGGTTTTCCAGCACATCTTAGGGCATGAACTCAAAAGCGAGGTAGATCCAAATCTTAGGTGGACCACACCATAGGAAAACACTGTTGATTGAATGCCCACCATTAAAACCTTTCTAGCACTCACTGCAATGCTTATTTTCCATCAAACGTTAACTAAGTCACACAGACCAGGATGAAGAGAAAACACATATATCAACTTGATTTAAAATTTTTGTGGCCCCTAAGAAGTTTTTAATGGTAGTGTTTAACACAGAGGGACGTGGTGAGATCAATCACTGTCTCTTTCACAGATAACTACTCTAAATTTACGGAGCTTTCGGGACTCCTCAACCGGCCTTCTTCCATGAGATCTCTCTCGAATCCATGAGAGGAAAAGTGGTAAAAAAACCAAACTTTTGATTAATAGAAGATAAAAGATCCTTACAAGACGAGATTAAAAGACTTTAAATAGAAAAAATAAATCCTAGAAAACCCTAATTTGCATGAAGAAAGAATCTTAAACAAAAAAGGAAATAAATTGGCAAAATCCCTACAAATTTGCGCAAGTTAATTTGTCACGTACAAAGTGGCGAGGTTTGGGCGACCGGAATCTCCAAAATTAACCCAGTAAGCAAACTTGTGATTCAGATGAATTTCGAGCACTCGATCAAGTATCATCGGGCGACCGACATTACAGACGGCCCAGATCTGTCGGGAATCTATCGAAAAGCCGCTAGAAATCCATCGGAATCCAAAAATTGCTATTTTCAACCACTTTTTTTCTTGATCTTTTCCGGTCCATTTGCACTAGGAATGTGCATGATCCCCTCCCTTTATCAGGGGTCCTCTCCCTACATCAGTCACTCAATCGCCCCTCTTTCTTATATATGGTGTGATTCTCTGAAGATTTGGATCTACCTTGTTTTTGAGGTCATGCCTTAAAATAAGCTGGAAAAATGGATGAACAACTTGGATAAAACACACATGGTAGGGCCCATAGAGCAGTCCCTAGCAGTGTCGGTATGCAATCTGCATTCAATGAAATGGCGTCTTCAAGATGAGATCCCACTCGATGGAGGGTGCGGATGATCAACTTGCGCACCAAACAAGCACGCACCCTAACCATAGTAGTACAAAAGTATAAATGTACATGCCATGGAGAAGAATTTTGCTACACCCACAGCTTGTGTACGTTGCATACGCGGCAATCCCAGTCGTGGGTGGGATTCGAATCTCTCTCAGGCAGAGAGGGTGAGTCTCTCTCCTCTCCCCTCTAGCTCCTCTGAGAATCTATCCAGCCTGGCAAGAATCGGAAGTCGGTTTCGTGCAAAAGCCTTTGGAGGCAGGCTTTTAGACGCTGGAACCCAGGTGGGTCCCACGTCTAATGTTTGTGAGAAATCCACCCAATCCATCCATTTTTTGAGCTCATTTTAGGACGTGAGATAAAAAATGGGCTGAATACGTGAACCTAGTTGGCCGCACTAAAGTTAAAGGTGGGTAGGGAAATTCCTATTGTTGAAATGTCCTTGTGTCCACAACGATGTTTATATGCCTTCCATACCGTTCATAATGTCATCCCCCCCCCCCCCCCGGATGAACTATAAACACAAATATTAGCCTGATTCAAAACTTCTGTAGCCCCATGAATATTTCAATTGTGGACATTCAATCCTCATGTTTTCGGCCCACTCAAGTCTTGGATCATGCTCATTTTTTGTTACACGTTCTAATATGAGATCACAAAACAGATGGATGGGGTGGATCTCTCACAAACATCATGGTGAGCCCCACATAAGCTTCCATCCCAACTCCATGTGAAAGGCTTTTGGAGGCCTCGGTAAGCTGCAGTGTTGTTCAAATGAGCCCTCGCAACTTGTTCAAATGGGGCCATTGTTCAGTGATCCAAACCATCGATGAGAAGGGCCCCACCGTGGATGGCCACATAAAAAATATCCTCATTGGAATACCACACAATAGAATATTTGAACTTTTATAGGTTGAACATGAATTGTTGTCTTTTTTTTTTCTTAACTATCTATATTGTACTTAGAGCTGCACACGAGCCAAGCTAGCTCGAAAAGCTCGCGCGGCTTGGCTAGTTTAAGCTCGGCTTGGCTTGACTCGTCGGCCAATTTGACCAAGCTCAAGCTGAATTTTAGAAGCTCGTTTGAAAACGAGCCAAGCTCGAGCAAGAGAGAGCTTGGCTCGGCTTGGCTTGAAGCTTGTAGCTCGAAGAAAGCTCGATCGGCTCGAGCTCGGCTCGGCTTGAGCTCGTTTAATATCATTTATATATATATATAAAATTATATTAAAAATAAAAACCCTAAAACCCAACCCGACCCCACTCTTTTCATTTCCCCCTCTCTCCAAAATACAAAGCCTCCCAACCCGCCGCGCTCCCTGCCCGATTTTCCAGCCGGAGTTCGACTGTCCGCCCGTCCCTCTCTCTCTCTCTCTCCGGCTTCCTTCCCCCACCCCTCTCTTGCTTAAGCTTTCTTCCTCCACCCTCCACTCCAGCGGGCAGTTGAACGCCCGAGTCAGAAGACCACACGGCCGCACCTCTCTCGAGCGACCAGGGCCACCGGGCATTTGCACGGCCCACACGGCCACACCACACTCCACCCGGCATTTGCCCCAGCGAGGCAGCGAGCGACCAGGTAGGGTTCATTTTAATTTTTTTTCTTATTTAAGTTTTTTTTTTTTTAAATGGAGAATGATATTGGGGTTTTTTGGGGTAGGGTAGGTTGGTGGGTCGGGTAGGGTTGGGCTGAGTGGGTTGGGTCGGTGGGTCGGGTAGGGTTGGGCTGAGTCAGTGGGTTGGGCCGAGTGGGTTGGGTAGGGTTGGGCAAAGTCAGTGGGTTGGGTCGAGTGGGTTGGGCTGAGTTAGTGGATTGAGTGGGTCGGGTAGGGTTGCGCTGAGTCAGTGGGTTGGGTCGAGTGGGTCGGGTAGGGTTGGGCTGAGTCAGTCGGTTGGGTCGAGTGGGTGGGGTAGGGTTGGGCTGAGTCAGTGGGTTGGGTCGAGTGGGTCGGGTAGGGTTGGGCTGAGTTAGTCGGTTGGGTCGAGTGGGTCGAGTAGGGTTGCTTGGTTGGGCTGAGTCAGTGGGTTGAGTCGAGTGGGTTGGGTAGGGTTGGGCTGAGTGAGTGGGTTGAGTCAATGGACGAGTAGGGTTGGGCTGAGTGAGTGGGTTGAGTCGAGTGGGTCGGGTAGGGTTGGGCTGAGTGAGTGGGTTGAGTGGGTTGGGTCGGGTAGGGTTGGGCTGAGTCAGTGGGTCAAGTGGGTTGGGTCGAGTGGGTAGTGTAGGGTTGAGTTAGTGGGTTGGGTTGGGTATTGATTTATGAATTGTGTATAATTGTTTAAATAGTTGTGATTTACTGATTTGTGAATTGTTCATAATTGTTTAAATTTTGTCAATTGGTTATATTTGTTTAAATAGTTATGAATTGTTTCCTATTGTTTAAATGATTATGATTTGTTGGGAATTGTTTATAATTGTTTAAATAGTTATGAATTGTTACCTAATTAGTTACCTATTTAAACTTAGTTGCCTATTTAATTTATAAATTTATCCACCCGTTTAAGAATGCATGTAGAACTACATTGTATTATCCTAGAACTATAACTCTCGTTATAGTTATTGGTTAATAATGTTTGTGCTATATGTATTCTTAAATTGTCCAAATCAATGGACAGTTCGGTAGTATATCATGTACTTAAGTTGCTTGCACGTTTTACATGTACTTGAAAATTCGATACGTCTCCTAATTTATTCTCCGAATATATGGTTCTATATTGATTGAATGCCTCGTCTGCGAATAACAGATAATGTTGATGGCACCAAATCAATATAGAATTTTGAATATATTTGGAGAATTAGGGGAGATGCTGCCGAATTTTTGACTCGCATGTAAATCGTGTGAGTACAGTACATGATATATTACTGAATGGGATAAAAAGTGGAACTAAATTCATAGAGACCGTGAGACATTAGAAGTTTAGCCTTTAGGAAATGTCCACATACAAATTAGAATGACATTGTTTTCTATTTTTCTAATTATAGATGACTAGTGAGGAAGTACCAAGTACCGTTGGTGCGTCGACCACGTCTCCTCTACATGTAGAGGGAGATGATGAAAATGCCAGGTCTGCTCCGACTGGATCAACGGTTAAAGTAAAGAAAAGATCAGCTATTTGGGATGATTTTGACGAAGAGACGAAAGGTGGTGAAACGAAAGTGATATGTAGGCATTGTAAGGCAGCGTTCAAAAAACATAAAGGCTCGGCAACAACACATTATGTTAGACATCTTTCATAGTGTCCCAAGCGACCAAGAACCGCGAAAGGAGGCCAGCAAATGCTCTCATTTTCTCCGTCCGTAGGTGATTCTCAAGCAAGTATTACGACGCATAAATTTGAGAAAGAGAAGGTTAAAGAGTTGATTGCTCGGTTAGTTATAGTCGAAGAAAAACCCTTCAGATTCGTCGAGAGCAAGTCATTCAACGAATTATGCAGATACCTTAATCCTAAGGTTGAAAAGATGTCACGCATGATGGTGAAGAGAGAATGTATGAAGATGTATGAAGTTGAAAAAGCAAAGCTAAAAGAAGTGTTGAAATCGGTATCACGTATAAGTTTGACGTCAGATTTGTGGACAGCGTCGAATCAGAGGAAGGGGTACATGTCACTGACCGCACATTATGTAGATGCAGAATGGAAGATGTGTAAGTCAATCATAAACTTCTGTCATCTTCCTCCCTCTCATAATGGGTGGGCAATTTCATACCGCATTTATAATTGCCTTTTGGAATGGGGCATCGATGATAAGATTTCTGTCATAACATTAGACAATGCATCCGCAAATGATAGTGCCATTTTTCACTTGCGAAATCAATTCAAGACGACCGGGAAGTTATTCTTTGATGGAAGAATATTCCAGGTTCAATGCTGTGCACATATTCTAAATATAATTGTGCAAGAAGGGCTTAAATCAATTGACTCCACGATTGAGAATATAAGAGAGTATTAAATTTATAAGGGGGTCGCCTTCTAGACTTTGTATCTGGAATGAGATACTACACCGTTTGAATGTTAAGTCGCAGAAATCATTGAAATTAGATGTATGCACGCGATGGAATTCGACATTTGAAATGTTGGATTCTGTTATGGAGTTGAAAAATTACTTTTCCCGAATACAAGGCGCGTGAAAAATCATACACCTGGTGCCCTACAAAAGATGATTGGATACGAGCAGGGCAAGTTCACAACTTTCTAAAGGTTTTTTATGAATCGACGAAGATTTTTTCTGAAAATAAATACCCTACAGCAAATCTATTTCTTTCATCACTTTGGAAGATTAAAGAAAGCCTAAATAGATTTGCCACCACAGGTCCGAATTTTCTACAGGCGATGGCTGAAGGCATGAAAGAAAAGCTTGACAAGTACTGGACTGAATGTCATCTGTTAATGGCGATGGCCGCTGTTCTTGACCCTCGAGGTAAGATTGCGATGCTTAGTTTCATGTTCAAGAAGATTTTTGCGGCTGAAAAAGCAGCAGTAGAAACCGCATCTGTTCGTGAAGCAGTCGTGGAATTGTACAACATATATGTTGCTAAAATGACAAAAGGACAAGACACAGATCAAGCTAAACAACCTCAAGCTGGTTGTAGCTCAAGTGCAGTTGGTTCTGATCCGTTCGATGAATTTTTATCGGCATATGAGGAAAAAAAAATTATCTGAGAATATCACCAACTCAGAAATAGATTCATACCTCAGTGAATCTATTGTGAAGGTCGGGACCCAAGATTTTGATGTATTAGATTGGTGGAAGGCAAGAAGTCTTGAAGGAAAATACCCTATCCTGTCGATGATGGCACGTGATATCTTATCTATTCCGATTACAACAGTGGCATCCGAATCAGCATTTAGCACTGGAAGTAGGGTTGTCAGCAAACATCGAAGCTCTCTTACATAAAAAATAATTGAAGCATTCATCTGTACACAAGATTGGTTGCGTCCGATTTGGGGTGGTAGCAGTTTTGACGTTGATGATGAAGAGGAGGACGTCGTCGAGGGTCTAGGAGAGATTATTCCTCCATCTGTTTAAAGGAGGTTCACTTTTCAATTTTCATATTATCTTTTAAAATGTTGAACAATTTTGTTTAAAGGTTGTGGATTGTGATTCATGGATGATATTATGGATTATATTATGACTTTTGAATTTACTGAATTACTATTCTTCTAAATTCTAAACATATGTCATTCATATAATGTTTTCATCCATGTCATTAAATTTGTGTAATTCTATTTTTAGATTTACTGTTTTTATTATTCAAAACATTTCTCTTACAACATTAAGGTGTGCAGCAATGTCTTTAGATGATCCATCCACTGACATCTGGGATTACGGTTTCCAAGTCCACTCCCCAGACTCTGGAAGAATGAAAATTCAATGTAATTTGTGTGGGGCCAGATTTGTAAACAAAACAAATCGGCTTAGACTACACTTATCATGTCGGGGGGGAGATGCAAAACCGTGTCCTAAAGCATCTCGGGAGGTGCAAGAATTATTTCAATCTCTCATAGACTCCAATAGGAAGTCTTCTACCGCATCTCCAAGACCGAATACAACTAGTCATAAGATATACCATGACAGGCCCGTTGTAATCGATGAAGAATCTGAAATGGAGAAAGTGAAAAAAATCAGTAGGGAAGAGGAAGAGGAAAGGGAAGGTAGAATGAGGGCTATGGAGGCAGAGCAAATAAAAATTGCCTTGAACTTAAGTAAATAAGAGGCAAATGCGTCTAAATATCAACGACGTACTTCTTCTCGACAACATGACGCTGAAGCAGGGTCGAGCACAGGAAGCAAGAAGCCATCGAAGTTTGTATCCAGACTCGCCTCGTTCTATAAGATATTGGGTATTAAGTATGGATCAGCTCATAAAAAAAGTTTGAAAGAACTACCTGAATCTATACAAGAACATGATGGAAAAGTCTCCCCACCTTCTGATTCAGGTGAAGTTAATGAGCAACTTGGAGAAAATACCAACTTGGGCACGGATGGATCTGATGGAGGGGATGATTATTATGGACATAGGCATTCATCCTATGGAGTATTTTAAGATATTAAGGTTTGTACTTTGACTTTGTAGTCTACAAGTAGTTAAATACAATCAGTAGTCACTAACTTTTAGTATATTTGTAATTGTTTTAGTTTGTAGTTATACGCTTATATAAAAATAAAAAAATAAAAAAAAGAAGAAGAAGAAGACAAAGCTTGGCTTGGCTCGGCTTGGCTCGAACAAAGCTCGATCGGCACGACCAGCAAGCCAAGCTCGAGCGGCTGTTTTGAGCTCGATGCTCAAGCCAAGCCAAGCTCAAGCTCAGTGGGCCACGATCAAGCCAAGCTCAAGCTCAGTGGGCCACGATCAAGCCAAGCTCAAGCTTTGTAAAGCTCGGCTCGAGCTCGGCTCGTGTGCAGCTCTAATTGTACTTCTATATTGCTGGACAGTTGAGTAAAAAATTGAAGCACATGAGAGATCAAGTAGACTATAACACGGAAATTTGTGGGAATAATGATTTCCACCGCTGAAACCTTACTAAGGCCGATGTTTATTTGCCATTAGACCTGTTCATAATATCACACCGAAATGGATGAAGAAAAAAAAAAAAACAGTTTGATCCAAAACTTTTGTGCCCCTTAAGAATTTTTCAATGGTAAATGTTCAATTCACACTGTTTCCTGTGGTGTAATCCACTTGAACTTATGATATGCTTCATTTTTTGATATATCATTTTTTATATCAAGCCCTAAAATTATCTGGTAAAATGGATGGACGGGTAGATAAAATATATAAATCACAGTGGGCTCCTCAGATTCTGACTAACTCACAAGATAATCCGCTTCCTTCCCTATCCACCTTTACCTTTAGCTTTAGTGTGGCCTACTTGGTTCACAGATGCAGCCTTTTTCCTTTTTTTTTTTTGTCTCACCTCCTAAAATGAGCCCACAAAATGGATGGACACACCGCGTGGATTTCTCGCAAACATCAGACGTGGGGAATCACCTGGGTCCCATCGTCCGCACCAAACGGACTTCCTGGGTCCCATCGTCCCTATTCTTGCAAGGCTGGATGGATTCTCGGAGGAGCGAAGGGAGACACTGGAGAGGAGAGAGACTCGCCCTCTCTGCCTTCAATGCCCTTAGAGATTCGGATCCCACCCACGGCTGGGATTGCCGCGTATGCAGCGTACGCAAGCCGTGGGTGTAGCCAAATTCTTCTCCGTGCCATGCATGTTGCAATACCTTACTAGCAACAAAGATGTACGTGACATACATACGCCAATATCTGGTCATCTTTTTCATTCTATTTTCTTCCAATAATGGAATAAGAAATCTCTGTAACAGGAATTCTTCTCAATAACATAGGTATATCTTCAACTTGGGAACAAATACATTGTATGTACATGGCACTTCTCTAAGTTGAGCCGTCCGTTGCCCATCCCTTGTAGGGTATGGCTATGGCTCTCAATGGCACGGCTTTCTTGAGCGTAATCCCCATCCGTTCGCTCATGTCCATGTCTTCGGGCTTAAGATTGTCTGCCAGGGCCCAGTCGAAGGAGTGGAGGAGAGACCCCAGAGCAAGAGGGAGTAGGCGCGATGCGAGCGGGACCGCCGGGCACATGCGTCGACCGGACCCAAATGGTATGAAGTCGAAATGGTGCCCTTTGTAGTCCACATGACTCAATTCCATGAACCTTTCTGGCTTGAAGGCTGAGGGGTCGACCCATGTCTTGGGGTCCCTTCCTATGGCCCATACGTTAACAAGAACTTGAGTGTCTTCTGGTATGTAGTAGCCTTGCATTTTGCATGAGCTCATGGCCCTGTGGGGGACTAAGAAAGGTAGAGGAGGGTGGAGCCTTAGAGTCTCCTTAATTACTGCTGTTAAGTACGGGAGCTCAGCCATGTGCTGTTCTTCTAGCTTTTGGTTCTGACCCACCACTTGACGTAGCTCGGCTTGGACCTTGATCAGGACCTTTGGGTTTTGGAGGAGCTCTGCCATGGCCCACTCCAAGGTGCTGGTTGTAGTGTCTGTACCGGCTATGAACATCTCCTGAATGAAGCCATTGTTGGAGGGAAATTGCACAAATTAGTTAACTTGATGGCTACATTAATATATATGTGTATATGGATAAATCATGAAAGAATATATCAATGAGAGGCTGCAAAAATGTCACTCGTCAAATCATTGTATCGATTATCGTTTATCAATCAACGATCACAGTCATCGATTATGTGTTTGGTTTTGGATGATATGAATGGCTGTCATCAAACGGTTGCATAGCATGCTGATCTATCATCAGGGTCCAGATGCTGAGATAGTTTGATGATCCAAACCGTCCATGTTTTGGAAGGTACACTATCTCGGCCGCTACAATATGTGTTGAAAGGATGAATTCGATCATCATCATGTGTCGATGAATGTGGAACACCGAAAAATAAAATTTTCAATATCCAACTCCTAAAATAAATCGTTAGGATCATCCTTGAAACATGACTATTGGAACATGGTTTATTTATGTAGCAACAACAAGATCGACCGGTTTAATCATCAGTAATCTCTGCATGTAGGCTGGACGATGGCACATGCTGGTGATCTTGAGTCACGGCACAAGCAGAACCGACTCGAAAACAAGGGTGCAATGTGCATGGCCGACTGATAATTGAAACCAATACAATCTCTGTGTGTGCATGCACGTATCTTGCAATTCTAGAAGATGTCAATTATCTTACTAGGACAATGACATTGATGGTCCTTGGAGACAATTTTGTGGGCTCCTCAGCTCCATCGCCTTCGAATTCCAACAATGCATCCAAAAAGTCCTTTGCCCCCTTGCCCTCTAGCCGTGCTTTGATGATCCTAGCCGCCATGTCGAATACCCGGCCGACATGGAAATCCATCTTCCTCCTTATCCCTTGAGGATCAACCCACCTAAGCAATGGCAAGAAATCAGCTACATTCGGCTTCCCGGCGAGCTCCATAATCCTACCTGCATGATGAAAGAACTCTGCCCCCATCTTTGAGTTTGGGTCCAAGAGATCCCTAGAGAACATGAGGTTGCCAATGAGATTGAAAGACATCAAGAAGAAAAACCGCCCGACATCGACCGCATTATCCTTGTTTGCACTGGCCTCTTCTATGTATTGCACCATGCGGTCCACGCACCTCGCGCGCACATCACACATGGCATCGAGCCGGCTTATTGTGAAGAACTCCGACGTGCACAGTCGCCTCAGCATGCGCCAGTGTGGCCCATACTGGGCCGTGATTAGCGAACCTTCATTGCCGGCGCTCCCTTTCATGACCTCATAGATTTTCCGGCCAGCAAGCACTGTATCATGGTTCTTGAACATGTCACGTGCCGCCTCATCAGATGAAACCACAACCGTCCTCATCAACCCAAGCCGAATCGTCATGATCGGGCCATGTTCACGTGCCAGGCGCGCAAACGAACGATGAGGGGCCCAGCCCAACTGGAAGATGTTGCCCACCACAGGCCACCCTCTCGGGCCAGGTGGAAGCTGCCCAAGAACTTCCCTCCGTCGATGTTGTTGCTCCATGATCATGGCCCACATGCACACTATCAGTACACATAGCAAGATCAACAACTCAAACTCCATCTCTCTTCTCTCTACTCTTTCTATATGCTTGTGTATTTCTCTTCTCTGTATGTGTGTGTATGTTGGATGTATAAACCTAAGCTGGCCATGGACTCTTCTCAAGTCTTCTATATATATAGATCTTATGTAGAGTCACGACAAATACCATTTCCATTTTGGGTTTTGGTAGGATACGGTCCACCTAACGTTTGGGCGGGTTTGCACCTCAGATTGCATCTTAGATGATGATCTGAACACTTTCTCATCACTGACTTATAGAAGCCATGACCTTATGATCTTGCTTCATTGATAATCCTGACTTTTGAATCTTGGATTTGAATATGAGTTGCTGCAACTTCACTTTTTAATGTTCTAAATTGATCTTCATACAAAATCATCAAATGTTTCTTAGGATAGGTCATGTAGCATAGGATCTATTATATGAACGGTTTGGATCATTATCGAAGATGCAATTCAAGCTTCGTGTGAGGTAGCTATCGTACGGTGGGCACGTGTCCTATCGAAAGCCTTTCAATTTTTTGACTGTCCAAAATGAACAAACCAATGTTCCAATTTCACTACCAACATATAAAAACATTCACACATGAAGCGACGAACGTACCAAGCGGCTGAACTTGTCGAAATATGCGATTGCGAAAATGGCCATAGAGACTCAACCAACTCTGCCTATGGGATTTTGGAAATGGTTTTGATAGAATGTGGGGCCCAGATCTAAGATGCCATGCGAGGCCTCGTTCCGCCATTGGATGGCAGAGATCTGAACCGTTCATCAAGCAGCATGAGAGTGAACATGAGCTGGACAACATTATGCTGTAGATCAAAATCCAACCCCTACGTCTGGTTTACTTGATGAATGCACTATTCTGAGCTTTTGATATAAGGCATGTCTACAAAGTACCTAACGTGTGGGCCAGATTGATGGCACGTGCGAGGAATGGAGCATGGTGGCTGTGATGTAGGCCCACGTGCTATCCCATCCAAAATTCTGTTTATAATTGAAGTTACTAATGGACCCAAAATTAATTAAGTTTTAAACAGGTTTGGTCGGATAGCCAAATTGATTCAACTTTGTACCCCAACCACCAAGATAGGTAAATACGTTATGCTCAGCCATATATGACTACTGAAGCCTTGAAGAGGTTGGTCACCTATTCAGTCACTCGCTAATAAGTTCATAATGACTCTTGCTTGGTCACCTATTCAGCCTTGGAGAGGTTGGTCGCCTATTCAATCACTTGCTATGGCGGGTAGGGTTCGTCCTTTGGAAATGGGTTGCGCCTTGCCTTCCACCGGAAAAGGATTTTTTCAGATACAATAATGGCGATGGACGGTCTGAGGGATTGACTGTCAGAAAAACAATTTTGCAGGAAAGAGAACTGATTGTATTGAGATAGATTCATCCAGCAGGCATAGACTTGTGATTACAGCTAAGTTCGTCCAGCGGGCGTGGATTGAGATTACAATTAATCCTAGATTACGGATTATACTAAGATAAGGTAAGGAAAAGATAAATTGGGTTTGTTTGTTTGTTTGGTGTGAGACCCTTTGCTCTGTTGACTTCATCTCCTATTTATAAACTATATACCGCTAATGAGAATCTTCTAGATCTTCTCTTTATTAAGTTGTTATGACTATAACAATTCCATAAGACGCTCCCTCTTCTTAGCAAGGTTTCATAATTTATAGCATTTGCTTCAATTATTCACCTCCTGGATGATGTGCTCCAATCAACTAGCTAGTGTCAATTATCAACTTGGAAAATCTGATCCACGCGTCTCCGTGGATTGCATGCGTGTTGTACAGCTTCTGTGTAATGCCACATGTACGTCTTTCCCTCATTTGTCTTTCTGATCCTGGTCAGAAATAGGGTATAACATTGCCTCCCACGTCACCTCGCCTTTGAATCGAAAATGTGAGTGCGACGTTGATCTGTGCGTTTGTAATAAATGTGACCATTTCATCGTTCCACATGTCAACTTCTCATTGCCTTTCCCTGGCCAAGACAAAAACCAAATGACAGTTTTTGTCATTTATTATCGGCTATAATCGTGACACGTAGCTCTTTCCTTAAATGAACAACTTTGTACGAGGAGTTATCATTATCCTATCATTAATACTCATATCTCCGAGCAATTTATATGCTCATTTGCAATCTTTTCACATTCCTTCATCCTTCTTTCACACTACAACTTCATCTTCACCGATCAAAACATCTCCACTGCTTTCATGGCTACTTCTTCGTCCTCTGCTCCTATCTACTAACAAGATCATTTCACTAAAGAGTTGGAAAGGATGCATCCCAGAATGACAAAAGAAATCCTTTTTACGGTCCCTATCGATCCAAATTTGTCATATCTAATACTCGGTCCAGCCTTCGATCCCGCGATCAACCTTGAAAGATTTTCTTCTACGAAAACATTTTTCCCTCTATATACAGGTGAGAAACTTATACTCCAATCCGACATGCTTCCTGATTTAACCAATTCTTTCAAATCCCCTAAAGCATGGCCGAGATAACTGGATGGATGGTCTGAATGGTTTGATCAGGTTTCCCAATAGCATAATGAGACCTGGAGACGCATAGGTATTTATGACTACATCTCCTTTGCACTCTGAGATCAGACAACAGATACGTCTCTTCTTGCTGCAGCCTTGCCATTTTGGAATTGATTGACTAACTCCCCCCATGAGTCCAATGATCATGGATGTGTGCGCTTTCACCCATCTTCTCCCTTTTGGTGACCCTGTTTATCCAACCTTGCGTAGAATGAGGCGTACACTTTCGCTTATCCCGATAAGTCTGATCGATTATTTTCAGTGTTCTTCTCTACTCAGCGGAAATCAACTGAAGTGGTTGATATCCAAGAACATGCGACATTTCTATTGATGTGGATTTGCTGTCACTTGTTTTGTGTAAGCTCATTGCAGGTTACCAAGGAATATGCTTGATTAGCTGAAGCATTGGCTCGTGGATGTCGGTTAACTCTTGCTCATTTCTTCCTCGGTCATGTATATCATTGCATGTCCGATGCTATCACCAAAGGTTTCTATTTGAGCAGATGACCCAATTGGTTCATTCAAATGTGGCTAATTGAGTATTTTCGTTCCGTAGTTGTTACATCCATTCTTCTATCTAATTCATTTATTTATTTCGGTTAGAGAAATCAGAAATACACCAAATCCTCCAATTCTTTTGGCTACTATTTGGACTTCTTTCTGTCTCTCAACATGGATAGGCCCAACCACGAATTCACTCCTTTCAACAATAAAGAATTCAGTTTGGCCTGATTTATCGATGACTACAAGATTATTGACGTAGAAACAGCAAAGCTGAGAGATTCGACCTGAAAGAGCTATCTGATCTGCAAGGATCTTCCTTATGGCGGCACTGTTGAGATAAGAGTCAATGCCAAGGCCGAGGTTGAACAATATTGTTCGAATCTCTTGGCTTGGCACAGTGCATTCCATTCTCATTCTCTTAGAAGATAGGAATTCAACCTCCTTATCACCAGACCATTGTTGCTTCAGTGACAATCTACCGAACCTTTAGCGATAATTTTGAAGTAATGCAAGCTTCCTTTCCTCCAATTTTCACCTGTTGCCCCAATGATTGAGTGCATTCTGCTTGTGGTGGAATGAGTACTACCACTCGATAGTGGTCAAGCCCACAGAAGAAATCATCAATAGGTTGTTCCCCAGGATAGAGAAGACAATGGTCGAGAAAAGGAAAGTTTCGACAGAAGGAGTGAGGAAAAAGTTGACCTCAGCCGAGCCTAGTCAGACAATTACGCGGTCGAAAAAGAACAATTCGACCACATTGATTGCCTCGACGACAATAAGGGCGGTCGAATCTACTTCTCCTTTTATGAAAAGGCACAAGGTCACCATCTTGAGTCCTCCCATGAAGGATATATCAACCCAGCCTTCCACAGTTTCTGTAGCCCAACAACCCATGCACTAGATGTGAAGCCACCTACCCCATCGATCGTACTCGGCTACCTCAATCATTCCACCAGCTCCCACTGGTAGACATGGTCGAGTTGGGATGAAGACTTCAAGTATTCCTCTTTTCTTGTTGAGAAATATTTTCATGCTGGGTTGACTTAGGAAAATATTAATGTTATACTGACACGATGTCATCTGCTTTTCAGCAGTGTCTAAGGAAACTTCTGCTGCAGGTCAGTCAACTTCGACCATCACAAACTTCGACCAGAGCCAATCATGGAGACCTCGACCGTAGTCAAGTCACACTCACCAGTGATTAAACTAGTTGCTTTTGACTCAGAGACAACAAAGAGTGATCCCTTCCCTTCAGAGGACCTAGGTCGAGAAGGTATGCTGGTCGAAGAGCTTCTTATGCCCACTCCATCCAACACTGTACCACTAGAGGAGATCGCAAAGCCTGTTACGGCGGCTCCTCCGAATCCTGCGAAGTTTGTTCCTCCCTCTCCTCTAGTCGCTTTGACTTCTTGATTAGAGCCAGCTGCTGCGTCTAGCACTCAATCTCTACCATCTCAGCCCGCCACTTCATCTTCTGTTCCTAGACCAAATGCTACTGTTGTTGCACCCAATTAGAAGTTATTGCTGATCGAGAGCATTCTTGCTTCCCTCAGGAAGGCCTCGGATTCCAGTGCATTAAAGACCTAATCTTCATCGTCTTCTCCAGAGATTGATCAGCTAAAAAAGGATCTGTCGTCTCTCCTTCATTTAGGGTATGAGCTTGCAACTTCTCATGGTGTTACAAACTTTGAAAATCTTGTTCGACAATATTAAGACTTCGCTCGCTCGGATGAGACTCTTTCCACCAAATTACTTGCTCTCCGCAGATATAGAGAGGCACATGCCTCAACCAAGAAGACTCATGCAATCTATTTGTCCACAAAGGCAAAATTGGCTTATGCAAGAAAGGCGAGAGAGAGATTGTCAATTGTTCATGCAAAGCTGACGAGTTATGAGATGCAGTTCACAGATTTGAACACCCAAATCATAGGTCTGAGAGATCAACTCAAAACCTTATAAGAAAAATGCGTAGAGCTTGATAAAGCCAAGGAGGTGCAAGAAGAGGAAGTCAATTCATTAATCGACTTTATGAAAGTGCATTCTTCCTTCGTCGATGAATCTATCCTTTAAGAACAAATTGCACTAATAGATCGAGACCGCTATGAGGTGCAGAGGATGAAGATGTTAGAAAAGATTTTGTCTTTTTCTTCATTTTCTTTTGATTGACTCATCATGTAATCTTCTTCCCTCTTGATCAATGGATAGGCCGCTGCATCATTTTGCTCTTTTATGAATGTGTTTCTAATCTTTTACTTAGAAATTTTCCTTTTGAGATGGGAATATGTAACGATTTTGTTGATGTGGCGTCTAAATCGAAATGTTTTACGCCGCTTCCAACATTAACTACTTCTATGACCGTTCATTTGGTCTCCCCATAATATCGCTTGGGAATTCAACTGTTATGACACTTTAATTGTAGGTGCAATTGTTCCCGCTCGAGGCTTATTTAAGCACCATACCACTTCATTTCTTCTTCACATCTCTATTTTCACCATTCTGAACTTGCATAGTTGCTTGCAACCATGACTTCTCCCGAAATCCTCATAAGCCAAGCCGAAGGATTCCCGAAAGAAATCCTTTCAATGGAACTAGAAGCCTTCGTTGATTCTCACAAATTGTTCGACATTTATCCTTTCGTCAATGAACAACAATATGTTGGCGAACATGATGAAACCTTGAAGAAACTCTTGGAAGTACTGGACGATCTCCAGCATTTGGGTCACGCCTATTTTATGGCTATTTTAGAACTCCATAAAATTTACGATAACTTAAAAGAGAGAAGCTTGATTCATAGTGAGGCTCATTCCCTTCCTGTTGCTTATGAATCTGCCTGGACCTTACACCTACACTGGAAACATCAGCACCACTTCAACAAGACAATCCGTAGTCTTCAGATTCAGTGCAACGAACTATCTAAAGACCTAGAAGAGGCAAACTGTCTTTATCCTGGTCGAGAATGCTCTCATACCTAGGAAATCCTCACCTTTGTTGACTCTCAACTTGACCTGTATCAGGTTTCAATCAAAAGAGAGAAGTGCGCACAAGAAGGAGGCGAGCACCAAAGTTGTCACTCTCGGCCAGCAAGTTAATGAGGTTGTGAAGTTCCTTAAAAGCTTCAAGTACGCTGAAGACTCTTGGAAGAGGAAGAAGAAAGAGGCCGAAGACACCAAGATCTATACTTGAACAGAGTATGAGAAAATTAGAACTTTATATGGCTAAGAGCTTATTCGGCTAGGCCCCTTTTTTATTATATGTAATCAGTCGAGGGGGGCCCTCTATCCCTATTATGAATAGTAATGCTTTCTTAAATTCTGTTTCTTTTTACTCTTTCGACCGTATGGTTTTCAATCAAATGATAACACTACAAATATTAATAAATCGAATGATTCAACCGTACAGGCTTCGATCTTACCATGAGATTAAGAATATTCACTATTTGGTCAATCCTTGAACTATTTCTCACATGTCGCGATAATAGGTTTTCAAGAATCGTTTATTAATTGGGGCTTTCGCAATTTTTTCATTTCGATCACAGAGAACATATGCTCCACCTAGCAGGACTTGAGCAATCAAATATGGCCCATCTCAGTTAGGTGACCATTTTTTACCAAGTTCAGGGTTTGTGATTTTCAATGGCAGTATGACTTTTTAGATTTTGTTGCCTTCTCCAAAAGCCTTCATCTTCACCTTCTTGTTATAATCCCTTGCAATCCTTTGTTTGTTAGCAATGATTGAATCCAGGGCTTTCAATCGTATTTCATCTAGGCTCTCGAGCTCAATTAGCATAGCCTCTGTGAACTCCACCAGAGTCAGGATTGCCTAATGTGAGACTCTCAAAGATGGCACAGTAACCTCCACAGGTAGTACAACATCATGCCTATAAGTTAAGGCAAAGGGACTCATACACATGCTCTTCTGAGGAGAATTCCTATAAGCCCATAAGGCCTCGGACAACTTCTTGTGCCATTCTCGAGGATTGTCATCGATCATCTCCCTGCTTGAGTTTGACTAGCAAAGAAAAATATTAGTTTTTCCTGCATGGTTAGAAATGAATTAGCGCATAACATTTATTTGGTTGAAGATTAATCTTTACAACTCCAATTTGCTTCGGGGTGGTCAAGTATCAATAATAAATTAGACTTTATTCTGGTCGATCTCAAATATTCCTCGTTAATGACCTAAGAAACCCCAAAAAAAATTCGGTCGAAACCATGAACGCACATTTCAAGGGGTTCATTTTCAATTTATGTAACCTTATCCATTCAAATGCTTTCTGCAGATGAGTAAGATGGTATGCAAAATTGACCAATTTGACTATCATATCATCAATATAGATTTTCATGAAATGGATGATCATGTTATGAAAGATAGCATTCATGGTTCTTTGATAGGTAGCTCCAATATTTTTAAGACCAAATGACATCACGACCCAACAATAGGTTCCTAGCGGCCCAAGGCACCAAAATGATGTCTTAGGTACATCATCGATCACTATACTTATTTTATTATATCCTGAATGTTCATCCATAAAGGAAATCACTTGATGCCTCACGGCTCGATCGATTACTTGATCAATCATAGGCATTGTATACTCATCTTTGGGTGTGGCTTGATTTAAGTTTCTAAAATCAATACAAACACAAAGCTTACCATTTTTCTTAATAACTGACACCATGTTAGAGAGCCACTTTGCATATTTGATCGGCCTGATGAACCCCGCTTCCAACAACCATTCTATTTCTCCTTTAATCTTTTAAGTCACCTCCGCTATCATCTGTCTGGACAACTGTATGTGCATTTGATAACCCTCTTTGATAGGCAACCTATGTTTGACCAAATTTCGGTCTAAACCAGGTAAATCATAATAACTTCTCATGAAATAGTCCGAGAACTCTCTAAGCAACTTAGGAAGCTTGGTCTGAGTTTACAGTTCTAAGAGACCACTGATAAAGGTTGGTTGAAGACCCTGCTCACTTCCTAAATTCACCTCAATAAGAAGATCTTGAATTTCAGCGGGAGCATCATCCAGTTTATCTGCAGCTTTGTTAAATCTCCCGTGTTGATGCCATCTTTGGCTATCTAATCGGCCAACATTAATTCTTAATTCGACAAAGTCAACAAAACAACCGTCAGCGGATTAGGTGAGAACCCAGGCTCACCCAAGACCGTGCAACCCTTACCGTGAGGCCCACTTTGATATGTACATTCTGTATCCACCCTGTCCATCCATTATTTCAGATCATTTTAAAAAATGGTCCCAAAAATTAAGAAGATCCGATTATCAAGTGGACCATACTTCAGGAAACAGTGGTGATTGAACACCCTACCATTAAAGACATATTAGGACACACCTTAATGCTTCAGTAATTTTTATTTGTCATCCAATCTCTTGATAAGTTCACATAAGCCTGGGTAAAGGGAAAAAAAAATGGTCAATCACCACTGTTTCCTATGACATGGTCCACGTAATCTGCGGTTTTTTTTTTTTTTTTTTTGAAAATGAACTGGAAAAATGGATGACCGGAGTGGATACAGAATACACACATCAAGGTAGGTACCATGGTAAGTGCCGCACGGGCTTGGGTGAGTCCGGGTCTCCCCTAATCCGCTCCTGTGGTGCAACACATTGGGCGCGGATTAGGTAGGGCTCTGAGGTCCACCGTGATGTATGGATCTTATCCACACCGTACATTCATTTTTACATGTAATTTAAGGTCATGAGCCCAAAAATGGGACAGATCAAAGGTTCAAGTGGGCCGCACCACAGGAAGCAGTGGTGCTAATGATGCCTGTGGTTGAAACCTTCCTAAGGCCTACCGTGGTGTTTATTTACCATACAACCTATTCATAAGATCATATAGATATGGATGAAGGGAAAACACAAATATCAGCTTGATCCAAAACTTCCGATGGCACCAAAGAAGTTTTCAACGGTCAGCATTTATTCCCCATTTCATGGTCCACCTGAGCTTGGATCTGCTCCATTTTTAGGCTCATGATCTAAAATGACATGGAAAAATGAATGTACGGTGTGGATTATAAGATCCATACATCACGGTGGACCTCAGGGCCTAGCCTGTCCGCGCGCCCCAACACATTCCCGATCGAGAGATGCAAACGGGAAGGGCTGACATGTGGAGCTTTCATGGCCCGGTCATGATGTATGTATTAGATCCACACCCTCCATCCATTTTCCCATGCCATTTTAGGGAATGCTAAAAAAAAAAGATGCATATCCAAGGCTCAAGTGGGCCACACTACAGAAATAGTGGGAATTGGACACCTGCTGTTGAAAACTTATAGGGATGATAGAAGGCTCTTATCAAGCTGATATTTGTGTTTTCCCTTCATGCAGGTCTGTGTGAACTTATTACAAGGTTAGATGACAAATAAACCTCAGAGTGTATGCTAGGAAGGTTTCAACGGTAGTCATTCAATCCCCACTGTTTTATGTGTTGTGGTCCACTTGAGCTTTGAATGTGTCTCATTTGTAGGCTCATGCTCTAGAATAAACGATAAAAATTGATGGACAATGTGGATCTAAAACATAAATTATTGTGGGGCTCATAAAATTTCCTAAGGTTAAAGTTGTGTGGCACCATCTATTTAAGAGAGAAATCCGGCGCATATTGTTAGCTAGGTAAGCGGATTAGGTGAGACCCCGGATCCACCAAGGTGGGTGGGATGCGGGACTATCGGGCTCACAGTGTTGTGTATGACTTGAAAGCTAATTTCAGAGCATGATCTCAAAAATGAAGCGGACTCAAATATTATTGGGTTCTTATCCTTGCCTCGGTGGTAGATTCCAAAGAGTTTCAAAAAAGGTTGACCACATCACATGAAACAGACGTGATTGAATTCTGACCATTAAAAACTTCATGTATTCTACCGTGCTCATCGCCTAAGCTGCTAGCCACTTATGTTGAGGGCCACCGATCCACGCTCTAGATGAATGTAAAGACGGCATGGCACCATCATTACTAACATTAGTTTTTGGACGTATTACAATGGGAAGTAAGGTGGGGCCTACTGTTATGTTTGTGAATCCATCCTGACCATCCATTTTGTCGGATCCTGTTAGGACATGAGTCCAAAAGTGACCTCAGGGAGTTTTCAACGGTAGGAATTTCCCTATCCAATTTTCCTGTCATGCGGTCCACTTAGTCTTGGATCTGCTACATTTTTGGGCCCCATGTCTTAAAATGGTCTGGCAAAATGGATGGACGGTGAATTTCTCACAAACATTACATGTGGGCCCCACCTAACTTTCCATTGCAGGAAGTTCCTGAGAAAGGCGCCATCCGCGTCGTTAGCTTTTGGACTTGGGAATGTCAACAGCGTACTCACCTGATGAATGGTCCAGGGTGGGGCCCGCATTCTACAGAAACGAATTAAATAAATGGTGGTGATAGATTCCATCCTATCGCCGGCAACACCGGTTTTTGTCCCTGTAAGCATGAATTCTGAGTGAACCTAGTACATGGATGTCTGTATTCTTTTGTACTCCACTCCCTTCTTATGCCTTTACCTTTGACTGATGGTGAGTACACACCGTTGAATTGTTCCTCTATTTGTCCTGAACGTAGGCAGTTCTGACCAGGTAATAGAGGTGGCATGTCCTGCAAGTGCATTCTAATTTATGTTCCGCTGGATATTCACTGGGATGCGACAGGAAGCTAGGTGGGGCGACATCGATTTTTGTGAGAAAGTCATACCATCCGTCCGCTTTTCAGATCATTTTGGGGCTTGTTTGGATACTCGATCAAATTACCACCGCAGGTGTAAAACTCATATCATTATTCCTTGTTACTTATGAATAAAATCACCTGTCAAATCATGATAATCCTTCGGAATTACCACTGACTTAGATGGGTAGAGGTGTGTGGATGTGGCATAGTTTTGTGGACCCATGATGATATATGCATTATATTTACACCGTTCATCCATTTTGTGGAAAGAGAAAAAAAATAAAATTGAGGCATAACCAAAGTGAAAATTGACCACACAACAGAGCAGTAGGGATCGAATGCCTCTATCGAAAACTTATTATAGTCTATAGAAGTGTTGGATGCAGCCAATATTTGTATGTTCCCATTGTCTAGGTCTTTGTGATGACAAATAAACATCCTAATAGACCACAAGAAGGTTTCAATGGTGAGCATCATTGTCCCACTACTTTCTATAGTATGGTCCATTTAAGCTTTCGATCTTTCTTATTTTTTGGGTCATGCCCTAAAATGATATTGCAAGATGGATGAACAGCGTGGGTATAACATATATTGGACAAGTTATATTTACATATATCTAATCTCGATGATTACTTTATATATATATATATATATATATATATATATATATATATATATATATATATATATATATATATATATGCAAGGTCAAAATTAAAGCTGAAAAAGTAGTAGGCATTAGACAGGGTTTACTTTGGACTATTGTGCCAATGATAATCATTATCCATTTACATTACATTACCGTCGTAATTATTAAAACCAACATAAGGACATTTTTTCAAAAAACTAAGGCATATCCAAAACTCAAGTGGGCCTCATGATAGGATTTTTTTTTTTTTTTCAGTTCATTTGTTGGAATGACCTTATGAACTAGATGGATGGCATATAAACATCACAGTGGACCCTAGGGAGGTTTCAACTGTAGGCACTTTTCTACTCACTTTTTCCGGCCGGGCGACCAATTGAGTTTTGGATTTGGCTCATTTTTTAGCCCATTTCCTAGCATGATATGGGAAACGGATGGATGTGGTGGATTTCTCATAAACATAAATGTGGGTTCAACCTAGCTACCCATCATAGGAAGTTCCTCCCACTGGGTTGCCGCATGCAATCCACGCCCCAAAACCTCTGCCTTGTGTGTTTATTGTGGTTCGGGAGTAGGACGGTCGCTTGGACTAACACAAAGGTAGACTATCCTTTTCGTTTTAACTATCATATTACTGATCAGATTACCTAGCTTGTTGTATTTTTGTATGGTGGCCCATTCATAGACTGGTGCACCAGATTGATGTGTCCCGATTGTTGCATTATTGTGCTGCATATATGGGGTGATGATGTGTGGCGCAGCTCAAGAGACTAAGGGGTGGGCGTTCATTGATAAGGCCTGTTTGTCAATGGTAAGAGCCTAATAATAACTTATGCCAGTTGTTTGGAAAGAGTGGGAATTGCACATAAAAAAATGGGTTAAAACTCATCCTTGTTTCATTACCAAAACTCTGTGGGACTCACTATGATGTATGCTTCATATCCACACCCTCCATTCATTTTCTCATATCATTTTATAGCATGAGCAAAAATATGAGGCAGATCCAAATCTCAAGCCGACCACACCACAGAAAATAGTGAGTTCGATGGTGGTGTCATTATTCCCACTACTTCCTATGGTGTGGACTATTTGAGCTTTGGATCTGCCTCATTTTAGCCCTAAAATGATAAGGCAAATTGAATAAACTGCGTTGATAAAGGCATACATCACGATGGGCCCATTGACTCTACCTCATTTTCGAGTCCGGACCCACCAAAAGCCTTAAATGTCAACATCTTACACCCCCACAAGTTTGTTTTTAAATGTTATAAAGGCTTGATTGATGTTTGCAGCGGCCATTTGTATAACTGAGAATGACTTTGATGATTGTTGTTTAATATATAATATTGTGATTTGACAAGCAACTCACCACTCGCCAACAAATCTAAGTTGACTGGAGGTGGTTGTCTACATGAAAGGACTCCGCGACCAAGAAACCAGAAACTCAAAATCCAAAGGGATACAGACATCGGTCTCCCTTTTCTTTTATTAAAAAAGAAGAAGAAGACGAAGAAGCAAATTTCATAAAAATAATCAATTATATAATGAGGGAATTTATAATAATTCATAACTTTAGTTAATTTAGGACATTTTATTCTATATCTTAACTTTTAATACGAACCATCTATTTTAATAAGATTTTAAAAATGACAAAAGTATCCTTTAATCACATCTTTATATACATTCTTAGAAAAATTGGCTTTGTTAGAATAGTGTGATCTTGGGCTATTTGTTTGGAAAGCCTTTTGTTTGTTTTTTTTTTTTTTTTAACGCACACTTTCACACACAAACACACCACAATGGGTAGTTAGACCCATGACTCAGTGTTGAAACTCTCGTCAGTTGGCCGCTGAGCCATGAGTAGGGACCCTATTTGAAAAGCTAACTATATAAGCTTTTAAACAAAATTAATTTCATGTTATTTAGACATTATATAACATTCTAAAAGTGGGCCACAATAAAAGTTACATAAATAGTAATTAAAACAATTGCTCTATCTAAATTATAAAAGAGAAAATTGTAGTCAAATACATTTAATTGTGCTATAATTGCAATTATCCACCTATTTATTCGTCTAATAACCATAAGGGCCTGTTTGGAACGTGGATTTGGAACCCCCTGGATTCAGAATCCCCTAGATTTGGAATCCCCTGGATTTGAAACTCCCTGGTTGTGTTTGGCACCCTAGATTTGGAATCCACTATAATCCAAAAGTATGATATTTACCAGGGTTTGAATTTAATTACTAAGTTAACTTTAATTAGTGTGGGTATGTAATGTTTGACACAATGGTTGTAATAAGCCCGTTGAAATATATACTTTGGCCGAAATGATGAAATTCTAAGTCTCGGATGGGCTAAAAGCATAAGATCACATCCAAGTGACTAACCTACGAATTTTAACTTTTGATTTCTATGGACAATGTTTGGATGACGCAGATCATCCTATTAAAATAATTTTAGTAATGTAGTTGATAATCTAATTGTTTTGGAATATCATCATTGGGCCATGTGCCCAATAGATTAGTAGCCTAGTGACACATGTTACATATGTGACTCTTGGAAGGATTTTAGATGTAATCCAAGTTTTTACCTTAGATTTGAAACCCCCTGGATTTGAAACCCCCAGTTGCTTTATGCGCCAAACGCACAAGGCCCCCCAAATCCATGGTGCCAAACGAGCCCTAAAGATTGTATAAGAATTTCTGTCATACACTTAGTCAAACGGAATGCATTTAAATGACCAAAATGTTGTGATTTTATATTAATCTCAAAAAATTATTATAGAAAATAGGGAAAAATTGGAAACTAAAATTAAAATAAGGACAGGCTGAAGCACGTGTTGAACACGTTATTCTTAAAGCATTATTTGCCTCTACTCGATAGTCAAGTCTGCTGACAGGTTACAGGCAAACTACTTCCAAGATACATCGAGCCTTTTGTGGTTCGGAGTTCAGCAATAATGAAGAACTACTATGGAATTCTCCTAACACTTATCTGGCAGATGAAACAACAACAATCCCAAAATTGATAAAGGAAAGGAAAATCTATACTGGGGTTAGACCACTGCACTAGTCAAGATCATGTGAACCAATTGTAACTAAACCACTGGTTTAAAAAGAGGACTTGAGCTTCTTATTTTGAGTAAGAGAGATGGTTGTGTTTGCTGTGTTGTTGGAATGAATTGTCTCAGCTCTCATTTTATAGGCAATGGTGGCTCAGGAGTTATGGTCTAGGTCCATTAATATTTTGGACCGTTTATAGCTGTTGGAGAAACTAGCCATTAATTATATGGCAATTTCTGGCCATTTTATAGCTGTTGGAGACATGATGCATGCAAGTTGTTAGACTACAACTGGCCGTTATATGGCTGTTTTCTTACCATTTATAGCTGTTGGGCTAGCGACATGTAATAGTTTCTGCATGTGCCAGACCGTTTCTGCATGAGCAGTTACAAAGGGTCTCTTAATAGCTCTGTAGCCCCTTATAAAAGGCACATAGATCTCTTTATTAGATTTCTTTCTCACAACACACTACAACTCCAAACCTAGCCACATAGCCCATCACATAACCTGTAGTCACACCAGTCTCGCTCCATTTCGCGAGGGAGCGACCCATCTGTGACACGATGCGCACGTGTGAAGTACAAAGTGCGCCACTAGCGCCTCTATAACTACACTGCCTCACATGCCCACGTCCTCGCACCAAGCCTAAGCTCAAACCTATTCCCGTGCGTGTGCGTGTGCACGATGTTCTAATGCTTCGCATTGGAACATACAAGCTTTGGTAGTCCTCTCTCCTACCATGAAACTATAAGGTACTCCACTTCTTTCTTATAAACCATATTTTTTCTTCATTCCTATCTGATATGGGACTATTCAAAAAGTGAAAAAACCAAAACATTTTCTAACATTTTTATATATTTTTTATATTTAAAATATTTTTTTAATCAAAACCTTTTCAACAAAAAATGTGTGTGTGTGTGTGTGGGGGGGGGGGGGGGGGGGGGGGGGGGGGGGGGGAGTTGGGGGTATGATTTGTGACTACTTCTCGTGGATGAGTGTGCCATCCCATGTTAATCCTTGATCTTGAACATCACATAGATACAAAACTAAGGTGGGCCTCACTACAAAAAAAAAAGTGTAAATTTTGCCCAAAACCTTTAAATTCACGTTGTGTGATCCACCCAATTTTAAAATTATTTACACATGATTTGACATTGGCAGATCAAACGGCTAAAAAGCCGAAAAGTGGAAGCACCATTGTACGGAAGATCAAGACAAGATCCTTACAACCGATATGATTGGTGGAAGGAAGATCGCGAGAAGTCAAGATGGTCATTGCAATGCGATATGTGTCATACGATCAGATGAATCAGAGCGAGCAACTGTCATACAGACAATGGCAGAGCATAAAAAGCCATAGTTCACACAATGGCTTTGTAAGAGTGCTCACAATCGTATGCCTGCATGACATTGATTCATGTTATTACACATGACTAATGTAATTAGCCACACTTAAATAGTTCATTGCTTGCATAGAGATCGTAGAGAGTGAAGAGCTCCAGACCCACGCCAACCTAGCACAACTTTACTCTATAGCACAATGTTGCCTATCCTTCGTCCCTCATGGACGCTTTTAGTTTAATCTTGGTCTAACTCCTCCATGGTTAACCAGCGTAATGTTGTAGAAATTATGGACCGATTAGATTAATTATTCCTTCACTCCACTTCCATAATCACACTACTAGGTTGCTAGTAAGATTACTCAGTCTCGAACGAAAGGTTGTGGGACTTTCCTATTACATGTTAAGTGATTTCGTCGACCGTCTCACCACGAAGCCCAGGTTTCTCATGAAGCGATAAACAGAAAGTTGAACCACTGACCATCTTATTACGTGCTTGGTTCTCAATAAGTACTCAAACAAATTGCCAACCCCATCGAATTTCTCACTACATGCCTTGTCCCTCGACTAGGTCCTCAAACAAACCGTAAGAAGATCCAACCTCCATTAGCCATCTTGCCATGAAGCTCGGTTCCTTATCAAACAACGAACAAACGACCATCCTGCACCCGACGATCGTCTCATCACGAAGCTTGATTTCTCGACCGAAGCGATGAATAAACAAATGACCCGAATCACGACCATCTCGCCACAAAGCTTGATTCCTTGCCAAGCGACAAACAGACACAATCATGCCTATCTCTGTTGATTGTATGGGTTCATTATAAATACTAATAAAATACTTTCAACTTCCTTCTATACTTTTTTGTTATGTTGTTATCGTTGAATTTTGAAAGCTATCGCATGCATGATTGAAAGTCTTTTCATTTGGAAGGCAAAATGAACTCATCAGGACGAACTGTCACCTTCACAATTCGCCTGATCTCTAATGATTGGTGGCTAGATAGATGGTTGATCTATATGGAACTCGACCTCTTGGTCTATTTTGGCACCTAGGATCATAAGTGTTCGGTTTGATTCAAGTAGAATTCAACTCTAACATGCCTAGCATGCTACACAACACACGGTCAAATTTGAGCCAAACACCATTTTTTTTGTCACACCCAATCAGACACGTATGCATCCATTAGTTCAACAATATAACGATACAGTTAGATGGTCTAATAAGCTTGCTGGAGATCCAGAACAATTGGAAGAGCAACCTGTGCAAGAGGACGGTACCTGTAGAGGCCAAACGTCTAGTACATGTACATTTAGAGGATGAATCTTCATCCAACAATAATTCGTTGGAGAGTGTTATAAGTGCCTTGTAGAACCTATAAGTTTGTTTACAAAAAATTTCTAAACAGGGAAGGCCTTAAGTCAAAAACTTTAATAGGCTGATGGAAGTTCTCTTAGAAAGAATACCATTGCTTGATAATCAACATGACACTGACAATCCCCCAACAGATCCCAAACTGAAAAGACAAAATAATTCTCAACCAATGATCATCTAATTATAACAACTAGACCAAAATATGCCACCATAAGTCAACATAAGGAGAAATGGCTGAAATGGTTGTCTCAACAACCAATTTAATTAGGATGCTGCCTATAACAGGAATCTTGGGGGAAATAAAATGCATGAGCTGAACAACCTAGGGGGCAACTACCCGTGCCTCCGGTTCTTCACGCAATCTTGCAGCTCAAGAAGCACTAGTAGCCATATAACCTCAACAATTAGGTTGTGAAGACCTAATCTAATTCAAGAGGTAATCGGCCATGCTCAAGGAAAAAAAATATTTACTCATATTGGATCGATCAGCAGTTTGAGCTGTCGCGGGGTTTTAAGATTCCTAAGTTCATTCTCTTCTCAAGAGAGAGTGACCAGTCAATAATCAAGTACATTGGTTGTTTTACCATGAAGTGTGGTGAAGCCATTGGCGAATGATTACTTAAAGTTGAGGCTCTTCATAAACTCTTTAATAAGAACAACCCTTATGTGGTATATTAACCAACCACCAATTCAATTAACATTTGGTCGGATATGGAAGAGAGATTCCGCACCTAATTCTATTGAACAAAGCTTGAAGTATTGATGGCCTACTTGTCCCCATTAAGGCAATTATCTAGAAAAATGACTGACAAGTATATTTCTCGTTTTAAAAAGATAAGAAACTAATATTTGGTTCCCTACTAGAGGCTGAATCATAAAACTGGCCCAAAACGGTTTGTGCATCGAGCTTCGGAAGAAGTTCAAAGGGATAGAGTTTGAGGATTTATTCGAGCTCTCAGTCCAAGAAACTAGATCCTAATTGCTTCTCTCTCTCTCTCTCTCTCTCTCTCTACACACACACACACACTTATATATGTAATACCCTGAATTTCAAGGGTCGAGTACAACCTCGGCTCCCGAGATTTCGACTGTCACTTATGCTTTGCGGAAGAGTGATTAGTTGATTTAGATTCATAAGGCATTAAGCACAAATTTAAAGTCGATGTAAGCAGTAAAGTAAAGACAAAATTTAAATTAAACCTGACTTATATCTAAAATCATACATCCAGCTGAAAATAGTACGGGGCCCACACATAGATGGCCCCAAACATACATGTCCAGTAAAAAGTAATAAAATGTCATCTACGATCGAGGCCACGACTCTAAAATACATAACAAAAAAAAAAAAAAGAAATCAGCAACGCCCTCCAACTATGCATGGCCGTCCAAGTATTGGAAATAAGAGTCACCCTCATAGTACTCCTCATCCTTACCTTCGATCGCATCAGCCTCCCGTGTACCTATGTCGATGGGAGTGTCTAGTTGGTGTTTTAAAACACTATCCTACGTTGGAGTGAGTGATCAACTCAATGATACTATAATTCTAAGTTAAACATGTTGTTTACGTCAGATTCTGTAACAGGGTCCTCCAGACGTTCACCTTCCTTCCCAGTAGTTTTCTCCTGATCCTGAAAAGAGACAAAGGAAAACTACGGGTGGCCGGCGTCCAGCTGTAACGTCCCGTAAATTTCCAGTACAGATAATAGTGTACGGATGACCGTACATCGTAGTTAATTAGATTTCTTAATCTCTAATCTAGAAGAGGAAGAGTAATTAGTACAAATTGGACTAGATTGTTAACATTCTGTAAAATATATGGCCCTTGCTCTAAATAGCCTTCTGGAGGGCTACATACATAAACCACTAACTTCACTTGGGTCAGAAAACTACCCACTAATTCCTATAAGGCCATTTGGGTGAATTTCCCAGCTTTTATATATAAACCCTGTTGCTGAGAAATCCCCAAATCGAATTGGGAAATTTTCAGGAGAGAAAGAGAGAGAAAGAGAGAAATTGAGGGAGAGGAAGAGAGAGAAAGAGAGAGAAATCGAGAGAAGAAGAAGAAAGGAGGTTACAGAGTCCTTCTTCCTTTCCTCTTGAAGTAGGAGGTTGCTCTAGCCTGTCGATTCCGTCGCTGGAGTGGTTCTCTTTGCGATTGGAGGTAAGAATCGAATCCTACCTTACAATTCCGAACTATCTTAGGTTTGAGACTGAAAATCTTATCCTAATTGGGTTTTCTTGTAGGAATAGCTGATTTTCTTTAACCCTAACCCTAGACCGTTGGACGGGCGAGGAACCCTAGACCTTAAGGTGCGGGCTATAATTCAGTTCTTTTATTTAACATTCCTAAGGGTTTTAGACATGATTCTTATAGTCATAGAGTAGGACTTTGAGTTTCTTATCTGATTGTATGTCTCAGTTCAACATGCATGTGTGTTACATGGCTTATTTGTTTGATGAAATGGGTAAATGATTTAATTGTTACAATTGATTTGTGGAATTCGTTGAGATGATGGAATCTGTCTCTAATATGTTTAATTGTATGATTAACGCACATGTACTGTTTGTCATGAGTAAAAAGGGGCCAATCGATTAATGTGGATATCCTAGTTGGATTGGATATTCAGGGTTGGCTGGTTGACGGGGTGAACTTGACCGATCGACAGTAGTTTGGACTACACGGGTCGTTTGTGCCCAATGCCGGTTTGGTCAATGTTCTCTCTGTATCAAACAGCCATATCCAAAGTCAAGACATGTTGGGTGGTAGATAGCTTGTAATGAATGACTTGTCCCGAATCTGGAATACTAATGTTATTAAATGAAGCGTCCAATGATAAACATATGTGCGACACGATCCTATGAAATCTCCTTGGGCCGGGCATGGTGGTGTGGGACACCGTGTTCGTGCCGTCGGCCTACGCTGTGGCATTAAGCCTCCCCGTAGTGACCATAAGCTATTGTAAGGGCGTCAGATTGTTTTGGATAAATCTGAATAGCCGAGGTACTGATGTGAATAGAATGATTCTTCTGTTTTAAATGTATTGGAAGTTGGAGATGGGATTCATGGGCTATTGGCGATGATAGACACTCGAACCGTCGGGAGCCAGATGGTCCTGTTCAGGACCTACTGTATAACATTAGTAATTCAGCATCACTAATCTTGCTGAATGAAATTAATACCAATAAAGGCCAAACTAACCATGCATACATGTCATCGGCAATCTCAGTGACTGGCTGACTGTTTAAAAGGCCAGGGCATTCGTGAGAGACTTCATACTTGCATTATGTATAGCTGGTTTATAAGTAAAGGGAATACTGTATCCATGTGGATTCTGTTGTGACTGCCCGGGACATGCATTGTGTGCGAATTCATAACATTCATGCATTAGTACAACTATTCTAGGACTCTTGTATGTTTTGTTTGATATATTATCTGTGCTTGAATGCTTGATTGATTGTTAATCTTAGAATTATAGCAGCATTGAGTTGATTACTCACCCCCTCAATCCTGGGTGGTGTTTGGAAAAACATCAACCAAAATCTAATGTAGAAACAGGTACTATGGATGATGACGTCCTTCAGAATGAGTTAGAAGATTTTGTAGAAGACGTCAGTTACTTTCAGTTCTCGGATGGTAGAGAATAGGATGCACTGGCATCTTTTAGTTGGTATTTTGGGGTCGTTTGATGGCTAGATGTGTAATGGCCCAATTCTTTTGGACATGTGTATTGGGGCTTCTTGCTGTGTGGTCCCCCTTTATTTTGGACTATAATGTACATTTGTAAAAGCTGGACCAGGTATACACTTATCTTTTGTCCTTACTTTAAAGTTTATTTAGTTTTATACTTGCGACATGATACTCTAAATCATAAATGCATGAATTACGCTTCCGCATAAGCATAGTGACACCCGAAATCTCAAGAGTCGAGGTCATGCTCGACTCCTGAAATTTGGGGCGTTACAGAGTTGGTATCAGAGCGCGAGTTTAGAGCTAAACTGGACCTTGAGTTATGGACTTGACCCAACCTTTACGCCAACGTAGTTTAGACTCTGTGGTTTGAAACCGTGGAGCCTTAGGTTTTATCGTGCAGATAAGTATGAGTTATACTCAGTAACATTGGTTTTAGGATTTTTAGGATTCTATTTGAGCTGATATACAGGTTCCAGATGAGGTGTTAAGGTTCTAGGATTACGAATCTATGTTTTGGGCTTGGTGTGTTGCGAGTTGGGGAGTAGAAATGTAATTTTGGACGAAGGATTTTAAACAGGTTGGTGGCCCATAACCATTTGATACAAGTGAATATTTTTTTTTGTGTTTTGTTTTTTCACTTCCATTGAGATGGAAGTAATTATGATGGGCCACTGGTGGACTGAGATTAGAGAGAGAAAGAGTGGAATGAGAAGGAAAGAAAGAGAGAGAAAGTAGAATGAGAGAATTGGAGAGAAAGAAAGTAGAATGACTTAGAGAATTAGAGAGAGAGAGAGAGTGGAATGAGTTGAGAGAGCAGAGTGAGTGTAGAAAGAGAGAGAAATGAGCCAGCAAAGACCGACTGACCGGTCGGACAACCGACCGACCGGTTGGCACTGGCCATGGAGGGGCCCTTGGTGATATTTTGGGCAGGCAGCTGGCCAGGAACGACCGGCCAACCAGCCAGGGCAACCAGCCGACCGGTTGCCGCTGGGTAGAGGGAGCTATGTTGGAAGTTTTGGGAGGCAATCGGCCAGGAACGACCGGCTGACCAGCCAGGGTGACCGGCCGACCGGTTACCGCTGGACAGCCAGCATAAAGGAGGGATTTTGAAGTTTTTTTTGGCAGAGATGAACCAGGGAGAGCCGGGTATGACCGGACGTTGATGACCGGCTGGCCGGATTTACAGTCGGCTGACCGGATTGGGCTGTTGAAGTGGAAAAATAGGGTGGACAGCAACAGCCGGCCGACCGGCTATAGCCATGGTCGACCGGCCGGATCTGATGGGGGGTATAAATTAGAAGAAGAAAGAGGGTTTGAGGCAGAACCCTTCTTCCAGAGTTTCCCCAAAACCGTTTCTCTGTTCTTTCTCTTTTCTTTACTGTTAACATCTAGCTTCCAGTAACACTATGGAGAAAATACGGAGGAAATAGGGATTTGATTGTGAAGAGTGATCCAGGGAAGGTGATTGGGAAGATTTTCCCATTTCTGGTATCTCTGAATCTTCTTCCCTTGTTTCTTTTCCTTCTTTGTTGTTTTTTTTTTCTTCTTCTGTTTTCTTTTCTTTTTCTTCATCACTCACAAATCCTAGGTTTCAAATTTCTGTAAACCCTTTTAAATCCTTCCATCTGTTGTCAATACCTCAACAGTACCAAGCTTTGCTTAAGCTTTTCTCTTCCACCTCATTTGTTTTTGGGGTTTTCTTGATTTTGAGACCTTTTGAAGCTTCCCAAACCCACTTAGATTAGGTTCTTCCTTTATCTTGTTTTTGTGGGTGGTACAAATGGCAAAGAAACGTGCCACTATGGAGGAGGCACCACAACGGGAGCGCCGTTCTAAATATGCGGAAGATGCTGTTGTGTCGGCTCCTGTTCTTGCATCTACTCGAGGCAAGAAGGCCCCAAGACGAGGCCGAGGGGGTCCGTCTACCTCCCGCGATTTACTAACGACATCGAGGGAGTTGGTACCTGAGCAAACCTCACCTGTGAGCATGGGCAGATTTGCAAACCGCCCTGTGTGCTTTGAGGGATTTGTGGATAAGAAGATGCTTCCTGAAAATCCCATGCTTGCTGGTCTGTTGGAGGTTGGTTGGGATCCTGTTCTCACTCCATACAGTAGTGCTGATGCAGAAATGGTAAGAAGCTTTTACTCGTCTATTCGCAATCCATGTCAACAGCTGTTGGGGTTTGATGTTCTGATTGGTGATAGATTGATGCATGTTGATGTGGGTCAAGGACTTAACTCTGAGCAGCCACCCACGACACACGACCAGGTGGTCGAAACAGATATACATTCAACTTCTGGGGCAGATCACACAGTTATCCCAGGACCGTCATCACTTGAACATCAAGGGTTAATACCACCACCCATAGCCCAACCAGCCCCAGGTATGGATATGATAGCACAAATGTTATTGCTCATGCAACAACAACAACAACAGACTACTTTGTTGTAACAACAATAACAACAGAATGCCCTACAGCATCAGCAGACTCTTGCTGCTCTGGTTGGGGCGATTACTCATACTGGGAATGCTTCGACATCCACCCCTCGACCAGTGTATCAGACCACCCCAGCCCCTCGGGAGGGTCCATTTGAGCGGTTCCAGAAACTTCGACCGCCCACCTTTATGGGTTCTCATAACCCGGCCGAGGCAGAATATTGGTTAGACCGAATGTTGAAGATGGTTCAGCAGATGGAATGTTCTGAATCGAAACAGGTGAATCTGGTAACCTTTATGTTAGAGAAAGAAGCTAATATTTGGTGGAAAGGCGTCTGTAAATCAGTCCCAGATACCTATGTGTGGACTTGGGAGGACTTTGAAACTAAGTTCCATGACAAATATTATCCTCTCACCTATCACCTCGGACGCGAGAAACAGTTTCTTAGTCTACAACAGGGAAATATGTCTGTAGCAGAGTATGAGAGTCGATTCACAGAGCTCTCGAAATACGCACCAACAATAGTGAACGACGAAGCGACAAAGATGCGTCGTTTCGCAGCGGGTTTGAGGCCTGGAATACATACCAAAATGTGTTGTTCCGATATTTATACTTATGCTGGAATGGTAGAGAAAGCCTTCCGATCTGAAGAGGATGGTATTCGTCTCGCACAGGCGCGATTTCAAATGGGCCAAAAGACTAAGCCCGATATGGTGTTACAACAACCGTTTAATAAAAGAGCTCGGATAGGACCGTCAACAGTTCGTAACTCATTTCCTACCTCCACGGCTAAAGCGAATCGATATTGTACGTATTGCCGCAAGCCAGGTCACATAGAACCGTTTTGCTTTGCCCGTATGAGAGATAATGGTATCACCCCTCCGCAGCAGATTAACCGTGCACCGCAGTGAACAATTTCAGTTCCTCCGTTACAAACTGTTCGCCCTCCTTTACACCCAAATCATCCAAATCACCGTTTGGGTGCTCATGCACCAAACAAGCCACAACAAGCCCGAGTTCATGCTATCACTGCTGTAGACCTCAATGAGGACGATGTTCTTCCTCAAACATCTCAAGGTACGACCTATATATGCGGTATTCCTGTACACTTATTGGTAGACACTGGGTCTTCTGTTTCTGTCATTTCTTCTGAACTTGTTAAACGACTTAAACTGCTCGTCGTGCCGATGTGTCTCGTCACCTTATTCACTGCCTCGGGAAGTAAACTTGATGCGCAGTGGTTGTGTCCACAGTGTCCCCTTATCTTAGGAGATAAGAAGGTGATGGTTGATTTTGTAGTAGCAAAGATTCCTTGTATAGATGTTCTTCTTGGAACGGATTGGTTAACTCCTGCAAAGGCGGAAATCATTTGTGATGTTAGGACCGTCACCGTACATATTGCAGGGGAGTCGGCTTTCACATTTCCAATGCAGATCAGTCGTCAGGGCCGTATCGACTTATACACCATTAGGAAGGAAGGAATGAAACAATCGAAACTTCTTGATACCAAGTTGGTAAAGGATTTTGAGGATGTGTTTCAGCCCATACCTGGACTACCTCCTCAGAGAGAGATCGATTTTACTATCGATCTTATTCCTGGTACAGTGCCATGTTCGCAACCAGCATATCGCATGCCCCCATGTGACATGGAAGAGTTGAGGAGTCAACTCGATGGACTTCTAAATTTAGGATTTATCCGTCCGAGTGTTTCACCTTGGGGTGCTCCAGCTTTATTCGTTAAGAAGAAAGATGGATCGTTACGCCTATGTATTGATTATCGAACGCTGAATCAAGTCACAGTCATAAATAAATATCCTCTTCCTAGAATAGATGACTTGTTCGATCAATTATGTGGTGCCAAGTGTTTCTCAAAGATCGATTTACGGTCTGGTTACCACCAACTGAGAGTAAGACCTGAAGACGTTCCGAAAACAGCTTTTAAAACAAATTTTGGGCATTATGAATTTTTAGTGATGTCCTTTGGACTCACTAATGCTCCTGCAGTATTTATGGATCTTATGAACAGAGTATTCCGGCCTTATTTATATCGGTTTGTTATCGTCTTCATAGATGATATATTGGTTTACTCCAAGACTCGAGACGAGCATGAGGAACATCTGAGGGCGGTTCTGGAAACGTTGAGACAACATCAGTTATATGCTAAATATGAGAAATACGATTTTTGGAAACAAGAGGTAGATTTTCTTGGGCACGTTATATCAGGTGAAGGTATATCAGTAGACCTGTCTAAGGTTGCGGCGGTACAAATGTGGGAGCAGCCCGCTTCTGTTACAGAGGTCCGTAGTTTTCTTGGACTAGCCGGTTATTACAGGCGATTCATCAAAGATTTCTCTAGGATTGCGAAGCCTCTGTCTCAACTCACGCGAAAGGATGTGCCCTTCGCATGGAATGAGAGAGCTGAAACAGCTTTTCAAGAGTTGAAGGACAAATTAACTTCAGCTCCTGTGTTAGTATTGTCTGAGCTTGGAGTCAAGTACACGATCTATACTGATGCGTCACAAATTGGGTTAGGATGTGTGTTGATGCAGTTGGGTAAGGTGATCGCCTATGCCTCACGGCAATTGAAAAAGCACGAAGAGAACTACCCTACTCATGATTTGGAGTTGGCGGCAGTGATTTTCGCATTGAAGTTATGGCGACATTATTTGTATGGTGAAGAATTTGAGTTATTTTGTGATCACAAAAGTCTGAAGTACATTTTTACACAACGGGATTTGAACATGAGACAACGTAGGTGGATGGAGACACTTAAAGACTTCAATTTTGAAGTATCCTATCATCCCGGAAAGGCAAATTTGGTAGCAGACGCGTTGAGCCGTAAGAAGGCTCAGGCCTTTATCGCCCCACTCATGTTAAGGGAGTGGGATATGCTCACATTTGTGGATGAGTTTAGTGGGATGCTCACCCTCACGGACTCAGATTTGAGAATGTCTCATACACGAGCAGAGCATGACCTAGTTAGCCGAATAATCATAGCTCAGAAACATGACCCCAAGTTGATCGCAATAAGAGAGAAGATTGACCGAGGAGAAAGCAGCGAATGGTACGTTGATTCGACAGATGGTTTGCGATTTAGGGGACGTTTGTGTCTCCCAGACTCTTATGAGCTAAAACAGGAAGCCTTAGAAGATGCTCATCGATCGAAATTATCGATACACCCAGGAAGTACGAAGATGTATCAAGACATGAAATGCTCATTCTGGTGGGATAATATGAAAAGAGAAATCGCTGACTATGTTGCAAGATGTCTCACGTGTCAACAAGTCAAATCAGAGCATCGACGACCTCCAGGGCTGTTATAGTCCATGCCAATCGCCGAATGGAAATGGGATTTCATATCTATGGATTTCATATCCGGTCTGCCAAAGACAAAGAAGGGTTACGACTCGATTTGGGTGATAGTTGACTGGTTAACAAAATCAGCTCACTTTCTACCCATTCGGATGACTACGTCGACAGAGGACCTAGCAAAGTTATACATTAAAGAGATTGTACGTCTCCATGGGGTGCCTTTAGAGATTGTGTCTGATAGGGATACCCGATTCACATCAATATTTTGGACGAAGATTCAACAGGCAATGGGTGCAAAGTTAAAATACAGTACAACTTTTCATCCTCAAACGGACGGGCAGACCGAGCGGGTAAACCAAATTCTGGAAGACATGTTACGGGCATGTGCATTAGATTTTAAAGACAGCTGGGATGAATGCCTTCCATTTGCTGAATTCGCCTATAACAATAGTTTCCAAGCCAGCATAGGAATGGCGCCTTATGAAGCTCTTTATGGACGATCGTGTCGATCTCCAAATTGTTGGGTGGAAGTTGGTGAAAGAAGCCTTATTGGGCCAGAATTAGTTCAGCAGACTTCCGAAAAGATTGACATAATTAGACAACACCTTTTAACAGCGCAGAGTCGTCAAAAGAGTTATGCTGATAAACGAAGGCGAGATTTGATATTCGAGAAGGATGATCATGTATTTCTGAAAGTATCTCCGATGAAGGGTTTGCTACGTTTTGGAAAGAGAGGAAAGCTTGCGCCACGATTCATCGGCCCATTTCAGATATTGGATCGAGTTGGTGCGGTTGTATATCGTCTCGCGCTACCTACTCCTCTCGCTGGTGTGCACAATGTGTTCCATGTATCGATGTTGAAAAAGTATGTGCCTGACCCGACGCACATAATCAAATGGGAGGAGGTGGAGTTGAATGAAAGTGCTACCTATGTTTTACGACCGACTCGAGTTCTAGATCGGAAAGAACAAGTGTTAAAGAACAAAATTATTCCTTTGGTAAAAGTGCTATGGACTCACCATACAGAAGAAGAAGCATCATGGGAAACGGAAGCCGAAGTACGCAAGAACTACCCACAGATATTAGAAGAATACGAAAAGGTACAATTTCGTGGATGAAATTTCTTTAAGGGGGGTAGATTGTAACGTCCCGTAAATTTCCGTACAGATAATAGTGTACGGATGACCGTACATCGTAGTTAATTAGATTTCCTAATCTCTAATCTAGAAGAGGAAGAGTAATTAGTACAAATTGGACTAGATTGTTAACATTCTATAAAATATATGGCCCTTGCTCTAAATAGCCTTCTGGAGGGCTATATACATAAACCACTAACTTCACTTGGGTCAGAAAACTACCCACTAATTGCTATAAGGCCATTTGGGTGAATTTCCCAGCTTTTATATATAAACCCTGTTACTGAGAAATCCCCAAATCGAATTGGGAAATTTTCAGGAGAGAAAGAGAGAGAAAGAGAGAAATTGAGGGAGAGGAAGAGAGAGAAAGAGAGAGAAATCGAGAGAAGAAGAAGAAAGGAGGTTACAGAGTCCTTCTTCCTTTCCTCTTGAAGTAGGAGGTTGCTCTAGCCTGTCGATTCCGTCGCTGGAGTGGTTCTCTTTGCGATTGGAGGTAAGAATCGAATCCTACCTTACAATTCCGAACTATCTTAGGTTTGAGACTGAAAATCTCATCCTAATTGGGTTTTCTTGTAGGAATAGCTGATTTTCTTTAACCCTAACCCTAGACCGTTGGACGGGCGAGGAACCCTAGACCTTAAGGTGCGGGCTATAATTCAGTTCTTTTATTTAACATTCCTAAGGGTTTTAGACATGATTCTTATAGTCATAGAGTAGGACTTTGAGTTTCTTATCTGATTGTATGTCTCAGTTCAACATGCATGTGTGTTACATGGCTTATTTGTTTGATGAAATGGGTAAATGATTTAATTATTACAATTGATTTGTGGAATTCGTTGAGATGATGGAATCTGTCTCTAATATATTTAATTGTATGATTAACGCACATGTACTGTTTGTCATGAGTAAAAAGGGGCCAATCGATTAATGTGGATATCCTAGTTGGATTGGATATTCAGGGTTGGCTGGTTGACGGGGTGAACTTGACCGATCGACAGTAGTTTGGACTACACGGGTCGTTTGTGCCCAATGCCGGTTTGGTCAATGTTCTCTCTGTATCAAACAGCCATATCCAAAGTCAAGACATGTTGGGTGGTAGATAGCTTGTAATGAATGACTTGTCCCGAATCTGGAATACTAATGTTATTAAATGAAGCGTCCAATGATAAACATATGTGCGACACGATCCTATGAAATCTCCTTGGGCCGGGCATGGTGGTGTGGGACACCGTGTTCGTGCCGTCGGCCTACGCTGTGGCATTAAGCCTCCCCGTAGTGACCATAAGCTATTGTAAGGGCGTCAGATTGTTTTGGATAAATCTGAATAGCCGAGGTACTGATGTGAATAGAATGATTCTTGTGTTCTAAATGTATTGGAAGTTGGAGATGGGATTCGTGGGCTACTGGCGATGATAGACACTCGCACCGTTGGGAGCCAGATGGTCCTGTTCAGGACCTACTGTATAACATTAGTAATTCAGCATCACTAATCTTGCTGAATGAAATTAATACCAATAAAGGCCAAACTAACCATGCATACATGTCATCGGCAATCTCAGTGACTGGCTGACTGTTTGAAAGGCCAGGGCATTCGTGAGAGCCTTCATACTTGCATTATGTATAGCTGGTTTATAAGTAAAGGGAATACTGTATCCATGTGGATTCTGTTGTGACTGCCCGGGACATGCATTGTGTGCGAATTCATAACATTCATGCATTAGTACAACTATTCTAGGACTCTTATATGTTTTGTTTGATATATTATATGTGCTTGAATGCTTGATTGATTGTTAATCTTAGAATTATAGCAGCATTGAGTTGATTACTCACCCCCTCAATCCTGGGTGGTGTTTGGAAAAACATCAACCAGAATCTAATGTAGAAACAGGTACTATGGATGATGACGTCCTTCAGAATGAGTTAGAAGATTTTGTAGAAGACGTCAGTTACTTTCAGTTCTCGGATGGTAGAGAATAGGATGCACTGGTATCTTTTAGTTGGTATTTTGGGGCCGTTTGATGGCTAGATGTGTAATGGCCCAATTCTTTTGGACATGTGTATTGGGGCTTCTTGCTGTGTGGGCCCCCTTTATTTTGGACTATAATGTACATTTGTAAAAGCTGGACCAAGTATGCACTTATCTTTTGTCCTTACTTTAAAGTTTATTTAGTTTTAAACTTACGACGTGATACTCTAAATCATAAATGCATTAATCACGCTTCCGCATAAGCATAGTGACACCCGAAATCTCAAGAGTCGAGGTCATGCTCGACTCCTGAAATTTGGGGCATTACACCAGCCGTTGGCCCTCCGAAGCTTAAGTTAGATGGGACGTGGTTATAAAGGAAACAAAGGGGTTTGGAACTCAGAGATTGTGTACCTTCTTATCGATGAAGCCATCCATTTATATAAATCCAAATGACCCACTCTGTTACGTATGACGTCAAGATTACTGCTGATTTCCGGGGATAAGGTGCCTATCCTGTTGATCCGTAAAGAAGAGAATGGCATAATCCAATTAGACATCTGATCGATTACGTTTCTTGATAGTGATCCCCTGAGATCTAGTGCCACGGGCAAAGATAAGCCCAAAATTGGTCTATATGGGCTGCTGGAACTATAAAGGTAGAGAATGCTTTGATTCGAAAATAACTGCTATACTCGCATGTTGAGATGTGACCCCTTTCGGTGACCACGAGCCGAGCTGCTCGCATATTGAGATGTGACCCCTTTCGGCGACCACGAGCCGAGCTGCTCGCATGTTGAGAAAGGTATTCCGAACTCTCCTAATATTCGAGCATCGACCATAAGGGCTCGATGACTCGGTAACTGTGCGTCGTACTTGTCTAATGTGCGAGCCTCGACCAGATGGGCTCGCAAGTCGCATATTGTTATAAGGGTGCTCGCATGCCTCAAGTCCTCCCGAGATCCTCCGATCACCGCAATTTGACTATAACAAATTCCCCTCAAGTCCTTGCCGCTGAGAAGTCTAAGGGAAGGACTTGCTTACTGGCATGCATAACCGCCTAATACCTTTATCGGAGATGAAACCGTACATGATTGGGCTGGGATTAATAAGCGTCAGCCTTCCGCAGCTTTTCGACAGAGAGGAAATGAAGAGACGCTCGCCACGCGTCCGTGGAATTAATATCCATGCCTGTTCGACTGCTGTGCCAAACGGGCGATCGCCACCTGTCGTCAAATCCTGCGGAATGATTGCTTATAAATATACGAAGTCTGCCAAATCTTCGAATTTTCACAGAAGTTTTCGAAAACTCTTCCTCTTTCCTTACTTTCTCCTGGTGTATCCTTCTTCTTCCGGTGTAATTCTCTTTCTCCGGTGTTTCTGGTATAACTCCGCTCCTCATTCTTCTTTTCTTCCAGAGTATTCCTTTTCTCTCTTCTTTTTTATCTTGAAAACTTCCATGGCTGGAGATTCTGATGAGGAAACTGTCCCCCTGGGGGATGCCACCCCGGAATCTTCTTCCTCCAACAATGCGAGGGTTCCGGCGGGTAGGTACTCCGTGTCCGGGTACCCATCCATCCTGTCGAAGGAACGGCTGAATGAATTGCGAGAGAGATATCAAGTCCCTGACTCGGTCGTTCTTCGATTACTCGAAGAGGGAGAAACCCCGGATTCTCCTCCCCCAAGATGCGTTGCCATTTATGAATACCTATTTATTCTTGGGGTGCGCCTTCCTCTCCACCCCTTTATTCGCGATGTACTCCGAAGTTATAAGATTGCCCTTGGAAAACTTATCGTAAACGGATGGAGGGTAATCCTGAGCTCCTTCACTCTCTGGGCACAAGCTGGTAACGGGGAGTTAACGCCGAAGATTTTCTCCGAATGTTCCGAATCAAGAAGGCACCCTCCAGCGAAGACTGGTATTACCTATGTTACTGGCACCAGGATAACTTTGTCCTGGGGAAACCCTCTTCAAATTATCCCAAATGGAGGAAACGCTGGTTCTATGCTTCCGGGAACCGGAAGTCTGAGTCAAGATCCACTTCTGGGGGCCCTGGTGTGAACCGCTTTTTCTGTGAAGGTGGGCACAGTTTCACACTCCGCAGGCTTCGCAAGCCAATTTAGGGTTTTTACGTTTTTAACCTCTGCTCGTATTTGCAGGTATCCCGGATTTGGGGAAGCCAAACCTGAAGGGAGGAATTCACGAAAAGATCGTGAAGGTGTACAAGTTGCCTGCTCGAGACAGGCATATCGAGGCTTGTCTGTCAGCCTCTCGACTCGCAGCGGCAGGACTAATATCTCGCGAGGAGGTCGCGATGACAAATGTCGGGGAGAAGAGAGGGTTGTTGCCTCGCCTCGAGGGCACAAACTCGAAGAGGCAGAAGAAGGCATCTGCCGGTCCTTCTAATCCATCTAATCGGACGGGTGGAGCTGCCCAAACTCCTCTTCTTGAGGCCGCGGTGGCTGCACCAGCGGCACCTGCACCTATAGCTCCTTCACTGGTGGTTCCTCCTGAACCACCAGTTATTAATATTGTTGATAACTCCCCGAGGGAAGACGGGGCGGGGGCAAGCTGCCCCCCAGCTGAAGAATCTCGCGAGCTTGAAGGTGCTCGCGAGTTCGCTCCCGCTTGCGAGCTGACCATTGCTCGAGATGCGAGCCCAGCTGGACTAGTCGTAGCCCAACCCTTTGGAAGCGGAGCATTCACCGCCCCCCGTCATCTCCATCCAATATGCAAGTTCTTGTTTGACAACATCTCCCCCCAGACTTTTGGCGTCCTTCCCGAGCCAAGTCCTGAAAACCTTTCCTCGACGCGAGAGTGAGGATGGTACAGGTAACGTATGTTTTAATTTGACCCTGTTGTTTTGCTCCCTTCGTTTATTCCCGAGTACTCATCTCATAACCTTCCTTCTGTTCTGTAGGGCTTGGACCTCATTCTACGAATAAGGCGTGATATCCTCGCCACCCGTCGTGTGATAGATGAGGTTGAGGGGAAGAGAGTTGCTTTGGAGAAGGCGGTCCACGGAAGGGACCAAGTCATCAAGTCTCGCGAGACCTTGATCGCGAAGATGACTGAGGAGAAAAAGATCCCCATCGAGAAAGTCCAAGTCCTGACGGATAGATATCAGGCTTTGGACTCCAACTTCACCAAGCTCGCGGATTTGAAGGAGAAGGCAGAGAGAGAAAGAGAGATCTTCCGTCAGGACAAGATCTCGTTGGAGGAGCGGCTCGCAGAAACCAAGTTGCAGCTCAAGGAAGTTAGCGACAATCTAGACAAAGAGCGCTCCACTCTCGTGCAGCTCAAGGACAACTCGATCCACTGGGATGAGGAGAGAGTAGCCCTTGTCAAGATGTTTTCTGAAGAAGGAGCCCGAGACATCACGGAGTTCCGAACCTCGCAGTTGTACGACGACGAGAGATACGAGTCATACGATGCTGGTCGCGACTTTGCACTACGAGTAGTGCAGCGGATGTCCCCATCTTTTGATATGAGTGAATTCGAGAAGGTCGCGGCCATCATAGTTGCGGAGGAAAGAGAGCTGCCGAGAATGAAGTGACCGAGGTCACTCAAGCTGGAGGGGTATCTGAAGTGGGCCTTGAAGCCGAGAGTGCCGCTCCTTCTTCAACCAATGCGCGAGACTGATTATCTCTTCTCTTTATTATATATATATATATATATATATATATATATATATATATATATATATATATATATATATATATGTTTTTTTTTTTGTTGCTAAACTCACGTATTAATTTTTTGTTTTGTAAACATCTTGACTTTGTAACCAATTGAGATGAATGAGAATACACCTTTTGATGATGTTGTTGGTATCTTATTTCTCCTTTCTTTCGTTCTTCCTTTCTGGTATACTGAATGCCTTCATACTTAACTCACGTAGTAATGAGTTAGGCTCAATCCGGGGGTCGTGGTGACCATGTCAGCGTGGAGATAGACTGATCTATCAATTGAGACTTTGATTCTACCAAGGGTAGACAATTGGCCAAGAGAATGTGTGTATTCTCTTCGGGGCTATTCGGGTCCAATCAAATGGAGTAGTGACCAAAAGACTGACTATGATTCTATTAATGGTATGCAATTGGCCAAGAGAATATGTGTATTCTCTTCGGGGCTATTCGGGTCCAATCAAATGGAGTAGCGACCAAAAGACGGACTATGATTCTACCTTTATTCGAATGTCGTTCGAAATTACATCGAATCAAGGGAAATACCGTAGCAAATGTTCCACATGCCAAGGGCGACGTACGGGTCTTCCCTGCATATCTTCAAGATAATAAGTACCAGGTCGCACAATTTTGATGACTCGATATGGGCCCTCCCAATTTGGATCCAGCGAACGAGCAGGAGCCCCAAGGTTCTGTCTAAGGACCAAATCGCCGAGCTGGAAAGCTCTAGACCTGACTTTAGCATTACGATAGCAAGCAATGCGCTGCTGATATGCTACTGCTCGCAGCTGGGAGGCATCCCTCCGTTCTTCCAAGAGGTGGAGATGAAGTCAGAGACCTTCCTGATTACAAGTGGGATCATACTGCTCGATTCGATACGAAGGTACTTGAACTTTAATCGGTACTACTGCGTCAGTGCCGAATGCCAAGGAGAAAGGAGTTTCGCCTGTTGATGTGCGAGTCGTAGTCTTATATGCCCATAAGACTTCTGGCAGGAGTTCTGGCCACATTCCTTTACACTCACCGAGCTTGGTCTTTAAATAATGCTTAATGATTTTATTTACCGCTTCAACTTGCCCATTTGCCTGAGGATGGTATGGAGAGGTGCGTACGTTGTATATCTTCCATTTTTCGAAAAAATCATCGAAAGCGGCGTTGTCGAATTGCTTTCCATTATCGGTGATTATAGTGTGGGGGAGCCCATAACGACATACGATATTTCTCCTTACGAATTTAGTGGTCTGTTTCTCGGTAATTCTGGCTAATGATTCTGCCTCGACCCATTTGGTGAAGTAATCGACCGCCATGATTGCAAACCTATTTTGACCTTTCCCAATAGGCAAGGGCCCGATGATATCGAATCCCCATTGGGCGAAGGGCCAAGGGCTATCCATTAGCGTCATTTGCTGGGACGGTACATGAGGTATAGGAGAAAATCGCTGGCACTTGTCACATTTTTTAGAGAATTCGATCGCATCTGCCTTCATAATGGGCCAGTAATATCCTTGCCTCATTGCCTTATATGCTAGAGATCGTCCCCTAGGGTGGTTACCACATGCCCCCTGGTGTATTTCATCCAGAAAACGATGTGCTTCTTCTGAGTGAAGACACCTTAAGTAGGGCAAAGAGAACTCCTACGTAATAACGTTCCATTTTGTAAAATATACCTGGCAGCTCAATGACGAATTTTTCGTGCGGATTTCTTGTTGTCTGGAAGATGTCCATCCCTGAGATAGAGGACAATGGGATCTATCCAACATAGAGAGGGATGGACCGCGATCACTTGCCCAGGAGTTGCTTGGCCGATACTCGGGGTGCGAAGGTGCTCGATGAGAATCGATTATGATAACTTAGACTCTGGTACGGAGGCGAGTTTTGCCAAAGAATCCGCGAGTTTGTTCTTCTCGCGAGGGATGTGGACTATTTCATAATTCTTTAGCTTCGCAAGCAGGATGAGCACTCGAGATTTGTATAAGGCCATTCTTTCTTCTTTTGCCTCAAATTCGCCGAGTACCTGATTGACTATGAGCTGAGAGTTACTATGAATGAGTAGATTCTGAATTGAGAGTACGTTTGCGAGTTCGAGGCCAACGATCAGAGCCTCATATTCTACTTCATTATTTGAGATGCGAGAATCAAATTGTAAAGCGTATTGGAAATGCGACCCGTCTAGAGCAACTAGAATTAGGCCCGCTCTGCTACCAGTGGCCAGTGAGGACCCGTCCACGAAGAGTGACCAGGGTGGCTGGTCGCTGGTCGCGGAATTATCATCAGGAGAGGAGTATGTGAATTCGGCAATGAAGTCAACCACGGCCTGACCCTTGATGGCGGTCCTAGGGCAGAATGAAATATTGTGCTCACTAATCTCGACCGCCCATTTAGTTAATCGCCCTGAAACCTCGGGTTTTTTAAGGACTTGCCGTAACGGATGATTTGTTGGCACTAATATAGCATGGGCTTGGAAGTAGGGTCGCAGTTTTCGGGTAGCCATGACTAAAGCAAGGGCCAACTTCTCCATATCAAAATATCGAGTTTCGGCATCTACCATCGCTCGACTAATATAATAAACGGACCTTTGTACCTCGAAATCTTCTCTTATTAAAATGACACTAACGGCCGTAGAAGACACAGATAAATAAAGAAGAAGTTGCTCATGCGCCACAGGTTTAGATAAAACGGGGGTTACACTCATATATTGCTTCAGTTGTTGGAACGCTTCTTCGCATTGCGGTGTCCACTCCCAATCAGATTTTGCGGTGGCTCGGAGGAGCTTAAAGAAGGGTAAACACTTGTCAGAGGCCCGCGAAATGAACCTATTCAACGATGCGACGCGACCCACCAAACGTTGGACATCTTTAAGAGTAGTTGGAGGCTTCATTTTGATCAATGCTTTTATTTTTTGGGGATTTGCCTCGATTCCTCGCTGGCCAACCATAAATCTGAGAAATTTTCCCGCAGACACACCGAACGCACATTTCTCTGGATTTAGCTTCATCTGATACTTCCTCATTAAGTCAAAGGCTTCTCGAAGATCTGCAAGGTGGTCCTTTCCTACGACGCTTTTTACAAGCATGTCGTCGACATAAACCTCCATATTCCTACCGATTTGTGCGGTGAATATTTTATTGACGAGGCGCTAATAGGTGGCCCCTACATTTTTAAGACCAAAAGGCATTACCTGGTAGCAATACAGGCCTCGGTCGGTGATGAAGGCGGTGTGCTGGCTATCAGGGGGATGCATCATAATCTGATTATAACCAGAATAGGCGTCTATGAAACTTAGCAAGGCATGCCCTGCCATCGAATCAACCAGCTGATCGATTTGCGGAGTCGGGAAGCTGTCTTTGGGACACGCTTTGTTCAAATCGGAATAGTCAACGCACATCCTCCACTTGCCATTAGCTTTTCGAACGAGAACCACGTTCGCAACCCATTCTGGATAGTCGATTTCTTTTACAAAATTGACTGTGAGCAACTTTTCGACCTCGGCCTTGATTACCATTTGCCTTTCTGCAGTGAAGGCACGTCGGCGCTGGTGAACAGCTTTATACTTCGGATCAACATTCAAACGATGTGCTATGATGCTGAGGTCAATGCCTGGCATATCTTTGTGAGACCAAGCAAACACATCTTGGTATTCGGTGAGAAACCGGACCAGATCTTCTCGAAAGACGTTGGTTAAAGAGGACCCAACGTATACGACTTTGGATTAATCGTCTTCGGTTAAGTGGATTGCCACTGTCTCTTCCCCGGGAGTTCCTGATTGGAGAGCATTCTCTCTTGGATCCAACGAGGTAGCCGTCGGAGGGCTTGGTGGATCTTGTGCCACCACCATAACTGGTGTCGTCTGAGCCTTCTTTCGGTCTTGTACGGCTATCTCATAACACGATCGGGTTTCCTTTTGATTTCCTCGTACAAACCCAACACCATTCGAGGTAGGAAATTTGACGCATAAATACAAATGATGTAAAGCTTCCCCAACCTTATTGAGCGATGGTCGCCCCAAAATGGCGTTGTACGCTGACCTCAGGTCTACTACGAGGAAATTAACAAAGACAGTCGTTTTCGCTAGACATTCTCCAAAGGTGACTGGGAGGTCAATGCTTCCTTCCGGCGTTACCACCTCGCCCCCGAAGCAGACGAGGGGAGTTGAGACTGGTTTGAGCAGGCTTATAGCGAGTGTCTTTTTGTTGAAAGACTCCAGGTAGAGAATATCAGCAGAGCTACCTGTATCCACCATAATACGATGAGTCAGATAATTTGATACCTTTAGCGTGACCACGATGGAGTCTTCGTGAGGGAAGTGGATCCCCTCTGCATCCTCGAGGGAGAAGGAGATTGGAGGATGGCCAAATTCTGACTTTTTGGGCGTCTATTCCAACTAGTAGATATGCTAGGGCTTCTTAGAAACCTTACGATTGTATGCTTTCCTTGAAGCTTGAGAATCTCCCCCACAAGCTGGTCCTCCCGCGATGGTCCAGATCTCCCCGGTAGGTTTAACATCTTCTTGTGAAGTATGATGGTGAGGTGATTTCTTCTGGTGTGGTGGGGCTTCCACCCTTTTAGGCGACCGACCTTGTCGAACAACATAATCTTGAAGATGACCTTTCCGAATGAGAGCTTCGATGTGATCTCGTAGAGATATGCAATCTTGGGTACTGTGCCCATGGTCTTTGTGGAAATAAAAAAACTTGCTCTTATCTCTTTTTTCAGGATCAGACTTGATCTTTGCAGGCTATTTCACATATGGTTTATGCATGATCTCCATTAACACTTTTTCAGGGAGTTCGGTTGAGAGGATTATAGTTATGGTATTTACCAGAATAAAGCTTCTTGAGAGAGTGGTCCCGCCGATCACGCCAATATTTCTTATCCGGGGGAGAGATTTCCTCCGGCTTGCGTTTCTTGCCCTGTATGCCATGACGTGCCAAAGCAACTTCTTCTGCATTGATATATTTCTGAGCTTTTGCTTGGAATTCTGTCATGGTTTTAGGAGGGTTCTTATCTAGGGCAAACCTAAATTTCTCGCTTGTAATTCCAGTCTATGAGAGCGATGAGGCCTTTTTCTTTAGTATAGCCTTCAGTTTGGACGACTTCTGTAGTGAAACGTACTGTAAACTCCTTTATCGTCTCCCCATGCTGCTGTTTCAAATCCATTAGGTCAGATGCTGGCTTTTTAGTACGAATGCTTCCCATGAACTGAGAGAGGAATAGCTCTGATAACTGTGCGAAGGACCCGATGGATCGAGGCTTTAGCCCCCGGAACCATGTACGAGCTGCCTCCTTTAAGGTTAGGGAGAACGCTCTACACATGATTTCTGACCCATGTCCCTTTAGCTCCATGAGAGACCTATACGTTTCCAGGTGTTCGAGAGGATCGCCAGTACCCGTATACGGGGTAATGACGGGCGTGCGGTACTTCCTCGGTAAAGGTGCTTCCATGACCTCACAGGTGAAAGGAGACTCGGACCGATGTATAGACGCCACAGCAGCAGATGGTCGATTTGCCTGATATCGTTGCTCTATATCATCAAAACGATCATGGATTCTTTTGAGGTCTCCTTCCCATGGTAAGGTATAACCTGATGTTTCGACAGTGGACCCCTGAGATTGTTGTTGCCGGGAAGCACTGGAGTGTATGGAATGCGGGGGTAGTACTGGGGCTTGGTTGCCGAGTGGCATTTGATTTGACGGAGGATGATTTGGTTGGACTTGCGGCTCGTCCGCGGAATGTCTGGAAGCCACTGGTATAGGTTGCGCTGGCAACCCTTCGGAAGGTTGTCGCTGGGGCTTCGGGAAATGCTGATCAAGCCGATTAGACAAGGCTTGAAATCCGGCGTTGAGGGTTAAGAGTGTGCTTCCGAGGAAAGCATGACATCTTCTTGATTTCGAAAGCATCAAATAACGGGTTTTGCGATGACACGTTGGGGTTGTATGTTTTATCAGAAGAAGATAGCATAAGGGCACGGGTGGCTAGCCTCATAAGAAAGGTCGAAGCCATGAAATTGAGGAAAGGAGAGACGATTAACTCCAATGACGTTGAAACTGTTTGTGGAATTTGTGCCGGAAATCAACATGCAACACAAGATTGACCCACAATTTCAGCAGTTCAGGACATCTTACAAGAACAATCAAATGCCATAAACAGTTATCAACGCCAATTTGGTGCTCCAACCTCAAACACGTTTAATGCTAGTTGGAAGAACCATCCCAACTTCAGTTGGAGGAATGGACCCACTGCGAATGCAACCCCTATCCCTCAAGCTCAACCTATACTAGGTCCATCTCTAGTCATTACTCCAAAAGTGACGCTAGAGGAGATGTTGGTGCATTCGTATCAGTCCAAGCTGAATATAACAAGACAAATTCTCTAAAAATAGATGGGTTCATGCAAGAGCAATTGAAATTCAATCAAAATTCAACTCAAGCCATCAATGAATTGAAAACATCAATGGCTAGAGTTGAATCTCATCTTAGTGTTAGAGAGAAGGGCACACTTCCTGCCCAACCTCTTCCTAGCCCTAGAACCCAATTTGAGATACAAGATGCAAGCTCATCCTCCCATCATACAGAGCATGTTCAAGCTATCACCACTTTGAGAAGTGGGAAAGAAATTGACAAATCTAATCCGGTGAAGGCCCCAAAGCCTAACAACACTCCACAAGAGAAAGAACCGGAAAGGCAATACAAGCCGGTTGCCCCGTTTCCACAAAGGTTGATTTCACCTAAACCTTTGGATAAAAATATGGAAATTTTAGAAGTTTTCAAGCAGGTGAAGATCAACATCCCGTTGTTGGATGCCATAAAACAAATACCATCTTATGCCAAATTTCTAAAGGAATTGTGTACAGTCAAAAGGAAACACAATGTTCACAACAAAGTACTTTTGACTGAGAATTTGAGTGCTATCATTAAACAAGAAGTGCCCCAAAAATACAAGGATCCAGGTAGTCCAACCATCTCATGCATCATAGGAGATTACCGGATTAAACAAGCCTTACTCGATTTGGGGGCAAGTGTGAACCTCATTCCTTATTCCGTTTACGAACAACTTGGGTTAGGTGAATTAAAACCCACCAAAATCACACTCCAACTTGCTGATAGATCCATTCGTATACCGAGAGGAATGATTGAGGATGTTCTAGTCCAAGTTGATAAATTCTACTACCCAGTAGACTTTATTGTCTTGAATACACATCCCGTGATAGGCACCAATGCTCAAATTCCTGTCATACTTGGCCGACCGTTTCTAGTTACTTCAAATGCAATTATTAATCGTAGAAACAGACTTGTACAAATGTCTTTTGGAAATATGACCCTTGAGCTTAACATATTTGATTTATGCAAACAACCATGGGAGGTTGATGACGATATCCACGAACTAAACATGATTGAATCATTCGTGGAAAATACATTCCCCTTGTCATTATCTTCCGACCCTTTGGAGGCATGTGTGGCCCATTCTCATGAGATAAATGATAACACAATACAAGAGATGGATGTCATTCTAGATGTGATGCCGGTGCTTGATAATAAAAGATGGAGGGCCCTATTTGAGACTTTGCCTATAAATGAGAACAAGGCCCTCCCATCCAATATCAAGGCGCCAACACTCGACCTAAAACCATTACCAAGTGAGCTGAAATATGTCTATTTAGGTCGAGATGAGACATATCCAGTGGTGATTTCTTCCCACTTGGATGAGGAACAAGAGAGTAGGCTAATGGCCACTCTATTAGAGCACAAGAGTGCCATTGGATGGTCAATTGCGGATCTCAAAGGCATAGACCCACTGATTTGCACTCATCGCATACACCTTGAGGAGAATGCGAAGACACCTAGGCAACCACAAAAATGACTAAATCCAAACATGAAGGATGTGGTTAAGGCCGAAGTGGTGAAACTATTGGATGTGGGTATTATTTACCCAATATCCGATAGTCAATGGGTGAGCCCAACTCAAGTGGTGCCTAAGAAATCCGGAATAACCATCGTAGCCAATGCCAATAATGAACTCGTGCCAACTAGAGTCACTACTGGTTGGAGAATGTGCATTGACTACAGGAAGCTAAACACTGTCATGAGGAAATACCACTTCCCCCTACCGTTTGTTGATCAAATTTTAGAACGGTTGGCGGGTCATTCCCACTTTTGCTTCCTTGATGGCTATTCAGGGTACAACCAAATAGAGATTGCCCGTGAAGACCAAGAAAAGACTACATTCACATGTCCATTCGGCACTTTCGCCTATCGACGGATACCGTTTGGACTATGTAATGCCCCTGCCACCTTTCAGCGTTGTATGATGAGTATCTTTTCTGACATGGTGGGGACAATTCTCAAAGTCTTCATGGATGATTTTTCCGTATTTGGTTGTAGCTTTGATGAGTGCCTTGAGCAATTGAAATCTGTGCTGAAAAGATGTGAAGAGAAGAACCTTGTGCTGAATTGGGAGAAGTGCCACTTCATGGTTCAAAAGGGAATTGTACTTGGTCACATCCTTTCACAAAATGGAATCAAGGTGGACAAAGCAAAATTTGATCTTATCTCTAACCTTCCACCACCCAAGAGCATACGAGATGCACGGTCCTTTTTGGGACACGCAGGATTTTACAGAAGGTTCATAAAGGACTTCAGTTCACTCTCTCGTCCTTTATGTAACCTACTTCAAAAGGAAAATTCATTCGAGTGGAATGAAGAATGTCAAAAGGCCTTTACCACCCTTAAAGGTATGTTGACATGTGCTCCCATAATGCAACCACCTGATTGGAGCCTTCCTTTTGAAATTATGTGCGATGCTAGCGACTATGCTATTGGGGCCGTGCTAGGCCAAAGAAAAGAGAAAAAGCCATGTGTCATCTACTATGCAAATAGAACCCTAAACTCAGCCCAAGCAAACTACACCACTACTGAAAAAGAACTTTTAGCCGTAGTTTTTGCCTTGGATAAGTTTAGGTCCTACTTGATTGGATCTAAGATCATCATATTCACTGACCATGCCGCGCTTACATACCTTCTCTCTAAGAAGGATTCTAAACCACGGTTGTTAAGATGGATCCTTCTACTCCAGGAATTTGACATAGAAATACGTGATAAGAAAGGAGTAGAAAATGTCGTAGCTGACCATCTCTCTCGACTTGTCCTCACTGATTCCCCTGAAACGACCGCGATCAATGACATGTTCCCTGATGAACAACTTTTTGCTGTTTCCCAATTGCCATGGTATGCGAACATTGCTAACTATCTTGCTACGGGTACAATTCCTACACATTGGAAAAAGCAAGATAAGGATAAATTCTTCACTAAGGTGCGAAAATTCCTATGGGACGACCCTTACTTATTCAAATATTGTTCCGATCAAATCATAAGGAGATGTGTCCCAGATGATGAGCACCAAAGTATCATCTCCTTCTGTCATTCTCAAGCATGTGGTGGCCACTTTTAGGCTAAAAAGACCACAGCAAAAATTCTGCAATGTGGGTTTTATTGGCCCACCATGTTCAAAGACACACATGAGTTTTGCAAAACATGTGAACCTTGTCAGAAATTGGGAGGAATCTCCCGTAGAAATATGATGCCACTCAATCCCATCTTAATAATCGAAATTTTTTATTATTGGGGCATCGATTTCATGGGTCCATTCCCATCTTCTTTTGGAAACATAGACATCTCGCTTGCCGTTGATTATGTTTCCAAATGGGTCGAGGCCATCCCTTGCCGGAATAATGATCATAAAACAGTCATTCGCTTCTTAAAAGAGAATATTCTTTCCCGGTTTGGAACACCTCGAGTCATCATAAGTGATGGAGGGTCTCACTTTTGTAATCGCCCTTTTAAAACTTTAATGAAGAAATATGGCGTAACACACAAAGTGAGCACTCCCTATCACCCACAAACTAGTGGGCAAGCTGAGATATCCAATAGGGAGATTAAACACATTTTGGAGAAAACGGTGAACCCCGATCGCAAGGATTGGTCGCTTCGGCTTACCGATGCGCTTTGGGCCTACCGTACTGCTTTCAAGACCACTATTGGAATGTCTCCCTATAGACTTGTTTATGGGAAGGCTTGTCACTTGCCTGTGGAATTGGAACATAGGGCATATTGGGCAATTAAGAAGATGAATTTTGATTCTGACGAGGCGAGCTCGTTACGCAAATTACAATTGAATGAACTTGCAGAAATCAGGAACGAAGCATATGAGAATGCGAGAATTTATAAGGACAAAACGAAGATATTCCATGATAAGAATATTCTTCGAAAAACATTCACGGTTAATCAAAAAGTCCTCCTGTATAACTCTCGTCTACATTTATTTTCAGGAAAGTTGAGATCTCGATGGACCGGTCCCTACATTGTGCAAAATGTCTATCTATATGGGACTGTCAAGCTGTTAAATTCAAGGAACGGCAACATTTTTAAGGCAAATGGTCAGCGATTAAAGCCGTTCTTTGAGAAATTTCCTTCAGAAGGTATGTCCATACCTCTGACTGATCCTGTCTACCAGGATGATTGATCTCGTAGTCTGATGGAGGTATACAGTAGTTAGGATTAGGATTTTGTTGCTTTTGTTTGCTTTTGCTTAGGTTTGTCAGAAGGAGGAAGAATTTCACTTTTCATTTTTTTCAAGTACTCTCATTCCTCACTCCCTTTTTATGTTCAAATTGCTCTCATGTTTTGTTCATTGCACATCTTTTACATTGATGACAATGCAAGATTTGGTTGGGGGGTGTAGGATTACTTGGATGAATCCTTGATGTTCAATCCGCTGTGGTTTCTCACGTTCTCAACTAGAATCAATATTAAGATCTATCTAGCCGGATGATAGAGCTGTTAAACCAAACTATCTGCTATATGTAAGAACCATGTGTATGATTCACTCAATGCAAGCTAGACTGAGCATACTTCAATTGCATAGGTCAGTCCCAATTCCAATAGACTCAGATCACAATCATAACCATCCTCAAGTCCTGTCACAAGACAAGGCTAGATCATGATTTGAACTTGATTCAAATCACATGCACAGTCCTACATAACACAGAAATTCAGAAAAGTGGAACTTTAGTAGGAAGTTCCCACATGAAGATCATAGTACTAGAGTGTACTCCAATTCCTCGGATCATATAGGTCTAGACTAATACAAACCAATTAAGAATTTAAGTAATTCTCCCAAACATCCATGACTCATCATAAGACTAAGAAAAACTACTTAGAACTTGTATAAACTTCAAACCATTGTTCATAAACATGAATTCCAAACTTAAAACCAACTTAGAACGAATTGAAACATCTTAGATCCACTACAAGCTTCACCTCTTAGCCCTAGCTAAGAGGTTTAGCTGCTCATGATCCAAGGAAACACGAAACAACTTAAGAAAAGCATAAAACAGCAAAACAAACTAGGAGTTGTGGAACTCTGAAATCCACTTCCGTCGCCTCCCCCTTGCTTCAACTATTCTAAGATACCCTAGGAACGATCCCTAGGTGTCCTTTTATAGTGGGGAGGCTCCGCAACTTCAGAAGATTCGAGAATTTGCGTAACACTTACGCAGTGCGCAGAGAAAATCGGACTGAAAATAGAAAGTTTCGCTTTAAATCACATGGCCGACCGGTCGCACGACCGGTCTGAGTAGCTGGCCGACCGGTCACCACCGGTCGGACCTCACTGAGGAACAGTCCAACAAGCTCTGGAGTAACAAGATCTTCTGACCGACCGGTCTGGACCTGTCGGACTGGCCTGGCCGACTGGTCACGACCGATCGGACTGTGTTTCGCCTATGTCCAGCAAGCTCAGCATGTATGGGAAGCTGGCCGACCTATCGCACGACCGGTCTGACCTTCCTGGCCGACCGGTCATGACCGATCTTGGCCTGTTTCTGGTTCAGTTTCTTCTTTCTTTCTTCTTTTCTTCTTTCCTTGCTTCCTTCTTTCTTTGGTCCTCCTTCGATCTTCATCCAAATGGTTCTAAATAGGCCATTTTCATCTTCAATTAGGCGAAGTCCACTCTCAATCCTACAATCACAAAACATGCATTCAATTAGTCCTTAAATCATAAAAATCTCGCACAATGAGTGATGAATTGGGGTTAGAATATGCACAATTAAGAGCTCAACAGGGGTCTCCCTGGGGGATGCCCGTCGAAGTAGTCGGAGGGATGAACCTTGGTTCGGTAATGTCAGGCGGAGGCAGCTTCTGCCTTGAAGTGGAAGGATGAACTGTCTTTTTGGGAGGCATGGTATGAAGACTTCGATCAGTGATGAGAGCGGGTAATCTTGACGATCAAGTGTTCCCACAGACGGCGCCAATCTGTTTATGTCAGATTCTGTAACAGGGTCCTCTAGACGTTCACCTTCCTTCCCAGGCAGTTTTCTCCTGATCCTAAAAAGAGACAAAGGAAAACTACGGGTGGCCGGCGTCTAGCTGTTGGCCCTCCGAAATTAAGTTAGGTGGGACGTGGTTATAAAGGAAACGAAGGGGTTTGGAACTCAGAGATTGTGTACCTTCTTATCGATGAAGCCATCCATTTATATAGATCCAAATGACCCACTCTGTTATGTAGGACGTCAAGATTATTACTGATTTCCAGGGATAAGGTGCCTATCCTGTTGATTCATAAATAAAGGAACGGCATAATCCAATTAGACATCTGATCGATTACGTTTCCTGATAGTAATCCCCTGAGATCTAGTGCCACAGGCAAAGATAAGCCCAAAATTGGTCTATATGGGCTGCTGGAACTATAAAGGTAGAGAATGCTTTGATTTGGAAATAACTGCTATACTCGCATGTTGAGATGTGACCCCTTTCGATGACCACGAGCCGAGCTACTCGCATGTTGAGAAAGGTATTTCGAACTCCTAATATTCGAGCATCGACCATAAGGGCTCGATGACTCGGTAACTGTGCGTCGTACTTGTCTAATATGCGAGCCTCGACCAGATGGGCTCACAAGTCGAATATTGTTATAAGGGTGCTCGCACGTCTCGAGTCCTCGCGAGATCCTCCGATCACCGCAATTTGACTATAACACATGTTATCAAATCATTCAGGCTTAGGTAATGACAACACTAAAAACAAACTATTATCTAGGCTAGTTGCTTAAATGCATGAATGTCATGCTCACAATATATATAATGCATGTCCTGTGCAAATAATAGCATAAAGTAACCGATGTGATGGTCTTAAACAGTCGACCAATCACCCCACAATGCAAGTATGAGGGTTTTTCTTCAGTAAATTAACATTTCTAATTGGAGAATTACTTAGAATGTCATGACGTGTATGCATGGTTAGTTTGGCCTTTATTAAATGTTTTCTCATACAGCAGTGTTGATGAAGCTGAGATACTACCGTTATATCACAAGTCTTAACCTGGACCATCTGGCTCCCTACTGTGCATCACCAATCATCGTCAGTAACCCACGAATCCCTATTTCGACTTTCATAATTGTACAATATATTCAGTTTTTAGTTTATAAACAAGGACTCGTCACCCGATTCAGTTTAGCACCAATAGAGCTCCTCACCCTCACAGTTGCCCAATGGAAACTACGGGGAGGATCATCACCCTAGCGTATTTCGACAACTCGGACACGGTGTCCCATACCACCATGCCCGGTGTCATGCCCCAAACTCGGGGATCGGGCTTACTAAATTCTTGATGGCCGACAACCTCCGTAGTATCCCATCTTACTCCTAGCTTCCATACGCCAGGTTTCGATCCTGGAATTCCACAAGGAGAATTTTCAGGGTAAATTTTTTTTTATAAATAAGCATAACCATAGGTGTATCAAACCAAAAGCATCACATCACATATCCAATATGATAATCTTTTGAGTACAGTGTTGCAAAAAGGGAAATACAATGCATAACTAAGAAGCTGAAAGATCAAGCGTGCGCCCCTATCTCACTATTGTCGCGCTATAGCATGTCCTGCATATAAACAATGTGCATAAGCTTACTATGAAGCTTAGAGAGTGAGTGGTGTGTGCACAATACATATGACAGTTATACAGATATTAGAGTAAGCGAAAATGATGAAGGGCTATATTAACAAGTACATGAATGCTACCACCCATCTTGAGGCTATGCAATGCAAGGGCCTGTATGGCTGTAAATGTCTTATGCAGAAAATGCAACGTGCGCATGTCAATCTTCAACTGCCATATATCATAACTGTTTACAACTAGGACATAACCGGGGTCTAGTACACTCCTGACATTGGTTGTCGCTCATCACACGTATAACCAAGCGAGTGGAAGAGACCTCACTATCCGCCTCATTAGTGGCATACAAAAATCCATCCAGCTCGTCGATAACGAACTCATACATGAGCTAGTCAGACTCAACCTAACATATAGCCCTCTGCACCTGAGCGAGTGAGGTCATACCCCCTTCCAACTGACCTTGATACAGTGGGAGGCGCGGCCTATAGGTATTCAGCCCTCATGCACTTATAAATCCACTCAGTCCAGACATTGGAGCATCATACTGGTACTACAGGGTTTAAGGACTTTCACCCAAAGACATCTTTGGCGCCCAAGTGCTAGAATATATTTCCCGTGTCCATTCATGCCAATCACGGTGTGATTGTAGTGGTCACAACCCCGATGCTGCTAGGGTGTGAAGGCGATCATAATATACAGAATGTCAGATGCATGAGTCTACCATTCAAGCCATGCACCAAAGCTTGCACATATCGCGCGATCATGTGGGGCAACCTTATCTTGTACGGGTCCCCTAAGTATCTCAAGCCATAAGGCATATGCTATAACCAATCGTCATCCATGACAAGCATACAGATGGTGTGTATAGGCATATGAATGGGCATGATATGCATTACCCTAAGTATGTTATCTGCGCGTCCTATCAGGTTAAGTACACTGACATATTATCAAATATATTGTGTGGTAGTTGGCCTTAAATGACCCAATATATGTAGAGAGTGAGACTCAATCCATAAGCCCCACTAGTAACGTAAATGTCTACGTGGCATGGCCTGCTTGGGACCACAATCGGCCTCATACTTAGGCATGCATACAATGAATGGGCTTGTGTGCACAATCACCATTATTCGTAGGGTTGGGTTCACTCAGAATCATGTCCCACGCCCTTCTCACGATGGGCAGCAAGGTAGCTGGTACATCCATAAGATGGAACCCTTAAACGAGCCACACAACCCCTAGTGGGCTGGAAATTAAACATTAGGGCCCAAGAAATGTTTCAATAGTGGGCGTCACTACCTCCACTGTTTCCTATGGTATGGCCCACCTGCAATCTGAATCTAGCTCAAATATGGGCCCATGGCCTAGGATGAACAAGATGGCCGGTGTGGATAGGACAGACACATCACGGTGGGGCCCACAAGGTGGGCCACCTGCTTGACAGCGTGCGCGCGTACGCTACCTGCAGCGTGGAACCCACCAGGGGTCACAAAAGTCTTGGATAAAGCTGCTATTTGTATTCTCCCTTCACCCCAAACCTGGGTGGCAATTAACATCATGGTGAGCCTTAAGGAAGGTTTCTACGGTGGACATCATTGTCCCCACTGTTTTCAGTTGGTGTGGCCCACTTGAGATTTATATCTGGCTCATTTTTGGGGCCATGCCTTAAAATGACATGGAAAATTGAATGGGCGGCTTGGATCCAACACATATGCATCAGGGTTGTGCCATGGTGGGCCCACTGCTCGATTGAGCTCGGAATGAGTTGGGATGTCTTGACGTTGATGGCAAGAGAGGACGTCCTCTCGCTACTCATTAGATGATACGTAATATATTATATTATGATGTGATATATAATATTATATATAATATAATATAACATATAATCTTATATTTATATTTAAATACTAAGTCATGTCAAGAAGGTTTCAACCGTGTGCATCACTGTCCCCGTTGTTTTCAGGTGGTGTGGTCCACCTGAGTTATGGGTCTGTCTCATTTTTAGGTTCATACTCTAAAATGAGGTGGAAGGTCGGATGTACGGTTTGGATAAAACTAAAACATCATGGTGGGTCCCACCAGGTGGGCCGCCTGTGAAGCCCCAGGGAGTCCAGCGTCCGCGTACGCTGAGAACGGATTAGGTGAGACCCCGGGCTCACCCCCTTACCGTGGGGTTACTGTGGGGCCCACCTTGACGTATATATTCTGTATCCATTCCGTCCATCCCTTTTTCCAGATCATCTTAGGTCATTATCCAAAAAATTAAGAAGATATAATTATCAGGTGGACCATACCATAAGAAACAGTGGTGATTGACCATCCTACCATTAAAAACTTTTTAGGACGTACCTTCATGTTTTCGTAATGTTTATTTACCATCCAATCTGTTGATAAGGTCAAATGAGCCTTAATGAAGGGAAACCAATAAATATCAACTTCATCCAAAACTTCTGTGGCCCATTAATGATCAATAACCACTGTTTCCTATGTTATGGTCCACCTGATAATTGGATCTCCTTTCGTTCTAGTATAATCCCCTAAAATGATCTGGGAAAATGGATGGATGGCATGGATACATAATACATAGATGAAGGTGGGCCCCAAGGTAACCCACGGTAAGGGCCGCGTCATCTTGGGTGAGACGGTGAGGCGGGGTCTCACCTGACCCGCTCTCCCTGATGCTGGTTACTCCCAGCGTCTCTGACGAGTGCGAATTGTGTCCGGATCCCTGTTAGAAGCAAGCAGGGAAATTCTGCTCGCCACCATTCTGATTGGTCACCTCAGTCTGACTATGTCAGAGCTGAGCAACTCTGACATAGTCAGGCTAAGGTGTACCAATCAGATCAGCAGCAGCAGAGGCTCTGTGCTTAATTTTAACAGAGGATCTGGATTCGCACGAATTAGGTGTTACCCTCGGAACAGCTTAGTGGGTGTTACCCCTATCGTATGGTCCACATGGATGATATTTTGTATATCCACTCCGTCCATCCTTTTCAACCTGTCCATTTAAGGAAGAGGATCAAAAAAATTATGCAAATCAAAATTTCAAGTGGACCATGCCACTAGAAACAATGTGATTGAGTGTCATACCATTAATAACTCCAAAGAGACCATCATAAGGTTTTGGTAGTGTTTATTTGCAATCCAATCCCTTTATAATGTCAATAAGGTCTTGATGAAGGGAAAATACAAAGATCAGATTGATAAAAAAAAACTTTTATGGCCCGCAAAGCATTTTTAATGGTTATTCATCACTATTTCTAGTGTTATGGTCCACCTGAGATTTGGATCTTCTTAGGGTTTTAGATCACATTCTCAAATCATGTCTAAAAACATGTAGACGGCATGGATATATAAATAATACATTAAGATGGGCCCCACACGGTTAGGGCAACACCCACTAAGCTGTTCCCGGAGTAACACCTAATTCGCGCCTGTCTCCGACACTATGAGTGGTCAGCATTCACGCAGCCCCTTTTTCTGTATTCATCAAGTGGGGCCCACATGAGGATGATCCACTCTATCTATTAAGTTTCCCAGTTTAAGGTGGCCCAATGAGTCCTATATTGGATGGGTTGCAGGACATATAAACACCACAGTGGGCCTAAGAAAGTTTCAACAGTAGATATTATTCCTTGAGGTATAGCTCACTTGGGATCTAGATGTTCTTTATTTCCGGGGTTATTGCCTAAAATAAGATGGAAAGGCAGATGGACGGTGTGGATTAAATACATACATCAAGTTGGGTCCCATGATTGGAGACCCTACTCCCCACGGCATAGGAGTCTCTGGACGTCCAGCGTCTGGATGGACTCAGATTAGGTACTAACCCCACCAGGATGCTGAGTAGATGGACAAGGTGCATGGCACCTCGTCATTGGGGAGAGCAGTGGGGGCCGCATCGATGTGACAGGGGCTGTCAGCATACCATCAACATTGGTGCGGGCTCGACTGGCTCTCCACCAATGACGAGGTGCCATGCACCCCATCCGTCTCATCAGCGTCCTGGTGGGGGTAGTACCTAATTCGAGCCCCGTTTAGACATCATTTCTCTCCTTTTTTTTATTTATCATTTTTTTTTCAAGCTATGTGGGGTCCATACATGGACGATCCAATCCGTCCACTAACTTGGCCATCACAGGGTGGACCCAAAACTTTTGGATCAATCAAATCTTTGTATTTTACACTATCGACATCTGTGTGACCTTATAAAGGAGTTGAATAGCAAATAAATGTCATGGTGGGCCCACACAAGGTAGCCCACGTTGTCCAGCAATGTGGTCCACTTGTGGGCCCCACAACAGTCCACCCAAGCATAAAGGAAAATGAAGTAAGAGGGAATGAAGAGAAGAAAGGGGGGAAGATCCGACCATCGGATGGGCCCCAGCCACTACGGGGCCCTCCATACTCATTAAGACACACATCAAGGTGGGTCCCAACCTTGTGGCCCACAAAACAAAATGCAAAACAATAAAAAAAAAAAATGGAGAGTATGTCCTCCCTAATTACACACACAACAAAGATGGACGGTTGGATCAGGTCAGATAATCGATCGGACGGTTAGGATGGCCTCCTCTCTGCTCCTAACTCCTCTAACCCTCTAACCCTTATCAATTTCTCTTTTAATCTCTCTCTTACTCTCAAGAACTCCCTTTTTTCTCTCTAATATCTTACCTTAATCTCTTCTTTTCTTTTAATCCTCTCTCTCTCTCTCTCTCTCTCTCTCTCTCTCTCTCTCTCTCTCTCTCTCTATATATATATATATATATATATATATATATATATATATATATATATATATATATATATATATATGGTAAAATGAAAATGGGGGAGGCCATATGTATGCCCCTTTTGTGGCAAGGGATTTGGGGACATGGAGGGGATTTTGAAAAGAGGGTGAGGGTAGAAAGGAAAGGGAGCATTTATGAGGGGGAGTGGCTTAGGTATGTGCTTTGTTGACTTATGGGGAGAGAGAGAGGGATGTGATTGATGAGACATTTGATTGATTGATGGGACAACCTGTGCAAGTGGAGCCCACACCATGCGTATGTAGCGTGGCCCGCCTTGATTTGCACACATGTACGCATCTTTCAAACTGGGTATCGAAACGGAGCATGCCATGCAACGTTGGAATCGTAGCGCCCACGCAGTCGTCAGCGTACAAGTCTTGGTTATTGCGGTACTAAAATAGGGTGTTTGATCGGAACTCATCGATTTGAACTGTTCCGGGTATGCCGACTTCAGAAATGAGGTGTACAAAGGGCTAATTAGGGTACAGGGTGTTACACTTGGCCCATGAGACTATGGCATGATCGTATTGCACCAGTGTTCATAAGTGGACTTATCTCCACTAGCAACGATAGTATTCCGAATTTCATAGAATGTGATTAAACAATGATTATCAATCACCTTAGCCAAGCATTAGAATAATCTGATTGACATGGGGGAACGCTGACCGGATCGATATTGGGCGCAAAGTAACCCGTGTAGTCCGACTATTGTCGGTCATCCGTGTTCAACCCCAGTCAACCGAACCAACCTAGGGTAGCCAACCGAACTGGGCTACCTTAAATACTTGTTTGATTAGCCATTCTTACTCTACTAAAGATCTTAACTCAACCTAAGCAAGTGGAACATATTTATGAACAATCGAACTACTTCTCAAGACATGTTCAATCAAGCATAATTGTCATCCATAGCCAAACTACTAAACCAAGTAAGATTCAAGTAGTAATAGAATTCTAACATGGAGGAGTTAAGTCATTTAGGCATTTCATCAAACACTTAAACTACTTAGCAAACATACATCAATGGTTACAATAAATTAAGCGATACAAGCATTTATAATACATAAATCCTATATACATCAATAAGTCATTCTATAACACCGTCTAAGGTTAATAAATGAAAATCTAGAAGTATAGTCTGTACCTTAGGGTTAAAGTTTCTCAGTTGTCCGAGCGCCTGGGGTTAGGGTTGGTCGGGAAATCAGCAATGCCTATTCACAAACCAAGGTTAAGGTGAGATTTCATATAATCGAACCTAGAATGAATCTTGAATAGGAGGTGTGATTCATACCCTACCTACGATCACCAATGGCGTCGATCTAGACAAGGAATTGACGGCTAGGGCAATGAACTTACACCCGGAAGACAACTCTCTCTAGCACAAACACCCTCATCACACAAATGTCCACTCTCCCCTTCTCTCTATCTCTATCTCTATCACTGTTCACTTCTCTCTAAATCCTTAGAATATCTTATTTGGGAAGAAATACCAAATAAGAGTTATTTATAACTCTAGGAATGATGTAAATGGCCATGAGGACTTAGTTGTTGGATATCTAGCCCAATGGGAGTTTAGTTCCATCGTTTGGGGCCAACTAGGGTCCACGCGGTGTTAGTGCACTTTTCTATGGCATACTAGTGCACCTTTTTTGTCAATTACTTAGGTCAGTGTGTCTAGTGTCGGTTGAGCTTAATGAAGACGAAGACTCAAGACTCAAGACGGACCAGATGCATCAAGGAAGAAGAAACAGGTAAAAGTGATGCCTTGGTGTGCCTTAACCTTGACCAAAACCTAACCCATAACCTCTTAGATGACTTGGACCAACTAGGTATACCCTTAGTCATCATTATTAGTCTTAGAACTCTATGAAAAACATGATAAGTTAGACTAATTTAAGAGGTGGAAGCTGCTATAAACAAAACAGCTCAAAACAGCAGTTTCTGATTGATCTCCGATCAATCGGACGTTGGCTTCGATAGGACTCCGATCAATCGGACAGAAGCTCCGATCAATCGGAAATTTTTCCAGCAACCTTGAAAATCCACTGGACATATTTTCGATCAATCGAACAGTCTTCCGATCCATCGGAAGGGGTCCGCCCGATCAATCGGACAGTGTTCCGATCAATCGAAATATCTTCCAGAGACTTCACTGGATAGATTTCCGATCAATCGGACTTGTCTTCGATCAATCGGACCTTCTTTCGATCAATCGGAGATGCACAAATCTGCCCAGTTTTTTTACCGTTGGAAGAAAATCTATTTAAGATGGGGGATTCGTTTTTGAGCCAAGAGAGGGGATTTTGAGGAGATAGAAGCCACCATTGCTAGAGATCATTAGAGGCTCTATCCCAAACCCATAGCAAGCCATTCTCCTTGTGTTTTCATCACAAGCTTGGGCCATTCAATGGCATCTTGAGAATAGGACTTGTTCCCTCTTGATTCCTAGGGTTTAGACACCTTGATGATAGTTAAACCCTTTGTCTAAACACTACCTAGGAGTCCATATAGGTGCATTCCTCTAGGAAACCCATTTCCTACCATTTGTAGAGGACTCACCATTCCCTAGCACCTTGGGCATCTCCAATGGAGCATCACATGCAAGGTAGCTGATCGTTGGAGCTGAAGCCTTGGTAAAGCAGCGGCAGTCAAAGATCGAGGGAGCACAAGGGGAGCTGATTCAAGCACGGGAGAGCGAGAAGAAGTAACCTAAGACGGCGCAACAAGGGGCTCAATCCTGACAAGTAAGGTTGTCTTGTTAAGAGTTCATCCACTCAATTCCCTGTGGGAGTTGAGTGTAGAGTTTGTTCGACAAACTTGCCCCGGGGTCGTTAGCTGATCCTTGGCCTATTAGTTGGGCCTAAAATCTAAGGACGTCAGCCGTTCCTTGGCACGTTAGTCGCGCCTAAAACAAAGTCTCCAAGGGGGAGCCACCAACACGGGTGCAAACATGTAGGTTGGGAGGAACCTGTAAACTCCCCGGTTGGGTGGATCCGATTTAAAACACCTTGGTTGGGAGGAACCAGATTTAAACTCCCCAGTGAAGCCGATGTGCTCAAACGGGTTGAGTACTTGAACCGGGAGTGGAGTAGACAAGTAGTTGAACCACTATACATCCTTGTGTTTGTGATTGATCTTGAGCACAGTTCTCTTTATGCATTGTGTTTAATTATTAATTATGTATGCTTAGTTAGGAATGTATGCTTAGCACTTGATAGGCACATCCACACTCATAAGATGTAGTTTCACTACCTCAAGTAGACTTGAACTTATTGATCCATCCTCATTCAAGTCTATTTGAGTAGCATAGATTAAGTTCTTCATTAGCTTAATCATTTATTAATCTATGCTTGTTTAGACTAGGTTGTTTATAGCTTTTATCATATACTAGTCTTTTGATTGGACTCACTTAGGCTTGGAAGCCGAAGTGTTAATCGCTTACGTAGTTCAATTTGTTAAATTTGTTAAGTAGGCGAAAAGAATTTGAAAAGGTCCTAATCACCCCCTCCTATAGGTTTAGCCATAATTCTAGTTGCTCCTCAAGCTTCCGCACGCGTATGCGTAGGGTGTCGTGTTAGGCTACCCGACGCAATTTCACGCGGATCCATCTAAACCATGATATAGTTGTATACTAGTGAAGATACATCTAAGGCTATGATCATCCGCATCTCGAATGCGACGATCAACGGATATGACACAATATTTGTTCAACGGTCACTGATTATCGATATGTAGGGAATTATTTGAGACTAGGGTCCTAGGTTGCGTTGTGATCTAATGGTTCAAACGTCACAACTTAGAGAAAGTTCAAAAGGACATAAATCAATTAAGTTCTAAAAAAATTCTAGATAGGATCACACATTACATGTGTCACCCTATCGGCTAGAGGTGTACACGAGCTGAGCCGAACCGAGCTTTGCACAGTTTGGATCGGTTTGGTCAGCAAGTGAACTGGGCTCGGGATCGGCTCAACTTGGTCCTCGAGCCCAACTAGTAAGCTTGACTTGGTTTGGTCGAGCTTTGGAGTAGAATTCGAGCCTGTTCCCGCCTATTGGAGCTTCAAGCATTGGAGACTAACAAGGAATCAGACAATACCACTCACTGGCCGTCGGGCTCGTATACAGGTCTGTCGAAGAGATAGGGTGTTGAGATGGCTTCACTACTGTACACGTGGAACATTCCCCGAACCCAAATCGTCCAAACAGTGGGATGCACTATGGATTGGTCAATCCTGACCCTTGAATAACGGACATTTCTTTGCTTTATGTCTGGAATTCTTGCTATTTTCCATTTATACCGTCCATCACATGCCAGGAACCAACTGCAAGGATCGTACGCTCCACGTAATTTTTTAGGTTCCAACTTCTTCAATGGCTCTAATTTGAGGTAATCATCACGTGTACAGTCCTACAACGTAGTAGCTCTCTCCTAACCTGTCCTTACCATCTATAAATTATTCACTTTCCTGGAAGGGAGAGATGGCAAGTCACGTGGATTCTTTTAACTACCTAAGGATGAACCCATCTACCTCTCTGACCACAGACATTGTACAGTGTGCCTCCATCTCACTCATAAATGTAATTTCGACCATGTCTTTTCATTTATTAAATATAATATATAACAGTAATATATTAATATATATATAATATAAAAAAATTATATAATTTAAAATCGATCTGAATTCGAGCCTGGTTTCGAACCAAGCCAAATCGAGCTTGGCTCGAATTTTGAACAAGCCCAGAAAAAGGGCTTGGCTTGGCTTGATCCAGCCAACAAATCGAGCTGAATCAAGCTTCTTCGAGCTAAGCCGAGCGAGCTTTTTGAACGTGTTTGGTTTGTGTACAGCTCTACTACTGGCTCCAAGTTGAGCATTTTGGCTTATAGTCTTGGCTCAACGTCCCACAAGGGTTGTCAAGCCCGCTAAGAATGACGAATTTCCTTAGTTTCAAGTTTAACAATTTCGAACGAACAACCTAAGGACAGTTCAAATAATAGGATATTTTTAGGTATGTTTGGGTGTCGAGACTTTTCATGTACGATAATTAATGTTTAGTCTCACTAGGATCATCATCTTACGTTCACACGATCAGCGAAAATGCAAATTTGGTCTGACAACATAGCCCGTGTATGTAATCGAGTGTTGTATGAAAATTTACGAAACATTATATATATATATATATATATATATATATATATATATATATATATATATATATATATATATATATATATATATAAAGAGAGAGAGAGAGAGGGGAGGGGGGGGGGGGGGGGGGGGGGGAATGCAAACCTGCACATCTTTTTAGGTGAGAAGTTGTGCACAAAATCTGAAAGTCCATGTGATGCAACACCATGAAACCTCTAAGGCCCAAATTTTAGCTTGATCCAAAATTTTGGTGGGTCATAGCAAAGGGAGAGGCAAATTAAGGGATGAAATTGTTTCCCTTTGCTATGGCCCACTAGAGTTTTGTATCAGATAAAAAGTTGGGCCTTGGGGGTTTCATGGGGTGCAACATCACATGGACTGTTCAAATTTTATGCCCATGGCATGTGTGTAATGGTGCACACAAGTTCTCATCTAAAAAGGTGCTCTCTCTCTCTCTCTCTCTCTCTCTCTCTCTCTCTCTCTCTCTCTCTCTCTCTCTCCACACACAGACATACATGCAAAAACGTTGGTGTAACCTAGTGTATTCATATCTCAATGTATTAAGTGCCTAGATTACTTCATATCTTACATGGAGCGTTGCTCTATTACAAATCAAAAGATCATTCATTAGTCATTAATAATTAATGAAAGGCATCCAAATACCTATATCTATGTTTAATCATTCGTTCGAAGTACTCTTTATATATATATGAGGAAGTTTCAAGTCCAACATGTTGATAAGGCCAATCTATTTGATAATGCCAAGCTATTGAAAGTTAACAGATTGGAAGTTATTTAGTGGGTAGACCCAAACTAGTAGTCCATTCGGTTGGACTTGAGACCTCTATATAATTTATTTTTTCTTTGAAATTAAGAAGGCTTCTTCCCAAAGGATTTCTTATTAATCTCCTGCCTATATAATAAACATAAATAATCTAGCTTCGAAGAAGATGCAGTAGTTAAAGCTCTTACTGGAAAGTACATGTTACATGCATGTGCATGTGAAACCCCAGAGCCAGTGGGAGGAAGCATGAGGTTAGTGGGACCAAGGACCTAAATTCTTTGAAGTTGAAATGTTCCTAACCCATCTATTGATCAAGTGGGACACACATGCCCCAAGAGATGGACATTTTAGAGGAATGAAACCAATGTTCTACATTTAAGTGGATCGATTGCCTTCCCGAATGGCATATTTCTAGGATTTAATACATGCACATATAAACTTAGGTTGGGTTGGTCGGGCTGGAATGATTTGAGCCCAACCCAACACAAAAACTAATCAGCCCATGCATGGGAGAGCCAAGCCTGTCACAACAGACCAAGCTAGTAGGTCCAAGCCTGGCTCAGAGCTGGCTGGGTTGTCTACCTGACCCATTTCACCCTTACCCATGGCAGATACGTTGAAAAATATTTGACGGTCTTCGAGCCGGTGTGCAGTATTCCTGCATGCATCTTGCATAAGCTCATAACCCTATGGAGGACTGAGGGTGGAGCCTTAGACACTCCTTAATCACTGGTTTTGGTTTGCTACCACAATTTGGTGGAGCTCGGCTTGGACCTTGAGCAAGGCCTTAGGGTTGTGGAGGAGCTCTGCCATGGCCCATTGCAAGGTGCTTACTTTCTTTAGGGTGCCAGTGTGTTGCGCAACAAGCCAACAACACCGGTGAACCAAGATCGAATCTCCGATATCACCCACAAACGATAAATAGGAAGAAATAATAACTAGAAACAGAATCCAATCAAACCAACAACCACAAGACAAAATTTTACGTGAAAAAACCCCAACAAGGGTAAAAAAAACTACGGATGCAATCTCCACTATAAGCAAAAATGAAGTTACAATGATAAACTTACCTTCTCCTATGCTCCCATGCACAGTGATGACCCTTTTTGCTAACATCTTCTCACTTTCTCTCCTTGGATGTATGTAAACCCTATTAACCTTTCATAATCCCAAATTACATCCCTTTATATAACATGGAATGTAAATCGCAGACAAAATAGGAAACTGCATGTAAACAGTTCGCGCAAGGTCGAGTGCCCGCCCAGATACAAAATATGTCCAGAGAGTTATCGAGAAATACTGCCTAATTTTGGGCATTCGACCCAACATGATCGTGCGCCCGATCAACATACCATCAAGCGCCCGACTGTGTCAAAAACAGTCCAAAGACTTCTAGTCTCTTTGGGTGAATTTCCGACGCTCGGTCACTAACCTTCCGGACGCTCGACCACCGCAAGCTAGCAAATCTGATGGTTTGTTTCGATCCACACCTCAACAATCTCCCACTTGGAGACACATCACCAAAGATCCCTTCATCTTTTATATTCGAAGTGCATCACCTCCCCATCCTCAAGCGTGAAGATCAATTAAAGCTAAGCAGAACTTCAGCTTTTCCTGTGTGACTGCCTTGGTCAACATATTTGCAGGATTCTCACTTGTATGGAACTTCTCTAGAGCAATTGATCCATCTTCCAACAACGAACCTATAAAGTGATATCTAATGTCAATATGCTTGGTCCTTGAATGAAAAGTTGAATTCTTGGCCAAGTGTATTGCACTCTGACTGTCACTGTACAGCTTGCAATCTGTTTATTTCTTACCCAACTCTTCCATAAAACCTTGCATCCACAACATCTCATTGCACACTTTTGTAGCTGCGACATACTCTGCTCCTGTTGTATTGATAAACACTATCTTTTGTAACTGAGAGACCCAACTCACTGCAGCACTACTAGAGTCAAGACATACCTTGTAGTACTCCTTCTTTGTCAAAATCCCATGCCAAATCTGAACTGACATAGCCTTATAACTTGATTTTCTATCCTCCATAACACAGCCCTACCTCCACAGTACCTACCAGGTATTTGAGGATCCACTTCACAGCTTCCCAATGTTTCTTCCTGGGGTTGTTTAGGAACCTGCCAACAACTCTCACTACTTGAGCAATATCTAGCATCATACTCTCTATAGCATAAATGAGGCTCCCTATAGCCGACGCCTATGGGACTTTAGCCATATAGTCTCGTTCCTCCTGCGTCTTCGCACATTGCTCCTTAGAAACCTTAAAGTGACTAGCTAATGGAGTGCTAACCGACTTAGCATCTCCCATACTGAATCAATCAAGTACTTTGGTTATGTACTCTGCTTGTGACAAAACTAGTTTCTTCTTTTTCCTATCACGCTTTATCCTCATGCCTATTATTTTTTTTGCAACTCCCAAATCCTTCATGGCAAATTCTCAAACAACTGTCTTTTGAGATCCTAGATTCCTTCATGCTTGAACTGGCTACAAGCATATTGTCAACATGCAGAAGAAGGATGATGTATGACGTATCAAACTTTTTCAAATAGTAACAGTGGTCTGCATGACATCTTCTAAGCCCGTTTCCCGACATAAAACTGTCGAACTTCTTGTACCACTACCTCGAGGCCTACTTCAAGTCATATAGACTCTTTCTCAGTCTACACACTTTATTCTCCTTTCCTGGTGTCACGTATCTTGTCGGTTGATGTATATATATCTCTTCTTCAAGGTCCCCATGAAGAAAGGTCGTCTTAACATCTAGTTGCTCTAGATGTAAGTTCTCTGTGGTCACTAAACTCAAGACTATGCGAATAAAAAACATCTTCATCACAGGTGAAAATATTTTAGTAAAATCAATACCTGTTTTTTGTTGGAACCCTTTTACAATCAATCTGGCCTTGTACCGCTTCGAACCATCATGCTCCTTTTTCAGCCTATAAACTCACTTGTTATGAGAAGTTTTCTTCTCCTTAAGTAGAGTGATGAGCTCCCACGTACGATTGAACTTAAGGGAGTCCATCTCATCATCCATAGCCTGCTCCCACTTAACCTAGGTATCTGACTATAGTGCCTCTTCAAAACACTCCGGTTCACCATTATCTGTCAGCAATAGATAATGTAAGGAGGGTGAGTATCGGACCTTGGTTCTCCTCTCCTGAGCAAACCTCCTCACAATCGGTGTTTGCAGCTCTTCCTCATCATGCTCCTGAGCATGCTCATCCTATGGCACTGTAACACCTGCATCTGGTAACTCTTCTAACTCTACGAATTCTCTCTCATCGGCCTTATTCTGTTTTCGCTGCAAACTTATGCATCACTTTCTTATTGAAGACTATGTCCTTGCTTCGATGATTTTTTGATTCTCTGTGTCCCAAAACCGGTAGCCAAAATCATGCTGCCTGTAGACTATAAACGTGCACATCTTGGATTTCACATCCAGCTTGTTCCTGTGCTCTGCATCAATATGAACATATAAAGTGCAACCGAACACCTTAAGATGTGTAAGGCTCACTTCTTTCCCAACCCACGTCTCCTTTGGTAAATCTCCATCCAATGGTGCTGAGGGACTTCTATTTATGAGATATACGGCAGTATTCACAGCATCTGTTCAAAACATCTTGGGCAACCCTACATGCAACCTCATTCTCCTGACGCACTCTAGGATAGTCCTGTTAATGTGCTCAGCCACACCGTTCTTCTGCGATGTCCCTGGAATCATTTTTTGATGTTTGATTTCATGTGCTGCACAATACTCTTCAAATCTCTTATCACAATACTCTCCCCCATTATCAAATATGAGACATTTTACTATTTTACCTGTCTTGTTTTCTACCGAAACCTTCCACTTCTTAAACACATCAAATACCTTAGATTTATGCTTTAAGAAGTAAACCCATAATTTTTCTACCAGCATCATCAATGAAAGAAACAAAATAACATGATCCACCAAAAGATTATACTTATGCTGGTCCATACAAATCAGTGTGTATAAGCTCCAATAGATGCGTCTTTGGAGCGGGTCCTATCTTCTTGATGCTCACCCTCTTTTGCTTGCCACACACGTAGTCCTCACTGAATTCCAAGTCAATAGACCTTAGACCCGGTAGCCTCCCCTTTAACAACAGCACCTTCATTCCCTTTTCACTCATATGTCCCAACCTCTGATGCCATAACTGCCCATTCACTCCAGTTGATGCGACTACAAGTGAACTATATGATCTGAAAGTCACGCACAAAGTACATTCCTTCTTGGCTTGAGCTATCACCAAGGCACCCTTTATGACCTTTCAAGAATCACTAGTGAATGTCATCGCATGTCCAGTATCGGCTAGCTACCCTACTGAGATCAGGTTTCTTCTCAGGCTTAGTACATGTCTGACATTCTTCAACTTCAAGAATGTCCCGTCATTCTGACTTATCTGAACATCTCCCTTGCCAACAATACTACACGGCTCATCATCACCCGGGTAAACTCTCTCGAAGTCACCTGACACGTAATCTTGAAGAACCTCTTTCGACGAAGTGGCATGAAACGAAGCACCCAAGTTTATAACCAAAGACTCATTCAGCGCATCAAGAGACAAGATCAACGCTTCCGTTTCACTCTCCTCAGATAGATTCACCCAATCCTTCCCACCTTGAGAGCTTCCTTCTTGCTTCTTAAGCACTTTGCAATCACGCTTCATGTGCCCCTTCTTCACGCAATGACAAAACTCGTCCTTGTCTTTCGGTCCTTTAGACTTCTTCTTTGACTTAGAACATCCGTGTTTATTGCTTCCTTTATTCAATGATCTTCCTCTCCCTTCAACATTTAGAGTATTCCCAAAATCTTTTAAAATTCCTGATGCATTCCTTCTAGATTCTTCGCTGAGAATTAGACCTGCCACATCATCAAATTTCAATTTTCTCGATCCTGAGGAATTTCTCACGGCAATCACCAAACCATCCTAACTGTCTACCAAACTAGACAAGATCAATAACGCCCTAACCTTATCATCAAAAGTGATACCAACGGATTCTAATTAGCTCATGACTATATTAAATTCGTTTAAATGCTCAGCCATGCCCCCACCATCTGACATCTTCATGTTGAATAGCCGCTTCATGAGATGAACCTTGTTGGACGCTGAGGGTTTCTCATACATGCAGCTAGTATTTGCATCAATTCTTTTGTGGTCTTCACCTTGGATATATTGAAGGTTACACTTTTAGATAAAGAGAGTCGAATCGTTCCCAATGACTTTCGATCCACAAGAGACCACTCATCATCTGTCATCTTCTTTGGTTTCTTCTATTTTCCTTCTAAAGGAATATAGAGGTCCTTCTGATACAAATAGTCCTCCATCTGCATCTTCCAAAATACAAAGTTTGAACCATCAAACTTCTTAATCCGTGTCTTCCCTTCTTCTATCATCGCTCATACTTGAACTAAACCAATAGTTCTGATACCAGTTGTTGCACAGCAAGCCAACAACGCCGGTAAACTGAGATCGAATCTCCGATATCACCCACAAACAATAAACAGGAAGAAATAATAACTAGAAGCAGAATCCAATCAAATCAACAACCACAAGACATAATTTATGTGGAAAAACCCTAACAAGGGTAAAAAACCATGGATGCTATCTCCACTATGAGAAAAAATGAAGTTATAATGATAAACTCACCTTCTCATATGCTCCCATGCACAGAGATGGCCCTTTTTGCTAACATCTTCTCACTTTCTCTCCTTGGACGTATGTAAACCCTATTAACCTTTCCTAATCCCGAATTACAACCCTTTATATAGCATGAAACGTAAATCAGAGACAAAATAGGAAATTACACTTAAATAGTTCGCACAAGGTCGGGCGCTCGCCGAGACTTGATCAGGCGCCCGACAGATACAAAATCTGTCTAGAGAGTTATTGAGAAAAACTGCCTAATTTCGAGTGCCCGACCTAACATGATTGGGCACCGGACTATGTTAAAAACAATCCAGAGACTTTTAGTCTCTCTGGGTGAATTTTGGACGCCTAGTCATTGACCGTTCGGGGGCCCAACCATTGTAAGCTAGCAAATCTGATGGTGTGTTTGGCTCCACACCTCAACACAGTGATCAAAATCTCTTAGTCAACGATTTTGACAAAGTTTACACATAGGGCTGTCAATGGTACATAGTTGACCCAACTTGATTTTAATGGGTTCAGGTCCAATTTCTTAGACCCATTTGCAAATTGGGTCAGGTTCGGGTCCACTTTTGGAACTGGATAAAAATGGGTGTAGTTAGGTTTGGATTGGGAAACTATCTCTGACCCAGTTAAAATCAAGACGGGAGAGATTGGGTCAGATCTAGTCAAGTTTAATAGTAATATATATATATATTCTTTTTTTTAGTTAGTACACGCACCCCATCATCCCCATTGTTAGTCACACTGCAATGTTAACCACCCCCCACTTGGGATTCGATACCAAGACCTCAATGTTAAACGAGGTTATCTTCACTCAGTCTACAAGTTGAGTTATGGATCGAGGTGTATTATATATCTTAAATACATATTAATTATCCTAGCAATCGAATAAGGTTTGTAAGGCCTAGGTATGTAAGAGTAGAGTTAAACATGAGCCAAGCTAGCTCGGTTAACTTACTGGAATAAGCTCGATTTAGCTCAGATCGAAAGATAGGTTCGAGTCGAGCTGAGCTAATTTTTTAGCTCAAAATAATTTCGAGCGGAGTTCGAGCTGACCTAAGCTCGACTCAGCGCTCGGTTTGAAGCTTGGCTTAAACTTGACTTGGTTCGACTCGATTCGGCTCAACTCAGCCCAGTTTTAAATACCTTAAATATATTTAATATATATAATATACATATAATATTAATCTAATTCGAGCACCCTAATCCTTACTCTTTTAAAAAATCATCTAAGCCCTCTTTTTTGTTTTCTCACCCTAGCTGACTCGAACTCGGCTTGAAAGCTCGGACTCGAACTTGGCTCAAACTCGGTTCGAGCTAGCCTGAGCTGTTAACCGAACTGAGCCAAGCTTGCCAGTCAGGCTCGTGGAATGAGCCAAATCGAACTCGAGCTGGGGTAGGCTATTGGCCAAACTGTGCTAAGATCGACTCGGTTGGACTCTTATGCAGATCTATGTAAGAGAGCCCTTTTACATCATGCATGTTTCAAACTGGTAAATGCATGTGTGATCTCATCCATTTATTCAGGTTCAACCATGTAATCCCCTTTTTTGACATGGACTCTTACAATTAACCCGAAGAGAAACCAAGGTCAATAGGAGGGTGCCCAAACACAGGGATCTAGGTCAGAGTCTTAAGAAAAAAAACTCGAACCCATAAGTACTTGAACAGGCACGTATCGAACCCAATCAACCTGGGTTTGGAACTATAGGACCCGACCCATTGGCAACCTAATTTTAGTTATGTAATTAGCTTTAACATATGAAGGAAGATTGCATGATCTCCATATAACATCAAGTGAAATCTCTATCAAATATTCCCTCCTCATCTCCTTTCTTTTAAAACCATTGCAAATATCTTCATGTACATCTCATATGGTTATACTTTACCGATCAAAGGGGCTATTACTCTTTCCAAAGTAATCAAGCAACAAAAAGAATTCACTTGACATTTTTTTTCTTCTTTTTTTAGAAGATAAACAAGACTCGTTATTTTTTAAAAGATAAATAAGAAAGGGAGAAGAAGCAGTTTAGAATTAACCACCCCACTGCCATATAGGAAAAAGACAAAGCCAACGAGCCTTACTCATTTTACTCATTTTAGATGGAGGATTTGGTCCATATTATGAAGAAGCTGATTGAGAAGGAATGTTGAAACTGCTAGAACCTGTACAGCCAAATGAAGTAGGGTAAGTACAAGACTTGAGGTGTTGCTGTTATCATCAGGTCATAAGCCACAAGACAGAGGATTTTTACACGTTAAAGGGACCAATCCAAAGGATGATCAGTCAGGGCATCATTAATCTCACTTCTAACAAGCTAGAGAAAGGAAGAGTCATTGTTCTGTCTGCAATAAAGGGGTCGATGAAAGACAATATGGCCACATTGTCACCCATATCATCAAGAAATGAGGACAAAGAGCCGTGGATGCTAGTTAGTAGTCATAAAAGGCTGAACAATTAATGTCGTCTCATAGAGTGAAAAAGATGGAGGGGACATGATTTGGGATTCTAACAATCCCTCTTTATGTGACCTTATTCCCCACAATTCCAACACCTTACCTTGTGTTAGAGCTTAGAAAAATCGAAACTGCTCGTCGGCAGTCTTTTTCCTGTGTTTCATTATTCTGAGGGAATTCTGAGTATAGAGACATTCATAGACAATCATAAGCAATGGCAAAGTATACACGAGAAAGCACTGCAAGGTGAATTTTATTCCAGAGATTCCGAGATCTTTTACATTCCGGGCTGTGAACTGGTCACGAACCCTTAATTACATCAACAGATGATCACCCTTGATTAGAAGGCAAAAGTAAATGCATGCATGTATCATAAATGAATTAAATAAAGCATTAAAAGAGCATAAATATAAATAAAGTACATCATAGACAACACAGAGATTTTTACGTGGAAACCCTTACGGGAGAAAACCACGGCACAAAGCGACAAGATTCCACTATGAATTGCAATTATACAATTGATGGAATACTAAAGGAATGAAGCTCGGATAGATCGAGCAAGTAGTTTAAATCGTCAGGGATTATAGTGTCGAGTTCATGGTCGTAGAAACCAAGTCTAGGATTTATTATGGACTAAGCCATCGTTAAGACCAATTAGATGCTGGTCCCATACTCCTTCGGGCGTTCCTAGTTGAGTAGCAACCAAGATTTTAACCGAGTCATATATCTCAGTGTCATGACGCGTCTCTATGGACGATATGACTTTCAGGGATACACTTCACGGTGTCCACTTACTGCGACCAGGGCCAGTGACCGTCTCCGATGGGATGGGTGACTTGCTGGAAGGCACTCCATGGGGTCTTTGTGCAAACAGGGCTTCGACCGAGTCGTATATCTCAGTGTCATGACGCGTCTCTGTGGACGATATGACTTTCAGAGATATACTTCACGGTGTCCACTTACTGCAACCAGGGCCAGTGACCGTCTCTGATAGGACGGGTGACTTGCTGGAAGGCACTCATTCCCTTAGCCACTCAACTGACGGATCCCGCCTTGGACAGGACGCACATCAACTGGTCTTAACGATGAAGTATTTCAAACGTTTAGAACTCTTTCATTATGGTTTTCGATGATAACCATAGTCCCCTTCGATTTAGTCTCTTATCTCGATCCGAGATGAAATAAATTCATGCAATGGATGCAAATGAGTACAGTACAAAGTAACTATGCTTTATGCATGCTCAAGAGAAGATCGCATTTATGCTAGATGTTAAGTGTATCAGAAAAATTATGCATTTGCTTTGATCAATCTACTTCGTATATATCTTTGTGTCATCGATATGTTGCCCTCGCGTCTTTGAGATCGCGATTGATTTAATTTGGCATTAGTAGATTTTTGGGTCATCAGGGCACTTCCCAGGGCCTGTTTACAATCTGATTGGAGGATTTGGTGAGTACCTGTCACGATCGTCTTTGGATAGGGGTGGATTATGTCCACGAGGGTCGCAGTGCAATCGCGTTTTGATTTTGTTTAGCATGGGTCTATTTTCGAGCCGACTGGGCACTTCCCAGGACTAAAAACAACTAAGTAGTGGGCCTGCTGACCACTTGATTAAGGTATTTGGGGCTCTTGAGTTTGGATAACCTTGTTACGGTGCATGATTATGATATATCATGTTATGGCGGAGAGAAGTCTCCCTCTCGGGTTCGGTCAAATTTCACTCGATTCCGCTCGATTTCGACCGTTTCCGGTTCTTTCGGAAGGGTTTCCGAGGTTTGCAATATTGGCTAAGTGTTGGCCCTTTTTGATCAAATTACTGATTTGGCCCACTTAACATCGACCGTTGGCGAATCCGGTCCGGGGGATGGATAGAGGGCATTGATGTGTGTCTAGGAGCGTCCTCTTGATCGGAATGTGGGCCACATCAAAGGCGAGCCACATCACAGAAGGCCTCACCTCCCCATCAGCGTCCAGGCGCATCTCCCATGGGGTGTGGGAGCATGTGATCTCAAGTTGGGTGCATGTGATCCCATCCCAAGCGCATGTGAGAGAAAAGTGAGGAGAGAAAGGGAATGGAAGGGAGGTAAGCGCATGTGCCTGCCTCTTGGGCGCACTTGTGCGCATGTGGCTTCTCCCTTGGGCGCATGTCCTCCAAGGACTTGAGAAATTTCCCATTTGCTTCCAACAAAAGGATGAGCCCATGTCCCATGGGACTTGGAGGATTTTGCTCCGGTGGGAGAAATCCCTTTCCGGCGAGGGCATCCGGCGAAGGGATGAGCGCATGTCCCTATCCCGGTGAGGATTCCGGTGAGGAATTTTTACCTCTGCAAGAAGAGTGCTCTGGGAGTGATGATCTCGTCCCTGTCTCATCAAGTAGAGGGGTATTTATAGCATGTTAATCGGGTATCGGGTACCGGGCGCATGTTGTTTGCAAAAGGGAGAGCATGCGCATGCATTTGGAGAGAGGAGTCATGCGCATGTGATGGAAATCATGCGCATGTCACCATGCATCAGGCGCATGTGGCTTGGTGTGGGCGCATGTGCCCTTGGTATGGGCACATGTGGCCTCTGTGTTTGCCGTATGTGGCCCCACTTAGAATATTTTCATGATTTTTTATATTTTCATTTTATTTAGAATATTGAAAGGGGAGAGAGAGAGCTCTCATGCGCATGTGGTGAGAGGGCAAATGTGTAACGCCCCCAAAATTCAACACTCGAGTATATAACTCAAATCTCGAAATCAAGGGTGTTATGAATGAATCCTTCACAATCACAACTGAAACTTTTATCCTTTCCATTCACAAGGTACCAAATATATGGAATAAAAAAAACTAACTTTGATAATTAAACTATAAATCAATGAATATACGAAATTGTTCCAAACTGTTAAACTAATGGCCATCTAATGGGCCTTATTACATGAGTACTTTCAAATTAAAATTCAAAAATCAAAATAAATTAATTCTCAAAAATCTTCTAGGGTATTCCCTCATCTGGAACCGCTTCCTCAAAGTCCTCTAAGTCATCACCTGTCACTACGGTTAATCGCATAACACTGCGTCAGCTATAAAAGTCGGTGAGTAATCTCGTACAGTTTATCACATGTAATCAGATATATATAATCACATAAATAAATTTTCTCAAACCACGAGGCATCAAGTATCTAAATCCCAAATATATCAACCAAGCCAAAAAAAAATGTGCACGTAATGCAATGTAAGCCATCATACATCAACTATCTCAGTACGGTTATCCGTAGAACCTCCAGTTGGTCATCACTATCATCTGGAACATCGGTCCTTAGCGGCATAGCCAACTCGGATCACGAACTGTCCCACACCTCCGCCTGGCCTGCGTAGCTGGTCTGTTGCACACACTTGGGTGCTCACCCAACCGGCCTCGATCAACGGAGCCTCCACCTGGCCTGCGTAGCTGGTCTATTGCACACACTTGGGTACTCACCAACCGGCCTCGACCAATGGAGCAACGGTTTATCGCACCACTCACGTGTGCTTAACCCAAATCAACTCAAGTGATGAACTACATACTGGAATTCTCAATCACATGGAATGCATGATTCATGCCATTCCTTCCAAAGCAACTCAAAACCAAGCGTATAACATCCCAATTTATTCAGAATAGTGTATTCAGCTTTCTAACCCCTCTAAGACCCATAACATAATCAAATCTCCATTGAATACAAGCTTACTCAATACACAACAATTGAGCAATTTCTATATCAAATCTACTGTCGCTGACACAGTCCATCAATTTGGAAAACCAAATAAAAAAACACAATCTTTTAAAATTCTAACAAGATAACCAAAAACTTTCGAATTCCAGAATCTGAACGATAAGGTAAACACAAAGTTCAATTATCACGATCTAAAAAGTAAAGTAAACACAAAATTTGAAAAATAAAGAAATCAACCTTCTCTTAATCTGAATTTGTTTAAAAACGTAAACCAAGGAACCAAATACTAAAAATTTAAGTGAAAATCGATACGAGAATTAACTCACATTCCTTTTCTTTTTCTTCTTCTTTCCTTCTTTCCTTCTTCTTTTTCTTTCTTTTCCTTTTCTTTCTCTTTCTTCTTCTTCTTCTTCTTCTCCTTACTTTTCTGTAATGTTGCTCCAGCAACAGGAGCAGCAAACAGCAACAGGAAGCCCCCCCTACGTTAACTCTTTCTCTCCTCTCTCTCTCTCTCTCTAATGGCTCTCTCTCTCTCTCTCTCTCTCTCTCTCTCTCTCTCTAACGACTCTCTCTCTCTCTCTCACCTTCTACGTTTTTCTGGGGAAGGGGAGGGACAACTACAAGTTATATATCCCACCAGTACGCTGGAGGTGGCGTAATGCGGACGGAAGCCCCGGACGAGCGTAGCCGAGTTTGAGTGGGAGAAGGAAAGATCAAGATTTCGGATCTCCCACTACATCAACATTTGGTACTATGTAAACCGTTAAAATCGTAGGTGTGGCCCACGCAAACAATCCTTTTAAGTTTCAGGGACCCATGCGTAGAATCGGCCCTGATCTTGCACATTCTATCTCGTTTAATTATAGGTTTCAACAGCTTTTGCGGTCCACACAAGTTGCTGCTTACGAAGGTAAATCCTCCCCTTAGTAAACCCAAGAGAGGGCTACTCAATGAGCGGAGTGGATATATGGATGGGGCCCACAGCGATGGATGGTGTGACCCGCCCAACGAACAGCGGACGCTGCTGTTGCAGCGTCCGGGCGAAGAAGAAGACGCGGCTTCTTCGGCCGCGCACGCGGTCAACGCGCGTTGACCGCGGCTAGATCGTGCACGCGGTGCACGTGTGCTCCACCGTGATGTATATGACAAATCTGCTCCGGCCATCATGTAGGCCACATAATTATAGGATGTGACACAAAATTTGGTGCAGTTCCGAGTTTAGATGGCCCACTTATGGCCCAATTTCTGATTAGGGTACTTGTAGGATGATCAGAGGGCTGAAATTTGACGTGTATGGTTAGATTAGGTCTCTAAACTATTATATGAAGTTTTACATGAAACGGATCGTCAGAAACTGATATACTTAAAATCATCTATATAGATTAAGTTAAATCAATAGTATTTTTCGTGTTTATGGCGAGTTTTGATAAACCTACCACTTCTACACTAATCTAGGGTTTGTGTTAAGCAAATTTAATAAAGGATTCTACATGAATTCCCTACAATTTATTAATTTATAATAATCCACATAATTTATTAATTAATTAACTGATTTGTTAATTTAATTATTTTCGAAAACTTGGGGTATTACATTCTTTCCTCCTTAAGGAAATTTCGTCCCGAAATTTAAAGACTGTCTAACATCACGGTAAGTCAAATATATAGTACCATTGTTTAAATAACAGTTCGGTTGAAATCCAAATATTTCATGTACCTTCGACGTTATGGTTTGCGTCATCGTCTGCATCCATGTTTCTCATTTCCTCTTCCTCAGGTGGTGCTAGGGCAAAAGCTTGTCCTTGGGACGCCTGTCGTGGAATTCGTCTGCCTTGACTTGATTCCGATTGAGGTGGTCTCGAGTAAACCTGCGATTGTCTCTGGTCTGGTAATTGGCGACAAGGTAGGGGGCAAGCTCGCGACATATGCCCTTCTGAGCCACAATTGTAACACCTTCCGGCGAAATTTGAACGTTGTTGAGAGGGTGTGGAGGGAGTCGAAGGCGTGGTCCTGAGTTTCTTATCTTGTCCCTGTGGTACTTCTGGAGTAGCTCTATGTTTATTACCCACCACCCTCCTTTGTTCTCGGTTCTTCCATAAGTCTTTTAAGTCTTGTTCGACGACTAAGGCTTTGTTCACTACTTTGGCATATTTTCGAAGTTCGAAAGGGACCACTCTAGTGCGAAGGGAAGTCTTCAACCCTTGCACGAACTTTTTAGCTTTTTGCTTATCATTGGGGATGAGATGAGGGGCAAAGCGGGATAATTCCGTGAACTTAGCTTCATATTGACTGACAGTAAGGTCCCCTTGTTCTAAATTCATAAATTCAGCCGCCTTCCTATCCTTGACACTCTCAGGAAAATATTTTTGATCAAATTTCTCGCAGAACTTTTCCCATGTCCAAACTATGTTTGTAGCGGCTGCTCTTTTGGTTGCCTTCCACCAGTGATCAGCTTCTCCTTCCAACATATATACGGCTAAGATCACTTTGTCTTCATCTGTACACCTCATTCCATCAAAAAGTTTTATCATTTGATTCTTCCAATTGTCAGCCTCTAGCTGGTCAGTTTGTCCTTTAAAGACGAGTGATCGAAGCCTCCTGAATCGTTCTAATACATCTCCCCCTCTATCACCTTGTGAAGCCGGCATTGGGCGTTGATTTATAATATTATTTGAAGTCTGTACTTGTTGGCGAAGGAGAGATGCTATGTCACTCAAAATGTTGTATATTCCTTCGATTGATTGTTCGTTATCCGTCACATCGGGTGTAGATGGAGTAGCGTGACTTTTCCTTTTAAGCGGCATGATCTACATTTAGTAGAAAACTTAATTTAGTACTCCTTAAAATATCAGATTGCTCCATTATCCATGCATGAACTCAATATTCCAGTAACAATAACTACATTATTCATCCTCGAAATCTAGATAGGTTATGTCACTCCATATTTTGTTTGATGGAGGTTATGCAAGAAAAATCGGGTGGCTGGACTGGCAGTTACTCTACAATTTATTTCTACCAAACCATATATCCAATTGACTTGAAATTTGGAACAGATGTTACTGACTTCAAGATGTATCACCCAAAAATTTTTCAGCTTAAAATACCTACAAATTCTTAGGTTTTCTCCCTGATGAAGGTAGTACTATGTTGCTGTCCAGCAATAAATTTCGCGTTTCTCAGTCTACTTCTAGAATTTTTGGAATTTTTCTACAATTCTTCTTGTTCTGAAATTTTGCAGGGATATCAATGGGTATGTTACTAACCTTCAGAAAAATTTTAAAAATTTTTAAACTTGTATTTTACCGTGTGTGATCATAGGTATAAATCTGGTCCATAATTTTAGTCCTATATGTGAAAATTAAGGAAAAATTAAAAAAAATATATCGATTTCTGATCAATCCACTTGTTATGATTTCGTGGGAACGTCCTTATAACCCTAAGAAGATCACAGAGGTTTAAAAATTTTAATTTCGATTTCTTATGATTTAGCAAAACGCTCACTAAGGTGGGAATTCACTTCTCATGGTACCTAGGTACTTGTGTCTAAGTTCAATGGCTATCCTAAAAGTATTTGGGAGCTTATGTTTAGAGTTTCTACATTCATGAAGCTACTATATATCCTAAAACTTTAGTGGACCTTTTTCCCAAGGTACAGTTTATCTCATTCCTATCTCTGATACCAACTATAACGCTCCCAAAATTCGACACTCGAGTATATAACTCAAATCTCGAAATCAAGGGTGTTATGAATGAATCCTTCACAATCACACTTGAAACTTTTATCCTTTCCATTCACAAGGTACCAAATATATGTAATAAAAATAAACCAACTTTGATAATTAAACTATAAATCAGTGAATATACGAAATTGTTCCAAACTGTCGAAACTAATGGCCATCTAATGGGCTTTATTACATGAGTACTTTCAAATTAAAATTCAAAAATCAAAATAAATTAATTCTCAAAAATCTTCTAGGGTATTCCCTCATCTGGAACCGCTTCCTCAAAGTCCTCTAAGTCATCACCTGTCACTACGGTTAATCGCATAACACTGCGTCAGCTATAAAAGCCGGTGAGTAATCTCGTACAGTTTATCACATGTAATCAGATATATATAATCACATAAATAAATTTTCTCAAACCACGAGGTATCAAGTATCTAAATCCCAAATATATCAACCAAGCCAAAAAAAATGTGCACGTAATGCAATGTAAGCCATCATACATCAACTATCTCAGTACGGTTATCCGTAGAACCTCCAGTTGGTCATCACTATCATCTGGAACATCGGTCCCTAGCGGCATAGCCAACTCGGATCACGAACTGTCCCACACCTCCGCCTGGCCTGCGTAGCTGGTCTGTTGCACACACTTGGGTGCTCCCCCAACCGGCCTCGATCAACGGAGCCTCCACCTGGCCTGCGTAGCTGGTCTATTGCACACACTTGGGTACTCACCAACCGGCCTCGACCAATGGAGCAACGGTTTATCGCAACACTCACGTGTGCTTAACCCAAATCAACTCAAGTGATGAACTACATACTGGAATTCTCAATCACATGGAATGCATGATTCATGCCATTCCTTCCAAAGCAACTCAAAACCAAGCGTATAACATCCCAATTTATTCAGAATAGTGTATTCAGCTTTCTAACCCCTCTAAGACCCATAACATAATCAAATCTCCAATGAATACAAGCTTGCTCAATACACAACAATTGAGCAATTTCTATATCAAATCTACTGTCGCTGACAAGGTCCATCAATTTGGAAAACCAAATAAAAAAACACAATCTTTTAAAATTCTAACAAGATAACCAAAAACTTTCGAATTCCAGAATCTGAACGATAAGGTAAACACAAAGTTCAATTATCACGATCTAAAAAGTAAAGTAAACACAAAATTTGAAAAATAAAGAAATCAACCTTCTCTTAATCTGAATTTGTTTAAAAACGTAAACCAAGGAACCAAATACTGAAAATTTAAGTGAAAATCGATACGAGAATTAACTCACATTCCTTTTTCTTTTTCTTCTTCTTTCCTTCTTTCCTTCTTCTTTTTCTTTCTTTTCCTTTTCTTTCTCTTTCTTCTTCTTCTTCTTCTCCTTACTTTTCTGTAATGTTGCTCCAGCAACAGGAGCAGCAAACAGCAACAGGAAGCCCCCCCTACGTTAACTCTTTCTCTCCTCTCTCTCTCTCTCTCTCTCTCTCTCTCTCTCTCTAATGGCTCTCTCTCTCTCTCTCTCTCTCTCTCTCTCTCTCTCTCTCTCTCTCTCTAACGACTCTCTCTCTCTCTCTCACCTTCTACGTTTTTCTGGGGAAGGGGAGGGACAACTACAAGTTATATATCCCACCAGTACACTGGAGGTGGCGTAATGCGGACGGAAGCCCCGGATGAGCGTAGCCGAGTTTGAGTGGGAGAAGGAAAGATCAAGATTTCGGATCTCCCACTACATCAACATTTGGTACTATGTAAACCGTTAAAATCGTAGGTGTGGCCCACGCAAACAATCCTTTTAAGTTTCAGGGACCCATGCGTAGAATCGGCCCCGATCTTGCACATTCTATCTCGTTTAATTATAGGTTTCAACAGCTTTTGCGGTCCACACAAGTTGCTGCTTACGAAGGTAAATCCTCCCCTTAGTAAACCCAAGAGAGGGCTACTCAATGAGCGGAGTGAATATATGGATGGGGCCCACAGCGATGGACGGTGTGACCCGCCCAACGAACAGCGGACGCTGCTGTTGCAGCGTCCGGGCGAAGAAGAAGACGCGGCTTCTTCGGCCGCGCACGCGGTCAACGCGCGTTGACCGCGGCTAGATCGTGCACGCGGTGCACGTGTGCTCCACCATGATGTATATGACAAATCTGCTCCGACCATCATGTAGGCCACATGATTCTAGGATGTGACACAAAATTTGGTGCAGTTCCGAGTTTAGATGGCCCACTTATGGCCCAATTTCTGATTAGGGTACTTGTAGGATGATCAGAGGGCTGAAATTTGACATGTATGGTTAGATTAGGTCTCTAAACTATTATATGAAGTTTTACATGAAACGGATCATCAGAAACTGATGCACTTAAAATCATCTATATAGATTAAGTTAAATCAATAGTATTTTTCGTGTTTATGGCGAGTTTTGATAAACCTACCACTTCTACACTAATCTAGGGTTTGTGTTAAGCAAATTTAATAAAGGATTCTACATGAATTCCCTACAATTTATTAATTTATAATAATTCACATAATTTATTAATTAATTAACTAATTTGTTAATTTAATTATTTTCAAAAACTTGGGGTATTACAAAATGCATGTCTCCTCATGTCATCCGCATGTGGAGAGAGAGTGAACGAATGCATGTGGAGAGAGAGTGAACAAATGCATGTTCCATCCCTTAGAATATTTCAGGTTTTGGGCTCCGACGGGCGACCTTCAAAGGGGGGGCTACCTTTTCAGATACCAAAGTCACTGACGCCAAGCCGCTTTTAGGCCATAATCGACCTCCTAAATGAACGGGGTGGGGTACCGATGGTCATCTGCTGTAAATTTTGGTAGTTCTTTCCCAATTTGGACCCTCCCGATCAGCTCTTTGCATAGGAATATTGTTTTGGGAAGCGCGCACATGGAAATATGCACCGCAAGGACTTCAAACTTGCTACTTAAGGTTTTTTAGGCATTCCGGATCATTTGGCGGCCATCCGCATATCTAATTCCAGCCTGAAATAGTACCTGTAAGCTTTCGGGCCCTTATAGTCGGATACGGTCAGGGCAAAAAATGCATTTGGGAGCGCGCGGGTAAAGATATGCATCGTGCGACCTTAAAACTTGCAGGTTAAGGGTTTTAAGGCGTTCCAGATTATTTGGCGATAATCCGCATGTCTGATTCCACCCCGAAATAGCATTTGTAGGTTTCGGTCATGATCGCGCATGTTTGGGTTGCACTGGCGTTTTCTGAGTATTTCGGATCTCGAAATCGGTCCAAATCGTCGTAGATGGATCGCTGAATACTATTTTATAATGGGTACAAATTTGAGCCCCAACACCTTGTTATTCCCTTTGCCCTTAGATTTAGATCTCGATGATGAAAATCTTCCATCCTGCTCAAAATTCCTTCCTATCACAACCAATGCCTCATTAGAGGACGACCTCATGTTACCGTTCTTCCTTCTCATCACCTTCTCCTGGAGAGCTGAGATAATTGTCTCAACGTTAATGGTCTCCTTGCCCGCGCATAAAGAGTTCTTGAATGACTCATATGATTTAGAAAGTGAAATCAACAAGATGCATACCTTATATTCATCTTTCATCGATTTATCTAAATCCAACAACTTGTAAATGAGCTTATTGAACTTGCTAATGTGGCTCTCAACAGCAGTCCAGTAGTCCCCTCTGCTATCTTTAGATTGAACAACTACATCATCAGATACAGACGATTCTCCAGAGATTTCTTCGCATAGATATTCTTCAACTTCACCCACGTAACAACTGCAGTCTTCACCCTCATGACGTTATATAAGACCTCATTCATTAGAAACAACTGAATTTAGACATTGACCTTTTAATCCACCTTCTTCCACTCTTCTTCTTTCATAATCTCTGGTCGCTTCCCAAGAAGCGCTTCTTAGAGCCCTTGTTGAACTAGAAGGTCTTCCATCTTCACCTTCCACGGTTTGAAGTTATTTTTCTCTGAATACTTCTCTATGTTAAATCTCATGCTTAACGCTATTGAAAACCTCGTCTTAGATTCCAATCTACCTCCCAACGTTAGCTCTGATACCACTTGTTGGGAAAAACCATGATTGGCCCGCGACGGAAGAAGTGAGAAATCAAACGAGATAATCACCAACAGCACACACCAAGCAACAATCGACACACACAAGAAGGTAATCCGATTTTAAAGTGGAAAAACCCCTCACAGGTAAAAAATCACGGCATAAAGGGAACAATCCACTATGAAATACGAAGTTATAAGAGACGAAGAAATAAAACCCGAATCTAAGCCCACAAAAGAAAACCCAAGCTCACCAAGGTCCTTCTCTCACCCTAGAACCCTCTCAATCCCTCATTGCGCATCTAGGATACCTTAATTCCCATTTACACCCACTTAAATAAGCAACAAACCTAAATTAGAAACATCTTACGTAAAATTGTGTAAGATTGCGCAAACCATATAACACAACCAACTTACGGTCAATCACCTGAGCCCATTGTCGATCGGCGACGATCATGGTTCGGTTGCCCGAAACTCGTAAAAAAATGTCCAAAGAGTTCACTGTGTCAAATATGTCTGTCCAACATGGATTTGAGTCACCCGATTCCAACATGGGCTACTTAGGAGATAGTTTTAATCATAGAATTTTATTTTTGTGACAATCAGCTTGTTGGATCTTGTTGATTGGACCATCGGGCTGCCAAATCTTCTAGATCTAGGCCCCTTGAACCCTAATCTTATTTTATTTATGTTTTTTGTTATTGTTGAGGCCTAAAAAGTGATATACATGTGTTGGTGCTCAAAATATCACGAAACATAAAGGAAGAAATGACGACTCAAAAATGACGATCGGACTTGGCAAAAACCCAGAAATGATCAGAAAATGGTAGGTGCATGTGTGATCCTAGCCTAAAGGGCTTGCGCATCATGTTGAAAATGTTTTCCTCCTATTTTGAAGCCTAATTAGACATGCACCATTTGACCAAATGAATCAGTGGCCCCAAAAACCACTAACCTCTTGACTGAATCCGTGAAAACCAATCATCTCCTGCCCATATGCCCCGAAACACATTGGTTCCCTAACGAAACGAACCAGAAGACTCAACACACATGCACCACCTAACCATGATGCATAAAACCCCGATCTGGATGCATAGAGACCATGAGCTTACCCCTATGACTTATGCGCCCTAGTCTGAGAAGAGCGAGGTACATGTGCTTACCCCAAAATTCATGAATTCCAGAACTACTTGTAAAATCAGCCAGGGATGCATGTGCTTACCCCCCAAAAGGGGCATGCGCCTACCCCTGACGCCATGCACTAAACCCAAAAGGGACATGCACCTACTCTTGAGGTCATGCGCCTATCCTTGATGCATGCACCTACTCTTCAAAGTTCATGGCCCTCTCATAGCACAATGCACCTCACTGCTATTGGCCCGTTCTCCATGATTCCCATCTATAAATAGCTTGAAATTTGCATGACACTGAGGAATAAAAGTAGTGACCTCTGGTACATTTGCTCACCCCCAAAAATCTCCAAGAACCCTCGTCGAAAGCTCGAAAATCCTTATCGAAATCCTCGCCGAAGCTACGTCATTCGGACGTATAAGTGTAGGTTTAGAGTGAGCGCATGGAATCTCACATTCACCTCCTGAACTGGGTGGGAGGGATAATAATCTAAGTCTAAAATAGTCGAGGTGAATGTTAGGGTGACTTCGAAAGAGGATAGCGCATGACTAGAGTACATGCGCTCACCCCTGAAGATCATGCGCCCAACCATGGTGTCATGCACCTAGCCATGGTACCATGCTCCCAGGCATGAAATGCATGCGCCCAGCCATATGAACATGCACTTAGTAGAATTTAGCCTATAGGGACATGCGCTCACTCATTCTCCCATTCGCCTCAACTGCTTGAACATCCACTTGCACTGCAACATGCCTGCCTGCACTACACACCTTATTTACATAAAAATATTTAAGTAAATATTTTCATTTACTTTAAGTTATTTATGTAAATAAGGAACTACCCCCATTTGGATTCAATAAAAAATACTAAAAAATTAAATTTTCAATAATAAATATTTTAATTTTTCATTCCAAGTACAAATCACGATTTTTTAAGACTTCTTGAAAAGTTCGTCTTTTAAATGGTGGGGTTTTCTTTAAATTCAAACTGTTCATAAATTTCGATATATCAAAATTAAGTTAAAACACCAAAGATTGATAAAATGTTCATGGTAGATTATGGTCGATCTATGAGTAGATTGATAATACAAGGGTTAACTTTGACTCAAAAGACACAGCAACATGATCATATCATCCTTTTAGCGCATATTCATAAAATGGATCTATGATTTGATAACATTGCTTGCCTCATGCATTAACATTCACTTTGCTTAATCCAACTTTCACTTAACTTAATTCACCATTCACCTACCTTAATTCAACCTAATTAGTCATTCACTTAGCATAATTCACCATTCACCTACCTTAATGCGACCTAATTAAGCATTCACTTAGCCTAATTCACCATTCACCTACCTTAATTCAACTTAATTGAGCATTCACTTAGCCTAATTCAACAGTCACTTAGTTCAATTCAACTTAATCGAGCATTCTCCTTGCTTAAGTTAACATTCACTTAGTTCGATTTAACTTAATTGGCCATTCTCCTTGCTTAATTTAACTTAATCTAAAATTGATCCAGCTTAATTCAACTTAATCTAGCATGCAATCATCTTAATCTAGCATGTACTCCGTTATATTTGTCATGTACAAAATTATTTTGCCTTATTTGCGATGTCTCGCACATTCTTGTACACAAGCAAACCTTAGACTAAGCTTTTGTTGCGTAATCAGCTATCAATAAGTGTACAGAGGCTAGAAGCTCCCAAAGACAAGTCACCAGACTCCGGCATGATTCAATAGCTGATTGTGAGAACATTGTATTGATTGTACAACTAGATCTCAACTTGGATTGAGGCTTTGGGCTAACCAAAAGGAACTATGGTTACTACTAGAAACCAAGATTGAAGAGTTTCAAATAATCACAAAATATTTGCTATGGATTATTATCTTAAAACTAGTCGATGTACTACCCACCCAAAATAGAATTCGCTGGTTGAGCTGATTTGGTACACAGTCGTAGTGTGTCTTCCTACGGTCACTAACTTTGCGTCACACCACTCAATTAAAACCCCAACTGTCTCTCAACCCAGACACCCGAAAGAACATAGGACATAGGCATCCAACCTGTCTAAAAGATGGATCAGTCTATATCGAAACTAAACCAGTCTCCACGACCGCGAACTCAAAGACTATAGTCCCCAATGACTTAGTCTTTTACCCATTGATTTAGGCTTTTCTTAAATGTTCTATCTCTTGTAGAATTGTTATTTATAGTGGAGCATTGTCACTTTTGAAATTGCGGTTTCACCGCTTGTAGAGATACTTGGAGATATGTCTAAGGACCTAGAGGGGGTGATATGGACCTTTTTCAAATTCTTTTCGCCTACTAATACAACTCAACAAAATAAGCGTTGTAAGCAAGAACACCTCGGCTTCCAAGCCTTGGTGGGTCCAATCAAATAGACTAGCAAGGGTTAAGCAATAATCAAACCTAGTCTAAGAATGCATAGGTAAGAAAATGATTCAACTAATAAAGCTTCTTTCCTATGCAACTTGTGTAGACTTATGAGAGTGGATCAATGAGCTCAAGTCTACACAAGTAGTGAAGGTACATCTTGTGTGAGGATGCCTAAAGGGTGCCTAGCATGCATTCATATCAATCATTCATAATTAAGCAATTTAAACTAACAATGCAAAGATAGAATGTGCTCAAGAATAATCACAAACACAAGGATGTATAGTGGTTCGACTACGTGTCTACTCCACTCCCGGTTCAAGTACTCAACCCCTTTGAGCACACCGGCATTCACTAATGGAGGTTTTAAATGAGGTTCACCTCTCAACCTTTACACACGGAGGTTTTATCGGTTCACCTCTCAACCCAATCGCACGTTTACTCCCGTGTCGGAGGCTCCCCCTTGGAGACTTAATTTAGGCCCGGCTGACGGGCCAAGGAACGGCTAACGTCCCTAAGGCGAGTTGACAAACAAACTCTAAAATGGACTCTCAAATAAGACAACCTACTTGTCGGATGAGCCCCTTGTTTAGCGCTGGATTGGGTAGCTTGATCTCCGCTCTCCCGTGCTTCAATCAGCTTCCCTTTGCTCCCTCGATCGTGCCGCCGTTGCGTTGCCAATGCCTCAGCCACATTTGATCAAACACCTTGCATGCGATGCCTTGAAATGCCCAAGGTGCTGGGAGGATGGGTGAATCTCATACATGGGATGTGTAGGATGTTCCAACTAGGAGATTCACCTAGAGAGTCTTCTAGAGGTTTTGGACAAAGGATATACCTATGTGGATTAGTGTCACACCTCTAGATTTGAGAGAGGAATCAAGTCATCTCTTGATAGCATTTGAATGCCCATGCTTGTGTTTGAAACACAAGGGATATGACTTGAAAAACCTCCTCTTTGAGGCCCCAAATGATGTACAAGCTAAGTGTGGAATGGGCTCTCAAAAACTTCTCTCACTCTGCCCAAGAATGGAGCTCCAAATATATAGAAAAAGTGCTCCAACGGTCATAAAACGGGCAGAAAACGGCCTGTCCCAACCTGTCCCGACCGGTCATGACCGGTCGGAGGTCTTTGCTGAATGGGCAGGCACAATACACTGGGCCGACCGGTCATGACCAGTCGGCCCCCCTTGCTGGATGGCTGAAAGGTGCATGGAGCCAAACCTGGCCGACCGGTCATGACCGGTCGGCCACCCTTGCTGTATCCCTTCTGTTGTGAAGGCCGACCGGTCATGACCGGTCGGCTGGTCTTTTAAATCCAGCAGGAATGCTGGCCGACCGGTCTTGACCGGTCGGACCAGCCTGGGTCCCCTCTATGCTGAGCTGAGTTCTTCTTTCTCCAGCTGGTTCATATAGTCCTAGGTTGAGTTGATCAAATGGGACACCTAAGGCCAATCTATGATGACTAAAGGGTTCTAAATATGGTCAAGGTCATCAAGGATACAAAGGGGATAGGTTTTGGTCGAGGTTAAGGCACCAAGGCATCTCATATACCTGAATCTTCTTCCTTGATGCGGCTGGACGTCTTGGGTCTTCGTTCTTCGTCTTCATTGGGCTCAACCGACTCTAGACTCACAGCTGTAAGTGATTGACAAACAAGGTACACTAGTATGCCACGGAAAAGTGCACTAACAACTTTATGCCGTGGTTTTCTCCCGCAAGAGTTTTCACATAAAATTATTATGTTCTTTTTGGTATGTTTTATTTATGCTCCTTTATTTGTTTTGTTTTATCTATCTTTAATACTACATACATACATTTACTTTTTATCAATCATTTGATATAATTAAGGGCTTGTAACAGATCACAACCTGAAATGTAAATAATTTAAAATCTTCGAAAATAAAATATTCTTCTTTGTGCCTTATCTTTTGTGTACTTGTTCGTGTTGTTTGTGAATGCCTATAAATTTTTCTGATCCCCGAGTAAAAGGAAGAATACAAATGCAAATTAAATGAGCATACATGAATTTTACGTTCCGTTGAAATTCATTTCTAACAATTATTTTTAGGATTTATTTGATGGTTAAAATTGATGGTAAGTGTTTTAGTTTGCTTATTTTAGATGATGGATCATGTCACTTAGTTTTAATATAAAAGAAAAAGGAGGGGAGGGGGGACCTCCAACCCAATTGGAGCTTGAGAAAGAGATTAAAAAAAAAAGAGTTTTTCTTCTTTAGGGTTTGTGAGGAAACCCTCACTTCCAATTGAATTGTGAAAGGATAAAAGCTTGCTTGGTGGTAGATTCCTCCAAGGTATCGTCCTTCTTCTTTCTCTTCTCTAACAAGGTACACTCTTTCTTCACTTTCCTTCTTCCCCTTCCCTTACAACTCCTCTAAGCCCATCAAAACCCAACCTAATCCATCTCCCTTCTCTTTCCCCCTACCCATCCACACATGAGCACTCACGCATGCATGCACGTCCGTACGAGTAGCCACGTGTGGGCCCCCTTGTGGTACTTTTTTTTCCTTAAGTCCCTTGCAAACCCTACTTACAATGAACTCAAATCCCTTACCTCCTATAACCTTAGATCCTTTAATCCCTAGATCCCTAATTTCCTAAATCCTCAAACCTCAAACTCTAAACCCTAAAACCCCTAACGAAAATCTTATTTTTTAAATATACCGATTCTCCAAATCTGATTTTTTTTCATTATTTTCTCATGTGGATGTTACACTACCCACGCTAAATTAAAAGTCCCTAGTTTCAAGTGGGTCACTCTCGTAATACTTTATATCTTCGTGCATTGCGCATGTGATAATCTAAGCCCTTTTATGTTGTTAATCTGAATTTTTTGAATTTATTATGTGGATGTGTTTGATTTTATATGTTGAATGCTCAACAGTTATACGTATTCGATCTAACATCTTCCATTCTAGGTTAGTTTCACTCATCCTACATCAATATCCCATTTCCTTTCGAGTTTAGCCCCTCTGCCTTTGAGGTTAGCCCTTTTCTTTTAGGTTTGATCCATGTTCTTTTAAAAGTTTAATTATATAGATTATTAATTTCTTTTTTGAAATAGTAGGGTTTTCAAAGGTATGATTCCTTTTTGTTTTATATTTTTTCTTAAATTTTACTTATCAAAATAATGGCCCCCTATCCTTTTCAAAAACCTATTTTTATTTAAGTTAATGTCTTTCTATAATTTCTTTACATTCAAAAATCTCTTTTGTTTCCTCCTTTTAATTCTAATTCCAAGATGATATTTGATTAATTATATTGCTAAAAAATTATGATTATATTTTAAGAGACTAAATTAAGGTTTACACAAATGTTTTTGAATTTTGGAGCCATTTGATCTTCTAAATTAAGATATGAGTATAATAATACAAAAAATAACTTTTTTAAATATAACCAGGATTTCCAATAATGTCCATGGACTTTTGTTTAATATTCCACACAGTTACAAAAAATATCTCAGCCTTACAGAAATTACAGACTAAATTTTGATAGCACAAAATTATGCACTATAGATGTATAAAAATCTACATTATAATGTAGAGATTCGATTTTTAAGATATTTACGTAAAAAAATAAAATTTCAAAATTTTAATTCTTTTATCTATTTTAATTAATTATTTTATTGTTAAAATTAAAAAAACATGGGCTTTATGCATTATGTTTTATTCAATAGTATGATCAATCATTTATGAGAAAGCAAGATGATTTTAAGGAAATTGTACATAAATTCTAATTTTTAAATTTGAAATTATTATTTATATAAGTTCTTGTCCTTTTTTATAAATATTAAATTATTGAGATAATTTAAAAGCATTTAGTTTGAGAATTTTATCTATAAGCACACATGATAAAATTAGAGCATGTGCTGAACAACATGATAGTATATTTATGGGAACCTTGTGTATGGTTTATATAAATTTGAAAAGAGAATTTAGCATATTGAAGTTTTATATTCGTATCATATATGCATCATGAGTTGATATCATACATGTATCATGGAACCTAAGTAAAATAGTGGGTGGTGGGTGTACTACCTCGAGTGTTCCTTAAAGGCATAAGCATATATGGCGATCTTGATCCTTGGGTGAAAGTTCCTAAAATCCATTAGTACTTTTAGAGCTTTACTGCGTACAAGTGTTACTTGTTGTCACACACACTACGAGTACAGGCAGAGTAGTAGTTAAACCAACTAAAGTAGAAATGGATCCCTAAATGGATCCCTTACTGCGAGCATAGGTGTGGGGGTGTATAAGGTTATGTGTTACCACACACTGTGAGTACAAGTGGGATTAGTCTAGCTAGCCATAAATGGATCTCCTCACTATAAGTATGGGTGGGAGGGGTGTTACTGAAATGCTTTGCCAAGCTCTATAAGTAAAGGTGGTGTGTTTGAGATTGATCACCATCTGGCCCTGATATTCATGTGGATTAACTACATTCATTATGTTGAAGTATTTTAATGCCTTCTAATGCATTGCATCAAAGGCATCCTTAGACATGAGCATGTTTAATTCATGTTCTTTACTTTTCCAAAATTTTCATTTAAAGTGATTCCTTCCGATTATGTATATGTATGTAATTGTGGTTTTCAAACTTACGTAAGGTTATCTCACTAGGCCGTGTTAGCTCACCCTTTTTTGAATTTTTTCAGGTTCAAACTTGGAGTATTACGCACTTAAAAGATATTATTAGCTTTTCCCGTATTTAATAACTTTAAGATATAATTGATTTACTTCCATATATAGCTGATTTACTTTAACATTATTTAATAGTCGTTATTTAGTTTGATAAAGTAGTTAAGGTGGATTGAATACTTGGAGTTTGGTTAATTATGTGATGATAATTATTCTTCCTTTCTTTCATGAATAAATGTTTATTTTATTTTGTGTGTAGTATATATGTAATATATGTGAGTGATATGAGTGATGTGAGGGTCGTGCTCTTGGGATTTGGGTTTTAAGTAGTCCTACTAGGGTATTGGATTTCGAGGCATGATGAACAGAGATCCTAAAAATTTTTGAACCCAGCCCATGTTACTTATATATATAGCCTACTTTTCATGGCCCTAAGTCGTTCCACAAAAGGCTCTCGGAGCCAATCAATTTCAGAGGGTCCTAACCAGAGGGGTCTTGCCCCTTGCGATACTTAATTTGCATCTTCCTCATTGTGGTCGACTTCATCAGCACTCCTGGGATCTCTATCAATTAGAGGTAGGACTTGACCGGTGTTCCCTTGAAGGAGAGTTTGTTGCATTATGGTTGAAGAAAGTTGTGGTTGAGATGCAAGTTCAACCACAGGAGAGTGAAAAGGCTGAGCACTAGGTTGTGTATATTGGAAGGGATTGTTAGTGGGTTTGTTATCATGTTGTGAGGGGCTGGCATGTGAGGACAACGGTTGAGGCTAACTCTCACTGGGAAGAGGGAGTTAAGCTTGGAATGGGTTTCCACTCGAGGGAACTTGTGTTATAACCTAGTTTTTTACTACAAGCGAATAATATAATTGGATTTAGCTCCTGTTAGGGGGAGCCAGTTGAAACTAGTTGGCAACAAACTATAAGACCTGTATCCTTGTAAGACCGTCTATATGCTTGGTTTCCGGTGCCGGCACACTCCAGACGAACCAAATCGATGAGCACCAATTGTGATCCTGTTTTAGTACTACAATAACCCGAGACATGTACCCTACGACCACACGAGCGCTGCAATTTCAATGCTGTGCAGCATACTCCATTTCGATACCCAGTTTGAGAGACATATGTGTGCATAAATCGAGGTGGGCACACATTACAATTCATAATACGTGGCGAGTGGAGACCACTTGTAAGGAAATCTTTAAAAGATAACCTTTCTTAATCCCATTTTACCCTCACACCCTTACCCATACCACCCCAACTACCCCTTAACTGAAAGACCTCAATTGCCCCTACTTTACCCCATCTACCACCTATATTTCCTACCATACCCCTACCTCCATGCCTCTCATGCCACAAAAGTCCAAACACCCATGCCTTCTCTTGCCATAAATTAAGCTAGCCCATGCTAGCCTATTCCCTCTCCCATGCTAGCCCATCTCTACCCATCCCTCTCTCCCTCTTTCCTCTCCCCATTTTACCCTCATTCTTTCTTTCTTTCCCTCTCTATCATAAAATCTCTACAACATCCCCCAAGCTCCAAAACCCCCCTCACATCCACACCCTTGGAGCTAAGAAGAGAGCAAGAAAAGAAAAGCAGAGAGAGAAAAGAGAAGAAAAGGAAAAAAGAGAGATTAGAAAAGAGAAAGAAAGAAAGAAAAGATTTGAGAGAGAGATTAGAAGAAAGAAAAGAGAGATTGAGAGGGATTAGTGAGATTTGTGAGAGAATTAGATGAGATTAGGAGTGGAAGCTTGCTGAGAGGCGATCCAACCGTCTGATCATATGTCGAGTGAGTGCATGGGTCATTTACCGATTTTCTTAATGTTGGGCCCTCTGTATGGACTCATCTTGTTGTATATATTAATTGCATATCCATGCCATCCTTCCATTTTTCTAGAAGGTGGGACCCACCATGTGTCCGCGCTGTCCAGTGTAGACTATGTGTGGTCCACCTTGATATGTGTATTACACAAGCATGTATGCCCCATAGTGGCAGGAGACCCACCTTGTGGCGTGGATTCCTTTCCTTTTTCTTTTTCTTTGATCCAGCAGGGTGGTCCACGCTGTCAACATAGCGTGTGCAAGCACACTATCCAGACAGCGTGGACACGCCATGATGGCTTACTGTGGTGTTTATTTGCTAGTCAAAAGGTTCATAAGATCACATAGATTTGAATGAAGGCAAAACATAAATTTTGGCTTGATGTAAAGCTCTTTGGGCCCAGCATGAGCTGCGCAAACTGATGGACGGAGTGGATTCCTGAAGTCGACCCCACCTACTAGAGAAAAAAGAGAAAGTAAATGTGCCTGAAGTATATGTATATATGTTTTGTGCAACAGCCCTTCCTATCAGATAGGAAAGGATTCCATGATCCTGAACCGATCTTACGTAGGATCACAAATCCCAAGTTTGTCTATGAAGAGTTGATCTAACTGTATTAGTGTCTATATTGATTCTTTTTTTACGATACTAATTGATAGGGCCTCATTGGTAAGTACTATAAGATCATGTGCATTGGAACCCATGGTCATGGACCCGAATTCGTGAATATGGAACATTTTCTTTTCCAAGTGAAATCCCCTAAGCCCTAGTTATGAAAGAATGAATATGTGTGTGTGTGTGCCAGGGCAGCAGTTCTGCCGCGCCAATGACAAGTGCTGCCTACCTAGGGTAGTAACAAGGTGGGGCCCACGTCTGGTCCCACCATGATATATGTGTTTCATCCACACCATCCATCCATTTCACCGGAACATTTTCGACCTGGGCCCAAACATGAGACAAATCCAGATTTCAGGTTAACCACACCACAAAAAGCAGCGGGACAATGACGTCCACCATTAAAACTTTCTTAAGGCCTGCCCATGATGTTTGTTTTCCATCTAACATGTTCACAGCTCACACAGACATGGGTGAAGAGGAAACACAAATGTCAGCTTTGATCCAAAGCCTTTTGGGGGCCACACTGTAAGACAACGTGCATTTGCACGCTATCCAGCAGGTGGCCCACTTGTGGGACCCACCGTGATCTATGCGCTTTATCCATCCATCCATCTAGATTGCCAAATCATTTTAGGCCATGGGCCAAAAAATGATTTAGATCTAACTCTCAGATGGGCTGCACCAGAGGAAACAGTGGGAAATGATGCCTACCATTGAAACCACCTTAGGCCCACTGAAATGTTTATTTTTCAGGCCAACTAGAGGCCGTGGGGCTCACCGGTGAGTCCCTCCATGATGTGCGTGGTGTATTACGGTGGCCCACCCGATCAGGCCACCGAAAAGGGTAACAGGCCCTGGTGGGCCTGAAAAAATGAGACAGATCCAAGCTTAAGCGAGTTGCAGTACTTGGGGGCAGCCTTGTAGTGGACCCAACGAATTTTCTTCTCCAGCCACCTCCAAAGGCTTTGGACCCCACCATGGCCTCCCGCCATGATATACATGACTTACCCTAGTGGCTCCAATCCGACCACAAGAACGGGCCACAAGCCCTTATGGGCCATCCAAAAATGAAGTATCCTGGATTCTTGTGGAAAAATCTCTAACCAGTTTTTCCATTCTGTGGGGCCCGTTGTGAGGGTCCCACCATGATGTATGTGGACCACGCCAAAAGAATGCTGGTGGATAAATGCCTACTGTACAAATTTGGGCATGCTATAATGTTTATTCACCATCCAATTAGCATGTGAGACCCACTGAGGGGCCCCACCTTCATGCCTTTGCTGTGTCTACGTTGCCCATCCACCTTGATAGCCCAAACAGTATGTGGGGCCCGGTTTTGGGTGGGGCCTACCAAGAAAATAGTGGTATTTGAATGCTTACCATTAAAAACTTCCAAGGGCCTATTTAATGTTTATTTACCATCCAACCTGTCTGTAGGGCCTACTATGGACCCCATATGTTTATGTTTGTATCCAGGCCATCCCTAGTAGGGGGCACCATGTTTTATGTATCTTAGCCACTCCATCCAGTAGGTGCAGCTGCTATGGAGCTCACCTTCATGCATGTATTGTATATTTATGGGGCGTGAATTAGGTGTTACCCCTTACCGTATGGCCCACATGAATAATATTTTGTATATCCACACTGTCCTTCCGTTTCTACAGCCCATTTTAGGATGACGTTCCAAAAATGATGCAGATCCAAATCTCAAGTGGATCATTCCACTGGAAACAGTGTGATTGAGTGCTCCACTGTTAAGAATTCCAAACAGCCCATCGTAAGGTTTTGGTAATGTTTATTTGAAATCCAAGCTCTTGATAATGTCAAAGAAGGTCTTGATGAAGGGAAAAAACAAAGATCAGATTGATCTAAAACTTTTGTGGCTCCAAAAAAAAGTTTTTAATGGTTATTCATATCCTAAAATGATGGGGAAAAACAGATGGACAGCGTAAATATATATATTAAAAAAAAAAAAAAAAAGAAGATCAAGATAGGCCCCCACAAGGTTAGGGTAACACCCACTAAGTTCCTCCGGTAACAGCTAATCCGCTCTCATATTTACGATGTCCATCCGTCTCTACCGGCTCATTTTAGAGCATGGATAGAAAACGAGGTAGATACGTAGCCCAGGTGGACCACACGTGGGACAGTGGGGACTGCCCAAACTGTTCAACGTGTGGGCCCCCTTTAGGGTGCCACTAGAGGCTCACCATGGCTACCATCATAATGTATGTGTTAGATCCCATTGTACATTTGTTTTGCTAGCTCATTTTAGTGCATGGGCCCAATAATGGGGCAAATGCAAGTCTCAAGTGGGCCATGCCACATGGACATTTCCACCCTTAGTGGGGTCCGTCGTTCGGGTCCCTTTTGCTTTCTATTTGGTCCATTAAAGGCCATCTTACGCGCACTATGGACCACCCTTCACTGTATGCACACTTATGATTTGATACGGGGTCCATTTTCATGTAGTACACACCCAGGATGCAGCGGTGACCAACTCCCACCCTGCGCATTCCTGTAGCCCACCTTGATGTACATCTTGCGGACCTATTAGGGTTGGGCCAAGGGGACCCTACCTAGGCCCATGCAATTCCTTATGAATGAGAACATATATGGATGTGATACATTTGATTACATGCTAGTGTACATAACCTAATAGGTCGGCACTGATAATATGCTTAGTATAATGAATACCATACCCCTTCATATGTTCATACGCATCATATGTATGCCTGTTATGGGTAATTATTGATCATAGCATACGCCTTGTGGCTTTGAGATACTTAGGGGACCCATACGACATAGGGTCATTCCATATGATTGCGTGATGCACGCAAGTTTTAATGCATGACTTAGATGGTGTGATTCATGCATTGTGCATTATGTACTGTCATAATTGTATCTGCACCCTATCGACATCAGGATTGTAGACATTGAAGCTTGCTATGGCTAGAAGATGAGATTATGGACACCAAAAATTTGTTGAGGTTATAGGGCGGCATAGGCGTCCCTAGGTAAAAGTCCTTAAATCATGTGGTGCCAGTAGAATGTTCCAATGTTTAGACCTAGTGAATTGATGAGTGCACAAGTGTCAAATACCAATAGGTCACATCTCCCACCATGTTAGGGTCAGGTTGTAAGGGGGTGTGATCTTACTCGCCATGTGAAGTGGGTTATATGCTAAGTTGAGTCTGACCAACTCGTGAAATGGGTCCGCTATCGGCGAGCTGGGTGGCATTAGCATCGCACTGACAAGGCAAATAGTTAGTTCTCTTTGTACTCACTTAGTCATGCGTGTGATGGATGGTGGGTCAGTGATAGAGTGTACTAGACCCAGTGATGTTTCAAATGGAAACTGTTATGATATGTGGATTAGTTAAGGATTGGTAGTGCTTGCATTGCATCTCTAACATATGACATCGGCCTTGTAGGCCTTTGCATTGAATAACCTTAATATGGCTGGTAGCATTCATGGACTTGCCAGCTTAGTCATCCATCATTTTTTACTTACTTTGATATTAATATACTTGTTATATGCATTGTGCACGCACACACGCACTCTATTAAGCTTCATATAAGGCTTATGCGTGTTTGTTTGCGTTGTAGGTTATGCTAGGGTATATCAGCAGCGTTGAGTCCAAAGTGTGTGCTTGATTTTTTAGAATTTTGTTATATCATATATTTCCCTTTATAACATTATACTCAAAGTTTATATAGTGGATCTGTTATGATGTTTTGGGTTTTGGTACACTTATGGTTATACTTCTTTACAAAAAAAAAAGTACCCTAAAATTCCTTCTTGTGGGATCCCAGGATTGGAATCTAGTGTATAGAAGCTAGGAGTCGAAATCGAGGTACTATGGAGGCTATCGGCTCTATATTTAGCGGCCAAAAATTTAATGAGCTCGGTTCTCGAATTTAGGGCGTGACATGAACACTACTAAGATCATTGGCTAGGTTGGTTAGCTAACTAGGACATTCATGTGCTGTAATGGTGCACTCCAAGGTTATAAGCATAGTCTTTCCTTGGAAAAAGTGGATCATGAGTTCCCATATTCTTTTCAGGCCAAGGGCTATATCAGACATCGGAGGAGAGGTTGTAGGTTGAGTGCTTGGGAGCCTAGTTGTTCGCTCACCTTAAGTGCAAGGCTACGATGTAGTAATAAATCTCGGTAAGACCAAGGTCGATCCACAAGGAATTAGGTAAACCAATTCTTAATTATTCCAACAAATTCAAATTCAAGTAATTTAGAAGTTCAAATTCATAAACTAACTTAAAACAGTAACTTGTAAAATCTGTAATTTAAACGAAATTAAGGCTTCAAGGATCCACTTGTAGTAGCCCCATATGAATTCATTCATCCAAGTATAAACGCAACTAGAATTGAAGCTCTATCTCTCTTCTAGTTGGAAGATTCAACATTCAAACACAAACAATCCCCACTTAAGTTGAAGAATAAGATTCTAGTCCTAATGAAGCACGTAGTGTTAGTGCACTTTTATGTGGCATACTAGTGCACCTTGTTTGTCAATCACTTAGGTTAGTGAGTCTAGTGTCCGTTGAGCTTAATGAAGACAAAGACCGAAGACACAAGACGAACCAGCTACATCAAGGATGAAGAAACAGGTAAAAGAGATGCCTTGATGTGCCTTACCTTGAACCTACCCAAAACCATAACATCTTAGATGACTTACACCATCTAGGTATACCCTTAGTCATCATCATTAGTCTTAGAACTCCATGAAAAACATGATAAGTTAGACTAATTAAAGAGGTGGAAGCTGCTGTAATCAAAACAGCTGAAACAGCAGTTTCCGATTGATCTCCGATCAATCGGACATTGGTTCCGATAGGACTCCGATCAATCAGACCGAAATTCCGATCAATCAAAAATTATCCCAGCAAACTTGAAAATCCACTGGACATATTTTCGATCAATCGGACAGTCTTCCGATCCATTGGAAGGAGTCAGTCCGATCAATCGGACGATTTTTCCAATCAATCAGAATATATTCCAGAGAATTCACTGGACTGATTTTCGATCAATCGGACCTTTTTCCGATCAATTGGAGATACGCAAATCTGCCCATTTTTTTACCGTTGGAAGAAAATCTATTTAAGATGGGAGATTCGTTTTTGAGCTTAAGAGAAGGGATTTTAAGGAGATAGAAGCCACCATTGCTAGAGACCATCAGAGGCTCTATCCCAAACCCATAGCAAGCCATTCTCCTTGTGTTTTCATCACAAGCTTGAGCCATTCAATGGCATCTTGAGAATAGACTTGTTCCCTCTTGATTCCTAGGGTTTAGACACCTTGATTATAGTTAAATCCTTTATCTAAACACTACTTAGGAGTCCAAATAAGTGTATTCCTCTAGGAAACCTATTTCCTACCATTTGTAGAGGATCCACTATTCCCTAGCACCTTGGGCATCTTCAATGGAGCATCACATGCAACGTAGCTGATCTTGGAGCTGAAGCCTTGGCAAAGCAGCGGGGTCAAAGATCGAGGGAGTACAAGGGGAGCTGATTCAAGCACGGGAGAGCGAAAAGAAGCAACCCAAAGCGGTGCTACAAAGAGGTTCAATCCGACAAGTAAGGTTGTCTTGTTAGGAGTCCTTCCACTCAATTCCCTGTGGGAGTTGAGTGTAGAGTTTGTTTAACAAACTCGAACTAGGGTCGTTTGCCGATCCTTGGCCTATTTGTCGGGCCTAAACAAAGTCTCCAAGGGGGAGCCACCAACACGGGTGCAAACGTGTAGGTTGGGAGGAACCTGTAAACTCCCCGGTTTGGTGGATCCGAGTTAAAACACCTTGGTTGGGAGGAACCAGATTTAAACTCCTCAGTGAATGCCGGTGTGCTCAAAGGGGTTGAGTACTTGAATTGGGAGTGGAGTAGACAAGTAGTCGAACCACTATACATGCTTGTGATTGTGATTGAATTGAGCACATTGATATCTTAGCATTGTAAGTTTAATTGTTTAATTATGAATGCTTGATAGGAATGTATGCTAGGCACTAGATAGGCACATCCACACACAAGATGTACTTTCACTAGTAGTGTAGACTTGAGCTCATTGATCCATTCTCCAAGTCTACATAAGTTGCATAGGTTAGGAGCTTGATTAGTTAAATCATTTGTTTACCTATGCATGCTTAGATTAGGTTGTTTATTACTTAACCATATGTTACTCTTGTGATTGGACCCACTTAGGCTTGGAAGCCGAAAGTGTTCTTGCGTAGTTAGTTTAATTTGTTAAATTGTGTAAGTAGGCGAAAAGAATTTCAAAAGGTCATAATCACCCCCCCCAGGACTTAGCCATAATTCTAGTTGCTCCTTAAGCTTCCGCACATGTATGCATAGGGTGTCGTGTTAGACTACCCGACGCAATTTCACGTAGAAGTCGAATATGTAGCATTTGAAATAACAATCATGCCAATGGACTATGGTACGCTCAGGGATTACTACAATTTGAATCTAATCAATCCAAACATGATAATCTCATAGAATTGCAAGGAATCCATGTCCGAAGCACATGAATTCTCATAAAACTACTAAAAATATCAACTTTTATTCAAACTAAAACTTAAAATCCAAACTTAGATAGAGTACTTGAATCAAAACGAATTCAACATGATAACTACCCACAAGCTTCACCTCTTAGCCTTAGTTAAGAGGTTCTACCCGAGCGTTATCATGCTTTAACTAGAAACAATGAAAAACTAACTAAAAGCATAAAAAAACTAGATTTAAGAGAGCTGTAGACGCTCCACGACGATCCTCTTCACCTCCCACAAAGTTCCTGATCTTCTATGATACGTTAAGAACGAACCCTAGGTGTCATTTTATAGTGGAGAGGCTCTACCGCCTCAGAATCTTCCAAAATTGCGCAATACTTACGCAATTGCGCATGAATTTTAAAGCTTCAAGAGGAAGCTGTTGAAATTAAGTAGAAAACACACTGGCCGACCGGTCTTAACCCGTCGGACCTGTCCGTTTGGACATCCAGAGAGTGCAAAGAGAGGGGGAGCCTGTGGCCGACTTCATGGCCGACCGGTCTTGACCGGTCGGACCATGCTGGTCGTATGTCCAACATCCTCACAAATTGGGCAGCACCATGGCCAACCGATCATGGCTCTTTTTTTCTATTTTTTTTTTCTTTCTTTCTTCTCTTCTCTCCTTCTTCCTTCGTCCTTCTTTGGCCCACCTTAGGTCTTCATCCAATGGCCCCTAAATGTGCACTTTTAGCCATCAATTAGGTGAAGTCTCTCTCTCATTCCTACATCAACAAAACATTCATTAGATGGGTCTTTTAAGCATGCAAACCATGCATATAATGTGATGTAATGGGCTGGAATATGTATAAATTGGAAGCTCAACACACACCCCAACTATTATTTTGCTAGTCCCGAGCAAAATATGCATGAAACAAGTCCAATTGTTCAAAACCAAACTCTCCTTCAGAAACTATGCTTCTATACATTCCAAGACATATAAGTGCAAAAATTAGAGAAACTAGGTGATAGAAGCCGAAACCTTAAATTCTCAAAACATGGTAAGTGTTCATATGGAATTTTCGTTGATTGATTGATAAATAGAAGAACTTGAACAAATTCAACCTAGTGTGTATGGTGAATGTTCATCTCATGAGTTTCCAGGATTATCTTCTTCATAGATCAACTAAACTATGGATCTAAAAGTGTATAGATCGACAACAAGCCTATAACAGGAATTTGCCTTACCGTCCTTTCGACGGCTTTTACACTACGTCCCATTTTCGATTTTGGTTACAGGTAGACCATCCCCTGGTTGGTAATAGGTAGCCCTTTTCGAAATTTTCCACCATATTCTCAATCATACCCATATTTTCTTTCCTTCTTTCCTTTTCATACACATTAGATAGGATTTTGAGAAATCTATATCTTTCGTTATTTTCCCATGGACAAGGATGGATAAGGTACCCCGGCTTGGTTCCTCAACACCTTAAATATAAACCTAGCCAATCCACAAATCTACATAATCCTTTCAAACCATGAGAATCGTGTAACATGAACTAGGTGCACAAGTGTTTAAACATTCTATCAATCATATAAATAGGAAAATTTACATATAAAACCATATATTGAGGGTAGTTCAAGACTTGAAACATCACTCACTTCGTATCTCCTTTTCTTATATTCGTATCATCTGAATGCATAGAAACAAAGTTTTCTAAAAGAGTTTTGAATTTTCAGAAAATTCAAAAATTTCTACACCTTGCTCGAAATGTCTACAAATTGCTAGATGGGGGATCTCATCTCACCCCCCAACTAAATCTTGCATTGTCCTCAATGTAAAAAGATATGCAATGAGCATGAACATGAGAGCAATGGTAAAATAAAAGAGAGTGATACGATAATACCTGAGAGAGTCAATTATGGAAGTCTAGCTCCAGTATCAAAATCTACTAGAGCACTTAAAAAAAAAAACTAAACCTAATCTACTCTATACCTCCGTCAAATTAGGAGATCAATCATCCTTGTACACAGGATCATTCAGAGTGATGGACATGTCCTCTAAATCAAACTTCTCAACAAATGGCTTAAGGCATTGTCCATTCACTTTAAAATGGTTACCATTTGCCGCATTCTCTATTTCGACAACCCCATGAGAAAAAACTTCTTTAACAATATATGGGCCGGTCCATCGAGATCTCAATTTTTTCAAAAAAAGATGAAGTCGAGAATTGTACAAGAGCACTTTCTGACCTTCCTAGAAAGATTTCCTAAAGATGTGTTTGTCATGGAAGGCCTTCATCCTGCTCTTGCAAATCCTTGAGTTCTCGTAAGCATCGTTCAGAATCTCTTCAAGCTCATTCAATTGAAGTTTGCGAAGCGAGCTAGCCTTTTCAATGTCAAAGTTCAATGCCTGAATTGCCTAATAGGCTTTGTGTTTAAGTTCCACGGGCAAGTGATAAGCTTTCTCATAGGCAAGTCTATAGGGGGACATTCCAATGGGGGTCTTGTAAGCGGTACGGTGAGCCCAAAGAGCATCGTCTAATCTCAGCGACCAATCTTTACGATCCGGTCTCATCGTCTTTTTCAAAATTTATTTGATTTCCCGATTGAAAATTTCAGCCTGCCCACTTGTCTGTGGGTGGTATGGGGTACTCACTTTGTGTCTAATGCCGTATTTCTTCATTAAGGCTTCAAAATGCCTGTTGCAAAAGTGAGAACCGCCATCACTTATGATGGTTTGAGGCATTTTAAATATAGATAATGTGCTTTCTTTAAGGAACTTTAGAACCATACGATGATCGTTGGTTCTACATGGAATCACCTCTATCTACTGGGACACATAGTCTACGGCGAGTAATATATAGACATGTCCAAAAGATGTGCGGAATGGTCCCATGAAATCAATGCCCCAACAGTCAAAAACTTCAAGATGTTGAATTTGGGTAAGAGGCATCATATTCCGACGGGACAATCCTCCTAATTTTTTACAGCTCTTGCATGCTTTGCAAAACTCGTGGGTGTCCTTAAATAGAGTGGGCCAATAAAAACCATACTGCAGAATTTCTGCAGTGATTTTCTTAGAAGAAAAATGACCACTACATGCTTGATTATGACAAAAGGAGATGATAAAATTTTGTTCATAATCAGGAACACATCTCTTAATTATTTGATCTGGGCAATATTTTAAAAGTAATGGTTCATCCCAAAAAAGCCTGCGCACTTCCCTTAGAAATTTTCGTTTATCTTGCTCAATCTAATGAGTTGGCATCGCACCTGTGGAAAGATAATTTGCAATATTAGCGTACCATGGTAGATGTATAGCAACAAAGAGTTACTCATCAGGGAATGAGTCCTCAATAAGTGACTCGTCAATGGAATCGGGTAGGACTAGGCGAGATAGATGATCCGCCACCACGTTATCTACTCCTTTATTATCTTTAATCTCTAAGTCAAATTCCTGAATGAGTAGGATCCATCTAAGCAGGGCTTGGCATCCTTCTTAGAAAGAAGGTATTTCAGTGCCGCATGATCCATATAGATTATGACCTTGGATCTTATCAAGGCCGAAATTTGTCCAAGGCAAAAGCAACGGCTAGGAGCTCTTTCTCCGTAGTCAAGTAATTAACTTGAGCAGGATTCAAGGTCCTACTCGCATAGTAGATAACGTGGGGCATCTTGTCCTTCCTTTGTCCTAACACCGCGCTAATAGCATAATCGCTTGCATCGCACATCAACTCAAAAGGAAATGACCAATCCAGTAGTTGCATGATAGGAGCGGTTGTCAACATGTCTTTTAGCTTAGAAAAAGCTAATTGGCATTTGGCACTCTACTTAAATTGGCTCTCCTTTTGGAGAAGGTTACATAAGGGCCTAGAGAGATGGCTGAAATTCTTTACGAACTTCTGTAAAAACCTGTGTGTCCAAGGAAGGAGCGCACATTGCGTATGCTCTTGAGTGGTGGTAGGTTGGAAATAATATCAATTTTGGCCCGATCTACCTCTATTCCATTGGACGAGATGATATATCCGAGGACTATTCCTCTTTGTACCATAAAATTGCACTTTTCCAAGTTTAAAACAAGGTTCTTCTCTTCACATCTTGTTAAAACCAACTTCAAGTGATTGAGGCACTCTTCAAACGTACAACCAAAAACAGAAAAATCATTCATAAAAACCTCGAGAAATTCACCCACCATATCTGAAAAAATACTCAACATGCAATGTTGGAATGTGGCGGGTGCATTACATAGTCCGAATGGCATCATTTGGTATGCAAAGGTGTCAAATGGGCATGTAAAGGTAGTCTTCTCTTAGTCTTCCGAGGCTATCTCAATTTGGCTGTAGCCGGAATAGCCATCAAGGAAGCAATAATAGGAGTGACCCTCTCCAAAATTTGATCCATAAATGAGAGAGGGAAGTGGTCCTTCCTAGTGACCGTGTTTAGCTTCCGATAATCTCTACACATATGCCAATCGGTGGTCACTCTAGTTGGTATAAACTCGTTGTTGGTGTTTTCCACGATGGTAATACCGGACTTCTTAGGGACAACTTAGGTAGGACTCACCCATTGGTTATCCGAAATGGGGTAGATGATACCCACATCTAGTAGATTTAACACCTCAGGTCTTTGACAACCTCCATCATGTTTGGATTTAACCTTCTTTGAGGTTGTCTAGTCATTTTTTAGTTCTCTTCGAGGTTTATACAGTGAGTACATACGGAAGCATCTATCCCCTTGAGGTCCGCTATTGTCCATCCTATGGCTCCCCTATGTTCTTTAAGTAGCTCAATCAACTTGAGCTCTTGGTCTTTTCCTAGGTGAGAGGCAATAACGACTGGGAAGGTTTCTTCTTGACCCTAAGTATACATATTTTAGCTTGGATGGCAAAGGTTTAAGGTCAAGCTTCGATGGTTTAATGTTAGACGGTAGAGGCTTTGATGTGGTTGGTGACAATCTTTTAAAATAAGGCCTCCACCGGCTAATACCAACTACCGGTTTCTAAATATTCAATGCTTGCACGATTTCACTTATGATGAGGTCTTTGGAATCCTCAAAATGTGTCAAGCATGTCTCCAAGCTTTCTAATAGTTCAAGTTGGAGGAGCTCTTCTTCTTCGAAGGATTCGAGCATGTTTACCTCGAAGAGCTCGTCATGATCAACATCCCTATGCCTTTTGCCCAAATGGAATACATTCATCTCCAATGTCATGTTTCCAAAGGATAATTGCATTACCCCATTCCGGCAATTTATTATTGCATTTGATGTAGCAAGGAAGGGGCGGCCTAGAATCATCGGTATTTGAGTGTTAGCATCCATAACCGGTTGTGTGTCTATTCACACACCTCAAGTGTAAGGCTGCGATGTAGTAATAATCTCGGTAAGACCGAGATCAATCCATAGGGAAGGATGTAAACAATTCGAATTACTCTAACAACTAGAATCTTAAGAGGTTTATGGAATCGGGTTTAAACATGAAATAGGAAAAATCTGAGAATAAAAGTAACTAGAGCATCAAGGATCCACTTATAGCTCTCCTTCGATGCATACTTTGCCATGGTTTCTCATTTACACAACTAGAATCGAAATCAAAATCCTATCTAGTCAGATGATAGAGCAGCTATAACATACAATCTATCATATGTGTGATTTATATACATGATTCCCTCAATTCAAGTTAGGACTTGAGCACACTCAATTGCATAGGTCAATCCTAGTTCCAATAGATTAAGATCACAATCATAATCATCATTAAACTCTGTCAAAAAGTATAACTAGATCATGATTTGAACTTCATTCAAATCATATACACAATCCACATAAGCAAAAATTCCAAAAAAGTAGAACTCTTGGCATGAAGTTCCCACATGAGAATCCAAATCTAGAGCATCTTGAATCCGATTCCTCGGAGCGTACAGGTCTAGACTTATTCAAAACAATTAAGCACTTAAGCAACTCTTCCAAACATCCATGAGCCATCATAAGATTAAAAAAAGTACTTAGAACTTCATTCAAACTTCAAACCATTGTTCTTCATTAAATCTAAACTTGAAATCAAAACAAACGAATTCAAACATCTTAGTAAGCTATAAGCTTCACCTCTTAGCTCTAGTTAAGAGGTTAGCCAATGAAAAGCATAAAAACAAACTAGAACTAGAAGAAGAAGAAAGCTAGTTGTAGGAGGCTAGGAAGCCTCTTAGGCCTTGAATCCTTTACTCCCCACGTTGCTAGATCTCTTCTAAGATGCCTTAGCTACGATCCCTATGTCCCCTTTTATAGTGAAGAAGCTCTACCGCCTCAGAATCTTCCAAAATTGCACAATACTTACGTAACTGCGCACAAAACTTGGAGCTTGCTGAAGAAGTTGCTGAATTTTCGTAAATTACACTGGCTACCTGTTGGCCGATCGGTCTTAACCAGTCGAAATGGCTAGCCGACCGGTCTTGACCGGTGTAGCAGAAGTCCAGAGAGTCCAGAGGGGTGCCCGACCTATTGGCAGACAGGTCTAGACCGGTCGGACCTAACTTGACATTGTTCCAGCAAGTGTAGAGAGGGCCTGCCTGTGGTGGCCGACCGGTCTAGACAGGTCTAGCTTGTTTGGTCGACCGGTCTAGACCGGTCTAGCTTCTCTTTTCTTAGATTTCCTTTCTTTCTTCCTTCATCTCTCTTCTCTCCTTGCTTTCTTCTTTTTTTGGCCCACCTTGGGTCTTCATCCAAGGCTCCTAAATATGCTCTTGTATTCATCAATTGAGTGAACTCTCTCTCATTCCTATAACCACCAAAACCATGCATTAGAATAGTCTTTAAGCTTGAAAACCATGAATAGTTAGTGACGAAATGGGGTTAGAATATACACATTTAAGCGCTCAACACCCCCCCAACCAGCATTTAGCTAGTCCCGAGCAAAACCTGCATGAAGCAATTCATTTCTCCAAAACCCAACTCTTTTTCAGAAACTATACTTCTATACACTTCATGACATGCAAGTGCAAAAATCGAAAAAACTAAGTGATAGAGGTTGAAACCTTAAACTTTCAAAAACATTACAAGTACTCATATGGATTTACCGCTGATTGATTGATAAATAGAAGAATTTGAACAATTTAACCTAATGTGCTCAGTGAATGCTCATCTCATGGAATTCCGGGATTATCTTCTTCATAAATCAGCTAAGGTATGGGTTTAAAGCTGTACGGATCAACAACAAGCCTATGACAGGAATTTGCCTTACCGTCCTTCCGACGGCTTTCACACTACTTCCCATTTCCGACTTTGGTTATGGGTAAACCATCCCCCGGTTGGTAATAAGTAGCCCTTTTCGGAATTTTTCACCATATTTTCATCCTTTCTTTCCTTTTCATATACATTAGATAGGATTTTTAGAAATCCATATCTTTCCTTATTTTCCCATGGACAAGGATGGACAAAGTACCCCAGCTTGGTTTCTCAACACCTTCTCAACACCTCAAATCCAAACCTAACCAATCCACAATTCTACATAATCCCCTCAAACCATGAGAATCGTGTAATGTGGACTAGGTGTAAAAGTGTTCAAAATTTCTATGAATCATAACAATAGGGGAACTCACATAGAAACCATTATCTTAGAGATGGTTCAAGATGCTCAACATCACTCACTTTGGATCTCTTTTTCTTGAATTTACACAATCTCGAATGCGTAGAATCAAATTTTTCTAACGGAGTTTTGAATTTTCAAAAAAATTAAAAATTTTCTATATAATTGCTCGAAATGTCACAAAAGTTAGTAGATTCATCTAAGGAATCTCACCCCCAACCAAAATCTTACATTGTCCTCAATGTAATAAGATATGCAATATGCATCACATGAGAGCAATGACATAAAACAAAGGAGGGTGAGAACGAGAGTACCTGAGGTAGCAAGTTAATCAATTCTAGCATCTTCCATTGTCTCGATGAGACTTATTCAATCATAAATGCAGAAAAGAAATCCTACCCTACCTACCTACCTTTGATTAGTCCAATCGACTACATGATTAACTTTGAGCAGGGTCTTCATGAACTTCAATAAGTTTCTCATAAGGACCATCCAAAGTATTGCTCGAATGTACACATGGGTGCGTTTCTTCATTAAGGTCCAATCATAGTATGCACCACATGCATGTAAGGAGGAGATAAGAGCAGCAAAAAGTATCTCCTCAAATTCTGAATTGGGTTGTGATTTATTAAAAATGGGTACTCCCAATTAGAATTTTCAATGGGTTGAAGAACCCATGATGGTGGAGAGACATTCATTAAGTATTCTTTAGTTTGGGTTGTCTCCTCCACGAATTCAGAATTGCACGGTGCTTCCACAAACAATGGTAGAGAGTGTAAATCATTAGAATGGTGTTCTTCAGGCATTGACATCATGTCTAACAAACTATCCAACTCCGTTATCATCTCATCATCGAGATTGTAGGGGTGGGCCATGCATTCCTCTAGGAATTCGAGAGAGTCGGATGAAGGGTCCTCGTTCTCCCTAAGTGATTGAGAAAATTCTGTTTCAATGGCAAGGAATTCCTCCTCTATAGAGGGGAGGTCTTCCAAAGAAAATTTTTCAGATTCAGTGGTAAGCACATCATCTAACATTGGTTGACCTAAAATTTCATATTATGATACCACATCATCCAAAGAAACAAAATTTTCAACCCAAGGGAGTTCTTCCACAATAGAATTGGGCGTGTCTTGTTGGTGGAAGGACTTGAAAAGATCCACTTCAGCTATCTTTCTAGCAAGAATATCTTCCGGCGACTCATAAACATTCAGCCCTTTCGAAGAAGAAATCATGGACTCACAATCGTCCTTCAAATTCTCATTGTAGGCAATCAAACTATCACTTTCAGATTTTGTAGGTTCCTCGGGTTCGTCAACCGTCCTTGAAATCTCTTCATCATCCAAATCGGAATAGCTAAAAGAGATAGTCAATTCACCATAATCGATGGTAATGTTGGAATCACTGAAATCGACATCCTCTAAAAGTTTAGTCATTAAATCGGAAGAGGGTTAGGCTTGGATAGCCTCATCCTCCTCATTGTTGGGGATTGATTCGGCGTTCCCAATGTCGGGTTCAGGATTTTGAGATGTTGGCAAGAGGTTTTGTATGCATTGCTCAGTTATTTTCATAAACTCTCACAGTGTATCCTCAAGAGTTCGTGTCGGTTGCGGTTCATAAGAAAGAAACTCTTGAGAATAATTGTTAGCATCCATGGTTAGTTCATCTTCCAAGTTGAAATTTTGATGCTCCCACCAATTTGGATTGTGCATGTCATATGTTGGGCTTTTAGATGGTTGTTGATATACGTAGCCGTACAAGTGATCATGCATTATCCTAACTGGTGGAACATTATTCATCGCTTTCCGATACTCTCCTATCATCTTACCCGGTGAAAAGTTTTACACATTGTTCTCATTCCGGTAATCTCGCAATGTCTTAAGTGGGGGAGTATTAGAAGTAGATTGAGTCTTAGGAAGATAATCATGCTTATAATTGTTCCAATCATAATGAGTTTGAATTCCATGGTCTGACATCTCATCTTCCAAAAGGTATGCATAAGCACCACCCTTCCAATCAGCCATAATGAGATTTGAAGGAGTTGAAACTACCCTAATCTAGGAAGAAGAACAAAAAGAAGAAAGGGAGATGAAGAGATGTTACCCGTGAATGTGAGAACTATGTCAGCAACTAAGTTCCTACTAAACACAAAACCAGAAAATTGTTAGTAATCTAGAAAAAATCAGAAAACTACTTCGAGAAAAACTGAAAATCCTACCTAACTAAGACTACTCTATAGCTACTAGAATAATTAGAACCGTTTAAACTTTTTCCCCGACAGCGGCGCCAAAAACTTGTTCGCTCGCCTCAAGTGCAAGGCTGCGATGTAGTAATAATCTTGGTAAGACCGAGATCAATCCACATTGAAGGATATAAACAATTCAAACTACTATAACAACTAGAATCTTAAGAGGTTTATGGAATTGGGTTTAAACATGAAACAGGGAAAATCTGAGAATAAAAGTAACTAAAGCATTAAGGATCCACTTATAGCTCTCCTTCGATGCATAATTCGCCATGGTTTCTCATTTACACAACTCAATTGGATAGGTCAATCCTAGTTCCAATAGATTAAGATCACAATCATAATCATCATTAAACTCTGTCACAAAACATAACTAGATCATGATTTGAACTTCATTCAAATCATATACACAATCACAAATGAGTAGAAATTCCAGAAAAGTAGAACTCTTGGCATGAAGTTCCCACATGAGAATCCAAATCTAGAGCGTCTTGAATCCAATTCCTCGGAGCGTACAGGTCTAAACTCATTCAAAACAATTAAGCACTTAAGCAACTCTTCCAAACATCCATGAGCCATCATAAGATTAACAAAAGTACTTTGAACTTCATTCAAACTTCAAACCATTGTTCTTCATTAAATCCTAACTTGAAACCAAAACAAACAAATTAAAACATCTTAGTAAGCTATAAGCTTCACATCTTAGCTCTAGCTAAGAGGTTAGATAATGAAAAGCATAAAAACAAACTAGAACTAGAAGAAGAAGAAAACTAGTTGTAGGAGGCTAGGAAGCCTCCTAGGTCTTGAATCCTTTGCTCCCCACATTGCTAGATCTCTTCTAGAATGCCTTAGCTACGATCCCTAGGCCCCTTTTTATAGTGGAGAGGTTCTACTGCCTCAGAATCTTCCAGAATTGCACAATACGTACGTAATTGCGCACAAAACTTGGATCTTGCTGAAGAAGTTGCTGAATTTCAGCAAATTACACTGGCTACCTGTTGGCTGACCAGTCTTGACCGGTCGAGATGGCTGGTCAACCGGTCTTGACCGGTCTAGCAGAGGTCCAGAGAGTCCAGAGGGGTGCCCGACCTGTTGGCCGACTAGTCGGACCTAACTGGACATTGTTCCAGCAAGTATAGAGAGGGCCTGCCTGTGGTGGCCGACCGGTCTAGCTTCTCTTTTCTTAGATTTCCTTTCTTTCTTCCTTCCTCTCTCTTCTCTCCTTGCTTTCTTCTTTCTTTGGCCCACCTCAGGTATTCATCCAAGGCTCTTAAATATGCTCTTATAGTCATCAATTGAGTGAACTCTCTCTCATTGCTATGACCACCAAAATCGTGCATTAGAATAGTCTTTAAGCTTGAAAACCATGCATAGTTAGTGATGAAATGGGGTTAGAATATACACATTTAAGTGCTCAACAGTGTCCAAGATGATGAAATCCACCGGATAGTACTAGAATTTATCAACTTGGACCAAGACATCCTCAACTATCCCTCTCGGTACACGAATGGATCTATCAGTGAGCTGCAACGTGGTTTTGGTAGGTTTTAATTCACCAAGGCCCAATTGGTCATATACCGAGTATGGATTAAATTTACGCTTGCCCCCAAGTCTAGCAATGCACGTTCAATCCGGTAGTCACTAATGATGCATGAAATTATGGGACTACCAGGATCCTTGAATTTTTATTTATTTTTATTTTTTTTTGGGGAGGGGGGGGGGGGGGTCTTTTGAGTGAGAATGGCACTCACTTGCTCATTTAAGAAGGCCTTTTATTGCACATTGTATTTGCGTTTAGTTGTGCCTAAGTCCTTTAGGAACTTGGCATAGGAAGGAATTTATTTTATGGCATCAAGCAATGGAATGTTTATCTTGACTTGTCTAAAAATCTCTAAAATATCATGAGAGTTTGGGAGAGATTTTGGAGCAACCAATCTCTAAGGGAATAGTGTTATGGGCTTGTAAACGCGTTCCGTTTCTTATGGGGCTGAGTTAGATCCATACTTATTCTTAAAATTTTCCATATCATTAGGCTTGTCGGCCTTCATCGGGATAGATTTGTCAATTTGTTTACCACTTCTAAGAGTGGGACGGATTTTTCTTGCTCCACATGTTGGTTCAAAAGATTAGGGATGCTTACTTCATGTACTTGCTTTGGATTGGGCTGAGGTTGGGCCGGAAAGGTCCCTTCCCTAGCATTCAAGCGTCTCTTAATCTCATCAACCGAGACTTTAAGCTCTTGGAACATTTGCTGATTTGTTTGGTTTATTTGTGTTTGCCCTTGTATAAACGCCTTCAGAGTATCCTCCATTGAGAATTGAGGTGGGGCCATGTTTTGCCTAGGTGGCCCTCCTTGAGAGTTAGTAGGATTGGCCATAGGACCATTCCTCCAACTAAAGTTAGAATGATTCTTCCAAGTAGAGTTATACGTGTTATCTACCGGTCCATTGAAAGGCTGTTGATAACCATATTTGGCCTTTGCTTGCTCTTGTAACACCTCTCGGAACACAGGGATTGTAGGACAATCTTGTGTAGAGTGTACAGTAGCAGCACATATTCCACACACGTTTTCAATAGCTTCATTAGACTTTGAAACTCCACTCTTACTAAGTTCTATGGCCTTGATCTTCCTTGTGAGGCTAGCTTTCTTTGCATTCACATCATCTTCTTCTTTAAGAATATAGATACCTCATTTTTCCTTTTGTTGAGGAGGCTTGAGATTACTAGATTTGTCTGAGGTATCCCATGATTGGGCATTCTCGGCCAACCTATCCAAGTAACTCCAAGCTTCATCTGGATTTTTGTTCATAAACTCGTCGTTGCCCATCATCTCTACGAATTGGCGCATGTTGGAACTTAATCCATAATTGAAGAAGTTTATGATTCACCAGCTTTCGTAGCCGTGATGTGGGCAAGCAAGTAGGATGTCCTTAAACCTTTTCCAACTTTGAAAGAATGATTCATTCTCTTTAACCGAAAAGTTCATTATAGCTCTTCGAAGGGTATTCATTTTATGAGCCGAGAAGAACTTTTTCAAGAATTCCTTAGTCATCTCATTCCATGACCCTATCGAGTGTGGTCTAAGAGAGTGGAGCCAACTCTTGGCTCTTTCTTTCAATGAAAAGGAAAAAAGTTTAAGTTTGATGGCATCTTCTGAGACAGTCACATATTGCAAAGTAGCCACCACTTCTTCAAATTCCTTTAAGTGTAGGTATGGGCTCTCAGAGTCTAGCCCATGGAACTTTGGTAAGAGTTGAATTACACCTGACTTTATATCGATGTTTCCCCCGGTTGTTGGGAGAATCACACATGAAGGTGTTATTGTACGAGCCGGTTGTAGGTAATCACGTAAGGCTCTCATTGGAGGAGCATTGCGCACCTCATTCTCTCCTACTCCCTCTTGATTTGCGTTTGTAGTTGGATTAGGGGGGAGGATTTCTTAAAGGTATTTGATCTATACTCCCCAAACTATCACAAAGCTCTTGGTATTTTCAGACTTGTCTATGAACTGATAATGGTTCAACTAGACCACCTTCGGATTAGAGACGATTGGTGTGGTCACGTACCCAACGGAACATAAACCACATAACTAAGATCTAAACTAATCCTAAGTTTTAAAACAAAAATTAACAAAAATCTAAAAATCTGTAAAAAGTACCAAGTTAGAAAGATATTACCTGATTCGCTTGAACTATGGAAGAGTTCCTATAAAACAAAACAAGTTGTTAGTCCTAGAAAATCAGAAAAACTTATCTACTTCTACTTCTACAGCCACTAAAATAATCCTATTTATCTAAACTCCCCGGCAACGGTGCCAAAAACTTGTTCACTCGCCTCAAGTGCAAGGTTGCGATGTAGTAATAAATCTCGGTAAGACTGAGGTCGATTTACAGGAAATTAGGTAAATCAATTCTTAATTATTCCAGCAACTTCAAATTCAAGTAATTTAGAAGTTCAAATTCATAAACTAACTTAAAACAGTAACTTGTAAAATCTGTAATTTAAACAGAATTAAGGCCTCAAGGATCCACTTGTAGTAGCCCCATGTGAATTCATTCATTCAAGTATAAACACAACTAGAATTGAAGTTATATCTCTCTTTTAGTTGGAAGATTCAACATTCAAACACAAACAATCCCCACTTAAGTTGAAGAATAAGATTCTAGTCCTAATGAAGCACGTAGAAGTCGAATATGTAGCCTTTGAAGTAACAATCATGCCAATGGACTATGGTACGCTCAGAGATTACTACAATTCGAATCTAATCAATCCAAACATGACAGTCTCAGAGAATTGCAAGGAATCTATGTCCGAAGCACATAAACTATCATAAAACTTCTAAAAATATCAACTTTTATTCAAACTAGAACTTAAAATCCAAACTTAGATAGAGTACTTGAATCAAAACGAATTCAACATGATAACTACCAATAAGCTTCACCTCTTAACCTTAGCTAAGAGGTTCTAGCCGAGCATTATCATTCTTTAACTAGAAATAATGAAAAACTAACTAAAAGCATAAAAAACCGAATTTGGGAGAGTTGTAGACACTCCACGACGATCCTCTTCACCTCCCACTTAAGAACAAACCCTAGGTGTCCTTTTATAGTGGAGAGGCTCTACCACCTCAAAATCTTCCAAAATTGCGCAATACTTACGCAATTGCGCATGAATTTCGGAGCTTCAAGAGGAAGTTGTTGAAATTATGTAGAAAACACATTGGTTGACTGGTCTTGACCAGTCGGACCTGTCCGTTTGGACGTCCAAAGGGTGCAGAGAGAAGGGGAGCCAGTGGCCGACCGGTAGGACCATGTTGGTCGTATGTCCAGCATCTTCACAAATTGGGCAGCACCAAGGCCGACCGATCATGGCTCTTTTTTTCTATTTTTTTCTTTCTTCTCTTCTTTCCTTCTTTCTTCTTCCTTCTTTGGCCCACTTTAGGTCTTCATCCAATGGCTCCTAAATGTGCACTTTTAGCCATCAATTGGGTGAAGTCTCTCTCGTTCCTACATCAACAAAACGTTCATTGAGTGGGTCTTTTAAGCATGCAAACCATGCATATAATGCGATGTAATGGGCTGGAATATATATAAATTGGAAGCTCAACACTAGGTGAATCTGGGGGTGATAAGGGAAGCGAGTAGCTCATTCTGGATAGACATGAGAGCTTGAAATCTAGTGAGGATGATATACAATAGGTGGAGACAGATTTCGAAGGACAGTGAATCCGCAGACGATTTTTAAGCCTAATGGTGATAAAGGAGCCTTCTACTTTCTCTTTGTTTGTTTGCTTTTGCTCTCTCTCTCTCTCTCTCTCTCTCTCTCTCTCTCTCTCTGGTTTTTCTTTTCTTTTTTCCCCTTGTTAATGCACAATGAGCATGAATACCAAATATGCGATATAGGACTTTTCAACTTCGAACAAGTTCCCTAAGATATATACCATTCTGATCCAAGTGAACCGATCTTCGGGTACGTGCTTACGTAGTGCCTTTTAAAGGTCCTTCTCAACAACAAGATAGGAGAGGAATCTTATACAAGCCTGAATGGGTTCCTACATGGTAAGGTGACGCTCGCGATATGAATGCCAGTGGTGCAATGTCTCCCAGGAAAAAGAAAAGAAAAGACAGAAATTAAAATACAGAACGTAAAAGGAAAAAAAGTAAAGGTTGGACCAGCGTACACTGGAATGAAAAGTATGAGAATGTAAATTGCAGGACCAATATACACTGGAAGGAAAGCAAATGAATGTGAATTACAAGGAATAACAAAACTAAATTTTTAAAAGTAATCTACAAGACCAGTGTTTACTGAAATGAAACATAAATGACAGAAAGTAAAGGCGAAGACCAATTTTTCACTAGAGCGAAAAGTAACTGACAAAAAGTAAAGGCAAGGCTAGTATTTATAAGAATGAAAAGTAATTGACAAAAGGTAAAGATAGGACTAGTATTTCAAAGAACAAATGTTGAAATGTAAACGTGCTGGAATTATAAAATTCCTGAAAAGTAAAGAAAAAATCCCATGTTTCAAGTCAAGCCTTGGGCTAGTGGCTAGCCATGTCCCTCCCTAGCAGAGTCGTCATTTCTGTGAATGTTGTGCGAGCATGTGCCCACTTATGTCTTTACTTTGTTTCTGTTCGACTTTTTGCTTGATGCATGGATGGGGTGCATTGTTGACTCCAGTAAAATGAATGTGAATTTGGAGTTGGCAATAACCAATGTAAGCCCATAGTCTACGGTCAACTAAAAACTATAGAATCTTTTAGAAGGTAGGAAATCTTAAGACTCCCTAATCTAAATGACTCTTGTGATAGGTCTACAACCATAAATTCTAAATAAGGGCCCCATTGATGAAAAAGGAAGGGGTTAGGCTTCCTTTTCTATCTTACAGGCTTAAGACTCCCTAATCTACAAAGCCTATAAGCTCAACACAAATTGTGAAAAAAATAATAGAAAATAGAAAATGCAATAGATGTAAAAGGAATTGTGAAATGAAATGCTTGTTGGAATGAGATGTGAGAAGGAGAAGGGATGTCAGATACCCTTTTCATCAAAAGTAATAGTCGAATATCCTCAATGTCAACCATACTTTAGACTTCAATGGCTTTTTCTACTGGATACTTTTCTCTCTTAGATCAGGTAGTGTCCGAACTCTTTGTTCGAAAGCGGATGAAATAGATCCTATTCGGTTTTGCAACTTTTGGGCTGACGCAGGCCCTTCTATTATTTTCCACACTCTAGAGCCTCGCTCTGCTTTTTTAACCTCTCTTTGAAATACTTGCCGCATGCCCTTCGAATTAAATCTTACAAGCCACACACATACACACACACTTCCCCAACAATCATTGTTATACAGTTGATGGAGAGGGAATGTATTTTTTATTTCTTACACTTATTATGTGAGATGTGCAGTATTTGTCATATTGAAAATTACCTTTTTGGACCGACGATAATTTTATTGCCACTGACCTATTTTATCCTTTTCTTGACTCAAATTATCATGTGAAGGGTTTGACAAGAGGTCTAGAGGGTCTAGGTGATTGGTTGGGATCTAGTTTGTTTAGTTCTGGTTCCACTAATTGGGTCATTCGTCAGTTCGAAGGGGCTCCGTAGATCCTTTCCATCCAACCTGTTTGGATTTTTAATATTTTCTGAGTCAATCGGAAGCTATTTCTAAGTTTAATTGAAGTTCTGGGAAATAGTCCTTATCATTTTGGGTGGGGTGTTTAGAAGCTCGATCTAGGCGAGCTAAACATCGTAGAATTGTTTATGAGTTGGGAAATTGTAAGACTCTCTAACCTGTGTGACTCCTACGGCTGTTCTGCAATCAGAGATTTCAAGTGAGGGCCTTGGTAATGAAAGGAGTTAGACACCCTTTTCCACACACAATCGTGTGGTCTCTAATTTATAAGATTTTAGAATTAAGTAAGTTCTAGATTATTATTACATTTAGGGTCAGAACTATGGAAACCATGCACTCAATGTCAGTCTAACCTACCAGAATACTAAAAGAAAAGGCAGGAAAAAGGAAATGAAAAGATCATGGCTAGAATTATAAAGACCAAGTGCTCAATGTTAATCTTAGTCATTATCTTATAAGGACAAATAAATAAAATGAGGGAAAGTAAATATAAGCTTAATGAGATATCAGAAGAAAAATGGGAGATTGAACACTCTTCAATGGAAAAGATGATCAGATATCCCATATTCTAACCTTACACGTAGCCTTTGAATGAACTTCTTCTCTTTTTTTCTCCTCGTTTCTCTCCTTTTTCTCTCTTTTTTTTTCCTTCCCTCTCTCTATTCCTTTCTCTCTTTTTCTCTCCTTTGGAGTTTTTTCAATATCTTGGCCTTAAAACCACCCTCCCTTAGCTCTTTTCCCCCTTTCAAATAAGAGAACTAAAATGCTTTTATAGGCAATGCAGGTGGGAGTCAAATTCTCATTTTACTACATATATGGCATTTCACTCCTCTTGTGGTTGTTAGTGCACTTTTCTATGGCATACTAGTGCACCTTATTTGTTAGTCACATGCGTCCATGTGTTGTAACATCGGTTGAGCCTTGGCAAGATGAAGGCCGAAGATTCAAGTGGATAAGAAGCATCAAGGAAGAAGAATAAGTAAATGAGATGCCTTGGTGACCCTAACCCTTAGAACCAAAACAATCATAACTTCTAGATGACTTAGACCATATAGGAAAACCTTTAGTCATCCTTATTAGCCGTAAAACACTTAGAAAAATATGATAAGTCAGGCTAATTTAAGAGGTGCAAGCTGATGTAAACAAACCAGCCCAGACAACAGTTTTCAATTGGACTTTGATTCCATTGAAGTTCAGTTCGATGGTATTTTAATGCCATTGAAGACCAGTTTAACCCCATCGAACATATGTCCAGCAACATTTTTAAACTCTGTGGACAACTCTCATATGTAAAGCGACTAATTGTTGGAGTTGATGCATTGGTAACGTATCGGCAACAAGATCGGGGGGCACATGGGAAGCCGATTCAAGCATGGGAGAGCGAGAAGAAGCAACCCAAGCAGCATATCAATGAGGCTCAAGTCTGCCAAGTAAGGTTGTCAATTTGTAGAAGTCCATTCATGCTCCTTATGTAGGATTGAGTATGAGAGGTTAAATTGTTAAAGTTGATAGGTTCAATTATACGACCTAGGACCTTATGTAAGGCTGACTCAAGTCTCCATGTAGAGCGCCTCTGATGGGAGTGTACATTAGGCTCGGTTGTATGACATTGGCTCGGTTGAAGGACCTTGGCTCGGTTGTAGGGCCTAAATTGAGGTTTGACTGTAGGACCTTGGCTTATGAGTTCAGCCTAAACTCAGGTTCGGTTGTAGGACCTTAGCTCTTATGTAGAGTCTAAATTGTCAAGTCTCCAAGGGGAGCCACCGACACGAGTGTGTACTGAAATTATACCTTTTGGATCAACACACTCATAGAGGCGTATGCGTGCCGAAGCTTGTAGAGCAACTAATATTATGGCTAAGTCCTAGAGGGGAGATGATTAGGACCTTCTAAAATCTTTTCACATACTTAACAGTTTTATCAATTTAAACTAAGTAGGCTATTAACATTTCGGCTTCCAAGCCTAAGTGGGTCCAATCACAAGGCTAGCATATAATTAGCAATTAAACAACCTAGCCTAAGCATGCATATGATAATAATGTAATTCAAATGATTTAACTAATCAAACTCTTAATGTATGCATCCTATGTAGACTTATGAGAATGGATCAATGAGCTTAAGTCTAAACTACTAGTGAAAGTATATCTTGTGTGAGGATGTACTTAGCATGCATTCCTTATCAAACATTCATAATTAAACAATTAAACATACAATGCTAAGATAATAATGTGCTCAAAAAAATTACAAACACAAGCATGTATAGTGGTTCGACTTTGGGTCTACTCCATTCCTGATTCAAGTACTCAACCCCATTGAGCATATCGACATTCACTATCCGAGTTTTAAATGAGGTTCACCTCTTAACCTTTACACGAAGGTTTTATTGGTTCACCTCTCAACCATAAACGGAATTTTTAGACATGGCTAACTCTCAACCCGACGCACGTTTACTCACGTGTCGGAGGCTCCCCCCTGGAAACTAATTTAGTCCCGACAAACGTGTCAAGGAATGACAAACGTCTTTAGATGTTTAGGCCCGACAAACATGCTAATGATCGGCAAACGACCCTAGTTCGAGTTTGACAAACAAACTCTATACTCAACTCCCACAGGGAATTGAGTGAAAGGACTCTCAATAAAGACAACCTTACTTGTCGGATGAGCCCCTTGTTCAGCGCGGCTTCGGGTTGTTTGATCTCCACTATCTCGTGCTTCAATTAGCTTCCCTTACTCCCCTGATCGTATTGCTACTGCATCGCCAATGCCTCAGCTACACTTGATCAATCACCTTGCTTGTAATGCCTTTGAGATGCCCAAGGTGATAGGAGTGTAGGTTTGAGAACTCTACATTTAATAGGAATTGGTTGCCTATAGTTGCTCACCTACAAAGATCTCATCTTAGAGCTTCGGATAAAGATATGACTATCAAGAAAGATTTAAACTTTAAAGATCAAACATGGGCAAGATCATCTTCTTCTTTGAGCTTGGAATGCTCCATTCTTGTGTTAAATCACAAGGAATATGTCTCGTAAAGATTAGGAATTGAGCCTCTAATGATCTCCAACAATGGTGGCTTCAATCCTCTAAAAAACCCTCTCCTTACCCCTTAAATTGAACCAAGCCTTTATATAGAAAAGTCTTAAACGACTATAAACGGCTATGGCCTACCGGTCGGGCGGCCGATCAGGCGATCGGTCATATTATAGAGGCTAGGACAAAAATCCTGCTGTCTCATTTTAGTCAATCATCGACCGATCGAACAGACCAGCTAACCTGTTGAACGACCAGTCGAATTAAGCCCGGAGACGGAATATTTCTGATATATCTCGCTATCCAAATTGGGCCTTCTGCCGACCGGTCGGATCACTGGTCTAAGCATGAATTCTTGTTGTTTAGTCTATTATGTTTTACAGCAGTTCATACAACCTCTTGCCCATCCTTTAGGTGATCATTTGGGATACCTAAGGCCAATCTAAGATAACTAAGGATATACCTAATGGTCACGGTCATCTAGAGGTTATGGTTTTGGTTTTGTTCAAGGTTAAGGCTTCACTAAGGCATCTTTTTTACCTATTTCTTCTTCCTTGATGTAGCAGGTCCACTTGAGTCTTCGATCTTCATCTTCATTAAGCTCAACCAATACTAGACTCACTAACTTAAGTAATTGACAAATAAGGTGCACTAGTATGCCACAGAAAAGTGCACTAACATGTACGTGGTCCACTGACATGGGTGTATACGTGTAGGTTCTTACGTTAGACTCAATCCTTATGTAGGATTATAAGGTTAGGAGGAATCTATTTAAAACTCCTTGGTTGTGAGGTGAACCTGATTTAAAACCTCCATAGTGAAATCAGGTGTTCTCATGGGTTGGGAACAACAATCGGGAGTGGAGTAGACAAGTAATCGAACTAATATATATAGTTGTGGTTGTGATTGTATTTGAGCATACTTCTATTCATGCATTGTTGTTTAATTTGATAAATTATATATATGTTAAATGGAATATATTCTAGCCACTAAATAGGCATATTCACATACAACATGTATTTTCACTTGTTGTGTAGACTTGAACTTATATGATTGCATCTTATATAGTTTACATAGGTTGCATAGATTAGTTACTTTATTAAATAAATCATTTGTTAATCTATGTGTTTAAACTATGAGTTTAATTACTTATTCATTTGATAGTCTATGTGATAGGAAGTTGAAGTGTTCTTGCTTACTTAATACAAATTGTTAGATGAAGTTAAGTAGGCGAAAAGAATTTTAAAAAGTCCTAATCACCCTCCTCCCCTTTTAGGACTTAACCATTATGCTGCAAATGTCAAAGCTCTCAACGCGATTTGTTGGCGGTTTTCCATAATGACTTTCAACGCATTTGCACATGCGTAAATACAAAAGAAGCACAAGACATATTGGAAGTTACCCACGAGGGAACTAATACAATAAAGCCCTCTAAGCTTCAGCTCTTAGCCAATAAATTTAAAAATATTAAAATGAAAAGGTCTGAAACTTTTATGGAATTTTACACACAATTGAGCGATATTTGTGACTCCATATATAACTAAGGAGAAAGGGTTCCAGATGGGCGGATATGTAGAAAGATACATAGTTCATTCCGGAGAGATTTAGCTCCAAAGTCATTGCCTTATAAGAGTGTAGAGACATAGACTCAATGAAAGTGGAAGAACTCATAGATTCCCTACAAACTCATGAACTACACTTTAAGGCCCCCTCTGAGAAGAAACACACTGTCTTGAAGACTTCACACAAGCACTCCCATAGGAAAATAGAGAGTAAATATGAAGAAGATAGTGATGGAGAAGATGAGAAAGAAAAGTTTAATAGATAATTCGAGAAATTCCTCAAAAATGAATAGAGAGGAGTTGTGACAAGAATGACAAGAAAGTTGAAAATAAAAAGAAAAATCATCCGAAAAGAAAGTCCAATGTTACAACTATGATAAGTATAGTCATGTTGCTCCGAATTGTCTGGAAAAGCCTAAAAGAAAAGGTAAAAAAGGCTATAACAGCAACATGGAATGATATAGAAGAGTCCAAAAGCGAATCCAGTGACTCTTCTAGTGATTGAGACAAAAAATCAATAACAATTTTAATGGCATTCACTACTACCTCTCTTCTCCCTAATTTGAGAGAGGATCCCGACCATTATCCCTTCTAGGAGGACTTCCCAATCACTCCCTATTTATTGAATTTTATGAGGGTGTTGAGAAAATTAGGTTACATTTAAGGTACCTAGAATCTAAATACTATAGGTAAATATGAGAATTTTATCCTCAGTTTTGTGCTTAGGGGCATATTAAAGGATTCAGGCCTCATTAGCCCACCTAGATAGTTTAACATATGCTTAATTTTTGTATTTTTAGTTGTTAAATTATCATCTTGCTTAGATTAGCTTATTTTACTAAAATTTACGCTTCATGTATGCTAATCTATGCTTTGGTCATTTATGCTTTCATATTTATCTTAAAATGATCATTATGCATGATCAACTTTGCATAAATAGGTATTTGTATTGTGATCATGTGATGCATGTTCTATGTTTTAAATGTCCATGCACCCTTTATCTCTCTAGTTAGTATGTGATTATAGTTATATCTAAGACACTCTAATCTCTACTTTCTTTTACTTAATTGATGTATCATTTAGGGGAGAAGATTGGTTTGTCAATTGCTGATAAAAGGGGGAGAAAAATCAAGTTTCACCAAAATAAGTTTGTTTGTTTTGTGTTACAAGGGTTGATAGATTATGAGGGAACAATTCAAAAGGAACATTACTTAGGGTTACATGTCTTAGTGTATTTAAGTGTGGACCCTCGCCATTCTGCGCTCCCACACGACGATCTCCTTTCTTTCCTTTCGGAAAAAGAAGAAGAGGTTGTGTGCGCGCGAATCGCCGTTTGTGCCACTGGCTTGCCTCGTTCTCGAGGGCTTTATTTGGTTGTCGTGTTAAGCTGGATGTGTTTAGATGAGTTTATATAAGACCAGAGTCGCCACTAGCCAGTTACTTCGAATCTACAGTCGGCTAGACCCTGTAGAAACGTTAGAGAAGGGAATCCGAAGATTCCTTCCTCTAAAATGACTCCTTTTGATCTGTGGCCAGAGACTTGAGGTAAGGGATCACGGTTACAGGGTGGGAAGAGGTCAAGCACCCCACACACTGCCCGCACCGAAGTACGGTCTCTACTTCACAGAATCGTACTAATACTTGAAAGTCTGTTTTAATTCTCGTATATTCTCATAGATGACATGATGCATGAGTGCAGGTCTGAACAGTAAGAGTTTCTGATGGGCAGGTTTCCATTAACAGGCAAGCCCAGAGCATACGCTCGAACTGACAGGTGCTTTATGCGGGATGCATGTCGTGTGCTTGAATAATCAAAGTGCTTGTAGTGAAGCGGGGGGGTTGGAAGAAAAGTAAATGTTGCACTTATGCTAGATGCAAATGAGATGATGTTGGAAAAAGAGTAGATAGATGGACGGAGGTGTCGCAAGGATTGGCTTTGAGTAGTTGGATCAAGACTTGGATGGCTTGGGAGACTTGGACCAGTGGTCAGGCTAGGCTGGACCAGGGCTAGGCTCTCCTCACTCGGGCTCTCCTTGGTGGAAAAATGGGCTAAGGGGGTGGAGAAAGACTCGGAACAGACGGGCTCTCTCTGGGCTTGGTCGTGTGTTGAAATGAGAAGGGGAGAGGAGTATTTATAGCAGAGGGCAGTGGCAGTTCTCGTAAATAGGCTTGGGCGGCCCCCTGGGGGCCGCCCGTACGGACGCTCCTCGGGTTCCAGCGCGTGGTACGGACATGTCTCGGGGCTGCTATTTTGACTCAGTGGGTTGACTCGGTGAGTTGACTCAGCGGGTCGACTCGGTGATTTGACTCAGAGGGTTGACTCAGCGGGTTGATTCGGCGTTTTGACTCGACGGGTTGACTCAGCGGGTTGACTCAACAGGTTAACTCAGCGGGTTGACTCAGTGAGTTTGACTTTTTAAGGATTTTTTTGACTGGCTTTTCTTATGGGGGTTTTTCAGACTGATGTTTAGGGGCGAGTTGATTGGGTTCAGGCTTGAGTTAGGCTATGGATTGGGGCTTACAAGGCTGAGTTTGGACTTGGGATTTGGGGGTATGGTCCTCCATTCATCCAGTTATCTCTACCAACAGTGTAGCCGAAGGTGGGGTGTCTACATTAAGTTATAATGTTCATTTCTCTTTGACATGTAATTTATTTTGTTTTTTTGGTATTGTCATTGGTTTGGACCATGATAAGGTTTATGTTAGGTTTTTGTCACATAATTGACAAATGTTGAGATTATTAGTGCACTTTTCTGTGGCATACTAATGCACCTTATTTATCAATCATGTGCATCCATGTGTTGTAATGTCGGTTGAGCCTTGGCAAGATGAAAATCGAAGATTCAAGTGGATAAGAAGCATCAAGGAAGAAGAATAGGTAAATGAGATACCTTGGTGACCCTAACCCTTAAAACCAAAACAATCATAACCTCTGGATGACTTGGATCATATAGGAAAACTTTTAGTCATCTTCATTAGCCATAAAACACTTAGAAAAACATGATAAGTCAGGCTAATTTAAGAGGTGCAAGCTGTTGTAAACAAACCAGCCCAAACAACAGTTTTCAATTGGACTTTGATTCCATCGAAGTTCAGTTCGATGGTACTTCGATGCCATTAAAGACCAGTTTAACCCCATCGAACATATGTCCAGTAACATTTCTAAACACTTTGAACAGTTTTTTGATCCCATCGAACAACCCTTCGACCTCATCAAAGTTAGTTTTTTTATGCCATCTGCTCGATGCCGTTGTACTGGATATCCAACAACCTTCTGAACTCTCTAGACAGTTTTTCATTCCATCAAACTAGGGTTTCGACCCCATCGAAGATCCTTTGATGCCATCGAATGACTCCTCGATGCCATCGAAGAGATCGTTTTCTGCCCATTTTCTAACCATTGGAGATTTATTTATAAAAGAAAGAGGTGCAGTTTTGGAGCTTATGAGAGGGATTTTAGTACATTAGAAGCCACCATTGTTGCAAACATCCCTAGGCTCTAATCCTAACTCATTTAAGTCATCTTCCTTGTGATTCATCATAAGAATAGAGCATTCAAAACTTATTTAGAAGATGAACTTGTCCCTCTTGATCTTTAAAGTTTAGAACTTGATCTAGATAATTAAATCTTTGTCTAAACTCTATAAAGAGATCATTATGGATGAAATTATTTAGGTAACTATTGTCTATTAGTTGTAAAGATTTCAAACCTACCTTTCATTATCTTGGTCATCTCAAGAAAATCATATGCAAGGCAATTGATTGTTGGAGCTGAGGCATTGGCAACGCATCGACAATAAGATCGGAAGAGCACATGAGGAGTTGATTCAAGTACAAGAGAACAAGAAGAAGCAACCCAAGCAGCGCATCTAGCATCTATGGGGCTCAAATCCGACAAGTAAGGTTGTCAATTTGTGAAGTCCATTCATACTCATTCCTTGTGTAGGATTGAGTATGAGAGCTTGAATTGTCAAACTCGATAGGTTCAGTTGTAAAACCTAGGCCCTTGTGTAAGGTTGAATCAAGTCTCCGTGGTGAGCCTCCGGCGAGAGTGTACGTTAGATTCGGTTATAAGGCCTAAATTGAGGTTCGATTGTAGGACATTGGCCTATACGTTGAGCCTAAAGTCATGTTCGATTGTAAAACCATGACTCTTATGTAGAGCTTAAATTGCTAAGTCTCAAAGGGGAGCCACTGACATAGGTGTGTACGTGGTCCACAAATATGGGTGTATACATGTAGGTTCTTGTTTAGGATTGTAAGGTTGGGAGGAACCTATTTAAAACTCATAGGTTGTGAGGTGAACCTGATTTAAAACTTCTATAGTGAAATTCGGTGTTCTCATAGGTTGGGAACGACAACTGGGAGTAGAGTAAACAATTAGTCGAACCACTATATATCGTTGTGTTTGTGATTGTATTTGAGCACATTTCTATTCATGCATTGTTGTTTAATTTGATAAATTATACAAATGTTAAATGAATTGTATGCTAGAAACTAGATAGGCATATTCACACACAACATGTATTTTCATTAGTTGTATAATCTTGAACTTATATGATTGTGTTGAGCTCTGAATTGTGCATATTCTAACCCTATTTCATCACTCATTATGCATGGTTTGCATGTTTGAAGACTAATCTAATACACGTTTTTGTGAATATAGGAATGAGAGAAAGACTTCATTGATTTGGTACTAAAAGACAATTTTAAAGTACATGTGATGATGATAGAAGATGGGCCAAGAGAAGAAGAAAGAAGCAAGGAAAGGGGAGAGGGGGAGAGAGAGAGAGAGAGAGAGAGAGAGAGGGAAGGAAGAAAAAAGTTAAAAAGAGGCCTGATCGGTTGACCATGTGCACCCCCTCGACCTTGCTGGACCAACCAGAGGCCAGTCTGACTGGTCATGACTGATCGGCCATATGTAAATCCAGATTCCAACAACTTCTTCATCAAGTTTCGTTTTCTATTGCGCAAGTGCGTAAGTCCATACGTTTTTCTCAAACTTTCTGAGTTGGTAGAGCTTCAATGTTATAAAATGACACCTCTAGATGCATCTAAAATCATCCTAGAAGAGATCTAGGTTTGTGGGAGGTGGAAATGATCGTCGTGGATCATCTACAACTTCTCCGAATGTGGTTTTTCTAGTTTTTAGTAGTTTTTCATTTGAGTTATAGTTCAACTTCGTAATGGTTGACTAAACCTCTTAGCTAGAGCTAAGAGGTGAATCTTATAGTTGTTTATAATGCTTAGTTTGGATTAATTCAAGTATTTTTTTATTTAATGAAGAACACTTCTAGTTTTAGTTTGAAATAAAGTTGGTATTTTTAGTTTAATCTTCTATTTCTTGTGATTTTGCTTACATAGGATGTTTCAATTTACTGGGATTGCTCAATGGGGTATTATTGATAGGATTCTGGGTTGTAGAGATTTTAGATCCATCATGATATGTTGGATGCTAGGTGATCTTACAAATTAAGTTTCCTAAGTGCTTATCTAGAACTAAGATAGAAAAAGTTCTTATCTTTTGATTTGATTTGAGGCAGATGTTTTATGTGTTGATATTGGTTTGATTGGAGTTCAACTCATGCTTCTAAATCGAGTGTAGTGACAAGACTTGATGAAGAATCATGAATATGATCTCACTTGTTTTTTGAAGGATTGGACTGTGTGATTGGATACGCCTAATGCCTTAGTTGTTATGAGAGAATCGTATCAATAAATGATTCATCCATGTTCGATGTATCGTGATGATTTGATTGCTTTATATTCCGATTGGATAAGGATAGAACTCCAACTCCAATTGAGTTATTAGCTTGAATGATTGAATTAGCATTGTGAATGATTATAAGTGGATCATTGGCGCTCTAGTACTTCTTTTTCTAATTAAGTTTAAAAGTAAATAGTTTTATGTTAGTAAAATCCACCCCTTAATACAAATCCGAATTTAGCTCATCCTAGTTACATAGTTTAGAATTGTTATAACAATCCCTAATGATCAACCTCGATCTTACTAAGAATTATTATTACATTACAGCCTTGCACTTGAGGCGAGCGAACAGATTGCATCTCATATAGTCTACGTAGGTTGCATTGATTAGTTGCTTTATTAGTTAAATCATTTGTTAATCTATGTGTTTGGACTATGAGCTTAATTACTTATCCATTTGTTAGTCTATATGATTGGACCCGCTAAGGCTTGAAAGTCGAAGTGTTCTTGCTTACTTAGTATAAATTGTTATATTAAGTTAACTAGGCGAAAATAATTTTAAAAAGTCTTAATCACCCCCTAGGACTTGGCCATTATTCTAGTCGTGTTAGACTATGCCATGTAATTTCAGTGGTGTCTTTGGGTCGACATAAGATATCACACTAACGCTAGCTAATTTTGGACACCAACCGAAATTAAATTTCCATCGCAATACATTTTGCTTTTTTTTTATAGGTATTTGTTGTCACACAAGACATCTTAATATCATTTGGTAACCCCTAGTGGGTCAATGTGGCCCGTGGGAAGCAAATTCTTGTTGCCACCCCTTTCCTAGGCCTACTTTGAAGGACTATAAGGGTACTTCTATTTGACATATTTAGTTTTTTTGTCTTTCCTTGAGTTGATCATGTGCCTTATTTGAAAGTTCAACTAAGTTTCTATAAAGTAGTATTTCTCATTTCTGGTGGGGTGTTTATACGTACTTCTAAAGTAAAAGGTTCTCGCCCAAATCTATCCTAAATGAGGATAGTAGAAGAGGTAATATACGAAACTCTAGAGTAGGGCTAGGGCCATACATAGAGAGACACGCATGGTGAGCCACACACGTGTGGATATGTTGACGTAGGGAAGGGAGGAGAAAGGATTGTCTCCTCTCTTCTCTCCTCACTTCTCTCTCTATCTATTTATCTTTCTCTCTAGAGGTGATGCCCTAGGGGGTATGGGTGTCCAACACTTCCTCTCTTCTATGTTCTCTCCCTCTGTGACAAGATCTTATTTATAAGGAGCAATGGTTTCAACAAAAGATACCAACATGGTGCTCTACTGCCCTACATGTTTTACCATGCCCCATTGCATATAAAGTTTATAATTTTGCCTAATCGTGTATCCAAATTGGCTCCATCTCTCTATTAAACATAGCCACACATCCTTATTATAATTCTCAAGCAAATTAAGTAATTAGATCATAAGATCTCAACTGTAGAAATTATTATCTAGTGTTATAAAAATATTTTAATAGTTAAAATAAAATATCAATAGTTGAAAACACTCATAAAATCATTTAAAGCACTTTTGGGTATTGGTGTCAGTGAAAAACGACTTGACAGATGGTCTAATCAACCTAATTTTAGCCATAATAGATTCCTTGTTAAATTATATGGACATCAACTATATACTAATGCATGAACCCAACAATACCTTCATATGAGCCAATGCAATTGACTTTGTGAGGTAGGCCAAAGCACCTTGAATTAGTTACTTGCACTCTCCTTATGTCATCATGTTTGATGATTAGTTAAAGCTAATATTAACATACACAAGTCGATTATAGTACAAGCATGATGGATCTCCCAGTCTAGAGACTTGGATTGATTCTCTAATGTAAGTTTTTGACATATCCATTACTAGGAGCCTATTCACATGGCACACTTACACTCTTATGTAGGGTAGGACATAGCCACACCAACTCGTTGTCATTGAAGTCCATGGTGGAGATATTCAATCACAATTCATCTTCAATTCCCTCACACAGGATGATCACGAAAGAATAATTGCTACCACATTTTTGTTCTTCAAGCGCGACGGATCATGAGGCCCAAAGCCCATGTGGGACTCTATATATGGATCAACCCACTATGCTTGGACATTCCCCTCTCTCTCCTCTCTTTCCGTTGGGTTAGGGTTTGGGTATAAGGAGTGGCCATAGAATTCATCTCCTAGAGGCACATGGGCTTTGAGAATTAGTGATAATCCATCCACATAGGAAAAATTCTTGCATTGTGTTGTGGCTAGAAGAGTTGAATATCCAAAACAAGTGGAAGATCATCTTTTTCTCTTGAGGTAGGCTATAAACTTTAAAATATTATTTTATATTGAATCATTTGATATTATACATACAAGTCTCCTTATATGTTTTGATTGCATTTAATCCTTCACACGTATGGGCGTGTGATCTATGGGTTTTCAGACCCAACAGTACATGGCTATATGGCTATTAGAACAATATGGCCCCAAAACATCTTGATGCCTAGTTGACTATACGAAATGCCTAATTAGCAAATGGTCATATGAAATGCCTTATGCCATGAGTTCCTTGAAGCTCCTAATTAAGGCCATTCTAAGTGATGCTCTGGACACTTAAAGACGAAGTACGTTAGATTAAGATAAATGAAACATTTGTATTTATATCATGCTAGTTCACTTGTTTTTCTTTTAATAAAAGGGTTTTCTCCAATGGTTATAATCAAGGACTTGTGATATGTCATAGCCTGGAATATTAATGAAGCCTTCTAAAGGTTACTATGCTTCCTTTGAATGAAAAACGTTGCATGAAAACACCAAGTTAAAAAAATCATATGCTTTATGCACTAGCTAAGGGCCCATTACATAGCAGCAAAAGTTTAGGTCTTCGACAACCTATCTAGACTATTTTTGTCCAGGTCTTATCTGACCTGGCCATGCTATATCTAAGCTAGCTATTTCCTATTGTTTGTCAAGCACATGGAATAATGAAGGATTATCGAGCACACATGGCACATATGTGGTGCTTAAAATGAATGGTGGCATGTGTGGCAAACTCAAGATGCTTGAAGATGTATAGTAGCCCATGGCACATGTGGAGAAATTAATGATGTACCATAGCTCACATAGCACATGCATTACATGTATAACTCGTTACATATGAGAAATGCAATACATGAATGGGCACAAAAGGTTGCATTTGCCACATTTGTAATGCTTGAAGAAAGACAATGACACTTTTGGAATATTTTCACATTTAGCACCTGTGACACATGTGTATGCTAAGATAGACACATGCATACTAGTAGATTCAAACACAACTAGGTTCATGGAAAAGTCTCCTTACATTAAGCCCGCTAGATGATTTCTCAAATAATATAGGATCCACCGCATTGGGCCTTGTTAGATATCTAAGCCCAAGCCCAACCCAATCAGCATCCTAGCTCAAAAGAATATATGACTTGTCCTAGCCTATGGACCTTAAACCTAGCCACTGTCTAGTCAAAAGCAAGCCGAGTCCATTCAAGCCCAGAGCAGTCCTGTACCTACTTCTCCAACCCAAAAAGAGAAAGGCCCTTGTGTTGGCGGGAAATGTGACCATTGCTCATCTGTGTTACCTGTTTTGTCCTTTCGACCTTTTTAGACTCACTTGAAAGGTGGACCCCACGTGGCATCTGATGCCAAGGAGAATTTCCCGCCAATCGTTCGTACTAACAGTTCCCACCAATTGCATTAATTCTACAAAGAAAGAAAATTACAATATTACCCTCATTTGATTACGTAAATGGACTGAGGCTACTAAAAAGGGATATTTGAGCACATTCGCATTCAGCTCCTATCCCATCCGCCTGAAACCCTCGTCCACCTGTTGTAAGAAAACTATGTAACTTTGCACTGGTGCGTTGAAAAAATAATAGAATGGATGGGTGCATCACACGGTTTAGCTAGTGACCCCAACACCAACCACCTAACTAGTTGTTATCAAAGCTCTGCGGCCCCATTGTAATGTATGAGTTTTACCCACGTCATCTATTTATTTTTCTAAATCATTTCAGGGCATGAGTTTAAAAATGAGCCAAATCCAAATCTCAGGTGGACCACACCACACCATAGAAACAGTGGGTAAATAATGCTTACCATTGAAATTTTTTTGGGACCCACAAAAGTTTTAATGGAGCTTATATTTGTGTTTTCACTTCATCTAGGCTTGTGAAACCTTATCAATAGGTTGGATGGAAAATAAACATTATAGCGAGCCTTAGGAAGTTTTTAATGGTAGACGTTCGATCAACACCTTTTTCCTGTGGTGTGGTCCACTTGTGATTTGGATCTGCCTCGTTTTTAGGATGACACCTTAAAATAAGCTGGCAAAATGGATGTACGGCGTGGATAAAACACATATATCATGGTAGGGCCCTTGGACCTTTAACACCAACCTACTGGCCGGTGTTCGTGTCACTAGCCAAACTATGTCGGCGTGAGGCCAACGGGGTGCATGTACCACCCAAATCATGCACTATATGACCCAATCATAAAAATTAGACGCTAAAAAAATCTGGCTTATCCAACTATCATGTAGGCTACCAGGTGAATTTGGAAGATGTTTTCCATAGTTTTCTAATATGGTGCCCACTCACAGTAGCTAAAAACAAAGGCTTATACAATCTTCAAGTGAGTTACATCATAAAAGACTGGGGTTGTCCTTTTAGGTGTCCGACTTTCATGGCAATGAATGACAGGTTGAATGTCATTGAAAAAACTTAGTAGCCTAACACAGTCCTTGTAGAATAACTTATCCTAATACAACTTGCAGGGGAACAACCCTCACACAAATATGCAGTTTCACCTTTGCTAGACCTACAAGACACCTCATTTCCACACTAAGGTCTTGGTATCAATTCTCAAGTGAGGGTGGCTAATGTTGCGGCATGACTAATAGTGAGGGTGGATGTACTAACAGTGGAGGGTGTGTACTAACAAAAAAAAAAAGGGTATGGAACATCTGATAGGTGCAATGTAAATGACTGGCCAAAAAATCAGGCCAATCGAGGCACATGTGAATGTTACATGAAGAACTTGGAACCTAATCCAGATTGCATATATGTATAGGCAAACTGCATATTCAGTAGGTGGGGTCAACCCATAAGCAATTGAGTATGCTTAAAAGCCAAGATTAGTCAACTTCACACTAGGGTGAAATGTACATGGAGAGTTGAGAAGGTGGCTTGTAAGATGAAAGGAGAGGATAAACACTTGCAAAAAATAGATCTTTTTGCTCTGTAGCGAGCTTAGCACTTGGGTTCACCTTATGAATTACCCAAATACTTGATTCAAATTCTTTTTGTCCTTATTAATGTGTGGTTTTACGCCTATTTGCATATGCTTAAAAAAATAAGTTCATTTCATTTTAGTTTATCGTAATTTTGTATTAAAGATCTTGACTGTCGGTTATCAAGATTGTTTTTAATCTTTAACGAAAGGAAATATAATATGTATATATAATTACGATTGATTAAAATGAGATAAATTCATTTTAGGGGTTTTCCAAACAAGCCCTTAGTAATTTTATGCCATGTCGTAGTTGCTTAAGACCATTAACATTACAATGTTACAAGCCATGGATGGGTATGGCCTGATAATTTTCAAGATGGAGAAGATTCAATTCATCCCGTTTATTACTATTCTCATGGGCTGCTACTATATTTTCTCACTAACCATTCAATTATAGGCCTATGAATCAAGGGGTAGAATCCTACAACCCATAAGATTTTTAAGGCATCACCTGTCATTTGTGAGCTCCTTCACATAATGACTAGATCCTGACCGTGGGCCATACTTGCACAAATGGACACATCAGGAAACTCTCATTTTAATGCATCAAAATCCTGTAATTACTCTATTAGTTGAGAGAATGATGCACCATAATTACATGAATAAGCCCCACTACAATCAATACTAGCAAGTTTCATCCAAGGTTCAGCTATCAAAACATTGATTGGATCTACCCTGTGATAGATAGGGTACCCCAACAACCTTCCATCTTGAAGTATCTCATTCATTAACTAGTCGCCAACAACTCGCCATCAACCATTTTGGCAAGCATTTACCTTATTTTCAAGGGTAGAAACAAAGATTCATAAGGCAAGAAAATAGGACCTACATAGGACCATGGTGCAAATTAATCGGTCAAGTTAATCTGATGGGTCACTAGACCTAGCTTGGAAATAAATAGGTATGGATCTCAGATTGGATACACTAGACCATACCAGGTTCCAAAAGTCTATCTACATTACATTAGGGTTCAAGTCCATAACCTCTCAAAATCAGCCTGATTAGAGCCACCCTACATATGATTCAGACCAACCTAAAATGGACCTGAACCCAACAACCTAGCTATTGACCTCACTTAGACTCTACTAAGAGGGAATTCTTAAAATTCGACAAATAATAAGTTAGTGCGTAATCTATTCCCAACTGTTGATCTTCTAGGGGGTTTTATTTGTTTATAGAGTTCTTTGAAGTCCACCATGTGTTCGTGTATCTTCTCAATCTCATAGCCAAAAGTCATATCTTCTTGCAGTGGGTACATATCGGACTGTGAAACAGATGAGAGAAGCAATACAAGAAATGGAGATATAAAAACCTCATTTAAAAAATTTGCTATAGAAATTACATAAATACAGGAAATAGGAAGCGAAAGCAGTTGGTATTTTCAAGGAGAGGTTCCATTTCTACTAGATCAGGAGCTCCCTTTTTTCTTTTTCTTTTTTGTTTTGAAAGGTTCGATCAGAGTGCCTTTCACACAAAGAATTTACCAGCTTGCACACTAATCAAGGTGACTGATCTGCTAACTTCCAAAAAGTAAACCTCGACGGCCTTTCAGTTTTGCTAGAGTCTGTGCAGGTGTCCCTACTCCTGTACTCCATCTATCGCAAAAATTATCATACAATCTTATAAAAACAACAATTTTGGTTTAATTTTTTTCTCCTTTACAATCTTTTAAAGAGGTTCCAATGTTCAAAGTGAATATATAATTTTTAAATTTTGAATATATTTCTACTATTTATGAAATTTAAATTTAAATTTTGAATATGCTCCCAATATACAGAAATATTAAATTTGAATTTTGAACATATTTTTAATTTATAACTGTGGCACTGAAAGAATTTCATAATTGTCAAGATGCCTTAATTACAACTCCTCATAGCCTGATTAAATGCCAGCACACATCATGCAAATCCTCTTTGTTGTGGGCCCTTTTATGTAAACTTTATGTGTGATCACACACCCACACGCAAATCAGGTCAAACCTGACTCAGGAAGTAAATGAGTCAGGTCTGCATGATAGAGTTGCGCTTGTTAAGTGATCAGTGGGTTGGTAATTTTGGCAGATATTCTAATAGGTTAGGTCCAAGGCCAGAATATGGATTTAGTTATTAAATGAGTCGGGTCGAAGCCTACACATTAACTGGATCTAATTAAACCTGACTTGTGAAGTGAAGGGTCAGGTATGTATGATAGACCCATGCCTATTAAGTGAGTGGATTGGTCGTTTTAGCAAATATTGTAATGGGTTGAGTCTAAGGCTAAAATATTGATTCAGGTTACTAAATGGATTGGGTCCAAAGCTCTCCTCAACACAACGCACGTGACCTAACCTAGCCCATTTGCCCTATGCATGGGATCAATTGCAGATGCTGGTGAGCCTTCACTGCATACTCCTTGCATGCTTCTCTTGATCATCAATTTGTAAGCCATTACTCCAAAGGGTTGGGATCTACCAATCCGTGATAAATTTATAGGATATCCCTCCATCCACTCTAAAATAGACCTCGAAGATGGCAATAAAATATATGATTTTGGGAGGCGGATTGCTTCCCGCCCTGTAAGTGCTAAGCACAAAATGTGAGTGCTAAGCATAGTATAGTTGTCAAATTTCGTAGACAATAGTTTAGTGTAAGCAAGCCAAGTTCTTTGAGAAGACAAATAGTCAACCTTCAACAAACACATCAAGATCAAGACTATTGACTCTACAACAAGTTGTGGCAAAGCTACGAAGATAAACCATATATGCCAAGGTAATATTAATCATAGGATGACCATAGGTTATGTGATTTCATATGACTTTTGAGTTAATCACTTCAAGTCTCTTTAAAAGTTATATTTTAAGGAAATTCGGCTAGCCTAATCCTGCATTCGGTCAGCCTAGGAATCTCTGGCCAGCTTGGGAACTTTGGTCAAGTTTTCAGCAAGCATAATTGCAAAATTCAAAAGATGTTTGGTCAGCCCGACTATGTGTTCGGCCATCCGAACAGGTTTCAGTTAACCCAAGAATTTTCGATCAAGTTTCCAGATTCAAAACTATTTTCTGGACTCGGAACTCGAGTCAGCCGAAGCTCACTTGGACCAGTCGAACCGACACTCGGGGCAGCCGAAGTTTGAACAAATTCTTATCCCGCGAAATCTGATAGCCGTTGGGATAGAATGGTTGAATCTTAGGTCAGCCGATGGCAAACTTAAGTCAGCCTAATACCTAACTTTTTTTTTTATTATAAATAGGGCTTTATTTTCTCTATTTTTTCATCAAGAAAAAGCATAAAAATACTATCTCTCTGATGCAAAAGCCCTCCAACATAGTCTAGCTAATTGTTCTTAATTTCTAGTTTATTTTATAGCTATTTCAATTTTCTTCTCATTTAATCTAATTGTGTAAAGAGAAGATTATTCTCATATTAGAGATAAGAGAACTGAAATTATAGCTTTTGGGAAAATTCTTTTTAAAAATTTCTAAACTCATCTTGTTTAAGCTATATTAGTTTATCTTTTTCAAAGATCAGATTACTACACCATTGAAGCTTCATCATCTTCTACAAGAAGAACGGTAATATCTTTCCATACTTTGAGTTTTATTTGAGATAGCCCGTAAAATTTTTAAATTAGGTTGTTAATGATTAGCTTGTAAAAATCACTTAAAGTTAGTGATTAGCATGTGAAAATCACTTGAGGTTTTGTTGTGATAAGCCTGTAAAAATAACAAATTTTGTATCAGGTTTTAAAGGTGAACTTATGAAAACCTTTATATAATGGAAAGCCAGAATTACAATAAGAAGTAATTTTAAGAGTGGAGTAGCTGTAAGTTGTTTTAGTACCAAACCACTAAAACTCTCTGTATTGTGGTGATTGTTTTATTTTTTTATCTTATTATGTGCTTCATTGTTTATGAAACCTTAAATCGTAATATAAGGTTGTCCTATTTAGATTTTTAAGTGATATAAGGTTGTCCTACTTACTTTACTAAGTGAAAGGTTGTACTATTTAATTTCTAAGTGAAAAGTTGTCCTATGATTTAATCAAAGGTTTTCATATTGCTCTCTATTTGCTTATTTGTTTTCAGATTGATTAGTTGGATATTTATTCCTACTAATCTTGTGTTTGATACTCTGATTTATTTTAAGATTGCAAGAGACATAATTGAATTGAGTTGTCCTATTCACCCCTCTCTAAGACATTTATAGCTCTGTCCTTTAACACGCCCCTACTTGGATAATAATCCATCATGTAAGGCTCTATGGGGTCCATTGTGATGTATAGGTCTTGTCCACTCCATCTATCCATTTTGCCGGATCATTTGGGATACAAGCCCAAAAATTAGGTAGATCCTATGAATAAGTGGACTACACAATGAGGATTGACATCCACCATTAAAAACTTCTAGGAAGCCATGGAAGTTTTGGATCAAGAGGGTATTTGTGTTTTCCCTCCATCTATGTTTATATGACCTTATGAACAGGTTGGATGGTAAATATTCTTGTGGTGTGGTACACTTGAGATTTGAATTTGTCTCATTTTGGGCTCATATCCCAAAATGATATGGAAAAATGGATGGACAGTGTGGATAAAGCCTTTACATCAAGGTAGGCCACGTAGAGCCCCTGTTCGGGCATATCATCGTCGAGGCAGGGGCAGGAATTTTGAACCATAGATACGTAGAGACAAGCAAGAAACTAATAGCCAGTTATATAAAGCAGAAAAAGGAGAAGAAGAAGAAAGGAAAAAAAAAAAAAAAAAAAAAAAAAAAATCAACGGTACGAAGGTAGTTTGAACATCACATGGTAGCGGGCCGACTCAGCATCACCCGAGCGGACCTGGTTCATCCACAAACTCAGTGTGTCCTTTTTAACGCTATAAAAACATTTCACGCTACGCATGCCTCTCGCGCAATCTTTCTTCTTCTAGATGTTTTTCTGACGAAAATTTTGATACTCTGGCAGAGTGTGATGAATGATACACAGTCACTTAGAAATTACTCAAAAACAATTATGGTCCTAGATTAGATGTACGACAAACAAAAGCTACTCTTATTTGATTGCTACCATCGGTCAGTTAAACTTCTATTGGATGGTTAAAATGAAAAACATCCAACAGTCCTGCATCGACAACCAAGTGTCGATGAATCAACGAACAGGATTGTTTATCCGATTTAAATATGGATCTGTGACCCAGTGAGATTGGGTTCTACAATTTAGTTACTTTAAAATTAGAGTTAATGAATGCCATGTGTTCAATTTCTGAGTGCATGCATATTGAGAATCATCCTCCGGCAGAGTACCGAACAACTCTGATTTTCTTAACAAATTAAGAACTCTCCCATGGACCACATGCCAGAGAAGTTACATGCAGTTCCAATCTAACGGCAGATATGACAAGCATGTTTAATAGTCGAGACTTTGATCTAGTGGGCCACAACATCTACAGTCCATATCCATAAATCAAGGACAACCCATCTTATCAGTGGATTGCAGAATGAACGGCCAGGGCAATGTTCTACATTCAACCGAAAAAAATCACAATTTGGATGGTTACGATTGTCCAATCCAGGAATTTGACGGTGCATAGATTTTCCACGTAGTGATCTATTTTTACAATGGTCTTGATCACCACACACAGTATTTAGAAAACGCACACGAGGAGAAAGCTGCACAGAACTTGTATGTACATGAGATCCATGGAGTCTCACACTCTTTTTTTTTTGTTGGGACGTGAGCCGTGAACAGCGCCTGAGCGTAAACACCGTGTGGGGTCCACCACATTTTATATGTAAAATCCACTCTGTACATCATGTTATAAATATTATTTGGACCGTTTATATTAAAGATAAGATTTATTTAAGCCACAACATTGGGAAAATGTAAAACTGCTACCATAACTGCTAAATTCACATGGTGTGGTCCGAGTGAGATTTATAGTCAGGGTGAGTAATGTATCTTTTCTTAGTACTAAAAGTGATTTACACCTGATTAATGGATCGGATGAAAGATATACACCATGGGGCTCTAGAGATGAACCTTAGGTTTGCATCCTATACCGTTATCCTATTTGTGTGGCTCAATTGAGTTGTGGATCTAGCTGATTTTTCTGGGTAGGAATAAAATCGAGGATAGAACCGGATAGACGGAGGGGATTTTACATATATTTATACAAGATGGTGGGCCCCACAGACTTGAGTGTTTTACGCACTTGGTAAAATGATTGTTGCATGGGATTCTATTCCTTTTCTCCTTACAGGTTAAGCATTCTTCTCCCTACCCGGGTTCAAAGGATCTAGACCGCTTATCTGGTGATTTATACGGTGAATAGTCCTGACAACGGGCATGATCTGGGTCGGATCACGGTCAGCCTGAGCCGGAAACAGTAGTTAATCAAGCCTGAAACTCAGGCTAAGGTCTCATCCCGTTTAAGAAATATGGCTTTAATTTCAGGCCCAAGCACCGTCTGTCCATCAGTCGTAAGGGACGGTTAGGATCTTCATGGGTACCAAAAGCTGAAATGATGATATATTGTCACTGGTGGTGGGCACATCATGGATAGATCGTAATCTATTAAATTGGGTCATTCTGTTTTGTTCGGCCGAGAATTTTTCTGCGATATTTGAAAAAAAAGAAAAGAGAGAAAGAAGAAAAAAGTAAAGAAATATTGTTGTGTTCATATTAAATTCCGTCGAGTCTCATTTTTTTGCGGATCGAGCGAGTCGAGTCCGAGTCGAGAATCACGGTCTCACCTGTCCTCTGGGCGGTAATATCTTTAAAAAGCCAACCGTTACTTCCGCTCGCATGAGATGGGAGATTGCTTTGCGGCACATGTCCCAACGGACATGTGCAAGATCCAAACCATTCATCAGTTGGACCCACCTCTAAAAATAGGCTGGCCCAAGAATCAGATAGGCCCACTACTCATCAAGCACCCGGAAGGCCACTCACATACCAATCTATTACTTGCTGTCGGTTTTACACACATACGCAGCACAACTGATCGACCAGACCGATTCATAGACCAGATTTATGCCGATGGTGGGGCCCACTCGATGAATCTCCATGAGCTCATGCACGTGTGGCTAGTCGGCACGTGTTCGCTCCATATCACACGAGCGGATACTGCAAGCGCTCCTCTTCCTAGCCTCTTGGCTCAGGGCCTAGTGTTAGGAAGTGGAAGAGGCCGTTCCGTCTCTCTCTCTCTCTCTCTCTGATTAGGGCAGAGTAGAATAACACAGCCCCTTTTCTCCCAACCCCCAAAATCTCCTCTCTCTCTCTCTCTCTTTCTGAGAAGGCGCCGTTTGCAAACCCTAGCTAGTTATTGAAATCCTACAATCTATTATCTGTTTTTAATTCCATTCGTTACAGCGATTCTTTCTCTTTCATATGGGCTCCGACGAAGGCAATCCAGGCCTGAAAACCGATTCGTGAAACCCTAGATTTTATATCTAAGGTCGTTCCCATCTAGGGTTTTGTCCCCCCCCCCTTTTTCTTTTATATGGAGTCTGAGGTTCTACCGTCGGACAATCGGGAGCGAAAGCGAGGGAGAGAGCAACTGGGCGGTCCGGATCGATGGGATCTGGTTGGGCGCCGCGTGAGGAAGGAATTCGTGGGCAGCGGGGTCTTCATCGGGAGGATCTTGAGATTCAAGCGCGGCGGATTGTATCTCGTTGAATACGAGGATGGCGACCGAGAGGATCTGGAATATGAAGAGGTTTGCGATCTCCTTGTGAAGGAAGATGGCGGCAGCATCAGTGGCGGCTTGTGCGTGGATCCTGCTGCTGGGAAGCAGGAATTGGGTCGGCCAGTTTTGAAGATTCAGGGTCCGAAAGCTCCTGAAGCCGCTGATGGAGTTGACCGGGTTGATGATTCATCGGCTGTCAGCAAATTGACTTCTGCCGATGTCGAGTCGGATGCCGACTCCTCCAGCGATTCATGTGAGTCTGAAACGGCTCGCCTTCCTCCTCTGGCGCTGCCTGCATCCTCTGGTGATATCGGTATTCCTGAGGAATCGATCGGTTATTTGTTCTCTGTCTACAATTTCCTGCGCTCCTTCAGTTGCCGGCTGTTCTTGAGCCCATTCAGCCTCAATGATTTCGTTGGGTCGCTCAACTATGCGTCCCAGAATTCTCTGTCGGATGCGATCCATGTCTCTCTGATGCGCGCTCTGCGTCGTGATCTTGAGATGGATTCTTTAGATGGGAGCAGCTCCGAGTTCACTTTAAAACGCTTGAGGTATTTCTCTGTTTAATTTGCGGTGCTTTCATTCCTGCATTCTTGTGTCTGACTTTTTTTTTTTTTTTTTTTTTTCAGGCGTTTGGATTGGAGCTTGCTTGATACGCTTACTTGGCCTGTTTACGTAGTTGAGTATCTTCTGATAATGGGATACACAAAGGAGCAGGAGTTGAAAGGATTTCATGACCATGTTTTGAAATCTGAATATTACACCATACCGGCACCGGCGAAGCTAAGGATTCTACAAATCTTATGTGATGATGCTCTAGACTCAGCGGAGCTTAGACATGAGATTAACATGCGGGGAAGCATGGAAGTGGGAATGGAGACCGATGGTAATGCCAGCCTTGCCCCTGAAAATGGGCCAAGAAGGGTCCATCCTCGATACACCAAGACCTCCGCTTGCAAAGACCCAGTAGCCATCGAGAATATTGTTGAACCCTGCGAGTCGAAGCCACCTCGTGACCAGAGTTCTACAGGTTCTAGTAAAGCTGTGGAACCGGAGGTGAATATGTCAGATGATGTTGTGGATACTGATGAATGCCGGCTTTGTGCAATGGACGGGACTCTGCTGTGCTGTGATGGATGCCCTTCAGTGTACCATTCGAGATGCATTGGTTTGAATAAAGCTTCATTAGATGAAGGGGATTGGTTCTGTCCGGAATGTGCTGTGAATAAGATTGGGCCAACTTGCTCAAGAATTGGAACAGGATTAAGGGGGGCAGAGTTCCTAGGCATTGATCCACATGAGCGGGCATTTTTGGGCACTTGCAATTACTTACTCGTGTAAGGATCTCTAGTCATCTATTATTCCTTCTATCAATATCTTATTGGTTGTATGGCACTTGCAATTACTTACTCGTGTAAGGATCTCTAGTCAACTACTATTCCTTCTATCAATATCTTATTGGTTGTATGGCATATCTTTAACATGGCACAATCCTGAGTTTTTTTTTTTTTTTTTTTGTGAGTTCATATTACTGTAGGTAATTTTTATATTCCTTTGCTGCCAACTTGAATCTGCATTATATTAGTTTAACACGATATGTTATCTTCTTTGTCATAAACTTGTCTTGTTGGATGCACATTGCCTTTGCCTTCATTTCTTAGGACGTATATTGTTTTTTGATAATACCCTGGTCTGCTTCGTGTTTGGAGCTCTTTGAGGGTATCAACCTTCAATGGGCCATATGGCATTCACAATTTATAACAACATCCTAATGCCACCTAGCATCTAAGAGGTAAAGAAATTGAGAGAATTTCTAATTGAGTTTAGAAATACCTTGCCCTTCAAAAAAGAGTTTAAATACCTCTAAATATGTTTTGTTTAACTCCTTAGTCCTTAATTTTTGTGTTCACGGTTATAGAGGGATAAAAAGGGTATAAGTAAATTAGAAAAAAAAATTCTTCTACAATGTCTGCTCTTGAGAAACAAATTGAGAGTTGCCTAAGACCCTTAGCAGAAGGCATATACAGCATACAGGATGTGTATATCGCCCACATGCCTCACTATTTGAGGCGTAAGCCTTACGTGCATTACACCTCGAGGTCTATGCCTTAAGGATGTTTTGGTAGAGCGTCGGCTCCCTTAAGGCATCAGCCTTCCGTGCCTTAAAAACATTGATCCCTTTCCTGATGCAAACAGGACCTATTTGTCTATGCCTTAGGATGTTTTGGGAGAGTGTCGGCTCCCTTTAGGTATAAGCTAATGTTTTAAATAGCGAATAACGTGAAGTGTAGTGTTCATCCCTCTGAAACGTGAGGCGTAAGCTACATAGCGTGTAGCGTAAGCTACACGTTACTTCAAGATTTTTAATTTAGGTTGTTCTTGGTTGCACTAATTCCATGATATTCATCAAATTAGACTGACTAATAATGAAATTTAACAAGTTTTCATGATATTTGGTGCAACCAAACGCGACTTAAAGTAATAGAAAAGGGTAATCATTAAGTATAAAGGTAAAGAAAGAGCAATAAAACTAATTTAATACTATTACTTATATTATTTTTACTAAAAGCATTAAATATTGAAAATTGAAAAATGTAATAAATCATTGAAAATATTATTTGATTTTAATGTTCTAATGAAAAATAACTTGTAATGTGAGGCACGTAGTGTGTAGCCTAGTTTATGTAGCGTGTAGCATATGCAAATTATCATTTAGTGTAGGCTTCATGTGACTTAAGCTATTTTCATGAGCTACGTAGTGTTAAGGTTAAGCTACGCTACGTAATGTAAGCTACACGCTACATAGCGTAGCTATTTAAAACACCTATAAGCCTTCCGTGCCTTAAAACCATTGATCCCCTTCCTGATGTGAACATGCGAACATGTGGACAATGGGCCACGGATGTTCTTCTCTTTTTGTAATGGAATGACCACAATACCCCTTTCCTATACTCTAGTGAACTAACTAAAGTTGGGCATTTTAGTCCTTTCACCTAGTTATTAGGGCTAGTCTCTAGCTGTTATGTGTGCTCTGTTTATATATTTCAACTTCTTGGATCTTTTTCACATCTCTTAAACTGAATGATTGCAGGCTCGGGACTTCTATAAATGCAGAACCAACCATTAGATACTACAGTCAGAATGATGTTTTGAAAGTCCTCCAAGTGCTTCATTCATCTGCCCAACATGCACCATTGTACTCCCAGATCTGCAAGGGAATTTTACAGTACTGGGAAATCTCAGGAGATGCAATATTGTCTCATCCTGCAGGAACTGAACCTGGCGTAAATTCATTGGATGAGAAGGAAGACGCAATGGGTTCTTCTACATTTTGCCCCCAATCTATTAAGAAAAGTCGAATACACTCAAATACAGTTGAGGGGTATAATCGTGAGAGCAAGACAAATGAAAGTAAGGTGGAGAATGGAGCACTATCATTTCAGGAGAATGACTGCATTGAAGCTGGGGTCAATGGCCCCTCCTTAGACTCAGTGTGCCAAACTGATCTTCCAGATTCACAGAAAGACAATGCTGTTACCTGTGAGAAGTCTGGTGACCAATTTACTTCTGGACATGCTGAGCTGACAGCTCAACAGGTTGGCCAGCTTGGAACAGAATCTGCCATATCTGCTGGCTCGCTCATCATGCCAATTGATCCTTCTGATGTAAACCACCAGAGTTCAGGTGAAAGATCTACTGTATTAGAATTTGCTACTGGTGCATCACGAGATGTGGAGAGCTCTGGTCGAGAAGACGCAGATAGCTTGGTATTGCAAATGAAGAATAGCATTCCTAGCATTTCTCATGAAAACAGACAGCATAATCATGGTTACAGTGGGGTAAATAAAGGTGATACAATCAGTTGCACCTCATTCTTGGGAACTTCTTTCAAGCCTCAGGCTTATGTAAATCAGTACATCCCTGGTGACGTTGCTGCATCTGCAGCTGCTGCTATTGCTCGCCTTGGATCTGAAAATGGCAAGTCTTCTGAGTCTCGCGGTGCTTCAAAGGCTAAGAAAATTGTTTCTGAAAACACATCTTTGCAAGTAAAAGCCTTTGCAGAAGCAACCATACATTTTCTATGGCCAAGTTCTGAAAGGAAGCTCATTGAGATCCCAAGGGAAAAATGTGGCTGGTGTTTAGCATGCAAGGCTCCTGTCAATAGCAGAAAAGGTTGTTTGTTTAATTCAGCTGCCATGAATGCATTGAAAGGCGCTGCAAGGGTCCTTGGAGGTGTTCGTCCCATAAAGATTGGTGAAGGACAACTTGCCTCTATTGCAGCATATATTTTACACATGGAGGAGAGTTTACGTGGTTTGTTAGTTGGTTCACTGCTGACTATAAGCTATAGAAGACACTGGCGTAGGCAAGTAGAACTGTCATCTTCATGCAAGTTGCTCAAGCTTCTCTTGCTTGAAGTAAGTTTTTCTTGCTTACAGGTTTACTAATTGATGTTTGTTTTGCATGTGGCAGTTCTAACTTTGTGTCGACCATTTCTTCTGATCATCAGATTTATCACATCTGCAGTGTTTATCTTTATGTCAATGTTCGATTTGAATGCTAGTAAATGCAATGGAAATGTCCACTTTGTCCAGATTTTAGTCCCTTCTTTAATAAACATAAAACCAATGCCATTCACATCATCATAGCCGTCCCAGTCATTTGGGGCTGGTTTTATGGATCCCAATTCCTCAACCACACCTCTCTGAGGCTTTATCTGATGCAACTAAACTAAAAAGAATGAAACTAAATGCAGAAATGGAATTCTACGTACTAATTGAATGATCAAAATCACGAACAAGAGTGTAGGAGGATCTACATGCAGAAGGAACAAAGTACTGTGAGCAAGGCCAACAGCCCTTTATTGTTTCACCATATTACTACTACAGTAGAAACGAATCTCTCAACAAATTTTGCTCAAAGGAAAATAGCATGAATCCGTTATTATGTATGGCATATACCCTTATTTATAGACTAGGGACTACGAGTTTTGCTTCACAATAAGGAAACAAAACTCCTAATTAGACACTACATCCTAACAACAGAACAATAACAAGGAAGACTTCTAAAGCAAATAGGAAAACTAGTTAGGGACAGATAACAAGCCTTCCAAAGCAAGGGACAGCCGCACAGATAAGGACCCTAGCTACGCGTGCGTAAGTGGGGCCTCATGTCCACGTTTGGGCTTATTCATGTGTAGAGACAGAGCATGCATGCGTTGGATGAGGTATGCTTGCTGCAATTCCTCCTAGCATGAAAGAACTTGAGGTGGAAGTTGATGCAATTGAACTCAGTCGACGTCTTCATCTGAGTAGAAAATTTGATACCCTCCTTGATGTCCTGAAATTATCTGATTGCCGAACACATCTTCAATGCCTTTCTACTTTAATGACTTTATCAAAGCAGTTTTGTCTTTAGATGTTTGGATAGCCCATTCTTTTGTGCTCTTATCATAGTGATGTCCAAGGTAAACTGTAAGGTCCTTAATGTTGGAAGTACGCTAGATCTTAATTTTAGGTGGAAGCTCAGTCTGGCATGCACCATCACATAACATCTCCCTTTGTTAAGTGGAGCTTTGTATAAGTTCTTACTGGACAATCTCTTAGTCTTAAGGCACACCATGAACTTGTCTCATTCTGTTATAATTGTGCAAAGCGTCACCAAACATTTACATGACTCGTGTAATTTTCATTACCAAGGTGTCTTCTATCTGACTTCCTCGTGCGTATTTTGCACAAAAGCCTCGATGCCCCTTCTTAGTCTAATCGCAATAGGAAGTTGAACTAATTGATAGATCGTTGGGGTCCAATGATCGTTAAAATTTTGAAAGGAAAGTCCCATAATTCTGTTAATGTAACTGTTATAGGCTGTTAGAGAAGAATTTCTTTCTTTCTTAGGTTTGATTATGTTAACCCTTGTTTCAAGCTGGGCTTATATCAGGATGCTCCAGCTTGAAGGGGGGAGTGTTGAAAGTTTGATAGTTGAATAAGGCCCATTGGGCCGAAGTCCATGTAATAAGGCCCATAGGCCCATTCACGTTTTTACTATTATAAAAAAGAGTAAAGGGCTGAGGTTTCAATAGACCCTAAGCATCTCAAGTTTTTGCTCTCTCTCTCTCTCTCTCTCTCTCTCTCTCTCTCTCCCATCTTTTTTCTCCTTCTCAATTTAGCTTCTCATAAACCCTCAAGATTAGCACAATGTAGCCCTTTAACATGGTATCAGAGCCTAAGTGTTCCTAAGATTTCTTCTTCTTCTTCTTCTTCTTCTTCTTCTAGGGTTTCTTCTACTTTTCTCTTTTCTTCTTTTCCCTATATTTTTTCCTTATTGTTCTTCGATTCTTTTTTTTTTGAAGTTTTTTTCAAAGACTATGATTTTTGTCTTGCCTTGACTGTAGTTTTTTCTTATTGAAGCAATTTTTTTTATTTTTCTTGTTAAAGTAGATTTTTGTATTGCCTTGGCTTGGGTTGTTGGATTTTTTTTTTTTTTCGTTGAAGCAGATTTTTGTGTTGCATTGTCTGGGGTTTGTTGGATTTTTTTTCTTCTTCTGTCGAAGCAGATTTTTGTGTTTAGTGCTTGATGTTTTTTTTCCCTATTAGAGCATATTTTGGCTATTTACGTTTCCCTTCCTAATCCTCAGTGGTTCTTCTCTTTCCTTCCTTTTTCTTTTTCTCTTTTCTTTTTCCCTTCTTCCTTTCCTTTTTCCTCTGCTTCTTCCTCTTAACTCTATGAGTTTTATTTTTTTAATCTTTCTCAACTAGTGTTTCCCTTCCTTGATCTTCTTCTTTTTTTTCCCCTCTTTTCTTGCTTCTTTCCCTCCTTCCCAGTGTTCGAAGTATCCACATCGCTATAAGTTTCCTTGCCGGGGCTACAAAAACAATATCAATATCGCTGATAATATTGCGATAACTGGAAATGTGGGGAAACATGCAAAAAACGGTGAAATTTTTAGTGAAACTTCAGGAGATGCTAAAATACACACATTTGCATGTTTATGAATAAAAAATTGTAAAAAGAATGCTTACATAATAAGTTTCCATTTAATGGAGTCTTACAAGCATGTGCTGTTGTAAGAAACTAGTCCAACCATCCCATCTAACCATTCAACCCTCCAACCATCCAACTTTCCAAACATCCATCGATATTTTAGAATACCGACAACACGATATTTCGCCGAGAAATCGTCGATAACTGAAAAGGAGATTGTGGTCTCGATATTGCCCATGTTGCAATAACGATAATATCGTGATATGATTGATATTATCGTCGATTGTTTGAACACTGGATATAACCATGCGCCCATAGAAAAAATTTGAAATGGAATTTTTTTAATAAACAAATTTTTAGCAATATGGATTCATTAGGGATGTTATGGAAATATCGCTGACACACTAGCGATATAAGCGACCACTTGGAATTCACACAGTCGAAAATATTGGCGATATAAGTGACACTTGGAATTCACACAATCGAAAATATTGGCGATATGAGTGACACTTGGAATTCACACAGTCGAAAATATTAGTGATATCGATGAATTGTTGATACAAGCGACACTTAGAATTTACAATAAAAAATATTGGCGATACATTGCCGATAATGTTTCAGTATCGACGATATTGGTCGATGTATACCACGATATATCCTATATCCCACCCGTGCAATATGAAACGCACAGATAGTGTCGATATATCCGACTTGTTTGATCCAGTGAGCATTTTCAATTTTCGATCTATTTTTTTTTTTGCAAATCATGTCAAATCAACGTCAAATGGTTACAAATATATAATTCTTTATGATTTGCATGAAAAATCATGGATTTAAAGCTTCGATTTTGAGATTCGGGGGAGGTAGGCCAAGTTGTGAAAAATTATTTTTTTTCAATTTCTAACAAATTGGTTGCAATCTCTGTCTAAACACAATCAAACATGTATGCAACCTGATCTAGTGATTCTTAGTGGTTTAGGGATTTTTCAGAAAAAATATTTTTTAATTAAAAATATTACGATTTTTTTTTTTCGAAATTTCACTTCGATCAGCGATCAAATTGGGGAAGATGGGCCGATTTGGAGAAAATTAGGGAAAATTTCCAAATTTTCTCAAATCGAAGAGGATGAGTACTAGTATTATGTTAGAGTATCTTTACGGGTATCATTCTACTATAACCTAGGCATAATATTGATGGTTTGTAGAGCAACAATACTATGCCCAACCCCATCGAGATAGGGATGATGATTTTAAGCTACTACGTAGCTCCATGTGGGTCTAAGTCACAGCCACACACGTTATCCACAGGTATATTTCTAGTTTTTTATTTCTTTTTCTTTTGAATATATTGCTTATTTTTCCATACATGTCTTCTTAAATTTATAAATTATATAAATAGACTTTGAATACACTTGCATCAATTCTCTCAGACAACACATAGATTAGGACACCCTACAAAGGAAGCCTATTATGTGCACTTGTTTTGTGATTTTTTATTTCTAAGTGTGTATTGATATTTTTTTAACAATCCCCGAAGTTTCATTAAAAAAAATTGACCAATTTCCCAATGTTTCCCCATGTTTCCCAACAACAAAGATGCAATACACAATAGAACTGATTTATCCCATGCGATAACCGATGTGTCCGTATCCCAAGGGTGCGATACATTATGTGATAATGATATAGAAAACATTGATTGCTGATACTTGGATTTTTTTAGATTTCCAGTATTATTGATATTGGCGAGTTGGAGATCGGGATAATATCGTGGATACTCCGAACGATGCTCTTTCCTTGCCTACACAAGAACAACTTATTGCTAATCCGATATATTCCATGAGATAACCGATATGTGTCCGTATCCCAAGGGTGCGATAATGATACAGAAAACATTGATTGTCGATACCTGGAATTTTTTAGATTACCAGTATAATCGATATCGACGAGCTGGAGATAGGGGTAATATTGGGGATACTCTGAACGATGCTCTTTCCTTCCCTATACAACAACAACTTAGTCCTAATCTTTTTTTTATCTTTCCTCTTTTCTTTCCCTCTTTCCCTACACCACAACCTTTCATTAACCCTTTTCCTTTCACCCTTCATTGTTCTTTTTCGTTCTTTTTTCTGTTTTGAGAGTTGTGAGACCTTTTCTTCACCGACTTGTTGTGATTTGTGAGAGGGGGTAGCTTGCAGCTGGAATTTTTAGGGTTTTAAATTATGTGTTGCTAAATTTGAAGCCCCTTTGTTGATCGGCTGAAGTTTTTGGTGATCCGGTTCATGTGTTGCTGGATTTGAAGCTTCTTTGATGTGTAGTTGAAGCCCTTAGTGGTTTTTTCGTTGTCTGGTTGGAGGTATTTAACCGGATTGTCTCTTGTTGTGTGACGTATGTTCGCCTCTTCTCCACCTCCTCCTTCGACGACTTAGTAGCTTCTTCGTTTTAAGCTCTCCTTGCCAAGATGTATGATATGACCAGTATTTCTTCAAGGTAGTTGGCCCAACTCGTTTATGTACTAGGTAGTTGGCTCAGACCCATTTATGCACCGAACAGTGGGTTCGGGCTTGTTTGGACTGGGTGATTGTCCCAATCTTGGCTAGACTTGTGATTGTACTAGGGTTGTTCACTCTGAGCAGTTGGCTCAAACTCGTTTATATTGTGGACAGTTGGTCCTCGCTTATTTGTTCCGTATGTTTGTTATGATTGTGCTGGCAGTTGGCCTAGCCTTGGGTGAGCTGGATAGTTAATCCAGACTTGTTGTTTATATTGGACAATTGGTCAATTCTCATTTGTTCTGGGTAATTGTTCGGACTTATGATTGTGTTGGACAGTTAGCCAAGCCTTGGTTGAGTTGGATAGTTGATCCAAACTCGTTTGTGCTAAATGATTGTTCTGATGGCTCGCATCATTGAAGTTGTAAAAGTGCCTGTTCGCCTGAAGGTATTGGTGGTCTCATCACCTCCACTTCTCATCCGCTCATTCGTCTCTCATCACAACCAACGCTACTCATCTTTATAATTGCGCTACTTTTTTTTTTTAGTTTCTGCCTTTACTAATTTTTTTTGTCTCTCCAAACTTAAGTTCCTCTTTTTAGAGAGCCTTGAGGTTTGGGGGGGGGGGGGGCGGGGGGGGGGGGGGGGGGTGTTAGAGAAGAATTTCGTTGTTTCTTAAGTTTAATTATGTTAGCCCTCGTTCCAAGTTGGGCTTACATTAAAATGCTCAAGCACATAATACAGACTTTAGGGAGCATCATACCCCTCTTGCGAAGATTATCCACTGTTAAAATCCGATTTCTTATTGCCAACCAAATGAAAGATGCTACCTTGGTGAGGGTGCCATACTTCCAAAAAAGGAATTTGTGCCCATAGGATTATGAGTGGGGAATGAAGAGTCTATAGAATGACATAACGGAAAATCTCCCTGAACTTTGGGTGTTCCAAAATACCAAGTCTTCTTCCGAAGCTCAAACATGAGCATTTTTAAGCCTCTCCATAAGACAAAAACTCATCCAACTCCTCGTCTGAGAGTCCTCTTCAACATGGAGGTGAACAAACGAACTCATCTCCCCTATTCTCAAAGGCCAAAGCAAGAGGCAACCGAGCTAATGTCCGGGGCTAGAGCAACCAAGGAAGGGAAAGCCTCCTTGAGAGTATAGTCGCCACTCTAAGGGTCTTCCCAAAAGCGAATTTTGGAGCCATTACCCACGACAAAGGAAATTCCTTGTCTAAATTTTGGAGTCAGAAAGAATAGCTTTCCATATACCCGAGGCTTTGTTAGTGGAAGAAGCTTTGGTCCACCAATCCCTCAGTTCGGTATAGCATTTGGCAGACACAGTTCAAGATGTTCCGTATTCGTTACAATACGGCCGTAAAGGCTAATGCATATATGTAACAACTATGACTGTTACGCAATACGGGGGTGAAACGGGGCAATTGGTTTTTTTAGGACCGTATTGGTCGTTATAGGGGCATAACAACCGTTACCCTATAATGGTCATTTTTTTTCAAACAATCAAAAAAGTGGTATTTATGCTTCTTTTCCAATTTCTAGTTCTTAGTTTGATTGTGATGTGTAAATATTAGAGACACATAACCATGTTCATAAATTCAACAGACAACTAGATACAACATTCTCACCAAAGAATGGACCGTTACACTACAATAAACATGTTCAAAACAAAAAATGAATACATTCTTAATAAAGTTGTCATCCTTAAAAAAAAAAAAGAATGCATATTTGGAATATTTACATTATTATGGATTTTCTAAATATTTTTCCAGAATTTTTCGGGCAAAACAAAATTTTCAACTGTTACGGGGGTCATAATGGTCGTTACGCCCCCCAAATAGGCTATTACGGATGATACCCGTATCAGCAACGGTTGTGACTGTTACGGCCACCATTACTGATACGGAATACCTTTTTGTTTCTTTTAATTTCGAGAGGTAACGATAAGTTTATTAAAGAAAATGCCGAAGCGAAAGAATACAAGCCCCAAAACACAACAAACTAGATAAAGAGAGGAAGTTGAGGCTTCCTTAACATACATCGCCCAATCGGATACAAGCCTAGCAATTCTGACAATCGCAATTTCCACCCCTTCAATGGAATTCCGGAAACAACGACCATTCCTTAGCCCCTAAATGGTCCACAAAATTGCCATAACTAGCAACTGCCACACCCTTCCCTCTCCTTCCCTCCGCCCCCATCATGCCAAGCCCAATGGAGATCCTCAACAGATCTAGGCATAACCCAAGACAAGCCCAAGGACGACAAGAAGAAGTCCCAAATTTTGACGGCGAAAGGGCAATGGATGAATAAGTGGTTGATCGATTCTCCACATCCAATGCGCATGAGACATATGTTAGGCAAAACGAGCGCTCTTTTTTGGAGATTGTCGATGGTGAGGATTCTTTTACGGCCCACCAACCAAACAAAAGCTGCCACTCTAGGGGTGGGCGCCATAGAACCAATGGTGGAAGGGTGCTTCGGCAATATAGAAGAGTGTGACAGAGATGAGCTTGTAGAGAGCTTTAACCGAGAAAATTCCTAATTCCCACCCCCCCCCCCCCCCAATCCAAACCATATTGTCTTCTGCAAGAGGGTCCGGAGAGACCAACTCCAAAAGAGATACAAATTCTTCCAACTTCGGATCCAACATGTTCCTATGGTAGGGGGGACACCAAATCAAGTTCCCCCTATCCTTAAGAGTAACAATCCACTACCCGCACACGCCTATCTGGTGCTAGCTTGGCAAGCCTGGGAAACAATCCCTGAAGCGGCTAGGATCCACACCAAATGCCCACCCAAAATCTAACACGAGATCCCGATCCAACTTTGAAAGAGATGCCCCTTCTCATCACATTGTACATTCCCATGATAGCTTTCCAAATAGCCAAAGCTCTGTAGGCAGAAGAAGTCTTGACAAACTAATGACCTGCCTAAACCCCATACTTAGCCTCGATCAAGTTTCTCCAAAGTCTCCCCTCCACACCAAATCTCTAAATTCACTTCCCAAGCGTGGCCGAGTTCATAATGTGCAACAACTTTATACCTGCCCCCCTTCTGCTAGTGGCTTGCAAACCTCTTCCCATCTTAGAAGATGAAACTTTCTCCCTTCGCTATCCCTTTGCCAGAAAAATTCCCTTCTCATTCTCTCAAGCTTTTCCAAAACAGACTTCGGGCACTTGAAAAGCTACATAAAATAAAGCGGCATATTAGCACACCGATTTAATCAAAGTGATTGCAGGCCCCTAGAGACATACCAGCGTTTCCACGTTGAGAGCTTCCAATCAATCCTCTCAATCACCTTATCCCAGATGTGCTTAGCCAGTTTCCCCAAACATAGAGGCAAGCCTAGATATGTAGTTGGGAAGGAACCGACTTGACACCCGAAAGTAAGAACCAACTGAAAAAAATCCTCCGATTCAACTTTCACACCAAGCATCTCAGACTTTGCCGCATTAATCTTCAACCCCGAAATTGCCTCAGAGCACACAAGAATCTTCCTTAAGTTTCGAACATCATCCACCCTTGCCTCGCAAAAAAGAAGAGTGTTGTCTACATATTGGAGATGGGATATGCTACTCGCTATGTTTTGCAACTGCAGCCAGAGAAGAGACCATTTTCCTCACCCTTCTTGAGCATCCTGCTAAGGGCCTCCACCACAACCTTAAAGAGGTACGACAAAAGAGGAGCACCTTAGCGAAGATCACGAGAACTTCTAAAGTATCCTTTAGGAGACCCATTAACCAAGATAGAAAAGGAAGCTGACTGCACGTAGGCTTTAATCCATCCCCTCCACTTGATACCACATCCCATTCTCCCAAGCATAGAATTTAAGAAATTCCAATTGACATGGTCATATGCCTTATCCATATCTAATTAACAAAGAAGACCACACTCCTTCCTAGAAATAGAATCTACACATTCGTGCGCAACTAAGAAAGCATCCAAAATTTGTCTTCCCAACACAAAGGCCCCTTGAATTTCCGATATCACTTTGGAGATGCACCCCCTCAACCTGGAAGCCATGATTTTTGCTAAAATCTTATATGAACCCCCGATCAAGCTAATCAGTCTAAAATCCTTCGATTCCTTGGCTCCCTCTTTTTTTGGAATTAGGGCAACGAAGGTTGCACCTAGTTTTGAGGACAAGCGACCGCTTTCTGAAAATTCAAACACATAATTAGTGGTGTCCTTCCCCACTATATGCCAAAATTTCTAGAAGAATGCCAAAGGAAAACTGTCCGGTCTAGGAGACTTCTCCCCACCCAAGGAGTTGATGGCTATTAACCTCCTCTTCCGAAATCTTTTTCTCAAGAGATTCTGCATCTACAACTGATAACTGATGGAATAGGAGACCATCTAATTTGGTCTTCCCCAGTCTACCTCGGCGAGCAAGTTCCAATAAAAAGAGACGATAACATCACAAATTTGCTCCTTCTTGGATGTATAAACCCCATAAACTACAAGACTAGAAATCCTGTTAGACCGGGCCCTAGCGCTGGCAATGCTGTGGAAGAAACTGGGTGTTTTTATCTCCTTGTTTAAGCCAAACCACGCGCGATTTTTGGCATCATCTGATTTCTTCTTCTTTAGCCTTGCCCGCATTTCTTTGGGATAGTTCCTCCCTTCTCTTTTTGTCCCTCTTTTGACAAACCTAGGGCCTCATCTTTCAAGTCCAGCTCATGAATCTCATCAGCCATCTTGTCGAACTCCTCTCTTTTAGCTAGAACCTTTGCCTTCCAGATTTTTATCTTTTCTTTCAACATTTTCAACTTCCGAGATAATTTGAAACTTGCGAATCCCTCTATTGAGAAGGAAGCCAACCACTCTGCCACTAGATCTCGAAAACCGTCGACTTCCATCCAAGCTGTTTCAAACCTGGTTTAGGGCCCCAATCTTCTTTTTCTATGCTTAGCACAATAGGGCGATGATCAAAGACTATCTTCGGCAACCCTTTCTGCGCAACTACGGGGAATTTATCTAACCATGAAGGCGAGATCAATAATCCGTCCATATGCGAAATAATGGGAGTCTACTGACCATTGGGCCAAGTAACCCCCTTGGCCCCGCAAGGGCAGGTCCACTAGCTCATGCCGACCGATCCATTTGGAGAAAGCAACCATGCTTTTCGTGATCTTTCTTCCCCAAGATTTTTCATTGGGAAAGCGAACTGTATTGAAATCCCCTCCGATGAACCAAGGGGCAGACCATAAGCATATAATCTTGTCCAACTCCTCCCAGAACTGTTGACGGAGATTATCCACACAAGGGTTGTAAACAGAAGTGAAGAGCCATCGAAATCCCAAATCCACCTCACAAAACAGCATCGAAACAGAAAAAAACTCCGATGAATTGATTAATTTTTCTGAGCCTAGAAGAATTCCAGCCCACACAAATTCCCCTAGAAGCACCCAAAGCATTCAAGGCTGCCCATTCCTTTGACTTCAACCCCCCACAAGGAATCGAACATACCTCTGTCAAAGCTTTGGAGCTTGGTTTTTTGGAGCACAATGACTTTAGCCTTCGTGTTCTTGCAAAACTTTCTAAATTGGGCCCTTTTAGATGTATTCCCCAGTCCGTAGACATTCCAGGAGAGAATTAACATGGTAACCTTCTTTACCCGATCTCACCCTCTTCCCTCCAAAGATTCTGGTTGCAGAGCCATAATTAACTGAGCATTCAAGGCGGAGGAGCTCCCTCCAACCTTTAGGGGTTTTCTTAGCTTTAATCTGATTTGCTTCCTGAAAATACTGAGATGCCCTTTCTTGCGCAAATTTGAAAAAAGCTTGCACATCTTCATCTTTCGTTCTGTAGGACATCCTTACCATCCCCCCTAACCTCTCCAAAACATGCTTAGCCCACCTCTTTTACTCCGCCGAAAGATTTCCTGTCGGTTTCGAGATAGGGCCCTGACCCAGCTTTTTCACACAAAGTGGTGTTACATCCAAAGCCTCCTCGAACCTCTTTGCCTCAACTAGCTCCTTCGCCGACTTTCGATTATCGTCCGTCACAAGGTCGTCTTCTTCTGAAATATCTTGACTAGAGAGAGCATCCTTTGTGCTCTCCCCCCTCTTTGCATTAAAGAAAAACATAGAATCGCTTCTGCTTCTTGGTTCTCGTGTCGAGATCTGCACTCCCGCAATGCTCGATTCTTCGCTACGAGTCATTTCAGTCGTCGAGAGCTGAAAAGTCCCTGTGAAATCCTCTCGATGCCCCGACTTAAAAGAACCCAATGCTGGAAGCTTCCCACACATACCCATCTCCAAAGCATGAGGTATATGAACTAAAGCCTGCACGTGACAAAGAGGAGGAGCCTCACGTGCCACTTCCACTAAAGCTCTAGAGCTGCTGTTCAGATATTCCACCAGCGCTGACGTGTCATCAAGAGAAGAAAAGGGAGCCTCCGATTTTGGTTCGGTTCGAGGCTGGGATAAGACAAAACACGTGTTAGCACCTGATGGAGGGATTTAAGAAATTCCACCAATTTCCGGGTTCGGAACAGGCTCGGGGTCTGAACGGGAATTTAAAAAATCAGTCGGTTGCAGATGAAACCCACCGACTGCTCCTGCAGAATACTGAACACGTTTCTCTCCGCTAGGCACTTCTTCACCACTGACCTTCCCTCCGCGAATTTGATCATTGACTCGGTGCTCCTGCTGAACATCTGTTTGATACTACTTCGTTGTTGATCTTATCTCCCCGTCGCATAGCATCGTTTGGATCTCCCTCCCTCGATCTCTAGAGGTCTCCCCACCTGGGAAGGGCAACATGATTGTCCTCCTTTTAGATTGGCAAGAAGAGCTTTCTATCCCCCACAAAAACAGGCAAGAAAGAAGGAAGCCCATCGCCCTTCCTTTTTCTGAACCCGAACCCTTACCACTCCCATCTCCTCCCTGAGCTTCGTCTTAGCATCCATTTCCACAAGCATACCCAAGCAAGAGGCTACTGCAATGAAAAATTCGTTTGCCCACAGTTATAGAGGAACTGCCTAGATCAAGACCCAGGTATCTTCCTTCCCGAAGAGAGAAAACTCCTCCCATCTCTCAATTCGAAGAATTGGGCCGTCCCCGTGCAAGACTCCCGCCATCAGAATGAGATCTCGATTGACCCCCGGACTCAATCTGATCCAAAGTTCGTTTTACCCGATGGGTTTGATGATGAACATTTCTAGCTTCATCCCAACGCACCCGTCTAGTCAAGGCCTGACTTGAGATATGGATGCTCCTTCTTTTACGACTGTTACCATCGAGCTCTGAAGAGACTCCCAAGAACGGTTGATGACATCCTGGCTGACTCTCACCACTTTCTCCTCACCTAGTGTCTTTATGGACACCCCTTTTTCCAAAGTCGTAGCAACTACCCCTGATCTACCTTCATCCCCTCCAGCAATCTCTATGGAGCCCCTCTCACTAGCCACCACCTCCTTAAAAGGATAATGCCCCCTTCCTTGCCAGGGCTTGGAATTTCGTAGATGTCAAGGGGCGAGGAGGCGCTTCAGTTCCTACACGCGTCTGTTGTTTCTCCTTGTAAGTCTTCTTTGACTCTCGGTTTTTAAGATCCGATCCAAATTTCGCTCTATGAACCAGCATCTTGGCTCCCCCAAAGCTTTTGCCATGAAGCATCTGCACCACCCTTCCTTACTCGTCCTCCAAGCTCATCCTCATGAAAGCGAACCCCTGGAAGCATTGTTGTGCTTGTTTCTAGTCACCACGACATCCGTTACAGCCATTGCTCCACCGAAGACTCTTGAGAAGTTGATCAGTAGCCAGTCCTTAGGAAATCCTTGAACGAAAAGCGTCAGGTAAGCTAAGACATCAGATTGGTACCTCCCTTTCTTCCCTAGGTCCGGCCTCCTTTGAGATACTTCTTGCCATCCCTCTTCGCTCCCTTCTTCTGCATTTGCTTTGCGATTCTCGTTGCTACCCTTTACCTCATCGTATCGCTCGGCTTGCTCGGCGTGCTTCACTATAACATCCCCAAAGTTGCTAAAAAATCTATACGGAATACCTTGCTGATGGGTTTAATTTGGAATTGGCATTACCTCCCTTAGAGACTCCTCCTAAATGGGACTCTTCGATGTGAGTGTCAGATTAAATGCCCTGCCCCGAAGCAGCTACTAATACTATGTCCTTTGAAGAGGTCGAAACCTTAGAGAAAACCGAGGACGAGGCGTTAGAAATAAGTGCAATCTACACAGGGACTGACCTCCACACGAGCTACAGGAGGAGCAAAAAAAGCCAAGACATGTGCGCCATTCCTTGGCATGGATCGCACACATGGCATAAACGTTTTTGACAAGGAATGCTAGGGATTAGGTTTCGCATCTTGCCTCGAAATTTGATCCGTAATAATCAGCAACTCGATCATCTGGCGAACGTCGAGCTGACACCCATGTGATTCCCTAGGCTCAACAAACCCCAAACCTCCAAGCTCAAATCGAAGAGAGGACAAACCACCAGGTGTCCCCAAACCTGCATCATCTTCGCACACTGCACTCGTGCGACGAGGCACTCCTAGTCATGTCTTTCGAAGCCAAAAGTGTTTCGAGAAGGAACCATCATACGAAACTCTGTCTCGTCCAAGACACGTAGCCTGGTCATTAGGGGAGATGTTAGAAACAAAAGTGCAATCCACGCGAGGACTCACCTCCACACGAGCTACGAGAGGAGCGGGAAAGGCCGAGACACGTGCGCCATTCCTAGGCACAGATCGTACACGTGGCAACAACATCGTCGAAAAGGAACGCCTGAGATCCGGTTCCGCATCTTGCCTCGAAGCGGGACTCGTAATAATCAGCAGGCTCGGACACCGGCCAAACCTTGAGCTGACACCCATGTGATTCCCTAGTCTTGACAAACCCCGAACCTCCAGGCTCAGATCGAAGAGAGGACGAACCACCAAGTGTCCCCAAACCTCCAGGCTCGGACCAAATGGAGGACAAACCACCAGGTGTCCCCAAACCTCCATCATCTTTGCACATTGCACCAGTGTGACGAGGCACTCCTTGCCACGTCTTTTGAAGCCAAAAGCATTTCAATCAAGGAACCATCAGACAAAAAAACTCCATCCCTGCCAAGACACGTAGCCTGGTTGTTAATTACATCAGGGCCCAAGGATCTCAAACGAGCACCAAACTCGGACAAGGGTGAGTACACGACTACACGTGTAAGGTAGATAAACCATCTCTGCAACCCTCCACCATTGGATGATCCCTGACGAGGCATGCCTCCTTGTGCGGTAGTACATTGGGGTCCAATCCAATTGACAACAGCCACGTATGCTTGAAATCCTTTGTTGCCCCGCAGGAGTAGCGAAGAGGAGTACCATCTTCCTTAGAGGTGGCTCGACCATCTCCCCCACCCATACCTTCTTCCTACTCTTCCAAATATATCCCCAACGGCAATCCGACTGCCTCGACTCCTTTTCCATTGAAACTGGAATTGAAAGCCGACCTATCTTCAAGTGGATGATTTTGGGTGGAACTGCATCTTTTTGGCTCCTGATAAGAATCTAGAGCAACACTGACTTCTAGCCCAACTTTCGTGTTCGGATCGATGGCAACCACCTCACCTATGAAAGATCCTGCAACCTGGAAGATATCCGAAAACCAGAGTTCTATAGGAACTCCCCACAGTAAAAACCAGTCCTCATCGAAAGTTGATACCCCCGTACCTTTCTACCATGTAGAATTTCAATTGCTTTGTCAATCTCCTCCTCCGACACTAAGCACACAAAAGCAAAGCCTCAAAGGGTTTGGGTCTTCCAATCCCAAGGAATGACAACTTCCTTGAAATCACCTACCTTCCCAAAAGCCCTACTGAAGGAGTACCTATCCCAATCAGGCAGGATGACTCCACAAATAGGGTTGGGAGATTCAAGAGGGGAGCCGCCGGTCTACAACCTTGCTTTCCATTCCTCTTCCTTCTTCCTTCCACCCTAATCCAACCAGCCTCGTCTTTCTCCTCTATGGCCGACTCATGTTCTTTCCGAGTACCTGTTCCTCGATTAACTTTTTTTTGAATGCAGCTCTTTGCTTGAATAAGTGCGACTTTGGGGATGAAGATCTTCTCTCTGACCTCCATGGTGGAGCGTTTAGGTCCATCAAGTCCCCTTGAGTTTCTATCTACCATGTGCTTCACATCGTCCTCGCGCACTCCATCTCCTCTCATGTTCGCCATATATATCATAGCACATAGTTTTAGTATCCTATACCAAGAAAACTTATTGTGTGTGATGCTGTCTTTTTTAACATCCCCTAAAGCTTTCATTGAAAAATTCGGCAAATTTTCCATTGTTTCCTGAAAACAGCAATGCATTACGCCAGTGTTCACAGTATCGGTATCACGTTACGTTTCACACCGTTGGGATACAGATACATATCGCGTATCACTAGGGATATATCGGTTGTATCGGGTAACGTATTGCACTTTTTGGGAAACATTGGGAAATTGATTGAATTTTTCAATGAAACTTCAGGGATTGTTAAAATGGACCTTAATACACACATTTAAATCATAATATGTAAAAAAAAAAGTCCACATAATGGAGTTACTTTGTAAAAGAATCCTAAGCTATGCACTGTTTGACTGAACTAATGCAACTATTGTTTAAATTGATTCCATAAGATATATAAATGTAAGAAGACATTAATGAAAACACAACTAATTCATTGACAAAGTAAAAGAAGCAAGATAGTTGAGAAACTAGAAGAAAATTGAAGAAAAAATGATTTTTTTCAAAAAATGATTTTTTCCAAAAAAAATGGCACTCTTGTGTGGCTGGACGATATTGTCCGAGTGTCGTCAATACTTATACCCACTAAAGGAGTTTTTGACGATATATCGTGATATATCGATATATCACACAATATTATTGATATCGGCCGATACTATCGTCGATACTCCAAAACACTGCAATTTTTTTGTTATTCTTTCATGGTTTCGTGTCGCTGACCGTCGATATCAATACTATCGGCCGATATAGTATCGATATTACCAACATTGCACTACGCGATACATTTGATATTTCCCATGCGATACCCGATATGCTTCCGTATCCCAAGGGTGTGATACATCTGTTGGTACTGATACTTAAAACATTGGGCAAGAATACAGTAATGGGCGAAGAAAGGGAAATTATATTTTTTGGATGTTTCCCATTGCTCTCAGAGTTTGGAAAGTGGGTAATAACTGAATATTTAATGACGTGAAGGCCCTATTGTACAACATGGTGAGCCAAAAAGGGGAAAAAATAGAGAGTAGCCTAATTCAAATGAGTATCATTGTGTCAAGCGATAAAGTTGTTGCAAGTTGGACAAGCCTGCCTATATGTTCATGGCTTACTCCACTTGGAAACCAATAGTCTTTTGTAGTTGACGGAGTTTGAAGGGATCACACAATTCATAAAGGTATGGTACAGATGTCCTTTTACAGTCCTGCTGTTTGGATTGGAGGGTAGAGGCTCTTCTGGAAGGTCTCCCAAAATAGTTCTGGTCCTCAAATAAATGGCGGTGATTCAAGGAATGTGGTTACTTGGGTGTCACTTGTGCATTCTGAGGTATGGAGATTTTTTTTTTTTTTTTTTTTATGAAGTCCGCGACTGCACCTCTACGCTAAAGTGCTAAACCTTGTATCTAAGGGCTTCTTTGGATTTGTGGAAAGTATAGGAAAGGAAACATTGTTTCTTGAGAAACCTTATTTTTAGGAAATTGTGGGAAAGGAATCTTGGTTTTTCATATTTGTTTTTTAAATAAGATTTTCCTAGAAAAATTGGGGCATTTTTCCAAATTTATTGTTGGGTAAATTTTCAAAAAAAGAAAAAAATCTTGACAAAATTTCCATAGTAGTTATTGGCATGTGCCAGATTAACATGTGACACTGGGATGCTTGAACGATGGCACATGTGGGTGCTTAAGCTTAATGGTGTTGCACATGACATGTGAGGGGTGCTTGAAGTTGTATGGTGGTAGTGGTACTTGTGACACAAGCGACACATTTGCACATTTGACGCATGTGAACACTTGAAGGTAGATGGTGGCACATGTGCACATAGCCACATTGGCAGCTGTGGCACGTATAGAGCAATTGAAGATGAACAATGGCACATGTGGGGCGCAAGCGAAAGATGGATGGTGGCACATGTACAATATAAATGAAGATGGACAATGGAAAGTCGGCACATGCCACACATGTTCGGCGCTTTGTACGTGTGAGAGCCAAGTGAAGATGGATGGTGGCAAATGTGGCATTGTAGAAAGTTTCAACGAAGAGAGGAAATGAGAAATGGTGTTTCCCACCAATTCCCGCAAAAAAGTCTTCACAAATGGTAGAAAGTTAGTTTCATGGGAAATGGTGTTTTCTTTCCTTTCCGTGAATCCAAACAGGCCCCAAAGGTGTCATCAAGCATTATTTTTGTATTGGGAACACATGCCCTACACCAAAGTATTCTTCTTTTAAATTCACTAATTCTCAGAATAAAACATATTGATCTCTGCACTAAATAAATAGCAGTGGTATGAAAACCATTTTTAATTTTTAATGGTCGTTGTGATAGGCTCAGGTTTCCAAATTTCCACTTTTATCATAGTAGCAGCTTCTGAAATTTTTATGGTAACAGATGCTATGATACGTTTCTTACATTTCCTTGACCTTTGTTTGATATTATCTCTAGAAGGGCAATTGCTGTGAATCCCATTTGCAGATGCACAACTATTAATGCCAGAGCTTTTTGTACTGTCAACTTTCCACTATGACTTATCATCATTGTCTAAGTCTGATCCCATTTAGGGTTGGCTACTTGAATCCTGTTCTGCCATTCCACTCAATCAAGGGCCATACATTCAGTTAGACCGTAAGTCTTCAAGTCTTTTCTTACTACCTCATTCCACATCCTTTTGGTTCTTCCACTTGCCCTTTTCGTTTCAATTTTCTACCAATGTTTTCAGTATTGTTATCACGTAATGTATAACACCCTTGGGATACGGATACATATTGGTTATTGCATGAGATATATCGCTTGTATCGTGTAATGTATTACTGTTGTTGGGAAACATGGGGAAACATTGGGAAATTGGTCAAATTTTTCAATGAAACTTTAGGGATTGTTAAAAAAGACATCAATACACTTAGAAATCAAAACATACAAAAAACAAGTGCACATAATAGGTTTCCTTTGTATGGGTTTTAATCTATGCGCTATCTGACTGAACTGATGCAAGTATATTGAAAGTCTATTCATATAATTTATAAATGTGAGAAGACATGTATGGAAACACAAGCTAATACATTCGAAAGCAAAAGAAGAATCACTTGATCAGGTTACATACATGTTTGATTTTGTGTTTGGACACAAATTGCAACCGATTTGCAAGAAAATGAAAATTTTCGATTTTCCCAATTTTCTGCAACTTGGCTCATCTCATCCAAATCTTGAAATTGAAGCTCCAAATCCATGATTTTTCATGCAAAACATGACGAATCATGTATTTGTAATCATTTGACATTGATTTAACATGATTTACAAAAAAAAGGATTGAGAATAGAAGATGCTAACCGGATCGAACAGGTGGGATATATCGCACTATCTGTGCGTTTCGCATCGCACAAGTGGGAAACAAGATATATCGTGGGATGTATCGGCTGATATCGTCGATACTGAAAACTTCGCTTTCTACCATGAGTACAAACTAAAAAAATGTGGCTTTTTTTGGTAAGAAAAATTGTATCTTCTGTATGTGTATTTTCTAATCATTAGTTGATCTGGTAATATACTGTGATACCCTGCAGTATTTTCTAATCATGTTGTGTTTTGTGTTTTCTAATTATTTCCATCCATGGAGACTAAAGAGAGTCAAGTAGAACATTTACATTTCGGGAGCTATTGCCCCTAATATATATGGCCTTGGTATGTTTCTTTGATGTGTTTCATTGGCTAAGTGAACATTTTAGGCACGTTATGTACAACTGCAGATACACGTGCACAAATATTTCTATAACGTGATATATGAATGCACATGACATGCCTACATACATATGTGCATGTGCATATATTCTATTTTTTGAATATTTGATGACACGTTATGTGGTGTTTGCAGCTCGAGGAAAATATGCACATACTTGCTCTTTCTGGTGGCTGGGTTAAACCAGTGGATGATTGGTCGGTTGAGTCTTCTACCACTCAGACTACCACAAGTGTTGTTGGACCAGCTAAAAAACGTGGACCCGTTCGGAAGAACAGGAAACAATCTGCTGCATCTGAAATCACACCAGATGCAAGTTCCAGGAGTCACATTAACTGGTGGAGAGGTGGGAAACTATCAAAGCTGGTATTTCAGAAAGGGATTCTACCACACTCCATTGTTAAGAAAGCTGCTCGTCAAGGTTAGAATGCTTTGACTGTGTTTGGATAATCTCTCTGGACTTTCTTCGCCCTTGCTGTTTCTCTTTCTATGTTTAAGATTTCATATCTGCTGCATATCAGGTGGTTATAAAGGGATTTTCGGTATTAATTACAGTCAAGCTTCTGAAATTCCTAGAAGGAGCCGACGGCTTGCTTGGAGAGCTGCAGTAGAAATGAGTAAGAATGCATCACAGCTTGCTTTTCAGGTTTGTTCACATCCTCTCTTATTGATTAATTGCTTATCAGATGGTCAGGCGCTTCTTGAGACCTGAGCATTATTGAACTGTTTCAGTAACAAATGTTTTCAACTGCAATGAAAATCAGGTCAGATGTCTTGATGCTCATGTAAGATGGAATGATCTTGTTCGTCCAGACCAAGTTTCTCTGGATGGGAAAGCATCAGACACTGAAACATTTACTTTCAGAAATGCATTCATTTGCGATAAAAAGATGGTAGAGGGGAAGACAAGATATGCATTGGCCTTTGGCCATCAGAAGCATCTCCCTTCACGGATACTGAAGAATATTGTAGAAGTAGAGACAAGCCAAGATGGAAAGGAAAAGATGTGGTTTTCTGAAAATCACATCCCTCTTTATCTGATAAAAGATTATGAAGAGAAGGCAGAGAAGTTTCTCCTGCCATCTTCTGCGGAGCAGTTGCAGTGTTTTTCAAAACTCCATAGAAGGCCTTTGAAAGCTTGTCGGAAGGATATATTCTCTTATCTCGGGTGCAGGGATGACAAGTGTACCTGTGCTCTATGTCAACAGGATGTTTTACTCAGGTATCTGTGCCGTTTCAGTATTTTACTAGTACAGTATTCTCTTTCAATAATTTCCTGCTAGTTCATCTAATGAATATTTGGATGTGACTCACAGGAATGCTGTCAAGTGCAGTTCATGTCAAGGTATAGAAACGAAAGCCCTCTAGCACTTGCTCTGCTTGCACTTAAGATATACTGGTTGGTCAGATAAAAGCTGATGATTTTGTTTGCTGTTTGCTATTCAGGTTGCTGTCACAAGGATTGTACAGTACCATCAACCGTTGACATGAAAGATGGATTGGAATTCATATTCACATGCAACAGGTGCCATCAAGCTGTATCTGCTGTTGTAGAGAGCTATAAGAAGTTTCCAAAGGCTCCACTGTCTGTTCAAGGGCAACATCAGATGGTTTCGAATACTAAAAGCATGCAGCAGGATGGTTATCATCACATTACTAAAAGTGTGCAGCAAGATAGATTCAGCATGCAGCAAGATAGATTCAGCAGCATGCAGCAAGATAGATTCAGCATTCAGCAAGATAGATTCAGCATGCAGCAAGATAGATTCAGCATGCAGCAAGATAGATTCCGTCACATCCCGCTGACAACTGAGAAATTGGAAAACCACTCGGAGAGGAAGCCACCTGCTCCCACTCCTGATTCAGGGCGCAAAGGTAGACATGGGACATGCCTTACTAATGGTCTGATATGGAAGAAGAAGAAGGTGCAGACATCTGAGTCTGGCACAGACTTCAGGCTCAAGAACATTCTTCTTAGAGGCACTGTAGATATGGATCCGTCTATGGAACCTCATTGTATCCTCTGCTCCCAACCATACAATTCGGATCTGATGTATATCCGCTGTCAAACTTGCTCAAGTAAGCCTGCATCAGATGTAAAACTCATATCTTATGTTTGGGATTATTTCATTTTTAAATTTTTTTTTTCTTATGACCTTGTTTTGTGTGTTTTTATTTATTTTTGGTCATTTCTAGATTGGTACCATGCCGATGCTGTCCAGCTGAAGGAAGACCAAATTTTTGAATTGGAAGGGTTCAGATGCTGCAAGTGCCGAAGAAAAGTCTCTCCCATATGCCCATACACAGACCCAGAACGCAAGAAGACACTGCTAATGAGGGCGGCTTCAAGGAAGCAAGGCAGCATCACACCACTTGTATCAATAACTTCCTTGGGAAAACTTGAAGTAGGAGAAGCAACTACTCCAGTCATACATCCAAAAACAGAGAATGTGAAAACAGAGAATGTGGTCGTAGAAGACGACAATGACCCTCTTCTATTCTCACTGCAAAACGTTGAGCCGATTACGGAGCAGATGCCAGAAATTGAACCTGATTGGCATACAGCAGCTGCAGCATTGTCCCAGACCCCACAAAAACTACCAGTCAGAAGGCATTTGAAGCAGGAAAATGAGGAAGCTGCGACCCATGAAACAAACCCCCCCATGAACACTAAGGAAGAGGCATCATGTCCTGGAGTAGAATGGGAGTTTCCAGTTGCCAGCGAGTTGGCTGACTTTGAAGGTGGGAGCATGGAGTTTGAACCTCAAACCTACTTTTCTTTTACAGAGTTGTTGTCAACTGGGGATGAAAGGGTGGATGGTCTATTTGAAGCGCCTGTAGATGTGTCGGGGAATTGGTTGAATTCCTCGGTTTATGATGATATGGGAACTGTCTGTCAATCAATGTCCCCCTACAACTCATTTGAAGCATATGAAATGGGCCTGGGAGCAGGTCCCCAGGAATTTGGTGCCATGGCCAAGCCTGCTGGTGATGAGTTGGTGCCATGTCAGATGTGCACGCACACCCAACCTGCCCCTGATCTCATATGTGAAACTTGCTCCCTGCAGATACATAGCCACTGTTCCCCGTGGGATGAGCCACCTTCTTTTGGTAATAGGTGGAGATGTGGTCGCTGCCGGGATTGGCGATAAGTTGACACAGGTTGCTGGATTCAAGTTGTCTGACTGGTATTATTTCCTTTTATGAGATTGACATTTGAGAGAACTGGTATTTTGTCCCACCAATGAATTGGTACGAGGCCAGGGCTGTATATTATCAGGGGGTTGGGGTGGGGGAAGGAGCAGCAACATCAGACAGTTTGATAAGATGGCTGTTAAATTGGGGAGAGAGAACCCATGGGAGAGAAGCTTCTAAAAGACAATAGGGATGAGGGACACTGCTCATTTCCAAAACTTAAATTTCCTGAGTAAACTCAAAGCGTGAATGCACTGGTTTTTGCATCCCGCCGATTATCATGTTGAGAGGATGGCACACACCTCTTTTGAAAATATATACAAAATTGATGAGAAAGGTAGTAGTCACTTTTGTGAATGTCATTCATCTGTCATGTTCCATCTTCTTGGGGGGAACTAGTTTTTGGACACATGATTGTGGAGCTTGTTGTTGGTTTGATCTTTCAAGCTTTGCAGTTGTTCGGTACAGTTCCCATTAGGAGAAAAGCCCTGAAAGTTGCATATTGATTTGGCTTTTAAGGGTATTTGAATTTCATTTTTGATGTTCTTCAAGGGATAAGCAGAGTTTTTTTTTTTCCTTTTTCAATTAAATGCTTTAACATGTTTGATTTGTTGGTGTAAGTATAGCTCTTTTGATATTAGCAACAAATATGTTGCGTTGCAACTTCTCAAATGACTTCCTTACATATGATTTGAGACAACCACCTGCCTGCTGTTTTTGAGTGCCTGCGAATCTGTTCTTGCAGGATCACTCTCCCCAAGTCACGTGGTCTGGTATTTTATAAACTCTTGTACACCTGAGGTCGTTCATTTGTTTAATGACATTCCTTCTATAATAGGCCATGAGTGCCGAGCAATCCTGCCCGTCTTTTCCAAGTTTGCAAGGAGCCATGAAGCAAAATGATGTTCATGTTCTAGAAGTGGCCTCTACCATTGGGCGAAGACACCTTAACCCCCGTGTTTACTTGTGATGATGTATCCAAGGTTTGCAGGAACCATTTCAGAGGAGTTTTGATTTTGGTTGAAGGTGATACAGATAGGTGGTTGAGTTTGCTAGAATGCAAAATATGTCAGGATTTGGAACAGGGTCTTTTTGGACAACCACAAACCGTTTATATGATGATTTTTTGAAAGATCCGTTTACATGATGATGTGCCTGTCATAGTTGAAAACATTCAACACTAGGGTAAATTTCAAAGGTTATGGGCTCATAAAAGTTTAAGAAACACAGCTGTAAAAGACAGATTTGCATGTAAAATTGGTTTTATTTTGGTATGTTTGCCTTTGGCGTAAAATGTTTTCTGTATTTGGCTTTTTAAAAGTATTTACCAAGTAAAAAAAGTGCGCAAGGCATATAATTCCTCTAATATCTTCAATTCGCATAAAAGGGCTGATATAAGTATTGCCATTGAGCTAATTTCAATGCATTTTGATGGATAGATTGGATGCCCTATGCCATCACAATGGGGCTCCACAATATCTTGGGGGTTTTTAATGGTAGGCATATAAAGCCAAACTGTTCACCAGTGTAGACCATATGATTTTCAAACAGCTCGATGAGTTTTGTGGGCAAATGGACGAATTGGATGTCCTGTGCCCATCACATGAGTGAATATCAAACATGGCACTCCATGATCATGCAAACACCATTATCCATATGTAGAAAGATATTTACCTCGATTTTACAAGCATCCAAAGGAGAGATTGTGAGGAAAGGAGTATTATGATCAGAGTTGAAATTTTCTGATATAATTTATTATTATTATTATTATTTTGCATGTACTCAATCCAAACACTCGCTATATGTAAAAATATTCAGCAAAACACTCTTTATCACCACTTAATGATTTCACAAGCATCCAACGAGACATTCCATGGAAAAGAGTTATGTGATCAAAGAGTAGAATATATAAAAGCTTTTATTGGTTTGCATATACCCCATCCATGATGAGGTCACCAATAGTTTGAATCATTGAAAGATGATCCTAGACCAAAAGGAGGCTAAATTTGCCATAGTACCTCAAAGATTGTTTAGGGGTTGATAAGGTTATTGGGGATGCTTGATTGCAAACCCTTGTTCATTCCATCTCCATGCCAAACTTTGCCCAGTTACAGAAAATTGGCTATATTTAAGATGTAATCTCCACACCCAGCTTTGCTTAGTCATAGAAAGTTAAATGTAATCTCCACACCCAGATTTGCATAGTTATTAGAACGTTGGCTAGATTTTGGAACACGACCATTTCAGAAATGGACATTCTAGTAAGAGACTAACTATAAAAGTAACCTAATAGGCAAATTGGACAGTCAATTTGTTAGATTATCCAATATCTTAGCTTAAAAAGAACATGATTGGTCTCCACATAAAGAAGAGGATTTCAAAATTTACCAAATGACTTGCATTCAAGCTCCTGTTTCTACTGTTTGCAAATTAATGTGGCATTCTGTTTTTTTTTCTTTTCTTTTCTTTTCTTTTTTAGGGAAAGACGCCTAACGCACTCTTACCATCACGTAGGCAGCCAACCCGTAATAATGACCACTGCTACATGAACCAATAAAAAATAAAAAAAGAAACAAAGAAGAAAATGCCGCCATCACAAGCATGATGTCCCATGTCCATGTGAACCAACAAAAAATTGTGCTTAGGCTCCTTTCACTTCCACAGAGTGAGATAAGTTAGCATTTTGCAAAGTATCCAAATGGAAAATAAAAACTCAAAAAAGGGCCAAAACTGGTCATGTTTCTTCCTGCCGCTCTTTATTGAATATATAACCATGGAATTACCCACAAATGCAAACTGTTGTTACAAGTGCTTTCACCCATGCCCTAATACATTCTCAAATATCAGGTTACAGAAACTGATCCTGTGAAACCGTAAAAGACTGGTCACCCAACACAACGATACCCTTACCAAAAGGGCAAAAACTACACCCCGAAAGAATCTAAAAGCCCCCACAAAAGAAATCCACTCCAATACTATGCCGATCACACAATGAGCTCACCTTTATTCCGCCAGCCCTTGCATTGTACCACAATCCTCTCCCATGCAGCTCCACTTCAGCAATTGCGGTGCTGTGGGGGGTTGGGATCTTTCTCAGGTACAATCATAGTAAACAAATCGGCATGCCACATCAATCGCCAACTTCCTCAAAGCAAACCAGCAAGCATGGCACCGGGATCCGTTAATGCTGCAGCTGCAATAGCTGGTTGCCCCGGAGGCAGTGCTGGTGTAGGTGCCGATGGAGCCATGGGAGCTGTTGGAATACTGACCAATTGTTCCTTGATAAACTCCTTCAACCTGTATAGAAGTATGTTCAGAGTCCTCTTTGGCAACCAAAAACCTGACTGTTTGGGAGAAAAGAGGAACTTACTCGAATGTTAGAGTTGGTTCTGCAGAAGCAACCGTCATCCGAAGCTGGGTTCTGTCTAATGGGTCTGTTTCAACTCTAACCTAAAATGTAAAACAAGGTTTTATTAGATAGTGGACCTAAATTAACTTCACAAAGCATGACACATAACCATAGTATAAAAATGGATGGGTTGATTCCAAACTCAGCACTTCTCTATTTAAAAGGAAGGAAAAGGAAAAAGTAAAAACTCTAATAGATTGAAGAACTGGGTCAAAAATTCGAAGTTAGGACTTGCCTAAGACATTTTTCAGCACAAACAAAAACACAACATGGTCAACACCAGATTTTTTCCTTTTGTTTTGTAAACATACAGTCCCTTCCACACGAGGGTTTCCACTTAATACAGTGCTCAACTGTTCATGCTCGCTTATCAAGAGAATTTACTAATCATTAGTTAATATAGCATAAAACCTACCGTGGGAGCCTTTTACAGAGTGGAGACAGAAACCCAACTCCAATTGGCACACTGATATGAACTTCATCTGGAAGAGCAGATTTCAAAGCCCTCCGACTTCAACAGACTCTCACCAAGTCTGTCTGACAACATCAGATTTGCCAGTCAAGTTCTCCCTCCAGTTTGGTTTCAATTCAAGGAGAGATTTTTGATATTTGGGCTGTGTATGATGCTCCCTACACAGGCAACTAGAATGATACACATGGAATATATCAATTCAAACGAAACCAACTAAATTGTGGAACCACCTGTCACTAAGTTGCAATCGAAAAATCATATCGGTCGAACAATCCTGGCGTCTGATTTGTGGATACATATTCGCTGAAATTAATTAGATCAATGGATAATTTTTCAATTTTAACCGTCCAATAGATGCTTCAAGAATCGGTCGAGGCAAGTTGAGGAAGTCTTTAAGCAGGCGAAGTTGCTCGTGATAGAGTGGGCAGTGGCAAAGGCTGTAGATCGTTTTCCGGCAAACTGGACTGATCTATAAGGGTCCGTGGGTAGATGGGTTGATCTTTAAGGGGCCATTTTATATGGGTGCGCAGTCTCTCGGGCCGTTTGTACAGTTCTTTCTTTTTTGTATTTTCCTTTTTGCCTTTTCAATAATTTTTATCATCATCGTTCCAAAAAAAAAAAAAAAAAGCCTACCAATCAGATAGTCAAATATAAGAAAAGATTTGATGACCTAAGGATATGGTCCTCGATAGAGTGGAATGGCAGCACACAATTTGTATAGCCGACCCCAAGTAGTTGGGGATAAGGTTTGGATGATGATGAATAATAATTTGGATGGTAATTTGAATTACCTGTATGCCATGTATGCAATTTCTAAGTCATTTTAAGTTACCTATGCATCATCCATCACACTACTAGAGAATCATAGTTTTTTATATTTTCCTTTCTTTTACAAGGTAACAAAACTTTATTAAACCAGAGCAACAATGAAAATGAAAGGCGAGAATGACATCTATAACCTGAACAAAGAAAAATTACAATCATCAATGGCCTTTAAACAAGAGGCACAGCCCACTATATCTGGCTTAGCCCTGCCGAACACCTCCAACGCCAATCCATTCTTTATCCTAGAAACACTGACCGTTCCTCTCCCCCCAAATTGATTATAAAACAACCAACAAGACAAGCTGACATACCACCCTACCTTCTTTCCCAGCCGGTCCTCCGTGCCAAGCCAAGAACAGCTCTTCAACTGCCCCTGCCTCGTATCACCCATGAAACTCTCAGAAGATTAAGAAAGCAATCCCACACCCTTTGAGAAAAAGGGCTGTGAATGAAAAGATGATTACCTGATTCCGCCTCTTTCATGCACATCACACACATGTTGGTAAGCACCATCAACTTTTCTCGAAAGTTTCTATTGTGAGGACTCTCTTCCTACCCACCAACCGACCAAAAACCGCTATTTTAGGAGGGGTGCCATAGAAACAGATGTTGGAAATGTGACCACATCTCTCCCACCGAGGATCTCTGAAGCAATTTGTAGAAAGAGTAAACAGAGAAGTGGACTTGTCCTTGATTCACACCATCAGGTCCCTCACACCCAAAGTTGTATAGCAGCAATGAAGATGCTCCAACAGCTTAATGAATCATCCACTTCCTCATCTGACAAACTCCTACTTCAAGGAGATCAAACACTACATCACCACATGTACAAAAGCAACAAGCAATAGGGATATTCCTTGTCGGAGATAGCCAAGCTAAATCTTCAAAACTCAAACTAAAGTGATCCTTCTCCAACCCACACATCCTCCCCAAAGTTGGATAGCAGCAATGAAGATGCTCCAACAGCTTAATGAATCATCCACTTCCTCATCTGACAAACTCCTACTTCAAGGAGATCAAACACTACACCGCATGTACCAAAGCAACAAGCAATAGGGATACTCATTGTCGGAGATAACCAAGCTAAATCTTCAAAACTCAAACTAAAGCAATCCTCCTCCAACCCACACATCCTCCCGAAAGTGGATCCCATTGCCATCACCGAGAGAGAAGGTAACCTCGTCCTTAAACCTGACTACCAATTTAGTAACCTCCTTCCATTAACACAAAGCCCTATAAATAGAATATTCCTTTACACACCATCCCCCTTCTTGAGTCCCATGCTTGCAATAACCCTTCTCCATAAGCTCCATTCTTCCGTATCAACCTCCACAACCATGTACCTAAAAAAGTGAGGTTCATCATCCCCAAATCCATTATACTTGTCCCACCTTCGCTCATAGGGCCCATCTCAAAAGGTGACATTTTGCTTTTTCTTTAGAGCCACGCTATAGAAAATCCCATCCAGTGTTCAAATTCTCTCCGATATTATCGTTATCTCCAGCTTGGTGATACCGATAACACCGGTAGTATTAGAAATTCCAAGTATCAACAACGTATTGCTAAGTATTGTCAACTTATCAATATCGCCAATATTTTCAATTGTGTAAATTCCAAGTGTCGCTTGTGTTGCCAATGCATCGATATCGCCAATGCAACGCCAATATTTTCGACTGTGTAAATTCTAGGTGACGCTTATATCACAAGTGTATCAATGATATTTCAATAATATCGCCAACGTAGAGATATCACAAAAAATGTTTATTAAAAAAAAATTATTTCAAATTTTTTTATGAGCATATGATTGTATCCAGTGTTCAATTTGTCATTGCTAATATTGATATTATCTCAATATTATCATTATCGCAACACGTGCAATATGAAGACCGCAATCTTCCATTTCCTTTCCAATTGTTTATGATTTCTTGACAAAATACCGTGAGTTGTCGATATTTTGCAATATCGATGGATATTTGGATGGTTAGATGGGATGGTTAGATTGTTTCTTACGATAACACATGCTTTTAAGCCCCCATTAAATGGAAACTTATTATGTATACATTCTTTTTGCCATTTTTTTTATTCCTAAATATGCAAATGTGCATTTTAGCATCTCCTGAAATGTCACTGAAAATTCTACCATTTTTCCCATGTTTCCCCACATTTCCGGTTATCGACAATATTATCGGCGATACCGATATTTTCGTATCCCCAGCTAGCGAAACTTGTAGCGATATCGATACTTCGAACACTGATCCCATCTAACCTATCCAAAACAAATTTTAGACACCTAAAAGGGACATGAAGTACAACGGCAAGTTAGAGAGATACCGACTCTTCCACCTCAACAACTTTCTTTCTATTCTTTTGATTACCTTATCCCACAGACACTTTTCCAGCTTGCCAATGCCTAATGGAAGACCAAAATACGATGAGGGAAAAGAACCTGCTGTACACCCAAACACCTCCGCCAATGTCACCACCTTATCCTTGGAGATACAAACACCCAACATCTCACACTTAAGAATATTAACCTTCAAGAGCACTTAAAAAAAACTCAAAATCTTCCTCTAATTATCCACTATAACATAATCTGTGTTGCAAAACAAAATGGTGTCAAACTGCTGGTGAGAAATATGAAATCCTATGTTCTCCACCCTATCCCTGCGAATGAGATTGACCAATTAACCTTTATCCATCATTTTACCGAGCACCTCGGCAACTACCATGAATTGGAAGGGGAAAGCGAATCACCCTACCAGAGACCCCCCAATGCGTTGAAGAAGTCTTTTTGGGATAACCGATATCAAAACTTGGCCGACCGACAGCATTCTTAGATCCACTTTCTCCACTTCTAACCACATTCCAATGTCCTAGCATGTAATCAAGGAAGTCCCAATCAACGTGATTGTACGCTTGTCAATGTTCAACTTGCATATGATATCCCTTTTTTCCTACCCTACGCTAAGAATCCATACACTCATGAGCTACGATCACACTATCCAATATTTGTCTACCCCAGTGTTGTCAAATGGCATAGGCGATCCTGTGCGACCCAAGGGGGTTGTGCACTTATGTGATGGCACAGCCCCGAGCCCCCCAAATAAATTTTTTTAAATAAAAAATGAAAAATTATGTAAAAATACTATAAGTGAAGAGAACTGTTTTTTTTTAATAGTTTTATTAGACTGACAAACTATAACAAAGTACCCCTAAAAAACAGACTATAACAAAAGTCAACTAAACAACTACTCGAATGAATGCATATAGTAAAAAATGTGAAAAAACAACATATAAATTTTATTGATTTCATTAGTAATAAATTGTGAGAGAGAGTAAGAGAGTTAAGAGACTAGAGAGATTGAGATATTAGAGTATTAGATAGATAGATAGATAGAGAGAGAGAGAGAGAGAGAGAGAGAGAGAGAGAGAGAGAGAGAGTTGTGAGAATAAGGGAGTGGGAGGGCAAAAAGTGAGAAAAAAAATCCAAACGATCGTAAATCTAACTGTTGGCAAGTTATGCCATCGCCTACTAGGTAAGCAATGGTATAACCACATAACTATGGCTTATGTGGTCGCATACTTCTCTGTGCAACCACATAAGCCCCAACGGCACAATAACCGTTTTTCATCATTGGAGACGGATCCAAGGTTCATCCTTTCACCACAAGTTGTGTTTGGGCCGTAGTGCTTGCATAGCTATTGACTAGGAAGCCAACATTTTGACTAGGATCTCATACGGAAGTCATAAAAGTAACATTTGCAAGACCACCCGAAACCTGGAAGCCAATATTTAGCTACGATTGGACTGTCTAGGATTTATCAACCCGCAATAAACACACCTTGGACATAATTGATAACATTCCACCAGAAAACTAAAAGCCAATATTTTAAATATCTTACACGGCCCCCCAGTAAGGCTTATTGGCCTGAAATCTTCCAAAAATTCTATGACTTCAACTTTCAGAATAATAGCAATAAATGAAGCCCCTAACTCCGACGACAATCGACCTCTGTCGTAAAATTCCGTCATAAAACTAAATCACCCTTCACCAATTCAAAAAGAAGAAGAAGAAGAAGAAGAAGAAGAAGAAGAAGAAAGAAAGAAAGAAAGAAAGAAAAGAAGAAGAAGAAGAAAGAAAGAAAAAATAAAGAAAAAGAAAAGAAAAACAGGAAGAAGGCTATGGGAAAGTCATCAGTCTCCAATCCTTCTATCATCTATAACAACACGGTTAATCTTGTTATTCCTTGCTTGATCACTAGTACGGCGAAAAAAAAAAAATTTGTATTTTGTCGCCTTGTTTAAGCCAAGTAGTCCCTAAGAATGCCGTCAACTTTGGTCTCCTGACTCCCTAGCACCACCTCCTTGTTCCAAACATTAATCCTACCTTTTAAGAATTTAAGTTCTAACTTTAAACCCAGCATATCCCGCCACCTCAAAGGACTCCCACCACTCCTTTATCAATTTTGGAAAACCCTCAACTTCCAACCACATAAGCTTGAACCTGAACGGTCTTAGACTCCAATTCCACAAAACCGGTCAATGATCAAACATGAGTCTTGAAAGACCCCTCTACTGCACTATGGGAAACTTCTCAAACCACTCCAAGGAGACCAAGAATCCGTCAATTTTGCGCATGACAGCCCTATCCTAACCATTCAACTAGGTGAATTTTACATCATCCAATGAAATATCCACCATATCATACATGTCCTCCCAATCTAAAAAATGAAGCCTCCATTCAATCCCCCCCCCCCCCCCCCCCCCCCCCCCCCCCCCCTTCCAAAAAAAAAATTAAAAAAAATAAAAAAAAATCCAAATCCAAATCATTGTATCCAAACACATTAAAGGGGGCTTGGGTAACTTAAACTTAAAAAGGACATCAAATTCTCCCCGGGAACTAGAAATTAGTCCCATCATAGCAGCACTCTTGAATCTCTCAATTTATTATCTTTCCCTTTAAAAGAAGCAAGCGGAGGTGGCCAAGAAGATTGATTAACGGATGGTCGTCACGTCACGGTCTGTTTCAGCCTAGAGGAAATGTTCTTTGGAAATGATGCTCTTTGCCATTTTGTGACGCCTTTGAAAGAAAGGTAATACGGGAGAAGCATTGGACTCTATCAAGAGAAGAATAACCTCTGTGATAACTGTTTGGGTTACAGCTAGGCCAAGTTTTAGGAGTGTCCACATTTGGACCTCCCACAGGATTGGACAGGAGGGATTCATTGGGGGAAGGGGATAAAGATAAGGCAAAGTGTAACCCGCCTTGAACTAGGCGTCTTAAAGCTTGATTCCAATGGGTGCTCTTTGGCATGATGGCTTTGTCCGGGTCTTGTGGGAGGTGGGGGCAAGCATCAAGGAGGTTTTTGCCCTTAGGTATGGGCTTCGCAAGTTCCCTTCTTCCTTCTCAAGGAAGTTGGTCATCGGAGAGGACTCTTAGAATGTCATTTATCAGGCAACAATAAAAAAAGAGACTTCAGTGGTTTGAGCCATGTATCCCAGAGAACAGAGATTAAGCCTTCAACTGCCAATTTGAATTGAAAGCCAATTTTTCTATCATTCAGACCGATGCTGATCAAGTGTCAGGTAGTCTCAGAATGAGGTCGTGACAAGAGGGTCACTCACTATTGGCCATTCCATTTCACTCACACATATTTGCTATTTTCATTTCTTTGAATAAAAATGTTTGTCGCCTTTCAGAAAGAAAGTTTGCCTTGAGACTTTCTTTAGTAAACCAAATACTTAAAAACTCAATCAAGTTGTGTTGTGTCTGAACTGAGTCACCTCAACCAGATAGTGATTCAAGTATGAATTTCAAGGTTTTAAACCTTGCATCGAACCAATTGTGCATTGGGACCCAGTGGCTTGGCCGCAGGTGCTATAAAAGAAAGCAAGCATTTGTGGCTTACCAAGCAAAGCATTGCCCGAGTACTCTCAGAGTTGAAGGTTGTGCTTGCAACCAGATTGTTTGGATTCGGATCCTGAAACAGAGCATCAACTTTAAGAAACTTAAAGGAGATTGTAGAAGGCAGTTGGAATGCAATGTAAAGAGTGCCTTACGAGTCCTGGAGAAACCATCAACTGGAAGCTGTTGAACAAGTTTGCCATCTCGGGAAGGGAAAGTGGCTTTACACCTCTAACCTGCAATCACATACGCAGGGATGAGTCTAAAGGAAACATAAATAGACCAAATGAAATATGTTCGACATGATTAGCTTAACCAGAAAAAAAAGCTAACGAAATAGTTTCGGTATGGGTAGCTTAACAAGAAAAGCTAACAAAATATGTTTGATACGGGCAGGCTTGACGAAAAAGCTAACAAACAAATGGCAGAAAAAGGCAACCAGCAACACTGTTTGCCAAGGTTCACTAGGTAAAAAGAAACATTTTCATCAATTTAAACTCCCTGTGTTTCTTGCCAGTATGTAACATGCGTACAACATCTCAACTGTGCAAAAGTTGGGGCCCACTATGAAGATCACCAATCGCAAAGATCAGGCAGGCAGGCTGCATGGGTACGATGAGTAAGGCCATCTATTGCTTTGATGGTGTTGCCTGCATGATGAGTGGACTGGCCTGTTTTTTTTTTTTTTTTTTTAATCATGGTGGTTTCCCTCCCACTGGCCTTTTTATTTTATTTTGTCGTGGTGGACTCCCTCCCTCTCACGCGCACGTGCCAGGCAGGAAAGACAACCCTCTCTCTCCCTCTCTCAATCTTGGCAGGAGAAACGGGGTCACCTTGATCAGCCTCATGCGACAGTCTCACATTCTTTTTCTCTAAATTGAAGCAACAAATAATGTATCTAAATGTAAGCAAAACCGAAAGAACAAAGTGATTTTCCAAACAGTCGAGAATAGTTTTCATAAAGAAAATGGAACTGACAGAATTTCTAAGTTCTTGCGCTAACGACTAAGAGAAGACTAACCACTTCTTGAAGCTTCAAAGGTGGTCCAGCAAGAGATCTCCATTGGCGAAAAAACTCTTCACCAGAAACTGATATAGGCTGCAGAAATTTATTTAATATAGCCGGAAGACGGAGCTTGACATTCACCTAATACGACAGAAGAAAATTAAAGATTTGAATCACAAGGCTTCTTCCAGAACCCACAAATAAATGACACTCAAACCCATTATTGTTTGGTTGAAGTACAGTACCAACGTAGTTCCAAACTTATATGAGAAATCAAGAACGGCCACGTCCCTGCTCGGGCGAAGATTCACAATTTCGAGTGGGCATTGCACCTGGAAAGACAAGGAGAGATCAGAAGAGGTATTGCATCATACAGCTAGAGAATATACAGCAACATAACATATGCAATCTTGACCTGTGCCCTTGGAGGAATAGTTTCAGGTACCAACGAGAGCTCTATTTTCAAATGGGAAGGAGGCAATATCAAAGCTTGGACCGAGACAAGGGGGGAGGTATTCTTGTTCCCTAAGAAAAGGACGAGACGTCCATGTTGTGCTCGCCACTCTGCTTTTATGCCGATCTGAACAGAGGCAACAAGAAATTGGGTGTACTGAATATTAGAAGCTTGAACAGATGAGATTACTGTAAAGCGTAGCCTGTCTAGTGCACAACTAAATGGATCACTGTCATTTCAAATACACAAGAGTCAGTACACCTGAATGTAAGGGTCCTCGTACAACACGCCACTATCCTTCAAGCACAGGGCATGAAATCTTTCCGCAATATTCCCGAATGGCTGCAAACATGTATGGTAGGATTAGCTCGTAAAATGTGAGATCATTCCCATTGCACAACAGCCATGCTCTAAGACCAGTGTAATTGTGTTAGACCAATCCTATCCAATGCATTATAGCCTAGCACTACGAACAGTTTAATTGTGTTACAAAGTAAGAGTCAGAAAATTTCTTTACAGGAAAAAAAAAAAAAATCACACCAACAAACAACAAGGTGATGCCAGGTAAACCATTGAATATCCACGACAAGCACACAATCTCCCTCGCATGAATACAGATAAACTGTTCAATTACCATGAATGACTAATATTGCAAGTCTCCTAAATCTTGAGCCTCACACCAAGGAACTTGAGAAACCACTCCTCAAGTTGCACATGAATCACTCTCAAGGAAAGAGCAAGGTGGGAAAAAAACTAAACAACAGCTCATGTCATGTATTTCATGCGGCACTCCTCTCTAGCACAAGACCCAAAACACGGGTAAGGTTACATTGTGATGACAGCCAAAAGATACAATGTTTGGGATCTCTTCCCTTCTCTCTCCTCTTCTCTCTTCTTCTTTCTTTTTGGGGCTGGAAATAAGGCTGGCAATGGGCCATGCCTGAGAGTAGCAAAATCAATACTCTGAATAGGCCCAGGCTGGCAGCCCATCCCGAATGGTTCAAAATCCAGGTGTGAACCAACCCAAGGCCGATCCATTGCCAGCTCTTGCTGGAAAGAGCTTGCAGCTGCACCAGAAGGTAAGCCACAAAACAATAGCAAAGACAAGGTCTCATTGTTAAAGAAATTATGGTTTTCTTTCTCTTTGTTTTCTTGTTTCTGCAATGAAGCTTTTGATATAGCTAGTCCCTCTCTCTCTCTCTCTCTTACATAAAATAGTTCAATTATCATTAGCCTGTCGATACTGGACCATATTCAAGCATATGATGAAGTTCAAGTCTACATATATGAATCATACGTGCACGTGAGAAATGCTCCAGTGCTCTCTCAGAGCACTATAAGTTCTCGATAGCAGTTCAATCCATTAAACGGCCCACTATTTCAACATGCATATGACTACTCATCTTGATAAGTTGAAAACATGAAGATGCCCATATTTGTGTAACCACAAGCTTGATGAGTAGAAGCTATGGGCCTAGAGCAGGCATTACAGCAAGAGCAGAAGAAAGAAGCAATGCCACAAAAATAAACACGCAATTGGTCAGAGTCCAATTGCTAGCGAAAGAGGTAAAATAGCTCCACATGCGAATGATGCTTATGCAGAACTACCTGAACCGAGTTTGATTGCTCATCAACAGTAGCAAGAGCTAAGGCGTCTGATGCACTGGAACCAGAACCCAATCCTGATATCAGAGTTTGCTCAGCTGGGACAGCTGCACCAGGAGGACCTTCAATAGCCAACGGACCCAAAAGATCACCAAGGAGGTCTGCTGAAGGTGCTGCGGCAGGTTGAGGATCTACTTTGCTCAATGTCCCATTTGTCTCTGTCAAAGGTTGGTCTGCTAAACTAATATCCTGCAGATTATACACAATTTTACTATTATAATGTGATGACAAAAATATCGACAACCTAGATTTGATAACGAGTTTGGAAGAATCAGTTCTCACCGTATTAGAGCTTATGCTCGGCATCTTGACAAGGGTAAGTTGACCAACAGATACAGAACCATTAGCCGGCCGCTGGTCGGTTACAACAAGAGCATTTGACGTCTGTTGATGAGCCCGTAATTTGATGGCACTTTGCTCTGCAGTATCAATTTCAGTATCTTCGGCTCTTTTCAGCAATGCAGACTGGTATTGACAAGTATAGTTAGCATTCAGTGGTCTTTTACATGCAGGCACGCAGAGACGCATGCAGGCACGCAGAGACGCATGCAGGCATACATAATCAGAACTAATGTTGTCAAAATCCTACGATTTACAATTTGAGTTGAAATCTTAAGCAAAATGATTTGAATCCCACCGTGAATCCCTTTTTAGATGAATCCTACAATTCTATGATTTGAATCTGATTTACAATTCAGATCCCAATTTATGATTCAAATTATACTTGATCCCTTCTATTTTAAGCTTTACTTGGCTTTCATCTAATGTTTTTAAATTGGTGGAGGCTTTAAGAATCGTTTAGAAGAGGTTAATTACTTTTTTGGTTCTTTATAAGAGACTCCACAACAGATATTCTCTTCGTTGTTAAATCATTTTGCATTTTCTTATGATTTCTTACTTCTTACATAGACGAAACACCAAATTGATATAGTATTCAATAATGGTAAAGGTGGCCAAAACGGCCAGCATTATGGTTGTCACGATACGGGCCGTAACAGCCGTTATGGCCCTGTAATGGTCGAATATTTTTTTGAAGGAAAAATGTATAGGCCCGTTAGGACCTGCATTGACCCGTTACGAGCCCTTTTTTTCCTTCTTTCAAATTGGGTGTTAAAGCCCCATATCGTGTGTTGGTCACCACCATTACCATTATGAAACATCAATTATGTTCGTAACATAACCGTTTTTTAATACCATGTGCATGACTTATTTGAAATTTTATTTTATTTTATTTATTTTTTATTTTTTTATAGATGGTTGTGGTCATGTTGATCTATATGTACTGTGGTAATGATGGATAGAGATCAAAATATCTTTTTTCACCGATCTAAAAAATCAAGTGCCTCTTTTCCAATGTGATTTCCATGCTTAAGAAGGCAAAAAGAACATAAATTATTAAAGGATAATTGTATTGTTTTTAAGGTAATTTTCTTGAACGACAAAAAATAAAGGAAAGACAATAATCCTCTAACACCATCATGATATGGTGGTATAACTTCGTGCATTTTGATGGGAAATGGATGATTGATGAGTTTCTTACTTTTTCTGATTTATTTATATTTTGCAGATTTTTTTTTTCTTTTTAAGAAAATCATAAAAAAATCTTATGATTTACGATAGGATTTGTGATTTGATGCGATTCAACTCTTATTTCGTTTCGTGTTACAATAACAATTTTGACAACATTAATTTGGACTCAATTGTCCAAAAAATGCTCAAGCCAAACTATCAGTCATGGTAGCTTTGGGAATGTTAATTAATAAGCACTTCTTCCATCTCCCTTACCTTTTGCCCCTTTTCTTTATTAATAATAAATTCATCTATTGTTACTATAAAAAAGTAAGCCCTTGCATGGTCTGATAACACCTTTAAAGTAGCATACACATACCTGCCGTTCCGGAAACTTGGGCATTTCAGCCAATATGTCCATCAACGCCGCACCTTTCCTACTTAATGCAAAATACTCAACAGCCCGTTGTTGTATTTCAACATCAATGTAACTCTCATATCTGAAGAAATGCATGATTGAGTTAAAATTCAAACCATCATATCATGAGTAAAGCACAGGACAAAACAGCATTCAGACTAAAGAAAGGCTCTGCCAGCTAGTAGCTAGTGAAAAATGCCAGGCTGGGCAAGGAAAAAAGTAAAGCTCGGTCTCACTTGTTGAATATTGCCCAAATTTGATGCTGTAATTCTGGATCAGGGGGCTGCGTGTGCATTAAGATCTTAGCATATGTCGAAAGAAGAATCGGAACAGTAGCAGTCCTGAAATAAATGCGACTTTTAGGATATTGAAAAAGAAAAGGAAACAATATTGCTTCGCAATGGTCAGAGATGGAAAGATTGAATCATCTTACGATACAGTAGGAAGTTTCTCATGTATAATGCTAAAGATCTCCTTAGGACTACAGCCAGGTCTTCTCGCCAAAAGGTGGCTGTACTCTCCAAGAAGATAAGCACTGACCTGTACCATACATGTCAATTTGAAGATAAATAGACTTCATTGTGTTAACTCAAAAGATCAAGAATCACTATGTTAACTCAAAAGATCAAGAACTATCTGATGTTCCAATATAATTTTAAATAAAATTACTAGGAACATGCTGCTGGCACATCACAATCACATATAGAATCTTAGAAAGCCAACCACCAACAAATTACTTGTTAAATACTTGTCACCAGTAAAAAGAAATGATACATTAATGTCTTCCAATGTACTTTGCACAGACACCCTTGCCCTATATGGGTGAAAAAGTTGATGGTTCCGGTTTACTTTCTCTATCTATTCCAAGTGCTGGGGAATGCGGCGAAAAAGTTGGAATGTATTCAATTTAATTTCTTACCAGGGGATCCAAATTGTAAATAACTATGAATTGGAGTGAGGAGCAAAAGGCAAATACGGAGGGAGAGATTTGGATTGGTTATTATGTTAGGAAACTAGGGGATTTGGAGCGAATGGTGGTGGAGTTGGGGAGGAACTGAACACTTCCAGATGAATGTTATTCAAAACAAATATGGTAAGTCAAAAAGGGTCTGGTTTCCCAGGTTTCTCCCAAGAGATATGGCTTGGACATTTAGCAGATGATAAGCAAGTTTGGTTTCAACATTGATGGAGAAAGAAGGGAGTTCTGTCATAGGAAGGGTGTCTTCTAAAGAGTGAGATTCCAAATAGGTGATGCAGATAGAAAGTGCAGGTTTGGTTAGATACTTAGGTCGGTAATGACCCACTGGCAAACCGCCTACCCTTTTGTTATTTCCCTCTTTTTTTGCAAAAGGGGCCTTGTCAAGGGTTATAATGAAATTATTGGGACATCATGGTGTAGAATTCACAATGTTGTGAAATGGTTGGGCCATGCAGGACGCAATTGCCCCCAAACATTGAAAAAAAGAAGAAGAAGAAGAAGGGAAATTCAAGGAAAAATGAAAAAATATATATATATATATATATATATATATATATATATATATATATATATATATATATATATATATATATAAGAAAAATTATGTAGAAAGACTACAAGTTTAGGGAATTGGTAAACTATTAGACTATAACAAGTCAACTAACAACTACTCAAATGAATGCATACACTAAAAAATGTGAAAAAACAACATATAAATTTTATTGATGTCATTTTAAGAGAGAATGTGAGTAATAGAGAGTGAGAGAGAATAAGAGAGTTGAGAAATGAGAGTATTAGAGAGAGAGAGAGAGAGAGAGAGAGAGAGAGAGAGCTGTGAAAATAGGGGGATGGGTGTGCCTATTTATAGGCAAAAATTGAGAGAAAATGAAGCAAAAAATAAGCCTCAACGGTCAGAAATTTAACCATTGGGAGGTTATCCCATCGCATATTGTGTACGTGATGGCATAAGTCCCAATGACACAATAACCGCATATGCCACCATGGCACATGCAGTCTTCTAGTCCAAAACGGCATACATGATGGCATAAGCGTTTATGCGGTCATATATGACAACAATGGAAAATTGAAATTCCATCGTAACTTCAAATGATGAGATGATGTTCTTTGCATGGTTGTCAAGTGTTTTGAAACAGGCAGTTGTTGAGGTTAATGAGCAGGATCAGAAGTTTGGAAGTGGTCCACGAATGGAAGTTTGTCCTCTAAATCATTCTTCTTTAAAGTTTGCACTCAAGTGAATGAGGCCTCTCCTTGTGCTAAAGTTGGAGCAACCCCCAATCCTCTGGGAGTAGAAACCTTTACCTAGATGGTTGTTGGCTTGTTGCAAACAACATTTTGATCTTGGATGTCTAAAGAAAGGGATGCAGCTCTCTAGCATTTTCCTTTCTGTTGAGGCCTGGGAGTGCAACAAAGTGTTGATAATTTATTTCTATGTTATCCTATGGCAAGGGAGGTATAATGTTTGTCGTTGAGTGACTTTTGAAATGAACGTGGAATGTTGGTTCCTCTTAAAGGGAACATCCGTGCAAGATGTTACCCTTTGCCATTACACAGACCTTGGGGAAGGACAGAAATGGGAGTGTTTTTACAATTGAATTCTTTGAAGTTTCAAAGTGCCAAAAAGGCTGAATTCTTTAGATACTAAGGAATTGCAATGGAGGGTGAGAGGGGATAAAAGTCAAAAGTTCAATGTAAATCTGAATTCTTTAGATACTGAGGAATTGCAATGGATGGTGAGAAGGGATACTAAAAGTCCTAGTTCAATGTAAATCTCGTCTGAAATTCTATAGGAAGACTCGGATACAAATTACTGCAACGCAGATGTGGATCCCACCAAATTACAAGGATTAGGCCCTACAATCTTTTCGATAAGAGGGTATACAAGCTGCCTGGATAGTTCGTGGGCCCTTGATAGTGGTTTGAATAATCTGGTGGCTCCACACTAGTGGTCATTCAATCAGTGGTGTATGCGACAGGTCCACAGGGTTTACTCATTGAGTCATTCAGTAAGTTTATTATTTAATTGGTTATTAGAGTTAGCCTGTGACTTTTTGGGCAACTTTCTCTTTAGTATTTTCATCACTTACTCTGTAGGCAACTTTTTGGGTACTGACCAATGTCGGATTGTCACATAATTGGTTCCATTTGAAAGCCTATTTAAGGTTTTCATACATCCCCAAGAAACTCTTGGCTTTCACCATTTTCCTTTATGAGAGACAAAGATCTGACATCCAAGTAGATCTTCTTCCAATCGTCCTTGCAAGCGCCCTCTCAATGATGCGGGCATTAGAGGAACTACTTGAGTGTACCGGAGGCGGAAGTGACTACCTGCATCAGCATAGTTTTCTTTATAAATGGCGACGACTTCCAGACAAGGCCCACGGGGCCATTTTGAAGACCCCACATGCATTGGGCGTGCATCAGGAAGACCCCACTTTGGGATGATGCATGTGGGTTGCTTAGGAGGAGTTTTTAGCAATAGGATTTTAGTTTTGGGCCCATATAACCGTTGGACCATCTTGGTCGGGCTATTGGACCGTCAGATCTTCCAGATCTAGGCCGCATGGACCCTAATTTTTATTTCATTTTATTTTATGTTATTTTTAGGATATGATAGATGGTTTGGATCACTTTTATTTGCTTTAGATATTTTACTTTTAAGTTTGGGCCATGGAACATTAAGTTGGGGCATATTTGTAATTTTCTAAAAGTTTTATTATAAAAGCTAGAAAGGGGACTACCAACCCTAACTTGGTTTTGGAGCAAAAGAAAAAGAAAAGCTTGGAACCTTATTCTCTCTAGAGAAGTCCCTTCTTTATTCTTCTTTACGGTTTGTGAGGAAACCCTCCCTTCCAATCCAATTGTGGAAGGGTTAGAAACTTGGTGGTGGACTCCTCCAAAAACATTTTCTCTTCTTCTCTATAAATTTAAGTATTTATGGTTGTCATTTTTCATCTGATTGAAGGCTCTTTGATTTTCTCTTGAATCCAAACCCAAAACCCTGCAATCCTTGAACCGTTTTTTATTCGGCATAAGCTCATGCGACCTTAAGCTTCGTTTTTCCCCAAAATCCCAACTTTTCCCAATCCAAATCCTTCAAACCTAACCTAATCTCACACAACTTTCAAATCCGATTATCCATTTTCATCCAAATCCGATTTTCAGCTTTCCCATGACATTAAATCCCCAAATCCCTAATTCCCAAATCACATAAACCCTAACCCTAACCCTAACTCCCATTAATCCTTAATTTCAGTCATACCCTAGGAACCTTAGAGCCCCTTCCTTTGATTTTAGGATTAACACTATGCTTGGACATGAAAGTTCTACCTTCCCTGGGTCCCGGCCTTTGAGCTTTGTAGTTTTAATTTAATTATTTGTTGTTATATATTTCCGCCTTAGTTTCATTCCGCATCATATTGATAGAGACCCATTGTCCTGCATCACTCAATCTTCCTGTTAATTGCCCTCTCAATCGCCACTAAAATATGGATTATGCCACCTAGTGGATGGTGGAAGATCAATCTATATGGGAGCTCTATGTAATACTAAGGCCTCAAGGACTTTGGAGGCTTTAAAGAAAGAGCATGTTACCATCAAGTATTCTTTTTAAAGACAAGTGAGGACCAAAAACTCAAATAGTGCGAAGTTCTAGGGCATTAAAGCTAGTATGGAATTTTTCCCTATTTGAGTGGGTGGGTGTCTAGTGAGTGGAGATTCTCGTGATGATCACTAGGGCTTCCTGAGTTGCTCTCGTCCTTCGGACCTTGCGTTTATATTGAGCGACCTATGAATACGCCCCAAAATGGTTCTAAATATCGGCCCGTATTGGTCGAATTTTTTTAAGCTAAACAATTAAGGGATATATAAGAAAAAAGGAAAACAATGAGAATTCAAGAATCTAACAACTTTTGGATTGTGGACATGTATATTATATGGTGTATCTGTCCTTTCTTTGATAAGAATGTTGTCTATCGTCTTGCCAATTAAAAGTCAACCAAATGGGCCATAGTTGAACACAAAGTAACCATGATTTGGGAATTTGGGCCCATGACATTGAAATACAACAAAAAGGTGATGGTTTATCCTTATTCTGATTTATTCCTATAATGGTCCATTCTACTTTGATTTGGTGAATCCCATTCAAACATTTTGTTATCATCCCCAAAATAGGCGTAGAATTAGTCTAAATGACTTTCTAAGCTTCCTCCATGATTTAAGTGAAGAAGACAAAACTTGGGAGAGATTGAAAAAGAAAAAGAAATTCAAATTTGGCCTTTTATGGTTGTATTGGCCATGTATCAGTTAATAATACAACCCGTTTTTTCGCTGGGGCCAATACAGCCCTGTATCACGCATTGTTTCGAGCCAATAAGAATACGATACAGCTATATTGGCTGATACAATATGGATATTTCAATCCATGCGCCCCAGGGAGATAAGGTATCTATGTGTTTCTTGGAAGGCTAATAGTATAGCTAACTCCCAGGCAAAGGAAGAGATTTATAGGACATCTTTATGCATCAGTAACTCTTATCCATTACTTTATTGATATTTGTATATTTTTTCTCCTTTTTATGAAAAAAGTTTTCTACATTGACGAGAGAGAGAGAGAGAGAGAGAGAGAGAGAGAGAGAGAGAGAGAGAGAGAGAGAGAGTTCAAAGCACAATTCGGGGTCAAAGTCTAATATACAAATTGAGGGTCAAGTCTACACTGTTAGTTGAAGTTAGATTATGGTTACACGAAGCATGAAATGAAGCAGCAATAATTCGGGTGCAGGAGTGGGGAAGCGCCTGTTTCAATATATGAAGTATAAATAGCTAGGATGTGGGAGAAAGAGCGAGAGTTCAAAGCACAATTCAGAGAGGGAGCAGCACCTAGTAAGAAAGATCTGCAACCGAGAGTTGGATCCGTAGAATTATTGGCTTTACAAAGCAACTAAATATAATCCTAGTAACTCAAGAGTATTCGACCAACTTATCCTTTTACGATACAAGCCATCAGGTTATCCCTGTAAAATACCAAATCTAGCCGACGCATAACATAAATTCCAACAGAACAAACAAGGGATAAACATGTAAGCACAAGAAGCACACCTTGACCATTGTTTCATGCAATGCAGGCTTGTCGAGATATTCTCTTGCCTTGACTGCTGCATATGGCTGACAGGATATAACATGTCAGGCAGTTAAGGAAATCTTCAGATAGCAATGGAAGAGATCACACAGTAAGTAATATGCAGTACAAAATGAAAACAGCAACAATAATGCAGAGACCTGTAAATCTTCATTGTTCGTAACAAACTGGACCACACGATACCATATGTCATCACTAACAAAATCACCTGCCTTGTCAATCAACTGAAGAATAACATCAACATACCTGTAATGAAATAAGAGTATGGGTTTAGTCAGCTAGGCTAGAAGCGGACTCACATGAAGCCATTTGAGATTCTGGAGCATCACTATTGCAGAAAAACTTAAAAGCAATATATTATAGAACTGTGATCCAAGGAAAATTCTTGCTGCCTTTATTAAGTCGAGAATTTTTAAGCGAGGCCAAGTGGGCCTACCTATGATCAACAAAGACAGGTGGCTAGAAGGAATCCACAGTACATTACATATGGCCCAAAAATAACCATGATTGGAAAATGACATCTATATAATTAAGGGCATGCAAAATGGATGGTAAGAATAAAATGGTTATATGCCTGATGAAGTACAACTTCCCATCACCATAGGTTCAAGGGTGAGAGTGGCCATCACGAGTTCCGCAACTGAAGATTTGGAACCCACTGCCCATTTAGTGTTTGTTGACAAAAAGAGGTAGGTTGTTGCTGCACTCCCAAGCTTTTTATGATCTTAAAAATCGCAGACTGCATGAAGGCATGGAGCACCTTCATGCAACAGTATTGCTAGCCATACAATGGATTGGGTTTTCCAACACCTTTTCTTTTGCTTTAGCTTCTTAGCAATCAGAATCATTGGAGCTGTGAGTCTGTGACTATTATGTTCCAACTGAATTCAGCAAACTCTCATAAGCAACCATCTTGTGGGTCAACAATCACACTATAGTAATTGATGACCGGAATAGTTGGACTGATCAGCCTATTGTCCCCACTACTTTGTATTTTGGCACTGACAGAGATGTCGGCTGATCTGTGGGCCTCATGTGTGATATTGAATTGAACAGCCAAACCACCATAGCATGCTACAGTACATTAGGTCTTGTCTTAGTTTTCCTAGTAAAAAAAAAAGTTTCCTAGTCAAAGGCAATTGTTAACCAAGTATTCATTTTTGAAGCTAGAAATGTACTTTTTCCTTTTCTGGAAAGCAACTAAGTTTATCAAAAACAAAAGAAAGGAACAGCAAGAGCAAGACAGACTGATGACACATCATCTCACCCAAGAACATACAAAATCAGCTCTCCCATCACACTCCATAATTGAGCCCAAACACGTGTTGGAAATTTGAGAACCCCCTCCCCCAAACCCCATGCACACACACCCCTTTTGGAAAAAAACATGTCGTTTTTGGCTTTCAATTTTTGGTCTTTAGAAGGGAGATGATTTGTTTATGTCCAAGGGACCCATACTAATTATGTGCATATGACTCTAAAGCCACATCCACAGTCAAATAAATAAAGATTTTCTTTCATGAGTGAGATTAGAATGCCTTTTATGAGTGAGACGCCTCCAGATCCTGGTGGTGAGACTTCACTAAGGGTAGGTAATTCTGGCCTCTGATTAAAAGAGAGATGATGGATTTTATTTTAGAGTTATTCGAGCGTGGTCGTCTGTCTAACTGAGCTTGGGGCATCTTTTATAGTTCTTATTTCCTAAAATAGAAGGTGCGAAGCTGCTGAAAGACTTTAGGCCCATAAGTCTTATCGGGGTCCTTACAAGATTCTTGCAAAAATTCTTGCTCTAAGGTTCCAGAAAGTGCTTTCCATGGTTATTGCTAAGAATCAAGGAGCTTTTATTATAGGAAGACAAATCTTGGATAGCGCCCTTATTGTTTATGAATGTATTGACTCCAGAATAAGGAGTGGAATAGTGTGCAAGTGAGACATAGAAAAAGCCTATGATCATGTGGAGTGGACAGAGAGTTCCTGGATTACATGCTAGATAGATTAGGTTGCAGTTCATAATGGAGGTGTTGGATGCGGGCTTGCATTGAATCTGCATCCTTCTCTATTTTGGTTAATGGGTCCCCCCGAAAGGCCTCTTCATGACGTTAAGGGGTCTTAAACGAGGGGAAATTCTTTCCCCTTTTCTCATCGTTGTTATAGGGGAGGTGCTAAGCAAGAAGATTCACAAGGGGGGGGGGGAATGGTTTGATTAGTGGGTTCCGGATTGCAGCCAAGGGATTTCATATAAGCCATATCCAATATGCAAATGATACTGTTGTTTTGTGATGCAGATGTGGCATCTATTGATAGCCTTTGGAAAATTACACTTTGAAGTAGTCTTGAGCCTAAAGATCAATGAAAAAGTGAAATGTTGGGAGTTCACGTGAATGACAAGGATTTATTGTGTCTCAAGAGGATCTTTGGATGTTGGAAGGGGGTGTTTCCATCGACATATCTAGGTCTACTCTTGTGCATTGAGAAGCTTGCAATTCACCTTTGATATATGGCTATTGAAAGAATTGAAGGAAAGCTATCGAGTTGGTGAAAGTGTCGTAAGTAGTCCTTGGGAGGACAACTTTCTCTAGTATACCAGAGTATTTCATATCTATTTTCAAATGCCCTAAGTCGATGTTAGTTAAGCTAGTAAAAAGCTAAGAAGGGATTTTTCTAAAAGGAGGCCTCAAATGGAAGAAAGTTTATTCTCAAATGGGAAGAGGTTTGTAAGCTGATTGATGTAGGGAGTGATGGGTTAAAAAGTTTGACTCCATGAACTTAGCACTTCTTGAGAAATGGCTTCGGAGATTTGGGTCTGAACCGGGAAGATTATGGAGAGAGATTATCGCAAGTACTTGCAGAAGGGATGCTGGTATGTGAAGAGATCCTCTCCATATTGTGCCTATGGTCTTTGGAAGGTGATTGTGTCGACAAAGCACTTGTTTTCAAAGAGGGGTAGCTTATTCTCTTACGAATGGGCATTGTATCCTGTTTTGGGTTGATGTGTGGTGTGGAGATCGAGTGCTTCAAGACCTTTTTCCAAGACTAGCTCTCCTTGCGCCAAACCAGTTCATTTTAGTAGCCCAATGTTATCCATTTGTGGTGGCTTGATTGTTTGGAATCTTCCTTCTTGTAGGAATATGACGGATGGAGAGATTGCAGAATTTGTTGGTTTACTAGATTGCCTGAAGAGTAAGGTGCCTTTACCTCAACATGAGCACTCAATGATCTGGACCACTCATAGCTGGGGTAGATTTTTGGTTCGATCATTGTGTAATTTGATTAATGCGACAACTCGTAGTCTTGGCCTTCATCATCCTTTTCATCATTGGTTTTACAGAGCACCTCCTAGAGTTTCCGTCTTCGTTTGGGTAGTTAGGAGAAAGAGAGTTCTTATTGTGGACAATCTACAAAGGAGATCCTTCCTTCTCCCTAATGTTTGCCTGATGTGTATGAAGAATGCGGGGACAATCGACAATCTTTTCATTCATTGCCCCCTTGCTCACAAAGTTTGGGAGTTTTTTCTCTTTATTCTTCATACCAATTGGGTCATGCCAGATGTTGTGGGCTTGGCATGGAATAGGAATTGGGAAGCTAGGGAAAGCCATGTAGAAGCTCATCATCATGGCTTTATTTTGGTCCATATGGGGGGAGCGGAACAACTAGAGCTTTCGGAATGAGAGCTCCTCAGTGGAAGAGGTTATTTGCAAAGAAAATGGTCTTGTTTTGGGTTGGGCTCCTTATGTTTATGCAGTAAAGGCTGCTGATATGTCCGTCTTTCTTTTGAGTTTTGTTTGGGGTTAAAGTCTTTTCCCACTTTTTTCCAGGTGTCTCAAAAAATTTCAGTTATTTCTCAAAATAAAAATAAAAAAATGATCTATATTCTGTTCTCATTGTTTAAGACAAGCTTCTTGGCCTGTTTTAATCTTCATTATTCTACATAGGATCCCATCTAGTGTTGTAGTACCCATAGTGACAAATCTCATTCTTGACAATTTCTTGATTCGGAAATTTCTCGGGGGATTTTCAGACTTTGAGGTTTTTCTAGGGACATTATCAGGAGATTGGAATGCCTTTTGGGAAGTGAGATTCCTCCAAATCCCAGTGGTGAGATTTCACTACTTACCTTTGATATCGTCTTTCCATTGTTTCTCTCTTCTATTTCTCCTAGTGTTTTAAATAGCGAATAGCGTGTAGCATAGCCTTCACCCCTCTGAAGCGTGAGGCGTAAGCTACATAGCGTGTAGCGTAAGCTACACACTACTGAGATTTTTAATCAAGGTTGCACTTGGTTGCACCAAATTAGATGATTAATAATAAAATTTAACAAAATTTCATGATATTTGGTGCAACCAAATGCAACCTAAGGTAATAGCAATGGGTAATGATTAAGTACAAAAGTGAAGAAAGAGCAACGAAACTGATTTAAAACTATTTCTTATATTATTTTACTAAAAGCATTGAAAAGACTAATGAATTTTCATTGAAATAGAAAAATGTAACAAATCATTAAAAACATTATTGATTTTATAGTGAAAAATGACTTTTAATGTGAGCTATGTAGCATGTAGTGTAGTCTATGAAGTGTGTCACGTATCCAAATTAATCATAGAGCGTAGGCTACACACTACTTAAGCTATTTTCATGAGCTACGTAGCGTTTAGACTAAGCTACGCTACATAGCGTAAGCTATACGCTACATAGTGTAGCTATTTAAAACACTGATTTCTCCATATGCTTGGTTGGTTCTGCTGGCTTTGTCTGCAGCTATAATTGGTGATTCTTGACTGTTATACCCATAAGAAGGTTTTGAGGCTGTTGAGTCAAGGTAATGACACTATTAATAAATTCTAAATGTAAAATCGGACCTCAGGTATGTTCACTCAAGGTTACCTGGATTGTGAATCGCTTTGGTACATGGTATGATGGGAATGGGTATGCAGTGCCTTACTTCCTCCAATATGTGGTACACTAGAGGTAGGATAATGTGTGTCATTCCAATATATACTCTGTGTATGCAATATAGTTTTATATATAAACTAGTATTGCAATTTATATATGAATTGTGAACGTTATTATTATAGACCCTATATGCTTAGTTTTATGTTATAACTAAATAAATAGAAGTATAAATTACCACATTGTAAATATAAGTTTGCATGCACTTAATCAATAGTAAGAATATACAGCCATAATTTCAGCCTGAACTTTTCAGGTCTCTAAGAATAGTGACCTCATCACATATGACCCATAATCCAGATTGCTCTATCCGGAACTGAAAACGTGGGGGGTACTGTGTTTTAGGTAACATTGGTCTCATTGCTCTCTTCTAATCTAAAAATGAATCTCGAATTTAATTTAGTGTCCAGTTTTCCATCATGGTCCACTTTTCAGTCCCTTGAACAGCTGTGATCATCCAATCAGGGTGCTATTGGGACCTTGTACAATCCAAGGTAGACCCCTCCTATTCGATGGCCTTTGCTTATCATAGGCGAGCCCACCTGGACCCCGCATATAAATTTGCACTGTAATAAGGAACAAAGAATTCATAGTAGATCATAGCTCAAATATTCTATATGACAGAAATGCTTCCAATAAAAGTTCTCGTAGGAATATGCTAACTGAAATCATGGCTTAAGAGGCAGCAGTTTCAAAGTTCCTGCCAAATGGTAGAGAAGACAGCACAATAGGAGCATACATGATGTAGACTGCAATAAGCATGAAGATAGGGCAGCAATTTCAAAAGTTCCTCCCAAATGGTAGAGAAGACAACACAATAGGAGCATGCATATATAGACTGCAATAAGCATGAAGATTGGGCATAGGCAAAAGGTATCAATACAAAAAGAAGGCCTCTTTTATTTTATAGACAATGCAACTTCATTAAAATTATAGGAAAAATTACAGCAGGGAAAGAGATTCCACATTTTTTTGAAGGTCAATAATGCACACACTCTTACACCCTCACATTCACGGCCCCTATAACGGCCGTTGCAGCCATACTTTCCTTTCTTTCCTTTTTTTTTTTTTTTTGAAAAAAGTATTTCTGGACCGTTACAGGACCTTTACGGCTCGTTTTTTCTGTAACGTCTATTTCGACCCGTAACATGTAGTGGTTACAAGCCGTTACCGTCAAGTAATGGCCATAAGTAACCAATTTGGTATACCATGACATTGTTTGGCAACTTTGCTGGCAATGATACTTGAAACACAAAACGAAGACGTTCAACCTCGAGAGAGTATCCCTAGTCTTACCTAAAATAAATGACAATCTACAAAGTTTTTCCCAATCACTCACTAATGCCTTTCTCAAGTGGGGAGATTGGTAGGCCATCAAGTGAACCAACAAAAAAAAAAGATTCTAAGACCTTACGAAGGGTCTTGGCTTTCGCGAACATATGATCACCTTCTACACGACCGCTAAAAGCATATTTCACATTTCAAATTTGAATCACTTAGAATGACTCCCATACATGACTGAGATTGACCCTAGTTGGAAGAAAAGTCCACTGAATTGAACTTCCGCACTTTTTTTTTTTTGAGAGAGCGAGAGATGTAACAAGAAGTTTTATTGAACCCACCAAGCAAAAACGAGGCAGGGAAAGAATACAAGCCTATAACAACTAAGCAAAAACTGGAAAATGCGAGGCAGATCTCGCCTCCGACACATTGGAGGCCCAATCTCTCACAAAAAGTTTAATTTTTCTGCCACCTCCTTGGATGCACATCTATTATGAAAACAATGCTCATTCCTTCCCCCCCAACCCAATACCCAACAAGACTGCAACCAACACTAGCAGCCATAGAGCCTGGCCGTCTTTCTCGGGAGCCCCTCCGTGAGAAGCCCAAAGTAAACTATCCACCGACTTTCGCACAACCCATCCCAAACTAAAAATATTCAAGAAGAAATCCCAAATCTTGCAAGCAAAAGTGCAATGGATGAAGAGGTGATCAATAGATTCCACATTAGCCATGCACATGATGTAGATATTAGGGATGATCATGGATCTCTTCTGAAGATTATCAACCGTTAGCACCCTTTTCCTACCCAACATTGGCCGCTGCTCTCGAAGAAGCCCCATAGGACCCAAAGTGAGAGGGAAAACAAGAACCAGACGTCGATAACAAGTCAAAGAGCATGTTATAGACCGAACTCAGAAACAAGCAGAATTGTGTGCGTGCCACATCATAGAGTCGCATTCCCCTTACAATGGAGAGAAATGCCAAAGACTATCCAGCAAGGACTCGAACTCCAAGATCTCCTCATCAGTCAAGTCTCTTCTACAGGGAGGTCACCAAACACCAAAATTACCGCAAAGAACTAACACCTAGCCTCCGAGTTATACTTTTTGGAAGCTAAATTGGACACCCTCGAAAAAGCGTCACAAAATATTCTTCCCCCACATTATGGATCTTCCCAAAATCGAATACGGGTACACCATCACCCAATGCAAAAGAGACACCCTAAATGAATGAGGTTGAAGCTAATTCCACCGCTTTCCATATCCAAGAGGCACGATAGATCAATGACCTCCTTATCTTCCATCCCCTTGTATGAGTGCCAAGGTATCCCAAAACGGTTACGATACGGCCGTATCGGCCGATACGTAAAGGAAACGGTGGTGGCCGTTACGCGTTACGGGGTCGTAACGGCCGTAACGGCCGTTACAGAAAAAAATAGGCCATAACGGCCGTTACGGGACCGTTACAGCCCTGTAACGGACCGTTACAACCCCGTAACGGTCCCGTAACAGTCATGTAACGGTCCCGTAACGGTCATGTAACTGTTTTCTTCAGAAAATAAAAAGGGGCCGTATCGGCCGATACGGGGTCCGTAACGGCCGTTACGGCCCGTATCGTAACGGTAACGGTGGTGGCCGTTACGGCCACCGTTACCGTTATGGAACACCTTGATGAGTGCCATACTTGCATGCAACAAGCTCTCTCCACAGCCTACCTTCTTTGGTACAAAACTGCCACAAACATTTGCCCAAAAGAGCCAAATTCATAAGCTCCAAAACCCTAAGTCCCCTCGGAATTTCACTAGCTTGCACACCTCGGACCACTTAAGCAAATGACATTTATGCTTGTTCTCGGCCCCCCTCCAAAGAAAGTCTCTTTGTAACTTTTCTATCACCGACTTTGAACATTTCAAAATAGACACGAAACAAGAGCATGTTAAAGAAGGCAGGTTTGATGAGAGTGATCTGACCTCCCAAAGACAGGTGAAGACTTCTCCAAATCGACAAATTCCTTTCAATTCTCTCTACCACCCTGTCCCAAAGATGTTTGGGTGGTTTCCTGATGCACAGAGGTAACCCCAGGTACTTGGAGGGGAACAAACGCAAACACCTGCGCCAAGCCACTCCCCTCCTCGCCACTTAATCCCAGCTTCCGCGCTCTCACCAAGTTGTTTTCTTACCTTCAATAAATGGATGATGAGGATACACACAAGTGAAGCAACTTTGTCCAACTAGAGAGAATATTCGATGCCGAAATTCCTCGAAACTATTCACACGATACTCCAGTTGACTAGAGATCACTTAACTTGTCTACATTGTCCTCCTTAGAATTAAAGATGCGCTTACTTGGTTCCTTCCAAACGCTCAAAAGAATGAAAACGGAGCATTTTTTTAAAGCAAAGAGTGTCTTGTCTTGAACAAGTCTCATTCCATCATTCAAATAGATTTGCAGCCATAACTTGGATGACCCAATGAAGTATCAAATAACTTGAAGAGGCGGACCATATTTTGTGTGCCACCTTAGAATGAATGAAAAGGGCGTCACCCACTGGGGTCCGCATGCTGAGATGTTCGAATGATTTAAAGTACTAAGCTATTATCCTATGGTCACACTTCATTGATGATCCTCACCTCTGATTTTCATATGTGAATGAGAGCCATTGAAAAATTTTGTTTCGTAGTTCTAAATTCATCTACAGATAGCCATGGTCAAAATCACCCATTCAGTGTAATTCTCTTATTGTAACACATATAGGTTGCACAACATGGAAGGTTTTGATCTCCGGATCATGCGGCACATTCACCCAGTATGCCCACCATAGAATGAATGAAAATGCCGTCAAACTCTACGCACATGAAAGAAATATTGGGCAAACTATGTTGGTGGTGTTGGAGATGATTCAAGGTGAGAATATTGACAGGGTTGCAAGTCTTGTCCACACCAAATTTCCCCAAACAAGATTATGACGACACCTGCATTGCATGTGTAGTCCTATTCCTAATAGATTGACCCTAAAATAGCAAACTCCAATTTGTTCTAGTATGTAAATAAATCGCAAACTATGCCCAAGTTTCCTTGGGGTCCCAATTCCAATAAGATCCCCGTGCCTCATTAGCCCGTATTGCTCCCGAAAGAATACCTATAGTTAAAATGGTAAACTCTAGGCTAATGACACGATAACTCCAATGATCCAATCGTTGAGTCAATTGATACCTGTGATAATTTCTAAATGAAACTTCACATGCAATAGGTATGCACACATGTCAACATGTTACGTGTATGACATCTGAGCCATGCAAACTCCAAAAGTTATCACCAGAAAGATCACCAGACACAAATATGAGGCTAGTCCACCCATCAGTGAGGCCACACATGTATTTTGATTTATAATGATGGTATGCCTGATTTATGACCCCGCCTGATAAGCAGGCCAGCCTGATCTTCAGGTCAGGTTATGTTTATGGCAGATCCTTTTGCATAACTCAGATGCCATACACATGACACATTGGTATCTACGACTCCATTATATGTGAAGTTCACATCAACACATTGTAGTTGAATTTCCTCATACAGGATGTGAAAATTAAATAAATAAATACTTTCAACAAAGAGCAAAGATGGCATTAGTAAGAGGGGAACCTTGATTAAGATTGAAGGCCTAAAAAGAGAATGAGTGAAAGACTTGAAAGGACTTGGGTCAAGGGAAGCGAAGGGATTAAAGGCTTGTACCATAAACAGGACAGGCAAAATGGGATTCATAAAGCTGACACCAAATAGTTGGGACAAGGCTATGATGATGATGATGAAACAAATAAACACCATAAGATAGTCTAGTCTCTTCACCAATTGTATCTACTTGCTAGCAATAGTGACCTAATTACTTTCGGTGGTACACTAGGATTGAAGCTGCAACCTCAAGAGAGTGAGAGACAACATCGTCCAATTGAGCTACAGCCTCTACCCCATGATATTTTTCCAAGAAACATTAAGGAGGTAATATATTTAAAATTTATTTTCTATATGTTCAAAATTTGTAGTGAAAAAACATATGGTCAGCAAGCAGTAACTGATCAAACTGCAGCTCAGTATCCAGAGGAAAAGACTGGAAGTAACAAGGAGCCTCCACCCTGTAAAAATTTGTCAGACATCCAACTCAGATATGTGTTGCAGAGATTGACAGGGCAATCAGGACACAAGCTTCATGAATCTTTGTTCTTGTATTCGGCAGTACCTATATACCATATACGTGGTTCAATTCTAATGCATGATTGGTAATGCAGACATGTTTTCTATATCTTGTGCAGTTATGAACTAAAATTTATATCATCATCATGTAAGCCTTATCCCAGTTAATTGGGGTCGGCTAAATGAATCATATTCCGCCATTCACTCTATCAAGGAGCATATCCTGAGTTAAACCATAGAATTCAAGCCGGGTGGGAGAAATGTAGATGTGCCTCCAGTTTTTATGTGATTGCCATGTACCACTCACACTGATAGAGATATTTCATGAAGAAAAATTTATATGATAATACATTTTTTTTTTTTTTGGTATAATAATATATATATTTAGAGACCATGTCGCTGTTGCCTGCCTTATAAGAAAGATTTTTCCTGATTGGAAACAACAAAATTTTATTAAATTTTAGAAGATGAGCAATACAGACCAAAACTTGCACACGGAAATTATACTAACCACGAAAGATCTGGAGCAAATTTCTCTGCTAGAATGGCGGCTTTTAATGCCAATTCCTCGCGCATTGCAAAGTCTGCTGTGCTGAGATACTGAGTAAACAAACCAATACAAAACATAAGCACAGTCCTGTTTCACTATTCTGAAGGCAATTGCTGTTACATATGTAAAGTGTGAAAGGTTCATCTAGAGTCTTCTCAAGTGCTGAAAATTACAAACTACTGGATCTTCTTAACCTTCAGTTGTACCTGTAGTAATTCTTCAACTATATCCTTGGCATTTGTAACATCACACATGCCATAAAGCAAATCAAGAGCACGCCTTCTAATACTGCAGAAAATCATTATGCCATGTGAGAAGAGTCCTTTTGTTTATTCTCTCATCGAACTTCACAAATGAACATTCCAGGGGAGACAGCATGTATTTACATGAATGAAGATTATGTCTGAGTTGAAAGTTAATAAGAGGGGAAAAATAAGCGTAGAGTAGCCCTTGTACATCACTAGGCATGAAAGCACCAGCAAATAAGACTTGATTTATGTATAACCTCAAAGAAAAAATAATAATAATAAATTCACTAATAGGCCTTCCAGAATACAGAATAAGTGTCTTGTTTCAGCACAGCTTTTGTAGAAGAAGAGACTTATTCCATCATATCAAGGGTCTGAGGTCTATTAAAAGCAGTGTTTTAAATAGCGAATAGTGTGTAGCATAGCCTTCACCCCTCTGAAGCGTGAGGTGTAAGCTACACACTACTTAGATTTTTAATCAAGGTTGCACTTGGTTGCACCAAATTAGATGATTAATAATAAAATTTAACAAAATTTCATGATATTTGGTGCAACCAAATGCAACCTAAGGTAATAGCAATGGGTAATGATTAAGTACAAAAGTGAAGAAAGTGCAACGAAACTGATTTAAAACTATTTCTTATATTATTTTACTAAAAGCATTGAAAAGACTAATGAATTTTCATTGAAATAGAAAAATGTAACAAATCATTAAAAACATTATTGATTTAATAGTGAAAAATGACTTTTAATGTGAGCTATGTAGCATAGTCTATGAAGCATGTCGCGTATCCAAATTAATCATATAGCGTAGGCTACACACTACTTAAGCTATTTTCATGAGCTACGTAGCGTTTAGACTAAGCTACGCTACGTAGCGTAAGCTACACGCTACATAGTGTAGATATTTAAAACACTGATTAAAAGCATTCAATAAATCATAGTAACAAGGCTAACCACAATGTGAGGCTGCTGCAGATATTTAAACATGCACTGATTCTTGATTTTGTTTATAATATTTTCTTGTAAAAAGGAAAAGTATAGCATTACAACTCTGGTTCATAGGAATATGCCAATACTGTCAGCAGTGTTTTAAATAGCAGTAGTGTGTTGCATAGCGTTCAGCCCTCTATATCATAGCATAAGTAGCATAAGCTACATGATACTTCTATTTTTTATTTAAGAATAGGCAAAATATGATAAATAGTAAGGAAAAAAACAAATATATATATATATATATATATATATATATATATATATATATATATAAAGGAATGCTCACCTGGGCACTTCTCTCACAAGAAACTGGTGAGCACTTTTTCATGGCTCATTGCACATGATGTGAGCCCAAAATCTGAGCTGTCTATGTGATGCAACACCCCAAAAAAACCCCTAAGACCCATCTTTCAGCCTAATCCAGAACTCTGGTGGGCCGCAACAGAAAGCAATAGGCAAATCAAGGGAGGAAATTGTTTCCTTCTTTCATGGCCCACCAAATTTCTGGAAGAAGGGCCCTGGGGGTTTTTTGGGGTGCTGCATCATGTGGACGGCTCATATGTTGGGCTCACGTCATGTGCGATGAGCCATGAAAAAGTGCTCACTAGTTTCCGTGAGAGAAGTGCGCAGGTGAGCATTCATATATATATATATATATATATATATATATATATATATATATATATATATATATATATATATATATATGCCTAAAAGATTATTCATTTTTTCAAGTATAAGCATATGTTTAAACAAGTTATTAATTATCATTTATCAGAAGCCAATCTACGTATATAAACCAAATCAAATCATTATCACAACAATAACTTTCTAAGCAAACCACTTTAATTAATAATGTCTAATTAAAACCACAAGTCACAAGTATGAAAAGAAATTAAAATCCCACGGGCTGAGAGTATTAAGTACAAAATACAATTATCATTTATAAACAATATATATATATATATATATATATATATATATATATATATATATATATATATATATATATATATATAGCGTACGACCCTTGTTGGGTACGCTACAGGAGATTTATGCTATTTTCTAATACTATTTAGTGTCGGAAGTTATTCAAAACAGTGACTGTCAGGGGGGAACAAAACCAACACTGTTCCACAGTTATACAAAAATAGAACAAAACTAAGAATCCAAAAGGGCAGTATACTGCAAAAGAGTGAGGACCAGAAAATGTAAATCTCCAAGAAATCACCAAATTTCCTATTGCCAGAACGCTATTGTCAATCACATCATGTTTTACCCACCTGATGTCAGGATCCTTCAAAGAAGTGATGATCTGTGCTTGGTGTCTCTTGATAATATCCTGCACATCTGTCACCATCAACATCCTAGTCATATTTTCCTGTACAGAAGCAACAGGATGTCAGCAAATGAAGATCACAGATGACATGTTTATCAGTGTAAGAGAAATATTGTCATGTTGTAAGACTGTAGATCTTCAGATGGTAACCTGGCCTAGTACCATCTGGTTTGGTCTGCCCTATAACAATAGGCTACGTCATTAAATAAAATGGCGGAGCATTAGAAGAAATTTGCAAATGGTTTCATTATATCATCAGTGCATAAAATACTTACGAGGCCAAGATATCGAATATTTGGTTCCCGTACAGCAATAAATTTCCCAAGCAAAGCAACACACTGAGACATCATCTCCTTTTCAGCATCAAGATGCATGACCTGTAATACGGCAGTCGGACCATAAAGAACTATATGAGAATGCCCAGGTTCTTTTTGAGGAATATCATAAGCATAAAATCTAAAAGAGATCGCACTTAATGTCCAGCTTGATTCTTTCACCCGAAAAACAATTGACAATGAGCAGGAGGGCCATATTAAAGAAATAGAAGACAACAGAAACAGCAACATGATACAGAAACAACTGAGAGAATACGACATGAAATTTTAGATAAAAGATAGAGTTGCTGACAAGAAAGAACAAAGTAAAAAGTAACCTATACTATATCAAATCGCCAAAGATAGCCCAAACTAGAACTGCAGTTGCATAAGGGTCTACCAAAATCTGTCTTCTGAAAGTTGCAAACTTCTATGTCACAATGCTATTCACTTAGTACAATTAATTTGTCTACTTCAAGTCAATGTACAGTAGCATTGTAAATATAGAAGGTGCAGTGCACTTCCTACAAAAGAAGAGATTCGGGATCCCTGCTAATCATAAGGTAGTCACTACAAAAGAGCTGGTTATAACCATAAGTACAGCTCTCTCCAGTGGTATGATGGACACCCACAATGATCAACTTCTTGGATAATATGATAGCGAAAATGCTATCAAAGTCGGTTGCTAGATCTAGAATATCACCAAGTGGTAAATTCATTGCTGTATGCCATCCCAAATAGCTGAGATAATGATGGTGATGATTACTAAATATGAAGGTGGTGGTGGTGATCATCATGATTAGGATGACGAATGATGACAACAATGATGATAATGGTTACCTTTCCGTTAGGTCAAAGATTATAGATATATACAATGCAGTTACAAACTCTTAACATTACAATTGTAGTTGAAGATTTCTTTTTCCTTTTTCTTGTCTTTTTTTACTAATCACATCGATTTTATTAGAAAGGGAGGAAGAGATTTTCTCACAAAGAATTACAAACTAGACCAACTTGAATAAAAATAAAAATAAAAACGGAAGAAAAGGGTTTAAGAATCATAGCCCAAGAGATGACATCCAACTTGGCTCTCCTGAACACCTCATCCAGGCAATGCTGGCGATTCCGGAAGCATCTATCCTTCTGCTCTGCCCATGCCGACCATAAAGCGGCAAGGAAGGATAACTGCCACAACATTCTCCCTTTGGGTCCATTCCCACCCCATGCCACGCTAAGAAAAAGGCTGTTATAGATCCCAACATCACCCAACTGCATTTGAAAAGAACCAAACTGCTCTTAAGAGATCCAACAAATGATCCACTATCTCCACATCTCAAAGTACATTATGCAGGATTGGGAGAGACCAGATGGCAAAGGATTGACGGCAGGGATCAATTGAGGAACGGCAAATGGATGGCCAGGAGAGGCCTAGAAGGCCATGTGTCCTCCACCCATCCCATGTGAGAGGGGAGCAACTATGTGAGAGTACCCGCTCTCCGGTACTCTTTCAGCACCGAAATGCATTGTTTGCCAAAGACAAAGCTGTCGAAGTCCCTTCACTCGACGCCATGGCCACCAGTAGCAACAACATTAAGGATCTTCGACCAGACCAAGATCTTGAGGCGGTTGTTCCCCACGATGACAGGAATTCTGGAGATGGCCGAATCGAGTTGTTTCTTCCTAATCAGGAGACAAGCTAAGCGGAGATCCCACCTGAACTCCATCGCCGGATCTATGCATTCCAAAGCACTAAGGGAATGCTGCCAAAATGAAACCAGATACCAGTTGAACCGAAGATCAAATGGTCTTCCAATTTGCAAAGGGAGGTCACCGGGCCATCAGGAAACATGGCTCTCGCCATGAGAATGTAGTCAATGTTTGCTTTTGGCTTGAGATTGAGGGAGGAGCTCCGTCTCTCTCAGAGGTTTTAGACAATAACTCCCCTCAAGATTACAACATGCATCCAACCAAACCCTTATATTGGGCAAAGAGGACCATTTCCAACATTGAACCGCCAGACTTTGATAATAAGATGCCGTTGCCTCGGTAACAAGAGAATGATCCACGATTATCTCAAAGCCTGAGACTAGAGATTTTCTGAACTGAGGGCACTCCTGTTCAATGGCAGCACTAGGAGAAGCAGCAACCATGGAAGGCTGGTTGTTGGGGGGGACCCCTCGACTGCAGCTTTAAAAGAATGGTCGGCCACCAGTGGGCCCCCTCCCTGGACAAGGAGGCGGTTCTCTGTGGGAAGAGAGGAGGTGTGACAAAGAAGTCCCCCTTCTCTCTTTACCAGTTCAGAGGTGGTTGGATCAGAGGTTGGACTATAGCGAGCCATCTGCACTGAAATCCACCTACCGTTATAACCATAGATCTGAATATCGAATCGTCCGATACAACCGTATTGCATCCATATCGGAATGAGACAATACGAGATACAGGGCCATATCGGCCCGATACGAATATAAAAAAATGACATATCGGCCTATATCAGCTCGCATCGACTGATACAAAGCGTATTGACACTGATACAGGACCGATACAGGCCAATACGCCCACAAAAGCCCAATTTTGTTTTTTTTTTACCAAATTTCAGTCTTGTCTCCTCTTCTTCTTTTCATTTAAACCATGGAGGAAGCTTAAAAACTCATTTTAGGCTAGATCTAGACATATTTTGGGATCAAAACAAATAATTTGAATGGGATTCAACAAAATGAAACGAAGTGGACCATTATGGGAAAAATTGGAGAGAAGGGTAAACCTTCACTTTCTTTTTAATATTTTTATCTTCTTTTTGTTTTATTTCAATGTAATGGGCCCTTATTCACCAAATCATGCTTCATTTGTGTTCAATTAGGGTCCATTTAGTTGACCTTCAACAAGTCAAACCAATAGACAACATTCTCATCGAAGAATTGTCCAGTACACCATCATTGCATGTCCAAAATACCAAAAACAAAAGAAAGATTCTTGAATATCTTATTATTCTCTTTTTTTCCTAATATTTTCCTTAAGTCTTTAGCTCTTTTTTTTTTCTTTTTCTTTTTTTTATCGATACAGCCCAATATTGATACGCAACACCCGTATCGTAGGCCAAGCTAATACACCCCCCGATACCGATATTCATGGGTGCAGCCCAACTTATGCAAAAGGGAGATAACAAAAATAGCTTCCTCCACCATCTCCATGAGAACGAAGGCAAAACCACAAATTTCAGATGAACCTTTCTTCCTAGGGATGACAATCTCTACAACCACCCTTACCTTTTGAAAGAGTTGGGAAAACATATATTCATCCCAATTCCTAGACCTCTGGGAATTTAGAAACAAAAAGTGTAGGGTAGCTAGAAAACTTGTATAACGATGCATGTTTCTTGTCTTAGGAACAAGAGTCTAGGCATCCCTCACTGGAGCCCTCGAACAAAAGGCAGGAGCCTGGCCTAAGATACCCAAGTGACCTTCCCTGGGATGGTGGCCAAGGCCGCCTCCTTTGTATCGTTTGGGGGATCCATCACCAAGCTAATAAATCCCCTTATCATTGTTATAGAAAGTCGAGGTTGTATATTTGTACCCGTCGTCTTCCCCAGAACTCTCTTTGGATCGCATATCCCCAAGGTACCGAAGGCCTTGACTTGAGCCCTTCCTTCGAAACTTGGAGTGGCGAAATCTCAATCAGTTAGTTGAGAGGGATCTTCCTCTAACACAGAAGATATATATCTCTCACTCTACTCTTGCATACGAGACCCCCCCCCCCCCCCCCCCCCCTCGCTTTTCTTCTCTCCCTCCAATATATTCCTTCCCTCAAATCTTCTGCCTCTCTCCTTCTTGAATTTTCTCCAACTCTTCCTCTTCTTCTCTCACTTTCCCCAAGGCACCGCATTCACCTTGTTACCATGAAGGAAGGATGGAAAACTTGCAACTAAGGGCAAACATTATTCAAGAACAAAAAAAAAAAAAAACATCAAGGAGAGGGAACAAAGATTTTTGTTACAAGTATTTTGACGTGCTGGGTTCTATACATATGACCAGCATTGAGAAAAATAAATGTAATGGATAAATGATGAGCAATATCAAGTGCACATAAGGTCTTCTCTATGATTGCTCAACAAATAGAGAATGCATGGTGTTGAAAAAATGTTTCTGAGAGAGAGACACCCCTCTCAGGATCCCTCGAGAGAAATCAAAGAGAGAAATCCCCATAGGGATCCCCTCAATACAAAATCAAAGAGAGAGAAATCCCTTTAGGAATCCACTGAGAGAAATCCCAAAAGGAAGCTCCCGTGTTTGTAGAGATCGTGTGGATCCTTGAAGAATCAAGAGAGAAAAACACCCTTTTGGAAGAGATGGATCAGATGTTCGAAGCTACTAATAGTAAGATACATCAACGAGAGCTCCTAAAAGAGGTAAGTAAACAGAAGGCGAGACTGGTAGATCCAATCGAGCTAGGGGCATCTTACCGTAATAAAATCGGCTTTGTCGAACCTTTCCTTCTTACTTCCTCTCTCTATTCTAATATCCCAAATCCATTATTCTTAAAATTGAAAAGCTTAGGAGAGACTTCCTTTGGAAAGGTAGCTCTCCTCACCATAAATTTCACTCATTGAGCTGGTCTGAGGTGTGCAAACCTTACACGTAGGGAGGTGATGGCATCAAGGCTTTATCAAATGTGAATTTGACCCTCGTCAAAAAATGGCTTGGGTGTTTCAGAACTAAGACTGGAAATTGGTGGAGGAAATCATAGCCAGGAAATACAATATCGAGGAGGGAGGCCGGTTCACTAAATCCTCCTCCCTTTACAGAGCCTCCATGATTTGGAGAGCCATTACGGGCCTTAAGAATACATTCTCTGAAGGTACCTCTTTCAGTCTAAGAGACGACTCTCGGATTAGATTCTGGTTGGATAGATGGATCTTAGATAGGCCTCTCTATCATCTGTTGATCCTGGTCTGGCCAAAGTCTCCTCCAACCTATTAATTTCAATTTCCAAATGCTTCTCTCATGTTGGTTCAGGGGCTTGGTGTCCTCCTTGAAGGAGGGTACTATAATAGTCAGAGGCAAAAGCCCTTTTGGAGCTCCTCCATCTTCCACAAGAGATCCAACTAGTCTTTGGGGGGGAGGGGCAACTGCTTATCCTAGAGGCCTTCCTCTTCAGGGAATTTTTCTTCCAAATTCTACAAAATCATCCATGGCCCTTCTTCGAATCAAGGAATGGTCTTCCTGTCCTTTCTCTAGTCCTATAAAGCCTCCCCAAGGTTGCAGCTTTCGTCTAGCTTCTTACCAAAGGGAGGGTCTTGACGGGATATAATATGCAACATCACGGTTTAATTATCCCAAATGTGTGCCTTCTCTACTTCAGTAATGCAAATCAATCCCTCTCATTTTCCTCCACTGCTCCTATGTTGTTGAGGTTTGGTCTTCCACCTCAAACAGATTACCCCTTGGGTGATGCCTAGCTTGATCCACAATTTTTGTTTGCTTGGCATGGCACTCGCCTTGAGGATGTGTCAAGGCTTTATGGCGATTGGCGGTGATGGGCTCTTTTTGGGCTATTTGGCATGGAAGAAACAATCATTGTTTTCGGGATTGTGCCTCCTCTTCAGTGGTGTCGAACTTGATCATTAAGGACCTGAAGGAGCCGTCTATCAATCTAAATCTCAAGGACAAATCCATCATTCCTTTAATCTGAGATGATTTGGTAGGGTTGTGGGCTTCTTTGGCCTAGTCTTACTCTGTAGGTCTTGAATTGTATAGTTTTTTTAGGTTTTTTGTTTTTTCTTTGTTTTGCTTTTGTTTGCTATGTTAAGTTTTGAACCCTTGCTCCTTTTAACAAATTTTATTTCATTCTTAAAATTTAACAAAAAAAAAAAAAAGGCATGTATATTATGCATGTCTACAACAATAATATGCAACCTCATCATTGTTAATTCTCCATTACGCTCATCATCATCATCATAGCCTTCTCCTAGCTATTTTGGCCACCTTATTCACATGATTGATCATTTACCGACTGGTTGCTCACCTGATGTTAACCCTCCACTCAGGCTTGGGACTAATTGGCACATGGTATCGATATGAGGTGGCAGTAAAAGTTCCGCAATCCTATGATTCTTTGTCAACATATGGTTTTGATAATTATGATAATTTCGTATGTGTTTGACTTCTACTGGGTTTTACAACCTCTATGTCTACGAGACTAAAGGCAATTATTTATGTGCATTGAACACTCAAAAATCGCTGTTTAGGGCCTGTATGATTTGCCGAAATTCCTGGTATTTAAAGGAGGTGTAATGATTACAAATTACTTTACCTATCCACTGACATCAGCTGCATTTGTCCGCCGATTACTGCGATTAGTTTCTCTGGGGTAAAATCGTAATAATGACATCTTTACATTACTTCAATGTCAACTCATTACCAAACTACACTGATGTCATTGTTTGATTTATAATTTTCACAGTAATTACATGAAAATGTGAAATGATTACAAATTCCTTCTCCTGAAAACATATGCATTTGACCAGCCATTCCCGTGTTCGATTTGGCTGTGGTAAAATACAATGATGACATAATTCCTTTAATATACCAGAAATTGCAGCAAATCAAACAGGCCCTTGTGTAATTAGTATCCACTGGTAGCACCATACGATTATTAAAATCAATACAAAGTGGGTTTTTGCTCTACACTATTAATGCTTCCCTTGTGTTTGGATATTTTTACTTTCAAGATTCTTTTGAATGGAGCTTTGAAACTCAAACGACTAGATTGACTACTTTTTTACTCAACTCAGATGTTGGCCTCATTGTGTCCTGCTGATATTTCATATTTTAAAGCTTGCAGGCCACAAATGGTATCAGAAAAACAGCCAAATATAAGGAATTAGTAGGAATATTAGAAGTTATAATAAACTGCAATGCGAAAGGCATCACAGATTAGAGATGAGTACATAGAAGCCGGCTGTAAAATCCACCTGCAACTATTCTAGCACAGTATCATGGTAAAGCTCGAAATATTTTCTATCAAATTGGATCAATTGAAACATGTTTAAAATGCAATTCACTTATACCAAAAAAGAAAAGAAAAGAAAAAAAGATAAGTAAAGAAAAGAAAACTTCACAACTGCAGACTTACTAGTGCAAGGGCTTCAAAAAGAACGGCATGTGATGCATTGTTTTTATTCACATTTTTTACAACATCAGTGCCCATCAAAATACGTTGCAAAACCTACAGGAAAAAATAGGTTTGTGAGAATACTAATTGGCATAATCTCAGATTAATCCGTTTTTATGAATAATCAATAGCTTTTATTGATAAGAAAAAGAACTCGGATTAATTATTTCAAGGAAAAAAAGGACCTCAAACAGAGATCTTCTAGTATTTGGATCTTCAATAGTTGGAAAATACTGGAGAGCCCGCATTGTCTTGACCTACACCAAAGTAGATTCTTTTAAGTTCCATATTATCAATTTGTGATAAACAAGATAGTGCTGAAAAGCTGTAGATATCCCAAATCAATATAGAAAAACATAAAATGCTGTAGTGCTTTTGAAAGTCGAAATTATAATGTTTGGAGACAAGTGAGCAAATTCATGGGCCAAGGGAGAACAGGAAAATTACTAGGAAAAGTGTAAAACCAGAAGAGAAAACCCAACCCAAGCTAGGGTACCCTCACAGATCCTAGAATTATTTAGTTTTTTCTTCTATTTTTCAGGATACTCACTTTCCTTTTGGATCTGAGTGAGAGATCAGTAGTCCTACAGAAGCCACATTAGGAGCCAGTAACAATGATTCTCATTGACAGAACAAGTAAAGAACAAAATTTAGGGAATAAATAGCTCAGAGACAAAAGTCAAAATGTCCTTCAGAATTCAAACACAAATAAAGGGTCAATCCTGGGCCCCACAAACACCTGAACTTAATAAGTGCCAAACAACTCCATAAATTCAACTCATCTAAAGCAAAGAAAGCCCACTTCAACAAAAATTGAATGATAACACGAAAAGATGGCGTGCTTCTCAATATGGAAGAAAAAAAAAATCCAGTCATGAACTGTTACTACATGCTTACATTTTTATTTTATTTTTGTTAGTCATGCAACACACCCACCCTTTTAGTTGTGCAACACACCCACACGGTTAGTCAAATGATGCACCCACCCTCCAGTGGGGTTAGTGTGTCTCCTTAGCACTCGAACCTGAGACCTGCTGTTGAAACGCCTAGGCATCTTCCAGCTGGGCTAGCATGCTTACATGTTTCTGAGTAAACAATTAGAAAAAAAAATGCCTTCCATAAGGATATTCAAACCTGAAGCCATGGCGATGGGATCCCGTAGTAGGTGTATTCTTGTGGAACATCCTGGTTCCTAGCAAGCCTCTCTAAAATTTTAACACACTTTGGAAGACAACTCCAATATGCTTCATGGTTATTTGAAACTAAAGCAACTAAAAGGCTCATAACAGATGTCAAAACCCCCATATCACGCTCATCTAGAAGCTGTGTCATGCGATCTGACCTGAAAAGAAACATGGCCAAAACAGAAAGTTAGATGAGCATAAATAATCAACAGGGCCCCATTAGAGGTAGAATACAAAATCCCTACTTACCACCCATCTACATTGACAACATCAGGATTCTTCCTATACAACCGCAGAAGACATAATGCAGCCTTTTTTCTCACAAGTGGTCTGCAGCTACTGGAAATCTGATGCAGAAAATGCAGCTCCCATCATTTATGTTCTTTTATTATAAGAAAAATAGACATTAAAAAGTTTCTGTTTCTCTTACAAGTAACTTTTGAACATCAGGTGCTAATGATTCAGCAAACTCTCTCCCACCAATGTTTCCTACCTGAGAAGAACAAGAGAGGCAGAAGGCATGAGTGATTAGAGGAAAGAACCAAGGTGTGGGAAGGGATGAAGACAATCAACAAGGCATTACTAAACTCATCGTGTAAGGGAAATAATAACAAAAGTAACTAACATATGGAAGCTACAGAAATCTAAAAGAAAATTCATTCTGAAGACGCAGTAGAGGACGAGATTAAGAGGACCAGGTTGTCAGAATAATTGATAGGCATGGCTTTCAGGAATAGGAGAAGATAACCCATTATAAGTGTTTGTCTCAACATGGAGATAATAAGATGAACATTGCAACGATGTGAACTAATTAGTGTTGCATGGGATAAGAGAAATTTCAAACTCCAAATGTGATATATAAGATGGCTCACACACACACACACACACACACACACACACACACACGAGAAAGAAAAAAAAAAAACACACTCCACATGACGCCATGCGTAGGCAATGCTGCAAAGGTTTATTCCTAAATGGGGCTTCTCTACATCATGTACCATACAAATGAACAAAAAAAAAAAAACAATCCTCTCTGCAACATCCAGCATAAGTCTTAGGACGAAGCAACCAAACTTTCACCTTTCCCCTTGATGTTTGAAAGGCCTCTTCTACTTATTTTGACTTGTTGTTGAGGTCCTGTTCTCTACTTCCTTCCAGATCAACCAAACATTGGTAACAGAGACAATATACACAAGACCCGCAAACCGCTTTCTACATATAATCCCAAATCTACACTTAAGAAAAAAGCAGCAATCGACCCTAGCATAACCTACAACATCTCAAACCCCTGCCAGCTCACATACTTGCATCAGCCTCCAGCCAACTCGCAAAATATCGCCCTTTTGAAAATAAACTTTCTGACCAACCTCTTCACAACATCCCAATATGTTCCTCATAATAGAGACTTGGAACGGGCTCAAATCATAATGTGTCATCAGCAAACTGTAAATGTGATAAATGAAAGCTAGCATGCTACACCTTGAATCCACAAATAAAGCCTTCCAAAGTCACCTTATCTAACATAAAAAGTTGAAACTTTATTCGCAGATGGACCATAACTTATAGTCCAATCGGTTGGACCTTCTATTAAAAACATAAAATAAAATAAAAGGCAAGCTTGGATGTAATGAAGCCACGTTGCATGCTTTTGAAATAACAGAGAGGGAGAGAGGGAGAGGGAGAAGAAGCAAAACAATGAGAATAGAAACAAAAGGTGTAGCAGCAGCAGAAGAAGAAATCCAGCCATCCAGGCTTTTCCCCCCCTTCTCCAGTTGTGGGCCATTACACAATGCTGTAACAGACCGTTACGTGGTTCTTTTTTCACCCGAGAGGGGGGGGTTTGGGGTTGACCTCATCACGTATGGCGCACCTTGGCTGCAATTCATATAGCTTCTAATCTTGTTTTCCATGAGCGAACAAAACACATTGAAGCTGATTGTAAATTTATTCATGAGAAGGTTACTATTGACATTATTTCCACTCCCTTTGTTCCATCTACCACTCAACTTGCAGATATCTTTGCCAAGGGTTGTTTGTTTAACTAATTACGTCTGTAATTATCTATAAATCAATAATGATGGCAGTGTATCGTCATTTGGTTCATCGACGGATTTTAGCAGTCAGACTCACTGACTTACCCTAACCATGCATGAGAGTAATTCCTACAGTTCCAATGCAAATCCTCAGAGAAAATCTCCCTGCATCGATGTTACCATTCAAACTTATGGTGGTCTGGCAGTGCAGTTGCCGAAACTACACCCACCGGCACGCATGTATAAGCATTTCAAAATTGGTTTCTTCCACCAACCTTTAACCCAGCTCCTCCCTACACCCGCCCTGTCTGCACACCACCATTCAAGCCTTCTCTACCACCTGAAGTCTACTTACCACCTACATGCCACCTCCTGCTCTCCACCATCGATGCCATCTCCTCACTCCGCTCTCTTCATCCTTCCCTCCATCATCCCCACCCTGCCCTAATTGTACGTCACCCATGACATGACTAATCCATTTTTTGCTTACACATGGTAAATGCAGAATCATAAGCCAAAATCTCATCTGGTGCTCTGCACTGTCTTAGATACAAGCTGTAAACTGGTGTTTGGATGTCCAATTGCAAATTGCAGAATCATAAGCCAAAATCTCGTCTAGTGCTCTGCACCATTCTAGATGTCCTCACATTACTGGGATAATCAATCTCTTCTAGCCAACTACCTTTGGAGATTTGTTGAGGAGGAAAGCAGTTTATGAAAGATCTTGTGATTCTTATCCTGTAAATATGGTGTGAGAAAGAAGGGATGGAGCATTCGTACGCCATCTCAGTATCAGGGTCCAGTGTCGGAGAAAAGCTATTCTTTCTATTGAAAATTGCTTGACGATAGCTGTTATGTACATGGTGGGCAGTGGAGCAAGGATGGTGTTGTTTTGTTCATAATTAGCTGATTTGTACAAAATACTGACAGCAAAAAATTACGTGCTGTATTGTGTTAAGGAATGTAGAATCGGTGGATCATCTCTTCATTTGCTAGAGATGTGTGGTGGCGGTGCTTCAATCAGTTTGGTATTGCTGGTCTATGCACCAGATAGAAATTAATTGTCGAGGGCTGCCTTATGTGTTTAAGGGATGTAGAATCTGCAAATCATCTCTTCGGTCATTGCTCAATTTCAACAGGTGTGGTGGTGGTGCTTCAACCAGTTTGGTGTCGCTTAACCCATGCATGATCGATTGCAAGGATTCTGGTGCATGGAACTTTGCGTATTGTGGCAAAAAAGAGCTGTGTAAAAGATAACATTCTAACAGAGTCGTGCCTTTTATTAGCAACGGTGATCTATACTGAAGGTGTGCAGTAATAGGGCTTCCAGTAATAATTCAGTTAATGTCAGCCGCATAATTGAAGAGGTTAAGTGTAGGGTATTTGCTTGGCCATTGGCTCTCAAGGTCAAGGAGATTTGAGACTCTACGGGCTACAGGAGGGAACACCTAAACCGAGAGTGCAGTAGGATTTCAAATGTTGTATTAGGCACTTGAGTGCTGACTTTTGTAGTTCATTGACCATAAAAAAATAATAATAATAAGCAATCCATTTGAAAGAATTTCCACAAATGTACAAAGAATATTCAACAAAGATTATCATTACATAGAAAAGGACTGGAAAGATCTTAAAATAATAATGATAATAATAATAATAATGGCAATATCATACCATAGTCAGTGCCAGGCATTGGAATGTCTCATTACGCCCGATGATGTCATTGCGGACAGTGTTTATGACCAATCTCAGAAAGTCATGGTTCTCATTAAGCAAGCATGATGTCACTATGTAGCCCACCTGCACCCACAGTAGCATATTTAAATGATAAGGTAGCAGAAGAATTACACACCATAATTTTTCACAAGAATGAACCAACAGAGATGCAAGTGCATGTTAGTCAGATGTCACATAAGAAAACTTTGCGCCAAGCACCAGATGTAACCAGATTATAGAATTCAAATAAGAAGGAATCTCAATCCTGGTCGATAAGGGTGTAAAAGATTTAATCATCATCATCATCATAATCTAAGCCTTATCCCAATTGATTGGGGTCGGCTACGTGAATCCTGTTCTACCATTCCACTTTAATATTCCAATAAATTCACTATTTTATTTATTGATTTTGTTCTTTCTTTAATGGATCTCTTAAAAGAAAACATCAAGGGAGAAAAAGATTATCCAATCCTTTCCTCCCTAAAACAAGAAAGGGGGATCTTTGTTCGATCTTTTATTCATATCCTCTTTCCTTTGATTGGGATCAAAAGCTGATGAACCAATAGTAACGTACAGGAACAACAAATAGTGACCATCAAGGCAAACATTTATTGGCCAGAATGGGTAGCAATAGAAGTTGATAATACAAACTCAACATTTCCTTACGCTACTATTGCATGCACGCCCGCAGAGAGAGAGGTGAAAAAAATTAATGCAAATATGAAATTGATTAGCCACCCATTCTCCATACACATCCATCAATTAAACAACACCTATGAAAATGTCATAGAGAAATGATAAACTAATAACAAATTATGACCAAGACAAACCATCCATCTTGAACACCGTTTCAAATAAAAAAGAATAATACATAATGGCAAAAAATAAAAAATTCTTGATGTGCAAACATAAAGCATCATGAACCTCCCACATTCAGGTGAAGAATCGTAAAGCCCTGTGTTACCATTATCATCATCCATTGTATTATGGAAATGAAAAAGAAAATCCACCTTTGTGTTTTCGGAATTTATGAGGTACAACACCCCCCCCCCCCCCCCCCCCCTCTCTCTCTCTCTCTCTCTCTCCTCTCTCTACTAACATAGAGTTCTGCAATGAACATATCTGATCCCACTCAATCTAGAATAGCAAGGTAAAAAAAAAAAGACAATCGAAATACAATGAAAAACTTACCTATGATGTTTTCTTTGTTGTCAAGTTTATTGAAAGAAGAAACAAAAAAAAACAAAAAAAAAAAAGGAACAGTTTTCCTTCGTACTTCCCACAAATCTCATAAAGTCTCAAAATGGAATGTGGGATTTTACAGCAATTTATGGTTCGTGTTTCGAGCCAGCGAGATCTTTTTGGGGAAGAGCTTAACAATGTTAGGCAGAAATGAGATTATCCATGGTGTGTTGGCAGAGATTTTAATGTGATTAGATTCTCTTATGATAAGTCTTCTGGCAGGCACATTACTAGTAGCACAAAGGGGTTCTCGAAATAGGTGGAAAAGCATGAGCTTGTAGATCTTCCGTTACAAGGAGACATGTTCACTTAGTCAAATGGCCAGGTCAATCCTATCATGTCCAGATTAGATAGATTCTTAGTTCCAAGAAATTCCCTCTTGTGGGTCAAAAAGGTTTGCCAAAACCTGTGTCGGACCATCGCCCAATTTTATTGGAGGTTTCCAAAGATAACCAAGGTCTGAAACCGTCCTGTTTTGAAAATGTCTGGCTAGAAGTTGATGGTTTTGACCAGCTAATCAAGGAATGGTGGAATTCCTACTTGGTTGAGGGGTTTGTTGGTTATCGCCTTGCTCGGAAGCTTCGGTTGCTTAAAGATAAAATCGAAAGCTGGAAGGAGCTTTGGGGGGCGAGGGAGGCAGCTTTTGAGTCGACTCTTCAGATGCATGAGTTGGACTTAAAGAGGAGACAAATGAGCTCTCCGAAGAAGATCATCAAGAAAGGTCCAAAATTGCCGCAATTTATGCCAGTCACATTAAAGAAGAAGAGATTAAATGGAGGTAGAGATCTAGAGCTATGTGGCTTAAAGAGGGGGATAAGAACATGCGTTTCTTTCACAATATCGCTAGTGCAAGGGCTCAATCTAACAAAATTTGTTCTTTGCTTATTGATGGCTGCAGAATCTCTGAGGAGGTTTGTGATTCCATAATCTCCTTCTATTCAAACATTTTGTCCAATGAGCAATGGTCGAGGCCAAAATTAAATAATCTGGTGTTCCCACGATTGTCGGAAGAGGTGGCGGCATCTCTTGAGAGTCCTATCGCCAAGAGGAGGTTAAATTGGCATTGGATTCTTTGTGTGGCGAGAAGGCTCCAAGCCCTAATGGTTTCCCGATGTTGTTCTTTCAATATTATTGGCTCGTGGTTAAAAAGGATGTATTGGATTTTATATTCAAATTCTTTGAGCATGGTCGTTTATCCAAGATGTTGGGGACCTCTTTCATTGTGCTTATTCCCAAAGTTGAAAGGGCAGAGATGATTAAAGACTTCAGTTCCGTGAGGTTCTCGCTCATGTCATTTCAGAAAATCAAGGGGCTTTTGTGCCAGGAAGGCAAATCTTAAGTAGCGCCTTAATTGCTCATGAATGTATTGATTCGCGGTTTAAGGCAAAACTGAAGGGATTGGTGTGCAAGCTTGACATCGAAAAAGCGTATGATCATATTGACTGGGGGTTCCTCAACTATATGTTTGCCAGGTTGGGTTGCGGTCAGAAATGGAGAGAGTGAATGTGTTCTTACATTCAATCAGCTTCCTTTCTTGCTCTAATTAATAGAATGCCTAAAGGCTTCTTAAATCCTCTAGGGGAATTAGACAGGTTGACCCGCTTTCCCCGTATCTTTTGGGTAAGCTTTAGTCAGATGCTCCACAAAGGAGAATTTTTTGGGCTAATTAATGAATTTACGTGTCAAGTGGAGGGATGCAAATTAGCCATCTTCGGTATACTGACGACACTTATTTTGTGATGCAGATCAGACTTCGGTGGACAACCTAAGGAATATTATTTTTTACTTCGAAGCAATTTCTAGGCTAAGCGTTAATGTGGCAAAAAGAGCAAAACGCTTGGGGTGCATGCGAATGATGACAAGCTAGAGAGTTTGGCGACGGTGTTTGGATGCAAAATGGGATCGGTCCCTTCTACGTATTTGGGCCTTCCCTTGTGCAATGGAAAACTAGATAAGCATTTGTGGGACAAGGTTATAGAGAAAGAATTGAAAGGAAGTTATCGGTTTGGAAAAGAAGGTATTTGTACCTTGGGGGGGGGGGGGGATTATCACTCATTAAAACGAAGTTCTCCAACATGCCAGTTTACTATCTTTCGCTTTTCAAATGTCCCACATCTGTGTTGCATAGGCTTGAGAAATTAAGGAGGAACTTTCTATGGCAAGAGGTTGAATCAAAGAATAAGTTTCACCTCCTCAAGTGGGAAGAGGTTTGTAGGCTAGTTTCAGGAGGCGCGAGGATCGAGGTGTTGGAGAATATGAATCTTTCTTTACTTCGTAAATGGCTATGGTGGTTCGCTTCCAAGCAAGGACAAATGTGGAGGGAAGTCATTGCTTTTAAGTATGGAGTCCAAGATAGGAGTTGGGCGGTGAAAAGATCATCTATGTATCAGGCTGCTTCTTTGTGGAAAGCAGTGGATTCAACGGAGCATCTCTTTCTAAAGGGGAGCTCCTTTTCCCTAGACTCAGGTAGTTGCATCCAATTTTGGGTGGAATCATGGGTGGGACAGTGGGAGATAGGGCACTTTCTGTCGACTATCCCAATATCTTTCGGTTGGCCACAGATCCTTTTGTTTAAGTACAAGAGTGCTTCTCGACATGTGGTGACTCGATTGTGCTCCCCAGTACCCACCATGCTGCAGGGACATGACTAATGATGAAATTTCTCAATTTGTTGACTTGTTGAATGGACTGAAGTTTCAATCCTTAACCCCAAGCTAAAGATGAGATGTATTAGCAAGGGCATAGTTCGGGTCTCCTTATGGTGCGTTCCTCTTACAAGCTCATTTGTGGCAAGAGGCATCTTGATTTCCTGTATCAATTATAGTCTTATGACGCTGCTAGAGCAAGAAATGAATTTTAACCATCGACAATCTGCAAAGAGTAGCCCTTATCCTTCCTAATATCTGCTTGATGTGCCTGGAAGATGCGGAATCGATCGACCACCTATTCATTCACTACATGGTTGCTCGTAAGGTTTGGAATTCTTTTATCCAAGTTTTCCTCTCCGCTTGGGTGATGTCGAGTTTGATCATGGATTTGTTTTGGGTGTGGCAAGGAGGTAGGGTGGGCAAGGATAGGAAAGCCATTTGGCATCTTTTGTTTCTAGCTGTCGTTTGGGCCATTTGGGGTGACTGGAATAGAAGATGTTTCAGGATTAGAAAATCTTTGATCAATGAGATTGTTTATCATATCAACTCAAATGTTGCATGTTGGGCTTCTAATGTAAAGGCTGTTGATCCTGCCATCCACTCCTCTGTGTTGGAGTTGTCGAGTTGGGATGTATTCTTTGCACTCTTCATCCTTCTCAAATAAAGCTTTGTTATCTCCCTCTCTAAAAAAAGGAGATGCATACTTGCATTCAAACACGTGGGGAACCATATCATGGATCTGGACTGCACATTCTTTTTACTCCAGCACACTTCTCATGGACCACCATGAAAAGCAAACCAATTGGATAACTGTGAGCATGCATGCAACATTATCAGCCAATATCATTGTAGCATATTAGGCCCGATCACCAATCTGAACCACCTAGAGGTCTGATTTTAACTGTCCATTGTTTCTGTAAGGTGTGGCAGCAGACCAACCAAATATGTCTGCTAGGTGATCTTAGTGGTGGGGACCCTCCCTCCCTGGACATTCCAATCATGTACCTAAACCCTCCCATTCATTACTACCGCCATCAATAGGCCATGATGATTATGACCCTTTTAGTGATGGTCATTTTTGTCAAACAACCAATTGATCTAAAAGCTCGAGCTGTTAGAGGATGGTGTATTAATGTATATCAAGGGATTCTAACACTCCCCCGCACGTGTGGGGTGGAGCTCCGCACGTGAACATACTGGGCAAGGGTGGACGGAAACACAACTCACACCATAAATGGCCCCCCGTGGGAGAATACATTACCGGTGGCATATTTGCTACTTCCTAGATTTGAACACAAGACCTTCCGCTCTGATACCATGTCAAACAACCAATTGATCTAAAAGCTCGAGCTGTTAGAGGATGGTGTATTAATGTATATCAAGGGATTCTAACAATTTTGTCATAACCATCCACTTTAATGATTCATAGATCATATGGTTATCATCATCTGACGAAGGTGGAATGATGAGTAATCCACGGTGGGGCCTATCAAGTGATGCTTCAAGGTGATCATTAGAACTATTTTTTCTCTTCTTGATCTTGAGTCTTGACAATCAATTTTAATGTGATATCCACCATATAATTAGGACCATCCAATTGTGCCATGCCAATAGTGCTATGGAATGAACGGAAACTCCAGATCAACCGTTTTGATCGTTTCATGCATCATTTAAAACTCTGGCCACCATGCTAGTGTGCCCATGAAGTCAGGCACATTAGCATTCCCCATGTGAGAGGGTGCAATGTTTTAAAACCTGGACCAGTCCGGACGGTTGGACTGAACCAGCCACCAAATAGGTTGGGTTGCCAGAAACCCATTTTGGGAAGAAACCACTAGGATTGCCTGGCTCAACTAGTCCAGCTGTTGAAGGCAGAGTTTACCTCGGACCAAACAGATGGTTGAAGAGATTATTTTCTTCCTTTTTTCTTGAAATGGGTAAAATTAATACACATGCACATGCATGCACACAACATTAGCATAACACCAAAGTTTTAAATCACTACCTCAAATTATTAAACCATTTGTAAGAAATTTGCTAAATTCTCTGGTAAGAAACAAGCTCATGGTGTCGGTAAAGCATGGTAAATATACCAAATATGATATAGATCTACAATTCAAGAGGGCATGAAATCTACCTGCTTCTCTGGATACTTTGGTGCAGATATTAATGAAACCGCCTCCATATGACCAAAATCTACATCATAACCAAGCATATAGATGTAAAGCATTTTCCAAACATATTTCTTCTTCTCATAAGGAGTCAGACCCTGTCAAAGGAAAAAAGAACGCCCCCATCACTAGCAGCTTTACGTTTCTAAAGGCCCATAAAGTGAAGGGAAAACATGTATTGAAGTTCAGCTAGTAGAATATTAATATAAGAGCAAAAAAAGTGATCTTAACTTGATTTGTTTGAAAACACTACTCAATGACAAAAGAAATAATTCCTCTCAAAGAGAGAAGAAAAAAAAAACAACTGAAATAATTGAAGACCGATGGATTAGTATCATATAATCTAAAATTCGAGCAAACAACTCCAATAATGGATACTGCATCATGTTCACACATAGGAAGTGGTGAAGTTAAGATTGTGGAACAGAATATGACTAATTGAAACCTCAAAGGTTCAATCTAAACTTCTGGTTATTGTGCCAAGAATAAATAATATCCACTCCGCGCATTGCAAGAAATTAGTATTAGCATGAGAGCACAAAAGGTGCCTCTAAAGAGAACACAGAGATATTAAAATCCAAATTCAATGCTGAGTTGATGATCAACAATTCAAGGCAATTAAAGAACACTAAATGCCAAAAGAAAGCTGGATGTGAGATGCGTTACTTATGATTATGGTGTTTCATTTTCACGAGATCTCAGATAAGTTTCTTGTTAGAAATGCACAAGGTAGGTCAAAAATCTCTTCCAAATAAAGGAGAAGACTAAAGAAAGAACCATCGAGCAAACATCAATATAACTCAATAAAAGTCAAAATTTCCAGCATCCACTGTCACTTTAGATGAAAGACATTTATTACCATATATGAAACATTTTGGAGCTGGTGATTGGCAGAGATTTTGTCTAGGAAAGACACTTTAAATGCAAATCTCCCCTGGCTTCCAATTCCTCATTGCTTCATCTTTTTTTTTTTAAGGTAATGATAGATTTATGAAATGTGCATAGATGAGATATCTATGCAGAAACTACAAAAGGAAAGACCTGGACAAAGAAGCAAAGGGAAATTCAGCAAGCGCCTTTATACTACAGGCCATAGATATGAAAATTAGTATCGTATCGGCCGGATACAATATGTGATACGGGGCTGTATCGGCTGTATCGGAATCGGTTAGACCATATCGGCCGATATAGCCCATATCAATGCCGATACAAGCCGATATGCCCATAAAACCCCAAATTTGAATTTTGTTTTTCAAAAATTCACTCATATTTCCTCTTCTTCTTTTCATTTAAACCATGAAAGAATATTAAAAACTCATTTTAAGCTAGATCTAAACCTATTTTGGGATCAAAACAAATGATTTAAATGGAATTCAACTAATCGAAGTGAAGTGGACCATTATGGGAAAAATCGTAAAGAAGGGAAAACCTTCACTTTCTTTTTTATAATTTCTTCTTTTTGTTGTATTTCCAATGTAATGGATCATTGTTCACCAAATCATGTTTGATTTGTGTTCAATTAGGGCCCATTTAGTTGACTTTCAACAAGTCAAATCGACAAACAACATTCTCATCAAAAGAATGATCCGATACACCATTGAATACATGGTCAAAACACACAAAAAGAGAAAGAAAAAAAAAAAGATTCGTGAATATCTCATTTTTTTCCTATTTTTTCTTCAAAAAAAAACTATGACCAATACGAGCCGATACAGCCCCAATTCCGATACGCGATGCCATATCGTATCATTTTTCCACAAGGCCGATACTATCATTCAGAACCATGCTACAGGCCCATCCCATATTCCCATTACATCCAATTTTGCCCTTCTAAAATTTCCTCCGGATGACGCCTTCCTGGAAGCATCAATTGTTCCTCTCCCCCCATAATTCCCAACGACCTGCTAAAAGAGAAAGCCGCCAAATCACTTGCCTTTTCAGCTGCCACCACCTCCGTGCCAAGATGAAAGGAAGCTATTAATAGGCCCCAACATCACCTTTTAGAATTTGAAAATATCAAAAAACCATTTCCAAACCTTTCTAGCAAAGTCGCAATGAAGAAAGAGGGTCAACCAATTCCGCAATTCGCACACACTTCAAGCAAATATTGGGTATAACCATATTCATTTTCTGAAGATTGTCACTACCTTGGGAAGGGATCCATGAAACCACACAATAGCAATGTGGGTGTTGAGATCACCCCAACCTTGTGAATGTATCTTCCTATAGAATGAGCTAACAGAGAATCGACCCAATTTATTCCAGTTCCACACCCATGGATTTGAATGAAGCCATCTGAAAGTTTTGGAGCCACGATAGCAGCTAAATGAACTCTTTCGCTTCCTCTTCCATGAGATTCCTACAACATGGAGGGGACCAAACCACCATGCCACCCGACTCTAAATAGCACCGGGAAATGGAAATATTAACTTGAGGATAAAGTCATTGGCCTCAGGAAACAATCACTCAGAACCTTATCACCACACCACACATCCTCCTAGGAACATTTCCACAATCCATCACCCACTGAAAAGCCCACCCCATTCTTGAACTTGTTGGCTAACTTGGCCACCGCCTCCCACAAGCCGATGCCCTATATAATGACGATTTTTTGGTCCACCAACCCCCTTCCCCAACTCCATACTTGCTAGCGATCACCTCACTACATAAACTTCCCTCTTCCATCACAAATCTCCATAAACATTTGCTCAACAAAGCTAAATTCATAGATTTTGGCTCCCTAATACATGCTCCTCCATTATATGCCTTGCATACCTCATCCCACTTCATTAGATGGAATTTATGCTTTTCTTACGCACCTTTCCACAAGAAATTGTACCTTAAACTTTTAACTTATCCAACACAACAACTGAGCATATAAACAAGGACAAAGTTTAGCGGCAAGTTGAAAAGGCCGCCTTAATAAAGGTTAGTCTTCCACCCAAAGAGAGATAGCGGCTCTTCCTTCTGGACAACTTCCTTTCGAACCTTTCAACAACCTTATCCCATAGATGCCTTGCAAGTCTATCGATGCATAGAGGAAATCTGAGATACGTGGAAGGAAAAGAACCCACTTGACTTGACACCCAAATACCTTCACCAACCTAGTGACTTCCTCCTGAGATACATTGACTCCCAACAACTCACTCTTAGATATATTCACCTTCAAGAAACAACACTTGAAAACAACAAATTACTTTCCTCAAATTGTCTACTTGATGAACATCTGCATTGCAAAAATAAGTGTTGTCGATGATCTAAAGATTGAAATTTTAAAATTCGCGTTCTCCACCCTGAAACCACTAATGAGCCCGACCGACGTCCCTCTATCTAACATCCTACTAAGTGCTTCCGCCGCCACCGCAAACAGGACAGGCGAGAGGGGTTCTCCTGACAAAGACCTCTTGATGCCTTGAAGAAACCTTTAATAGATCCATTAACCAAGATTGAAAATGACCAACTGAATCCATTCTCGAACCCACTTTCTCCATTTCAGCACAAATCCCAACCGACCGAACAAATACTCGAGGAATTGACAAACCAAATGGATCCTTCGTCCTCGGCGCTTCGTAAATGAGATCCACACCAGAAAGTTCATAACTCTTCCAATGATCCTATCTAGAGAAACGTCATAGTCATCAAAGGGAGCTTTTAGGTGGAGTACCTAGCTTGTTAAGCTTTACGTGACTTCCTAGTTCTCCAACCATCCAATGAGAGTTGATAGAAATGTACAAACAACCTCAAGTGAAATGGATTTGACCACTTATAATGAAGAACAAAAAGTTTGGTTTTCTTAGTTAAATTATCATTCAAACAAACTAGCCACCATGTTGGCTCCTTGAATCATTTGATGATAATTGGACTCGAGTTGTTGCGCTTAACTTCAATTGGGTGGCAATAAGAACTAAGGCATTGGCAAGTGACAAAGTAGACATAGAGACAAGTTGCAACACAAAATTTGTCCATTTTTTTTTTATTTGTTGATGTGAGAAGGCAACCTCTTCAGCTGCTGCATTCAGTCAAAGATTGGATAGCTTTAGTTCCTGAGTATTGATATTGATTAAAATATTACTGTGTCTGCATTGTGAACTATGCGGAACATGTCACTACAAGAAAAAGGGACAAGTCCATGTTGCATATGCTTTTCTTCTTCTTCTTTTTTTAAGGATAAAAAATGGATATGAAGAATATCCATTCCTTCTCAATGATCTTAAATACTCGAGACAAATGTAATCTAAGGCCTCCACTGAGGAACTCTCCACTTCAGACAGTCAAATGAATTGCAAGAGGAGTTCTTTATCCTTTCTTTGGTCAATTAGTGTTGGACTAGATGGTAGGTTGGAAAAGTTGTGTCCCAAAGGGTGTGGGAAGCCCCATGGGGTTGGCGGAAGGTAATTTCAACAACATCCACAAACCCCTACTCCAAATAAATAGTGATATAGGATGCCATTCAAAAATTAGTAAATAAATAAATAGAGATAAAGGATATGCTACGGTCGTCTTGGAGTTCTCCAAGAAGGGCAAATCCTCCTAGCATATGATATGCCTAATGGACTGCTTTTTAAATGCAACATGCTACTTTGCTCATAAATGATATGGTTGGGAGATTCTTTCTTCGTCGTCGTCGTCGTCATCTAAGCCTTATACCAATTAATTGGGGCTAACTACATGAATCCTATTCCACCATTCCACTCTATCAAGGCCCATACTTTTAATTAGAACATAGATCATCAAGTCTTTTCTTAGTACCTTCGTCCATGTCCTTTTGAGCCTTCCCTTTGCAATTTTAGAGCCTTCTTGTACCAACTCACTCCTAATTGGCGCAGTTCTTAGCCTCCATTGCACATTACCAAATCATCTAAGTCTACTTTCCCTCATCTTATTACCTATTGGTGCTACTCCTAAGTTCCCTCAATGCATTCATTTCTAATTGTATCCTTCCTCATCTACTCCTAAGTTCCCTCAATGCATTCATTTCTAATTGTTGTATCCTTCCTCGTCTACTCGTAAGTTCCCTCAATGCATTCATTTCTAATTGTATCCTTCCTCTTATTGCCACTCGACCATCTCTACATCCTCATTCTAGGCTTCTAGCTACACATCCTATAAACATGTTATTCCTCAACTACTAAGCATCCTATCCCATAAAGCATGGCAGGTCTTATAGCTATCACATAAAATCCCCTTTCGGTTTAAGTGGTACACAACGATCACATAAAACTACAAGGCGCATCTCCATTTTTCCACCCAACTTGAATTTTATGGTCAATGTCCTTCTCGATCTCTCCACTCTCATGGATTATTGACCCGAGAGATCAAAAGTGGTCATTTTGGGAAACTTCTTAGTCAACAATCTTAACTAATTCCTTGTTTTCACTCCTATTGTTAAAATTGCACACCATAAACTCTATTTGGAAAGCGGAAGCAGCAGCTGAACATCTGGTTTGAAAGGGTATTTCTTTCGCGTTTGGAAATAGAAATTGCATGCGCTTTTGGATGGACATATGATGCAGAAATCGGGCACTTCAAGATCTTTACCTAAGAGTTGCTCGCCTCACCCCAACCATTTCGTTCAAGTGGCAGATTGATTTTCTATCTATGGGGCGTTAGTGGTGTGGCATCCTCCTTGTCGAAGGAAGATGTCAGATGGGGAGAGAGCCAAGTTTTTCGAGCTACTAGACTTCTTAAAGAACGTCAAGCCTACATTTCATGAATAAGATTCGATTCTTTGTCCGAGGCATGGTTTCGGGAATTTCTCTGTCAGGTCGCTATTTAGTTTGATTTCTGAGTCTCCTACACTTCTCGATCTACCAAATCTATTCCATCATTGTTTCTACGGAGCCACTCCTCATGTCGTCTTTGTTTGGCTCGTGGGTTGGAAAAGGATTCTCATGAGTGACAATCTTCAAAGAAGATCATTAATTCTCCCCAACATCTATTGGATGTGCATGGAGAATGAGGAGACGACTAATCACCTCTTCTTTCATTGCCCTTTTGTTGTTAGAGTTCGGGGACATTTTCTTTGCTTTCTTCAGACCGACTAGGTAATGTCGAAGATAGCAGAGAGCCTACTGGGGGCGTGGCACAGAGTAGTTAGCAAATCCAACAAAGCAATGTGGAGATTAATTATCATGGCGATTTTTTAGGTTATTTGGGAAGCTAGGAAAGGGTGGTGTTTTCGAAATGAGTGCAAGGGTGTGGATGAGATTATCAGGAAAGTCAAAGGTCTTGTTTCGGGCAACGTTTTAAATATCAACGATATCGGCCGATATATCCCACGATATATCTTATATCCCACCTATGCGATATGAAACACACGAGTAGTGCCAATATATCCCACATGTTCGATCCGATGAGCATTTTCAATTTTCGATCCCTTTTTTTGTTGAAATTATGTTAAATCAGTGTCAAATGTTTTACAAATCCATTGGTTCTTAATGTTTTGTATGAAAAATAATTGAGTTCGAGCTTTGATTTCGATATCCATTGGTTCTTCATGTTCTCCATGTTTTTTTCGAAATTTTCCTTCAACCAACTGTCAATTGAGACTACTTTCGAAGTATTTAGGAGTATTTGATGAAATACTCATCACATAAACTCTAATTTCGAAATTTGAGTGTAGGTGGTCCGATTTGGGAAAAATTCAAAATTTTCCCAATTTCTCCAAAATTGCTTGCAATGTTGCACTCCAAACATAAAATCAAGCATGTATGAGGGCTAATCTACTAATTTGTTAAATCCTTGTCAATTTTCAAAAAAAAATAATCATTTTTAATTAAAAATTATTAAAATATTTTTTTTTTCTAAATTTCCCTTCAACCGGCTATCAATTGAGACTAATTTCGAAATATTTAAGAGTTTTTGATGAAATGATCATCACATACACTCTAAATGTTATGCATTCAATTTGAATATAATTGCATTAGTTCAGTCAAACAATGCATAGCTTAGGACCCTATATGAAGGAAATCTATTATGTGCACTTCTTTTTTAAGATGTTATAATTTAAAAGTGTATTAAGGTCTTTTTAACAATCCCTGAAGTTTCATTGAAACATTCACCCATTTTGCCAATTTTACCCCATGTTTCCCAAAAAGTGTAATAAATTACCCAATACAAACGATATATCCCGTGCGATAACCGATATGTATCTGTAACCCAAGGATGTTATAAGTAAGGCGATACCGATATTTCGAACACTGGTTTCTAGTTTAGCCGCTTATGTAAAGGCTGCTTCAATAGGTTCTCTTTTTGCAAATGTTTGGTTTTGGTTGTTTGGGCTTGCATTATTTCCTTGGTTTTGCAAGTTTCTAATAAAATTTCAGCTCTCTCTCTCTCTCTCTCTCTCTCTCTCTCTCTCTCTCTCTCAAGTTTCTAATAAAATTTCAGCTCTCTCTCTCTCTCTCTCTCTCTCTCTCTCTCTCTCTCTCACACACACACACACACACACACACACACACATTGTTTTAGTCCAACTAATTTTAAATCCTTTAAATTCTCAAGCACCCCTCCATAGACCCAGCTTTGAGTTTACACCCTCCCCCATCTTGTCAATCAAAACTGCGTCATCTACAAACAGCATACTCCATAGGATCTCTTCTTGCAAATGCCTTATTAACTCGTCCATAACCAATGTGAAAATGTACGGACTCAATGTCGACCCCTAGTACAAACCTACAGTAATTAAAACTCACTTATCTCTCCACTATGGTCCTCACATTTGTTATCGCTTCGTCATATATATCCTTAATCATGCCAATATATCTTCTTGAAACTCCTTTCCACACACCCACCAGATTAACTCTCTAGGGACCTTATCGTTTGCTTTCTCTAAGTCAATAAAGATCACATGGAGATCTTCCTCCCCCTATATTTCTCCAACAATTGTCTAAGTAGGAAAATAGCTTTAGTGGTAGAGCTACCAAGCATGAAGCCAAACTGATTTTCCAATACATTCGTCTCATACCTTAGTCTTTGCTCAATCACTCTCTCTCAACGTTTCATAGGATAGCTCATAAGTTTAATTCCACGAAAGTTAGTGCAGCTTTGTATGTCTCCTTTATTCTACACTAACGGACCTACAGGAGTGACTAAGGTATCAGTAGCCGTATCTTTTTGAAAGGTAGCCCTTCCTAGCTTTTAGTCCGAAGGCTGTGGAAAGAAAGGATTGTGGAACAAGGTCCTTCGTAGCAAGGAAAGTCCTAGCCTTTCTTGTACCGTCACGAGATCGAGTAAGCATAGGATGTTGTTTGTGACGGAGGCTAAGAATGACGCAATGATGGTTGAGGTGGGACGATGGATGCAGCTTCAACTGGAAGAGATAAGTCGACAATAAGAGGAGGGCTTGGTACGCTCTCATAAGTCGATGTAGATGATGACGGCGGCACCGCTGGAGAAGGCGCAGTTGGAATTGGTGCAAAGGTCTATCACCTTCCCTCCAGTTTACGATGAATCCGCAAGAGCAAGAGTTTGCACAAGACCCCCTCCATTGATGCAGCTGGCCATCCCCTATTAACAATTTCAACAACCATCTTTTTATCCCAAAACCAAACATTGACTATCCCCTCCCTCCAGGAGATAGAAAGAACCCACCCAATCCATACTTTGTTTGAGAATGATGTTGGGTGGGATCAGCCAGAAGGGGTGCTTATACCTCGGGCCGATGTACCAGGTCTCTACTTAAAAAGGCGGGCCTTTTCTTTTCTTTCTTCTTCCATTCGTAGCAGAAAAAGTTGTGCTCTTTCGAACCCACTGCAAATGTGATGTATGGCCTGGTAATGGTGAGGTATATTAGTCTACCCACCAACTGGGTCGGTCAAGTAGCTCTGCTTCCTTTCAGCAAGGCCCTCTTTTAGTAAACGTCATCAACCATTCCGTATTCAGCCGCCGCTTAGTGTTGCTCCGCATGAGCCCGCTTACACCCCTTTGGAAACTAGATGTGGAAACTTCGGCAAGCCCTTCACCAACAACCCTTAAACACTCAGTTGTGTGTGGTAGGAGAGAATCCTACCCAACCCCACTGCACTGATGCAGCGATGGTGCTGTCAGTGCACTTTTCTGTGGCATACTAGTGCACCTTATTTGTCAATTACGTAGGTCAGTGAGTCTAGTGTCGGTTGAGCTTAAAGAAAACGAAGACCAAAGACTCAAGCGGACCTGCTGCATGAAGGAAGAAGAAACAGGTAAATGAGATGCCTTGGTGAGCCTTGAACCAAACCAAAACTCAAACCTGTAGGTGACTTGACCCAAATAGGCAGACTTTTAGTCATCTTAGATTGGCCTTAGGTGTCCCAAAAGATCACCCAAAAGATAGCCAAAGAGATTGCATGAGCTACTGTAAAACAAGCCAGACAAACAGCACAACTCATGTGTCTGTCAACCGGTCGTCAGAGGCCCCAAATGGGACAGCAACAAACTGTATAAAACTACTGATCCCTGGGCTAATTCGACCAATCGTATGGTCGGTCCGACCGATCGGCATAGGGCAAAATTAGGACAACAACATTTCATCTGTCCAGGCCCTTAATTCGACCGATCGTCCCTCAAGGACCGACCGATCATGGACCCCCTGCGACCAGTCGGCAGAGAGTTGTTAGCAGCCGTTGGTGCTTTCTTTATATAAAGGTTGGGCTCGATTTTGGGGGTAAGGAGAGAGATTTTAGTGCATTAGAAGTCACCCTTATTGCTCATACCGTTAGGCTCTAATCCGAACCATTTCAAGTCATCTTTCTTGTGTTTAATCACAAGATAGAGCATTCAAAGCTCATGTGAAGATGGACTTGCTCTCTCTTGATCTTTAGATGTTTAGGCACCGTGACCATAGGTAGATCCTTCGTCTAATCCTCTCTAAAGATCCTATTAAATAGAAATTCTCTTGGCAACCAACTTCTACCAGTTGCAGAAAATTCACACCATCTCCTATCACCTTGGGCATCGCAAGAGCATCACATGTGAGGTGATTGATTGGTGGAGCTGAGGCATTGGTAACGCAACGGCAACACGATCGAGGGAGCATCGGGGAGTTGATTGAAGCACGGGAGAGCGGAGATCAAGCAACCCAACAAGCCGCTGAACAAGGGGCTCAATCCGACAAGTAAGTTGTCATTTTTAGGAGTCTTGGCACCCATTCCTTTTGAGAGGATTAAGTGTGAAGTTAAGGTTGATGGTTATCCTACTTAAAATCATGTAGGTTCGTTTGGCGATCCTTAGCAAGTTTGTCGGGCCTAAAATTTAGGGTTGTTTGGTGATCCTTGGCACATTTGTCAAGCCTAAACAAGTCTCTAAAGGGAGCCACCAACACGGGTGCGTACGTGTAGGTTGGGAGGAACCTAAAAACTCCTAGTTTGGGTGGAACCTGTCAAACACTTAGGTTGAGAGATGAACCTTCAAAATCTCCTTTCAGGTTGAGAGGTGAACCTGTGCAAAAACTTCCGTGTAAAGGTTGAAACCTCCGTGTAAAGGTTAAGAGGTTAACCTTATTTAAAACCTCCATTATAGTGAAATCTGGTGTGCTCGAGGGATGAGTACGTGAGCTGGTTGTGGAATAGACAAGTAGTCGAACTATTATACATGCATGTGTATGAGATTGTCATTTAAGCCATTTCTATTCATGCATTGTCTTTAATTGTTAATTACATGAATGCTTGAATGGAATGTATCTAATGCATTGATAGGTAGATTCCCATACACATCTTGTAGTTTCAATTCTAAACTAGGTGCTTGTTTCCATATATCTTTTGTAGTCTAGACATACATATGGATTAGTTGCTTAATTGTTACATCTTTATAATCTATATGCTTAGGCTAGGTTGTTTTATTGCTTATCATTGCTAGCCTTTGTGATTGGACCCACTTAAGCTTGGAAGCTAAGTGTTATTACTTTAATTAGTTTATAATTGCTAATTAGTATAATTAAGCAAGAGGTTTTTAAGAGGATTTTAAAACAGTCCTAATCAGCCCCCCTCAAGGACTTAACCATAGTTCTACAAGCTCCGCTCTAAGTTTCCGCACGCGTAGGGTGTCGTGTTAGACTACCGACGCAATTTTAGGTGCCACTTGTGATTTCATTTTCCAATTGTGTCAACATTGAGTCCTCTAGCGCAGGAGGCCAGAGTAGGGAGAAAAGGGCCTGACTATAAAAATTGGTTGACCTCCACCACTTCGCAATTAAGACAGAGTTAGGATGACCTAACCGCATAAGCTAAAACCAGAAAGGAGGTTTGGGGGTCTTACCCGTTTTAGTCACGTGAGGTCAGTGCGTTTAAGGCGCGTGGTAAGTGACGGGAGCGTTAGCGACCGGTTGGTTGCTAAGGTGAAGAAGGTCCTTTAAGGCGCAAGTGTAGGTAAGTGACGGTAGCGCGTTCCTAAGGTAAGGGACTTTTAGGGAAGGTCTCCCTTTGTTGGCTCGTATTTGCTAGTTCGCTGGTGTAACTGATTCAGTTAGAGCAAAGGGAAGGTGCTCCTGATGATGCCATGGACGGCGAAGGACTCCTCAGTCCCATGAAGCTAGGTAAATAGGTACCACTGTACTTCTCATCCATTCATTGGAAACTTTCTTCGATCTTAGAATCTTGTTAAACAACTTTGTCAACCAAAATAACCCGGTATCTCCCATACAGTTCCAAACCTCCACTAGTATAGCATATGGTCTGAGGGCCTTTTCCTATTTTCATTTTCCCAAAGCTTCTTTCACTTTGAATATCCTATACTACAAAAGCATCAATAATGTCCAACATAATTTGAGTTTATCGTTCCTTCTATCCCTATGCTCTAAGAGTGGTTGTCATTTCATGAATTCTGAAAATAGCTTCTCCACCTCTCATTAAAGGCCTTCCCTATTTTCATCTTTCTCAAAGCTTCTTTCACTTTAGATATACTAACACAGTAATACTACAAAAGCATTTATAATCTCTAACTTCATTTGAGTTTATAGTTCCTTACATCCCTATGATCTAAGAGTGATTGTCGTCTAACAAGTTCTGAAAATAGCTTCCCCACCTCTTAATTAATCTCATTGTTGTTTACTACCACCCTTTGGTTATAGCTCTTAATGCATCAACATGATGAACCTTAAGTTTAGCCTCACTCGCTACTTTCTTAACAATCTTTTTGGCATTTCTATATGGTTTAAAAATCAAAATCTTCATCATTTCTAGTCCCTTGCCAGGCTTTGAAACATAAACGTTTCTTGTAGATAGCTTTTTATACATCGCCATTTGATCACTGAGTTTCCCTATATAATTGGCTTCTCCCCTACATACTCCGATAGCTTTTTATACATCGTCATTTGATCACCGAGTTTCCCTATATGATTGGCTTCTCCCCTACATACTCCTAAAACATCTTTTGACATTATCCTAATGCACTCAGCTATCTCATTCCACATAAAAAATAAAAAATAAATCTTCCTCGACATTCCACTCTCCTTGTTCCATCAGTTTATTTCTCAATAACATTGTTTTCTCTCCTTCCAAATTCCACCACCTAGTTTTAGACACCTATTAATTCACTCCCTTTCTTTCATCACTTAATGTAAACATTCATAACAATTAACCTGTGTTGCATAGTCAGACTCTCTCCTGGTATAACCTTACAATCCTTACATATTGATCATTCTATTTTCCTAACTAGAAAGAAATCTATTTGGCTTGTACATGATCCACTTTCGAAAGTTATTAAATGTTCATCTCCCTTTTTAAAGTTTATGTTTGCTAGAGCTAAATTGTATGCCATAGCAAAATCAATGATAGCATCTCCCATCTCATTTCTCCCAAAACCATATCCTCCGTGTACGCTCTCATATCTTCTACTTTCTTTTCCCATACGCCCATTTAAATCTCCTCCTCCAAATATCCTCTCTCCGTTCGGATTTCCTTCGCATTAGTCCATCTACATCCTCCCAGAATTGTCTCTTGGTCCTGTCCTCTTAACTCTACATTTGCTGCAAATGCACTAATAACAACACAACAAAAGATAGTCAACTGATTCTTCAGAAGCATGCACATTAACGTTTATTCAAAATCATCCACCCACCTTTGCAAGTGATCAACAGCGAGGATCTTATTTAAGCACACCAATCAACAAAACAGGTTTACTTTCAACAGAGTCCCAATATCCCAAACTAAACAGGCCCACTCAACCAAGATCTGCCTCTCGAGCAGCAACAAAGAGATCCAACTGAAAAAAGCCACCAAGTTCTAGCATCCGCACTCAGTCATCACCTCCGGACCAAGGAATATAATGATACTCCAACTGGCTCAAAATTTAGGGAAGGATAGGAAACTTGCTCATCCTTGAGGTTTCTCCAGAATTTCAACACCTAGACAATGCCCCTGTCTGAGCACTGGAAGAAGTGGAAGACAGCCATCCTCGTCCATAGCAAGCGAATGCAAAGGTTCAAACATGTGCTTGAAAGAGGTTTCTCAGCACTAATAGTCTTTCTAGAATCAAATCTTAGTGCAATCCTGTATGAAACGTTCACGTAGAACTCCCTATATTCTTCTGAAATGGCCTTCCATTTCACCAACATCCTGCTGTAATGACCCAGCTTGATATCCCAACTGTTTGTCGCCAACCCATATTTGCATTTTGTACAAACTTTAGCATAAGACTGCCCACACAGCCTATCTGCCACCACTATTTGGCAAGCGTAGCCAAATCGACCTCTCTAATGGGCCTCACACTGAGACCCTGCTCCTTCACTAGCTTAGACACTTCAGACCAAAATCTTTTTTATGAATGGTGAGAATTTTAATTACAATGAACGATACAAGAAGAAGAGAGCTATGGAAGATGAAACAAGCCAATGATGGTTGACCCTCTCATACTCCTTCCCTAGCAAGTGACATTGTTAAAATCTTTCCACTATGTTTTTATTTTATGATAAATGAGAACTTGGTTGCATAAAAGTAGAAAATGATTATAATTGATGCAGGGTTGTAGATTCTGCACACGATGTGATAAGTGATATAGCTACTCATACCACTGCTTTCACAAGTCAGTGGGAACATAGTTAGCCTCAAGGAATAAATGGCTTAAATGAATCCATTAAAAAAATGGCTTAAATGAACATCTAAAGGACTGAAACTCCAAATTTTCACCAGTAAGGCTTGCCAATCTCCACAGGCCTGGCATTTTGGTTTATTATATCATTTGGTATGTCCTTAGTTGAACAATTTCTCTTTCATTTGTTAAACATGTGCATCCTATATTTGGAGGATCACTGCAAAGTATAGTCCAAATCAGACAAGTACTAGACACCTTAATACAAGAATCTACCAAATAAGCAAGGTTGATCAAAATAAACATGGGATCGAATATGGGAAAGAGCTCTTTAAACGCCTCAATACACAAATCTGCTAAATAACAAGGTTAATCGAACTAAACACAGGATTGAATCTGGTAAAGGGTTCTCTTTCAGGAAGATATTTGGGTGAAGGATTCTCCCCTAGTGCCCAAATTTCCAAGATTATATTCAATTTCGTCAAGAGAACAAAACTTATGGAGTGGTAAGAAGTCATAGGAAGAAAGGTTGTTCGGGCCCTGGTGTTTCATATGAATTTTGGGATCATGATTCTGAATATCAATATTGGCAGGCATATCAGCCCGACCAAAGACTGATACAATACAGCGTCGTGTATCGGTATTAACCCCATACCAAACAGATTTTTTTTAGCCGGAAAAATATGGAAAATATTGGAAAAATTAGGGGAAAATGGAATATCCAAGGATCTATCCTTTTTTTTTTTTTTTTTTTTGGGGGGGGGGGGGGGGGGCGGGGGGGGGGTTGATTTGGTAATGTATTCAATGGTTGTATTGGACCATTCTTTGTAAGCATGTTGTATGTGGAGTTGACCTACTGTAAGCTATGATGCCGTGCCTTTTGGATATAAATTGTTGATATATGCCATAAATTGATATCATAAATAATGCGATTATCTATCAACTATTGGACTATTGAATTATTCATATCTTAATACTAAAAGTGCAAAACACATCTAAAAACACAGTACAAATTTTATTTTTTAAATCCGTTGTTGCCAAGGTTGCCAATCTGCTTCGCCTCCTTGATTGTCTTCAAGGGATTCATCCATTTTCAGGGGTATCTAATACGCTAGTTTAGCTGAAGGATAAAGCAGGCAAATTTATTGTGAAATCTTTTTTTAGTTTGATCTCCAGGGTTTCGGCCGAGGTACAATGCTGCCATACAGGCCCTATTTGGTCCTACAGAGCCCCGCCTAAGGGTGCGGCTTTCGCTTGGCTTGTTGGGAGGAAAAGAGTTCTCACCGGTGATAATTTAAGAAAGTGGGCTATGGTGCTTCCTAATGTGTGCCTCTTATGCACGAAAGATGCAGAATTTGTGGATCACCTCTTCATCCTTTGCCCCTTTGCTAGGGGTGTGTGGCAGGGCAATCTAGATGTTTTTATTATCCCTTGGGTAATGTTGAGCTCCATTGAAGCATTGTTCAAGGCTTGGCACAAAGGCGCCCTCAATAGTCAAGTTAAGCCAAGATGGAGGTTAGCTTCACTCGCTAGTCTTTGGACTCTTTGGGCTGAGAGGAAGAACCGTTGTTTTAGAAATCATAGTAGGTCCCTCCTGGATGCCCTCCATAGGGCCCTTATGTACCTCAAGGAGTGTGCTCCCTGATTGTAGAGGGTGGTCCTTGGTTCGATGTGGGTGGTATCTGTATTTTTTCTGCCTTCAGGCTTTATAAAATTCATTATTACCACTCATAAAAATACAAAAAAATTATGAACGATCAAAAATACATAAAAATAAATAAAAAATAAAAAATCCCAATACATGGATGGTAGATATATGTCCAAGCAACATAGATCAATGTTCAAACAACAATAAATTTTCATTTCTCCAATCTGAATTTTGAAAAAAAAATGAAAATTACAAAGAAATGGCAAAAATACATTAAAATAAAATTCTAGCATATAAAATGTAGTCTATGTTCAAAGAACTTTAAACATAGATCTATCATTCTCCCAAAGAAATTTTGGGCAAAAAAGAAAAAAATCAGAAAATGCCTAAAATGGCCAAAAAGACCCAAAAATACAAAAAATAATTTAAATCCAGTAGCAAATTGTAGATCTATGTTCAAAACAAACATAGATTTACCTAGATCTATCATTCAACTCATTTCCCTAAAATTGTTTTCGAAAAAATAAAATTTTCAGAAAATGCCCAAAAAACTAACCAGAAAATGCAACAAAAAAAAAATTTGTTGAAAAAATTTATTAAGTTGTAGACCCATAGTATTAGAAGACTCTTCACACATCATTACAATAATTCGTTGAAAAAAGCTTTTAAAAAATTCTGAAATTTTCAGAAAGTTCCAGCATGGATAAAAAAAAAAAAATTCCCCAAATCGAAAACAAATCAAGTATGATTTTATCGATTTAGTGTTATAGTGTTAATTTGGCATCCCCAAATCAGGTATTAGGCATTCAGTCCTTTGATTCAATGCGCAAAAAAAAAAAAAAAAAAAAGCCTCGTTTTGATATTCAAACTTGTTGTAGATCGGGTCAGAAATGGGCCTAAAACAATCCCTCACTTAAAAAATTTCGAAATGAGAAGAAAGAAAGGGGGAAAATGAAGGGGGAGCAGGCTATTTACACCCATATCGGTCTGACTAATACAGGTACAACATACCGATGCCGATACGGGCCGATATGGTGTCAATTTTTTTACAAGGGCCGATACAAACCCATATAGCATATCGTATTATGCCAATATAGATACATATAATACACCTATATCAGCCAATACAATACCAATTTTCAAAACCATGTTTAAGATCATAAGATTCCGAGGGTGGAGGTACTCCTTTTGATGCTTAGTTAGGTTTTCCTTTCAGTTAATGAGCCTCCCTTGCATCACCTATTGTCCGAACCCCTGGTTTCCCCAATGTGTGTGGTACATGGATTTAAATAGCAGTTTTAGAGTGCAATTCCCAAGGGACCGAAACTGGTACAAGTATGACTTAGCCCCTTATCAGTGGGTGGCATTCTGTTTCGGTCACTATTGGTCCCATTCCATCTATTGACCCATAACATTTTAGACCAAAAGCGATAAAACTCGAACGATACTGAGTCGTATCAAATGATTTTTAAACCATGTTGCGATCCCTGCTAGAACCATTTTTTTCAAACAGCTATGGTAAACAAAATGCTCACTCTTGACAACCTAAAGAAGAGAAATTTAGCTCTTCCAAACATGAGTGTCCTCTAAGGGAAAGAATAGGATGTGCCAACCACCTATTCATTCATTGTGAGATGGCTCGGGATACTCAGTATCCATTCTCAATCTCTTCAACGTTCATTAGGTCATCCCGAGGTCAGTTGTTGATCTCTTTCAAACATGGGGATCTGGTCCTTTTTGTTCGTGTGGACTTCTTTGGAATTTGATTCCCTGTGCATTGATATGGACTCTTATGGAGAGGAATATGACTGCTTCAATTGATCATATAAAGGAAGAAGTGGAGCTCCATAGTATGGAGTAGGGCGGTGGGGAAAAATAATTCAAAGGTAATATCTTTGTCTTATCTCTTTCAATCACCGTCTGTTTCAAAGCAGTTTCAAGGCTTAATATTAATGTCTCTAAAATGGAGATGTTGGGAGTCTATGTGGATGGTGAAGAGTTATTGTGCTTTGCAACTGTCTTCGACTGTAAGGAGCTTTCCTTCGTTGTATCTCGAGTTCCCTTTCTGTATTGGAAAACCAACAAAGCAGCTTTGGGACAAAGTTATTGAAAAGATTTAAAGGAAATTTATCGAGTTAAAAGCGTCATTACTTATTGTTGGGTGGTCAACTAACTCTTATAAAAGCGCACTTCTCTAATATGCCAGTGTATTTATGTCTCTTTTCAAATGCCCAAAGTTGGTCCCGAGTGGATTGGAAAAATTGAGAAGGAAAATTTTTATGGAAGGGGGGGGGGGGGGGGGGGGGGGGGCAATTTAAAGGATTTGGGTCTTAAGAATATAACTCTTCTTGAAAAGTGGCACTAGCAATTTGAGAAAAAGATGATTAGAGAGGTCAGAGGAGCCAGTCAAATCGATTGTTCTGTGGAAGCCTTCTCCTGTGCATACTTGGAAACTTAAATGTTGACGAATGCTCTCCTGGCAACCAGCGATTTCGTCATTGCAGGTACTAAGGGATGTTGAAGCCTGAAGGTACAATAATGCTTGCTTTTTCCCAACCCTTGCAGTCTTGGGGACTCAAATCTTCTTTTTCCTCTTTTTAAAGGCAACGCTACCAGGGATTGAGTCCTGGATCACTCACACAGCACATAGTCTCTACCAGCTATCCAACGAGCAGGAGACTTGGGGAACTGTGTGGAATTGTTGAAGATCTAGGTCTTTGTCCGAATCATCTCTCAATCCCCTTAGTTATCTTATTGTCTCAGAGTCCTTTTGGGTTGTAGGTGCTAGTCAAACTGCTTAGAAGCAGCATTCTTGTGTAAATGGAAGGAAGGATCTTATAGACCACAACGCTATCCCTTTCATCCTTGTTCCGTGAGATGCTAATTCTTTGGCAGATGATCTAGCCAAATTGGGTGTGGCTAAACCCACTTTGTATGTTGCTAACTCTCATCCATTATCTTAATGGATAGTTCTTTTTTTTTTATTTTTTGTTCCCTAATAAAAGTGATGTTGTTGATAAAAAAATAAAAAAAATGGGATTGACTGTGTTGTTGCAAAAACTCTTTTATGTTGTATTGGAAGTTGGAACAAGAAATAATACAATCACCATTATTTTCCAATGCTTCATAGTTCATCAAGAAAACACTTGATCTAAATATCATATTTGGTAGGAGCTATTTAATGTAGAATCTTAATATCAAGTGTGGTGCTTGCAGGGGTAAGATAGCTGGGTGAGAAAATTAATAAGGCCCCATTAATTGCACGAAGAAGATACCATTGGTAGAGAGAAGTACATGGTTCAACAGTCACTATTGCCTTAGATGAAGGAAGCCTTCTAACAACCCATCCAATAGCCACATCAAGCTATTTCACATCATAATGGAAATTCTGGATGACCATTACAGATTGCTAGGACTTTTCTCTTTCATAGATCGTCACCGTGTCTTACATTTAAGTTGATCTGATTATCAGACTTGAATTTCTATAGGTAGGATAGGGTTGTGTAACATTGATTATAAACTTTCATTATGACAGCCCATGATTTTCCTCGAAACTTGAACAAGGACTAAAGTTGATTCTAAACAAGAACCTTTTCTTTTCTTTTCTTTTCTTTTTCTTTTCTTTTTTTTTTTTTTTGAAGAATAACAAAATTTTATTAACAAGCCTGCCAAAGCAAAAGATTAGGCAAGAAAAGAATACAAAGCAAAAGGAGACTCACAATTACAATCCTTAAGGGCTTCCAAGCCAAAAGCCCACTCCATGGCAAGCAATTTCACCCACCAAATCGCAATCTCTATTAATCCACACTTGTTGCAAAAGCACCAGTCACTCCTCTCACCCCAAATCACCTGGAGAGACTTGCCATAAGGACTAAACACCAAAACATTTTGCCCGCCTTCCCATTACCTCTTCCATGTCAGGCCAAGAACAACTCTTCTATGGCTTCCGGCATCACCCAAGCGATTTTTTTTTTCTTTTTTTTTTTAGAGATAACAAGAATGTTATTAAACAAAAACACCAAAAGGCGAAAAAAGAATAAAACACCCCACACACTTACACCTGGGAATCTAAATACAAGGAGGTTCTAACAATAATCTCCTCGACCCTCACCCGAATGTTGTTGAAACAACATTCATTCCTAGCTTTCCAAATAGCCCAAAACACTGCCATTATGAGAAGCCTCAATCTATTCTTACTGATCCTCACAAAACCTTCCCCATGCCACGCCCAAAGCAACCCATCCACGGATTCTAGCATCACCCAAGACAACTGGATCTTCGAAAGAATGTGACTCCAAACCTGCCCAGCTAGGGTACAATGAATGAAAAGGTGATCGATCAACTCCGCATCGCCCATACACCCAAGCATGGGCAAACAAGATTACCTAGTGATATTAAAAAGGACTAAACAAGATTACCTAGTAAATTGGTCATTCTAATAGGTGATGCTAGAATGGTGTGTAGCAGCTATGAAGGTTACATGGTACAGAAACAGGTATGCCGTATGCTGCTTCCCAAGTACATGGTACGCTAGCAGGAGGATCACATGGGTCGCTCCAATGAATAGACTAAGCATATGCAATATAGTTTTATATAAGAATTGGTATTGTAGTTTATATGTGCCAGTGAATATAGATCCCCATGCATCGCATTGCATTACATGCATGCTATTGCACAAATCAAAGTATAAACCTCTACATTCTTAAATCTAAATTTATTTTACAGCTTAATCAGCACTAAGAGTATACCGGGACCATAATCCCGCTCACACTATTCGGAACAGAAAATGCAAGGGGCATTAGTGATTTAGGTAGCGTCAGCAGCTAGTACCTATGGTGCATGGCATGCAGTGGGAGGCCCATTCAAACCACCCAATACATAGGACACAACTACCTTCAGTACATACCATATTGGGACTATAATCATTTGTGTCACTCCAGTACATGCTACTATACAATGCGACGGCTTTGTCAGTTGAATCATTTTGTGACATACAGTGTAGTGGTAAGGTTTTTCTACTTTCTTTGTTCCAAGAAGAATTCCAAATGGGACCTCTTGCTTCTGGCCCTCCTTTGGAGCAGGGAAAAAAGAAATGCTGTTTTAGAAATAGAAGAAGATCTACGTCTAGGGTCTCTAGTAGGGTGCGGTCTTGTGAGAAATTGATCTTGTTGACGTTGCCCTCTTGGGCGTGGGTTACCTTTTGGCTGTTGTATCTTTATTTTGCTTCTTCTTTTTTTCTGTTGCTTTTTTAGGCCTTCGGCTTTAATAAATTAAGAATCTTTCAAAAAAAAAAAAGTCGTGATCAGAAGCCCGAACAAGTAGTATGCTCCCACTTTAATCGAGGGTATTTTGTCTTTTGAATTCCTTCATGCAAATAGCCCACTGCCACTTCTCCTCTTTACATGTAATCCGCACGTAATAGTATTAGGGAGATCGTACAACAATGCCCACCGTGATGACTGTTTGACATCCATACCTTAAATCTGTTAAACCAGCTCATTTTAAGACATCAGCCCAAAAACGACACATCTCTAAAGCTCACGTGGACCACAGCATTAGAAAATCGGTACCCATCAGTAAACCCATTTTGGGAGCCCTACTTTGATGACTGTTTGACATCTATACCTTAAATCTGTTAAACCAGCTCATGTTAAGACGTCAGCCCAAAAATGACACATTTCTAAAGCTCACGTGGGCCACAGCATTAGAAAATTGGTACCCATCATTGAACCCATTCTGGGAGCCCCACTTTCTTTCTCTCTGCGTAGCTCGCACCTACATGTAGCCTCTCTCTCTCTCTCTCTCTCTCTCTCTCTCTCTCTCTCCGTGCTTTCTCTCCTCATGTGCATATGCCATAGCCCCTATCCAATTAACATTTATTTGAAATATCAAATACATTACTTAGAACAAGATATTAAGTTGGCAGAATCAGATGACCAGGAGGCACATGGTCAATTCAGCGGGAGAAAGCCCTAGGTCAAGCTGCATCCAGTGTTTAAACGTGCTTATAATATATCCATCATCTTAGCCTTTTTTTTAGGATTTATCTAAATACATTAAACTTAAAAGGAGGAAACAGAGTTCCAAAATCCAAGAAAGGGAGAGATCCCCAGCATCTGCTAAAAGGAAGATAAGGTAATTGACATCCAACTCCCCCAAAGTAAGCAAAGCGTTTAGCCCAGAGTAAAGGATACTAGTCTTTTTAAATAAACCCAAAACAGCCCTATGAATAACACCCTCCCCTGAGCCCAGATAGCCAGGTTATCTACTTGGATTCTGGTTCCAAGGTGCTGAATGTGAGATCAGATAATTCTAAGCACCTCTCTCAATGCCAGAACAGAAGGCCGAGTCGTACAAACAGTTTGGGTGGGGCCTGGAAAAGCTGCCACTGACCTGGCTTGAGGATCCAGGAGAAGAATGCCATTCCCATCCTTTCCCATCTCTGCTCCATCTCCTATGGACCTTGAACTCCCATTGGCAAAAGTATAATCAGCTATCCCCAGACATCAACCTTCCTCTTTTACCTAGGCTTTGGAACCAAAAATGGCAGAGGCTCAAATTGAGAACACTTGCATGCCAACACAATCCCACAAAGTAGCAACTCCAATCCAAACAAAATACATGCACAACCAAGCAGCAGGCACGCAAACGCGAGTACCCACAGACCAGAAGTGAAAAAGACATGATCAAGTAGTTGGCTGCAAAAGATAGCTGGAAGCCCACTGAAACATGTTTACAAGAAACCACCCACACATATAAGAACTGGTGGCAACCCAACTTTGTGGGGATGTGTCATGTTTGTATATATAAACACATACAAAACATGCATACATGTATAATTACATGCCCGCACACATATAGGATCTAGATACTGCTGGATCGCATATTCCTCTCGATACATCTTTTCACCGCCTAAAGTGCCACAGCTAAAGATTGCAGCAAAAGTCGGAGAGACCTGATCTGATTGTGAAGACGGAAGAGAGATTTGGTCAGAGACCGCAAGTGAATAGATGCACCAATGGAACCTGAAATAACACCTAACAGGTGATCTCAGAAAGACGACAGCTTGATTCGTAATGCTTCCAGAAGGTAAAAATTCCAAGCATTAATAAATCGAAGAGCGTGATTTTACTACCGCAGTACAATTGCAATGTCAGAATAAAAGAAAAGGATCGAAATTGAATCTCTAGGCAATCTACAAAACCTTAAGCCCTAATCGCACAAAGCATGTACATGCTGTTCAAAGGCTGATATTACACGCGAAAGCGTGAGTTGAAATTCCTAACCTTCTCGTTCTTGAATCGGGTCCTGATGTTACCAAGCTCCTTGTCGACGCGGAGCCTCTCCTGCTCCTTGTTCTGGCAGTTGCGGACATCGCTGATGAAAACGGAGAGACCCCTCATTCCAGACAAGGCCATCTCCTCAGATCCAACGTCGGATCGAAGGTGGACAGATGTGGTGGGAATAGATCCTCAATCGGAGCGAGTTTTTACTCCTTTTTCTTCTCAGATCCGAAAGGGGGAGATGGAGAGATCTTGAAATGAAGGATTGCAGGGATTCAAGAATCGATCAAATGCCCTAAAACAGAGAGAGGGGGAGAGAGAGAGAGGGAGACGAGGCTTGATGATGGTTCGTGGAGAGGTGGACTGAGGAAATTGGAAAAGCCGTCGGTCGCCGCTGCAGAGGACGACTTTTACCTACGCTCGCACGCTCGTTTTCATTTTCCATACATATATTTGTCTTTTCTTTTTTTTTCTTTTCTTTTTCTGTTTTTTTAAGGAATTGTATGATACTCGAGCTGACATTGATACGCAGGCACTTGATATGATACACGCGAATATTCTACGTTCTGAAAAATTGTGGAAACCAACGGCTTAAGGGACATTCTGAAAATCAGATATTTTGGACAATTTCTTCCCTGTATATCATCCATCATTCTCTGCTGGAGTATCAAAGAGGTTTTTACTATTTTCTTTTATTACCCCTTTCCTTTTTCTTTTTTTGTCCTGGGGTGAATGGTCTCAGGCTTCCTGCGACCGCATCTAGAATCTAAGTATGCTTGAATTACTGGTCCCGCCTCGTGTGCACACGCATGGAAGGGATGCCTCGTAGGACACATACGACGGAACGGATATATCCTTACCCAATTACCTGCAAGGTTTGAAATCAGCATGTTGCGGATACTGGTCCCATCGACTGTTCAACGGGCGGTTTTGGGCTGACATTGGTGGATACGTGCATGGACAATGCTACTTGTGTAAGAATTTTCAACAATACTTTGAACCTTATTGCCTGACTCAGTTGTTTACTCGATTTAAGTTTTTCCCCAACTAATCCGATTTCCAAGTGGGCCATACTAATTATCAATATTTTCAAGAGATTTTACCTTTTATTTTCACACATCGACATATAAGAAAGCGCATTTACTTTCCTATGTTTACTCGATAGCGAATTAAGTGCGCCCCTTAACCCATATAGTGCAATCCTTAATATGGGCCCACGTTGGTGTATTTCTCATATATCCATGCCATCCATCTATTTTTCTATATCATTTTAGCACACATGCTAAAAAATGAAGCATACCCAAATCTCAAGTGGACCATGTTATGACAAACAGGTGGTAATTGAACACCCCGCCATTGAAAACTTTCTAGGGTCCATCATAAAGTTAATTTTCCATCAAAACTGTTGATAAAGTCACACAATCATGGATATATATATATATATATATATATATATATATATATATATATATATATATATACACACACACACACACACACAAACACTATGATATAAAACTCACACAATCATGGATATATATATATATACACACACACACACACACACAAACACTATGATATAAAACTCTTATGGCCCATGTACGCTTTTAAAGACCCGTTACTACTATTTCTTATTGTATGATACACTTGAGATATAGATCTATTTCATATTTAGGACTAAGATCATCTGAAAGAACAGATGGACAATATGAATAATGAATAACTTCAATGTGGCCCTATGGCTCCCTATTTTGTTGCAATTGGTTTCGTTAGTGACCGTGCATGTGGGTGCTGAAAAAGCTTTGTGGGCCGTTCAACCATTTTTGCAGTTCATTTTTTGGCATGAGCCAAAAAAATGAGACATCTAAATCTCAGGTGGACCACACCATAAGAAATAGTAGTAATTGAATGCCAACCATTGAAAACTTCTTTGGCCGATGAAAGTTTGAATCAAGTTGATATTTATGTTTTCCCTTTGTACAGGTCTGCGTTACCCAATTAACAAGTTGGATAGTAACTAAACACTACAGTGGACCTTAAAAAGTTTTCGATGGTGCATGTTCAACTAACGTTGTTTCCCATAGTATGGTCCACTTGAGATTTGGATATGCTTTTTTGTGTAATAATGTAATAAAATGAGATGAAAAATTAGATGGACGGCATGGATAAAACACATATATCATGGTTGGGCCCACATATCATTTCCAGCATTGACTAAACGGGAAGGTAATGACTTCTATGGGAGTGTATTAGGTGAGACCCGAATTCACTCAAGATAGGTGTAGCCTTACTGTGGGGCCCACCTTGATGTATGTATTTTGTCTCTACGCCATCCATCCATTTTTCCATATCATTTTAGGGCATTAATCTAAAAAAGGGAGCATGTCCAATTATTAGGTGAACCATACCATAGAAAACAATGGTGATTGAATGCCCTACCGTTAACAACTTCTCAGGGCACACTAGAATGTTTGCACAATATTTACTTTCCATTCAATCCCTGATAAGGTCACTTGAGCCTGGATGAAGGTAAAAAATAAATATAAGCTTGATCCAAAACTTTTGTGGTTCGTTAATGGTCACTCACCACTCTTTCCTATGGTATGATCCACCTAATAGTTGGAAATAAATCACTTTTGGGATGGTGTTGTAAAATGATATGGAAGAATAGATGGACGACATGGATTTATAATACATACATCAAGTTGGGCCCCACAGAAAGGGTCGCACCGTCTTGGGTGAGTCTAGGGTCCCGCCTAATTCACTCCATCCCACTAAAATATGGAGCGAGTTAGGTTGTACTCACGCCTCATCAAAGATGCTGCAGCACTTACCATGGGTCCCACCTTGATGATGTATGTATTCAACATCTATGCCGTCCATCTGTTTTCCTAGATCATTTAAGGGCATGACAAAAAAAAATGAAGCATATCCAAATCTCAAGTGGACCAAGCCATGAGAAAAAATGGTTATTAAATGCTCCATCATTTAATAAAATTTACTCAAAAAAATTTATTTTGTCAAACATCTTATTTGAAAATAAACCTCAAATTTCTCTAGAAAATGTTGTTAATAAACAAGCATGAGAAATAACATTTCATTTCCTACATTTTATTGGGAATAAGGTTTCTTGAGAAATACAATTTCCCTTCTCACCCTTTCCACAAATCCAAATTCATTTATCGCAGCAGCATAATTATGAGTAATTATGGGCTTAGCCCTATAATAGACATGTTTGGATGGAATTTGACATGGGTCAAATTATGTGGGGAAAAATGTGATTTCTTTTATGAAAGTAAATGCGTGGGTCTCACCATGATATATGTATCTAGTCCATGCCATCCATCAGTTTTACCGGCTCATTTTAGGGCACGAACCTAAAAATGAATTAGATTATAAGCTCAAGTGAACCGCACTATCTAAAATAAGGGGATAGTGACGTATGCTATGGAAACGTGGCTTATGGCTCACAAGGATGTGTATCAATCACCCAACCTGTTCATAAGATCACATGGTCATGATTGGAGGGAAAACACGAATACCAACTTGATCAAAAAATTTATGGCCCACAACTCTCTATCTTTTTGGCCCACAAATATGAACTCATCCAAACTTTTGTTGAAGGGAAAACACAAATATCAACTCTGTCTTCCACGCGATCAACCCTCTATCTTTCTGGTGGTGTGGTCTACTTGCACTTTGGATCTATCTCATTTTTGGGCTCATGCCCTAAAAATGAGTAGGTAAAATGGATGGACAATATGGATCAAACACACGCATCATGGTGGGCCCCATAAAATTTTCAAATATAGTGTTTTCTTTCCTCGATTTTAGTGTAGGAGCCTTGGCAGCAAGCATTAAATACAAAAGTAAATGATAGCTATATACTTTTCAATATTTCCATAACAGTAATCCAATCCAAACACGCACTTAGGAAGTCAAATTTTACCAAATAATGCCTCCACATGATGGTTATAGATGAGAGAAATTACTAAAATGCTCTTAATTTTTTCTTTAAAAAGTGGTGAGGCTGGGAATTGTGAGGCCAACATGATAGGTTCACGACATCCAACTTGTTCAGCATATACACTCTACCAAGAGGATCATCAAAACAGAAAATATGGCATAATGGAATTTTAATGTCAATTGAAGACTATGGAATGATGAAAAGTATCAAGTTTGCGATTCAAGTCTTAACTTGAATAGTCATATTTGTTGTTCTTTTATGGATATTCCAGTGGGTACAAAAGAAGGAAAATGCCATGTTGTCTTAGGATCCAATGAACTCACATACTTAAAATTCAACACAAAATTTCGCACGTTTAAGTGTTAAACAAATCTCTTGAGGATGGGTATGTAACACTCCATACTTTTCAGTACTCGGGTGTTACCACGAAAACCTAGCTCAGTATATACTCAAACCTAGTTTAGTGAACGTTCACCTATATTCTAGCCTTAATCTAACTGTTGGGAGTAATTTTCATTCATAGATCAAGCCATCCAATTGTTAAATGGAGAGAATCACCATGGATCTTCCTCTAAGTAGTTTAAGATATCTTGTGTATCACTTAAATTGAAATTTAGGGTCACTAAATCGTTACCCTTGAATCAAGGCAAATCTAACAATCTAATAGTGAATGGCGGTGTTAATGGTATTTTCAGTAAAATTTACCGTAAATATGAGGAATGGACTATACATCTACATCATAGCAACTAAAGAACCCAAGAGAGACTTTATATGTATCTGTAGGCGATGATTCGACTACTCAATTGAACTCATTATAAACATCCAACTCATAATAACAAATGTGGAAGCAAGTTTAGACCATTTAAACATTGCTAACCGTCGGACCAAGATCAACATATTAGTATCGGTTTGCAACGAATCCAAACCATTCATCCACTTGATGGATCACTTAAAAAATGACCTGTACATCTCTAATTCAAATCCCAATCGCCCATCAAACAATGGATTCAGGGAGAATACAACTGATAGCATTTCCCCAGGGAGACTACAACAATAGCATTTCCCCGTTGTTATGTGAAATATGGCCCACTTTAGTTATGGACCTACATTGTTGGACTGGGTCCTAAGTAAGAGTTGCTGGAAAGGATAGACAAAGTAGATTTCGTATAGCATCACTGTGGGCCCAAAATTTTGTGTCAGTGCGCACTGCAAGGAGGATCACTCGCAGTACACCAAACCCCTGGGCAACGGTCAATCAAGCATTGACCTGATATAACTCGAAAGAGAGATTTTCTCTCCCTTTTCCTTGTTTCCCGCCTGAAACGGGATTCCGACTGAACAACATCCGTTTTCGCCATCGGTGGCCCACCCTCTAGATCCGGTTGAGGTGATATGAACCGTCCATCTTGTAGAGCACAAGACTTCAACCAAAACCACGTAATTTCCACGCATTGGTTCTCACGTGCGAATGTTCAAACTCGGGCCCAAGTCGAGTGCATGGTGGGAGAAATTTCAAAAACGAAAACTCCGTTCCTGCTGCTTAGTTAGCGATCCTTGGGTGTAGTATTTGTGCAATCTCAACCTTCGGTTTAGGTGCATCTCAGCCCTTTGCTCTAGGGCTTCGTTCATAGTTAATGGAAAAGAAAAAAAAGAATCTTCTGTTAAGAGAGTAGTTATCCTAAAACAAACATGGATTGCTTATAGGCTTTCCTTTCAATCTCGTGCATCCAAGCTAACCCTAAGAGAGAGCCTAAAAGTTTCTCTTGTAGCGATCGGGGCGTAATTCACAACTGCTAGGTGTTTCTCTTGCCGCAACTGAGGAAACTCGTGGAGCATTTGGCATCTCTACAAATAAGAGTGTATTGGCTTATTTATAAAAAAAAAAAAAAAAGAAGCTTTTAGGCCATTTGATAAAAGTCTAATCAAGTGCTTATTTGTTTAGAAAGTAGCAAATAAGCTCCGATTTAATGAGTTGGGGAGGGGTTGCTTTTTAAAACGGAGCTTATTTAGCTAGAGTGGGTAGACATTTTAGACTAATTTTTGGACAAGTTTGCCCTTAAACTTTTAAAGTAATTCCAATCTTACCCTCTTCTCTTCTCTTTACAATTTTGGTAAGAAAGGCCCATATGATGAATGACCTATAGTGAAGGTGGGCCCCACATGATGAATGGCCCATACAAAGGTGGGCCTATATAATGCACGGTGACATCAAAGGTGAGCCCCACATGATGGATGGCCTGCTTCAAAGTGTGGCCTCGCGTGATGAATGATCCACATCAAGCAGGCCCTTCCTGATGATGGTCCACATCAAAGGTGGGACCCACACGATGGATGGTGGACATCGAATGTGGGACCACTTGATGGAAGATTGACATTAAAGGTGGGCCCACATGATGAATGACCTATATTGAAGGTTGGGCCCCACATGATGGGCGGTCCATAGCAAAGGTGGGACCTACATGATGGATGGTGGACATCAAAGGTGCGTCCTACATGATGGGCTATCCACGCCAAGTGGGCCCCACATCATAGATGGTTCATAACAAAGGTGGGACCCACATGATGGATGTTCCACATCAAAGGTAAGACCCACATGATGGATGGTGGATATCGAATGTGAGACCACATGAGGGAAGGTTGACATTAAAGGTGGGCCTACATGATGAATGACCCATATTAAAGGTTGGGCCCCACATGATGGACGATCCATAGCCAAAGTGGGACCTACATGATGGACGGTGGACATCAAATGTAGGCCCCACAAGATGGACTATCCACATCAATGGGCCCCACATGACAGTGCTCTACGACAAAGGTGGGACCCATATGATGGATGGTGGACATCAAAGATGGGCCCCTCATGATGAATGACTCATATTAAAGTGGGGCGCCACATCAAGGTGGGCCCATGTAATGAAAGGTTTACATCAAAGGTAGGCCCCACATGATAGATGGCCTGCATCAAAGTGTGGCCCAACATGACGGAACATGCACATCAAGTGGGTCCCATTTGTTGGATAGTCCACATTAAACGTGGGACCCACATGATCAATGATGGTCATTGAAGGTGGGCCCACATGATGGTCAGTTGATATCAAACATGGGCCCACATAATGAATGATCCATAATGAAGGTGGGCCCCCACACAATGAATGGTCCACATTAAGGTGGGCCCACATAATGGACGGAGTGGGCTTCACATGATGGATGACCCATATAAAAGTGTGACCCCTCATAATTAACAGTTCACATCAAGTGGGCCCCACCCAATGGACGGTCCACATCCAAGGTCTCTCATGATGGATGACCCATATCCAAAGTGGGTCGTATGATGGATGATCCACATAGAATGTGCACCCCACATGATGAATGGTGGATATCAAAAGTGGGCCCCAAATGATGGATAATCCACTTAAAAGGTAGGGCCCACACTATAGACACATCAAATGTAGAGTCCACGAGATGGGTGATGGGTAGTGGACATTGAGGGGCCACACATAAAGAACAATTAGCAATGATGTTAGCCCCACATGATGAATGGTCCACCAAAACAACCATTCGGATTGCTCTTATATTAAAGTTGTAATCTTTACAAATGACGTTAGCTACCCTTAAAAAAATCTCTTATTTAAAAGCTTTACCAAACGTGGTTATTTTAAATAAAAGCTTTTTTTTTAAAGATTTTACCAAACGAGCTTAACAAGTGCTAGAATAAAAAGGACTTATTGAAGTAGCTCTTAGTCAAAGAGCTTGTATTGAATTAGAGTAGAGATGTCAAACGAGCCCTCAAAATCATCTAGGAAGCTATCTCGGCCGTCCAAATGTGGACCCCACGAGTTTCCTGGGTCCACCAAAGATGTTATGAAGCTCTAGATTGGGATGAAACATATTCGTGTGAAAGATGCCATGACTGGCCTCATCATCTTCTTCATTGAGCCAAAATCACCCATCTTCTATTTAGGGCTGCATTCGCCTATCAAGATCGTTCAAGAAGTGGGGCCTTAGAACCAAACCACACATTCTCGAGTTTGGATTCCAATCATGCAAGCGAACAAGGTCAAATTAGTAGTTTTCTTTAGTCGACGCACTTAGCTGGCTCGTCCGAGTCACTAAGCCACTATTTCTCTTGGAAGCTAATTTCGGCTAGTTTGGTTTCAGCGGCAGCCGCAAATCTTGTTGGATCCGAGTTTGCTTTAGGTTCTCATTGGAGTTTGAGTTCAGGTTTGATTTCTCGTTGGATCGGGCTGAGTTGATTTAAGTGAGTCAATATCTTTTATTCTCACATCAGATTTGTTTAATCTATTGTTATTATTACTAATATTATTTACATTACTGAGAGTAGATATTGCTATTACTCATATTGGTCCTTTTTATGATTATTATTATCATTACTTTAGTTAGTAGTTATTACTATTATTAATCAGCATGCAAATTGGACTTTGAATTCCCAAACCCTAACCCTAGGTGGGGATTATAGAGTAAGCTCCATTAAATCTCATAATCAAGATTTTAATGATAATCATAATCATTAATTGGTGTTAAATTTAGGTTAAGATTTGCGCTTAGGACTTGTATTTGCGTTCTAGCAAATTTAGAAGAGGATCCACATTATAAGGTGAGGTTTACGTCCTTCAAAATTCCTTACTTCATAAAAGTAGATTGGTGGTGATTTAATGCTACACATGTGATTAATACTATTGAATCTTGCTTGATTGATTTCATACTTGAACGTCATATTTATATGTTGGAATACATCAATTGTTGATAGTGGTGGATAATATCATAATATAGGAATGAGAAATTGATTGGACATTAATGGCCCGTTTGGCACCCTGGATTCCAGGAGAAAGTGAGAGAAAGGAGGAGAAACTGGTTGCTTTATTATGTTTGGCACCATGGATTTGAAGAGAAGTGGATTTGAGTGGAATCCAAGAGAACTCAAAAAGGCACTTTTAGCCCTTTTTCAAATCCTCAAAAAAAAGGTGGGATTTGAGGAGAAATCCTTCCCAACGTGGGACCCACCATAATATGTCCCTAACTATGGGACCCAACATGATGTACATTTTCCATCCAACTTGTTGATAAGGTCACAAGGACCAGGATGAAGGGACCACACAAATTTCAGTTTAATCGAAGACTTTTGTGCATCATAAAGGTCTCACTCTCCATTTTTTCTTGTTTTATGGTCCACTTTAGATGTGGATTTGCTTTATTTTTTGGATCTTGGCATAAAATGATATGTAAAAATGGATGAATGGTATGGATTTAAAAATCGAGGCTAATACGGTAAGCATACGGTGGGATTAAAATTTACACCGTCCATTCCTTCATGTTTGATTTCTCTCAAATCTTGGCTGCCAAACAGAAAATCTGGAATTGATAAGAAGTGGAATCGGTGAGAATTCATATCATGGAATCCACTTCTCCTCACTTCTTCTCAAATCCATGGTGCCAAACGGGCCATAAATAAGTATGTAAATGGTGGATAATTGTATGATGATGGGTTGAATGCCCCATTGTGGTTGGAATATGGTTAAGAAGTGAAAGTGGGGTAATTCAGATAATGGACCTGATTTGGGGCTTGTTTGCCAACATGAAGTTGGAGTTGAATGCTCCATTGTTATTATATATGAATATGATTCTAGTCACATAACTCCCTTCACTAATGGCCATTTGAACAAATGATTAAACTTGATTATAATGTCACCAACCAGTGAATTAGATATAATTAAATGACTTTTGGAATCTTTTATTATTATTATTATTATATTATGTGGATTGTGGCCTAATTGGCTTTGGGGGGAATCTTTTGTGGAACAATTGTGTAAGCATATGATGTGGTAGTTACTTAAAAAATTATTTGAAATTGCGTCGAGTAGTCTAACACGACACCCTATGCATACACGTGCGGAAGCTTAAAGAGCAACTAGAATTATGGCTAAACCTATAGGAGGGGGGATTAGGACCCTTTTTAAAACTCTTTTCGCCTACTTAAACAATTCAACAAATTAAACTACGTAAGCGATAAACACTTCGGCTTCCAAGCCTAAGTGGGTCCAATCAAGAGACTAGCAAACGATAAGTGTAATCAGCAACCTAGTCTAAGCAACTCATGTGGACTATAGAGGATGGATCAAGAAATGCTCAAGTCAACATGAGGTAGTGAAAGTACATCTTGTGAGTGTGGATGTGGCTATCAAGTGCCTAGCATGCATTCATAATTAACCAATTTAAACACAATGCATAAAGAGAAATGTGCTCAAGAACAATCACAAATACAAGGGTGTATAGTGGTTCGACTACTTGTTTACTCCACTCCTGGTTCAAGTACTCAACCCCTTTGAGCACATCGGCATTCACTGGGGAGTTTAAATCTGGTTCCTCCCAACCAAGGTGTTTTAATTCGGATTCACCCAACCGGGGAGTTTACAGGTTCCTCCCAACCTACACGCTTGCGCCCGAGTTAGTGGCTCCCCCTTGGAGACTTTGTTTAGGCCGACTAACGTGCCAAGGAACGGCTGACGTCCCTAGATTTTAGGCCCAACTAATAGGCCAAGAATCGGCTAACGACCCTAGGTCGAGTTTGTCAAACAAACTCTACACTCAACTCCCACAGGGAATTGAGTGGATGGACTCCTAACAAGACAACCTTACTTGTTGGATTGAGCCCCTTGTTTAGCGTTGCTTTGGGTTGCTTCTTCTCGCTCTCCCGTGCTTGAATCAGCTCCCCTTTGACGCCGTCGCTTTGCCAAGGCTTCAGCTCCAAGATCAGCTACCTTGCATGTGATGCTCCATTGGAGATGCCCAAGGTACCAGGGAATGGTTGAATCTCCTACATGGGGTATGTAGCTTGTCCTAACTAGGAGATTCACCTAGAGGGTCTTCTAGAGGTATTGAACAAGAGATATAACTATGTGGTATAGTGTCTCACCTCTAGAATTGAGAGAGGAATCAAGTCATCTCTATGTTTACATTTGAATGCCCTCACTGGTGATTTAAACACAAGGGATATGACTTGAATCTCCTCCTCTTTGAGGCCCCATATGATGTACAAAAGGTATGGCAAATAGGCTCTCAAAACCCTCTCACAATGCCCAAGAACCGAGCTCAGTATTTATAAAGTTCGAGCTCCAACGGTAAAAAAAAAGGACAGATTTGCGCATCTCCGATTGATCGGAAAAAGGTCCGATTGATCGGAGACATGTCCGATTGATCGGAAATCAGTCCAGTGGTTCTCTGTAAGATATTCCGATTGATCGGAACGTGGTCCGATTGATCGGACTGACCCCTTCCGATGGATCGGAAGTATGTCCAATTGATCGAAAATATGTCCAGTGGATTTTCAAGGTTGCTGGAAAAATTTTCGATTGATCGGAGCTTTTGTCTGATTGATCGGAGTCCTATTGGAACCAATGTCCGAGATCAATTGGAAACTGCTGTTTGAGCTGTTTTGATTACAGCAGCTTCCACCTCTTTAATTAATCTAACTTATCATGTTTTTCATGGAGTTCTAAGACTAATGATGATGACTAAAGATATACCTAGTTGGTCCAAGTCATCTAAGAGGTTATGGGTTAGGTTTTGGTCAAGGCAAGGCACACTAAGGCATCACTTTTACCTGTTTCTTCTTTCATGATGCAGCCGGTCCGTCTTGAATCTTTGGTCTTCGTCTTCATTAAGCTCAACCGACACTAGACTCATTGACCTAAGTGATTGACAAACAAGGTGCACTAGTATGCCACGAAAAAGTGCACTAACATTATTGTGGCCATTAGTTGAAGTGACTTATGTGAATCGGAACATTTGGAACCTTACTGTATAACATGTATGTTTGCTTTATTTATAACTATTGATTGTTATTCTCACGACTGGGATGGTGTTATGGGACACTATGTCCCAGTCGTCGGCCTATGCTGGGTTGCACACAACTCCCCATAATGACCATGAGTATTAAATTGGATATTTGTAAACCAGATTAGTAAAAGTTGGCTAATTATGCATATTATGGCATTTACGGGTGATGTTGATGACAAGCCACATTACTATCGATTTTATGTGCATTACGGGTAACATTAGTGACGAGCCATGTTACTGCTGGTTCTATTATTTTGTGGGTGATCGGGTGACTAATCTGGATGCCATGGTAGCACATACTTAGTATTCTTTCACTGGCTCCCATACCACCGTTGATTGATTTATTTATGTGTGTTAGTCACTATGAGCAGTGTGCCCTTGTATACTTTTGCTTGTGACTGGCCACTTTGAGATTTTACTATTCTAGCTGGATGTACATCCCCATGTCTAAGAAGCATTTCATGCATCCATGCATTAATCAAGACTAAATTGGGAACTGAACATCGTAGCTGTTTGTGTTATACTTGTGACGAGTATATCATATCCCCTTGTATACCCTTTGAATTGTAATTTGGATTATAATTGTGAGGTTTGAATTGGATTTTATGTCTCTACGAACTCTATGATTCTATCTATTGTATTATATATTGCTCCCAATATTCTATGTTTAACTATTATGTTTGTTAGTAAATTTTAGAGGGTTTTACCTCACTATGATAGGGATTAACGCTGTCAAATTATACTCAATTATTGCAAGTGATTTAGATGTTGGACATATGCTTGCTGATGTAAACCTTAGGGTGAAGAAGCTCGATGATCTCATAGTTCAAGTCTAACTGCATGCATTTTTTTCAATTAAATTAATTGTTCCTGTAATTTTATATACATTTAAGACATTTGGTTTGTATAAACCCCATGGACACCAGTTAGATAATTTATTTGTATATATATAGGATGTTTCTTTTATTCATGTCTTAGTTTACCTCTGTTATGAATGCTCATGCAAAAGAAGAAAAAGAAAAAGAAATATATACTTGAAAAAAATGGAGACTATTTTCATAGGTTAATGCTCGAGTCTTCAGAACATAGATCTAAAACTCAGGTTGCGAAAATTGGGGCGTTACAGGGTATAAGAGGAAAAATATGATATTACAAGGATATGAATGGCTTAGTTTAAGAATGATCTTGTATCTCTAAACTATAATGTTAAAGATATATAAAACTTGAATAAACGTGGCGTCCTTCTTCGAGAGAGACACTTATGTGTCTTTTTGGGACATTCACATACTCATTCATACACAATAACCATTTTTCCATGAATGGACACAACTCTTTACTTGTGGTGGTGATTCATGTCACTTTTGGATAAAATACATCTACATGGCAATTAAAAAAAATATTGTCACATGGTAATTAGCACCCAAATCCCAATCAACCTAACTATCACTACATGTATGACACATAGCATGAAAACCACAACGCAATTGTGTGTTGGGTATACTCAACCAACACAATGGCTAGAACTTTAGACACCGGTGGGTAAAATCTCTTGCTAGACCTCAATTCACTCCTAAAGTGCACCATTGCTCGAATGGTCCAAACCAATTGACAAAAAAGACTGGGCCATTTAGGCTCTTTATAACTATACACACGCGGAGTGCAATTACACTTAACAAAACTAAAAAGCACACAAGCAACACTACAAGCCATGTTGCATGCAAATGATGCGAATCATCATAGACTTTGATTTAAAGGTGTTGAGAAACCAAGCCGGGGTACTTTTTCCATCCTTGTCCATGGGAAAATAACGAAAGATATGGATTTCTAAAAATCCTATCTAATCTAAAAGAAAAGGGAAAAGGAATAATGAAATTGGGAAAGATGGAAAAATGGTGGAAAATTTCGAAGAGGGCTACCTATTACCAACCGAGGGATGGTTTACCCGTAACCAAAGCCGGAAATGAGACGTAGTGTGAAAGTTGTCGGAAGGACTGTAAGGCAAATTCCTGTCATTGGCTTGCTGTTGCTCTGTACACCTTGAGATCCTTAGTTTAGTTGATCTATGGAGAATATAATCCCAGAAACTCATGAGATGAACTTTCACTATGCACGGTGGGTTGAAGTTGTTCGAGTTCTTCTATTTATCAATCAATCAGCGGGAATTTCATGTAGACACTTATTATGCTTAGTTTGCAATTTCTATCACCTAGTTTCTCCAAATTTTATACTTGTATGTCTTGGAATGGCTAGAAACATGGTTTTTGAAGGAGAGTTGGGTTTGGAGGTTTGAACTTATTCACGCATGTTTTTCTCGGGACTAGCAAAAAGCTGGTTGGGGGGTGTGTTGAACCTCCAATTTATACATTGCATAGCCCACTACATCACATTATATGCATGGTTTTCATGATTAAAAGGCCCATCTAATGCATGTTTTGTGATTGTAGGGATGAGAGCAGACTTCACTCAATTGGAGACCAAAAAGGGTCCATTTAGAACCTGTGAATGAAGGTCCAAGGTGGACCAAAGAAGGAAGAAGAAAGAGAGAGAAAAGAGAATAAAGAAAAGAAGAAAAAGAAGAAGAATAGCAGTCCGACCGGTCGGCCACATCTTTGGAAATCACTAGAAGAACGACCAGTTGGTCCGACCGGTCTTAACCGGTCGGCCAACCGGTCGGTGCCCTCTGCTGAGCTCGCTGGAACAAGACCATAAGCAGGTCCAACCGGTCGTGACCGGTCGGCCAACCCAGTCCGACCTGTCTTGACCGGTCGGCCAACAGGTCGTCTGCCCCTGTGTGCTTGCTGGACTGTTTGCAAGGTAGGTCCGACCGGTCGTGACCGGCAGGCCAGGCCAGTCCGACCGGTCGGCCACATACAAAATCAGGCAATTTCTATTTCTGGTTCCGAAAATTGCTACGCACTGCGTAACTTTACGCTGTTTCTGGAAGATTCCGACGCAACCGAGCGTCCTCACTATAAAAGGACACCTAGGGGTTCTTCCTAGGATATCATAGAAGCCAAGGGACGTCGTGGGAGAGGACGGAAGTTGTCGTGGAGCGTCTGCAACGCTCCAAACTCTGGTTTTTCTAGTTTTTATGTTTTCTTTCATGAGTTTAGTTGTAGCATGACAATGCTCGGCTAGAATCTCTTAGCCAAGCTGAGAGGTGAAGCTTGTAGCTAATTTCATGTTTGATTCAGTTGATTCAAGTAATTTCAATTCAAGTTTGGATTTTTACTTATTCTAGTTCTTCAAGTTGATAGTTTGAGATGTTTTATGAGAGTTCATGTGCTCCGGACATGGATTCCTTGCAATTTTCTGAGATTATCATATGGTGCTTGTTTAGATTCGAATTATAATAATCCTTGAGCAGGCCATAGTCCATAGGCATGGCTGTTACTCCGAAGGCTATGATTTTGAATTCTACATTGATTGAATGGGACTAGAACTTGGAAGTTCAACTTGAATAGGGATTGAATATGTTTAATGCTTTATTTTCCAACTAGATGAGAGATAGGACTTCAAATATAGTTGTGTATCTTGCTTGGATTGATTGGATTGACATGGGATTGCTACAAGTGGATCCTTGAATGCCTTAGTACCTTAAACTACTGATTTTCATTAAGTTACTGTTTTAGTATAATTGCTTCAATTGAATCTCCTATTTCTTGCAAAATTAAGTTGCTGTAATAGTTTGGAATCTGTTTTCCAATTCCCTGTGGATCGACCTCAAGTCTTACCGAGTTTTATTACTACATCGCAGCCTTACACTTGAGGCGAGCAAACATAGATTACTTCCCTCGAGCATGTCCCATCGAATCAAACTACGTATTCCTTCCTGCCAAGCATCAAACCTTCTACTATCAGCTTGAATATCAAGACTCGACCCAAATCATGGAGGTTCAAAAAGATATGAATAGAAGAAGACTGCAATATCAGCCTACTCTGATTAGGAAACCATAGTGCGGAACTATCAGAAGAAGAAAAGGTCGTCAAGAAGAAGGCAATCCCTACATCTGCACACCAATCCAGTTTATCAATATAGGGATTATCTACCCTGATGATGGGCTGAATTCTACCTTCGATGATCAAGTGAGTGAATTGAGTCTAATAGAGGTGCCTAAAGAAGACTCAAGCAAAGGGCAGGAATTTTCCTCGATCGACTGGACTGCCGCCCTGGTCCCACCTCAGCCAGATGAACCCGAAGAGCTGCAATACATCGGGGATGAGCCAGGAGAAATCACATCCGACACCGACTCAAAGCTCAATTCCAGATCTATCATGATGTTTGGGCGCAACGATGAGGATTGGCTACTGATCCTTCTGGCCCTGCCTCCTGAGGGGAAGGAGTGCAGGGCAGTAACAGGTTTGTAGCCCCATGACGGCACAATAAAAGCCGACAGTGCTCAGCTCCCCGGGCTAAATCAGGCAACCCCTGGTTCGCATTGCCGTCTTGCTTAGGTCCTTTAAAAAAAAAAAAATCAAAATCAAAATTTCAGAAAGTCCAAAAAGTTTAAAAAATCCAAATATTCACAAAATTTCCAAAAACCAGAAAATCTTTCAAAGCAAAAAAAAAAATCAAAAATCTTTCAAAAATCTTTCAAATGTCAAGTCTCTCTATCAAAGCACTTGAGTATGAAGTTGACTCATATGATTTCAATCTAGAGTTGAACTTCAAACTCAAGGGTCTGGACAAAGCCAAATGATGTGGAAAATGATGAGCTGACTCCCAAACTAAGAGGGTCTCTTCAAAAGTTCGAACCAAAAGCCAATGGCATCTCAAAAAATTTCAAATTTGTAAACCTAGGATCTCCTTAGACCCATAAACAAGTGTGCATTGAAAATCCTTGTCCCTGAAAAATAAGTAGAGAATGATCGAATTTTTGAAGTCATGACTTTCTAATCTTGCGTCCTATGAAGATTAATCCTTACTCGATAAAAAACTCATCAAGCCTATCAGGAAGATGCTGCCAAGACTATGCTTGCATTCCATGCTGGAGTATGCGACCTGACGAATGATTGAAGAAATCTCGCAACTCGATGAAGACAAGATTGCTACCAACATATCAGAAAATACTTCAAGTGTCAACAACATGCACATCGAATCCATGTGTGTGCTTCAACCTGACAACGCTCCAACTATTCCCTGTACGAGGTATCTACATCAGCAGTCATACGCATATACTTGTGGCAGTCGATTACAACACAAAGTGGATGGAGGTAATATTCTGATCTCGCACGATAATTCTCATGAAGAATGACATCATCAATTACTAAGAGTTCCCACATGCTGTCAACATCGGCAATGGGACGTTCCTCGAAATCTAAGGATGGAGGAGTTCCTCGAGAAGCTTAAAATCAGAAGACAAACCTACAAGTTCAAAATCTTGTCAATGTGAGTGCTGATGGAGAATGAACCCCGAAGAAAGAAAAGTCATATTGGGTTTGCAGCAAGCACCGTTGCATCTATCAGACTCAAGGGACAAGCCCCAAGAATCAGAAAAGTTCTTCTAAGAGGCACCGTTCGACTCACTAACCTGAGGGGCAAGGATCTTCTAGAGCCAATCAACACCGACAACGTGAAAATCTCCCACAGTTAAGCCAATCCAACCTTATCAAGAGTTACATTAGTAAAGCTGAAGTCAAGAGGTCAAGGCTTAGACCTTTGAGAATCCCTTCCCGTCCACCAATAAGTGTTCCAAATAAAGGGTTCAAAAGCCAAAGAAAAAAAGAAAAGAAAAAAAAGAAGAGAATAGAGCAAAAAATAAATAAAAAATAGGGGCTAAAAAAAAGAAGAGGGGCACACAACCCAAAAAAAAGAGAAAGAGAAAAAAATCAACTCAAAAGAAATACATCTATCCATCCATCCACCTCAGAAGGGTCTGTAGCTAAGGCCGACAACTCTGCCATTGTAACTTAAGATAAGGGCCGAAAGGTTACCATCGGCCGGCAACAACGGATTCCTGACCTCTGGTCACCACATTTATCCAAAAGAGAGAGAGAGAGAGAGAGAGAGAGAGAGAGAGAGATGTGTGCCTAAACAAAGAGGGCGGAGTGAAAACTCGAAAGGACACTCCGAGTAAAAACAGTGGGCACACAGCGGACTTGGTGAAAACCCGAAAGGGCGCCGAGGGTAAAAACAGCATAGCTGCCAAGGGGCAGGCAAGATCAAATCCAGGGACGTGGTGAAAACCAGAAAGGGCGCCATGGGTAAAAATGACGGGCAAGCCGGACGCGGTGAAAACCCGAAAGGGCGCTGTGGGTAATAATGGCTAAGAAAAGAAAAAAAAGTAGGTACATGAGAGATCTAAGCGACATGAAGATTCAACAAAAGTAAGGATGGCGGCTATGAGTCGAGAATTCTTTAAGATCTGCCCAAATTCTAGGGGCAAGATACCATTGCTTGCTATCTTAAGGGGACTAGGACCCTTGGTGAATAATTAAGAAAATCAAGTATGACATCAGGCTGAGTCAAATGTTCTGATTCCTACATCTAAAAGCACAAGTCCAAATCAGGCATAGACAGACAAGCACTTGGCATAAATTTCTATTTCATGCATGATTTGCATACATATATTTAAAAAAAAAAATCATTTTTTCTTATTCATATATATGCAAAAAAAAAAATCTTACAGGGCTTTCAAAATAAACGTCCTCCAGTCAACTAATGGGGTACCTTCCGTGAGTGCCTTTCTCCTGGTCATCTTCCCCAAAAGGTAAGTATCTCTCCCCCTTGCTTCCATACTTCAACACTTTTGCTAAAGTGCTTTCTCTCCTCACAGGTACCAGAAGGAAGTCCAAGATCAGCCCATCAATGTCCATCAAGGCCCCGTCTACACCATCAAAAGTCCCAACATCCAAGGCCCCATTTAAATATGAAAATCCAGTCATGCCACCATTAATGGGGGCATTCAAAGCCTCTCCAACCACCACATTCAAGCCTTCATCTAGTCCCACTTTCAATGCCCCATCCATCCCATCTATCAAAGGCATTTCTCCTCCATTAAGCTCCTTTGAAAATCTAAAGGATGGGACCCACCTTGGTCAGCCATCACAAATCCTCACAATCCATTGCTTGAGAAAGGACAAGAGAAGAAGAAGATGAAAGTAGAAGAAAGAATGAGATAAGGCGACAAATCATGACTGAGATCGAAAGCCAACGTAAAGAATATGGGAGACAAGGACATGGATCTATTAGGAATGTCTGAGCTGAGACCAGCTCAGACCGCACAAGAGAGGAGGTCTGGGTAGCCCCCAAGGGGCCACCCGTACTGACACTCTCCCTCTCTCTCCGCAAATTGGCTCAGGGGCCTTGTGGTAGGTGAGATTGTCAGTCCATGTCAGCAAATGGCACTCTGAAGGCCGTGTGTACCTCTGATTTGCCCCAAATTTGGACAGAGGTTGATCTTAACTGTCTGAAACATTCCTTACAAGTCAAATCATGAGGAGCTACGTCCAAAATGGGTCCGATCAATTTAAAAAAGATAAAGTTGATCAAGTGGGATCCACAAGCGATCCAGACTACTCAAAACCTGAACCATCATGATCCAAACCATTGAAGAGCTTCCTCAAGTTACCAATCTCCAAGATTAAGGGTCCAATCATCAAGATCTAGTTTTTAAGTATGAAAATAGAAGTACAAGAGGGCCTACATGGCCCATTCAAGCAATTCGGACCACTCAAATCACAATCAGCCTCGTTAGAAGACAAACAAAGCAAGGTAAGTTTGCCCAACCATAAAAGTCGTGGTCCAAAGACCTTAAACTTCGATGGGATCAAGATCCCGAGGGATTTTTAATAAAAACGGGCATCGATCTTAACCATCAAAATCAGAATCGATGACTCAGAACGTTCTTTAAAAATCACAAAAAATATATTCCCAATCTCGCTCCTAAGGTTTTGGTGCGAAGACCTTAAACTACGTCGGGATCAACATCCCAAGAGACTTTTAATAAAAACCGGCAGCGGTCTTAATCGTTCGAATCAAGATCCAACGACTCCGGACTTTTTTCAAAAAATAAAAAAAAATGTGTCGTGTTTGTATGTACATAATTTTGGGTCCGAAGACCTTAAACTACACTGGGATTAATTTCTCGAGAGACTTTTCCTGCTTTCAAACAAAAAATCGGCATTGACCTCGATCGCTCGGATCAAGGTTCAATAATCCGGATCTTTTAAAAAAAAATCACAAAAAGAATGTATTTTCAGCATGTACATATTTTGGGTCCGAATACCTTAAACTACACTGGGATTAATTTCTTGGGGGACTTTTCTTGCTATCAACCAAAAATCGGCATCGGCCACGACCGCTCGGATCAAGGTTCGATAACCCGGATCATTTAAAAAAATATCAAAAAGATTTTAAGGTTTCCATAAAAACCAGTATCAATCTTGATCACTCGAGTTGAAGTCTGGAACTTTCTCAAAATAAAAAAAAATCACCTATCAATTTTAATTGCTCAAATATAACCCCAGCGGTCCGAAGACCTAAAACTACACTGGGATTAACTTTTCGGGGCTTTCTTTCCCAACTTGTCCCGGACATGGCTGATACTTGATCGTACGGGTGCTTGGAATCTTCTAAACAGGGAAGGGCTGAGGCGGGCAGAACCCTGGGATCCTGTCCGTGTTGAACGCATCGTGATAGACAACCTTGATTTGGAAGTCGCTGTTGAATCTGACGAATGTTCCCTGTTCCTAAAACCCATGAAGGGGATTAAGGCAGTTGGGAGTGAAGAGCACCCTCACGGAATTGTGAGTAGCATAAGACCCCAAACTGGATTGACAAAGGGAAATGTGAGGATGTGGCTCATTTTGTGGCTGAAGGAGTCTATCGGACGATACGTGGTCTATGTCATTGCACATGAGGAATAGGCAACTTTGTGGGTGTGTTGACTGGAAACCCTCAAAATCCCCTCATCCGAAGATGTAAAACTACGACACTTAACTGTGTGAGATTCGTCTTGCTCGCTGACGTAAAATGGATCGGGTGCCTTACCAGCAATAGAAGCTGGAAATGGATGAAAATTCCATACCCTTCTCTGCATTTCAGAAAAAATAAAAAATACCAAAACATTGCAAAATCATCTTTCAAAAATCACAAAATATTTCCGTTGCTTTCAATAAACACCGATCTTTACTCAGACCAAATATTTTCAAAATCACAAAAATATTTCCTTTGTTTTCAATAACAGATCTCCATCTTAACTACTCAAGTAAAAATTCAGACCAAATATTTGAAAAAAATCACAAAAATTATCACTATCCCCAGCACTGCACTTCAAGAGTCTCGAACTCCGCTCACTCACTTCACAGTTTGGGATGACGGATCCGATCGCCCGCAAATTGGAATCTTGACCAAAACTGGCGACTAAACACCATCCTAATCACACCCATTCCCCAGAAGAGCATCTTGAGGTTACAACTGACAACCTCCTTCATCCATCCCCATCAGCAAAGAAACAGCATCTTCGGACGATGGACCTGATCGACCACGGGTTGGGATCTTGACCAACTCGCTGACCAAACATCCCCATTGAAAAAAATCTCTGGGGAAGCACAACCCTGCAAGTGTTAGAACTAGAAAATGAAACGCAATCACATTTTCTTAATAATGTGTGTTTTGTTGCTCTGGGGTTCTGAGTTATAGAAACATTCATAGACAATCACAAGTATTCACAAAAGTGTACAAGAGAAGAGATATCGCAAGGCGAATTTTATTCCAGAGATCTTGTACATTTCAGGCCGTGATCTGGCACGAGCCCTTAATTACATCGAATGATCGATGACCCTTGATTAAAAGGCAGAAAACTAGTCAGCGGGGACTATAGTCTTAGAGCTTGTAGTCGTAGAGACCTGTATTTGTTTTGCTATGTACTGAACCATCTTTGTATTAGTCAGATGTCTATGTCCCATGTTTTGGCCGGAGATCCGGGCTGAGACTATCAGGGTGTATGACTGAGAAGGACGACTCTGGGCCCGCGCCTGTCAATGTAGCGACAGGTGACCTCAGGGAAGTCCATTCTACAGCTGTGTGTACCTGCGTAGCCCATCCGGCGGATGCCGTTTGGATGGGTAGGGCATCGACTGTTGTGTTGTGGCAGTCCATAACAAATGCTTTGCAGTGGATTGAAACTCTTTGGTATGGTTTATCGTGATAAACCATAGTCCCGTTTGTTTAGCTTTCGACTCAAATCGGATCACATCTTTACAATAGATCTAAATGATGACATATTTGCATAGTTCTTGATGCTGGCGGCTTCTTTTCAAGAAGTCATTTCATTCAACGCGTCGAATCAGGTCGAATCTTGAAGATGCGTAATTTCACTTGTTTAAAGATCCCGGAACGTCCATTTGACCATTCCATTGTGTCCGGAATGCTCGAAATACCCAAAATAGGCTCAAGCGGACCTTGAAAACACTTAAAATTGAGTCCGGTGCACCCGTGAACATGTTCTGAAATTGGCTGATTTTTTGGGTGCATGGGACTTAATTTATGGGTGCGTGGGCTCCAACGCTCCTTTAAATTAAACGGTCGATTTTTGTTGAAATTACGGATGTGTAGGACAATTTTTGGATGCGTTGGAGTCCAATGCACCCTGAAAATACAAGTACGAATTATAATGAATTTTCGGGTGCGTCAAGCTATTTTCGGGTGCGTGGGAGTCCAATGCACCCTGAAAATACAAGTACGAATTATATTGAATTTTCGGGTGAGTCGAGCTATTTTCGGGTGCGCGCCCACACTTATGATTTTTATGATCCGGACCTGCGGTGGTATTGGTTGGAGTGATTTCCCAGTGAATGATAACGGTGATCGGAAAGGGATTCGGTGACCGAAAACGTTTTTCGACGGTCGGAGAAGGATTCCGGCGAGGGTTTCTGGCGGTAAATCCCAAATACTCAGGGGATAATGGCACTCTCTCTCTTAATCTGTACAAATGAATAGTGGGAGGGAGTATTTATACCCGAAAATACCGGACAACAACCAATAAGAGGCTGTCACGCGTGACGCATCCCATAAAGCCTATGACGCACCCCTAAATGGGCGCGTGGGATCTCCGACGCACCCCAAAATGATATTCTAAAATGTGCTGATTTTATGGGTGCGTTGAGCTATTTTTTGGGTGCGTTGGAGTCCAATGCATCAAAAAATGCTATGCTGGTTCTTGGTGATTTTATGGGTGCGTAGAGCAATTTTATGGATGCGCCAGATGATTTTCGGATGCGTCAAGGTCCAATGCACCCTGAAATTGTAGTTCCGTATTTTCTGAATTTATGGACGCGTCGAAGGTATTTTTCGGATGCGTCAAGCTATTTTTTGGATGCGTCAAAGGTAAAATACGACCCGAAATACTTTTTGAATTCATGAATTTAAGGGTGCGTTGGGCTGAATAAATGGGTGCGCTTGACGTAGTCGTGTTTTGCAAAATTGGGGTTTGCGAAACGAAGGGCTTGCGGGGCCCGCTTCTTGGCGAATCGTCATGCACTGCTTATCATAATTCATAAAGAAGGTGTCTGCCTGATTCTGGACGGTTTTGATCACGGTGATTCGTGGGGCCCACCAGAGAAAATGGCTAAGTACTGGACTTTTGCAAATTTGGATATTTGGGTGCGTCGAATGGTATTTTGTGTGATTTCCTCGAAGCACGTGCCCAGTTGATTTTTTTTTGGAGAGTACCGACTTTTGGGACCCCAACAGCAAGCAATAAGCTCAAAGTCCTCCGCATCCTCAGCAAAAGCAAAATCATTAAACTAAAAGAGAATGAGCCAAACCATGCATCCAGCATCAAATATGCATCCCCATGCATCAGCATCAATCACATCATGTTTACCCGCTTTCAAAATAAATGTCGGTTAGCCAAAGACCCCACAGGCATCCCTAGTGGAGGCGCGTGCAAGTCAGATTTCCTTTTCAAAAAGACAACAAATATTATATATATATATATATATATATATATATATATATATATATATATATATATATATATATATATATATATATATATATTCCTATTTACAAATAAAAACCCCACAAAGTATCACTCCCTAGAGTGGGTATCTCTTCAAAATCCAAAAATATTTTCCCAGTAGAGCATTCGGCCTCCAAAACACCAGGAGATCTTCCATATCCCTGGGAAGGAGCCGATGCAAAAATCAAATAAGATCCAATGTCTCGCGGTTTCCCCGGAGACCGTCGGATCCAATGCACTCAAAGTACGGTTGGACTGAACTCCAGTGTCAGTATGATCGTACCAAATGCCAAGATACAAAAAGATGAAAGCCAAAAGGCTCGGTCAAAGAAACCATCTGAATGGTGGAAATGATGAATTGTAACCCAAGTATCAAAACCAAAAGATTGGGTGGAAAAAGTTCACCCGCACATACCTAGGCGTAGATGCCTAAAGTACCTTAACTGAGTCAAAGTTGGCATAGTGGATCTCCCATAAGACTACATGGACGTAGGGCAGCTAACCACTTTGACAGTCAAGCGAAATAAGTACTCCATGAGTGATCCGGAAAAGCAACGAACAATCAATCACAGGGTCGGTAACCTCATAAAACTATGACGGACGCAGAGGCTCTACTGTACCTTTTCGATGTTAGTACCAATCGGGAACGGAAGGGTTGCGATTGGGTACCCAGGTTGCAGCTCACGTAGGGACAATCGCAACGTTTTCTCCAACTCCTGCGGTATGTGCGAGTTATCAATTTCCAGACAATCAACTGACTCAGATACAAAGGCAAGCAAAGATTCCAAACCACGATCTATGAATGACCGGGTCAGAAGTGGGGTGTCCACTCGCTTTGACATTTGGTTGCACGCGACCTCTATACAAAGAGGGGCATCTGTAGACACCACACCTTCGGCTACAATGTTGGTAGAGATAGCTGAATGAATGGAGGACCATACCCCCAAATCCCATGTCCAAACCTAGCCAAACTCACCCTTGTAAGCCCCAATCCACAGCCTAGCTCAAGCCTGAACCCAGTCGACTCACCCCTAAACATCAACTTGAAAAATCCCCCATAAGAAAAATCAGTCAAAAATCCCAAAAAAGTCAAACTTGGTGAGTCAACCCGCTAAGTCAAACCACCGAGTCAACTCACTAAGTCAGTCCAGTCCCTTCACCTAATCAACTCACCGTGCCAACCCATCTTTCAAACCTAATTCACTCACCCGGTTCTGAGTCCACAGCTTCGGAGTAGGTCCGAACCTCGAACCTCTAGCTTTTCTGCTTCAGGTTCGAAGGCCGTACGCTCCGAAGCTTGGAGCAACGAGTCCGTACGGGCGGCCCTCAGGGTGCCGCCCAAGCATATTTACAGTAGTTGCCACTGCTCGCAGCCTATAAATACCCCTTCTCCCTTCGTATTCAACATCCATAAAAAATCCCTCAACTCTTAGAGAAATCCCATAAGTTCTGAGTCCATCTCCCTTTTTTAGTCCATTCCTCCACCAAGGAGAGCCCGAATGAGAAGTGTCTAGCCCTGGTCCAGCCCAGCCTGACCCTAGTCCAAGTCTCCCAAGCTACACAGGTCCTGATCTAGTTACTCGAAGCAAACCCTTGCGACACCTCCGTCCATCCAACTACTCTTTTATTAGCATCATCTCATTCGCATCTAGCATAAGTGCAAGATTTACTTTTCTTCCAACCCTCCTGCTTATCATATCACTGCAAACACTTTGATTATTCAAATACATAGCATGCATCCCGCATAAAGCACCTGTCAGTTTGAGTGTATGCTCTGGGCTTGCCTGTTAATGGAAACCTACCCATCAGAAACTCTTACTATTTAGACCTGCATTCATGCATCATATCATTCATGAGAATGTACGAGGATTAAATCAAACTTTCAAGTATTAGTTCGATTCTGTGAAGTAGAGACCGTACTTCGGTATGGGCAGTGTGGGGTGCTTAACATCTTCCCACCCTATAATCGTGATCCCTTACCTCGAATCTCTGACCGCAGATCAAAAGGAGTCATTTTAGAGGAAGGAATCTTCGGATTCCTTTCTCTAACATTTCTACGAGGTTTAGCCGACTGTAGATTCGAAGTAACTGGCTAGTGGCGACTCTGGTCTTATACTGAACTCATCCAAACATATCCAATTTAACATGACAACCAAGAAAAAACCCTCGAAAACGAGGCGAGCCGGTGGCATAAACGGCGATTCGCGCGCATGCACCTCCTTATCCGAAAGGAAGGGAGAATTCCGAAGCACGGAGAGGCGAGCGTCCACAATTACCAACCACCTTACAAGTGCAGTCATTGCCCATAAATACCTGGCCACCATCGTACTCGCCATAACTGGTGAACCAACTCCGATGAGAGGCCGTGTGGTATGAAGCCTCCAAATCCAAAATGCACTCATTGTTAAGATACCCATATTTGGATGCAGTCAATATATCACAACCACCTGCCTCCTCACTGGATTTCGTTGCGTTGGCCTCCCTTGGTGAATTATCTAACTTCTCCCCTTTTATTAGGATTCTGACAATCCTTCTTCATATGTCCCAACCTTCCATAATTCCGACACTTCATCTTTCCTTTGCCCTTAGACTTGAATCTACATCGAGGCTTTCCCTTCTCTTGCTCAGACTGTCTACGTTGGACAAATAGTGCGTATGTAAAAGATCCTTCACCACTGCTTTTCTTTCTCAACTACTTCGATTGAAGTGTTGAGATAATGGTCTCAATGTCTAAGGTATCTCTACCACAACACAGAGTATCCATCAGATACTCGCACAATTTTGGAAGAAATGTCAACAAGATTAAGGCTTTATCTTCTTCCTCCATCTTGACTCTCACGCTTATCAATTTGCGAAGCAATTGATTAAATGTGTTAATGTGATCATTAAGGTCCGACCCTTCCACCAACTTTAAATTATAGAATTACCTCTTCAGATAAAGACAATTTGTTAGAGGCTTTGTCATGTACAAGCTTTCTAACTTCGTCCAAAGCTCAGCAGTGGTCTTTTAATGAAGGGCATTATAAAGGACATCATCAGATAGACATGATTAAATCGAGGTTATTGCCCTCTGATCAAGTTCTTCCCATTGTTCATTGTTCATAGTCGTAGGACGCTTCGCTATGTCAAGGAGTTCCTGTTGCAACCCTTACTGAAGTAAAAGGCCTCTCATCTTCACCTTCAATAATTCAAAGTTATTTTTCTCGTGAACTTCTCTGTCTCGTACTTCATATTTGATCCCTTCATTATCATGTCTCAGATTCAAACTCAAATCACAATGTATAGCAATAATTAAAGCTGGACACAAACTAAGTTTAACCGTTCGAATCGACTCGGATTGACTCGGTAAACTCTGTTCGAACATAAAGTCTTCTTGTTCGAACAAAGTTCGAACACGCAGGGCATGTTCGAAAAAAAATTCGAGTCAGTTTCAATCACAGTCCTGTTCGACTCAACTCAAATATTGACCGACTCGACTTGGCTTATTCGTTCAACTCGGTGTGTGTGTGTGTGTGTGTGTGTGTGTGTGTGTGTGTGTGTGTGTGTGTGTGTGTGTTGTTGAACCTCCAATTTATACATTGCATTGCCCATTACATCGCATTATATGCATGGTTTTCATGTTTAAAAGGCTCATCTAATGCATGTTTTGTGATTTCAGGAATGAGAGCGAAATTCACCCAATTGGAGACTAAAAAGAGCCATTTGAAGCCATTGGATGAAGAATGAAGAAGCACTAAAGAAAGTAGAAAGAGAGGAGAAGAAAGGAAGAAAGAAGCAAAAGGAGAAAGCAGGAAAATCAGCCAAGACCGGTCGTCCATCGCCAAGACCGGTCGTCCAACCGGTCCGACTATTCACAGAGGAAGACTGTTCTGCAAAAGGCCACTGGACCACTAACGACCAGTCGTGCGACCGGTCGTCCACTGCTCAGACCGGTCGTACGACCGGTCCTTGAATTAAAATTTTAAAGATGAATTTCGACAAAACTCTTTGGACTGTTTTTGGGGTTTTGAGACCGGTCGTGCGACCGGTCGTCCAAGAGCTCAGACCGGTCGTGCGACCGGTCGTCCGCATAACAGAGCTTCTCCGTGAAGCTCCGATTTTCTCTACGCAGTCCGGGATTTCTTGCTCAATCTGGAACCTTCCGTGCTATACTATAAAAGGACACCTAGGGGCTCTTCCTAGGGCATCATAGAAGCCAAGGGACGTCATGGGAGAGTAAGGAAGTCGTCATGGAGCAGTCTGCAACCCTCCAAACTCTGATTTTTCTAGCTTTTATGTTTTCTTATTTGAGTTCTAGTTGTAGTATGACAATGCTCGGCTAGAATCTCTTAACTAAGGCTGAAAGGTGAAGCTTGTAGCTAATTTCATGATTCGATTCAGTTAATTCAAGCACTTTCAATTCAAGTTTAGATTTTTATCTATTTTAGTTCTTCGAATTGATAATTTGAGATGTTTTATGAGAGTTCATGTGCTCCGGACATGGATTCCTTGCAATTCTCTGAGATTATCAGATGGTGCTTGTTTAGATTCGAATTATAGTAATCCTTGAGCAGGCCATAGTCCATAGGCATGGCTGTTACTCCGAAGGCTATGATTTTGAATTCTACATTGATTGAATGGGACTAGAACTTGGAAGTTCAACTTGAATGGGATTGAATGTGTTTAATGCTTTATTTTCCAACTAGATGAGAGATAGGACTTCAAATCTAGCTGTGTATCTTGCTTGGATTGATTGGATTGACATGGGATTGCTACAAGTGGATCCTTGAATGCCTTAGTACCTTAAACTACTGATTTTCATTAAGTTACTGTTTTAGCATAATTATTCCAATTGAATCTCTTATCTATTGCAAACTGAGTTGCTGGAATAGTTTGGAATTTGTTATCCAATTCCTTGTGGATCGACCTCGGTCTTACCGAGTTTTATTACTACATCGCAGCCTTACACTTGAGGTGAGCGAACAAGTTTTTAGCGCCGTTGCCGGGGAATTTAGATAACGGTTTTCAAATTGTTTTAGTGGCTGTAGAAGTAGAATTAGATAGGATTTTTTCTGATTTCTTAGAACTAATCAAAATTGTTTGTTTTGTAGGATTTCTTTTCTAGTTCAAGCACATCGGGTAATATCCTTCTAACTTAGCTTTTTGCAGATTTTTTCCAATTTCCAGATTAATTTCAGATTTCTAGGATTTAGGAATAGCTTAGTTTTAGTTGAGTGGTTTATGTCCCGTTGGGAATGTAACCACTCTAATCGTCTCCAATCCGAAGGTGGTTTAGTTGGACCATTGTCAGTCCATAAACAAGTCCGGAATTACCAAGAACGTTGTGAAAGTTTGGGGAGTATGGATCAAACACCTTTAAGGAATCCTCCCCCTCCTACTCCAACTACAAACGTAAAGTAGGAGAGAATGAGGTACATAACGTTCCTCCAATGAGATCACTACGGGATTACCTCAAACCAGCCCGTGCAATTACACCCTCTTACGTGGTTCTACCACCAAATAGGGGAAACATTGACATAAAGCCGGGTGTGATTCAACTTATACCAAAGTTCCATGGGCTAGACTCTGACAGGCCATATCTGCACTTAAAAGAATTCGAAGAAGTGGTGGCTACCTTGCAATACACCAATGTTTCTGAAGATACCATTAAGCTTAAACTCTTTTCCTTTTCATTGAAAGAAAGAGCCAAAGATTGGCTTCACTCTCTTAGACCACATTCGATTGGGTCATGGAATGAGACGACCCGGGAATTCTTGAAAAAGTTCTTGCTGGCTCATAAAACGAACACCCTTCGAAAAGCCATAATGAATTTTTCGGCTAAAGAGGGTGAATCTTTCTTCCAATGTTGGGAGAGATTTAAGGACCTCCTACCTGCTTGCCCACATCATGGCTATGAGAGTTGGCGAATTATAAATTTTTTCAATGATGGATTAAGTTCCAATATGCGCCAATTTGTAGAGATGATGTGCAATGGCGAGTTTATGAGCAAAAATCTAGATGAGGCTTGGAGTTATTTCGACATGTTGGCTGAAAATGCCCAATCTTGGGATACCTCGGATAAACCCAATAACCCCAAGCCTATTCAAGAGAAAGAGAAATGAGGGATTTATATCCTCAAGGAGAAAGACGACGTGAATGCAAGGATAGCCAACCTCACAAGGAAGATCGAGGCCATGGAACTTAGTAAAAGTGGAGTTCCAAAGTCCAATGAAGCTATTGAGACCATATGTGGGATTTGTCACACCGATTTACACGCTATGCAAGATTGTCCCACAATTCCTGCATTTCAAGAGGTATTACATGAACATGCAAATGCCACATATGGGTATCAACGGCCTTTCAATGGACCGGTGGGTAATACGTACAATACTAGTTGGAAGAACCACCCAAATTTCAGTTGGAAGAATGCTCCCACGGGCAATCCTACCAACTCTCAAGGAGGGCCACCCATGCAAAATATGGCCCCACCTAAGTTCTCAATGGAGGATACCTTGAAAGCGTTTATACAAGGGTAAACGCAAATCAATCAAACAAATCAGCAAATGTTCCAAGAGCTTAAAGTCTCGGTTGATGAGATTAAGGGACGCTTGAATGCTAGGGAAGGGACCTTTCCGGCCCAACCTCAGCCCAATCCAAAGCAAGTACATGAAGTGAGCATTCCTAATCCTTCCAACCAACACATGGAGCAAGCCAAATCCATCACCACTCTTAGAAGTGGTAAACAAATTGACAAATCTATTCCGGTGAAGGCCGACAAGCCTAATGATCCGGTAAATTCTGAGGATGAGGATGGATCTAACTTAGCCCCACAAGAAACGGAACGCATTTACAAGCCCGTAGCACCATTCCCTTCGAGATTGGTTGCCCCAAAATCTCTCCCAAACTCTCATGATATTCTAGAGATTTTTAGGCAAGTCAAGATCAACATTCCCTTGCTTGATGCCATCAAACAAGTCCCCTCCTATGCCAAGTTTCTAAATGACCTATGCACAACCAAACGTAAATATAATGTGCAGCAAAAGGCCTTCTTAAATGAGCAAGTAAGTGCCATTCTCACTCAAAAGACCCGCGCAAAATTCAAAGATCCCGGTAATCCCACAATTTCATGTATCATTGGAGACTACCGGATTGAGTGTGCATTACTAGACTTGGGGGCAAGCGTGAATTTGATCCCATACTCGGTATACGAGCAATTGGGTCTTGGTGAATTAAAACCCACCAAAACCACATTGCAACTCGTTGATAGATCCATCCGTGTACCGAGAGGGATAGTTGAGGATGTGCTAGTCCAAGTTGATAAATTCTACTACCCGGTAGATTTCATCGTGTTAGACACACTACCGGTCATGGATGCTAGCACCCAAATACCGGTGATTCTAGGCCGCCCATTCCTCGCTACATCAAACGCAATCATAAATTGTCGGAATGGAGTGATGCAAATGTCCTTTGGAAACATGACGTTGGAGGTGAATGTGTTCCACTTGGGCAAAAGGCATAGGGTTGATGATGATGTCCACGAGGTTGATATGATTGATTCAATCGTGGAAGAGGAGTTCGCTTTAAGGTAGAATTTTGATCCTCTAGATGTTGTTAGCTTTGATCCCTTTGAGGATTGGGACGACAATGATGGGCCCCATGAGGTAAACATGATTGAATCCATGGATGATGGGGGGGTTTTCTAACGTGATCTACCTGAAAGTTTGGGGACATGTTTGACACATTCTAAGGATGAATCTAATTCTCATTTTATTAAGACCTTGGAAGTGTCAATTTCTGAAAATTCATTTGACAAGTCACCAATTTCTGATTTACACAAATTTGTTGTGCAGGATTTGGAAGAATTGGTGCTTGACTTGCCTACAGAGAGGCTAATTTTTGAAAGTGTAGAGGTTGATGACCCACTCCAACCTACACAAAATTCTGAGAAGGAGGAAAACATGAAGGGTCCAAATCTGAAAACATCCTCCGATGAAGTCTCCTACACTCTAGAGGAGTGTTTAGCGTATTTTGAAGATTGGGATGATCCCATGATTCAGGATATTGTGCATGCTTTGAAGGAGACCCCTCCGGTGCCTAAAAAGTTTCCTTCCACAGAACACCAAACTGAAAAATCAATCGTGGAACCACCAGTGAATTCTGATTTTGTGGAGATCATATCGACTTGTGAAGAAGAAATACAAGTCTCGACATCTCTTTGGTTTGTTCAAACCAAAAAACACTTATGGGATGACCCATACGTGAATAATTTTTGCCCAGATAAGATGGAAAGGAGATATATATTCAATGATTTCCAACCAATGTAATTCTCCTTTCCTAGTACATGTGACAATTTTATTGAAGAACCCGCTGAAATTTTTCAGCAAGATTTTCAATGGGTTAGAACGATCGATGTCACTAATGTACTTTCCAAAGCAGAATGGTGGATAGTTCTACTGAAAAATTTGTTACACCACTTGATGATCCTGCTCAACTTTGTCCTTTTGGATGTTATACTGATAATCGATCTCTTAGTCTGATGGAGATCCTCTTTTTACAAAAAAAGGACGGGTTAGTTATCTTTATTGCTTTCCATAGATTAGGTTTAGTTTTATCTAGTTTTACTGTTTTAATAGCTTTAGTTGTTAGGTTGTAGACTTCCATGATCGCTCTCTCAGGTACTATTGTTCTCACTCTCTCATATTTTACCATTGCTCTCATGTTCATGCTCATTACATATCTTTTTATATTGAGGACAATGCAAGATTTGGTTGGGGGGTGAGATGAGATTCTTCATCTAGAATGTTGCAACATTTCGAGCCTCATATGCGCAAATTTTTTCGAATTTTCTAAAATTTCAAAACTCCTTTAGAAAACCTTATTTCCATGCATTCGAGATGATATGAGTATAAGAAGAGGAGATACGAAGTGTGTGATGTTGTAAGTCTTGAATTTCTCCCAACATAATGGTTTTATATGTTAGTTTCCCTATTATTGTGATTGATAGAAAATTTGAACACTCTTTACACCAAGTTCACATTACACGATTTTCATGAGTTGAAAGGATTATACGAATTGTGGATTGGCTAGACGTGATTTAAAGGTGTTGAGAAACCAAGCCGGGGTACTTTTTCCATCCTTGTCCATGGGAAAATAACGAAAGATATGGATTTTTAAAAATCCTATCTAATTTAAAAGAGAAAGGAAAAGAAAGGATGAAATTGGGAATGATGGAAAAATGGTGAAAAATTTCGAAGAGGGCTACCTATTACCAACCGAGGGATGGTCTACCCGTAACCAAAGCCTAGAAATGAGACGTAGTGTGAAAGTTGTCGGAAGGACGGTAAGGCAAATTCCTGTCATTGGCTTGTTGTTGCTCTGTACACCTTGAGATCCTTAGTTTAGTTGATCTATGGAGAATATAATCCCAGAAACTCATGAGATGAACTTTCACTATGCACAGTGGGTTGAAGTTGTTCGAGTTCTTCTATTTATCAATCAATCAGCGGGAATTTTATGTAGACACTTATTATGCTTTGAGAGTTTAAGTTTGCAATTTCTATCACCTAGTTTCTCCAAATTCTATACTTGTATGTCTTGGAATGGATAGAAACATGGTTTCTGAAGGAGAGTTGGGTTTGAAGGTTTGAACTTTTTCACGCATGTTTTGCTCGGGACTAGCAAAAAGCTGGTTGGGGGGTGTGTTGAACCTCCAATTTATACTATTGCATTGCCCATTACATCGCATTATATGCACGATTTTCATGTTTAAAAGGCCCATCTAATGCATGTTTTGTGATTTCAGGAATGAGAGCGGAATTCACCCAATTGGAGACTAAAAAGAGCCATTTGAAGCCATTGGATGAAGAATGAAGAAGGACCAAAGAAAGTAGAAAGAGAGGAGAAGAAAGGAAGAAAGAAGCAAAAGGAGAAAGTAGGAAAATCAGCCAAGACCGGTCGTGCGACCGGTCGTCCATCGCCAAGACCGGTCGTCCGACCGGTCCGACTATTCATAGAGGAAGACTGTTCTGCAAAAGGCCACTGGACCACTCACGACCGGTCGTCCACTGCTCAGACCGGTCGTACGACCGGTCCTTGAATTAAAAATTTAAAGTTAGATTTTGGCAAAACTCTTTGGACTGTTTTTGGGGTTTTGAGACCGGTCGTCCGCGTAACAGAGCTTCTCCGTGAAGCTCTGATTTTCTCTGCGCAGTCCGGGATTTCTTGTGCAATCTGGAACCTTCCATGCTATACTATAAAAGGATACCTAGGGGCTCTTCCTAGGGCATCATAGAAGCCAAGGGACGTCGTGGGAGAGGAAGGAAGTCGTCGTGGAGCGTCTGCAACCCTCCAAACTCCGATTTTTCTAGTTTTTATGTTTTCTTATTTGAGTTCTAGTTGTAGTATGACAATGCTCGGCTAGAATCTCTCAGCTAAGGCTGAGAGGTGAAGCTTGTAGTTAATTTCATGATTTGATTCAGTTAATTCAAGTACTTTCAATTTAAGTTTGGATTTTTATCTATTTTAGTTCTTCAAGTTGATAATTTGAGATGTTTTATGAGAGTTCATGTGCTCCGGACATGGATTCCTTGCAATTTTCTGAGATTATCAGATGGTGCTTGTTTAGAGTCGAATTATAGTAATCCTTGAGCAGGCCATAGTCCATAGGCATGGTTGTTACTCCGAAGGCTATGATTTTGAATTCTACATTGATTGAATGGGACTAGAACTTGGAAGTTCAACTTGAATGGGATTGAATGTGTTTAATGCTTTATTTTCCAACTAGATGAGAGATGGGACTTCAAATCTAGTTGTGTATCTTGCTTGGATTGATTGGATTGACATGGGATTGCTACAAGTGGATCCTTGAATGCCTTAGTACCTTAAACTACTGATTTTCATTAAGTTACTGTTTTAGCATAATTATTCCAATTGAATCTCTTATCTATTGCAAACTGAGTTGCTGGAATAGTTTGGAATTTGTTATCCAATTCCCTGTGGATCGACCTCGGTCTTATCGAGTTTTATTACTACATCGCAGCCTTACACTTGAGGCGAGCGAACATGTGTGTGTAGAGAGAGAGAGAGAGAGAGAGAGAGAGATGAGAAGGTTGGATGACAAATAAACATGACTGTGGGCCCTAGGAAGGTTTTAATGGTGGACATCGTTTCCTCATTGTTTCCTGTGGTGTGGTCCACTTGAGCTTTGTATTTGCCTCATTTTTTGTTTAATGCCTTAAAATGAGCTGGACAAATGGATGGACGGAGTGGATCAAACAAGTACATCATGGTGGGACCCACACCGGCTTGTTGGCAGGTGTTCACGTCACCAGCCATGAGCCAACCCACGTCATGTCACAAGCCTTGTGCAGTTCTTATTTTCCATCACTTTCCTTTCGTTCATGCATGCTCTTCACACGTGTTGACAGTGCACACTGCTTTAAAACACATGTTAACGTAGAAACTCTAGTACTCTTGCAGAGTAAGATACATGATACGTAGGCACTTAACAATTGTTTCACAAGTGGCATATAAGTAATTCAAATTAAAATGACCATATTATGGGTTCCAGTTTATATGGTTCACGATCCAAAAACTTAGGCTCATATGATTATATGACAATCGGATTAGTGGACATTTATCCGGACAGAAATGAAAAATATCCAATGGTCATTATTTTTCTAACATGTTTCCACTGATTAGAGGTTTGGATTGTTAAAACAATTTTGATTTTTTTTTACTGTGAATTACCAATTGTGATTTCCACTAGTGATTTCCCAGGTACAATGTCCAAGTGCCTATGTATCAAGCATCATAGTATGCCAGAGTATCATGTAACTGGACACGGATCGCCAACTGAGTAAACTCTGTGGGGTGACCGTGATGTATGTGTCTTATCCACGATGTCCATATGCTTTATCAACTCATTGTATGGTATGAACCCAAAGTTAAAGCATATCCAAATTACAACTAGACCACACCAACGAAAATAATGCTTAGATCTTCTAACTAAGAAATCAGACCATTTCATTCAGGTAAGCCAGCTCTTCTTTTTTTTTAATATGTTGTGGCCCACGTAAAGTGTGAAATGGCCTGTTTCATGCCAAAAGATCAAACAATGTAGCTGGCCTAATGAAAAACTCAGATCTCATACTTGTGTGGGATTATGACTCGTGCCTGCAGGCTAGAGCTTGGGCTTGGACCTATAGTTTGGATTAGCTAAGCTGGGCTTGCTGATTTTTTACTAGGTTTACTATTCAGTAGTGAAAAAAATATTTTCAAGCGAAAAAAGCAAAATTGTTCGAACTCGTAAAAATTGTCCGGAATCCATATGTTCGAACATGTTCGAACATGATTGGGCCAGACCAAATCGAGTTCGAACAGAGCCACCCTGTTCTAATGTTTGTTCGAACACACCCACTCAAGCAACTTGCGGAGTTGGTAGACTCTACGAAGTTTCAACAAGGGGTCTCGGTCTCGAAACCCATCAGGGTGAAATTCCCGTTGTTGATAGCACTAGTGGGTGCGTTGCATGACTGATTGGGTGAGTGTGTTGCGCGATTGACTAGGTGGGTGGGTGATGAGTACCTAATATTGTATAATTAACCCTGGTTGTTAAGGGCATTATCATTGTTTTTTCTGGTTAATTATCCCTCATTAGGTGAATTTTCTGTCTTCAGTTGATCAGGAGAGGTTGGACAAAATTCGAGTCAATCAGGATGATTAAAGGCCCTAAAGTGATCAAGATCAAGTGTGTGACGATTCTGAAGGAAATTCAATCATAAAGATCAAAGGATGGATCATGTTCTATGATGGACCGCATCACAACTGTTTATCGGAAGCCCAGGATGTGCATGTTTGATGGTATTGATTTGGAGATCACATGAGTTTGAACGGTCAAGATTGGGTGTCCACGTGAGGGACCAACTGCGCATCAGATCAATAACCCTGATCATCCGGCACTGTGGACCATACCATCATCACCATTGTCCACGGCCGTCCATCCAGCACCATCTCTTGCCTCATCACCATCAATCCCACTCATTCCCCTTCAACCAACGCCACCAGGCCGTCCATCCATGAAAGTTGGATGATGAAGACCACCAGCCGTCCATCCCTGACCGACCATCACTCCAGCTGCAGCAATCTGCATCAACTCAGCTGTTCATCAAGGACAGCTGCTTGATCTCTTCCGTCCATCAATGTGGAGCCCACATCCTCTTCATCTTCACTACCTTCAGTCACACGTGCTGAGCACCAGCAGAGGACGTCCGTCCAGCTGAACTGGCTCAGCCGTCCATCAAGATGGGCTCCAATCTCCAGCCGTCCATCAATGGTCAGCAGCGTCCAGCAGATGGGAGATTTTCACCTGCGTCAGCAGTCATCCATGCAGCTCTGGCCCATAGCATCTCCAGCCGTCCATTCAACTCAATGGCCAGCGCTGTGGACCCCACATGCCATCCACGTCTAATCATCTCAGTCGTCCAAGCTGCTTCCACCAGCGTCCAAACAGTGGACCCCATTTAGATCCAAACATCTAGCACGTCCAGCCATCTTCAATGTCCAGTGAGTACCAGCAGTCCAGCCATTGGACCGTCTCTTTCCAGCCGTCCATCCTGCAACCTCCACACGTGTGTTCCCCTTCACATGTGCCAGCAACTGTGATGGACCCCACTCTTCATCTGACGTCCAGCTTCACACGTGCAGCACATCAGCCCTCCATCCAGCAAGAGGAGCTCTCTCTCTCTCTCTCTCTCTCTCTCTCTCTCTCTCTCTCTCTCCACCCTTGCACATGTTCCAGCAAGAGGAGCTCTCTCTCTCTCTCTCTCTCTCTCTCTCCCTCTCTCTCCCTCTCTCTCTCTCTCTTGCTCTCTTCCCAACACATGTCTCTCTCTCTCTCTTGCTCTCTTCCTAACACATCTCTCTCTCTCTCTCTCCTTCTCTCTTCCCAACACATGGAGTGCCACCTAGGCTTGGGTGCCACCTAGGATTGGGAGGAGGCTTGGGAGCCTCTCAAAAATCTATAAAAGGAGGCCTCTCCTCCTCATTTCAATCATCCAATCCCACTCCTCAAATCTAATTCTCTACAACTCCTCTCTTCTCTTCTTTAGTTTTCTTTCTTTCTTTTGTAGTGTAGAGTAGTTTTCTCTTTTGTAGAGAATTTAGTCTTCCATTGTAGCATGGTTGGCTAAACCTCTAGCTAAGGCTAGGGGTGAAGCCTTTGAAGAAATTTGCAAGCTTTGGTTCTTTTGGTTCAACATTATGTGGTGTAAATATTGGAGTTTTCTTTGGTTGATTGGTTTAGGTATCCACCTCGGCAGACGCTATTGTTGTGCAAGCCCCTTGATCCATCGTCGACTCCGGGCACGTTGGATGCTTGTGATCCCTTGCACACCAATTAGCTAGTTCATGATCGATAAAAGTCCCTTGATCCATCGTCGACTCCGGGCACGTTGGCTGCTTTGGATTCCCTACGGTCATCGAGCTAGTGCAGGTAAAGTCATCAATCTGTAAAATCCCTTGATCCATTGTAGACTCCGGGCACATTGGATGCTTTGGATTCCCTGCGATCGATAGACGAGATCTTAACGGTTGGATCGGTCAATCAAAGCCTCCTATCTTGTAACTATGCATTTGATCATATGAATTGTGATCTTATCGGTTGACTTGTTGGCAAAGTTGTTGATCTGTACAATTCCTTGATCCATTGTCGACTCCGGGCACAGTGGATGCTTGAAATTCCCTATGATCAACTAACGAGTGCTTCATGGTCAAATCAAGCGGTTCAGATCACCATCTTTTATGAAATATGCAAATGGTTCAACTGTTTCATCTTCCGATTGGAATGAATCTTTATTCAATTCCAGTTGAGTTATAGTTGGACCAATAAATCAAATCTTGTGAATGAATCAAAGGTGGATCCCTGATGCCTTAGCCCCTTTTCTATTTTTGTCTTTCACCACACACAACTTGCTCCACTCTTGTGGATTAAACCAGATTTCATCTCACTCACCTAAACTAATTCCTCTAAGTGTTCTTAACCCCAATCCCTGTGGATCGACCTCGGTCTTACCGAGTATTTTACTACTTCGCTACCTGCACTTGGGTGTGCAATCTTTAAGTTGTAGCAGTGGGTTGCATGACTAACAAAAAAAAAAAAAGCAACCAAACAATCCGATCTGGTCCATATTCAACTCGGATTGGATCGTTGCCCACCTCTAGCTCTGCTACCACTTGCTGGGGAACTACAGAAGCAGTCACCGAGTAGAATAAAACAAGTGATAAACAAACACAAATAAAGCAATCCAGTGAACACATGATTTTATGTGAAAAAACCCTTACGAAAAAGAAGCACGTCACAAATTGACAAGTAACTCACTATGAAAACATAGGTACAAGAGATGGAATCAACTTACAGATACGAAAACCCTAGTCTTCTCCCTTGCAAACCCTATAAATCATTTAGCTCTCCATGTTCTACCCTAATCCCACATTACACCCATATATATAGTGTTACACCCGAAATAGGAAACAAATCGCGCAATTACACAAAATCGCACGCACCATCAATTGATCTATCGATCGATTGCGTGTCATCGACCAATTGTCGATTAATCGAGTTCCCACGTTTGATCGACCGAACATGGCCAAAACTATCCAGCAAGCAAACTAGTAAATTCAGGGATTTTTAATCAATTGACCATATCTATCGATTGACAGAACTCCCCTGTTTCAACAGAGATTAAAGGCACCTGATTTCAACAATATCGTCATGGTGTAGAAGAATCATCTTACCCGTAAAAGACAAAAGGGCACTCTTTTAGCCTGAATCTACACTAGCAATTCTTTAAATCATCGGAGATTTCTTTTTATGATTCAATCTACCCATATATGATGGAATTCTTAAACAACAGATAGAAAATCTAACTCTTTTGAAGCCCATTGAATGTTCAATCAACCCTTGCAAGGCATTCTTGGCCATTAGAAAAATGGTTCTTTGCTTTATTAATAAATTAGCTCGATGTTCGATCATATGAGGTTAAAAGTTCATCTACTTTTCTTAATATCTTTTCTTACTCGTTGTAGAAATTTACACAATCATTTGTAAAGAGTAAATGAGAAATAATGGTGCAATCATTTGGCATAGTATACCTAAGGCTCATATCAACCTCAAACATGTGATTTAATCCCCCGCTTAAAATCTCTTCTATTAAAATAAATAGAGATGGTGATGATGGATCTCCTTGAAAAAGCCCATCAAAAAGAAAAATACACAACGTTTTCCCCATTTAGCCAAAGAGAAACCAAACGTGGATGATAAGGTGAGCCATAAGACAAATCCAACCCTCTGCAAAACTAAACTTTCAAAGCTAAACTTTCAAAGAACTTCAAATAAAAAATTACATTCCATTCTATCATAAGCTTTGGCCATACCTAACTTTAACATTTGTGCCTTAAGCTTTATGGTTTCCATTGGCAACTCTTGTTCCAATGTAATATTTTTTTAGAAGCATCTCTCACGCACAAATGCTCCTTGTTCAACCGAAATAATCCAGAGAAGTACCTCGATAAGATGAAGAGTAATAACCTTGGAGATGACATTATAAGTATAATTGCAGACTAATAGGCTAAAAATCTGTAAATGTGGTTGAACGATCAATCTTAGGGAGAAGAACAATAGTGCAAGAGAAAACATTTTGGGAGAGTACCCCTAAGAAGAAGTCACGAACTGCATGCAAATATTTTCACTAATAATTTACTAACAGTCTGGGAAAAATGACCATTAGATGTTTTCATTCTCTGGCCCATGAATTGACAAAGAAGATAATAAAGAGTTGAAAAGGTGTTGGGCCATATTTTTAATTAATTCCTTATCCTCTACCCATTCTTCCTCATAATTCTTTATATGATGACTACAATTTATACAATGTCGGACTAAAAGAGAAGTATGGAAAAACTTTGTATCAATCCCCAACCTATAATACTTAACACTCGAATGTTGTTTTCAAAATATTTCTTTCTATAAAAGAGCCTGTTGTAAACGCCTCCTAGCTTTTGTTAACAAACAACCATTTTCCAAAGATAGGACCTCATCATGGGCTTTCTCCTAAATAAAAAAATTGGTTGTCATAGTAAGCAACATGATGAAATAGACCTCTACTCGCCCTCCCCTCTCGAATATCGTTACTCACACAAACCAAAGTAAGAATCACTGATATATCACATTCTGACACTAAGAGATATTGGTCTCATTCCGCTATCCACTAAATTGAAAGCTCCTGCTTCTAGAATAATTAAATCTTAAACACTTTCCGCGGTAGGTAACTAAATATACTAAATATACAAATATGATTTGCTAATAGAGTAATGAGAGAAGAAGGATTAGGCTACCCCACAAGTCTTCTTAACCTTCAAAGATCAACATGAGAGTATAATATAGGGTTTATTAATAAAATAAACATTTGGTCTACCTTAGTTAAGTAATTAGGCAGCCTTTTCAAAACTTTTTTAAGACATCTGACAGTAGCAAGTCTTTTTCACGGACAAAAATGCCCTCGCTCCTTTTCGATCTTCTTCCTTTTTCTTTTGAAAGACAGAGGAAAAAAGAATCATAAAAACCATTCAATATCTTCTTCTTCTTCTTTAAAAAATAAAAAGAGAATAAAATAAACTCATCAAAGAAATGAAATAACTTATTTTCTTCTTTCATTTTTCTTCTTTTTCTTCTTTCTTTTTTTCCCAAAAAAGACAAATAAATAAAAAAAATACACTTTCAATATCTTCTTCTTATTATTATTTTTAAAATAAAAAGAGAATAAAAATAGTAATATCAAATAAATAAAACAGCTTACATTCTTCTTTTTGTTCTTCATCTTTTTTTTAAAATACAAATGAATAAGAAAATTAATGAATAAACATAAAAAAACATTCTTAACCTTCTTAAATAAAAAAAAAGAGAGAGAGAGAATATAAAGAGAATGAAAATTAAAATATGAAAAAAATAAAGCAACTTACCTTTTTTCATTTTTCTTATCTTTCATATGCGAAGTGAGACCTGTGAAGTGAGACCCATGAATTGAGACCCAGTCCTTATAAGAGTAATTGCGAGCTGAGAGCTAAGACCCATGAACTAAGACCCTATCCTTACAAGGGCAATTGCGAACTACAAACTAAGATCTTGTCCTTACAATTGCAAACTACGAATTAAGTGTTAGGGTCTCAATTCCCAATTGAGTGTTAAGGTCTTACTTCTCAGTTGAGTGTAGGGTCTCAGTTCTCTGTTACGTGTTGGAGTCTCACTTCTATGTATTATTATTAGGGTCCCAGTTTTTTGTTGAGTGTTAGTGTCTCAGTTCTCCATTGACTATTGGCGTCCCACTTTTCTGTATTGTTAGGTTCTCAGTTCTTTGTTGTGTTAGGATCTCAGTTCTTTGTCGATTGTTAAGGTCACGGTTCACTATTGGTGTTAGGGTCTCAGTTCTTTGTCGATTGTTAAGGTCACGGTTCACTATTGGTGTTAGGGTCTTAGTTCTCTATTGATGTTAGGGTCTCAATTCTCAATTGAGTGTTGGAGTCTTAGTTCTATGTTGACTATTAGGGTCTCAATTCTTAGTTGGGTGATGAGGTTTTAGTTTTCTTTTGAATGCTAGGGTCTTAGTTCTCTGTTGATTGTCAGGGTCCCAATTCCCTATTCATTGTTAGGGTCATAGTTCTTAATTACTCTTGTAAGGATAGGGTCTTAGTTCTCTATTGACTATTAGGATTGTAGTTCATAGATCATGGTTCGCATTTGGCCTTGTAAGGACCCTGTCTTAGTTCTCTGTTGACTGTTAGGGTCATAGTTCTCTATTGACTGTTAGGGTCTTAGTTTTAAAAGGGGGGGGGGGATTAAAAAGAAGAACGAGAAGAAGAAAAAGAAGATATTGAATATGTGTATATATATATATATTTTTAGGGCCTGTTTGGATTCAATGAAATGGTGGGAAAGGAAACAGGGTTTCTCGAGAAACCATATTTCCCATGTTTATAAACCCAAAATAATAAAAAAGGAGAGGAAATTCAATTTTCGAAGCTATCAATTTTCATTCAAAATTGTCTTTTTATTTTTCTCGCCCATACCCATGAGAAAGGACATTTCCTTTCTTACGATTTCTCGGTAGCTAATTAGGTTAGGCCCCGCCTCAACTAAGATAGTGGAGCCTTTACCATGGGCATGATGTATGAATCCTATATCCACACTGTCCATCCATCTTTCAAATCATTTTAGTCCACGAACCCAAAAATGAAGTAGATCCAAATCTTAAGTGGACTATCAATGTAATGTTTCTGTAACATTTATTTTCCATCTAAACTGTTCATAAGGTCATAAAATCTTGGATGAAGATAGAAAGAAATTATCTCCGTGATCCAAAATGTGTATGGCCCACAAGAAGTTTCTAATGATTATTCACCATTGTTTCATAAGTAGTCCACTTGAGATTCAGATCTGTTTCATGTTTGAGATTATGCCCTAAAATGATATGAGAAAACAGATGAACAGCTTGGATATAGAATAATGCCAAGGTGGCCGCTTCACAGTGGTGAGGCCGTTGCCGCAACTAATCGGCTCCCTATTTGTTCAAATACGTGAGTGGCTCCTCTGGACGCACCTGGTGTAGTTTCGTGTTGGAAAGCTCTGTAGGACATCATGATGTATGTGTTTTATCCATATCGTTCATCCATTTTTCTAACTCATTTTAGGGCATGAGCCCAAAAATGAGGTAGATCCAAATCTCAGGTGGACCACACCATTGTAAACAGTGGTGATTGAATGCCCACCATTAAAAACTTCATTAGGGCCACGAAGGGTTGGATGGTATTACGATGGGCCTTAAAAAGTTTTTAATGGTGGGCGTGCAACCACAATTGTTTTCCATTGTATGGTCTACCTAAGATTTGGATATGCCTCATTTTTGTAATGCCCTAAAATGAGCTCAAAAAATGGTATGGATAAAACACATACATCGTCTTAGACCCACATACTTTTTCAAGCACCAACATGGAATTGAAAGGGTCTCTGTTGTATCCCACTTAAATAGGCATTAGCTGATGCTCCGCCCTCACCCAAGACAGTATAGCCCTTATTGTGGGGCCCACCTTGATGTATGTATTCTACATCCATGCTGTCCATATGTTTTCTCATATCATTTTAGGGCATGAGCATAAAAATGAAGTAGATCCAAATCCCAAGTGGACCATGCTATGGGAAACAATGGCGATTGAATATCCCATCATTAAAATTTTCCTAAGGCCCACCGTAATGTTTCCACAGTTTTACTTGATAAGGTCAAGTAAACTCGAAAGAAGGGAAGAAACAAATATCAGCTCAATCCAAAACTTTTATGGCCCACAGGAAGTTTTTAATGGTTTTTCACCAATGTTTCCTATGGTATGGTCCACCTGATATTTGGATCTGTTTCATTTTTCCGTTCATCCCCTAAAATGATCTGGCAAAATGGATGGACGACATGGATATAGAATATGTACATTAAGATGGCCCCATGGAACTCTTGAGTGAGGCCATGGCTACTATTTGTTAAATGAGTTTGGCATAGCCCCACCATGTTCTCCGCGTCAAATCTACTCCATACATCAGTCGTCCTTACCATATTCTCTATGTCAAATCCACTCCATACATCAGGATCATCCCTCAATGTTAGGAATTTGAACAAAAAATCAGCCCAATGCACAACTTAAGTGGGCCTATCCACAAGAATCTACGTGGATAGAATGAACATAGGTTTATATATGGATACCAAATATTTTATCTGAACTATTGATCAAGTGTCCTTAGAATGCAGCTAGCATTACTTTCTAAATATTTGAGACTTGAAATTGCAACCAAAAGAATTTTCGAAGAAAATTTTATTTTGTCAAATATATGATTTGAAAATAAAATTTAAATTTCTTATGAATATTGTTGATAATATTGTTAATAAACAAACATGAGAATTAGTATTTCTTTTCTTGTGCTTTCCTGAAAATAAGGTTTCTCAAGAAATACAATTTCTTTTTCCACCCTTTCTGCAAATCCAAACAGGCCCTTAGGAAAAAAAAGAAAGAAGAAAATGAAAGAAGAAAATAAGTTGTATTATTTATTTGATATTTTTATTATTATTCTGTTCTTAGTTTTTAAAGAAGAAGAATAAAACATTTAAGGTTTTTTCACATTCATTTTCTTTTTTCTTTTTAGAAAAAAGGAAGAAGGAAAAGAAGAAGAATGAGGAGCAGGGGTATTTTTCATCTCTAAGAGAGACTTGTTGCCGGAGGAAGAACAACATATTGAAGGGTTTTTTTCAAATTCACTTTTCCTTTTTTTTTTTTTTATAGAAAAAGAAGAGAACAAATAGCAGGGGCATTTCTGTTCATAAGAAAGACCAGCTGTCAAAGGTTTTAAAAAAAAAAGAGGTTTTGAAAAGGCTGCCTAATTATTTAATTAAGGCATACCAGGGTCTATTTTATTAATAAACTGTATAACACGTTACTTTTTCTCCTCATCCAGGTTTGAATAATGTTCATGACCTTCATCCACTTTCACGGCACCAACATGCTTTGAACATGAAACATCTAACTAGAAAGGGATCTTAACAATGAGAGATCCTATGCCCTCTTTGACAAGGAAATCTCATCACACACTTGTCCAAATCACAATCTCATCAACGCCGAACATGACATGGAAATCGGATTGCGTTATCTTACTGAGTAAACTCAGTCGCTTTTATCGTACTGAGTAAACTCAGTTGGGCCCACCATGAATGTAAGTGGTTTATCCACACCGTCCATCCATTTGTTCAGATCATTTAGGGGTTGAGCCCAAAGTCGAAGTATATCCAAAGCCCAAGGGGACCATACAACAGGAAACCAACGGTATGAATAATGATTTCCACCGTTGAAACTTTTCTAGGGTCTAAAGTGGTGTTTATTTGTCATCCAACCCGCTCATAAGATCTCAAAGACCTGGATGAAGGGAAAACACAAATATCAGATTGATCCAAAACTTTTGTGGGCCCACCATGAATTTTTCAATGGTAGACGTTGAATTCACACTGTTTCCTATGGTGTAGTCCACTTTAGCATTCGATATGATTTGTTTTTGGGCTAAGCCCTAAAATTATCTGTTAAAATCGATGGACGGAGTGGATAAAATACATAAATCACGGTGGGCTACAATTCCTGGTGGATATAATACAGGATTTATCAATTCCTCCGTGCATGAGTTTACTCAGTGCGCAATCCGAGGGTCAACACCCAATCCGCTTCCATTACTTTAGGCAGGTCCCATCACTGGCTCAAAAGTGGAGCGGATTAGGTGAGACCCGGGATCCACCGAGGTGGGTGGGACCCCTGACTGTGGGGCTCACACTGATGTATGTGTCTTAAATCAACGCCGTCCAACCATTTTGAAAGATCATTTTAGGGTATGATATTAAAAATGAAGCTGACTCAAATCTTAGGTGGACCACACCACAGAAGCAGTCGTGCTTGAATCTCTACCATTGAAAACTTCATGGATTTTCATTGGATTCCACCAGAATGTTTATTTTTCATCCAACCAGTTGATAAGGTCACAAACACCTAGATGAAGAAACCACATAAATATCATCCTGATCCAAAGCTTTTGTGGCCCACAGGAAGTTTTTAATGGTCAATCACCACTGTTTCCTGTACTATGGCCCATCTGGGATTTGGAACTGCTGCATTTTTTGAATCATAACCTAAAATTACCTTTCAATGAGGATGTATGGCGTGGATGTAGTCACATACATCACAGTGGCCCACATAAGATTTAGGCCAGCTTCATTTATGGGATCATGCCCTAAAATGAGCTTTCAAAATGGTTGGACGGTGTGGATTTAAGGCGCGTACATCACTATAAGCCCCATGGTAAGGGGTCCCACCCTCCTCGGTGGATCCCGGGTCTCAACTAATCCGCTCCCGCTTCGGGAACCAAATGAGTGGGCTGCATTTGAATCGATGCCCATTTGTTTTGCACACGTGTGGCAACCCGAGGAATTGATACCCTGATTTGTGAACTCGGGCAATGGAATTCGGGCTGGTGATCTCGCACGTATGACTAGCAAACAGTTAGCAGTCTGCATCCAGTACGATGCAAAAGGATCCACGGACAGGATGGATTGAACCGTCTGACCAGGACATGGCGAAGCGTACAGAGATGAGACGGAGAAGATGGACGGTTACGGATGTCTCTCAATACTTAAAAGGATATACATGACAACGCAGTGCCGTGAGAAGAAAAAATCATCGGAAGTCCGTTGTACCGGGATAATCACAATTTTCAACCTGTTAGTCAAACTTCGGATATTAGTTGAAAAAGCCCTTGCTTAGTGATTTCATTGTTACGTTACCCCTCTTTGCGTAAGCCTCTTTTTAGCCAATAGGGCATTGTTTGCCTTTTACCTGGATGAAAATGCCCCCCTATACACAGCCACCCCTCGTACGGCTGTAGCGTGACAAGGAAGTCTAAAGTGCCTTTTGTGCATGGGGCGTGGGTCCCACCAAATCAATATTTGAAGCTACCTCTCAGCCAATCTGAATCGTTCACTTTATTTGGACAGCCATGAACCCATAAGAGAGTCATGTAAAAAAAAAAAAAAATCTATCTATGACCCATAACTGTGTGTTAATTTGGATTGTTCCCACTATTATGGTCCACCTACGATGAGTTTTGCCCTCAAATTTCATCTGATGGCTTAAATTTATAATCCATTTCATGTGGACGGCTTGGATCCCCTTCAAGACTATCCAGTGGACCCCACAAAACACGAGAGGTGGGTTAGAAAAGGTGGGATGGGTTCCCCAGATGGGTCCAATGGGCAGCAAAGGCCTTTTTTTGCCTTTTTCTTCTCTTTCTCTCTTTCTTCTTTGTTTTCAGTAGCTTGCCTCATAAGTGGAATGGAAGAGGTGATTGTAGGTCCCTCAAAGCCATCCACTCTTTGCTTGATCTGATCTGTTAATCTGTTTCGAGGAATCACAAGACATTGGTGGGTGTTAATTTCATCTTCATCTGAGTCGTCTGTGACCTTGCAATAGAGATAACAATGGACTAGTGTTTGGCACTATTTCATCTGATGTAATACACCCTTGATGTCTTCTTCCCTTAATCTTTGGGCCACGCCCTGAAATTATTTTCACAAGATAATAGTCGGTGCCGATTTCAATGGAGATGTATTGTGGGCCCCACAAAAATGACCCAAAATATGCATGTAAGACAAGAAGGGCCCATCTGAGTTACTATGGAAGTTATTTTGGAGAAAGGGGACCTCTATCTTAAAAAGTAGTTAGGATTATTGCTGCAACCCCCTTTTTACCCACTCCAGTGAGCTGACACGTGCATCCGAGGTCATTACATTCATTCCAGCGAGATTCCAACAAGATTTCAACGAGTTCTTTACTACTTTTTCAACGAGAATGGAGTAACATGTATGTTATGTTTTTATATCTACACGGATCCTAGCCAAAGGGTGATACTTCTGCATTTGCAAAACTGAGATCATCGGCACAGCGCGGTACACACTGCCAATCTCCGATAATCTTTGTCAATCATCGATTGCGTTACTATCGGCGATTGGTAGTGTTTATAGGCGATCGAAAGTGTGTATTAGTGATCAGCAGTATGTGTCTTCAAGGCTAATGGCGGAAGCACTTTTTCATACAAGTACAATAAACAAAACTTGCACGGCATGGCTAACCGGCCCATATGCCTCTATTATGGTGGGGAGCTGGTACATGAACAAGGAAAATGGGATTACAATGATGGCGGGAACATGATGGTCATGGTGAGCAGCAAAATTAAATATGAGGAGCTACTATTTATTGTGCATAAGATTATGAAGACAACACTTGAGGAATACGATATTAGAATGAAGGCTATGTATGTGTCGAATGGCATGGTACCAACTCGTCCGCAAATTATGATAGACGACAATGTAACAGCATTTATGTTTATCTCCGGCCAGGTCCTGAAATTTGGATACCTATTTTTGTGAAGAGTGTCAGACGATGAAAGAGCCCATGGTGGTAGATCTAAATTCGCCAATAACTACTATACATAACTCTGTACATAGAGAAGCCTGTACGGACTTCCCTAACCCATAAACGACACGCATCTTCAACATCCATGGATCAACGATTCAGATGCACCAACTTCTAGAGTGGATTGATAATACCATGGACTTCCATACATAGGATCATGCACACATCTCTTCCCCATCAACCAATGCACGAAGTGCTGATCCGAGGATCGACACTTTTGACGCGCTAAGCCTTTAACTGATTGATAGCCAAGACTACACACATTTCCCTTCACGGGATCATGCAGATACCCCTCGCCTGTCAAGCAATGTGTGTGTGGAAGATCCAAAGATCGACAGTTTCAACACACAAACTTGTAGAGTGATTGACAACAATGACTGCACGGATTTCCCCTGACAGGATAGTGCATACATCCTTGGTCCATCAACAATTTCACCCACCCAAGATTGGAGGTTCAACCGGTATAACGTGTCAAGTTTTTTTACTGATTTATAGCTGTTAAAATTGAAAATACAAAACCTAATTAAGGGTGGCATTTTATGTGTATTGTTGCTTTGGGGTTCTGAGTATTGGAACATTCATAAATAATCACAAGTATTCATAAAAGTACATAAGAGAAAATATCGCAAGGTGAATTTTATTCAAGAGATTTTGAGATCTTGTACATTTCAGATCGTGATCTGGCATAAGTCATTAATTATATCGAATGAATCATAACCCTTGCTTTAAAGGTAAAAGACTAAGTTTATGAGGACTTACGGTCTTCGAGTTCGTGGTCATAGAAACCAGTTGTAGTTTTTGTTATGGATTAAGCATTGTTTAGACAAATAGGAGGCCAGTTGTAGTTTTTGTTATGAATTGAGCATTGTTTAGACAAATAGGATGTCAGTTGTAATTTTTGTTATGGATTGAGCATTGTTTAGACAAATAGGATGCCTATGTCCCATGTTCTTTCGGATTGTCCGAGTTAATTGACAGCTAAGATTTTTAATCAAGTCATGCAACGCAGAACCAGTGACCATCGCTGTAAATAGGTGATCGTAGGAAGACATGTACTACGACCGCTTAGTGTGCAACATAGAGCCAGTGACTGTCGCTATCGACGAGTGACCACAGGAAGATACACATCAACCACCTGATCAGTTCAACCAGCGGATCCCGCTTTAGATAGGTAGTACATCAACTAGTTTTGGGATAAAGGTTAATAGCAAATGCATTTGGTAGTGATTTAAACTCATCAATTATGGTTTCTAGTGGTAACCATAGCCCATTTTGACTAGTCAAACCCTTAATCCGGGTTATTATTGGATAGATGAATCAACGTGTAGTAATTTTAGGCGTCCGTTGCATGCTATAGAGCCTGAAGATTTGTGTATATCTGCGAATCTTCTTCGAAGGGTGCTAACATGCCATTTCTGACTGGCAGCTCCGAGTAGATGAAGCCTATGTTATTCATGATATTCCTATTGGCTTTACTGTACTTCTCCTCCTCTATAGGTTGTATTTTCATTAGTGCCTCCTCACCTTCTTCAAGCTGCTTTGGGTTGCCGGGATCAGAGTAGAATCTTATTTCTTAAGACGCTCCCACCGTTGGCGACACACATAATTGGCTAGGAGCCTTTGGAAATGGCCTGGTTCTCTCAAGCCTGGGCAACAGCATATTGAAGTTGGATTGAAGGACACTCATCTGCTGACTAGATATTAATTTTAACATAGATTGCCCATCTTGGCGGAGATGCTTTGGCACCAGGTAAAACTTCTTCCTATGCTGAGGTACCTCTCTTGGCGAATTGTGATTGTCTTCGAGGCTACTTGAGGGACCAAGCCTTCCCGACAGGAATCCTCATTCTGGGGTCCCGCCTTCTATACCTACTTTGCTTCTTCATTGAACCTTTAACGACTTCTTCTTCATGGTTTATCTACTAATATTGGGGCGTCGACCAAGAATGCATCAGCCATCGTATATGGATTTGGGTCTGCCGCCACCCGGTATTGTACCCCTCCTCGATTATACTTGAAACACTGGTGATAGATCGACGGAATGATGTTGTACTAATGGAGCCATGGCCTTCCCATCAAGAGATTGTATATCATTACATCGTCGATTACTTGGGAGGTGACCTTCGTACTCAACTCCTTGATTTTCAACATGATCATAATAGATCCAAGAGCACGATGGTTGTCCTGATTAAAACCCTGAATGATCGTGGTGCTTGGACGCAAGCCAGTTTGTCCGTGGCCCAATTGTTGTAACATCTTTAATGACATGATGTTCACTGATGACTCATCATCTAACATGCATCGTTTAATTTCTATCTCGAATAAATCCCCTCACCATTAAGGGGCGATTGTGGTCTACCAAGTCAATTGTCTTAGTCTTCTTCTAAAAAGGCAATCACTAGTGAATAGTCTACCTGCATGATTTGTTTTATTGTTGATTTGTTTGTCCCTGTTATTTTCAGCATCTCCATCTCGAATTCGATCCCAGTCATCATTGTCTCACAGACTTCTTAGTCCAACAATGTGTTGATCAACATCTCTTGGCATTTCTTCGAAAGGCATAGTGCGTCATATATACTGAGTCGAGTCGGAACTTTCTGCAAATGAAACACCACATCATATACGACCCGCGTCTTCTTTGGTCCACAACCCTGCTGATTCATTGTCTCTTCTTCAACTATCCTTTTTTACCTTACTCCACAAACTCCCTCTGTGGGCCTATCCAAGTAACTTCCTTTCTTGCACTCTCTCATCTCGGAGGGTTAGGCTCGGTGGCCTTCTTCCCTGAGCATAGTGCAACTGCGTTTACCTCCTCTCCCTCTATAACTGTCGTTGTGTCTTGGGACGGTCCTCGGGTCGTTATTAAGAGCATTGCACAAGTCATATGCATTCCCTAGTATCGCGCGGGTCCACTACCCTTCCTCCTTTCCTCCCTCTTTCTGCTCTTTTTCATAAGCCTTCGCCTGTTCTCGAGCGTTTTTTGGCTACTCACGAGTGTCCAAGGCTCTTCCGGTTTGGGGAATGAACTAGCTAAAGGAGTGGCGGGATTGCCGGGAGTCATCGATGATGTTGCCGACGTGTTCCTTGTTGGCTCGCTCGTCTTGAGCTTAATGACGCCTTGATTTATCATCCTTTGAATCTTCCCTTTTAGGATGAAACATTCGTCTATCTCGTGGCTCATACATCGATGATATTTGTAATATTTTGGGTCGTCTACTTGCCCAACTTCATGTGGACGGACTGGCTCTAGCAACTGCAGTTTTCCTTCTTCTAACAGCTACTCCATAATGGGAATTAGGTTATCTGGATTGAATGAGTAGGGTCCATTAGCCCTATCCCTTTCCGCAATCATCATTCTTCGTGACTTTTGAGATGATCCCATTTCGTCCTTGCTCCTTACTTCCGTCGGCTTAAGCTCCAGCTTATGCTCCGGCCCTGCACGCTTGCGATCTTTGGATGCCTTGCCTTTGTCGACGCAATTTGAAATTATCGCTCTTCAGATCTCATGCCTGTGCCTCTCTACTTCAAACTAGGTTCTCATCACAGCTCCTTCCACCATGTGGGACTTCGTGGCTAGATCTCAAAAGTTCAAAAAAGTATTACCAGATAGTCTGAATGATACCATGGGGTTCATAGCCTGTATGCACATCTTTATCTTCTCTGCTTTGCTAGACAGTTCTTTACATTGGGCTATCATCGTCCCCCATCTGTCAATTAATTTATTTACTGATTCCCCTTGTCTTTGCTAAACCGTGGCTAGTTCAAACAATGAGATCTCCCCTCCGTGGAGAAGAACTTTGACATGAAACTAGATTGCATTTGGTCCTAGGTCCTTATGGACCCTACGGGCAATGACATATACCATTGAAATGCTTTACCGGTAAGCGTCGAACTGAACAACCTTAAACAATACTACGGTCTAACCAACAAATTCCCCAGCATTGTAATAAACTGCGTCATGTGCTCCTCGAGTGACCCTCTCCCATCGAACTTGGGGAAATCTAGCCGCTTGAAATTGGCTGGGAATTGGATTTTGTCGACCTCTGCGAGTATGGGACCCGGTATACATACTTTCCTCTCGTCTCTTTCTCTCTTTCTTGACGTATCAGGTTCGAGACCGATTGGGATTACTCCTCCCTCGTTATTTAAGAAGGTGGTATTGTCGTATGTTCGAATGAGACGTTCTTGAGTCGGACCTGAGGTTCTACAGTCGTGGGTTCCTCGGCCACCCCCTGCGACTCTTTTATAGACTGCTGGGCAGGCACGGTAACATTTCGGGTTGCCCTCTATGCAACCAATGCCGCTAACATCTCTTTTACTTCTCTTACCTCTCTCTCCAAATCCTCTTAAGCGCCCAGGCTATCTCATCGATCCACTCTTGGACGGGCGGTAGTCTGATGTTACGATCACTTGGCTCCCCTTCCTCGGTGACCTAAACCACTGTGATTTGCACTAGCCGAGGGTTTTACCTTGTTATTGCGGTTATGGCGGTAACCACCCTTGTTGTGTCTTTGGCTTGGCGAGCCATCCTTGGCAGGGCTAGAAATTCGCGATCTCTCATAATGAAACTTTGGTTCTTCCGCGTAACAGGAGCCCCAGTAACATTCACTGGCAGCCATTACTTCTCAACAATCATATGGAATGACCTTGCCACGACCGCTTTTCTATGAATGCTCTTAGTTGTTAGGCTTTGGATCTTCTTCGGTTGCTTGCGCTTTTGCACTATCTGCCAGCCAAGTTTTTTGTGCTAGTGCGGCTCCCAGGGAATTTTTACCTACCACGATGTATAAAATTAGGGGCTTTCCTTTACCTGGCGCATCGAGAACGGGGGACTTTGCAAGTAAATTCTTTAGGGAATCAAAGGCTTTCTAGCAAGCGTCATTCCATTTAAACTGAACACCTTTCTTGTTGAGGCGAGACAACATTTGGCACCGGCTAAAGAGATTAGAGATAAACCTTCTCAAATACGCACCCTTCCTTAAAATCTTTTCAACTCCTTCAGGTTCTTATGGGGAGGCATTTCCCTTATGGATTTAATCTTCACGGGGTCAATTTTAATGTCGTGGTGTCTGACCATGAATCTCAAAAACTTCTCGGACGAAACTCCATATGCGCACTTCAGAGGATTTTGCCCAAACTCTTATTCCAAAGCCTTTGGAAGACTTGCTTTGGGTGTTCCCGATGCTGAGCGTGCCCATCTGACCACATGACGAGATAGTCGAGATAACATTCAACGTGTTTGTGCATCATGTCTTGAAAAATAGTTTGCATAGCTCTTTGATATGTTGTGCTTGCATTCGTTGGTTCGAATGACATTATACGGTAGTAGAATATGCCTTGGGTTGTGCGAAAGGTCGTGGCTTCCTCATCTTCTAGTGTCATCCATATCTGGTTGTATCCTAAATACCCGTCCTTGAAGGACATCACGGTATAGGCCGACGTGTTGTTAATGAGGAGTTCGGGGATAGGTAACGGGAAGTTGTCCTTAGGGCATGCCTCATTAAGGTTGTGAAAGTCGACACATACCCTAATTTGCTCGTTCTTCTTCTTTAACGGTACGATATTCGAGATCCACCATGGATATTGAACTTCTTAGATGAACCCTACTTAGATAAACTACTTGACTTCTTCTTCGATCTTGGGTACTAGGTCTGAGTGGAATCGCTTTTGTGGCTGTTCCACCGAGCTTTTCTCTTTCAACACATTCAGCTTATACATCGCGATTACGGGGTCAAGCCCTGGTATCTCTGAATATGTCCAAGCGAACACATATTTGTTCTCCCTCAACAAATGAATATAACCTTCTCTCTCTTCTCAGGAATGTTCTCACTCAGATATGTGTTCCTATATTCTTTCAGAGTCCCCATATTTATCTCCTCAAGCTCATCGATCGTGGGTTGTCCTCCATCTCCTATCTAAGTGGACACGATACTTGGCTAAACAACATCAACCAGATTTTACGGTTGAATATCTTCTACTGGATTGATTTTCACCATGTTCACACATCTGGTCTTTATTCTTGCCCCTAGGCCTTCCCTATTTTTATATGTTTGTGCGCTTTCTTCGAATGGAGCCAGCATGTTTCCTTCTCGTGGCCGGTTCTGAACAGGAGAAACCCATATTCTTCATGATGTTTTGACTAGCTTTACTATACTCTCTTCTTCTATAGGCCAGGGCTAGGCGAGCAACTTCTCTACTTCACCCTCAAGTTGTGCGAGCTCACTCGGCCCTTAATGAAATTAAATTTCCTTTGGTGCGACAACTCTCGGTGGTACTCGAAATTGGTTGGGGGTTGTAGGGAAAGGCTTGGTGGCTCTTTCCATCTTTGGCAATGGCATGTTGAAATTTGCTTTAAGCACACTCATATGCTGACTCGACATCAATTATAGAATAGACTACCTTGATTGACACAAGTTCTTCGAGACTAGATAAAAAAATTTATTCTGTTGTTGTTGTTGCTTCTCTAAACGACTCGTGACTTCCTTCAAAAGGGTGAGCATTACCTTACTCTTTTGTTTGAGATCTTCTGCCTGGATTTTCATCACGTGCCCTTTTTGTACTGCACCGGGCTTCTCAACAACTTCTTCTCCGTTGGTGGGATTGTAATATCATGCGTCAACTAAGAATGATTTTACTACCTTATATGGCTTTAGGTCTGCTGCCACTCTATATTGAACCCCATTCATGTTGTATTTAAAGCACTGATGGTATGTCGAAGGGATGACGCCATTCTGGTGGAGTCAGGGTCTTCCTAGCAGGAGGTTGTACGTTGTCACTCTATCAATTACCTAACAAGTCACTATTGTTCGTAATTATTTCATCTCTGGCATCACCGTAATTGAACTCGGAGTGCGTTGGCAGTCTTGATTAAATCTTTGAATGTGGGGGAAACCTCGTAATCGCGAAGGGCTGCTACTTGGTTGATCCTGCCAGTATCATATGCTTGTCTCAAAGATTAAGTCATGCATGTGTAAGTATGAACTAATTCAGATTGTGAAACTGTGAATGACTCATTAAATCAGTTATAGTTTGTTTGATGGTAACTGCTCATCGGATAACCATAATAATTCTATAGCTAATACGTGCAACAAACCCCGACTTCTGGAAGGGATGTATTTATTAGATAAAAGGTCGATGTGGGCTCTGTCCGTCGCTCTGATGATTCATGATAACTTGACAGATCGCACGACCCTTGTGCTAGCAACGCATCATTCAGATTTCTGCCCTATCAACTTTCGATGGTAGGATAGTGGCCTACTATGGTGGTGACAGGTGATGGAGAATTAGGGTTCGATTCCTGAGAGGGAGCCTAAGAAACGGCTACCGCATCCAAGGAAGGCAACATGCACATAAATTACCCAATCCTGACATGGGGAGGTAGTGACAATAAATAACAATACCGGGCTCTTCGAGTCTAGTAATTGGAATGAGTATAATCTAATCCCTTAACGAGGATCCATTGGAGGGCAAGTTTGGTGCCAGTAGCTGCAGTAATTCTAGCTCCAATAGTGTATATTTAAGTTGTTGCAGTTAAAAAGCTTATAGTTGAACTTTGGGATGGGCCGACTGGTCCGCCTCTGGATTTGCACCGGTCGTCTCGTCCCTTCTACGGGCGATGCGCTCCTGGCCTTAATTGGCCGGGTCGTGCCACTGACGCTGTTACTTTGAAGAAATTAGAGTGCTCAAAGCAAGCCCAAGCTCTGTATACATTAGCGTGGGATAACATCACAAGATTTTAGTCATGTTCTGTTGGCCTTCGAGATCGAAGTAATGATTAAGAGGGACAGTCGGGGGTATTCGTCTTTCATAGTCAGAGGTGAAATTTTTGGATTTATGAAAGATGAATCACTGCAAAAGCATTTGCCAAGTATGTTTTCATGAATCAAGAACGAAAGTTGGGGGCTTGAAGACGATCAAATACCGTCCTAGTCTCAACCATAAACGATGCCGACTAGGGATCGACGAATGTTGTTTTTAGAACTCCGCCGGCACTTTATGAGAAATCAAAGTTTTTGGGTTCCGGGGGGAGTATGGTCGCAAGGCTGAAACTTAAAGGAGTTGACGAAAGGGCACCACCAGGCGTGGAGCCTGCTGCTTAATTTGACTCAACACGGGGAAACTTACCAGGTCCAGACATAGTAAGGATTGACAGACGGAGAGCTCTTTCTTGATTCTATGGGTGGTGGTGCATGGATGTTCTTAGTTGGTGGAGCGATTTATCTGGTTAATTTCGTTAATGAACAAGACCTCAGCCTGCTAACTAGCTATGTGGAGGTGACCCTCCACGACCAACTTCTTAGAGGGACTATGGCCGTTTAGGCCATGGAAGTTTGAGGCAACAACAAGTCTGTGATGCCCTTAGATGTTCTGGGCCGCACGCGCGCTACACTGATGTATTCAACGAGTCTATAGCCTTGGCCGACAGGCCCGAGTAATCTTCTAAAATTTAATCGTGATGGGGATAGATCATTGTAATTGTTGGTCTTTAACGAGGAATGCCTAGTAAGCACGAGTCATCAACTCGCGTTGACTGCCTCCTTACCCTTTGTACATACCGCCCGTCGCTCCTACTGATTGAATGGTCCGGTGAAGTATTCGGGATCTAGCCAAATAATGTAAAGAAAACCTCGTATGCCCAAACCTGTTGAATAAAGGAAACAAAAAAATTAAAATAAAACATAGTATAGTGGCATTGAAATGTACAAAGCAATACTTTATAAATAACTCATATGAAAAATGATTTATTTATAGGGCAAATGTGTATCCACAAAAGTTGTACATGTTCGGATAGTATTCCCTAATTAAACTATTTACTTCTTCCACTAATATACGGCACCCTATAGTCTCTCAAGGATACTATTGAGTGCATCTTTATCTTTCACAAAATGTACATATTCATCTATACATGCTTTGACTGAGGTGATCCAACAACCAAATTCTCCACGCACATCAACATAGCCAACTTCATGGCGTAGGTCATGCTGGTTGGATCGTTGGAGACTATTAAATGCATTTTTCAACTATTCTCTTAATATTGAAGACTTATCCTTAAAATATAGTCCTTTAATAGTATTTTTCCATGGTCCCGAAACAACCTGCTCCACTTCTTGCTCTCCTAACCACTTCAGACTCATGTTCAAGGCAAAATTCATATCCTTGAATTGGAAACTGGCGCCATTGAAGTCAACCAAAGGTCACCTTTGTGCCTTTGCATCAAGCAAAGCAATGGAGTAGTGGTTCATTTGACTTCCATCTGCTATAATCAAAATCAAGCAGATATCTAAACTAGATTTTTTCTGAACATTTGTGCCCTGGCACGACATTTGTTGAAATTTTCCTTCACAGCAGCTAGAAATCTTATTGAGCACTTAGGGGTGACCTTTGTCCCTTTGTAATCTAAGTACGAACCAGGTTCCCTCGCTACGCATAAGGATTCTACGAAAAATATTTTTTTTATATTATTCAAGTGTAAGCATACTAACCAATAGCGGGGATCAAAGAAACTAAATTGTATTAAATAATGACCATCATTGATATTCAATGCACATTGGGATACACATTAAGCATCGCTGATACACATTGACCATCGTTGATAATAGAGCGAACGACAGTGACTATCAGCGATCGACAGTGTCTGTTAACGATCCACCATGCACGTCGGTGATTAGAGTGCCTCGTAATCTTAATTGTATAATCGTAACCGTCCATGCACCGTTTTCAGCCGCAATTGGACATATCGATTCTTTTCTACTGTCTAGATTTATTGCCATATATTATTAAACCTTTGGACGATTTCATCTTTCCGACGTAATTCCTTCCCTGGCCAGTCTAGGCAGCGCAGAGAATATGGACAGTTCGGATGGAAAGACAATTTCAACACGTGGGGGTGGTGAGTGGCGACAGATGGTGATGAAGGATAAGTCGCGACAGAGGCAAAAGGGACGCTTGCATTAGGAATAGAAGGAAATCAGGATTCGTTGCGTTAATGTCCGCACGCGCGTGAAAAAGGGGAGCACGCATCACGTGGGAGAGAGTAGGAAAGAGGGAAGGGAAGCGCCCTCGCTAAGACCTTTGGAGGGCAGAGACGAACGCCGCGGCGGACCGCCACCGACACTCATATAAATCCCATCTCTGCCTTCGCGCGAGCGCTTTCCAGACCTTTCAGCTAGAGAGAGAGAAAGAGAGATGGAAGGAGCGGGCAGAGAGATGGAAGGAGCGGGCAGTTGGGACGCTCTTGAATGGACTCAGATCGAGGTTCGTCTATTTCTCTCTCTCTCTCCCCCTCTCTTCTCTCTCTCTCTCTCTCTCTCTCTCTCTATATATATATATATATATATATATATATAGGGTTTTCCTCCTTGATTGGGTTTCCATTTGCCACTTTCAGCCCGTGAGACGTTCGGTATTGCATGGGTGGTCGGAGCTTCTGTTGGAATCTGAGGAAGTTCTCGTCGAGGTATTTTCATTTGTTCTTGATTTCTCACTTCCTGTTTTTCTTTCTTGTCTTCTCTTTTCGATTTCAAGATGTATCATATGCGTTGTTCATAGACCTTTTTTTTTTAAAAATTCCGCGCAATTTATTTATACTTTTGCTTTCATTTAACATGAATTGGCAGTTTTTTAATGAAACTAATTCAAAGTAGATGATGAAAGAATTCATGCAAACCTTAGATTGAAAGAAAATTAGTTGAATAAATTTAAATCCATACGTATCATTTTCACACACATGATTCAATCACAATATCAATTTTCCGCCCCACCTTAGATCTGCTACCGTAGAACATTTTCCATCTTAAAAAGACGACTCTTATTCAATTCAAGAATTCAAGAATTCATCAAATACTCCCTATAAACCATCAGGAGTGACTTGCATGCCCCTACCTAGAATAGATTCCAAATACCATAAACATTCAGTCTTGTAATGCAGAAACTGATTCATGATGAGATGGCCACAATTGTCGGCAGATTGGCGAATGTTTGGGACAATATCAGCAGCCTTCTTCCTTGCTCTCTTCTCTATCTATCTTTTCATTCTTTTATGCTTGCTTATTTTGTACTAGCTTGTTAACTACCTACTTCTCTGTGTGGTAAGATAAATATTTTTGGTGGTTCACTAGACTATTTAAAGAAAGAGTTCTATAAATAATAACCAACAAGAAATACGAACCTTTAGGGATAGGAGTGGGATGGTCTCGAAGGTGTTCAATGGATAGGAGGGCGAAGGCTGATGTAAAAGATAGGGCCTCTAGTTTGAATATACAGTGGATTGGTTCTCTAGCCTCTTTCGAGGCCTTTTTTGTAGCTTTTGTGCATTTTTGGCACCCCTTCAATTAAATTTCCATAATCTTTCAAAAAAATAAAAAGTACAACCTGATTTTTCATTAAGACACTGTGGGGGCCACCTGCTGAATGGGACTGCCAACAGGCTGGTCTTGGGCTGGGAGGTCTGTCCAAGTCTGGCTGATTTCATGAAACTCAAGCCTAAGCTCGGCCCAGGTCCGTGTTGGGCTGAGACAGACAGGCCTGAGCTCGACCCCTGCTAAAAATGGTAGGCCTGAGCCTGTGATGCTAATTGTCGATCTAGTGGGCACCTCAAAAGTATCTCCATTGAAAGATCTAAAGCCTCCACTGTTCAAAAAAGAAAAAAGAAAAAAGAAAAAAGATCAAAAGCCTCCGATCTCAAATGAGGGCTGCAACTGCAAGAGAAGTTCTCTTATTCTTACAGTGGAGATCTCTTATTCTTCCCAACATTTGTTTGTTGTGTATGAAGGACACAAAATCTATTGGTTACTTGTTTATTCGTTGCCCCTCCGAAGTTGGTGGAAGCTCTCCTGTGGGCTTGGCATGGGGGTGGCATTCCAAAAGCGGAGAAAGCAATTTGGCGGATGCTCATCATGGTTATTTTTTGGACCATATGGAAGGAACGGAATGACCGATGTTTTCGAGACAGATGTACCTCGATCGATGATCTGATTCGGAAGATCATTAATCTTTTGTTGTTTTAGGTCCCCTAGGCAGATGCAGCTTGTGTTGCTTTGAATTTGCATTTTTCTTCTTCTTAGCTGTGTATTCTTTTCCCGCTATGCGGGCGTCCTAATCAAATGTTGTTTCCTCTAAAAAAAAAAAAAAACAACTGCAAGAGAAGTTCAGAGGAAAAATAACCTAAGAAAAACATGGTTAGGATTAGAGCTGTACACGAGCTGAGCCGAATTGAGCTTTGCCCAGTTCGGCTTGGTTTGGTTAGCGGGCGACCTGGGCTCGAGCTTGGCTCGGCTTGGTCCTCGAGCTCAGGTGGTGGGCCTGGCTTGGTTTGGACGAGTTTTCGAGCCGAATTCGAGCCTGTTCGAGCCTGTCCGAGCTTCAAGCTTTCGAGCCTGAATTCGAGCCTGTCCGGCGTTGGGCATTGGGCAGAGCCGCAGAGATGAGATGAGTTGGGCGTTGGACAAAGCTGCAGAGATGAGGGAGAGCTGAAGAGGGAGGAGGTGATGTGGACGGCCGAAGGGGGTCGCTGTCGCTGGTCAGGTCTGGGCTGCCAGGCGAGGTTGATTCGGCCGGATGGGAGGGGGTTTTGTTTTTTAGATTTTTAGGGGTGGGCGGGCGAGTGGGCATTGGAAGAAAAGTATTAGGGTTAGGGCGAGCGGGCGTTTAAGTTAAAAAAATTATATATTTTATTATATTATATAATAATAATAAAAAATATTAATATATATATATATTATTTTAACTTAAAAATATACCGAGCCTTCTATGAGCCGAGCCTAGCCTAATTTCGAGCCGAGCCGAGCTCAGGTCAAGCTCGCGCTTGGCTTGAATTTCCAACAAGCCCACATACTCGGCTTGGCTTGGCTTGAACCACCCTCCGAATCGAGCCAAACCGAGCTTTTTCGAGCCGAGCCGAGCCGAGCGAGCTTTTCGAGCTAGCTCGGTTCGTGTACAACTCTAGTTAGGATCCCTGAACTTGGGGCTTTCTCATATATAGAGGGATTTGTTAATCTATTTTGGATCCTAAGGTGCGCTGGCCACCAACCTACAACTTAGATTACTAAAGTGCCCTTGAAAACCCTTACAAGCCAGGTCGGGCTGGGTCAACAGGCTGCTAGATGCAGCCTGAGCCTGGACTGGTTAATAGAAGGGCTGTAATTTTAGCCTTAGGCTTGGCCCTAGGGCCTAATATGCTAACCCAAGCATATGGTGGGCTTTGCCCCTAAGCTTGATTGGCCAGCCTAGCCGGTTGACAACCTACTGCTGAATGACTTGGATGTTACATGAGCTTCCATGTGCATCTGCATCAGCACACTTCGCGTGGTCCCCTTCTAATACTTTATATTAATGAAGGTTGGGGCAGTCTTACTAGATTAGTGCTCCTAGGCATAGTGACAAATCTCATTCTTGGCAATTTCTCGGCCTGAAAATTTCTCAGGATATTTTCAAAATTTGAGGTTTTTCTTGCGATATTATGGGAAAATCAATGCCAAAAATAAAAAAATGTGAATATATTTATTGTAAATGATTAAATGAAATGAGTTTAAAAATGTATATATCTATAAACATATTTCTCAGTGCGTTTACTATTTTGGAGTTAATATCTTGATCATATCGCGATATTTTGAAATTTGCTGAGATTTTCGAATTCTCGTGATAATATCATTCACTGTATGTTCGCTTGAAAGGTGTGGGACCACTTCCTAGATGCTTTCCATGCCGCTTGCGTGATGCCAAAATTTGTTGTGGATCTTCTGCGGGCTTGGCATGGAGGGGGGGGTGGAGAAAGTTGGGAAAGTTGTTGGGAGACCGCTTGTTTTGGCAGTTTTTTGGTCCATACGGGGGATTGTAATAGGCAATGTTTCGGGAATAGTAGCTCTTTGCCTCAAGAGGTCATTAGTGAAATTAAATGTAGTGTCTTGGGTTGGGCTTCTTATGTAAAGGCAAATTTGCCAAGCTCTCCTCTGTTTGAGTTGTAGAGTTGGGTTGTATTCTTTCATGCTTGTTAGTGCGCTTTAATAAATTTTAGTTCTCTCTCTTAAAAAAATCATGATAATATCATTTAGTGTATATCTTGCGATGTTATCTCGATATTTTAAAAAATCAGTACACAAGGTGCTACATCATCATTAAATGAGATATCGACCTGGACAACCTAAGCCCCCATTATATGGATAGTAGTCTTAGGCCACGTTCTTCGACTATCCGTTGTGTTTGTTTTTTCAAAACGGAGCAATGTTGACCTTTCTTGTACATACACAGAATACTAAAACTTAGGAAAATGCTGTCTATTTTTTCGACATGGATCAATGGTGATCGTTCTTTGAAATGGAGAAGTATTTATAAGCGCAACATATAGGAATTTGGGCTTGGGGGGAGATGATTGCATCTGGCAGCAGGTGATGAAGTGAAGAGTTTGTCATAGAAAGGGAGCCACTTCGAGATTGTGTCAAAATCAAGCTTTTGATTGTGGCACAACTAATGAGTTTGGTTGCCATAGCACTGACTTCGATGTGAAAACCTTATTCCTTTATGGGATAACATATATTTGGTTCTTGGAAGCATGCAAGGGCGAGTTTTGCTGATAATGTGTCGAGGGGAATTATGTTTCCGAGTCATGGCAAATGAATATGGAGACTAAGAAGACTTTAGGGAAGGTCCACGATCGATCGGTGAGCCAACTTTGTTTTTTGAGGATTATCCAATGGAATGGGTTGAGAAACATTTCCCAGACACTTAAGGGCTGTGGGACAGGGTCATGGACGTTGTTATTCCTATGGATAAGAAGATGTACTTGGTCAGGGGTTTTGCTTTTGTGCGCTTACAGACTGGATGAGTTGTCTCAAGCAATAAATGTCTATAATGGCAGGAAATTTAAGGTTAGAAAGCTTCGAGTTCAGAGAGCTCACATGCGAACTTGCACTTACACCTTTTTTTTTCCCCCACTTTTTCTAAGTGTGGTTTATGTTTCTTGTACTCCAAAAGTCTTTAGTGACCGCACATTGGAGGTGAATGAAAACCATCTTAAGACCGGATGATGTAGGATGAGTGAAACTAGCCTAGGATGAATGGGGTAAAGATCAAAATACACACAAACTAGGCAATTAACAAATAAATTCAAGCAAATTCGCACCATAAAATAAGAAATTCAGATTTACAACTAAATGATCTTAGGTTATTCACATACATGGTGCACGAAAATATGAAATATCTCAAGAATGGCCCTTTGGAAGTTAGGACTTCCAATTTGAAATTGCGTTAGATCGTCTAACACGACACCCTACGCTAATCGCGGAGCTTAGAACTACGGCTAAGTCCTGAAGAGGGGGGGGGGGGGGGGGGGGGTTATGACCGTTATAAAATCCTTTTAAAAGGCTCTTGCCTAATTAAACTAGTTAAGCAAGAACACTTAGCTTCCAAGCTTAAGTGGGTCAAATCACAAAGGCTGCAAAGATAATGCAATTAAGCAAACTAGCCTAAGTACATAGATTATGATGATACAACATGTTGAGCTTATAATCGATGTGCAATTATCTAGACTACAATTGATATAGCTACCTAAGCAACTAGTTTAGAAGTGAAACTGCAAGATGTGTGTGAAAATCTACCTACCAATTCATAACATACATTTTATTCCAACATTTATACAATTAACAATTTAAATAGACAATGCTAGAATATAAATGACTCAAATGACAATCTCAAACACAAGCACGTATAGTGGTTCAGTTTCCCTACTCCACTTCCGGTTCCGGTACTCATCCCTTGAGCACACCGGATTTCACTAGGGAGTTTAAATCAGGTTCCTTTTCAACTTAGGTGTTTTAAATCGGTTTCACTCTACCGAGGAGTTTAACAAGGTTCCTCCCAACCTATGACGGAGATTTTACTGGTTCATCTCTCAACCAAGATGTTTACGGGTTCCATCCAACCCAGGAGTTTGACAAGGTTCATCCCAACCATTTGATTTCAATCCAAGAACCTAGCGTATACTCCCGCCGGAGGCTCCCATTGGAGACTTGGTTGAGTTTGATTCCAAACTCTCACACTCAATCCTCCACAAGGAAAGAGTGCAATCAGATTTTTACAATTGACGTTTGTCGGATTGAGCCCCTTTCGTAGTGCCGCTTGGGTTGCTTGATCTCCACTTTCCCGTACTTCAATCAACTCCCCTTTGCTCTCCCGATCATGTTGCCGATGTGTTGCCAATTCCTCACCTCCACTGATCAATCACCTTGCATGTGATACCCAAGGTGATAGGAGAGGTTGAATATTCTACAATAGGTTGTGTGTTGCAAGATTAGAAGGATTCACTTATATGGGTTTCTACAGATTTTTGGACAGAGGATCTACCTATGACGTAGGTGCTTAAAATATCTAGAGATCAAGAGAGAGCAAGTTTATCTTCATATGAGCTTTGAATGCTCCATCTTGTGATGAATCACAAGGAAGATGACTTGGGTATCTCAAACACAAGCATGTATAGTTGTTCGGTTTGGGGGGGGGGGTCCAACCCTATGGTCTATTTGAACATTAAAAAAAGAAGAAGAAGAAAAGCTTGGAGCTTGTTTTCTCACAAAAAAAGGATTCTCCCTCATCTTTCTTTAGAGTTTGTGTGAAAACTCTCCATTCCAATCAAATTGTGGAAGGGTAGAGCATAGCTTGGTGATGGATTCCTCCAACAACAACTTCTTTTCTTTTCTTTTTCATTCAAGGTATACAAGCTCCACTTTTTTTCTTCTTCTTCTTCTTTCTTTTTCTATCCATCTTCTAAAACTTAGAATCCCTAATCCTTTCTTCCTTTTCCCCATTCAACCCAACAAAACCCTCTATCCTTGAATCATTTTTTCATTCGGCATTGGCCCACGTGACCTTAAAATTCGTTTTCCCCCAAAACTTCAACCTTCCATCCGAATTCATCAAACCTAACCTAATCCCACGCTAATTTTCAAATCCGTCTATCCTCTTTCACCCAAGTTCGAATTTCAGCCTTCCCATGGCCTTAAATCTCTAAAACCTTAATCTTAAATCCCTAACCCTAATACCCAAAACACTAATTTCCAATTTCTTAAACCCTAACCCTAAAATACTCAAAATCTTTTTACTGGGCTTCTTACGTTTGGAAAGGTATAGCGGCTATTGAACATCTGATTCAAAACAATTGTTTCTTCCTAGTTGGGAATGATAATAAGATTAGCTTCTGGAAAGATAGATGGTACGGGGATTGGGTTCTTTAGGAAAAGTTCCCAAGGATAGCCGCTCTCGCCACGGACAGATCTATTGCGGTTTCGCGTTGCTATGAGATCATTGGTTCCGCGGCAGTGTGGTGTCCTCCTTGTCATAGGAACCTATCGGATATCGAGGTGAATGAATACTTCGAACTGCTCATTTCTCTCAAGTCGATTGTCCCCGATGTCTTGCATTCTGATGCTTTGAAGTGGAAAGGTCACCATTTCGAAATTTTTTCGGTCTGCTCCTTTTATAGGATCCTCATATTGCAAGAGAGACCTTCGACCGCGGCACCCTTTCCACCACTGGTTATATGGTGCTCCTCCTCGAGTGGCAGTTTTCGTCTGGTTGGTTAGTCGGAAGAGGGTTCTAACTATTGATACTCTTCAACGAAGGAGTCTCATTCTCCCTAATATCTGTCATCTTTGCATGAGGGATGTGGAGTCTATTGATCATCTTTTCATCCATTGCCCTTTCTCTCGCTTGGTGTGGGATGTGTTATTGGATGACCTTCAGATGCCTTAGGTTATGCCGGCTTCGGTGGATATGCTTCTTTGGGCTTGGCATGGGAGTGGTGGTGGTAAAGTCGGGAAAGCTGTGGCGGGCCTCGTTATGATGGCTATCTTTTGGGTCATTTGGAAAGAAAGAAACGAGAGATGCTTCAACAGTGGGGGTAGCTCCGTGGAGAAGGTTATTGGAGATGTCTATCGTCTCATGAAAAGCTGGACTCCTTTTGCTTCTTCTCATTAGGGCTGCTTGTCTCTTTCTTTTTGCGTTTTCTTTCCTTTGTATTCTTTTTTGCCTTCGGGTATTTGTTGCCTCTGAAAAAAAAAAAAAAAAAAACCCAAAACCCCCTTAGGAAATTCTGATTTGAACCAAAACCCTTTACCCCAAAATCTGAATTTTAGTGGCACCATTGTTATTTGCGTGGATATGGCATTACCTATGCTAGATTGGAAGTTTTATCTTCCAAGTGGGCAATTCTTGAGATATTTTATATTTTCGTGCACCGTGCATGTGATTAACTTAGGACCATTTAATTGTTAATCTGAATTTCTTAACTTATGGTGTGAATTTGTTTGGGTTTACATATTGATTGCCTAGTTAAAATGCCTTTTGATGTCATCTTAATCATCCTAGATTAATTTCACTCATCCTATATCACTCCGGTAACGGCGGCAGATCCCTGCTCCAAAATCGCCATGGCTTCACCGTGATGAAGCATTCACCATACATTTGAGGGTTTTGTAGAAAGTCTCGTTCTAAATTTTTAAATGCCCCATTGCGTGTGTATGTGATGATTGTACATCTTAAACTACAGGATATATTAATGTCACACCAAATCCCTCACCTCAGAAACTCCGTAGTAATCTCCACAGGATTTGAAACCAGAAGTTTCAAATACCCTGCTGTGATGGCGCGATATTCGAGGGCCAACCTACAGCGACCGTCTGGTTGTATCCAATCTGATGGTCCATATATGTATCTAAAAAATGGTCTGTTAAAAAGTAGACCATGCCTCACAATTAACATTCACTTCGGTCCACAGTGTCAGGCTGATTTTTAGGCGACAATGCATACCAGGTTGGCTAACCTGATGAACAACCCGGATATTGGATGCATATGCTCCACTGGCACGTGTGGGGAAGTAGCATGGTTACTCACATAACCACAAGAACTGCTCCCTTCTCCCATATCTTAATCTAGTTTCAATGGACATAGGTTGTCACCGATGTCCCTAATATGTCTTTGATGTTATTAAAAAATTTCATTTTTAATTGAAAAATACTTGGGGACTAACTTGCACCATTCAACAGTATGAAACACTCCAGATTGTCTTTAAACTCTCATGTTGCATAAAGCTTTTAGTTTCTCCTGAACATGCTTGTTATGTATTTAGTTGTCATTAGAAATAGAAATTCAATTGAAGATCTTTTTCTTGTTCTTCAACTCTTTGTTCTTTTTTTTTTTTATCCTTTATTATTTAGTCTGGCATTTTTATATCATTTTAACCTTTGAGGATTGATTTCAGGGTTTCGGTGTTATTCTCTTAAATACTGACGAGGCAGGCACCTTATTGGTGACAAATTTCCGCCTTCTTTTTGTGGTAAGCATTGTAAATTAATATTGTGACTGCATACTGTTTTGTTTTGACTTCCAAGCAACCAGTAATAAAACGGTAATTTTCCTTTGGTTGTTCTATTCATTTCTAACTAAAGTTTTTGAAAACTTAAAGACTGTTTCAATAGCATGTTTCAAAAACAATGCTGTGAGATCATAAATTGTTTTTAGTATCATTACTGTTTTTTCATGTGAATCATAGAAATTTTATATAGAGTTGGCATGTAGATAAGATCTCAAATGACGGATGTGAGCTCATTAACGTTGGTTTGGCTTGCTTCTCGTGTGAGTCAAGTCTCCATATGTCATGAGTTTGATGTGTAGTGCTGGACTTGGTGAAGCATTAGATGGTTTCATTGATGAGAACTGATCACCTATGGCTGTTTCTATGGTATGACCATTTCTTAATTGGACCGGGTAGACCTATTCTCCACCACAGCTTAAATAAGAAATACACCACTGGTCCAATTCAACTGAAAAATAATTACAAAGGCTAGATGAAAATGTATTTGAATTTGGCTTACTTTCGGATAGTTGTTCATTCACAGTGGGCCTAAATAAACCCATGTCCTTAGTTGGCCCTAGCTCATGGTGAGCTCTTCAAGATCAATTGGCATAAAAATCAAAGTAATCTACTTATTGGGTGAGCCACAAACATAGATCGATTCAAATAATCGATGGTCCATTGATCTCAGCGGTGTAGCTCGTTTAAAGTGGACCACCTTGATTTTTTGCTGATTGATTTTGTTGGAACCCATATTACACTGCTAGAGTGGTCTACATAAATAGGCATAAACTACTTTAGGTCCAAAAATGGGGGCCGACCCATTCATCATTGGGTCATCTGTAGAAGGCGATCTTGCAGGAGCTGCGATTGACTGATAGTGTAGATGTATTAGAAGCAACGGGCCTGTTGTTCTACTATAATTCTTTGCTAGAGTCCTTTCTTTCAATTTAAGCAATCCAAAGGGAAAAAAAAATCTAGAAAACTATATCCTAGTCTAAGATAAACTCTTACTTTAGATTCCTAAATCAACTAATCTCCTAATTGATTCTCTAATCAAACTGATACTACTAAAACACTCTCTATCCAGCTATCTATTTATGGTCTAACACTAGTTAAGATTGTGAGCGGATTCAGTGGGGCCTGGCCTTACTGAATACGATAAGGCCCTGACGTGGCGGCGTTTGATTGGGCCACATGCCGCTATTAGAGATGGGGACATGCAAAGCATGTTTGAAAGTGTTTTGGTTGATTACATACTCGAAATACGTCACATGGGGCTTCCCCAATCAAATATCACCATGTCAGGGCCTTGCTATGTTTGGTGAGGCGCTAGCCTCACCCAATCTGCTCACGCTAGACATATAGTGTGGCCCACCGGCTTGGCCCCATCTGCTGTGCCTGTACAGATGAGAGTTGGTGATGACTCTCAACATCACATACGTACATACCACTGCTGAATCAACATTTGGAATTTGCATGATAGAATAGAATTGAATTATACAGACTAGATGTCTTAAGGATGGTAGAATTTGCATTTTTAGGGTCCTTTGGGATCATTTGCAGGACTGTTAACAATGTTACTTTTCTCTCCCATAATACAAAAAATCAATGCGTACAATGCTCTAGAATATAGGTTACCTATGAAACACTGCTAGAAACAAGGTACACCACATTCTTAGGTGCGTTTGGATGCTTGATTGAACTGAAATGAAATAACCTAAATTAATATAAAAGAAATGACGAACCAGGCTAGCACCATTTTAATTCAGAATGCACAATCAAACGCATAATCAATTGTTATTTCATTTTGGGCTAGATAAAAAAACCATTGTGTTCAATGCTTCATATTACGTACGGGACACTCCTGAAAACATTCATTGTTTTCAGCATGGGTAATGCTGAAAACCATTGTTCATTCATTGCACTTTTGCTCAGAGTGTTTGGGAGCTTTTCCTTGCTGAGGCTCACACAACATGGGTAATGCCGGTATCAGTTGAGAATCTTATTTGGGCGTGGCATGGAGGGGCAAGCAGAAACGTGTCAAAAGCTGTCTGGAGGCTCCTCCTGCTGGCTATCCTGTGGGCTTTGTGGAAAGAAAGGAACAATCGATGCTTTAGAAACAGGGAAGCATCCGTCGACGGGGTGGTTAGGAAGGTCTTGGGGTTCGTTCGGGGTTGGATCCCCTTTATGTCTGCTGCTAGGGCGACTGCTGCTGTGTCCTCTTTTGCTTTTTAACTCGGCTTTGTATTCTTTTCCCATGGTTGTTTGGTCTCTTTAATAAAATTGTTATCTTTCCAAAAAAAAAAAACATTCCTGAAAACATGTACACAACATTCTTAGGTGCCATTGATTGCTCGATTGAACTGAATTGCAAAAAATCCAATTAATAGAAAAGAAATGACGAATTGGGATTGGTGCCATTTTATTCAGAATGCCAATCATGACACCATCAACTGGCAGCGCTGGCCACACCCCAAATGTGGCAGCAGTAACTGCTGGTGCTGCGGTGCCGGCTGCAAACATCTCTCATCTTCTCACTGTCTCTCTTTCTCTCTTACCTTTCTCTCCACAACCCATGTGAAAACCCTCAAATCAAAACCCTTCCCCTTAAACCTAATAATAATAAAAAAAACCATGAAATAAACAAGGATGAGGGAAGAAGTGAGGGAGGAAAGATAGGGAACAGAGAGAGAGAGAGTAATGGAGATGCACCTGGTTCGTCTCTTCTGTTCGGATAGCTCATCTCTTCCATTTAGCAACTTTTGATGATAAATCATTTTGAGTTAAAAAGCAACATACGAATAACACCTTACCCAACTTTCTTTTGCAACATAAGTAGCTTATTTGGTGCTATAAGCAAAAAAAGCAACTTCTGGAGGTGTGTATCCAAATAGGCCTTAAATGATTTGAATTGATTTTGAATATAATTTGCGTCACTTCTACCAGACAACACATAGTTTAGGACCTTGTGCGATGGTAACTTATTAGGGGCACTTGTTTTTTGCGATCTTTTGATTTCTAAGTGTGTAATCATGTATTTTTTGACATACCCTGAAGTTTTATTGAAAAATCCGATCAATTTCCCAATGTTTCATTTTTTGTGATTTTTTGATTTCTAAGTATATAATGATGTCTGTTTTTTAACTTCCCCTGAAGTTTTATTGAAAAACTCAACTAATTTCCTGATGTTTCACAATGTTTCCCAAAAACAACGAAACATTTGGCGATACATCCGATATTTTACATGCGATAATCAATAAGTTTCCGTATCCCGAGGGTGCGATACATCTGTTGATACTGATATTGAAAGCATTGACTTTGAAGACAAGGAACCCATTGCGTTGCTCTAGTTACCAAGGTATTACATAACCGTAATGGTGGCCAAAATGGCCACCGCCTTTACCTTAATGGCCGTTATGACCTTAAAAAAAAACTTGTTTCGTCCTCGTAACAGACCGTTACAGGGCCGTTAGGGCCATTTTTTCCTTCACCTGTGACGGTTACTGCCGTCACTGTTATGTAACGACCGTTAACATTACGTTAAATCGTTTTTGAATGCCTTGCTGGTTAGCCCTTCTTTCAGTTAAATATGATTTAAAGGAACAGATATGACTAATACCTGTATCTAATGATGAAAAATGAGTACCCTTTTACATTTAAGGCACATGTACACACTATTCCAAATGTCAGCGATATTAATATCATCGATATTATTGGTATTGCCAGGTTAGCAATACTGAAACTGTTAGCAGTTTTAAATTTTGCAGATGCCATTGATATTTTCGATAATATTGGCAAAAAATTTCGGCGATATTTGGTGATGTTATCGATACTAGTGATATTTGAAAAATAATCCCTTTATAATACCCTAGTATTGGCGATACGGCAATGCCAACAATATTATCCCCAATACCAGGGAAACATTTGTAAATAGGCAAAAATTGAAAACTAAAAAAATCTCCATTTTTTGTGGGTTTTTGTTTTTTTTTTTTTGGAAAATTTGGTCCTTAGGCGATTTCAATAAATCTTGGTTTTTATTGAATCAAAGCTTGGAGTTGGGGAGAAATCTTGTCTCGAAATGACGACGGGCTGGAATTCAAAGGTGATGGAAAATATATTAAAAAAACTTCTTTTTATTTTCAAACAGTAGCTTGGATTGCAATGGAAATCCATATCTATGCATGATTTTCACGAATTAACTTGGATTTTTGCGAAAAAATCAATATTTATGTGGAAAATTAGGGAAATCCTAATTTCTCCATTTTTACCCCTTAAATTGAGAATGAATGTGTGCAAATTTGATATGTTCATCAGTGAGGGCTGATCTATCAATTGGCCATAATTTTTCCTTTTTGTGAAAAATATTTTTAACTATTAAAAGTATAATTGTAAAAATTTGTGCTTTTCACTATTAATGTGGAAAATTTATATATTTGTGAGTATTGGCTGATTGATTGATCTCCTATAAATTTTTTATATTTATTTTGTATTGATTTTTTTCGACAACTTGCGTAACCGTCTCGGTTGCATTATTGCATCCTGCTGCATTATTGTCAAGCATGGTTGCATTCTTGCATCCTGCATAAATGTTACTCAGTTTCCGATTAATATCAGCCCTTTTTTGTGGTTTGCATGAAATGAAACAGATTTTCTCCCGAATATCTATGTTCCTGCTTTAATGTTATGCATTCATGTATCTTTCAAGTATCTTACAGCCACTTCGTTTCATTTGTAGAGCGAAGGATCTAGGAAGATCATTGCACTTGGCACAATACCCTTCGCAACAATCGAGAAGTTCAGTAAACAAGTGAGTGCTACCAGATATCTTAATTTTACATCCTACGCTTTAATGTGTGATTGCGATCATGAAATGTTGGTTAGAATTTCATAGTATGCATACCAGTTTAGCTTTCTATGGTGCTAACTCATTCAGAACTTTCAACAACTGGAATTTGCCATCCCATTATAGACATATCTGGTAGTATACATAATTGTTCTTATTATGAGCATAACAGAACTATTTGAGGTTCAGCTGAATCATTTTTTCACAGCTGTAATGTTTTTCCACTGTTCACTAGCCCTGTTGCAAGGTCACCCAATTAGTGTTGGAATTTCAGCTTTTGTCCCTCTGCTTGCATCTTATTGTTTGAACACCTGATTCGTCATGGATCTGTGGATGGAGTTTGGTGTTTCCTCAGGACAAAAGGTCCATGTTTTGTGGATATTTTCTGATATGGTCCCTAATAATATTGGACGTTCAACTTAATCTCCCTCTTCTTTCATTTTATTGAGGGACTGCTTTACTCGTTGTGGATCAATGTATGGTGTTGGGTGTTTCCTTAGGAGAAAGGCCGTTGTCTGTAGATGGCTTTTGGTGTGGTCTCGAAATTTGGTTGAAATGTGTATGTAAGAGGATGAAGCTAGTTCTTGTATACACTGAGCATGAATAGAGGGATTTCTCCAACAAAGAGAAAGAAAGCGGATGATGGAAAAGAGAGAGTTTGAATGGAAGGTTTTTGTTAGGGGTGGTTGGGAGGGTCTCTTTCACTCTCTGTATGGGTTCATGATGAGGTTGTCAATTCTTTGGTCCTCTTTATTTGTCTATCACTTTAATTGTTCTGTGCATATAAATTTTTATAGGATATAGGCGCACATTTGCATTTCTTTCCAATATTCACTCTTAGTGCTTTTATCATGGATGGTTATGGCTATTGTTCATATTTTGTTACTCACATCCATCTTAAAATTTAGGCTACGAAGCCTCCCTTGTACCCTCGTCAATCTGAGAAGACTCCATCACGTCGACTTCTCCAGGTTATAGGTACATTCTCCATGTATTCTTTCTACGATAGTATTTATTTACTTTTGATTTCACCTTACTTTCTGGACTGGTGAATATATGATGCTACAACCCCCTCTCATGTTTTATTCGCATGTTTAATTGTTAATTTTTCATTCTTTCTATAGTATTTAATGTCTAAGAAGTCAACTTCTTTATCTTTCTTCGTTGATTGTCAGTATTTCCTATGCAGTATGTCATAGTCAAGGTTGGAATAAGAAGGTTATCAACCCATTCACTAGAGTTCTACATACATGATAATATGTCAAGCATCCTTGATGTTGTGGTTTTGTAGATTTCCATTTAGGGTGTTAGGGAATGTGGCTAAGGTTGGAAACAAAATTAGTTTCCATGGAAAACGGACTTTTCCTTTGTTTGAGAACAGAGGTAGCCATGTTAAATGATTTCCATTTCTAGCTTTTCTTAAAAAACCGTGGGCATTCATTTCCCTAAAAAAAGATGTTAAATCAATATCTGAGGCAAAGAAGACAAACAATGCAACCATTTGAGGTGATCTTATATATGGAATCCATGTAAAATTGTGTAGATAATGTTTGTGTTTGCGTAATATTATTGCACTCCCTAGGGCTGCATAACTTTGTTTAGGGTTAAGTTATTACAGATAATAAATTTAGAGTGGTGAGACAGGTCTTTCACACAAATCTTTCTTCTCTTCACCTCTTTCCTTCTTCTCTTTTCTTTCTTGTTACCATGCTATTAGATTTGAATAAAACCGGAAAGCGAAACAGACAACAAAAGGAGAACTAGAATCGATGGTTTTCCAGTTTTTGAGGATTCAAGATACATTTATGTATCCACATTTCAGTTTTCCTCTATCCAAAAATCTCCTTAGATGAGGAAATCGAAACACCCCCTTGAGGACTTTTGGATTGGTGGAAATAAAAAGTTGATTAGAAAAGGAAAACGTCACAGTTGAGGGAATTGATCTTTCTTGGTAAAAATGTTATCGTTTTTTTTTTAATGGATAAAAGAGTTTATCCTTTTCACCATATCCTTTCATACTGATACATAATGAAGAGAGGCACTCAGGTTGCTCTCAAAGTTAAAAAGGCTAAAAAATGCCCCGGAGGTTGCATAGAGTTTGTTAGCCTCGACTCCACATTCAACTACGTTGCAGACTTAATATCTAGAACCTCGAAGAAAGGCAGAAGGGTCTTGCAGGTTTTCTAATGAAGATTGTCTCTTGGAATGTTTGCAGCCTTGGAAGTGAGAGGAAAAAGGTCATGTCGGTGTTTTTTGCCACAAGTTCAAGGCTCAGATCATTGCGCTTCAGGAAACTAAGCTTCAATCGGTTACCCAGTTGGAGGTCAACACTGTTTGGGGTGTTCCTTATGAGGATTGTGTCTCTCGATATGGAAGGCTCTATTGGTGGCATCATTGTGGCTTGGGACACTAGATCTTGGATCAAAGAAGACTCACTAGTTGGAGCTTTCTCGGTTTCAGTGGGTTCTAAAAAGCCCTTCTTCCGGGTTTGAGTGGGTTTGCACCGCCATCTAGGGCCCTTGCAAAGCTTCCTCGAGGCACCTCCTCTATGACGATCTTAATGCAATTGGACGTATTGGTGCCTTGGAGGAGACTTTAATGTCATTCGCTTCTCCTTCGAGAAGTCAAATGGCAATCGTATCTCTGAAAATATGAAGATGTTCTGGGAATGGGTTGCAATAATGACCTTATTGGTCTTCTCCTCTTCGATGCTAAATTTTCTTGGTCGAATGGTCAATCTCCCCGTATCCTCTCTCGCCTCCACAGATTCCTTGTCTCTCCTGACTGGTAGGAAGCCTTTCCTTCAGTCTTCCAGTGCGGTCTCCCCTGGCCTATCTTCGATCGTTGCCCGATTCTCTTGGACTTTGTTGAGGAGAGCTGAGGTCCTAAGACTTTCAGATTCGAGTTGGAGGGCTTTTCTTCCTTGATCAATAATGGGTGGTCCTTTTGAATTTCAGGTGGTCCGAGGTTTGTCCTTAGCCAAAGGCTCAAGCTTATAAAAAATAAGTTGAGGAAGGAGTCTCTGGACAAACTCAAAGTTGGTATGAACCATACCCTCTCGGTCATTTACCTCCTCGATGTGAAGGAAGAGAGTGGCTCTCTTCGAATCTTCGGAAGGAAAAAAGAAGAAGAGAGCCACTCTCTTTGCCGATTACTCCAAAGCAATGCAAGAAGAAATCAAGTGGAGACAGCGCTCGCGTGCTCTGTGGCTCAAAGCAGGAGACAAGAATACCCACTTCTTCCACTGCATAGTGCATAGTCAGTGCAAGGGCTTGAACCATCAAGATAAGTAGTGTCTCTATTAATGGCTTTGAGGTGGAGGACGGGCAACAGGTTTGCGATCACATAGTTTCAGTTTCATACTACAGCAACCTGCTAATCCTCTAAAGACTAGACTCGGCCTAAACTGGATAATCTGGATTTTCCTCAGATCTTTGCTGGCGAAGCTGTTGGTTTTTAATCCCCTTTCTCTGAAGAGGAAATCAAAGATGCAGTGTGAAGGATGCTGCTCGCAACCAATGTTGTCAAAATCGTTATCGTATAGCAAATCGTATTAGGGTTGAATCGTATCGAATCGCAAATCGTAAGATTTTTTATTATTTTCTTAAAAATTTGAAAAATATATGAAAAATATAAATAAATCAGAATTTGTTTAAAACTCATCAATCTTCCTTTTGCCATCAATGTGCAACGAGTAATACCATGTCATGATAGTGTTGAAAACTTTATTTTTTTGTCTTTCAAGAAATTTTCCTTAAAAAAAATACAAGGGTCCTTTAATAATTTATGTTCTCGTTACCTTTCTAGAATGTAGAATCACTGTGGAAAAGCGGCCTTTGATATGGTAGACCAATGAAAAAGATATTTTGATTTCAAAATATCTTTCGTTCTAGAATATAAGTCAGCATGATTATAACCATCCATAATAATATTACAAGCAAGTCATACATCAATTTGGTGTTTCGATCAGTTAAGTAAGAACTCACAAAGCTACATGATTTAACGTTGAAGAGAATATATATCATTTAATCTCTTACAAAGAACAAATAAAATAATTTACCTTTTCTAAACAATTCTTAAAGCTCCCACCAATTTAAAAACATAAAATGAAAGGCAAGTGAAGCTTAAAGTAAAAGAGAACAAGTATAATTTGAATCATAAATTGGGATTTGAATCGTAAATCGTAGGATTTAAATCATATAATTGTAGGATTCACACAAAAAGGGATTCAAGGTTGGGATTCAAATCGTTTTGCTTAAGATTCGACTAAAATCGCATATCGTAAATCGTAGATCGTAGGATTTTGACAACACTGCTCGCAACAACATGAGTCTGACTCATCGCGGGAAAGCCGTATTGACTTGACAGGAGCTTGTACTCTGACTGAGGAACAACTACGGTGGTCGGATGTCCTAGAAAGAGTTGGAGGGTTGTTGGGGCTTTCTTTTCAGCTTAGGATGAAGGCACCTGCGCTTTCTTTCAGTTCATCCAAAATAGGGGTATCTTTCGACAACCGGAGGGCAGTGTTCAAAATATCAGTATCACGTTACGTATTGCACCCTTGGAATATGGATGCTTATTGGTTATTGCATGGGATATATCTGTTGTATCGTATAATGTATCGCTGTTGTTGGAAACATGGGGAAACATTGGATAATTGGTCGAATTTTTCAATGAAACTTCAATGATTGGTAAAAGAGACATCAATACACACTTATAAATCAAAACAATACAAAAAACAAGTGCACATAATACGTTTGCTTTGTTTGGGGACTTAATTTATGCCTTGTTTAATTGAATTGATGTAAGTATATTCAAAGTCTATTCATATAATTTATAAATGTAAGAAGACGCATGGAAACACAAGCAATATATTAAAAAACGAAAGAAGAATCACTAGATCAGGTTACATACATGTTTGATTTAATGTTTGGACACAAAGATTGCAACTGATTTGCGAGAAATCAGAAAATTTTGATTTTTTTTTTCAAATTTTCGTAGGTTGGCCGATCTCCTCCAAATCTCCAAATCAAAGCTCCCAATCCGTGGTTTTTCATGCAAAACATAAAAAATCATGGATTTGTAACAATTTGACATTGATTTAACAAGATTTATAGGAAAAAAAAAGGATTGAAAATTGAAAATGCTCACCGGATTGAGCATGTGGGATATATCCCACTACTTGTGCGTTTCATATTGCACATGTGGGATACAAGATATATCGGCTGATATCATCGATGCTTAAAACACTGCCGGAGGGTCAATTGATTAAATCGAGGAGAAGCTAGAGGAAGATGTGGCGACGGAATACATTTCACAACTAGAGCAAAAAATTTGAACTAGACAGGGACAAACTAGGAGAAGATAGAGGAAGATGTGGTGATGAAGGAACATAACAACGACGGAGAGTGTAGCTGTTCTGGTGGACTGGCGGATGAGGTTACCGGATTGGAGACGAAAGGTTATCAACAAGCGATAGAGGAATTTGAAGATGGAGAACAGGGGAGCTGGATGGAGTTGAGAAGTCGAAAATCCGGGGAAAACGCAATGGTTCAAATCTCCCTGAGTCTTTGATACCATTCGTAATTGGTTTTTTCAGATGGTTGGCTCCTAATCAATTTCGAAAGGGTGTTCAACAAGGCGGGTTTGGTGAGGGAAGTGGTAATTCCTGAGGATTTCCTCAATTCCTTGAGGATTTACATATTTGTTCACATGAGCCTGGAGGAAGAGGTGGGGAGAGCTGTGAAAATGCTGCATGGTGAAAGATTTATTTGTAAACAACTGTCGGTGCAAAAAGCCCGATATAGGCTGGAGAAGAATCAGGAAAAGGTGAATTTAAAAGGAAAGGGTCATAGAGTATCAATGCTAGAGGAGAATAACAGTAAAGAGGAGGCTCCTCATCGAGTCTTGAAGGTGGTACCGGGATCTAATGGTAGTGGGGGCATAAGTTCATATAAGGAGCCCTGTTTTACAATCTGACTCTGGTGGGGGGTTGTACGGACATGGAGGAGGAATCTGACGGAATCAGAAAGGGGTGTGGAGGGAGGAATCAAAAGGAGAATAGTGGTGTGTATCCAGGAGAGTTTTAGAAGAATCTTTAAAATCTTTTAAGTTCTGTTTCATGGTAGCGATATGACCAGAGTACCCTTAAAAAAAAAACAATATGACCGGAGTATCAGAGGAAGAAATCAGAGAATGGCTTAGTGACAACTGTGGGGTGGAAACTGGAAACGGAAGATAGTAGTGCTGAAGATGTTGTCGGAGGAAGCTGTATACATCTCTGTGTTCCTAGCAGGAACTAGATAACTTCATGTCCTACAATCTCTATAGAGATGATGTAGTTGGAAGAGTGCAATGATGGGAGGATTGGTCTGATCTTGGGTTGGAGGTGTATCGGTTGACGGTTCCAGATATGGAATCTCTTGCTCGAGTTTTGGATCAACAAGGTGATTTGGGAAATTGGTGAGTGTAGTGGGTCTGTTGTGACGATTGAATATTGTACGAAAAATTGTGAGATGGACCGTTATGCAAGGGTTCTCATCAAGAGGAGAAGGATCTATGAGGTACCCACGAAAGATCCTTGAGAAAGAGTTCTCCGAGGAAGAAATTACAAATGTAATGGAGGAGTTGGGTGGTGATAAAGCTCTCAGACTAGATGGATTTCTGATTTGATTCTACCATAAATTTTGGGAATTGGTTAAAAATGATGTAATTAATTTTTATTAAAGAATTTTATGTAATAGGGTCCATGCCCCTAGAGTTAGGTGCTACCTTCATTACACTAATCCCAAAAAAGGAAGGTGCGGAAAGCGTTAAGGGTTATAGACCCATTAGCCTTTTGGAAGTCAGAAGTCCATATAAAATTTTGACGAAATTATTAGCTTCAAGATTCAAAGTGGCTATTGGTGGTGTCATCTTAAAATCTCAAGGGGCTTTTGCGGTGGGAGGACAAAGTTTGGATAGTGCTTCGGTTGCACATGAATGTATCGATGCGTGCAATAAAAGTGGGTAGAAAGGGGTGGTATGCAAATTGGATGTTGAGAAAGTGTATGATCACATTGATTGGAGCTTCTTGGATTATATGTTGGGTTAATTGGGTTGTGGAACTAGATGACGGGCATGGATCCGAGCTTGTGTGGCATCGCCAAAGTTCTCGATCCTGGTTAATGGTTCACTGAATGGTTTCTTCTCATCGTCCAAATGATTGTGTGAAGGGGATCCACTATCGTCGTATCTGTTTGTGGTAGTAATGGAAGCTCTCAGTAGGAAGATTGATAGAGGGGCAGAGGAAGATCTAGTGCGGGGATTCAAAATTGATAATTCGGTATTTTAGATGACACATTTGCAGTATGTGGATGATACGTTGTTGCTTTGTGAGGCCGATGAGGATGTGATAGATAACCTGCAGATGATTGTGATTTGCTTTAATGTGGTATCCGGGTTAAAGATTAATATTAGAAAAAGTCAGTTATTGGGAGTTGGCATTTCGAAGGATGAGGTGTTCTTTCTTGCACGGTTATTTAAGGTGGAGGGAAGGTTCTTTTCCATCCGCATATCTTGGTCACCCTTTGTGTATAGGTGAACCACTCAAAATTCTATGGGATGAAGTCATCGAAAGGTTAAAAATAAATTATCTCAGTGGAGGAGTATATACTTATCCTTAGGGGAAGATAACTCTAATCAAGGTAGCTATGTTGAATCTTCTGATCTATTTTATGTCATCGTAAATGCCCAAAGTCGGTGTTGGAAAAACTAGAAGGAATTAGACGGGACTTCTTTTGGAAGGGTGTGGAAGAAAAGAAAAAAATTTCATGGTATGAAGTTGGAGGAAGTCTGTAAGCCATGAGATCAAGGGAGTGTGGGGTTAAGAAGCTTGGAGGTAGTGAATGTAGCCTTGTTAGGAAAATGGGTGTGGAGATTTAGGGTGGAGGAGGGTAGTTTATGGAGGGAGGTGGTAGAGGAAGTATTGGCTTCGATAGCGAGGGTTGGTGGACCTGGCCCTTGTCGATGTATAGATCTTCTTGCCTGTGGAAAGTGCAAAATTTGATTAGAATGAATGGGAAGGGGTGGGATTCTCCTTAGGTAACGGGTTGAAGATTAGATTTTAGGATGTATATGGTTGGGGGAAGTAAAAATTAGGGGAGGTATTTCCTAGACTAGCAAGGCTATCAAGAGGGGAGGGATAAGTAGTTGCAAGTTGCTTCTTAATGCAGGGTGAGGAACTAATGTGGGCCCTGTCGTGTAGAAGAAGTTTGAATTATGATGAATTCGAGGAATTGGTAAATTTATTGATTCTCTTATCCAAGTCGAGGCTGATTCTATCAGAGTCGGACTCGATGTTGTGGCTAAAAGAGAAGTTTGGGAAATTTTCTATAAAATCATTCTTCCCTTTTGTTTGTCGTTATGAGGCGCCTTTAAATGTGGCCGCTCTAGCATGGCTTGTGGGTGGTAACAAGGTAATCTTCGTAAAAGAAATATGATCATCCATTGCGCTTTTGCTTGGCAATTGTGGGAAAATTTTCTAAATCTCTTTGGAGTATTGTGGGTGGGGCCAAAGTCTATCGGACAATTGTACATGATGTGGCACGGTAGGGGTACAAGCAGATTTGGCTTGAAAGTTTGGCGTCTATGTCTCGTTGCGGGTATTTGGTCATTATGGCTAGAAAGGAATAATTAGTGCCTAAGGAATCGTGGGGGCGAGTGGTAGTTGTTTTTGGTAGGGCTAAAATGCTCGTGGTTGAATGGGTAAAAACATCAAAGGTTGTTGATCATCTCCTTGATAGTTGGGTTGTGTTGTAATTGTTTATTTGCTTTTCTATATAGCATATCTTTGTATATTTCGGTTGCGGACTTTTTTATTTTTTAATAAATTGTTTTGCACTGTTAAAAAAATGATTAAATCGAGGAAGCCTCTTAGAGGTTTGAAGGAATTGCTAAGTCTAGACCGCTCAATCAACTACAACTCCACAGGTAAGTCAATTGGGTGTAAGCAGGTCAGAGGGAGTAGATCAGTGGATTAATGATTATTTTATCTTGGAATGTAAGAGGTCTGCGTTACAAGGTTGAAAGAACTTAGATTCAGAAGGTGTAAAAAGTATGAAGTGGCCGTTATTGCACTACAGGAATCCAAGTTGCAATTAATTGACAAAGGTGTAATAGACTCAGTTTGGGGCATCGAAAATAAAGATTGGGTTTCTCTAAATGCTATGGGCTCAATTGGGGAAATCGTAGTTGCTTGGAACTCCGTTGTATGGGTTGCTGAAGACAAAGAGGGTGGTATTTTTTCAGTTTCAGTCATCTTGTGTGAAATTTCTTCCGGCTTCTATTGTTTTTTTTAGGCATTGCTGGTTAGTAAGAATTTTTTTTGGAAGGAGCTTCTGAAGTTAGACAAAAATGGAAGTTGCCATGGTGTGTTGGTGGCGACATTAGCGTTATTAAATTTTTGCACAAGAAATCTCCGGGGGGTTTTATTACCCGCAATATGCAAGATTTCACTGATTGGGTGGAGGAGCATGATCCATTGGAGTTTTGGCTAAGCATAAAACTTAGATTGCTGAAATAAAACCCTAAAATTTGGAAGAAAGAGTTTATTGGGGCTTGCGAGGTGGAGTTCAAACCATTATTAAAGGAAGTTAATGAATTAGATGTGAAAGAGGAATTTGGGCAGTTGTTGGCTGATGAGAGTGAGAAGAGCGATGTCTTAAATTTGAAGTATTCCAATTGCCTTAAGTAAAATGAAATCAGGTGGAGATAAAAGATCAAGGGATCTATGGATAAAAGAGGGTGATAAGAATACTCACCAACTTTCAGGGTGTATAGCTAGAGCAAGGGCTCAGAACAACAAAATAAGCAGCCTAGTAGTGGAATGGAAAAGAATTTCGGAGAAAGGTGAGATATGTGAAGCGGTAGTTAATTTCTTTAAGAACTTGCTATCTTGTGAGAAGTGGAAGAGACCGTGTCTGGATAATTTGGAGTTTTCTTAGCTTTCGGTGGAAGAACCAACCTCCCTTGAAAGGTCGATCTTTGAAGAAGAAGTTAAAGTGACCCTTGATTTGATTTGCGGAGACAAGGCCCTTGGTCTAGATGACTTCCCGATGTGTTTTTTTTTTTAAAGAAGTTTTGGTGGACGGTGAAAGGGGACGATTTGGCGTTTTCTAATGAGGACATCAGAACACCATTGAGATGCATGTGGGCTCATTCTTGAGGAGTTTGGACTGTTGGATCGAGTGCACGCGTTGATTGGACCTTGTTAGATTATGTGTATCGGGCCGTTTGACCACTTTTGATTGTGGCCCGCCTCGATCGTGGACACTTTATGAATTAGATGTTTTAGTTTTTTTAGCATTTAGTTTATTTACAGTTTGAACTTTTTTATGAGCTTTATATTATGTTTTTTTTTTCTAGTTTAGAGAGTTTTTCTTAAGAAATCTTTCTTAAGAGCGCCTTTTTGTAAATTTCTGCACTTGAGACTACAAAAGAGAAGAGGTTGTGTGTGGAGCCCTAATGCATTTATTTTGAAAAAGAAACTGTGTTTTTTCTCTTTTTCATGTGATTTGAAGAATACTCCATGTGATTTGGAGCTTAGGTGTGGTGTGGTTCCATTACCATTCAGCTGAGGTGCGAGACTTCCATCTATCATCTTCCTTCTCTCTTCCTTTCCATCCAAAAGAGATATTTTCTCAAAAACTTCATCTTTCTTCTTCCCTTTCCATACAAAACTATACAATTCATCTTTTTCTTCAACTTTTCATCATCTAACTTCAACCCCAACCGAACCCCATTATCTAAAACCCCAAATTTTCCAATTTCCCCAAATTCCCAAATCCTAGATCCCCAAATCCTTCAATTAACCTAAAATCCCTAATATTCCTATATCGAAAACCCTAATTCCCACCTCTTAATACCTAAATCCTTTAAGCCCTTATCCTATTCCCCAATTTAGCCCCAATTTTCTATTTTTTCAAATTTCTAAAAATCCCAACTCCAAAATCCCCTATTCCTATGAACCCTAATTTCCCAAATTTCAAATTTCCCCTTCTTAACCCTAATCTTAAAACCTACAAGTCAGCCCTTGAATGTGGAACATGACTATGCTAATTTGGAAGTTCTATCCTTCTATCGGGCCTAGTTTTAATTGATTTATGTGATTTTTTAGCATGCGGGCATGTGATTTAGGTTAAATAAGATTTTATTTCCTATTGTTTACTCTTAATTGCGTGGTGGGTTAACGTCTTTTGTTAATTGAATTACTTTATGGACTCTTTCATAATCTCCACGTTGCATGCTAGCATTAAATCATGTGTCCTGCATCATTTTCTTTCGAGTTTGTCGAGTGAAGTTGTTTATGCAATGATCTTAGGGCTTCCTTTATAGGTCTCATCCCAAAGATCGAAGGAGTGGAGTGGATTAAAGACTTCAAGCCTTTAAGTTTGATTGGAGCCCTGTATAAGATTGTAGCCAAGGTGCTTGCGTTAAGATTTCGAGTGTTTTCCAAAGTTATCTCAGAGAATTAGGAGGCTTTCGGGTTGGGTATATTGATATTGGATTGTGTTCTTATTGCACACGAGTGTTTTGATTCTAGGCATAGGGAAGGGAAGGAAGGTATAGTTTGCAAGGTTGACATCGAAAAGGCCTACAATCATGTGGATTTGGAGTTTCTCGACTACATGCTTGGTAGGTTGGGTTGTTGTCAGGAATGGAGGGGGTGGATGCGATTTGGTGTCCAATCTGCTTCTTTCTTGGTGTTAGTAAACGACTCACCTAAAAGCTTTTTTAAAGCCTCCAGAGGTATCGAATAGGGTGACCCGCTATCTCCATATCTCTTTGTGGTAGTTGGGGAGGCTTTCTATAGGATGATGCATAAAGGGGTGGAGGTTGGTTTGATCAGTGGCTTCAAAGTGTCAGATGCTAGAATGCAAGTTATCTTTTGTGATGTTGACGCAACTTTGGTGGATAATCTGCGAATTTTTTTTTTTTTTGAAGCAGCCTTGGGGATTAAGCATTAATATGACTAAAAGTGAAATGTGGGTATTGGTTTGGTGAAAGAGGTGGTGGTGAGATTGGCTTTGGTGTTTCATTACAAAGTAGGAATTTTTCCTTCAATATACCGTGGGATGCCTTTATGTATTGGGAGGCTGACAAAGCATTCGTGGGATATAGTTGTTAAGAGAGTCGAAAGGAAGTTGTGAAGTTAGAAGCAATGTTTTAAATAGCGAATAACTTTTAGTGTAGCGTTCACCCTTCTGAAGTGTGAGGCGTAAGCTACATAGCGTGTAGCGTAAGCTACATGTTACTGCTAGATTTTTAATTAAGGTTGTTCTTGGTTGCACTAATTCCATGATATTCATCAAATTATACTGATTAGTAGTGAAATTTAACAAATTTTCATGATATTTGGTGTAACCAAACACGACTTAAAGTAATAGAGAAGGGTAATCATTAAGTATAAAGGAATAAAAAAAAGAGCAACAAAACTAATTTAATACTATTACTTATATTATTTTTACTAAAAACATTAAATATTGAAAATAAAAAGATGTAACAAATCATCGAAAACATTATTTGATTTTAATGTTGTAATGAAAAATAACTTGTAATGTAAGGCACATAGCATGTAGCCTAGTTTATGTAGCGTGTAGCGTATGCAAATTATCATGTAGCGTAGGCTACAGGTGACTTAAGCTATTTTCATGAGCTACGTAGCATTAAGGCTAAGCTACGCTACGCAGCGTAAGCTACATGCTACATAGTCTAGCTATTTAAAACAATGGTTAGAAGCATCGTTATCTATCTTTGGGAGGTCGATGAACTCTTAATAAAGTTGCTTTTTCCAATATGCTCGTGTATTATACGTCACTTTTCAAATGCCCCAAATCGGTGTTGGACAGGTAGGAAAAATTACGTATAGATTTTCTTTGAAAAGGGATGGATGATAAGATAAAGTTTCACCTCAATTGGAAGGAGGTCTACAAGCCAATTCCCCCTTGGGGGATTAAGGATTCGGGAAACATGAATTTAGCACTTATTGGGAAATAGCTACGGAGGCTGGGGTATGAAGAAGGTGCCTTATGGAGTGTGTTGGTCGAAAGCAAGTATAGGTCTCAATTGGTGGGTTGGGGAGTGAAGGGCTCCTCTCTCTATCGTGCATCTAGCATTTGGAAAGCGACTGCGTCAACTGAGCACATGTTTCGTAGAGGGATATCTTTTTCGCTTAGTTCAAGGTGCAACATTCGGTTTTGGGTGGACGTTTGGTGTGGAGATAGATTGCTCCAAAAGTTTTCCTTGGGGTGGCTTGCCCATCGGACAAATTGATCTCAGTGGAGTCTATAGTGGTTTGGCAGTGTGGCCCCCCCCCCCATGTTGTAGAGATGTAAAGGATGAGGAAATTGAGGTGCTTGTGGATTTATTGGACCGTCTGAATGGTATGGTTCGCTTGCCCCATGAGAAGAATTTGATGGTGTGGCATGCTCATGGTTCGGGTTGTTTTTTTATCAGATCTTTTTTATAGCTTGTAGCAGGAGCCTCATGGCAGCCATCCTGCTAGAGTTGTGGCGTTCGTTTGGCTAATGGGTCAAAAGGGGATATTAATAGTGGACGATTTGCAAAGGAGAGGCCTCATTCTTCTAGACATTTGTTTGATGTGTCATGTAGAGTCAATTGACCATCTGTTTATTCATTACCGCTATGCACAACAGATTTTCGAGCACTTTCTCCTCTTGCTTGGCGATCTTCTTTGGGTTGGGCACAAGGGAGGGGGTGGGAAAATCGTTTAAAGCTTTAATGCGAATGATCATTATGGCTATTTTTTGGGTGATTGGTGGAGGATAGTATCTGCAAAGTGATGTATAGTGTTATGGATTGGGCTCCCTATGTATAGAGAGAGAGAGAGAGAGAGAGAGAGAGAGAGAGAGAGAGTTGAATCATGATGTTGAATTCTTGATCTTGAATCTTGGCTTTGTCCGCCTTGTAGTTGTAGGAGAGTTGAATGCTTGGTAGAATGGTAGAGTTGATATGCTCGTGTCTTGAACTTAAAAATTGAAAACTTGCAAAAAAAATTTGAAACACCACACAATCTTAACTTGAGAGAGAGAGAGAGAGTGTTTTAGGGCCTGTTTGGTAAAACTTAATTTCCACACTTATCACTGAAATTGTCATTTTTAGTGATTTTCTCTGATTCGGGTTGTTTGGTAAATCCAAAACAATAAGTGCTTGATTCACATTTTCATTGAAAAAATCTAAATTTTTTTAAGCTTCCACCCTTTGACTTAAAACTTAACACTGAAAGCGGTAAGTGATTTTGAATTAAATCTTTTTTTAAATGACAACTTTTACCCTCCTTTAATGACTTCCGTTGGCAAGTTTTGATGTGTAAAAGTAGGGTGATGTGGCAAAGTTCTTTGCCCTCGTTGTGATGTATGCATTATATCCACACCGTCCATCCAATTTGCCCTATCATTTTAGGACATGATCCAAAACATGAGGCAAAACGAAAGCTCAAGCCGACCACAACACAAAAACTATGGGGATAATGGTCCCACTGTTGAAACCTTCCTAGGGCCCACCATGATGTTTATTTGCCATCAAATCTGCTCATAAGGTCACCCTGACCTGGATGAAGGGAAAACACAAATATTAGCTCAATCTGAAACTTCTATGGCCTCTAAGAAGTTTTCAATGGTAGAGGCTTAATCCCCACTGTTTTCGGTGGTGTGTCCCACTTGAGATTTGGATTTACCTCATTTTTGGTCTCATGAACTATAATGATCTAAAAACGTGAATGGACAATGTGGATCTAACACATATATCATGGTGGGCCCAAGAACTTTGCCACATTAACACTTGTCTGCGGAGCCACGAGGATTTCGTGCGATAGCTAGTACCGGGGAGCGGATTAGGTAAGACCCCGGATCCACCAAGGTGGGTGGGATCCTTGACTATGGGGCTCACAGTGATGAATGTGTCTTAAATCCACACCTTCCAACCATTTTGAAAGGTCATTTTAGGCTATGGTCCAAAATATTAAGCTGACTCAAATCTTAGGTGGGCCACACCATAGAAACAGTCGTGATTGAATCTCTACCATTAAAAACTTCAAGAATTCTACCATAATGTTTATTTGTCATCCAACCTTTTGATACGGTCACAAACACTTACATGAAGAGACCATATAAATATCATCTAGATCCAAGGCTTTTGTGGCCGACAGGAAGTTTTTAATGGTCAATCAACACTGTTTCCTGTATTGTGGCCCATCTACACTGTTTCCTGTATTATGGTCCATCTGAGATTTGGAAATGCTTCATTTTTTTTTTATCATATCCTAAAATGAACTTTCAATACAAATGGACGGCATGGATGTAGTCACATACATCACAATGGCCCCACAGTCAACGGTCCCAACCACCTCGGTGGATATGGGGGACGCGGATTGCCTGCGAAAGCCTTTCGCAGGCATCTCCTGCGCTCGAAATCTGGTTGGACCCACCGTGATGTTTTTGAGAAATCTACGCCATCCAAATGTTTTGTGAGATCATTTTAGGCGTTGCTACCAAAAATGAACGGGATCCAAGACTCAAGTGGGCCGAAAAAATGACGATTGAACTTCCACAGTTGAAATATTCGTGGGGCCACAGAAGTTTCGAATCAGGATAATATTTGTGTTTTCAGTTCATCTTAGTAGGAATGACATTATGAACGGTATGGATGGCATATAAACATCACTGTGGACCCCATAGAGGTTTCAACGGTAGAAATTTCCCTACCCACCATTTGCTTTAGTGCGGCCCACTTGAGTCTTTGATCCGGTTCATTTTTGGTTGTAACGCCTAAAATGATATCACAAAACGGTTGGACGGCGTAGATTTCTCAAAAACAACACGGTGGGCCCCACCTAGATGCCTGCGAAAGGCTTTTGCAGACAATCCGCGTTCGGATCTGGGGTCTCACTTAATCTGCTCCCGGACGCGGGATTGGCTAGTGGCCGTTGCAACTAGCGATTGGCTAGTGGTTGGTGCTCTGTGGGCCTGTGTTTCATCCACGCCGTCCATACATATTTCCATATCATTTTATGGTATGAGACCAAAAATGAGGTAGATTCAAATATCAAGTGGACCACATCACAAAAAAAAGTGGTGATTGAACGCCCACCATTAAAAACTTTGTGGGCTCATAAAAGTTTTGGATCAATCTGATATTTGTTTTTTCCCTTCATCCAGGTTTGTATGACCTAATAATGAACAGGTTGGATGTCAAATAAACGTTACAGTGAGCCATAGGATGTTTTTAATGGTGGAGATTCAATCTCTACTGTTTTCCTGTGGTGTGGCTTTATATCTGCCTCATTCTTGGTATCATGCCCTAAAATGATCTGGAAAAATGGATGGATGGCATGGATAAAATACATACATCATGAAGGGACCCACAGAGCATCGACCACTAGCCACCCGGCTAGTGGCATGGTCACTAGCCAAACCGCGCCTTGGGGGATCGGATCAGTTGTTACCTGAGGAACACCTTAGTGGCTGTTACCCTTACTGTGGGGTTCCACCTTGATGATTTGTTGCATATCCACGCTGTACATCCGTTTCTCCTACCCATGTTAGGACGTGATCCCAAAAAGTAAGCAGATCTAAATCCCAGGTAAACCACACCACGGGAAACAATTGTGTTTGAGTGTTTCACCATTAAAAATTCTAAAAGACCCACCGTATGGTTTTCATAATGTTTATTTTCCATCCAACCTGTTGATAATGTCAAGAAGACCTGTATGAAGGGAAATTAACTACAAACATCTACTTAATCCAAAACTTTTGTGGCCCACAAATTTTTTTTAATGGTCATTCATCACTATTTCTAGAGGTGTGGTCCACCTAAGATTTGGGCCTTCTAAAGTTTTGGGATTGCGTCATGAAATGATACGTAAAAACAGATGGATTTCATGGATATACAAAAAATATATCAATGTGGGCTCCAAATAGTTAGGGTTAGGGTAACGACCACTAAGGTGTCACTGTAATAGCTAATCTGCTCCTTGCACCTAAATGTTTGTGAAAAAGTTAGGTGGGGCTCACCATGACGATTGTGAGAAATCCATCACATCCATCAACTCACCAAATTTGAATCAATTTAGACCCACTGGAGCCTAGAAACCAAAGCTCAAAGTCCAAACCCATAAACCAAATCCAAATCTTAGGGGCAAATATGACAAATTGCCAATTTTCAGACATATGGTTTGTGTTTACCAAACGGAATTTTATGAAAAAAGTACTTAATTTCAGGTATCAGTAACTTTTTCAGACAAATTACCAAACAGAATTTTCAGTACTTATAAGTACTAAAATTCAGTACTTCAAGTTTTCATCACTTAAATTAATTTTCAGACCTTATTTTTCAGTTTACCAAACGGCACCTTAGTCTCGAGTTCTTGACTATTGTTGCTTAAGGGTATTTTTGTCATATTCTTTTTATTGAATATTATAAAAGTGGAGGGGATATCCCAACCCCCCCTCCCCCCTCTTCTTCATCGTCGTCGTCGTCTTCTTCTTCCTCTTCTTTTACTCTTAATCTTCAAAAACTACACAGAGAATCAGCCCCCAAGATCTTCAAAGACTCAGCAAAGTCATCATTTAATGCCCTCCAAAAATAGTAATCATAGACCCTGAAATTTAGGCCCCAAAACCAGCAGCAAAAACATCCCACATATTCAACATATGTTGGGCGTCGGACATGCATCAAAATGATATGTTACTGTTACTTGCATTTTCTAAGGCTTGATCAATGTTGGTTTCATCAATGATGTTGGACTTTTTTAGCTCATGTCATATTTTACCGCTTGAGAAAACTATCGTCACTGGTTGGTTTTCCTCCAAAAATAGTAATCATAGACACTGAAATTTAGGCCCCAAAATCCACATTTGCTTAGGCTTAATCAGTGTTGCTTCCCTCAATGATCTGAGACTTTATTAATCTCATGTTGAATTTTACCACTTAAGAGGACTATTATTATTGATTAGTTGCCATCCAAAATAGCAATTGTAGAAGACAACCTATCGCTTCTCACAGCCCACAAATTCAACATATATTGGATCTTGGGCGTGCATCAAAATGATAGATTACTGTTGCATTTGCTAAGGCTTAACAGTGTTGCTTCCACCAACAATCCATGACTTTATTACACACATCGAATTTTACCGCTCAAGAAAAAAACGATTGCTGATTGGTTGCCCTCCAAAATAGCAAGTGTAGACCCTGAAATTTGGGCCCGAAAATCAGCAGCAAACAGCCCACAAATTCAACACATGTTTGGCCTTGGGCATGCATTAGAATGATATGTTACTGTTGCTTGCACTTGCTAAGGCTTAATCTGACAACAATCCGAGACTTTATTAGCTCAACTCAAGCTTTACAGGTCGAGAAAAAATATTATCAGTGATTAGTTGACTAGAAAAATAGTCATCACTAGCACTACCAGGACAAGTTGTTTCATTGTTTGGCTTTCATTCTTTCTGCCCTTTACTTTTGGCAGAAGCCTTTATGCTGATGCATGCACATTGGCCAGGTGCACTCACAGATTAATTACCTGTACTGAACATGCCGACATGTGGATGTAGATGCATGGTTAAGTGACACAGAATAGAATAGAACTACTAGAAATAAACTGTTGTGACATATGTGCATTCATATCTGGATCTAGGTGATTCTTCCCACTTCTCCCTTGGATGATTGAGGTGTTTCATGTGGCTGGTAATCTTATGAGCTAATTTTTTCAGTGAATTTACTAACCTTACTATGAATTTAGTTTAATTGTTACATGGGATTTAGTGATTATGTAATTGTAAGACGTACATCCTTCACCTTGGATGAAAATATGTTTCTTTTGCTTTTGTAAGTATTCTGCACGCATCTCATTTTCTCATCTGTTATTTTATTTTTGATAAGTAATGAAACTTTAGTAAATAGAATCAAAATGAAAAATAATGCACAGGGAGCACACCCTACAAAATGCTCAGGCTAATTTGTGCCACTTCTATTCAAACAGTTGACCTTGTGATTATCTTCCCTTGGGACAATGGGGGAACTTGTATTATAACTGAGTTGAATATTTCAGCTCCCTTATACGGATTTCATGGGCCTCTCATGGTTACTCTTTTTATTCTATTTTTTCAGGTAAAGACATGAGAATTATTGTGTTTGGTTTTCGCCCAAAAACTAAGCTGGTAAGTCTTAAGGGTGATTCTAAGCCTTGTATGGATGTCTTGTTTCACACTCCATACGTGATTGTTCTAAGCCTTCATACCTGCTAAGCGAACAATTATCTTTCAGTTTATTGTGTGAAAAAGTCTTTAGAAGGTTACCATATGTGATGTTAGAGTTGCTTGTATGTTTTTGTTATGGTGTCTTGAAAAATGACTTGGCAATTGACTCATTTTCATTTCATCAGATCTTGATTAGTGGTTCATGTGTTTTGCTTTTACTTCTGGAAGGGAGAATTTGAATATAAAGTTAAACGCAAAATTCGCCTACAATGAGGAGTTTGGCAACTGTTGAAATGTTTGTAGAGGTTGTTAACTACCTTTTGAGTTTTACAATACAAAATGCAACAAAACACAAATACAACATCGAATATTGTTGTCAGCTGTTTATTAAACTAGTGGTGTCTAGCCATAAATTGTTTTGTTTCCTTTTTCTTTTTAATGAGATGGACAACAGTTGATGTGCTTTCTCATGTGCTTCCTAAGGAAGAATCCCCCTCTTTGATGAGGATAGAGCCTCAAGAACGGCTCTGCTGAAGGATTACTCGAGCCAAGTCAAGCAAGAAGAGATCAAGTGGAGGTAGAGGTTGCGTGCTCTGTGGCTCAAAGAAGGAGACAGAACTCATTTTTTCCCGTTGCATTGCTAGTACTAGGGCCCACATAAACAAGGTAAGTAGTGTCTTCATTAGTAGTTCCATGGTTGAGGACAGGTAGCAGGTGTGCAATCATATTGTCTGGTTCTATAGTAATATGCTATCCTTCGAAGGTTAGTTCCAACCTAAATCGAATAATCTTGACTTCCTAGATCTCTGTTGAGGAAGCTGCCGCCCTTGAATTCCCTTTCTCTGAGGAGGAAATCAAGGATGCGATGTTCTTCCTTGGCAGAGACAAAGCCCTCGGCTCAGACAGGTTTCCTTTGACATATTTTCAAGTCTTTTGGGAAGTAGTTAGAAAAGATATCATTAACTTCATCTCTGAGTTCTCCTTCGGTCGGTTGCCTTGGGACAATTGGAGCTTCCTTCATCACTCTTATTCCGAAAATTGACAGTGTAACTTATCTCAAGGACTTCTGCCCCATTAGTCTATTGGGGGGACCTTACAAGATTTTGGCCAAAGTCCTAACCTATAGGCTTCAGCCGACTCTTTTAGAAGTTGTCTCGGAAGCTCAAGGAGCCTTTGTGGCCAATCAGCAAATCTTCGATTGTGGCCTCATTGCTCACAAAAGCATTGATTCCGGACACCAAGAAGGTAGAAGTTGAATCGTTTGTAAGCTTCGTATTGAGAAGGCTTTTGACCGTGTTGGGTCGTCTTGGCTTTAGGACGAGATGGTGTTGTTGGATCAGGGCTTGCGTTTCCTCTGCTTAGTTCTCTGTCTTGGTCAACGGTACCCCTAAAGGTTTTTTTCAGTTCCTCTTGTGGCCTTAGGCAAGGCAATTAGCTGTCCCCTTTACTCTTTGTCATTGTTACTAAAGGCTTAAGCAAGACGTTGGGGAATAGAAAGTCGACTAGCCTCTTTAGTAGGTTTGAGGTGGTGCATTTGGGGCCTTCTGTCTCTCACATCCAATTTGCGGATGCTATGCTCCTCTTCTGTGATGCCTCTGAGATTGCTGTTGAGAACCTTTGGAAAATTGTTTACTGTTTTGAGGTCATCTCTGGCCTTAAGGTTAGTCTCTCAAAAAGTGAGAAGTTGTTCCTGCCCTCTCTCGCTTAATGGCGGTTTTCAGTTGCAAGGCTGGTTCCTTTCCCTCTACATATCTTAGTCTCCCCCTTTGCATTGGGAAGCCAGCCAAACACGTGTAGGATGTGGTTATTGAGTGTGTTCAACAGAAGCTATCCACTTGGAAGAGCCACTACTTTTTTGAGAGATAACTGGAAATTTATTAAGAAACTGCAAAGGCGGGACAAAATACAAAAATTAAGAAGAAAACAAAACAGGAGGGAAGATTAGCATGCAAAGTTGATTTTAACATATTAAGCCCATTCTGAAATTGCTGATTTGATCATATATATGATCTCCCCAACAGCATAGTCCTTGTTTTGGAAACAACTACTATTTCGAGCTCTCCAAATATACTAAAGGACCCCAACACCACCAACCTCCAAATAGCTTTCCGGGATTTACCCCCTACACCTCCATGTCAAGCCCACAAAACCTGATCAACTGACTTCAACATTACCCATTAAATATGAAAAATGTTAATGAAGTGTTCCCACACCTTTCAAGCGAAAGGACAATGGATAAAGGGGTGGTCAATAGATTCCGCATCTCTCATGCACATCAAATGAATGTTTGGGAGGATAAGAGTTCTCCTTTGAAGATTGTCAATGGTTAGGACCTTTTTTTCTTCCTACAAGCCACACAAAAGCCGTGATCCTTGGAGGTGCTCCATAAAACCATTGATGGAAAAGGATAGGAATGGGGCAAAGACGGCTTAGATATCAGCTCGTAGAAGGAGCGTGTAGAAAAAGATTGGAGCTATGCACTTTCCAAACCAATGAATCTTCATCTAGAGACGAGGGTAAGTCAAGCTTCAAAAAGTCAAGTAGAGAGGAATTTTTCAAATTCGTCGTCTAAAAGATTTTGCTGACAAGGAGGGTGACCGACTAATGGTTCCGCTGATAAGCGAGTAACATCGGTCCACCGTGATGAATTAATCAGTGGCAAGACGGGTCAACCCCGGAAAAAGATCCTTTAATGGTTTATCTTTGTACCTGATGTTGAGCCAAAAGCGAATACAATTTCCCCTTCCCAAAGAAAAGGAAATTCCTGCTGGAGTAAGTGCTCGGTGGTGACAATAGCCTTCCAAACATTGTATGCGCAGTAAAGAGATGAAGGCTTGTGCTCCAACCATCTGCTTGTGTACCATATTTGGAAACTTGAAGTTCCCTCCACAACTTACTCGCTTTGGAGGCTGAACCTCCAATGCCATTTTCCAAGAAGAGCCTTGTTCACAAGGGCTAAACTTTTCAAACATTGCTCCTCCCTCAGACATCGGCTTGCACACATCATCCCATTTAAGCAAATGAAACTTCATTTTATCTTCCGACCCTTTCCATTTGAAGCCTCTCCTCGATTGAGTCGATCTAAAACCGATTTTGGGTATATTTGAAGAGAGACAAAAAGTAGGGCGGCATGTTGGAAAAGGCTGATTTGATAAGAGTCAATTGGGCCTCTCAAGGAAAGATAACGGTGCTTCCAACTCGACAACCTTCATTCAATTCTCTCGATAACCTTGTCCCATAAATGTTTCGCAGGTTTACCAATGCATAGAGGCGGTCTAAGATAAGAGAAGATGGGAAGGATCCACTTTTGCACCTGAAGACATTTTTCCAATTGTTGGAGATCATCACGAGAAACATGAATTCTTAGCATTTTGCTTTTGGAGACATTAACACTTAGGCTTGATACTGCCTCAAAGCAAACAACAATTTCCTGGAGGTTATCAACCCAAGAGAAATTCGCGTAGCAAAAGAGAATCGTATCGTCCGCATATTGAAGATGACTAACCGGCACCCCTGCCTCTGCCACCCTGAAGCCACGGATTAGATTGTTCTCCTTTACGTTATGAAGCATTCTACTGAAAGCTTCCTTGATAACAATGAAAAGACATGAAGATAAATGGTCGCCATGTTTGGAACCGAGAGAAAGTTTGAAGAAGCCAAAGGTGAACCGTTTATGAGGATTGAAAGAAGAACCGCTACTTGTCCCTTGGGGGTTGCTTAACCCTTATCAAAGCTTCCCTCTTACTTCCTCAATTCCTCTCCCTTTACTGTTGCCCTAAGTCATTTTTTTAAAATTATTTAAAGATAAAAGAAACCCAAATTGGCTTTGATTTGCTTTGAAAAGCTTAGAAGAGATTTCTTGTGGAAAGGAAACTCTAATGGACACAATTTCAGCTTGCTCAAGTGGCCTGAAGTCCGCAAACCTCTCTCGGAGGGGGAGCCAACATTCTGGATTTGATCGTCTTTAATTCCACCCCCTTGGGCAAATGGATTTGGCGTTTTGGCATGGAGGCAGGTAGCTGGTGGAGAGAAATCCTTGTGAGGAAGTATGGTAACTGGTTCACCAAACCCTCCTCCCTCTACAGGAGCCTCTATCATGTGGAAAGCCATCTCTCTTCTGAGGCTTCAAATGTAGGAAGGGTTTTCTTTGCCCTGGGGAATGGCCTGTGCATCTGGTTCTTGATAGACAACTATATTCATGATAGGCCTCTCCTTTCTTTGTTTCCTTGTCTGGCCTGTGTTACCTTGAGCCAATCTGTTTCTGTTGCTTCTTGTTTCTCTGATGTGGAGTCTGGGGTTTGGTGCCCTCCTTGTAGGCAATGTTTCTCGTATCGTTATTGCGTAATGTATCACACCCTTGGGATATGGATACATGTTGGTTATCACACAAGATATATTGGTTATAGATTGGGTTATATACATGTTTGATTTTGTGTTTGGACACTAAGATTGCAACTGATTGGGAAAAATTGGGAACTGTGGATTTTTCGCTAAATTGAAGGACCAAATCCATAACTTTTCATGCAAAACATAAAGAATCATTGATTCTTACCATCTGTCACTCTTTATAACATAAAAAAGAAAGAATCAAAACTTAAAGGTATGCACATTTTAGAATCTGGCCCTAAGAAGCTTTTGATTACGATGTCAGAGAAATTTTGAAGATTTTCTTCTAACAAACTAAACTGGACTGGTTGAAATCACCTTACAATGTACTAGGGACTTTTTTTTTAATTTTTTCTTTTTTGGGAAAAAATCAATTTTTGTAAAATTTTGAGGATTTTTTAGACAAAACAACGCCGGTTTCCTTTTATCCCTTTTCATATAATACAATGTACTAGGGGGAGAGTTCTCACAGCAAACAACTTACAAAGACGGGGAATGATGTTGCCTGACATTTGCTTGCTGTGCCTCAAGGATACGGAATCCATTAATCATTTGTTCATCTACTGTTCCTTTGCTCGTGGAGCTCTTCTTTTATCCTGGATCACTTCTACACTCCCTGGATCATGCCTCTCGTTGATCGTGATCTTTTGTTTGCTTGGCATCGCGGAGGTGCTGGCGAAGATCTTAAAGCTATTTGGCTCTTTTATATTATGGCTATTTTTTGGGCTATTTGTAGAAAGGAACTGTTGGTGTTTCTAAAATTCATTCTTGTCCTCTTGGGTGCTGGCATTGATTTCTAGAGACGTTGTGGATTGGTCGTCGGTGGGAGTATCAGCCGAGCCTAAAAATCATATCATATGGGGCATATTGGGCCGTATCGGATGACACAGGCCCATATTGGCCGCAAATATTTTTTTTTGGCACAAAAAGTCTTAAAAAATTATCGGGAAAATAGGAAAATATAAACAACTAGAATATATATATATATATATATATATATATATATATATATATATATATATATATATATATATATATATATATTGTGTTAACATGTATTTTTTAATGATGCATCAGGCCATTCTTTTATAAGAGTGTTGTTTGTCTGCTTGACCTGCCAAAAGTCAATTAAATTGGCCCTAATCAAATCCAAAACAAGCATGATTTGTTGGATTAGGGCCAATAAAATATAAATACACGAAAAGCATATGAAAAAATGAAAGGAAAAGCGATGGTTTAGCCCTCCTTGTGATATTTCCCAAATGGTTCATTCCTATTCGTTTCATTGAATCTCACTCAAATCTTGTGTTTTGATCCTCAAAATAGGCCTAGATCTAGTTTAATATTAGTTTCTAAGCTTCCTTTACAATTGAAACTTGAAATGAAGAAAGAAGTGGGAAAACAAGAGAAAATTGGAAAAAATTGAAAATGTGGTCTTTATGGCCGGTAGTCGGCATCGGTACAGGGATGTATTGACCAATGCAGCCCCTTCTTCACTATGGACTGGTTCATCCCTGGATCATGTAATTGCAGTTGCTGATACAATGGGGCCTTCATGGTCAATATCGGCATCGATACGGGGGTGTATTGACTAGTGCAGCCCCTTTTTTCATAACGGACTGGTTCACCCTTGTATCACGTAATTGCGGTGGCTGATACAGTTACAATACGGGCATATTGTAACGGATATTCAAAACAATGGTGAATGCTGATTTTAACTTGTTGTGGGACATAATAGTTGGTCATGGCTTGTGTCTTAATGTCATTTCCTTGCTGGATCTACATTCCCTTCGTTTATGGTGTGTGTTGGATCTTGAGAGATTTGTAAGGTTGCTCGACTTTGCCAGTTTCAATCCTTTGTCTCATGGGTTTGGCCAGAACGTACTTGGGCAGCATTACAATCCTTCTATTTGTTTCTTCAGCTTCAAAAGATGTAACTCCAATACTGTAATCCATGTATGAGTGACGTTTCGTTAAGGTGGGTCTTGTAGTTCTGACCTCGTAGCTGTTGGTTATATTCTTTTTCCCATAATATTGGACTGTGAATACGGGGCCACGATTTGGGGAACCGGCAAGCATCTTTTTTTTTTGGTTGTAGGGATGAGCATGCTTAATTCTGTTTGGATGGCCTTGATTGGATCACAGCCTAACGCATCATCAGTGTAAGTCAATTCTGATGGTTACATGCCTTCTTCCCATTTTGGTATTAGGAACGTCATCATGACTATCTTAGTTCACCATCTTATTGCTGATGACATAGTCTTTCTTCTATGACTCCACGGAAGGAAATTCATAGTTCATTCTATCTTACCTTTCAGGAACGGTAAGATAGCTTTATTACCAATCAAGAAGGGCAGAAAAGCTAGAAAAGCAACAGAAAACAGCAAAATGCCATACAGTGCAAAAGTAGCATCTCCATGAAAACTGAGAAAGGAAAAATGGGAGAACCAGAGCCTAGCCTAAGAAGCACTGAAGCTCATTCTTAGTGAGACTAGAGCTGCAACTTGGGTTCAGGTCAACCCGAACCCGATTGACCCAACCCGACTTCAGGTTGGGTTGTCAACGTACTTGGGTTGGGTCCGGATTGGAAAAGGCTGGGTTTCTTGAGTTCGGTTAATCACATCACATGTTTTGAATTCAGGTTGGGTTTGGGTCGAGCAAATTTGGGTTCGGTTAATCACATCACATGTTGGTTGGGTTGGGTCGAATATAGTGGACTTAGGGTTGGATTTGGTGTGGGCACCTCGTTTTTGAATTCAGGTTGGGTTTCTTGAGGTCGGGTTGGGCTTGGGTTGACCCTCAACCTGAGCCAACCCCCCTGAGTTGCACTTCTAAGTTCTAAGTGAGATGTCTAGAATTCAGCAACCAAAGATAAGGGCAGCCTTGTTTTGCAAATTGTAAATTTCACGAGAACAGTGGTACCATGGATTAAAGTATTGTTGGAAAACTGAGATGTAGTGATTTCCGTTCCCAACAATTCGTGTCAGTCACACTAACAACCTTCCGATTCACCTATTATAAGCCCATATCTGTGGGAGGTAAGTATTCAAAAATGTTTATTGGCAAGTTTTTAATGCATTTTGTCGGGATTTTAGGACTGTTTTTTACTTGTGCGTATCATCCAACAAATATCGGTGTCATCCCTATCATCCAACACATATCAGTTTCGGTCAGGGACGAACGATACCCAATAGGCAGATTCTAATATTTCGGTGATCCACATGGAAATCCTTGAACATGTCCCAAAGCTTTCTTCTTTCTCAGACTGGGTCGTCAATGTTCATAAAATGTAAAAATAAATACCATGGACATTGTGAAAACTGTCAAGAACCCCCCCCCCCCCCCCCACCCCCCCAATAAAAAAAAAGAAAAAAAGATGCTGCTGCTGTAAACATCAAGATAGGCATCTCAATATAAGGCTATTCTGGGGACTCTGAATGCCTTGGATATTGCTCCTTTTGTGGCATTCCCGCATATTCGTGATTACTATCCTCTTGGCCACAAAAAAATTGACAGTCCTTTCTTTGCCTTGCCAATTTCCACCACTTACAAAGTGTGAAATGACTATGGGGAGTATAGAAGGCAATGAAATTTGGAGCAGCTAAATCATTATGTAAATTTCCATGATGAGATATGATAATTCCATCTCAAAGCTAATGCACATTGCAAGCAAGTGTTGTGCCATTTGAAAATGCAGGAGGATGGGACCCAAGATTGCTTGTCATCACACTTCTTACGGAGTTGTTTTTTATTTATTTTTATTTATTTATTTATTTTTATCTAGTTGTATATCCCAGTTGTGAACACTTTTCTGTAGTCTTATTTTCAGTTGCAACTTACCAACCTAGAAAATGCCACCACTTTGAGAGAGACAATTAGTTCTTGCAGCAGTCTAGGGTTCTGACTTCACAAAATGCAAAATGAATTGGTATAGGGAGCACAGACGCAAGTAGCAGTCAAACATGTCCAAAGAAGAGCCACCTCAACCTTTGACAACAGAAACCCTTGGTTGAAAAGGAAAAACCCTAAATGTCTTGAGCCAAGTAAACAGCTAAATTTTTTGGGCACCCTAACACATCTTCATCATTGTCCGCAGCAGTATTCTGTACAATCTAGGAAAGTTCTTCTAAAAATGATTTTCTATGCATAATTTATCAATTATTAATGTTATTTTCTTTTCATTCTAAGCCTTGGAGTTAAGCTGCATTAAAAGGTCTTCAAAAACAGAAGAGCGTTTGGTACAAATGCTTGGGTTTCTTTTTTGGTGAGGGATGATCTCTATTGGGAAAGTTATAAGTTAAGAGGGTCATGTCATGTCTTCTGCAGTTTTTTAAGTGGCAGGCGTTGCCTCAGTATTTGATCAAATAGTTTTTTCTTGTACTATTATCTCTTAAAGAAAAATTTTCGCTGAACCTTTTGGCTCTCTTTCTCTGTGATAAATTTCCTACTAGTAATAAACTACAACAGATTTGACCAAGTATGTTTCTTACTCTTAATCATCATTCATCATTGATTGAGTGTTCGCCCTCGGAGGTTTGGTTCTTTAATTTGGTAGTTACTATCATTTGGAATCGGTCGCTCCCTCTTTACTCATTTACTTTAATTTTATCCATTTAGATTCTTTTTCTCCATTGTAATATTTGAATCATTGCATCTTATTCTACTCTGTATATAGCGTTGGCCCCGAATTGTTGGGATAAGCCTTCGATGAGGATGATCATAATGATTAATAGCTTAGGCTCTTTTTTTTTTTTTTTGGAAAGCGTGTGGTTTTAACCTCACATATCAAACAACACCTTACATATTGGGTCCATACCTCTGGAGAAACCTTGCAGGACTAAGGATAATATATTCGGTTGTGACCACATATTTTGTCCTGGTGGGTTTCAAGGTTTTCTCTCCAACATGTGTTAAGGGAAGTCAAGTTCGATCCTCAGGAAGCTGATTCTTTGGTTTGGTTTTCAGTTAAATCGCTTTTTGGGGTCATTTCGGATGATTCTCGTCACCCCCTTCCCTCATCCATTTCACCACTGGTTTTATGGGGCCCCTCCTTGAGTAGCAGTCATTGTGTGGTTGGTGGCTAGGAAACAAATCCTTGTGATTGATAACTTGCAGAGAAGGGGGATGATCCTTCCGAACATCTGTTGTATGTGTATGGGCAATGCGGAGTCGATCGATCATCTTTTTATTCACTGTTCACTAGCTTGGAGTCGCTTCCTATCAAAGATCCAATTGTATTAGGTAATGTCTGAATTCGTGGTCTTGCTTTGGGCATGGCATGGGGGAGGTGTGGGGAAGATCGGCAAGAACAAATTGAGGCTTCTCATATTGGCAGTGTTTTGGGCTATCTGGAAAGCTAGGAGGAGATTATCTTTAGAACCTCCTCCTTTTTAGATTCCTGGTGTAAGAGTGTGAGGTGTTGTATTCTTTGTTTCGCCTTTTGGTGTTCTTCTTTAATAAAATTCTTGTTCTCTCTCTCTCTCTCAAAAAAAAAAAAAAAAAAAAAAAAAACGTTCTCTCCAAAACGGCAACTTAAAGATGATGTGGTGTTATGGACCCACCTTGTCGGGCATTGTCTAATATTCATCATCATCTAATCCTTATCCCAACTAAGTCGGCTACGTGAATGTTGTTCCCCTGTTCCACTCTAGTTCGGAATGTCATCTTGTCTGGACTCATGATGCACGTTTTGGCAAAAGTCTCCAACAACCTGAGAGTCTGTTTAATAGTAGGATGCAATATATTGTGAGTGGAACATTTTCTGCAAAGGTATAATACTTACTCTTGTCCCTACACACTTCATTAGTCTATGTGTTGAAAAGGTTGAAAATATCCATGAGAACAAAATTCCATAAATTGTTTAATGTTTTAACACTATTGTCTGATTGCTATAGGACAAAAGAAGTGAAGGAAAAGTTGTAATGATTGTACCTTTGTACTAGATGCACCTGGCACAGTATATTTTATTTCGACTGCCAAGTGGACCCTTTTACATGATACTTTTCTCACCTGTGCCTTGTGACCAGTCCCATGTATGCATGTTTTATCTTCTTTCTCAACTCTCATTGCTTGCAAATATTTTCTGCACACAACTGATGATAACTTCAGAAACAATTTTGAGTTTGGAAATAATTGTGGGCTCTCTTCATGCTATTCAGGGTCCTCCGTTATTCTGCACATGAGCAATGTGCTTGATTATCCAAATGATTAACATAGAAGTGTTCTAAATGAAACCTTTTACTATCTTGATCAACATAATGGCCCATTTGTGCTACAACTGGATTAAAGTAATTATGCGATTGTGTTTTCATTTGCTTATACTTTCTAATGCAAGTGCTTTAATTTTGGTCCATTACTCAAAATGATCACGATGGATTCTATCTTACAGAGGCGTGCTGTATTCGACTCATTGTGGAGGGGTACCAGGCCTGTACATTTATGGGATCTTTATGCATTTGCATGTGGGCCTTCCAAGTTCAAGACCAGCGACCCAAAGGTGCGGTTACTGAATGAGTACCTTCGGCTTCTTGGGAAAGACTCCTATGGTGTATCAAGTAGTAGCATTGAAGATGGATCATCTTCTATTTCCAACAAGTGGTGGAGAATAAGTGGGTTGAATTCAGACTATACTATGTGTCCGACCTATCCCTTCTCCTTCATTGTCCCTAAATGCATCAGGTTTGTTTTGGATACTATGTAATTTCTCACTCAGATGTGATTAGAGATTAGTTAGAACTTGTGAGGTTCCAATAACCATTTATGTCCTCAAATATTTATGCAAGATGTGCTCTGCCCTAACATGATACATTTTCCTTGCTGATTCCAGCGATGAAGAAGTACTACAGGCTTCTTCCTTTCGTGCAAGGTGTCGGTTGCCTGTTATTTCATGGTGTCATTCAGGTTAATGCTAAATAACACCATTTTGTTTGGCCTGATGTGTCTTATACCTTTTCCCAATCATGATTGACCTAATGATCTTTAGGAACTGTTTTAGTATTTCGAATCAACATAAAACACATGATATATTGTAGGCACTGGAGCAGTTCTTGCACGTTCATCCCAACCTTTAGTTGGTCTCATGATGAATTCTCGAAGGTAATCTAATTCAAGTGGTTAGGTGTCTGTAAGTTACACAAATTTTTGTATCATTGCTGTTGTTAACATGTAAGTGGTTAGATATTTGGATGAATCCACTATCCATTAATAGCGACACATCATCATCATGTCAGCCCTAGCACAACTAATTGGGCTCGGCTACATGAATCCTGTTATGCAATTCACAGCACCATATTTCTTCTCATATTTTGGTTGGATTCTTGTGATGATTTTTTTGTGATCCTCTGCTTTAAATTGTTCTACAGCAATGCTGATGAAAAGCTTGTCGCAGCCCTTTGCACTCAAAATGGTGGTGAGAGGGGACAACGCAGGTATGCCTTAATTCATATCATCAATTGTGTTTGTTTCCTTGCCTTCTGATTTTTTTTTCCTGGATATATCACACTGGCCTTGCCTACTTAGTTTGCCATGTGGCATTTAGCTCATGCAAAAGCTATATTCCAATGCTACTCAGCTTGCTATGTAATACGTAGAGTATGCATCATCATCGTTGAAGCCGTATCCAGACTAAACGGGGTTGGCTACATGAATCCTTTTCCGCCATTCCACTATCTTTGGAATGTCATATTGATGCAGATTATGCGTATTCATAAAAATAAAAAACTTTGTATATGCAGAAGGTCTTGTGTTATTATTCTTTGCCAAGGTTCCAGGCTTTGTAATGATTGAAGCAGCCACTTATTAGATAGACAGAACACCCTGATTTCACTAGCATTCTTACTGCGTCTAACAGAACTTGCTATCAAGCCTATCATGCACTTGCAGTGAAGAGTGGGTCCACAGTCTCTAACATCTAAGTATCTAACACTGTTGAAGTTCACCTTGTTGCTTATGTGTTATATATACCGTGTTGCTTTCTACTAGTTTTGATGAAACAAACAAAACATTCATGCTTAATTTCTTTACTGTTGATTGTAATCAACCTACGTAATAGACTATTAGATAGTGCTTGATTGTAATCAACCTATGTGATAGTCTATTACATTGTACTTGAGGGAGTTTTATGCTCTCATTTGAGGTCCCCAGCCTGGATAAACTTATGCCATAACGTCCAACATGAATCCGTGGAAAAGAATTCATGCAGCCGACCCCAATTAGTTGGGATAAGACATAGATGATGTTGTTGTTATTTTTTTTTAATTTTTTATTTTTTGAAGAATGGCTTAGATGATGATGTTGATGTATGCTTAATTTCTTAGGGATAGAAAATTGCTGCCATCATCGAGGGAAAATATATGGATCCACCACTGGCTGATAACACTGTGACAAATATCGCCGAGGTTTTGAAAATCTTGTGATGTCATTGCAGATTTTTTTTTTTTTTTCCGAAACTATGATGATATTTCATTAAAAAGGCTGCAGCCAAAAAGTACAAATGTACAAATATACACAAAGGAGAACTAAAACGTCCACCCAAAGTGCGAAAAAAAGAAGCATAGAGATCTAGGCTTCCACCCATTCCTTAACAAAGAAAGACACCCTCCTGAAGGCATCTATTGCTCCTCTCTTCTTATCCCTGAAGCATCGTTCATTTCTTTCCCACCATAGAGCCCAAAGAATCGCTAACAAACTTAATTTCCACCTCCTTTTCTTCAATTTCCCCATCCCCCCACCATGCTAAGAAGCCAAAAGATCTTCTATGTAATTGGGAAATACCCATAGGACCCCAAAAGAATGAAGACCAAGACTCCACACCTCCCTAGCAAAGGAGCAATGAATAAACAAATGATTCACAGATCCTGCATCTTTGAAGCACATCAAGCAAATATTTGGAAGGACCATCTTCCTCTGCAAAGATTGTGAATTGTAAGAACTTTATTCCTCCCTACTAGCCATCCAAAAGCCGCCACCTTCTAAGGAGCACCATAGCGCCAAAGATGAGCCATAGAAGATACCCTGACATTTTCCTCATTTTGAGTCAGAAAGCAATGAAGGGAACCAATAGAGAAGGAGCCGGACTTTGTTTTTAACCACTTCAAGGAATCTGTATTTGATAGCACTGGGGAAAATTTTCTTAGAAGTTGAAGCAGATGAACCGATCCTTCAATCTCCTCATCAACAAGATTTTTTCTAAAGATAGGGGTCCAAGATACTTCCTCACCTCTCACTTGAAAAGCAATTGCTCACCTTCACCCCCTCTTCCCTAGCTAAAACCCCTAAAGATGGAAATATATCCCTCAAAGTTGCTTCTCCAACCCATCTATCCTACCAAAATTTAATTCTGTTACCATCTCCCAAATTAAAACCTATTCCCTCCCACACCATATCTTTTAAGGATGCTACCGATTTCCAAAAATAAGATCAATATAAAGAAGATGCCTTTGTCCACCACCCCCTTCCTTCACCCCATACTTTCTAGATATGACCTCCCTCTACTTTGCTTCCCTCTCCACCCCAAACCTCCAAACCTATTTTCCTAGCGATGCTAAATTCATCTCCTCTAGCTTCCTCAACCTTGTGCCTCCTCTATTCTTCGAAGTCGTCCCATTTCAAATGATGGAATTTTTGTTTCTCCCCCATTCCTTGCCACAGGAAATCCCTCCTTCGCCTATCCAAGGACTTTAAAACAGACTTTGGGCACTTAAAGAGGGACATGAAGTAAACTGGAAAGTTTGACATAGATGCCTGAATCATAACTAATCTTCCACCCATTGATAAATACCTAGAGCTCCACTTGGACATCTTCCTATCTCATGACTTCATCCTACATGTTTTGCCCGTCTCCCTATACATAATGGTAATTCCAAATAAGTTGTCAGGAAAGAGGCTTCCTGACAGCTGAACACATCCGCAAAGACCCGATTTTCTTCCTTGGAAATGCGTACCCCAAATAAGCTGTCGCAAAATTTTGATTAAATGATATTATTGCATGAATATCACGAGATTTACAAAATCTCCTTCTTAATTTTTTGTGATTTTATTGCTGATTTTAACGGAAAAATTGTTTAGAAAAAATAATTCAGTTTATTCTTTTATACCAATTTTTCAAAATTATTTAGTAATTTATTATAAATATTTTTAATTTCAATGAGACTTTCACAATAATATCGCGACTCTTCTGATTTATGGAATTTGCATCAAAATCTGAAAATCTTTTGAGAAATTCCCTAGCCGAGAAATTTCCAAGAACAAGATTCATCACCATGGCCGGTATGGGCGGTGAGTACGACGGTCCTCCAAATTTCAATATCTCGGGATACAGTTACTTTATGGATTTGATACTAGCGTTTAATAGGATTTTCTTTTCTTTTTCCTACTATAAGTAGGGGGAATATTGGTAATATCAACAGAAAGGTTAGGGTAGTTTAATCAATCTGACATCAGTGATATTTCTATCAACAGTGGGGCCCATGATTTGCATGGTTCGGATTTTGTTACATGCGTTTATTGTCTATGGGGGCAATATTCGTGCTTACAAGAGATACCTCATTCTTCTTGTGATTGGAGGAATTTGTGGGGGCCACCTTTAATGATAACGATTTGAAGTGGGAATCTTTTTTCTTTTCTTTTGTTTTTTATTTTGATAAAGTCATACAAATGTTTTTGGGTATTTTCCACATTTTTTCTCGCATGGAAAGGTTTTTTTTTTTTTTTGAGAGAGATAACAACAATTTATTAGAAAAGCTAGTGGAGCAAGAAAAGAATAACAGCTTGGAAACCAAAACAACCTAAACGATCGACTTTTCAGCCATGTCTACATACAAGACAAACAATTTTCCTAATGATCTCCTCCGCATCCACGTTCTCATTACAAAAACAATGGCCATTCCTAGCACCCTAAATCGCCCAAAACATGACCATGAGAATCAACCTCCATAAGACTTTCCTAGCTTTGCCTACCCCACCCTCATGCCAAACCCACATGAAATCTTCAACAATCTTTGGCATCACCCAATCGGTACGAAGAAAAGACAAAAAATGAGCCCACACTGTCGAAGCGAAGGAGCAATGGAAGAAAAGGTGGTTGATCGATTCCGCATTGTCCACACACATTAGACAGATGTTTGGGAGGACTAGAGCTCTTCTTTGAAGGTGGTTGATTGTCAGAATCCTCTTTCAGCCCACTAACCACACAAAAACTGCCACCCAAGGAGGAGCACCATAAAAACAATAATGGTGAAATGGATGATGCAAACTGAAAGTGCTATGCAGGTTGCATGTTAAGCGTATAATGAGCAAATAGAGAACTTCCTTGACGGGTGAGCTGACCAAACCATAGAATACCCTTCAAAAGAAGAACCATATCCTTGATGCGACCCAATAACTCGGCAAATTCAGAAATTTCAACATCCCGCATATCCCTATGACACGGAGGATGCAAGATAATCTGGCCATGAATAATAGAAAAGCAACCTGCTACATAAATAAAACGACCAGGAGCCGGGCAAGCCACCCTAGGAAAGAGATCTTGAAGAGCTCTATCTTCATACCATATAGCATTCCAAAATCGGTTGCAATGCCCATTCCCAAGGGTGAAAGAAAGCCCCCTCTGAACTAAGTACTTTGTCCTTGTGATCACCTTCTAAGTGCAAGAAGTCTATAGAGAGAAGATCCCTTAACCTTCCTCAACACCATATTTTCTTGCTATGAGCTCCCTCCATTGCCTTCCTGGCTCATTCCTGAATCTCTAGATCCACTTTCCTAGAAGAGTGAGATTCATGTCTCCCAAAACCCCTAAGACCCCCCACCCCCCTTTCAGTTTGCAAAACTCTTCCCACTTACGAAGGTGAAACTTTCTCTCATCTTTAGCTCCTTCACAAAAAAAAAAAAAAAAAAAAAAAAATTTCTGTCTCAACTTCTCAAGCCTATCTAGCACTGACTTGGGACACTTGAAGAGAGACATGAAATAGCCACCTTTGAAAGAGTCAAATGACCTCCCAAAGAAAGATATCTACATTTCCAACTCGCCAACTTCCTCTTGATCCTTTCAATCACCTTATCCCATAGGTGCTTAACCAATTTCTTGACAAATAATAGCAACCCTAAGTAAGTCGAGGGAAACACCCCTTTCTTGCAGTTGAAAATGCTGGTCAGGCACTCCAAAGCTTCCTCACTAACATGGACCCCCGACATTTCAGATTTAGATTCAGATTTTGTACCCTCATTTTTTGGAATAAGGACTAAGAATGTGGCCCCCATGCCTCTAGGTAGATGCCCCTTATTGTGAAATTCCTGCAAGAATTCCATTGTATCCTTGCTCGCCTACAAGAGCATCTATCGCTGATTTGATTTCGTCTTCCGTGAATGGCTTTTCTAAAAACTCCTGATCCGAATTTGAGATGCTTTGGAAGTGCAGGTTGTCCAATACTGGCCTCACCCTCTCTTCGCTAGACAGAAGGCTGGAATAGAAATCTACTATGGGCCTATGGTCAAGCTGACTTGATCCTTCTAACCTGATTCCTCCTACTGAAATGTTGGTGATGAGATTGTTCCTGGTCCAAGCATTGGCAATACCGTGGAAGAAAGATGTGTTTCTGTCGCCTTCCTTCAACCATACTACTCTGGATCTCTGCCTCCACATGATTTCTTCCTGCTTCAGAAAATTGGAGTATTCCAACGAAAGATGCAAATGCCTGTTTTCTTCTTCCAATGATAAAGAATCTACCTCTTCTCTGACATCTAAATCCTACATCTCACTGAGAATGCAGTTAGCCTTCTCAGTCCTTTTGCCAAATACCTCCTTCCATTATGTAAATTTAAATCTGAGAAGTTTAAGCTCTTGGGCCAGCTTGTTAGCAGCCGAGCCTTGGACAACAAAAGACTGCCACCAAAGCTTGACCACATCCATGAAGTTCTCTTCTTCCGTCCAAGCTAGCTCGAATCGGAATAGTTTAGGTATCTTTATTCTTGAAGATCATTCTTGGGAAAGGATGATTATCAACAGAGACTCTTCCGGTGTCTTATCTTGGGACTCCAATTTGGGGAAGGAACCATGGAGGTCATCCTTTTCTTATGGGTTATTATTGAAGTTTGAGATGCAAATTTGATGCTAAATGTTGTTTTTTTGCTTGGCTTCTAAATAAGCTAGTGCTCATTGGTAAGTGCGATATAATTTTAATTGGGGTTAATTCTTGCACCCAATTAACGTGTGTGGCGTTCGGCCTCTTTCTATAGCCTATCCTTGTTTGTAGAGATGGTTCTTGAAAGAGATGCGATGATCTCTCAATTAGAGCTTGGCATCGAGTCAAGTTGGACTGAGTTAGGGCTGACCCGATCCGACCCGGTTTTGAATTAGACCTGACCCAAACTCAACCCGACTTGGTACCGAGTCCAGTATGCTTGACCCGATTCGAGTCCGGATTTGGCTTGGACTAACTCGGACTGAGTCCGACTCGGGCATAGGGACCGAGTCGGATCGAGTCAGCACCGACCCGGTCACAGGGACCGAGTCGGAAATGCATGGAGATTGAGTTTGCGCCTAAAGTGTTTGATGAAATGTTTGAGCGGAATGTGGTTTCTTGGACTACAATGATTTTTGGATATGTTTGTTTTGGTGATGTTGGGGCTGCACGGAAGCTTTTCAATGAGATGCCGAAGAGAAATGTTGCATCGTGGAATGCTATGGTTGATGGGTATGCGAAGCATGGGGATTTGAAGATTGCCCGACAGCTGTTTGATGAAATGCCGAAGAAGAATTTTGGATCGTGGAATGCTATGGTTGATGGGTATGCGAAGCATGAGGATTTGAAGACTGCCCAACAACTGTTTGATGAAATGCCGAAGAGGAATGTTGCATCGTGGAATGTTATGGTTGATGGGTATGCGAAGCATGGGGATTTGAAGACTGCTCGACAGCCGTTTGATGAAATGCTGAGTTGAGTTGGGTTAAGATCGAGTTGAGTCCATTCGAGTCGGTTTTCAATCTGAGTCGAGTCAAACCACTGGTTGACTGGGACTCAACTCATTGGGTTCAGATTGGGTGAATTGAAGTCGGTTAGGATCAACTCACCCATTCGGTTTGGGTCGAGTCGAGTCGAGTTTGTACCGAGTCGGATGAGTCGAGTTGGTCGAGTTGACTTGTCTGGTGCCTAGCTCTACTCTCAATGCTATTATCTCTAAGGGGATCATGTGGTGTGGTCTTTAATCTTCGAAAGAGATTTTGGAGATGATGAACTTATTAAATTTGTTAGCCTGATGGAGTAGCTTTGCATCTGATGCTAAAGGTGTTTGACAAATGGTTGTGGAAGGCTAGCTTGGGAAACTTCAAGAATGAGATGTTCCATCATTCTCTTCATGGTGATTTGATGGCAATGGGGTTGAGTTGACCACTCTTATTTTGGAAGTGTATAGACTGGTCAATAGTTTTGGCTTCTAGGTGGTTGGTGGGGAGGGATCGGGTGCTCATAGTTGAACATTTGAGGAACTAACAAATGATCATCCTAATGTGTGTCATGTATGTGTCTGAGGGATGTGGAAATGGTGAATTATTTGTTTGGGAATTGTAGCTTTTTGTGCTTGGTCTAGTGGAAATTCTTTAATCTCTTCAGGGTTGAGTGGGTTATGCCTTGGTCAATCAAGGATTTCCAGATGCAACATGGGGGATGCGAAGATTTACAGTGGAAGGTTTTGTGAGGGCTAGCTTTTCTTGCTGGTCGTTGGTCTACAAGGCATGATAACATCAATAGAATTTTTAAGGATAAATCGAGCACTTAGGTTGAGGTTTTCTTGAAAGCTAGGTGGGAGGTGGCCAATTTGGCAAAACGTTGCTAATCTTTTTTGGGGGCTTTTGTGGGTTCTTTGGGAGAAGGGCGTTTGTTGTATGTATTGAGTGGATAATTGCTGGCCACTTGCTTCATGATAGCTTCTATTGTTTTTCAATGATTTTTTTAATAAAATTTGGGTACCATTCAAAAAAATAAAAAAAAGGGGAAAAGGGAAAAAAAGAAAAGAAAGGCTAATGCTCTTCCAAAGTCGGCTAAATTGGGAGTTCATAGGGTGCCTTTCTTTTTCTTTTTCTTTTCTTTCTTTTTTCTCTAAGGCCAATATCTGCACCACAATTATTTGGTCTTTATGGCAAGAAAGGAACGGTCAATGTTTTAGGAATCGGAAGAGATGTGGTGGAGGTGCTTAAAAAGGCTAAATCTCAAGTCACGGAATGGGTGGTTGCTTCCAAGACCTTGTTGAAATTTTCGGCCAATTGGCTAGATTTGTAATTTTATATGTTTTCTGTTTTTGTAAAATAAATGTAATGCAGGGGCATTTTCACACAGTGGGGCCCACAAAGGAGGGTTTGATTGAGGCCCTGGCCTATGTGAAGCAGGAGCCCGGGCTATGAGATAAAGGGATTGATTCGCCATGCTCGATCAGTTCAAGCTTTTAGAGCAAGTGGTTAGTTATCCTGCGTCAAAAGTGGTATCAGAGTGGGAGGTCTCGTGTTCGAGACTCCTCACCGGGGGTGATTAATGCAGGGGTGTTTTCACACCTGAACTCGAGTAGGGTAGCTTGTGTGAGGCGGCGGCACACTTAAGGTGGGCGATTTGTGTTAGGTGGATGGCCTGTGTGAGGCGGGTGGCTTGTGTGACGTGAGGGCCTGAGGCCCATGTGAGGTGGGGCCCACGAAGGAGGGTTCAGCTGAGGGCTTGACTTGTGTGAAGGAGGAGCCTGGGCTATGTGATAAAGGGATTAATTCGCCATGCTCTATTAGTTCGAGCTTTTAGTGCAAGTGGTTAGTTGTCCAGCGTTAAAATTCATAAATTTTCAAAAAAATAAAAATAAAAAATAAAAATAAAATTGCACCGTAGGTAATTTGCTTTCTTGCTTACTCTTAATAATTATCATTAATCATATTAAAAAGAGAAGGGAAGTTTGAGTTAATATTCAGTGTGCTCTAGTTGAATCTGTCAACTTGGGCTTGTATTATAAAACAACTGAATGAGTCAATTGAAAAGACCTGGAACTGCTGGTTAATGAAATCATGATGGCTACCTTTTGTTCCTTAGGTTAATTTTTCCATCAACCTCTGTGGACTTTGAATCCAAGTTGGAATTACACTTTTAAGTTAAATTATGACCTTCAAGAGTTTGGGATTGGCTGGCTAGACGCTAGTAGTGGTTTTACTTCTATTAAGGTGTGAGGGACCAACCCTTTCTCAAGGTAGTTACTTTCATTTGTGCTAGTTGTAACTTGTAAGATTCATTCCTGACTACCACTGTATTTCTTGTGTATGAGTGGCTGAATCTTATGTTGTACAATCATGTCTATCAGGAGTTGATAATTCACCCTTTCCTTCAGCTAGGATCTCTTAGATTTTGGGCTGGTCTTTTGTTGCTTTTAATATGAGACAATTGTTTCAGAACTCTTATTTAAGAGGTGTTGGTATAACCGGTGTTTGTGTTGTTGGTGAGAAATCGATATTATCATCGATAATATCAGTGTCGCTGAACCAGCAACACCGAAACCCCAAAAGATTCGTTTCGCTTCCTATTATTGACGAAATTTCGGCAACATTTTCGACTTTATCAAAATAGGCCAAAAAATCGGTGATTTCGGCAACAACTCTCCCCTACCATTACAGAAATCCGAAATAAATATAAAAAAAGTATAGAAGAAAAAAGATCTCTTACCTTTTTTCTTTGAGGGAGTTGCTTTTGACTAGATTTGTTGGCTGATTATGGTAGACAACGCCGAATTTTCAGAGATAAGAAAAACCTAAAAAAATCCCCTTTTTTCTTCGAAGAGATTATATTGGAAGGAAACCGGATGTTAGCAAGGTTTTGGGGATTTGGGTTGGAATTTTGAAAAGAAGATAATTTTAGAGAGGATTTAGGGATTTTTTTTTACAGGAATACTAGATCCCCTTGCCACTGCGGGTTTATCGGAGAAGAGAGGCTTTCGTAAAAACAGAAGTCCTCTTGCTTCGGGTTTGTAATGGAGTGGATTAGGTGTGGCTTCGGCTTTGTAGAATATGGTGCGGCCTTTACCGTGGGTGATGCGGACATCAATCCCTTTAGGGTTTATCAGCGTAGGAGGCGAGCGGCACATGCATCTCTTTGGCCCGATGAAGGGCTTGGATTCGTGACGACGTGAGGAGCATTGAAGGCCCTACGCATGTGATTTGGCAAGTAGAAGACCTCACAATGGGAAGACACGTGTGTAGGATGATGAAGACCTGACTGGACAGTTTTTACTGTCTTCGGGCGCCTGACCACTATTCATCGGGTGCTCGACCGAGCGCCTGAAATTCATCCATTTCATGTTTTAGTCGCTGGACGTTTTTGGCCATGTTCGGGCGCCCAACGCCCAGCCCGACCACCACGCGAGATATTTTTTTTAAGTTGTTGTTTTTTTTTTAAATTAAGGATATTTTAGTCTTTTCTTATTTCTTTTTCTTATTTCTTAGTGCTTATTTAAGAGGGTTTAGCCCTAATTACGAATTCAGTTTTTGATTATTGAATGAAAAGCCTTTTGGTTGCCTCCTCCTCCTCTCTCTCTCTATGGAACTTCATCCCTTCTTCTCCAATCTTATTCTCTTTTCTTCTTCCTTTCCCCTCCAACATTCTTCGAAGGTATTTCTCGAATTTCCCTCTTCCTTCTAACCTATTATTTCACATCTTTTACAAGCTAAATCTGAGAATTGATTGAAAACCCAAAATTTTCAGATTTTCGATTCCCTAATCCGAGAAATCCTTCGATCTCCTGGACTAGTGAATCCCATTGCATGATTGGATCAAAACCATGCAAGATCGGGAGGTTCCATCCCTCGCCTAGATCCATTCCACGTAGTAATTGAATCCCACACCGTGTGATTGTGATGATGGCCCACATTATTGCATGTTTCTTTTCTGATTCTCTTAGATTATGATGATAGATGCTGAATTCTTACTATTATTGTTTTGTTATTCCGTTGGATTATATATGTTCATGGACATGCATCATAATTAGGGCATCTTGCATCAATGGGGCCTACCTTGATGTATGTATTATATATCCATGCCGTCCATATGTTTTTCCAGATCATTCTAGGGCCGGAGACAAAAAATGAAGCAGATCAAAATCTCAGGTAGACCATACTCAAAGAAACAGTGATGGTTGAACCTCCACCATTAAAATCTTCCCAGGCCCACCGTAATGTTTTTGTAATGTTTATTTGTCATCTAACTTGTTCATAAGGTCACAAAAACCTGGACGAAGGGAAAATAACAAATATCAGGTTAATCTAAAACTTTTGTGACCCATGAGAAGGTTTTAATGGTCAATCACCACTCTTTCCCACGATATGGTCCACCTGAGATTTGAATCTGCTTCATTTTTGGGTTAATGACCTAAAATGAATTTTAAAAACGGATGGAGAGAGTGGATATTCAATAAATACATCAAGGTGGGCCCCACTGTAAGTGTGGCACCGTCTTAGGACGGGTCAGGGCCACACCTAATCCGCCCTTTTTATGGTCTTTTGGCCATGGAACCAGCGATGTGGGTGAGAGTTCGTAGAGCCCACCTTGATGTATGCATTGCGTATCCATGCCGTCCATATGTTTTTACAGCTTATTTGAGGGCATTGTCCCAAAAAATGAAGCAGATACAAATTTCAGTTGGCGGCACTTTTTGGGCGCCACCTTCCCCTCATTTCCTGTGATCAGCGATAATGATATTATATCTTTATCTCTGGCCAGTGAAACTCGTAGCGATGCTGACAACTTGAACAATGGGTATAGCGGATGCTTCCTCTTGCTGTTACTTATCGTTATGGAAGCTTGCTTGCCCCTTCATGTCGTCATGATTTGAAAGAGTAGCAGCAGGGGCTCATCCTGCATGCTGGTTTGAGTTTTGGAATAGCTCAAACTTGATGGCATTAGATATCAACAACTGTTGGAAAATTATCAGCTTGCTATGCATTACTGGACGGTTTGGACTCCTGTGGCCCTTGCCAATGAGGCCTGGGCTCCAATAACAGGATGAGTTTTATATTGTTTTGATAGTGGAGGCAAACAATTAGCAGCTGGAATCTTACCAGTTCATACCTCACAGCTTAAACAAGCCCGTGCCATCATTATTTTACTTATTTGATAGCTGACTAACTTTATTGAGAAACTTTCTTCTTATCAAAACTGAGGGTATGGTCCTTGATAGAGTGGAATAGCAGAAAAGGATTCATGTAGCTGACTCCAATTAGTTGGGATAAGGCTTAGATGTGATGATGATGTTCTTATCAAGCCTGCTTTTCTCTGCACTTTGCTATTTTGCATCATTGAGAATGTGATGAGGATGATGATGATTGATTTTCTTATCAAGCCTGCTGCTGCTGATGATGTTTGATGTTCTTATCATGCCTGCTTTGCTCCCCACCACACTTTGCTATTTTGCATCATCGAGATTGGTCATTCAATGATGATTATTGATGTTCTTATCAAGCATGCTTTTCTCTCTGTCACTTTGCTATTTTGCATCATCGAGATTGGTCATTCATTGACTGACATTGTTCCTATCATAGGATGGGTAGAAAATTCACCCCTTTTTGTGTTCATTGGCTGTCATTATTCTCACTTTTCTGAGGTTTTCTGCTTGTTCCTGTTTTAAAATTTCTGCTTGCTTGCTTTTGCGATTGCTCCTGGCACTGCTAAATCATACTATGAAATCTTGAGGCTATTAAATTAAACACGTGGTTTTCCAATTCATGCTGATGCCAAAGACTCTACACTCTTCTTTCTTCAAGAAAATTATTTCATTGGTATCTATCAGAAAGAAAACCTCTTGTTCACCATACCTTTCATTGAATGGTATCTTTCATTACCTTACTGTGCTTATATTATGAAATGAGGTAAGAGTGATGTATTTCTTAGGAAGCTTTATATAGCTGATGCAAGGCCAAGAAAGAATGCCTTAGCAAATGGTGCGATGGGTGGTGGTTCCGAGTCGTCTTCTAATTATTTCCAATCTGAGGTCTGTCTATGTTTCCATCTCTCCAGTGGCATATCTCATATTCATAAAACATTTTTCTTCATCATTTGTTATTGATACATTTTGTATATGTTATTTGCCATTTAGGTCGTTTTCTTTGGGATTGACAATATTCATGCAATGAGGGACAGTCTTGCTCGACTTAGAGATTACCTTGACACTCATGGTACTACTTCATCAGATGGAATGTCATCATTCTTGGTGAGTTATTTCTTATGCCCTTGCGATTGAATGCTGCAAATCAACAAGAACATTTTTATCATTGGTATTTTTCTGGAAAATTATGTTTTTATACCATTATTTTTAAAGTATGAGTATGTCTAGATTAGAGTTTATCAATAATACATTCGCATTTCGTGGGTATAAGAATTGTTCATGGTCAATAGCATTCAAAGTCATTAATTAATCCATTTCTGTAGTTAAACTACACCAAAAGATGAACCACATTGTCATTATGTCAAGAGTTAGAAGTTCCCATTTGGAGATAAGATGGATAACGGAATGCCCTTCATCAGCTACATTATCTATTCTTAGTAATTGGTTTGTTTTTGAAAGGTATTCATATTAATGAACCCCATCTTGTTTCTTTAAGAGCATTCGAGGGTTGAGACAAGGTGACACTCTTTTGTCCTTCAATTTTCTCCATTAAGGCCAAAGTCTTATCGTGATCCTTAGAAGGGTGGCTGAGTTACATCTTCAAGGTTTTATGGTTGGGAACCCAGGGATTGTTATTACTCATCTCCATTTTTGGATGATATGCAAATTGTATGTGATGCTTTGTCCTAGAAAATAAGGATCTTTAAAGGCGCTCCTCAGTGTTTTGATGTGGCTTGAGGTCTTAGGGTTTATGTTGCAAAAAGCTCTATTGCAGGCGTAGCTTTGAATGATGATGCAGTTCAATAGTTTGCTGATTGGATGAGTTGCAGGAAAGTGATGCTGTCGTTTCCTTATCTTGTTGTACTCCTGGGTGGTATTCCATAGGCATCTTCTTCATGGGATCCGGTTGAAAGTGTAGAGAAAAGGCCGGGCAGGTGGAAGTGCAGATATCACCCCTTCAAAACTAGAATCACCCTCATTAAATGCATTATTTTGATGTTGTCAGTGTACTTCATGCCTTTGTTTGAGATCCCAGTGTTTATTAAAATAATTACAAGTTGTCTCCTATAGACTTCTCAAGGCCATCAACAAGATTATCTCCTAATCCCAGTGTGCATACATTCCTGATAGATCGGTCACGGAAGTTCTTTTTTGAAATTGTGCACGTGGAAGCTTACGAGAGCTTAAAATTATGGCAAGTCCTAGAGGGGGTTGAATAGGACCTTTTTAAAATTATTTACCAATTTAATCAATTTACACCACAAGATGAAATGGGTCCAAGATCATAGACTAATAGAGAGACAACTATATGTGCAACGAAGTCTATGAAGTGAGATGTGAATATCAAGTGTGTGTGCACTAAACTAAACACCTAACATACAATCTATTCATGCATCCATATGCAATAAATAAATCAAATCACGAGCATAAATAGAATTGCATACACAAAAACAATATTAAACACAATGATGTATAGTAGTTCAGCTAAATCCTTACTTTACTCTCGAATGATGAACTCAGACTCGAGTTTTCCAGATTTCACCATCTCAATGATTTTCTATAGGTTCACCATTAACCTTTACAATGGTTTTCTATAGGTTCACCACTAACTTTTGCGGTCCTACACAATGACCTACGTACACTCCCGCCGAAAGCTCATACAAAGACTTACGTGCACTCCTGACGAAGGCTCATGCAATGACTATGTACACTCTCGCTGGAGGCTCACACAGAGACTTTCAATGGTTTTCTATAGGCTCACCATTAACCGAATGGTTTTTTATAGGTTCACCATTAACCTAATAATTTTTTATAGGTTCACAATTAACCTAGTGGTTTTCTATAGTTTCACCACTAACCTTTACGATCCTACACAAGGACCTACGTACACTCCCGCCGGAGGCTCATACAAAGACTTGATCGAGTTTGGGTTTCAAACTCTATACTAAACTCTACACAAGAATTGAGTATAGAATTGACTCTAAATAAATTCTTACAAGTTGGATGAGCCCTGTTGATAGCGCCTTTTTTGAGATGCTCGATCAATCTTGATGCGGCTTTTCTTTAGCTCCCTCGATCTTTGATTTAGATCCTCTTCAGCTTCAATGATCGGCTACCTTGCAATGATGTACCTATTAGGATGCCAAGGTAATGGGAGAGATGGATAGGTGGTAGAATCTCCTACAACTAAGGTATAGTAGGTTCCAAAGGGTCATTCACCTAGATGGGCATTCTAGAGGGTAATAGACAAAGGATTTACCTATAGGATTAAAGTCTTAACCTTTAGAGAATGCAAGAGAACACGCTTATCTTCAAATGGAGCTTGGAATGCTAAAGGAGTGATTAAACACATGGAAGATAGCATGAACTCTTTGGATTATAGCCTAAGTGAAGAATTAGAGTGTTGTTTGCACAGAGGTTTTTTCACCATAAAAAACTTATCTACTATGCAAAGGTTCTGATGGGGACATCACGCATGAGGTACCTCCACTACGCACGTACGAGAGGAGGAGGATCCCACCATCGATCTACCTTGGCGACAACATGGATTGAAGACCCACAACTTGTGGGAGGAGTGTTGAGAGTCTTAGAGTCTAGGGTGAACCTGATCATGGTCCATCGTGTCATGATCGTGGCCCACCACCATAGAACTTCGTAAAATTTTGGATTTTATTATTTTTCATGCTTAGGTTTCTGATAGTCGGATTGGATTGGTTAGTAGTTGTTTAGTTTTTATTATTTTTTATTTCGACCTTTTTTGTGCACATGGTGCAGGGACACTTTAGTCATTCTCCCCTCTTAGGGTTTCTTTAAAACTCCAAGAGAGGGGGTTGGAATTTTTTATGCATGAAATAAAGAAAAAAGACTTGTTTTCTCTTTGTGTGTAGAGACATGAGCCATAAGAGGGTGGGAAGCCCCCCCCTTGTTCATCAAGGGAAGACTACCGAGGTGTGAAGTCTTATCCCGATTCATCCACCACCACCATCATCATCCCCTTCACGTTTTCCAACCCAAAAGAGCATTCTAGTAGCAGTTGTTCATCTTTTAGATTAGCCCGTTGCAGGACCGCAACCTTTGGCGGAGAACTGCGTGCACACCGAAAGTCAGATCGAGACGGAACTTGGAGGGTTGGGAGATCTCCCCTGGGCGACCAAGGCGAAGGTGGCCGTTTCCACCACACGTGCCTCCCCACACTGTGAGCCACCTGCACACGTGCGGGCCCCACGTACAGGCCTCTTCTCCCTTGTTTGATTCCTCCATTTGGTAGACCTCTCTTTATACTCCAAAACTCCTTTTGAATCAACTGATTTGGATTCTCGGTTTGAAAGATACGATTTTTTTTTTTTTTATTTTCCCCAATTTTCTCCTATTTTCTGCAAAATCCCCAAATCAACCATGTTCTTCAAATTGACCAGATTTGTTCTCAATTCCCAACCCAATAAATCTTTCTAATCCAGAAACCCTAACCTTAGGATACCAAATATTCACTTTTCCCCAATTCTAGAACTCTAATTTTGCCCTAATTTGTGGTTAGAGAATCCCATTGGTAGTGGAACAATCCTACACATGTTTAAGGGCCTCTACATGTTTTGGTATTAACTAGATTGATTATTTTGTTTTAGAGGTAGCCCTACTTTGCGTGTAGGCTTGGATCTCCATGGATTCCCCTATTGAATGGTTTGACCTTGTTGTGGGATGTGAAAGGTCGAATATTGTTTAATTATTTTGTGGTGATCTAAATTTGATTTCTTGCATATCATGGCACGTTTTCACATCTTGCATCAGGTTCGAGTGCCCATTTTATAAGAAAAGAGCTCCAACGGATCTTTAACGACTAACTGTCGATTATACCGAGCAATTCTTTGATTTAACTGAATATCTCGCCGGACAGTTTTAGCCATTGTCGATTCGATCAAGTTGAATCTACAGTTTTGTTGATTCAATTGACATAGCTCTGATTTCTGTGGTTTTGGTTTCTAACCATTAGAAGCTTTGAACCTATTACAGTCCTAGCTGATGATGTTCAATTTAATTCCTAAGGCTTGGGATGACAAAGCAAGTTTTTCCTATTTGAATTGTATAATCTAGAGGTAGGTTGTTTTGGAACTAAAGGGGTCTAAGGCTAGTTTCGCCAAGGCACCTCAATTTAGCTGTCTTTATGCCTTGCTGTTACAAGTCTTCAAGTCTTTTAGTTGTCTTTGTCTTCCAATAGGGCCTAACCGACTCAAGACACACAGACTCACGTTATTGCACTTATATTTTCATCACTAGCAGGCTCATAGATGAGTGCCATAAGAAAGGTGTCTCTGGTCTTCTATTCAAAGTGGACCTGCAAAAGATTTATGACTGTGCCAATTGGAACCTTCTTGCTAATGACTATGGATGTGGGCTGTACGATTGTACAACCCACCTAGATGACTGTAGTAAGGGGTCATACAGTTGTGTGCTCCACCTATCTTTAGTTTTGTTCACGTGTTCCTTTGTTTAGTTTATTAGGTGTACTTAATAAACACATGTCGTATTGGTAAGTAGGTGAGGGGTATTTTTGGCACTTTCTCTTTTTTTTCCTTAATATAAAAAGGTAGTAGGGATATACAACCTTAATTTTCTCTCTCCATACTCTCTTTCCCATCTCCTTTCTCTTTTTTATTGTACAACCCTACTTTTCTCTCTCCATACTCTTTTTCCCATCTCTTTTATTTCTCTTTTTTATTTCCTTTCACCTTTACATAACTTTGCATGGTATTAGAGTGGGTTTCGTTGTGATTTACTCCATTTTCTTCTCATCCGTCTTATAAAGATTTTCTTTTTTCGTTTCCTCTTTGCTCTTCGTATCTCCCTTGTACTGAAAGTTCTCTAAGAAACCTAAGGTTATTTTTTGGTGTGTTAGGCCTTTTTATTGATCTGCGTGTGGGGGTGAATGATTTGTTTGTGATCATTGCTCCTCATGTTCGGTTGGAACGCGAGGGATTATTGTTTTGTCAGGTGTGGTGTGTATATCATGTGGAGCAAGGTATTCCTTGTCCATTATGATATGGTCTCAAAGGCTGATACATATTGGTAACGACCGTGACCATTATGCGATACGGGGATGAAAAAGGGGCAGTTGGTTTTTTAGGACAGTTATTATGGGGCTGTAACTGTCGTTACGGGGCATAACGATCGTTACGTCCGCAACAGTAAAAAATGACAAATTTATTTTTCTATGTAAATCCATTTTCTCGTCATTTTCCTCTTTTCTCATTCCATAAACTTTCCTACATCATTCTACGGGAGATTTCAACTACTCTTACTATAGTTTTTAGGATTAAAACCGTAGATTGAAGCGATTCAGGCAGGGCCATTTTAAAAAAAATCGAAAAAGTGGTATTTATGCCCATTTTTCTCGATTTCTAGTTTTAATGCTTGATTGTGATGTGTAAATAGTAAAGACACATAACCATGTTCATAAATTTACCAAACAACCTGATACAACACTCGCCAAAGAGTAGCCCGTTACTCTACCATAAACATGTTAAAAGAAAAATGAATGCATATTTGGAATATTTACATTATTCCGGATTTTCTAGATATTTTTATTTTAGAATTTTTCAGACAAAAAAAAAAAAAAAACTACTATACAGGGGTCATTATAGTTGTTATGCCTCCGTATCGGCCATTACAGTCGATACTTGTATTAGTAACAGTGGTGACTGTTATGGCCACCGTTATCGATACAGAATACCTTGTGTGGAGCGTGAAATTTGTGAGTTCTTACATCTAGTAGAGTTAGCCCTCAGTTGAGCAAGCATCATCTTAGTCTCTTTAATTTCTTTTTCTAAAAGAAATGAAGGGTGATCAAAGATCTAGGTTCCTAGATCCATTTGATTTTCTATCTTCAAATAACCTTTATAAAATTAAATGGAGCAACCAGCGTTCGAAATATTGGTATCGCTACAAGTTTCGCTAGTCGGGAATACAGAAACAATATTGACGTCGTCAATACTATCGCTGATAACTAGAAATGCGGGGAAACATGGAAAAACAGTGGAAATTTTCAATGAAACCTTAAGAGATGCTAAAATACACATATTTGCATATTTAAGAATAAAAAAATTGCAAAAAGAATGCATACATACTGAGTTTCCATTTAATGACGGGCTTAGAAGCATCTGTTTTTGTAAGAAATCAGTCCAACCATCCCGTCAATCCCATCTGTCCATCCAACCATCCCATCTTCCATCCAAACATCCATCAGTATTTCAAAATATCGACAATGCACGATATTTCGCCTAAAAATCATTGAAACAACTGAAAAGGAGACGAAAGAATGTGATCTCATTCAGTTTTCAAAATATCAGTATAGCTCTATGTATCGCACCCTTGGTATACAGATACGTATTCGTTATCGCACGGGATATTTCGTTTGTATCGGGTAATTTATCGCATGTTTTGGGAAACATGGGGAAACATTGGGAAAATAGTTGAATTTTTCAATGAAACTTTAGGGATTGTTAAAAATACATTAATACACACTTTTCAATCATAACATCTCAAAAAAGAAGTGTACATAATAGGTTTCCTTTGTAAAGGGCCCTAAGCTATGCGTTGGCTGACTAAACTAATGCAACTATATTCAAATTGAATGCATAACGTTAATATATGTATCAAGACATGTATGAAAACACAATTAATTCATTCAAAAGCAACAAAAGTAGTAGAAATTGTAGAACATACCCATCAATGATGTAACTGGCTGATTTTAGGGGCATTATGGACGTTTAATCCTCATTGTTTCATGTTGTGCAATCCACTTGATCTTAGGATATGTCTGATTTTTGGGCTCATGCCCAAATATGCTATGGAAAAATGGATGGATAGAGTGGATTTCTCACAAACATCATTGTGGGCCCCACCGTGAGCTTCACAGGACCATCCGTCTCTAGCTGGGTGTTGGAGGGACATGGATTGCCTACTGAAGCTGTCAGTAGCCAATAGCTACTAGATCCAAATTTGAGGGCCCCACCATAATGTATGTATTTTATCCACTTCGTCCATTCATTTCTTAGATAATTTTAGACCATAATCCAAAAATTGGGGTAGATTCAAATCTCATGTGGTCCACACCTTAGGAAATAGTGGGCCCTAAGAAGTTTTTAATGATGCGTTAGTGGGATTTGTATTGACTTAATTTTTGGGATTTTTAATAGTAAGGCACTCAACCGCTGTTTCTTGTGGTGTGGTCCACATGAGATTTGGATCTGGTTAATTTTTGGGACCACGTCCTAATGTGGGTTGGAGTAACGGATGGACGACGTAGATATACAACACATCAACAATGTGGGCCCCACAGTAGTAGTAACACCCACTAAGGTGTTACTCGGGTAGTACCCAATCTGCGGGACTCATGTGTGATGTGGAACAACGATGTAGGTGGGACCCCGACAGTAGGGGCACCTCGATGTATGCATGGTATATCCAGACCATCCATCTTTTTTTTTTCCCACTTGATTTTAGGGGTTGGTCCAAAAAATGATGCCGATACAAATTTCTTGTGGACGTGGACCACCTCCACATGAAACAGTGGTTATTGACCATTAAAAACCTTTTGTGGGCCACAAATTTTTTAGATCAAGCTGATATTTGTTTTTTTTTTGTTTTTTCTTTTCATCCAAGTCTATATGAACTTATCAACAGGTTGGATGGTCAATAAACATTACAGTGGACCTTAGGAAGTTTTTAATGGTGGGAGATCAATGACCATTGTTTCTTCTAGTGTGGTCCATTTGAAATTTGTATCTGCTTCATTTTTTGGGACCATGCCCTAAAATAAGCATTCCAAACATATCGATGGCATGGATATGCAATACATACATCGAGGTGGGCCCTAGAGAGTTGGGTGGGACCAACTATGCAATCCGCTTCCCCAAATCCAGGGCAAATACGACAATCCACTTCTCCCACGAATACATAGCTAGAGACGAATGGTCTGACAGGGGTTCTGTGGGGCCCACTGTGATGTATTTGTTTTATCCACGTCGTCCATCCATTTTAACAGATAATTTTAGAGCATGAATTGAAAAAGTATGGAGATTTAAGGCTCAAGTGGACCATAACATAGGAAGTAGTAGGGATTGAACACCTACCGTTGAAAATGTCTTGGTGGCCACAGAAGTTTTGGATCAAGCTAATATTTAAGTTTTCCCTTCATCTAGGTCCGTCAGACCTTATGAACAGATTGGATGGCAAATAAACATCACGGTGGGCCCTAGGAGAGTTTCAATGGTGGGCATCATTGTCACCATGGCTTCCCGTGACGTGGTCCACTTGAGCCTTAGATCTGCCTCTTTTTGGGCTCATGCCCTAAAATGACCTATCAAAAGGGATGGATGGTGTGGATAAAACACGTACATCACGGTGGGCCCTACAGAGCCCCTGATAGATCGTCCGTCTCCGGCTACCAAATCTGCGCCCATAAAAAGGCTTTCGAAGTCGGTTTTTCGAAAGCGGAGAGGGTTCCAGTCCTTCTAGAACCCTAAAACCCGAAATTCTATCTCTGTCTCTCAAATACACTCCAAATCTCCGGATTATTTTTAAGATTATTTTCCGAAATAGCATTGCCATTTTCAATTTATAATCTATTCGATGAAAAAAAAGGGAATTGAAGTTTTTTTTGCAATTACCTACGAACGGCACACCGCTTCGATTGATTGGCCCACCAAATGCAACTTCCGATCAGGCAATCTCTTCTAAGGTACCAAAATCCACTCTTTTGAAAGTGTTTTCCCTTTTTTTTTTTTTCCGATTTTCTTGGGTATTTACGCTTATTTTTCTTACATTCCTGGCCCTTTTATTGTGAAGAAAATGTTTAAATAAAAAAAAAAAACGGTTAAAAGTGATAATATCGGTGGATATCGCACGATATTTTGAGATATTGTGTGATATATCGCACGATACACAGGATTCTTTGAATTTTTTACTTTTATTTTCCGAGGGCCTTCGAAAGGGTTTTGTATTGCTGGCCATTGATACCGATAATATCGGCCGATAGTATCAATATTATGAACACTGCCCGTAATGGTCACGAAATAAGTTTTTTTTAAAACAAAAAATAAAATCGTAACGGCCGTTACATGGGCGTAATGGCTGTAACGGCCCATATCGTAACAGTAAAAGTGGTGGCCGTTACAACTACCATTACCATTATGGAACACCTTGCTCTAGAGCCTCTGACCATACGACAGATGAGTCTTGTACCTTTTTCTCTATTGATACATTTTTATTGAGTTCATTGATCACTTTAGTAGACAATACACGGTCCACAGCGTGTGGAATGGGTATTGTTCATCCAAGTTCTTTTATTTCATTGTCATTTGTTTTTTATGTGCCTAAATTTCTTTTAGCCTTTTGTCTGTTAATCATTGAACTGCTCTATGATTTTCTATCCTTCACACTGTTTTTAGGATCTAAAGACAGAGAAAAGATTGGTGGAGGACATTAACATGCTAGGGTTTACTATCTAAACCATGAAGTAATTGGAGTAACAGTACATAACAACATCTCTCCTTACTAGTGGCATTGTTGTCTTGGTCACTCATTCCTGAAAATTCTCAAAAGTACCATTCTTTCATTATCGTTTGTCTCGGGTGTAGAATGGGAAGTGTGTGAGTTAAGCAAGCATCCCCAAGTCACTTTTTCACCACTTGTGGAAAAGCGTAGTCTAGTTCCATTTACTTTGGTTCGTTTAGATATTCGGGGACCTGTTTGAATCTCTAGTGTGTTGGGGTATAAGTATCAGTGTTCAAAATATCGGTATCATGTTACGTATTGCACACTTGGGATACAGATACCTATCTTTATCGCACGGGGTATATGACTTGTATCGGGTAATTATCGCACTTTTTGAGAAACATGGGGAAACATTGGGAAAATCGTTGAATTTTTCAATGAAACTTCAGAGATTGTTAAAAAAGACCTTAATAAACACTTTTAAATCATAACATCTAAAAAAGGAAGTGCACATAATACACTTTTTTGTATAGGGTCCTAAGCAATGCACTGTCTGACTGAACTAATGCAACTATAATCAAATTGAATGCATTAACATTTAGAGTATATGTGATGATCATTTCATCAAACACTCCTAAATACTTCGAAATTAGTCTCAAGTGACAACTGGTTGAAGGGAAATTTTGAAAAAACAATATTTTATTAATTTTTAATTTTAAAAAATTGACAAGGACTTGGCAAATCAGTATATTAGCCCCCATAGATGCATGATTTCAAGTTTGGAGTGCAACATTGCAAGCAATTTGGGAGAAATTGGGGAAATTATAAAATTTCCCCAATTTTTCCTCAAATCGGACCACCTATACTCAAATTTCGAAATTAGAGTTGTGTGATAATCATTTCATCAAATAATCCTAAATACTTCAAAATTAGTCTCAATTGACAGCTGGTTGAAGGAAAATTTCGAAAAAAACATGGAGAACATGAAGAACCAATAGATATCGAAATCAAAACTCTAACTCCATGATTTTTCATGCAAAACATGAAGAACCAATGGATTTGTAACTATTTGACACTGATTTAACATAATTTCAACGAAAAAAGGGATCATAAATTCAAAATGCTCACCGAATTGAACATGAGGGATATACTTGCACTTCCTTTGCGTTTCATATCACACAAGTGGGATACAAGATATATCGTGGGATATGTCGGCCGATATCGTCAATATTTAAAACATTGATAAATATTTTGTTATCTTTGTTGATGATTTATCAATGATGACTTGGCTTTATTAATGAAAGATAGATATCAATTGTCCTCAATTTTTAAGATCTTTCATATCGAAGTTCAAAATCATTTTAGCTTCAAAGTGTGTGTGTTTCATTTAGATAATGCTATGGAGTTCATATCCAATTTTTTTAGCTTGTATTTATCTGAAAAAGGGATTTTGCATAAAAAAATTATGTGCCCACACCATAAAAAAACAATTTCATAGAACAGGAAAACCATCATTTACTTGAGGTGACATGTGCCTTGTTGATTCATATGAATGTCCTAAAAAGTTCTTGGAGTGATGTAGTTTTAATAACATGGAAAGAAAATTGCATGAGGTAACTGACCATCAAGAGAGAGTAAAGAGTATTCAATTGATCAGATAACATGTTGATGGTCAGTTACCTCATGCAATTTTCTTTCCAAATGTTTCTTTGTTCTCTTTGCTCTCTAGGATTTTTGGTGTGACTGATTTGTTTATTAGTTGGAGTCAAGCCATGATAAATTAGACCCTAAAACAAAGGTGTGCCGAAATGGTAGCCTAACGGCCAGGATAAATTAGAACCCTAGAAGGCCTTTATGTAACGGTATCGGCATACATTGTTACACGATTCAGGATTGAACTGGTGGACCCTTAACAAACAGTGCCGAGGTGGCCATTGTAGGCCCGTAACGATTTCATTATAGCCTAGTGTAACAGCGTAGGGCTGTTACTCATATTAATGGCGATGAAAACAAGAAAAAAAAAGAAAAAGGAAAAAGTACTTGTAATTGTTGTTACTGTTGCTGTTGCTTCTTCTTTTGAGAAGAAAACAAGACAAACGAAAGAAAAAGAGAAAAAAAAATGCAACTATTGTTGTTCGCTGCCGCCGCTGTTCTCTTCTTCTTCTTCTTCCTCTTCCTCCTTTTGTTTGCTCTCTTTAAGCATCAAAGAATTGGAGAAGAAAGCTTCCCCCGCTTGTATTTTTTGTTTTTTGTCAATGGCTATAAATTTTTGTCTATGGTGTGGCCCACCTGATGAGTAGATATGGGTGATTTTTGCACTAGGTGACCCTCATTTTGGGGCCAATCTATTGGAAGGGTTGGATTTCACTTGCACTTAACCAAATGGACCATAGCTTGTGGTCCAACCTGTTTGACTTGAGAATTTTTTCTTTTTTCCTTATACGTTGCTCTGGCAGTGTATGAAGCTTGATACACTAGCACTTAGAAATTTGTACATGTGGCATGCATCAAATCAAATTATACCAATTAAATTGTGAGTCCTGTTGTCGCTAAGTCAGAATCCCAAAATCATATAGTTTGAATGATCCTAATTATTGATTGCGGACACTTCTTTATTGAAATAGGACCACTGATTTTTATTTTATTTTTAATTCTTCACCATCCAATAAACGTCCACCATCTGATAGTCAGATGGTGAATTAAGCATAATTTGGAGATCATTTATTAGTGAGATGAGTGCAATAGATTTCTTGAATTTTGGGCCAATTTGGTGGCATTCAAGTGATCTCCCATATCGGTGACATTTCATCTAAATTTAATTCTAATTTTTTTTTCCTTACAAAAAAGCGCCTCTAGATTGATTGTACTAGTTGTATATGTGGATGACATCTTGGTTGGAGGGAGTGATAATAAATGAACTGAGGATCTTCAAAACTACATTCAACATCACTTCCTAAGAAAAGATTTGGATCATCTTCGATATTTCCTCAATTTAGAAGTTTCTAGATCAAAGGAAGGCGTTAATCTATTTAAAAGGAAATATGTTTTGTATTTGCTCAAAGATACATATCTTCTTTGTACTAAGATAGTTGATACATCAATGGATCCAAATCATAAATGAGTTAGCGATAAGGAGATGTGATTAAAGACACAGGAAGGTATAGAAGATTGATCGAAAAACTTATCTACCTGTGAATTACTAGACCAAATAAATCATATGATGTGAGTGTAAGTCAGTTTATGAGCTCTTCTAGGTGCCTCACATGGATGGTTGTTTAGATTCTGTATGTCTTATTAGAGCACCGGGCCAAGGAATTTTATGTAGAAGGAATAATCATGTTCAAGTTGTGGGGTATTCTAATGTAGATAATGTGGGCTCCCTGGCTGATAGGTTGTCTACTAATGGGTACTACACATCTGTGGGACGGAATTTGGTCACATGGAAGAGTAAAAAGCAGAATGTTATGGCTTGATTAAGTGCTGAAGTAGAATATAGGGCGATGGTTCATACCACTTGTGAGCTCGTGTGGATTAAGAAATTGTTACAGGAAACGAGTTTTGCAATGAACCTGCTAATCATTTATTTTGTGATAATCAAGCAGCAGCCTGCCACATTGCAAATAATCCCTTTTAGCATGAGATAACCAAGTATATCAAAGTCTATTGTTATTTCTAGCAGCCTGCGTGTATTTATTCCAAGCTAGCCATTGATGATATCTATCCTCTAGCCTGGATGAATGTAATGAGGGGTCATTCGTTTGTACAGCCCATATAGTCTTTCGTTTTGTCCATGTGTCACTTTATTTACTTTATTAGATGAACTTAATATGTGCATGTCATATTGTAGGTAGGTGAGAGGTATTTTAGGCATTTTTGTGTTTTGGTTTAATATAGAAAGGGAGAGTAGGGACATACAACCCTAGTTTTCTCTATTCCTTCTATTTTTATCGTCTCCTTCTTCATCTTCTCTATTTCCTTCCAATTTCACATAATTCTACCCTTTTAATATATTTAATGGGGAATATGGGTTTCAACATAAAGTGGTAGAGTTGGATCTATAGCTGCATTTATCTTCCTGGTATTTGATTCTTATTAATGGCTCCATACTGGTTTTTATTCTTTATTTAGACTTGAGCATGGAATCTGCTAGGGTGATCCTATTTCCCCTCTATGCTTTACAATTGTAGCAGAATCCTTGTCAAAACTTCTAAATAAAGCACTCTCTTTTGGCATCATCAAAGGCATGCCCGTGGACAGCAGGGAGATGAAAATCAGTTATGTGCAACATGCAAATGACACTTTGCCATCAGATACAGATATGCGGATGAGGCACTTTATTTTAGGGATATCCTTACTGGTTTGAAGTGGCTTCAGATCCCAAAACCAATCTCACCAAAAGCTACATCACTGGCATAAATCTTAGCAATGATCAGACCAAGACTGTTGCTAATGGAATCAGGTGCAAGTTCGATACATTATCATCAGGAATTTGGGAATTCCACTTTCCTTTGGTAGGGCCTATGTTGGGCTTTGTGATTCTGTTATTGAGCATTTCATGTAAGGGTTGCATTGGGTCAAGTCGACCCCATGGGTCAATTGGCCCAACCCATTTCTAAGCCGGGTTTGGGTCAAGTCTGGTCGGGTTGCGGGTTGTGCTCAGGCAAAAAAAGCAGCCCATTTAGATTAATGGGTTGGGCTCAGGTTTAGGCCAACCCGACCTGAAACCTAGCTCGACACACCCATGTATTGAATCAATAATAGGCGGGGCTAAATGACCAAACCATGACTCGAAACAAAAGTATCCTAATATACACATGTGATTGCTTTTCTGCGAGTGTGTAGATGAGACGAAATATACACATGCAATTAAAAACCCCAATCCCATAAGCATGTTATAGTGAGCTACATATGCATGAAAAACTCCAAGAACAACAAAGAATCCTAGTATGAGAGATTAAAGTTAGTATATGGGTCAGGTTGGGTGGGTCTGTTGAGTGTGACCCAACTGCATTTAAATTGGTTGGGTCAGATTGATTTCGGGGCTCTAGAAATTTTAAGCGGGTCGGGTTGTGTCACTGCATAATTGGTAGTGGGTCAGGTTAGGGCCAGATATATTGACCTGTTTATTAAATGGTTTGATCTTGGGCTGATGGCTGACGGCTGACCCATTGCCTGGCCTAATTTCAATAGGAGACTAGCCTCATGGACAGGCAAGCTCATGTACTTTGGAATTAGGATCACCCTATTTAAATCGGTTCTTGGTATTCTCCGTCTACCTGCTGTTCATCCTAGTATGTCTGGTTGCTGTTGTAAATAAAATTGGGGTGCTTCAGAAAATGTTCTTATTGAATGACAGTGATGAGGGGCATAAATTCCACCTGGTTGCGTGAGAGGTGGTTTGCAGGCTCATCAGCATTGGCAGTCTGGGTATTAGGAGCTTTGGGACTGCTAACATTGCTCAATTTTCCAAATGGTAGTGGAAAATGGGCTGTGGAGAATCCTCATTGATTATATATATTCTGAATGCTAAATTTGATCTTGCTGCCAATAGTTGGGGCATTAATAGTGCGTCTATAAGGCTTTGGATCTAATATTTAGAGAATCATCACATGGGCAAAATCCTTCTGCAATCTGCCATCTCCATTTCAGAGTGGGGAATGGGATATCTGTCTGCTTCTGGGAGGATATCTGGTGCTCAGGAGTTTCGTTATGTGAGCTGTTTGGATCATTATATGCCCCTCTTGGACAGTAAAGGTGCTCAAGACAAGTTGATTTTTTTATTTTTATTTTTCAAAGAATCAGTGGCAAAATAGTTTTTTCAGAAGAGATCTCAACGAATGCTGAAATTGGATGCTTAAGTCACTTTTTTAGGTCTCCTATATGAAATTTTATATCCCTGGTGCAGGCAAGGATAAAGGATATGAATCCTTTAGGCAAACAGAGTTCTTTTCCCCAGTCAGTCCACTCTTGTGCGCCTTTTTGGACTGGATGATCAGCCGGCCTGCCTCGTTTCTCTGAGTCTGGTCCTGTCCTGTACCTTTGAAGGTCTTGCTTGCCTCATGAAAATTCTGGCAGTTGATCATCTCTAAAGCAGTCACATCTCTGTTGCCAACTGGTCTCATGTGTTGTTCAAGTGAGGAATCGGTTAATCATCTCGTAATTAATCGCTCGTATGCTAGAAGCATTTGGGAAGAGGTTTACTCTTTAAGTTTGAAATTGCTTGGATCATGCCAAGATCTGTTTAAAGCTTCTCGACGGGTGTTCTGCTGCTGCATGGGGATCCCATGGCAGGTCATCTGTAGTATGGCCATGCATGCTTCTCTGGACAATTTGGCTAGAAAGAAACCAGTGGTTCTTCAGCAATAAAAATCCTGTGTCTACATCTGTCAAAAAAATTCTCAGACAATTACTGACATGGGCCAAGATCTGTTTTATTTATTTTTTATTTGGAAAGGAACACAACAATCTGCTGGATTCAAAACTCTTGTGGCACAAAAAATGATGGGCACAAACTGAGCACGGACACCCCCCCCCCCCCCCCCCCCCCCCTATTTTGCTTCATTTTCTGCTTTTCTTCGGTGTGATGTCCTCTCCTGTTGTGTGCTTTGTTGGTCTGGCTGTCGTTACTTTTTTTTCTTTTTCTTTTTCTTTTTTGTATAAAATTCTCATTACCGATAAAAAAAAATCGATCTGCTTCTTTCTGAAATGATTTGGTACCTATCTCTGCCAAAACTCCCATGCAACCTTCCTCCTATGGTCCATCAAGTGGGCTAGGCAGATGGCCCAAAGAACCAAAAAAAAAAAAAGAAAAAAAGAAAAAGAAAAAGTAATTGGATGTTCCTAACCAATCTTATCTGTGGCCTTCAAATGCGCTGTAAAAGCAAAAGGTGGTTGATAGTTGACTTTCAGGGCGGAAGTAGGGAAAGTGATGGTAGTTGTCCAATTTATGCAGTTTTTTTGCCAAATATAAATGGTAAGGCCAGTAGATGAACATTCCTGATGCACATTGTCATGATCCACATGTACAGTTGTGGGTTATATTGGTTTTTTTAATAAGATTGCTTCACTGAATTATCTCCATCTTTATATATCCCCTTCATTTATTTGGTACGGACTCTTTCTATATTTTATGTAGGTTTTCAGTATACTTGGGTAGTTAGATAGGGGTCACAGCCACAGATATCTAACAGTGGAGTTTATTGCATTTTTCAGATCTTGTGTCATGATAATTTTGAATTCTGTCTGCTCTCTCAACATTTATACAATTTAATAATACATCCTGAAGTATGCTCTCTCTCTCTCTCTCACTCACTCACTCACTCACACACACATTTATACAATTTAATAATACATCCTGAAGTATGCTCTCTCTCTCTCTCTCACTCACTCACACACACATTTATACAATTTAATAATACATCCTGAAGTATGCTCTCTCTCTCTCTCTCTCTCTCTCTCTCTCTCTCTCTCTCTCACTCACTCACACACACATTTATACAATTTAATAATACATCCTGAAGTATGCTCTCTCTCTCTCTCTCTCTCTCTCTCTCTCTCTCTCTGCTGTGGAATGGCTTCTCATTTATAAAATTTAATAATACATTCCGAAATATGATCTCTCTCTCTCTCTCTCTCTCGCGGAATGGTTTCTCATTTATAGAATTTAATAATACATCCTGGAATATGCTCCTCTCTTATGTGGAATAGTTTTTTATTTACACAATTCAATAATACATCTTGAAATATGTTCCAGCAATTTCTGGGGATCTAGTTAGTATCGTAAGTATCTTAGCCATCTTCCGGTATGCATTTCTTCCTTTTTGTTTTGCCAAGAGGTGTAGTTCACTTGTGCTTTTTAGGGGCCTGCTGCAGTTGCTTTTTTTTTTTAAAGTGAATTTCAGTGTGGAATTGGACGTTGAATGTTTTTTTATTTTTATTTTATTTTTATTATTTTTTTTTATTGTAGTTTAGGTAGTTAAAGTCTGTTCTTGTGGTATCCTTGTCCTAAAACTTTTGACCTTTTCTTTTCAGCTGTCATCTTGTTTTGATTTCTTGGAGTTGGATGTTCGTGCCTGACAGGTGTCCCATAACGGTAATGGTGGCCGTAACGGCCACCACCGTTACCGTTACGATACGGGCCGTAACGGCCGTTACGGACCCCGTATCGGCCGATACGGCCCTTTTTTATTTTTTTAAAAAATCTGTTTTAGGACCGTTACGGGGCCGTTACGGTCCGATACGGGACCGTATCGGACCGATACGGGGCCGATACGGGCCGTTACGGGGCCGTTACGGGCCGTTTTTCCTGTAACGGCCGTTACGGCCGTTTTAACCCCGTAACGCGTAACGGTCATGACCGTTTCCGTTACGTATCGGCCGATACGGCCGATACGTAACCGTTTTGGGATACCTTGGTGCCTGTCTTTTATGTGTATTTTCCTAGCTGTCCATTAGCAATTATCCAAGAAATTACTAAGTACGTTATGATTCATTCATCTCTTATGTTCAGTAGATTGGAAAACCCTTTAGCGAGTTCTTTTCCCCTTTGGAGGTGCTGGCAAGAGTGTTTGTGTGGTAGATATACATTAATAACCATACTCTGATAAGGCACCACCTTCTTGTGCATAAAAGTAGACTTAGTTGTGCACCAATTCACAACAGAATCTCCTTGACTCCATATTGCAATTATGAATGGAGTCTCATACTCATTTTTAGCACTCTTAGTCAATCTTTAGCTTTTATTTCTAAAGGTCATGGCCACATTAATGCCATCTTATTCTTTAAGGGGAATAAAATACGGATCATAACAGTGGTATCATTTGAATGGCAGAGAAATGGAGGATGGACCTGGGGTGGGGGCAACTTAAGCAGCATGTCTGCTTCTGTTTCAACCCTTGGAGATAGTGGGTGGTTAAGCCATGTTCACAGTGTTTTAGCTGGTTCAGCTTGGATTGCTGCAAGAGTTGCTTTGGAATCATCCTCAGTGCTTGTCCATTGCAGGTTTGATCTCATATTGATTATGCTCTTCTTCTTTTTTCTGGCTGTCTTTTACCATTGACAATATAATTTAATTTTAAAAACCTGTTTCTAAATTTTTTTGCATGGTAGATATTAAATAAACTCTAATTTGATCCTAACCACTCGTTATTTCTATTCCCAACCATATATTGTAATCAAATATTAATAATACCCAAATTATCACTGAATCCTGTTACAACCATACATGATACAACCTTTCCGCAAATCATACTCACTCAATTGATGCTAGAGTCACATGTTCTTGGGCTTGTTTGAAAGCTAATCCAACATGCTTTCAAACAAAACCAATTTCATTTTGGTGTCATTTACCATGTGAAAGTTGCCTTGAAATCTAGAAGGAATTTTACCTATAAACTGCTGCTAAGTATGTTCCCCCCTTTAAAAGGACTACTTAATGTATGAAATAGTCCAATAGTATGGACCTATAAATCAATTGGACCATCATGTGGGGGCCACTAATTTGACTAGACGGTTTCATGGATCTAATCCATCGACTGTATGTTGATTATTGCCGCTCTTGGGCTGCATCGTACCATTCCGGTTGGGAGGAAACTTGACGTGGAGTTAAAATCATCACATATGTCCATTTTCTTGGTTCTCCTTTGTATTGCAGTTGGCTTTGGCAGCAATTAGTGATGAACGCACCTGCTGAACTAGGCTGATTGTTGCTAGACTCCAGATTGTTGAGGCCTGATCAATTCATCTCCTGATCCATCTGCAAATACCTTTATCGATCGTCCTTCTGGGACAATCCAGCCATTGACCAAATCTATCTGAAAATTCTTTGGCCACTCCAGATTGTAGAGTCTCAGTTATGCTTTGCTGTTTTGATTTGAGGTTATTTTGATTAGCGGCTGCTTGTTTTTGGCTCTTTTGTAGAGCTGTTGTATTTTCTGTTTCTCTGTTCAGTTTCTAAAAAAATTGCAGTTCATAAAATAAAAGGCAATGATTCTTCTTCAGACTGAAAAAGCACCACATTTCTTTGGAGTGCATTTCTCCACAAGAATACGTAAAAAAATAAAAAAAGTACGTTGAGTTGGATGCCTTCACAACTCAAGTAGATATCCCAAGTTTGGCAATTTTGTTAATCCCTCCTCGGAATGAAGTTCTTACAACTGGCTATGTTGATTACCATATCAATGGTCTTCCCACATACCAAACTTCTCTTCATAAATAGATTACCATGTGAATCCATAGTGTTTGCTGATATCAAATTTATCTCAAGGAATTGAACTTGCTTTTATACCAAAATTGATGCAGGAGAATCAACTTAACAAACCTTAATACGCAATTCAAAGTCACTTTAAACCTGGAACTTTCGAGCAAATCACACCATTGATGGGAGCATCGCACCCCCTAAAGTTGATCCAGCATAGGATTAAGAAAAGGGACAACAAAAGTTCTTTTTTTTTCATTTGCTATTCACCTTCCATTTGTAAATGTCTTTACATGTATGTATAAGTCTCAAAGCAAAAAGAAACCCTAATCTAAATCTTAACCATCCATTATTTCACATCCCAACCTTCTATTTGAATAAAATACTAATATTGACTAAAATATCCTCAAATCCTATCACAAGACTCACAACATACGGCCGTATCTTCCATAACTCAATAGTAAGTTAAGAAAATAAGGGTACCAATAGACTATTGCTTCTTCTTCTTCTTCTTGAAGTTGAGAGGAGGCCCATCCTAATGAAGGTGAAAAGATCAAACTAAAGTAGATTCCCCACCTAATGAAGGTGAAAAGATCAAGCTAAAGGAGATTCCCCACCTAATGAAGGTGAAAAGATCAAACTAAAGTAGATTCCTATTAAATCCTGCATGAGGCCTATCCAACTGATTATGAAAAGATTAAACTAAAGTAGATTCCTATTAAATCTTCCATTTAATAAACTTATCTCTAAACCCAATTCAGGACTGTTTCATTGTCCTGATTAAAACTCGGATTCTTAAAGTGAAGAGTCTGAAGACCATCCTAATGAAGGTGATAAGATCAAAATTTCCTCCACATAAATTATAAAAAATAGGATGTTTAAACTAAAATAGATTCCTTTAAATCTTGCATTAAATAGTCTCATTTCTAAACTCAATTTTGGACTGTTTCATTATCCTAATTAAGAGTTGGATTTTTAAACTCATGTTAGATTGCTCATGGTTGGAAATAATGACCGATGGGTGATATTCTCTGTACGCGTGGCCAAATAGATGAGTGGGCTGGCCTAGTATTGGGCCAAGCAATGCCACAATGTGTCTGACTAGAATAATGCCCGAGATCTAGTGCGCACATGCTGCAAAGAAACTTCACAAATTACATGCAAGGAAAGCATGAAGGGGCAATTTATGGCAACCCACCAGAGTGGTATGTGTGAGAGATTTGGGACAATCACTATTTAAGTGTACTGTGAATGGTGCAGATCACAAGCATACCAAAGTTGGCACGTGCGCCCTGTGCCACAATGTGTCCTTTTCGTTTTTCTTTGGTTTTTTTTTTTTTATTTCCTTTTTTTATTGGTAGAAATGTGCTGCCTTCAATATCTCATTTTTTCACCAACTTGCGTGGGATGGAGCAGGATGAATTAGACACTCTCTAATAAAGGAAGAGTATATACTTGCATGGGAGTTTGTTTGCTGATGATCTTCTAACCACAACAACCCAGCACATATGACATGGAAGATGAATAGATGGCTATCAACTGATTAGATTCATTGCCATAATCTCTAAATCATCCTTATACCTGCAATATGATACAAGGGCACACCTTGCACCAGAGAAGTGCTAAAAATCCCATAAATTGGAACATACGGAGACGGGTTTTGGAGAGGGAGAGCAGAGATTTTCACCCAAACCCATGGTTCCAGAAAGTTGGACTCTTTCATCCAAATGGGATATTCTGGAAATCAGATTTTACTCAATTTGATTTCGAAAAAGTCGTTGTCGTCATCATCATCATCTTCATGATCTAAGCCTTATACCAACTTCTATAAGCATTTATTTGAAACCTGCTATTGGATACTCTTGAGCTTGTATTCTGTTATCTTTTATGCAGAATAAATAATTTCGTGAACAAGCTGTGTCATAAATATATTCTATTATTTGGGATGGACTTGGTGTAGAGTTCATGCCGCCTCTTTGTATATCCAGACAGTAAGCCATGCAAAGTTCAGACTTTTAGTTCCAATCGTCATAATAGTTCAAACTTCTAGTTCCAATCGTCATAATGTTTTTTCTTGAAATTCTATGGTTTTACCATTATCAGCATTTAAGCCTTATTCCACTAATTGGGGTTGGCTATGAATTTTGATGATTTTTTTTACTTTTCACTGATTATAAAAATCTCATATCACAGTGAGTGTGTTAGATCATTTTCTGTGTTCCATTTTGTTGAATCCTCATTTAAGATAGCATATGCATTTGTATTTGCCAACAGTGTTTTATTAGAGCAGGAACAGGGTAGGCTGGTCCGACATGCTCTGGAGTCTGACCTGCTACGTGTGAGGTTTGGGCCTGGCTAATTAACGGGCCAGCCTAGATCCAAGGCTTGACAGCATTTTCTATTGAGGCTTAAGTTGGATCCCAAGCTCATCTATGACTTACATGGGTCAAGCCTGAGCCTGATTTTGATGACTCAATGAGAGTCCATGTATGGTATCAGCTCCATGGTTACAATTAAAAGATTGACCACTCACAGCCTGCTGCATGTCCAGCTCACCATCACCCCTGAAACAGTCCTCCAGTGTCTCAATCCACAACCCTTTTTACTGTGCAGCAAAATCTCTGCTTTCATTGCAGAATCTGTTTTGAAGATTTCCAGTCTTGTCAAGTTCTCCTCATGGTCTCTAGTCCTCATTACTTTCTATGCAAATTTTAAGTCCTTCGGTTGTGTTTACAAACCTTTAACAATATCAGATGTAAGTTCTTAATGGTGCTGGGTACTCCTTGCTTTGGAACTGTAACAAGCTTGTTGTTTGTGCAGTGATGGATGGGATAGAACAACTCAGTTGGTTTCACTAGCTAGTTTGCTGCTTGATCCTTACTATCGGACATTTAAAGGGTTTCAGGTATTCACTATGATCAATCTCCAGTTATGTTTTCTTTTAGAAATTTTACTTTAGCATATTTTCCTTCTTATTCTCAGGGGGGAAGCTATTAGGAAATGCACAAGATTCTCATATCTTAAATGTGACAGTAGTAAATTGATCTCATACACAACTTAGTATAAGTGCTCGTTTGGGAGCTTGTAAATGGAGGTAAATGGGAAATGAAATTGGGGGTAAATGAATTGAGAGTAAATGGCTTATTAAAGTTGTGTGGATGGGAGTAAATGGGAGGAATTGGATGCATTGGAACTATTCAATATATTCACAAGAACATATGCGATATCCCAAATCAGCTTTAATATTCCAAATTAGTATACATATTTGATATTTAACAGAATGATTGTAATAAACCCATTGAAATATATTTATGTTGGCATAAAATGAGGAAATTTCGAGCCTCGGGTGGGCCACAAATGTAAGGATTACAAACAAGCAACTTGCCAAGGTTTTTTAAGCCTCCGTTTAGATGGCCAACCTTTGGGCGGTTTGGATAATTCTATTGGTGTGATTTTAGTGATGTAGGCGATAATTGGATTGTTTTGGAGTATCATCAACGTGCTTTGTGTATGGTGGACATTTGCGTGGTGGTACCTTTGTTTAGTTGTGCGATCCTCCAAGGGAGCTCAAAAAGGCATTTCACTCCATTTACTTCCAAATCCTCTCTCAAAAAGAGGATTTCATTTACATGCCCATTTCATTTCATTTCCATGCATTTACTCCCATCGAAACACACCTCAAATGCAATTTACCTCCATTTACTCTCAATTCCCCCTATTTACCTCCATTTACTCCCATCCAAATGGCCTCTAAGTAATTTCTTGCTTTTGCAAACTTGGTTACTGATATGGGACAATATGACCCCCTATCCTTGAGTGATATTTGAAATATGCCAAGGGGCTGTCTGGTGTAGGTTTTATTTTATTTGTTCTAGTGTTGCTGGGTGATACCTCATCTGATTGGCCCTTTTTTCTGGCTTGACATGGGAGCATCGAGGGTCCTAAAGGGAAAATTCTGTGGAGGTTCTCTTCTCGCAGGCTTGTGGGCTAAATAATAGATGCTTAGGCAACTTTTCTTAAACATGATATGTTCAGACGTCTCAGTTAGTCAAATCTTTTCAATGTGGCCTCCTTCATCGCCTCCTCTTTCCTTTCTTGATAAAATTTGCTTTACCAAAAAGGGTTATTGATGCGGACATCAATCCCTTTAGGGTTTATCAGCGTAGGAGGCGAGCGACGCATGCATCTCTTTGACCCAATGAAGGGCTTGGATCATTCGCGACGACATGAGGAGCATTGAAGGCCTCACGCATGTGATTTGGCACGTAGAAGACCTCACAATGGGAAGACACGTGTGTAGGATGATGAAGACCCGACTGGACAGTTTTCACTGTCTTCGGGCGCCCGACTACTATTCATCGGGCGTCCGATCGAGCGTTCGAAATTCAGCTGCGTATGCGTTTTAGTCGCTGGACGTTTTCGGATGTCTTCGGGCGCCCGAAGTTGCGCCTGACCACCGCGCGAGATTTTTTTATGTTGTTTTTTTTTCTTAAGGATATTTTAGTCTTTTCTTATTCCTTAGTGCTTATTTAAGAGGGTTTAGCCTTAATTACGAATTTAGTTATTGATTATTGAATGAAAAGCCTTTTGGTTGCCTCCTCTTCTCTCTCTCTCTGTGGAACTTCATCTCTTCTTCTCCAATCCTCTTATTCTTTCTTCTTCCTTTCCCCTCCAACTTTCTTCTTAGGTAATTCTGTTCTTCCTTCTTTCTTTTAATCCATTATTTCACAACCTTCACAAACTAAATCTGAGAATTGATTCAAAACCCTAGTTTCTCACAGTTTTTATTCCCTAACCCGTGAAATCTTTTGATTCCTCGGGCTAGTGAATCCTATTGGACGATTGGATCATGACTATGCAAGATCAGGAGGTTCCATCCCTCGCCGGATCCATTCCACGTAGTAATTGAATCCCACACTGTGTGATTGTGATGATGGCCCATATTATTACATGTTTCTTTTCTGATTCTCTTAGATTATGATGAATTTTTACTATTATTGTTTTGTTATTCTGCTGGATTATATATGTTCATGGACACGCATCATAATTAGGGCATCTTGCATGAGTTATGTCACTTGGCAATGGCACGGGTGCACATAGGGGTGCAACTTGGGTGGACCGGGCTGTGTTGAGGATCAACCTGACCTCATCCTAAGTCAACTCATGGCCCGACCCAACCCGAGGTCCCCAATCCAAGGCCAACCCGATCTGCTAGATGCCCAACCCTAATCCCATCTTGGATTTGTCAGGTTGAGTTGAGATGAGTCTTACACTAAACAGAACCTATCTATTGAGATTTTCTCCTTCTCGCATTTGTAACTTCACACACACACACACGCACGCACACACACACACACACACACACACACACACACACACACAGAGAGAGAGAGAGAGAGAGAGAGAGAGAGAGAGAGAGAGAGAGAGAGAGTAGCTTAGGATGAATGAGGTGAGATCAAAATACACCCTTACTAGGTAATCAACAAATAAATTCAAGCAAATCCACACTAGAAAATAAGAAATTCAGATTAACAACTAGATAATGCTAGGCAATTCACAAACATGGTGCACGAAAATATGAAATATCTCAAGAGTGGCCCACTTGGAAGATAGAACTTCCAATCTAGCATAGGTAATGCCACATCCACTCAAATAACAATGGGGTTTTGGGTAAAGGGTTTTGGTTCAAATTAGAATTTCCTAAGGGGTTTTGGGTTTTAGAATTGAGGTTTTGGGTATTTGAGGGGTAGGGTTTAAAAAATTGGAAATTAGGGTTTTGAGTATTTTGGGGTTAAGAATTTAAGGCCATGGAAAGGCTGAAATTCGGATTTGGGTGAAAGGGTGTGGTTAGATTTGAGAATTGGCGTAGGATTAGGTTAGGTTTGATGGATTCAGATGGGAAAAAAAGTTAGGGTTTTGGGGAAAAATGAATTTTAAGGTCGCGTGGGCTTATGCCGAATGAAAACGGTTCAAGGATTGAGGGTTTTGTTGGGTTGAATGGGGAAGAAAAAGAAAAGATGGGAAGAAAAAAGGAAAAGGTGCTTGAGTACCTTGAATGGAGAAGTAGAGAAGAGAAGTTGTAGAATCCACCACCAAGCTAGATGTTACCCTTCCAAAATGTGATTAGAAGGGAGGGTTTTCTCACAAACCCTAAAGGAAGATGAAGGAAAGCCCTTTTTGTGAGAGAACAAGCTCCAAGCTTGTCTTCTTTTTTTATGCTCAAATACATTATAGGGTTGGATGTTCCCCCCTTGTCCTTTTATAATAAAACTTTAAAGAAATTACAAGTATGCCCTTGTTTTGGCAAGTATATTGAAGAGTCGCCGTGGAAAGGAGTACCACCATTTGGATCTCTCCTGAGTTTCCTACCCTCGTTGTGGAAAACTTTCTGGAGTGGTGGGCGGAGCTTAGTTTCAAGAGGGTGTTTAATAGGGTTGTGATAGTGAGGAAGGTGGTGGTGCCGAAATGGAAAGGGACTAGGGAGGCCAGGTATGAAAATAAAAAAAACTGGAAGAGGGAAGTTTTCTTCTACTTTTTTTTTTTAATCAAGGTAGATTGAAACTAAAAACATCCTTAGCAACATATAAGCTCTTAAGTATTCGGGCCGTCTTAAGGAAGAACTGTCGGAGGAGGAGAAAAAAATTAGGAAGCTTGAGAAAGACTATTTGGGCCATCTTAAGGAAGAATAGATCAAATGGAGGCAATGCTTGCGAGCTACTTGGTTAAAAGAGGGTGATCAAAACACAAGGTTTTTCCATAGCATTGCAAGTCAGACCAGATGCCACTAGATCAACACCATCATTGTGGAGGGTAATAAGATAGATGAGAAAGACAGGGTATGCGAAGCGGTGGTTAAATTCTATGAAGAGTTGATGTTGGTAGAAGGGTGGATGGGATCAAAGCTGTATAACCTTTCTTTCAAGAGTCTGTTAAGGGAAGAGGTTGATTCCCTTGAGAAACGTTTTTTTGAAGACGAGGTGAAGGTTGTGGAGCTATGATGAATTCATTGGGTAGGGACAAAGCATCGGGCCCAAATGGATTCCTTCTGGTGTTCTTTCAAGTTTTCTGGCAAGTTGTGAAAGGGGACATGTTGAGCTTCATGTTGGAACTCTTTGAGAGGGGTTAGCTATTGACAAAACTTGGTGCATCCTTTATTGCTATAATTCCGAAGGTAACATGTATAGAGAGCTTAAGGGATTCATACTTATCAACTTGATAGGTGGGCCATATAAGATTCGTGCCAAAGTTTTAACTTTCAGATTCCGGGTAATTTTGGCGAGTGTATTGAATAGTCGCTGATGCAGGGTATGTGATGCCTTAATGCTATATGCAGTGAGATAAGGGTTTGGATAATCAAGTAATAAACATTAATCAACTATCTACTTACAAACAAGGAAATCTAGAGAGATTCAACACAAGAAATTAGAACGATTCAATAGGGCCATACCCAAAAAACATTAAGTCCAAGTAAAAGTGTAAAAGGGATCTAAGGATATGAGAACATCCCCACTTCTAGCATAAACCAGTCCACAAACCTCATATCAATCAGATCCAAACAACCGATCAGTACTTCTCCATCACATGTGCAAAATGGGCCAAGCTTGTGACTCGTTGATGCAAGATTTGAAAGATTGGAGGATCAAAGTTTATGATTTCAAATATGGACTAAGGAAATGGATTTCGGGATATGGGCATCAACTGCACATGTGGTTGGCCGTACGGTCTGTACAGTGGACGTGTCAGTTGCACCGGGGGGGGGGGGGGGGGGGGGGGGGTTGTTTGGGGTTGGTATGGTGAAAAGTTTGATTGGTAAAGAAGAAAGAATAAGATGGAGAAAAGAAAGGGTTTTCTAAAGAGGAAGAAGAAAGAAAATAAAAAAAGGAATGAACTTTACCTTCATTGAGCACCTTGGAAATCAAGAAAGAGAGAAACTTCAAAATTCGAGCGGAATCCTCAACGCTCTTAGGCTAATTCTGAAACCCTAGCTCTCTCTCAAATGGGAGAAGAAAATTCCACAAAAGCAAGCATTAGAGGGGCTGGACGTTAGAATTAAAAATATTGTGAGTCCATCTTTAAAATATTGAAACCTTGATGCAATAAACTAAATCTGAACCATCCAATAGTCACTAAATAATGTCTAAAACATATAAAAACTAAAAAACAGGGAACGAGCCACCCGTGGTGGGCCTAGATCGATCTAATGGCTGGATGGCCCAATCGTAAACAACTAACGATCCGATTGCCATCCATTCAAGGATCTATGGTCGAGGTCTCCTCTGATCGTTAACCCGCACACATGTCACTGATGGGCCTCCAGATAAGAATGTGCACATGTTCGGGGTCACGTGGTCCATTAGAAAATGGGCCCGGTGGGTCCATCGTCTATCCACATCAAGTCCTCTGCTCCAACACTTTGACAACGACGTCTCCTCCTCTGGTACACCCTAAATGGTGTACCATTGATGTCCTCATCAGTAACGAAGCTTTCATAATGGGACGACAAATTCTGGATAGTGCACTTATAGCTCACGAGTGAATAGATTCGAGGTACAAGAATGGGGTGAAAGGAATTGTTTGTAAGGTGGATATCGAGTAGGCCTATGACCATGTGCAATGGGAATTCTTCGAATACATGGTGGGCCAAATTGGGTGTGGTAGGAAGTGGGTGGAGTGGATGAGGGAGTGTGTATGTTCAAGAAGATTCTCAGTTCTAATTAATGAGTCTCCGAAAGGCTTCTTTAAAAGCTCGAGGGGTATCAGGCAAGGAGATTTGCTCTCATCCTTCCTTTTCATGGTGGTAGTTGAAGCCTTGGGCAGAATGTTGGATTGGGCAAGATGTTGGTCCTTTTTGTGGGTTTAGTGTAGGAAAGTAAAGCCCTCAATTTTTGGTGCAGCTAACTGATGGGAAGGATCCGCCCACGCGTAGGCATCTTCAATCTTAAGCACGAGACACAAACAAATATAAGAAAACAATTCAAGAGATTTAATTCAATTCAAAGGTGCCTTCATGCTACTTGTCTTAGGCCCTTATATAGGCTTTTGAAACGTACATATAAGGAAGAAACATAATGTCATTGACAACCAATGACTTATCATTGACAACTGATGACTTATTACAAATATGGAAAAGAGATAAAAAGAGATAAGAATGATTAAAAATGTTTGACTACTGGATTATTCTTAGCTAGTTGATTGATTTCGCTAGCTAACTACTTAAATAGATTGGCTACCTAAATAGGAGTCTTGGGCCTCATTGATGGGCCAATTGTTGGGCTTGGGACTGGTCCATGGATCATGGGCCCGGATCAGCTTGCATCAATTTCTCATCTCTAGGTTGTCGACGATATGATGCGTTTGCATCATTGATGCTATCATGGTGGACCAGCTGAGGATTATTATAAGGTTCTTTGAAGAAGTGCTAGGATTGAAAGTCAATATCGTTAAGAGCGAGATGTTGGGTGTTTGCAAATCCGTGGTGGAGGTTGAGTAGGAATCTTTGGGTGCATGGCAGGCTTCTAACCCTCCACGCACCTTGGTCCACCCTTATGCCTAGGGAAGCCGACTAAACATTTATGGGACATAGTGGTGGAAAGGTTTGAGAGGATATATCGAGGTGGAAGAGCCGGTGCTTGTCTCTTGGTGGCTGAATGACCCTCATTGAAGCAACCCTGTTGAACTTGCCAATGCACTTCATGTCCTTATTTCGATTCCCAAAGGTGGTATTGGTCAGGTTGGACGGGTTGAGGGAGTTTTTGTGGCACGAGTAGGAGGAGAAGAAAAAATTCCATCAACTAGGATGGAGGGAGGTGTGCAAATTGTATGGAGGAGCTGGCATAAGGGATCTAGAGCGGATGAATCTTATGCTACTGGGAAGGTGGTTGTGGAGGTTTGGGACGGAAAGAGGGCACCCTTTGTAAGGAGACCATTGTTAATGAGTATGGTTGCAAGGATGGCTGGTGGAGTATTAGGGATTCATCATTGTATCGAGCAACGACTATCTAGAAAGGGGTTGAAGGGGTTGGGTTTTCCCTTGGTAATGGAGAGGAAATATGCTTTTGGGAGGATGTGTGGTTTGGCAAATGTTCTTGCAAGCCCCATTTTCGTGATTGGCCTACCTTTCCACATAATGCAATATCAAGGTTGCTCATGCTCCTCTTGTTGTGGGGAGTTGGTTGTTTGGTCTGCCCCTTGCCACAGGTTCCTTCTTGATGATGAGGTGGAGTTTGTATCGCTATTGGATCATATCCAACTGTGTTGCTCGGTGAGAGGGAACAAGATAGGATGGTCTGGTGGATGGAGAAATTAGGTCATTTTTTGGTTCGCTCCTGCTATGTGCTTCAAGCTCATAGTAGGGATGGCGAGCCCGAGAAGATGTGACATGTATGGTCTTATGGACTCTGAAGGTTGCTGCTTTCTGATGGTTAGTCTAAAGGGAGGGTCCTAACAACAGAAAACCTTTAGAAATGGTCGATGGTGATCCCTCATGTTTGTATTATGTGTAAGACATGTGCTGAGTAGGCCAATCATCTTTTCATGCTTCACTAGCTTGTGCATTTTGTCTTGAGCAACTTCCTTTTGAACTTTAATATATCTTGAGCGATGCCAAGTTCTGTCGGCGAGTTCTTCATGGCTTGGCATAGAGTTGGCCTTTGGAAGCAAGGGCTCTTCATGGCTTCTTGCTTAGATGGGTTGAAAGATTGTAATTTTTCCTTTTTAGGGCTGCATTTTCCTCTTTTGGGCTGTAGTGTTTACGCAATCTTGGCGGCCCTCTTAATAAAATTTCTGTTACCCTAAAAACAAAAAAGAAGAAGAAGGAAGAAAGAAAGAAAGAAACTTGGTTTCAGGTTGCTGCTCGAGGCCTCAACCTGAGCCCAACCTGTCTCGGAGGCTGGTTGGGGATTTTTTAACTTGAGCCCAAGCCGACTCAAATTTCGTGTTGGGCTGGTTGGGTTTTGGGTTGAGCCCGATCTAAGTTGCACCCCTAGGTGCGCAACGACATCAGATTTACGCAAATTGTACTATAGTACATGGTTATGTTACCAAATTATATGAATATCGGTATCGTATCAGCCGTATCGTATCTATATCGACTCGAGACGGTACGCAATACGGGGCCATATTGGCCTGATACAAAAAATTGACCCGTATCGGGCAATACAGGGCGTATCGGCGCTAATACGAGACCGATATAGCCGATATAGGCCAATACGCCCATAAAAACCCGGTTCTGAAATTTTTTTTTCTTCAAAATGTCACTCATATCTCCTCTTCTTTTTTTCATTTAAATCATGGAAGAGGCTTAAAAACTCATTTTAGGCTAGATCTAGATGTATTTTAGGATCAAAACAAATGATTTGAATGGAATTCAACAAATCAAAGCGAATTGATCATAATGGGAAAATCGGAAAGAAGGGTAAACCTTCACTTTCTTTTTGATATTTTCATCTTCTTTTTGTTGTATTTCAATGTAATGGGCCCTAGTTCACCAAATCATGCTTGATTTGTGTTCAATTAGGGCCCATTTAGTTGACCTTTAATAAGTCAAACCGGCAGACAACATTCTTACCAAAGAATGGTCCGATACACCATTGAATATATGGTAAAAAAAAAAAAAAAAGAAGATAGATCCTTGTATATCTCAGTTTTCTTCCTAATTTTCTAATATTTTGCATATTTTTTTACTTATTTTTTTTCTTACCGATATGGGTTGATACGGCCCAATACCGATACGCGACGCCATATCGTATCATTTTTCCGCCGGGCCGATACGCCGACCAATACGGACATTCAGAACTATGATGTTATCCATTTCAAAGTTCCGGGCAACATAGGTTGACTTTGACTTTTGTGAAGATTTGAGTGTTTCGAAGCGAGTGAAGTAATCACCCGAGAAATTGTGATGCATCATATAATAGAAAAATGAAAGAATTGGAGTGCTTTAGATTTTCTTGGTTACAATGATAACGTAGATCTTGTTGGAATGTTTGTTGTGGCAAGATACTACTAGATGATACTTGGCCTGTCTTTCAAACTCCTAATTCTGAGTTAGTTGGATGCTTGGACCACAATTCAGTATATTAGAAATGTTGCTTCATTTTTGTGTGAAGTGTTTTATGCTGAATTTATCCGTCTTTTTCTATTTTTATTTTTAAGGATGAACTTTATTAATAAGGCCTGGAGGGTGAAGCAAGCAAACAAAAGCAAGAAAAAAGAGAGAAGAAAACAAAATACAACCACCTAACCCCCAGCTAGGTCTCTCATACCCTTATCATCATAAGCACCTTATTTACAGTAAGACCCATGGGATGACTTTTATCTCTGAAGCGTCAATCGTTTCTTTCCCACCAAATGAACCAAAGGGCTGCCGGCACTGTTTTAAATAGCAAATAGCGTGTAGCGTAGCTTTTGCCCCTGTAAAGCGTGTAGTGTAAGCTACACACTACTTTTAGATTTTTAATTATGGTTGCGCTTGGTTGAACCAATTTTATGATATTCACCAAATTAAACTGCTTAATAATGAAGTTTAACAAAATTTCATGATATTTGATGCAACCAAACACAACCTAAAGTATAGGAAAAGGTAATCATTAAGTATAAAGGTAAAGAAAGAGCAACGAAACTGATTTAATATTGTTACTTGTATCATTTTTACTAAAAGCATTGAAAAGATTAACTAACTTTTATTGAAAATAGAAAAAATGTAGCAATAATTAAAAACATTAATTGATTTTAATGTTGTAGTGAAAAACCACTTGTAATGTGAGCTACATAGTGTGTAGCGTAGTCTATTCAGCGTGTAGCGTATGCAAATTATCATGTAGCGTAGGCTACATGTGACTTAAGCTATTTTCATGAGCTACGCAGCGGTAAGGCTAAGCTACGCTACATGGCGTAGTTATTTAAAACACTGCTGGCAAGATGAGGCGCCATTTCCATTTATAGGCAGAGATCCCGCTCCCTCGTGTGAAGACAAAGAACAGATCCCCCATAGAGGATGGCATAACCCAAAGAACCTTAAAATACAAGAGAATGTTGTCCCCCACCCCAGATGCAAAGGGACTGTATAAACAGGTGCTCCACTGATTCTTCGCTGTTCATACACAATAGGCAAATATTTGGCAGAACCACCTCTCTCTTGCGAAGGTTGTCCATGGTTAGGATTCTATTTTGGCTCTCTGACCAAGCAAAAGCCACCACTTTCGGTGGGGCTTGGTACCACCAGATAGGGCCTGTGAAGCAGATAAGTTCCGTAGGGTAGTCCCTGTGAATTCATCTGTCAATATTAGGTTGTTGATAAAAACCTCATGTGACAAGTAACAACTATAGTAATGTTCAAAATTAAAAAAGCATGATGTCACTAGTTCCTTGCATCTATTGTTTGTACACGTCAAATGTAATTAGGATATGCATCTGGACTGAAAAGGAAATAGACGGAACATAAATCATCTTTATCATTTTACAGGCACTTGTGGAAAAAGATTGGCTTGCATTTGGTCATCCATTTTCAGATCGCATGGGCATGCCTACAATATCTGGAAATAGTAATATGTCCTCAGAATTACCCAGACAATCTTCATGTGGGAATGTTTCAACTTCACCAGTCCGTACATCTTCAGGAAGCCTGCGCGCATCTTCAACTAGCTCTTCATCACATCCACATACATCAAGCAATTACTCTCCCATATTTCTGCAGGTGCATTTATTCAAAAGATTCTTTTTTAGTTGTCATTATGCAAATGTTTATGAAGGGGTTATGATATTGTGGCACTATCATAAGTAATGTTGGTATGATATTTGTTGTACTTTTTACTTGTATACTAGTACATGCTCGAACGTGACTAACGCTCCTGTATATGTTTTTTTATTGCCAGTTTCAATGCAATTGTTCCTTGAAGATATGCTTAGATTCAACAAGTGAATAGAGCAGTGTGGTCTTGTATTTGGCTGGCAATGTGTCTGCTTGGCTGAGAGTCATTATGCAAGATCACCTGGTGCGAAAACAAGCGGCTCCACTCATTGTGTGGGCCACCTCGTAGCAAACAATAGTTGGCCATTGCAGAAACACCCATCATGTGGGTCACCCTGTGGAAAGGAATAGATGTCCATTGATTTGATCCAAAGTACATGAGCATCCCACCTGATGAGTTGACGAGGCTGATTTTTTGTGGGCCCAACTTTTTGTGTAGGTTCTATGTCATGCACATATGACAAGGATGTAAATGGGCCAGCTGGCCCGCCCAACCCAGCTTTGTGCTAGGCTTAGACCCACTACCTTGGCCTGTGGTGGGCTTCTGCCTCAGATGCATGGTCCAATCAATTTACTAGTTGGGCTTAGGCTCAAGTCCTTTTATCTTGAACCAACCCAACCCAACCCAGCCCGGCCCAACCCAACTTTATACGTACATGTCATATCCTATAAATATGCCATTCTAATCCTTAGTTGGGCAACCATCTATCTTGAATGCAGAATGCTGGTTTCATTCTTCTTACCAACTTGATAAATGGATATATTAGGAAAATTTGAGGGGCAAATGAGGATTTTATTAATTTTCGGGCTAGCCCAGTCGTGCTCGGGCCTAACTATTTTTTTTGTTTGGCTTGGACTTGCTATGCTAGGCCCATGTTGGGCTTGGGATGTGCTCATGCCTTGGGTCTTAAGTGTCTAAAGTGTCTAGTCAACCTCAGGCCTAGCCTGGCCCAACCCATTTCCACCCCTAATGACAAGCACCCCTAATGACAAGTTGGTATTAATGTGCTAGTTGGACCATAATTCAGTGCTCCAACTTGTATTTGAACACCTCTCTCGGACTCTCTTTCTATATTCACAAGTTCGTAATGTGCACATATGATGCACGTGCAGAGACGATAATATGACAATTAGACCAGGGAGTGAGATGGAGGGGGGTCTCATAATACACGTGCCAACATCTCATATGTGAGTGAGGTCTAACCATTCAATAGATGATTATTTTCTATATTCAACCGATACTTGTGACACATTATGAGTGGACCAACCTGATTTTTGGGCCAAGTGCATGAGTGAGAGTCTCCATTTTATGACTAGAATGATGGCTCACTACTGTTTGGCCTAAATCACCAATCCCCCGAAGTTTTCTATTCTGAACCACGTGATCGGGAATATGGATAATTTTTTATCCAGATGTATATTTTAACTGATCTGAAATTATGGTTCTATTTAGATTTTTCATCTCCAGTTCATCGACAACACAATTACATCCTACGATGCAGAAGATGAAATGGTGGATAATTTGAGGAAAATTGTTAGATGCCTTGAAGTGGTGTCGGGCTTGAAGGTTAACATCCTAAAAAAGTGGGATGCTGATTGTTCGTATCTCCAAGGATGAAGGTGGTGAGGTTAGCAGAGGTATTCGAGTGTGTTGCGTAGGGCCTTTTCCGACTTTGTATCTCAGCCTACTACTATGTGCGGGTAAACCCGCGAAGCATCCGTGGGACAATGTTATTGAAAGAGTAGAAAGAAAATTATCAAGGTGACGAGTAGGCACTTCTCTTTGGGCAGAAAATTAACGCCAATGGAGGCAGCTGTGTCAAATTTGCCGCTTTACGTCATGTCTCTAATTAGGTGTCTGAGGTTTGTTTTGGAAAGACTAGAGAAGTTGAGGTGGGATTTTTTTTTTATGGTAAGGTGCCAATGAGAAACAAATGTTTCATTTGGATAGTGAATTACAACTGTTTCGAGCATGTCTTGGGTGATGTTGGGGTCCCTTGAGGATCTGTTTCTAGCATGGCATGGGGGATGGGATTGGGAAAAAAGGGTAGGGTGGTTTAGAGGTTATCTATGTTGGTAGGCATTTGAGCTCTTTGGGGGAAAGGAATAATCGGTGGGATGGGCTTCAAACTTAAAGGCTTTTGATAAATGTATTCGTTCTTCTTTGATTGGGCGTTAGCTGTTGTTTTTGCTTTTGAAGCCTATTTTCACACTTCTTTTCTAAGTAAATTTCATTACCTTTCAAAAAAAGAAAAAGAAAAAATTATGGTTCTATATTCTTACTGTTGATTAAGTTGTAATTGGAATGTAGAGGTTTATGCAGTATCATGCATATACCATATAAGAACCTTCGTACTTGGTCATGGCATCTTGAAATTAAAGTACTGACATGGTATTTACATGTATTGGTTTGCAGTGGGTTGATTGTGTTTCTCAGTTGTTACGGATGTATCCATGTGCTTTTGAGTTCTCCTCGGTGAGTACACTTGTCTAAACCATCAAATTTATGCTTGTTTTGAGGGCAATAATTGAGCGTAATTTCCTTGGTCCAGTGGAAAACTCTTTGCTGATTTACTTCTCATTTGGTGATCTAAGGCCTTCTTAGTTGATTTCTTGGACTGCATGCTGTCTTGTCGATTTGGAAACTTTTTATGCAACAGGTACCTTCTTTCTGAACTTTTATCTCGAGTTACCTCTCATTTCTAACTAACGATTGTTTTGTTTGACTTCCATCTTCCTGAAAGTTGATTCTTATCCTTTCTGATTAAGTGTCACGTCAACTGCCATACTCAAAAATACATCGCATGTTTGTAGTTTCTTGATATTGTCCTTTTGTCAGTGTGTATTCAAATGCAGATGAATGAAAGCAGTGGTAGGTGAAAATTGCTTGCTGTAAATTTGAAGGGGAATTATTTGATACTGAGACAGTATGGTACTCAACGCACAGGCACTCAGAAATACTACACATGGCATACATTAATTCAAGTTAAACCGACTAAATTGTGGAAGCCACTGTCGCTTAGTCTCGGTACAATATCAGATTGAGTGAGAAATTCTAATATCTGATTCGTGGATAATTGGAAATAGGACATTGTATATTTTTCATTTTAACTGTCCAATAAATGTCCACCAATCCGATAGTCAGATAATCATATAAGCATAATTCTTGGTTCATGATGCATCTAAACTGGGACCCATAATTTGCACAGTTAACTTGAATTACTTGCATGCCACATATTCATTTGTAAGTAACATCTAAACATGAACGATCACACTCTTCCAGAAAATCGAAGTTCTTCTCAATTTGAAATCTATTCTGGATAATTTTAAAAAGTTGTCCACTTTTGAGCGGAATGGTGGAACCATTGCCATTGACACACACACAATGGTTCTTAAATCGAGGTGGATGGAGTCATACTTCTTCATGAATGGTGGAACCATTGACACACACAATGGTTCTTAAATTGAGGTGGATGGAGTCAAAACATTGTGATTTGTCAGTGCAACTTCATCAAATCACTGAATCTGAAATTCCGTTACCTTTTGTGTTCTTAGAGGTAAAATTGGCATGATACACAGACAAGTTGATGATCTCATAATCGGTCAATAGAACTGCAGAAACCTCAACAGGAGTAATGAGTCCCCTCTAGCTCAGTGGCAGCCTTGAGAGATCCTGTAACGAGCTAGCAGTTGCTTGTGGCCTTGAGAGATCCTGTAACAAGCTAGCAGTTGCTTGTGCATACTGCCCATTTAGTCCCCTGCATCACTACCATACCTACAAAATGGCCTTCTCCACAATTTTTTGTTGTGCCGATTACATTGAAAAACATATTTGTAGCCAAATCTGCTGAAGATTAACTGCATAAGCAAGCAGATTTTTCAGTCTTTTTTTGTAGGAAAATGTGACTAATTTAATTAAAACATACCATTGGGCTGCCATGGACCTGGCTAAAAGAAGAAGGTTGCTGCCAAGAAGTTTCCCAAAATACCTTGGTTCAGTAATTCATGAGAGTGGAGGGATTGAGAAGTCGCCTGTAGAATTCAATCTGGATTGAAGAACTGGAGAGGTGCCTTTGGAGTTCTATGTGATTGTTGTGTATCATTCAAACTGAAAAGGTAAATTTTATAGGATAGCTATAAGGTGAGCCATGCTTTATGGGATGGAATGTTGGGCGGTTAAGGAACAACACTCTTTTGCCATTTATAGGGAAAAAAAGCTGTTCAAGATTATAAAATGATTAATGGAGCTTCTGGAGAAAAGGGAAAGAAACAAGATCTTTGCTAATCTTGGTCAATTAATCCATGAAAGGGGAGAGGAAGGTGATTTCTAAGGTTTAGATGGATGGAAACCACAATCTATGGTGGCTGTGATAATGTTAGTACTGTGCATTGGATCCCACTAGAACCCCACAATTAAGTGTCCTTGGGCGAGACTCATGAGAGTAGCACTTGGATGGATGACCTCTTGGTAAGTCCTTGTGTTGCAGTGCTTCAATAAACTATCATATATGGTCATTCATTCCTTTTCTCCTTTTCTGATGGAGAAAATGACCATTCTAAGGCATCTAGTGGTTGTGTTGAAAGATTGATGCAGGACAACTAACCACATGCTCTAAAAGATCAAACTGATAGAGCATGGCGAATCAATCCCATTATCTTATAGCCTAGGCTCCTGCTTCACACAGGCCAGACCCTCGGCCGAACCCTCCTTCGTGGGCCCCACTTCACATGGGTTCCGCTTCACATGTAGCCACCTGCTTCCCACGGGTGGGGCCTACTTCACACGAGCCACCCGCCTCACATTGGCTGCCCACCCTGAGTCTGCCCCCGCTTCACACAGGCTGCCCTACTCGAGCTCGGTGTGAAAATGCTCCTGCATTAATCACCCCCGGTGAGGAGTCTCGAACACAAGACCTCCCGCTCTGATACCAATTTGATGCAGGACAACTGACCACTTGCTTTAAAAGCTCGAACTAATAGAGTATGGCGAATCAATCCCTTTATCTCATAGCCCAGGCTCTTGCTTCACACAGGCTTCGCCCCTCAGCCGAACCTTTCTTTGTGTGCCCCACTTCACATGGGTTCTACTTCACACGTAGCCACTCGCTTCCCATGGGCGGGGCCTGCTTCACACGAGCCACCCGCCTCACACGGGCCGCCCACCCTGAGTCTGCCCTCGCTTCACATAGGTTGCCCCACTCGAGACGGGTGTGAAAATTTCCCTGCATTAAAGATCCTCAACACATCTAGCCACCTTGACGATAAGTGCCTAGTTTAGGGGACCCAAGCTAGGCACCTTACTTTATTAACTACTCTTACACATTCTATTAACTATTACTATTTGGGGCCATTTGAATTTGGGCAAAGTTGTGTCTTGACTTGTAGTCATGGACAACCGTACATGTCCTTGATTTGTTAACCCTTGTGCACGTGCACTGCGCTTGACTAGTTATGGATATGCCACCCTTGGACCATCGGTTGGGTGTCTCTAGTGGAAGGTAGAACAACTTGTCAATGACACTTTATGGGCTTGGTGCACATGAGGATCATGGCGTGTTCCAACATGTGCATATATGCCACCATCAATCTTTGAGCACTAAAAAATTGTGACACACACGTCAATGTGCACATGCACATGTATAAATATGCCATCAACCATTCTTTAAGTTTCCCACACTTGCCATAGTCTATCTAGTCCTTGCTGCAAGTTGTTTGACAAACAAGAGATTGAACAACTAGTTAATAATAATGTTTTTCGTATCATTATCGTGTAATGTATCACACCCTTGGGATACAGATACATATCGGTTATCGCATGGGATTATATTGGTTGTATTGCTTAATGTATCGCTCTTGTTGGAAAACATTGGGAATTGGTTGAATTTTTCAATGAAACTTCAGGGATTGTTAAAAAAAGACATAAATACACAGAAATCAAAACATCGCAAAATACAAGTGCACATAAATAGGTTTCCTTTGTATGGGATCCTAATCTATGCGCTGTTTGACTGAACCGATGCAAGTATATTCAAAGTCTATTCATATAATTTATAAATGTGAGACGAGATGTATGGAAACAAAAACAATACATTCAAAAGAAAAAAAAAATGAAGTAGAAAACTAGAAATATACTTACGAATAATGTGTGTGGCTATGGCTCAGACCCGCATAGAGCTGCGCGGTGGCTCAAAATTAGCATATCCATCTTGATGCGGTTGGGCATATTGTTGCCACTTGAAAAACCAACAATACTATGCCCATGTCTTAGTAGAATAATACTCGTGAAGATATTATCTAAGATAACGTTGGTACGTATCCTCTCTGATTTGAGAAAATTTGGATTTTTTCCCATTTTTCTGCAAATCGGACCATTTTCCCCCAAATCCCAAAATTAGAGTGTATGTGATGATGATTTCATCAAACACTCTTGAATACTCTAAAATGGGGCCAATTGATCGCTATATCAAAGTGGAATTAAAAAAAAAAACAATATTTTTTAACATTTTTAATTAAAAAAATTATTTTTCTAAAAAATCCCAAATTACTAAGAATCACTAGATTAGGTTACATACATGTTTAGTTTTGTGTTTGGACACGAAGATTGCAATTGATTTGCATGAAATTAGGAAATTTTGATTTTTTTTCAATTTTCCACAAGTCGGCCCATCTCCCCCAAATCTCGAAATCGAAGCTCCAAATCCATGATTTTTCATGCAAAACATTTGGAATCATGGATTTCTAACCACTAGATACTGATTTAATATGATTTACAGAAAAATGGATAAAAAATTGAAAATGCTTGTCGAATTGAACAGGTGAGATATATTGACATTACCAATGTGTTTCGTATTACATAGGTGGGATATATCATTGGATATATCGAACGATATATCATTGGATATATCGAATGATATTGACTATACTGAAAATACTGGTCAATAATAGCATGTCCTTGACCAGCCAGCGCTGATAGCATTTGATGGGTATCACATTACATATTATCACACCCTTGGGATACAAATACATATCGGGTATTGCAATGGATATTTCATTTGTATCAGGTAATTTATTGCACTTTTCGTGAACATGGGGAAACATAGAGAAAATGGTTGAATTTTTCAATGAAACTTTAGGGATTGTTAAAAAGACTTAATACACCTTTTTAATTATAACATCTCAAAAAATAAATGCATATACATAATAGGTTTACTTTGTATAGGGTCCTAAGCTATGCATTGTCTGATTGAACTAATGTTATATTCAAATTCAATGTATATAACATTTATAAATGTATCAAGACATGTATGAAAACACAACCAGTTTTGAATTTTTCCCAATTTCCCTTAATTGGGCCACTTACACTTGAATTTTGAAATTAGAGTATATATGATGATCATTTCATCAAACACTCCTAAATACTTCAAAATTTGTCTCAATTGACAGCTGGTTGAAGGGAAATTTCAAAATAAAAATTATTATTTTAATAGTTTTTAATTAAAAATGATTTTTATTTTCCAATTTTCCCCAAATCGGGCCACCTACACTTGAATTTTGAAATTAGAGGATATGTGATGATCATTTCATCAAACACTCCTACATACTTTGAAATTAGTCTCAGTTAACAGCGGGTTGAAGGGAAATTTTGAAAAAAAAATATTTTAATAATTTTTATTATTTTTTAAATATATTTTTTTTTTTTGAAATCTGAAAAAGATATAATAAATCAGTAGATCAGGCCTCATACATGCTTAATTTTATGTTTGGGGTGCAACATTGCAAGTAATTTGGGCGAAACTAGGGAAATTTTGAATTTTCCCCAATTTTTCCAAAATCGGACCACCTACACTCAAATATCGAAATCCAAGGTTGAAATCTTTTATTTTCCATGCAAAACATGACGAATCAAGGATTTCTTATGATTTCACACTCATTTTACATGTGTTAAACAAAAATAAATGGATTGAAATGGAAAACATTTCACCGATTGAGAAACGACCCCAAATCCGAGAAGATGATGATTCCAGTTTAAAATTATCATTTTTCTCCCAAATCCTTGTGCAAGATGGACCAGAATCCACCCACGACTAAGTTAGAAGGAAAAAATTTGAGAGGAAAATGGGAAAATTTGGGTTTTGGGGATTTTTTTATTTTATTTTATTTTTTATTAACAAAACAAGGAGGTTCCTGGTCGATTCCGTCGATATTTATCAATATAAAAGCAAAGTAAAAAAGTCACAGTACAGTGCGATATTTGTGATACATCAGCGATATTCAGGCAGTTTTTATGTTATTCTAGGGGATTTTGGGCCGCTAACCTTTGATCTTGATAATATTAGCTGATATTATTGATATTGCGAACACTGGTCATGACTAGTGTTTTAAATAGAGAATAACATGCAGCGTTACATTCACTCTCCTAAAGCATGAGCCATAAGCTACATAGCGTGTAGTGTAAGCTAATGCTACTTGTGGATTTTTAATTAAGATTGCACTTGGTTGCACCAAATATCATGAAATTTCATGATATTGCGCACCAAATTATATTGCCTAATAATGAAAGTTCATGATATTTGGCACAACTGAACATAATCTAAAATAATAGGAAAAACAGGGCAAAATAAATAAAGAGCAATAGAACTGATTTAATGCTATTACTTTTATTATTTTTACTAAAATGGCTGAAAAGATTAACTAATTTTTATTAAAAAAATAGAAAAATACAACAAATCATTGAAAACATTATTTGATTTTTGTTTTAGTGAAAAGTAACTTGTACCGTCAACTCTGTAGCATGTAGGCATATATAAATTAGCATGTAACATAGGCTTCATGTGACTTAAGCTGTTTTCATCATCTATGTAGCACTAAGGCTACGCTACACTACGTAGCATAAGGTACATGCTACATAACGTAAGCTATTTAAAACACTAGTCGCGACACCACTTTGCTTGAATCCAGATAGGCCCTTTATCACAAACTTTGCCCAGGCAAGTCAAGGAGTGTCCTACAGCTTTACTAAGCAAAGAAGATGGCAATTCAGCATGTTAAATGAATTGGAAATGCACTCCGTCCACTGGTATGCCTCCACTTCGTGGGTCTTTCGTTGCAATATTTGAAAGCTTGACTACTTGAATTTGAGTTGGACTCAAGCAATGTTTTCAATATCGGTATCTACAGATGTATTGCACCCTTGGGTACAGAAACATATTGGGTATTGAAGAGGAAATATCGGGTATATCACATAATGTATCGCTGTTTTTGGGAATCATTGGGAAATTGGTCAAAATTTTTAACGATACTTTAGGAGATGTTAAAAAAGATGTAATAAGTTTCCTTTGTATAGGGTCCTAAACTATGCACATTGTTAGTGTATACAGATTGTGTGCACCTGCGGTCTACCTTATTTTTGGATTAGGTTTAGATTTCCTAATTGCACTCATATTCTTATTCTTATGCCTCCTATTGTAATTAGCCCTCTCTTCTTATAAGTCTTATGTTTATATAAAATAAAGGACTAATGGGAAATTGAGTATTAGCAAGTTATCTCCTCCTCTCATGTTCCCTTCTCTCTTCTCTCTTATCCCCAATTGATTTTCATGGTATCAGAGCATTACTAATTAATCAGACTCTGACTGATGTCCTCGAAAGGTAATTACCCATTACAAACCTCACAACCTCATGCGCCTCTATTTACTCTCCCACCAAAATTGTTTTAGTGCACATGCTTCGCTCACATTCTTGGACCATTCTGCTCCAAGCTAGGACCACAATTGGCAAAATGTGTGTTCTTAGGATACTCGAACTCTCAGAAAGGGTACAAATGTTACTGTCTTGTAAATTAGAATATATACATTTCTAAGGATGTAACATTCTTTGAAAATGTACCTTATTTCAATTCACAACATAGTACACATCTTCCTCCTTTTCCACTGACTGTCATAGACACGTCTTAGATTGAAGATGCACCAAGCTCCACTTCAACCAAAGACCTCAATGTCTGTTCTTGGAGGAAGAAAGTTCTTACTATTCCTGGGCACCACAACTCTTCGACGGTTGCGCACATCCTTCACAAAGGGACACAATCTGTGTACAATAACCCTCATAATAAGTTTTCTTCAGCGGATATTTGCTTAATGTTGTTTTTTTTGGCAAAACAAATTAAGCAAACAGGATGTTAGCACATTCAATGTATTAAATACATAAATATTAAGGCTAAATGACTGCTAATCAATCTGTTTTTTAAAAAAATGTATTTTTTTTCCTTCAAAAAATTGAAAAACCTCCGTCAATCTATAGTTCAGCCCCCAACACATCTGACATAATTTTTCCATACTCTTAATTGCAGTTTGAATGGGTGCAATTTCGGATGTTACCCAAATTTTCCAACTTCGCAAAGTAGTGTCTAATTGATATTAAGATCAGCCAACACCCATAAACACTAGCAAATTAAGGCTAAATAACCGCTAATCAAATGGATTTAAAAAAATAATGATTTTCTGATATTTTTATTCAGAAAATATTTTTTTTTTCAAAAAAATCCAAAAATATCCATCAAGTTGTAGATCAGCCTCCAATATGTTGAATGTGATTTTTCCATACAAATTGCAATTTAAATGGGTGAAATTGAGGAAATTTCTGATTTTCCCCAATTTCCCCTATTTGTCCCAAGTGAGTTACAATGAAAAAAAAAAAGAATTAAAATAAAAAACTCACCATTTGAAACTAGGGTCCACCCATTGTCCAATGTTGATTTCCACAAGAAAAAAAAAAGTTTTTTTCTCTAAATAATTGAAGAGGGTTGGTCAGATTTACCTCAAGAATGGATTAGAAGTGTGGAAGATTTGACAATTGTAGGTTATCTTTTATTGAATTTTTTTTTTTTTTTTTGAAGGGAGAGGGCTGTTGGTATCACACGTATCTGTTGGTATCACAGGTGTCGGCGATACTTTCAAAAGGTATCGTTGATACGTTATAACTTATAATGGCAGTATTTTGAAAATATCACATTGTTAGAATCAATACAAAGCGATATTTTCGTTGATACCCTGAAGTTCAGTGACTTCCGGGATGTTTCGTATTGGCCAAGATCGATACTGATAATATTGGTGATACTGCAAGTGCTGGACTCAATTGAGTTGATGTAGAGCAGGCTAGTGAATTCTTCAGTTTTTTTTTTTTTTTGTTTTGGCCTGAAAAATGTTGCATTGTCAATACTGACTGTATGTTTACATGTCACTAGGAAATGTCTTGAGGCTTTAAGATGGCCTTAGTTGTTAGTACTAAAAAATCAATCCATGTTTGAAGACGCAGCTATTAGAATGTTGTATGGAGTCTATGGACAATGCTGAAAACAATGATCATCTTTACGGAGCAGTAATAGTAGTGGACATGGTTTATTATTATTATTATTTATTTAATACTCCATTTATGGGAATAATGTTTTGCTCATTTTTTAAGTTTTATCTATTTATTTGTCTTGAAACTGCCTTAGATAATGTGGAAGCACTTAATTGACCGTTGTTTTTATGTATCAGTGAAAAGGAAAGGCTGCAGTCTCGTGTTTCTGATTCCTGTGGATGCATGTGGGTGTACTTAGCTGGTCTGCGTCTTTCTGAAGGCTCTCGTCATGTGCACTGTAACCTTTTTTATGATCCGGCAAAACATGACGGCCCACTATTACCTCCTGCAGCAGCATTAGCTCCGACACTCTGGCCCCAATTTCATCTGAGATGGGCATGTCCTTCAGAAGCACAAGCTGGGGAACTTGAAGTTCAGTGTCGGAATATGGCTAGAAAATTTGCTGAAATCCAGAAGGTATTATTTTTCATTTGCTTCTCAAATTAGAAGGTGAAAGTTTCATTTATCATCCGATTCCCTCTCCTTGATGTCTCCCTGTTTTGTGAAACTAATACTCTAATCATAGTTTAACGTCTCTGTCTTCCTGGTTTTTAGAAGAATACCTTTACCTTTTATCCTGTTTTCTTAGCATGTTTGTGTGTGTCTATAAATCATCATCATCATCATCATCTAAGCCAGAAGGTATTATTTTTCATTTGCTTCTCAAATTAGAAGGTGAAAGTTTCATTTATCATCCGATTCCCTCTCCTTGATGTCTCCCTGTTTTGTGAAACTAATACTCTAATCATAGTTTAACGTCTCTGTCTTCCTGGTTTTTAGAAGAATACCTTTACCTTTTACCCTGTTTTCTTAGCATGTTTGTGTGTGTCTATAAATCATCATCATCATCATCATCTAAGCCTTGTCCCGACTAAATCGGTCAGCTTCGGATCCTATTCCACCATTTCACTCTATCAAGGTTGGAGTGGCCACACACATGCATGCAAGCTTGTGCTCTCACACACCCCACATGCGTACACACACATTTAGGGGTGCGTTACAATGTTACTGGAACCACCATAATCTTATGGTGGTACTGGGCTGATGCAGAGCCCACGTGATGTATATATAACATCTAACCCATCCATCAGATGCGTCACCCCAAAACCCCCTTGGCCAAAATAAGCTTGATCCAAAATTCAGGTAGGCCTCAGCATGAAACGAGTCAGGAGGGGAGGCACACCCTTGATATTGACTGAGGCTCAGCTGAGGTGCAAAAACTCCTGATTTTTTGTCAGACCCTTCAACCAGTCCATATGAAGGTTTTGAATGGCCTCGATTCCATATTCACATGTTGGACCTCCCATACAAATCAATGGTGGCCTCCCCTCCAACTTGTTCCCTGTGTTTTGGCCCACCTGAGTTTTTGATTGGTCTGACTTTTGGCCCTGAGGGTTTCTTGAGGTGATGCATCTGTGGACCAGTTGGATGTCATGCACACATTGCGTGGACCCTGAGGGTTTCTTGAGGTGACGCATCTATGGACCAGTTGGATGTCATGCACACGTGGGCCCCACATCAGCCTGGTATCTCCATAGCTTACCGACCCTAGTAGCATTCCCCACGCACATACGCACTAAGACACGCATAAATATATCCTTCAGTATCATGATTTAGCTGCAAGAATGTGTTAGCATCTGGGTTTTCAAGGTCATTTTGGTCAACACTGACATTGTTCCAAGTTCAGCAAAATTCCTCTGTGGGTAGTAGGGGAGGCAATGTGGACTGGGCTGCCTGACCCAGACCTTCAAGGCCAGGGCTTGGGCCCCTAAACTTGGCCTCAAGACTAGGTTCAGGCTAAAAATCTAGGCCCGTGACAAATAGCCTGGCCTGGCCCGATGCTTAGGCCCTTGTGTAAATAGTATTGTGATTAGGGTCTGTTTGATTTCCCTCAAGTACTTGTAATTTGACCGAATTCTAGCATTTATTAATTACAATTTGAAAATGCAGAGGTAAGATGTTGACATCTACACGGTCTGGTCTCTTCCTTTGACAAGAAACATGAGATGGACCATGGTTACGTCACAAAACTGTGTGGGCCCTACTATGGTGTATGTATTCAATCCACACCGTCCATCCTTGTAGTCTCATTATTTTAGGGCATGAGCCCAAAAATGAGGCAGATCCAAAACTCCCGTAGCCCCCAAGAAGTCTTCAATGGTAGACTTTCAATTCCCCCTTTTTTCTGTGGTGTAGCCCACTTGAGTTTTGGATTTGCCTCATTTATGGGCTGATGCCCTAAAATAATGAGGCAAAATTAATGGACCGCATGGATATAACACATACATCATGGTGGGGCCCACAGAATTTTGGCTTGGAAACACAAAAAACAAGGCTGAGTTTGCCGGTATTCGAGGTGATTTTCTACGTCTCTAACAAACAGGTATGGAAAAAATGATGACTGAATTGCCTCTAATTCATAATAATCACAAAAAATCAGACAGGCCCTTAGCTAACTATATGATTGATGGAAATTTTTTGGATGGTTAAAAATGAAAAGATCCAACTGTCCTATTTCAACAAGTGTCCACAAATTAGTGGCTAGAATCTATCGACCGATCTGATTTTTGGAATGTGACATAGGGATAGGAGGTTCCGTAGTTTACTTGGTTTCATTTGAATTAATTTCTCCCTTGTGTACAATTTTTTAGTGCAAGTTTACCAAGCGTTATATGCAATCGGCGTCTAAAATAACTCCCTATATAGTGACACACACACACACACACACACACACACACACATAAAAGGTTAATAATCTTGTGGGCTAACTGCATGGGAACCTTTCTATGCAAATAGATGCATTCATTGTTCATAGTATCCCCAATTTTAGCAAAATATCTCTGATATTATTTGTATTTCTAGCTCGGTGATACCGATAACATTGGTAGCAATACCCATAACAACACTGGTAGTCTCATAAATTCCAGGTATCGGCGATGTATCACCAATATTTTTTACCTTGTAAATTCCGGGTGTGGCTTGTATTGCTAATGTATCAATATAACCAATATTTTCGACTATATAAATTCCAAGTGTTGCTTGTATCACCGGTGCATCGGTGATATTGGATAATGTTGCCAATGTATCGATATTGCCAAAAATCTGTTTATTAAAAAAAAAAAAAATTCCATTTCAAATTTCTTATGGGTGCATGGTTGTGTTGTGTTCAAATTGTCAACGATAATATCGATCATATTTTTGTTACTGCAACATGGGTGATTCAAGACCGGCGAAATATCTTGTGTTGTCGATATTCTAAAATATCGATGGGTGTTTGGATGGAAGGATCAATGGATGGTTGGATTGGTTTCTTACAACAGCACATGCTTTTAGGCCCCTATTAAATGGAAACTTATTATTTCTTTTTGTAATTTTTTATTCCTAAATATGCAAATATGTGTATTTTAGCGTCCCCTGAAGTTTCATTGAAAAATTCCATCATTTCTACATGTTTCCCCAATGTTTCCTTGCATTTCCAATTATCAGTGATATCAGTATTGTTTTCGTATCCTCGGCCAGCGAAACTAACAGCGATATCAATACTTTGAACACTGGATGCATTTGGATTTGGTGGCATCCAAATCACCTTTTAATTTCCACTTTTAACTCGTAGGGCCACCCTGATTCAGCTCCATCCTATCTTGGCCTAACCTGGCCATAGTCCTGCCCAACCCGCAACAGCTAGGGCTAGGGCTAGGGCCTGGGCCTCTTTAGCCTGTTAGGTCCAGGGCTGGGCTTAGTCCAGGGCCAACCTTGGCACGGCCTTCGTGCAGTCCATTGCCACCCCTAGCAGGTAGCGCGCACTAGCTGTGCTAAGGTGCAGCATGGGGCAGTGTGACCATGCTGTCATGTGGATGGTTTTGGTAAGCCATGTATCAATTTGTTTCCTACCATTTTGTGCAGCCAACTATTTGAGCATATAATTGTGCATGTGTGTGGGCAAATTATGCTTAGTGGTTTGCTTGGCAACTGCTCATCCACGATACTACTCTGCTTGCTCGCCAACGAGGCCTGTGGGTAATAATTGGGCAGTGTTGGACCATGTTGGCATGTGAGTGGTTGTCATTGATTTGAGCCTTTGCCTGGCCGATTCCAAGAGCCAGGCTAATAAAAGAGGAATGTTCATGTCTGGTGGGTGGTGGGTGGCTCATAGATGATGGTGGGACGAGATGAGACGTTAAAAGTTCTACATTTTTAGGAGTTCTTCCATTAAAAATTTCTAATGTTTTCTTATCTGGAGAGTTTCAGGCAAAAGAGATGGCTGAATCAAAGGCTAAAGACGTTATAACCAGCATGGAATCACTAACGGCAGAGTTACTGAAAGAGAGGCAGCTCAGCAGCTCAGCCATGGATTTGGCTAAAAGGGCCTGCAGGGAGAGCCTAGCCATTAAGAGGGCAATACAGTCGCTCGGATGCAAGGTGCATTTCTCAAACAGTGGCGACTGTGCCTTGGACATGGAAAGCTCGCCACTCCAAGTAAAACAGCAATTCATTCACGCTCCCCACAAACTCACGGATGGAGACAGCGGGCAGCAGGATGAAAAATCAGATCTTTCAGTGTCTATATCAGTCATCGCCGACGACGTAGCATCCAACAGCCTAGCTGGTCGGCCATGTGAAAATCTATGCCCGTTCCGCACGAGAGAGGGGGGTTGCAAGTGGCCTGATGCTGAATGTGCGCAGTTCGCGAGCCAGTTTGTTGGGTTGACGGCAAACTTTGATGCATTTGACCGGCTTTCTATCTATGATTGTTATTTCGGGTCAGAATAAGGAGTGGGTGGCAGTTTGAGTTGAGTTCTTTGATCTCCACAGGCTGTCATCAGATGAGAAATATCTGAGCCGATTTTTTCAGGCGATCAGATCAGACTCATCTATACCCGATTTGAGGATTTTCGTGAAGGGAATTGAATGGAGTTCCTGGAGATTCAGGCTGCAGAATGGATTTCGATTTTCCAATCGCGGTTAGGGGAGTGGGCCATGAAAGGGGTCTTCAGAAGAGCTTTCCCCACGCATTCAAGTAAAGGTGATACATGAATCTGTGGGGTGGTTTCCTTGCTCTAAAATGATTCAATTGGATTACGCTTCGGTCAGCAGAATGATTGTGCAAAATGGTTGTGGAAGACATAGGTGTGGATTCCTTACTCTAAAACTCTGCAGTAGCTGAGACTTTTGGTTTGTACATAAATAATGACAAACAATGATTCAATTGGATTACGCTTCGGTCAGCAGAAGCTAAAGTTGAGATGATTCAATCTAGTGCTGCCAAGCTTTGTTTTATCAGTCATTTGCAACTGTGTATGTACAGCATCTACTGATCGGATCTGATACAGCTTAAGTGTATATTTATTTTTATTTATTTTGTATCAGGAGGTTAGCTTGATTTTAAGTTGCAATCTACTTACTGTATCATATTTGGGCCACAGTTAGTTGTATAGGCTTTTTTGGGTCATGAGTCTCTCTGCAAGTGGAGCCCCCCTCCCCCTGTGGTTCGGTAAATCACCGTCGGATTCATCATTTTCTTCCATCGATTCATGGGCCTATTTTTCTTATTTACTTTTTGTTCCTTCCTTTTTGACCACTGTCCAAAAGACTTCCCAGACACGATTATTCTTGGCGTGCGTCTGATCTGATGGATGATTTTTCTTCCATTTTTTTATTCCCTTCTTTCTTTGGCCCCTCTTTAAATATCTATTTTTAGGCCATCAATTGAAATAGTCAGCAGAGATGATTGTTGAACCGTGGGCCCACCTTTGCCAAGGAAACTATTTGTGGCTGTGGCATGCCTAGCTGTCATAGACATTTTTTTTTTCCTTTTTAAAATAAAGTAGATGGCCCTCGCAAAAGGGGAACCGGATTGGGTGAGGCCTGATGTGGCGAGATTTGATTGGTCCTGCCCATGTGATGTTGGTTGAGTCCATGCCACTTTCAAACATATTGTGTGGGCCCATTCTGACAGCAGCATGTGGCCCAATCAAATCTTGCCACATCAGGGCCTTGCTGAACTCGTAAGTGTTTCCAAGCATCACAGAATCTGGGTTCTGGGAGAAGGTAGGGTAGATTGTTATTACACTACACTGCCAGTGAGTGGGACCCCACCAGGCTGCTGCAACACCCCTCCCCACCATGAAAAGGATCTACTACCAAGCTGTTTTGCTCGGGTCAGCATTTGGGCCCACCTTTGAATTGATCTGGAGCATTCGTTCTTACAGTATGGGTGATCGATCAACCAAAAAATATATTTCTCATAACAACCTGACCACACCAGACTCTTTCCCGTTATTTCTCAATAGCACATTTGCAAGGCCATAGATGGGGGAGATTTTATTGCCAAATTGCTCATCCCGTAGGTCCACCTGATGAACGGTGTGCAAGGCTAGTATGGCGGCGTTAATTCAAGGTCAGTTGTGATCAAGCAATTCTTCTTTACCAATCCACAAAAATAATACATAAAAAAGAAAAAAACAAAGGAAAGAATTGGTAGAGCCAGCAGGGTGATTTGGCATTAAAATGTCTTATCTCTTTTAACTGAGAATGTGATGATGAATATGGTGCACTGCTTGCCAATGAAGCTGAATCTAGATCGTCTGCTCAACTTTAACAGGAAAATTCTGTTTGCTGAGCACCTGATTGGTCCAGCTCAGCACTGACTACGTTAAATGCAGAAGAGCTGACAATGCCAGTGCTGAGCTGGACCAATCAGTGCTCGGCAAACAGGAATCTCCGGTTAAAGACGAGTAGATGATCCGGATTCATGGTATTATCATACCGCTGATGGAGCTGAATTGTATGGCTGGCAGCAAAATCATCATCTGCTAATGTGAACACCATCGAACTCAAACTCAATGATGCAACTACTAGTACTACCACGTCGGTCTCCCCAGCATGCCATACAGGAGATGCCTGCAGTCTCCCAATACGCCCTGCTCTTTCTCCATCGCCTGCGAACAACAGCGCTGCTGGCGGATACTCCCAAGTGACTGGATTATCTCTTCGAAGATGAATTCGTTGCATGGAATGGCGATCGGGCCGTGGTGTTTATGCCCATACTCCTCGTAGGCTTGTTCCAACAGTTGCCTGAAGACAGGATGATTCAAGTAGGATGCCCTTATAACAAACCGTCGGCCTGCATTGCCGACATTCACAGCTAAGTGGCCCGGTGGGACGTCTGCTGGTGTGTCATTTCTGCCTTTGGCGAGCTTTTGCCACACTGCGGCCATTCGTCTGAGCCTTGCGATGCTGTAGAGGCTAAACCTTGTGTGATCGGTTCGAGCCATGGCTGGGGCGACTTCAGGTTTGTTTTTTTTCTTTTTTTTTTTCTTTTGGTTTTTTCAATAGGGGCCAGCAAGAAAGTGAAGGCTTGTGGGTGTGTGTGTGTGTGTGTGTCTATGTGTGCGAGCAGTTATTATAATGGGAATGGTGGGGTAGTGAATGATGAGAAAGTGGCTCACGGCGCATGTGTGTGTGCTGTTGGGAGCACATGTGCTTCTTCTGCATGTATTCACGTGCAGTGCCCCACGTAGGAATAACATTCCCTGTGACTGCTCGTGCTGCTGATGATGAGATGGAGATGGGCCCTGGCTGGCATTTTGGGTCTCGTGCAATCATGCCACGACGTATGTTTGTAGAGAAGAACTACGATACTCCGCCACAGCGTGATGGATGATACGCGGGCACTTAGAAATTGCACCAAAGTAATTCAATCGTGGGTCCTGTTGGGGAAGGATGCACAAGCAATTACCAAATACAGAATTATGGAATATTTGAGTGTTATGAATAAACACAATTACTACAGATGATACAACGGTCTTTACGTGGAAACTTCTAGTAATAGAGGTAAAAGTCACATGACTTATTCCAGTCAACAAATCTACTATGTAAAGTATATTACACAATAATCACAAGTTTATTAAAACACTCAAATCTAATATCTTCACCTTTAGGTAAATTACAATAAAAAAGAATGAATAACAAAGAGAAATACCAATGAGGATTGGAGAATCGTCAGAAACTATACATAAAGAAGTTATGAACTTAAGCTAGTGACATGTGAATGAACTTCATGAGCTTGGACTTTTTCTCTCTCTCAAAACTTCCTCTCTCTTTTTTGAACTCTTCTTTTTCTCTCTCATGACGGTTCTCAAACTTTGTATGTATGGAATTACCTTAGTCCCACTATAAAAAGTGCTTATATAGCACTACGCTAGAGTTAGAAACAAAAATGTGCAAAACTACATTAAAAAGAGTCTATCGACCCAAACACCAAACTGCACTCTCTCCTATCTCCTGATGAGGAAAACCCCATCAGTCCCCGTATACATGTATCATGAACCAAAATCAAGATTTATTTAATTATCTAACCGTCCGATTCGTGAATATTTATTGTACGGTTGAAAAAGAAAAAAGAAATAAACGAATGGCCATATTTCAACAAGCAAATGTCCAATAATCAAGAGCTGAGGGTTGCTCAGGCAACCTTGTTTTGGAGTGTGACTTGAATTTCGGTCGGTTTCACTTTTGAGTTGATGTTTGCCAAACGTACAAAGATGTTAGTGGTGTTAGTGCGTGCATATCAACCTTCCTACTCTCCCACCCTCTAAACTCACTCCCCATCTTTCTTCTATCCCACGATGCTAACATACACGATGTCAATTCGATTATAACAAGCATGGTCCATGTGCAAGGAATCTAGACCACTTGTCTATTGGGTCCCACCATAGATGGGAAACACCCCAAGAATCTCCCCTATGAGACAAGCCTAACGTTTGGTTTTGTGCACTACAATTAGACGGTTAAGAAAATACAAGCACAGAAATATTCCACCTTCAACTTAAGGGGTTGGGATCTTCAAAGCTGAGAGATATTTGGGGCACAGTCCATGCTTGATGGGACACCAATCAAATCACCCACGTCCAGCGCATGAATGACAAGGAAAGACAAGATGGACAAAAAATAAACGTACGGGGGGAAGTCTTAAGATAAGCATTCAAAATTGGGATAGAATCAATGATAATGTTAGGTCTCTTTCTCGGCTGGGATTGAGTACAACCGTAGTACTATTTATTTTTAATTGGATGTAGCCTATAATTCATGTCCGGTCGGACCGGTCAGGTCGATGGGTGCCATCGGGTCCAACCCCAACCTGACCGACTTAAGAATCCAGTCAAAATTTTGAAACCAGACCCAAGATATTAAAATTGAGGTCAGGTTAAGTCAAAATTAGCTAAGAGGCTAGGTCAAGGTTGGGTAAAACTAGGTTGATTTGAGACGATGTGATCCATTTAATAATTCAGGTCTAATTTTTAGACCTAGCCTCACTAATTGTTTCGGTCGGTCTAATGACCCATTGGGTTGACTTGACCCGACTTGGTTCAATCCGACCCGACCAAAAAATTGGTGAAATTCCTATTTCCTACTTAAATGTTCCTAATTTATCAATTGATAAGTAGATGACATATTTGTGCAATATAAGACATCTACCTATGAAGTTGGGTTGCACCAATTCGGGTGTCTTTGACATGAGTCCATGCTTCATACAAATTTGATCGGGCCGTGAGTGCAAGTCCAACCCTAGTCCATAGACCAAAAAAGTAGGTTTAAGCCTGGACGAAGCGAAGTTGGGCTCGTCAGTATAAGCAAGCTACCCAGACCATTATTATCCTTATTGCCAGTAGGTACCCAATGGACCCAGTATGTTTTAAATGTAAAAATTCACTTCGCTCATCATGTTCTTCACGGGATATTCAGTCTTGTGGTCAAAACTTAGCTAGATACATGTATACATTGATTTTGATTAATATGATTTATAACAAACATCGATGTAGGGGGAGAACCCTAAAGTCGTGGATGAGAATTGAGGGGGCGAATGGATCAGAAAAAAATTCTAAGGAAAAGTAGTAGAAAATTCAGTAGATTTCAGATTCCTAATGGATTCCTGATGTATCCAAGACATCAGGAATTATTGACCGGCCGATTTCCGCTGTCGGTCAGTCAAATTTTAGAGAAATACCACTGGCCAATTTGGGCCTATTTCAGCCGGCCAACCCCCAACTTTGACCGGCCGACGAATTAGGGCGACCGGCCGATGAATTAGGGCGACCGATCGACAGGATGCACAGGTTTACGTGATTTTTCAGATTTCTTACCAATTTGATTAGGATTCTTTTCTATTACACAATTAAGGTTTTTTAGGGTTTAGTTTTCTCTATTTATAGTTGTTTAAACTCATTTAATTCATTCTATCTTAATTATTTTCAATAAAACTTCGGTTTTTTACTTCATCTTTTTCATGGATTCGAGGGATTCTGGTTGAAGATTCTCGGACGCTCCGTCGATTCGAAGTATTTATTTGTGAGAGAGATGGTGATTGACTTCACCACTTCTACACCTACACCAAGTTCGTATCAGAGCGAGGAGAACCCTTAGGATGATGACGACTAACAACGATCGCGATGAAAACCCCATAAACGGTGATCTAGGGGGTCAACCTCTGACAGCAATGACTTTTAGAGAATTCAGACGAGAGAGTCTCCAAGCTATGCAAGGGCTGCAAGCTTCACTCGACTGCATCACCACAACAGTTGCTCCACCCCAAGCCCCAGACGACATTCGACCTCCTCTGATCACTTTTTCACACAACCCCATTGTTCACAAAGTAATGCCGGTGGCCAATCGTCTTGCTACTCCAGATGATTCAGGTTCCAACGACAACAACATCGGGAATCTTGTACTATGATAGCCCGCATTCGGAGATGTGTGGGCTGATCACGTTGAGAGAGAATTTTGAGGTAACCATCATCTACCTAGCTTCAATGGCTTACTCAACATTGAAGATTTCCTCGATTGGTTAGCTGAGGTTGAGAGATACTTCAACTATATGGATGTTCTTGAAGATAAGAAGGTGAAATTTGTCATGTACAAGTTGAAATCGGGTTCCTTCATGTGGTGAGAACAATTATAAATCACATGTGCACGTCAAAATAAGCTTCCCATTCGTTCATGGCCGTGGATGATGTGTTTGCTTTGATCCCAATTTCTGTCCAGCGACTACGAGGAAGTATTGTTCCAGCAATGCCAAAGCTACAAGCAAGGTAGTCGAACCGTCGTAAAATACGTAGCAGAGTTTAATAGATTAACGATGCAGAATGGTTTACCAGAGGCAGATTCGTAGAAGGTTTTGAGATTTATAGGCGGTCTTTGGCGCACAATTTAGGACCAAGTTCATATACACCCGGTCTAGACTGTGGATGATGCAGTTCAGTTAGCAACTAAAGTGGAGACACAATTTGCAAGAACCGTTACTCGATCTTACCCTGCCACATCGACTCCCACAGCGGATCCTTCGCAAGACATGTCCCAAGCCAAGGGGAAAGACCCATTGAGGCACATCCTTCCTCTCCTACCCCCGCAGTTCGAGGGTCGGGAAACGGCCCATCAAGGTCCCAAACGTGCTGCGACAACTCTCTTTGGCTAACTTAGGAACCAAGAAACTTTTGAGCAGGTCAGATCATAAGGGTCATCATCTTTCCCTAAAAACAACTAATGGACCTGATTAGCATATATGGAACCCAACAAATCAATTCCTGACTGATTGTCTGAACCACCCAAGAACCCTGATCGTGTGTTGTTCTAATAAAATTGTCTCTGTACAACCCAAAGTGCATAAAAAATATGAATGGATCGAACAGAAAAGGTCCCCAACACCTCTTGGAAACAAACAATGAGTCTAAATAACAGATCCCAAGTTTAACAGGTCAGATCTTGGCCAAACTTCCAAACTTACCACAAACTTTGTACATCTATTTAATAAGAGGAACTATGCGTAGAAAATGACAAGTCAAACCATTAGCCAACAACCGATTGACGATCCACCTGACAAACTTTTGATTAATGGATTTGTTCCTTGATTGTTAAAATGAAAAACAGAAAGAGTGGGGTGTGACATCACCATTGGCTAGCTACTAGCTTATGGTGGAATATCCATATAAGTAGCATAACTGTTGTTATTTGAGAGGAGGCAGACAATTTGGACACTGGAGAGAGGTTAGAGACTTGGGGAATAGTCTACTCTCTCCTTTAAGGTTTTGATAGGTTTGAAAGCTCTCGATTGCACTGACAGGCTATCCCACTCAGAGAGCACAATAGTCAATAGAAGAAGCTACTAAAGTACAAAGTTAGGTAGGTATCAGGGATATCCGACCATTCTTTTTGTAAAAAAAAAAAAAAAAAAATAGTGCCTAGTGTTATGGGTAAATCTAGGATGATCCTAAAAGCTACACAGCCAATGCAATGCACGTGTGTGTACTGACGTTCGCAATTTTCACGCTCGAGTACTTAAGCATTCGGTTCATTGGGCCCGAGCGGTCTCTATTTACTAGCTTCTGACCGCTCATGTTAAGCTTAAGAGATCAGCTTTTCAAGCTCCCGACCGATCGTCTCAAACCCGAACGGTCGGCTTTCTCTTATTTACATCCAACCAACGATGAGCGAATGCCCGCGATAACATCCCATCCGATTGGGCAGTACTTCCCGAACACTATTCTCCGAACGCTCGAGACTTGATTGACGTGTACCGCAAGTCATGTGATTTACTCCCCAGGATTACCGTGAGAGATACCTGTGCTGCGCAGATATTCTTGCCTATCTCTTTGAAGCAATTATGTATCTAGCCATGATCGTGACCCATCCTCGTAGGATATCAAATCTTGACATAATTAAAATCCTAGTCAAATACAGTAACAATAGACCTTATAGAAAGCCCTCCGTGCTACGATAAAATGTACGATATACGAAATACTACTAGCCAACCATTCGACATCAACTGGCCAGGAGCGATGTTGTACCGATTCAAAATCCCGGCTACATAAGGTAGCAGCAGCAAACGAAACTCTAAAGGAAACATGAAATCGTAGACAGCTATTTCACCCATCCGGGGGTTGTCTGTTGTCTCGTTCGGCCCTGGCAGCTGGAAAACAACATCCTGCGGGACATTGAAATCCCGTCGAATGCATTCCAGCTCTGCCATTTTCAGAGTAGAAGGATAGTCTTTAGGGGATCTGTTTGAGGAAGAAGAGGCCCGCCTTTTCCCCTTTCTTCTTTTGAGGCTGTTCGAGGAGGAGGATTCGGGAGGATCCTCCCCAATTGGAATAGGAGCAGAACTTGAAGAAGATGACATGGTTAAAGAAAGGCTTATAGACGGAAGAAGGAGCAAGGAAGGAGGAAGCAAATGGAAGAGGCTAACGATTAGGATTTTTCTCTCAAGCAGAATATCGCAGCGGAAGATAACTACAATACCGGGAGCAAATATATATAGGTAGTCATTACTATCTTACACGCATCGCTTCCCCATTCAGTTTCGAAATCAAAGAGGCGCGCCGCATTAAATGTGGGACACGTGTCAGTGACACATCCTCCCGAAAAAAGCAAACGGCATGTCACATTAATGATCTGACGCTTCGTATGGAGAGAGAGGTGTACATTATTTGTCTTTTCCCAACTTTTGTACAGCGGCAACTTTTTGATAAACGCGCTTCGACAGTTAAGCATTTATTCAAATATTCGCGGTCGGCTTTCAAAAATATACAATACATCGGTTGAAAGCTTGAATATTGGTCGAAGGTGAGAAGTATTCGGTCGGGAAAAATCAACGCGACCCATCCCGTTCGAATGTTCGAGATTTGGTCGTTAGTCGCCTAAGACCAAATGATCAAAGACATCGGTCGGGGATTCATATACTACATTCGGACAAAGCAAGACAAGGGTTTATGGTCAAAAGAAAACATTTCATTTCATATATAGAAATCTATTACAAAGGACCCCCTGACGCAGGGAGGACGTGGTAGGTCGATCACCATCTCCCTAACCGATAGTTCTCGAATCCACGAGAAGAAATAAAAGATAAAAAGAGGAAATAAATTCCAAATAATTGATTTATTGATAATTGAATGAATAAAAACGGAATTACAATGCATATAAATAGGAAACTAAATCCTAGGTAAAGTATCAAAATCCAACTCCAACTAAAACTCCTAGAAAACGCAACTTACTATAAATAGTAAACTTACTATTTATAGAAGTCATTCAATCCTACTAGAACTCTTGGTTTTCGGCCAAAAATAGAAAGTTTTCAAACGGCCTCAACCACGCTGTTCTACGAAATATTCTAAGCCCTTTTCATGTTGGGCACTAACTCTAAAACCATACGGATGCAAAGTTATGATCGAATTAAAACTTACTATAAATAGTAAAAACGAAAATAAACTAGCCTAATGACCGTCGATACGGTCGATTCTCGCGATTCCGGATTGGGCAACCCGGCGTAGCAGGGTTGGTTGGCTAAAGTAGCTCGAGCTACCCCAAATTGATATATTATACGTCCCGCAACTCATTCCGGATTGTGAGATACGACCGATTCACGATCCTGACTGGTCCGATCACTTTCGGCCCCGTCCGGTCTTCTTTTGGTCAATCTGGGCCATGAAATAGTCAGCGACCCGTCTTACATCAGTCTCCTCCACTTCGAAAGAACTCGACCCCGAGTTCTCGTCCAGCTTTGGTTCATGATATTCGTACAGATCTGCCACGTTGAAAGTCCTTGAAATCTCCATGTCATCTGGAAGATCAACAACGTAGGCATTGTCATTGATCTTGCGAATGATCGGTACCGGTCCAATCTTCTTGTGTTTCAACTTGTTGTAGGTCCCGGTAGGAAATCGCTCTTTACGTAGGTGGACCATCACCTGATCACCTATTTCGAACACTTTGGCGCACCGATGCTTGTCGGCCGCTTCTTTGTACTTCTCGTTCGAAGCCTGTAATTTGTTGCGCACGTCTGCATGTATGTCCATGATTCGGTCTGCCATATGTTCAGCTGTAACGCTCATGCCCGGAAGCTTGGGCAGGGGAACCAAATCGAGTGTGTGACGAGGCACGCACCCATAAACAATCTGGAATGGAGACTTTCCTGTCGATCGGTTTACCATGTTGTTGAATGCAAACTCTGCTTGAGCTAGGGTCCATGTCCCACTGCTTCGGTTTGTCACCTGAAAGGCAACGGATGAGATTTCCCAATGTGCGGTTGACGACCTCAGTCTGTCCATCTGTTTGTGGATGATAAGCACTGCTGAAGTGAAGTCGTGTACCAAACCGATTCCACAAGGCTCGCCAAAAGTGGCTAACGAACTTTGTGTCCCGGTCTGAAGTGATCGTCTTAGGAATACCATGTAGTCGCAAAACCTCTCTGAAGAAAAGGTTCGCAACATGTATCGCATCAAAGGTCTTCTTGCACGGAATGAAGTGTGCAATCTTGGAGAATCGGTCTACCACCACGAACACTGAGTCCATGCCGCGTTGTGTTCGTGGGAGCCCTAATATAAAATCCATAGATAAATCCTCCCAAGGGGACATCTGGCACGGGTAATGGCGTGTAAAGACCTGTATTTTGAGATTGTCCCTTAGCGGTTTGACAAATATGACATCGTTGTACCGCCCTGCCAACATCACGAGCAAGTTGCGGCCAGTAATACCGCTCTTCCATCATCGCTCGAGTCTTATCTCGTCCTAGATGACCGCCGAGGCCACCGCCATGCAGCTCGATAATAATCTTGTCCCGTAACGAACTCTGCAGAATGCAAAGTCGATTTCCTTTGAAGAGGAAACCATCTTGAATTAGGAGATCACTCGGGTGACCCTCTTGGCACTTTTTCCATGCATCTGCAAAATCCTCGTCGTCGGCATAAAGTTCCTTGAGGCAGTCGAACCCGATCACCTCACTGCTCACTGTAATAAGAAGGGATGCACGTCGGCTTAGTGCATCTGCCACCTTGTTCTGCTGCCCTGATTTGTGTTTCAGAACGAACGTGAATTCCTGTAAAAACGAAATCCATCTAGCATGCATACGATTCACGTTAGTCTGAGTATTGATAAATTTTAAGGCCTGATGATCAGTGTACAGTATAAATTCCCTTTGAATAAGATAATGGCGCCAATGGCGCAGTGCTTGAACCACTGCATATAATTCAAGTTCATAGGTCGACCACTTCTGTCGTGCGTCGCTGAGTTTCTCACTGTAAAAGGCAACCGGCCTGCCCTCCTGAGAAAGGACTCCCCCAATGCCGACAATAGATGCGTCGCATTCTACCTCAAATAGCTTGTCGAAATTAGGGAGTACCAGAACCGGGGTAGTGGACAACCGATGTTTAATTTCTGCAAAGCTCTTCTCAGCCCCTTCGGTCCATTGAAACGGACCCTTCTTCATACAGTCGGTAATCGGCGCGACGATACTGCTGAAGTTCGGCACAAATCGACGATAGAAGGTCGCCAACCCATGAAAACTTCGTACCTCATGAATGTTTGTCGGAGTCGGCCAATCCCGAATAGCTCGTACCTTTTCTTCGTCCACTCGGATACCCGTGGACGACACGATGAACCCCGAAACAATAATTGATCAGTTAAGAAGCTACACTTTTTCAGATTTAAGTATAGCTTGTTGTCGGCCAACACTTGTAGCACTTTTCTGATGTGGGTCATGTGCTCCGTTTCATCCTGACTGTATATTAGAATGTCGTCAAAGTAAACGACAACGAAACGGCCAATGAACGGCTTCAACACTTGGTTCATTAAGCGCATGAAGGTGCTTGGTGCGTTGGTCAAACCGAAGGGCATAACCAGCCACTTATATAGCCCTTCCTTGGTCTTGAAGGCCGTTTTCCACTCGTCACCTGGCCTAATACGGATTTGATGGTATCCACTCCGTAAGTCCAGTTTCGAGAACACCTTGGAGCCCTCGAGCATGTCCAGCATGTCATCCAACCGCGGTATTGGAAATCGATATTTAACTTGTTATTTTATTGATCGCGCGGCTATCGATGCACATACGCCATGTTCCGTCCTTCTTTGGGGTAAGGAGTGCCGGAACGGCACACGGGCTCATGCTCTCTTTAATAAGACCCTTAAGGATCAGTTCCTCCACCTGTCCCTGTAGAATTTCACACTCTTTTGGACTCATCCGATAGTGCGGTCGGTTGGGTAGACTGGACCCTGGGATAAGGTCGATGTGATGTTGTATGTCTCGCATGGGAGGCAACTCATCTGGTAACTCTGCAGGCCAAGTACTTCGAAATTCTTCTAGCAGCGGTTTAAGGCGTTGAGGAATATTAAAGGATCCTGACTCCTCGCCTTTTACCATAACCGCATAAATCTCGCCCGTTTCCTTTGATTCCTTAACAAACTCGCGAATGGTAAGGAGAGAGTTCCCCTCCACTTTAGAAGCTTCAGGGTGTTTGTCTGGTCTCATAGGGGCCAAAACAATTTTTCGACCATCCTTGGTGAACATGTATATGTTTTCCCGTCCACTATGGGTCACATCTCGATCCGATTGCCATGGCCGCCCAAGTAACATGTGGCAGGCTTCCATGTCAACCACATCACAGAGGACCTCGTCCTTATAGCTTTTACCAATGGAAAATGAAATAATGCATTGATGAGTTACCTTGGTTTCGTTCACCTTCTTGATCCAGCCGATAGAGTAAGGGGTAGGGTGCTTCGTCATAGGCAGATGTAACTTATCCACCATAATTCTCGAGACAATATTTTCGCTACTCCCACTGTCTATGATCACGTCACAGACTTTGCCCTGCACGGTGCACTTTGTGCGAAAAATATTATGTCGTTGTGGGTGCACTTCTTTCCTGGGGGCGTAAAGTAGTCGTTTTACTACTAGCGATTCCCCATGATCTTCAGTCAGCCAATCGACATCTTCTGTGTCCCCCTCTTCGGCCTGTTCCAATTCAGGATTATCTTCTGTTGGCTCACCTTCCACGCCGCCTTCATTCGTAGTTAAGTGTGCTGCAGGGCGTTGAGGGCAAGCGTTCGACCAGTGACCTGGTTGGCCACAACGGAGACAATGGTCTGGTCTTGGCCGACCATATGGATTGGGGATCCTGCTGGAACCCGCTGTAGTGGGAGCTGTACGTTGAGGTCTTGAGACACCGCTTCCCCAGTCCCGGTTCGTGACCGTAGGAGGTTGAGGACGCCCTCCTATAGGTTCCTTGCCTTTGGCCAACGTTGTATCTTGAGTGGGTCCGGTGTTGGGATTTCGTGTTGCCGGATAGGGTCGAGCAGGGGGCCGTGACAACTGTGTTTCTGTTCGAGTGGCCAATTGGTTTGCCTCACTCAACGTCCAAACGGGATGCATCTGGACTCGATCCTGGATTGCAAATCGCAACCCACCAATGAATCGTGATACTTGTTGTGCCTCTGATTCCGATAAATTATTCCGTGTAGCCAATCGTTGGAATTCTTCAAGATATTCGGCTACGGTTCTATTTCCTTGACGACAATTTTGGTATTGTTGGAACAAAATTTGTTCATAGTCGTTAGGGAGGAATCGAGCTCTAAGAAGCTGTCTCATCCGAGGCCATGTTCGGATGGGTGTCTTATTCTGACGGGTGCGGGAAACCTGTAGGTTTTCCCACCATGCTGAAGCACCGGATTTAAACTTATATGCAACTAGTTTTACCTTCTTGTCGTCCGGTACGTCCATATAGTCGAAGTATCGCTCGACCTCTGCCAGCCAGTCGAGGAACTCCTCTATTCGAAGTAGGCCATTAAAGCTGGGAAGATCAGCTTTGCCCCGATAATCTCGTTCTGCTCGTTCCACACGCTCATTCCCTAGCGCCGGTCGTCGTACGAACATGTCTTCGACCTCGTCATCGCTTGGTTCTGAATCGTCTGGCGTAACCCTACGGTTATCCACCTGGGGTGTTCTACGGACAACAGGATTGTCCCGTATAACAACTGTTGGTGGTTGTTGGTCGCCTTGGGCTCGAAGAGGAGCTAGCGATGCTGCAATCTGGTCGAGGGTCGCCTGTATACCTTGCAGGATCAACCGGTTCTCCCGTCGTGCTGCTTCGAATGCTGCCTCGAAGGCTGTCGCCGTTAGATAGTCCCTTGGAGCACCGTCCTTAGGATGAGAATCCAACCCTTCATTAGAGGCCATCGTCCTGAGGAAGAAACCTCTCTCTGATACCAATGACGCAGGGAGGACGTGGTAGGTCGATCACCGTCTCCCTAACCGATAGTTCTCGAATCCACGAGAAGACATAAAAGATAAAAAGAGGAAATAAATTCCAAATAATTGATTTATTGATAATTGAATGAATAAAAACGGAATTACAATGCATATAAATAGGAAACTAAACCCTAGGTAAAGTATCAAAATCCAACTCCAACTAAAACTCCTAGAAAACGCAACTTACTATAAATAGTAAACTTACTATTTATAGAAGTCATTCAATCCTACTAGAACTCTTGGTTTTCGGCCAAAAATAGAAAGTTTTCAAACGGCCTCAACCACGCTGTTCTACGAAATATTCTAAGCCCTTTTCATGTTGGGCACTAACTCTAAAACCATACGGATGCAAAGTTATGATCGAATTAAAACTTACTATAAATAGTAAAAACGAAAATAAACTAGCCTAATGACCATCGATACGGTCGATTCTCGCGATTCTGGATTGGGCAACCCAGCGTAGCAGGGTTGGTTGGCTAAAGTAGCTCGAGCTACCCCAAATTGATATATTATACGTCCCGTAACTCATTCCGGATTGTGAGATACGACCGATTCACGATCCTGACGGTCCGGATCACTTTCGGCCCCGTCCGGTCTTCTTTTGGTCCATCTGGGCCATGAAATAGTCAGCGACCCGTCCTACATCACCCCCATGGGGTAAAATACATTGAAAGAAAAAGGAGATTGGACACCGCCGCCATCGACCTCATCTCCATCTTCTTGCCCAAGGCCTCTTTTAGAGTCGCTTTCCTTCCTGATGATGGAGATAGGAAGCGACAAAGGCCCCTCTGATACAAATAGTTGTCACACTAAAGGCAGATAACGGCCAAGCGTGGACACCACGTTACAAGGCAACAACTTGCATCCTTCAGATATTATTTTCTTCACAAAGGGCAGATTTCTATCAAATGTGGAATCCCCAATATTAATCGAAGGACTCCACATGGACGGCCACCTTTCATGTCTACTAACCACAGCCGGAGCCTCGATTCAAATACAAATCTGGCTAAGGACCAAGGAATCACCATTGCTCCAGAGCTTGGGGAAGAACAGGAGTAAACTAGGAAAAGCCATGGATATTTCTTGTAGAACCTGAGTTAGGAAGAAGGCCAATGGTACCTTTTTATAGGAGTTGCAGTGGCTGTTTCAACTTCCAAGGGCGCCACGCGTCGTTGTTTAGTTGATCGTCTTGCCTCGTCTTCTAGAACCAATAAATGTGGGCAGAAAAACTGAAGTGTCGCCTTAACTTTCCTTGAAGAACGCACTGCCACGTAACTTGCCATCGCTTTCTGAAGATAGCCTAAAAATCGAGAATCAGTTCTCTTTTCTGACTTCTTGCTCTCAAATCAATTGAAATTAGACTTGAAAGCAAGGGGGCTAACTGTTATGGGTAAATCTGGGATGATCCCAAAAGCTGCAAGGCCAAAGTAGCTCACGTGTGTGTACTGACGTTCTCTATTTTTGCGCTCGAGTGATGAAGCATTCAGTTCATTGGGCCCGAGCGGTCGGTATTTACTAGCTTCCGACTGCTCATGTTAAGCTTGAGAGATCGGCTTTTTCAAGCTCTCAACCGATCGTCTCAAACTTGAATGGTTGGCTTTCTCTTATTTACAATCAACTGACGATGACCGAATACCTGCCATAACGTCGCATCCGATTGGGTAGTACTTCCCGAACACTATTCTCCAAACGCTCGAGACTTGATTGGCGTGTACCGTAAGTCACAGGATTTACTCCCCAGGATTACCGTGAGAGATACCCGTGCTGTGCAGATATTCTCGCCTATCTCTTCGTAGCAATCATGTATCTAACTATGATCGTGACCCATCCTCGTAGGATATCAAATCTTGATAGAATCAGAATCCTAGTTAAATACGGTAACAATATACCTTATAAAAAGCTCTCAGTGCTACGATAAAAGGTACGATATACGAAATACATTAGACTATTAAGAAATTATTTCCAGGCCATTGATAACTTAAGCATCGGATGGCCATCAGCCGGAACCCCTCGGCGGCCATCCTAATCATTGGTGGCGTTTGCAGGCTTTCTGGATCTATGGTTTTCATCCTCAATCATCAATCAGACGGTAAAGATTTAAGTTGGTCCCTGATAAACATCTGGTGACGTAATTTAGCGTCAACACCTAGTCTTTCCTTTTCTTTCTCACATCTCAATCAACTCATGTTGCATTTCATTTCACACATGCCAATCATTCATGCAACATTTATCCTCATTTCATTTCACTACTAATTTTCCTGCCTCTTTTTACTTCATTTGCCTTCTTGAACCCCATAGGTTTTGTGAAACAAGGTTAGGGTTCTATTTTACTTCATTTGCCTGCTCGGAGCTCTCGGCTCTATGAAGTAAGGCTATGGTTATATTTTTCTTTACTTGCTTGCACAGAGCACTCGGCTCTATGAAGTAAAGCTAAATAACCTTTTCCACATTGCATATGAAGCAAGGTCAGATTTATACAGCGTTAAATTTCTACCGAATTTTCAAAAAACCTTAAAACCTTATAAAGTAGAAATTGCATGTCATGTGGGTGGAAAATTGTGCTCAATCCATTCGCAAACTGATCACAAGAGTTACTCAAGTTGGAAAATCTTACAATTCCCCAACCTATTAATGATTCTACGATTCCTATCAGTCCATAAATTCTAATCTTTATTTAGCTAGTGCGACTCTAAGCTATATGCATTATCTCACCTGAGTCAAATTGCACACCAATCACATAAAAAGCCTTTTGGTAAGTCTTTTTGGAGCTAACCAACTTTGTCAATTTCCATGTTATGCCCTTTTTTCTTTTCCTTTTTTACACCGGCACTCACACCCCCCACACAAATTCACGCACTCACACCATAATGTAATTTCTACTCAAACCCATGACCTCGTGTTGAAACTCATATGAGTCCACAACAGGGCATTAGTAATGAAGCTATAGCGGGTATTTAGGACATTTTTGGCCAAATCAAGACCCCTCCTGTCCCAATTTGAGTTTGTGGTGCCCTTGCAATCCATGGGGTCATCATTGGCTGAAAAATGCTCACCTATGTGCAGGTTTAGGTGAGAACTTATGTGCACCTTTGAACATGTGCCATGAATGCAAAATCTGAACGGTCAACATTATGTGGTGGCACCCCATAAAACCCCAGACCCTAACTTTTACCCCGATCCAAAACTCTAGTGGGCCATAGCAAAGGGAAACAATTTCCTCCCTTGATTTGCCTCTCCCTTTGGTATGGCCCACTAGAGTTTGGAACAGGCTAAATTTTAGGCCTTGGGGCCTTCTCGAAGTGCTGCATCATGTCAACCATTCAAATTTTGTGCCCGTAACATGTGCAAAGGTACGTGAAATCGAGCATTCCTCTCCTTAGCCCTAACAACATTAAAAACTACTCTCCTTGGACCATTCAGAATAATCTCATGAAGTTGACCCAACCCTATTCACCCTGGACATCTAGAATCTTCAATAGGATGGAATATGCTACCCAACTACTAATTGATTTATAACAACCTCTACAATCTCTTTAGTTATGATAAGTAAACCAAATGGAAAAACTTGCAAAAATAAACATCTAAGAAATCCTATATTAAATAGGGAATTAAAATAAGTCAAAACTCAGCTAAAATCTGACCTAAACCTAACGGACAGGAAAATGAGTTCATCTAAGTTTAGTGCTAATTTTGTGTTAAAGATGAACAAATGTTGGGGAGCCAATTAGATGCGGCCCGGTAACAGCTTAGTGAGTGAGACCTTGACCATGGGGCCCACCTTGATGTATGTGTTTTATAATCATGCCGTCCATCAGTTTCTCGTGCTCATTTTAGGGCATGGTCCCAAAAATGAAGCAGACCCAAAGATCAAGTGGACCACACTACAGGAAACCGTGGTGATTGGATGCCCACCATTAAAAAATACCTAGGGCCCACCGTATTGTTTATTAGCCATCCAACCTGTTGATAAGGTCACATGGACTAACCTGTTGATAAGGTCACATCGACTTAGATGAAGGGAAAACACAAATATCAGCATGATCCAAAACTTTTGTGGGCCCAGGAAATTTTTAATGGTGGGCATTCAATCCCTATTTGTGTGGTGCACTTGAGATTTTTTGGATCTGCTTCATTTGTTGGGAACACGCCCTAAAATGAGCCGGGAAAATTGATGCAAGGCGTGGATATACAACATATACATATACATCAAGGTGGGCCCCACAGTAAGAGCCGCACCTAATCCGCTCTCCTCCTGGAATGTGGAGGGTTTTGATAGGATATGGTGGGCTTTCAGAGTTAGGCAGCTAGATGATCATCTGAACCGTTCATATTCTTGATTATGTACTTTAGGTGCCATCCTAAGAAAGATTCTTTCAATGGATGATTGTTTACGAAAATGAATTTAGAACATTGAAAAGCAAACTTTCAATGGCTTATATTCAAATTCAAATTAAAGAGTCAAAGGCGAGAATCCTCGAGGAAGCATGATTATACTTGTCATCCACGCCATCCTCGACTCGACATGATTATACGTGTCATCCACGCTGTCCATCCATTTTTACATATCATTTTAGGGCATGAGCAAAAAAAAAAAAAAAAAAAAAAAAAAAAAAAAAAAAAAATTGAAGGCTCAAGTGGACCACACGATGGGAAGCAGTGGGGATTGAACTCCTACCGTTGAAATCCTGGTAGGTCTCACCGTTGTGTTTGTTTGCCATCCAACCTGTTCATAACATCATATGGACGGGATGAAAGGGAAAACATAAATATTAGCCTGATCTAAAACCTTGCCATCAAAATTTTTTCAACGGTAGGCTTTCAATCCTCACTGCTTCCTGTGGTGTGGTCCACTTGAGCCTTCCATCTGTCTCCTTTTTGGCCTCATGACCTAAACTGATCTGTCAAAATAGATGGTTGGCGTGGATAAAACATATACATTACGGTGGGCCCCACAGATACCTAACAGGAACGTCCGTCTCTAGCTAGGGGTAGTACCCAATCCGCGTCAGGTGTGACCCCGGGCACAGATCCGGGTCTGTGTGGGGCTCACAGAGATGTTTGTAATAAATCCACTCCGTCTATCTGTTTTAGAATACCACAATTGGACTGAATTATAAAAATCAGGCATATCCAAGACTTAGGTAGGTCATACCACACGAGATAGTAGGGATTGAACGTCTGGAGTGACAGAAGTTTTGTATCAGGATGATATTAGTTCCTGCATTTTATCTGAGTGGCAATAACCCTATGAACGGTTTGGATGGCATATAAACATCATGGTCAGCTCCAGGAAGGTTTCAACGGTGGACGTTTCCGTTCCCACTGTTTCGTTTGGTATGGCCCACCTGGGTTTTGGATCCGTCTGATTTTTAGGATCCTTTTCTATTTTGGTCTTTTAAAACATATGGACAGAGTGGATTTGTCACAAACATCTCTATAGGCAATCCGTGGACCGTGCTGTATATGAGATTATTTTTACATGGTACAATTCCCCGGACGCAGATCAGGTGACGGTGGTGTGTACATGTGTTGGGCGCTGTGCAGATCAAATCCACGCCGTCCATCCGTTTTGACCCCTCATTTTAGGGCACGAACGCAAAAATGAAGTAGATCCTAAGTTCAAGTAGACTACGCCACAGGAAACAGTGGTGATTGAAGGCTCACCATTAAAAACTTCTTGGGTGCTAGATCAGGCTGATATTTGTGTTTTCCCTTCATCCTGGTCCGAGTGACCTTATCAACAGGTTGGATGGAAAATAAGCATTACGGTGGGCCCTAGAAATGTTTCAACGGTGGGTGTCTTTTTCCCCACTGTTTCTTGTGTTGTAGACCACTTGAGCTTCTGATCTGCTTTGATTTTGGGTTCATGACATAAAATGGGCTGGAAAAACGGATGGACGGCGTGGATATAAAACACATATATCACGTGGGCCCCACTGCGCCCCATACATCAACATACCACCGCAAAGAGTGGTGTTGGCAACACCACCTAATCCGAGTCAAAATAGGTGTAGACTCGGTGGGGTCAAAATCCAACAACACTAGGCCAAGTCGGGCTGGGTTTGTGAGTGACCGGTGACTTGTCCGCGCGCGTGCGTGCTGCGAAGCTAGAAGAAGCGTCCGACTAGGATTGAGAAGAAAAGTAAGGAAAGTTATTTTATCTCATACTCTGGTAGAGTATGAAGGTTGGTACACATGAGCTCCCCCATTGTACACGTGGCGTATATGGATGCTAATAAAAACCGCCTATATTGTGAAACCCATAGTACCTAAACCTCATCCTTAAAATTAGATTGTTTGAGCAATCTTAACCTTAGATTCTTGGACACTTGTTTATTGAATTAGGAATGCCAGGTATTTCCATTTTCAAGTAAAAAAAAAAAAGAAAAAAAAAAAATCTCACATCTAATAGTTAGATTAATTTCATAACTAATTAAGCTTAGGACATGCGGGCAAAAATGATCCGGATCTAAGACTCAAAGTGGGCCACACTGAAGGAAAAGGTGGGTAGAGAAATTTCTACCCTTGAAACCGCCATAGGGTCCTCAGTGATGTTTATATGCCATCCATACACACTCCTACTGGATGGACTGAAAACACAAATATTAGCCTAATTCAAAACTTTTGTAGCCCCACAAGTATTTCAACTATGGACGATCAATCCTCACATATTTAGCCCACTTGAATCTTGGATCCGGCAACACCTAGATCCATAGCCCAAGTGGTAGACTGAGTGCACGAATATTTCAACTGTGAACGATCCATCCTCACTAGTTTGGGGGGGGGCTAACATTGCAGTGGGACTGAAAGGTGGGTGTACTAAAAGTGGGGTGAGTATAGTAACCCAAAATAAATAAATAAATATATATATATATATATATATATATATATATATATATATATATATATATATATATATTAATAATAACCAAATATTTTGTGTGAACGAGACTAAATGGGAGTTATTGGAATATTGAAAAAAATTTCAATATAATCACAGGAACACATTCAATGCTCTAAATTAGTGTGCATATCATATGTGATATATGATAGAATTATTATAATAAGCCCCCTTGAAATATTTACTAAGTGAAGGTAACTTCGTCTCAACACTAAGGTCAAGGTATCAAATCCCAACTTGGGGTAGCTAACATTGTAAGGTGACTAACGGTGTGGGTGTGTACTAATAATGGGATGTGTGTACTAACCAAAAAAAAGAAAAAAAAAAGAGAGGAAATTTTTAGTCTCATGTCCCAAAATGAGCTCACAAAACAATTGGATGGGATGAATTTCTCACAAACATCATGATGAGCCCCACGTAGGTTTTTAGCGTGGGAACTTCATAGAAAAGGCTTTGTCAAGGCCGCAGGGCTACCTTGATGTATATATTCTATGTCTACAATGTTTAATTTTGTCAGATCATTTTAAGGCGTGAGCAAAAAAAAATATAGATCCATTAATGGGCTGCACAAGTTATGGATTTTTGCCCTTATTCAGGTGTACATGACCTTATCAACAGGTTGGATGGCCAATAAACATTACGGTGTGTGCGCTGGAAGCTTTTAACGGTAGGGCTTTCAATAACCACTGTTTCCTATAGGATCTTCATTTTTGTGCTTATGCCATGATCTGAAAAAAACGGATGGACAGCGTGATATGTAATATATACATCAAGGTGGTCCCATGGAAGCCCAACCATTGCATTGGGCATGGACCTAAAAATGACAAATCCATCCAGTCCACCGGATTTGCCATCTAATTTTTAAGGCATGGACAGAAAATGAGCCCAATAAAAAGCTCAAGTGGGCCAAACGAAGAGGAAAGAGTAGGATTGAACCCTCACCGTTGAAACATTCATGGGACACATGATGGTTATGATTAATCCACTCCATCCATCCTTTTTTCCAGCTCATTTTAGAGAATGGGCACAAAAATAACACAGATCGGGAACTCAAGTAAGCCACACACCACAAAACAGTGGGGTTGAAGGCCAGCCGTTGAAACATCTCGTGCATCGTGGTGCCGATTTTGAGCGTTAGATCTGCCTCGTTTTTGGGGCTGTGCCATAAAATGAGATGGAAAAAGAAATGGACGGGGTGGATTTCCTACAAACATCAAGGAGGGCCCTACATACAGTCAGAATTAGGTTGGCACGTCAATGCACGGCAATCAATGCGAACAGTAGGTTTGGAGGTTTAGTTGACATTTAAGTCGAGTGGGGGAGCGTTGCTCGACCGTAGGTGGGGCCTAGCACGACGTTTATGACTCCCTCCACCCATTTTGCAAAGCTCACTTCAAGGCATGGGGCAAAAAATGAATACAATCTAAAGCTTAACTGGACGAAAAAGAGCCTGAAACAGTTGGAAGTAAACGCCCACCGTTGAAACATTTGTGTGGCTATAATATCTTTCTGACAAATCCACCCATCCATCTGTTTCTCCAAATCATTTTATGGCATTGGCCCAAAAATAATTCCAATAAAAAAATCCAGTGGACTACATGTTGGAGAGCCTTGAAACGGTGCACGGTTTGGGTCCTCAGACTGGTCAGGCGATCGGTCTGCGCGTTATAGCCCAAATGCACGGAAGGTGCTGTATTATTTTCTCTCATCCTAAACCTGTTTGGAGACAGGTCTATCTATAGGAGGCTTAGACCGGTCGCCAAACATGTCTAAGGTGGGCTTAGACCGGTCGGGCGATAGGTCTAAGGTGAGGCAGCGTGAATGTGTTTTTCCTCTGAACTGTTTTGTGCAAGGTCTGACCGGTCGAGCAACCGGTCTACTGCGCACGTGTTTTCTTGCGCAACTACACGGTAGTGCATAAGAGGTTGCTATTTTCGGTTTTGTTGCCTATTTAAACGGGTTGTAATTGAGGTTAACAAGTATCCTAAGGTGTCCAAGGTTTCCTAATCGTATTAGGAAGATGGGAGAGTGTTTCGAGAGGGGGGAGCTTAGGTTTTCTCTATTTTTCTTTGCTTGTGGGCTGTCAATCTCTGTAATCTTTTGTTAATCATAGTAGATTGCTTTCTGCCGTGGTTTTTTACCCATTGAGGGGTTTTTCCACGTAAATTCGGATTTTCTTGTGGTGAATGCTTATGTGTGGCTTGATTGCATCGTGTTTTCTCGTTTGATCTTGCATTACTCTACGCGTTCGGCTTCCGCTACCGATTTTTCCAACAACTGGTATCAGAGTTATCGTTGGGGTGGAGTAGAATTCAGATCTGAGACGAGAAGATGGTATCAAGCGCAAGGTTCAATATAAAGAAATTCTCCGGCAAAAATAACTTTAAGCTATAGAAGGTGAAGATCGAATCCCTTCTAGTTCAGCAAGGGCTTGATGAAGCCCTTGGAAAGTGACCCGAGGTTATGAAAGATGATGAGTGGACGAAGCTCGACAAGAAGGCTAGAACCTCGATCCTGTTGACCTTACGGATGATGTTCTCTATCATGTCACGAAGGAGAAGACTGCGGGTGAAACAATGACGAAGGTAGAGAAGGTTTATACCAAGAAGTCTCTGGAGAATTGCATGTACCTATTGATACAATTGTTCACCTTGAGGATGGCTGAGGGAACAGATGTGGAGGACCACTTAAGCACGTTCAATAGGCTGGTTTGCAGGTTGATGGAGATAGATGAACCGATGAAGGATGAATATCAAGTATGCATCCTATTGAATTTTCTTCCAGATTCATATGAATCATTCAGGGACTCTGTGTGCGTAAGAAGGGAGACCATTAACATTGAGATCGTTATCTCAACCCTCTAGTCGAAGGCGATGAGAAAGAAAAGCGGTGACGTGGATTCTCGTTCTTCCTCATAGGCACTAATTATGAGGGGAAGAAATTCTGAGTATAGTGGAGGATATTTAAAATCGGGATCTAAGGCCAAGGGAAAAGGGAAAGCTAAGGTGAAGTGCTGGAGTTGTGGTCAGGAAGGCCACATGAGAGGGGATTGTCAGAATTCCAAGTTGAAGCAAGAGAAGTATGGAAATTCTTCTGGAGAGGGAGCCAATACCATAGAGGACAGTGGCGATCTATGTGAAGTTCTGACTATATCTAGCAAGGGATCTCACGGTAGAGAATGGATCCTAGATTCAGAGGCTTCATGTCACGTATGTCCTGACTGGAGTTCATTCATGACATACATGGAGTATGGTGGTGAATCGGTGTTTGTGGGCGATGGCTACGCTTATAAGGTTGTGGGTATTAGTACAATGTGCATCAGGATGTTCGATGGGATCAAACGAGTCCTGGAAGATGTGAAGCAAGTCCCTAAGATGAAGATAAATGTGATTTCTCTTGGTGCACTCGAGGCGAAAGGGTGTGTGTTCATTGGCCGCGATCGTTGTTGTGAAGTGTTGAAGGGGGCACTTGTGTGTATGAAGGCACGGAGGTGTGACCATTTTTATAAGTTGATCGGGAGCACAATTCACGGTGGAGCTACGGGATCGGCAGCAAGATCCACGGTTGCTCGTATGTGGCAAGTGCCTAAAGGCCACATAAGAAGAGCGGAAAAGGGCGTGAAAGTGCAAGGTTAGGGTTGATGGAGGCACGAGAAGTGGTGGAGCTATGATGAAGATGAGATGACGAAGCGAGGATGTATTTTTATTCGACGTTTGAAGCCTCGGTGGAGATTGTTGGAGAGCCTTCAAATGGTGCACGGTTTGGGTGCTAAGACCGGTCGAGTGACTGGTCTGCGCTTTATGGCCCAGATGCACAGAAGGCACTGTACTGTTTTCTCTCACCCTAAACCTGTCCGGCAACAGGTTTGCAGGGGGCTTAGATCGGTCGCCAAACAGGTCTAGGGTGGGCTTAGATCGGTCAGGCGACAGGTCTAAGGTGAGGCAGCGTGAATGTGTTTTTCCTCTGGACTGTTTTGTACAAGGTCCGACCGGTTGGGTGACGGGTCAACTGCGCACGCGTTTTCTTGCGCAACTACACGGTAGTGCGTAAGAGGTTGCTATTTTTAGTTTTGTTGCCTATTTAAACGGGTTGTAATCGAGGTTAGCAAGTATCCTAAGGTGTCCAAGGTTTCCTAATCATATTAGGAAGAGGGGAGAGTGTTTTGAGAGGGAGAGAGCTTGGGTTTTCTCTGTTTTTCTTTACTTGTGGGCTGTCAATCTTTGTAATCTTCTGTTAATCATAGTGGATCGATTTGTGTTGTGGTTTTTTACCCGTCGAGGGGTTCTTCCACGTAAATTCGGATTCTCTTGTGGTGAATGCTTGTGTGTGGCTTGATTGCGTCGTGTTTTCTCGTTTGATTTTGCATTACTCAGCGCGTTCGGTTTTCGCTTCCACTACCGGTTTTCCCAACAGTACATGAAAGGGAAGAGTGGGATGGAATGCCTACCATGGAAACATCCTGGGTCATTTGGGGCCCACTATGAGCTTTGGATATGCCTCATTTTTAGGTCTATGCCCTAAATTGAGCTGGGAAAACAGATGGACAAAGTGGATTTCTGAAAAACATCAAAGTAATTCACACGTTTGGTCAGGGTTCGGTTAGCCTAACAATCAACAGCAATCAATGGGCCGGTCAAGAGGTTTGAAATGGTTGGGATTAAACGCCCGCCGTTGAAACATTGGAGTGGCCACAAAATGTTTGTGACAAATCCATGACATCCATCTATTTTCCTTGATCATTTTGTGGCATGGGCCTAAAAATGAGGCCAACACCAAGCTCCAGTGAGCCAAATGACTAAAAGCAGGGGGGATCGAACCCTCAGCGTTAAAACAACTCAGTGCCATCTTAGGGGCCTACTTTGAGCTTTGGATCCGCCTCATTTTGGGGAGTATACCTAAAATGAGTTAGAAAAACAAGTGGGTGGAATGGATTTCTCATAAACAACGAAGTGAGCCCTATGTAGGATTGGAGGTTAGGCTGGCATAAGCATGCACACGATTTGGTCCGGTTCGGTTCTGGGCTGAAATTGAAACCAAACCGTTCCCAATGGTTCCAGGAAAACCAGAACTGAACCAGACTGTTTGCACCATAGAACCGAACTGGAACCGGACCGTAAAAAATCAGTTCGTTCTGGTTCTGATCTACGGTTTTGGGATTTTTATAATTCAGCCTAATTGCATTGTTTGTTTTTATAATCCAGCTCAATTGCATGGTTTTTTTTATAATCCAATCCATCCATACCTCATAACTCACCATGGGCATACCTTGATGTGTTTGTTAGATCTATACCATCCATCCTCATTGTCTGGCAATGTTTAGGTGCGCCACATTTAAAAAAAAAAAAACAAATAGATCCAAATTTTAAGTGGACTACTCGACATGAAACAGTGAGGGTTGAACACGTAGAGTTCGATTCCACGGTTTGGTTATGTGGTCCAGTTCCACGGTTTGGTTTTATGGTCCGATTCAGTTCTATAGAACCCCAAACCGAAAACTGAATTGAACTAACCGGTTCTTTGATTTTCATAATCAAAACTGGTGTGCTTCATAACTGGACCAAACCAAACTGAACTAATCGGTTTTGGTCTGGTTTACCAGTTCCACCGGTTTCTTGTGCACCCCTAGCTGGCATGCCATAGATCTAACATAATGGGGGAGATTGGCAAGTGTCGTAAAGTGAGGACATGGATTGCATCTTGCCCCGCCTAGACGAATTATTATCCGGGCAGATTTGTGGAGGTGACCACCATGATGTATCTGTTTATCTACTTTGTCTATCCATTTTCTAAGATCATTTTAAGGCATGAGCCCAAAAATAAAGCAGATCCAATGCTCAAGTGGACCACACCACAGATGACTTGCATTTAATGCAACCCAAGATTACTATTTGGTGTGGTCCACTTGAGCATTGGCTCTACCTCATTCTTGGGCTCATGCCTTAAAGGATCTTAGAAAAGGGTGGATGGAGTGGATAAATAGATACATCACGATGGGCCCCTCTAAAGATTGGCCTGGACAGTAATCCGTCCAAGCGTGGGAGGACACAATCCGCGTCTGTAAAGTGAAGTCTGATATATACCAAAATACAGGGGAGATTGCCAAGTGCCATAAAGTGAGGGCAGTCTAGTCAATACCAAAATACAAAAGCAAATTCATATGGGTAACCAACAGTAGGTGGTTTAATGTCTAGCGGTAAAAAATATGGGTGGGTTTTGAAAAATAGTTTAAAAGCGGGAGCTTTTTAGGTCCATAGTAAAAAAGGTAGGCGCCATAGGAAAACTATCTAAATAATATAGAACATACATTCTAGTACCTTTTAAAAAAACTACCTCATTAATTAATGTAATTACCATTCCAAGACCTTACCTCGCGATTGCTTTGTGTGCATATGGGTAGGTGGATAGGTTGGGCCCCGTTGTGATGTTTTTATATAATCAACGCAGATCACCAGGTGCATCACCCCATGTGAGGTGAAGGGCCCAAAAATTAAAAAAAATGTATGTTGTTTAAGTAGACCACGTGATTGGGTCTCTACTCATGGCTCAGTTGTAGACCCTGTGGGTTTCAACACTGAGGTCATGGGTTTGAGTACCCATGTGGTGTGTGTGGTTGTGAGGGTGTATATGCTAAAAAACAAACGTAAACCATATGATTGGAAACAGTGTACAAGGCAACACTCACCCTCCAAACTAAATCCATTAATGTGGCCCACCTGAATCATATAAGGGTGTGATTTTGGGGCCAAAGGCCTAAATTTTTGTGCGGAATCTAAACAATTGGAGTAGATTTCAAATAATTATCACGGTTGGCCTTATAAAAATCAAGTGTCGACATTTCTCTTCGAGCTTTTTCCTTTGGTGTAGCCCATCATAATAAGAGGTCAACGTGATACTTCGTCGATGGGTCTAATATAAAACTAAAGTCCAATTAGCAGAGTGAGTCTTACATAAATATCAAGGATAGGCCAATCAAAATTAAGAGAGGGGTCACATGCAATTCCGCAGGGATTTAGGACTTTTTTAGGGGGTGGCTCACCATGAGGTGTATGAGAAATCAACTTCGACCATTGGATGTGTAAACCTACTTTAAGCACGTATCCAAAAATCAGGTTGACTTGTGATTCACATAGGTTATACCAAATAAAACAATTGAAAGAGATGCGTACCTTTGATTCTTACAACACTCGTCGTGATTACTATTGAAATTGATTCCAACCATTAGATGTCATACCAAAATATATGCTTACGCTTATGTAGACACCCCAACCCGAGTTGATAAGCTGATTGCGATTGGACGGTTAGGATAGATGGTGACTGTGAACAACCTGCGAGCGAGGTCCACGCCTTGTCTGAGTTGGCAGAGTGCCAAGATCGGGGCTTTACACGGATTTGCCTCTTTCGAGGGCTTGGCACTGATTGATGGTTAAACAGGGGTTGTTAAAGACTGGAGTCGCCACTAGCCAGTTACTTCAAATCTACAGTCGGCTAGACCCTGTAGAAATGCTTAAAACCAGGGACCCGAAGATCCTCAGTTTTAAGATGACTCCTTGATTTACTGCCGGAGATTCGAGGTAAGGACCACGGTTACAAAGAGGGAAGGGGTTAGGCACCCACTCTACCCGTATCGATATACGGTCTCTACTTCACAGGATAATGCTAAGTCCGAGGATTAGTTCCAATACTTGCAACTCTATGCATGCTGTGTGTGCTAAATGTCGTGTCTTATCATGCCATCGCTTGTTAAGTAGTGTCTTAGGCTCAGCATGCCTACCCTGAATCACTAACTTGTTGCGCGGAGTGACTAGTCAACCCAAGTTTTTGATGGGTAGGATCTGAGATAACTCGGCAAGCCTCAGAGCATACACTTGAGCCAATTAGAAAATGTTATGGATGAATGAGATGAAATGAACAAGGGGTTGAGAAGGGAGTCGGTGTTGCACAATACTAATGCATGACTGGATGAAATTGATTGTAGACTAGAGGCTTGAGTGGACGATAGTGTCGCAAGGATCGACTCGAGTGGCTTGGTTAGGAATGGGTTGACTCAAGAGGCTAAGGCAAAGGTTGGATTGCACCAGACCATTGCTGGACTAAGATTGCTTGGGGGGGGGGGGGGGGGGGGGGGGGGGGGGGGGTTTAAGAGGCTAAAGGGCTAAAGGAGAGAGGGGTTTAAGGGTTTTAATGGAGAGCAAGGCTCTCGATTTCTACTCCATGTTTGAAATGAGTGAAGGAGTGGGGTATTTATAGCATTCTCAGCCCTAGGCTTTTGGTAAATATTAGCAACTTCGAGGGCAAAGAAAAATATGAGTTTTCTCACCTAAGGTGGGAGTTAGGCTTGGATTTAGGTTCGGGTGATGAATATGGAATTGGATGAGGGGCAGAGAGGTCTTTGAACTTCTTTGTGTCGGATGAGAAAAAAGGGTGCGAGCTGACATGGATTGGCGCTAGCTGTCCAAAGTTAGGAGAGAGCTTTACATTGGGTGGTGGTGGTTCTTTCTCCTTGTTTTGGCGGGTTGTCTCCTCCTGGTGCATGAACTCCTCGGCCTTTGTATGATATATTCTCCGTCCTAGTTGTAACCCGTGATTGGGCCTGGGCTTTGGGCTTTGGTTGATGGGTTTTGAGATGATTAGGGTCGGCCTAGTGGGCTGCCTAAATGAGTCAACTGAGGGGTTAGCCCATTGGGCTAGCCCATTGGGCTGACCCCTTCCTGTAGATCTGGGTTTGGTTAGGGTTTGGACCAAGGTTTGGATATAGATTAGGACTTGGAACAAGGTTAAAGGTATGGATTAGGGTATGGTTAAGGATATGGATTAGGGTTAAGGGTATGGATTACCATCTGTCCCAATCCTCTAGTCTGAGATCAATTTATCAGCCTGGGGTGGGGTGTTTACAGTGACCCATATCTCAAACCCTATCCAAAACTGTAATCCAAACCCTAAGCCGAAACCCCATTCCAAACCCTAATCATAAACCTTAACCCAAAGTAAAACCCTAATCTTGAACCTAAACCAAATCCAAACCATAACCTAAACCCTAATCCAAACGCTTAGTCAATCTCAGTCAACCTAGTCAATCTAGTTAACCTAATTAATCCCAGCCAACCCAATCAACCCAATCTAGGTCTAGTTCAAGCCCAAACCTTGACCCATTGTCATTTTGGGATCGCAATAAATCGAGATCGAGTGAACCAAAGGCAATACTCCACCCCAAGAGCACCCCTACAAAATTCAGGGTCAATCCATGATTGAGGAGGCACCTTGGGTGCCGCCGCTGACGTGACAGCTCCCCCATCTTGGTAAGAAGCCACCGCACGTGCAAGGGAGTCCACCTACCAAGATAGAAGTCCTAGTTGTCAACGGGTGGCCCCCATGTGACAAGGTTTCTGCTTTGGTAAGAATTTTCCATCCGTGTGTAGTTCTAACATTTTTCTCCATTCGTGTGCCTGTTCGAATTACCTACATTGCCCATTCCCATTTACACAAAATTACAACTTTACCACACCTATCAACCCATGAAATATTGCCATGTGACAATCTCAAATCTCAATCATCCAAGCCCTTTATAACCCTCCCTTTTACAGGAATTACAAGATACCAAATTAGGAGGCTATAAATAGCCCCCTCTCCTTCATTTCCAAGCATCCATTACCATTCACAAAAAAACCAATAAGCCCCTTACACCCCTCAACCTCTTAACCATCTTAGCCATATATGCTATTGCACTTGTTTGTGCACCTTGTTTGTTAATCACATGAGTCTGTGTGTCTAGGAGTCGGTTGAGCCCTAGGAAGTTGAAGACCGAAGACACAAGAGGACAAGAAGCATCAAGGAGTGAAGGGCAGGTAAACATGAGGTACCTTGGTGAATCCTAACCTTAAACCCCTTAAGATCCAAAACAACCAACCTTTAGATGATCAATTCCTACTAGAAAAACCTTATTTGATCAGCCAAAGCCTTATAATTTAATTTAAACTTTTTTAAAAGGTTTTTAGAGGCATTTCAGGTAAAATTCGGTCCCACCGAAATGGGTTAAAAATAGGCCAACAAGACAGCACTGAAACTGTACTAATTCGGTTGTAACCGAACGCACCTTCAGCTGGCTTAAGTGAAGCTCAAGTTCAGTCCCACCTAAGGTCGAAATTACAGTTTTCATAAATGACCCTACCCTAAAAGTTTTTTTGAACTGACCCTTCACGGCTAATTCGGTCCGACCGAAGACAATTTTGGCCCGACCGAAGATTAGCCGTTATAGATTTGTAGGGCCTTTTTCCTATAAAATCTAACATCCGGATCTTTGCAATATGATGGTTTTAAGTAAGAAAAATATCCTAGTGTATCCCAATACTTCCTAAACCTTCTAAGATCTTACTCAAAGAGATCAATGCTCTCTTCTTTGTGATTATTCATACTAATGAGCATTCCAAGCTCGATTTGGGGAAGAACATGTGTTCTTGCATTCTCTAAAGTTTAGGCTTTGAATTAATAGGTAAACCCTTTGTCTAAACTTATTCTAGAGATGCCCATCTAGTTTAATCCCTAGTTAAAAAAAACTATCCATTAGTTGTAGGGATTCAACCACCACCCTCCCTTTGCCCTGGTCACCTCATCGGAGCATCACAGGTAAGGAAAGCCGATCATTTAAAGCCGAAGAAGATCGATATTAAAATTTGAAAGAGCAATTGAGTAGCCAATTCAAGCACGGGAGAGCATGAAGACGCAACTCAACAAGGCGCATCAACGGGGCTCAATTAAACAAGTAAGGTTGTCAATTTAGAGTCCATATACTCTTTCCTTTTGTATGATTGAGTGTAAGAGTTGGTAACCTAAACTCAATAGGTTCTTGTGTAAGACCTTGACCCCTGTGTAGGTTCTAAATCAAAGTCTCTAAAGGGGAGCCACTGGACATAGGTGTTTACATGTTAGTCTTCAAGGAGCCTGTTGAGCTCTTAATTGTGCATATTCTAACCCCAATTCATCACTCATTATGCATGGATTTTATGTTTAAAGACTATTCATGGTTTTGTGATTGCAGGAATGAGAGAGAGTTCACTCGATCAATAACTAAAAGAAGCATATTTAGGAACCTTGGATGAAGACCCAAGGTGGGCTAAAGAATCATGAAGAAAGAAGGAAAGAAAAGAAAGAAGGAAAAATGAAAAGGAGCCCCACAAGGTGGTCCGACCGATCAAGACCGGTCGGCCAACTCTGCTGCTTTCTATAGAGATTGCTAGACCAAAACAGACAGTTCACGACTGGTCTTGACCGGTCGGCCATGCAATTTCAGATTTTCAGATTTCAGACAGCAGGCTATTCCCATTTTTGAATTTTTGGTACAGTTTTTTGAAGCCATCTTGATGATATTTGAAAATTCAATGCCCATATCGAAGAGGAGCTCGACATCAAAATAACTTTAGTGGTTTCGTGTCGATCGGAGCTACGGATTGACCGTGGTGGCCAAAACAATATGAACTGTCCAGAACGTTCCAGATTCCGCCTACTCCACTCTGGGCCGGTCCAGGTGACCCATCATTGATGATATGAAGAATCTACTTTGACCATCTTCTAGAACACATCCATATATGAATAACCACAAAGTTTCAGATCAAAAGGATGTGTGGTTTGATCGTACCGGTTGAAGAAAGATGGACCATCCAGAAAGATCCAACTGCGCAGATTTTATAAAAAGCCCTAAGTGTTCTAAATTTTGGACTATATTCTAGAATTGTTTTAGATAATCTAATCCATCTATCATGTAAAGGAGGACGTTTTCTACCAATGTTCAAAATTTGAGATCAATCCGACCTCTGTACACTTCGAGGCGTTGAAAGCAAGATGACTGGTTCTGAAGGTACCCGAATTGCGCGATTTTGAGAGGCAGTCACTGGTCTGATTGGTGGGCCCATTCAGAAGATAATTTTGGAAATCTAAATCATCTATGAGGAAGATCACATTACAAGGAAGCTACAAATAAAATTTGAAGGCAATCCGACCATCGGTTAAGCCGTACGAAGCGAAACAAAATCTGTTATGTTACGGTACTCTTGTTGTATTATAAAAGGAGGTGCTCTCTTCTATTCCAGGGCAAGCAAGGACGTGGGGAGCAAGGAGGTCAAGTCATAGGAGGCTTCCTAGCCTCCTCCAGCAAGTTTTTCTTCCTTTTCTTAGTTTTAATTTTATTTTTAATATGCTTTTCATTAGCTAATATCTTAGCTAGAGCTAAGAGGTGAACCTTATAGTTTTCTTAGATTATTTAATTCGTTTTATTGGTTTCAAGTTGGATTTCTATTGAAGAACAATGGTTTGAAGTTTAAATAAATTCTAAGTAGTTTTTCTTAATCTTATGATGGCTCATGGATGTTTAGAAAAATTGCTTGAGTTCTTAACTGTTTTGAGTTATTCTAGACCTGTATGATCCGAGGAATTGGATTCAATACGCTCTAGACATATGATCCTCATGTGGGAGCTTCATACCAAAAGTCTATTGTTTTAGAAATTCTGGATTATGTAAGATTGTGTATATGATTTGGATCAAATTCAAATCATGATCTAGTTTTATCTTGTGACAGGATTTAATGATGATTATGGTTGTGATCTTAACCTATCGGAATTGGGACTGACCTATGCAATTGAGTGTGCTCTAGTCCTAGCTTGCATTGAGAGAATCGTGTACATGAATCATACATGTGACAGATTGATTGTTTTAACTGCTCTATTATCCGACTAGATAGAACTTAATTTTGATTCTAGTTGAGTAAGTGAGAAACCATAGTGAATTATGCATCTAAGGAGAGCTATAAGTGGATCCTTGATGCTCTAGTTATCTTTTCATTATCAGATTTTTCTATTTCATGTTCAAAACCGATTTCACAACCTCTTAAGATTCTAGTTATCAGGATAGTTGGAATTATTTACTTCCTTCCCTATGGATCGACCTCAGTCTTACCGAGATTATTACTACATCACAACCCTACACTTGGGGAAGCGAACAGAGCCACCTACACGGGTGAGTATGTGGTCCACCAACACAGGTGCATACGTGTAAGTTCTTGTGTAGGACCCGGTCCTTGTGTAGGATTGTAAAGGTTAGAGGTGAACCTGATTTAAAACCTCTGAGATAGTGAATACTGGTACACTCAAAGAGAGTGCGTCCGCTGGGAGTGGAGTAGACAAGTAGTCGAGCCACTATACATGCTTGTGTTTGTGATTGTTATTTAAGAGCATTCTTATTCATGCATTGTTAGTTTAATTAGTGAATTATATGAATGTTAGAATGGATTGAATGTTAGGCACTTGAATGTTTATTCACACACAAGTTGTATTTCACTTTTTGTTGAGCTCTGAATTGTACATCTATAGACCTCAATTCATCACATATTTACATTGATTAAGCTATTAAAAGACTCATCTTATATGTACATTTATGTGTGTAGGAAAGAGAGAGAAGCCTCATGATTTCAAAGTTAATGGGACTACTTTGAAGCACAATGAAAATCAAGAGGAGAAGAGTTCAGAGGTGGAGGAAAGAAGAAAGGAAGAAAGGAAGAAGTTCGAAGTAAAAAATCAGAAGAATGTGAAGACTGAATTTTTTTTATAGGTATTCGATATGTGTTTGATAAGTGTTCGATATATCGAAACTGGCGATTCGATTGATTAGAAATTCACAGATCAGAGGGCTGAATGGATGAACCCTTTGGACTAATATCTTGATGTATTAGAGGAATTTCGATATATCGAGATTTGAATTTTGATATATCGAAGAGGAGTTCGATTAAATGGAGAAAAATGAAAATTTTTCGAACTCTTTGGACATATATTTCGATATATCAGAGTGGTTTCGATATATCGAAACCTCAGTTTCAATTGATCGAAGTTTCTATCGGAATCGTCTTCAACTACATAACTAGTTATGCAATTCCAGAAGATTCAAGGCGGTGCGTGGTTTTTGCTATAAAAAGACACCTCCAAACTCGTCTAAAGGCATTATAGAGGAGACCTAATCGTGTTAGAGGTGGAGAGGATCGAAGTGGATCTTTTACAACTCCGATTTTTAGGGTTTTTTTTAATTCTAGTTCATGTTCTTAGTTATTTCTTTTTCTTTTTCTAGTTTAATCATGTCTCTGATTGGCTAGAACTTTTAGCTATAGCTAAGAGGTGAAGCTTGTAGCTTTTCTCAATGCTTTGATTTAATTCTAGGTTTTGTTTTTGGATTTAATGTTGAACATGGTTTATTTCAAGTTTGAATGAAGTTCTAAGTTCAGTTTTTCTTTGATCTCTTGATGGCTTCGGTTTCATGTAATGCTTATAAGATTTAACTTAGTTTCTTACTTGTTTTGCAAGATCTAGACATGTACAATTCAAGAAATTGAATTCCCTATGTTCTAGAACTTGGATCTTAATGTCGAAACTTGTTTAAACCAAAGTTCTAATCTTTTTTAGAATTCTGAAATAGTTGTTTATTCTTTGTTGTAATTTGATTCAAGTTCAGATTGTGATATTAATCAAGTCTAGTGACAGGATTTGAAAATGACCATGATTATGATCTTACATTATTGGAAAGAGGATTGGTCTATGCAATTTAGTGTGCCCAATGCCTGAACTTTATTTAGGGAATTATGTCAATGAATAACAATTATTTTAGATGTTTTGATGTATTAACCGATCCATATTCTGACTAGATAGAATTGAATTACGATTCCAGTTGTGTAATTGAGAAACCTAGTTGAATTAAGTATTAAGGATGGTTATAAGTGGATCCTTGGCACTCTAGTGTTTTTAGATGATTGAATTTATCTTCTTAATTTACTGTTTTTCACCATTCATACAAATCATATTTTCATATTTAAATTTCCTTAGATTGATCTCGAATTAGGTTACTCTGAGAACTTTTGTGAACTTCGATATAATTCTTGAGGATGATCTCGGTCTCAACCGAATTATTACTACATTGCAACTTTGCACTTGGGGTTGGCGAACACTTCTCTTATAAACTAGTTGCTTAATTATTGAATATATTGTAGTCTATGTGATTAGACCAACTTGACTTGGAAGCCTAAGTGTTAATTGCTTAATTAAGTTTAATTGATAAATTAATTTTAATTAGACATGAATTTTAAGTAGTCCTATTCCCCCCCCCCCCCCCCCCCCCCCCCCCCAAAGACTTAGTCATTGTTTCTAATAGCTCCGCCAAGCTTCCGCTTGTAAAGCACCTTAAGTGAAAGACCGATATCTGCAATTTCAATCCATCCCTCCACCAAGGAGAGTGAGAGAGACGAATAGAGTCTAGCCTTAGTCTAACCTAGTCCAGACCTAACCCTAACATCTTAAGTTAACCCAAGTTTAAATCCAAGCCACTCGATCTAGCCCTTACGACATACCGTCCACCCAACCGTCCAAATCCAAATCAGCTTCGTCTAACCCAGCATTAGCATTGTGCAACAACTACTTTCTTCTCAACCCATGCTCATCTCATCCATAGCATTTCATACATAGCATTCTCACCCAGTTAACTCGAGTGTATGATTTGAGGCTTGCCAAGTTCTCGGATCCTGCCCATAAAAAACTCGGGTTGACTGGTTATTCTGCTTGATAAGTGAGTGAGTCAGGGTAGATTTATCTAACTCAAGACACTACTTAGCAGTGATGGTGCATTAAATACAACATTCTACACACACTACATACATCAATGCACACAAACTAATCCAATCCTCAAAAGTTTGTTTGATCCTGTGAAGTAAAGATTGTACGATTGTATAGACACAGTGGGTGCCTAACACTTCCCTCTTTGTAACCATAGTCCCTTACCACGTATCTCTAGTCGTTGATCAAAGAGTTATCTAAGGATAGAAAACCTTCGGGTCCTCATCCTTAACTTTTCAATAGGGTCTTGTCGACTATAGAAACGAAGTAATTGGTTAGTAGTGACTCTGGTCACACACAAAACTGATAAGTGTTTAATTTTGAATAATTAACCCTAATTATTAAAAGCATTATCAGTTGTTTTTCGGTTAATTACCCCTTATTAGATGGATTTTCAATGTTTCGGTGATTAGTGAAGGTTGGAGATAATCCAAGCCAATCAAGATGATTAAAGGCCCAAAAGTAATCAAGATCAAGCATAGGGATGATCCTGAAGACAATCAAGCCATAAAGATCGAATCTTTGACCTTTTGCTACTGTGGAGATGTAGTGAAGATGGCTCAAAAAGACTTCATCAAGGCCACACGTTTGGATTACTATGATTGGGTACTCACTGAAGGTTAGACGGTTAAGATTGAAATATCCACATTTGGGACTGTCTGTACATCCAAATGAGCCTTTCAACTCCATCCATCCATCAAGCAAAGCAGTGGACCCCACACTCGTGCAAGCAGCAGTGAGGAGGTCTCACGTGTCTAGCAATGACACCATCTATCACCACATGCAGTGCATATCAACTGTCCATCACATGTGGCTGTTACACGTGCTGGCCCAGCTCAGACATCCATCCCACTGTCCTGCAATGGACGACCAACCATCATCCAGTCCAGATGGACCCCACTTCTTCAACAGTTGGTCCAACGCCCAAGGCAACCCTCCATCATCACCCATCTACCGTCCACTCCACCAGCAATGGAGATGAACGACCAATAGTAAATGAAGGCTAGACATCCCACTCTCATTCGTCCATCCATCCATTAGATGGACGATCGAGCAAAGGATCATCCTCCAACGACCCCACTCCAATTAAGCTCCATCTCTAACCGTCTATCTAAATCAGCAACTATTGGGACATGTCCATCACCACCATCCAACCATATCCACGACCAGCAGATGGTAACCGTCCATCCAATTCCACATGTGCCAGCTTCACCACTATCCAAGCATCAACGGTGGCTAAACGTCCAAACTACAGCCATGCAATGGCTATCCAGCAGCCATGCATGTGCAACCGACCATCCAGTGGACGACCATGCTGCAAGGTGGGCCACACACTTCATCATCCCATTCAAGAGTTCTCTCTTCTCTTGCTTTCTTTTCCTTTTCTTTCCTAAAGTAGAGTAGTGTAGAATTTCCTTTGTAGAGAATTTAGTCTTTCATTGTAACATAGTTGGCTAAACCTCTAGCTAAGGTTAGGGGTGAAGCCTTTGAAGAAATTTGTAAGCTTTCGTTCTTTTGGTTCAATATTGTGTGGTGTAAATGTTGGAGTATTCTTTGGTTGATTGGTTCGGTTATCTACCTTCGTAGACGCTATTGCTGTGTATGGCCATTGATCCATCATCGACTCCAGGCATGTTGGATGTTTGGATTCCCATGCACATCAATTAGCTAGTTCATGATCGATAAAGTCCTTTGATCCATCGTCGACTCCGGACACGATGGATGCTTTGGATTCCCTACGGTCATCGAGTTAGTGCAGGTAAAGTTATTGATCTGTAAAATCCCTTGATCCATTATAGACTCTGGGCACATTGGATGCTTTGGATTCCCTACGATTGATAGACGAGATCTTAACGACTGGATCGATCAATCAAAGCCTCCTGTATTGTAAGTATGCATTTGATCGTATGATTTGTGATCTTATCGATTGACTTTTTGGCAAAGTTGTTGATCTGTATAATTCCTTGATCCATTGTTGACTCTGGGCACAATGGATGCTTGGGATTCCCTGCGATCAACTAACGAGTGCTTCATGGTCAGATCAATCGGTTTAGATCACCATCTTTTACGAAATATGCAAGTGGTTTAACCATTTCATCTTCCGATTGAAACGGATCTTTATTCAATTCAGTTGAGTTATAGTTGGACTAATGAATTAAACCTTGTGGATAAACCAAAGGTGGATCCCTAATGCCTTAGCTCCTTTTCTTTCTTGTTTATTAACACACACAACTTGCTCCACTTTTGTGGATTAAACTAGATTTCATTTCTCTCACCTAAACTAATTCCTCTAAGTGTTCTTAACCTCAATCTCTGTGGTTCGACCTCGGTCTCACTGAGTATTTTACTACTTCGCTACTTGCACTTGGGTGTGCAATCTTCAGATTGTAGCAATTTTTTTGCGCCGTTGCCGGGGATTGTAACAGTCTAAGAATATTTTTGGAATTAGTTCATGTATATATATTGTTAATAGCTTACTAACTTCTTTTGTTTTGTTGTTTTTAGGAATTATTCATAATCAAGTGTTCTTCTTTCTGAGTAATCTCTTCCCTTATCTCTTCTCTTTATTTAGTTGTTTATTCGTAAGTAGACACGTGATCACACGAAATGCCTTCTAAGCAACAAAATTTTGGTTGAACGTTTATCCCCGTGTAAGAAAATTTTTTGATACTTGTGAGTTAACCATAAACATGGATGAGAATGAAAATGAATATGATCAAGATGAGAATGAAGTACACAATGAGCCACCATTTAAGAGTCTACGTGATTACTTTGAACCTACAAGAATGAGTACTCCTTCGTGTATGGTTTTTCCAGTAAACGCAGGGAACATTGATTTCAAACCTGGAGTAATACAGTTACTTCCCAAATTTCATGGACTCAACTCTGAGAGTCCCTACTTATATTTGATTGAATTTGATGAAGTAGTCGCTACCTTGCATTACGACAATGTCACTGATGACGTAGTTAGGCTAAAGTTATTTCCATTTTCTTTGAAGGAAAAGGCCATATCTTGGCTACACTCCTTTAGGCCAAGATCCATCGGGACATGGCAAGAAATGACTAGGGAATTTCTCAAGAAGTTTTTCCCTATTCGTAAGACCAACACCTTAAGACGGAACATCATGAATTTCTCCCAAAAGGCGAATGAAACATTTTTCCAGTGTTGGGAACATTTCAAGGAACTCCTGCACACCTGCCCACATCATGGCTTTGAATCATGGTGATTGATTAGTTTCTTTTAGGATGGGTTGAGTTCAGACCAACGCCAATTTGTAGAAATGATGTGTAATGGTGATTTCATAAGCAAAGGTTCTGATGAGGCCTGGGATTACTTTGATCTCTTAGCAGAAAATGCCCAATCTTGGGACACATCTGATAAACAAGATAAGATCAGGCCTGAGCCTAAGGAAAAGAGAGGTGTTTACCTTCTCATAGAGGATGATGATGTTAATGCAAGGATAGCAGGGCTCACACGTAAAGTAGAGGCCATAGAATTAAGGAAGGTCAACACTATTAAAGCCAGGGAGACTGAAAGTGTTTGTAATATTTGTGAGAGCGATGCACACATTACTAAGAGTTGTCCTACAATCCCATCTTTTCAAGAAGTGTTGCACGATCAAGGTAATGCCATGAATACTTATCAAAGGCCTTTCAATGTCCCAATGTCAAACACGTATAATCTTAATTGGCAGAACCATCCCAACTTCAGTTGGAGAAATGGACCGACACCAATGCTGGCAATAATCCTCAAGTGCCTTCCACTAGCACTCCTTATGTGCCCCCACAGAGGAAGACTCTGGAGGATACTGTGCAAAATCAAATTAATCAAAGCTTCACGTAAACCCTCCAAGAGCTTAAAACTTCAATGGAAATATTTGAATCTCACCTTATTGGACTCGAATCACGCCAGAATGTTAGGGAGCGAGGGACCTTTTCAGCCCAACCTCAACCTAACCAGAGGGGACAGTATGAGGTGAATGATTCGGGTTCTTCCAACCCTCATGTCAAGCATGCTAAATCTATCACCACCCTAAAAAGTGGTAAGGTGATTGAAAAAGATATTCCTAGGATAGTTGATAAACCTAAGGAATCATCTAAATTGAAGAATGGTGACAGATCTAATAATGATCAACCTGAGAAGGAGATAGAGCGTGTTTTCGAACCAGTGGTCCTATTTCCCCAACACCTACTCTCATATAAAGCAATAGTTAAAGCTCAAGATGTCTTGAAAATTTTTAAACAAGTGAAAATCAACATATCCTTGTTGGATGCAATCAAGTAAATACCTTCATATGCTACGTTTTTTAAAGACCTTTGTACTATTAAGCGCAAGCTCAATGTACAAAAGAAACCTTTTTTTACTAAACAGGTCAGTGCTATCATCAATCAGAACTCTCCCCTAAAAGGACAACTCAATTCAATTCTGCTTCTTGTAATCTTAAAATAAATTAGAGAATCAATCACAAGACTAGCAAGAATATGTAATTAATCGATCTGAAAGCAAATAGAGATCAATATGAAAACCTTGGATTAAATTGTAGGACAACCTTCCACTTAGAGATTAAGTAGTACAACCTTCCACTTAACAAACTAAGTAGGACAACCTTATATCACTTAAAAATCTAAGTAGGACAACCTTATATCACGATTTAAGGATTCATAAATAATCAAGCATATAAACAGATAATCAATAAAGTAATCACTACGAACAAAGAGTTATAGTGGTTCGGTGCTAAAAACAACTTGCATCTACTCCTCTCCCAAAATTACTTCTCCTTGTAATTTTGGCTTTCCACTATATAAAGGTTTTCACAGGTTCACCTTTAAAACCTGATATAAAGATTGCGATTTTCACAAGCTTATCATAACAAAACCTCAAATGATTTTCACAGGCTAATCAATAACCTTAAATGATTTTCATAGGCTAATCACTAACAACCTGATTTGAGATTTTCACGGGCTATCTCAAACAAAACCCAACAGTAATAGAAATGTATTACCATTCTTCTTGTAGAAAGAGATGAAACTTAGCAGAGATGAAGCTTCGATAATGCAACGATCTGATCGTTGTAGAAGATAAATCAATATAGCTCAAACAAGATGGATCTAGGAATTTCTAAAAAGAGTTTTCTTAAAACTACAATTTCAGTTCTCTTATCTCTAGTATGAAAATGATGTTCTCTTTACACAATTAAATTAAATGAGAAGAAAACTGAGATAGCTATAAAATAAAATAGGAATTTAGAACAAATAGCTAGACTATAATGGAGAGCTTTATCACAAAAAAGATAGCAATTTTCGTGCTTTTGATTGATGAAAAATAGAGTGAAGAAAGCTCTATTTATAGTAAAAAAGTTAGGTCTTCGGCTGACCTAAGAATCAACCGTTTTATCCCAACGGCTATCAAATTTCACGGGATAAGATTTTGTTCAAACTTCGGCTGACCCGAGTGTCGGTTAGACTAGCTTGAGTGAGTTTTGCTAGCCCGAGACAGGGTCGGGCTGACCCAAGATCCGAGTTCAGAAAACAGTTTCACATCTGAAAACTTGACCGGAGTTTCTTCGGCTGGCCAAAGCCTGTTCGGCTAGCCGAACACAGGGCTGGGCTGGCCGATCATCTCCAGAAAATTTTAATCAAGCTTGCTGGAAACTTAACCGAAGATTCTTGGGCTGTGCGAAGATTCTTAGGCTAACCGAACACAGGGTTAGGCTAGCCGAATTTCCTAAAATATGACTTTATCAAAGAGATTAGAGTTATCAACTATAAGTCATACGAAATCACCTAACCTAGGGTCATTCCTATGGTCAATATTACCTTAGCATATCTGGTTTATCTTCATAGCTTTGCCGCATCTTGTTGTAGAGTCAATAGTCTTGATCTTAATGTGTTTATTGAGGTAGAGACTTGTCTTCTTAAAGAACTTGGCTTACACACACAACCTCATGCACTAAACTAGTGTCTACAAAATATGACAACTATACTGTACTTAACACTCACTTGTTGTGCTTGCCACTTACAAAGGGAATGATGATAAGATCCATGAGGCCAACTTGATCGATACCCTCATGGAAGAAGAATTCCTTCTAACCTCTCTGTTTGAACCCTTAGAAGCAAGTCTAGCCCACTTCGCTGATTTTGATGACGAGATGATTTTAGAAATGGTGAATGGATTGTTAGAATCCACCCTTGTGCATGATACAAACCAGTGGAGGCCTCACTTTGAAAAACTCCCTCTGAATGATTCACGACCTCTACCATCAAGAATTGAAGCATCAAAGCTTGATCTGAAGCCATTACCTTTGGAACTGAAATATACATACTTGGGTCAAGGCAATACTTTTCCTATGGTTATTTCATCTCATCTTGATAAAGACCAAGAGAACAAATTGATCAATGTTCTCAAGGAACATAAGGATGCCATAGGTTGGATAATTGCTGACATCAAGGGAATTGATCTCCTGATTTATACCCATAGGATATACCTCGAGGAGAATGATAAACCCTCTAGACAACCACAATGAAGATTAAATTTGAACATGACTGAAGTTGTTAGAGCTGAGGTCCTCAAGCTATTGGATGTGGGTATCATCTACCCTATTTCAGATAGGCAAGGGGTAAGTCCAACCCAAGTGGTACCCAAAAAATCTGGAGTTACCATAGTTCAAATGCAGACAATGAGTTGGTGCCAACTAGAGTCACTATTAGTTGGAGAATGTGCATCGACTATAGGAAACTAAATACTGTCACTAGGAAGGACCACTTTCCTTTACCATTCATTGATCAAATGTTAGAGAGGTTAGCTGGTCACTCCTATTACTGTTTCTTATGTGGGTACTCTGGATATAACCAAATAGAGATTGCTCTAGAAGACCAAGAGAAAACCACATTCACTTGTCCATTTGGCACCTTCGCATATAAGAGGATGTCTTTTGGACTGTGCAATGCCCCTGCCACTTTTGAGAGATGCATGCTCAGCATTTTCTTTGACATGGTTGGACATTTCTTGGAAGTCTTCATGGACGACTTCTCGGTATTTGGTTGTTCCTTTGATGAATGTTTAAACCATTTACAATTGGTCTTAAGAAGGTGTGAAGAAAAGAACCTTGTTTTAAACTGGAAAAGTTTCACTTCATGGTTCAAAAGGGAATTGTTCTTGGACATATTGTTTCGTCCAACGAAATAGAAATAGATAAGGCAAAGATCGACTTGATTGCCAACTTATCGGCCCCCAAAAGTGTATGAAACATTCGTTCCTTTTTGGGTCATGCAGGATTTTATAAGAGATTCATAAAGGACTTCAGTCACATCTCGTCCATTATGTAATCTCCTACAAAAGGATACTCCATTTGAGTGGAATGATAACTACCAAAAAGCTTTCACCAAGGTCAAGGGCATGTTGACCAGTGCGTCGATAATGCAACCACCCGATTGGACTATACCTTTTGAGATCATGTGTGACACAAGTGACTACGTTGTTGGGGCAGTTTTGGGGCAAAGAAAAGACAAGAAGCCCTATGTTATATACTACGCAAGTAGAACCTTAAACAGTGCGCAAGTTAATTACTCTACGATAGAAAAGGAACTCCTTGCTGTAGTCTTTACACTCGACAAGTTCAGGTCTTACTTGATTGGGTCCAAAATTGTGATTTTCACTGATCATGCGGCTTTTAAGTATCTTCTTTCTAAGAAGGATACTAAGCCTCATTTGCTCAGGTGGATCCTTCTGCTCCAAGAATTTGACCTTGAGATTCGAGATAAAAAGGGAGTAGAAAATGTAGTGGCTAATCACTTGTCTCGCCTAATACTTTCTGATTCCGTAGAGACGATACCCATAAAGGACACTTTCCCTGATCAACAGTTGTTTCCAATTTCTTGCCAACCTTGGTTTGCTGACATTGTTAATTATCTTACTGCAGGTAAAATTTCGATTCATTGGATCTCATAAGATAAAAGGAAATTCTTCACTGAGGTACGTAATTTTTTCTAGGATGATTCGTATTTGTTCAAATACTGCCCAGACCAGATCATAAGGAGATGTGTTCCTGACAATGAACAAACCAGTGTCATCTCCTTCTGCCATTCCCATACATGTGGTGGTCATTTCTCTTCCAAGAAAACCGCTACCAAGATTCTCCAGTGCGGTTTCTACTGGCCTTCAATATTCAAGGACACCCATGTTTTCTGTAAAGCATGTGACCATTGTCAAAAGTTGGGAGGAGTTTTTCGTAGAAATATGATACCTTTAAATCCGATATTGATCATCGAGGTTTTTTATTGTTGGGGCATCGATTTCATGGGACCATTCCCTCCCTCATTTGGATATCTGTATATCCTATTAGATGTTGACTATGTCTCCAAATGGGTTGAGGCAATCCCATGTAGAACCAATGATCACAAGACGGTTCTACGATTTCTAAAAGAGAATATTCTAGCAAGATTTGGAACACCTCCAGTCATTATCAATGTTGGGGGTACACACTTTTGTAACAGACCCTTTGAGGCTCCAATGAAGAAATATGGTATCACACACAAGGTGAGTACGCCCTATCACCCACAAACAAGTGGCCAAGCGAAAGTCTCCAACAGGGAAATCAAACACATCTTAGAGAAAACGGTGAATCTAGACCGCAAGGATTGGTCTCTAAGACTAACCGATGCGTTGTGGGCTTAGTGTACAACGTACAAAACCTCGATTGGAATGTCTCCCTATAGACTCGTCTATGGGAAAGCTTGCCATCTTCCTGTGGAGTTAGAGCATAAAGCCTATTGGGCTATAAAGAAATTTAATTACAATCTCGACAAGGCCAGCTCGCTTCACAAACTCCAGCTGAATGAGTTGGAGGAAATCCGAAATGAGGCTTATAATAATGCCAGAATATACAAGGAACGAATGAAAGTATTTCATGACATGAATATCCTTCAAAGATCTTTCGAACCATCTCAGAAAGTTCTCTTGTACAATTCTAGGCTACATCTGTTTTCTGGAAAGCTGAAATCTCGATGGACCGACCCTTTTATAGTCAAAACTATTTATCCTCATGGGACTGTTGAGATTGAGAACCCTAAAAATGGCAATGTATTCAAAGTTAACGGAGAGCGATTAAAGCCCTTCCTTGAGAAGTTTGCCTTAGAGGAGGAGTTCATCCCTCTAGAAGATCCTGTTTATCAGGATTGATCTCCTAGTCTGACGGAGATCCCCTTTTATATATTAGTAGATTAGTTTGTTTTTGTATTTTGTTGTGGCAACTTGGAAAATTCCAGCGCTTACGATTTTTCATCTTCTCAGGTACTCTTTATCCTCTATTCCTTACCCTTTTGCTCTTATGTTACATTAATTTGTCTATGCATAAATTTTTCAACATCGAGGACAATGTTACATTTAGGTTAGGGGTGTGAAATTCCTAAGGAAAATCTTTCCAATTGCCTTTCTCTTTGCTATTTTAAGCTATTTTGAAAAAATTATTATTAAAAAAAATTTATTAGGTTTTATTGGAAACATCATGTTCATGTTAAACACACCATAATAGAGGACCTTAATTGGAAATCGCTGTTGAAACTGACAGATATTTCCTCTTCTCAGAAGTCATGAAGGGGATTAAGGCAGCTAGAAGGTGAAGCACACCCTCATGGTATTATAAGCAGCATAAGACCCCAAACTGGATTGATCATGGAAAATTTGAAGATATGGCCCATCTTGTAGCTGAAGGAGTCTGTTGGATGATACATGGTCTATGTGCATTGCACAAAAGGAACATGAAACTTTGTGGTTATATTGACTGTAAAAAAAAATTTATTTTAGGCCATAAAAAATGAAAAAAATGAAAAGAAATATAAAAATATATATTTGTGGATCTTGAATTAGTTTAAATAGTGGAATGAAAAGGCATTTAGTAATGAGAATGTTAAAGCCTGGAGTATAGTGTTATAGTCAAATTGCGGTAATCAGATGTTCTCACAAGAATTCGAGATGTGCGAGCACCCTTATAACAATATTCGACTTGCGAGCCCACCTCGTCGAGTCTCGCGCATTATACAAGTACGGCGCATAGCTACCGAGTCTTTGAGCCCTTATGGTCGATGATCGAATATTAAGGAGAGTACGGAACACTCTTCTTGACCTGTGAGCAATTCGGCTAGTGGTCATTGAAAGGCGTTGCATCTCAACCTGTGAGCAGTATGGCTCGCGAGCAGCTCCCGTCATGCGAGCATTCCCAGCTCGCGAACAACTTCTGACATATGAGCATCTCCCGTCATGTGAACAGCCCTGGTTTCTGGCCTCTAGTAATGACGCACCTCAGCTTATAGTACCACCAGCCCGTATAGGCTGATTTTGGTTTTATCTGTAACTCTGAACCATGGGGGATCTCCATTAAGAGACGTAATCAGTTAGACGTTTGGAGCATTTAGGCCATCCCCTTACCAAAGGATTAATAAGATAAGCATCTTATCCCTTAAAACCAGCTGTGATCTTAACGGTTTGCGTAACAGATTGGATCACCTGGATCTATATAAATAGATGGTTCCATAGGTAAGAAAGGTACACAATTCACAATCTCAAAACTCCTAAACTATTGGTTTCCTTTACAACCATATCCTATCTGACTTAAGCTTCGGAGGGCTAACGGCTGGACGCCGGCCACCCTTAGTTTTCTCTTATATTCTTTCAGGTTCAAAGGAGAGCTGGCTTGAAGGAAGGTGAACATCTGGAGGATCTTGTTACCAGATCCAACGTTAATAGATTGGCGCCGTCTGTGGGAACTTCTTTGATCGCCGCTCTCATCACTGATCAGAGTTCTCCCACCATGCCTCCCAAAAAGACAGTTCATCCTTCTACTTCAAGGCAGACACTACCTCAGCTTAACATTATCGAACCAGCGCCCATCCCTCAAACTACTTCGACGGGTATCCCCCAGGGAGACCCCAACGTGCCATCACAAATCCCATTATTGGATACTTTCGAAAATCAAGAGGATGTCATGCGTGTTCTGGAAACACACTCCTAACCCTCAACGCCGGATTTCGAGTCTTGTCTAAACGGCTTGATTAGCATTTCTCAGAGCCCCAGCGACAACCTTCCGAAGGATTGCCGGCGCAACCTATACTAATGGCTTCCAGACATTCCGCGGACGAGCCACAAGTCCAGCCAAATCATCCTCCTTCTAATCAAATGCCACTCGGCAACCAAGCCCCGGTAATACCCCCTCATTCCATTCACTCCAGTACCTCTCGGCAACAGCAATCTCAGGGGTCCACCGTCGAAACGTCAGGTTATACCTTGCCATGGGAAGGAGACCTCAAGAGAATCCATGATCGTTTTGATGATATGGAACAACGTTATTAGGCAAATCAATCATCTGCTGTTGTGGCGTCGATACATCGATCCGAGTCTCCTTTCACCCGTGAGGTCCTGGAAGCACCTCTACCTAGGAAGTACCGCACTCCTGTCATCACCCCGTATACAGGTATAAGCGATCCTCTCGAACACCTGGAAACGTATAGGTCTCTTATGGAGCTGGAGGGACATGGGTCAGAAATTATGTGCAGGACTTTTTCTCTAACCTTAAAGGAGGCAGCTCGTACGTGGTTTCGCTGGCTAAAACCCCGATCCATTGGGTCCTTCGCACAGCTATCAGAGATATTCCTCTCTCAATTCATGGGGAGCATCCGTACTAAAAAGCCAGCATCTCACCTAATGGATTTGAAACAACAGCATGGGGAGACGATAAAAGAGTTTACAGTACGGTTCACTGCAGAAGCTGTCCAAACTGAAGGCCTCACCGCCCTTATAGCCAGAATTACAAGCAAGAAATTTAGATTAGCCCTAGATAAGAACCCTCCTAAAACTATGACAGAATTCCAAGCAAAAGCTCAAAAATATATCAATGCAGAAGAAGTTGCTTTAGCACGTCATGGTATATAGGGCAAGAAGCGCAAGCCAGAGGAAACCTCTCCCCCGGATAAGAAATATCGGCGTGATCGACGAGACCGCTCTCCCAAGAAGATTTATTCGGGTAAATACCATAACTACACTCCTCTCAACCGATCCCCTGAAAAGGTGCTAATGGAAATCAAGCATAAATCATGCGTGAAATGGCCTGCAAAGATAAAATCTGATCTTGAAAAGAGAGATAAGAGCAAGTTTTGTTATTTTCATAAAGATCATGGGCATAGTACCCAAGATTGCATATCTCTACGAGACCACATCAAAGCTCTCATTCGAAAAGGTCATCTTCAAGATTATGTTGTTCGACAAGGTCAATCACCTAAAAGGGGGGAAGGCGCATCACACCAGAAGAAGTCACCTCACACTCACATTCCACAAGAAGATGCTGAACCTACCAGGGAGATACGGACCATAGCCAGAGGACCAGCTTGTGGGGGAGATTCTCAAGCTTCGAGGAAAGCTTACACTCGTAAGGCGTCTAAGAAACCCCAACATATCTACTTGTTGGAACAGACACCCAAAAAGTCAGAATTTGGGCATCCTCCAATCTCCTCTCTCGAGGATGCAGAGGGGATCCACTTCCCTCACGAAGACTCCATCGTGGTCGCACTAAAGGTATCAAATTATCTGACTCATCGTATTATGGTGGATACAGGTAGCTCTGCCGATATTCTCTACCTGGAGGCTTTCAACAAAATGACACTCGCCAGAAGTCTGCTCCAACCAGTCTTGACTCCCCTCGTCGGCTTCGGGGGCAAGGTGGTAACGCAGGAAGGAAGCATTGACCTCCCAGTCACCTTTGGAGAATGTCCAGCGAAAACGACCGTCTTCGTTAATTTCCTCGTGGTAGACCGAAGGTCAGCATACAACGCTATTTTGGGGCGACCATCGCTTAATAAGGTTGGAGCAGCTTTACATCCTTTATATTTATGCGTCAAATTTCCTACCCCGAATGGTGTTGGGGTTGTATGAGGAAATCAAAAGGAAGCCCGTTCATGTTATGAGATAGCCGTACAAGACCGAAAGAAGGCTCAGATGACACCAGTTATGATGGTGGCACAAGATTCACCAAGCCTTTCGACGGCTACCTCGTTGGATCCAAGAGAAAATGCTCTCCAATCAGGAACTCCCGGAGAAGAGACAGTGGCAATCCACTTAACCGAAGACGATTCGTCCAAAGTCGTATATATTGGGTCCTCTTTAACCAATGTCTTTGGAGAAGATCTAGTCCGTTTTCTCATCGAAAACCAGGACGTGTTTGCTTGGTCTCACAAAGATATGCCAGGCATCGACCCCAGCGTTATCGCACATCGTTTGAACATTGATCCGAAGTATAAACCTGTCCATCAGCGCCGGCGCGCCTTCACTGCAGAAAGGCAAATGGTAATCAAGGCCGAAGTTGAAAAGTTGCTCACAGTCAATGTTATAAAAGAAGTCGACTACCCAGAGTGGGTCACGAACGTGGTCCTCGTTCGAAAAATGATTATTCCGATTTGAACAAAGCGTGTCTAAAAGACAGCTTCCTGACACCGCGAATCGATCAGCTGGTTGATTCGACCGTAGGGCATGCCCTGCTAAGTTTTATGGATGCCTATTCTGGTTACAATCAGATCATAATGTATCCGCCGGATAGCCAGGACACCGCCTTCATCACCGACCGAGGTCTATATTGCTACCAGGTAATGCCTTTTGGTCTTAAAAACGCAGGGGCCACATATCAGTGCCTCGTCAATAAAATATTCGCCGCACAAATTGGCAGGAACATGGAGGTTTATGTCGACGACATGCTTGTGAAAAGTGTCGTTGAAGACGACCATATTGCAGATCTTCGAGAAGCTTTCGACTTGGTGAGGAGGTATCAGATGAAGCTAAATCCAGAAAAATGTGCGTTCGGAGTGTCTGTTGGAAAATTTCTTGGATTTATGGTTGGTCAGCGAGGAATCGAGGCAAATCCTGAAAAGATAAAAGCATTGACCGAGATGAAATCTCTGACTACTCTCAAGGATGTCCAACGCCTGGCTGGTCGCATTGCATCGTTAAACAGGTTCATTTTGCGGGCCTCTAACAAGTGTTTGCCCTTCTTTAAGCTCCTCTGAGCCACCGCCAAATCCGATTGGGAGTGGACCCCGCAATGCGAGGAAGCGTTCCAACAACTTGAAGCAATATATGAGTGCACCCCCCATTTTATCTAAACCTGTGGCGCATGAGCAACTTCTTCTTTATTTATCTGTGTCTCCTACGGCCGTTAGTGCCGCTTTAATAAGAGAAGATTCTGGGGTACAAAGGCCCATTTATTATATTAGTCGAGTAATGGTGGATGCCGAAACTCGGTATTCTGATATGGAGAAGTTGGCCCTTGCTTTAGTCACAGCTGCCCGAAAACTGCGACCATACTTCCAAGTCCACGCTATATTAGTGCCAACAAACCATCCGTTACAACAGGTCCTTCAGAAACCCAAGGTTTCGGGGCGATTAACTAAATGGGCGGTAGAGATCAGCGAGCACGATATTTCGTTCTGCCCCAGGACCTGCAATCAAGGGCCAGGCCGTGGCAGACTTCATCGCCGAATTTATGTATTCCTCTCCCAACGATAATCCCGCGACCAGCCATCCTGGTCACTCTTCGTGGACGGGTCCTCAAGGGCCACCGGTAGTGGAGCGGGCCTAATTCTAGTTTCTCTAGACGGGTCGCATTTCCAATACGCTTTATGGTTTGATTCTCGCATCTCAAATAATGAAGCAGAATATGAGGTTCTGATCGTGGGCCTCGAACTAGCAAATGTCCTCTCAATACAGAATCTACTCATACATAGTGACTCTCAGTTCATAGTCAATCAAGTACTCGGCGAGTTTGAAGCAAAAGAGGAAAGGATGACGTTATACAAATCCTGAGTGCTCATCTTGCTCGCGAAGCTGAAGAATTATGAAATAATCCACATTCCTCGCGAGAAGAACAAACTTGCAGATTCTTTGGCAAAACTTACCTCCGCACCAGAATCTGAGTTATCACATTCAATTCCCATCGAGCACCTTCGGACTCCGAGTATCGATCAAACAACTTCTAGGCAAGTGATCGCGATCCATCCCTCTCCATGTTGGATGGACCCCATTATCCTCTATCTTAGGGATGGACATCTTCCAGTTGACAAGAAATCCGCACGACAAATTCGTCATCGAGCTGCCAGGTATACTTTATAAAATGGAACGTTATTACGTAAGAGTTTCTCTTTGCCCTATTTAAGGTGTCTTCACCCAGAAGAAGCACATCGTGTTCTAGATGAAATACACCAGGGGGCATGTGGTAACCACCCAAAGGGACGATCTCTAGCTTATAAGGCGATGATGCAAGAATACTACTGGCCCATTATGAAGGCAGATGCAATCGAATTCTCTAAAAAATGTGACAAATGCCAGTGATATTCCCCTATACCTCATGTATCGTCCTAGCAAATGACACCAATGGATAGCCCTTGGCCCTTCGCCCAATGGGGAGTCGATATCATCAGGCCCTTGCCTACCGGAAAAGGACAAAACAGGTTCGCAATCGTGGCGGTCGATTACTTCACCAAATGGGCTGAGGCAGAGCCATTAGCTAGAATTACCGAGAAACAGACCACTAAGTTCGTATGGAGAAATATCGTATGCCGTTATGGGCTCCCCCACACTATAATCACCGACAATGAAAAGCAATTCGACAACGTCGCTTTCGATGAATTTTGTGAAAAAAGGAAGATATGTAATATCCGCACCTCTCCATATCATCCTCAAGCAAATGGGCAAGTTGAAGCAGTGAATAAGATCATCAAGCATCATCTAAAGACCAAGCTCGGTGAGTGTAAAGGCATGTGGCCAGAACTCCTGCCAGAAGTCTTATGGGCATATAGGACTACAACTCGTACATCAACAGGCAAAACTCCTTTTTCCTTGGCATTCGGTACCGACGCAGTAGTACCAGTTGAAATTCAAGTACCTTCGTACCGAATCGAGTAGTATGATCCCATTCATAACCAAGAAGGTCTTCGACTTCATCTCGACCTCTTGGAAGAGCAGAGAGATGCCTCTCGGCTGCAAGCAACAGCGTATCAGCAGCACATTGCTCGCTATCGTAATGCTAAAGTTCGGCCTAGAGGTTTTCAGCTCGGCGATTTAGTCCTCAGACAGAACCTCGAAGCTCCTGCTCGTTCGCTGGATCCAAATTGGGAAGGCCCATATCGAGTCATCAAAATTGTGCGGCCCGATACTTATTATCTTGAAGATATGCAAGGAAGACCCGTACGTCGCCCTTGGCATGTGGAACATTTGATACGGTATTTCCCTTAATTCGATGTAATGTTGAACGACATTCGAATAGATATCAATCAATAACAGTACTTTTGGTCGCTACTCCATTTAATTGGACCCGAATAGCTCCAAAGAGAATATCCATGTTCTCTTGGCCAATTACCTACCCTTGGTAGGATTAAAACGAGAATTTTGGTTGCTACTCTGTTTTTTCATACCCTGAATAGCCCCGAAGAGAATTCGCACACTCTCTTGGCCAATTACCTACCCTTGGTGGGGTCAAAGCCTCAATCGATAGATCAGTCTATTTCCACGCGGACATGGTTACCAAGACCCCCGGATTGAGCCTAATTCACCACTACATGAGTTCAGTATGAAGGCATTCATTATACAAACAAAGGAAGAACGAAAGAAAGGAAATAAGACGCCAACAACATCATCAAAAGGTGTTTTTTTCATTCATTTGAATTGATTACAAAGGCTGATACAAACGCAAAATTGATACATGAATAAGCAAAGAGAAGAAAGATAATCATTCTCGCACATCGGTTGGAGGAGGAGAGGCACTCTCGACTTCAGGGCCCACTTCGGGAACCCCTCCAGCTTGAGTGACCTCAGTCACTTCATTCTCGGTAGCTGCTCTTTCCTCCGCAGCTATGATGGCCGCGACCTTCTCGAATTTGCCCATATCAAAAGATGGGGACATCCGCTGCACCACTCATAGTGCGAAGTCGCGACCAGCATCATACGACTCATATCTCTCTTCGTCGTACAGCTGCGAGGTTCGAAACTTGGTGATAGCTCGAGCTCCTTCTTCAGAGAGCATCTTGACATGGGCTACTCTCTCCTCGTCCTAGTGGATCGAGTCGTCCTTGAGCTACGCGAGAGTGGAGCGCTCTTTATCCAAATTGTTACTAAATTCCTTGAGCTGCGACTTGGTCTCTGCGAGCCGCTCCTCCAACGAGATCTTATCTTGGCAGAAGATCTCTCTTTCTCTCTCTGCCTTCTCCTTCAACTCCGCGAGCATGGTGAAGTTGGAGTCCAAAGCCTGATACCTATCGGTCAAGACTTGGACCTTCTCGATGAGGATCTTTTTCTCCTCAGTCATCTTCGCGATTAAGGTCTCGCGAGACTTGATGACTTGGTCCCTTCCCTGGACCGCTTTCCCTAGGGCAACCCTCTTCCCGTCAGCCTCAGCAATCACACGACGAGCGGTGAGGATGTCACACCTCGTTCGTAGAATGAGGTCCAAGCCCTACAGAACAGAAGAAAGGTTATGAGATGAATACTCTGGAGCAAACAAAGAGAGCCAAACAACAGGGTCAAATTAAAAACATGTCACCTGTACCATCCTCACTCCTGCCTCGAGGAAGAGGTTTTTAGGACTTGGCTCGGGGAGGGTGCCAAATGTTTGGGGGGAGATGTTGTCGAACAAGAATTTGCAGATGGGGTGAAGATGACGGGGGATGGTGAATGATCCACTTCCAGAGGGCTGGGCCACGACCAATCCAGCTGGGCTCGTGGCTTGAGCAGTAGCCGGCTCGCGTGCAGGATCCAACTCGAGAGCAGGAGCTAACTCACAAGCACCTTTAGGCTTGCGAGATTCTTCAACTGGGGGGCAGCCTGACCCTACCCCGTCGTCCCTCGGGGAGTTATCGATAATATTAATAACTGGTGGTTCAGGAGGAACCACCAGTGAAGGGGCGACAGGTGCAGGTGCCACTGGCACGGCCACCACAGCCTCGAGAAGGGGAGTTTGGGCGACACCCATTCGATTAGACAGATGAGAAGGGCCGGCAGACGACTTCTTCTACCTCTTCGAGCTCGTGCCCTTGAGGCGAGGCAATAACCCTCTTTTCTCCCCAGCATTGGTCATCGCGACCTCCTCGCGAGATATTAGTCCTGCCGCTGCGAGTCGAGGGGCTGATAGACAAGCCTCGATATGCCTGTCGTGAGCAGGCAATTTGTATACCTTCACGATTTTCTCATGAATCCCTCCCTTCAAGCTTGGCTTCGTCAAAGTCGGAACACCTGCAGATACGAGTATAAGTCAGAGAAGCAGAAATCAGAAAACCCTAAATTAGCTCTCAAAAATCTGTGAAGTGTGAAACTAAGCCCACCTTCACAAAAAAATCGGTTCACGCCAGGGCCCCCAAACGTAGATCTTGTCTCAGACTCCCAGCTCCCGGAAGCGTAAAACCACCGTTTCCTCCACCCGGGGTAATTTGAAGTGGGCTTCCCTAGGACGAAGTTATCCCGGTGCCAGTAACAGGGATAATACAAGCCTTCACTGGAGGGCGCCCTCTTAAGCTGGTACATCCGGAGAAATTCTTCGGTGGTTAACTCTCCATTACCGCCTTACGCCCAGAGAGTGAAGGAACTCAGGACTACCCTCCACCCATTAACTATAAGTTGCCCAGGGGCAATCCTATAGCTCCGAAGTACGCCGCGGATAAAGGGGTGGAGGGGAAGACGTACCCCAAGAATAAGTAAATATTCATAGATGGCAACACATCCTGGGGGAGGGGAATTGGGGTTTCCCCCTCTCCGGGTAACTGGAGAACGACCGAATCAGGGATTTGGTATTGTTGGGGTCCCAAAAGGTAGAGGCCCTTAAAATAAGCAAAATAGCCATATACCTCCGAAGGAATCACGCAGAACGCTTTTCGGTGTACGTAAAATGGAAATATACAAAATTTCCTTAGCCAATTCTCCAATGGGCTCCGCTCATCACCGTGATCAAAACTATCCAAAATCGGACCCATAACTTCTTTATGATTTATGATGAACAGTGCAAGTGATTTCACAATCAAATGGGCCCCACAAACCCCCCAAAATTTAAAACCCAAATAGTGGAGTTCCTATTTACGAGTCCACGCACCCATAAATTCAGGTACCCTACGCGCCCGAAAAATCACTGAAAACAGGACTTCACTTACGCATTTCGGGGTCCCACGCACCCGAAAAATGCCCCATGCACCCTTAAATTCAACAAGTTTCAGGATTTCCATTTAAAGGTGTTTTGGTGCCCCACGCACCCCAAAAAATGGGTCCACGCACCCTTAAATTTGACCCATTTTATGATTCCCATTCAGAGGCATTTCGGGGTCCCACGCACCCGAAAAATGCCCCACGCATCCATTTAATCGACAAAAATCAGGAACTTAATTTATAGGTGCGTTGAGTACCCACGCACCCGTAAAATAAGTCCCACGCACCCAAAAAATCAAATATTTTCAGAAATCGTTTCTGGGTGCGTCGGACCCCGCACATCAAGTTTTGAGGTGCGTAGAGGGTATTTAAGGGGTGGGTGGCACGTGGCAGCCCCTCATTGGCCAACTTTCGGTTTCTTCGGCTATAAATACCCCACCCACGAGTCATTAAGACGATTCTAGAGAGAGAGAGAGAGCTGCTGCCCTCTAGGAATTCAAAATCCTCGCCGGAATACTTTTCTGATCGCCGAAAACCCTTCCCGGTCGCCAGAATCCCTTCCAACCGCCAGCATTTTTCCCCGTAGGTCTGAATCCTAAAAATCACCAAGTGTGGGCATGCACCCTAAAAATACTCCCACGCACCCGAAAAATGGCCCACGCGTCCATAAATTCGGTCCCACGCGTCCATTAATTTGGCATAAATCAAACAAGTGCATCAGACTCCCACGCACCCGAAAAATGACCCACGCGTCCATAAATTCGGTCCCACGCGTCCATTAATTCGGCATAAATCAAACAAGTGCATTGGACTCCCACGCACCCGAAAAATGGCCCATGCGTCCATAAATTCGGTCTCACGCGTCCATTAATTCGGCATAAATCAAACAAGTGCATCGGACTCCCACGCACCCAAAAAATGCCCCACGCACCCCTAAATTCATCAGAAATCCGTTACTTTAATTTTTAGGTGCGTTGAGGCCCACGCACCCGTAAAATAAGTCCCACGCACCCAAAAAATCAGCCAATTGCAAAACATGTTTGCAGGTGCACCGGACTCAATTTTAAGTGTTTTCAAGGTCCGCTTGAGCCTAGTTTGGGTATTTCGAGCATTCTGGACGCAATGGAACTGTTAAATGGTTGTTCGGGAACTCTAAATGAGTAAAATTGTGTATCTTCGAGGTTCGACCCCATTCGACGTGATGAATGAAATCACTTCTCGGAAAGGAGCCGCCAGCATCCAGAACTATGCGAATATGTCATCATTTATGTTTATTGTAAAGATGTGATCCGATTTGGGTCAAAAGCTAGAAAAATGGGACTGTGGTTATCACGATAAACCATGTCAAAGAGTTTCAATCCTCCACAAACCAATTACTATGAACTGCCACAACACAACAGTCGATGCCCTACCCATTCGAACGGTATCCGTCGGTTGGGCTACACAGGTACACACAACTATAGAATGGACTTTCAGAGGTCACCTGTTCCTACATTGACAGGCGCAGGCCCAGAGTCGTCCTTCTCAGTCATAAACCCTGATAGTCTCAGCCCGGATCTCTGGTCAAAACATGGGACATAGACATCTGACTAATACAAAGATGGTTCAGTCCATAACAAAACAAATACAGGTCTCTACGACCATGAACTCTAAGACCATAGTCCCTACTGACTAGTCTTTTTGCCTTTTAATCAAGGGTCATCGATCATTCGATGTAATTAAAGGCTCTTGCCAGTTCACGGCCTGGAATGTAAAAGATCTCGGGATCTCTGGAATAAAATTCGCCTTGCGATATCTCTTTTCTTGTGTACCTTTTGTGAATACTTGTGATTGTCTATGAATGTTTCTATTACTCAGAACCCCTAGAGCAACAAAACACCATTTTCAAGAAAATGTCCTAGCATTCCATTTTCTAGTTCTAACAGGTATCTCTCCCGTAATTCATTCAACCGTTCCTCCGATAAGATGGATGGGTACCCTCGCATGATTGGAGGAAGAGGATTCCGGGGTGGCATCCTCCAGAGGGACGGTTTCCTCGTCGGAGTTTCCAGCCATGGAAATTTTTAAGATAAAAAAAAGGAGAGAAGAAGAAGGAAGAAGCGTTTTATACCAGAGAAAGAGAATGACACCGGAGGAAGAAAGGACACCAGGAGATAGTGAGGAAAGAGGAAAAGTTTCGAAAACTTCATGGCCCGTTTGGCACCATGGATTTGAGGAGAAAGGAGAAACTGGTTGCTTTATTCTATTTGGCACCATGGATTTGATGAGAAGTGGATTTGAGAGGAATCCAGGAGAACTCAAAAAGGCACTTTTAGCCTTTTTTTCAAATCCCCAAAAAAAGGTGAGATTTGAGGAGAAATCCTTCCCAACGTGGGACCCACCTTAATGTGTCCCTAACTATGGGACCCAACATGATGTATATTTTCCATCCAACTTGTTGATAAGGTCACAAAGACCTGGATGAAGGGACCACACAAATTTCAGTTTAATCCAAAACTTTTGTGTATCATAAAGGTTTCACTCTCCATTTTTTCTTGTTTTATGGTCCACTTTAGATGTGAATTTGCTTTATTTTTTGGATCTTGGCATAAAATGATCTTTAAAAATGGATGAATGGCATGGATTTAAAAATCGAGGCTAATACGGTGGGCATACGGTGGGATTAAAATTTACACCATCCATTCCTTCATGTTTGATTTCTCTCCAAATACTGACTCCCAAACAGAAAATTTGAATTGGTAAGAATTGGAATTGATGAGAATTCATATCATGGAATCCACTTCTCCTCAAATCCAGTGGTGCCAAACGGGCCATCAGTGAAAATCCGAAGATTTGGCGGACTCCGTATATTTATAAGCAATCATTTCACAGGATTTGGCGACACGTGGCTATCACCCGTTTGGCACAGCAGTCGAACAGGCAGGGCTATTAACTCCGCAGACACGTGGCAAGCGTCCTCTTCATTTCCTCCCTACCGAAAAGCTGCGGAAGGTTGGTGCTCATTAATGCCAGCCCAATCATGTACGGCTTCATCTCGATAAAGGTATGGCTTCTTCTTCGATAAAGATATTGGGCGGTTATGCATGCCAGTAAGCAAGTCCTTCCCTTAGACTTCTCGGCGGCAAGGACTTGGGGGGCATCTGTTATAGTCAAATTGCGGTAATCAGATGTTCTCACAAGAATTCGAGACGTGCGAGCACCCTTATAACAATATTCGACTTGCGAGCCCACCTCGTCGAGTCTCGCGCATTATATAAGTACGGCTGCACAGCTATCGAGTCTTCGAGCCTTTACGGTTGATGATCAAATAGTAAGGAGAGTACGGAACACTCTTCTCGACCTGTGAGCAGTTCGGCTCGTGGTCATTGAAAGGCGTTGCATCTCAACCTGCGAGCAGTATGGCTAGCGAGCAGCTCCCGTCATGCGAGCATTCCCGGCTCGCGAACAGCTTCCGACATATGAGCATCTCCCATCATGTTAACAACCTTGGTCTCTGGCCTCTGGTAATGACGCACCTCAGCTTATAGTACCAGCATCCCGTATAGGCTGATTTTGGTTTTATCTGTAACTGCGAACCATGGGGGATCTCCATTAAGAGACGTAATCAGCTAGACGTCTGGAGCGTTTAGGCCACCTCCTTACCAAAGGATTAACAAGATAAGCATCTTATCCCTTAAAACCAATTATGATCTTAACGGTTTGCGTAACAGATTGGATCACCTAGATCTATATAAATAGATGGTTCCATAGGTAAGAAAGGTACACAATTCACAATCTCAAAACTCCTAAACTATTGGTTTCCTTTACAACCATATCCTATCTGACTTAAGCTTCGGAGGGCTAACGGCTGGACGCCAGCCACCCTTAGTTTTCTCTTATATTCTTTCAGGTTCAAAGGAGAGCTGGCTTGAAGGAAGGTGAACATCTGGAGGATCCTGTTACCAGATCCAACATTAACATATAGTTACTTTAGTAAATTTTAAAATTGAGTTCTTTCCGTTAATTTTCTATTAGAAAATGATAAACATTGATTGAATCATGAATTTTCATAGTTCACATCTAGCTTGCATTTTCAGGATTTAAGCTTGTTACTATAATGTTGACTTGATGATTGTTGAGAATGCTAGGAACCAAGCCTGGAGATCCTTGTCTACTTTGTTTAAAGAAAAGTAGAAAAAAAAGAAGAAGAATATTCATAGTAATTTAGGGCAAGGATTTTCATCCATTGTCGTTACCATTACAGAATATTACCTTAGCATGAAGTGAGCCTTTTGGAGTTTTCGGCTATCGGTTATTGATTGAAAAAAAAGAAGGAAAAAGAAAAAAAATCGAAGAACCAGCTAAAAAACAATGGCATTGGAAATTGCAACTTATTAACACAAGAAACAGAGATAGTGTGAAAGTCGTCAATGAAAAAAAAATCAAAAGCTGAAAAAATATTGAAAAGAACAATAGCAAGGTTCAGAATCAGTGACTTGGTTGATCTGATCATTCTCTTCAATCATCAGCATTGATATGAAAGTAGAAGACTAAACTCCTAGTTGTGTTAAGGCTAGATTTCACTATACACCATGAAACTCAATGTTTAGAATGCATCTACTGAATCATTAATGTTTTGAACTCGATTAAGTTGTTTACTAAGTAGCTAGACTCTAGGTTTATATATTCTCAAAAGTCCGCGTCTTGGAAATTCTACTATTTAAATAACTTAAAGGATCACATAAATACATTGAATCCTTTCTTCTTTTTAACTTTGTTACATTAGGAAATAATAGAAAGTCTCGAGATTGTTTTCAATGGTGAAAATTGTCCAGGATAAGATTGACTGCATTGTTATGAAAAACCTTTGGATTATTTTCACACGTTTTGCTCAAGACTAGCAAAATGCTGGTTAGGAGGTGTGATAAGTGTTTAATTTTGTATAATTAACCCTAATTATTGAAAGCATTATCAGTTGTTTTTCGATTAATTACCCCTTATTAGATGGATTTTCAATATTTAGGTGATTAGTGAAGGTTGGAGATAATCTAAACCAATCAAGATGATTAAAGGCCCAAAAGTAATCAAGATCAAGCATGAGGGCGATCATGAAGACAAGCAAGCCATAAAGATCGAATCTTAGACCTTTTGCTACTGTGGAGATGAAGTGAAGATGGCTAAAAAAGACTTCATCAATGCCACACGTTTAGATGATTGTGATTGGGTACTCACTGAAGGTTAGATAGTCAAGATTGAAATATCCACATTTGGGACCGTCCGTACATCCAAATGAGCCTTTCAACTCCATTCATCCATCAAGCAAAGCAGTGGACCCCACACTCATGCAAGCAGCAGTGGAGAGGTTCTCATGTGTCTAGCAAGGACACCATCTATCACCACATGCAGTACATATCAACTGTCCATCACATGTGGCTGTTACATGTGCTGGCCTAGCTCAAACATCCATCCCATTGTCCTGCAATGGACGACCAACCATCATCTAGTCCAGATGGACCCCACTTCTTCAACAGTTGGTCCACTCTAGCAATGGAGATGAACGACCAATAGTAAATGAAGGCTAGACATCCCACTCTCATCCGTCCATCCATCCATTAGATGGACGATCCAGCAAAGGATCTTCCTCCAACAACCCCACTCCAATCCAGCTCCATCTTCAACCGTCTATCCAGATCACCAGCTGTTGGGACATGTCCATCACCACCGTCCAACCATATCCACGACCAGTAGATGGTAACCGTCCATCTAATTCCACTTGTGCCAGCTTCACCACTCTCCAAGCATCAACGGTAGCTGGAAGTCCAAACTACAGTCATCCAATGGTTGTCTAGCAGCCATGCATGTGCAACCGACCATCCAGTAGAGGACACAACTGCAAGGTGGGCCACACACTTCATCATCACATCCAAGAGTTCTCTCTTCTCTTGCCTTCTTTTCCTTTTCTTTCCTAGAGTAGAGTAGTGTAGAATTTCCTTTGTAGAGAATTAAGTCTTCCATTGTAGCATAGTTGGTTAAACCTCTAGCTAAGGTTAGAGGTGAAGCCTTTGAAGAAATTTGCAAGCTTTGGTTCTTTTGGTTCAATATTGTGTGGTGTAAATGTTGGAATATTCTTTGGTTAATTGGTTCGGTTATCTGCCTCGGTAGACGCTATTGTTGTGTATGGCTCTTGATCCATCGTCGACTCTGGGCGCGTTGGACGCTTGGATTCCCATGCACATCAATTAGCTAGTTCATGATTGATAAAATCCTTTGAACCATCGTCGACTTCGGGCACGATGGATGCTTTGGATTTCCTACGGTCATTGAGCTAGTGCAGGTAAAGTCATCGATCTGTAAAATTCCTTGATCCATTATAGACTCCGGGCACGTTGGATGCTTTAGATTCCCTGTAATCGATAGACGAGATCTTAACGGTTGGATCGATCAATCAAAGCCTCCTATATTATAAGTATGCATTTGATCGTATGATTTGTGATCTTATCGATTGACTTTTCCGCAAAATTATTGATCTGTATAATTCCTTGATCCATTGTCGACTCTGGGCATAATGGACGCTCGAGATTCCTTGCGATCAACTAACGAGTGCTTCATGGTCAGATCAATCGGTTTAGATCACCATCTTTTATGAAATATGCAAGTGGTTTAACTATTTCATCTTCCGATTGGAACAAATCTTTATTCGATTCAGTTGAGTTATAGTTGGATTAATGAATTATACCTTTTGGATAAACCAAAGGTGGATCCCTAATGCCTTAGCCCCTTTTCTTTCTTGTTTATCAACACACACAACTTACTCCACTTTTGTGGATTAAACCAGATTTCATCTCTCTCACCTAAACTAATTCCTCTAAGTGTTCTCAACCTCAATCTATGTGGTTCAACCTCAGTCTCACCGAGTATTTTACTACTTCACTATCTGCACTTGGGTGTGCAATCTTTAGATTATAGCAATAACCCCTTTTAAACCCATAAGCATAGAAAGCCCTTGCAAGAGGCAAAGCCAAGTAGAAGCATGCCTTGTTGATTCGCCCGCCTCAAAATATATTATCTAAAGAATGACAACTCTACTAAGGATAAGCTAGTCCCACTAGTCATGACCCGGAAAAATAGGATCTAACAAAATCTTGAGGATTAGTAGTTCTTGCACACCTGCATTAAGCATCCAACATTCATTCCAAATCCCAAAAAGACAAAAAAAAAAGTAAAACATTTCCAAAAAAATCATAACCATTACACCCATTTGAGCTAGGAGTTCTTAAACAACCTTCCACAATGGCTCAGTCCATACAAATCCAAAATCACCATGGCTCTCCCCTTTCCTACCCTTGAAATACCTGAGGCCTCCTCTCTGCAATTTAACCTAGTAGAATCCATCTTAGTTCCTTACATCCAAGAACTATAACAAAGCATAAAGGCCATGCAGAAAATGCTTCTTCGGTTCGCACAAGGCTAAGTTTCAATAGCCAGCACCCAAGCTAGCCCAACACAATGGCAACAACCACAATCTCTTCCAGCCTCCAGTTCATTCCAACCACAGCCGTCAGGGTAAACACAGGACTTTCAATAGCCTCCTATGATGGGGCCCACCATGATGTTTGTGATTTGGTTCATTTTTTGTCTCGCGTCCTAAAATGATCTCACAAAATAGATGGACGGGTTGGATTTCTCACAAACATCAAGGTGGGTGCCACCTAGGTTCCTAGCATAGGAACTTTCTATAAAAGGCTTTCGCAGGAAATCCACGTCCATAAAAAGCATCTAAATTGTGGAACCTATAGCGCCTAAAGCTCATCCTTAAAATCAAATTGTTTGAGCAATCTTAACTTTAGATTCTTGGATGCTTGTTTATTGAATTTGGACTGCCCAATATTTTCATTTTCAAGTATAAAATAAATATCACATTTGATGGTTAGATTAATTCCATAACTAATAAAGTTTACTTTAGGGAGTTTTATAATAAAAAAAATTATCTAAATAATATGAAATTTACATTCTGATACCTTTTTTCATAAAGGTTTTCAAAAAACTACCACATTAATCAATATAATTACCATTCTACCACCTTACCTCACGACTACTTTGTATGCAGATGGGTGAGTGGCTCGGGTGGGCCCCGTCGTGATGTTTTTGTAAAATCCACATAGACCATCAGGTGCGGTGCCACCGCATGTTAGATAAAGGGCCCAAAAATCAAATTCATATGTTGTACACACACCCCTCTGTTAGTCACACCACAATGTTAGCCAACCCACCCCACTTGGGAATCGATACCAAGACATTAGCGTTGAAACGAGGTTATCTTCATTCAGTCTACCACTTAAGCTATGGATCAAGGTGTCAGAAGTATATTCTCTCATTGGGGGGGGGTTATGGTGTGAGTTGTGAGTGTCCCTCCACCCTTGCCCAGTCAGTATGTTCCCGTGCAGAGTTCCACCCTGCACGTGCGGGAGAGTGTTAAAATCCCTTCATATACATTGATACATGATGTGACCATAAATATTACATATTTAGGCCCATTACGATCATCACTAGGCTAAAAATCAAGCAAAATATTTAGATTTATTGTAGGAAACTTATTCAATGGTTGGATCGCTCTATAACTTGTAAACTATGCTTACATAGTGATTTTTCATGTTTTACAGGTTGTTGGCGGGCCACTTGTCTCTAGGAAGGTTTAGGATGATGAGAGAAGGTCTAAAGACACTTCTTATAAGATTGGATTGAGGTTAGATGGCTTGGATCGATGGATTGAAGGTTATGTGCATTACATGTGATTTTCAATTCCGAATGAGCAGTGGACGCTGTCTATTGTGCTCGCACTTTTGGACTACTTTTTTAATGCAATTTGATAAACTCTCCGTACACTTTAAAGATCATCAAATTATCTAACAAATGGCATTAGTTTCACACTGATCGGAGTTCTGGATTGATCACAGTGACCCGATGAATATAAACTGTCCATTCAACACTAACTTAGCTTTGGAATTTAGTCCTGCTGTCCATCATACTCAAATAAAGAATCCAAGCCGTCCATTTGCTATATAATCAAATTTTCTACAAAATTAAACTAGAATCAGGTCAATCGGATGTGTAAATTGATTGCAACGTAAAAAAAAATGAGTCAAAGAATTCTAGAAAGTTTCGCCTGCACGAATCAGAAAACAGTCCAAATTGCGAGGTGTGTGCACCAAAATTCTGAAATGATTTAAGTCAATCCAGACCCTTTATCATGTAGAGTGGATATATTTCTACCAAGGTATCAATTTTGAGACACTTTCAATTTGTGTACACACCGGAGTGAAGGATGCAAGAATGACTGGTTTAAAAGGTATTAAAACTGTGAATCTGGGAGGTGTCCGCTGATCTAATCATGGGGCCCACTTTAGATTTGATATTGGTAATCTAATTCATCCATTATGAGGTTCACTTGATGATGAAGCCCCATATAAAATTTCAGAGCTATCCGATTGCCAGTTTAGTCACACGAAGTGTAGTAAAATCAGTATTGTTACTTGAATTTGAACTTAACTATAAATAAATAGTTGTGAAGAGTTTTAGGGAAACTTTTTCAATCCGATTTTGAAGAGAACAAGCTCTCCTCTCTCTCATAGAACCTCTTTTTCTCTTTCTATTGAAGATTTACAAATTTACATTGAAGTTTGCTTGGATTCAATTTAAGAACTCGTAAGTTGGTTAGTTTTAAATTTATTTTTTTAGTTTAATTATGTCTTCTTCTTCTTCCTTTGATTTTTCTTCTTTAATTATGTTTATGTCTTAAATCATTCTAGCCAAGGTTAGAAGGAAAGCATGTGTGGATTGTTGAGTTGATGTGTGTGATGGATTTATATACTGAATGATGAGAGAAATCTATTTTGTATGAATTTCATGGAACTAATCTAGAGTTTTTAATTCTCATGTAAACTCTTTGCATAAGTATTATTTAATCCTAAATTTGATTTATAAAAACCTAGATTGGAGATATTTTTAACCTGTCAGATTATTTGATTAGCGATCTCAATGATCTCTAATGCTTATAATCCCTAGTGCTTAAGAGTATGAACTTAATGATGCACGATGGGATACATCTCTAATCCATTGATTTATTACGTGAATTTTTGTTCTAATTGCTATATCTTTCGATTAGATGGACCATAGTGATCCATTCTAGTTGAGTAATACTTTATCATACACATTAATGAAGCATAAGACACATGTGGACCTTTGATGCCTTGGTGCTTTGATTTCTATTAATTAAACTCATTCAAACATTGATCCAATCCAACCCATCCATTAGTTAGATTAATCACTTCTTTTAAAATTTCTATTCTATTTTCTTGATTTGAGAGTGATTCTTACATATTTCTATTTTTGCTCCCTGTGGATTCGACCTCGGACTCACCGAGTTTATTACTTGTGATCTCTTGCACTTAAGAGAACATTCAGCTACACAGTTGGATAACAACCAAGTTTTTGGCGCCGTTGCCGGAGAGCATTTGCGGTGTAGAGATTAACTCATTCAAACATTGATCCAATCCAACCCATCAATTAGTTAGATTAATCATTTCGCTTAGAATTTCTATTCTATTTTCTTGATTTGAGAGTGATTCTTACATACTTCTATTTTTGCTCCCTGTGGATTCGACCTCAGACTCATCGAGTTTATTACTTGTGATCTCTTGCACTTAAGAGAACATTCAGCTACACAGTTGGATAACAACCAAGTTTTTGGCGCCGTTGCCGGAGAGCATTTGTGGTGTAGAGATTAACTCTCCAAATTGGGTAACTTCTTTCTTGAAACCCTCTGTTTGCTGTAGGATTGTATTTTAATTCCTAGTTTAATTTTTCCAGTTAGAAGTAACTTGAATTGAACTTTTCAAACGCCAATCATGAAATAAGGTGGAGCTGCTTAAGATTAGACCCCCAAGTAAAAGTGTGTCCTACGATTGCGGTTTGCTACAAAAGCCGTTCAATTTACTTTTTTTTAGTTAGTTTTTTTTCTTTCTTGTTAAATATTTCTTATTTGAATTTGAATTGCATATTTGAAATAGTTGGATTGGGTTTCATTGCTTTTTGGGTGTGAAATTGTTTTATGAACCATTGGGCTCGAGACCACAACAATCGTCTTACTAGTTCTGGTGGTCTAGTCCCAGGATTAATTGAAACACCTAGAAGAAGTATTTCATAGAATATTGGTAACATGGAAAATTAAAATAATCAAAATAGAAATGGAATTGATCCCCCAATTGATCCACCTGTAAACCCAATTGAACCAGAAGTGTGGGAGAACATGGTCAATCAGGGCCATATTAGGAGAACATAAGAGACCAACTTCAACCACTCCGGGCTACCACCCCATCTTGCATAGTTTTCCCAGAGTAACACAGGGAACATTGATTTTAAGCCCGAAATTATTCAACTTTTGCCTAGAGAGCAATAATCCATACATACTCCTTAGAGAATTGTCTAGAGAGCAACAATCCATACATACTCCTTAGAGAATTTGAAGTGGTGGTTGGTACCTTGCAGATTAACAATGACAATGTGGATTTTATTAGACTGAAAATATTTTCCTTTTCTCTCAAGGACCGTGCCAAGAGCTGGTTACATTCCTTAAGACCAGGCACTATTACAATTTGGTAGATCATGAGTCAAGAGTTCCTTAGGAAATTTTTTCCTGCCCATAAGACAAATACATTGAACGTGCAATTATTTCATTCTCTAAAAAGGAGGGTGAATTATTCTTCCAGGCATGGGAACGTTTCAAGGAACTCTTGCTAGCATGCCCACATCATGGCTATGATGAGTCTAGAATTCTAAGTTTCTTCTATGATGGTGTGAATTTTGATACTAGACAATTCATAGAAATGATGTGTGGGGGCCGGTTTATGGACTTTGATCAGTATGAGGCATGGGACTACTTGGAGAAATTGGCAGAGGATACCCAGTCTTGGGACATCCATCACCAATTTGACCAACCTAGGACCACTCTGAGAGAGAGTAGGGGGATGCATTCACTCTCTAGGGAAGATGAACTGCAAGCGAAGGTAGCTACACTGACCAGACGACTTGAGGCTATGGAATTGGGAAGAGAAAACGTGACCATGGTGAAGTCGAATGTGCCCTCAAGTAGTTCTTATGGCATATGCGGGGCTAATGACCATGAGCTACAAAATCATCCTATCATAATGGCTCCTAATGCTAATGAGATGGTCATGGACCAAGCCAATGCCATTAATAACTACCAGAGGCCAATGGTCCAACCTTTGGGAAACACTTACACTCCTAATTGGCGGAATCATCCAAACTTTAGTTGGCGGAATGGACCGCATATGAATGTTCCCACGGTACCCCAAGGACCTCAGAACAATATGTATATGGCACCACCATCTCCACAACAACAACAACCAGTTCTATATGTGCCACCACTTAAAAGGGCTCCTGAGGATCCTGTGATGACTTTCATTAATCAGTAGGCACAAATGAACCAAACGCTTCTCCAATCATTGGCGAGATTGGAAGCTCAAGTGAATGCTAGAGAGAAGGGCACTCTTCCATCCCAACCATTGTCCAACCCTAGAAATGTAAATTATGTTGGAGAGCAGAGTGCATCTCAGCCACAACATGAGGAGGCCAAGGCAATAATCACTTTGAGAAGTGGCAAGAGCATGGACAATCAAATCTCTCAACCGGTAGAAATATCGAAAGATGAGCCACCTTCTCAATATGATCATGAGCCCAACCCCCCTCAAGTGCAGAAAGAGAATGAGGAAGCGTTTCGATCACATGAGCCTCCAGTTCTATTCCCCTCTAAACTTCGTTCTTCCTCACCTCTGTTGAAATATCAAGATGTTATTGAAGTTCTTCAGAAAGTGACAGTGAACATCACACTTTTTGATGCAATTAAACAAATCCCGTCATATGCCAAGCATTTGAAGGACATGTGCACAGTCAAACGTAAACTAAATGTTCACAAGAAAGACTTTCTTATGAAGAAGGTGAGCGCCATTATTCAGAACATGGTCGTCCCAAAATATAAGGATCCGGGAAGTCCCACTATCCCTTGTATAATTGAAAACTTCCAGATTGAGCATGCACTCCTAGATTTGGGTGCCAATGTCAATCTAGTCCCATTTTTAGTGTATCAACAATTGGGGCTAGGCGAGCTTAAGCCAACCACGATTACCTTACAGCTCACAGATTGTTCAATAAAGGTACCTAGGAGAATTGTAGAGGACGTATTAGTCCAATTTGAGAAGTTCTATTTCTCTGTGGACTTTATTGTATTAGACACTGAGCCTTGTTTGAATGATAGCACTCAAGTTCCCATCATCTTAGGCTAACCATTCCTAGCTACATCAAATGCTATTATCAACTGTAAGAATGGAATGATGAAACTTTCTTTTGGCAACATGACAATCGAGTTGAATATTTTCAATTTGTGTAAACAACCCATGGATGACAATGGAATCGATGAGTTAAACTTTGTTGATTGCTTGCATCAAGAAAAGGAACGTGAATCTGACTTTCTTAATGAACTTGGATTGATCGAGGGATTAGACACTGTTCAGTTTGAAAATATTTGTGATGAATTTTATGAGAGAATTGAAGAGAGTACAGCTGAGGAAACTTGTATATATCGATGGAGGCTACGCCCCCAAGTTCTTACCATTAAGGACTTGCAACCTATGCTGTCACTGGCCAGTGCCCCCAAGCTGGAATTGAAACCACTTCCAACTGAACTAAAATATACATATTTAGGGGATAATGAGACATATCCAGTGGTGATCTCTGCGCAATTGAACCTAGAACAAGAATTCAAGTTGTTAGACGTTTTGATAAACCACAGAGGAGCACTTGGTTGGACCGTCTCCAACCTCAAGGTCATTAGTCCCGCCATTTGCACACATCGTATTCATCTAGAGGACAATGACAAACCTCTAGGCAACCTCAGAGACGCTTAAATCCAAACATGATGGAGGTTGTCAAGAGTGAGGTCATAAAGTTGCTAGATGTGGGGATAATATACCCTATATCTGACAGCCCATGGGTTAGTCCAACTCAAGTAGTTCCTAAAAAGTCTGGAATAACCATTTTCCAAATGCAAATAATGAACTCATACCGATATTTGTCACCAGGGGTTGGTATCTATGCATTGATTATAGGAAACTGAATTTGGTCACTAAAAAGGACCACTACCCTTTACCATTTCTCGATCAAATTTTAGAGATGGTTGCTGTCCATTCATACTACTGTTTCCTAGATGGTTATTATGGATATAACCAAATAGAAGTTTCCCCAGAAGATCAGGAGAAAATAATATTCACATGCCCGTATGGCACATTTGCTTATAGACGTATGCCATTTGGGTTGTGCAATGCCCCCGCCACATTTCAGCGTTGCATGATGAGTATCTTTTCAGATATAGTGGGGCATATTCTTGAGATCTTCATGGATGACTTCTTAGTATTTGGTTATGATTTTGAGGAATGTCTAAACAACCTAGAGTTGGTCTTGGCTAGATGTGAAGAGAAGTGTCTAGTTTTAAACTGGAAAAAATGTCACTTCATGGTTCAAAAAGGAATTGTGTTGAGCCATATTATTTTTGAAAACGGAATAGAGGTAGATCGCTCTAAAATTGAACTCATCTCTAGTCTACCAAGCCCCAAGTCAGTGCGTGATATCAGATTGTTTTTGGGGCACGCTGGATTCTACAGGAGGTTTATTAAGGATTTTAACATCATTGTTAGGCCCTTAACTAATCTTTTGCAGAAAGATATTCCATTCGAGTGGACCAATGATTGTGAGGTTACTTTTTAAAAGTTGAAAAGTGCATTAACCACTGTACCCATCATGAGGCCACCCGACTGGAATCTTTCTTTTGAGTTGATGTACAATGCCAGTGACTACGCTATAGGGGCTGTGCTAGGGCAAAGAAAGGATAAAATGCCCTACGTCATTCACTATGCGAGTAAAAATCTAAACTCTGCTCAGGTAAACTACTCGACAATTGAAAAAAAGTTGCTCGTAGTAGTCTTTGCTTTGGACAAGTTTAGGTCCTACTTGCTAAGATCTAAAGTGGTCATCTTCACAGACCAATCGGCTTTGAAATATTTATTAGCAAAGAAAGATGCAAAGCCTATACTGTTACGTTGGATCCTCCTACTCCAAGAGTTTGACCTAGAGATTAAGGATAAAAAGGGAGTAGAGAATGTCATAGGGGACCATTTATCTTGATTGGTCCTAGAGGTTCCATTGAAGAAACTAATATAGACGACACATTCTCGGATGAGCATTTAGTTTCTGTTTCCCGTCTTCCATGGTATGCGGACATTGTAAATTATTTGGTCTCTGGGAGAGTGCCTCAACACTGGAAAGCACAAGATAAGAAAAGGCTTGAACTTGAGGTCAGGAAGTTCTTTTAGCATGACCCGTATGACCAAATCATTAGGAGATGTGTCCCGAAAAGTGAAATTAAAAGTGTGATATCTTTTTGCCATAGTGAAGCTTGTGGTGGACACTTTTCGGCAAAGAAAACCACGGCAAAGATTCTTCAATGTGGTTTTTATTGGCCAACCATGTTTAAAGACACCCATGCTTATTATATTGGATGTGACCAATGTCAGAGATTGGGGAGCTTATCTGTAGACACATGATGCCATTGACCCCAATTCTACCACTTGAGATCTTTGACTGTTGGGGCATTGACTTCATGGGGCCTTTTCCCCATCTTTTGGATTTCTCTACATCCTTGTAGGTATTAGAGGCGATTTCATGTAGGGCCAATGATGCTAAAATGGTCCTACAGTTTTTGAAAGAAAACATCTTTAGTAGATTTGGAACACCCAAAGCCATCATTAGTGATGGTGGGTCTCACTTTTGTAATAAATCATTTGACACTTTGATAAAGAAATATGGTATAAAGCATAGTGAGTACCCCATATCACCCACAAACAAGTGGGCAAGGTTTCAAATCGTGAGATCAAATGTATCTTGAAAAAAAAGGGTAAATCTAAATTGCAAAGATTGATCTTTACACCTTTCCGACGCACTTTGGGCCTACCATACCGCATATAAATCTCCCATTGGAATGTCTCCTTACCAACTTGTGTATGGGAGGGCTTGTCACTTGCCTGTGGAATTGGAGCAAAATGCCTATTGGGCGGTAAAGAAATTCAACTTTGACATTGATGAGGCAGGTGAGAAGAGAAAACTTGAGCTTAATGAGTTGGAGGAACTACGTAGAGATGTATATGAGAACTCAAGGATTTACAAGGAAAGGACTAAAGTATTCCATGATAGACATATCCTTAGAAAACACTTTGAGCCCAATCAAAAAGTTCTCCTATACAACTCTATACTCCATTTATTTCCGGGTAAATTGAGAACTAGATGGACTGGCCCATTCATTGTTAAGAAAGTTTTTCCACATGGGGCCGTTGAAATAGAAAGTGTACGTAATGGCAATGTTTTCAAAGTGAATGGTCATAGGTCAAAACCGTACGTAGAGAAATTCCATATGGAAGAGGAGTCCATCCCTCTTCATGAGCCACATAATGATGGTTGATTACCATTGAGGTAGGTTTAGGTCTAGGCTAGTTTCGGATTAAGGTGTGTATTTTGCTTGAGTTGCATATATATATATATATATATATATATATATATATATATATATATTTGTAGTGTCATCGCTCTCATTGGATCTCCATTTTAAATGCAAGGTATATTCTCTTTTCTCTACTTGAATTTATATTGTCTCTCATATTGCATTGCATACACATCATTACGTTGAGGACAATGTAACATTTAGGTTGGGGGGTGAAGATTGCATCCTACTTTCATGTTTAATTACATTATTTGGGTAATTTCATGCATTGCATTAGTTTCATACATATATAAAAAAAAATTCAAAATTTTTGTAATTTGTCTAGTTTCATATTCGTTTTTCTTTGTGGTTTTTTATGATAAACTTGAATTTAGTTTAAGTTATTAGTGTTTAGAGTTTTTAAATCCGAAAATTTATAACCTTGAGTTTAATTATCTAATCACTAGATTAAAGTGATTAGAGTGTAATTAGTTAAATGCACATGATCACCTTACACACTAGCTAACTAAGTTGGTACACTAGGTTTTGAGACTTAATTGATGATCTACTTGATATCTAAGCTATGATTGAACCTGACCAATGAACCCCCTAACTTTGAATGAGTGAGCGTTGTGAGAGAATCATCTGGAAAAAAAATTGAAAAAAATTAATTAAATAAGACCGTAACAGTCGTGAAAATAATCCGGGGTGGGATACCTAAGTATCCATGTCGTTACTATTACGTTATCGACACCTTAGAAGAAGCGAGCCTTTTTTATTCTTCAACTAAAGGCAGTCCATGAAAAAAATGAGAAAAATGATGATAAATATGTGAGGAAGTAATGACTGAGCGAGTGAAAGAAAATAAAGTGAAGGAGTGACTTGTGAAATTAGGGGATTTCATAGCCATAGGAGGATTGGATTGATTCATGAGGGTTGATGAGCTTAGTTGATTGATTTGGTTAGTCTAGGTTCACTGTGCACGCGTGTACATGAGACTAGGTTCATTCTAAACTTTGATTAGTTTTCTTAACTCATGAGTGTAATGGATTAGGAGAAAATGATTCTAACACACTAATTGGCTTAAATTAATGAATAGGATGTTATGGAAACCACATGTTTACATTGAACCTTGGCTTTGCAAATTATATGTTTTTTATCCATTTTTCAGTGTCGCATCGCATATTTTGCTCGAGGATTAGCAAAAAGCTAGTTAGGGGGTGTGATGTGACCATAAATATTACATATCTAGGCCCCATTCCGATCATCACTAGGTTAGAAATCAAGCAAAATAGTTAGATTTATTGTAGAAAACTTATTCAATGGTTGGATCGCTCTATAACTTGTAAACTATTCTTACATAGTTATTTTTCATGTTTTATAGGTTGTTGGTGAGCCACTTATGTCTAGGAAGGTTTAGGATGATGAGATAAGGGCAAAAGACACTTCTTATAAGATTCGATTGAGGTTAGACGACTTGGATCGATGGATTGAAGGTTATGTGCATTACATGTGATTTTCAATTCCGAATGGGCAAATCACGCTGTGTACTGTGCGTCCCACTTTTGAACCACTTTTTTTATGCAATTTAATAAACTCTCCACATACTTTGAAGATCATCAAAGTATCTAACAAGTGGCATTAGTTTCACGCTGATTGGAGTTCTAGATTGATCACAGTGACCTGATGAATATAACCTGTCCATTCAACACCGACTTAGATTTGGAATTCACTCTCGTGATCCATCAGTACACAAGTAAAGAATCCAAGCTGTCCATCTGATATAGAATCAAATTTTCTATAAAACTAAACAAGAATTAGGTCAATCGGATGTGTAAATTGATTGCAGCGTCAAGTATTCTGGAAAGTTTCGCCTGTGCAAATCAGAAAACGGTCCAAATTGCGAGGTGGGTGCACCACAATTCTGAAATGATTTAAGTCAATCCAGACCCTCTATCATGTAGAGGGGATATATTTCTACCAAGGTATCAATTTTGAGACACTTTCAATTTTTGTACACACCGGAGTGAAGGATGCAAAAATGACTGGTTTAGAAGGTATTAAAACTGCGAATCTGAGAGGTGTCCGCTGATCTGATCGTGGGGCACACTTTATATGTGATATTGGTAATCTAATCCATCCATTATGAGGTTCACTTGATGATGAAGCCCCATATAAAATTTCAGAGCAATCCGATTGCCAGTTTAGTCACACGAAGTATAGCAAAATCAGTACTGTTACTTGAATCCGAACTTAATTATAAATAGATAGTTGTGAAGAATTTTAAGGCATCTTTTTCAATCCGATCTTGAAGAGAAAAAGCTCTCCTCTCTCTCATAGAACCTCCTTTTTTCTTTCTATTGAAGATTTATAGATTTACATTGAAGTTTGCTTGAATTCGATTTAAGAACTTGTAAGTTGGTTAGTTTTAAATTTATTTTTTTAGTTTAATTACGTCTTCTTCTTCTTCTTTTTGTTTTTCTTCTTTAATTATGTTTATGTTCTAAACCATTCTAGCCAAGGCTAGAAGGAAAGCATGTGTAGATTGTTGAGTTGATGTGTGTGATGGATTTATGTACTGAATGATGAGAGAAATCTATTTTGTATAAATTTCATGGAACTAATCTAGGGTTTTTAATTTTCATGTAAACTCTTTGCATGAGTATTGTTTAATCCTATATTTGATTTATAAAAACCTAGATTGGAGATATTTTAAACCTGTCACATTATTTAATTAGCGATCTCAATGATCTTTAATGCTTGTAATCCCTAGTGCTTAAGAGTATGAACTTAATGATGCATGATGGGATGGATCTCTAATCCATTTATTTATTACGTGAATTTTTGTTCTAATTGCAATATCTTCCGATTAGATGGATCATAGTGATTTATTCTAGTTGAGTAATACTTTATCATACACATTAAAGAAGCATAAGACACATGTGGACCTTTGATGCCTTGGTGCTTTGATTTCTATTGATTAAACTCATTCAAACATTGATCCAATCCAACCCATCCATTAGTTAGATTAATCACTTCTTTTAGAATTTCTATTCTATTTTCTTGATTTAAGAGTGATTCTTACACGTACACTTCTATTTTTGCTCCCTATAGATTCGACTTCAGACTCACCAAGTTTATTACTTGTGATTTCTTGCACTTGAGAGAACATTCAGCTACATAGTTGAATAACAACCAATACACCATCCTCTAACACCCTGATCCATAGCTCAAGTGGTAGAGTGAGTGAAGATAACCTCGTTTCAACACAGAAGTCTTAGTATTGATTCCCAAGTGGGGGTGGCTAACATTGTTGTGTGACTATCAATGGGGGAGGGTGTACTAACAGTGGGGTGTGTACTACCCCCCCCCCCCCCCCCCCAAAAAAAAAAAAAAAAAAAAAAAAAAACACTAAGGTCATGGGTTGAGTACTCATGTGGTGTGTGTGGTTGTGAAGGTGTGTGTTAAAAAAAAAATAATAATAATAAATAAAAAGAGTAGACCACATGATGGGAAACAATGTACAAGGCAACGCTCACCCTCTAAACTAAATCCATTTTTGTGGACAACATGAATCACGTATGGGTATGATTTTGGGGCCAAAGGCTTAATTTTTTGTGTGGAATCTAAACAATTGGAGTTGATTTCAAATCATTATCATGGTAGGCCTTATAAAAATTAAGTGTGGACATTTCTCTCACAAATTTTTCCTTTGGTGTAGCCCATAATAATCAGAGGTGGATGCTTTGTTGCTAGGTCTAATGTAAAACTAAAGTCTAATGATCATAGTGAATGTTACATAAATATGAAGGATATGCTAATCAAAATTAAGAGACATCCCATGCAATTCCTCAGGGTTGCAGGACTTTTTTAGGGTGACTCGTGTATGAGAAATCAACTCTTACCATTAGATGGGTAAACCTACTCTAAGCATATATTCAAAAATGAGGTTGACTTGTGATTTAGATAGGCTATACCAAATAAAACAGTTGAGAGAGATACATGCCTTTGATTCTTAGGACACTCACCCTGATTATTATATAAAATCCACCCAACTATTAGATGCCACAACAAAAAAATATGCTTACGCTTAAAAATAGGCCCTTATACAATTCAGACGAGCTATATTGAGAGAAACAATTTGGAAGATAATCATTGTCATGTACACATTTTCTGATCATTTGTCCGCTACAAATCACGAATGGGGTGATTTTTGAGCCTATGACATAAACTGAGGTGATGCACCCATTGGTTAGGGTGGATTTTACATAACATCATGGTGGGGTCCACCCAAGCAACCAACCCATTTCCTAGAGGCCACCACTCAACCGATAGTTAAAGAAATGCGCCCGGAGGCAGTGGAATGATAATTACATCTATTATTGAGGTAGCTTTTTGAAAACACTTTTAACAAAAGGTACTGTAATATAAATTCCATATTCATTAGGTAAGTTTTTTTTGTAAAATTCCCTTTAACTTTAATCTTTTTAATAATTCTTATAATTATTTATTTAGAAACAACCAGACTCAGCCACATCGCGCTGTTGACCCACCCAAGTCTAGTTTTGCAGGCGGGCTCCAAGCGCCGGAGTCACCAACCATGAATGCCCCCCCACCGCACGTGTTACCTGAATCGTGTGAGGCCCACCTTGATGTGTTTTTGTATATCCACACCGTTCATCTGTTTTCCCATCTCATTTTAGGACGTGACCCCAAAACTTAAGAAGATCCGAATCTCAGGTGGACCATATATCACTAGAAACAATAATGGATAATCATTAATAACTTTTTGTTGGCCACAAAAGTTTTAAATCAAGCTTATATTTGTATTTTCCCTTCATCCAAATCTTTTTGACATTATCAATAGGTTGGATGGCAAATAAACATGAGGAAAACCTTAACTATTGGCCCTTTGGATTTTTTAATGGTGAGGCACTCAATCACCACTTTTCCTGTAGTATGTTCCACATGAGATTTTGAGATTTGGATCTGCTTAATTTTTTGGACCCATCTTAAAATGGGCTGGAGAAACGGATGTACAACATAGATATATAACAAATCATCAAGGTGGGCCCCACAATAAGGGTAATGGACGTGGTTTGGCTGGTGACCTGGACACCAGCCAGCTAGTTGGTGTCAAAGATCTATGGGTCCCACCATGATGTATGTGTTTTATCCAGCTGTCCATCCATTTTTCCCGCTAATTCTAGGGCATGAACCAAGAAATGGGCACATCCAAAAACTCAAGTGGACACACAACAAACAAATAGGGGGGAGAATGATGCTCACTGTTGAAACCTTCCTAGAGCCCACAGTGATGTCTATTTGTCATCTAACCTCTTTATAAGATCATATAGACATGAATGAAGGGAAAGCACAAATATTAGCTTGATCCAACACTTTTGTATCCCCCCGTGAAGTTTTCAACAGTAAGAGTTCAATTCCCGTTGTTTCCTTTGATGTGGTCCGCTTGAGTTTTAGATATATATATCGTTTTTAGGCTTATTCCCTAAAATTACCTGGAAAAATGGATGGGGCAGCATGGATAACGCATTTACATCATGGTGGGGCCCATAGAGATTTGACACCAGTTAGCTGGCTGGTGACCCGCGTCCAAGGGTAACACACAATAAGCTGTCACCTCGGGTAACACTTAATCCACTCCCCCACATAGCCAATTTCCATCATTAGAACAATCTGAACCGTTCATGCTATCATTGCTATCACAGTAATCATACTTCAGTGATGATCCTGACCTTTGAATCTTAGATTTGAATACGAGTCATTAAAATAGTCTTTCAAAATGTTGTATATGATAGTCTGTCCATTATAGAATCTAAAACATGAACATTCAAGTGAATGTATGGTGATGGGGTTGGGGGCGTTATTTTCAATCTGTCAGCCAAAGAGAATTGAATCTTTAATAATAATTACGATAATTAACTAAAATAAGATGAACTAATTTTCTGGCAACTACCAAATTGGTCCTTAATAAAGACCCGACACAAACCGGACTCAGGCCCAAAGTTTATTTTGACTTCAACCAAACGCAGGCCCAACCCATATACATCTGTATATGGTAGGGTTATGTTAAAATCACGTGGGCGCAGCCGGACATTCATGGTCTCCGGTTGCTTATAGGCCCGAGCCATGGCCATCATAATTGCCTGTTGGATCCGTGTCGAACGCGGATTACCTGCCATACCTTGTTTTGAAGGAAGTTCCTGTGGTCAGAAGTTCAGTGGAGCCCACTATGACTTTTTTTAGAAATCTATGTCGTATACGTCTGTTTTGCGAGATCATTTTAAGACAGGAGTCGAAAGAAAAAGTGGTATCCAAAACTTAAATCAGCCATCATTGGAAAAAGTAGGTAGGGAAATGCATACCGTTGAAAGTCCACCATCATGTTTTATGCCATTCAAACCGTTCATAAGGTCATTCCTAATGGGATGAAATGAAAACACAAAAATATTAGTCTGTTAAAAAAAATTTGTGGCCCACAAATGTTTCAATGATGGACGTTCAATCCTCACAGTTTCCCATCTTTTTTTCTTTTTTTTTGTCAGTCATGCATTGCACCCACCCTATTAGCTGCGCAACGCACCCACACATTTAGTCACTCCATGCACCCACCCACCGGTGGGGTTAGCTACTTAGTGTGTCTCTATATTTAGAAGAACCTGAGACCTGCTGTTGAAATGCCTACGCATCTAGCTTATTACCCCCGGAACTATTCGAGTCCTTTGTGGGATATGCCCGTGAAGGAGATTACTCTTGCTTTATGCACATGTTCGCCACGTGTAGGGTGGTGGGCATGTGCGGGGAGTACAATCGGATATACTCTTCTAGAGGGACTCCGATTGCCGATAATGTATGTTCTTTATCCATGCCGTCCATCTATTTTTTCAGATTATTTTGGGGATTGAGTCCAAAAATGTAGCAGATCCAAATCTCATGTGGACCACACCACAGGAAACAGGGGTGATTGAACGCCTCCCATTATAAACTTCTTAGGGCCACAAAAGTTTTGGATGAAGCTGATATTTGTTTTTTTTTTTTTTTTTTTTTTCCTTCATCCAGATATTTTTGACCTAAGCAAGAGGTTATGTCAAATAAACATTACAGTGGGCCTTAGGAAATTTTTAATGGTGGGTGTTCAATCACCAATGTTTTCTTATAGTGGTCCACTTGAGATTTGGATATTTCTCAATTTTGGTCTTATGCCCTAAAATGATCTGGAAGAATATATGAACCGCGTGGATAAAACACTAGGGAGTTTTTAATGGTGGGCGTTCAATCACCACTGTTTTCTTGCAGTGTGGTCCACTTGAGATTGGACATTTCTCATTTTTTGGTCTCATGCCCTAAAATGATATGAAAAAAATATATAAACGGTGTGGATAAAACATATATATTATGGTGGGACCTACAGAGAACTGTGCAGTGGCCACTTCACTACTTGTAGAGTTAGGCAATCAGCGTCCCTGACCGTGGGGCTCACCTTGATATATGTATTGTGTATCCATGCCGTCCATCTGTTTTCCAAATCATTTTAGGGGTTGATTCCAAACAATGAATCATATCCAAATATCACGTGGACCATACCATAAGAAACAGTGGTGATTGAAATGCCCACCACTAAGAACTACCTGAGCCCACCATAATGCTTATTTTTCATCCAACCTGTTCATCACACATATCTGATTTGAATATATATATATATATATATATATATATATATATATATATATATATATATATATATATAGGCACTCTCAAGTCCAACCGGTTGGACCGCACATCAGGTCCAACCAGCTTGGATGCCTTATATTTGAGGCTGGGTCATCGGGCATTTAATTTCTTAATAAATATGTTGAGGCACTCTCAAGGCCAACCGGTTGGACCGCACATCAGGTCCAACCAGCTTGGATGCCGTATATTTGAGGCTGGGTTACCGGACCCTTCTCTTTTCCTTCTTTATTAATTGCCTTATTTAGTAATACTAATTACTACCACTCTTATCAAAGTGGTTGGACGTCCAACCGGTTGGACTTGAGAGTTTCTCATATATATATATATATATATATATATATATATATATATATATATATCTCGAAAATGGTACTAAGCGGTCGACCTCATGGGAACTTTCCATGAGGCCGAGCTATGTGGGCCACACTGTGATGTGTGTGGAACATCAAAACCGTGTATTTGATGGGTCCCCTTTAGGTTTGGGGATATCCCAAAAATCATCCGTATACAGAGCTCGGGTGGGCCATACCATCCAAAACCATGTGAAGACATGCCTAAAACATCTAAAAGCACTTGGTGGGGCCCACCTGAGTTTTGGATGCAGATGAAACTTGTTCTGACCCCTCATCCAAGTGGGACACACACAATGGATGGGCTGGATTTGTGAACCACATCTCGATGGCCCCAATAAATGATCATAAAGGTTTTAATGGGTGGGTAGCCCCTCTCAACTGTTGTATGTGGTGTGGCCCATCTAAGTTATGGATTGACCTGATTTTTAATATCGTGGCCCACCATGGAATGATGCATCTGACAGATGGGGCAGATGTTCAACACATCACAGTGGGGCCCACACAACTTAACCTCATGGGAAGTTCTCATGAAATCCACCCCAATTACCAATTGTGTAATCCTATGTTAGGCGCATGGACCACAAATTAGCCTCGTGATTCAAGTGGGCCATATTAACAGAAACATTTTGAAAGGTGAGTGTCGTATATGCAATATTTTCAATTGGATCGTCCACTTGAATAGAAGATAAGGCTGATTTTTCATCCGCAAGTTTAAAATTGGGTCACTAACCTACTGGTTGGAGTGGATTTTAAAAGTACATGATGGTGGGCCCACTCCTTCTAAATAACTCACCGCTATTTGTTTCTACGTAAAAGACGTTTACGGGCCGAATGTGCAATGAGGTGATTACCTCTTTAACGTGGTGCCAAGATTCTGTATGGCCCACTATAATATGTGTTTTATTCAGTCGGTCCAAACACTTCTGTAGTTCGTTTTACCTCATCAGCTTAAAATTGGAGTATTTCCAAAGCTCAAGTGGACCTCACCATAGAAAACAATAGAAACTAAATGGTACTGTTGGAAACTTCTCGGTGGCCCATAAAAGTTTTGGATCAAGCTGATATTTGTGTTTTCCATTCATCCATGTCCATGTGACCTCATGAATGGTTTGAAAGACAAATAAATATCACTGTGCATCCTAGGATGGTTTCAATGATGGATGTCATTATCACAACTGTTTTCTGTGGTATGGTCCACTTGAGCTTTGTAAATGCTTCAATTTTGAGCTCATGCCATAAAATGAGCTGGAGAAATGTATGAACTGGTGTGGATAAAATACATACATCATAATGGGTCCATAGTCTTAACACCATGGTAAAGAGCAGGTGACCTCCTCCATGTAGAGTTCGCCTCCACGTAAAGAGTTTTCGGTTAATTTAGAGTAAAAGATGATGTAGTTGAGGTAGGCTCATCATAATGTATTTTCAAAATCCACTCTAACCAGTAGGTCACTGACCCAATTTTAGGCCTAATGAAGAAAAAACAGCCTTATGCATGATTGAGGTTGACCACATAACTGAAAAGGATACAGGTGCACTCACCCTTTAAACTGTTTCTCTTAGTAGGCCCCACTTGAATCACGAGTAGGGTTGATATTTGGTTCTTGGGATTAACATGAGATGACACGGCTAGTGGTTGGATTGGATTTCATATAAACATCACGGGTGCGGCCCACTTGAGCCATATGCAACTAAAGACCACACTTAAGGTCTCCTGCGATCCTGGTTCGTAGGAGACAAGCACTCTGAGATAGAGAGAGAGAGAGAGAGAGAGAGAGTAATGCTCATGCGCAACTAGTTGTACGTCCAACTAATTGGCGTTTGGGGCCCACCATGGTGTTTGTACAATATCTTACTCTCGTCCATTAAGATTATCCTATCACGGAAATGAGATGACCCAAAAAATAAAGTTGATCCAACTATTAGGCGAGGTACACCATAGGAAACCATGAAACAACACCTATAAACTCAACATTCACATGAAGCATCACATTTTCACGGTTGAATCGTCCTAATTTTTGTTGCATCCTATTTTTATAGTGAAACAATCTTTATGTACGGATGAAATACCATACAAACATCATAATGGCCCCCACATGCCAACTAATTAGACGTACAACTAGTTGCGTGTGAGCATCTCTCGCATCTCATTTTCGTGATGGGATAATCTTAATGGACGGGTAAGATATTGTACAAACACCATGGTGGGCCCCAAACGCCATATAGTTGGACGTACAAGTGGTTGTGCATGAGCATTACTCGAGAGATGTTTTAAGGCAACTAGTTGTATGTCCAACTAGTTGGCACGTGGGGGCCACTATGGTGTTTTTATGGTATTTTTCGTATAGAAAGATTGTCTCACTATAAAAATAAGATGCACAAAAAATCAGGACGGTCCAACTGCGAAAATGTGATGCTTCATGTGAATGTGGAGTTTATAGGTGTTGTTTTATGGTTTCCTATGATATACCCTACCTAATAGTTGGATCAACCTAATTTTGGGGTCATCTCATTTTGGTGATGGGATAATCTTAATGGATGGGTAAGATATTGTACAAACACCATAGTCGGCCCCAAACGCCAACTAGTTAGACGTACAATTGCACATGAGCATTACTATATATATATATATATATATATATATATATATATATATATATATATATATATATATATATATAACAGCTTCTGGCCCATAAGAAGTTAAATTTTTAACGGTTAATTATCACCGTTTCCTGTGGTGAGGTCCACCTGAGATTTGGATCTGCTTCATTTTTTAGCTCGTAACCCTAAATTAACTGGAAAAACGGATGGACGACGTGGATATACAATACATACATCAAGGTGGGCCCCACTGTCAGTGCCGCACCGTGTTAGGTGAGCCCCGCCGTTCCAGGCAATCCGATTTCGAACGAGATACGGTTTGGTCCAGAATCATCTATTCCAATTCGATGCTGCGATTTCGAACGCAAATCGCGCCTTCAATCTCTCAATCTCAAAAACACCCGATTATATACGCTGCGGCGATTTTAGATGCAATGGTGCAACCAGACTCCCGGCAGGCTTGGATGATCATGGGCCACTCATCAAGATGGACCCACCTTCACATGCTCTTACAATTTTCATTCTTCACGTGTGCGCTGAAAACAGACAGTTGTTCATCTCTTTCTTAACCGTCCTTACTTTTTCTTTGTATACAGCTTTTTTGGCCATTCGATCAACCTGATTTTAGGGATATAGCGTAGACATGGTGTGAACCATCATATGAATGGTCAGGATCTAGAACACGTGTGCGAAGAATAGCCTCATCGATGTCCACTTGCACGACTAGACCGTGCACCATTATCTACAGAGAACGAGAAGTGATGAAGAACGTAAAAAAGCGCTCCGACAGGGATCGTGACTCGTGAGTCGTGAATTGTTACTCTGCAGGTGGGTCCCACCACGTGGCTGGTAAGATGGGGCCCACTTGGAAAGTCAATATCCGACGGACGCAGATTGCCTGCGACCCCCGAAAAATACGGCTCGTGGATTGAGCTGTGAACCCAACACCACGTAGCTACGTCCTGTATGGACCCTGTGGGGCCCACCGTGATGTATGTATTTTCTCGATCCACCTCGTCCATCCATTTTTTTCAGCTCATTTTAGTTCATGAACCAAATTTTGAAGCATATCTAAAGCTCAAGTGAAACACACCACAGGAAATAGTAGGACAATTACATCCACCGTTGAAACGTTTCTAGGGCCTACAGTGATGTTTATTTCTCATCCAACCTGATCGTAAGATCATACAGACCTGGATGAAGGGAAAACATAAATATCAGCTTCATCCAAATCTTCTGTGGACCTCAAGAAATTTTCAACGGTGGACGTTCAATATCCACTGTTTCCTATGGTGTGGTGTACTTGAGCTTTGGATATGCTTCAATTTTGAGATCATGCACTAAAATGACATTTGAAAACGAATGGACGGAGTAGCCCGTAGATAAAACACATAAATCACGGTGGGCCTCAAAGAGTCCTTCCACCGAGTAGCCCCGTGGTGTTGGGTTCACCCCCGCAATCCGCGTCGGGTCGGACGCTAGCTGCCTGTGCCCAGCTCACATGAAGTTGCTTTGGTCGGAAGTTATGTGGGGCCCACATAAATTCCCGTGAGGAATCCACACAGTCCACCAGTTTTTCAAGCTTACAATAGTGCAGAAATTAAAATATAGGAATATCCAAAACTCAGGTGGGACACACGACAGGAAACGGTAGAATGAAAACATCCACCGTTGAAACCTTGATGGAGCGGACAATGATGTTTATATTCCATCCAAACCGTTCATAAGCTTATTACCAGTAGGGTAAAATGTTGGCACGAATATCATCCTGATCCAAAACTTCTGTAGCCCCCACAAAGTTTCCAACGGTGGACGCTCAATCACCGCTGTTTCTATGGGCGTGATCCACCTGAGTTTTGTAGATGCATGATTTTTGAAATACCGTCCTATTGTGAGCTTCATAAACTGATGGACGGAGTGGATTTCTCACGGGTATCCCTGTAGGTCCCACATAGCTTCTTCCGACCACAGGAACTTCCTATGTGAGTCCGGGCCAGTCAGCCGGACTCAATTGCTAAATGACCCTCCATCAGGGATGTCTATAGTAACCTGGGGTTCACATTTAGTACAATTAGGGCCTATGGATGTGCGATCCAGACCGTTGATCAAATCTGATTTACTATATGTATCTTCAAAAATGTCTTTTCTAGGAAAATTGTAATACTTCATTAATGGGAATGAAACAGATGGACTGTTTAACGATCTAGATCACTGGAACGTGGCCCTCACTTGACAGAACTGTTTAAGTGAGGGGCTCATGTTCTGTTGATTCAAGTCGTTTATAAGATGGGGTCATGCCATGGATAGGAGATGCGGCCAAAATCACCTGGAATGGAAGATTCTAAACCCTTGATCAAGGCCTACAGATGGACATGGCAAGATAGGCGGCAGATTGGAGATTTAGCATCGTATGCAGTAAAGACATTTGATACATCAACTATCCACATGAGACCAACTATATCAACGGTCACGATCTCTCACCATAAGCCCCCACTTACCTGGCTCGAAAACCTATAATTCTTGGGTGCTTCAGGAATCAAGCTGGTCCATTCATGGCATGAGCCACACAAAATGTTCAAAATAAAGCAGACAGCATAACTGTGGCCCACCTGATGAATGAACTACCCTGATTCTTGGAATGGGGTAGCTAAACTATTGGAACTACCTGATGGACGGCTTGGATCTCATGCATGCGAGCCACATTGGCACATATGGTGGTGTTTACATTGTGGGCCTTCTTGGCAATGGGCCGGGTTTAGGTTGGGCCAGGCTACGCCCGAACCAACATCGCCAAGCCCAGCCAGCCCAATCCTGACCCTTAAAAATTGGTCCTGATCGAGGCATGAAACGGGCTCATTGCCGATACCGTAACATATCGCCCTACATCACCCCATATCAAGCTGTTTCGGCCGATATGGACGGTGCCAATACACCATCACCCCCATATCAAGCTGTTTCGGGCCGATATGGACGGTGCCAATACACCGGTATTGCTCATGGCTGAAACAGGTATATATTGCCAAACATACCGGTTTCAGGCCATACTTTAAACCTTGATTCTAATCCATCCTTTGATCAGGTGGGCCACACATTTGGAAAATAAATAGACATTAATAAAAATAAAAAGCAAGGTTTACATGTAAGATTTACGACTCACCTAACTGAGTTGGGCAGGCTGGGTCAGGCTATAAAGACCTAAGCACAAGCCCAACCCATGGGCCAAGCTAATAGGTCCACGCCCAGTCCAAAGTCGGCCGGCTGCTTAGTCAAAGAATTCATATAGGGCCCGTTTGGATTCACCATTACTGCAGTTAATCACTTACCATAGCAGTTGGAAGTAAAATAAGGTATTTGACCGTACATTACACCACACTCTCCCATCTTCACTTTTGACCGTAGATATGCTTGTAAACAACTACCACAGTTGGATATGTGTGAATATAAATTCTTCAATCTATGTTATATCTACACCGTCCATTCATTTTTCAATATCATTTTAGGGTATGACCCAAAAACTGAGGTAGATCCGAAGCTAAAGTGGACCACACTACAGAAAGGAGTGGGGACAATGACGCCCACCATGATTTTATTTGTCATCCAGTTTGTTCATAAGGTCACACAGACGTGGATGAAGGGAAAACACAAATATCAGTTTGATCCAACACTTCTATGGACATAACATGTTTTCAATGGTAGGCGGTCAATGCCCACTACTTTCTGTGGTGTGCTCCATTTGAGATTTGGATCTGCCTCATTTTTGTATCATTTCATAAAATAATCTTGCAAGGTGGATGGCGGTGTGGATATGACACATGCATCATGGTGGAGCTCCCCACGTCACTGCAACAATTCCTAAGGATTATGATGATTTGATAGTTTAGCTGTATCCAATCAATGAGATGTTAGTTTTCCACCACATTATGATAGTAGTCAACAACCCAAACAAACCCATAAAAATTTCATTTAAACCAGGTGAGTCAGGTCAACTAGTCGCTATTTCATTAAGGTTTTATGACTCCTTACTGGGACAATCTGAGTTGAGTCAGAGTGAGTTGTCGACCTTGACAGAAAAAAAGGTTAGCTATGTGTAATAACATGATGAAATGATAGAAGTTTGGTGATAAGAGAATCATTTTAATAGTAAAAAATCTTTTAATCATGTTGTATCATCACATCTGTCTCTCTCTTTGTTTTCTCATACATCATCACTCGTTATCATCTCTTAGTAAAGCTTTGCTTCCTAATTACACTTCAATCTTTTCTTTTCTCCTTTTTTAACTTTCATCAAACAAAAAGTAAGAAATTGTCGCCGGGTTGCGCGGCCGACATTGATAGAAATTGTACGGTCGGTTCTGCAACCATTCTCATCGGCAAGTAACTGAAAAAAAGGTGGAAATTCTATAGTAGCATGGCCCATTTTTTATTTCTTTGACAAGGCCGGATCCAATGCAATGCTTTGTAAGATAAGCTTTTAGCATACAACACAAGTCTAAGTATACTTAAGTGAGTCTATGTGCAGCTCAGTGCTGCCTAAGTGTGTATAAGTTCATGCAAAGCAAAGACTAGTAATGATTATTGCTAATAAGCAATCCCTGTTGTTATAGAAGTTTAGAAGAAAAAATTGAATATATTATTTTGACATGATTTATTTAATTTTGACATGATTTATTTAATAATTTTGAGAGTCAATTCAATTAGGATTGGTATAACTAGGACCCATCAGAAATTAGCAGTATAGAATAAGTACAGGGGAGGACCCACATATAGCTTAAAAGTTAGAACCATGGTTTTAAGACTCGGACAAGTCTAGCGCCACTTGCTTGAGTCAACTTGATTGAACCCAATCTGGTTTGACACCATGAATCACCCTCAATTTGGGCAAGTCAGGCCAATTCATTGCGGACTTGGCCGAGTCACGACTCAATTGAACATCGGATGAGTTAGTCCAAGTTGGTACGTAAGTCTTAAATCCATACTTAGAATACAAACAATATATGTTGAACTTGTAATTGATAGATGAACTAGTGTAAGTAATTGCTACATTATTATTTGTGTATGCACCTATTAGGCTTTGTGCAGTCCATTACATTATTATTTATGCATGTGCACATTTATTTATTGGATTATATTAAGATTTTCTTATGTTTAAGTTATATGTACGGATACGATCGTTTCATGATGATGTGTGCATATAGACATTTAGATTGGCCACCATAATGAGATGTGGTTGATATTCTCCATTAAAGGCTTGGTTCGCCCTGCATATTGAGGTGCATGTATATATAAGATATATCTCTAGTGTAATATTTAAGATGATTAGGATAAGATATTATACATATTAGCATGATCGGCATCTCCAGCGTAATATTTAAGATGATTAGGATAAGATATTATGCATATTAGCATGATCGGCTACATACCTAATCGGATCGTATAAACCTTTATAGCAATGGAGAAAAATCATTGGTTGATTAATTGGATCTAGTGTGATGATTGCGTAAACAATGAACGCTAGATCATTAACAAGTGATAGATTAGCTCCAATTCAATTGTTGTAAGAGTATACTAGTCTGTAGGTGGTCTTAATATTGTTATTACTTTAAGCTAAATGGCAAGGTTGCAATAAGATGATTTTAGTGTGCATTCTCAAGGTCACTGTGTATAGATTTAGCCGACTCATAAGTATGTTAGGAAAAGGGTCAAATCGAGATTAGGTCACAGAGATGTGTTAAAAGGAGATCCTAGATGATCATATGGTGGTGGTAATGCACATGAAACTTAAATAAGGTGTTGGGTTGATTGGATAGTAGATTTTATTATGAACTATTTTTAAAAAAGTATTTATACATTATTATATAAATATTTTCAATGGATTTTAATTGATCAAATTTGTAAAAATAAAAATTTATTTGATCTCGATGGTAGATGAGTGTACATCATGATTAAAGTATTGAGTACTGTGCGTGGGTTACAATTTGAATGTTCGAATGTGCAACCAAATTGAATTATTGTAGATGGGTTACAACTAATCAATTTGGTTGAAAGGTTAACTTCTGAATTCAAGTCTCCTACTCGTTGGAAGAGCCAGTAGAGACAAGTTATCTAGATAATTTAGTTTTTGTTACTTTTATGCCACGCAATTTCTTAGCCCTCAAGCATCAACCAACGCACTATGCAAGGGTATGAATGAGAGCACATAGGTTACATCACTCCCAGTTTTATTTGGACATTTAGACAGATCAATCAATTGATCTAAACCGTTCATTATGTTTAAAACACATTTCATGGGCTACCATGCAAATATCACACTGACCAGATGATCCATGCCATCATTAGTGTGGCCGAATTTTTTTGTAGCCATCCTGTTCCCAAGCCATGGATGGAATGGTTACGACTGCCTATCAAAGGTAATTCTTTAGAATCATAAGCAATCCATGATGGTCCTAACAAATAAATGATTCAAATTGTTGATTGGACATGTTTTTTTTATAAATGATCTTGACCGTTCATTTTTAATCCCACTGCTCAAATAGTTAAACACGTTAGATCAGTGCGATGTTTCTATGGTGGCCCAAGAAACATGCGTTAGAGCCAATGAACAGTCTAGATCAATCGATTGAACTATCTAAGTGTCCAAATGCAACTAGGAGCACTATAACTTATATAGTGCTATGTGAGAGAGCACTGGAGCATTCCTCTGTAAAAAAGAAAAAAAGCATTTATTTATTATTTATTTATTTTTGGGGTGACCCACTTGCTTCTTTTTCTATGGGATTTGGTTGTACACATATTCCATTGACTGAAGTAGTTGAGAGTTGCTCAAACCACCGCATTTCGTTGACTAAGAAGAGCTATTTAAATCAATGATGCCTCCGCCGTACACGTGGCAGCGACGTATAAAAATTCAATCAAGACCTTACAAATTGTATGCCACAATGTGAATGGGGTGGGCCGAGGATTACTCCCAGCTGTTGAAAAGCTGGGTGAGATTTTTATCCTTAGTTGGATATGTTTTCTCTATCCTCATGCACACAGTGATAATCCATACACATGTGGTACACATATATTTCAATCCAAACCGTCAAACTGGTTCACCTCACTCTAGATGAACTGTCCATAAATTCAGACTAATTAGAAAATCTTAAAATCCTGTCAATGGACATCATTCAAATGAACTTGTTAAATACTTTTCTCATCTTTGACCGTTCATTTCAGGTAGGAAACTTGGGATTCAGGATCATGGCTTTAGTGTAATTTTTGGGTTATAGTAGGGCCCACGGCATGGATGGTTCGAATGGGGGCGGATTAGGTGTTAGTGTTACCCTGACCGTGGGGGAGACATTTGGATGTATTTATTGTATATCCACGCCATCAGTTTTTTCAGCTCATTTTTGCTCATGTACCTAAAAGCGAAGGGCGCGGATTTCCTGCGAAAGCCTTTCGCATGAAGTTCCTGCGCTGGGAACCAAGGTGGGGCTCACAGTAATGTTTGTTGATAAATCCACCCCGTCCATCCGTTTTGGGAGCTCATTTTAGGAACTGAAAACAAAAATGAACCGGATCCAAGACTCAAGTGGGCCTCACTAAAGGAAAAGGTGGGTAGGTAAATTTCTACCGTTGAAACTCCCTGGGGTCCACAGTGATGTTTATATGACATCCGTACCGTTCATAACGTCACTACTACTGGGATGAACTGGAAACACAAATATTATCCTGATTCGAAACTCCTGTGCATCCACAAATATTTCAACTGTGGACGTTTAATCCTCACGTTTTCGGCCCACTTGAGTCTTGGATCCGGTTCATTTTTGTTCTCATGTTTTAAAATGAGCTCCCAAAACGGATGGAGGGGTGGATTCATCAAAAAACATAACTGTGGGCCCCACCTTGGTCTCAGCGCAAGGCTTTCCCAAGAAATCCGCGCCCAAAAGCGAAACAGATCCAAATCTCAAGTGGACCACGCTACAAGAAACCGTGGTCATTGAACACCTATCATTAAAAACTTCATAAGCCCAATGTAATGTTTATTTGCCACCCAACCTATTGATAAGGTCACATAGACCTGGATGGAGGAAAAACACAAATATCAAGCTTCATCCAAAACTTTTGTGGCCCTCAAGAAGTTTTTAAAGGTGGAAATTCGATCCCTACTGTGTGGTCCATTTGATATTTGGATCTGCTTCATTTTTCGATCTATTCCTTAAATTCAGCTGAAAAAGATGATGGACCGCGTGGATATAAAAAAATACATCAAGATGGACCCCACGATTCGGGCAACACCCACTAAGGTGTTGCCTAGGTAACACCTAATCCACTCCCATCGCATATATGTCGATAGAGCAGAGCAGTGAACACAAGCCGAGCTGCGACGCGCTCATCCATGTTCGAGCTAAGCTTGGTCATTGAATAATCTGGCTCATGTTTGGCTTGGCTTGACTTGGCCATCGAGCTGAACTTTTATGTTTGAGTTGGCCCCGTCAAACTTCAAGCTGAGTTCAAGCTCGAGCCTTTCGAGCTGAGAGACAAGCTTTGACACAATTTTTACATATGTTCAAAAATTTTCAGAACTTACATATTATATATATTATTTAGTATTTACACAACGTTAGAAAAAAAATGTAGGAAGGGAAGGGGGCGGTCATTTAAAATGGGAAGGGTTTTAAGGTTTTAGATTTTTAGGCTTTATATGAGAATGCCCAAGCTCAACTCAATTTGGCTCAAAGCTCAGCTCGTTCGCAACTCGAATCAGCTCGAAGCTCGGCTCGATTCAGCTCAATATATATATATATATATATATATATATATATATATATATATATATATATATATATATATATATATATATATATATATATATATATATATATATATATATTGAGCTGAATCGAGCCGAGCTTCGAGCTGATTCGAGTTGCGAACGAGCTGAGCTTTGAGCCAAATTGAGTTGAGCTTGGGCATTCTCATATGCGGTTCAAACTATGAAACGAGTTAGGAAAATCCGCTCAGCTCTATTCAAACTATGAATCGAGCTGGAATGAGCCGAATTGAGCGAGCTCGATTCGTGCTCAACTCTAAATGTAGATGCCTACCGGTTGCCGCCTCTACTGAGGTTGTGTGGGGACACAGATTTCCTGCGAAAGAGAAGCTCCTACCTGAGAATCTAGGTGGAGCCCACCATGATATTTGTGAGAATTCTACGGCGTCATTTTAGAATGTGAGACCAAAAATGAGCCAGATCCAAGACTCAAATGGGCTAAACTAAAGGAAGATGTAGGCAGGAAAATTCCTACCATTGAAACCTCCCTAATATCCACTGCCTAATATCCACTGCCATGTTTATATGCCATCCATACCCTTCATAATGTCATTCCTACGGGGATGAGCTGAAATAAAAAATATTAACCAGAGTCAAAACTTACGTAGCCCTGGGAATATTTCAACTGCACTTTTTCGGCCCACTTGAGTCTTGGATGCTGCTATTTTTTCATACGTCCCAAAATGAGCTAAAATACAGATGGACGGTGTGGATTTCTCACAAATATCACGGTGGCCCCACCTAGATTCCCAGCCAATAACTTCCTCCGAAATCCGCGTCCACTGTGTGGTATCGTAGGTAGGGAACAGAGATAAATACTTTGACACTCTGGCATAGTGTGATGAATCATACGCAGGCACTTAGAATTCCTCACGTTACACAAAATGAGTCAAATTAAACCGTCCAAAATACGATAAGCAGTTCAGATATTTTATGGACAAAAAATGAAGCTTTCGTTAGAGTCTGACCATACGATTGTTTGATATTTATCGGATGGTTAAAATTAAAAAAAAAATCCAACGGTCATTTTTTGGAAAGAAACTGTCCACGAATCAGAGGTTAGGATTATTAGACCAAAATAATCTTGGGTTTGTGACTTTACGGCATTGGATTGACAATCTAGCCATATTATTTGAGTTATTATATGCCACGTGTACAATTTAGGAGTGCCTGAGTATCAAGCATCATGCGCAGCCTGAGTATCATATAACTCACCGGGGACAAAAGCTGCAACTTTTCTAATCAATGGGATACAAACAGAAAAAGACGAGTTAATGATGCTCTGGCAGCGTATGACGCTTGATACTCTGAAAGTCAGAAATTTGTACACGTGGATTATATTAATTTAAAGAAAGCCGGCTAAATTGTCTAGTTCACTGTCGTCTAGTTAAAAGTCTAATATCGGTTTGTTTCACAAATTCTAATCTCATGATTCGTGGACACTTGTTTGTCGAAATAGGACCGTTGGATATTTTCATTTTAACTGTCCAATAAATGTCCACCAATCCAGTAATTAGATAATCAAATAAGCTTAATTTTTGTCATGGCCCATATACATTGAGTTACATAATTTGGACGGTTGGATTTAATCTATTCTATGCCATGTATGCAATTTCTAAGTAATTTTTAACTGCATGTGTATCATCCATCACACTCTTACAGAGCATCAAAGCTTTTTCTTCAGAAAAGGTCAAAGAAGAATTTATTAGTTGTTTTTTTTTTTTTTAACAAGTGGGGACCACATTTCAATGATCCGTACAACTGATATGTTGGGCCCAAGACAGATGCATGCATTCCCCCCGAAAAAAATTCAAATTAGATGATCTCATCCATTACATCTGTTGATGTTATTCCGGACCGATGTACTGTTTTTTTCCCTCACCGTATATATGTTGGCCACCCATCCAATGGTTAGAATAGTCTTATCTGGTATTTTCTTTAAGATGAACGTTCTTGATCTCCCAAATATGTGCAGTACATGCACAAACAGGCGCATCGGGACACTATTCCCTTTATGATGAATCAGGTCCGTACAATTTCTGAGAAGGAAAAGAGACTGCAGACATCATTTCTTAACTAATGACATGATCGATCCCTTAATTAATAGAACGGTCAGCAGGGAGTAATTTTTTAATGCAGAAGGATCTTTGGTATGCTCCCATGCTATGGGCCCCACCAATACTCTTGCACTCAATCATAGTGCACTTGGCGTATATTTAACAAAATCTAAATTATCCAAATACAGGGACCCACTTTGAGTAGGCTAAGTAAAACTTATGTATGAAATTAAAACTTATTATTTTAGTAAGTTTCATTTTTCTATTTTAAGAATGTTAGGAGTCCATCTAGAGACCTAGTTTTGGTCCTCTAAAATTTCTTATTTCAACATTTAAAGAGTCTAATTTGATGTGTTTCATCAGCCATTGCAGCTTTCTGTGTATTGGTTGGGGGCTTTTGGCGTATTGGTTAAGTTATTAACAATTTGTATCAAAGGCAACACCATGTTCTATGATCAAGTCACAAAAGGATCAACACCTGTATCCATAACCCAAGTGGCATATCAAGTGAAGATAACCTCGTTTCAACATTGGGGCCATTGCATCGATCCCCAACATTGTAGTGTGACTAACAAGGGGTGTGGGTATACTAACAGTGGGGAGGGTGTACTAACTACAAAATAAAAGTCACAAAAGAATCACCCATGGAAAAGGCAGCCTGAATTAGAGTGAAAGCTGACATCACATGAAGAGGACTGCATTGAAAACCAAAGTGCCCCACCATTTGGGGTGTCATTGGGTCAATCGCAGGCCTAAAAGTTAAAATTTTGAATAGCCTAAAACAATTCAAAATCTAGCTCGAGACCTACCTCAATCCCAGCTCATTATAGCCGTAGATATCATGCCTTAGAAATGGCTACCTAAAAATGAGGTCAGAGTGATTGTTGTTACAAAGTAGGTTGCCACAAATGTCGGATGCAGAGCATGGTTGAATGTCACAGTCCCAATGATTTAAAGAGCCTAGCTTGGCTTATTCAATCACTACTCCTAAGGCTTTTTGCGTATTGGTTAAGTTCTCAACAACAAGTTTAAATAGGTTCAATCAAATTTTTTCTTTTTTTTATTTTTTGTTGTTTTCAAAAGCACTTTCATTAATAATGTTACTTTCATGTTTCAAAGATATTTTTGTAGATTTAAGGGTTATTTTTAAAAGAAAATAGAAATCATTTCTCTTCTATCCACCCACCTGCTATATTATTAGTGTTCACAACCCAAAGTATATGATTGTGTTGTAGTAATAATTCGGTTAAGACTGAAATTGTTCCAAAGGGATTTTGAAGTAACTGTTTCAAACCAAGCTTATGTAACTAAATTTGGATTTGTATAAAGGCGATGGATTTCAGAAGAAAAAACAACCGTAATTTAAGGAAATTTAGCAATAAGAAATACTAAAGTCTGGTTCTGCATTTTCTAGTTCTAGCAAGCACCATGGATCCATTTATAATCAATTTATAATATAAACTCATCAATGTCAAGTATATAACTCAGTTGGAATTGAAGTCATGTCTTATCCAATCGGATGATGATTTCAGTTAAGCATATTCGTAAATTAATATAAAATTTTAAACTTTAATAAATTAGTTCTACTTCAAACGAAGAAATTAAACTTAATGGAGACCTTCGAAGCATTCAGTGTATTAAAAAATCACAATAAATCTAGAGTTTTCATTAATTAATTCTCATTAAATCATTATGATTAATCTCAAAAACTCATAGGCATCTCATATAATCTCAATTATAAGAAATTTTTAGAATTATCTAAAACTATTAAATTAAACAAATTAAAGCATCATAAATGACTACAAGTTTCACATCTTAGCCATAGCTAAAAGGTTTAGCCAACCAAAGACATGGTAGAATTAAAATCTCTAAAAAAAAATAAAAATAAATAAAAACTAAAAAACTTTGAAAATTGATGAAAACTTAATGTAGATGCTTGACACTCTCATTAGCTTTTAGGATGCACTAGGATGCCTTAGAAGTGAAAAGAATACCTCTATTTATAAGGAAAATCGTGCACCGATCGACCATCAACCGCTCAACCTAACTAGTTGGTTGACCGAATATGCCAAAATGTGTCTAGCAAGCCTGATTCAAAATTCAGTTTTGGTTGCCCAAGTTGATCACCCGACAACACTTAATAGTTGGTCAGTCGACTGAACATTCCTGGTCAGTCGCTCGAACTTCTTCAAAAGTGTCTAAAGAGTTCAACATAAATTCCAAACAATTTCGATCATCCAATCTCTACCATCGGTCGCCTGACCCATTCGTCGGTCACCCGATCAATGTAGTCGGTCTCCCAAAATATCCTAATTTTTTTTGTAATTTTTCTTCTAGCTTGCGACTTGATTTTCTATCTTCTTGGTTCACTTGAGATATGTTTTCTAGAGCATCTTTACTTATTCCTTTTAACTCAATTTCCTCAATTCTCTCCTAATTACCTGTAATCATATAAACATATTTAATTAGTTCAATTTAATGATGGAATCCATATAAGTATGCTATAAAATTGAGAATAAATATGCAAATTATATACAAATTCTATAGCTCAACAATTAACCCCACCATGAGGATCAACTAATATAAAAAGCAGCCAAGTCTACTAATCAGATGGTACACCTTAAAAAATAATAATTAGCCATTAATAAATAACAAAATACAAGTAGAGTTAACTCAACGAGTAGATAAGGATGATTTTTTTCACAAGGCGACTTATGATGGGGCCAACGTTGGTGGATTGGATGTCGTACATACATGAAAGGTTAAAAGTTCTCGGCTGGACGGATTGAATCAGACTTCATAGTGAGAAATTAATACATGCCAATATATTGGAATAATCATTCAGTTGATATGCCGGCGAAATTGTCATGTGATTTTCAAAATCCCGGCAGTATTTGTTATAATGATAGATAGGTCATCATACAAAATCCATATGCAGTGGACAATCAATCCTAACCTTTTTATTGGTGAGCATTTTAGCTAAGAAAGAGGCATCATGACCATCCAACTTGTCAGTTAGCAAATCAGATCATTGTAACTTCTAATTTATAATCTATTCCACAATTTGGACAGTTTAATGTAAGGTGCATATATGCCACATGTGCAATTTCTTAGTACATGCATATCAACCACCACACCCAACCAGAGTAATAAAGTTTTCCTCTTCCAAAAAATTATAATAATGAGGAGATTGTTGCATTGCATATGAGGATGGCAGTTGTATTAGATACTTTCTCTTCTACATGGTCAAAAGTCTATAATCATAATCTCCCATGGACAGAATTACACATCACCACCGTCCGGTCAAAGCATCACAACCCTTTTACACTCTGGTTGACTTCTTTGATGTAGGGGGCTGTGGAATGGCCCACTTGCCCTTTTTCCTCACGCGTTTTTGAGATTACAAGGACTCCACTGGCATATAGATTCTAGACATGTTACTACTCATGATGGCAATGCAAGCTTGCAATGTAATATTATTCATTTGTAACAGTTTATCTTGAGAGAAGGTATGATCAGTTCGAGCTCTGTGGGCCCCACCTTGATGTGTGATGGACATCCACTCCATTGGTTAGATGCATCCGTTCATGGTGGGCCATGGGTCTAAAAATCAGGCTAATCTATGACTTAGGTGGGCTGCATCACAAATAACAATTGAGAGTAGATATTCACCCATTGAAACCTTCATAATTGTTTATCAGGCCCACTGAGATGTGGTTCATTCATCTAGACTATCCATTGTGTGTGTCCCACTTAGATGAGAGGTCACTCCAAGTTTCATCCTAATCCAAAATTCAGGTGAGTCCCACCGAATGCTTTTAAATGTTTTAGGCATGCTTTCACATGATTTAGGGATGGTATGGCCGTAACCTAGAGGGCACCCACCAAGTAATAAATCACGGTGGGCCTACAACCTTTCTTTTCTTCTTCTTTTTTTCACACACACCTAACACCCACGCACACAAACCCCACTCTCACTCCCTGGCTAGGTTTTCCCCCACCTACTCGAGGTGTCTTGTTGAAACTCTACCCACGAGGCAATATTCATATCAAAGTTATAGTTACATCAAGGTTTAAAAGTATGGCGAAAGCCTGTACATTTCACCCGATGCACACCAACATCGTCTATATATTATAAATGGTTGGATTGTCAAAATGGATATGCACAACAATATCACTGCCAGTACACTGGTTTTAAACCCTAGTTCTGATAAAATATTTTAAACACATTCTGTCCCACTAAGGCATATAATTATGGCTTTCACGGATGCTTAATTATAATATACTGACAGTTATTTGTCAAACACCTTGAATTAAAAGTAGATGGACTATAATATTGGCTCTTAATAAACATTTGGCACATTGGCAAATGTAGACATGTGGAGTGGATGTATGCAATCAACCTCGCCCCAAAACCCATCTAGCTAATCATTTATCTGCAAAATGGCTCCACTTATTAGATTATCTATTAATTCCTAATACTCCTTCATTAGGATGTAGGTGTGCAACCCATACAAACAATTTTTCCCCTTAGGCTAGTAATTAGAGTTTTACTTAAACACCTCATTTTTATTGTTGATTATCTTATATTCCACTTAAGATGCTTTTATCATTGAATTACCTTTAGAGAATTCTACCTCAATTCGACTGTTTTCCTCCACAAATCTATTATTATAGGGGACCCGTTCAAGTTGTTTAATTAGTGGAGAAAAAGAAGGATCATATAGCCACACTTACATACCTATCCTAATACAGGACCAGCTTAAGTAGGTTAGGCCGGTTGACGGTTAACCCAAGCTCAACCCCACCTCAAAAGGACTCAACCCTAGAAAGCACCATTTTTTTCTCAAATTCTCCACAAATGCAATGGAATCCTAAGTTTAAAACTAGTACACTTCAAAAGAAGATGAATTATGCCATACTTGGGAGGATTGTAGTGGATAGTTCATTTGTATGCGTGAACCATTCCTACATAAGGCAGACACATTTGATCCAGCCCATCCAACTTGTGGGACCCGCCATCGATAAGGCATCCTAGCCGAAATTTAGTCCCAATTGTGTGGACGCTTGCCCATTGAATAAGGGCCATGGAATATTTTCTTTCTTAGGACCATTTACTTCAATGGCCAGTGGGCCACCAATTGAGATGGTTCGGATCATCCAATAAGTTGTACTTCTACGTTATGATCGCATGAGTAGGAAGTGCAGTAGTTGGGCAGAGTAGTGTATGATCACTGGTAAAGAAATGGCCATCAAGATCACGCGGATGAGAAAAGGAGGCAGAAAAGGGGAGAGGGTGTTGAGTTATAATAGCATAGGAAGAGTAGTGGAGAGCTAATCATTCTATTCAATTCAAAGCAAATGCAATTTCATTCCCCACCCCTTTCACTTTAATCATGTCTCATAATCATACATGCCTTCTTAGGTTTCCATTTGATACTACCAAGGACTACCCTAAATTGTAATCCCCGGCTCCACTCAACCACACATCAGGAAATCCAGCCATTCATATAGTATGCCCCCATTGATCGGGCGATCCTGCGCATTGAGGATCGAGAAATGACTGTAATCTGTGTCAAGGTGGGCCCATGGGTCCATGATCGAAAAACGTTGATGTGACTGGAAGATCCTAGCCATTGCCTTTTTTTTTAGTTTTTCTCTTTTCAACCGTCCATTTAGAGGGGACCCTAATATCAATTTGTTTGTATCAACTGAAGGGTGGGGGACCACTTTCCCTTATTCGTGAAAAACTGAATGGAATCTCTTGGCCTTACCGTTTGCCACAGTGGGACCCACACTATCAACGATCAGTGGTACCTTTGGCATCTCCCTGTAGGGGGCTCAGTAGGAAAAACGGCTCTGCATGCCATCTAGGGAGGGACCCAAAAGGATGAACCGATCCGATCACACAAGGTGGGCCCCACATAAAACGAAGAGGTCCCACTTGTTATGATTTCTTAGGTAGTCCCTCGGACTATCTTATAGGAAAGGAGAAATAATAAAGAGAAGATAAGACCTCTCTCATTCTTATTAACTCTCTCATTTCAAATACATCCCCAACGCCTCGTCTTCCCGCTTCACCTCCTCTCTACACCTAAAGCCCAAACAAACACAACAACAACCACAATGAAGCCAATGCCTCTATTCTTCCCATTCTTCCTCCTCTCGTTCCTTCTCCTCTTACTCTCTCCTTCTCATTCCCTGCAACAACAACTACTACAACGGAACACCAATGCCGACACCGACAGCCAAGCCCTGACTCTTTTCCGCATCCAGACAGACGCCCATGGTGCCCTCCACTCCAACTGGACCACCTCCACCCATCCCTGCACCGATCACTGGCGTGGGGTCCTCTGCTCCCCCAACGGCTCCCAGCGTGTCATCGCCCTCTATCTCCCATCCCTCGATCTTCGTGGCCCACTCGACGCGCTCGCATCCCTCGATCAGCTCCGCGTCGTCGACCTCCACTCCAATCGCCTCAACGCCTCCCTCCATCCAATCTCCTCCCTTCCCAACCTCAAGATCCTCTACCTCTCCCACAATGATCTATCCGGCCCCATTCCCGACGCCTTTTCCCTCCTCCGTCGACTCGTCCGCTTAGACCTCTCCGACAACAATCTCTCTGGGGCCGTTCCCGCCTCCCTCTCGAACCTCACTCGCCTCGTCACTCTCCGACTTCAGAACAATGCTCTGTCTGGGCAGCTTCCCAATCTCTCCGCTCTACTGCCTGGCCTGAAAGAATTCAACGTCTCTGACAACGAGCTTTACGGGAAGCTGCCAGACGGGCTGCGAAACAAGTTCGGAGAGGGGAGCTTCGTGGGGAATGCAGAGCTCTGCGGATCAAGCCCGTTCCCCGTCTGCTCATTCACCAACTCCCTCCCTTCTGTGGGGCCGTCGACGTCCGGCCAGACTAATGTGGTGCCATCGAACCCCACCTCGGAGCCCGGCTCTGCAATGTCAGTCCGGCGGGGTGAGAGTGAGAAGAGGAAGGGGTTGAGCACTACTGCAATTGTCGGGATTGTAGTCGGCGATGCTGTGGTGCTCCTCGTGATCACGTCGTTCCTGGTGGCCTACTACTGCGGGCGGTACTCAGGCGATGGGGCGAAGACAGACACAGGCAGTGGCGGCGATGACTATGACGTTAAGAAGAGGAGCAGCAGCTATTCGTCAAGCGAGAAGAAGGAGAGTGACGACGCGACAGCAGAGCACCGGAGCAAGCTGGTGTTCTTCGACCGGAGGAAGCAATTTGAGCTGGAGGACCTGCTCAAGGCATCGGCGGAGATGCTCGGTAAAGGGAGCTTGGGGACAGTATACAGAGCAATCCTTGAGGATGGGTGTATGGCCGCCGTGAAGCGGCTTAAGGACACCAATCCCTGTGCAAGGAAGGAATTCGAGCAGTATATGGACGTCATTGGGAAGCTGCGGCACCCCAACATTGTCCGGCTGAGGGCGTATTACTACGCCAAGGAGGAGAAGCTGCTCGTCTACGACTACCTTCCCAATGGCAGCTTGTATTCTCTCCTACATGGTGCTGAAAATTATCTTCATCTAATGGTTCGATGATTTGGGGCCCAATTGGATATTATGATAATTGATAATTTACTTTTTGTTTCATTGATCAGGGAATCGTGGGCCGGGTAGAACCCCTCTGGATTGGACGACAAGGATCAGCTTGGTGTTGGGAGCAGCTCGTGGTTTGGCTCGAATTCATGAAGAGTACAGTGCCACCAAGATCCCCCATGGGAATATCAAGTCCTCCAATGTGCTTCTGGACAAGAACGGCATCGCTTGCATTGCTGATTTCGGGCTGGCGCTGCTTCTGAATCCAGTGCATTTCACGGCGAGGTTGGGAGGCTACAGAGCGCCGGAGCAGGTGGAGAACAAGAAGCTCTCTCAGAAGGCTGATGTCTATGGCTTTGGCGTCCTGCTCTTGGAAGTCCTGACTGGGAAGGCTCCGTCCCAGTACCCGACTCGCCCACAGCAGCAGCATGATGAGGCTGGGATTGATCTTCCAAAATGGGTCCGGTCGACTGTTAGGGAGGAGTGGACGGCGGAGATTTTCGATGCAGAGCTGCTGCGTTACAAGAACATCGAGGAGGAGCTGGTGGCAATGCTTCAGGTGGCACTGGCCTGTGTGGTCCCACAGGCTGAGGAGAGGCCCACCATGTTGCAAGTGGTGAAGATGATTGAGGACATTCGGGTGGAACAGTCCCCACTTGGGGAAGACTTGGATGAGTCTCGCAACTCCCTTTCTCCTTCGCTGGCAACGACTGAAGATGCTCGCCTAAGCTACTGACCACCACCACCACCACCACCAGTAGCAGAAGCCAAGCTTGTTTGTGACATCTTTCTCTTTGTTCAGCTCTTTTCTATTAGATTTCTTCTTCTTCTTTTTCTTCACATTTCATTGTTGTCAGCTGCCCCCAAGCTTTTGGATGATTTCTTATCATTTAATGGTTGTTTTCTGAACAATTCATCCTCTTTTTAGCTCACTGCAACTTCCAACACTAGACATGATTCATCGTCGTCTTGGCATTTATCCCAGCAATTGGGATCGGCTTTTAAATAGTAAATTAACAAAGCTTAGCTTGGAAATCCCTAATCCAAGAAGGGCTCACACCAAATCTCCAACACATGCCGCATTGGCCCATGCGAGTGGGAGTATTCATCTCTCATTTCTCATCAGCACATGCACGAGGGTAGTCAATCCAAACAGTCTCGAGCAAACTGGTTTTTTCTTTTTTTCTTTTTTTCTTTTTTTAATCAGACTAAAAAAAGGTGAAATGATTCTTCATCAACTTAATTTTAGTAATGGTACCACTCCCAATGTTGATCATTTCAGCTCAGTGTTCCTTAACTAATTCTCTGTTGTTGAGAGGGTGATGCTGGACGAAATGATCTATTTAATATGATGTTATAAAATTAAAAGACAGATTAGAGCAATAAAGTGACAAAATAAAACTAATCTATCATAAATTCATTAGTTTCATATTCATGACATTTTTAAATTCAAGCCTATAACAATCCGATAATGCTAATCTCATAAATTACTGATTAACTGAGACTTGTAAGAGATAGAACCCCATCTTAGAATAGGGGTTACTATGAATTCAATGGAAATCATGTATCTTGCAAGAGTTTTAACATGTTAAGGTTGTTTAACAGTCGGGGAAATGTGAGAAATGGGTTTGGGGTATCTGGGCTTAGAGGAATTACGGTTTGAAACATTAAAGTTGAGGTTTTGAGTTAGGATTTCAGATTTTGAGTTTAAGGGATCTAGAATGTAGGGTTTCTAAAATTAAGTATATGGGTTTCAGGTTATGGGAATTAGGGACTTATGATTTGGCCAAGGGATTTTAAGATTTTGGAGATTTGAGTTTAGAAAATTGAGAATTTTGGAATTTAATAATTTTAAAGTTAGGATTTGGTGAAATTAGTCAAGGATTTTAAAGAGGAAAGCAAAGGAAATGGTAGAGTATTCATAACGAAACAACGGGCCATTGTAGAAGGTTGTCTGTACGGACAGTCGTACGTGCATCCGTACGTCCGTAGGGACAGTAAATGATGGTCGACTGTGATCAGTTTGGGCTTGGGATTGGTCGATTTAGGTTTTGAATGGCAACAAGGAAGAAAATAAAAGAAGAGGTGAAGAAGGTGATGTGGTTTTCCTCCTCAAGAGTGAGGAGAGAGATGCTTTAACAGGGTCATCGAATCGATCAACCACCTTGGTCGAACAACCGATAAAAATCGAAAATATATAGTGAATTCTCTAGACGTTTATGGATATTTTGGGCAACCAAACATATGGTCGTCGGGTGGCTGAAGGAGCGGTTGGGCGATGTCGATCGACCAACCAATTGACTGTCGATTTGCGCAATTCTATACCTTTTTACATGATTTGTTTTTAATACGGGCTTAAGTGATATATAAACACTTGTTTGCGAGATTAGGGTTAACCTAAGACGTTTTAGAGAGAGAGTTTGGAGAAAGAGAGAGAAGTCCAGATTGAAGAGAGAGAAGTCCAAATTTATGAAGATTATTCACGTCGTTGGCCTGAATTCGTAGGCTCTTCAATGACAATTTCTGAGGATTTTTCAATCCTTTGTGGTGAGATCTCTCAATTGCTTATTCTCTTTAATTGAAGTGATGATATTATATCTGAGTGTTAAGTTAAACTCGTGATCGCTGTGTAATGGGTTTTACATAGTGGATTTGTTAACTAGACTAGGTCCCGTGGTTTTTACCTCTATCACTAGAGGGTTTTCCATGTAAAAAGTCGTCATGTAGTGTGTGCTGATTGTGATCGTGTATTCTTGGCTATTTGGGATTATTTTACATAGTTAATATATCTTATAATTTTGTGTGTTGGGGATTGCGAGATCCAACGACCTGTGCATCCTTCCCCAAAAAAATGGTATCAGAGCGTACATTTTGAAGAAGGCACTGTGTATTGTTTGAATTATAGAGGGTGACTAAAAAATGATGATGAACTTGAATGGATCTAATTGGCCCATGTGGAAAGCTAAGATGGAAGATCTTCTTTATTGCAAGGATTTGAACGCACCAATTGCATGTGATACTGCTAAGTCAATGAATGTGTCCATTAAAGATTGGAAGAAGTTGGACCATAAGGTGGTGGGGTTCATTAGACAGTGGTTGAATGATAGTGTGTTCCACCACGTGTCCATTGAAACCTCTATCGTTAGTCTATGGTAGAAATTGGAAGGGTTGTATATGAGAGGAAAATAGCTAGAAACAAAATTTTCTGATAAGGCTTTGTACTTTGTTACTTTTATTGATGATAGCATCTAGGAGGGCATGGGCATACGTATTAAAAATCAAGAACCGGGTTCTTATAGTTTTCAAATACTTTCATACTATGGTAGAGAGAGAAATGGGTAGACCATTGAAGTGCATTCACACTGATAATGGAGGGGAATACACTAAAGCATTTTATGAATATTATAAGTCCTTGAGTATTAGGCATGAACAAACCGTACCCAAGACTCCTCAACACAATAATGTAGCTGAAAGAATGAATCTCACCATTGTAGAGAGAATCAGATGCATGCTTTCTCATGTCAAGCTACCCAAGATGTTTTGGGGAGAAGCAATGTACACAGTTGTGTACTTGATAAACAGGTCTCCTTCAGCTCCATTGAATGGAAAAGTTCTTGAGAATGTGTGGACTGGGCATGATGTGTCCTACAGTCATCTCAGGGTGCTTGGATGCCGGGCATCAATTCTAATTCCCAGAGATGAGAAGTCTAAGCTGGATATGAAGGTCAAGCATTGTAATTTTTTAGGGTACACGGCCGAAAAGTTTGGCTACAAAATGTGGATCTAATAGAAAAGAAAGTAGTCAGAAGCAAATATATAGTTTTCTTTGAAGATCAGTTTGTCGAAGACATTGAAAAAACAGAGAAGACTTAGCCCAGTTCAGATGAGCTGGTTAATACAAATCAGATCACTCCTCCCGTAGTGCCTGATGACGGGGGAGTGTAGCAGGAACCAGGGGATGGCTGTTTAGAAGTAGCCCCCTCTCAATCCACTTCTTGAGCCACAGGTGAGGAGATCATCTAGGGAGAGACAACCGTCCAGGAGATACTCTGCCCCTGAGTATATTATGCTTACAGATGGGGGCGAGTTAGAAGACTACACTAAGGCTTATCCGATGCACATAAGGCATAGTAGTTAAAAGTTATGCAAGATGATATGAAGTCCTTGCATAACAACAACACATATGAGTTGGTGGAATTGCCTAAGAGCAAGAAAGCTCTGAGCAACAAGTGGGTGTTCAAAAAGAAGATGAAGCAAAATATTCAGGCTGAAGTTTAAAACCAGACTGGTGATGAAGGGTTTTGGATAGAAAAAGTGAGTTAATTTCGACAAGATATTCTTATAAGTGATGAAGATGACATCAATTTGGATGTTGCTTGGTTTGGTTACGCAAGCATGGACTTAGAGATAAAGCGGCTAGATGTCAAAACAGTTTTATTTCCTTGATGATCTGGAAGAAGAAATATATATGAGGCAGCCAGAAGGATTCGAGATCAAAGGTAAGGAACATATGGTGTGTAAGCTGAGGAAGAGCTTATATAGTTTGAAACAAACTTTGAGGCAATGGTACAAGAAATTTTACTCGTTCATATTAAAGCATTAGTATAATAAAATGAAATCAGGCCACCGTGTGTTCACACATAAGTTCTCGGATGGTGATTTTCTCATTCTTTTGCTATATGTTGATGACATGCTGATTATGGAAAACGACATCAAGAAGATTGATCGACTAAAATAGGAGTTGGGCAAGTCTTTTGCGATGAAAGACTTAGGTCTGGCTGAACAGATTTTAGGGATGGAAATTAGACATGACAAAAGTAACAAAAAGTTATGGTTGTCACAGAAGCGTTATGTTGAAAATGTCCTAAAAAGATTCAACATTAAGACAGCAAAGCCAATCAATTCTCCACTCGATGGTCACTTCAGATTAGATGACTGGAAATGTCTCAAAATCAAGGAAAAGTTGGAAGAGATGAAAAAGGTACCCTATGCTTTAGCGGTAGGAAGTTTAATGTATGTTATGATGTGTACATGCCCAGATATAGCATATACGATTGGCGCATGTAGTGAGCAGATATCTTACCAATCCTGACAAAAAACATTGGACAATAGTAAAATGGATACTACAGTATCTGAGGGGCTCATCAAAGTTGAGCTTATGCTTCAGTTGAAGGAAAAACTGTGTTAAAAGGGTACACATGCATATATGGCAAGCGATATAGACTCCAGAAAATCAACATCGAGGTATATGTTTATGTTTACAAGGAAAGCAGTGTCATGGCATAGTAAGTTATAGAAGTGTGTAGTATTGTTTACAACAGAGGCTGAGTACATTGTAGTCACAGAAGCATGTAAAGAGATACTTTGGATGAAGAGGTTCCTACAGGAACTCAGTTTGAAGCAATACAAGCATGTGGTCTACTGTGATAGCCAAAGTGTGATCCACTTTAGTAAGAACTGAAGTCTGCATTCCAAGTCAAAGCACGTAGAAGTTTGGTGTCACTGGATAAGGGATACTCTAGAGAAGAAGGTGTTATAGCTTGAAAAGATCCATACTGAAAATAATAGGTGGACATGATGACCAAGGCATTAGCGAAGGGCAAGTTTGCAACTTGCAGAAGTATGACGGGCTTAAAGGCAGTGGAGTCCTCCTCTTAAGTTAGAAGGGGAAGATTTGACAGAGTTATCCTCCTCAGGAGTGAGGAGAGATATGCTTTAACAGGGTCATTAGTCGATCAATCACCTTGGTCTGGCGACCGACAAAAATAAAAAATATAAAGTAAACTCTTTGGACATTTTTTAGATAGTTTCAGGTGACTGAACAGATGGTCGTCGGGCGACCAACAGAGCGGTCGGGCGATGTCGATCTACTGATCGATCGATTGTCGATTTGTGCAATTATGTATGTTTTATTGTTCATGTTAATCCATTTTCAAATTTCAACATGCGAATCATGAATATGACGTATAAATGCATCTATAGATTCTAATGACCTATGTGAGACTAACACGGAAATAAAATCTATAGGCTTCTTAGGCTCATCTACTTGCATTTCCATATTTGTTTCCTCTGTGGGACTCATTTGTTCGTGAAGAAGGTTTGGTAGAGTAAACCTGGGGACAAGATATATGGCATATTGAATGTCCCACATGAGTGTAAGATCATCTGTTATGTCCTCTAGTAACATCACTAGACTCCTCCAATATTAGACTCACTTTAGGTGATAAATCTATACTACCCTCGGGTGTAAACTCAGGTGTCATCTCCATACTACCCCTAGGTGTGACTTCACTTGCCACGTGGGCATACACCGTAAAATTAACTTTAGTTTCCCTTTCAAACTCTTAGGCATTTATTATAGAAAAAGACTCAAATTGGAATTTCCCCACATCTTCAAGATCACGTTTCTTAATGTCCTCCTTTTTGGGGTGCTTTTGGGTGGGAGGGGATTCAACTTTATCCTCTCACCCTCATGCATAAATGAACACATATTCGAACGACCGAATTGTGTCACATCGTGATCATACAACCAGGGTCTGCTCAAAAGAATGTAGCCCACATCTATAGGGAAAACATTACACCAGTGGTTCATATAGGAAATAAACTAAATAGGAATATGATGTAGAACGGGTCGCTAATTATTTCATGGCCCAGATGGAGCAAAAGAAGACCGGCCGGGGTCGAAAGTGATTCGGACCGTCAGGACCGTAAATCAGTCGTATCTCACAATCCGGAATGAGTTACGGGTAGCTCAAGCTACTTTAGCCAACCAACCCCGCTACGCCGGGTTGCCCAAGCCGGAATCGCGAGATTCGACCGTATCGACGGTCATTAGGCTAGTTTATTTTCAGTTTTACTATTTATAGTAAGTTTTATTTCGATCATAACTTTGCATCTGTAGGGTTTTAGAGTTAGTGCCCAACATGAAAAGGGCTTAGAATATTTCGTAGAACAACGTGGTTGAGGCCGTTTGATAACTTTCTATTTTTGGCCGAAAACCAAGAGTTCTAGTAGGATTGAGCGACTTCTATAAATAGTAAGTTTACTATTTATAGTAAGTTACGTTTTCTAGGAGTTTAAGTTGGAGTTGGAGTCTGATACTTTGCATAAGGTTTAGTTTCCTATTTTTATGCATTGTAATTTCGTTTTTATGCATTCAATCTTCAATAAACAATTATTTGGAATTAAATTTCTCTTTTTTATCTTTTCTTTCTTCTCGTGGATTCGAGAAACTATCGGTTAGGGAGACGTTGATCGACCTACCACGTCCTCCCTGCGTCAGAATAGGACAACATTAAGAAACCGAAATCGAAAGCACATCAACCAATGAGACTCAAAGGGCTGAGAGTGATGAACGACTATCAAACCTAAGTGATCCACGGTCTAACAAAGAGCACATTGATATAACTGCCACTATTAATGACCACCTTGCAATTTTTTTCACCACACTTGGTATAAGTGGGGAAAATTGAATACATGCGCCAATCATCACTTGTTATATTCTAGCCTAAGGTGCATCTAACGACTGCAAGTGGCATGGTCTCAACTCCTTCGCTTCTTCATCACTAGCACCAATTTCGGGTTGATATTTTTCTTCTTCACAATCGCCTTGATCAGTCACATCTTAATCCAACTCGCCAATGACGAGGGCCTTATTTCACTCTTTTGTAGGACATTGATGTGCGAAATGCGCGTATCCTCGACAGTTGTAACATTGCACTTACTCACCTCCTTTTGAACTAGTACTAGCTAAATATTTATCCTTGACATCCATAACGTTAGATTGAGTACCAATCAGGGCTTTGGATTGAACCCCAATACTAGGCTTAGCTCCTTGGGGAGTGGAATTGACATTGGACTCACGAGGGTCGAATCCCTTCACCAACTGTGGTTTCAGATGCAACTTGAGTTCTTACACCACTTGGTTGGCATGCTCTAGGGTGCCAATGTCATGAGGAATGAGCTCACACTGAAGCTCAGGTCAGAAGCCCATCCTGAAATGGGAAAGGGTTATCGATGGGTCCTCATTGATGTTACAACGTATCATATACTCATCAAACTTAGCAATGTACTGAATCACTGGCATTGATCATTAATGAAAAGATTGTCACTAATTCAAAAGCTTTTAACAGTAAGAGAGAGGAATGTGCTTTTCGTTCAAGATCTCTTTCATCTCGGCCCATAATGAGACCAAATCATCTCCAGACCTCTCCATTTAACACAACATTTTTTTAAAATAATTTAACTTGACCCACCAACTTCATCTTGGTGAACCTCACCCAACGACTATCGAACATATCATGCCACTCAAAATAATGGTCCATGTTCGCAAGCCAATTGAGAAAGGCCTTGGGGTCCAAGCAACCATCATAGTTCAGGGCCTCAAACTTCACTCTTCATGACTAGATCATCATAATCATGGTTGGGGTAGCTGGGTACGCACCCCACCACGGCCTCTTCCACAGCCTCCAACTTAGTTTCCTTTAACTTTACTTCTGATTTGGAATTGGTCGTCTTCCCCATTATCGGGGTTTGCCTGGAGGGAAGCTTCCAACTAGGTCACGCAAGTATAGGTCTTATTCCTGAGGGTTGCCAGTTGGTGGCTGATGGTTTTACTTTGGGCCTCGATGGCCACGGGACGATTATTGATGGCATTGATAGCCTCGGCAAGTTGTTCCGAATTCATAGTAGGATGAAAACCAAAACTACACCCAGTATGAGTGGGCATAAATCGAGAACCTAAAGGGGAACCTAAGAAATAAAAACTCTAAATGCAATATGATGAGAATGGGAAGATTGTTAACCTCAGATACAACAACATGAAAAACTAACCTAAATGCAACATAAGAATCATATACTAAACCTAGGCTCTGATACCAAAATTTGATGCAAGACAGAATGATCTAACCTAATATGATGCTATGCAATTAAAAGACAAATTAACTTAGGCAATGGAACGACAAGATAAAGATAATTTACCATAAATTCAGAAATTTTAGATTCATGACATATCTAAATTCAAGTATATACGGCAATGCAAATCTCATAAATTACTGATTAACCGGGACCTATGGGATATAGAACCTCATCCTAGCATAGGGTTAATTATGAATTCAATGGAAATCAGTGTGTCTTGTAAGAGTTTTGACATGTTGTTTAAAGGCTAAAGAAATGTGAAAAAATGAGCTTAGAGTATCTAAGCTTATAGAGGAATTAGGGTTGAGGTTTTAAGAGGTTTCATGTTAGGATTTTAAATTTGGAGTTTAATGAATTTAGGATTTAAGGTTTTTAGAATTGGGAATACAAGTTTTAGGTTATGGGAATTAAGGATTGATTTGACCAAGGAATTTTCAAATTTTGAAAATTTGGGTTTAAAAAAATAAGGATTTTGGAATTTGAAAATTTTAGAGTTAGGATTTGGTGAAATTAGTTTAGGAATTTTAAAGAGGAAAGCAAAGGGAATGGAAGTGCATTCATAATGAAAGAAGAGGCGATTGTACAAGGCTGTCCATACGGACGTGACTGTCCGTATGGAGAACAAATGATAGCCAGTTGTGGTTGGTTTGGGCTTGGGATTGGTTGATTTAGGTTTTGATGGTAACAAACAAGAAAAGAAAGAAAGAGATGAAGAAGAAAGAGAAGAAGATATGAGAGAAAATGATACCTACCTTGTTGAGAAGAGAGAAAAATAAATAAATAAGAAATCATTTTCCATAGCTTCGCACCACTAATCAATCATATGATGAAATTTTACTCAATATCAAAAGTGAAAGGAGAGAAATCTCTTTCATTCATAACATGCATGATGACTAGGATAGGAACACCCAACCTTTATAGTCTCAGAAAAGCCATTTTACAAAAAGGTGCTCTCGGAGAAGATTCTCAACATAAAGACACTTAATGCATTAAAAGTTATTACTAACTCCCTAATCACAACACAAATATGAGCTATACCGAAAATAATGAAATATATAAACAAACTACATAAAGAAACTATTTCGTGGCCTATAAGGGTCCACGATCAAAATGCCTAATGATGATGATCCAACAATCCAATGTATCTATCAAGTTCCTATATGCAACCAACAGTCCAATGTATCTATCAAGTTCCTATATGCAACCCACGTGCATCTTCCCAATATGAAGTCTTTAAAGATGCACAAACATGCACGTAAGGTGTTCAACATAGCTAGAAATGTGGACTGAACCAAGTGGGCCTCATGTAATGGTCGTCTAGTCATAAGGAGATTGACTCAGCCCTTCTTTGATATGGAGTTCGGATGTCTTCATCATATGGTTGTCATAAAGAGTGGTAAAATAAGGTAGCGTACCCAGGAAGAACATTTTTCATGGCTGCTCCGTAAAGCATAGCAAATAAAATTGCAATCTCCAGCAGGGAAGATAGTCATGAAAATGATAAGGTGAAGCCATTGCAAAATGCAAAGTGCAGTTAATGGAATCTGTTGTAACCTCGACTAATTTCAGCAAAGTCAGTGCTGCCTATATTTTTTTAACATTGATGAATTTTCATTAAAAGAAGGTACGAAGCCTAGAATATACAAAATCCAGAACTATACAACAAAACAAAAACCTTCTCCAAAACTCCCTTGGATACAACCAAGACAGCCCACCACTACACTTCTGACCAATCCTTTACATTTTGCATGGCCAATCTAAAGACGTGCCCCACCCCTCGCATTTTGTTCTTGAAGCATCTCTCATTCCTTTCACACCATAAAGCCCACAAAATTGCTAGCAAGCTTAATTTCCACATCTTTTTCCCAAACTTCCCTTCCCCACCCCCGTGCCAAGCTGTGAGGAATTCTTCAATAGATTTTGGGAACACCCATAAGACCCCCGAAGACCCTAGGAAGAAGCCCTATACCTTCGACGCAAAAGCACAATGAATAAACAAATGATCCATAAACTTCGTGTTTCTCAGACACATCAAGCAGACATTTGGGAGGATCATCTTCCTCTTACATAGATTGTCCACCATTAACACTTTGTTCTTCTCTACTAACCAAGTAAAAGCCGCCACCTTCTTAAGGGCATCGTAATGCCACAGAAAGGTCATTGGGGCAGCCCCTCTAACTTTATTTTCCGCATTCAACATCCAGTAGCAAGATCTAACTGAGAATGAACTTGATTTTGCATTGAGCCATCTCATGGAGTCCGCCTCGGATACGACTGGAGACATGGAACGGAATAACTCTAATAATTGAATAAACTCTTCGAGTTCTTCATCCCGCAAATTCCTTCTAAACAGAGGATTCCACACCACATCTTCACCTGAGAAAGAATAACAATTACTCACCTTTACTCCCCTTTCCCCAACTATCCCTACCAATAAAGGAAACTTCTCCCCCAAAATCCATTTCCCCCACCCATCTATCCTCTCAAAATCTAATTCTCTCGCCATCCCCCAAATGAAAACCTATGCCTTCTTATACTTTCTCTTTCAGCGATGTCACCGATTTTCACAAATAGGACGAACGATAATGTGAGGAAGCTTTTGTCCACCATCCCCCCTTCTCTAACCCAAATTTCCTTGCAATCACACCCCTCCATCTAGCATTTCCCTTCGACCCAAACCTCTAAGCCCATTTCCCCAAGAGCGATAAGTTCATTACTTCTAGCTTCAAAATTCCCGCCCCACCTTGATCAGTTGGTTTACAGACCTCTTCCTATCTCGGAAGGTGAAATTTATGCTTCTTTCCCGCCCCTTCCCAAAGAAAAACATTTCTACATCTCTCCAGGGCATTGATAATCGATTTTGGACATTTAAAAAGAGACATAAAATAGACCAGGAGACTTGACAAAGACGCTTTAATCATGATCATCCCCCCCCCCCCCCCCCCCCCCCCCCCAACGATAAGCATTTAGATTTCCACCTTGACATTTTCCTTTCACATCTTTCTATAACTGTCTCCCACGTGTTTCTCGTTAGTTTCCCTGTACATAACGAAAGCCCCAAATACGTCGTCGGAAAAGAAGCTTCTGCAAACCAATGCAAAATCACGAACTTTATCGTTAGAGATGCCAAACCCTAACATCTGACTTTTCAAGATATTAACCTTTAACCCCTGACACCGCCTCGAAACTTACTATAATAGAGCAAAGATTCTCCACATAAAATTCTTCCGCCTTACATAGCAACAGGGTATCGTCCGCATACTGAATATGAGAAATTTGCAACTCCGAATTATCCACCCCAAAGCCTTTCATTAATCCAATCTTCACCCCCCCCCTATCCAACATTCTACTAAGAGCCTCCATAATGGTGACAAACAGAAAAGGGAAAAGTGGATCGCCTTGACGAATCCCCCAAGAAGCTGCAAAAAAATCTTTAAGCGAACCGTTCACAAGAATAGAGAACTTAGCCGATCTTACACATAATTGAATCCAAGATCTCCACTTCGGCCCGCAACGCAACCTGCCCAACATATAATCTAGAAAAGCTCAATCCACATGATCATATGCCTTTTTCAATATCAAGCTTGTAGACTATTCCTTCCTCTCCTTTTCTATTGCAAGAGTCGACGGATTCATTGGTTAAAAGAGAGCAGTCCACAATCTGTCTTCCATCCACAAACGCCGATAGATCCTTTACCTGAAGCTTCCATCTTCTCCATACGATTCACGGAATAGACCAAACCGACCAAATCTCAAGGCATCACAAATAAAGCTCCAGTTTGAACAAGCCTACAATCCACAGATTGTGACCCCAAATGAGAAAAGCTTCCACCTAGGCATATGCATAAGACCCCAAATGAGCAAAACAAAGACCCCACATTCATGCAGACATTCACAGACAACAGATGAAAACTGGCAAACAAACTCAATTTCTAGAGTATTGGTGGTCAGCAAAACAATACTCGTTCTTAACCATAAGCAATTGCGAATATTAGCAGACATGATGTGATCATCCGTAGTTCTAAACATGGGAAGTTCATCAAGCGTGTTATACCTCTCAGTAAACTGAAAAACAATGCCAACCCTTTCTGCTGATAATATTTCAGGAGGTTGAGTTGTCGTGCTGCCTATATGATTCACAGGTAAATAAATACACCAGCATTGCATTGCATTGCAGTTCTTGTAACTTCTCTCCCAACTAAAAATCTCTTCATCAACAAGGGTCTGTCACTTAATTTACAGGTTAAAAAAAAAAAGTACAGTTCAATAGTAAATATCTTTAGCAGTCACCAAGCTTCCAAAAAATTATCTGCCCTCCTCGCAGTGCCATAGACCCAATGATAGCACAAATCTCTGATGATTCTCCACCTCCACTCATAAGACAAGCTTAGGGAACCCTCCATCTATAATGCGAGTCAAGTTGTGTATGTGGTGGATTATATAGCCCATAAACATGGGCAGCCGACAACAAGTTTTGATAACAAGCCTTGAAGAAAATCATTGCACCAGAGCTTCTGAGCTCTGTGGCCATTCAGCATAATATAGCATCAGTAAGAAATGGATGTGGCAACATCAGCTAATCCTTCCCGAATGATCAATCAAGGTACCCACTTGGTCGCCGCACAATGCCCTTGAAATGTTGCCCGGCTCAAGTAAATTAAAGATTACAACTGCAAAAAAAAAATACTAATAATAATAAATAATAATAATAATAAATAATAATAATAATAATAATAACAGGAAAGGGACAAATTTTCAAGGCATAAAGAAGAATTATGCCATGTGGCGATTAAGTGGAAACGGCATTGAATCTATTGAACTGACCAGGAATTGCGTTCTCCTCGCAGCATGATATCGCAGTCATGTCCATGGCTGTAAAGCCTCTTGAAACAAAATCCCTGAACGAGATGTGCTCAAATGTCATGCCATTGCTGTTTCTCGAGTGGCAATCATAAACACCATCTACGTTGGTGCCTTTGAGGACCGCATCAGCACTAACTGCCAGGCAAGAAGATAGACTATCAATTAAGATTCTCCTTTTTACACTGGCAACCTAAGGGTGAGACTTGCAGGCAGAGTTGCAGGGGGTTTTAATTTATCAACGTCAATAGGCAAAGATACAAGGGTTTTTTCTTAGGAGGGAAGAAACATACTCTCAGATGCTCTGAGAGCAGCAGCTGTATCTGTGGTGAAGAGTGGATTTCCCAATCCAGCACCAATGCCGCCAAAAATAACTACCCTTCCTTTCTCAAGATGCCTGATTGCCCGTTGCCTGTTGTATGGCTCGGCAATCTCTTGCATTGAAAATGTAGTTTGTACGCGAGTCTGAACACCCATCTTCTCTAAAGATGCCTGAAGCAATATGGAATTCATTACAGTTGCCATCATCCTGATATCATTTACATGTGCAACAATGTTAGCTCAACCAACTAATCATCATGTCATTGTCTTCACTTGCAGTGGAAAAAGGAGGAGCTACAAAGAAGAACAAAACCTCCAGGAGAGCAGTCAATTACAGCACATTCTACAAAATACATTTAAAGCAATAAATCACTTCCTGAGATCTGCTTTCTCTAAGGGCCTGTTTGATTTTCCAATTCACCGGTAATTACACTGCAAATGGCTAATAATTACTTCCCAAGTATTTACCGCACATGGACCCATGTAGACCTACTTTTTTGGCGTCAAAATTGAGAAAGTTGTAAAATATTTGTGGGGCCCACCATGATGCATGTTGCTTATCCACACCGTCCATCCATTACACCACCTAAATTTATGGCATGAGCCAAATAATGAGGCAGATCCAAAGCTCAAGTGGACCACACAACAGGAAAAAGGGAATCGAACACTTACAATTAAAAACTTCTTCAGTACACTGTTTCCTATGGTGTGGGCCACTTGAGTGTTTGATCTGCATCATTTTTTGGCTTATGGGGGTGAACAGTAAAAGGTAGCCAGCCTGCACTACCCCCTCCGGTTGTCTCAAAATATTCCTATAAAATGGATGGACGGAATAGATATATCATGTACATCACAGTGGGGCTCACAAATTCAAATCCGTTCTTTTGGACAGGTTTTCAAAGTAGAAATTTCACAAGATTTTCAAACATGGTAAAAAAAGTAATAATTACCCATTTTCAGGGTATTTACCTAGGAATTGAAAAAACAAACAGGCCCTAAGGTTTAATTTACAAATAATATATGGTAGATACGTGACATATACGAGGCCAGCTTTAGCATATTTGCAGATCATGTGTGAGCAGGGTGGAAAAGTTCGCAGATTTATTTGGAATGGATTGGTGTATACAAGGTTCAAAATATCAGAATGTATAGTAGCAGGATGCATTGGGATAAATTTATCCAGTCAGGCATCTGAAAGTATAATGTATACCAGTTTGTATCGACAATACATTAATATAAATGTATAGCATCTGATAAAGACACCTAGTATTGGAGTGCATCATCGACGCAGCAATCATCTGTCCATGGGATGCATGAAAACAACTTCTGAGGTGAGGAAATGCCAGAGGAATTGGACATAGGATAAGAGGATGATATCTTAGACGTTAATTTGAAAAGACTTTGGAAAGACTCTGCCAAGGTTGAGAAAGACAATCTAAAAGGCGGATGGAGAGGAGAGGGAGTAAACTGGAAGGATCTGTTGCATGTTATCTAGGTTCCACTATCGGTGGGCTCCTCGAAGCTTATTGTTGATGGCAGCTACGCCTGGCAATGGGTTGGGCCATGCCTCCTGGCAGGCCTGTTCAAAAGTTTTGATGTTACTAGGCCCAGGCCTGGCCCATTGCCAGCCTTAGTGGCAGCTCCATTGGATATCTGCACCAGGTGGAGATGTTGGACTTGCTCAATTTCAGCAGTCTCAACCAATGGGGAAAGGAGCTTAAGAGTACTCTTGGCCCAGCTTGGAATTATGATTTGAATGAACCAATGATTCGGGATTTCGAGATACATGTAACTGAGTTCTAGAATATTTGCACGGGCTACGATGGTAGAAGGGTGTTTTTCCAGTGCCATGAGATGGGCAGGCTAAACTGGTGAGTGTCCATGGAAGTTTGCCAACTGGATGGCCATGAAGCAGAGCCCTAAACACATTTCTTTCCCACTTTCCAAATAGACCATAGAATGGGCAAGGAAGAGCTCCTAAAGAATATGAATGTTTGGGAGACTAGACTGAACCTCCACTACATAAAAAAGGTGGGATTGTTATCAGAAAGCATGTGCAGTAGTTGGGGCTTGGGGCTTGGGGCTTGGTTAGAGCATGCTCACTAGCTATCCCGTAAGTTGCAGGTAGCTTGTCACCAAGGTGCCACCCCCACTTCAGAACCTCAGCCCTGCTCCTGCATTCACACCTCTAAATGATCCGACCACCAACTACTACTACCATGATTCCACTAAGGGCCCGTTTGTTTCACCAATTACCACAGTAATGTAAAGGACGTGCAATGATTCCACTAAGGGCCCGTTTGTTTCACCAATGACAACATCTGCATTTGACCATTGATTCTCGTGTTTGGTTATCAACAGTAAAATCGTAATGATGACACTGTGTTTCTACTCTTGAGGTCATGGGTTTGAGAACCCATGTGGGGTGTGGGTGTAAGAGTGCATCTATATTCACCTTTCAAAAAAAAATCATAACAATGACATTTTTACATTAATGTCAAATCATCACCAAACTACATTGATGTCGCGGGTTAGATTCGAGATTTTCACGATAATGCCACGAAAAAGTGCAATGATTACAAATTCCTTTACCAGTCTCCTGAATAGATTATCTGCATTTGACAAACAATTCCCGTGTTTGGTTTGGCAGCGGTAAAATTGTAATGACGACAATTTTCCTTTCAATTAACAGGGTAATTGGCAAAACAGATAGGCCCTAAGACCATCTCTAGCTCAATCACTATTCTGCTTTATTCTTTAGTTCTGCACTTGAAAAGGACATTCTTTCTACAGAAAACAATCATTGTACAAGTTATTTTTATCGTTAAACTTGTTGGCAATAAACAATACAAAGTACAAACACTTAAAGGAACTCTAGCTTCATAACACCTCAGTGCAATTGTAGTCTCTTACCCTCAAGACACTCCTCTTCCATGTAAGTTGGGCCATCCCCAAAGGAGCTGTGGGTCGAGTGTTGCAGGGTCTCCACTTGGGAAAGCACTTAGGCCATGACAAGTAGCATCACAGCACAACGAAGGACTCGTCATAACACTTATCCAAAACCATCAAATACATGTCCAAAACCAAAACTAATTAACATTTTGGGGTCTTTAGAATTTTACCAATATTTTTTTTAGATTTCTACACAAAGAAGTTTCAACCATTACAAGGCCATATCGACCAATATGGGAGTCGTATCAGCCGACACGGCCTGTTTCATATCGGCCAGCAAGTTGGTCATTACCATTACCTAATACCTTGCCTAAGACCTTCAATGAATCGAAGGGCAGTAGGGAGCCAAACAAATTGCTTTGGCAATCAGAACAATACTTCAAGGTCTAATTGTCCGATCAACGGTCAAATTTGTGTATTAAGCAGATAATAGTTGATTAAATCATGAGATTAAGTATGAAAGTAACCATATTTCTTGTAAATTTTCATGGCACCTAAAAGGAAAAACCCAAGAAGAACGGAAACCTGAGACCAGTCGACAAATCGAAGAGGACTATATCAAAAGCCCAAACGGACCAAAAAGGAATAAAACCTTTAGGTAAGTAACACTACACCAAGATGGCATTTCCAACATGCATTCATCATGTATTCATGAATCATATGATATAACTGTTTATGTGATATATGCAACTGTCTGAGATGTGGTGTTGAGATTGTACACCAGACAACTCGGGGATTGATGTCCCTTAAATACTCAGGCAGAGCTCCCAACTGGAACCCGAATTGGTACCAACAAAGCCTCCTCCCAAGGCTGTGGCCCAGGGCTGGGGAAGGAGTTTAGTTAGCTCTAGAATGGACTACCCATCGCTAGAACCCATGTACCTCACCAAAGACGAGAGAAACCAACCTAGATCGGTGAGTAGGATCGGTATTCTTCTCCATGTGTGGACTTGGGAGATTCTAGGCTGAATGGGTGTTGGCAGGCTAGAAGCTGTGCTGTGCGCAGTTATGGCCCTGGTGATTCCTGGATATGAAATTGTATATGTGATAGTTGGCAGATTTTATTTTGATGCTCTGATATAACATGACATGTATTGAATCATTCAAATTATTTTTACTTGCTGGGCTTTTAGCTCATCGTGGTATTATACATGGAAAAACCATCCACGAAAAGATAAAGTGGAGGTGTCTCCGTGAAAGGATCAATGGCTTTGGCAAACAGATGTTCGAGAAGCCACTGGAGGACTGGAGGACTTGAGGACTTAAGTCTTCATATTTTCATTTTGTTTTCTGCTATTAAGAGATGTTATTTAAACATGGGCCTTAGGGTCATAGGGTGTTCATGGTTAGATGTTATGTTTGGATTATTATTTTAACCTTATGAGGTGGAGATGATGACTAGTACCTTAAATTTCATGGTGAAATGTGTTGTGTTGGTTTATGTTATGATATATCAGGTAACACTTTGAACCCAATGACCGAATTGATGGAATTCAGATATGCGAGGTTGAGGTGTTACAACAAAAGTTGGCAACGACAAATGGGACATGTCCAAGAGAATGAAGGCCAAATTTTTAAATAATAGTGCAAGTCATTGTATCAGCCAGGCCCAAAAATGATACAATGTGGAGCGCATAGAACATTACAGGCTTGTATTGGCCAAAAAATTTTCTTTGCCCAAAATGTTTTCAAATTATCAGGAAAATAGGAAAATATGTCAAACACCAAAATCGATCATTTTTTGTCTTTAACATGTATGCAATGGTGTGTCCAACCATTTTTTTTTATGAGAATGTTACTTGTCTTCTTGGCCCACTAAAAGCCGACCAAATAAGCCTTAATTGAACAAAGTCACAAACTAAGTATATTTTTTTAGATTATGATAGATTAAGGGCAACTTAATTTGAAATTGCAGCTTTCTGTTAGTTTAGCATAGAGATCTTTGGAATGTTATAGAATTCTCTAGTTGGATCTTGCAGAGATAGTGTAGAATGATCTAAAAAGTACCTAGGACAACCGCTACATGCCAACACTCTAGCCATTCATGTATAGTAGCTTGAAAGTTCTCAGGCATACATTGTCCTTGCTACAATACAAGTCTCTTGCCTTCAAGACTCGTTTTCTCTTCTATTCCAAGTAGCTTGGCTACACTTGGGTGGTTGGCTAACTCGTTCATAAAGAATGAGTTGAATATCGGACCTACTCTTGGGGGAGCACTTGCAGCTCGCTTGAATAGTGTTTGTGTGGTTTTGCTCCTATTGTCCTTTAGAGACTATATATAGCGTGTAGAGAATTCTAGAGAACAACAGAAGAATGTGTAGTGTAGAAATATTTAGAATGCTATATAGAGTGCTCCTGGACATTGGATGATCGCTATAAGGCAACACTCTAGCCATCCATGTAAAGTGGCTAGAAAATTCCTAGGTATACATAAGAAAATGGGATCCTCATTTGTAATCGGCCTAGGCAAGTTGTGAGCTCTGGAGTTCTGAGTAGGGTTGTCAAAGGGCCAGGGCTGGGGTTGGCTTGGGCCCAGATTTTGAACTGTTCGAGCCGGCCCTGATGAGCCTCATTCAAAAAGAAGCTTTGAATAAGAGTTATATGCTTGACATATCAACAATGTCAAGAATAATTTGATGGTACTAAAGATGAATTTGAGCAATATCCATATCAGAGAACTACATGGACAGAATAATATATAATATAAGAAGAAAACCAGCAAATTAGCAACAGTGAAGGCATGGTAAAATAAATCTAAGAACTCCCATCCAATAGCTTACCAATGGATTCTCAAGGCACAATTAGAGGCAACTAAAAAACTCACAGGAAATGGATGACACAAGGACCTTGAACTGAAAAGCTGCAATGCCACAAGAAATTCAGCAAAAACCACATTACCCTAGTTGGTATGTCGTAGCTCTATCAATGCCAGTCGTAGCTACCCATGTGTCTCCACAAAAGAAATTACGACCGCCAGCAACAATAGCCACCTAATAAATACACAATGAAAATCCTGAATACCACATGTGAATCCAAGAATCGAAAGCAAATGCTAGGTTGTAACAAAAAAAATGAAATATATGTTATCCACCAATTAGCATTTGTTTATCATATATTTTAGTTAACCTTGGTGAATTGAAAAAAAAATAAGAAGATCAATCTTAAGAAGATTGGCTAGTATACCTCCACACCAAGGCGGTTAGCCGTTGCAATTTCCCTGGCAATCAGCATCGTCACCTGACAACAGGACTAAGTTTGAATCATGTGCAGTTCATATTATAACATATAGTAAAACACATTACCACATTAGCAGAGATAATGCTGTTACACTTAAAGATGGAACAAAAAGTGAACCTTCGGATCAACATTCTGAGGGCCATTTCCAGCTAATACAGCACCACTGATTTTGAAAACAACTCGCCGCCACCTTGGATTTGACATCGGCTTTGTCTTCATGCTATTTGTCACCCCAACAGAGCTAGGTGTCACGACCGGATATCTGCCATTACTGTAACACTTAATTATGGTTCTGCTATAGACAAAACTACACTCTTTTTTACCAGAAAATGGATCATTTAAATGAGAACTGAAAGGAACAACCAAATTCATGACTAAATATAAGCAAGAGATGATAACGATAAACAAAACAATGTGCTTTTTATGACAAAAGCTCTGCCATTAAAAGAAACCGGAGGATGATAGGATCAAAAGCCAAAACTTTAGCAAGCATCACCTCCTTCCAAATTCTCATAGTCTGCCACAAACTCCTTGAAGATCTTTCTTAACAAAGATCAGCTTATTATAAAGTTGAGGATCATTCCTCTTATCTTCTACATTGATACTTGATAGGACTGGCAATGGGCCTAGAAAAATAATTTTTTTTTAATATGCCTGACCTGATTAGTTCATAACTAAGGCGTAAACCAGGCCTACCTGTTCCATCTCCTATACATCAATACTGATATTATTGAAGCTGCATCAGTTTCTCTCTTTTGAGAAGCCCCGCAATATTGCGAAAGGCACCATCTTCCACATGATTCTTCCTAGGGCCTCCTGCCTGTTTAGAATCAGTTACTTTCTCATTTAAAATCCAAGAGATCCATAAATGCTTCCAATGTACTCCTGGCCACATTGTAATGTTAAAATAAATGGGGTATGATCCCTACTCATGGTATGCAAAATTGGTTACATTACATCTGTAACAGCCATTACACAACAGTAACAGTCGTAACGGTTATGTGTTACAAGGCCGAAACGGCCATTACAGAAAAAAGGGCCATATCGTAACGGTAACGGCAGAGGCCGTTACAGCCATCATTACCATTATGGAACACCTTGTCTCTATTGCAGCCAAATTAATGAACCATTTGCGCAGGGATATATCATTAGCATCTTCTTCTTCGTCATCTCCTTTTTTTTATGAATAAATCCTTAGCATCTGGCTGTGGCCGTCTAACAAAAAGCTTCAATCTCAATGGAAGTCATTTTCCCTACAGAAAAGCATTTCATCCAAAAATGACCCATCCAAAAAATATGTACATCTTTCAAGGACCTATGGAGTCGTTTTGCCTGCAGCAACACAGCATCCAACATATATGTGCATCTTTCTAGGACGTCTCTGAATTTTTCTTCTTCTTCTTGATGAGTTAGCACCATGAATCATAAACGTGCAGCTAAAGTTTTTTGTTTATTGTTTTATCATCATACTATGAATTTCAAAATCAGCAATTTCAACACAATATACAGATTTTCATCAAAAATTTTATCTCAAATTTGAATTTTGCCAAACAATGTTGGCTGTCCCCAGGCAATGGCCCATCATGGGATTTCTTCTCTATATCCCATGACTCAACAAAATGGCCTTTCCCAATAAGCAACGTAATTTTCTTTTATTTTTCTGTTTTTTTAAGACAAAAGCAATGTTGAGAGAGAGCACATAATTTTATAAATAGAAAAGACACTAAACCTGACGCATAAAGGCAACAGATAAGAGGAATTATTTAGAAACTAAACAGGGACAATACCACAAAGTGTGCACTTATCATCCATGAGTATATCTATATTTCGCCACTAGGGACTACCTAAGGACCCACATAGGATTAACATCTCTTGAACCTTGTATGCATCTCGAGCAAAGAAGAGGCCACATTCACCTAAGTTACATTTAAGCCCGAGTTTAGCCCTTAGTCCATCCTTTTTTGTTCTCTCTCTTTATTGCCATTAGGCCACAGTCCATCAAAACCAATTCCTTTACTTTGTTCAGTAATCCATGTTTATTTGATTCTTTGGGACATTTTAAAATTTAATACAAGAATTCTATACTTGGATCCACCTTCAGCATAGTTTTTCTTGCCATTTTATTTTTAGTACATATTCTTGTCAATGGACTCCACAACATAGTGAATAGTCGTTTTTTCATCTGACCATAGACCAATCTAATAAATCGTTGTGTATTAGTTCAAATTGTTCGGTCATGACAAAGGTGTTCAAAGTTTCCTATTGTTGAGCTCTTAATTATGCATATTCTAACACAAATTCATCACTCATTATGCATGGTTTTCATGTTTAAAGACTATTCTAAAGCATGCTTTGTGATTATAGGAACAAGAAGGGGACTTCACCAATTCAATGCTTAAAAGGTCACTCTGTACACATTGCAGATCAAAGGACCAGGTGCCAAAGGGTGGAAAAAAGAAGGGAGAGAGAGAAAGAGAAAAGGAAGTAGTACAGAAATTTGCACTGAAGACCGGTCGTCCATAGCCCAAGACTGGTCATCAGACCGGTCCGAACACTCAATAGAAGGACCCCTACTGCCAACCAGTGTTTGCATTATCTCCGATATTATCGAAATATCCCCGATATTATCTCTATTTCTAGCTTAGCGACACCGATAACACTGGTAGCGATACCGATAACACTGATAGTATAAAAAATTCTTGATATCGGTGATGTATCACTAAATATTGCCAATGTATCGATATCGTCAATATTTTCAATTGTGTAAATTCCAGGCGTCGTTTTTATTGTCAATACATTGATCCCATCGATGTATCGCCAATATTTTTTACTGTGTAAATTCCAAGTGTCGCTTGTATCGTCAATGTATCTGCAATATTTCGATAATATCGCCAATGTATCGATATGCCAAAAATCTATATATTTAAAAAATTCTCATTTCATATTTTTTTTATGGGTGCATGGTTGTATACAGCGTTCAATTTGTTAACGATAACATTGATAATATCATGATATTATCATTATCGCAACATGACAATAACGAGACCACAATCTTTAGTTTCTTTTTCAGTTGTTAACGATTTGTTTGGAAATTTCATGTGTTACCGATATTCTGAAATATCAATGGATGTTTGGATGGAAGTTCAGATTTTGGATGGATGAGATGATTGGACTGACTTCTTACGGTAACACATGCTTTTAGGCCCCCATTAAATAGAAACCTATTATGTATGCATTCTTTATGCAATTTTTTTATTCCTAAATATGCAAATATGTGTATTTTATCAACTCCTGAGGTTTCAATGAAAGTTCCACTGTTTTTCCCATTTTCCCCGCATTTTCGATTATCAACGATATTATCGGCGATATCGATATTGTTTCCGTATCCCCGGCTAGCGAAACTTGTAGCGATACCGAAACTTCGAACACTGCTGCCAACCTTACTGGACCAATCAAGACCGGTCGTTCACCACTCAAACCGGTCGTTGAATTAAAAATTTGGGTTCGAATTTCCAGAAAACTCTCTGGACTGTTTTTGGCCTTTTGCGACCGGTCGTCCGTGAGCTCAAACTGGTTGTTTGCGTAACAGAGCTTCTTCTACAAGCTACGAAATTTCCTGCGCAAAGCGCAGTTTTTGCAGATTTTCTCGAAGTTTCTTCGCATCTAGGGCCCCAAACCTATAAAAGGACTCCTCTAGCTCGTTCTTAAGGCATCCGAGAAGAGATCTACGACGGTGGGAGGCGGAGAAAGACGGAATCGGAGTTCTACAACTCCCTCTAGTTTGTTGCTTTCTAGTTCATGTTTTTAGTTGCTTTCATGTTTCCTTGGATCATGAACGGCTAAACCTCTTCGCTAGGGCTAAGAGGTGAAGCTTGCAGTGAATCTAAGATGTTTTAATTCGTTTGTTTTGGTTTCAAGTTAGATTATTGGTGAAGAACAATGGTTTGAAGTTTGAATAAAGTTCCAAGTATTCTTTCTTAGTCTTATGATGGCTCATGGATGTTTAGAAGAATTGCTTGAGTTCTTAATTATTTTGAATGGTTCTAGACCTGTACGCTCTGAGGAATCGGATTCAATACGCTCTAAACCTTGGATTCTTATGTAGGAACTTTTAACCAAAGTTCTACTTTTCTGAATTTCTGAGTTGTGTGATTTTGTAAGTGATTTGAATAAAGTTCAAATCATGATCTAGTTATGTTTTGTTACAGAGTTTAATGATGATTATGATTGTGATCTTACTCTATTGAAACTAGGATTGACCTATGCACTTGAGTGTGCTCAAGTCCTAACTTGAATTGAGGAAATCATGCACATGAATCACACATAAAACAGATTGTTTGTTATAACTGCTCTATCATCCGGCTAGATAGGATTGATTTCGATTCTAGTTGAGTAATTGCGAAACCACAGCGAATTAAGCATCAAGGATTGCTACAAGTGGATCCTTGAACGCCTAGTGGTCTTTTACATTGTTTACATTCACTTTTAGTTCAAAATATCTATCTACATTCAATTCCAAAATCCTGTTTAGTTAGTTCTCAATTAGAAACCATTGGAAGTGTTTTGTGGGTTCCTACACAAGTCCCTGTGGATCGACCTCGGTCTTACAGAGATTATTACTACATCGCAACCCTACACTTGGGGAAGCGAACACCTATCTGACCACTGATTCATCCATCAATTCTACAGTTGATCCGTCTCGCAATCCTTCTAGAGATCTATCCATCAATTAGTTTCCCAATCCATCCACTGATCCTCCCGATTCAATGATCAAACCATCAGCAGATCTATCAAACAATTCTTTGGTCAATCCGGTTGTTGATCCATCTATATACCATCCAGGGATCCATCCATTAGCACTTCCTTTGACTTGTCCCTCGTCACTTGTACTTCTTTGTTTGGAAACTTCATAGGACTTGTGATCTTCTCACCAAACAGATTCTGAGGAATTTCTTCATATTCATCTTGAAACTGCACCTATTCTTCTCTACATCATGAGCTTTGTCCCTACATCTATTATCTTCGAAGAAGAATATGGCAGTAGTCCAACTGGACCAACAGTGCACCACACATCTTCAGAATATTTTTTCTCTAAAGAAATGTGACAAAAGGTGTTGTCGAGTCGAGTGCTCTTCCCCATCATCATCATCATCATCCTTTATCCCCAATAATTGGGGTCAGCAACATGAATCATGTTCCACCATTCCATTCTATCAAGGGCCATACCTTCAGATAGACCATAGGTGATGTAGGATGCCCTAATTATGATGCATGCATATGATCATAGATAATCCAACGGAATAACAGAGCAAAAACAGTAAAAGATTCAACATTCACCATCATAATCTAAGAAAATCAAAAGGATACATGCAATAATGTAGGCCATCATCACAACCACGTAGTAAAGATTTCAAGTATTGCATGGATTGGATCCGGCGAGGGATGAAACCTCCCGATCTTGCATGGTTATAATCCAAACGTGCAATGAGATTCACTAGTCTGGGGAATCAAAGGATTTCTCGGATTAGAGGATCAAAATCTGAGAATTAAGGTTTTGAGGCCAAATCTCAGATTTTAGGGTTGTAGAGAATGAGGGAAAGTAAGTTTAGAAGAAAGAGGGGAAAATACTAGATTACCTTGAAGAAAGTTCGAAGGAGGGGAAGAAGAAAGAAGAAGATGAACATCAACTTTGTGAAGGAGAGGAGGAAGAGGAGCTACCAAGCTTTTCTTAATCAATAATCAACTAACTTCGAGTTTAAGGCTTAATCCCTTTAAATAAACATTAACAAAGAAGGAAAAGACAAAACTACCCCTTAAAGTTAAGCAAAACGAAACTAAATAAAAAAAACAATTCGCGTGGGCATTAAGTGCCCAATGACCAATCGGTCAGGCACCCGATAGGGGCCAAAACAGTCCAGTGACTAAACTTAAAAAAAATGTGACTAGTGGTCAGGCGCCCAAAGACGGTGAAAACTGTCCAGAGAGTACGTCTTCGAAACGGGCGAATTTCAGGCGCTCGACGACCTCCAGTCGGGTCTTCTTTCTTCGTACACATGTGTCTTCCCATTGTGGGGTCTTCTACGTGCCAAATCACATGTGTAGGGTCTTCAATGCTCCTCATTTCATGTGGAAGGTCAATCTTATACACATTGGACCCAATTCGTTGCAATATTTTGAATGGTCCAGCACTACGAGCTTGTAATTTCTTAACGGTACCCTGAGAGAACCGCTCTGCCCTTATCCTCACCATTACAGTCTTCTTCCTGAAATTCTTGTAACTTACGATGCGAGTCAGCTGAACGTTTATAACTATCATTGCTTCTATTAATCCGCTGTTTAATATATGTATGCAACTCATGAATGTGTCGTGCAAATGCATCGGCTGACTCTGATGACCTTTGGGTGACAGACATAGGTAAAGGATCTATGGGCATCCTCAGCTTGTAATCACTGACAATTTCAAAAGGACTCGTTCCTGTCAACCTGTTGACGGAACCATTATAAGCAAGCTCAGCGATAGGTAGTACTAAGTCCCAAGTCTTTATATGCTCGCCCACTAGACACCGTAATAGGTTACCAAGACTTCTATTCACCACCTCAGTTTGGCCATCTGTTTGAGGGTGATATGCAGTAGAAAATTATAAACGATTACCCATCATGTGTCATAGTGTCTTCCAAAAGTAACTGGTAAATCTGATATCACGGTCAGACACCATGGTCTTAGGCAAACCATGGAGACACACCACACCATCAAAGAAGACTTTAGTAATATTAGACGCATCTAACGTTTTCGAACATGGAAGGAAATGTGCCATCTTAGAAAAACGATCTACCACCACAAAAATGGAATCATGCTTTCTGATCGTCTTGGGAAGCCCCAGCACGAAATCCATACTAATGTCCTGCCACGGAGCGTGTGGCACTGGCAATGGTGTATATAGCATAGTGTTTTGCTTTCACTGCTTTGCCAATTGACACGTACGACACTGCCTAAAATTTTAGCTACGCCTCGCTTGAGACTTGGCCAATAAAAACGATCCTCAACAAGGGCAATAGTCTTGTCTTGACCAAAGTGGCAAGCTATCTCTCCTGAATGAAGCTCCCAAACGAGGAATTCACGAAGGGACATACGAGGAATACAAAGGCGATCTCCTTTAAAAAGGAAACCATCTTTAAGAACGTAATCACCCATGCTACATTGGTCACTAAAGAGTGACGTATATGTACTTTCAAAATCAGGACACGTGGGGTACTCATCCTTTAGTTGCTCAAACCCGACTACATCTACAATCAAGGAGTTGAGCAACGCCAATCTTCTACTAAGGGCATCTACTGGTTTGTTTTCGACCCCGGCCTTATGTTTCAGGACAAGCGAATATTCTTGAAGAAACGCAACTCATTTCGCATGCCTTGGATTAAGTTTCTTTTGGGAATGTAAATATCTCAAGGCCTCGTGGTCTGAAAACAAGACGAATTCTTGTGGTAGGAGATAGTGACGCCAATGTCTAAGAGACTATACTACCGCATAAAATTCCTTATCATAAGTGGAGTACTTCTGCTTTGCCTCATTCAGTTTCTCACTGAAATAGGCTACTGGGTGGCCCTCCTAGCTCAACACTCCACTTATACCAACACCTGACGCATCATGTGCTACCTCAAAGACTTTAAAAAAATCAGGTAAGCGCATGACGGGAGCCTCTACCATTTTGCCCTTAATCTCCCTAAAAGACTTAGCTGCAGCTTTCGACCACACGAACTCTCCATTTTTCATGCATTTAGTGATGGGAGCCGTAATCATGCTAAATCCTCCAATGAACCGACGGTAAGAAGTTGCTAAGCCATGAAAGCTTTGCACATCATAAATGTTCTTCGGTTCTGGCCACTCTACCATTGCTCTGACCTTTTCAGGGTCTGCGCGTATACCTTCAGATGATACAATAAATCCTAAGAATACGACTTGACTTGACATGAAAGCGCACTTCTTAAGATTAGCGTCTAACTTCTCAGCCCTAAGGACGCTACAGACCTACTTTAAGTGTTCAAGGTGTGATTCCTTAGTAGTACTATAAATAAGAATATCATCAAAATAAACCACTAGGAACTTACCCATGAACAGTCTCAAGACTTGTGTCATCACACCCGCATAAAAGTATTGGGTGTATTAGTCAAGCTAAAGGGCATGACCATCCACTAGTACAACAAATCCTTCGTTTTGAAGGATGTCTTACATTCATCTCCTGGGCGTATGCAGATTTGGTGATATCCACTCTTGAGATCAATTTTGGAGAAAATGGTGAACCTGGCCATCATGTCAAGCATGTCGTCAAGCCTAAGTATTAGGAACCTATACTTGATTGTAATTTGTTTATAGCACGACTGTCCACGCACATGCATCATAGTGTCGTCTTTCTTTGGTGTCAACAATGTAGGCATGGCACACGAGCTCACACTCTCCTGGATGAAACCCTATTGCAGAAAGCTCATCAACCTGCATCTTCAACTCTACATGCTCTGCGAGGTTCATCCTGTAGTGAGGGAGGTTCGGTAAGGTCGACCCCAGGACGAGATCAATGGCATGTTGAATGTCCCGCATAGGTGGCAACTCATTCGGTAAATCATCAGGGAATACATCATGGGGTAACTCTAATGGAACCTCTGGTGTAATTTCTCTTTCCACAAGGGCATACACCGTCGAATCCTCCTTAGTCTCTTTTTCAAACTCTCTTGCATTGATTATATGAAGAGACTTGGGTTTGGATCTCCTCACTTCCTTAGGCTCATTCGCCTTCTCATCCTTCCTTTTATCTGAAGTTCTCTGTGACGGCATAGGATTAAGTTTGATCTTTTTTGCCATTATGCATAAAGGTACACGCATTCGAACGATCAAAGATCGTAACATCATTATCGAATTGCCATGGCTTACCTAGGATAATATGTCCCACATCCATGGGTATAACGTCGCACCACAGACTCTTTGTATGACCCGAACTCTACAAGGACTAAGCACTGATGGGTGACAGGAAGGGAGGTCTTGTCGACCCAAGAGACTTTGTATGAGTCAAGATGAGGGGTGGATTTCAACTTCAGATGGTCCAAGGTGTTAGCAGAAATCACATTTTGACAACTTCCATTGTCCACTATCACCTTGCAATTCTTCTCTCTACACTTGATGATAGTATAAAAGATAGCGCTTCGACGCCAATCAACACTACTCCTAGACTGAGCCGGCACACACCTGACAACTGCAAGCGTTGCTTCATCGGCCACTTCATCGTCATCACTAATTCCTCCTTCAGGATGACATTCTTCTACTTCACAATCACCCTAGTCATCTACACCCTCGTGGGACTCGCCTATAACTAAGGCTTTTCCACGGTTCTTCGTGGGACATTGATTTGACATATAACCGATATTCCCACATTCATAACATCGCACTTAACTACCTCTACTAGGACCAGCACCAAGAACACTTTTGCCCTTATCATCCCTAGGCCTGGGCGGGACAGTCGCCTATGCCCTTAGCTGACTACCAATGTTAGATTTAATTCCTTAGGAACCAGATCTAGCATTAGAGTCTCGGGACTCAAAGCATCGAATGACAGGAGCTCTCAAATATTGTTCCAACTCCTGCACAACTTGGTATGCTTCATCCAAGTCTGTTATGGGCCGAGTCAAAAGCTCTCACTGAATATCCGATCGAAGACCCGTCTTGAAACGCGAAAGTGTCACCAGAGAGTCCTCTTGGATATCGCAACGCATCATAAACTCCTCGAATTTAACGATGTAGTCAGCGACAGACCCTTGGCGTAAGGACTGTCATTGGTCAAGGAGCTTCTGTCGATATGAGAGAGGGAGGTACTTCTCCTTCAGAATCTCCTTCATCTCATCCTAATGTGAGATGGGGGCTCTTCCAGCTCGATAAATCTTATGTTCGATGTTAGTCCAAAATAATTTGGTTTGGCCCACAAGTTTCATCTTAGCAAACCGCACTTGACGGTTTCTGACATGTCATACCACTCCCTCTCCTCTGGCAAACCAGCGATCGCCAGTCTCTAACTGAATGAAAGTAGTGGTCCATGTAGGCTAACCAATGAAGGAATGCCTTGGGATTAAGGCGTCCATCAAAACTTAGGGCTTCCACCTTCATGTTCTTCATCGCACGCTCATTTGGGTCGTAGCAGTCTTGAAAATCAAATGTGGCTTGTGCCTCCGGCACAACCCAACGACCTCGACCACCATTACCGCCACGTGTGGGAGTACGTTCTTCGACAACTCCTCCCGCTTGAGATTTTGCATCTTCCCCAACAGTGGGGTTCTCCTTTTGGGATGTTTCTAACCGCTCTACTCTATTCATGGTGGTGGTGATTTGGTTGCCAAAGCGGGCGAACACATTCTTTTGGCTCATTTCTATAGCGGTTATCTTTTGCATCAATTGAGCAAATTGCTCAGATAACTGCTCGTTGTTCATGATCGGTTGAAGTCGCTCAGATAACTGCTCGTTGTTCATGATCGGTTGAAGTCCAAAACCTCTACCTCTTCTCATGGGCATGCAAATAAAGACTTAACCAAGGTTCTACCCAACTCGCCTCTACAGGTTATACAACTTACAGAATGAATGATATGAATTTATACCTATAATGGACTGACACTTGCTAATCCAAGATGAAATGAATCAAATCTAAAAATCTTCCAAATTTGGAAACTTGCTAAAATTGGAAAGTATCTAAATCTGGAAATTCCCTAAAAACAGACCTAACATGAAACCTTAATTTGATAACTCGATCTAAGATAACCATGTAAAACTCTAAGCTCTGATACCAAAATTTGACGTAGCATGCCCTAATTATGATGCATGCATATGATCATAGATAATCCAGCGGAATAACAGAGCAAAAACAGTAAAAGATTCAACATTCACCATCATAATCTAAGAAAATCAAAAGGATACATGCAATAATGTGGGCCATCATCACAACCACGTAGTAAAAATTTCAAGTATTGCATGGATTGGATCCGACGAGAGATTAAACCTTCCGATCTTGCATGGTTATGATCCAAATGTGCAATGGGATTCACTAGTTCGAGGAATCAAAGGATTTCTCGGATTAGAGGATCAAAATCTGAGAAATAGGGTTTTGAGGCCAAATCTCAGATTTTAGGGTTGTAGAGAATGAGGGAAAGTAAGTTTAGAAGAAAGAGGGAAAAATACTTGGAAGAAAGTTGGAAGAATGAGGAGAAGAAGAAAGAAGAAGAAGATTGGGGAAGAAGATGAAGATCCACAGAGAGACGGAGAGGAGGAAGAGGAGCCACCAAGCTTTTCTTAATCAATAATCAACTAACTTCGAGTTTAGGGCTTAATCCCTTTAAATAAACATTCACAAAAACGGAAAAGACAAAACTACACCTGAAACTTAAGCAAAACAAAACTTAAAAAAAAACAATTTGCGTAGGCGTCGAGCGCCCGATAGGGGCCAAAACAGTCCAACGACTAAACTAATTAAAAAAAAAAGAATTTCGAGCGCCCGGTCAAGCACCCTATGACTAGTTGTTGGGCGCCCGAAGACAGTGAAAACTGTTTAGAGAGTACGTCTTCAAAACGTTGAATTTCGAGCGCCCAAATGACCATCAGTCAGGTCTTCTTTCTTCATACACGTGTCTTCCCAGTGTGGGGTCTTCTACGTGCTAAATCACATGGGTAGGGTCTTCAATGCTCCTCGACAATCGTCTAGCCACAAAGAAGATGCCTGAGGTGCTCGCTTCCTTCGTTAATATACCTTGAAGGGTCTGATGTCCTCATCAATAGGTCATCAACATTTTCCTTACTACCTCCATACACGTCCTTTTGGGCCTTACCCTTACCCTTTTAGAGCCTTCAACTTGTACCAACCCACTCCTAACTAGCAAGTTAAATACCCTTCACAGTTAAAATATCACAACATCAACAATCTCATTGGTGCCTCATAAGAGATGTTCTCATGATTGTTTCCATCAATTATTGCCTTGACGATCTTCCATTATACATCACATCTAGTCCTAAATTATCTCCTTGTGGATTCCATAGTGTTTGTCAACATCAAATCTAACCCAAGTGATGCAGACACAAGACCATTTCAAGTTTACAACGAAGAAAGCGCCCACCACAAGCATCTTCCTTGTGGCTAGAAGTTCATTGAGGTGCATTGAAGACCCTACACATGTGGGTTGACACATGGAAGGCCCCACATTGGGAGGACAAGTGTGTAGGAGGAAGAAGAGACTCTGAAGATTTAAGATTTTAATGTACAGTTTTCACTGTCTTCAGGCGCCTGATCGGGCGCCCGACAATTGCCTATCGAGCACCTGAAACTCTCTGAACATTTTTGGACGTCTTCAGGCGCCCGACCAGGGCGCATGAACTTTTGCGCAGATTGTTTTTCTTTTCCGTTTTTACTTAAACACTGAGGGTAATTTAGTCTTTTTACTTGCTTTTAGTGTTTATTTAAGAGGGCTAAACCCTAAACTCGAATTTAACTTTGATTATTGATTAATGAAAAGCCTCTTGTTGCTTATCTCCTTCTCTCTCTCTCTCTCTCATGGTGATGTTTCTTCTTCCTTGGCCCATCTTTCTTCTAATTCCTTCTTATGCCCCTCTAAACTTCTTCCAAGTAATTCTATCCCTCTTAATCCATTCACTTTCATACTTCCAATCCCAAAGTTTGAATCTGAACCTAAACCCTAAATTTTTAGATTTCAAAATCCCTAATCCAAAATCTTTTGATCTTCTGGATTAGAGATTCCCATTTATTGATCGGATTATGACCGTGCAAGATCGAGAGGTTCCATCCCTCGCTGGATCCAACCCTAGCTATACTTGAAACTCAAACTTCGTGGTTGTGACGGTTAGCCCGATCCATTGCAAGCTCCTTGTGAATTTTCTTAATTTATGACGAGTGATTCTGAATTTTAGAATATTTATTTCTTTTATTTTCCGCTGTTTAATTATGTTCATGAGCATGCATCATAATTAGGGCATCCTACGTCAAAGTTAGTATCAGAGAATAGGCTTGCATGATTTTGTCTAGATCAAGTTATCAAATTAGGGTTTTAATTTTTAAGACTATTTTAGAAAAGTTCCAGATTTAAAAAGTTTCCAATTTTAGAAACTTTCCAATTTTAGAAAGTTTCCTAATTTGGAAATTTTCCAAATTTGAGTAGTTCTCTGTTTTAATTCATTAATTGTCAGTTCATCATAGTTTACATTCATCACATTCATCTTGTGAGTTGCATATCCATAGCGGTCAAGTTGGGTAGAATTTGGTTCAAGTTTTACTTGTATGCCCACTAGAAGAGGTAGAGGTTTCGGACTCCAACCCACCATGAACAACGAGCAGTTATCTAAGCAATTTGCTCAATTGATACAAAAGATAACCGCTTTAGAAACGAGTCAAAAGCGTGAGTTCGCTTGCCTAAATAACCAACTCACCACCACCATGACTAAGGTCGAGCAGTTAGAAGCATCCTAAAGGGAGAACCCCGCTGTTGGGGACGATGCGCACTCCCAAGTGGGAGGGATCATTGAAGAACTCACTCCCGCAAGTGGAGACAATAGTGGTAGAGATCGTGGAACCGGTCGTGGTGTTGTGCAAGAAGCACAAGCCACACATGATCATCAAAACCGTTACGATCCAGATGAACGTGCGATGAAGAATGTGAGAGTAGAGGCCCCAAGTTTTAATGGGCGTCTGGATCCCAAGGCATTCCTTGACTAGGTTGCTGACATAGATCACTACTTTGAGTGGTATGGCATGTCGGAAAACCGTCAAATGCGGTTTGCAAAGATGAAACTTGTGGGCCAGGTCAAGTTGTTTTAGACCAACACTGAGCGAAAGATAGAAAGAATTGGCAGAGCCCCTATTACAGATTGGTATGAGATGAAAGAGAAGTTGAAGGAGAAATATCTTCCTCTCTCATACCGACAGAAACTCCTTGACTAATGGCAATCCTTACGCCAAGGGTCAATGTCCGTCGCTGACTACATCGCAAAATTTGAGGAATTTATGATACGATGTGATATCCATGAGGACCCTCTAGTAACGCTCTCGCGTTTCAAGACGAGCCTTCGAGCAGATCTTCAGCGCGAGCTTACGACTCAGCCCTACTTAGATGAAGCATATTAAGTTGTGCAGGAACTACAGCAATACCTGAAAGCTCCTGTCATTAGACGTTTTGAGTCCCGAGACTCTAATGCTAGATTTAGTTCCCGGGGAACTAGACCTAACGTTGGTAGTCAACCTAGAGCGCAGGCGACTGTTCCGCCAAGGCCTATGGAGGATAAGAGCAAAGGGGTTCTTGTTGCCGGTCCTAGTGGGAGTAGCCAAGTGAGGTGCTACGAATGTAGAAATCTCGATCACATGTCCAATCAGTGTCCCACGAAGAACCGTGGAAAAGCCTTAGTTGTAGGCGAGTCCTACGAGGATGTAGATAATCAGGGTGACTATGAAGTTGAAGAGTATCGCCCTGAAGGAGGCCTTACCGATGAAGACAATGTAGATGGAGAAGCAACGCTTGCAGTAGTTAGACGTGTGCTAGCTCAGTCTAGGAGTGATGTTGACTGGCGTCAAAATACTATCTTCTATACCCTCACCAAGTGTGGAGAAAAGAATTGTAAGGTGATAGTGGATAGTGGGAGTTGTCAGAATGTGATTTCCGCTAACACCTTAGATCGTTTGCGGTTGAAATCCACACCCCATCCTGACCCATACAAAGTTTCTTGGGTTGACAAAACATCCATTCCTGTCACTCATCAGTGCTTAGTTCCTATCAAGTTTGGGTCTTACAAGGAGTCCCTATGGTGTGATGTAATACCTATGGATGTTGGGCATATTATCCTAGGTAAGCTGTGGCTATTCGACAATGACGTCACGATCTTTGGTCGTTCGAATGCGTGTACCTTCATGTATAACGGTAAAAAGATCAAACTTAATCCTATGCCACCTAATAGCACACTAGGGAAGAAAAAGGATAAGATGGCGAGTGAGCCTAAGGAAGTGGGGAAATCCAAACCTAAGTCTCTTCATATAATTAATGCGAGAAAATTTGAGAAAGAGACTAAGGAGAATTCTATGGTGTATGCCCTTGTGGCAAGAGAGATTACACCAGAAGTTCCGTCAGAATTACCCCATGAGGTAATGTCGGTTCTAAAGGAATATAGTGACGTGTTTCCTAAAGATTTACCGAACGAGTTACCACCTATGAGGGACATTCAGCATGCCATTGACATTATCCCAGGGTCAACTCTACCGAACCTTCCTCACTACAAGATGAACCCTGCAGAATATGCAGAGTTAAAGAGGCAAATTGATGAGCTTCTGCAAAACGGTTTTATCCAAGAGAGTATAAGCCCATGTGTCATGCCAGTATTGTTGACACCAAAGAAAGACGGCACGTGGCGCATGTGTGTGGACAGCCGTGCCATAAACAAAATTACCATCAAGTATAGGTTTCCTATACCTAGGCTTGATGATATGCTTGACATGATGGCGAGGTCCACCATATTCTCCAAAATTGATCTCAATAGTGGATATCACTAAATCCTTATACGCCCAGGAGATGAGTGGAAGACTACATTTAAAACGAAAGATGGGTTGTAAGTGTGGATGGTCATGACTTTTGGCTTGACTAATGCACCCAGTACTTTTATGCCGGTAATGACACAAGTCTTGAGACCGTTCATGGGAAAATTCTTAGTGGAGTGGTGTACTTTGATGATATTTTTATTTATAGTACCACTAAGGAATCACACCTTGAACATCTGAAGCAGGTCTGTAGCGTCCTTAGGAATGAAAAGTTGAACGTTAATCTTAAGAAATGTGCGTTCATGTCTAGTCAAGTCGTGTTCTTAGATTTATAATGTCTTCAGAAGAAATGCGCGTAAACCCTGAAAAGGTCAGGGCCATAGTTGAGTGGCCTGAACCGAGGAACATTCATGAGGTGCAAAGCTTTCACGGCTTAGCAACTTTTTATTGTCGGTTCATTAGAGGATTAAGCACAATCATAGCTCCCATTACTGAATGCATGAAAAGGGGAGAGTTCGTATGGTCTAGAGCCGCAGTCAAGGCTTTTAGGGAAATTAAGGGCAAAATGGTAGAAGCTCTTATCATGCGTCTACCTGACTTTTCTAAAGTCTTTGAGGTGGCATGTGATGCGTCCAATGTTGATATAGGTGAAGTGTTGAGCCAGGAGGGCCACCCTGTAGCCTATTTTAGTGAGAAACTGAATGAGGCAAAACAGAAGCACTCCACCTATGATAAAGAGTTCTACGCGGTACTACAATCCCTGAGACATTGGCGTCACTATCTCCTACCGCAAGAATTCGTCTTGTTTTCTGATCATGAAGCCTTAAGATATTTACATTCTCAGAAGAAACTCAACCCAAGGCATACTAAGTGGGTAGCGTTTCTTCAGGAATATTCGTTCATCCTGAAACATAAGGCCGGGGTCGAAAACAAACCAGCGGATGCCCTTAGTAGAAGAGTGACGTTGCTCAATTCCTTGAGTGTAGAAGTAGTCAGATTTGAACAATTGAAATATGAATACCCCACATGTCCTGATTTTAGGGGTACTTATGTGTCGCTCTCTAGTGATCAGCGTAGTACGGGTGATTATGTGCTTAAAGATGGTTTCCTTTTTAAAGGAGACCGACTCTGTATTCCCCGTATGTCCCTTCGTGAATTCCTCGTCTGGGAGCTTCATTCAGGAAGGATAGCTGGCCACTTTGGTCGTGATAAGATCATTGCCCTCGTAGAGGATCGTTTCTATTAGCCAAGTCTCAAGCGAGACGTAGCCAAAGTTTTAGGGTAGTGTCGTACATGTCAGCTGGCAAAGTAAAGAAAGCAAAATACCGGGCTATAGACGCCATTGCCAGTGCCACATGCTCCGTGGCATGATATTAGTATGGATTTCTTACTGGGACTTCCCAAGACGATCAAAAAGCACGATTTCATCTTTATTATTGTTGATCGTTTCTCTAAAATGGCGCATTTTCTCCCATGTTCTAAAATGTCAGATGCGTCTCATATTGCTCGTCTTTTTTGATGGTGTGGTGCGTCTCCATGGGTTGCTTAAGACCATAATGTCTGACCGTGATGTCAGATTTACCAGTTATTTTTGGAAGACACTATGGCACATGATGGGTACTCGTTTATAGTTTTCTACTGCCTACCACCCTCAAACAGATGGGCAGACAGAGGTGGTAAATCAAAGCCTTGGAAATCTTCTACGTTGTCTAGTAAGTGAACATGTTAAGACTTAGGACCTAATTTTACCAATTGCTGAATTTGCTTATAATGGATTAGTAAATCGATCTACAGGGATGAGTCCATTTGAAATTGTTAGTGGGTGTAAGCCTAGAATGCCTATGGATCTCTTACCCATGTTAGTCACCCAAAAGGTCTTCTGAATCAGCCGATGCATTTGCACGACATATCCATGAATTGCATACGCATGTTAGGCAGCGGATAAATAAGAGTAATGATAATTATAAAATTTCAGCTGATTCTCATCGTAGACTACAAGATTTTCAAGAATGAGATTACGTAATGGTGAGGATAAGGCCAGAGCGGTTCTCACAGGATTCCGCTAAGAAGTTACAAGCACGTAGTGTTGGACCATTCAAAGTTTTGCAAAGAGTTGGGTCCAACGCGTATCGGATCGACCTTCCATCTGAAATGGACATTAACCCGACTTTCAATGTAGAAGATCTAGTCCGTTCCCCTGACCCTACCATTGGTCCATCATCTTATTCATCGCCTTTCTCTGACTTTTCTTCGCAAACCCTTCCACCCCTTCCTCCACCTATTGTTCATAAAGAAGAAATTGAGGGAATCTTGGATGAAGAAATAGTTTCTATGAGAGACGGAGGCTTCCAAAGATACCTTGTCAAATGGAAGAATAAACCATCATCTAAATCTACATGGTTGACGGAGGTGGCGTTGCAGAGCATTGATCCAAATTTTCTAGAGTTGCTAGAGCACTACAGGAGTTTTAACTCGTCGGAGTCGAGTTTTTCTCACCCGAGGAGAGTTGATGCGGACATAAGACCATTTCAAGTTTACCAACGAAGAAAGCAAGCACCACAAGCATCTTCCTTGTGGCTAGGCATTCATTGAGGTGCATTGAAGACCCTACACATGTGGGTTGACACATGGAAAGCCCCACATTGGGAGGACACGTGTGTAGGAGGAAGAAGAGACTCTGAAGATTTAAGATTTTGATGGACAGTTTTCACCGTCTTCGAGCGCCCAACCACTGCCTTCAGGCGCCCAATCAGGCGCCTGACAATTGCCTATCGAGCGCCCGAAACACTCTGGACGTTTTTGGATGTCTTCGAGCGCCCGACCGGGCGCTCGAACTTATGCGCAAATTGTTTTTCTTTTCCGTTTTTACTTAAACATTGAGGGTAATTTAGTCTTTTTACTTGCTTTTAGTGTTTATTTAAGAAGGCTAAGCCCTAAACTCGAATTTAACTTTGATTATTGATTAATGAAAAGCCTCTTGGTGCTTCTCTCCTTCTCTCTCTCTCTCTCTCATGGTGATGTTTCTTCTTCCTTGACCCCTCTTTCTTCTAATTGCTTCTTATACCCCTCTAAACTTCTTCCAGGTAAGTATATCCCTCTTAATCCATTCACTTTCATACTTCCAATCCCAAAGTCTGAATCTGAACCTAAACCCTATATTTTCAGATTTCAAAATCCCTAATCCAAAATCCTTTGATCTTCTGGATTAGAGATTCCCATTGATTGATCGGATTATAACCGTGCAAGATTGGGAGGTTCCATCCCTCGCTGGATCCAACCCTATCTATACTTGAAATTCAAACTTCGTGGTTGTGACGGTTGGCCCGATCCATTGCAAGCTCCTTGTGAATTTTCTTAATTTATGATGAGTGATTCTGAATTTTAGAATATTTATTTCTTTTATTTTCCGATGTTTAATTATGTTCATGAGCATGTATCATAATTAGGGCATCCTACATGTTCATGAGCATGTATCATAATTAGGGCATCCTACGTCACCAAGTAATTGAACTTCATTTGATACCAAAACCAATGCATAACAAATGAATTGAAGCAACGAGGTTGTAACACACTGATTTGGGGTTTCAAGTTTCGAGCCATGTCAAAAATGGAAATTCCACTAGAGTCACACCAGCAGGAGCATATCCCCAACATTAATCCAATCACAAGATTAAAAAGAAATTATTTTATTCCTCAAAAATAAGTCATATGGCTACAACATCTAAAAATTGCATAAAGACTCAAATGCCTGATAAATGCAACATGCGGTCTACAAACTTAAGGCCTGTTTGTTTTACCAATTACACAATAATGTAAAGGAAATGTGCAATGATTATAAATTACTTTACCTATCTCCTGACAACATCTGCATTTGACTGTCGATTCTCGTGTTTGGTTTATCGGCAGTAAAATCGAAATAATAGCATTTTTACGTTACTTTAATGCCAAATCATCACCAAAACACACTAATGTCACTGTTAGGATTCTAGATTTTCATAGTAATGCCATGAAAAAGTGCAATAATTACAAAATTCCTTTACCTGTCTCCTAAGTACATCTGCATTTGATTGTCGATTCTCGTGCTTTATTTATCGGCAGTAAAATCATAATGATGGCATTCTTACAATACTTTAATGTCAAATCATCACCAAAACACACTGATGTCGCTGTTTGGATTCTAGATTTTCATGATAATGCCATGAAAAAGTGCAAGAATTACAAAATTCATTTACCGATCTCTTGAGTACATCTGCATTTGATCGATGATTCCAGTGTTTGGTTTGGTGATGGTAAAATCATAATGATGACAGTTTCACTTTACATTACAAGGGTAATTAGCAAAACAAACAAGTCGTAACCGAAATACATCTTATTACACACTGATGTTCAACATGGGAGAAAATGTAAACAATGGGAACATATGAAAGCTTTTAAGGAGAATTCCTAAGCTGTTCTACAGGACTACTTAATAGGGACTATACCAATAGCCCATTGGTTATTTTCTATAAAAATCCCAACAGATTTCCAATGGTCTCACCCAAATCACAATTAATCCCATGTGGGACACGTTCACCATCCAATTGGATAGTTTAGAAGGTCTCTCACAAAAGTGTTAAGAGTCTTACCATCAAGGTTCTTGGATTGGATGGTTACACCAGATCTTTTTTCCCAGTTCTACGATTAAAGAAGATTTGGTGCTAATATTCGAGGAATTCTGTGCGAGGTGTCAAATTAATAGTGAGGACATGGTTCAAAATTCATTTACCTCATGCTCAAACGGTACAAAGCAGACTTTAGACTGATAAGCCTAGTATGGAAAAACCTACCAGATCATTGCAAATTTTCTCACTGACGGGCTTAAGCAGATGATAGGATTGATGGTGTCCCCTTTTCCAGGGCCTTTGTCCAAGGTCAGCAGATTTTGGATGGATCCTCAACTCCTCGCGGATGAGTGTGTCAACTGTAGAAAATGATGTGGAGTTGCAGCTTTGCATGGGCAGCGCTGAAAAAGGTTATGACCATTTAGAGTGGCCTTTCATTTTGCATGAGGTGAAAAGATGAGCTTTGAGACCATGTGGATTAAGTGAATCAAGGTTTGCATGTCATCGAATCTTTTAAATCAGTCTCCAAAAGCCTTTCGTTAGACAACAATGGCAAATAGAATTGTCCTGGAAAACCTCCAAAAAAATAAAGAAAGAAAGAAGAAATATGCCATCCTAAACAATTGTTTCCTACACTAGGAAGATGAAGGATCCATCGATCATCTCATCATCCATTGCAAGACAGCTTAAGAAATTTGGTGTTTCTACTTCAACCTCTTCAAGATTTTGCTGGGTGATCCTGCAATCTGTCATGAATCTTTTGATGGTTGGGGGCCAAGTCCAACCCCTTCAAAATTCAATGTAGAATTCTTTGGAGAATGCTCCCTCATGCCACTTGATGGTGTATATGGAATGAGCTAAATAACAAATTTCAAGGACACAGAGAACATTGATTGATCGCATAATCAAGAAAAAGTAAAATCCTTCTAGGTAGGGCAACTAACGAAATCAAAGAAATATTGATGACTGAAATAGATAGAGATTAGGATGAGGTTGCTAATGATGTTAGTATCCCACCACCTGTTATCAAGTCTTCTTCCCCTCCACCGTTGGGATGGTAGAAACTGAATGTGGATGGTTCCTCTCTTAGATATCTAGGGTGCCTGGGCATTGGGGGTGTATTCAGTGGCCATCAAAGCAACTGTCTTTTCTAGGCCACATGGTTTTGGGGACTAGTTCGAAGCAGTTAAAATAGGATTGGGCATGTCCAAAGATGTTATTGGTTCACCTTAGACTCTCTCATTGTGTAAGGAGACTAATAACAGGTTCATGACATGAGAAAATGGATCTTCTCTGGTTCCTCGCAAAAGTTTTTTTTTTTCTATATATGAAATTAGAGAGCTAGTAGCTCCTCTCCCTATTACTTTTGATGTAGTCCCTAAAGAGGCTAATGCTATAGCAGATGACGCATTCCATGCTTGTATCAGATTTTTCATCCATTGCCTCAATGAATAGAATCATTTTCCTCCTTTAAACAAACAAAAAAAAAAAAAAATCCATTGTTTCCTGTTTAACCTCCTTCTCTAGTTTATCTACACCTGGTTAACTAAACAAAACCAACCACTAAGTACCCCAAGACACCCAAGGCTTCGCATATAAGTAAACCGTTAACAAAGCTACCAAAAGTAATCCTAATAATAAAACCCCACTTGTAAACCAGCACAAGACCTAGCAGATCTGAAATTTTATTTTAAAAAAAACAATTAAATAATTATTTGGATATGCTCTGCCCACTACTCCGCCTGCCCAGATTGTCATACATGTATGAAACATGTCTAGTGTATACATGTGTAGCCAAAACTCAACCTTCAAAAAAAGAAGTTTGGTGCAAAAGTCACTGGAATGCAAGGAATGGCGACGAACAAGTAACACTGCCTAGCCACAAAGAAGGTAGCATGCGAAACTCCCTTAAGATTCACCAGTCATTACAAGAATAGCTAAACAACCAAAACATAAAGTGAAATCAAGTTCCAAAAATGAAGGATTCACTTACCTCAGAACTTAGGTCACTCAATTCAATTGCCAGAGTCCATGAGCTCATAATCTAATGCAGAAATGTGTGGTAGACAAAAAAAAAAAAAAAAAAGAAGAAGAAAGGAAAGATCAAGACATAAGGAATGCATACCTCTTGGTCTGCCGAGGCACGAGAGCGGACCCTGTGACCGACTTATCCTCGTCGGAAACAGCGGACTTGGAGGGGACGGAGCTGCCGACAATCTGCTCCATCTTCTTGAACCAGGTCCAGTGACTGACAGATGTGCCACTGTTGTTCATTCTCTGCAGCTCCACCTTGTACCGCTTCTTCAGGTTATCCATCTTGTTCTTGCACTGCTCCACGCTCTTTGACATCTTCTGCTTGTCACAGCACATCTTCTGTCGATCGGCCCGCTCACTGACAATCGCCGCCACCTCGACCCAGTCTCGGCCCCGCAGGTTGCCACGATTGAGCTGCACGAACTTGTCCATGTAGGCATCGAGCAGGCACCCGATGGCAGAGTCACTCCACTCCTCGCGGTCCTTGCGGTAGTCGCTGCAATTGGCAGAGGACGATGCGGCCTTGGATTTCTTGAAGCAGTAAGCGGAAGAGGTATTGGCAGTGCCACCATCGCTGAGATCGTCGCGATCCTTGCGCTTGTCAGAGCGGGCCCCACGGCCGCCCGACTTGCGGTCGGGATCATCGTCTGCGAAGGGATTGGAGGGGCCGTTAGGGTTGCTGACGTTGACGGGGGCGTCGTTGGCATTGACGGGGGCGTCAACAACGTCGTCTTCGTCGTTGTCGCCGAAGCAGTCGTGGGGATGGTAGGAAGGATTAGGAGGAGGACATTTGGGGTCGTCGGGCTGCGAGCAGAAGGGGGAATCGCCGTAGTCATCTTCCGTAGCGGTGGTGGGGGTGGGCCCCACCTGCTTCTTGGGGGGGCTTGTGGCCGGGATGGCGTGATGAAGGGTGGAGGATGAAGGGGAGGGTTTGGCGGAGACGAACCTGTTGTGGTGAGCCCCGTAGGTTTGATGGTGGTGATGGTGGTGTGGGTGGTGGTGGGGCTGTGTCGTCTCGTCTCCGATAAGGGCGAAATCGTCGTCGCAGGACGCCATGGCCCCTTTTTCTAGGGTTAGGGTTAGGGTTTTTTTTTTTTTTTTCTTTTTTGGCGGTGAGTAAACGACGTTAGGGATGGAGATGGAGATCGTTTGTGGGAAGAGCCGGAATCGGATTTAAAACGGTAACGGAGTGCGGAAGGCGTGAGTTATTGCCCGATGTACCGTTACGGCCGGTCACGGCTCCGTTAATTAATGCCGAGTATTTATTTACACGCTAGACGGGCCCACATTTAAGATTGGGGACAACTGAAATATGGTACACCCATCTCCCTACCGTACACTTGACAGGATTATATTCTAATCGTATCCGTCCACATGTCGGATCCTAGCATGGATTGTTTATTTATCAAAAATTACACCTATTATCGAATCCTATCCATCTGTTCAGTATCCATTAAATTAACGGTTGAAGACAAAGACATTTGGAGGTCCGACAAAATGGGGAAAAAGCAATGGAGAAGATTCTCTCGTTGGTTTTATTTTTAAAACGTAAGGCATCGTCCTGGTACCACTAAATTGGTGGACCCGGTAATCTGCCACGTGTCATGCGGAGAGATGGCTCTACCGCATTCCGGTTCTCACACGCTATTAGCCGGAAAGTTACGATTCTTGTTTTGGTGAGGCTTTGGTGAACTACGCCTACACATATAGCGCACGTGCCAACCCGGCAGGACATATGGTGGGTGCACAAGGTGGACCACATGAAGATGAATGCACGTGCTAACCCGGCAGGAATGAACGGTTGATATGAACATAAAAAAAAAAATGGTCCACATTCGGAGTCTGCAGGCACGTGTGAGCAGCTTGGTTAGTGGACTTCTATAATTTTGCATGTGTACATCCTCAGCTGGACCATTTTCCAGGGAAAACAGGCTTGCCAAGTTGGCACGTGTCTCACGTGCTTTAGTTTTGGAAATGCTCTTGCCTGGCTAAAAGCGACAATGAGAGCTGATTTGGATGCACATATACTTGGCTCGTGGGATGCATTTAGACTGACGAAACCGTAAAACAATGTTGGTTCCACGTTGGATCGCACCTAACTTCATAATAATAAAACTGCCGTCAGGCTCCAATGACCATCAAACATGCCACTAAAGATTATAAAGGGTAATCATTAATCTGGAAAGACTTTATACTATGGTAGCGTATGCTGAATGATACACGATATTTAGAAATTAATTAGAAATTACACATATTGCGTACATGTAGTCAAACTAACCCATCTAATTTAGGGCATCAGTATCCATGTATTATGAGCATAAGATTTAGTTTTTTTTTTTTGTGAATCTCCTACAACTAAATGGCTTAATTAGATTTTAAATTGAAAATTCACCTAGATGGACATTCTAGTGTATTTAGACAAGCTTTTACTTTTGAGATTGAGTCTAAACTCTAAAGAATGTAAGAAGCAAAGTTCTTCTTCAAATGGAGATTTGGAATACTCATAAAGTAATGAATTACAAAAAAGAAAGCACGGATCTCTTTAGGTGATAATCTAAAAGAGTTAGAAAGTATTAGAATACACTAGGGCTTCAAAATCACTCAAAATTCATCTTTTTGCAAAGATTCAAAGTTAAATATTTATAAACAGAAGCTCTAATGAATCTTAAACGGCTATGTTCGGTTGATCAAGCACAACACACCGGCTCTACAACAACTACATTTTGGTCGTTGTTGGTTCAATCTAGTTTGATCGATCAAAACTGGATCAATTTAGGCCTAAATATCACTGAACAGTTTCGGCCTTTTCGGTCAATCGAGGTTGATCGAACGACATCGATCGATAGTTTATCCGATCGACCGATGAATCAACCGATCATGTCGTTTTGTTGTTGTTTTCAAATTTCTGATTTACAGCAGCAATGCACATCTTTTAGTATAACTTATCATGTTCAATTAAGGCTCCTAAGGTTAAAGAAAAAGACTAAAGGTTCACCTATTAAGTTGAAGTCATCTAGAAGTTATGTTGTTTTGAAACAAGGGTCTAAGGTTAGGATTATCAAGGCACCTCATGATTTACCTGTTATCTTAGGCCTTGATGGTAAGTCTTTCGTTTTTAATGTCTTCCAATGGAGGATCAACCAACTCAAGATACTCTAGCTCACGTCATTGACAAAAATTGAGGAACTAACAATCCATCCACTAGTCAAATGGCCACCATTAACTAAACATGTGTGATTGTGGAAAAATCAGGTGAAATTTTCTACCATCCACTTATTTATAATTTCATGGAACACCTAAGTGGACCATCTTTATTTCAGCAGAAGCATCTACAGGTTAGGTCCACATAATAGATGACTTGGATATTTTGCTTATGTGATGTATGGCCATTTGTGTTGTTGTGTGCATGAGTTGATTTGTGCAAGTGTGTAAATAAATTAAAGACATGTTCTATCCATCAAAACCTGTTCTCTGTCCTCTTGTAGGTGGCTACTGTATCATGATCTAACCCACTCATTTGTTAGAGTGTTTAAGTCCCTTTATATACATTGATATGCCATCTTCTAACAACTCAAGCTTTTAAAACAAGTGCTTGTTTGACATGGTATCAGAGCAAAAGTCAGGCGTTCGAATCCTGAGGGCAACAAATATGCCTTTATTAATATATTCTCAAACGAGGGGCAAGCTCGGCCTGTTTATAGTGTGAGTGTCCCTCCACCCTTGCCCAATATGTTCCTGTGCGAAGTTCCACCCCGCACGTGTGGGGGAGTGTTAGAGTGTTTAAGTCCCTTAATATACATTTATATACGTTGACCATTGATCAAAATTTTGGCCTGTTTATGGTGTGTCCCTCCACCCTTACCCAATATGTTCCCATGCGGAGTGTTAGAGTATTTAAGTCCCTTAATATACATTGATATACGTTGACCATGGTCAAAATTCTACGTACACTTGTAGCCCATTTGAAGTCATATTGGCCTAACAATGAAAATGCCCAATATTGCTCTGATCTTGCACACATGGTACACGTGTACTCAGCCTACATGTGTGGGAGAAGTATATTAAACCAAGTTCACATAGCTAAATACAAAGAAAGTGCTCACAACCCTTAAAGCATTATAACTTATAGTGCTCCTAGTTGCATTGGTTCATTAAGACGGTCTATTCCATCAATCTGAACTTTCAATTAAGTTCATAACACACTTCATAGGCTATCATGTAAAAATAACACTAATTTGACTATCCAATTCATCTTTGATTTGGCCATATTTAAAATATGACTATCTACTTTCCAAAGCATGGATGGGATGGCAACAGTTGCCTGATAAAAGAGATTCCTTGAAATCATAAGGAATCCATGATTTTCCTTAACAAACATATAGATCTATTTTGAGGATTGGACCTATTTTGTGTAAACAATCCTAACACTTTATAATAATAGCCATTGATTAATAGGTTGATATTCATCAAATTGTGCGATGCATGCATAGTAACCAATGAAATGTGTGTCAACCCCAATTAATAGTAAATGAATGGAATTGTCTCGGTTTCGCGATGAATTATAACTTATATGGTGAAATTACGATTTTACCGCTTGTAGAGATACTCGGAGATATGCCTAATGTCCTAGATGGGGGGTGAATAGGACTTTTTGAATTACTAATTACAATTTAAAACTAAATCAAGTCAATCTTACAAACCAAGATTATCACAATAACATTCAAGGCAATTATATGATTAATTTGCAAGTAAAGACTTTCATAGGCATTTCATCAAACAGTTAGCATTCATGATTGACTAAACCATTCAACACATAGCAATCATTCAATCCCACAATGCACAACGATTTATAGTGGTTCGGTTTCCCTACTCCACTCCCGGTTCACAATCTCAACCTATGAGACCACCGGATTTCACTATAGTCGTGGTTTTAAATCAGGTTAACCATCAACCTTAACATCTTTTGATCTAGGACCGAGTTTACCATCTGCCGATGGCCCAATCCAGGGACTTGACGAGTTTGGATTTCAAACTCTCACCAATCCTAATTCAAGGACGGCCACGTACACTCCCGCCGAAGTTTCTCAATCCAAGGAATAGTGATTCAATAAATGGACTCTCAAATACTAGACATACCTAGACGATTGAGCCCCGATTCAATGCCTTTGATGAGTAGCTTCAGCTCCACGTGCTTCAGCTTCTCTTTGTGCTCCCAAGATCAGCTACCGATGGAAATGATGTGTGTATGATTATGCCGGGTAGTTGGGAGAGAGATGGTCAAGTTCCTCTTGCCTATTCAATACAATGGTTATGAGGAAACTACCAAACTTCAGCATCCAATGGCTATAAACAACCTCATAAAGATATTTCGAAGGTAGGTTAGCCACGAATGCAAATCTTGAGTTCATACTTCAAACTGATATTTGAATACTCAATGACAAGCCATTAATGGCTAAGTTTGAATGATGAACTCAAGGGAGTTAAGAGCAAGGAGGGTAGGAAGATGTGAGTAAAGACTCTCTCTCTTAGCACTTGATGGGTGTTGAATGCATACCAAGAAAGACCACAAGATATGGCTATATAGAACCCCAAATGATGGCCCCAACGAAACAAAAACGGTCACAATCGACCTGTCAGAGAAAGGCCTCAACCGGTCGGACAGGTCAGTCGTAATTCAAATGTGTTGGAACTCATTTAGGTCTGTCCGACCGGTCAAGACCGGTCGGCTGACCTTACTGGACTCACTGATATATGCAGACCGACCGGTCAAGATCGGTCGGCTGCCTACCTGGTACACTGCAACAAGCTGCTGGACACATATGAATTGCTGGCCGACGGGTCAAGACCGGTCGGCAGTCTTGTCCAATTAACTCCAGTAAGGCTATTGGACATATGATGCCACTTTAGGGCGACCGGTCAAGGCTGCTGGAGTTAATTGGGCTAAGCTATATCAGATACAGCAAGGCTGCTGTATATGTTAATGTGCCTGGCCGACCGGTCAAGACCGGTCGGCTGTCTAGACCTCTGTATCACAGCAAGCTTGCTAGACTAAGGTGAAGGGTCAGTCCGACCGGTCATGACCGGTCGGCTGCCTTAAGATCTTTCAACAAAGCGGCGGAACACTTCAATGATGAAGTATGAAGTGATTTGGTGCATGGAGTCCAATGTTTGGACATGTTTTCAATCACGATTAGCACCTGCCATGGACATACAAGTCTGATCAACTTGTGCTAAAGGGTCAAGAAGGAATGGGATGAGTTAGGTCGGTAATTACGCCATTCATTGATGTTTTGGGTTTCCTAAGGTTGATCTATATGCAACTTACTTGAGATCTTGTTTCGGCTTGAGCTTGATCAATGGAAGAAGCATAATCTTCAAGTCTTGAGCTTCAATTCTTCGACCGGGGCTCACATGACAAGACGCAACCAACCAACACGACAATTGACAAAATAAAGTGGACTAACAATCTCCCCCTTTGTCAATTGCATGACAAAACATCTAACCTAGACATATCATGACTTTCTTATCATGATGGACCCTTAAACAGAAAGTAACATACACCCAATTACATGTCTATACAGATATACAAAATGATTTTTTCAAAAGGACATGTACAGACTCGATTTTCTTCAAAATCTCCCCCTCAATGCTTGCACCTACAAAGTCCTGCAAAAAGATATATTCGGACCTTCTAGGTGGAATGATTCTCCCCATTTTTGTTAGTAATTGACAAGGGTTAGCCAGCAAAAAGATATGCCTAAGAAAGCTGCAAAGCTAGCGCAAAAAATATGTCAATCACATAAAACATGGAAAAGATATAGAAATTGAAGCCCTGAGGAGATTTAAAGAACTAAACATGTTAGATATACAATTACTCATGAAAGCATAGAGGGCTTATAGCCCAATCAACCAACCACCCCTCCAGATGTATATCCAGACACATGAAGAACACAAATCATGAGCTAATTAAGGCGAATATGCCCGAACCATCCAACCTCCCACAAATATGCAATAAGGATCAAGAGCTCATAAAGAGAGAAAAAATATGACTAAAGTGAACAGAAATAGCATCCATACATACACCAAAATGAGTAAGCAGGCCAATGTAGATATGCATCAATCCGTGCAAAATATACAGTCAAACCCATAGAAATATAGTACATGAAATCCAAACGATGTCGTTGGTCATACAAAAAGGGAACTGTGACCAAGACATGAGACTAGTAATCTGATCCATCTCCCATATCGGGGGGTGGAACGTCCCCACGAGCCGCACGCTCCCACATCTCCATCCGTTTCTCCAACCCCACAAGGCGAGTCACAATGGCCTCCTGCTGTACAAGAATGGTGGCCTGTCCCTGTAAAAGCTGTTGCTCGCTCTGCTTGATCCCGTCAAGTCGCTGAAAGAGACGCTCCTGATGCTAGCGAAGCTCAGCAATATATGATGGAGGATCCACGGAAGGGGATCGACGTCGAGAGAAAGCTCGCGAAGGCGTACTGAATCGACTCGGAGTAGACCGAGAATCAAGGGAAGGATCGGAGGAAGGTGCTGATGGTGAAGTCTGGGAAGGTCCAGTGGAGACAGGTGGAGCCTCAGGATGGGATGGCTCTGCCGGATCATGCTGCTGATCTTGCAAATGATGACTCTGTATGGCTTCTTATGTGAGCTCCATACGAGTAATGATGGTGCGATTTATAATGATGGGCTTGTGAACTTTATCAGAACTGACAATGTCAATCGCATCAGCAAATTTGCATATGAGATGCCCAAAAGGAAGACTGGAGGATTTTCCATCATCATGCAAGATAACTTGGTGAATGATAGACATGATCTGGGATGGTAGGTAAAGTGGATGACCCTGACCAACTCGATAGAGAAGACGAAACATGGTTTCAGTGACATCCGCCTTGTTGCTCTTTCTGGGATACACATTGCGGAAGAATAGGTTGTGAAGAATACGGTAATCCCATAGCATGGAGGACGCTCGAAGGGCACCTCCGACCTATTTGAGTGTCCCATCACCACATAGAAATTTGGCAATAACGTCATTAGGTTTGGGACCCAAAGTGGAGAAATAAAAAAGGGTCTCTTCAACAATCAAAACTCCAACGAATTGAGAGATGGAGTTCAAAGTAAAGACGTAAACCCGTTCACCAACCTCAACTTTAAAAGAGGGGGGAGAGGCGGTGACATGAACACAGGAGGAATAGAACCTCTGAATGACCTCAAACTGGACAAGGCCCCCCATGTGGAGTACGGGAGCCCAATTGATGGCGTTCAACATGGAAATGACATTATATTTGGCCAAGTCATTCAAATTTTTGGACTTTTCACACACCACCTCTTTGTCCTTGAAGTCATCCCAATGGGTGAGATGGGATGAGACAATTTTGACCCAAGGATTGAGATTAAGGAGGGGGAATGAAAGATGAGGCAGCCCCTTGCCCTTTTGTGAGGGTTTTCTTTGATTTTAAAGGGCGATGAGGAGGTTTAGCTTTTGCCTTGGACCGACCACTCCTCCTCAAGGGGAGCTTGTCTTCACTCTCTTGGGAAGACATTAAAGACACAACAAAGCACCCTAAATCACTCCTAGATATGAAATGAAATGATTTAACAAAGAAGGATGGGAGTGAATCCCTTACCTATGGAATAAGAGTGGAGAAGAACAATATAGAGGATGTTAGAAACTTTAATATTGGCAAAAATCACCTTGGAATCACCTTGGAATGTAAGAGGAGGAGCTGGAGCAGCAAGTAGAGGTGAGAAATGGAGGAATGAGTGACTCAAATGAGCTCCAGATGCTTATAAAGGGGTCTCCACGGACGGGCAGTCGTACGGGGCTGACCGGTCTAGGGTTGCACAACCGGTCTTGACCGGTCACTGGAGTGAAACTGGGCGTCCAGACTTGTCTGATGATAGCCCGACCGGTCTTGACCGGTCGAATGGCTTGAAAGGGGTGCGTCCAGACAGGTCCTGTGGTAGGCCGACCAGTCTTGATCGGTCGACTGACCGGTCGGCTAGCAATTTTAGCAGAAGTAGAGTGATTCTGCACTGAATTGACTGGATAGAAGGTTTGTCCTTTGGACAGACCATTAGCTTTTAAATCCAAATACCCTTACTAAGGATACAACACCCATGCTCATGGTGTACCAAAATACTACCCAGCACAAAATGAGGGACCCTTAAAGGTCCAGATTTATCGATACAAGACAGAAAATGGGACTATGTTCCTGGATATTCTTAGAGAGCAATGAGAATAGAGGCAAAGGTCCTCAGATATATCTATAAAGATTAGATAGAGAGGCTTAATCCTCAGATATTACCTGCAAAACATACACTTGTTAGATGAACTAGACACACCCAACACCAATGGACTTATGGAGGTTCGTAAAACGAACTGAGTCCAAGGGTTTCGTTAGGATGTCGGCTAGCTGATTCTCGGTAGGCACATGTTCGAGAGATACTATGTGATCTTCAACCAATTCTCGAATAAAGTGGTGCCTAATATCGATGTGCTTAGTGCCCGAGTGCTATACTGGATTTTTCGAAATATTTATGGCACTAGTATTGTCGCAAAATAGAGTCATTGTGCCTTGGTTAATCCCATAATCGGTCAAGGTTTGTTTCATCCATAATAATTGTGCACAACAACTTTCGGCAGCAATATACTCTGCTTCGGCTGTGGACAAGGAAATGGAGTTTTGTTTCTTACTATGCCACGCCACAAGGCAATTTCCAACATAAAAGCACCCACCACTGGTTGATTTACGATCATCCATGTTACCAGCCCAGTCGGCATCTGAATACCCCGCAATATCTGTAGATGAATCAAATGGGTACCAAAGACCGTATTCGGTAGTGCATCATACAAACTGGATGATTTGCTTAACAGCGGTGAGGTGAGATTCTTTGGGATCAGCTTGAAACCGAGCACATGCACCTACACTAAATGCAATATCTGGTCTACTAGCAGTGAGATAAAGAAGACTACCAATCATGCTTCTATAAAGATGTTGATCTACACTTTTCCCTACAAGGTCTTTCGATAGTTTAACAGTGGTGCTCATAAGTGTAGTGTATGATCGACCAGAGTCTAAGCCAAATCTCTTAACAAGATCTTTAGCATACTTGGCTTGGGTAATGAATATTCCTGATGCAAGTTGTTTTACTTGTAGCCCTAGAAACATGTTAAGTTCTCGTACCATACTCATTTCAAATTCTGATGTCATTAATGTAGCAAAGGAGATGGACATTTTCTCACGTGTGGATCCAAAAACAATGTCATCTACATAAATCTGGGCAATCAACACGGAATTCTCGGCTTCTCTTATAAAGAGAGTTTTGTTAACGCTCCCCCTAGTAAAATCATGGTTTATAAGAAAGTGAGTTAGGCGTTCATACCATGCACGGGGAGCTTACTTGAGTCTGTAAAGAGCCTTTTTCAATCGGTATACTTTGTGAGGATATTTAGGATCAATGAATCCTTTTGGTTGTTCAACATACACTTCCTCATCAAAAATATCATTCAAGACGGTGCTTTTTACATCCATTTGAAATAGTTTGAACTTTAAAGCACAAGCAACAACCATAAGAATTCTAATAGACTTGAGTCTAGCTACAGGGGCAAATGTTTCATCAAAATCAATACTTTCAATTTGTGAATATCCCTGAGCAATTAACAGAGCCTTATTTCGTATTACATTCCCAGATTCATTGGATTTATTCTTGAAAATCCATTTGGTTCCAATAACATTTTTCCTTTCAGGCCTGTTGACCAGATACCAAAACTTATTTCTAATAAATTGTTAAAGCTCTTCTTGCATTGCAAGGATCCAGAATTCATCGTTTAAAGCTTCATCAATATTTTTTTGTTCTATTTTAGAAGTGAAACACAGGTGACTGTTGACTACCTCCAACTGTCTCCTGGTTTTGACACCAGCGTTAGGATCCCCAATGATTTAATTGAGGGGGTGATCCTTGACAACTTGCACATTACCAGGAGTAGTGGGGGCATTTGGAGATGAGGGTAGTTTATCAGATTTGCCTATCTCGCATATACCCCCATCTTCTTCTTCATCACCTGGAGACACTGATTTATCCAAGTTATCATCTGCAGTCACATTGATTGACTCTTGAACTGATGAGGTTCGAATGTTGCAGACATGAAAGGCTCTACTATTTAATGAGTACCCTAAGAAGATACTCTCATCACTCTTGGAGTCAAACTTTTCCAAATTTTCACGGTCTCTCAGAATATAACATGTACTACCAAAGACCTTAAAGTATTTCACATTTGGTGTCTTTCCACACCACAGTTTATAAGCAGTTTTGTTTAGACCTGCCCTTAAATAAACTCGATTTATAATATAGCAGGCAGTGTTTACTGCTTCGGCCCACAGATTTTGCTCAATATTCTTATTATTAAGCATAGCTGTGGCCATATCCAACAATACTCGATTTTTTCTTTCTGCAACCCCATTTTGTTGAGGTGTTTTGGGTGCTGAGAACTCATGGCGAATACCCAATTCATCACACAATTCCTTCAAACGATGATCTTCAAATTCACCCCTGTGATCACTCCTGATTCTCGCTACCATGTATCCTTTCTCATTGTGAAGTCGCTTCACTAGTTTATGGAATTCTTCAAATGTGTCTGATTTTTCTCTTAGGAAGGCGACCCATGTGAATCTAAAGTAATCATTAACGACTACAAAGAAGTATCGTTTTCCACCTTGGCTAAGTACCCTGGTAGGACCAATTAGGTCCATGTGTAGCAGTTCAAATGGTTTTGATGTGACCAGGATAGAGGTTCTCTTGTGTGCAACCTTGATTTGTTTACCTTTTTGGCAAGCGATGCACATAGCATTAGGTCTTTTACCCATCTTAGTTAGACCTCTCACCAATTTTTTCTGACTCAGTTTAAATAGATTTCTATAATGAACATGACCGAGTCGATGGTGCCACAATTCTGTTTCATCTTTAATGGCCACGCGACACATGGTGGAGGAGCTTGGATTGTTATGATTTTCAATGACATAACAGTTGTCTCCTGTGCGTAGACCTTTCATAACTAATTTTCCTGTGGAGTTCAGGATCTTGCACATATCTTTGGAGAAGCTTACTGAGTGCTCTTCATCACAAATTTGTGAGATACTCAGAAGGTTATGTTTAATACCATCAACATAAAGCACATTTTTTATTTCAAGTAAACCTGGCCCAGTGATGGTTCATTTACCAATGATTTTAGCCATGCTCCCATCACCAAATGTGACAGACCCACGATCAAATTTGTCATATGCACAAAATTGAGATCTATTACTTGTCATGTGTTTAGAGCAACCACTATTCAAGTACCATCTAGGGGCATTCCCAGCTTTTAGGGCAGTATGAATGACCAAACACTTATTCTTAACTACCCATTTAGTTGTTATCCTTTTATGAGGGGTATTCTTATGGTGAGATTCTCTAGTTTTCTTGGGAGAATCAGATTTTCCTTTTTTATGCAAGAGAAGAGCAGTTTTCAACTTCAGCATTTTAACTTACTCCAACAGTTCATCCATCCTCTTGTCCTTCTTAGGAAGTGTAGGATAATTCTTTCGAATGTTTGTTAGTGCACTTTTTCGTGGCATACTAGTGCACCTTGTTTGTCAATTACTTAGGTCAGTGAGTCTAGTGTCGGTTGAGCTTAATGAAGACGAAGATCGAAGACTCAAGTGGCCCTGCAGCATCAAGGAAGAAGAAACAGGTAAAAGTGATGCCTTGGTGTGCCTTAACCTTGACCAAAACCTAACCCTTAACCTCTTAGATGACTTGTACCAACTAGGTATACCCTTAGTCATCATCATTAGTCTTAGAACTCCATGAAAAATATGATAAGTTAGACTAATTAAAGAGGTGGAAGCTGCTGTAATCAAAATAGCTCAAACAGTAGTTTCCGATTGATCTCCGATCAATTGGACGTTGGGTCCGATAGGACTCCGATCAATCGGACAGAAGTTCCGATCAATCGAAAATTGTTCAAGCAACCTTGAAAATCCACTGGACATATTTCTGATCAATTGGATAGTCTTCCAATCCATCGAAAGGGGTCAGTCCGATCAATCGGACCATGTTCCGATCAATCGGAATATCCTCCAGAGAATTCTCTGGACTAAATTTCGATCAATCGGACATGTCTCCGATCAATCGGACATTCTTCCGATCAATTGGAGATGCGCGAATCTGCCTATTTTTTTACTCTTGGAAGAAAATTTATTTAAAGATGGGGATTTGTTTTTGAGCAAAAAAAGGAGGGGATTTTGAGGAGATAGAAGCTACCATTGCTAGAGATCATCAGAGGCTCTGTCCCAAACCCATAGCAAGTCATTCTCCTTATGTTTTCATCACAAGCTTGGGCCATTCAATGACATCTTGAGAATGGACTTGTTCCCTCTTGATTCCTAGGGTTTAGACACCTTGATGATAGTTAAATCCCTTGTATAAACACTACCTAGGAGTCCATATAGGTGTATTCCTCTAGGAAACCTATTTCCTACAACTTGTAGATGATTCACCATTCCCTAGCACCTTGGGCATCTCCAATGGAGCATCACATGCAAGGTAGCTGATCTTGGAGCTGAAGCCTTGGCAAAGTAACGGCATCAAATATCGAGGGAGCACAAGGGGAGCTGATTCAAGTACGGGAGAGCGAGAAGAAGCAACCCAAAGCGGTGTTACAAAGGGGCTCAATTCGACAAGTAAGGTTATCTTGTTAGGAGTCCATACACTCAATTCCCTGTGGGAGTTGAGTATAGAGTTTGTTTGACAAACTCGAACTAGGGTCGTTAGCCAATCCTTGGCCTGTTAGTCGGCCTAAATTCAGGAACGTCAGCCGTTCCTTGGCTCGTTAGTCGGCCTAAACAAAGTCTCCAAGGGGGAGCCACCAACACGGGTGCAAACGTGTAGGTTGGGAGGAACCTATAAACTCCCCGGTTGGGTGAATCCGAGTTAAAACACCTTGGTTGGGAGGAACCAAATTTAAACTCCCCAGTGAATGCCGGTGTGTTTAAAGGGGTTGAGTACTTGAACCGGGAGTGGAGTAGACAAGTAGTCGAACCACTATACATCCTTGTTTTTATGATTGTTCTTGAGCTCATTTCTCTTTATGCATTGCGTTGAACTTGTTAATTATGAATGCTTAGTTAGGAATGTATACTAGGCACTTGATAGGCGCACATACACACACATGATGTACTTTCACTCCTCATGTAGACTTGAGCTTTTGTTGATCCATCCTCTATTGTCTACATGTGTTGAATAGACTAGGTTGTTATTGAATATATCATTTACTAGTCTTTTGATTGGACCCACTTAGGCTTGTGTTATAGCCAAAATAACGGAGATCATTCTAATCCTCACGATGTTCTAATCCTGCTCGCGAGATCATCTGCTCGCGGCTCGTGTATTATCACGATGTCCTGATCCTGCGAGCACACTCATTCGACTCGCGAGATACTTTGCTCACTACTCGTATATTCGACAAATACGGAACACAGTTATCGAGGCTTCGAGCTCTTATTGTCAATAGTCGAATAATCGCCAGGCGGGAAATATCTTTTTCGGCCTACGAGCAGTCTTTCTCGCGAGTCGTTGAAAGGTGTCATATCTTAATACGCGAGCACCTGGTCTCGCGAACATCTTCTGACGTGCGAGCAGCCTCTACTAATTATCAGCAGTGATGTCCCTTAGCTTCTAGTACCAGCAGCCCGTATAGGCCAATTTCGGGCTTATCTTCATCTATGGCCCCGCGTCTCAAGGGATTGTTATCAAGGAGCGTAGTTGACCAGATGACTAAATGGATTTGACTGTTAAGGATAAAGGATCTTATCCCATGAAATCAGTAGACGATCTCGGCGTCTTACGTAACAGAGTGGGATGGTTGAATCTATATAAAGGAATGGATTCATCAATGAAAAGGTACACAATACTCAATCTTTAACCCCTGTTGATTAATTCTCTTTCCTACCTCACCCCATCTGACTTAAGCATCGGAGGGCCAACGGCTGGACGCCGGCCACCCTTAGTTGCTTTCTGACTCTTTTAAGGTCCACGGAGAAAATCACTCTTGGAGAGAAGGTGAACATTCGGAGGACCCTGTTACAGAATTCGACGTAAACAGTTTGGCGCCGTCTGTGGGAACGATTTGATCATCACAGTCAATCGTTCTACCACTGATCAAAACCCTTCCACTATGCCTACTAAGAAGACAGTTCATCCTTCCACATCAAGGCAAACATTACCTCTGCCTAACGTTACAGAATCAGTTCCTGTTCCTCAAACCGTTTCAATAAACATCCCTCAAGGAGCTCCAAACGTGCCATCAGCGAACCCGTTACTTGAGGCTTCCGGAAGTCAAGAAGATGTTATGTGTTTCCTGGGAAACACACTCCTAACTCTCAATGCTGGGTTTCAAGCCCTGTCTAACCGACTTGATCAACATTTCCTGGAACCTTAGAAGCCACCTTCTGGGGGTTACCGGCACAGCCCATACCGATGGCTTCCAGACACTCTGTGGACGAGCCACAGGTCTAACCAAATCAACCTCCATCGAACCGAATGCCAATTGGCAACCAACCCCCCGTGTTATCCCCACATTCCGTACATTCCAGTACCTCTCGCCAACAACAATCTCATGGGTCCACCATTGAAGCTTCCGGTTATACTCTACTATGGGAAGGAGATCTCAAGAAGATCCATGATCGTTTTGATGATATGGAGCAACGATATCAGGCGAATCGACTATCAACCGTTGTGGCATCGATACATCGATCCGAGTCCCCGTTCACCAGCGAGGTCATGGAAGCACCTCTACCAAGAAACTATCGCACACCCGTCCTCACCCCGTATACAGGCACCGACGATCCTCTCGAACATCTGGAAACTTATAGGTCGCTTATGGAACTGGAGGGACATGGATCAGAAATCATGTGTAAGGCCTTTTCTCTAACTTTGAAGGAAGCAGCCCGTACTTGGTTCCGGGGGTTAAAACCTCGATCTATTAGTTCCTTTTCGCAGCTATCGGAACTGTTCCTCTCCCAATTTATGGGAAGCATCCGTACCAAAAAATAGGTGTCTCACCTAATGGATTTGAAACACCGGCATGGGGAAACGATAAAGGAGTTTACGGTGCGGTTCACAACCGAAGCAGTCCAAACTGAAAGTTATACAGAGGAAAAAGGCCTCACCGCCCTAATAGCAGGGATCACCAGTGAAAAATTCAGATTCGCTTTGGATAAGAATCCTCCCAAAACTATGGTTGAGTTCCAAGCTAAAGCTCAGAAATATATCAATGCTGAAGAGGTGGCACTAGCACGTCATGGTATACAAGGCAAGAAACGCAAGTCGGAGGAGGTCCCTTCTTCGGAGAAGAAGTATAGGCACGATCGGCGTGATCGCTCTCCCAAGAAAGTTTACTCTGGTAAATACCGTAACTACACCCCCCTTAATCGGCCTCCAGAAAAGGTGCTAATGGAGATTAAGAATAAACCATATGTGAAATGGCCCGCAAAAATAAAATCTGACCCTGAGAAGAGGGACAAAAGCAAGTTTTGTTATTTTCATAAAGACCATGAGCACACTACCCAAGATTGTATAACTTTGCGTGACCACATCAAGGCTCTTATTCGAAAAGGTCATCTTCAAGATTATGTTGTCCGGTAAGGTCGCTCGCCAAAGAGGGGGGAAGCCTCGCAACAACAGAAGAAATCACCTCATCGACATGCTCCGCAAGAAGACGCTGAGCCCTCTGGGGAGATACGGACCATCGCTGGGGGACCTGCTTGTGGGGGAGATTCTCGAGCCTCAAGGAAAGCATACGCTCGTAAGGCGTCCAAGAAGCCCCAGCATATTTATTGGCTGGAACAGATACCCAACGCATCAAAAATCAGTCATCCACCAATTTCCTTCTCCCTCGAAGATGCTGAGGGAATTCACTTCCCTCACGAAGACTCCATCGTGGTCGCACTAAAGGTATCTAATTATTTGACTCATTGTATTATGGTGGATACAAGTAGTTCTGCTGATATTCTATATCTAGAAGCTTTCAACAAAATGACACTTGCCAGAAGCCTACTCAAGCCAGTCTCAACCCCCCTCATCGGTTTCGGGGGCGAGGTGGTGACGCCTGAAGGGAGCATTGACCTTCCGGTCACTTTTGGGGAGAGTCTAGCGAAGACGACTATCTTCATAAATTTCCTCGTGGTGAACCAAAAATCAGCATACAACGCCATTTTAGGGCGGCCATCTCTTAATAAGGTCGGGGCAGCTTTACATCCTTTGTATTTGTGCGTCAAGTTCCCTACCCCAAATGGTGTTAGTGTTGTACGGGGAAATCAAAAGGAGGCCCGGTCCTGTTATGAGATAGCCCTACAAGATCGAAAGAAAGCGCAAGCAGCACCCGTTATGATGAGAGCACAAGATTCACCTAACTCCTCGACGGACAACTCGTTAGATTCAAGAGAGAACGCCCTCCAGTCGGGAACTCCTGGGGAAGATACAGTGGCGATTCACTTAACCCAAGACGACTCGTCCAAAGTTGTTTACATGGGATCCTCTTTGAAGAGTGCCTTCCGGGATGAGTTGACCCGTCTCCTCATCGAATACCAAGACGTGTTCGCTTGGTCTCACAAAGATATGCCAGGTATCGACCCCAACGTCATCGCACATCGTCTGAATATCGACCCAAAGCATAAGCTCGTACACCAGCGCCGACGTGCCTTCACTGCAGAAAGGCAAATGGCAATCAAAGCTGAAGTCGAGAAGCTGCTTACGGTCAATTTCATAAAAGAAGTTGACTACCCGAAATGGGTCGCGAACGTAGTTCTCGTCCGGAAAGCTAATGGCAAATGGAGAATGTGCGTTGACTATTCAGATTTGAACAAAGCGTGCCCCAAAGATAGCTTCCCGACGCCGCGGATCGACCAGCTGGTCGATTCAACAGCTGGGCATGCCCTGCTTAGTTTTACGGATGCTTATTCTGGTTACAACTAGATCATGATGCATCCACCCGATAGCCAACATACTGCCTTCATCACGGATCGAGGACTATATTGTTACCAGGTAATGCTGTTTGGTCTTAAAAATGCAGGGGCCACCTATCAGCGTCTCGTCAATAAAATATTCACCGCCCAAATCGGCAGGAATATGGAGGTCTACGTTGATGACATGCTCGTGAAAAGCATAGTAGAAGATGATCATCTTTCTAATCTTCGAGAAGCCTTCGACCTGATGAGGAAATATCAGATGAAGCTAAATTCAGAAAAATGTGTGTTCGGAGTATCTGTTGGAAAATTTCTCGGATTCATGGTCGGCCAGCGAGGGATTGAGGCAAATCCTGAAAAAATAAAAGCGTTAATAGAGATGAAATCCCCAACCACCCTTAAGGACGTCCAACGTCTGGCTGGTCGCATTGCATCGTTGAATAGGTTCATCTCGCGAGCATCTGACAAGTGCTTACCCTTCTTCAAACTCCTCCGTGCCACGGCCAAATCTGATTGGGAGTGGACACCACAGTGCGAAGAAGCTTTTCAACAACTGAAGCAATACATGAGCACACCCCCTATTTTATCTAAACCTGTAGCACACGAGCAACTCATTCTTTATCTATCTGTGTCCTCCATGGCCGTTAGCGTCGCTTTAATAAGAGAAGATTCCGGGGTGCAAAGGCCCGTTTATTATATCAGTCGAGCAATGGTTGACGCTGAAACTTGGTATTCTGATATGGAAAAACTAGCCCTGGCTTTAGTCACAGCAGCTCGAAAACTGCGACCATACTTTCAAGCTCACGCTATTTTAGTACCAACAAATCATCCGCTACGGCAGATCCTTCAGAAACCTGAGGCTTCCGGGCATTTAACTAAATGGGCGGTCGAGATCAGTGAGCACGACATATCGTTTTGCCCCAGGACTGCAGTCAAGGGCCAGGCCGTAGTTGATTTTATCGCCGAGTTCACGTACTCATCTTCCGATGATAATGCTGCGATCAACGACCAGCCTTCATGGTCGCTCTTCGTGGACGGGTCCTCACGGACTACCGGTAGTGGAGCGGGCCTAATTCTAGTCACTCCAGACGGGTCGCATTTTCAATACGTTTTACGTTTCGATACTTGCATCTCAAATAATGAAGCAGAATATGAGGCCCTGATCATTGGCCTCGAACTAGCAATTGTCCTTTCAATTCAAAATCTGCTCATTCACAGCGACTCTCAGCTCATTGTCAACCAAGTTCTCGGTGAATTCGAGGCTAAAGAAGAAAGGATGGCCTTATACAAATCTCGAGTGCTTATCTTACTCGCCAAGTTGAAGAATTACGAAATAATCCACATCCCTCGCAAGAAGAATCAACTCGCTGATTTTTTGGCAAAACTCGCCTCTGCACCAGAATCTGAGCTGTCATATTCAATTCCCATCGAGCATCTTCAGAAGTCGAGTATCGACCAAGTAACTCTCGAGCAGGTGATTTCGGTACAACCGTCTCCATGTTGGATGGACCCCATACTCCTTTATCTCAGAGACGGATACCTCCCAGACGATAAGAAAGTCGCACGACAAATTCGACATCGAGCCGCCAGGTATACCTTACAAGATGGAATACTGTTGCGTAAGAGTTTTTCCTTACCCTATTTAAGGTGTCTTCATCTAGAAGAAGCACATCGTGTTCTAGATGAAATACACCAGGGGGCATGTGGTAACCACCCCAGAGGGCGATCCCTAGCATATAAGGCGATGAGGCAAGGATATTATTGGCCTACTATGAAAGCAGATGCAATTGAACTCTCTAAAAAATGTGACAAGTGCCAGCGATACTCTCCTATACCTCATGTACCGTCCGAGAAAATGACTCCAGTTGATAGCCCTTGGCCTTTCGGTCAATGGGGGGTCGATATTATCGGGCCCTTGCCTACTGGAAAAGGACAAAATAGGTTCGCAATAGTAGGGGTCGATTATTTCACCAAATGGGCCGAGGCAGAACCATTAGCCAGAATCACTGAGAAACAAAATACTAAGTTCATATGGAGAAATATCATATGCCGTTATGGACTCCCCCACACTATAATTACCGACAACGGAACGCAATTCGACAATGCAGCTTTTGATGAATTTTGTGCAAAATGGAAGATACGTAACATCTGCACCTCCCCGTATCATCCTCAGGCAAATGGGCAAGTTGAGGCAGTGAATAAAATCATTAAGCACCACTTAAAGACCAAGCTTGGTGAATGGAAAGGTATATGGCCCGAACTTCTGCTAGAAGTACTATGGGCATATAGAACAACCACTCGTACATTAACAGGTGAAACCCCCTTCTCCCTAGCATTTGGTGTCGACGCAGTTGTACCAGTGGAAATTCAAGTGCCATCGTATTGGATCGAGCAGTATGACCCCGCAAGAAATCAGGAAAGTCTTCGATTACATCTCGATCTCTTGGAAGAACAAAGAAATGCCTCCCATATGCGAGCAGCCGCATATCAACAACGCATTGCTCGCTATCGAAATGCTAAAGTCCACCCTAGAGCTTTCCAAATCGGTGACTTAGTCCCCAGACAGAACCTCGGGGTTCCAGCCCGGTCGCTTGATCCAAATTTGGAAGGCCCGTATCGGGTCGTTAAAATTGTGCGACCCAGCACTTATTATCTTGAAGATATGCAGGGAAGACCCGTACGTCGCCCTTGGCACGTGGAACACTTGCTACAATATTTCCCTTGATTCGATGTCTCTCAACAACATTCAAATAACAAAGGACGGAAGAAATCTTTTGGTCGCTACCCCATTTACTTGGACTTGAATAGCCCCGAAGAGAATACATACATTCTCTTGGCCAATTGCCTACCTTTGGTAGGGTTAAAATCACCCTTGACTGTCGCTTTTCCATTTTATGGATAAAAAATAGCCCTGAAGAAGAACATGTGTTCTCTATCTCAATCGACAGATCAGTCTATCTCCATGAGGGCATGGTAACCACGACCCCCCGGATTGAGCATAACTCATTTCTCTATCGATAGATCAATCTATCTCCATGAGGGCATGGTCACCACGACCCCCCGGATTGAGCATAACTCATTTCTCAATCGATAGATCAATCTATCTCCACGAGGGCATGGTCACCACGACCCCCCGGATTGAGCATAATTCATTACTTGTTAAACGAGAAGGCATTCATTGCATGAAAGGAAAACGAGAAAGGAAATAAGAACATCAAAAGTACTTTTTCATTGATAATCAATTGTTTACAAAATTTGCTCATAAGTACAGGAGAGAAAGGAAAATCAGTCTCTTGGAGGAGCCGCGCTCTCGACTTCAGGGCCCATTTCTGGAACCCCTCCAGCCTGAGTGGCTTCGGTCACCTCGTTCTCGGCAGCAGCTTGCTCCTCTGCAGCTATGATGGTCGCGACTCGTCCGAATTCCCCCATATCGAAAGATGGAGACATCCGCTGAACTACTCGTAGCGCGAAGTTGCGACCAGCATCATATGACTCATATCTTTCCTCGTCATATAGCTGCGAGGTTCGAAACTCGGAGATTGCTCGAGCCCCTTCCTCTGAGAGTATTTTGACCAAGGCGACTCTCTCCTCGTCCCAGTGGATTGAGTCATCCTTGAGCTGCGCGAGAGTGGAGCGCTCTTTCTCCAAGCTTTCGCTAACTTTCTTGAGCTGTGACTTGGCCTCTGCGAGCCGCTCCTCCAACGAGATCTTGTCTTGACGGAAGATCTCCCTTTCTCTCTCTGCTTTCTCCTTCAACTCCGCGAGCTTGGCGAAGTTGGAGTCCAGAGCCTGGTACCTATCGGTCAGGACTTGGACTTTTTCAATGAGGATCTTCTTCTCCTCATCTCTCTTCGAGATCACCGCCTCACGGGACTTGAGGAGCTGATCCCTTCCTTGGACCGCCTTCTCCAAGGCGATCCTCTTCCCTTCCGCCTCATCGATCACGCGACGGGCGGCGACGATATCACGCCTCGTCCGCAAGATGAGATCCAAGCCCTGCAAAATGGAAAAGGGAACGTGAGATAAAATACTTGGGAGTCCAAAAATAGTAAGTTAAACAAATATCAGCGAGATCTTACCTGGACCATCCTCACTCCCGCCTCGAGGAAGAGGGTTTCAGGGCTTGGTTCTAGAAGGGTGTCAAAAGTTTGGGGGGAGATGTTGTCGAAGAGAAATTTGCAGATAGGGTGGAGGTGGCGCGGGATAGTGAAGGATCCACTGCCAGACGGCTGGGCTACGACCAGCGTTGCAGTGCTCGCGACAGGAGCGGCAGCCAACTCGTAAGCAGGAGCTACCTCGCCAGTAGGAGCCACCTCGCGAGCAGGACCGACTCCCGATGTCCTGCCTCCTCGCGAGTTTCTTCGGCTGGGGGGCAGCTGGATCCTGCCCCGTCATCCCTCGGAGAATTGTCTGCGATATTAATTACTGGTGGTCCGGGTGCGACCACCAGAGAAGGGATGATAGGCGCAGGAGCAGCTGGCGCCCCCACCGTGGTCGCGGGTCTGGTGGATGGTTGAGACGGTCCGGCAGGTGTTTTCTTCTGCCTCTTGGAGTTTGTGCCTTTGAGTCGAGGCAGCAGACCCCTCTTCTCTCCAGCTTTAGTCATCTCAACCTCCTCGTTGGGTATTAACCCCACAGCCGCGAGTCGCGAGGAGGATAGGCAAGCTTCGATATGCCTGTCGCGAGCAGGCAGCTTGTACACCTTCATGATCTTCTCGTGAATTCCTCCTTTTAGATTCGACTTCGCCAAAGCCGAGATACCTGCGAGCACAAACAGGTTTAAAATGAATAAAACCCTAAATCTGACCGGAGAAATCGCACAATGCAGAACTGTGCCTACCTTCATAGAAAAAGCGGGTCACTCCTGAACCCCTGGAGGAAGCAGACTCCCAGTTCCCTGAAGCGTAGAACCACCGTTTCCTCCAGCCGGGATAATTCGAAGAGGGCTTCCCCAGCACGAAATTATCTCGGTGCCAGTAACATAGGTAGTACCAGCCTTCGTTGGAGGGCGCCTTCTTCAAGCGGAACATATGGAGGAACTCCTCAGCTGTGAGCTCCCCGTTGCCGGCCTAAGCCCAGAGGGCGAATGAGCTCAGAACCACTCTCCATCCATTTACGATAAGTTGCCCGGGGGCAATCTTATAGCACCGAAGAACATTGCGGATGAAGGGATGGAGAGGAAGGCGTACCCCCAGAATGAGCTGGTACTCATAGAAAGCCACACACCCTGGGGGAGGGGAATTTGGTGTCTCTCCTTCTCCGGGTAACCGGAGAACGATTGAGTCGGGGATTAAAAATCTCTCCCGTAACTCAAGCAGCCGGTCCTCCGATAGAATAGAGGGATACCCGGTTGCCGTATATCTGCCTGCTGGAACCCTCGCGTTACTAGAGGTAGAGGATTCCGGTGTAGCATCTCCCAGGGGGACTGTGGTCTCGTCAGAGTCTCCAGCCATGAGATTGTCAAAGAAGGAAAAACAGGAAAAAGAATGTACCCAAGTACGATTAAAAAAAGAAGGAAGGAAGAGAGCGTCAAAGGAAGAACAGTGAGGAAGATGACTGGAGAGTCCTTTCTTTTTTTCGAAAGCTTCTGTGAAAATCCGGAGATATGGCGGACTCCGTATATTTATAGGCAATCATTCCGCCGTATATGGTGACACGTGGCTGCTTCTCGTTCGGCACAGCAGTCGAGCAGGCACGCCCATTAATTCCCCAGACACGTGGCAGGCGTCTCTTCATTTCCTATCCGCGGAAAGGCTGCGAAAGGCTGGCGCTCATTAATTCCAGCCCAATCATGTACGATTTCGTTCTCGATAAAGGCGGCAGGCGGTTTCGTATGATAGTGATTAAGTCCTTCCCTTAGAATTCTTGCCGGTAAGGACTTGGGGGGCATCTGTTATAGCCAAAATAATGGAGATCATTCTAATCCTCACGATGTTCTAATCCTGCTCGCGAGATCATCTGCTCGCGACTCGTGTATTATCACGATGTCCTGATCCTGCGAGCACACTCATTCGACTCGCGAGATACTTTGCTCACTACTCGCATATTCGACAAATACGGAACACAGTTACCGAGGCTTCGAGCTCTTATTGTCAATAGTCGAATAATCGCCAGGCGGGAAATATCCTTTTCGGCCTGCGAGCAGTCTTTCTCGCGAGTCGTTGAAAGGTGTCATATCTTAATACGCGAGCACTTGGTCTCGCGAACATCTTCTGACGTGCGAGCAGCCTCTACTAATTATCAGCAGTGATGTCCCTTAGCTTCTAGTACCAGCAGCCCGTATAGGCCGATTTCGGGCTTATCTTCATCTATGGCCCCGCGTCTCAAGGGATTATTATTAAGGAGTGTAGTTGACCAGATGACTAAATGGATTTGACTGTTCCTTTATCTAAAATCAGTAGATGATCTTGGCGTCTTACGTAACAGAGTGGGATAGTTGAATCTATATAAAGGAATGGATTCATCAATGAAAAGGTACACAATACTTAATCTTTAACCCCTGTTGATTAATTCTCTTTCCTACCTCACCCCATCTGACTTAAGCATCGGAGGGCCAACGGCTGGACGCCGGCCACCCTTAGTTGCTTTCTGACTCTTTTAAGGTCCACGGAGAAAATCACTCTTGGAGAGAAGGTGAACATTCGGAGGACCCTGTTATAGAATTCGACGTAAACAGCTTGGAAGCCGAAGTGTTAATTGCTTACGTAGGATAATTTGCTAAATTTGTTAAGTAGGCGGAAATTTTTAAAAGGTCCTAATCACCCCCTCCTATAGGTTTAGCCATAATTCTAGTTGCTCTTTAAGCTTCCGCACGTGTATGCATAGGGTGTCGTGTTAGACTACCCAACGCAATTTCAATGTTTCTTCTTTTTTATGAAGTATGCATAGGAGGATTCCAATTAGCTTGCACGTTTTTCCCGGTCGGTACAAATTTACCTTTCAAGTTTTTGATCGGATTTTTTGAAAACCATGTATTCAAACTTTAGGTGCCTAATGTCACCACAAGCATGGCAAACAGGAGATGCTTTGGTTTTACTCCCCGATGCAACATGATCTTTTCTTACCATTGGATGGACTGAGGTAGTTTTTGAAGAGTGACTGTCATAGCCCAAACCTCTTCTGTCTATTGGTGATCTTACAACACCTAGGAGTTTTTCAAGGTTTTCTTCTCCTTGGGTGAAACGTCTTCTAGAGTCAACAACTTGACACTTAACACGATCAATTTCAGTGTTCGCCTCTTTGAGTTCTTTCTCAAGTCTAGCATGCTTATCGAGGGATTCACCACTCATGAATTTTTTTTTCTTGTTCAAGCTCATCATTCTTCCTTTTCAGTTCTTCTAGATCTTGACCCATCTTTTGATTCTCAATTTTCAATCCGTCAAGACTTTTTGTCAATTTATCATTTTCAGCCTTCATTTAGCCCAACTTTTTAATGGTATTCATATTTTCAATGTATAGTTGGTTATATACCTCCTGAATTCCTTCATCCTCATCCTCATAATCACTCAAGGAATCATTTTCAGTGTTAGAGGATTCATGATCATCAATGTCTTTGGTGATCTTTGCAATGGGCTGAATTTGAGGTACAATATCAGTGATGGAAGCCATTAAAATTTTGATTGAACCTTGTTCCTCATCACTTTGGTATATGTTTGATTTTGATTCAGATTCTTCAGTATCATCCCATGTAGCCGCCATTGCCTTTTTCTTGGTCTTTTTATCAGTGCACTCGGATGCAATATGACCAAATCCTCTACACTTGTAACATTGATGATCTTTTGACTTAAAAAATTTTCCTTTGTTGTTCTTAGAGTCAAAAGGTTTACCCTTCTGGTAGGGTTTCTTTCTAGAAGTATTTTCCCTAGTTTTGAAGAATTTTTGAAATTTTTTGGCCATAAGTGTCATTTCTTCTATGTCTGGATCTTCTTCACTTTCATATTCAGAATCTTGTTTCTTGTGAGAAGATTTCAGGGCTGTACTTTTGGATTTGGAGAGAGTTTTGAAATGTAACTCATGGGTTTGAAGGGACCCTAGTAACTCTTCAACTTTCATGGTATCTAGGTCCCGATATTGTTTTAAGGTAATAACTTTGGTAGAGAACCATTCCGGTAGGGATCTCAGAATTTTCCTACACAGTCTATTCTCCCGAACAGGTTCCCCCAAGCCCCATATGTCATTTGTGATCTTGTTCAGTCTGGTATAGAAGTCCGTAAATGTTTCATGCTCCTCCATAGTTATGTTTTCAAATTGTGTAGTGAGGCGCTGAAGTTTTGAGCGTTTGACAACGCTTGTTCCTTCATGTGTAACTTTAAGAATATCCCATGCTTGCTTACTGGTTGTGCAATTTTGAATCTGACCAAATTCATCTTTAGACACTGAACAAAAAATGGCATTCAGGCCTTTGGCATTATGAACACGTTGAGCTTTATCATAATCGGTCCACATAACCTTCTCTTGGCCTGAGGACATCCGGTTCACCTTCCTTACATATAATGTTCATTGGGGGTTTATATCCAATATCAACCATGTTCCTAACGTTCGAATCAATGGATTCTAAAAAGATGCCCATTCGGGCTTTCCAATATGGATAGTTTGACCCATCAAAGAAGGGAGGTTTAGTAACGGATGTAAAGTCCTCTCTAGACATATTTTCAAGTTCTCTTAGGTTCTTACTCCGGGTTTTTAAACCTGAGCAGAGGAACCCTCTCTGATACCAATTGAAATTACGGTTTTACCGCTTGTAGAGATACTCAGAGATATGCCTAATGTCCTAGGGGCTGAATAGGACTTTTTGAATTACTAATTACAATTTAAAACTAAATCAAGTCAATCTTACAAACCAAGATTATCACAATAACATTCAAGGCAATTATATGATTAATTTGCAAGTAAAGACTTTCATAGGCATTTCATCAAACAGTTAGCATTCATGATTGACTAAACAATTCAACACATAGCAATCATTCAATCTCACAATGTACAACGATTTATAGTGGTTCGGTTTCCCTACTCCACTCCCGGTTCACAATCTCAACCTATGAGACCACCGGATTTCACTATAGTCGTGGTTTTAAATTAGGTTAACCATCATCCTTAACATCTTTTGATCTAGGACCGCGTTTACCATCCGCCGATGGCCCAACCAGGGAGTTGACGACTTTGGATCTCAAACTCTCACCAATCTTAATCCATGGACGGCCACGTACACTCCCGCCAGAGTTTCCCAATCCAGGGAATAGTGATTCAATAAATGGACTCTCAAATACTAGACATACCTAGACGATTGAGCCCCGATTCAATGCCTTTGATGAGTAGCTTCAGCTCCACGTGCTTCAGCTTCTCTTTGTGCTCCCAAGATCAGCTACAGATGCAAATGATGTGTGTATGATTATGCCGGGTAGTTGGGAGAGAGATGGTCAAGTTCCTCTTGCCTATTCAATACAATGGTTATGAGGAAACTACCAAACTTCAGCATTCAATGGCTATAAACAACCTCATAAAGATATTTCGAAGGTAGGTCAGCCATGAATGCAAATCTTGAGTTCATACTTCAAACCGATATTTGAATACTCAATGACAAGCCATTAATGGCTAGGTTTGAATGATGAACTCAAGGGAGTTAAGAGCAAGGAGGGTAGGAAGATGTGAGTAAAAACTCTCTCTCTTAGCTCTTGATGGGTGTTGAATGCATACCAAGAAAGACCACAAGATATGGCTATATAGAACCATAAATGATGGCCCCAATGGAACAAAAACGGTCACAATCGAACTGTCAGAGAAAGGCCTCAACCGGTCGGACAGGTCGGTCGTAATTCAAATGTGTTGGAACTCATTTAGGTCTGTCCGACCGGTCAAGACCGGTCGGCTGACCTTACTGGACTCACTGATATATGCACACCGACCGGTCAAGATCGGTCGGCTGCCTACCTAGTACACTGCAACAAGCTGCTAGACACATATGAATTGCTGGCCGACCGGTCAAGACCGGTCGGCAGTCCATCCCAATTAACTCCAGTAAGGCTACTGGACATATGATGACACTTTAGGCCAACCGGTTAAGACCGGTCGGCTATCCAGCTATATCAGATACAGCAAGGCTGCTGTATACCTTAATGTGCCTGGTCGACCGGTCAAGACCGGTCGGCTGTCTAGACCTCTTTATCACAACAAGCTTGCTGGACTAAGGTGAAGGGTCAGTCCGACTGGTCATGATCGGTCGGCTGCCTTGAGATCTTTTAACACAGCGGCGGAACACTTCAATGATGAAGTATGAAGTGATTTGGTGCATGGAGTCCAATGTGTGGACATGTTTTCAATCACGATTAGAACCTGCCATGGACATACAAGTCTGATCAACTTGTGCTAAAGGGTCGAGAAGGAATGGGATGAGTTAGGTCGGTAATTACGCCATTCATTGATGTTTTGGGTTTCCTAAGGTCGATCTATATGCAACTTACTTGAGATCTTGTTTCGGCTTGAGCTTGATCAATGGAAGAAGCATAATCTTCAAGTCTTGAGCTTCGATTCTTCGACCGGGGCTCACATGACAAGACGCGACCAACCAACATGACAATTGACAAAATAAAGTGTACTAACATATGGGTCTAATAGCATTTCAACATTTCTCCTCTCTCTCTCTCTCTCTCTCTCTCTCTCTCTCTTTGTATGTGTGTGCGAGCATAGGGTAGCTAAGTGTGCACCTAAATCTATACCATCATATCATTCTTACTGTCAAGACATAGCCTCTGAAGCTCTTACTCCACGACTCTCTCACTCTCCTCGACTCTCCCATTCCCTCTTGACTTAGGATCTTTTCTTTCTCATAAGCAAGTCATTGTGACTATAAGCCTACCTTGGTGTATTTGTTGTATATCCACGTCATCCATCAATTTTTTATTGTTGTTTGTTATTAATTTTTATCTATATTTTAATGTTGTTTTTCTTCATTTTTAAAGAGCAACTTTAATGCCTTTATGTTTATTTTGTTTCTTTTAAGAAATCGTTGGAGTTTACTTCGAACTTGTGGTTGAGGATATGGAGTCACTATTTAATATGGGTGTAGAGAATCAAAATTATTGTAGCTCATATATTGCATATATATATCCTTAATTAGTAGGGTTTTAGCTAGTTGTTATGGTCAAAATCAATAGTTTATATTGAGTTTGCATACGCATTACGATTTAACCATGTACATGTTTTTCCTACTAAAAGTGATTGTTTTATTGATTTCAGGAAGCATAGAGACATCTCGAGCTTAATGGACGGCTTAAAATGCATGAATAAGTCCAAAGGTCCAAGTCTATGAAGAAAAGGCTGAAGAAACGGAGAACTACAAGCTAAGAAGCAAAGTGGACCGCTTTGGTGGAAAAGGAGTCACATAGGCTGTTGTGAACGGAACCAAGTGTCACAGAACATTTTGTACAGCTGAAATAATGTACTGAAGATGATGGACGAGTCAGATTTGGTTAAAGAAAAGTTCGTATGGTCCGGTGTATAGTTGGTATAGCAACACAAGATTGAACGCCACTTGAAGAAATCAACTTTTTCCTAGAGTGTCTAATCGAGCCGATTTTCATAAAACATGTAGAGCATGGCGAGTAAAGGCTGTCTGTTAAATTCCACCAAAATCTGACGGATGAATTGAAAGTTATTGAAGAAACAAATCCAGGACGTACGTGAAATTTCTAAAAAGATTTTCTTTTAATCTACTAAGTAGCCACACAGTCGCCCGTACGAGAAATTCAATGTGATTTTACGTTGTGCATACGCTATACATGTGACCCGCTTTAGACGATACGAACCATCTATGATGTGGGGGATGCAATTTTAGCTAGGGAAATAAATTTGAATAGAAAAAGGAATTTCAGGTGGGCCAGAAAGAAGGAAAAGGACCACCAACATTTTAACACTTTATGGGAGCTGTGATCGCCTGTTGTGAAAGCCAATGGCTTGTTTAGCATTATTCAGGGTACTGAACACACTGGAAGAATCAGATTGAGTCAAAGGGGGCCACATTTTGAAGCATAGAGGAAACAATTTTTCCTTTCAAAATTTTCTAAAATTTTTGTTAAGAATCAAATCAGCGTTGCTGGCTGAACGAGCGAATTCGTGGGCTCTTTATTCTACTTATTTGGCATTGGACGTAGAAGCAAATCCGGTGGGACCCCTCTATATATATCAATGTACGCACCCTCTCAAGAGGAACTCACCCTAGCTCTCTGATCTCTCTCACACCTCTCTCTCATGTCTCACGTCCTTTCTCTCTCATCTTTCTTATTCTTTCATCTCTACGTCTCTCTTTTGCATCTTTCTCCTCTTTCTCTTCATTGTTCTTTCTCTCTTTCTCACGTTCCTCATATCTCTCATCTTTGTCTTCTTTTTATTTTTATTTTTATTTTATTAGTAATGTTAAACTATGCATTTTGTTTATTTAATTAGGATGTCTTTCTAATTCCTCTGCCCAAGACTAGAGGGGAAGCATGTAAAATTTATACATAACTTGAGATGTGGTTAGATAGTTTGAATTTAATGTTATGAGATTTTTATTCTTACATGATGAATGGATGAATGGTGTGGTATTTATTTTTCTATCTTAAGTGTACATGTGATATGCAACTTTGAAGTTTGTTAATACTTATTCAATGTTGTAGATCAAATCACGCATATGGATGTGATTATAAATCCATATTAGTTTATTTTTGAGAAACATGACATGCAGATGGGCCTTTGATCTATTCTCTCATGAATTTTGGATGCTTGGAACTCATTTCTATAGTTCATGTATGATAATGCTTCATTCTCATGTAAAGATTTCTTATTTTGTGGGTGGATGGTTCATGATTCTTAAATATTGGTGGAATGTTTACATCTCAGGTTTATATATGATTGTATATGTGGATCCTTATGCCTTGGTTTGCTTTACTATCTAAGTGATTATCTCTTTAAAAACAATTTCTTTTAGAATTTATTTTATTTTACTTAGATTGAATTTGCTTTTAACTTTCTTAAGTTTCTGTCCATGAGGTACGACCTTAAACTCTCATCTCTACACTACATTGGACGCTCATGTTGATGAGGGACAAGTAAAGTAAATTACACATAAAAATGAATGGCCTACTGGTTCTTGTAGCATTGTTGATGCCTTATATGATTATCAGATTTTAGATGAACCTGGAACAAACTACAAGAGAAGGAACAATCACACATCCATATGAATTCATTCCACAAGCATCTGAAGAAGTAAAATCAATAAATGTTCATTTTTTGAGGATGTTGCATATAATTTCTATAATGATATGCAACATACTGTAGATTTAGCATACAAAAAGATTCTACTCAAAATAGGTGAAAACAGATGAAATAATAATGCGAAGCTTCATATGTTCTAAGGAAATCAAATTGTAAGTATACAGAAAAAATGGATCATAAGAGAAGACCGAGAGCTATTACAAGATGCAATTACAATGCAAAGATTGCAGTTGCTAAAAAGGAATCAGATAGATAAGAAGTGAAAACATTTGTAAAAGTACACAGTCATAATCTAATGAGTCTAAGTAATGTTCACTGTTTAAAATCACATGGCATTTTACAGATTCTCATAGAAATGTCATAGAAAATATGAGAAAAGCAGGTATTAGACCTACTAAAGTGTTTTTTTTTTTTTTTGCAAATGAAGTTGGTAGACAAGAGAAAATGATTTTTTTTTATATAAATATGTAAAAAATGCTCTTAAAATTCAAAGATGTAATTAGCATGAAAAAAGTGCTCAAGAGTTACTTCTTTACTTTCAGAATAAACACACAAATGATGATAGGTTTATTTATGTGATTCAGATTGATATTGAAAATAGATTAATATCTTATTTTTTGGATAAATGATATTTCAAAAATAGAATATGAGGCTTTCAATGACATTGTATGTTTTGACATGATATACAAGATAAATGAATTTAATATGCTTTCTTTCTCCATTCGTTAGAGTCAACCATCATTAAGGAATTTATCTCATTTGGAGCAGGGCTTCTGTTTAGTGAAATCGTTGAAGATTTTGAATTGTTATTTTGAACTTGTCCACAAGCTATGGGTGGGAAGAATCCAAAATCCATAATCTATATCAAGATTCAGTCATTGCTACTGTAATTACAAATGTTAGTGCACTTCTCTGTGGCATACTAATGCACCTTATTTATCAATCATGTGCATCCATGTGTTGTAAAGGTTGAGTCTTGGCAAGTTGAAGATTGAAGATTCAAGTGGACAAGAAGCATAAAGGAAGAAGAATGTTGAACCTCCAATTTATACATTGCATTGCCCATTACATGACATGGTTTGCATGATTTTCATGATTTGAAGGCCCATCTAACACATGTTTTGTGATTATAGGGGATGAGAGCGGACTTCATTCAATTAGGGATTAAAAGAAAGCCTTTAGAGCCTTTGATGAAGGTCTAAGGTGGACCAAAGAAAGAAGAAAGCAAAGAGAGAGGAAGGAGAGAAGAAAAGAAAGAACAAAAACTGCAAAAACTGGGTCCGACCGGTCAAGACCGGTCGGCCAAGAAGACCCGACCGGTCAAGACTGGTCAAGACCGGTCTAGACCGGTCGGCTGCACTCCCTGAACACCTGCCAGACAGGTCTAAACCGGTCAAGACCGGTCGGCCAGCCTGTCCGACCGGTCAAGACCGGTCGGCCATACAATTTTTCACTTCCAGATTTCAGGCAGCAAGCTATTCCCGTGTTTGATTTTTTGGACCAGTTTTCTGGGCTCATCTTGATGATATTTGGAAATCCAATACATTCATGTCGAAGAAGAGCTCGACGCCGAAATAGCCCAAGAGGTTTCGTGTCGATCGGAGCTACGGATTGACCGTGGTGGCCAAAACAATACGAACTGTCCAGAAAGTTCCAGATTTCGCTGTTCAACTCTGGGCCGGTCCAGGTGACCCACCATTGATGATATGAAGAATCTACTTTAACCATCTTTTAGATCACATCCATATGTGAATAACCACAAAAGTTTTAGATCAAAAGGATGTGTGGTTTGATCGTACCGGTTAAAGAAAGATGGACCATCTAGAAAGATCCAACTGCGCAGAGTTTATAAAAGCCCTAAGTGTTCTAATTTTTGCACCTAATTCTGGAATTGTTTTGGACAATCTAATCCCTCTATCATGTAGAGGATGAAGTTTTCTACCAATGTTCAAAATTTGGGATCAATCCGACCTCTGTACACTCCGGAGCGTTGAAAGCAAGATGACTGGTTCTGAAGGTACCAGAAGTGTGCGATTTTGAGAGACGGTCGGTGATATGATTGGTGGGCCCATTCAGAGGATAATCTTGGAAATCTAAATCATCTATGAGGAATATCACATTACAAGGAAGCAACAAATCAAATTTGAAGGCAATCCGACCATTGGTTAAGCCGTACCAAGCGAAACAAATTCTGCTATGTTGCTGTACTATTGCTGCACTATAAAAGGAGGTGCTCTCTTCTAGTCCAAATCATGCAAGGACGTGGGAAGCAAGGAGTTCAAGTCATAGGAGGCTTCCTAGCCTCCTCCAGCTAGTTTTTCTTCCTTTTCTTAGTTCTAGTTCTAGTTTTAATATGCTTTTCCTTAGCTAACCTCTTAGCTAGAGTTAGAGGTGAAATTTGTAGTTGGTTTCAATGCTTTAATTCTTTTATTTCAAGTACCCTTTTCTTAATTTTGGATTTTAAACTTCTAGTTTGAATAAAGTTTGGATTTTTAGATGAATTGTGAGAGTTTGTGTACTCCGGACATGAGTTCCTTGCAATCCTCTGAGCTTACCATGATTGGGTTGTTTGAATTCGAATTGTAGTAACCCTTGAGCATACCATAGTCCATAGGCATGGCTGTTACTCCGAAGGCTACAAGTTCAAGTTCTATGTGCTTCATTAGAACTAGAAATCTGATTTTCAGATTTAAGTGGGATTGTTTGTGCTTGAATGTTATATCTTCCAATTAGATGAGAGATAGGACTTTGATTCTAATTGTGTTGTACTTGGATGAATGGATTGGCATTGGACTACTACAAGTGGATCCTTGATGCTCTAGTTCTTCTTAATTTCAGATTTTCCTATTTCATGTGAAAAATAACTTTCTTAAACTTCTTAGATTCTAGTTATTAGAGTACTTGGAATTGTTTACCTCTTTCCCTGTGGATCGACCTCGGTCTTACCGAGATTTATTACTACATCGCAGCCTTACACTTGAGGCGAGCGAACAAAGAACAAATAAATGAGATGCCTTGGTGACCCTAACCCTTAGAACCAAAACAACCATAACCTCTATATGATTTGGACCATATAATAAAATCCTTAATCATCTTTATTAGCCTTAAAACATTTGAAAAATATAATAGGTTAGGCCAATAAAAGAGGTGTAAACTGTTGTAAACAAACTGGCCCAGACGACAGTTTTTTATTAGACTTCGATGTCGTCGTAAAACATCTCGATGGATCTTCAATGCCATTGAAGATTAGTTCGAGCCATCGAACATATGTCCAGCATAAAATGTATACTCTCTAGATAGTTCTTTAATGCCATCGAATAGCCTTTCGATCCCATCGAAGGTACTTGTTCGATACCATCAAAGAGTGCTCGATGCCATCGAACTGAATGTCCAGCAACTGAAGAAACTCTCTGGACAGTTCTTCGATTCCATTTAAATGAGACTTCGATCCCACATCGAAGGTACTTTGATGCCATTGAAGTGACCGTTTTTCTGCCCGTTTTATGACCGTTGAAGCTTTATCTATAAAAGCGGAGGATTTAATTTTTTAGCTTAAGAGATGGATTTTAGAGATTTAGAAGCCACCATTGTTGAGCTCTTAATTGTTCATATTCTAACCCCAATTCATCACTCAATATGCACGGTTTACATGTTTAAAGGAATATTCTAATGCATGATTTGTGATTGTAGGAACAAGATGGAGGTTTCACCATTTGAAAGCTAAATAGAGCTCTTTATGAGTATTAAAGACCATTGGATCAAGCATGAAGGAAGACCAAAGAGAAGAAAGCAAGGAAAGAAAAGAAAAAGAAGAAAGAAAGAAAGAAAACATTAAAAGAAAGAAGCCAGACCGGTCAAGACCGGTCGGCTAAGGAAGCTCGACCGGTCAAGACCGGTCGGCCACCATCTACTTGCCAGGAGAACAGATGGACTGTCCAGTCCGACCGGTCAAGACCGGTCGGCCATAGTTGCTGGACTGAACAGGAATGAGGTCCGACCGGTCGTGACCGGTCAGTCCGACCGGTCGGCCAGGTCAGTCCGACCGGTCAAGACCGGTCGGCCATGCAAACAGTAATGTTTCTATTTTGGGGCTCCGGATTTCTCGGCGCAAGTGCGTAAGTTTACGCGAGATCTGGAACTTTCTTGCGTAAATGACACCTCCAAGCTATAAAAGGACGTCTTCCCTTCACACCAAGGCATGCTAGAACGTGGGGATTGCTTAGGAGACGGATTCTACTTCGGATTTCTAGTTTTCTTCCTGTTTTAGTTATTTTTTATGTTTTTAGAGGCTTCTAGTTCAAGGATGTTAGAGATGAACTAAAACCTCTTAGCTAGGGCTAAGAGGTGAAGCTTTTGATTTGTTTTTGATGGATTGATGCAACCTAGGTTTCCTTTTATGTTTTAATTGATGAATTTTAGTTCAATATGAGTTTGAATCAAGTACTATTTGGTTTCTACTTTGATCTCTTGATGACTCCGGGCTCATGTGATTCTTAGTGATCCTAACTTAGTATCTTAGCTTTTGAGCATTGTTTATGCTTGTGTAGTTCATTGATCTACCATCAACTCCGGGCATGGTAGACGCTTTGATTGCCTTGTATGCAATGGCCTGATTTTCATGTGGGAACTCATTCAACTAAAGTTCTTATCTTTTGTTATATAATCTAAAATAGCTGTTGGTTCATTGATTTTGATTTAATTAGAGTTCTAATCATGAGTTGTAATCAGGTCTAGTGACAGGATTTGGTGAAAGCTATGATTATGAATCTCAACTAGATTGGAAAGAGGCTTGGCCTATACAATTGAGTGTGCCCAAGGCCTGAGCATGGTTGTGGGAATCAAATCAATGAATAAGCACTTATTTTAGATGATTGTTGATTGAACCGCTCTATATCCCGATTGGATAGAGATATGAATTCGATTCCGATTGAGTTGTGAGAGACCTAGTTGTGTTGATGCATTGAAACTTATCAAAAGTGGATCCTTGGCGCTCTAGTGCCTTTTTAGATTGAAATTACCTTAACCATTCACTGTTTGAACCCAAATTGCTATTTTCCAGCTTTAATTCTTAATAGGATCTTAATTACTAGTTATTTTAGTTAAATTCTGAGAATACCCATACATAAATCTCTGTGGGAACGATACTCGGTCTTTCCGAATTATTACTACTTCGCAACCCTACACTTGGGGATTTTTAGGAAGATGAAGAAGAAGAAGGCATCTTAAGTCACAAATCAGGTTTTATTGTTCTAACCCTACTCTTCTTCTTCTCCTACTCATTCCTATCCTATTCATCTCTTGTAGAGTGGGTGGAGACTCCTTTTGGATCTCTGAAAGGTAGGCCTTGTGCCACCTGGATTCCTATTGGTCGGCTCTGCCGTCTTGGATCACCTTGTGCTCAGAGATTTCTCTTCTCAACCTATTCCTCTTTCTCCTTTTTCTGTACTTTTTCTCAGAAGAATCAAAGAGTGGGTGGGGAGTTCTTTGAACCCCTATTGACCAGGAGAAATCGGTCTCTATCCTTGCTTCTGGCTTAGCCATTGCAAGACACCTTGTGCTTAAGTCCTAGAGAGGAGTAAAGGAAGGAAGGAAGAATTCTTTTTCCTTTTTGTTCATTTTTTTTGGTTTTGCATGCCACATTGGGCTCGGACTTATAATAACCGACTTGTAAGGGACGGGGTAATTGTTGAAGGGATTGATAGAGAGCCTCGTGCTAGGAAACGTCAAAATTTTCCTGAAATTACTAGAGAGATGGCTGAAAATCAACCAAATCAAGGGTTTAATCAAAATCCAGCCCCAAACCTTACTGAATTGGATGAGAATGAAGTGGGGGATGTACCTCAACCTAGAACTTTACGTGACTATTTACAACCAGTTAGGACGAGTACTCCCTCTTGCATAATTTTCCCTCACAATGTGGGAAATATTGATTTTAAACCGGGGTTGATCCAACTTCTTCATAGATTCCATGGACTCGACTCTGAGAGCGCGTATTTACATATTAAGGAATTTGAAGAGGTCATTGCCACAATAAACTATGACAATGTAACCAAGGATACAATAAAACTTAAATTGTTCCCTTTTTCCTTAAAAGAGAAGGCCAAATCATGGCTACATTCCTTAAGGCCAAGGTCTATTGGGACATGGGCTGAGATGATTAGGGAGTTTCTTAAAAAATTCTTCCCTACTCATCGAACCAATGCACTAAGAAGGGCCATAATGAACTTCGCCCAAAAAGAAGAAGAAACCTTTTTCCAATGTTGGGAAAGGTATAATGAATTATTAAACGCATGCCCACATCATGGCTATGAACGGTGGAGGTTGATTAGTTTCTTCTATGATGGATTAAACTCAACCATGCGCCAATTTGTGGAGATGATGTGCAATGGGGAGTTCATGAATAAGGAAACGGAGGAAGCTTGGGATTATTTTGACATGTTGGCTGAAAATACACAAGTATGGGATACATCTAAGTCAATAAGTTCAAAACAACCCCAAACCAAGGAAAAGGGAGAAATTTATGTTTTAGATGGGCAAGATGATCTAGGTTCTAAAGTGGCTAAACTCACACGACAGGTCGAGGAGATGGAACTAAAGAAAGTGGACACAACCTAACAAAGGGGGGCTGTTGAAACTATTTGTGGTATTTGTGCTTCCAATGTGCATCAAACGCCGGATTGTCCAACAATCTATGCGTTTCGAGAACTTTTATTTGAACAATCGAATACCTTGAATAGTTATCAACGACCTTTTAGTATTCCAAATTCAAACACGAACAATTCTAGTTGGAGAAACAACCCTAACTTCAATTGGGCGAATGGAAACACGGCTAATCAAAATAATCCTCAAAGGAGGCCCCTAATGCAAATGGCTCCACCTCAAATGCCTATAGAGGATACTTTGAAAGCATTCATGGAAGGACAAGCTCAAATAAATCAATCCAACCATACGATAATGCTTGAGCTTAAAAATTCGGTGGAGGAAATCAAGGCTCGCTTAAATGCAAGGGAAGGGATGCTTCCAGCCCAACCCATACCAAATCCAAAACCACGATGCGAAATAAGTGTGCCTAGTTCTTCTAACCAACATATGGAACATGCTAAGGCCATCACCACTCTTAGAAGTGGTAAAATCATCAAAAAATCTGATCCGGTGAAGGTTTCAACACCTAATGATCCGGTATCTTCTAAAGAGGATGATGGACCTAGCATCACCATGAATGAAAAAGAGCCATTGAAAGAATATAGGACCGTTGCTCCATTCCCCCAACGCTTGATTCCAGCCAAACCTCAAGATAAATATCAGGATTTTTTAGAGGTTTTCAAGCAAGTCAAAATCAACATCCCATTGTTGGATGCCATTAAACAAATACCGTTATATGCAAAATTTTTAAAAGACCTTTGCACTGTTAAAAGAAAAATACATGTGCAAAAGAAGGCATTTTTGACAGAAAATGTGAGTGCCATTATCAACCACGGGATGCCCAAGAAATATAAAGATCCCGGTTGTCCGACAATATCATGTGTTATTGGAAACACGCTTTACTTGATCTAGGGGCAAGTGTGAACTTAATTCCCTTTTCGGTCTATGAACAATTGGGTTTAGGTGAATTAAAACCCACCAAAACCACATTACAACTTGCTAACCGATCGATTCGTATTCCGAGAGGGGTGATTGAGGACGTTCTTGTCCAAGTTGACAAAGTTTACTACCCGGTGGACTTTATTGTCTTGGACACGAGACCCATGGTTAATATTGGCCCCCAAATTCCTGTCATACTTGGCTGCCCATTCCTAGCTACATCAAACGCTATCATAAATTGTAGGAGTGGGGGCATACAAATGTCTTTTGGCAATATGACGATTGAGTTGAATGCTTTCAATATTGAAAACTAACAAGAGGATGAGGATGAGGAGGTCCACGAAATAAACATGATCAATTCTATTGTGGAAAATGAGTCCCTCTCACCTTTTTACTCCGGTCACTTAGACAAAGAAGTGACTCACTCCCTTGATGAGAACGATGATATGATAAGGGATATGGTCACACTTTTCAAGTCGGTATCGACATATGACGTTAGCCGAGAGAAGGATGTGGAAACAATACCTTTTTGCGCTGAGAAATCAATTCAAATTTCCACACCTTCGTGGATCATGCATACCGAACTCCACCAACCCTGGGATGACCCTTACTTGCAATATCACTGCCCAGGAAAATCTGAATGGAGACATATTTTTTCCGATAAATATGATGATGTCTCCTCTTATACATGTGGTGAAAACATTAAGAAACCCACTGAAATTCCTTTTTGGGATTTTGAGTGGTTTAGCACGATTACTCACACACATGTTTATTGTAAAGCAGGATATTGGATGACGTTGCTGTGAAACCTTTTGATCCATCTAATGATTTTGCTTGACTTTACGCTTTTGAATGAGTTGTTGGGATTAACCTCCTAGTTTGATGGAGGATAATTTGCTAGAATGCTTTCCCATTAGGATTTTCTTTGATAGTTGATTTAGTTGTGAAGTAATCCATCTCCAAAAAGCTAATCTTGCCATGAAATCTATGCTCCAGGTGATATCTCTCTTTCTCACTCTCCTTTGTTTTATGTCATTGCTCTCATGTCATGCATATTGCATATCTTATTACATTGAGGACAATGAGAAGTTTTGGTTGGGGGGTGAGATTCCTTAGATGATGAATCTGCTAGCTTTTGCGACATTACGAGCAAAGATGTAGAAATTTTTCGATTTTTCTAAAATTCGAAACTCTTTTGGAAAACTTTGATTCTATGCATTCGAGATAGCATGGGTATAAGAAGATGAGATATGAAGTGAGGGATGTTGCAAGCTTTGAACTTCTCCTAATATAATGGTTTTATATGTGAATTCACCTATTTTTATGATTGATAGAAAATTTGAACACCTTTTACACCTAGTTCACATTACACGTTTTTCATGATTTGAAAGGATTATGTGATTCATGGATTAGCTAGACTTGGATTTGAGGTATTGAGAAACCAAGCCGAGGTATTTTGTCCATCCTTGTCCATGGGAAAATAACGAAAGATATGGATTTATAAAAATCCTATCTAATATAAAAGAAAAAGGAAAAGGAAGGATGAAATTGGGAATGATGGAAAAATGGTGGAAATTCCGATTAGGGCTACCTACTACCAACCGGGGGATGGTCTACCCGTAACCAAAGCCGGAAATGGGACGTAGTGTGAAAGTCGTCAGAAGGACGGTAAGGCAAATTTCTTTCATAGGCTTGTTGTTGCTCTATACACCTTGAAATCTATAGTTTAGTTGATCTATGAAGAAGATAATCCCGGAAACTCATGAGATGAACTTTCACTATGCACACTAGGTTGAATTTGTTCAAGTTCTTCTATCTATCAATCAATCAGCGGGAATTTCATATAAACACTTATTATGTTCTGAGAGTTTAAGGTTTCAACCATTTTCACCTAATTTCTCTGATTTTTATGCTTGTGTGTCTTGGAATGTATAGAAGAATAGTTTCTAGAGGAGAGTTGGGTTTTGGAGAATGAAACTTGTTTCACGCTTGTTTTGCTCGGGACTAGCAAAATGCTGGTTGGGGGGTGTGTTGAGCTCTTAATTGTTCATATTCTAACCCCAATTCATCACTCAATATGCACGGTTTACATGTTTAAAGGAATATTCTAATGCATGATTTGTGATTGTAGGAACAAGATGGAGGTTTCACCATTTGAAAGCTAAATAGAGCTCTTTATGAGTATTAAAGACCATTGGATTAAGCATGAAGGAAGACCAAAGAGAAGAAAGCAAGGAAAGAAAAGAAAAAGAAGAAAGAAAGAAAGAAAACATCAAAAGAAAGAAGCCAGACCGGTCAAGACCGGTCGGCCACCATCTACTTGCCAGGAGAACAGATAGACTGTCCAGTCCGACCGGTTAAGACCGGTCGGCCATAGTTGCTGGACTGAACAGGAATGAGGTCCGACCGGTCGTGACTGGTTGGCCAGGCCAGTCCGACCGGTCAAGACCGGTCGGCCATGCAAACAACAATGTTTCTATTTTGGGGCTCCGGATTTCTCGGCGCAAGTGCGTAAGTTTACGCGAGATCTGGAACTTTCTTGCGTAAATGACACCTCCAAGCTATAAAAGGACGTCTTCCCTTCACACCAAGGCATGCTAGAACGTGGGGATTGCTTAGGAGACGGATTCTACTTCGGATTTCTAGTTTTCTTCCTGTTTTAGTTATTTTTTATGTTTTTAGAGGCTTCTAGTTCAAGGATGTTAGAGATGAACTAAAACCTCTTAGCTAGGGCTAAGAGGTGAAGCTTTTGATTCGTTTTTGATGGATTGATGCAACCTAGGTTTCCTTTTATGTTTTAATTGATGAATTTTAGTTCAATATGAGTTTGAATCAAGTACTATTTGGTTTCTACTTTGATCTCTTGATGACTCCGGGCTCATGTGATTCTTAGTGATCCTAACTTAGTATCTTAGCTTTTGAGCATTGTTTATGCTTGTATAGTTCATTGATCTACCATCGACTCCGGGCATGGTAGACGCTTTGATTTCCTTGTATGCAATGGCCTGATTTTCATGTGGGAACTCATTCAACTAAAGTTCTTATCTTTTGTTATATAATCTAAAATAGCTGTTGGTTCATTGATTTTGATTTAATTAGAGTTCTAATCATGAGTTGTAATCAGGTCTAGTGACAGGATTTGGTGAAAGCTATGATTATGAATCTCAACTAGATTGGAAAGAGGCTTGGCCTATACAATTGAGTGTGCCCAAGGCCTGAGCATGGTTGTGGGAATCAAATCAATGAATAAGCACTTATTTTAGATGATTGTTGATTGAACCGCTCTATATCCCGATTGGATAGAGATATGAATTCGATTCCGATTGAGTTGTGAGAGACCTAGTTGTGTTGATGCATTGAATATCAAAAGTGGATCCTTGGTGCTCTAGTGCCTTTTTAGATTGAAATTACCTTAACCATTCACTGTTTGAACCCAAATTGCTATTTTCCAGCTTTAGTTCTTAATAGGATCTTAATTACTAGTTATTTTAGTTAAATTCTGAGAATACCCATACATAAATCTCTGTGGGAACGATACTTGGTCTTTTCGAATTATTACTACTTCGCAACCCTACACTTGGGGAGTGAACAACCATCATTGCCAACACCCTTAGGCTCTAATCTTAACCAATACAAGCCATCTTCCTTGTGATTCATTATAAGAATGGAGCATTCAAAGCTCATTTAGAAGATGAACTTGTCCCTCTTGATCTTTAGATTTTGGACCTTGAAACCAATAGTTAAATATTTGTCTAAACTCTATAGAGAGATCCTTGTAGGTGAAATTCTCTAGGTAACCATTTTTATTAGGTGTAGATACTGTTAGTACAGTTTATTTTGTCAATTGTCGTGTTGGTTGGTCGTGTCTTGTCGTGTGAGCCCCGGTCGAAAATTTGAAGATCAAGACTTGAAGATTATGCTTCTTCCATTGCTCAAGCTCAAGCTGAAACAAGATCTCAGGTAAGTTGCATATAGATCGACTATAGGAATCCCAAAACATCAAAGAATGGCGTAATGACTCACATATCTTATCCCATTCCCTCTCGACCCTTGCACAAGTTGATCAGGCTTGTGGTCCATGGCTGGTGCGAATCATAAGTGAATATATGTCCAAACATTGGACTTCATGCACCTAATCACTTCATGCTTCACCTTTGAAAGTGATCTGCTGCTGTGTTGAAGGACTTGGTCCAGCAAACCCGCTGTGACAAGATCATCTAGACAGTCGACCATTCTTGACCGGTCGGCCAGAACTTCAAGATTCTATCCAGCAAACTTGCTGCATCAACTTTGTCTAGACTGCCGACCGGTCTTGACCGGTCGGCCAGACTCATCAACACGAGACAACAACTTGCTGGAAGGTTTTTAGCTGGACAGCTGACCGGTCGGCCAGGTATATCAAAAGAAGACGGCAACCCTACTGTTAGGAAAACAACTGGACAGCCAACCGGTCTTGAGCGGTCGGCCAGCAGAACAATATCTGTACAGCTAGCATATTTGCAAAAATCGCGTTTGCGATTGATCGGCTGGCTCGTCGATCAATCGATCAGCTTGGGCGATCAATCGACCGGGACGGGCGATCAATCGATCAAGGCCATTTTTGTTTAGCAAGCATATTTTCTGAAAAATTACTTCTTGCGATCAATCGGTGCTTTGATAGATCAATCGACAACTAGCCGTTTTATATCCGTTGAAGCCCGATTCTTGGAGTTTATAAAGGCATATCTTGAGGGCTTTAATGGTATTCTTTGCACACCCATTGAGAGTATTGAAGGGGGCAATTAAGAACATCATCTATCCTTCTTTTGCTCATCATTGCTTAGAGTTCATCATTCAATCCAAGTGATTCATGGCACTTCAATGAGCATTCAAAGCTCGGTTTGAAGAATGAACTCAAGCAAGGTATTCATGGCTGACCTAACCCGTCTTGTTGAATCTCTTGGTCATCAATAGCCATTGAATACTCAAGTTGGTAGTTCCTATCATCACCATTGTATTGAATAGGCAAAAGGAACCCCAACAACTCCTCTCACTGATCATGGGAGCTTGGAGAGGAGCTAAGGCATTCGTGGAAGCTGAAGCTACTCATCAACGGCGCTGAATCGGGGCTCAATCGTCTAGGTATGTCTAGTATTTGAGAGTCCATTTATTGAATCTCTATTCCCTGGATTGGGAAACTCCGGCGGGAGTGTACATGACCATCCTTAGATTAGGATAGGTGAGAGTTTGAGATCCAAACTCGTCAAGTCCCTGGATTGGGCCATCGGCGGATGGTAAATGCGGTCCTAGATCAAAGGATGTTAAGGTTGATGGTTAACCTGATTTAAAACCACGACTATAGTGAAATCCGGTGGTCTCATAGGTTGAGATCGTGAACCAGGAGTGGAGTAGGGAAACCGAACCACTATACATCGAGAGCAATGTGGTGAATGCATTTTGTCTATTTTGTTCCTTATTGATCAATCTTATAAGTGCTTAACTGTATGCCCATCTTATGTTTGACAAAATACTCATATGCCATCCTTGAATGATTAATACAAGAATGCATATAAATTGTTTGATGAAATACTTCTCTTAATAAAGTTGTCAATCGAGTTAGATCTTGGGTGATCAATTGCTATCATTTACATGCACTTAATTGGTAAATTATGGTATAAATGCAATTGAGCTTTTGAATTTGCAAGAAAAATTAAAAAGTCCTATTCATCCCCCCTCTAGGACATAAGCATACCTTCAAGCTTATCTCACTAGCGGTAAAACCGCAATTTCAGATATTTCAAACCTACCTCCTAACACCTTGGGCATCTACATCGGAGCATCAAATGCAAGGTAGCTGATCTTGGAGTTAAATCATTAACGATGCATAGGCATCATTAATCGGGGAGCACATGAGGAGCTAATTGAAGCACGACAGAGTGGAAATCAAGCAACTCAAGACGTGTATCAACGGGACTCAAATCCAACAAGTAAGGTTGTCAACTTGTAGAGTCCATATGCTCAATCCTTGTATAAGATTTAGTATAAGAGTTTGAATTGCCAAACTCGATAGGTTCGGTTATAGGACTTAGGCCATTGTGCAAGGGCTGAATCAAGTCTTCATGAAGAGTCTCCAACGGGAGTATACATATGTGCTAAAGGTTGGGAAGAAGCTTGTTAAACTCCTTAGTTGGGTGGAACTATTAAACATCTTAATAGGTTGGGAGGAACCTTGTCAAACTCTTGGGTTGGGTGAAACCCTTAAACACCTAAGTAGGGTGAAACCTAGAGCTATACACAAATCGAGCCATCTCGAAAAGCTTGCTCAGCTCTGCTCGAAAAAGCTTAGTTTGGCTCGATTCATAAGGTGCATCAAGCCAAGCTGAGCTTATTTTATGGGCTCGTTGAAAATTCGAGCCAAGCTCAAGCTTGGACTAAGGTCGATTAAGCTCGGCTCGAAATCAAGCTCAGTTCGGCTTGAACCACGCTCAGATAGGCTAGGTTTTTCTATAAATATATATATATATATATATATATATATATATATATATATATATATATATATATATATAATAAATTTCTTATAGAAAACTTAATCCCTTTTTTCATTCGAGTGCCCTTGCCCCCCCCTCAAACCCTAGTTGCCGACTCGCCCTCGCCCAGCCTGACTAGTGACCTCCTTCGACCGTCTGGCTTCCACTCTCTCTCATCTCACCTCCTCTCTCTCTCTCTCTCTCTCATCTTTGATCTATCCCCTCGTCGCCTGACCAGCCAACCCCTGGCCTGACCTGCTTGACTCTTTCTCATCCCCCCTAGTCTCTCTCTCTCTCTCTCACTCTCCCCTCATCACCCGGCCAGTAAACAGCTAGTCCCCAGATGACCAGACCAACAGAGCCGCCCCCTCGACCCTTCATGTCTGAAAGCTCGAATTTAGGCTCGAAAGCTTGTCCAAACCAAGCCAAGCGGCCCATTTGGGCTCGATGACCGAGTCAAGCTAAAGCTCGAGCCCAGCCACTTTGCTGGTCGAGCCGAGCCGAGCCGAACTTGGCAAAACTCGATTCGATTCGGCTTGTGTAAACCTCTAGTGGAATCGGATTAAAACACCTAGGTTGAGAGGAACTTAATTTAAACTTGTTGAGCTCTTAATTATGCATATTCTAACCCCAATTCATCACTCATTATGCAAGGTTTTCACTATTTATAGACTAATATAATGCATGAATTTGTGATTGCAGGATGAGAGAGAGGATGCATCAATTGGAGACTTAAAGAAGCCATTTACAAGCATAGAAGATCAAAGGGCTAAGCGTCAAAGGATGAAAGAAAGAAGTTAGAGAAAAGAAGAAAGAAAGCAGAAGAAGAGGCCCATGACCTGTCGTCCATAGCCCAGGACCGATCGGACGACCTATCCAATCACTCAATAGGAGGGGCCATAGGGCAGATCTCACTGGACTGGCCAAGACCGGTCGTTCACCACTCAGACCGGTCGTGCGATCGGTCCTTGAATTAATTTTCTGGGTTTGAAAATTCTGGAAACTCTCTGAACAGATTTTTCACTTTTGCGACCGGTCGTCTAGTAGCTCAGACCGGTTGTGCGACCGGTTGTCTGCGTAACGAGGCGTGTTCTACAAGTCCTGAATTTCTCTGCGCACTGCGTACTCTTACGCAATTTCTGGAAGATTCTAATGCTGCGGAGCATCCCCACTATAAAAAGACACCTAGGGATCGTTCCTAGGGTATCTTAGAAGGGTTTGAGCAAGGTGGGAGGCGGCGGAAGTGGATTTCGGAGTTCCACAACTCCTTTTAGTTTGCTTTCTCATTTTTATGTTTTTCTTAGTTGTTTCATGTTTCCTTGGATCATGAACGGCTAAACCTCTTAGCTAGGGCTAAGAGGTGAAGCTTGTAGTGAATCTAAAATGTTTTCAATTTGTTTAAGTTGGTTTTAAGATTGAATTTCATGTTTAAAAACAATGGTTTGAAGTTTAATTCAAGTTCTAGGTAGTTTTTCTTAGTCTTATGATGACTCATGGATGTTTGGAAGAAGTACTTAAGTTCTTAATTGTTTTGTTTTAGTCTAGACCTGTATGATCCGAGGAATTGTAGTACACTCTAGTACTATGATCTTCATGTGGGAACTTCCTACCAAAGTTCTACTTTTTCTGGAATTCTGTTGTATGTGGACTGTGTACGTGATTTTAATCAAGTTCAAATCATGATCTAGCTTTATCTTGTGACAGGACTTAATGATGGTTATGATTGTGAACTTAGTCTATTGGAATTGGGACTGACCTATGCAATTGAGTATGCTCGTCCTAGCTTGCATTGAGTGAATCATACACATGGCTCTTACATATGGCAGATTGTTTGGTTTAACTGCTCTATCATCCGACTAGATAGATCTTAATGTCGATTCTAGTTGAGAAAGTGAGAAACCACAGCGAATTGAGTATCAAGGATTACTACAAGTGGATCCTTGAACCCCTAGTGTCTTTTATTAATTGATTACTTCAGTTTAAGTTCAAAATTGCTATTTACACCAATCTTCTCAAATCTGGTTGTTAGCTTTTCAATAGAAGCTATTAGAAGTGTTTGTGAATTCCTACATAAGTCCCTGTGGATCGACCTCGGTCTTACCGAGATTATTACGACATCGAAACCCTACACTTGGGGAAGCGAACAAGTTTTTGGCGCCGTTGCTGGGGACTTTGACGGTTTTTCACAAAATTTCTGAAAATAGTATCTATTTAGGATTTTTTAGGATTTTAGAACTAACTTAGTTTGTTTTGTTTGATTTTTCTTTTGCAGGGATTTCTATGAAGCTGAAGAAGATATAAGTATCTCAAGTGCCCCAAATCAGGTTCTATCTTTTTAAACCTTACTCTTCTTCTTCTCCTATTCATTCCTATCATATTCATCTCTTGTAGAGTGGGTGGAGACTCCTTTTTGGATCTCTGATAGGTAGGCCTTGTGCCACCTGGTGGTCGGCTCTGCCATCTTGGATCACCTTGTGCTCAGAGATTTCTCTTCTCACCTCTACTCCTCTTTCTTCTTTTTCTGCACTTTTCTCAAAAGATTCAAAGAGTGGGTGGGGAGTTCTTTGAACCACTATTGACCAGGAGAAATCGGGTCTCTATCCTTGCTTCTGGCCTAGCCATTGCAAGACACCTTGTGCTTCGGTCTTAGAGAAGGGTAAAGAAAGGAAGGAAGAATTCTTCTTTCTTTTTTTTGTTTCATTCTTTTTGGTTTTGCATGCCACATTGGCCTTGGGATTCCAATAACCGACTCATTAGTGAAGGGGGAATAGTAGAAGGAATTGACAGAGAACCACGTGCTAGGAGACATCTAACTTCTCCAATTTTGTCTGAAAATATGGCTGTAAATCAACTTAATCCGATGGCCAATCCTAATCTGGGCCAAAACCAAACCGAAACGGGAGAGAATGTGGTTGAGAATGTTCCCCGACCAAAAACATTACGTGATTACTTGGAACCAGTAAGAGCGAGCACTCCCTCATGCATAATCTTTCCAAAAAATGCAGGGAATGTATATTTGAAACCGGGAGTGATCCAACTCCTCCCAAAATTCCATGGATTAGACAGTGAAAGTGCCTATCCACACCTTAAGGAATTTGATGAGGTAATAACCACCATGCACTTTGCAAATGTAACTGATGATGTGGTTAGGCTTAAATTATTTCCTTTTACCCTTAAAGATAAAGCTAAAGGTTGGCTACATGCATTAAGGCCAATATCAATTGGTGCTTGGGCTGATATGCATAGGGAATTCATAAAAAAATTCTTCCCTACTCACAAAACGAACATGTTGAGGCGCCTTATCATGAACTTTGCCCAAAAGGAAGATGAGACCTTCTTCCAATGTTGGGAGAGGTTTAAGGACTTGTTAAAAGCATGCCCACATCATGGCTATGAAATTTGGTGGGTTATAAGCTTTTTCTATGACGGACTGACTTCACCCATGTGCCAATTTGTAGAGATGATGTGTAATGGAGAGTTTATGAATAAGGAAGCCGATGAAGCATGGGACTATTTGGAGGAAGTGGCTGAGAATGCACAGTCTTGGGATACATCTAAACCAGCAAATTCCAAGACTGGCCAACAAAGGGAAAAAGGAGGAATTTATGTCCTATCAGAAGAGGATAGCATAAGTGCACGAGTGGTTAGCCTCACAAGAAAAGTCGAGGCCATGGAATTAAAGAAAGGAGAGACGATCAACTCTAATGACGTTGAAACTGTTTGTGGAATTTGTGCCGAAAATCAACATATAACACAAGATTGTCCCACAATCTCAGCGGTTCAAGACATTTTACAAGAACAATCAAACGCCATAAACAGTTATCAACGGCAATTTGGTGCTCCAAACTTAAACACGTTTAATGCTAGTTGGAAGAACCATCCCAACTTCAGTTGGAGGAATGGACCCATTGTGAATGCAAACAATATCCCTCAAGCTCAACCTATACTAGGTCCATCTCTAGTCATTACTCCAAAAGTTACGCTAGAGGAGATGTTGGGTGCATTTGTATCGGTTCAAGCTGAGTATAACAAGACTAATTCTCTGAAAATAGATAGGTTCATGCAAGAGCAATTGAAATTCAATCAAAATTCAACTCAAGCCATCAATGAATTAAAAATCTCATTGGCTAGAGTTGAATCTGTTAGTGCACTTTTCCGTGGCATACTAGTGCACCTTGTTTGTCAATCACTTACGTCAGTGAGTCTAGTGTCGGTTGATCCCAATGAAGACGAAGACCGAAGACTTAAGATGGACCGGCCGCATCAAGGAAGAAGTTTCAGGTAAAAGCGATGCCTTGGTGCCTTAACCTTGACCAAAACCCATCCCCTTTGTATCTTTGATGACCTTGACCATATTGGAGTACATTTAGTCATCATAGATCGGCCCTAGGTGTCCCATTTGATCACCCTATCCTTGGCCTAAAAGGACAGGCTGAAACATGAGGAGTTCAGCTTTATGGAGGGAAGAACCAGGCTGGTCCGACCGGTCATGACCGGTCGGCTAGCAGCCCTGCTGCATTTGCATAAACCCAGCCGACCGGTCATGACCGGTCGGCCTTCTCAAATGAAGGAGATCAGCAAGGGGGGCCGACCGGTCATGACCGATCGGCCTGATGTGTTCAGCTTGTACAGCAAGGTGCGCCGACCGGTCATGACCGGTCGGCCCATGTGTTTGGCCTAGCACCTTGATACCCTTCAGCAGGGCAGTCCGACCGGTCATGACCGGTCGGGACAGGTCGGCATATAGCCGTTTTTTGACCGTTGGGGCTCTATTTCCCTACATATAGAGCTCCGGTTTTGGGCTTTAGTAGAGGGATTTTTGAGGGAGTAAAGCCACCATTGAAGGAGATCTTTTGAGGCTCATTCCTTGACCTATGCAAGGCATCTTCCTTGTGCTTTAACACAAGATTAGAGCATTCCAAGCTCATAAAGAAGATGACCTTCATCCCCTCTTGATCTCTAGAGTTAGGAAGCTTCTTGATTGGCAAATCCGTGTCCTAAACTCGAAGATGAGATCGTTGTAGGTAAGAGACTCTAGGAAACCCATTCCCTCTAAGTTGTAGAGCTCTTAAACCTACCCTCCTAGTACCTTGGGCATTTTAAGGCATCGCATGCAAGGTGTTTGATCGAATGTGGCTGAGGCATTGTCGACGCAACGGCGACACGATCGTGGGAGTAAGGGAAGCGGATTGAAGCACGGGAGAGCGGAGATCCAGCAACCCAATCCGGCGCTAAACAAGGGGCTCATCCGACAAGTAGGTTGTCTTATTTGAGAGTCCATTCTAGAGTTTATTTTTCGAACTCGACCTAGGGACGTTAGTCGTTCCTTGGCCCGTCAGCCGGGCCTAAACTAAGTCTCCAAGGGGGAGCCTCCGACACGGGAGTAAACGTGCGATTGGGTTGAGAGTTAGCTTATGTCTAAGACTCCGGATACGGTTGAGAGGTGAACCGATAAAACCTCCGTGTAAAGGTTGAGAGGTGAACCTCATTTAAAACCTCCGATAGTGAATGCCGGTGTGCTCAAAGGGGTTGAGTACTTGAACCGGGAGTGGAGTAGACACGTAGTCGAACCACTATACATCCTTGTGTTTGTGATTGTTCTTGAGCACATTTATATCTTTGCATTGTTAGTTTAATTGCTTAATTATGAATGCTTGATAGGAATGCATGCTAGGCACCTTTAGGCTCATCCTCACACAAGATGTACCTTCACTAGTTGTGTAGACTTGAGCTCATTGATCCACTCTCATAAGTCTACACTTGTTGCATAGGTTAGAAGCTTAATTAGTTGAATCTTTTACCTACCTATGCATGCTTAGACTAGGACTATTCATTGCTTATACGTTTGCTAATAATGTGAATGGACCCACCTAGGCTTGGAAGCCGAAGTATTCTTGCTTACATAGCTTAATTTGTTGAATTGCATAAGTAGGCGAAAAGAATTTCAAAAAAGTCCTATTCACCCCCCCCTCTAGGTCCATTGACATATCTCTGAGTATCTTTACAAGCGGTAAAACCGCAATTTCAGAATCTCACCTCAGTGTTAGGGAGAAAGGCACACTTCCTGCCCAACCTCTTCCTAACCCAAGAACCCAATTTGAGATACAAGACGCTAGCTCATCCTCCCAACACATGGAGCATGTTCAAGCTATCACCACTTTGAGAAGTGGGAAAATAGTTGATAAATCTAATCCGGTGAAGGCTCCAAAGCCTAAGGATCTGGAAAATTCCAAAGAGGATGATAGCTTAAGCAACACTCCACAAGAGAAAGAACCGGAAAGGCAATACAAGCCGGTTGCCCCGTTTCCCCAAAGGTTGATTTCACCCAAACCCTTAGACAAAAATCTGAAAATTTTAGAGGTGTTCAAGCAGGTGAAGATCAACATCTCATTGTTGGATGCCATAAAGCAAATACCATCATACGCCAAATTTCTAAAGGAATTGTGCACAGTCAAAAGGAAACACAATGTTCATAACAAAGTACTTTTGACTGAGAATTCGAGTGCCATTATCAAACAAGAGGTGCCCCAAAAATACAAGGATCCGGGTAGTCCAACCATCTCATGCATCATAGGAGACTACCAGATTAAACAAGCCTTACTTGATTTGGGGGCAAGTGTGAACCTCATTCCATACGCGGTTTACGAACAACTTGGGTTAAGTGAATTGAAACCCACCAAAACCACACTCCAACTTGCTGATAGATCCATTCGTATACCGAGAGGAATGATTGAGGATATTCTAGTCCAAGTTGATAAATTCTACTACTCAGTAGATTTTATTATCTTGGATACACATCCCGTGATAGGTATCGGTGCTCAAATTCCTGTCATACTTGGCCGCCCTTTTCTAACTACTTCCAATGCAATTATCAATTGTAGAGACGGGCTTGTACAAATGTCCTTTGGAAATATGACTCTTGAGCTTAATATATTTGATTTATGCAAACAACCACAGGAGGTTGATGATGAGATCCACGAGATAAATATGATTGAATCATTCGTGGATGAAACTTTCCCCTTGTCATAATATTCCGACCCTTTGGAGGCATGTGTGGCCCACTCTCATGAGATAAATGATAACACAATACGAGAGATGGATGCCATGTTAGATGTGATCCCGGTACTTGATAACAAAAGATGGAGGGCCCTATTTGAGCCTTTACCTGTAAACGAGAACAAAGCCTTCCCATCCAATATCAAGGCACCAACACTCGACCTAAAACCATTACCAAGTGAGCTGAAATATGTCTATTTGGGTCGAGATGAGACATATCTGGTGGTGATTTCTTCCCACTTGGATGAGGAACAAGAGAGTATGCTAATGGCCACTCTATTAGAGCACAAGAGTGCCATTCGGTGGTCGATTGCGGATCTCAAAGGCATAGACCCACTGATTTGTACTCATCGCATACACCTTGAGGAGAATGCTAAGACATCTAGGCAACCATAAAGATGACTCAATCCAAACATGAAGGATGTGGTTAAGGCCGAAGTGGTAAAACTATTGGATGTGGGTATTATCTACCTAATATCCGATAGTCAATGGGTGAGTCCAACTCAAGTGGTGCCTAAGAAATCTGGAATAACCATCGTAGCCAATGCCAATAATGAACTCGTACCAACCAGAGTCACTACCGGTTGGAGGATGTGCATTGACTACAGGAAGCTAAACACTGTCACGAGAAAAGACCACTTCCCCCTACCATTTGTTTATCAAATTCTAGAAAGGTTGGCTGGTCATTCCCATTTTTGCTTCCTTGATGGCTATTCAGGGTACAACCAAATAGAGATAGCCCGTGAAGACCAAGAAAAGACTACATTCACATGTCCATTCGACACTTTCGCCTATCGACGGATGCCGTTTGGACTATGTAATGCCCCTGCCACCTTTCAGCGTTGTATGATCAGTATCTTTTCTGATATGGTGGGGACAATTCTCGAAGTCTTCATGGATGATTTCTCAGTATTTGGTTGTAGCTTTGATGAGTGCCTTGAGCACTTGAAATCTGTGTTGAAAAGATGTGAAGAGAAGAAACTTGTGTGGAATTGGAAGAAGTGTCACTTTATGGTTCAAAAGAGAATTGTACTTGGTCACATTGTTTCACAAAATGGAATCGAGGTGGACAAAGCGAAAATCGATCTTATCTCTAACCTTCCACCACCCAAGAGCATACGAGATGTGCGGTCCTTTTTGGGACACGCAGGATTTTATAGAAGGTTCATAAAGGACTTCAGTTCACTCTCTCGTCCTTTATGTAACCTACTTCAAAAGGAGAATTCCTTTGAGTGGAATGAAGACTGTCAAAAAGCTTTTACTACACTTAAAGGTATGTTGACATGTGCTCTCATAATGCAACCACCTGATTGGAGCCTTCCTTTTGAGATTATTTGCGATGCAAGCGACTATGCTATTGGGGCCGTGCCAGGCCAAAGAAAAGAGAAGAAGCCTTATGTTATCTACTATGCAAGTAGAACCTTAAACTTTGCCCAAGCAAACTATACTACAACAGAAAAAGAACTTTTAGCCGTAGTTTTTGCCTTGGACAAGTTTAGGTCCTACTTGATTGGATCCAAGATCATCATATTCACTGACCATGCTGCGCTTAAGTACCTTCTCTCTAAGAAGGATGCTAAACCACGGTTGTTAAGATGGATCCTTCTACTCCAAGAATTTGACATAGAGATACGTGATAAGAAAGGAGTAGAAAATGTAGTGGCTGACCACCTCTCTCAACTTGTTCTCACCGATTCCCCTGAAGCGACCGCGATCAATGACATGTTCCCTGATGAACAACTTTTTGCAGTCTCCAAATTGCCATGGTATGCGGACATTGCTAACTATCTTGCTACAGGTACGATTCCTATACATTGGAAAAAGCAAGATAAGGATAAGTTCTTCACTGAGGTGCGAAAATTCCTATGGGACGACCCATACTTATTCAAGTATTGTCCCAATCAAATCATAAGGAGATGTGTGCCAGATGATGAACAACAAAGTATCATCTCCTTTTGTCATTCTCAGGCATGTGGTGGCCACTTTTTGGCTAAGAAGACCATAGCCAAAATTCTGCAATGTGGGTTTTATTGGCCCACTATGTTCAAGGACACACATGAGTTTTGCAAAACATGCGAGCCTTATCAGAAATTGGGAGGGATCTCCCGTAGAAATATGATGCCACTCAATCCCATCTTAATAATCGAAGTTTTTGATTGTTGGGGCATCGATTTCATGGGTCTATTCCAATCTTCTTTTGGAAACAGATATATCTTGCTTGCCGTTGACTATATGTCCAAATGGGTCGAGGCGATCCCATGCCGAAATAATGACCATAAAACAGTCATTCGTTTCTTAAAAGAGAATATTCTTTCCCGATTTGGAACACCTCGAGTCATCATTAGTGATGGAGGGTCTCACTTTTGCAATCGCCCATTTGAAACCTTAATGAAGAAATATGGCGTCACACACAAAGTGAGCACTCCCTATCACCCACAAACTAGTGGGCAAGCTGTGATATCTAATAGGGAGATTAAACACATTTTGGAGAAAACGGTAAACCCCGATCGCAAGGATTGGTCGCTTCGACTCACCGATGCGCTTTGGGCCTACCGCACCGCTTTTAAGACATCTATTGGAATGTCTCCCTATAGACTTGTCTATGGGAAGGCTTGTCACTTGCCTGTGGAGTTGGAACGTAGGGCATATTGGGAAATTAACAAGATGAATTTTGATTCTGACAAGGTGAGCTCATTGCGTAAACTACAATTGAATGAACTTGTGGAAATCCGAAACGAAGCATATGAGAATGCGAGAATTTACAAGGATAAGACAAAGATATTTCATTATAAGAACATTCTTCGTAAGACATTCACGATCAATCAAAAAGTCCTTCTGTATAATTCTCACCTACATTTATTTTCGGGAAAATTGAGATCTCGATGGACTGGTCCCTACATTGTGCAAATTGTCTACCCATATGGGACCGTCGAGTTGTTAAATCCAAGGAATGGCAACATCTTTAAGGCGAATGGTCAGCGATTAAAGCCGTTCTTTGAGAAGTTTCCTTCAGAAGGTATGTCCATACCTCTGACTGATCCTGTGTATCAGGATGATTGATCTCCTAGTTTGATGGAGGTATAGAGTTGTTAGGATTAAGATTTGGTTGCTTTTGTTTATTTTTCATAGGTTTGTTAGAAGGAGGAAGAATTCCACTTTTCACTCTCTCAGGTACTATCATTCCTCACTCCCTTTTATTTTAGAATTGCTCTCATATTTTGCTTATTGCACATCTTTTACATTGAGGACAATGTAAGATTTGGTTGGGGGGTGTAGGATCACTTGGATGAATCCAGCGTTTCAATTATGTAGAAATTTTTTGATTTTTCTAAAATTCAAAACTCTTTTGGAAAACTTTGTTTCTATGCATTCAAGATGATATGAGTTTAAGAGGAGGAGATATGAAGTGTATGAGGTTGTAAGTTTTGAACTTCTCATAGCATAATGGTTTTATATGTGAATTCCCCTATTTTTGTGATTGATAGAAAATTTGAACACTCTTACACCTAGTTCACATTACACGATTTTCACGGGTTGAAGGGATTATGTGATTTGTGGATTCGTTAGATTTTGATTCAAGGTGTTGAGAAAGGGAGCCGGGCTACTTTGTCCATCCTTGTCCATGGGAAAATAACGAAAAATATGGATTTCTAAAAATCCCATCTAAATTAAAAAGAAAAAGGAAAAGGAAGGATGAAATTGGGAATGCTGGAAAAATGGTGGAAAATTCCGATTAGGGCTACCTACTACCAACCGGGGGATGGTCTACCCGTAACCAAAGCCGGAAATGGGATGTAGTGTGAAAGTCGTCGGAAGGATGGTAAGGCAAATTTCTGTCATTGGCTTGATGTTGCTCTATATACCTTGAGATCTATAGTCTAGTTAATCTATGAAGAAGATAGTCCTGGAACTCATGAGATAAATTTTCACCATGCACACTAGGTTGAATTTGTTCAAGTTCTTCTATTTATCAACCAATCAGCGGGATTTTCATATGGATGTTTATTATGTTTTGAGAGTTTACGGTTTCAACTTCTATCACCTAATTTTTCTGACTCTTACACTTGTGTGGCTTGGAAGGTATAGAAGAATAGTTTCTGAAGGAGAGTTGGGTTTTGAAGAATGGAATTGGTTTCACGCATATTTTGCTTGGGATTAGCAAAATGCTGGTTGGGGGGTGTGTTGAGCTCTTAATTATGCATATTCTAACCCTAATTCATCACTCATTATGCAAGGTTTTCACGATTTATAGACTAATCTAATGCATAAATTTGTGATTGTAGGATGAGAGAGAGGATGCATCAATTGGAGACTTAAAGTAGCCATTTACAAGCATAGAAGATCAAAGGGCTAAGTGTCAAAGGATGAAAGAAAGAAGTCAGAGAAAAGAAGAAAGAAAGCAGAAGAAGAGGCCCACGACCGGTCATCCATAGCCCAGGACCGGTCGGACGACTGGTCCAATCACTCAACAGGAGAGGCCACAGGGCAGATCTCACTGGACTGGCCAAGACCGGTCGTACGACTGGTCGTTCACCACTCAAACCGATCGTGCGACCGGTCCTTGAATTAATTTTCTGGGTTTGAAAATTTCAAAAACTCTCTGGACAGATTTTTCACTTTTGCAACCGGTCGTGCGACCGGTCGTCCAGTAGCTCAGACCGGTCGTGCGACCGGTCGTCTGCGTAATGAGGTGTGTTCTACAAGTCCCAAATTTCTCTGCGCAATGCGTACTCTTACGCTATTTCTGGAACATTCTGATGCTGCGGAGCCTCCCCACTATAAAAGGACACATAGTGATCGTTCCTAGGGTATCTTAGAAAGGTTTGAGTAAGGTGGGAGGCGGCGGAAGTGAATTTCAGAGTTCCACAACTCCTTCTAGTTTGCTTTCTCATTTTTATGTTTTTCTTAGTTGTTTCATGTTTCCTTGGATCATGAACGGCTAAACCTCTTAGCTAGGGCTAAGAGGTGAAGCTTGTAGTGAATCTAAGATGTTTTCAATTCGTTTAAGTTGGTTTTAAGATTGGATTTCATGTTTAAGAAAAATGGTTTGAAGTTTAATTCAAGTTCTAGGTAGTTTTTCTTAGTCTTATGATGACTCATGGATGTTTGGAAGAAGTACTTAAGTTCTTAATTGTTTTGTGTTAGTCTAGACCTGTATGATCCGAGGAATTGGAGTACGCTCTAGTACTATGATCTTCATGTGGGAACTTCCCACCAAAGTTCTACTTTTTCTGAAATTCTGTTGAATGTGGACTGTGTATGTGATTTGAATCAAGTTCAAATCATGATCTAGCTTTGTCTTGTGACAGGACTTAATGATGGTTATGATTGTGAACTTAGTCTATTCGAATTGGGACTGACCTATGCAATTGAGTATGCTCGTCCTAGCTTGCATTGAGTGAATCATACACATGGCTCTTACATATGGTAGATTGTTTGGTTTAACTGCTCTATCATCCGACTAGATAGATCTTAATGTCGATTCTAGTTGAGAAAGTGAGAAACCACAGCGAATTGAGTATCACGGATTACTACAAGTGGATCCTTGAACCCCTAGTGTCTTTTATTAATTGATTACTTCAGTTTAAGTTCAAAATTGCTATTTACACCAATCTTCTCAAATCTGGTTGTTAGCTTTTCAATAGAAGCTATTAGAAGTGTTTGTGAATTCCTACATAAGTCCCTGTGGATCGACCTCGGTCTTACCGAGATTATTACTACATCGCAACCCTACACTTGGGGAAGCGAACAAAACTCTCTTAGTGAAATCTGGTGTACTTAATGGGTGAGTACGACAATTGGGAGTGGAGTAGACAAGTACTCTAACCACTGTAGATGCTTGTGTTTGTGATGTATTTGAGCACATTTTTACTTTTGCATTATATGCTTAATTTCTTAATTATGAATGCTTAATTGGAATATATGCTAGACACTAGATAGGCACATGCATACACAAGATGTATTTTCACTAGTTGTGTAAACTTGAGCTTATATGATTGCATCTCATATAGTCTACATAAGTTGCATAGATTAGTTGCTTGATTAGTTAAATAATTAGTAATTTATGAATTTAGACTAGTCGCTTAGTAGTTATATCTTTGCTAGTCTATGTGATTGGACCCACTAAGGATTGGAAGTCGAAGTATTCTTGCTTACTTAGTTTAACTTATTAAATTAGTTACTTGGGCGAAAAGAATTTTAAAAGGTCATTATCACCCCCCCTCCAGGACTTAGCCATTATTCTAGTAGCTCCACCAAGCTTTCGCAAACTGCATAGCATGATAAGGTGTCGTGTTAGACTACCACATGCACTTTCAACAAATGTATTTCTAAATATTGAGCATGAGTTATGCATGTGGCACATTATTTAGAAACTTCTATAAAAATTAGGTTAATTTATTAATGAGAATCCATTATTCAACATTGATTGGAGAAATTATGTATACAGGTACAATGAAGAAGATGAATTTGAGGCATTATAGTCAAAGATGATTATGGATTATAACCTTTAAGAAAATAAATGACTAAAATTTGTACATTGTTATCACCTGAAATTAAACAGCAGATGAGGTAGGTTAAACCCGACCTTGTGGTCTTTTCTACCCTTGCCTTCAGAAGATGAAGCAAGCTTGTTACACCCTTGGTTTGTCGAACCCTGGAAGAGATAAACAAAAAAGGCAATGGGGAGGTGCTGGTGTTCGGCTGTAGGGTCTCTGATGCTTAAGTCAGATGCGAGGTAGAGGGCGCTTAGGATTACGTGGGGGAAGAAGTACATACCTTATTATGTAAAAGGGAACCTTATTTATAGGGTTCGAATGGGCATTGAGTGCTAGAGTCAATGTAGGACACGTTATTGGAGAGTCATAAATGGGTGGGAGTCTTGCCCATACCGGTAGGAGAGATTTGCAGCCGAAGAAGAGCTGTTACCTGTATCTTATCCATGTTTGGCGGATCTGCCCCATACTTGTTGCATGCGCCCCTGGTGCTGGTTGTCCAAGTCGGCTTGGGATGTGGAGCTCGATGTTCTTGATTCATCCCTTTAGGCTCCTTTCCCGAAGTTTGGTCGCTCGCTCCTTAGCCCGGTAGGCTGAGCTTGTGTAGATGGATGCTCGATTGTTAGCTTGAAAGAGGACCAAGGCCATGATCTTCACTTCAGTCATAATGGCGGTAAGTTTGGCAGTCGTCATCCTATGACTCAGAGGACTTGTCGATTTGTCAGCTCGACCCTTTCGCCTCTTAGCTCAAAGGAAGGGCCAAGGGCCTATACCTGGGTTGTTGGGCCTATGGGCCTCTTTTATTATATGTGGGACCATCTCAGAATCCCCCACAGCAGTTGCCCCCCCCCCCCCCCCCCCCCCCCCCCCAACACTTCTATGGCCGGTTTGTTTGGGCTCGGAAGTAAAATATGTGGAAGGAGCTGGTCTTGGGCTTGCACAGGTATCCATGGTTTTTTAAAATTTTACTCGGACATCAACAATTGGACATGAGGGAAATGATGAATTAATGGCAGGCTCGAAATTTGAACGCTGTTATAATTGCCTGTACGATGCGACAATCGTTTTGGTGCTCGGGCCAATCACGTCAACGCGTGGCAGTAGTTCGCCAGGCAAATCTTCTTATCTTATTCGGGAAAATCAGACAACAACAAGTGGAGAGATAAAAGCTGAGGAGGCGCCTCGCTGCACGAGGTCACCCTACACTGACGCATGGCTCCTCTTGATGGCGGAGCAAGTGCAAGGCAGTGGGTTATAAATATCCCTTTGCCTTGCCTCCTTTGCCTTTCCTGTTCGTTTCAGGGAGCTCCCGACTCTTGCCGCGACTCTTATTGTTGTTTCGAGGTCTTTAGTTTTGTTGTCTCCACTCTGGTGAGTCTTTCATCTTTCATGGTCATTGTGTGCCATAGCTTCTTGTTGGGTACGTCGATTTGCCTTTGTCTCTAGTCCCAACCATTCTCATTGGGTTTGCAATTTCCCCCCTTTCCCCCCTTTTTGGCTTCAAACCGTCTGTTTTTTCTGACTACCATTGTTGAAAATGGGGGATTTCGGTGAGGCGGCCCATTCCGACTCAGGACGGTAGAGTTAGTCAGCGAGGTCGACCCTAGGGAGGCCCAAGGGCCGTAGCTAGAGATGAGGCCCCTCATCCCGGGGAGGTCAAGAGGGTCGATGAACCAGTCTTCACTTTTGGTGCAGGTACGGTCTGTCTCTTTAAAGCCGATTCCTATAAGTCCAAATTCACAAAATCCGACCTAACCAAGCTTAGAAAGGACTATGATATCCCCCCATCTGCAGGGCTTCGTTTATCCGATGACGGGGATGTATCGAGCCGACCTCGTGAGGGCGAGATTGCGCTTTACTTTGTATCTTTTTCATGTGGTTTGCGTCTGCCTCTTCATCCTTTGGTGAGAGAGGTCCTTATTCGGCTCACCCTAGCTCTTAGGCAACTCAGCCCAACGTGTGGAGAGTGATCTTTAGCTGCTACATCTTGTGGCAACAGGCTGGGAATGCCAAGATCTTAGCTCAAGAACTCTTCTACCTATACCGAGTCAAGAGTAGTCCTACGACTAGGAGATAGTATTATTTCTCATCTCGGTCAGGCAAGGGTAAGGGCAAGGCTTTGATTGGCGATAACCCGTCCTCCACCAAGCACTAGAAGGATGGGGTGGTTTTTTGTAACTAAGGGATGGGAGGCATCGTCTGCTAAGCTAAGGACCTCAAGCTGTCGAGTCCCCACTACCTTTTCCACACTAGGCCGGGAAGTCATACCGAGCTGCTTTACTATTCTCTTTTTTCCTTTGACTGTTCCAAGCTAATGTAATTTTCTTTCTTGTCACAGTATTCATATGAAGCAACTTGAGCACCCTTCTCATCTGCTAGCGCGGGTCTAGAATGCTCGCTAGTGGCTTGCAATGGAGAGGAGTAAAAAAAAGTTATTTTTTAAAGACCTCCTACACCAGGTCGACCTCATCTCTGGAGGTAACCATCTTTCAAGTTGGTGATCTTCAGTTCGTCCTTTTTGTAGAACATCGATCGATTTGCTGACTTATACCTTTGCTTTCAGAGATATCGACTACTCCTGTCCCTTCATCTTTAGGATTGAGGAGGAAACACCCTGTTGGGGAGAGGTGGAGCAGCTTCTCGGCGCAAAAAAAGATGAGGGTCATCATCTCCAAATGCCCTCCTGCTTTGCTGAAGCTGCTGCAATTAGTCTTGCAGCTACCCCTGTGGTTGTCCCCACTACCACTGTTATTGCTAAGGTTGAGGGGACATTAACTGGTACTGTAGTCTCTACTCCTACCATATAAGTCATGGCAGCTCTGCTTACTACTGTTGTTAATCCTCCCGCCCAACAGCGGGAGGTTGTTAACTTGGAGGCTTGCAGAGAGCAGGGTTAGGGCTGTGCCACGGGGGTGCCTGGTGTTGGGGACGCTCACTGGCTAGCTGCTAAAACTATTGTTGGGTCTTGCTGGATTGCGTCTACCTCTGCAAATGGGCCCACAAAGTGATGCCCGAGGAGTCAGTGGAGGACCTCCTCAAGATACCCCTTTAGGAGACCCTCGAGGCTATGGCGTCCAACTCCATCAGGGTGAGTTGCCTTGTTGCGTTCTTATTTCCTTTCTTTTCATGTGTTGGTTCACTGACTCCTTCGTTTCTTCTTACTCTTAGGAATACTACTACTTAGATGAGGGTGTAACGCCCAAAAAATCGGCACCCAAGTATGGAGACTCCGATCCTAAGTTCCCGGGTGTAAACTTCGTAAAATATTTGCCTAGGAATGCCACATGTGGTAAGTGCTCTCATGTGTGTCCTCAATCAGATTCACATTCATTCCATACACAAATAATTAGAGTAACACATTTCAAGTAGTGGATCAAAATCAAAGCGAGGATAACTAAATAAAAAAATATAAGACTAACACCCAAGTGGTATAATTCAAAGCAATGTCAGCCCATATGACAATTATACAAATCACAATAGATTCAACGTGAAAAAAATATAACTACCAAATGGATGAAGATATAAGACTACTAGGGCACCCTAAGCGCATAACCAACCGGTCCTATTCTTTGAGTCATTTGCATATGTCAAATGGAAGGCGTTAAACATCTTAAGCCTTGAATTATGCATATTTATCCCCAGTTCCATGCTTTAATTACATAAAATAATAAGCTTAAAGAGTGACTTGTACGTGTTTTTGTGATTACATGAGCAAATGAGAGATGTGAAGAAAATGAGCTCAACAGGAATCAAATGGATCACTTTTCTCTGAGCCGTCCAATCCACAAAGAAATCCTTTCTTGGCCGTTCTTCCATCCATGCCAGCAACAAGTAAAATCCAGCACATGGTGGACTCCAGCATCATCTATACTCTCAGCCGTTCACAGCTCGTCCACCTCAAGGTGGACCACCAAATCAGGCACACATTTTGGAAAGTCAGGCTTACATGCTTGATCATGGCTAAGATTGAGCGTTCACATGCAATGGAATCATGTCCAACCATGGAGAGGACACTTTCAATTTCATCTAACAAGGCCACTAGCTGGTGGAAATTCCTTTGTTCACTATCATGCGTCTGCCCAACAGATCTCCATCCAGTCGTGCATTCAGTAGCCAGTTAATAGAGCTTGCAAAAGGGTTGGATCTCTCCACTCTCATCTACTCTCCATCACAATCAACCCACACGTGCACCAGATAGACCCCATTTCAGCATGTGTACATTAGCAACTGTCCACTTTTTATTCAACCAGCAGTTGAGGCCATCCAATCTGCACCATCCAGTTGTACAGTAGTGTGTGTCATCAAGCAGAATTTATATGCAGGGACAACGTGGACCATGCCATCAGGTCAAGACATATCAACCATCCTTCCTACACGTGCGTGAGGTCACTCATGTTAGTTACAAGTAAAAGGAAAGAAGAAAAAAAAAATAGAAATAGAATATTTCCAAGTTTTGAGACTTTCCAACAGAAAAAAAGGAAACAAAATGTGAATTTCTATTTTTGAACTTTAGCCCAATTTTTGGGGCCCATCTTGATGATATTTAGAAATCCAACCCATTTGTGTCGAAGAGGAGGTCGACGCCGACAAAACCCAAGTGGTTTTGTATCGATCGGAGCTACAGAGTGATCGTGGTGGTCAAAACAATACGAACTGTCCAGAAAGTTTTCAGATTCCGCCTACTCAACTTTGGGCTAGTCCAAGTGGCCCACCAATACTGATATGAAAAATCCAAGCTGACCATCTTCTAGAGAACATCGATATGTGAATAACCACAAAGTTTCAGGTCAAGTGGATGTGTGGTTTGATAGTACCGGTTTAAGAAAGATGTACCATCTAGAAAGATTCTAACTGTGCAGATTTTATAAAAAGCCCTAAGTGGTCTAATTGTTTGACCACATTCTGAAATTTTTTTAGACAATCTAAGCCATCTATAATATATAGGAGGAAGTTTTCTACCAATGTTCAAAATTTGAGACCAATCCGACCTCTGTACACTCCGTAGCATTGAAAGAAAGATGACTGGTTCTGAAGATACCCGAACTGCGTGATTGTGAGAGATGGTCACTGATCTGATTGGTGGGCCCACTCATAAGATAATTTTGGAAATCTAAAATATTAATGAGGAAGTTCATATTTTGGGAAAGCTACATATCAAATTTCAAGGCAATCCGACCGTTGGTTAACCCGTGCCAAGCGAAACAAAATCGCATACATTGCTGTCCTATTGTATTCATTATAAATATGGAGCTTTTCTCTCTTCTAGGCATGCAAGGACGTGGGAAGCAAAGAGAGCAAGACCAATGAGGCTTCCAAGCCTCTCTTTTCTAGTTTTTCTTTCTCTTTTAGTTGTTATTTTTTCATGTTTTTCTTAAGCTAGACTTTTTAGCTGTACCTAAGAGGTGAAGCTTGTAGTTATCTTAGATATTTTAATTTTTTTTTTAAGGTTTCATAAATTGATTTTCATGTTGAACAATGGTTTGTTTAAGTTTGAATGAAGTTCTAAGTTAGTTTTTCTTAATCTTATGATGACTCATGGATGTTTAGAAGAATTATGCTTAGATTCTTAATTGTTATGCAAGCTCTAGACCTATACGCTTCGAGGAATCAAATTCAATACGCTCTTGAGATTAGATCTTCATGTGGGAACTTCAAACCAAAGTTTTATCTTTTCTAGAAAATCTGAGATATGTGTTGAACATCCTTGTGATTTGAATTAAGTTCAAATTATGATATTAGTTAAATCTAGTGACATGATTTGATGTTTATCATAGTTGTGATATTAATCTATTGGAACTAGGATTGTCCTATGCAATTGAGTGTACCCAATTCTTAACTTAAATTGAGGGAGTCATATTGATAAACAACACATGTGTTGGATTATTTTGATGTTATAACTGCTCCATGATCCGGCTAGATATGATTGAATTCCAATTCTGGTTGCGTAATTAAGAAAACTATACGAATTATGCATCAAGGCTAGCTATAAGTAGATCTTCGACGCTCTAGTGTTTCTTTTAGATTATTAAACTCATCTTTTAGTTTTTAGATTACATTATTCACATAATTATTAAAAATTCTATATTTAGTTTACTTTAATTCTATTTCAATTAGAGTTATTTGAAGAGGTTTTGTGAATTCCTGGTTAATCCCTGTGGATCGACCTTGGTCTTACCTAGATTATTACTACATCGCAACCTTATACTTGGGGAGTGAACAAAACGCTAACATGGTGAAGAAATATTTTAAGATTATACTCGGGACATTTTAGTTATAAACAGGTTCACATGAGTGTACTATTCTTAATCATGTTATCTCTAACACACAAATACTTAGTTACACATGTTACGCACACAAGCAGGCGCAGGTAATAAAAACATACAAAACAATCAATTTCTTAAACTAGTTGATTAAATGCATAGAATGCATGAGATGCGAATAAAAGAAAATGATGTGTTGGTCTTTCTAACAGTCAACCAGCCACCCCACAAGTGCATGCATGTCATAAGCAAAGTAACATAAATATAATAGTAAATGGTGCGATGATCTTTCTAACAGTCGATGAACCACCCCGCAAATGCAAGTATGAAGTTTGTTCTTCAATATACTAGCCTTTTTAATAGTTTGACAGTTACTTGGAACACCAATGTCATGTATACATGATTAATTCAACCTTTATTAATCATTTTCATACAGTGGTATTGGTGAAACTGGAATACCACCAGTATATCACGAGTTTAAAACTGAACCACCTGGCTCCTTGCGGTGTGTCGCCAATCATCGCCAATGACCCCCAAATCCCTATTTTAATTTCCACATTCAAACAACAATTCAAGGACAATGACTTATCAACCAAATTAGTTTAACACAAATAAGGCCCATCACCCTCACAAATGCTCAAAGGATACTATTGAGAGGCTCATCACCTCAGTGTAGGCTGACAACTCAGACACGGTGTTCCATACCACCATGCCCGATCCATGATACTTGGCGAAATTATATCGCACTAATGGTTATGAGTGAACTCACTTCCACTAGTAATGGTAGTACTCCAGATTCCATAGAGTGTGATTCAACAATCAAACACGAGAATGATTAACTCTGAATAAGACTTATTCGGTGGACCCAAGTGACCAATAATAAACCGACAGTGGCAACTATCCATTGTCCATGTTCCGTCTTAGTCGATCGAATAAGTCCATGACAGCCAACCAAATGGTAGGCAGTATACTAGTCAAATGGTTGTAAGAGCTTAATTCAAAGCAACACTTGATCTATCACAACAACAATTTAGATAATCAAATACATAATCATAAATACAAAGTAAATTTAAAACCATATCATGGTATAACAAGTAAACGCCTGTACGAATCAATATAATCCAACCTACATCAACACCATTCGATATATATCGACACATCCAACTTATATAAATATTTCTTAATATTTAGCATAGAAGAGTTCTAATATTAATAATTTCATATCACTCAAGCATTTCATTGAGCATGTTATTAACCAAACAGCAAACAATGAATGTCATTGAACATGTTATCTACTCATCAATAATTAGCAAATAAATTATAATATTAAAGTGATTTCGACATTTGTAACATAAGCAATTTCAATAGAATCAAGCAATTACTAACTAAAATTTGTCAAGAAAAAGCATGATGGCAGATCTTCACCTTAGAGTTGAAAATCATTGATTCGGATGCAACCTTAGTGATAAAAATTTGAAAAAAAACCTATAATCATAATTCATTGGCAATCTCATCGTTGGTAACTTAAATTCTAACCTAATTAGACTTTAATAAAAGGTTAGGTTTTACCTAACTTAATTTAGGCAAATCCCAACTCGATTTGATGAGTTGGGGCCCGAAATTGGTGTACAACGACATCCACGTGGGTTCACGCCCAAAACAACTTCCACAATAGCATGAGCCGCTCTTGATCGATCGTCAGGACCTCAAGTCCTAGCATGAACAAACCCTAGGGTTATGATTTTTGGGGAAATTGGTGATTCCTACGCCAATAGAAAAATCTTAAATGAGATTGATGAAATCCAAAGCTACAGGAGGTCTATGATGAAAGATAGGATATATCTATTACCTTCGGCTTTAAATGGAGGCAGATCCGGTGAAAGAAACGACGACCGATAGGGTTTTATTGAAGTACTTGAACACCCGAGAACAAGGACAAGTAATTCCAAGCTTTCACCATCTCTCACTCTCACTCTTTTCTTTCTTCTCCTTTCTCTCCATTTCTCCATCATTCTCTTACGAACCTAAAAATTTAAATTTGGGAGTGGGCTACCAAATGAGGGGTATTTATATTCTAGATGTGGCCCAAATGGCCCAAAGAGCTTGGTTTTTTGTTATGTAACCTTATGGGAGGTTCTTTTTAGCATTTGAGGCCTACTTGGGTTCACAAGGTCAATCTAATCCATGGGATAGTTGCAATAAGTGGAGATCCACCTAAGGATACGATTATCCGCATTTCGAATACAATAATCGATGATTATGATGCAACGTTCATTTAATGATCACCGATCATCGATTGAGACCTTAACTTTAGGGATACTTGTGGGGAAATATTTGAGACTACGATCTTAAGTTTTATTGGAATCTAACGGCTTGAAACCCACAACTTCGCATAAGTTCGAATGGGTAGAATTCACTTAATTTTTGAAAAATTCAAGACAGGTTTGCACATCACATGCGCTACCATATCAGCTCCAAGTTGAGCCATTGGTGCATAGTTTTGGCTCAACATCCCGCGAGGGTCATCAAGCCCACTAAGACATACGATTTTCCTTAGTTTTGAGTTTAGTGGCCCACTAACAAGCGGTTAAGAGCTTGTTTGTTTAATCCGGCCACTTCTAAAATAAATTGGATAACAAAATTTCTTGTACATGATGGTTAGGATTTAAATTAGCTAAGTTCACAACATGGTCTATTCGTAATTAGTGAAATGGTGATTCGATCCTAGTCACCCAAATCAAGAGTCTTAATTCGACTAAACTATAAACTACATGGAATAGTAAGCTATATAAGAAATAAATAAAATAAAAAATCTTAATTTAATCAGCCAAGATAATTCCTGACATGATTAGAAGTAATTTCTAAGAATATACTGAACACTAAAACCCTAAGATGAAAAAGATACATTCGATCCAATGGCAACTAGCAATTGTAGAAATTTTCAATTTCAACAGGCTAGTTTTATGCATTGTTTTTATCACTTTTAGTCATTAAATTATTTTTATAAATTTTTTATTAATTCATTATTAAGTTTAATTTCTTTCCTCAAAATTTCATCTTATTTCAACTTCTAAAAGAATTATTAAAATTCTAGAAGTACCCATTGCCTGAACCCAATAAATTTCTGGATAATTTCCAAAACTTTCTAAATTCAAGCTTATTTTATTTTCTCATTTGATATATATATATATATATATATATATATATATATATATATATATATATATATATATATATATATATATATATATAAAACTAGACTTAAAATTTTCTTGTTTCATCGATGTTTGGTCGGTGCAACCAAACCCTGTTGGACTCTGTTCAGTGCACAAAAGGTTTGCTCGCTGCATCAACCACCTACAGTCTAAAACTCTTCCGAAACTTGGCATTTTTCATCACACATGCTAATTTCTTCCTCCCCTTGACAGAATCACTCTTTTTGGTCCCAAACACGTGCGAATACATCCACGGACATACACTCTAATCGAGAAATCAAAGGTAACGCCTAAGGACATCCGATTCTCAAGTTGGCAAAAAATCTGGGGAGTTATAGAGGGGGATGGTGAGTGGCATAGAGCACGAGTTGTGCATTGCCTAGTCCAAGCTTGAGGCGCATGCCTAAGGAGCTAGAGGCTGCTCAAGTTGATCTACAGGAGGTTAAGGCTGAGCTAAAAAGGTTGAGGATGTAAGGGCTGCCCAGGTTCCCGAGTTGGAGGTGATGAGGAAGGACGCCTTGGAGAAATAGGTCATCCATCTTACCATGGAGGTTTTGCTGGAGGATACACGGCGAATGGTAGTACCGCTGGATACGGTTCTGAAGAAGGCATCGAAGGTGGCCAAGATTTTGGCCAATCACCAAGCCGAACTCGACCGGACCTATGAGCTGGCATATTAAAGTTGCCGAGCCGACATCTAAGGGTGCTACCCGGAGCTCGACCTCTCCTTCCTTGACGCGGACGCAACTAAGGGGGTTGGCGAGGCCTCTACTTAGGTCCACTTCCAGGTAACTGATGTGTTGGTGCACTTTTCTCTAGCATACTAGTGCACCTTATTTGTCAATTACATAGGTCTTAGTGTCTAGGTGTTAGTTGAGCCCAAAGAAGATGAAGATCGTAGACACAAGTGGATAACTGCATCAAGGAAGAAGAAACAAGTAAATCAGAGATGCCTTAGTGAGCTAAAACCCTTGAACCTAAATCAAAACCATACCTCTAGATAACTTGACCCATAGGTGAACTTTTAGTCATCTTAAAATGGCCTTAGGTGTCCCAAAAGACCACCTAAAGGAAGGCCTAAGAGGTTTATGAACTTCTGTAAAAATGCATACCAAAATAACAGATTTCGTGTGTTGTCGGCTAACCGGTCGGCTGGCTGACGGCAAGGAGACGGCCGACCAACAGCCTAGTCGACCGATCTATTTAGGTCCAAAATAGGACATCAACAAAACTTCTATCTAGGCCTAATTTGGTCGACCAATGCTCATCATCAGTTGACCGATGGCCTTATAGATCAGCCGGCCAACATGACTTATTGGTCGACTGACAGATAGCCGTTGGTTGCCATTTTCTAGCCGTTGAAGCTTTTTTATATAAACGGAGCTTAGCTTTTGGGTCATAAAGAGAGAAAATTTAGTGTATTAGAAGCCACCATTCATTGCCCTACAGTAATAGGCTCTAATCCTACCGTACTCAAGTCATCTTCCTTGTGATTCATCACAAGATGGATAATTCAAAACTTATATGAAGATGAACTTGCTCTCTTTTGATCTTTAGATGTTTTAGACACCTACATAATAGGTAGATCCTTTGTATTAACTTCTCTAGAAATCCATATAGGTGAATCCTTCTAAGCTTACAACATACAACCCTTTATAAAAGATTCAACTTATCTCCTATTACCTTGGGCATTTAAAAAAAGCATCACATGCGAGGTGATTGATCAGTGGAGCAGAGGCATGACAACACATTGAAAACATGATCGGGGGAGCAATTGAGAGCTAATTAAAGTACGGGAGAGCGAAGATCAAGGAACCCAAGCGGCATTGAACAAGGGGCTTAATCCGACAAGTAAGTGTCAAGTTTGAGAGTCTGTTACCACTCCTTCCTTTTAGTAGGATTGAGTGTGAATTTAAGGTTGATGGTTAGCCTATTGAAAACCACATAAGTCTCCAAGGGGAGCCACCGACACGGGTGTGTACTTGTAGGTTATTGGTTAGTCTGAGAAATCATTGTACGTTCCTGGATTAGAACTGAAGGGTTGGGAGGAACCTCGTCAAAATTATTAGATTGGGAGGAACCTTGTTTAAGCTTTTGGGTTAGGTGGAACCTGCAAATACTTGGGTTAAGAGGTGAACCCGTAAAATCACCGTTCAGGTTGAGAGAAAAACTTATGCCAAAACCTCCATGTAAAGGTTGGGAGGAACCTATTTAAAAACTCCTAGGTTGGGAGGAACCCGATTTAAACTCCCTAGTGAAATTCGGTGTTCTCATGGATTGGGAACGACAACCGGGAGTGGAGTAGACATGTAGTCAAACCACTATACATGCTTATGTTTGAGATTGTGATTTGAGCACATTATTATTCTTGCATTGTCTTTAATTGTTAATTATATGAATGCTTGAATAGAATGTATGCTATGTATGATAGGTAGATTCTAATACACATGTTGTAGTTTCACTTCTAGACTAGGTGCTTGATTAACTTATCATTTATAGTCTAGATAATGCATATAGATTAGTTGCTTGATAGTCATATCTTTTATAATCTATATGTTTAGGCTAGTTTATTTAATTACTTTATCTTTGCTAGCCATTGTGATTGGATCCACTTAAGCTCGGAAGATAAGTGTTCTTGTTTAATTAGTTTATCATTGCTAATTTAGTTTAATTAGACGAGGTTTGTAAAAGGATTTTAAAACGGTCCTAATCACCCCCCCTCTAGGACTTAGACATAGTTTTATAAGGTTCACAAGCTTTCGCAGGTAGCGTAGGGTATCACCCCGACGCAATTTCATGATGGAGCAAATGAGGAGTCTACTCAAGTCGACCTCCAGACACCCGACAATGCTGAAGCACCTTCCTAGGCTTAGGCCTTTCTTTTGTTGTTATTTTTTTTATTTTTTATTGTAAAAACACTTATATTTTTAATGGAATGAAACCCCATTTTTTATGCTTTGTTGATGCTTGCCTTTATTTATGTTTGTGCATTTTTATCTCACATGTTTGTTGCCCCTTGCTCTTGTGACTAAGCAGCACGGGCTGCTGGGTCGTGGTATTTGAGTTGTTAGGCTTAACTTCTTTCGCTTTTTGTTGTTCCTCCTCACCCTTCTGAGCAGAAGTTGTGCCCGGTATGGGTCAATGGATGTCGACTTCGTGCGAGTCTCCTTGGGACATCTCGTGCTCATCTTTTCCGACTGTTTAGGTTGTTACAAAAGGTGCCTATATAGGCCTCGCTTTTCATGCTTGTTCCATTTAAGGCAATGTGCTCAGTCGGAGGGCACCATCTTCGGCCTCTCCCTCACCTTTGGCCTTATCATCATAGCAGGACAATTAGTATTGAGTCTTTCACAATGGAGGGTGCTAGCTCGGGCCTTACCCTCCTTGACTCTTTAGCCAGTGTAGTGGTCACTTTAGAGGCAACAAAATATTCATTGAAAAATTATTTTTATTGATTTTTAGAGAAATCATTACAAGTAGTCTAAGCTTGGAGCTTTTGCAGATTATCTTGGACACTTGATGTGTCTATCGAGTTTTGTCCAAATCATCTTTACTAATAATAGATCTTCAAGTGCCCTGCATTCCATGGGTGGAGTAGAGCTCGTCCTTCGAGGTCTTCTAGTCGGTACGTTCCTAATCAGACTATACCAGTGACTCTGTATGGTGTTAGTGCACTTTTTTTATGGCATACTAGTACACCTTATTTGTCAATCACGTGAGTCCATGTGTTTTAATGTCGGTTGAGCCTTGGTAAGCTGAAGACCGGAGATTCAAGTGGACACAAAGCATCATGGAAGAAGAACATGTAAAAGAGATGCCTTAGTGACCCTAACCCTTTGGACCAAAACAATCTAAAACTCTTAAATGATTTGGACCAACTAGAAAAATCCTTAGTTATCTCCATTAACCTTAAATCATATAGAAAAACATGATAATTTAGGTTAATTAAAGAGGTGGAAGCTTCTATAATCAATCAGGCCCAAACAACAGTTTTTTATGGGACTCCGATCAATCGGACATCGGTTCCGATGGGACTCCGATCATCGGACTATGTTCTAATCAATCGGAATTTGTTCCAAAGAACTTCCAAAACTCTCTAGACAGATTTTTGATTAATCGGATGTGGTCCCTCTGATCAATTGGACAATGTTCTGATCAATCAGAATTTGTTCCAGAGAACCTTAGAAACTATTTGGACAAATTTTCGATCAATTAGATAGTGCCTCCGATAAATTGGACTATGTTCCGATCAATCGGAGATTAACGAATCTGCCTATTTTTTGCCCATTGGAGAATTTTTTTATAAAAGTAGGGGCATTCATTTTTAGGCTAGAGAGAGGAATTATGAGGAGTTAGAAGCTACTACTATTGGATACCATTAGGAGCTCTAATCCTAACCCATTACAAGTCATTCTCCTTGCATTTAAAGCTCAAATGAGAATGAACTTGTTTCCTCTTGATTCGTAGGAGTTTAAACACCTCGATTATTAGAAAAGCTTTTGTTTAAACACCACCTAGGAATCCAAATAGGTGTATTCCTTTAGAAAACCAATTTCCTACCATTTATAGAGGATTCACCACCTCCTAGCACCTTGGGCATCTCTGTCGGAGCATTATATGCAAGGTGGCTGATCTTAGAGCTGGAACATTGGCGATGCAACGGCATCAACGATCGTGGGAGCACAAGGGGAGCTGATTCAAGTATGGGAGAGCTAGAAGAAGTAACTCGAAGCGGCACTACAATGGGGCTTAAATCCAACAAGTAAGGTTGTCAATTTTTGGTGAGTCCATCTACTCTTTTCTCGGTGGGAAATGAGTGTAGAGTTTGTTTGTCAAACTCGAATAAGGTTTGTTTGTTGATCCTTGGCTTGTTAGTTGAGCCTAAAAGTCTAGGAACGTTTGTTGGGCTTAAATTCTAGGGTTGCTTAGCAATCCTTGGCACGTTTGTCAGGCCTAAAGTCTAGGGGCGTTTGTCAGTCTTTGGCACATTTTTCGGGCCTAAACAAGTCTCTAAAGGGAGCAACCAACATGGGTGTACACGTATAGGTTGGGAGGAACTTGTAAACTCCTCTGTTGGGTGGATCCGAGTTAAAACACCTAGGTTGGGAGAAACCTGATTTAAACTCCCTAGTGAATGCCAGTGTGCTCAAAGGGGTTGAGTACTTGAACCGGGAGTGAAGTAGACCCAAAGTCGAACCACTATACATCATTGTGTTTGTGATTGTATTTAAGCACATTTCTTATTATCATTGTGTTTAATTGTTTAATTATGAATGCTTAATTAGAATGTATGCAATGCACTAAATAGGCACACCCACACACAAGATGTACTTTCACTTACTTGTATAGACTTGAGCTTTATGATCCATTTTCATATAATCTACATAGGTTGCCTAAAGTAGGTGATTCTTTATTTTAATCATTTGATAATCTATGCATGCTTAGACTACGTTGTTTATTGCACATCATATGTGAGTCTTGTAATTGGACCCACTTAGGCTTCGAAGCCGAAGTGTTATCGCTTACTTAGTTTAAATTGATAAAACTATTAAGTAGGCGGATTTTTTTTAAAAGGTCCTAATCACCCCCTATTGGACTTGGCCATAATTCTAGTTGCTCTTCTAAGCTTCCGCACACATACGCGTCCACAAGTGTAATCAAAGTAACGCAATTTTAATTGGTATCAGAGTGGGTTGCTCTTCAAGGACTTAACCGTCTAGAGTGAGATCCTATACCGGAGCACTAACATAATGTCTAATCGAGATTTTAGTACCATTAACCGTTAACCATTCTTTGATGGGTCCAATTACGCCTATTGGAAGGTTAGGATGAGGATTTTCTTACAATCCTTGGACCGATCCGTGTGGGTAAGTAGATAATGTGGATATTTTATGCCCACGAAACAAGTGGAGGTTGACGATAAGATCATGGTCATTTCCAAAGATGATGAGAAATGGAATGATCATGAGAGAGCTCTTTACACAGAAAATGCCAAAGCTCTTAATGCGATTTGCTGTGCGGTTTTCCCGGAAGAGTTTCAACGCATTCTCACATGAGCAACTGCAAAAGAAGTGTAGGATATACTTGAGGTGACCCACGAGGGAATTAACATAGTAAGGCGCTTGAAGCTTCAGCTCTTGACCACTAAATTTGAAAACATTAGGATAAAAGAGAGTGGAACTTTCATGGAGTTTTATATACAACTTTCTGATATTTGTAATTCCATGTTTGCCTTGGGGGAAAGGGTTTCGGAAGGTAGGATTTGTAGAAAATTCTTAGGTTCCTCCCAGAAAGATTCTGCACCAAGGTAGTAGCCTTAGAAGAGTGTAGAGACATAGATAACATGAAAGTAGAAGAACTTATAGGTTCCCCACAAACTCATGAACTACACTTTAGGGGCCCCTCTAAGAAGAAGAACACTGCTTTGAAGACTTCACATAGACACTCGCATAAGCAAAAACATATTAAGAGTGAGTCTTCGGAAGATAGCATTGATGAGGATGATGAACTAAACAATAAGTTCAAGAGATTCATCAAGTTCGATAGAGGGAGTAGCTGTGACAAGAAGGACAAGAAGGATGATCAACATAAAGAAAAATCATCCAAAACCTCATTTGTCCAATGTTACGGTTGCGGTCATCATGACCATATTGCCTCAGATTGTCCGAAAGGGCCTAAACCAAAAGGTAAAAAGGCAATGATAGCCACTTGAGATGACACAAAGGAGTCCAAAGCTGAATCCAGTGACTCTAATAGTGATGGAAGCAAAAAACCAGTGAGAATTCTCATGACTTCCACTACTATCTCTCTTCCCCCTAATCTAAGAGAGGATCTCGACCACTTTCGCTTCTAGGAGTAGGAGTTCCCAACCCTTCACCTCATGATACATTCTATGAGGGAGTTGTGGAAATTAGTTACCCTTAGGATAATCAAATAGATATAGTTAATAAGGGTAGCTTGAAATGAAAACTATAGGAAAATTTGAAGATTTTAGCCTCTTTTTATTTTTAGGGGCATATTAGAGGATTCTAGCCTCATTAGCTTGCTTTTGATAGTTTTGCCTTATTTTCGATTAGTATATCCCATTGCTAGACTATCACCCTGCTTAGGTTAGTTACTCTTGCTGAATTTTATGCTTAATTGTATGTTAATCTTTGCTTTGGTCATGATATACATAGTTTGGGGAGGTTGGTTGATTGGGCTATAAGCCCCGAGCTTTTATTGCTTAATGTATATCTTAAAAGACCAATCATAAATGATTAACCATTCTTAGATAAGCACATTTTCTTGTTAATCATGTTCCCATGCATGCTCCATGTTTTAATGATCATCCACCCCATGCTCTCCTTAGTTAACATATTTTTATAGTTATAACCGTGACCCTCTAATCTCTCATTCCCTTTACCTAATTGATGTATTATTAAAGGGGAGAGATTGGTTTGTCAATTGCTGAAAAAGGGGGAGAAAGATCAAGTCCCACCAAAATAATTTTTCTGTTTTGTGTTGCAAGGGTTGACAGGTTATGGGGGAGCAATTAAGAGGAGCATTGCTTAGTTACATGTCTTAGTGTTTCAAGTTGTAATATTTATTTTCATTTGACATGTAATGTATTTGTTGTTTTGGTAGTATCATTGGTATTTGAACACATTTTTTTATTATGAATTGTGTTTAATTGTTTAATTATGAATGCTTAATTAGAATGTATGCAGGCACTAGATAGGCACATCCACACATAAGATGTACTTTCACTTGTGTAGACTTGAGCTTTATGATCCATTCTCATATAGTCTACATAGGTTGCATAAATTAGGTACTTCATTAGTTTAATCATTTGATAATCTATGCATGCTTAGACTAAGTTACTTATTGCACATCATATGCTAGTCTTGTGATTGGACCCACTTAGGCTTGGAAGCCGAAGTGTTATCGCTTACTTAGTTTAAATTGATAAAACTGTTAAGTGAAAATATTTTTAAAAGGTCCTAATCACCCCCCCCCCCCCCCCCCCCCCCCCCCCCCCCCCCCCCCCCCCTCCCCTCTAGGACTTAGCCATAATTTTAGTTACTCCTCTAAGCTTCCGCATGCATACACGTCTACAAGTGTAATAAAAGTGACACAATTTCATATGGCCCTTCCTAGCTCGGTCCTGAGGCCCTCGAGCCGGGCTCTTTGGTGCTTTCGGAGACCTCTCAAAGGACGAGGTCTCCTATCTTGAAGCTCATGTGCTTCACTTTTAAGTTGTAGTACTGAGCTGCCCTATGCTGATAAGTGGAGACCTTAACTTGGGCAGTTTCCCTAAGTTCTTTGAGCAAGTCGAGACTTCTCCTTGTTTCCCTCGGGTCGAAAGAGTTCTGTTCTATTGGATGGCATGTCGACCTCGACTTTAGTGCCGAAGGCTAGCGAGAATGGTGTTTCTCCTGTAGCTGATTGAGTAATGGTCTGATAGGCCCAAAGGACAAGTGGCATCTCCTCCTCCCATGCCCCCTTGCATTGATCGAGCTTTGTCTTTAGGTGTCCTTTGATAATTTTATTAACTGCTTCGACTTAACTATGGCCTAAGGGTGCTTGGGCAAGGTGAATGCGTTGTGGATGTCAAGCCGTTTGCATAGTCCTTGAGTCGGACGTTGTCGAACTAATGGTCGTTGTTAGTGACAATAGTGTGGTGTAGGCTATATCTATAGATGATGGACTTTTAGATGAAGTTGGTTGTCTTTTGTTTATTAATCCAGCCTAAGGGCTCGGGCTTGGCCCACTTCATGAAGTAATTGACCGCCACGATTACATATCTGGTCTGACCCTTACCCATGGGTAGGGGCCTTATAATGTCTACCCACCACTGAGCAAATGACCAAGGGCTGCTCATGGGGGTAAGTAGCTCGGGCAGTTTCCGCAACATGACAGCGAATCGCTGACACTTGTCACACCTTTTTGCGAGCTATTTGGTGTCCTTGTGCATGGTGGGCCAGTAATATGTTAGGCAACTCCAAGTGTAAAGCTCCGCTGTAGTAATAATTTAGTTGTGAGACCAAGATTGTCCTCAGGGATTAAGAAAGGTAATCAATTCCAACGATTTAACTAGGATAGTATAAGAAGTACTGAGTTGTGTTGGAAGGCATAAACTGTTTTTAGGAAAAATTAAATTCAGAATTAAAAGGAACTATAACACCAAGGATCCACTTATAGTTAATCCTTAATGCTAATTCATTCACCAAGCACATAACATAATTTGAATCGAAGTCCTCTCTCTATCCAATCGGAAGATAGATTTAGTCAAAGAACATTCATACAAAATAGATTATGGAAGTTCAAAAAGTAGTTCTACTTCAGCATGGAGAAGTTGAACTAATGGAACTTCGAAGCATCAGCTGTATCCGGAAATCATGATAGATATATGGTTTCCATAATCCAATTCTCATAAAACTATTATGATCAATCTCAGAAAATTATAAGCATCCTATGTACTTGGCATAAGAGATCTTTAGAATTCTCTAAAATTGTCAACTTTATTTAAACTAGAAATATGAAAAATCCAACATTAAAGCTTAAAGTACTTAAATGAAATGAATTAAAGCATTAAGAACAACTACAAGTTTCAGGTCTTTGCCCTAGCTAATCAAAGACATGATTGAACTAGAATTTCTTAAAAACATAGAAGAATTAAACCAAAAACTAGAAAAACCCATAAATTGAAGAAGAAGATGCTCCACTTCGAATCTCTCCACCTCCACTGTGTCTGAGACTCTTCTAAGATGATTTAGGAAGACAAGAGACCCCTCTTTATATAAGAAAAATCACACACCGCCTCTCCAAGTGCATAGGATTTTTACACTTGCGTCGGTTAGCGACTAGTCACAGGTAGGTAGAGACTGGTCGTAGCTTGAACGACAACGAACTTTAACAGAAATTTGAATCTGACTGCATTGGGTGACCGGTTGCAGATGGCCAGCGATCGGTCGCATTAGGCACTTTTCATTCCAGCATGCACATGTCTCAAACATCTGATTTTTCTCTTAATTAGACTGGTTACATCCTTCTTACAATCTGTTGCTTGATGCCCGTCGACCGGTCTCAAACTCCCAGGGATCGGTTGTAGTGTTGTTTCTTTTGGATTTTTTATCTTTTAGTTTTCTTCTTCAATGGCTTCTTTCTTCCAATCTTTTGCACCTTTTAACTTGATCTTTTAAGCACTCTAACTGAGCCTATTTAACATTAAATTCACGCGATTTCTCTCCATTTCTTGCAATAACAAAAACATGTATAAGTCAGCAAGTTTAAGTCCATAACCCATGTAACCGAGTGATGAATTAGGGTTCACATATGCATAATTTAGAGCTTGACATAATACCCCTGCTGAATTGCCTTGTAGGCCTGAAATCTACCTCCTAAGTGATTGCCACGGATGCCTTCGTGGATTTCTCTTAAGACATACTCTACTTCTTATGGCCGTAGACAACTTAGGTAAGGTAGGGAGAAACCCTTCTTCTACAACACATCTCCCAATATGGTATACTAAGCCGAACGGTAACTGATCTTCCCTGCTTTCAGTTTGTCTTCGAGTAACTCGCCCTATTGTAAGTGATAGATGATCGGGTCCATCCAGCTTGGTTTGGTGGTTATCGGGAGAGTCTTCTTCCCCTCAGGTAGACTGATGCTTGGTTCTGACATAAACTCAATCGACATCGTCCTTGAGAGGTTAGTATCGATGGCCGAGGCCAACCTGGCTAGGGAATCTGTGTTGGTGTTCTCAGATCGCGGGATTTGTTCGATCTCATGGCCTTCGAATCCTTGAGCAATTCATGAACTCTGTCTAGGTAGGCAAACATTTTCTCTCCCTTAGCTTGGTATTTGGCAGTCACATGGTTTACTACCAATTGTGAGTCACTATAGATCCTTAGCCTCTAGACACTAATTGCTTTAGCTAACCATAGGCCCACTACGAGGGCCTCGTACTCAGCCTCGTTGTTGGAAGCTTGAAAGATGAAGCGTAATGCATACTCAACTTTCACTTAGTTAGGCGAGGTCAGGATTAGACTTGCCCCACTTCCTTGAGCATTCGAGGACCCATCCACACATAGGGTCCATGTTGGTGATGTTGGGCCATGTTCTTCCTTCTCGTCCATAGGGGGAGTGCCTAGAGAGTACGTGAACTCTGTAATGAAATCCGCAATGTCCTATCCCTTGATTGTTGTCCAAGGTCCATACCATATATTGAACTCACTGAGGTCAATCACCCATTTGGTGAATTGACCTAAAGCCACCAGTTTCTGGAGCACCTGTGAGAGTGGCTGATCAGTTGGGATGATGATGGCATGTGCTTGGAAGTATGGCCTGAGGTGTTTGAAAGAGACAACTAGAGCTAAGGCCAGCTTTTCTATCTTTGAGTTTGCTGATGTAGTAGACAAGTCGATGGATTCCCCCATCATCCCTAATTTGGGCTGAGCTAACCGTCGTTGGCGAGATAGCCACCTACAGTAGCGGCTCTTCCCCATGTACATGTTTGGAGAGTAGTGGCAACGACCCGAGATAAGCTTTCAACTACCGGAATGCCTGCTCGCACTCCTCTGTCTAGGTCAATTTTTTACTTCCCTTCAATTGTTTGAAGAAAGGTAAGCACTTGTCCATTGCCTTAGAAACGAATCTATTCAATGCCGCTATTCGCCCTATGAGGTGCTGGATCTCCTTAGTTGTTCTGGCTGAGCTCATCTCAATGAGATTTCATATCTTCTCTGGATTGGCTTCGATTCCACGTTGATGCACTAAGAAGCCCAAGAATTTTCCCAAGTTGACACCAAAGGCCCACTTGCTTGGTTTGAGCTTTATTTTGTACTTTCTCAACACATCAAACATCTCCCTTTAGTCTGTTATATTGTCCGTGGACTTTGTGCTCTTGTCGAGCATATCGTTGATATAGACCTCTATTATTTTGTCGATCTACTCGGCAAACATCTAGTTTACTAGCCTCTGGTAACTCGCCCCTGCATTCTTCAGGCTAAATGACATGACTCTGTAGTAGTATAGACCCCGATCAGTGTTGAAGGCGATCTTCTAGTTGTCATGATGGTGTATCTTAATTTGGTTGTACCCTTAGTACACGTTCATAAAACTGAGTAGTGCATACCCAGTGGTGGCGTCGACTAGCTGGTCAATCTGAGGTAGCGAAAAGCTATCTTTCGAGCAAGCTTTATTCAGGTCGGTATAGTCTACACAAACTCTCCACTTCTTATTAGCTTTTTTAACTAGAATGACATTGGTGAGTCAGTTGGGATAGCAGACCTCTTTGATGAAACTGGCCTGAAGGAGCTTACCGACCCTCTTCGTTGATGGTTGCATACCTCTCTGCGTTGAAAGATCATCCCTTCTGTTGGACTGGCTTATGATCAGGGTCCACATTCAGGCAGTGGACCATAATGGTTGGATCTATGTCGGGGCATGTCTTGGTGGGACCAGGCAAACACGTCGGCGTGTTCCCTTAGTAGGCCCGTCAATTTTATCTGGAGTTGGGGGTCGAGTAATGAGCCAACTTGGACCATCTTCGTTAGATCTTCATCCGAGAGTCATATGGGGACTAGGTCCTCAACGGGCGACCCCTCTCAGTGCTCTCCTACCTTGAATCTAAGGAGGTGATCTGCATAACTTACGACTCTTGTGTTTATCCTTTGAGAACAGTTGCGTAGCATTGTCATGCCTCCTGTTGGTCAGCTCTGACCCGTCAGACCCCTTGCTCGGCCAAGAACTTCATCGTTAAGTGGTATATAGAGACCATGGCTCTCATTACGTTTAGGGAAGGCCTGCCTAAGATGTCATTGTAGACCGAGGGGCAGTCCATTACCAGGAAGTCCACCATGAGGGTGACCTAGTTGGGCACCTCTCCTGCTGTGACTGGTAACATGATATGTCCTTCTTGCATCACTCTCTCCTTGACGAATCCGAGCAACAGAGTTCATACATCTCGAAGCCTGAATATGTCGACCGCTATCTTGTCGAAGGTTGAAGCATAGAGGATGTCGGCCGAGTTGCGTGTGTCGACCAAAAACCTAAACAATTTGTGATTGGTGACGATCATAACTACCATCGCGTCATCAGTGGGGGTGAAGGAGCCCCCTCGCGTCTCTTCGGTGAAGGTAATCAGACACAACGCTATTCTGGGTTCTGTCCCAGGTCGGTTAGTGAGGTTTACATAATGAACCTTGCCGTCGAACGTACGCCCTAAGCATGAGCTTGACATGTTTGGTTGGAGTCTCCTCCGTCGGTAGGTCCTCCAAAGATAGGTGATCTCACCTACCGGTTCATTGTTGATGCGTTCTTCTTGCCGTTCTTATCGAGGAGGTGATTTATCTTCTTGGTGTTGGGCGATGAATTCATGCAAATAACCCCTCTGTATGAGGGACTCAATTTTTTCCTTCAAATCGAAGTAGTCAGTGGTGTTGTGGCAGTGATCTTTTTGGAAAAGGAAGTACTTCGACTTATTTCTCTTTTTTGGGTTTGTCCTCATCTTGGTTGGTCATTTTAGGACTCTTCTATCCTTGATTTCCGTGAACACCTTCTCGGCAGAGGTTGTCAATGGAGTACATCGGTCGAATCGGGTACTCGAGGCTTTGGGAGCTCGAGGAGTGTCGCTCCTATTATTATTTTTTCTTCACTTGGGGTTGGCACTGTAGCTGTCCTTGGCCTTCTTTCTTTTCTTGTCCCTTGCCAAGCTACTCTTGCACCCTATGGGTGTTGACTAGCTCCTCGACATTAGAATATTTCTATGCTCGGTTAAGCAGATCTGACAACGTCGTTGAGGGGTTCTTGCCAAATGAGAAGAGGAATTTTCCCATCCTCAGCTAGGCCATGAGGGATGTTGTTCGCTTGCCTCAAGTGCAAGGCTTACTATGTAGTAATAACTCTGTAAGACCGAGGTCGATCCACAGGAAATTAGGGTAATCAATTCAAACCATTCTAGTAACTTAATCTCAGCAATTTTAGAATTCAACTTTAAAAACTAAGTAAAATAATAACTTTTAGAAAAATCTGATAATTAATGGAACTAAGGCCTCAAGGATCCACTTGTAGTAGTTCCATGTGAATTGATTCATCCAAGCATAAACACAACTAGATTCAAAGTTCTATCTCTCATCTAGTTGGAAGCTTAAGCATTCAAATATAAACAATCCCACTTAAGTCAGAAAATAAGATTCTAGTTCTAATAAAGCATATAAAATTCAAACATGTAGCCTTCGAAGTAACAGTAATGCCAAGGGACTATGACATGCTTTAGGTTACTACAATTTGAATCTAATCAATCCAAACATGGCCATCTCAAAGAATTGCAAGGAATTCATGTTCGAAGTACATGAACTTTCATAAAACATCTAAAAATACCAACTTTATTCAAACTAGAACTTAAAAATCCAAACTTTAAGTAAAGTACTTGAATCTAACGAATTCCACATGAGAACTAGCTACAAGCTTCACCTCTTAGCCTTAACTAAGAGGTTCTAGCCGAGCATCATCATGCTTCAACTAAAAAGCAATGGAAAACCATTAAAAAGCATAAAAATTAAAATTGGAGGAGTTGTAGATGCTCCACGATGATCCTCTTCACTTCCCACAAGTTCCCAAGCCTTATATGATGCCTTAAGAATGAACCCTAGGTGTCCTTTTATAAGATCGAAGCTCCACCACCTCAGAATCTTCTAGAATTGCGTAAGACGTTACACAACGCATGAAATTCGGAGCTTCTTGGAGAAGCTGTTGGAAAATTAGAATTTCCATGGCCGACTGGTCTTGACAGGTCAGACCGGTTCTGGGCCTGGGCCAGCAAGCTCCAGTAGCTGCTGGAGTGGTTTGTAGAGAGCTGGCCGAGACCGGTCAGGACCGGTCTAGCCCCTTGTGGCTTCACTTCCTTCCTCTCTCTCTCTCTCTCTCTCTCTCTCTCTCTCTCCTCTCTTTACTTCTTTCTTTATTCTTTGGCCTACATTCGGTCATCATCAAATGACTTCTAAAAGTGATCTTTTAAATATGGATTAGGTGAAGTCTCTCTTTCATTCCTACAATCACAAAACATGCATTATTGTGGACGCTCGCCTCTCCGTGCTCCCAAATTCTCCCTTCCTTTCCGAAAAAGGGTGCATGCGCACGAATCGCCGTTTGTGCCACTGGCTTGCCTCGTTCTCGAGGGCTTTTTATCGGTTGTTGTGTTGAATTGGATATTTTTGGATGAGTTTGTGTAAGACTAGAGTTGCCACTAGCTAGTTAATTCGAATCTACAGTCGGCTAGACCCCGTAGAAACGTTAGAGAAGAGAATCCGAAGACTCCTTCCTCTAAAATGACTCATTTTGATTTGCGGCCAGAGATTCGAGGTAAGGGATCACAGTTACAGGGTGGGAAGAGGTTAAGCACCCCACACTGCCCGTACCGAAGTATGGTCTCTACTTCACAGAATCAAACTAGTACTTGAAAGTTTGATTTAATCCTCGTACATCCTCATGAATGATATGATGCATGAATGCAGGTCTGAACAGTAAGAGTTTCTGATGAGTAGGTTTCCATTAACAGGTAAGCCTAGAGCATACGCTCGAACTGACAGGTGATTTATGCGAGATGCATGCTGTGTATTTGAGTAATCAAAGTGCTTATAGTGACATGATAAGTAGGGGGTTGGAAGAAAAGTAAATGTTGCACTGCTAGATGCGAATGAGATGATGCTAGTAAAAGAGTAGCTGGATGGACGGAGGTGTCGCAAGGGTTTGCTTTGAGTGGCTAGATCAAGACTTGGGTGGCTTGGGAGACTTAGACCAAGGTCAGGCTGGGCTGGACCAGGGCTAGGCTCTTCTCACTCGGGCTCTCCTTGGTGGCGGAATGGGCTAAAGGGTTGGAGATAAACTCGGACTAATGAAATTTCTTTGGGACTTGAGGGATGCCGTGAATGAGAAGGGGAGGGGGTATTTATAGCAGCGGAGAGTGGCAACTCTCTTAATTATGTTTGGGCGGCCCTCAGGGGGCCGCCAGTACGACCGCGCTGCTCCGGCTTCAGAGCGTACGACCTCCGAACTTGAAGCAGAAAAGCCCGAGGTTCGGAGTCCGGACCTGCTCTGAAGCTGTGGTTCGGAACTAGGTGAGTTGACTGGGTTTGCAAGATGGGTTGACACGGTGAGTTGACTGGGTGCATGGGCTGTACTGACCCAGTGAGTTGACTCGATGATTTAACTCAGCGGGTTGACTCACCAAGTTTGACTTTTTTGGGATTTTTGACTGGTTTTTCTTATGGGGGCTTTTTTGGGCTGATGTTTAGGGGTGAGTTGACTGGGTTTAGGCCTGAGTTGGGCTATGGATTGGGGGCTTACAAGGGTGAGTTTGGCTGGGTTTGGACATGGGATTTGGGGGTATGGTCCTCCATTCATTCAGCTATCTCTACCAACATTGTAGCCGAAGGTGGGGTGTCTACAGATGCCCCTCTTTGGTAGAGGTTGCATGCAACTGAATGTCAAAGCGAGTGGACACCCCACTTCTGACCCGGTCATTCATAGATTGTGGTCTGAAATCTTTGCTTGCCTTTGCATCTGAGTCAGTTGATTGTCTGAAAATTGATAACTCGCACATACCGTGGGAGTTTGGAGAAAACGTTGCGATTGTCTCTACATGCGCTGCAACCTGGGTACCCAATCGCAACCCTTCCATTCCCGATTGGTACTAACATCGAAAAGGTACAGTCGAGCCTCTGCGTCCGTCATAGTCTTACGAGGTTACCGACCCTGTCATTGATTGTTCGATGCTTTCCTGGATCACTCCAGGAGTACTTGTTTCGCTTAACTGTTAAAGTGGTTAGCTGCCTTGCGTCCATGTAGTCTTATGGGAGATCCACTACGTCGACTTGGAATCAATCAAAGTACTTCAGGCATCCACTCCTAGGTATCTGCGGGTGAACGTTTTCCACCCAATCTGCTGGTTTTGATGCTCGGGTTGCAATTCATTCTTTCCTAGATTGTGGTTTGGAATCTTTATTTTCCTTTGTATATGAGTCAGTCGATTGCCTGGAAATTGATAACTCACACATACCGCGGGAGTTTGGAGAAAATGTTGCGATTGTCCCTGCATGCGCTGCAACCTGGGTACCCAATCGTAACCCTTTTATTCCCGATCGGTACTAACATCGAGAAGGTACAGTAGAGCCTCTGCGTCCGTCATTGTCTTACGAGGTTACCGACCTTGTGATTGATTGTTCGATGCTTTTTCAGATCACTCTAAGAGTACTTGATTCGCTTGACTGTCAAAGTAGTTAGCTGCCCTGCGTCCATATAGTCTTATGGGAGATCACTACGCTGACTTGGACTCAGTCAAGGTACTTCAGGCATTCACGCCTAGGTATGTGCAGGGTGAACTTTTTCCACCCAATCAGCTGATTTTGATACTTGGGTTACAATTCATTGTTTCCACCGTTCAGACAGTTTCTTTGACCAAGCCTTTTGGCTTTCATCTTTTCTTATCTTGGCATTTGGTACGACCGCACTGACATTGGAGTTCAGTTCAACCATACTTTGAGTGCATTGGATCCGATGATCTCCGGGGAAACCCCAAGACCTAGGATCTTATTTGATTTTTTGCATTGGCTCCTACTTAGAGATATGGAAGATCTCTCGGTGTTTTGGAGGCCGAACGCTCTGCTAGGAAAATATTTTTTGGGTTTTTGAAAAGATACCCACTCTGGGGAGTGATACTCTATGGGATTTTTATTTGTAAATAGGAATATATATAATATTTTTTGTCTTTTTGAAAAGGAAATATGACTTGCACGCGCCTCCACTGGGGATGCCTGTGGGGTCTTTGGCTAACCAACTTTTATTTTGAAAGCATGTAAACATGATGACTGATGCGATGGATGCTGATGCATGGGGATGCATATTTGATGATGGATGCATGATTTGGCCCATTCTCTTCCAGTTTGATGATTTTGCTTTTGCTGGGGGTGCAGAGAACTTTGAGCTTTTTGCTTGTAGGCTTGTGTTTCCCTGGAGATTTTCTTTTAATGCGGATGTTTGGTCAGTGGGTTGGTCAAGATCCCGACCTATAGTCGATCAGGTCCATCGTCCCAAGATGCTGTTTCTTTGCTAATGGGGTTGGATGAAGGATGTTGTCAGACCTTAAGGAGTTCTTCTAGGAATTGATGTGATTGGGATGGTGCTTGGTCGCCAGTTTTGGTGAAGATTCCAATTGCGGAAGATCGGATCCGTCATCCCAAACTGTGAAATAAGTGAGCGGAGTTCGAGACTCCTGAAGTGCTGTGCTGGGGATGGGACAATTTTTTATGATTTTTTTGCAAATATTTGGTTTGAATCTTTACCTGCATAGTTAGGATGGAGATCGATTATTGAAAACAAAGGAAATATTTTTGTGATTTTGAAAATATTTGGTCCGAGTAAAGATCGGTGTTTATTAAAAGTAAGGAAAATATTTTGTGATTTTTGAAAGATGATTTTCTAATGTTTTGGTATTTTCTGATTTTTCTGAAATGCAGGGAAAAGTATGGAACTTTCATCCATTTCATCTTCTACTGCTGGTAAGGCATCCGATCCATTTTACGTCAGCGAGCGAGACGAATCTCACACAATTAAGTGCCGTAGTTTTACATCTTCGAATGAGGGGATTTTGAGGGTTTTCAATCAACACACCCACAAAGTTGCCTGTTCCTCATGTGTAATGCACATAGACCACGCATTGTCCGATGGACTCCTTCGGCCACAAAATGAGACACATCCTCACATTTCCCTTTGTCAATCCAGTTTGGGGTCTTATGCTGCTCACAATTCCGTGACGGTGCGCTTCACCTCCCAACTGCCTTAATCCCCTTCATGAGTTTTAAGAATAGGGAACATCCATCAGATTCAACAGCGACTTCCAAATCAAGGTTGTCTATCACGGTGCGTTCAACACGAACAGGATCGCGGTGTTCTGCTCGCCTCAGCCCTTTACCTGTTTAGAAGACTCCGGACACCAGTACGGTCAAGTGTCAGCCATGTCTGGGACAGGTTGGGAAAGAAAGCCCCCGAGAAGCTAATCCCAGTGTAGTTTTAGGTCTTTGGACTGCTGGGGATAGATTTTCACAGTTAAAATTGATGGTGGAATTTTTTTTTTGTTTTGAAAAAGTTCCAGACTTCAACTTGAGTAATCGAGGTTGATACTGGTTTTTATGGAAAGCTTAAAATCTTTTTGGTATTTTTTGAAATGATCCCGGTTATCGAACCTAGATCTGAGCGGTTGAGGGCGATGCTGGTTTTTGGTTGAAAGCAAGAAAGGTCCCCCGAGGAATTAATCCCAGCGTAGTTTAAGGTCTTCGGACCCAAAATATGTATAAGCGATATTTTTTTTTGATGATTTTTTTGAAATGTTCTAGGCTATTAAATCCCAATTCGAGCGATCGAGATTAACACTGGTTTTTATTGAAAATCTCTCGGCATTTCGGTCCCGACATAGTTTAAGGTCTTTGGACCAAAACTATGGAGTGAGATTGGGAATATATATATTTTTTATTTTGAAAAATGTCGGGTGTCATCGGATCTTGATTCGAACAATCAAGACCGATGCCGATTTTTATTGAAAATCCCTTGGGATCTTGACCCCGACGTAGTTTAAGGTCTTCGGACCCAAACTATGAAGCGAGATTGGGAATATATTTTTTTTTTGAAAAATGTCCGGAGTTTTCGGATCTTAATTCGAACGATCAAGACCACTGCTGGTTTTTATTGAAAATCCCTCGGGATCTTGATCCCGACGTAGTTTAAGGTCTTCAAACCCAAAAGTTTGTGCAAGAACTATTTTTTTTAATGATTTTTCCAAATGATCCAGGCTGTTAAATCTCAATTCGAGCGATCAAGATTAACATGGTTTTTATTGGAAATCTCTAGGGATTTTGGTACCGACGTAGTTTAAGGTCTTCGGACCACTGGGATGGGAAGTAGGCAGCAATCAAGGTTGGAAATTCTTGGGGTTTTTCTGAAAATGATTCTAATCATCAGGCCATGCACTTGGATGGTTGAGATCACTATTTGACCATGTCAATTCTTTTTTCTTTTTCTTGAAAATCTCATGGAGCTTTTTCCACATCATCAAGTCAAATTCTCTCCAATTTCTCACAAGATGAGATTTTGGTGAGATTCCTTTCTCTTTTTCTCATCCTTCTCTTCTATCACTTCAACCTTACATGGAGTACAAGATTCACTTGCAACAACTCTTCCCAAGGGGGAGTTCTTCCCAAGGAGAGAGGGTGAGAGGTCGTTTCAACCAGGTGGGAGGACGGACGGCCCCTTGGGTGCCGCCCGAGCCCCTTCTGCCCACTGATTTTTCGAGTGGGTTGGATAATGGGGTGCCCTCCCCTTTTCTATATAACATGGGGTACCCTTGGCTCCTCCAACGTGCAATCTCTCTCCTTTTTCTCCCACACACTCTCTTTCTTCAAAATTTTCTTCCTTTTGGTGGCCTTTTGCTCTTTTCAAGTGGTGAGGCCTTAGTGGAGCTTTGGGACAGCAAGGTGGTCCCCCTTTGGTGAGTGGTGAAGGTATGGACCACTCTCTTTTCTTTCTTGCCTTTTTTCTTCTTCACTTTCTCTTCTCATGTTTTCTTTCTTTCCTTCATGTAGATATTCCAAAGGGCAAGGTGGGCCCAAGTCTTTTGGCTTTTTTCTACATCTCCAATCTCTTCTCAAGGTGGTGCATGGAGAGGAACATCGCAAGCTTTCATTTCATTCTTTCTTTTCCTTTTTTATACTCCCTTCATGTGTATGCAAAGGGTAATTTTGTCATGTCCATCAAGTGTGCATGAAAAATATCCTATCTTTTCTTATGGGAGTTGGGCCCCCCTTTTTATGTGTATCAAATGGGCTCAAAGTGAAGTCATGGACTTTGGTGTATTTGATGGGCCCAATACTTCATTTTGGGCTCCCTTATGCTCTCTTTTCCTTGTCATATTTTCCTTAGAGCTTTCTTTTCTTTTCCATCTTTTTTTCAAGGTTTGGGCCCATGAGATTGGTAGGGCCCACCTCAAGTTTTGGGCTCATAATGCTCACTTTGGATGGCCCCATATTCCTTTGCATGTAAATGGACAAAAGTGGTTAGCCCATTGTTGAGCTCTTAATTATGCATATTCTAACCCCAATTCATCACTCATTGTGCAAGGTTTGTATGGTTTGTAAGCTAATCCAATGCATGTTTTGTGACTACAGGATTGAGGGTGGACTCTACTCAATTGAAGATATAATGAGCTCATTTGGAACTATTCTAATAAAGAAAGAAAGAGCTAAAGAAGAAAAGGAAGCAGAAGAAAGAAAGAAAGAACTAAAGAAGAAAAAGAAAGTAAAAATACAAGAAGAAAAGAGGGCTGACCGGTCGTGACCGGTCGGCCAAGGAAGCCAGACCGGTCAGTGACCGGTCAGCCATGCAGATTAGGCTCCTACTGAAGACGTCCGACCGGTCTTGACCGGTCGGACATATGTGCTGGAACTTCATTGAAAAGGACCGACCGGTCAAGACCGGTCGGTCATTGCTGCTGTAATGTGGATGAAAACATCCGACCGGTCTTGACCGGTCGGATAGGCTTGCTGGACTGATGTTCTACGAGGCCCGACCGGTCTTGACCGGTCGGGCATACCTGCTGGAGTATTTTCACTTGAGGCCGACCGGTCCATGCGTACTGAGTTAGAAATTTCTAATTTCATCCCGATTTTCTCTGCGCTGCGTAAGTGTTACGCAAGTTCTCGATTCTTCTGAAGTTGTGGAGCTTCCAGACTATAAAAGGACACCTAGGGATCGTTCCTAGGGCATCCTAGAAGGGTTCAAGCGAGGTTGGAGACTGTGGAAGTGGAGATTGGAGTTTCACAACTCCTTTTGGTTTGCTTTGCTGTTTTCATGCTTTTAGTAGTTGTTTCATGTTTCCTTGGATCATGAGCAGCTAAGCCTCTTAGCTAGGGCTAAGAGGTGAAGCTTGTAGTGAATCCAAGATGTTTTGATTCGTAGTTAAGTGGTTTTTAGTTTGGAATTCATGATTATGAACTAAGGTTTGAAGTTTATACAAGTTTTTAAGTAATTTTTCTTAGTCTTGTGATGACTCATGGATGTTTGGATGAATTACTTAGCTTCTTAATTCGTTGCAACGGTCTAGACCTGTATGATCCGAGGAATTGGAGTGCGCTCTAGTACCAAGCTCTTCATAAAGGGGCTTCATGCCAAAGTTCTAGTTTTGGTTGATTATCTGGAATATGTATGGATTGTGCATATAATTTGAATCCAGTTCAAATCATGATCTAGCCTTGTCTTGTGAGAAGACTTGAGGATGGTTATGATTGGGAATTGGACATATAGAAAAGGTGAATGACCTATGCAATGAGCATGCTCAGATCAGCCTAGAGTTGAGTGAACTTTATGCACAGAACTTACATGTTACAGACTTCTGGTTTAACAGTTCTATCATCCGACTAGATAGACCTGACTGGTGACTCTAGTTGAGAGAATGGGAAACCACAGCGGATTGAACATCGAGGATTGCTACAAGTGGATTCTCGAACCCCTAGTGCCTTCTTAAAATTGTTTACATTCAATTTAGCTTAAACTGTTAATCACACACATTCTATTCAAACTTTGATTGTTAGCTTCAATAGAAACTTGTGGATGAGTTTGTGACATCCTACATAAGTCCCTGTGGATCGACCTCGGTATTACCGAGTTTATTACTACATCGCAACCCTACACTTGGGGAAGCGAACACCCATTCTTCACTTGGATCTCAAGTGGGCTAAATTTCTTAGTTGGGCCTTTATGGACAAGTGGCCCAAATCTTCTACCATTTCTTGATTATGATGTACATCCTTGTACACAAAGTGTGGTGGGCTCCTTGGAATTCCTCCATATAGATGGGCTTTTGGGCCCTCTTTGAAACTTGTGTATTTCTTTTAGTCATGTGTGCACCACTACACTTTGTGCATGTGGGATTCTTTCCCTTCATGCTTGTTCTTTAGATGGATGGAGGACTTGGGTTACTTGATCATCCACAAGTCCCATGAGTGAGTTGTTTTAACAATCTCACTAAGTTCAAATGGTTTTCTCATGTTGTAGGAAAGTGGTTCTCAAGAGCTTTCTTTAATGTTCCCGACCTCAATTGGATGACTCTTCTTTAAGTAAGCTATCCATGCGACCATAGCTCCTTGAACTTCTCTTGGGGTGCTTGGTGGGTCATCCACCATCATTCTCAAAGATGAGTGATTTTTCTTTCAATTTGTGGGAAAGAATGATACCCATAAGTTGCCCAATTTTGTCCCATGCTTTGGGGCATTTTGGATTTTGATCTTCAAAGGGGCTATGTATATCATCCTTAGCCATTTTCATGATAGTTGGGTGACTCATCAAGCCATGCCCTCTTGTGCTCAAATGGTCCCCTTTTTTGTAAAGAAATTGGTGCACATAAATTGCTCAAACTTGTCCTTGTATGGACATTTCCAACTTTGGTTCTTCATGTGGGCTATGTGAATTAATTTTTTACCATTGTCTTTTTTGATTCATATGTTTGTGGGTAGACCACCATGTTGTACTCTCATAGTCAAAATATTTATCAAGGTGATGCACAAAGGGTTGCCCATGGTTAACCTATGAATGGGATCTTATAGTTCTTCAAGTGGGTTACGTGCTCCTTTCAATCCATTGAGGTGGGGAACTTGAGTTGCTCTTGGGGACCAATTTCCTTTCTATTCCCCACTTGTCCATCTATATGTGTAAAAAGATGGGAACATCTTAAATGAGGATCATGACCTTGGTTTGGAAAGTGAACCAAGCCTTGGTCATATATGGACTTTGAAGAGGGATTTCTCATATGAAGTTTAATTCTTATCCCTTTTGGTCTCATGGCACTTTAGTGCATTTGTTGTCCCAAAATGTGTCCTTGGATGGTGGATTTTCCTTACCTAAGGCATGGCATGCAACCCTCTTTAAGGTGGGCCTTGCTTCCTTTGAAGGGCCCAACACATATCCTAAGTGACTCATGGAGTTGGACATTGGATTTTTGCCTTTGAATGTAAATCCAAATCCATGGGTTTCCTGGATAATGATTTGGATTTTAACGGGTAAAGAATGGGGACTTACCTTGCCAAGCTTGTAAGGTTTGATGGCGGATGGTATGAGGGGGCGAAGGGCGGTCAATGAGGACGACCCCGCTTTCATTGTTTGTCGAGGGACCCATATGTGTTCTTTAGCTAAGAAGCACCAACCTCTTCCCTCCATAAAGGGTCGAGGTACCCGAGATCTCTGGGATGATTGGGTGAAACAACCGCAGCCTATGCTCGACCGTGTTTTGGCCGATACTCCTTTTGCAGGCCTTCTCACGTTATGCTTTCATAACAATAACGCCAACCGCATGCTATTTGCGGCTCTCTATGAGAGGTGGAGGGATGAGATCCACACCTTTCAACTTCCCTGTGGTGAGTGGGGAATAACTCCCCTATATATATATATATGCAAATTGGCTTTCCATTCCATGGGGTCGTTGTTCCTCACGCAGGCTCTTTTGCTCCCATCACTTCCACTGATTGGATACAATTTGTGGGAGCCATTCCACCTGAGAGCGAATTCCAGAGCCACCAAGTGAAACTGCGATGGTTTTACAACACCTTCACTGCTGTCATCCCTACTACTGAGCTGGAGGCCCTTCACAAAGCACGGGCTATGATCAATTACGCCTTTGGGTTGTTCCTTTTTTGTCATGCGAATGAGAGAGTCGACCCTAGATTTCTTCGTTTAGTTGAGGATCTTCACCATTCGTATAATTGGAATGGGGCTATCTTGACTCGCATTTACCAAGGTTTAGATAAGACCTCTCGGATTAGCCGGTCCTTCACAGGTTTCTGGCCCGTCGTGGAGGTATTCTTTTTAACCTTCTATGGAGATGTTTGTATTCTTTCTCCCTCTGATCATTATGTCTGCCCTTGTCCAGACCTGTTTTTATGATCATTTTGCTCATCTTTCGCCGAGGATACAGGATGGTGTTGAGCTATCCTTATACTGCTTCATGCATTGGCATCAGCAAAATCGTCAGCGGAATTCTAGAGTGTCTGGGGACAATTGGCGCGCTAGCATAGACGGAATGACAGTCGAGGACGTAAGTATCTTGCTTTCCTTATCCGTCGTGCAACTCTGTGACTGATTGTGATGAACTCATTTGTTGTAGTTTTCTCGGATTCCATACGCCAACTTTCCTCTTTACTATACCCCTCAGCGTGTGGAAGCATATTATTCTTCGTGCCTTCGGATCATGCTCTCCGATGCCGAATCGTTTCAATGGTACTTGGGCGAGAGATTGCTCCGACAGATCACTGGCGTGGCTCGGGTTCCTTGTTCCACACCTCCTCCGGCTGCTCAGATTCTGGCTGATGATATGGACGATGCTCTCGTGGGCCAGCCTGGAGTTCGCTTCACGATCCCGGATCGTGACTACGACGAGTGGTATTTGCTGTATGGACAGGGGCCTCTTCTTCCTTCACTCTACGTTTCAGGGGGTCGTCGCAGGTATGCTGGAGAATCGATGACAGCTCCTCTTATGGATCTTCATCGTCAGGAGCGGGATGAGAGGAGGGATGATGATGATTATGTTGGTGATCTGTAGCCTGATGTATTCAGCTTGTTCGATGTATGGCCTCTTGACATTCTTAGGGCCTTTTTGCTTTTGCTTTTCTTCTGTATCAAAATCTTCTAAATGAATATACAACCCCTGATTTGCCTCAAAACTTCTTGATGATGCTTGGATGTTTTGACTCTCGACTCATTCTTTGATGCTTTGTGGAAGATAAGATTTCTTAACTATATAGATGATGACTTGAATGGTTCAGATTGCTTGATCTGGCCCTGTGGGCCCTTTTCGGACTTCAGCTTTGCTTTGGAGCACCTATCCTTGATGTTTTGTGAGGCTAAGAAGGCTTACCCTGGTGTGGATGATGAATTGGACAGTCCAGATTGCCTTTTTGAGCCATGTGGGCCCACTTGATGATCAGATCTTGGACTTTGGCCTCCTTTTCTTGATGATCAAACCCTTAATGTTGCTATTTGATGACCCATGTGAGCCTTTCCATGGTTTGGATCATGATGATCTAGCCCTTGAATGGCTCAGATTGCTTGTGGGCCCCTCTTGATCGATTTTCCTTCTCTTTGACTTGATCAGCCCCATGTTGGCTGCAGTACTTCATGATTGGATATGTGGGGTACCTTCCAGATGATTCAGATCAGCCTCAAACGAAATATGGAGTTGATTGGAGCCTTGGGCGGCCCTCATGGTGCCATCTGCTGACGTGGACAGGCAGTCTCACCTACCAATGACTGTGAAGCCAATCCCGCGGAGAGAGAGAGAGAATCCATCCGTACGGGCGGCCCACAGTGGGCCGCCCAAACTTCTCCTCATGTGCTATCCGTGCAGGCCATGGTTGGGACATTCCCCTCTGCTCATTGTTCCTGTCTGTTTGATTCTTTGTGTACGAGGTTTGATTCCAGCCATGAATCCCTCTTTTGTCTCATCTTTTCTTCCTTTTTTTTGTCTTTTTCTCTTTTGGTCCTCTCTTGGGCAGCCATTAATGAGGGCTTGGGGGGTGATGAAGACTGATCCTAATGAGATCCATACTTCAGAAGATGGTGGGGGCTTTAATGATGGTGAGATGTTCTTGATGGGTGGGATGGGTGGGGTGGATGAAGCCTTAAATGGGGGCATTGATGGTGGATTAGGGGTGATTGTTGGGGGAGCTTTGAATGCCCCCATTAATGGTGGGATTGCTGGAAATTCAGATTTGAATGAGGCATTGACCATGGTGGGATTAGATGGTATGGATGAGATGGGAAGATGGGCCATAGATGAAGCTATGCACCCTTTGAGTGTGGGCCGCATGGATGATGTGATCGATGGTGATGATGGGGTCACGATGGACATAGATGGGCTAATCTAATGTTTGGATGGTATGGATGGTTCGGATGATACCTTTGATGGTTTGGATGCTCTTGATGATGGCAGAGATGTGCGATACACTTGCTTGGGTGGACTTGATGTGATCATTGATGATGTCCCCCTGATGATGGACAGTGTGGATGTCCCGATGATCCCTTTGATTGGACAGAGTGATGATTGGATTCATGACTTCATGTTAGAGAGGACTGCAGGTCCAGATCTGACCGTAGATTCTTCGATTGGGGTTGCCGAGGCCTTTCTTGACGGTTCAGATGTATTTTTTAGCGGTCAGATTGGTCAGGATGTCATGGTGTGCGGTGTGATCTTTGCTGATAGCCCTTTTGACGGAGAGTATCAACCTTCTCCTGATTGTTAACCCTTTACCCATTCGGTTCATGAGGTGGGTGAGTCTTCTCGTGTAGCTGAGGTCGTGACAGTTTTAGATAGCGATGCGACTATATCAAACATAACCGATACTGGGGATAGGTCAGGGGCTGTTGAGTTTGCAGAGGTTCCAGCTTTTCCTTCTCCTTCGCCCGTTGATCTTACGATCCTTGATGAGCTGTCATCAATTCCTAGGCCCTTTGTTCTGGAGGGGATTCCTGTGAGGACTTGTCAGTTGCTTCCTTTTCCTTCTTACTCGCCACGACTGCTTGCTTGACTTGACAGCTTGTCGGCTTATGAGATTCGAGATTTGGAGTCCTATGGCTTCGGCGGTCTGTTCCATATGGCTAGAGTTGACATTGATTGGAGGATGCTCGGGGCTGCACTGATTGACTGGGTCCCCTTGTTGAACTTGTTCGCGTTCAACGACATGGAGATGGGACCTTCTTTGGAGGAGCTTGCGTGTTTGACCTGTCTTCCTTGGGATTACGCTCAGTATTTCTCGTCGAAGACTTTACAGAAGACTGCCACTCCGCAGAACTGTTTCAGGATCCCGTACATTATTCAGCCTACAACAGCCGGTCGTGATGCAGTGGTCTTTTCTTTAGACTTGCTGTTCTTTTCTCGGGCCCTCGGAGTGTGGCAGGGTCCTTACTTTCTCGAAATGCACTAATGTTCTTTTTTATAGCTGCGGTGCTATTCTCGGGATGGCGCAGATCTCAGACTCCTCTGCTCTTTGAGGTGATGAGCCGAGTTGTTCGACGGCAGGGGATCATTTCTCTCGTCCTGGCTGAGCTGTTTAATGGGCTGACTGACTGTACCTTAGGCCGCACCCGTGTCCTTCGCGGTTGCTGTGCATTCCTCCAGGTATCCTCTCTGCATTTTCTTTTTCCTTTCTTGTCTTTTGGGAATTGCTTTGCTTTAGTTGAACCTCTTTACCTTGATTAGGTCTGGCTATGGGAGCGTCTTTCGCTGACTGCTCCTGTATCATTTCCTGGCACCCGTCGTCCAGACCTCATGCGACACATCATGGAGTTTCTTCATCATACGGCTAGGATGAGTGAGCCCTTGTATCGCAGGATGTTTGCTGAGCTTCGTGATTGGAATGTTGCTTGGGAGTCATCTTGGCTTTTACTTCCTCCAGTACTTTGTGATGCGCACCGCCTTCCTCTGATGCTGGTAGGCTTTCGATGTTGCTTTTCTTATCATCCTATCTGGTTCCTGCGGTAGTTTGGGTATGAGCAGGATGTTCCTCTATTTGCCTTCTCGGGTATCGTGTGTTGAGCACTTCCAGCTAGGTCATCTGACTTTAGGACTCGGATTGATGGATCCTGGGCGACTCACCTGACTGCTGATTTGCTTGGTTTTGAGCTGCGGACTTTTTTGATGGTGACTGCCCCATACCATCACTAGGTTTGCTAAGCAGTCTTTATACCGGCGCATTCCTTGCTGGCACTAGACTGCCGATGAGGATGAGCAGGATATTCTTGGGGATGCTGGCTCTTCATCTGGTTCATATGAGCCCTTTGAAGAGCGCCCATTCATCGATCCCGGTTTCCTCTTGGCCACTCATGGCCATTTGCTGTCTGAGATCTCTGCACTTCGGTATCATTGTGAGATGATGTCAAGGAGATTGACCGCTGATCAGAGGTTGTCTGATGAGGAGACAGCGATCCGTAGCCTTGAGCGAGATGAGGTGCATTACCTGCGTATGGAGGTGAGTAGGTTGAGAGCGAGGCTATTTCATTATGAGTTAGAGGACTTACTTGACATTGCCGAGGAGGAAGGTAGAGATTGATTGTGTCGACTGTCTGTACGTCCCTTTTTGCATAGTACATGACTGGTGATAATGCATTTTTTTATATTTTTTGAAAAATATGATATGATATATGTAAGAGAAACATGATGCATTTTAATGAAAAGAGAAATTTTTTTTGAGAACTTATTGTGCTATGAGTTGTCTTGTGAGTGTGTGTCTGGATTTTATGCCGGAACATAGGAATCAGAACTGAGGCTTGGCCAATGTTTTGACCGATGTTTTGAGATTGACTTATGTGATCCCTTTGGTTCCTTAGAGGTGTAGGTGATGGAAACTGTCACTTCCTGAGATTGTCAGAGTTTGTAGAGTTCTTTGTTCTCGACTGTACTTCTTCTCGTTCTTGAACTGCAACTGTTTGAACTGATCTGGGCCGTCTGATTTCTTGGTACCTGCACTTTTATTTTCTTTTTTCTATTCGAGCCATTTTTGCCTGCAGCGCTCTTTCGAGTTTTCACCACAGCCGGCCTTTTCCCATCATTGTTGCCCGTGGCGCCCTCTTAAGTTTTCACCACGTCCCAGGTATTTGATTTTACCTGCCCCTTGGCAGTTATGCTGTTTTTACCCTCGGCACCCTTTCGGGTTTTCACCAAGTCCGCTGTATGCCCACTGTTTTTATTAGGAGCGCCCTTTCGGGTTTTCACTCCGCCCTCTTTGTTTAGGCACACATTTTTTTTTGGATAACTGCAGCGGCCAGAGGTCGGGAATCCGTCGTTGCCGGCCGATGGCAGCCTTTCAGCCCTTATCCTGAGCTATGATGATAGAGCTGTCGGTCTTAGCTACAGACCCTTCTGAGATGGATGGATGGGTGACAGTGTTTCTTTTCGGGTTGATTTTTCTCGGGTGCCTTGTTTTGGCTTCCCATTTTCTTTTCTTTGTATTCTCTTTTTTTTTTGTCTTTTTCTTCTCTCTTTTTCTCTTTTGAATCCCCTTATTTGAAACACTTATTGGTGGACGGAAATGACTTCTCAGAGGTTTTAGCTTCGACCCTTTGACTTCACCTCTATTAATGTAACTCTTGATAAGGTCAGAATGACTTACCAGTGAAAGATCTTCACTTTGTTGATGTTGATTGGCTCAGGAAGATCCACCCTTTTCATGCTGGTGAGTCTGAGGGTACCTTCAGGAAGTACTTCTCTAATGATCAGCGGTTCGTCCCACGAGAGTTTGAACTTTCCTCTGGGATTCGGAAGGTGTGACGGTAGAATCTTCTTCATGACCATGTCGCCCACCTTGAAACTTCTTTTTTGGACTCTCTTATTGTAAGCCCGAACGATCCTTTTTTGATAACACTGGGAATGACTTAGTGCACCCATGCGCTTCTCTTCTGCTAGCTGTAACTGATCGAATTGGCCGGTTGCCATTCTCCTTCTTTACTTCCACTTTCCAGCAACACCCGTAATGACGGTATTTCCACTTCGACTGGTAGAACCACTTCCATTCCATTAGTAAGCTGGAAAGGAGTAAAGCCTGTAGCAGACCCTATAGACGTTCGAGAGGCCCAAAGTGCATATGGGAGCATATCTGGCCAATCTCGATAAGTCACGACCATCTTCTCAAGTATCTTAACGATTGTCTTGTTTACGGCTTCTACCCCACCATTCATCTGAGGACGATAGGGGCTTGATCGATGACGTTGAATTTTGAACTTGCTGAGGAAGTCATCCATCTTCTTATTGACGAACGGGGTCCCATTATCTGTGATGATATCATAGGGATTCCATATCGGCATATGATATTGTTCTTCATGAGTTTGATCACCTGGGATGCTGTAATCGTGGTGTAGGAGGCTGTTTCTACCCACTTGGTGAAGTAGTCGACTGCCACAAGTATATACTCATGACCGTTTGATGCTTTGCGACTAATCTTCCCAATGATGTTGAGTCCCCACATGGAGAAGGGCCAGGGAGTCGTCAGGTTTTATAGTTCTGATGAGGGGGCATGAATTTGATTCACATGCTCCTGACACTTGAAGCATTTTCCGACGTGCTGGCAGCAGTCTGTTTCCATGGTGAGCCAATAGTAGCCGAGTCGTAGAATCTTCTTTGCCATCATGTGCCCGTTCGTGTGTGGGCCACAGATTCCTTCGTGTATTTCTTTCATGATCTTTGCAGCTTTTGTTTCATCGACGCATCGGAGGAGGACTTGATTATAGGATCGCTTGTAAAGGATTTTGCCACTGATGGTGAATTGGTCGGCCAAACGCTGGATGGTTCGGCGATCTGTTGCTGTTGCTGTTGCTGCCTCCTGATACTCCTGGGTTTTGAGATATTGCTTGATGTCAACATACCAGGGTTTGTCAGGGACAACTTCGGCTTCTCCTATTTGCAGGCAGAAAGCAGGTTCATCTTGAGTTTCGACTGTGAGCTCCCATTCTGAAGCTCCTTTCGGTATCTCGAGCATTGATGCAAATGTAACGAGAGCATCTGCAAACTGATTCTTGGCCCTGGGCATGTATGAGAAGGTGATTTCTTCAAATTCTTCGATCATATTTTCAAGTTACACATGATATGGTATCAACTTCTCATCCTTGGTTTTCCATTCGCCATTGGTCTGATTGATGATAAGCTGTGAGTCTCCAAATACTCGTAGCTTCTTAACGCCCAAGATTATGGCTTCCCTTAAGCCAGCGATGCATGCTTCATACTCTGCCATGTTGTTGGTGCACTCGAATGCTATGCGCCTTGAGATAGGGATAGGGATATCGTCTGGAGAGTAAAGGATTGCTCTGATACCACTTCCCTTAGAATTTGCTGCGCCGTCGAAGAATAACGTCTACTCATCTTTCTTCTTCTTTTCTTCATATTCGATAAGCAAGAGATCTTCATTAGGTAAGAATGTCTTGAGTGGTTGATAATCCAGGAGAGAGTGAGTGGCAAGATGATCGGCGAGGGCCTGCCCCTTGATTGCCTTCTGAGTGACATAGGTGATGTCGAACTCAGACAGGAGTAGCTACCATTTAGCTATCCTTCCGGTGATTGCTGGTTTCTCGAATAGGTATTTGAGCGGATCCATGTGAGCGAGGAGGAGAATAGGGAATGCAATTATGTATTGATGGAGTCGCTGAGTTGCTTAGACTAGGGCGAGGCAAGTCTTCTCGATCGGGGAATACCTGGTCTCGTAGTCAGTGAACTTTCGGCTCAAATAGTATATTGCTTGTTCCTTCTCCCGGTCTCGTCATGCTGGCAGAGAACACAGCCAATGGCCTTTGCTGCTATCGAGATGTATAACAATAGTGGTCATCCGGGAGTGGGTGGCACTAGAACTGGAGGATTTATGAGATACTTCTTGATGCGGTCGAAGGCAACTTGGCAATTGTCATTCCATTCTTTTGGAATGTTCTTCCGGAGAAGCTTGAATATGGGTTCACAAATAGATGTGAGCTATGTGTTGAGCTCTTAATTGTGCATATTCTAACCCCAATTCATCACCCATTGTGCAAGGTTTATATGGTTTGTAAGCTAATTCAATGCATGTTTTGTGACTACAGGGTTGAGGGTGGACTCTACTCAATTGAAGACATAAAGAGCTTGGGATCATTCTAATGGAGATTACTTGAGGACCAAAGAAGAAAAGAAGAGAGAAAGCGAAAGAAAGAAGCAAGGAAAGAAGGAAAAGGAAGAAATGAAGAAGTATGAAGACTGCCGACCGGTCATGACCGGTCGGCCAAGGAAGCCAGACCGGTCAGTGACCGGTCAGCCATGCATAGTTGGATGTGCTAAGGACGTCCGACCGGTCATGACCGGTCGGACAAGGCTGCTGGAACTTCAATGAATAGGACCGACTGGTCATGACCGGTCGGTCAGTGCTGCTGTAATATGGATGAAAACATCCGACCGGTCATGACCGGTCGGAGGGGCTTGCTGGACTGAAGATAAATAGGCCCGACCGGTCTTGACCGGTCGGGCATACTTGCTGGAATTACTCTCTATTGAGGCCGACCGGTCTTGACCGGTCGGCCATGCGTACTGAGTTAGAACTTTCTAATTTCTTCCCGAAATTCTCTGCGCTGCGTAAGTGTTACGCAAATTTCCGATTCTTCCGACGTTGTGGAGCCTCCAGACTATAAGAGGACACCTAGGGATCGTTCCTAGGGTATCCTAGAGGGGTGTAAGCGAGGTTGGAGGCTGTGGAAGTGAAGATTGGAGTTTCACAACTCCTTTTGGTTTGCTTTGCTGTTTTCATGCTTTTTGTAGTTGTTTCATGTTTCCTTGGATCATGAGCAGCTAAACCTCTTAGCTAGGGCTAAGAGGTGAAGCTTGTAGTGAATCCAAGATGTTTCAATTCGTAGTTAAGTGGTTTTAGTTTGGAATTCATGATTATGAACTAAGGTTTGAAGTTTATACAAGTTTTTAAGTAATTTTTCTTAGTCTTGTGATGACTCATGGATGTTTGGATGAATTACTTATCTTCTTAATTTGTTTGCAACGGTATAGACCTGTATGATCCGAGGAATCGGAGTGCGCTCTAGTACTAAGCTCTTCATAAAGGGACTTCAGGCCAAAGTTCTATTTTAGTTGATTTTCTGGAATATGTAAGGACTGTGCTGGTGATTTGAATCTAGTTCAGATCCTAATCTATCCTTGTCTTGTGAGAGGACTTGGGGGATGGTTATGATTGAGAACTGGACCTATAGGAAAGGGGAATGACCTATGCAATTGAGCATGCTCAGCTCAGCCTAGATTGAGTGAATCTTATGCATAGAACTTACATATTACAGACTGTTTGGTTTAACAGTTCTATCATCCGACTGGTCGGACAGGAATGTCGATTCTAGTTGAGAGAATAAGAAACCACAGCGGATTGAACATCAAGGATTGCTACAAGTGGATCCTTGATACCCTAGTGCCCTCTTATAATTAATTACTTTCAATTTAATTTAGCTTTTGTTACTCACATCAACTTCATACAACAATCTGATTAGTAAACTTCAATAGACACTTGTGGATGAATTTGTGAGATCCTACATAGTCCCTGTGGATCGACCTCGGTCTTACCGAGTTTATTACTACATTGCAACCCTACACTTGGGGAAGCGAACAAGTTTTTGGCGCCGTTGCCCGGGATTTTTGACGGTTTTCGCAAATTTCTGAAATTAGTATCTATTTAGGATTTTTTTTTAGGATTTTAGGACTAACTTAGTTTATTTATTTGATTTTTCTTTTCAGGGATTTCTAGGAAGATGAAGAAGATATAAGATTTTCAAGTGCGAATCAGGTTCTATCTTTCTAAACCTTACTCTTCTCCTTCTCCTATCTATTCCTATCTTATTCATCTTCTGTAGAGTGGGTGGAGACTCCTTTTGGATCTCTAAAAGGTCGGCCTTTTTGCCACCTGGATTCCTATTGGTCGGCTCTGCCGCCTTGGATCACCTTGTGCTCAGGGATTTCTTTTCTCATCTCTACTCCTCTTTCTCCTTTTTCTGCATTTTTTCTCAAAAGATTCAAAGAGTGGGTGGGGTGTTCTCTGAACCCCTATTGACCAGGAGAAATCTGTCTCTATCCTTGCTTCTGGCCTAGCCATTACAAGACACCTTGTGCTTCAGTCTTAGAGAAGAGTAAAGAAAAGGGAGGAAGAATTCTTCCTTCTTTTTGTTTCTTATTTTTAGTTTTGCATGCCACATTGGGCTAGGGATTCCAATAACCGACTCATAAGTGAAGGGGGGATAGTAGAAGGAATTGATAGAGAGCCACGTGCTAGGAGACGTCTAGACTCTCCAATTTTATCTAAAAATATGGCTGCAAATCAACCTAACCCGGTCCAAAATCAAACTGAAACTGGGGAGAATGTGGTTGAGGATGTTCCCCGACCTAGGACTTTACGTGATTTCTTGCAACCTGCAAGAACGAGCACTCCCTCATGCATAGTATTTCCACCAAATGCAGGGAATGTGGATTTGAAACCGGGAGTGATCAATCTTCTCCCTAAATTCCATGGTTTAGACAGTGAAAGTGCCTATCAACACCTTAGGGAGTTTGATGAGGTAATCACCACCATGCACTTTGCAAATGTGACTGAAGATGTAGTAAGACTTAAATTCTTCCCTTTCACTCTTAAGGATAAAGCCAAGGGTTGGCTTTATGCATTGAGGCCAAGATCAATTGGGTCATGGAATGATATGCACAGAGAATTTATAAAAAAATTCTTCCCTACTCACAAAACGAACATGCTTAAGCGCCTTATCATGAACTTTGCCCAAAAGGAGGATGAAAACTTTTCCCAATGTTGGGAGAGATTCAAGGACCTATTAAACGCATGCCCACATCATGGCTATGAAAATTGGCGGATTATAAGTTTTTTCTATGAAGGACTGATTCCATCCATGCGCCAATTTATAGAGATGATGTGTAATGGGGAGTTCATGAATAAAGAAGCTGATGAAGCATGGGATTATCTGGAAGAATTGGCTGAAAGTGCACAATCTTGGGACACATCTAAACCAACAAATTCCAAGATTGGCCAACAAAAGGAAAAGGGAGGAATGTATGTCTTATCAGAAGAAGATAGCATAAGTGCACGGTTGGCTAGCCTTACAAGAAACGTCGAAGCCATGGAATTAAGGAAAGGAGAAACAATCAACTCCACTAAGGTTGAAACTGTTTGTGGAATTTGTGCTGGAAATCAACATGCTACACCAGATTGTCCCACAATTTCAACAGTCCAAGGCATCTTACAAGAACAAACAAATGCCATAAACAGTTATCAGCAGCAATATGGTGCTCCAAACTCAAACACGTTTAATCCTAATTGGAAGAACCATCCCAACTTCAGTTGGAGGAATGGGCCCAATGCAAATGCAAACAACACTCCAAAAGTATCACTAGAAGAGATGTTGGGTGCATTCATATCGGTCCAGAATGAGTATAACAAGACAAATTCTCTAAAAATAGATGGGTTCATGCAAGAGCAATTGAAATTCAATCAAAACTCAAACCAAGCCATCAATGAATTGAAAACATCTTTGGCTAGAGTTGAAGCTCACCTTAGTGTTAGAGAGAAGGGCACACTCCCTGCCCAACCTCTTCCTAACCCAAGGACCCAATATGAGATACAAGATGCAAGCTCATCCTTCCACCATACGGAACATGTCCAAGCTATCACCACTTTGAGAAGTAGGAAAGAAATTGATAAATCTAGTCCGGTGAAGGCCCCAAAGCCTAAGGATCCGGAAATTCCCAAAGAGGATGATAGCCCAAACAATATTCTACAAGAGAAAGAACCGGAAAGACAATACAAGCCGGTTGCCCCATTTCCACAAAGGTTGATTTCACCAAAACCTTTAGATAAAAATCTGGAGATTCTGGAAATTTTCAAGCAGGTGAAGATCAACATCCCGCTGTTGGATGCAATAAAATAAATACCATCTTATGCCAAATTTCTAAAGGAATTGTGTACAGTCAAAAGGAAACACAATGTCCACAACAAAGTTCTTTTGGCTGAGAATTTGAGCGCCATCATCAAACAAGAGGTGCCCCAAAAATACAAGGATCCAGGTAGTCCAACCATCTCATGCATCATAGGAGACTACCAGATCAAACAAGCCCTACTCGACTTGGGGGCAAGTGTGAATCTCATTCCATATTCGGTCTACGAACAACTTGGGTTAGGTGAATTGAAACCCACCAAAACCACACTTCAACTTGCTGATAGATCCATTCGGATTCCGAGAGGAATGATAGAGGATGTTCTAGTCCAAGTTGATAAATTCTATTACCCAGTAGATTTTATTGTCTTAGACACACATCCTGTGATAGGCACCGGTGCTCAAATTCCCGTCATTCTTGGACGACCGTTTCTAGCTACTTCAAATGCCATTATCAATTGTAGAAACGGACTTGTACAAATGTCCTTTGGAAATATGACCCTTGAGCTTAACATATTTGATTTATGCAAACAACCACGGGAGGTTGATGATGATGTCCACGAGTTAAACATGATTGAATCATTCGTGGAGGATATAATCCCCTTGTCACTATTTTCCGACCCTTTGGAGGCATGTGTGGCCCATCTTCATAAGATGAATGATGACACAACACAAGAGATGGATGCCATTCTAGATGTGATGCTAGTGCTTGAGAATAAAAGTTGGAGGGCCCCAATTGAACCTTTGCCTATAAATGAGAACAAGGCCCTCCCATCCAACATTAAGGCACCAAAACTCGACCTAAAACCATTGCCAAGTGAGCTAAAATATGTTTATTTAGGTCGAGATGAGACATATCCAGTGGTGATTTCTTCCCACTTGGATGAGGAACAAGAGAGTAGGCTAATAGCCACTCTATTAGAGCACAAGAGCGCTATTGGATGGACAATTGCGGATCTCAAAGGCATAAACCCACTGATTTGCACTCACCGCATACACCTTAAGGAAAATGCAAAGACATCCCGGCAACCACAAAGACGATTAAATCCAAACATGAAGGACGTGGTTAAGGCCGAAGTGGTGAAACTATTGGATGTAGGTATCATTTACCCGATATCCGATAGCCAATGGGTGAGCCCAACTCAAGTGGTGCCTAAGAAATCCGGAATAACCATCGTAGCCAATGCCAATAACGAACTCGTGCCAACTAGAGTTACTACTGGTTGGAGAATGTGCATTAACTACAGGAAGCTAAACACTGTCACGAGGAAAGACCACTTCCCCCTACCATTTGTTGATCAGATTTTAGAACGGTTGGCGGGTCATTCCCACTTTTGCTTCCTTGATGGCTATTCAGGGTATAACCAAATAGAAATTGCCCGTGAAGACCAAGAAAAGACTACATTCACATGTCCATTCGGCACTTTCGCCTATCGACGGATGCCGTTTGGACTATGTAATGCCCCTGCCACATTTCAGCATTGTATGATGAGCATCTTTTCTGACATGGTGGGGACCATTCTCGAAGTCTTCATGGATGATTTTTCCGTATTCGGTTGTAGCTTTGATGAGTGCCTTGAGCACTTGAAATCTGTGCTAAAAAGATGCGAAGAGAAGAACCTTGTGCTCAATTGGGAAAAGTGTCACTTCATGGTTCAAAAGGGAATTGTACTTGGTCACATCGTTTCACAAAATGGAATTGAGGTGGACAAGGCGAAAATTGATCTTATCTCTAACCTCCCACCACCCAAAAGCATACGAGATATACGGTCCTTTTTAGGACACGCAGGATTTTACAGAAGGTTCATAAAGGATTTCAGTTCACTCTCTCGCCCTTTTTGTAACCTACTTCAAAAGGAAAATTCATTCGAGTGGAATGAAGAATGTCAAAAGGCCTTTACCACCCTTAAAGGTATGTTGACATGTGCCCCAATAATGCAACCACCTGATTGGAGCCTTCCTCTTGAAATTATGTGCGATGCTAGCGACTATGCTATTGGGGCTGTGTTAGGCCAAAGAAAAGATAAAAAGCCATGTGTCATCTACTATGCAAGTAGAACCCTAAACTCAGCTCAGGCAAACTACACTACTACTGAAAAGGAACTTTTAGTCGTAGTTTTTTCCTTGGAGAAGTTTAGATCCTACTTGATTGGATCCAAGATCATTGTATTCACTGACCATGCCGCGCTTAAGTATCTTCTCTCTAAGAAGGATGCTAAACCACGGTTATTAAGATGGATCCTCCTACTCCAAGAATTCGACTTAGAAATACGTGATAAGAAAGGAGTAGAGAATGTAGTAGCTGACCACCTCTCTCGACTTGTCCTCACTGATTCCCCTGAAACGACTGCAATCAATGACATGTTCCCTGATGAACAACTTTTTGCTGTTTCCCAATTGCCATGGTATGCGGACATTGCTAATTATCTTGCTACAGGTACAATTCCTACATATTGGAAAAAGCAAGATAAAGATAGATTCTTCTCGGAGGTACGGAAATTCCTATGGGACGACCCATACTTGTTCAAGTATTGTCCCGATCAAATCATAAGGAGATGTGTCCCAGATGATGAGCAACAAAGTATCATCTCCTTCTGTCATTCTCAAGCATGTGGTGGCCACTTTTCGGCTAAAAAGACCACAGCGAAAATTCTGCAATGTGGGTTTTATTGGCCCACCATGTTCAAAGACACACATGAGTTTTGCAAAGCATGCGAACCTTGTCAGAAATTAGGAGGAATCTCCCGTAGAAATATGATGCCACTCAATCCCATCTTAATTATCGAAATTTTTGATTGTTAGGGCATCGATTTCATGGGCCCATTCCCATCTTCTTTTGGAAATGTATACATCTTGCTTGCCGTTGATTATGTTTCCAAATGGGTTGAGGCCATCCCTTGCCGGAGTAATGACCATAAAACGGTCATTCGATTTTTAAAAGAAAATATTCTTTCCCGGTTTGGAACGCCTCGAGTCATCATAAGTGATGGAGGATCTCACTTTTGCAATCGCCCTTTTGCAGCCCTAATGAAGAAATATGGCGTTACACACAAAGTGAGCACCCCCTATCACCCACAAACTAGTGGACAAGCTGAGATATCCAATAGGGAGATTAAACACATTTTAGAGAAAACGGTGTATCCCGATCGCAAGGATTGGTCACTTCGACTTACCGATGCGCTTTGGGCTTACCGTACTGCCTTTAAAACCCCTATTGGAATGTCTCCCTATAGACTTGTCTATGGGAAGGCTTGTCACTTGCCTGTGGAGTTGGAACATAAGGCGTATTGGGCTATTAAGACAATGAATTTCAATTCTGACAAGGCAAGCTCGCTACACAAACTTCAATTAAATGAACTTGCAGAAATCCGGAATGAAGCTTATGAAAATGCGAGAATTTACAAGGACAAGACGAAGATATTCCATGATAAGAATATTCTTCGCAAGACATTCACGATCAATCAAAAAGTCCTCATGTATAATTCTCGCTTACATCTATTTCTGGGAAAATTGAGATCTCGATGGACCGGTCCCTACATTGTGCAAACTGTCTATCCGTATGGGACTGTCGAGCTATTGAATCCAAGGAACGGCAATATTTTTAAGGCAAATGGGCAGCGATTAAAGCCGTTCTTTGAAAATTTTCCTTTAGAAGGTATGTCCATACCCCTGAATGATCCTGTGTATCAGGATGATTGATCTCCTAGTCTGATGGAGGTATAGAGTAGTTAGGATTAGGATTTTGCTGCTTTTGTTTTCGTTTTCATAGGTTTGTTAGAAGGAGGAAGATTTCCAATGTTCACTCTCTCAGGTAATATCATTCCTCACTCCCTGTTATTTTCAAATTGCTCTCATGTTTTGCTCATTGCGCATCTTTTACCTTGAGGACAATGCAAGATTTGGTTGGGGGGTGTAGGACCGCTTGGATGAATCCAGCACTTTGCAACATCTCAAGCAATTATGTGGAAATTTTTCGATTTTTTTTCAAAAATTCGAAACTCTTTTGGAAAACATTGATTCTATGCATTCCAGATGATATAAGCATAAGAGGAAGAGATATGAAGTAAATAGGGCTGGATGTCTGGAATCTCTCATTGCATAATGGTTTTATATGTGAACTCCCCTATTTTTGTGATTGATAGAAAATGTGAACACTTTTACACCTAGTTCACATTACACGATTTTCATGAGTTGAAGGGATTATGTGATTTATGGATTAGCTAGACTTTGAATTAAGGTATTGAGAAATCAGGCCGGGGTACTTTGTCCATCCTTGTCCATGGGAAAATAATGAAAGATATGGATTTTTAAAAATCCTATCTAATTTAAAAAGAAAAAGGAAAAGGAAGGATGAAATTGGGAATGTGGAAAAACGGTGAAAAATTCCGATTAGGGCTACCTACTACCAACCGGGGGATGGTCTACCCGTAACCAAAGCTGGAAATGGGACGTAGTGTGAAAGTCGTCGGAAGGACGGTAAGGCAAATTCCTGTCATTGGCTTGATGTGGCTCTATGTACCTTGAGTTCAATAGTCTAGTTGATCTATGAAGAAGGGAATCCTAGGAACTCGTGGAATGAATTTTCACTACCCACACTAGGTTGGATTTGTTCAAGTCCCTCTATTTATCAACCAATCAGTGGGAATCTCATATGAATGCCTATTATGTCTTGAGGATTTACAGTTCCAACCTTTGATGCCTAATCTTTCTGAATCTTACACTTATGAACCTTGGAACGTATAGAAGGATGGTTTCTGAAAGAGAGTTGAGTTTTGAAGAATGTGATTAGCTTCACGCATGTTTTGCTCGGGACTAGCAAAATGCTGGTTGGGGGGTGTGTTGAGCTCTTAATTGTGCATATTCTAACCCCAATTCATCACCCATTGTGCAAGGTTTATATGGTTTGTAAGCTAATTCAATGCATGTTTTGTGACTACAGGGTTGAGGGTGGACTCTACTCAATTGAAGACATAAAGAGCTCACTTGGGATCATTCTAATGGAGATTACTTGAGGACCAAAGAAGAAAAGAAGAGAGAAAGTGAAAGAAAGAAGCAAGGAAAGAAGGAAAAGGAAGAAATGAAGAAGTATGAAGACTGCCGACCGGTCATGACCGGTCGGCCAAGGAAGCCAGGCCGGTCAGTGATCGGTCAGCCATGCATAGTTGGATGTGCTGAGGACGTCCGACCGGTCGGACAAGGCTACTGGAACTTCAATGAATAGGACCGACCGGTCATGACCGGTCGGTCAGTGCTGCTGTAATATGGATGAAAACATCCGACCGGTCATGACCGGTCGGAGGGGCTTGCTGGACTGAAGATAAATAGGCCCGACCGGTCTTGACCGGTCGGGCATACTTGCTGGAATTACTCTCTATTGAGGCCGACCGGTCTTGACCGGTCGGCCATGCGTACTGAGTTAGAACTTTCTAATTTCTTCCCGAAATTCTCTGCGCTGCGTAAGTGTTACGCAAATTTTCGATTCTTCCGACGTTGTGGAGCCTCCAGACTATAAGAGGACACCTAGGGATCGTTCCTAGGGTATCCTAGAGGGGTGTAAGCGAGGTTGGAGGCTGTGGAAGTGAAGATTGGAGTTTCACAACTCCTTTTGGTTTGCTTTGCTGTTTTCATGCTTTTTGTAGTTGTTTCATGTTTCCTTGGATCATGAGCAGCTAAACCTCTTAGCTAGGGCTAAGAGGTGAAGCTTGTAGTGAATCCAAGATGTTTCAATTCGTAGTTAAGTGGTTTTAGTTTGGAATTCATGATTATGAACTAAGGTTTGAAGTTTATACAAGTTTTTAAGTAATTTTTCTTAGTCTTGTGATGACTCATGGATGTTTGGATGAATTACTTATCTTCTTAATTTGTTTGCAACGGTATAGACCTGTATGATCCGAGGAATCGGAGTGCGCTCTAGTACTAAGCTCTTCATAAAGGGACTTCAGGCCAAAGTTCTATTTTAGTTGATTTTCTGGAATATGTAAGGACTGTGCTGGTGATTTGAATCTAGTTCAGATCCTAATCTATCCTTGTCTTGTGAGAGGACTTGGGGGATGGTTATGATTGAGAACTGGACCTATAGGAAAGGGGAATGACCTATGCAATTGAGCATGCTCAGCTCAGCCTAGATTGAGTGAATCTTATGCATAGAACTTACATATTACAGACTGTTTGGTTTAACAGTTCTATCATCCGACTGGTCGGACAGGAATGTCGATTCTAGTTGAGAGAATAAGAAACCACAGCGGATTGAACATCAAGGATTGCTACAAGTGGATCCTTGATACCCTAGTGCCCTCTTATAATTAATTACTTTCAATTTAATTTAGCTTTTGTTACTCACATCAACTTCATACAACAATCTGATTAGTAAACTTCAATAGACACTTGTGGATGAATTTGTGAGATCCTACATAGTCCCTGTGGATCGACCTCGGTCTTACCGAGTTTATTACTACATCGCAACCCTACACTTGGGGAAGCGAACACTATGCGATGAAGCGACTAATGTGTTGAATTCTGCCGAGGAAGCCACAGATTTCTTTCTCTGTTCTAGTAGGGTGTTCGCTCGCCTCAAGTGTAAGGCTGCGATGTAGTAATAAAACTCAGTAAGACCGAGGTCGATTCACAGGGAATTAGAAACAACTTTCAAACTATTCCAGTAACTCAGTTTTGCAAGAAATAAGATTCAATTGAGTAATTAAACTAAAACAGAAACTTAATGAAAAATCAGTGATTTAAGGTACTAAGGCATTCAAGGATCCACTTGTAGCAATCCCATGTCAATTCAATTAATCCAAGTAGAGAACACAACGAGATTTGAAGTCCTATCTCTCATCTAGTTGGAAAGTAAAGCATTCAAACACATTCAATTCCAATCAAGCTGAACTTCCAAGTTCTAGTCCCATTCAATCAATGTAGAATTCAAAATCATAGCCTTCGGAGTAACAGCCATGCCTATGGACTATGGCCTGCTCAAGGATTACTATAATTCGAATCTAAATAAGCACCATATGATAATCTCAGAGAATTACAAGGAATTCATGTCCGGAGCACATGAACTCTCATAAAACATCTCAAACTACCAACTTAAGAACTAGAATATAAAAAAATCCAAACTTGAATTGAAAATTACTTGAATTAACCTGAATCAAACATGAAATTAGCTACAAGCTTCACCTCTCATCCTTAGCTGAGAGATTCTAGCCGAGCATTGTCATACTACAACTAGAACTCAAATAAGAAAGCCTAAAAACTAGAAAAACCAGAAATTGGAGGGTTGCTGACTCTCCACGAAGACTTCCGTCTGTTCCCACGACCTTCCTTGGCTTCTATGATGACCTAGGAAGAGCCCCTAGGTGTCCTTTTATAGTATGGAAGCCTCTTGCGTCGGAAACATCCAGAAATTTCGCAAAGTTACGCACTGCGCAGAAAATCTCGGAGCTTCACGGAGAAGCTTTTTTACGCAGACGACCGGTCGCATGACCAGTCTGTGCTCTCTAATGACCAGTCACAAAACATCACTTTTTAGTCCAGAGAGTTTTGCTAAAATTTTGACTTAAAATTTTAATTCAAGGACCGGTTGCATGACCTGTCTGGGCATCGGACGACCGGTCGCACGACCGGTCGTGAATATTCCAGTGGCCTCTGTGGAAAAATCTTCTTCTGCAAACAATCGGACCGGTCGGACGACCGGTCCTGGTGATGGACGACCGGTCGCACGACCGGTCTTGGCCTCTGTTTCTGCTTTTCTCCTTTTGGTTCTTTCTTCCTTTCTTCTCCTCTCTTTCTACTTTCTTTTGTCCTTCTTTCTTCTTCATCCAATGGCTTCAAATGGCCCTTTTTAGTCTCCAATTTGGTGAAGTCCGCTCTCATCCCTGAAATCACAAAACATGTATTAGATAGGCCTTTTGAGCATGAAAACCGTGCATATAATGTGATGTACTGGGCAATGCAATGTATAAATTGGAGGTTCAACAGAGGGGGCATCTCGATGATTGGTCTGGTTTTAGTTTCGTCGACCCTAATGCCATCCTCGCTCACCATAAAGCAGAGGAGTTTGCCTCCCATTACACCGAAGACACATTTCTGAGGGTTGAGACGAAGCTTGTACTTTTCTAATATGTTGAATAAATTCTTTAGATCTTCAAAGTGTCCTTCAATTCTGCGAGATTTGACGATCATATCGTCCACATATACTTCAAGCTCCTTGTTCATCATGTTGTGGAATAATGCTGTCATTGCTCGCTGATATGTTGCTCCTGCGTTCTTCAGACCGAATGGCATTACCCTGTAACAGAAGGTTCCCTAGGGAGTGATAAACGATGTCTTCTCGCGATCTTCGACGACCATCTTGATATGATTGTAACCTGAGAACCTGTCCATGAATGAGAAGATCTTGTACCCGGCAGTGTTGTCGACCAGAGTGTCGATATGCGGCAAAGGGAAGTCATCCTTAGGACTGGCTTTGTTGAGATCTCGGAAGTCGATGCACATTCGAACCTTGCCATCCTTCTTCGGTACTGGTACGATGTTGGCGAGCCATTTAGGGTAGTTGGAGACTACCAAGAATCCTGCATTGCACTTCTTGATGACTTCATCTCGAACTTTCAGGTCCCATTCTGGTTTCATTCTTCGAAGTTTTTGTTTCACTGGCTTCATATCTGGCTTAGTTGGTAGATGGTGTACAACGAGCTCTTCATCAAGCCCCGCCATGTCTTCATATGAGAACGCGAAGTTGGATAGTCTTGGAGAACCTTCTGCTTCATCTCTGGTGGCAACAACTTCATCTCTGGTGGCAACAACTTTCCAATGCATTCTTCCTTAGGGATCTCAGATGTCCCCAAGTTTACTACCTTAAAATCATTGGCTACAACATTGGCTTTGGATTCGAACTTTTTGAGGAGATCCTCTAGTTCGGGAGCCGGGTCATCATCTTCCTCATCCCGAGCTTCGTCCAAACCCATGAGCTCGAAGTCTAGTTCGACGTCAAAATCATATGATTCGATTTCAAACTCATGCGACTCTTTAGATGAACTTAGCACATTATTGAATGCAGGAAAAGAAATGTTTTTTGGTTTTTGAGAATTTTCTAAAATTGAAATGCTAGATGTTTTTGGCTTTTGAATTATTTTTTTTTTGGATTTTTTAAATTCACGGGACCTTGAACAAGCCGGCATTGCAGACTATGATTGATCCCAGCTTGTCCCAAAGTACCGTTCGCTGCTTAAATCGGCATTTTTTTTTAGAAGCTAAAGCCTTCAGATGACTCTCTAGCTGATTCAGAAGTTAGCGGAATGGATGACCATTCAGGGCCCCACACTCCTTCCCCTGGAGAGGTGGGGGTTGATGATTTGGGCGAAGAATCACAGTCTAGCCCAATGACCATGATTTCTTGCTGGTTGGGCTCGAGATCTGAGTCATACTCAGTCCCTCCCAGATCACTTACCTCGCATTGCAGTTCGTCTGGTTCCACAGCGAGACACGAGTTCAGAATCTGGACATCGGACCAGTCCAGGGCTGGCCATTTCCCTTTCTTGGTCCAATGGATGGGCTGCTTCTTGCCCTGGATGGTTGATGATGTTGGTTCTACAGAGACGGGCGGGTCGTGCCCCTTGTTGATTGATGCTGAGATGGGTAAGTTGTGCCCCTGGTTGACTGGAGTTGAAGTGGGCATGTTGCGCCCCTGGTTGAGAACAGGTATCAGAGTACCTTGGCCTTAAAGCTGTTGTATCTGATTTTCTTCTGTCTTCATCCTCTCCTTCTTCTTCCGGAGGCTTAGATGGTCCGAGAATCTTGTCCCATCGAATGGGGGGCCATATGGCCCAAGCTGGGCTCATCGGAAGGCCTTTATGTAGTGCAATCGGTTGATTTCCTCTTGGATCTCTGCAAGGCTCTCCTGGCCTGATGAATTGAATGGGTGAGCACCAAAATTTCTTCTTTCTTTTGTTCATGAAGATTGCCCTGTACCCGAGTCCCCATTTGCGTTGATTATATACCAGCGGCATCTTTCTGAACTTGAAATGATTCTTCATACGATACTTGAGGCTCAGACGTTTTGCTGGTGAAAAGACACGATCCACACTTATTGGTTCTGGATTGGCGATAGCGTTCACAGTCTCGAATTCGAAACTATGAAATGGGATGTCTTCTTCAGAGTGTTGGATGTCGATGATAGGGATATCTGGTTCGGTGGCAGCAGCATTGGAAGGAATGATGAGCTCCTTCTTTGCATGGACAGAGATCACTTGATTTTCACAGATATACTTCACCCTTGATGCAGGGTTGATGGCACAGCTCCAACATTATGCAGCCAAGGCTGTCCGAGCAACATGTTGAAAGAGGTTGATATATCCAGTATTTGGAATGTGATGGTGGAAACTTCTGGACCTATCTGTACCTCTATGTTGACCTCCCCTTCTACTGATCGGCGAGTATTTTCGAATGCTCTGACGTACATGGTGCTGGGTCGAAATGAGGAGGGACTGATCCCCAAGCGTTCCGCAGTTTTGAGCGAGCAGACATTTAGACTTGAGCCATTATCGATAAGGACCAGCAGGACACAGAGGCCTTTGTATCTTAAGGCTATGTTGAGGGATCGCCCATGGTCGCACCATTCTGGTGGCAACTCATTATTAGTGAAGGTGATGGCGTGCGGAGCCAGGATCTATTCGATTATCAATGCTATCATTTCAAGTGCTGTATCGGTGGAGGCATGGGCATCGCTCAGTGTTTTGGCGAACATTTCTCGGTGTATGCGGGATGTGTAGAGTAGCTTCCATACCGAAATTTGGGCAGGGATTGACTTGAGCTGAGTTGCCACATCATATGCAGCTTCGTTTTTGTTGTCGAGGCTCAAAAGAGCCCATTTGGGATCTCCTCTTTCTGATTATCTCTTCGGATGCAATGCCCATTGGGATTCATGTTTCCTACTTCCGCACATTTTGTATAATGCCACGGGACTTCTTTGTAATTTTCCTCTCCTTTGCTTTTTAGGACCACTGGTTCTTGCAACGGTGCTGGTGTGGGTACCAGATCTTCCTCATATGGAGCTTTTGCCTTGAGGACTACATTGTTGCCTATGCTGAAGGGATAATATCGAGGCTTGTCTTCATAGATCACGTAAGGTTGCGGTCCTAGCTTGACCATTCCTGGAGCAGGAGGCTCCCATGGAATGAATGCTGGTCCTCTTGATATGGCGAGGGGTTTCTCTGTTTGTCCCAGCTGTTGTAGTGTGATTGACACGCCTCTGGGACTTGCCCCTTACAATGTGACTGGGTTGATTGGAGGAGCCCCTTCCAAGACAATGGGTTCTTGCTGCTGATGAGTATAATTCCTCCCTTGTGGATCGGATTGTTCCTGAGCTGAAATTGCCCCTTGCAAAACGACAGGTTCGTATGCGGGCTCAATGCACGATTGTACTCCTTTCAGGATGACCGGCTCCCAACATGAATGGTTGTAAGGCGTCCCTTGTAGGGGGCGAGCCCTTGAACAACTGGTGCATCATATGGAGGTGCTCCTTCAAGTACTAACGGCTCGGAGACTGAAGGAGGAAAGGGGTTTGCCCCTTACAAGATCGGAGGAGAATTTGTTGGCCCATAAGTGTAAGCATCAATGGATTGGATATGGGAGACGAAGTGATCGAGACACTCTCCTTCTTCAATGTTGTTGACGGTAGGGCCACGAGACGAACTGCGGTCCTTGAATGCTGAGGCAAAGGATTCTAAAAAATGTTGGTGGAAGCTGCTGGAGAAGTTCCGAGGACCGAGATGACGATCTTGCGGTCGTCAATCAGATCTTGTATGGCATTCTTCAGAGTCATGCATCGATCAGTGGTGTGGCCACGCTCTTGATGGTAGGCACAATACTCATTTTCTCGGTAGTTCGGAGGCAGAGGATTTGGAGGAGGCTTGGGTGCCATTAGAGTGAGTAACTGCTTTTATACCAGCATAGCCATAACCTGACTGAGTGGCTGAGTGAGATGAGTGAATTTCCTGAGCTCCCTGTAATTCTACTTATTCTTATATGAGTATTGGCCGTTCCCCCTGAACTGCTGCTGCTGTCGAGGTGGTTGTAGCTGATACCTCTGAGGTTGATGCTGAGCCTAATTCTGCTGATACTGTTGACATCCCTGTGGGGGAGCATATTGGTTGCCTTGAGCAGTGGCGATGATGTTGTTTACCTCTGTCGGGTGAGGAGGAGAACCGCTGTGGTTTTTGTTTTCATCCAATAGGTCTTCCTTCGACTCTGTTTCGTTTGACTGAAGTGGCCTGATGAGGCCATGGGGAGATTGTCCCTGCGCGGATTCCTGCTTCGACTTGCTCTCCAGCACGGATTAACTGTGAGAAATTCGCATATGGATGCGAGATGAGATATTCAGATATGCCAGGATGTGTTGAATGAACAATCATGGAGATTTGTTCTTCGTCGTCGATAGGTGTCCACATTCTAGCCCCCATAGCTCACCAACGTCCCACATAAGTTGATAGCGTTTCATCAATCCTTTGCCTGAGATCCCGAGGTCGGCTCTTCTGGGTGCCATGTTGAGATTGTACGCGAATCTGTCTATGAAAGCCTAGGACAGTTGTTCCCAAGTCCTGATGCGATGACAATCCAATGATGTGTACCAATTTAGGGCATCGCCCTTCAAAGATTTTTGGAACAAGCGAATGAGGGCTCCTTCATTTCCTGAGATTGCACTCAGCTCTCCATAGAAAGCCTTGAGATGTGCTGTGGGACAACCACTGCTATCGTATCTTTTGAATTTTTGTACCTCAAAGTTTTGAGGTATCTGAGCATCTGGAAAAGGACACAAGTCTCTGAACTTGGTCGAAGGTAGATCGATTCCTTGTTGTCGTTGAAGTTGATTTTATAAGACCTGGAACTGCTCCCGCAACTCGTCCAGTCTAGCATAATCTGTTCGAACGATTAGTGCCTCTCGAAGTAATGCACGTTCTTCTTTTGCATAGTGGTCGATGTCTTCGACCCTATGGGCTTGCTGAAAAGCAACCGCGGGTTGCTGAAATTGATTTGATGATTGAACTGGATTCTGACGAACTTGTGCTTGAAGGACTGTAATTGAACTGGAGACTGTACTGAAGGTTGAATTGGAACTTGCTGGAAATTAACTAGTGATTGCTGAAAATTAACTGGAGTTTGCTGAATTGAAGATTGCTGAAAATTAACTGGAGTTTGCTGAATTGAAGATTGCTGAAAATTAACTGGAATCCCATCGGCGGGGATGTGCTGGAATTGAAAAGTGCTCCTGTTTGTAGGAGGCTGAGATGCTGGGAAGTGACCCCCTTGTTGGGTATTCGCCACTGTCCGCTGATTGATGTGGGCTTGACACTGACCCCCATTGTGGGCATTCGCTAGTGCTGTCCCTGCTGCTGGAAATTGAATTGAAATCCCATCGGGGGGGATGTGCTGAAATTGAGTAAAGGTTCCATCGGTGGGGACATGCTGAGAAAGGAAAGGGGTCCCATCGGCGGGGACATGCTGAAATCTACTGAGATTGTTGTTTGCAAAATTGACTGGAAGCTGACTGGAAGTCCCTACGACAGGGATGCTCTGAGACGACCTGGTCGTCGCGGGGAGGTACTGAGGAGGATGCCCCATAGAGAAGGACTGAGATAGCTATTGTCGGTAGTCTTGGGCAGACTCTGAGGGTTGTCCTTGATTTGAACTAGAGGCCGGAGGGGCCCGGTATGGCTGCTGGATTGCTGAACCGAACCAACTTGATTGTTGGCTGTTGCGGTAGCTTGTGCTTGCATGAATTGCAAAAGCATTTCTTGCATAGCTCTCATTCCTTGTGCCAATTCTTACATGATTGATGTATTCTCAATTGGTTGTTGCGCTGGAGGCTGCACTTCGGCCAGGTCGAGGGTGGGGAAGAGGTGAGCTTCCTCTTTGTGGTCGGACATGGCTTGCTGAGCTCGAGTGCGGATTATGCTGCGGAAGGGAAGTTATTTCCGACGACGTTGAGCCCGAGAAGGCGCAATGGTGAGGAATATATTCTATTCTTTTTTTTTCTTTTTGGGTTTTTGGGATTTTCTATTTTTTTGTTTTTGGATGGAATGCTATACAGATGAGATTGTATGAGGACTAATGACTTTCAAGTACAGGAGGGATTTTATTTTTCAAGTTGGATCACGACTAGTAGGACTAGCATTTTCCCAGCAGAGTCGCCATTGTGGACGCTCGCCTCTCCGCGCTCCCGAATTCTCCCTTCCTTTTGGAAAAGAGGGTGTGTGCGCGCGAATAGCCGTTTGTGCCACTGGCTTGCCTCGTTCTCGAGGGCTTTTTATTGGTTGTCATGTTGAATTGAATATGTTTGGATGAGTTTGTGTAAGACCAGAGTCGCCACTAGCCACTTAATTCGAATCTACAGTCGGCTAGACCCCGTAGAAACGTTAGAGAAGAGAATCCGAAGACTCCTTCCTCTAAAATGACTCCTTTTGATCTGCGGCTAGAGATTCGAGGTAAGAGATCACGGTTACAGGGTGGGAAGAGGTTAAGCACCCCACACTGCCTATACCGAAGTACGGTCTCTACTTCACAAAATCGAACTAGTACTTGAAGGTCTGATTTAATCCTCATACATCCTCATGAATGATGTGATGCATGAATGCAGGTCTGAATAGTAAGAGTTTTTGATGGGCAGGTTCCCATTAACAGGTAAGCCCAGAGCATATGCTCGAACTGACAGGTGCTTTATGCGAGATGCATGCTGTGTATTTGAGTAATCAAAGTGCTTATAGTGACATGATAAGCAGGGGGGTTAGAAGAAAAGTAAATGTTGCACTTATGCTAGATGCGAATGAGATGATGCTGGTAAAAGAGTAGCTGGATGGACGGAGGTGTCGCAAGGGTTTGCTTCTAGTGGCTAGATTAAGACTTGGGTGGCTTGGGAGACTTAGACCAGGGTCAGGCTGGGCTAGACCAGGGCTAGGCTCTTCTCACTCGGGCTCTCCTTGGTGGAGGAATGGGCTAAAGGGATGGAGATGAACTCGGACTAATGGGATTTCTTTGGGACTTGAGGGATGCCGTGAATGAGAAGGGGCGGGGGTATTTATAGCAGCGGAGAGTGGAAACTCTCGAAATTATGTTTGGGCGGCCCTCAAGGGGTCGCCCGTACGGCCGCGCTGCTCCGGCTTTGGAGCGTACGCCCTCTGAACCTGAAGCAAAAAAGCCCGAGGTTTGGAGTCTGAACCTGCTCCGAAGCTGTGGTTCGGAACTAGGTGAGTTGACTGGGTTTGCAAGATGGGTTGACACGGTGAGTTGATTGGGTGCATGGGCTGTATTGACCCAGTGAGTTGACTCGGTGATTTGACTGAGCGGGTTGACTCACCAAGTTTGACTTTTTTGGGCTTTTTTTACTAGTGTTTCTTATGGGGGGTTTTTTGGGCTGATGTTTAGGGGTGAGTTGACTGGGTTTAGGCCTGAGTTGGGCTATGGATTGGGGCTTACAAGGGTGAGTTTGGCTGGGTTTGGACATGGGATTTGGGGATATGGTCCTCCATTCATTCAGCTATCTCTACTAACATTGTAGTCGAAGGTAGGGTGTCTACAATTATACAGTCTTTTAAACGTGGAAATCATGTATAATATGTGATGCAATGGGGTTAGAATATGTATAAATTAAGAGCTTAACACACTCCCCCAACCAGCACTCTGCTAGTCCCAAGCAAAATATGTGTGAAACAATTCACTTATCTAAAAATTCAACTCTCTCTTGGAAACTATACTTCTATAAACTTCAGAACATATAAACATAAGATTTAGAGAAATTTAGTTGTAGGAAATTAAAATTCTAACTCTCTAAATAATAAGTGTTCACATAGAATCTCCACCGATTGACTGACAAATAGAAGAATCCAAACATATATGATTTAGTGTGCATCGTGAAGGTTCATCTCATGAATTTTCAGGATTACCTTTTTCATGAATCGGCTAAACTAAGGATTTAAAAGTGTACAGATCAACCAATTGCCTATGACAAGAATTTGCCTTACCATTCCTTCGACGGCTTTCACACTACTTCTCATTTGCAGCTTTGGTTACGGGTAGACCATCCCCTGGTTAGTAATAGGTAGCCCTTTTCGAATTTTTCACAAATATTCAATGAATAACCATATTTTCATTCTCTTTTTCGTATACATTAGATAAGATTTTTAGAAATCCACATCTTTCATTCTTTTTTCTTATTTCACATGAACAAGGATGGACAAAATTCCCCAACTTGTTTCTTAAATACTTCAAATCTTCAGTTTAACCAATCTATAAATCTAATAATCCCTTCAGACCATGAGAATTGTGTATTGTGAACTAGACTAAAAAATGTTAAAAGTTTCTATTAATTAACTCAATGGGGGGGGATTATTCATATAGAAAAACTATTACATTTAAGATGATTCAGAAATCTTAAAATCATATCAATTAATCTCTCATCCTTTCATACTTATAGCATCTCAAGTGCATAGAAATAAGGTTTTCCAAAAGAGTTTTAATGTTCAGAAAAAATTGAAAAATTCTACAAACATTGCTTGAAATGTCACATATTTCTTTAGAAATCTCACCCCCAACCAAATCTTATATTATCCTCAATGAAAAAAGATATGCAATGAGCAATAACATGGGGGCAATGATAAAAATAAAAGAGGGTGAGTATGAGAGTACTTGAGAGAGTCGATCATGGGGATCTACATGTTTGCTCGCCTCAAGTGCAAGGCTACGATGTAGTAATGATTCTTGGTGAGACCGAAGTCGATCCACAGGAAAAGAGGTAAATGATTCTAACTACTCTAATAACTTGAATATAAGAAGTTTAGGAAAAATAGTGTTTAAGAACTAAACATAAACGGGAAAAATCTGAGAATTGAGAAGAACTAGAGCATTAAGGATCCTCTTCTAGTCTTAACCATGCTCAATCCAATAATTTGATCCAAGCACAACTGGAATTGAAGTTTTATCTCTATCCAGCCAGGATATATAACAATCAAAGCATATAAACAATCTGGAATATATGGGTGTTTACTGATTTGGTTCCCTGAATCAAACTTAGGCCTTGGGCACACTCAATTGTATAGGCCAAGCCTCTTTTCAATCTAGTTGAAATTTACAACCATAACTTTCATCAAATCCTGTCACCAGCCTTGATTACGACCAATGATTAAAACTCTAATTAAACCAACTTCAATAAGTAACACCAACTATCTCAAATTCTACAAGGATACATGTACTTTCCATCATAGTTTTAATAGAGATTCCACTGTTTTGATCCATGGAGAACTCGAAGCATTCACCGTATCCGGGAATCACAGCAAATCAAAGGCTTTCATCAATCAACAACCCATAAATCAATCTGATTAATCTCAAAAATCCAACAAGACACTACAAAAAAAGGGGCAAAGGCTACGGATTATATTCGTAGCTATACATCTATAGCTACGGATATAATTTGTAGCAGCCCCGTATCCCGTCCGTAGCTATTGGTGCTGTAGCCATAGTCTTTTAAGCTATAGCTACGGATATAGTTCGTAGCTATATTAGTTCGGCTACGGACAATAGCCGTAGCTACAGAAATCCGATCCGTATCATTTTCTCTACATAACACTACAGACTACTTTTGAGGGCGGCGGACTATATCCGTAGCTAGTGTCCTTAATTTTTTTTTATAACTACGACGTATCTAGCCATTTCTGGTACATGCCCTGATAGTTCAACCCATCTCAAGCTAAAACAAATAAAGACTTCATGGCTTGTACCCTAATAGGCTATCATCACAAATATGTGTTCAAGTCTCACCTAGGTTAGGCCATTAGATAAAAAATCTAGCTCACCAAACCATTACCCCAGTTGAATAATCTTGGATTTGGTTGATACTGGTTGATACAAGTCGTTGGTATTAGACATGTGGCATAAATAAATTTCTAGCTATTTGGGAAAAGTGAAGCTATTATGTGAACTTACATTCAACAAGAACATGTCCACCTGATTTTTTGTGAATACCAATCCACCTGATCCATAGCTAAAATGTCCAGAGGCATGATTAGTGGCCATCTGAGGGGATGTGTGTGCTGGCTTTAATACACAATTGAATATCAACATTTACATGAAAGTGTCAAATCTCTTTGTAATATCAAATGTTAGAGAGGAACTAATTGAGAATTCTATTCCATATGAAGTTTTTAATACAAAATCACCTTGGATTTCTTGTAGAGGGCATCATAGAATTTTTCTTCAACTTTAGATTATACACACTCCACAATTAAGTTGGATGTCAACAGAAGGGAGAACAAGTATAGGCCTAAATTTCATACATTCAAAACATCAAAACAGAAAATAGAGGAAAAAGGGCAATTATTTTTTTGAAGAAGAAGGGCTAAAGAACTAAAAAGCCTACCTTCTTTATCTATAGATTCCTTTATTCTCCTCAGCATCAATGGCCTTAGGATGGCCTTAACCAATCTCAATCCTCTCATCGCCGCTCTCATAAGGCTTTTGAATCAACCTTTGCCACCTCGAAGGAAAGAAAATTGAATGTACATAAATCTATCCATTGAAGGAAAGAAAGAAAATTGAATGTACATAAAATTTTGAAAGAATGGATGGCTGAAGTTACATGTGCGACCCCAGCCCTTGAACTATCATAAGGCTAGTATTTACTGCTTTAGTGACAACAATATGTCCAAAGTTGGAAATGGAAGCCCAACTTTCAACACAATGCACTAATGTGAAATATGGTAGATGACAGTAGCACTAAAGGAAATGATGATCCAAATATTCCTATTGAGCAGCTTTTTTTTTTCTTTAATGTTAAGCGATTTAATTACAAACACCAAGCATTTTAATTACCTTTGGAAAACAGATAAGATCGAAGACCATTATTGATGCCCATGCCACATTTAGATGTTGGCCAAAGTCAAGGACAATCATCAGTAGTTACGGAGACACCTGGCAAATTTATAGACAATTTGATCTCCTTCTTCTAGTCTTCAGCATCCTGAATTAAGAGCTAACTGATAATCAGATCCACAGTCATGGTATCCACCCACTCATCAATAAAAAAAAACCAACAAGTCAACTGACAACCTTGAATTAATGCTCGATACTCGAATTCTTACGAAGGAAAAAGGAAAAAAGCAAAGCACAAAAAAAACTGCATTTGGCACATGTTTGCTGAAGTAAGATGCAAAATCAGAATTGCCAATGCGCGGCTGTCCAAAAGTAATAAGCTGAACATTTGGTGCTCCATGGTTACCTGGAAAATGAAGAACAATAAGCGTGTCACTAAAACAGGCGGTGACTGGGGTTAAAACAGAGGATGTAAGAAATAAAACAAACATTTTGGATGTACATGTAGAAGGGGATGGGAAACTATTAGCTAACATTGTGGAATTCGAGCATTTAGAAAATAACTTACAATCCACCTAGAGCATAAATGCAAACGTGTCAAGTGTACAGCATCCCACTCATCCAAAAGGTTTGGCCCTCACCATGAAGAATGCTCAATACAAAAATCAGGCTCATCCACTCATCATGTGGTCTACACCAAAGAAAACAATTAACAACTACCAATCTGATAATCCTAACAAGATTCCTGTGTTGAATTTTTGCAATCAACAAAACCACATTTTTTTAATTCTTCATTCCCTTGCCCAGAATTCTTGCAGAGCATTTTCATCGCTATTTCCTGACCATTCACCAGCTTACCCTGAAAGTAACCATCCAGAAAATTTGGGTTTTGATTACAATCAAGAAGCACATAAATCCACCGATTCTTAAAATGATCATATAATAGCATTATATACAAACTTTCACATATAGCTCCATCTTTCCCATTTATGTGTTACTTGTGTGGTGTTGTAGAAAATCAAGCCATTTTTCAATTCAGGTGGGTCTGGTGAAATCAAAAGTGTGCATTGGCTGCCAACTCTATCCCTTGGTGTGGCCCTCCTAATTTTTTGGACCTGGACCTAACATGATGCAGCACTTCCGTTGGTGTGGCCCACATATTGTGTGATTCACAATGTTGAAAACTCATGTCATGCAAGTATTTGCTAGTGTAGCTTCAACTTCTTCAGCCTTGTTAAAGAAGCATATAACCAAATCATTCCTTATCTACGGAAAAAAATCATCATGAGTATTACAAAATCATCTCCATTGATAGCGCATCCAAACGCACCCGAAATAAATTAAACAAAAACAAGATAAAGGAGAAAACAATGAAGTTCTACTAGGAGTAATCATATACCAAATGTGTCACTCTTTAGGTAACTGTAGGCCCTGCCTACAATAGGTATCTCGAGGGAGAATTCTGTGTAACACAGAAGAGAGGAGAGTGGATACGCCAGCGATGATGTATGAAATAAAGACAGCAAGGCTGGAGAAGCTTACATGCGATAGCACTCGTCATGACGAAGACTCCAACAACAAGCATGCCACCTACACCAAGTGCAACAAATCTGAATGAATGATCTCATGTTCCTTGATCAACCCATTTTTCAGTTCTGCATTTCATCTCTCTTTTTTTTCTTTTTAATCCTTTCCATAACAAGCACGTGCATAATTCTCCCAAGAGCATATGCATTTGCTAACAAACTGATAGGACTGAATTGTAAAGAACTTTTTTTATTAGATTGAAAATCTAACACATCTGGATGTACTGTTGAATTGAATTGCAATATCTAGTTAAACAGAGTGGAAATAAATCAATAACCAATTCACAGTTTCCTTCCCAAGCATACATAATAAGGATAGACCTCAAATTGCAGTTAACTTCCAAGTTCCATGTCCAACTTGAAAGTACTATAACTGCATTTTGGGGCATAGCCATGGTTTTTAGTTTCATTTTCCTACCCATTAATAATCAGGGATAAAGACAAAACAGTTTCTGAAATTTTTTTTTACAAATCCCTGATCCAAGGCACAATAATAATTAATTAACAATAAGAAAGATAAATGAAGTCAAGGAATGACCATAAGCAACCTGTTTTTAACATATACCTAATCAACATTACAGCAATCCAAACTACCCTCTCCTCTGGCAAACATCTGGCTAATTTACCAATTCAAGTTCTGGAAATCCTGGATAAAGTATGCTTTAGATTTCATATCTGGGCTCTACAAGGATAAAATCAAAGTAAGTCCATGTAATGGAGTGATTCAGTAAGTGGCAATCTAGACGAGGAAATATCCATTTCCACTTTCCCATATCCTAAGAGTGAGCACAAACAATATGAGTATTGAAACAAGCATCAAAACCCGCACAATTTTTTTTTTAAATACCAACTTAAAATCATATCTTAAATCAAGAAACCCATCTTCCCCAAAAGAGTTTCTTCAGCTAAAAATCACCACAGACAAGGATTAGAGTGTTTCTTCTCCATTCCAGGCATGGGTCCATGCGATGCAACATAAGTAAGCGGCGGACCAAAAAGAAAAACACTAAAATGATAAAAAGGAGGCAGATTAAAAGAGAAATCCATAACAAGAAAATATTGCAAAGAAACAAGAAAAAAAGGGATGAACCTGCTATTCATCAAGCTAATGGAAAAGACTTCATTCAAAATAGGGAATGGTATTCTCCTATAGTGGTCACCAAGAACAGATTTAGTGAACACTATTGAGTAATTCATGGACATTTTATAAAAAATATCTCAATATTGGAAACAGGTGAATGGTTTACAAAGTTTCAGCCAAGATTTTCCAGTCTTGCTTACCAGTTATGTGACCACTGGCATAAATGGAGAGAACAGCCTAGATGGCATGCAGCATACATTGCAGGACTGTTGAAGGTTTAAAACAGGATTTGGTTGAAGCATTTATTCAAAAAAAGATTAATGTATAAACGGAATATGACACCTAGATAGATTCCATCCGTACATCTATAAACATTGGTTATTTTTTCTTTTTTTCATTTTTGAGAAGTAAAAAAATAAATAAAGCATTCGATATGAAAACAGGGGAAAATATAAAAAGAACAAGGTGAAGACAGATCTAAATGAAACTATCGATTTGGACTTTCATAGTCATTTCCTGGGATAGAAGCCATTTCATCACCCAAGTACATCCTATCTTGTTTTTGTAAAATTATGAAGGAAAAAAAAAAGGAAAAAGAGAGAATAAGATCTGCAACATTTCTCAGTTGTCTGAATTTTCCTTACATACAAGATATTCCTAAATGGAAATGTACCCAAAAAAAGAGATGGTGGATCAAATGATATATATTCAGCTGATAATATCATGGTTATGATGATCCAATTAGTTGAAAGCCTGAATCTACTTACATATATGCCACATTTACCATGTAGTTCAATGGTGGAGATTTATTAAGAAGGTAGAAAAGATGGATTGAACACATAAAGGAAGATGATCGACCGGTACCTGAAATGCACCAACAAGGTGCACCACAATGCACACATTAGCAAGGTCAACCAGACAGAAGGGCTCATAGAACCCAAATCCGGTAAGCAAGTTCCCGGGCGCCTTGTTGCCAAATGTAGCATAGCCAATGCAACCACACAAGACACAAAATACAGTCGTTGTTGACACACCAACCATGCTAGCTTTCTTCATTGCCTTGTTCTCTGCTGGAGATTTCAATGTGTCCTGATGGAATCCAAAAGAAATGGCAATTCAATCATCTGATAATACTTCTTTCACCATTTAAGTGATTCATTTTCATGGTTTTCTATGAAATTAAAAACTCAAAACAAAACTCTTTTATCTTCTTTTTTTTTCTTGTGGGATATCTTGAAATTAGACAAACACATCACATGTAAGTTCAAATTGATTTAATATATTTTTTTCTTTTTGGGCATTTATAGAAAATATATAGATTTAATCAAAGAAACCGATGTCTAAAGAAAAGGAAGTTCCTGGATTGCCTGAATCTCAATCAAGATCAAAGAATATGAGTAGGCAAATGCAATATCTCCAAGTGCGCAGGATGTTGTCAAGACTTCATCGGCTTCGACAAATCAACCCCAACATCCACTCCGGTAAGAGAAGTCTTTCCAGTGTTTCTTGCTCAAATAAATGTAATTCAGTTCAATTTCTTCTTGTAAGGAATGAACCTATCTAACAAACAGTCGCATATAAGCCTAACAAAGACAGCATGCACGAAGGTTGAAAACATGCTAATTAACATCCAGCCCATCCAACAGTGGGCCCCAATGAATTCATGGCATGACCTAATTCATGGCATGCCAAAATGCAGAATGAGGTGTGTTTGGATGTACCCCAAATCGGCATCCCCTAATAGTACAAAAACAAAAACCAACACAACTAGTTTGCAGGTACAACAAATAAGTAGAACTGATAAATAACAGCTAAGTTCTTCAGAGATGCAGTGAATATTCTTACCTGCTCCCAAGGCATTGGCATGTTCTCAAGAAGCTTGTAAACTGCATGTGGAATGAATTTGAGGGCTCCAAGATGCACACACTTGTCATGTCGGCATTTCTTTGATGACATCCACCCAAGAAGCAACCAGTGACATTCACCAGTTTTGGATAAGTCGGGCCAGTGGTTTGGGGATGGAGATTATTCCAGACCATTAATATAATATAGGCCCTGCAACTGATGGTGGACGACAATAAATATTTGGGAGTGGAAGTTCCTAGACGTCCAGCCCCAGGCTGTATTCTTGTAGCCATCTATTTGCATGCCTCTTTTTTAAGGTTCATAATCTTTCAATCTGGAAATTTTGGGGGCATTTCCAATACATGGTGCGGCCATGTTCAGTGAACAATGGAACCCACTTGTATGTGTACACCATAGATCCTTCAATCTGGAAGATTTGTGGGTCTCATTACATCAATGGTCTGGATAAAATGAACCATAGACACCACCCGTAGCTGGATTTCTTGCTGTTATTGGAGCACTACTAGTTTGCTTCTAGGAACCTTTCAAGCATCTCCATTCTTCTGCTTAAAAGCCAGTTTGGATAAGTTATGGCCAAAGAAATCAATTTTTCAATAATTACAATTTCCTTTTTCCACCACATACATAATGTCCTGAATTCTGTTATCCCAGAATCCAGCATATCTATTGAAATCCAAACGGAGGAGAATTGTAATTATATCACTTGTGATTTGATTTACCACATAAATCTTATGGAAGTTAGATTTATCATCAGACTCACAGTTTTGTAGGGATCGTAGGATGCATAGGCAGCAACAACCATGTCGTCAAACTCTTCCGAAGGTTTATGGCTAACTAGCATGACTTGCTTCCTAGAAGGGACAGATAGCATGTCTGCTACACAACACATCAACGGCACGGCCACAACCCAATCTTTCAACCTCGATGCAAAAACTGACATAAAAAACATATCAAAGACGATGTAAGATTTTTATTTTTATTTTTTTGAAACGAAATAAATAAATTAAACCAGTCCAACTGTAATTGGTGGGGCATGCATGCTTCTTGGGTGAACTGATTGAGGGAACTAAGAAGTGACCTTATACTTTTTTTCTCAGTGTGTGAGAGTTGGAAATTTTCATGATATTTGGTGCAACCAAACACACCCTAAGCAAATAGAATATCACCTTGCTTATTAGGTATGCGACAGGGTAACAAATCCAAACGAGTACACGAACAATCGGAGCCACTGCTGCCCCAATCGCTAAACCATGACGTGAGCAGACAGACTGCGGTATAATCTGTTTTCTTAAGAACAAAAGAACTGATTAAATAATATAAAAGCAGGTTGGAGTGATTCATCAACATCCAAAACTCTGTTGCCATAAGTTCAACATTCAGACGTTATAATAGACACATACATGGAAATGAGATAACTCACCACCCCAAATAGAAGTGCCAATGTCACTGAAATCAACATAGCACCCCAAGCAGTCCAAATCATGTCAAAAGATAAAGATTAGATTGAAAAAAGGGTACTTTAGTCAATTTGCAGTTCATGGAAGATTGCGTCTTTCATAAATTGGATGATTAAATTATATTATGAATATTGGTATTTCTGGCTAAAACAAATTAATCCAAGAGAACCCAGATTAAAAATAAATAAATTAAAAAGAGCAGTAAGCATAGTTTCCATAATGCTTGCAAGAGTATTGGCCGGGCTTTTTGCTTGGTGGAAAAAAAAAGAATATTTGAAAGAAAATGCAAATAAGAAGAGAACATTTCTAGGTTCTCTTTCCATTCAAGATAAGAAGAATTGCACATTTCTGCGCACAAATAAGATTTCATTCCAAACTACCAAAAAAACTCATTCAAGCACTGAACATTTGCAGTCATATGAATCTCTTAAACAAGGTCCTGCATTTAGTTTTTTTTTAAATGCATTGCAGGCCATATTTTTATCTAAAGCATTGTGTTTCAAGCACATTACTCACAGTTATTCAACTGAGTCTAAATAATTTCCCCAATGCTTATAATAGGAATTTGGGGATTTTGATTTTGAGTATCTCTGGCTGCATTTAACTTCAGGTTCTTTTTTTTTTTCACACAAAAAGGCTTGTGTTTTCTCGCGAAAAGGACATCTTTAGTAAGGATAACTGGTCATTTTTTTTTTTACTATTAACACCTCTAAACATATTTTACAAGCCCAAAACCCCCATACAACATTTCCAAGACTTCACAGCCAGGCCACCAATGACCTCCAATAAAAAACTAACACCTCCATTTCCAAACAACAAACATAAGGCTAAATAAATAGCCAGGCCATCAAGATTCTGCAAAGTAGAGAACATAGCATACCTGGAGAGCTCATTGCTAGGATGAATTAGGGGCAGAGATAAAGCTTCTCAGCAGCAAGCTTAATGTTGCTACTCCTACCAAAACTGTTGCTGAATGGCTTGGAGAAGAAAACCCTGATGAGCCAACTTCAGCATGCATTCAACTTTGGGTATCTGATTCTGAGTATCTCTGGATGGGTTCTACTTCCCCTACACACATTGAACTGTGAACCAAGTAAATCCAAGAATATGCACATTGTATTAGTTTCCAGTTTGTATTATTCACATACAAATAAGCTATATCAGTCTGAGATGAGAAGTTTTAATCAACTTTCAGAATTTGAAGCAATTTATTAACATATAGAGGAAATTAAGACCCTAATCCCCAACAATCTCCAAAAAAAAAAAACCTAATTTCTTAGCATATAGAGGAAATTCAAACCCTAATCCCCAATCTGAGAGTGTTCAATAAGATTATAGAAGAAAAATTACTTTGTAGCTTGACGAAAAGACAAACCTAAATGTTTAGCATATGAAGGAAAATATATTACCTTATGGAATTAAAAAAAATGCTATGTCGTAATGGGCTGTTGCGTTGTCCGGTTCGGTGACTCGATTGGTACCCCCAATCCGTCTGTCGTAATGGGATGCCGAGATGAGAGAGAGAGAGAGAGAGAGAGAGAGAGAGAGAGAGAGAGAGAGAGAGAGAGGATGCTGGGCTGTTGGAGGAAAAGGGAGAGAGAGGATGCGTGGGCTGTTGGAGGGGAGAGAGAGAGAGAGAGAGAGAGAGAGAGAGAGAGAGAGGATGCTGGGCCGTTGGAGGAAAAGGGTGAGAGGATGCGTGGGTTGTTGGAGGAGAGAGAGGGGATGCGTGGGATGTTGGAGAGAGAGAGAGCAGAACAAGGAGAGCAAGGAGCAGGTCAAGAGAGGGAATAGGGCGAACGAGAGCCCGGGAGAACAAAAAATATCTCGCGGGCTGGAGGTTTTTTGGGCGGGATTGGGTACTCCCCACATGCTTGAGACGGACTGTTCTCTCAAGGGCTCTGTGGGGCCCACCATGATGTATGTGGTTTATCCCCTCCATCCATTCATTTTTACAATTAATTTTAGGTCATGATCATAGAAAAAGAGACAGAGGGAACGCCCAAGTTGACCACACTACAAATCAATGGTGGCTACTTGATCTTCATTAGTTCCCTAGTGTGGTCCACTTGAGCCTTCAATCCGTCTCATTTTCTAGATCATGCCCTAAAATGGGCTTTTAAAAAGGATGGACGGATTAGATAAAATACACACATTGCAATGGGCCCCATAGAGCCCATTATGAGACCGTTGACTCGAGCATTGCTGTGGTAGCTTTTAGCTACGGGTTAAATCCGTAGTAATATAGCTACAGCTTATATTCGAAGCGAAAAATATCCATAGTCCGTAGCCTTTACTCATTTTTTTGGTAGTGAGAATTCTTGTACTTGGCACACAAACTCCATGAATTATCTAAAATTATCAACTTTATTCAAATTATAATGAAGCGTTTAAGCACTAAACCATAATTCGAAATCAAAGGAATAAACCATGACTAAAAACTAGAAGATTCACCTCTCAGCTCTAGCTGAGAATTAACTAAAAGAAAGCATTAAAAGAAAAACTAGAACTAGAACTATAAGAAGAAGAAAACTAGTTGTAGGAGGCTAGGAAGCCTCTTAGGTCTGGATCTCTTTACTCCCCATGCTGCTAGATGCCTTAGGAAGGGAGTGGAGGTGTCCTTTTATAGTTTAGATCCACCACCGACTTGGAAGATTCGGGAAAACGCATAGTCCTTTCGTAATTTGAAAACCCAAAATTAGAAAAGAAAATTGGAGTTTCTGGAATATTGTAGACCTGTCTGGAGACCGGTCTGACGACCGGTCTAGCGATGTAAACCTGTCTGGCGACCGGTCTAGCGATGTAGACCTGTCTGGCGACCGGTCTTTACAGCACAAAAACAATCCAACAAGATTTGAGTTTCTGGGCTACTATAGACCTATCTGGAGACCTGTCTGGCGACCGGTCTAATGACAAGTTTATGAGAGTTTTTTCATCTTTTCTTCTTTTTCTCATCTTTCTTTCTTCTTCTTTCTTCCACCTCTTGGCATTTATTTTATTAATCTTCAATGCATACAAAGTGACTTTTTTAACCATGAATTGGTGAAGTCTCCCTCTCATCCTACAATCACAAAAACATGTATTGGATTAGTCTTTAACAATGAAAACCGTACATAATGTGATGATGAAAAGGGGTTAGAATATGTAATATTCATGGCTCAACACTACATCCGATATTGAAATCTACTAAAGCAGTAAAATTAAAATAGAAAAACAACTAAACTTAATATACTCTATATCTCCATCAGACAAGGAGATTAATCATCCTGATATACCTTCAGAGTGATAAACATATCCTCCGAATCAAATTTCTCAACGAATGGTTTAAGGCGTTGTCCGTTTACTTTAAAATAATTACTATTCACTATAATCTCTATCTCGATAGCCCCATGAGGAAATTTTTTTTTAACAATGTATGGGCCGGTCCATCGAGATGTCAATTTTTTTGAAAAAAGATGAAGTTGGGAATTGTACAAGAGTACTTTTTGGCCTTCATGGAAATTTTTTCCGAAAATATGTTTGTCCTGAAAGGCTTTCATCCTACTCTTGTAGATCCTCGATTTCTCATAAGCATCATTCCGGATCTCATCAAGCTCATTCAATTGGAGTTTATGAAGCGAGCTAGCCTTGTCAATGTCGAAGTTCAATGCCCGAATTGCCCAATAGGCTTTGTGTTCAAGCTCCACAGGTAAGTGACAAGCTTTCTCATAGATAAGTCTACAGGAAGATATTCTAATCGGGGTCTTATAAGCGGTACGGCCAAAGATCATTGTTTAATCTCAGTGACCAATCTTTGCGATCCACCCACTACGTGAAAAAGCGCTAAATTTGATGGTCCGCGCCGTCGAAAAAAACCGTCGTAAATTAGCCAGTGTAGAAAAAAATTCGACGGTCCATAACCGTCGGTTAATATTCGATGGTCTTTAACCGTCAGTTAAAATTCGACGGTCCGTGATGCTCGAAAAATTTCGACGGTCCCAACCCGTCGAACCGTCTATTTGCATAAACGGCGGTTGTGAACCGTCGAAACAAATTCGACGGTTCATAACCGTCGTTTATGGTTCGAATATCATAGAATATTTCGACGGCTACTAGCCGTAGGAAACAATTCGACGGTGCTAACCCGCCGTTTCTGGGAAAAAATTATAGGAAATTTCGACGATCCGGGACGGTCGAGAAATAAATTCGACGGTGATAAGCCGCCGTTCTGGCTAAAATATAAGAAGTTTCGACGGTCCTGAACAGTCGAGAAATAAATTCGACGGTCCTAAGCTGCCGTTCTGTTAAAAAATTATAGGAAATTTCGACGGTCCTGGACCGTCGACGTTTTGTCTGCACGGAAAAAAAAAACCTGTATTTTGGTAGGGGTTGTGCCCCAATACATCCTGTAAACTCTGTAATTCGTAAATAATTTAGAAAACTACAACATTTACTTACACAATGTACAAGTACAATCCTCCACATACATAACACAATACATCCACAATCCTCCACAGTCACATTACATAACCAACACAATACAACCACAATCACATTACATAACCAACACAATACAACCACAATCCTCCACAACTACAAACCTCCACAACCACAATCCTCCTCCACAACTACAAACCTCCACAACCACAATCCTCCACAACTACAAACCTCCACAACCACAATCCTCCGCAACCACAATCCTCCACAACTACAAACCTCCTCCGCAACCACAATCCTCCACAACCACAAACCTCCGCAACCACAATCCTCCACACCCACAAACCTCCTCAAGTACAAACAATCCACAACCACATTCTCCACATGTACCAAAGAGTAGAATCAACTTACAATATACCATCAACCAATCAAATTTATGTCTGCGTGAAAAAAAATAACCTGATTTAATGAGGGTTGTGCCCCAATACATCCTGTAAATCTGTAATTCATAAATAATTTAGAAAACTACAACATTTACTAACACAAATACAACTACAATCCCATCATCAAAGGCTTATCACTTCCTAATTGGTTAAAGGCTTCATTTTCTTGTTTAATGGTAGTTTGAAACACAACCTGTACAAGCAGCTATTATTTGCAATTGAGCAAAACAGATCACTTTTAGTGGTACAAAGTTTATTGACATATCTAGTCGGAACAAATTAGCCACACAACACCTGGTATTGCAGGGAATATTCTTAATATCATATGCATGAGCTATATGAAAGGAGTACACGACACCTGGTAACTTGAAAATACAACAATATAAGCTAAGCTAAGAAAAGAAAAAGAAAACCCATGGCTGAATGTCCTCATTTTCAGCCATCTTTTATTTGGAGCCTGTATAAGCAACCATGAATCAAAACAGTTATGGATGAGCATGTTAGATGGAAAATACAATTGGGTTTTTTTCCACTTTATTGAACTAATAATAATTTGCAATTTAATTGGATAGTGCATCCAAACACACCTTCAATTGACAAAGTTAGATAATAGACATATTTACACATTTATCCAAGTAAAAAGTTACGTACGATTAAAAACTTCGATTGTACGCTTTCAGATTTTGAACACAGTTGATCCGTCGGCTCTTATGGTTGGAGAGATGCACATGGCCACATGTTTTCTTGCATAAAAGCCACTAATCAAGGGCTGTGAAAGTCTGAAAAGAATCTACGGTTTGAAATGGATCCAAAAGCACAGTTTTTCAATTAAAAGAAATCAGGCTTCTGTTTATTCTTACTAAGAAAAGTCTATATTTTTTCAAGGTTGCACCTAAAAGGTCACGACAATTCCATCAAGGACCATGTTCATGCAATCTGGATCACAAACCTAATCTAATCTCTCACTAATCTATCAATAAAAATGACCTGTTCTTGCTCGATCCTGCCCGCTCGTTCCTGCATCGCAGAAATTATCTAATTCTGCAGAGTGCCGTAGTTGTTCGTTATCTCATCCAACATGCTTCTCAGCTTTCGATTCTCATCGTTCATCCGTTCTAGCTCGATTTTGAGTGTAATCAACTACAAAACAAATCAAAATCCTAAATCTTAAGAAATAAATAAATAAAAAATCAAGCACCTCAATAGATCTTTAATCCAATCCACTAATTCAATGAACCATGTATAGTCACCTTATTCTTGGGTTTCTCTTCAATCACTGATCGACAGCTCCAAGAGTCCAAAGTTGATCAGGGGAGGAGCAAAATAATCTCCCAGGTTAAAGGATCGTAGCCCTTAAATCAGTGCCTAGAAATAGGCAGTGGCTGGAAAAATACAGCAACAGTGCAAATTCGGCTGAATAATATGTACCAAAGATTGAAGTGTTAAAATCTTCCAATCTTGCAGACTCTTTCAGGGTCAGCCCCATCAAATCAGCGATCCGGATAACTGAACTACAAACCCCACATTTATGGAATTTACACTTCAGCAAACTTACATTCTAGAGAATCTTGCACCTAGAGGGTCAGGACCTGATATTTCATTTTCCTTTAGAACAGAAAAAGTGGAAATATCCTTCAAAAAGGGAAATCATACATACCTAGTGGGATCCACTGTGGTGCTTGTGAAGTTCTCGGTGGATGACCAGCCACTGCATCTGTGTCCCTAGAGTTCTTGCATGACTCTTCTGGGACTTGCCGATCTTTGCATGAAGCGAAAATTGGCTGTTCTCTTGGGGGGATTGTATTTGAATGGACAACTGTAGATTTGCAAATAAAATAGCCAATCAGTAATTGAACAATGATAAAAGATTTGAGCAAATCAATGGAAGAAGCTTGTTTAAAGGCATGCTACAACCCGTTGGTGGCATAGCACAACCTTTAATTCAAATTAACCAACAGTGTATGGGAATCAACCCATAACATTTGACAAACTAAAGGACGGGAAGGGAAACTGAAAAATGCAACAAGCTGCATGGCAATCAGCCTCTTCGGGGTATGAGCATGCATGTATAAAATGTATGTGCTCAGCTCCATGTCTGCCATGTCTGCATTAACCTATGCAAGAAGGTATTGTAGGTTTAGGGTGGTTGGAGGCAATATAATCCTCAGTATGTATCGGGCAATTGTTGAACCTCCAATTTATACATGATATGGCCCATTGCATCACATTATATGCATGGTTTGCATGTTTAAAAGACCCATCTAATGCAGGTTTTGTGATTGTAGGAATGAGAGCAGACTTCATCTAATTGGAGACCAAGAAGAGACATTTAGGAGCCTTGGATGAAGACCCAAGGTGTGCCAAAGAAAGAAGAAAGCAAAGAGAGAGGAAGGAGAGAAGAAAAGAAAGAAGAGACAATGCAAAAACTGGGTCCGACCGGTCTAGACCGGTCGGCCAAGAAGGCCCGACCGGTCAAGACCGGTCTAGACCGGTCGGCTACACTCCCTGGACACCTGCCAGACAGGTCTAGACCAGTCAGCATCGGTCGGCCAGCCCTGTCCGACCGGTCAAGACCGGTCGGTCATGAAATTTTACACTTCCAGATTTCAGGCAGCAAGCTATTTCCGTTTTTGGATTTTTGGAACAGTTTTATGGGCTCATCTTAATGATATTTGAAAATTCAACATATCCATATCAAAGAGGAGCTCGACGCCGAACTAACCCAAGTGGTTTCGTGTCGATCAGAGCTACGGATTGATCGTGGTGGCCAAAACAATACGAACTGTCCAGAAAGTTCCAGATTTCGCTGTTCCACTCTCGGCCGGTCCAGGTGACCCATCATTGATGATATGAAGAATCTACTTTAACCATCTTTTAGACCACATCCATATATGAATAACCACAAAAGTTTCAGATCAAAAGGATGTGTGGTTTGATCGTACCGGTTGAAGAAAGATGGACCATCCAGAAAGATCCAACTGCGCAGAATTTATAAAAGCCCTAAGTGTTCTAATTTTCGGACCATATTCTGGGATTGTTTTGGACAATCTAATCCATCTATCATGTAGAGGATAAATTTTTCTACCAATGTTCAAAATTTGGGATCAATCCGACCTCTGTACACTCCGGAGCGTTGAAAGCAAGATGACTGGTTCTGAAGGTACCCGAAGTGCGCGATTTTGAGAGGCGGTCGGTGATATGATTGGTGGGCCCATTAAGAGGATAATCTTGGAAATCTAAATCATCTATGAGGAAGATCACATTACAAGGAAGCTACAAATTAAATTTGAAGGCAATCCGACCATTGATTAAGCCGTACCAAGCGAAACAAATTCTGCTATGTTGCTGTACTATTGCTGCACTATAAAAGGAGGTGCTCTCTTCTATTCCAAATCAAGCAAGGACGTGGGAAGCAAGGAGTTCAAGTCCTAGGAGGCTACCTAGCCTCATACAGCTAGTTTTTCTTCCTTTTCTTAGTTCTAGTTCTAGTTTTAATATGCTTTTTCCTTAGCTAACCTCTTAGCTAGAGCTAGAGGTGAAATTTGTAGTTGGTTTCAATGCTTTAATTCTTTTATTTCAAGTACCCTTTTCTTAATTTTGGATTTTGAAGTTCTAGTTTGAATAAAGTTTGGTTTTTTAGAAGTTTTGTGAGAGTTTGTGTGCTTCGGACATGAGTTCCTTGCAATTCTCTGAGATTACCATGATTGGGTTGTTTGAATTCGAATTGTAGTAACCCTTGAGCATGCCATAGTCCATAGGCATGGCTGTTACTCCGAAGGCTACAAGTTCAAGTTCTATGTGCTTCATTAGAACTAGAAATCTGATTTCCAGATTTAAGTGGGACTGTTTGTGCTTGAATGTTATATCTTCCAATTAGATGAGAGATAGGACTTTGATTCTAATTGTGTTGTACTTGGATGAATGGATTGGCATTGGACTACTACAAGTGGATCCTTGATGCTCTAGTTCTTCTTATTTTCAGATTTTCCTATTTTATGTAAAAAACTACTTTCTTAAACTTCTTGGATTCTAGTTATTAGAGTACTTGGAATTGTTTACCTCTTTCCCTGTGGATCGACCTCGGTCTTACCGAGATTTATTACTACATCGCAGCCTTACACTTGAGGCGAGCGAACAACAATCTGTATCTGTTGATGGCTTTTAATATTTTATTTCATTTTTCTGTACAGCAAAGGACTCATCATGTATATATAACAAAAGAAAAATCATATTCATAATAAACAAGAAAGTTGGCATTGGCCTTGAAAACTTGAATAAGGAAATCCTTGAGAGAACCCATCAATCAAAATCAAAAGAACACTTTGGCATCACCTTGTCCGCACTTCATTTAAATTGACCAATACATGTGGCTAGAAACAATTCCCCTCCCCACAAACGTAAAAAATCTTGGATGGTTCAATACAAAAAAGAAAAAGTTCAACAGGATTTACCTTGGGAGAGAAACATGCTTCCTCTCCAATGGAATCACTGGCCCACTTTTACCACCATTTTCCTCGAGATGAGCAAACTGCTTCCGAAATTGATCAATGGCACTGCACAGGAACAATATACAGAAAATGAATCTAACAATAGAAAAGAAAACATCATTCAGCGACATCATGCAAAATATGAAAACCAAGCAGGCAGTAATAAAACCTTGGATAGAGGAAGTTTGTCCTTTCAGTTCCATTGAGGTAGTCCTTAAGCAGTTGAGGATGATACCCTAGTATTTCCCGGAATATAAGTTCCCTAATGTCTTCTTTTGTCACCCTACGCCGCTCAAACTCAAAACTCAATCTTAGAGATCGGTTGAAAAGATGGTTCTCTCTCCACTTTGGCCAGGCCCTTGAAATAAGGATCAGCCAGTGCCTGTGTATTACAAACACAAACATCCCCAACGAAGGATAAATATCAACAGAAAATATACAAGCAGGAGAGAAAAATAAATCTCCATGCTCCATTCATATGACAGGACCAACAGATGCAATACCATCATATGACAGCATGGCCATCAACTGCAATATCCTCCTAATATGACAGCATGGCCAACTGGTGCAATATCCAAGCCGTCCATCAGGTGGATCTGACCATTTAGATGCTCTCACCCAAAAATAAACCTGGCCCATTCAGCAGGATGCTAAAAGTAGTTGGATAGTTTAAAAAAAATCAGCCAAATTCCCAGCCGTCATTTGCTTTGTAAACTACTGCCCACCTGATGAGAGGACCAACCTGATTCTTGGGCAAGATTATCTACACAGTAGCACTCTAATAAATGGATTGGATCAAATACCAATGGTCATGCTGGCACATGTGTCACATGAACATGAGCTGCCTGGTTCATATGTGTGGGCTTATATCAAAGTTCTACAAGAATGTGTCACTATATCAGATTTCGATGATCAGGAAACATGAAATGAGCTCAAGCTCTGGTATTCTTTAGAACAGAAAAAGATTCCAAAACAACAGACAACACAAATCCAGAAACAATTAGCTAGGCATTTCTAAAATCTAATAGGAAAATGATATCCTGTCAAAAACTAACCTCTTCGGCAGTAGGCCGATCCTTTGGATCAAATGCTAACAGTCTTTCCAGCAGTTTGAGCGCTAATGGATCTGCATTTGGAAACTTCTGTGAAAAGGGCACAGGCTGCTTCTTCCTCATGCTACTCAGATACCTCCTCGCCTTTTCATTCCGGACCTGGATTCAGAAAAGCAGAGAGATAAATTGCTGAGGTCACTCTCTAACAAGATAAATTTTTTTTCCCTTTTTCTTTCAAATCAGAGGAAAAGCAATTCTCTAACTTGGCACTAAGGATAGGAATATGTCGTACCCGAGATATGGTATCTAACAAAGGTGTGCCAAGCAGATCCGTCATCAAATCCAATTGGTGAACAACATTTTTACCAGGAAATAGCGGCTTCCCTGTTAATACCTTAGCAAAGATGCAACCTATGCTCCAAATATCAATTGCAGGAGTATACTGCAGATCCAGAAACCATTCACTAATTAAATCATGCTGGGAAAACATAAACAGCATTATGCAGTATTAACAGAGAAGAGAAACTTAATACCAAATCCAATACAATTACCTGGTAAGATATTTCAACTTGCAGGAGAGTTCAACACTCCTTCCTGAACAAGCATTTTTTAAATTACTAGGCATAATTACTTCTTAAAAGCACGTTGAACAAATCCTCTACATAAATTGCAATCACTACACAGCAAACAAAGCTACTATCCACGATAACAGTGAAAACTGAAATAACACAACCAAAATTGTGTTGAGGGACAGCCAACATCATATTCCCTAGCCGCAACTGTTGCAGAGAATGTAAGAAAACCAAATGACAAATAACATAGTTTTTTGGATACTAAAAACTAGAAATAGTAATAATAATAACAAGCCTTCTGAGAGTAGTGGTTCTCAACATTTCGGTTATGAAGGCTAACAGTGGACCCTAAAAAACCCAGCTGCCGAAGTTCTATAGCTTCTGCTTTGTTGTCTTCCCAATAATACAATGTTATCTCCCAAGTTCCAATGCCCTTAGTTGCAGGAAACAGATAATCTTTAAAGGCTACTAAAAGGTTATCTTTTAAGGAAACAGATACATCCATTCTGTCCAAGTAGGCACGTGATTCGATGATCCAGACTGTTGATATTACCTCAACCATTCATTACGACGCATATCGCTTATTCCAAACCGCTTATTTATTCAGGACAGATCATATACACGTTCCCAAATGTGCCAGTATAGCAGATAGCTGCATAATCCCAGCCATCCATCAGTTGGCCAACCTTTTAGACCGGACAGAAAACAGTACACCGCTGTTGGATGGATTAGATCTCGCACCCATGTGTTATAGGCTCGAAATCCCAGCCATACATAAAGGTATCCTGATCCAGTAGATACTCTTGCCCCAAAAACAAATCCGGTCCATTCATCACGTGGGCCCATATATTTGAAACAGATGGACGGGTTAAGATACTTCGTCCAAGTTTTTCTCACCCGTACATTTCTTTCACAAACCATTCTCTATCGGGCCAGGGCATCTCTGATGGACGGATTGGATCTGTCATCTGTTAACTCCTCTGTGTGATCCAATTGGGCGGTGGATCTACCTATTTTTTGGGCAAATACTACAAACTGATCCCCCAAAATGGATGGATGGATAAAACACATACATCAAAGTGAGGCCGACAGAGATCCTGTCTAGATGAGTCCGTTCAGGGGAAGGACCCAATCCGCGTCTCGTGGAAGAGCCGAGGATTGGGACCCAACCATGATGCTCTTACATTTTCCAATTTAAGAAAACATCATAAGTGGGGAATGCATTGGGGACACATTCATGCTTGGGGTCCACCATGATGATGGTGGGCCACATCATGAAGATAACCTGGGGCAAAAATGAGGCCCGTCCACTCACTTGACGGGCCACACCGTTCAAAGAATTGAACGGCTAACCTAAACAGTGGATCAACCTCTTTCTTGCAGTGTTGATTAAAAGAAGAAATGAAAGGGAATCCATACCTTTCTGAAAGGGTTTGTGAAAGAGAGCCGAGAGAGGGAGAGGAGAGGGAGCGTGGGAGGGAGGGAGGGAGTGTGAGAGGGAGGGAACTGAGAGAGGGAGACGAGAGGGAGGGAGAAATCCCTTTCTATATTTTTTTTCTTTTTTCACGTCCGCACACGTGGCTTTTGGCCAATGACGCTGCCACGTGTCTGTGGACTCCACCATGATGTATCTGTTTCATCCATGCCGTCTATTAATTTATTAAAAATTATTTTAGGCTAGATTTCGAAAATGAGACAGATCTAAATCTTAGGTGGACCACACCATGAGAAATCAGTAGTGATTGAATGTCCACTATTGAAAACCTCCTATGGCCCACTGTAATGTTTATTTCACATCCAACCTCTTGATTAGGTCATACAAACCTGGATGTAGGGGGAAAACAAATATCAGCTTGATCCAAAACTTCCATGGCCCCTACAAAGCTTTTAATGGTGGGCATCCAATTAACATTGTTTCCTGTGATGTGGTCCACCTGAGATTTGGATCTACCTCAGTTTTGGACTCGTATCATAAAATGATCTAGAAAAATGTATGGATGACGTGGATGAAACACACATTATGGTGGAACCACATAAATGGTACACTTAAGACAGACAATTTGGAAATTTTAAGACTTAAAATCCAAATCTCAATGGCTAGATTAGAGTTTAGAGACTGAAGAAAGAGGGGAAGAGGGGGGTTTTGAGAGATTGCGTGCGTGCTGTATCTGTTCCGTCCATAAGTACGGCGTAAACTAAGTTGGGCCCACCTAGAATGTATGTGCTTTATCTGTTCCGTCCATATGTTTTTCCAGCTCATTTTAGAGTAACCCCAAATCCAAAACTCAAGTAGACCATGCCACGAGAAGCAGTGGGAATAATGATTTCCACCGTTGAAACCTTCCGAGGCCCTACAGTGATGTTTATTTGTCATCTAACCTGTTCATAAGATCACATGGATATGGATGAAGGGAAAACACAAATATCAGCTTGATACAAAACTTCTGTGTCGATCCTAAATTTTTCAATGGTAGACATTCAGTTCACACATTTCTTGTGGTGTGGTCCACTTTAGATTTTGATATGCTTCATTTTTTGGCACCATACCTAAAATTTTCTGCTAACATGGATGGACGGAGTGGATAAAATACGTAAATCACCATGGGCCCCACATAGTTTACTCCGCACGCTAGCGTGCGAAGTTACTCAGTGCGCAATATGCTTCTAGGGGGCGTGAATTAGGTGTTACCCCAGGAACAACTTAGTGGGTGTTACCCCCACCATATGGCCCACATGGATGATATTTCGTATATCCATGCCGTCCATTTGTTTCTACAACCCATTTTAGGATGGCGTTCCAAAAATTATGTAGATCCAAATCTCAAGTGAACCATAACACTAGAAATAGTATGATTGAGTGCCCCACCATTAAAAATTCCAAAGAGCCCACCGTAAGGTTTTTTTAATGTTTATTTGCAATCCAAGCTCTCGATAATGTCAATAAAGTCTTGATGAAGGGAAAATATAAAGATCAGCTTGATCCAAAACTTCTGTGTCCTCCGAGAATTTTTCAATGGTAGACATTCAGTTCACACTTTTCTTGTGGTGTGGTCCACTCTAGATTTTGATATGCTTCATTTTTTGGCACCGTACTTAAAATTTTCTGTTAAGATGGATGGACAGAGTGGATAAAATACGTAAATCACTATGGGCCCCACAGAGTTTACTCCGCAAGCTAGCCTGCGGAGTTACTCAATATGCAATCCGCTTCCGGTTTTGAGAGGGAGAAGGAAAGATGGTTATATGTTCGCTTCCCCAAGTGTAGGGTTGCGATGTAGTAATAATCTCGGTAAGACCGAGGTCGATCCACAGGGACTATGTAGGATCTCACAAATTCATCCACAAGTGTCTATTGAAGTCTACTAATCCGATTGATGTATAAAGTTGATATGAGTAACAAAAGCTGAATTAAATCGAGAGTAAGTAATTATAAGAGGATACTAGGGTTTCAAGGATCCACTTGTAGCAATCCTTAATGTTCAATCCGCTGTGGTTTCTTATTCTCTCAACTAGAACCGACATTCCTGTCTGTCTAGTCGGATGATAGAACTGTTAAACCAAACAGTCTGTAATATGTAAGTTCTATGCATAAGATTCACTCACTCTAGGCTGAGCTGAGCATGCTCACTTGCATAGGTCATTCCCCTTTTCTATAGGTCCAGTTCTCAATCATAACCATCCCCAAGTCCTCTCACAAGACAAGGCTAGATTAGGATTTGAACTAGATTCAAATCACCGGCACAGTCCTTACATATTCCAGAAAATCAACTAAAATAGAACTTTGGCCTGAAGTCCCTTTATGAAGAACTTAGTACTAGAGCGCACTCCGATTCCTCGGATCATACAGGTCTATACCGTTGCATACAAATTAAGAAGATAAGTAATTCGTCCAAACATCCATGAGTCATCACAAGACTAAGAAAAATTACTTAAAAACTTGTATAAACTTCAAACCTTAGTTCATAATCATGAATTCCAAACTAAAACCACTTAACTACGAATTAAAACATCTTGGATTCACTACAAGCTTCACCTCTTAGCCCTAGCTAATAGGTTTAGCTGCTCATGATCCAAAGAAACATGAAACAACTACAAAAAGCATGAAAACAGCAAAGCAAACCAAAAGGAGTTGTGAAACTCCAATCTTCACTTCCACAGCCTCCAACCTCGCTTGAACCCTTCTAGGATACCCTAGGAACGATCCCTAGGTGTCCTCTTATAGTCTGGAGGCTCCACAACGTCGGAATAATCGAGGAATTTGCGAAACTCTTACGCAGCGCAGAGAAAATCGGGAAGAAATTAGAAGTTTCTAAGTTCATACGCATGGCCGACCGGTCATGACCGGTCGGCCTCAATAGAGAGTCATTCCAGCAAGTATGCCCGACCGATCAAGACCGGTCGGGCCTATTCATCCTTGGTCCAGCAAGCATGTCCGACCGGTCATGACCGGTCGGACCTTTTCAGTAATTTTCCAGCAACAATGACCGACCGGTCATGACCGGTCGGTCCTCTTCAGCAGTGCCCAACATACATGGCTGACCGGTCACTGACCGGTCCGGCTTCCTTGGCCGACCGGTCACGACCGGTCAGCTTCATTTTCTTCTTATTTTCTTCTTATCTTTCATCTGCTTTCTTCTCTGCTTTGGTTCTTTCTTTCTTTTCTTCTTTGGTCCTCAAACATTCTTCATCAGAATGATCCCAAGTGAGCTCTTTATGTCTTCAATTGAGTAGAGTCCACCCTCAATCCTGTAGTCACAAAACATGCATTGAATTAGCTTACAAACCATACAAACCTTGCACAATGAGTGATGAATTGGGGTTAGAATATGCACAATTAAGAGCTCAACATTATACTATTAACAAAGAGTGATTTTGATACTCCGATAGAGTGGTGGATGATACACAGGTACTCATTACCTCTTTTTCAATTGAATGTGGATCGTCGCCAGAATCATCTAACCTCTAACCATTCTTATCTTGAAAATCCAAATATCAAGTGGACTATACCACTAGAAAGAGTTCTGATTGAGTGCCACACCATTAAAAATTCCAAAGAGCCCATCGTAAGGTTTTGGTTATGTTTATTTGCAATCCAATCTCTTGATAATGTAAATAAGGTCTGGATGAAGCGAAAATTTAAAGATGAGCTTGATCTATAACTTTTGTGGTCCACAAAATGTTTTTAATGATTATTCATCACTCTAATTTCTGTTGGTATGGTCCACTTGAGATTTGGATCTTCTTATCATTTTGGATCACGTCCTAAACTTATATAGAAAAACAAATGGATAGGGATATACAAAAAAATACATCAAGGTAGGGGCCGGTAACGTACACCCACTAGTGGACCACACCACAAGAAAATATTAGTGATTGAATGTCCACTATTGAAAACCTCATAGGGCCCACTGTAATGTTTATTTGACATCCAACCTCTTAAATAGGGCAAAAGTCCAAATATCAACTTCATCCAAAACTTCCGTGGCCCCGAAGAAGCTTTTAATGGTGGACATTTAATTAACATTGTTTCTTGTGATTGGGTCCATCTGATCGAGATTTAGATCTACTTGAGATTTGGACTCATACCATAAAATGATATGGGAAAATGTATAGATGGCGTGAATGAAACACATACATTATGGTGGAACCATAGAAATGGTACACTTGAGACAGGCAATTTGGAATTTTTAATGGTGAGGCACTAAATTACCATTATTTCTTATGATGTGGTCCACTTTAGATTTGGATCTATCTCAATTTTGGGCTCATACCATAAAATAATTTGAAAAAATGTACGGATGGTGTGGATGAAACACATACATCATGGTAGGGCCCATAGAGCACTGATTAGTACTAACTAGTGGCTAGTCAGGGTCACTAGCCAATCCATGCACACTACTTTAACTGTGTGAGTACCAAGTTGAAATATTTTATGTATATTATATCCCGTTCATCTATTCTTAAATATTATTTTATGATGCCATACCAAATCTCAAGACTTTAAATCTAAATCTCAACAGCTAAATTAGAGTTTAGGGTCCAATGACTGCACATTTCTTGGATTTTCATGAGGTCAGCAAGTCCCGATGCAATTTTGAACAAAACATTTGGATCAATTTAGAATTTTGATCCAATAATTACTTTATTCTACTCATCAATATCTTCGATTTGACTAGTCACTACTCGCCTTGATCGGATTTCGAATGAGAAAGATATTAGACGGACAAAATTGATCAACAATATGATGGGTCATATCTTGCAATCCAACAATTAGATTTGACTAAAATTTAATCTAAACGTCTGAAGTCATTTACTATTCAATCTTGACCAATCAGATTGTCCAAAATCTGTCTACATCTAGACAAACTAATCATGCCCATTTAAAGAGTGTTTTGGACGAATCTAATTCGTTTCATGTCAGATTGGGCTGAATTTTGTTCTATAACCTATTCAGCACGTTCCAAATATATTTGACCATTCAGATCAACTTTACGATTACCTGATTATAGAATTTAATCAATCTCATCATTATAAGTTATTCTTGTAATTACACATCATTATACTTAGGCCCTCATTTTTGGTACAAGTGAATTAACTTGTGGGTATGCATAAACCAATATGATAAACTCAATGACTGTAATTTTTTATTTTCAACCATTCAATAAATGTCCACTAGTAAATTTTGTCCACTCATTTCAAATTTCTTAATTTTTTTCAATCTCAAAAAAATATTTTTAAATATTTTTTTCAAACATTTCAATTTTGTTAAAAAGCTCAATTTTTTTTTCAAAATCTCAGTCTTTTTTAAAATCCTAATAGTTTTTTTTTTTTCCAAACTTTTGAACTTTTTCAAACTTATCATAAAACATTTTTTTTTTAAATTTATCAATTCTATTCAAACATATCAATTTTTTTTTAAGATGTAATTTTTTAAATTTCAATTGTTTTTTTTCAAAATCTATTTTTTTTCCAAACATTGCAAAATAATTTCCAAACTTTAAAACTTTTTCTTTTCTCAAAATCAAAATTTTTTAAAATATTTAATTTTCTTAATCAAAATGTTAATTTTTGTGTCAAAACCCCAGTGATTTTTTAAATCTCAAAATTTCTCAAATATCTCCCGTTTTTTTTTCAAAATCCTAGTTTTCTTTTTTTTAACGTTAGCTATTTTTTTTTCAAAATCATAATATTTTTTTAATGTTGGATTTTCAAGAATTTGACGGTTCTAGACCGTCGAAGTTTTAAAGACGCTATATTCGACGGCTTTAGACCGTCGATTTTTTTCGCGCGTAAACGAATTTTTTTGCGCGCTAATTTCCGACTGCTAATTCGACGGTCATTAACCGTTGAATTTAATGCCCTAAATTCGACGTCTTTAGACCGTCGAATTGTTTCGCGTGTTAATTTCGACTGAGATAATTCGACTGTCAGTACCAGTCGAATTTAGGTCTTAAACTCAACGGCTCTGGACCGTCGAATTTTTTTGCGCGTTAATTCGACTGTCATTAACAGTCGAATTTCAGTTCTTAAAGTCGACGTCTTTGGACCGTCGAATTGTTTCTAGCGTTAATTTCGACTTGAGCTAATTCGACTGCCAGTAACAGTCGAATTTTAGGTCCTTAATTCGACGGGGCGGGACCGTCGAATGTTTTCGCGCGTTAAATTGGACGGTTTAGGACCGTCGAATAAATTCGACTGGTGGGGACCGTCGAATGACGGAGTCGAATTTAGCGCTTTTTCACGTAGTGACCCTCACCGTCTTTTCCAAAATCTGTTTGATTTTTCGATTTGAAATTTTAGCTTTCCCACTTGTCTGTGGGTGGTATGGGGTACTCACTTTATGCATAATGCCATGTTTCTTCATTAAGGCTTCGAAAGGCCTATTACAAAAGTGAGAGTCACCATCACTTATGATGGTTCGAGGCGTTCCAAATCTGGAAAGTATACTTTCTTTAAGGAACCCTAGAGACCATGCGGTGATCATTGGTTCTACATGGAATAACCTCTATCCACTTGGACACATAGTCTACGACAAGCAATATGTAGACATGTCCAAACGATGAGGGGAATGGTCCTATGAAATCGATGCCCCAACAATCAAAGACTTCAAGATGTTGTATTGGGTTAAGAGGCATCATATTCCGACGGGACAATCCTCCTAGCTTTCGACAACGCTCGTATGCTTTACAAAGCTCGTGGGTCTTTCTAAATAAGGTAGGCCAATAAAAACCACATTGCAGAATTTTTGTAGTGGTTTTCTTGGTAGAAAAATGACCCCCACATGCTTGACTATGACAAAAGGAGATGACAGAATTTTGTTCATCATCAGGGACACATCTCCTAATTATTTGATCTGGGCAATATTTAAAAAGTAATGGCTCATCCCAGAAAAACCTGCACACTTCCCTTAAAAAATTTCGTTTATCCTGCGTAGTCTAATGAGTCGGCATCGCACCTATGGAAAGATAGTTTGCTATATCAGTGTACCATGGTGGATGCATATCAACAAAGAGTTGCTCATTAGGGATTGAGTCCTCAATAGGTGACTCGTCAATGGAATCGGGTAAAACTAGGTGGGATAGATGATCCGCCACCACATTCTCTACTCCCTTCTTATCTTTTATTTCTAAGTCGAATTCTTGAAGGAGTAGGATCCATCTTAGTAAACAGGGCTTAGCATTCTTCTTATAAAGAAGATGTTTCAGCGCTGCATGGTCTGTGTAAACAATGACCTTGGATCCTATCAAGTAAGGCCTGAATTTGTCCAAGGCGAAAATGACGGCTAGAAGCTCTTTCACCGTAGTCGAATAATTAACTTGGGGCAGGATTTAAAGTCTTACTCTCATAGTAGATAACATGGGGCTTCTTATCCCTCTTTTGGCCTAGCACCGCCCCAATAGCATAATCGCTTGCATCACACATCAACTTAAAAGGAATGGACTAATCCAGTGGTTGCATGATAGGAGCAGTTGTCAACATGTCCTTTAACTTTGAAAAAGCTAATTGACATTCGGCACTCTACTCGAATTGGTTTTCCTTTTGGAGAAGATTACATAAAGGCTTAGAGATATAACTGAAATCCTTTATGAACCTTCGATAGAATCCGGCGTGTCCAAGGAAGGACCGCACATCGCGTATGCATTTGAGTGCTGGTAGGTTAACAATAATGTCGATTTTGGCCCGGTCTACCTCTATTCCATTGGATGAGATGATATGTCCAAGGACTATTCCTCTTTGCACCATAAAATGACACTTCTCCTAGTTTAAAACAAGGTTCTTCTCCTCACACCTAGTCAATATTGATTTCTGGTGATTGAGGCACTCATCGAATGTACAACCAAAAATAAAAAAAATTATACATGAATACTTCGAGAAATTCACCCACCATGTTTGAGAAAATACTCAACATGCATTGTTGGAATGTGGCGGGTGAATTACATAGTTCGAATGGCATCCTTTAATATGCGAAGGTGCCGAACGAGCATGTAAATGTGGTCTTCTCTTGGTCTTCTTGAGCTATCTCAATTTGGTTGTAGCCGAAATAACTATCAAGGAAGCAATAATGGGAGTGACCCACCAACCTCTCCAAAATTTAATCCATGAATGGGAGAGAAAAGTGGTCCTTTCCAGTGACTGTGTTTAGCTTCCAATAATCTGTGCACATACGGCAATCAGTGGTCACTCTAGTTGGTATAAGCTCGTTGTTGGCGTTCTCAACAATGGTAATACCGGACTTCTTAGGGACAACTTGGGTAGGACTCACCCATTGGATATTCGAGATGGGGTAGATGATACCCACATCTAGTAGCTTTAACACCTCGTCTTTGACAACCTCTATCATGTTTGGATTTAACCTCTTATGAGGTTGTCTAGTTGTTTTTACATTCTCTTTAAGGTGTATACGGTGAGTACATACGGAAGAGTCTATCCCCTTGAGGTCCGTTATTGTCCACCCTATGGCTCCCATATGTTCTTTGAGTAGCTCAATCAACTTGAGCTCTTGGTCTTTTTCTAGGTGAGAGGCTATGACAACCGAGAATGTTTCCTCTTAATCCAAATATACATATTTAAGCTCGGATGGTAATGGTTTAAGGTAAAGCTTTGGTGGTTTGATATTAGATGGCAGAGGCTTTGATGTGGTTGGTGGCAATTTTTTAAAATGGGGCCTCCACCGACGAGTATAAACTATCGGTTTCTCACTACTCAATGCTTGCACAATATCACCTAAGATGGGATCTTTAGAATTTTCAAAGTATGCCAAGCGTGTCTCCGAAGTTTCAAGCGGTTCAAGTTGGAGGAGCTCCTCTTCTTCAAAGGATTCGAGCATGTTTACCTCGAAGAGCTCATCATCCTCCTCATTCCTTTGCTTTTTGCACATGTGGAACACGTTCACCTCCAATGTCATGTTCCCAAATGACAATTTCATCACCCCATTATGGCAATTTATAATTGCGTTTGTTGTAACTAAGAATGGGCAGCCTAAAATCACTAGTATTTGAGTGCTAGTATCCATAACCGGTTGTGTGTCTAAGATGATGAAATCCACCGGGTAGTAAAATTTGTTGAATTGGACCAATACATCCTCAACTATCCCTCTCGGTGCACGAATGGATCGATTAGCGAGTTGCAATGTGGTTTTGGTGGGTTTTAATTCACCAAGGCCCAATTGCTAGTATACCGAGTACATGATTAAGTTTACGCTTGCCCCCAAATCTAGCAATGTACGCTCAATCCGGTAGTTACCAATGATATGTGGGGCTTAGGGGATCCGGTTCCGGAACATAGGCTTTGTAGGAAAATTCTGAGATCTCTTCCGGAACGGTTCTCTTCTAAAGTCACCACCATTGAAGAGTGTAGGGATCTTAATACAATGAAAGTTGAAGAACTCATAGGTTCCCTACAAACCTTTGAGCTTGGCTTTAAAGCCCCCTCTAGAAGGAAAAACATCGCTTTTAAGTCCTCTCACAAACATAAGAAGATCCAAAGTGAGTCGGAGGAAGATAGTGATGATAAGGATGATGAAGAAGAGAAATTAAACAAAAAATTCAAGAGATTCCTCAAATTTGATAGAGGGAATAGCCGTGACAAGAAGGACAAGAAGGGTGATAAACGTACAGGAAAATCATCCATACCTTCATCCGTCCGTTGTTACGGTTGCGGTCGTCATGGCCATATTGCCCCGGAATGTCCGGAAGGGCCTAAACCGAAAGGTAAAAAGGCAATGGTTGCCACTTGGGATGATACGGAGGAGTCCGAATCTGATGATGAGAGCCAACATAAAGATCTTGCCCTCTCGGCCTCCATCACGACCCCCTTACCAGATTATCTAAGAGGGGATCCCAACCGCTATCCCTTCTAGGAGGAGGAGTTCCCAACCCCTCACCTCATGCTACATTTTATGAGGGTGTTGTGGAATTTTGCTACCCTTTGGCTTTTTAATCTCATCATGATAAGAGAGGGTAGCTAGTTATGCTTTTATTGGAAAATCAGAGGATTTCAGCCTCATTTCTGGGTTTATGGGCAAATCAGAGGATTCAAGCCTCATTCGGCCAAATTTTGATGATTTAGCTTTGCTTTTATTGATACATTTGCTTGCTAGATTGTCATCCTGCTTAGATTAGCTAACCATCTTGAGTTTTATGCTTCATGTATGCTAATCTTTGCTTAGTATTGATCTTGATATACCAATAGGGGAGGATGGTTGATTGGGCTATAAGCCCTTTGTGCTTTCATTGCAAATGTATATCCTTGACCAATATTTCATGATTACCTATGCTTAGATAGTTATATCTTTCTGTTAATCATGTTTCTTAGCTTGCTCCATGCATTTATGATTCATGCACCCTATACTCTCCTTTTTAGCATATGCTTATAGTTACAACTGCGACACACTATCTCCTCTTACCTTAAACCTCATTGGTACATCACTAAGGGGGAGAGAATAGTTTGTCAATTGCTAACAGAAAGGGGGAGAAAGATCAAATCCCACCAAAACTAGTTTGCTATGTTTTGTGATACAGGGATTGACAGGTTATGGGGGAGCAAACTAATGAGGAGCAGCTTAGTTTAGGCATGTCAAGAGTCCTGTATTTTATGTTTTATCAATGTAATCTCTTGCTCATGTAATTTGTTTTGGTAGGTTAAGTTTTTGTAAGTAATTGACAAAGGGGGAGATTGTTAGTGCACTTTTTCGTGGCATACTTGTGCACCTTGTTTGTCAATCACTTACAACAGTGAGTCTAGAGTCGGTTGAGCCCAAAGAAGACGAAGACCGAAGACTCAAGACGTCCAGCTGCATCTAGGAAGAAGATTCAGGTATATGAGATGCCTTGGTGCCTTAACCTCGACCAAAACCTATCCCCTTTGTATCCTTGATGACCTTGACCATATTTAGAACCCTTTAGGCATCATTGATAGGCCCTAGGTGTCCCATTTGATCAACCAATCCTTGGCCTTAAACGACAAGCTGAAGAAAGTAGTGATTTAGCACATTGTAGAGGGGACCCAGGCTGGTCCGACCGGTCAAGACCGGTCGGCCAGCAGCCCTGCTGGATTTACAAAGGCCAGCCGACCGGTCAAGACCGGTCGGCCTTCACAAGAGAAGGGAAACAGCAAGGTGGGCCGACGGGTCATGACCGGTCGGCCAGTTTTGGCTTCTTCACAATCCAGGCCATCCAGCAAGGAGCGCCGACCGGTCATGACCGGTCGGCCTGCAGTGTTAAGGCAGTCCAGTGAGGGGGTCCGACCGGTCATGACCGGTCGGCCCATGTGTTTGGCCTTGCACCTTGACGTTCTCCAGCAGGGGGGTCCGACCGGTCATGACCGGTCGGGACAGGTCGGCTTGTAGCCGTTTTATGCCCGTTTTCTGACCGTTGGGGCTCTACTTCCCTACATATAGAGCTCCGGTTTTGGGCATTGGAAGAGGGATTTTTGAGGAAGGAAAGCCACCATTGAAGGAGTTCTTTTGAGGCTTATTCCTTGACCTATGCAAGGCATCTTCCTTGTGCTTTAACACAAGATTAAGAGCATTCCAAGCTCATGAAGAAGATGACCTTCATCCCCTCTTGATCTCTAGAGTTAGGAAGCTTCTTGATTGGCATATCCTTGTCCTAAACTCGAAGATGAGATCGTTGTAGGTAAGAGACTCTAGGAAACCCATTCCCACTAAGTTGTAGAGTTCTCAAACCCATTCTCCTAGCACCTTGGGCATTTCAAGGCATCGCATGCAAGGTGTTTGATCGAATGTGGCTGAGGCATTGGCGACGCAACGGCGGCACGATTGAGGGAGCAAAGGGAAGCTGATTGAAGCACGGGAGAGCGGAGATCAAGCAACCCAATCCGGCGCTAAATAAGGGGCTCATCCGATAAGTAGGTTGTCTTATTTGAGAGTCCATTTAGAGTTTGTTTTTCGAACTCGACCCAGGGACGTTAGTCGTTCCTTGCCCGTCAGCCGGGCCTAAACTAAGTCTCCAAGGGGGAGCCTCCGACACGGGAGTAAACGTGCGATAAGGTTGAGAGTTAGCCTATGTCTAAAACTCCGGATACGGTTGAGAGGTGAACCGATAAAACCTCCGTGTAAAGGTTGAGAGGTGAACCTCATTTAAAACCTCCGATAGTGAATGCCGGTGTGCTCAAAGGGGTTGAGTACTTGAACCAGGAGTGGAGTAGACACGTAGTCGAACCACTATACATCCTTGTGTTTGTGATTGTTCTTGAGCACATTCATATCTTCAAATTGTTAGTTTAATTGCTTAATTATGCATGTTTGATAAGAATGTATACTAGGCACTTTTTAGACATCCCCACACAAGATGTACCTTCACTACTTGTGTAGACTTGAGCTCATTGATCCACTCTCATAAGTCTACACAAGTTGCATAGGTTAGGAGCTTGATTATTTAATTCTTTTATGTACCTATGCATGCTTAGACTAGGTTTGGTTATTGCTTAACTCTTGCTAGTTTTTTTATTGGACCCACCAAGGCTTGGAAGCCGAGGTGTTCTTGCTTACTTTGTTATATTTGTTGAATTGCATAAGTAGGCGAAAAGAATTTCAAAAAGGTCCATATCACCCCCTCTAAGTCCATAGACATATCTCCGAGTATCTCTACAAGCGGTAAAACCGCAATTTCAGGAAGTTCCACTCTTACCTAGTTTCATGGCCTCTATCTTCCTTGGGAGGCTAGCTATCTTAGCATTAACATTATCTCCCTCTTTAAGGATGTCGATCCCTCCTTTCTCTTTTTGTCGAGGCGGCTTAAGGTTATTAGATTTGTCTGAGGTATCCCATGATTGGGCATTCTCGGCCAACATGTCCAAGTAACTCCATGCGTCCTTGGGATCTTTGCTCATGAACTCACTGTTACATATCATCTCTACGAATTAGCGCATATTCGAGTTCAATCCTTCATAGAAGAAACTAATGATTCGCCATATCTCGTAGCCATGATGTAGACAAGCAAGTAGGAGGTCCTTGTATCTCTCCCAACTTTGAAAGAAATTTTCACTCTCTTTGACAGAAAAATTCATTATCTCTCGTCGAGGGGTGTTTGTTTTATGAGCCGGGAAGAATTTTTTCAAAAACTCCCAAGTCATCTCAGTCCATGTCCCAATCAACCTTGGTCTTAGAGAGTGAAGCCATGTTTTGGCTCTTTCCTTCAAAGAGAGAGAGAATAACTTTAATTTCACTGCGTCCTCCGTCACATTGTTATATTGCAATGTTGCTACTACCTCATCAAATTCTTTCAAGTGTAAATATGGGCTCTCGAAATCTAGCGCATGGAACTTAGGTAAAAGTTGAATTAGCCCCTGCTTTCTATCAATTGTCCCGGCATTGTTTGGGAAAAAAATGTACTAAGGTGTGATAGCACGAGCCGGTTGTAGATAATCACATAAAGCTCTCATTGGAGGAGCATTGTGCATCTCATTCTCTCCTACTCCCTCTTGATTTGTGTTTGTAGTGGGAGTGGGAGGAGGATGATCCCTTTACGGTGTTTGATCCATAGTCCCTGAACTTTGATAATTTTCTATGTATTTTCTAACTCGTCTTCGTAGTATAGTGGCAAGTATTCCCGCCTGTCACGCAAACCTAACTAATTCTAATTCTATAGTTACTAAAATAATTTAGAACCGTTTAACCTAGATTCCCCGGCAGCGGTGCAAAAAACTTGTTTGCTCACCTCAAGTGCAAGGCTTGCGATGTAGTAATAACTTGGTAAGACCGAGGTTGATCCATAGGGAATTAGGAAAAATCAATTCAAACCATTTTAGTAACTTTAATCTCAGCAATTTTAGAATTCAATTTTAAAAACTAAGTAAAACAGTAACTTTTAGAAAAATCTGATAATTAATGGAACTAAAGTCTCAAGGATCCACTTGTAGTAGTTCCATGTGAATTCATTCATCCAAGCATAAACACAACTAGATTCAAAGCTCTATCTCTCATCTAGTTGGAAAATTAAGCATTCAAACACAAACAATCCCACTTAAGTCAGAAAATAAGATTCTAGTTCTAATGAAGCACATAGAATTCAAACATGTAGCCTTCGAAGTAACAGCCATGCCACGGGACTATGTCATGCTGTAGGGTTACTACAATTCAAATCTAATCAATCCAAACATGGCCATCTTAGAGAATTGTAAGGAATTCATGTCCGAAGCACATGAACTCTCATAAAACATCTAAAAATACAAACTTTATTCAAACTAGAACTTAAAAATCCAAACTTTAATTAATTAAAGTACTTAAATCTATCGAATTCTACATGAGAACTAGCTACAAGCTTCACCTCTTAGCCTTAGTTAAGAGGTTCTAGCCGAGCATCATCATGCTTCAACTAAAAAGCAATGGACAACTACTAAAAAGCATAAAAACTGAAATTTAAGGAGTTATAGACACTCCACGACGATCCTCTTCACCTCCCACAAGTTTCCAAGTGTTCTATAATTCCTTAGGAACGAACCCTATGTGTCCTTTTATAACATCGAAGATTTACCGCCTCAGAATCTTCCAAAATTGCGTAAAAGGTTATGCAGCGCATGAAATTTCGGAGCTTCCTGGAGAAGCTGCTGGAAAATTAAAATTTCCTGATTTTTACACACGGCCGACGGGTCTTGACTGGTCGGATCGGTTCTGGGCCTGGTCCAACAAGCTTTAGTAGCTGCTGGAGTGGTTTGTAGAGAGCTAGTCGACCGGTCAAGATCGGTCGGACCCATCTGGATGTCAGTCCAGCGTGTACAGAGGTCAGCCAGCATGGTGGCCGACCGGTCAGGACTGGTCTAGCCCCTTGTGGCTTCACTTTCTTCCTTTCTTTCTCTCTCTCCTCTCTTTGCTTCTTTCTTTCTTCTTTGACCCACCTTCAGTCATTATCAAATGGCTTCTAAAAGTGATCTTTTAAACATGGATTAGGTGAAGTCTTTCTTTCATTCCTACAATCACAAAGCATGCATTAGACAGTCTTTTAAACATGGAAATAATGCATAATATGTGATGCAATGGGGTTACAATATTTATAAATTAAGAGCTCAACAGTTGTCTATCAGTGTAACCTTCCACTTGGACGAGCTCAACGTTAAATCAGACCAGGTAGTCCTTCAGTGATTCGTCGCTTTTCTGTCTCACCGTGAGAAGATAAGTCATCAGTTTACGAATGTCCTTGCCACTAATGAACTTGTTGGCAAAAGCATGGCTAAGTTGATTGAATGAGCTGATAGACTTGGATCTTAGGTTCCTGAACCACTTCCGAGCTGCCCCAAAATAGTCGGGCTTTGTGATTTTGTGATCTCCTTTGGCTCACGGTCAGTGAGATTTGTTGAGGATCATACTCGGAGTCATGCTGAGAAGGTGTCCGCTGGGCATGTCCCGGTGGGAGGTTTCGGCCACAACATGTGACTTCCCTTCTTTTTCACCATGAGTATTGGGTTAAATGTAGATCTCAAATAGAGAGAACACGAGGTTAGTCATCTTCCCACAGATGGCACCAATTTGTGTCGCCTGAAATTGGATAGCAGATGAGGTCGGTTAAACCCAGCCTTATGGTCCTTTCCACCCCGCCTTCCTAAGTCGAAGCAAGCTTGTTACACCTCTGGTTTGTCAAAATTTGCAAGAGATGAATAAAAATAGGTAATGGGGAGGTGTCCGTGTCCAACTGTAGACTCTCAAATGCCTAAGTTAGATGCGAGGTAGAGGCCACTTATGATTATGTGGAGGAAGAAGTGCATACCTTATTTTATAGAAGGGAACTTTATTTATAGGGTTCAGATGGGCATTGAGTTCTAGAGTCAATGTAGGAACGTTATTGGATAGTCATAAATGGGTTGGAGTCTCGCCTGTACCAGTCCTGTACTAGTAGGAGAGATTTGCAGCCTGGGCAAAGTTGTTACCTCTATCTTATCCCGTTTGGCAAATCTGCCCCACACTTGTCGCATGTGCCCTTGGCGGTGGTCGTCTAGGTCGGCTTGGGATGTGGAGGTCGGTGTCTGAGATTCATCCCTTTGTGCTCCTTTCTCAGACCTTAGTCACTTGCTCCTTAGCTTGGTAGCGCGGAGCTTGTGTAGATGGTTGCTTGGTTCTCGGCTTGATAGAGGATTGAGGCCATGGCCTTCACTTCAGTCACATCGACAGTAAGTTGGCAGTTGTCGTCCTTTGGCTCGGAGGATTTGTCAATTCGTCAGCTCAGCCCTTTCGTCTCTTAGCTCAAAGAAAGTGCCAAGGGCCTATACCTGGGTTGTTGGGCCTATGGGCCTCTTTTATTGTATGTGGGACCAGCTCGAAATCCCCCATAGCATACACAATACACAAAATGTGGATTTCGGCTTACGTTAAGAACATATTTTATAAAGGGATGTCAACAACACATCAAAGCGAAGGCATGAATACTTTCTTTGATTATTTTGTAAGTCATAAGTCAACATTATTGAAATTTGCAGAAGAGTAATCATGCTTCACAAAAACGACGGCATGATGAATTGAAGGCAGATTGTGACACTTTATAGAGTACACATATAACAGTAACCACAATCGATATTAAAGAAGAGATGACAAAGATTTATATAATATAAGTGTTTTATGAATTTCAAGTTGATGTGATGGAAAGCGCTTCATTTCTTAATAAGTTGGTAACAAGGGATGTACCATTGAGTACATATAATATATTTGACTATAAAAGGAATGATAAGGTGCGTACAATTATTTGGAACCAAGATGAGCAATCTGATTCGTGTGCTTGTCAGAGCTACAAATTGTGTGATTGTTTGTAGGCATTTGTTAGTTATGTTAAGGAAGATTCCTTCACAAAAATACTATCTCATTATTACTTATAAGGTAGACACATAACGTGAAGGGAAAACACATAACTAACCAAACTCCTCAATCTTTAGATATTAATGAGTCAACCATCTTGGAACGCAAATAAATATTTTGTAAGATGAACTATTTAATAAATCAAGGGATAAGGACTCTGAAAATAATAAAATCTTTGTTGTCAGCTTTGCAAGATTTTGTTGCAAATGTTCATCAATAATGTGGAGTTAAAAAAGATATCAGCATTGGTATGAATGTTGATGGTGGTGAAAGCAACCCATTTGTCAATGCACATTTTAAGAACTCCTTTGTAACACTTGATCTAATGGTTATTAGTAGCAAAGGCCAAATGAATAAGAAATTTAATTTTGATAGGGAAGAGAATAGTAAGTTATGGCATGTGTAATAAGTTGATTATTTGACATGATAAACGAAATTGTCCTACATAAACAAATTGATAATGCATTTAGAGAAGAACCTAGGTATATTTATTCTTTCTTGTATTTTTCATTTGACTTTTACTTATGTTAAATTCTTCTAAAATGAATTCATTATCTTTATGGTATTGACACTAGTATTAAAAGAGGAGAGGAGAAGGGAGTTGGTGGGCCAAGAGGAAAAAGTAAGGACATGGTCGTAGTAGGATATTGAATCAAGTAGAGGTAATATAAAAAAATTGACTATTAATATCATTTGAATCCACTATTCGATATTGGATTATATGAGTGTTTTTATCATTTTTATCATAGATTTAAAGCACTTTTTTAGTAATGCAACGCATCCACATTGTTAGTTGCGTAACACACCCACATGGTTAGTCAAACGATGCACCCACCCACCGGTGGGGTTAGTGTGTCTCCTTATATAGATTTAAAGCACTTACTCATACAATCTCATATAAATGAATTGCTTAACACCAAAGGTAAAGCTTCTTGAATGTCGGGAAGCTTGTGCTGCCTACTACACATATGAGTTACTTTAGATCTGGAGTATAAACGATTGTCATAATAGCTTTATCCCAAGTCTCTCGGTTCATCTTTAACAATTCCTTATGAAGAAGTCATGCATGTAGATGGTGGGCCTCTATTGCATTGTCTTGTGATAAATGAATGCATTTTTACATACTTCCACTTTTAAGTTTCAATATATGAGTAATTGAATATTTTTTATATGAAAGAATAACTTTAAGTTATTTCCTGAGCATATAATCATTATAAATCATGGATTTGTTGATGCATCCATTACTCTAGTGTCAATCGTGCGCATTGATTTTATTTTTCATAGCAATATATAGTTTTTTTTTCAAGTTTTTCCCAAAGATGTGCTAGGTTCATTTTAGGTTCATTTTACTTCTTTTTGTAAAGATATAGATTAGGCCTTAAGTGACTTTGTTTTTTTGTCATTTATAGATAAAGAAATGCCTTAATCCTCATGGAATAATGAAATTGTCAATTATAACTTAATAACTTGATTTTTTTTTCTTGTAGTAGTTGAAGTACTCGTTTCACTTAGATTTTTTATAGGTTAAATGTGCAATGCATGTGATTTTTTTTCCTGTGTACAAGGGTTTTTTATTGGCTTGTTTTTTGTTATTTGGTAGGATGGTATAAAAATTAGGATTTAGTCCCACAAACCTTAGATTGGAGAGGAGTGGCTTTTTCTTATTTTCAATGATATTTTTTAATACACAATAGTAAAAGAAACAGAAAGATACAGACAGCTATATGATGTGAAACAATAAAAAAAAACTATTGTATAATGAGAAAGTGTTGACAAACGAACCATGCTTATTCCTTTGTATATAGGTTAATTATAGAATGGATGTGTTGTTTTTTAATATATTGGTTGAATGAGAAATGAATATGGATTTATTATGTAGATGGGCTGAATGTGAAGAAGGAAAAATGAGCACGTATATTCCTTTGCATATGGGTTTGAATGTGGAATACATGTGCTAGTTTTTTCTTTATATGTATGTATATGAGTTGAATAATAAATAAATTTAAATTGATTATATAGATGGGAATAATGTGGAAAGAGCATGGACTTGCATCTTTTGTATATAGCCTGATTGTAAAATGAATATGAACTTCTTTTTATCTCCATTAGTGTACCCCTTTGAGATCGATGGTCTTGGTCATAAGATGGTCATCCATCTGCTAGATTATACTTTATCAAATTAAATTGTTATGATACAAACTTCATAAATGTTCCACTAATTACGGTCCTAACTGTGAGTGTGGCACATCTGTACAAACAAGTTAAGAACTTTGATCTACTGGCTACTATACTCTCAGGCCATTAACCAAAAGATTATAGGTGATGGACTATTAATTTGTTTTTTGTGGAAAAAAAGTAACAAAATCGTTACTTATCAATATTAACAATAACAATAATAAATAATAATGTGCTGTGCAATCTATTTAGAATTATTGGATTTGAGGCTACTTGAACAATTTTATTGATACTTCTGTTTGGCTCAATTCAATCAAACACGAGGTCACACGTGTGAACGAAGACTTGTATTCATATTTCGATTCGCTAGCATGCTAGAGTTTACTCGACTCAAAGTTTGACTGAATTGCTGGTGTTTCCTTACGTTGAGTTGAACAAATTGGAGATTGGGATCCAAAGATCCAAAGTCCTCTCAACTACTAATGTTTGCGCTTCCGTTCAGGTGAAAGGGTAGGGGTTAGCCATTTTGAATGAGTTCTTTTTGCCTTGTGATAATAGATGTGAGTCTACGAACATAAGAGCTTGTTCTTTCAGCATGATTCAACTACCATAGTTCAACAGTAAAAATAGAGAAAGAAGATATAAGCTGAAAGTGTTATTCTATTAATGATTTTTACAATAATGATACTCACGATCGGCTTGAGGGATGACTATCCGTTTGTTGTCCAGTTGGGACTAAGTTTTGTAGCGAGACAATAGTGATGTGCGACATGGTCGTCTGTTTGTTGCTCGATCGAAATCGGGTCTCATGGCAAGACGATTGATGGAGGGTGGATCTTTGACAATTTGTTCATTACTTGGTCGGAACCAGGCTTCATGGAGAGACGGTTAGTGAAATGACAACATGTTTGTGGTCTTGGTAGGAACTAAGTATGTGGTAAGACGGTCGTAAATCGACTATCCATTTATCATCTATTGTAGACCAGACTTCGTGGCAAGATGGTTGATGAAATCACCCAGCACATAGTAGAAAAGCTCCACAATCTTCCATTCGAAACTGATCTATCGTCCTTGCGATCCAGCATGCCATGGATGAAGAGTGAAGGGATAAACTAAGGATTAAAAACTATGGCCCTTATACTATGAGCAACGATGAGGGCTAAAAATAAACTAACATGAAAAAAAAGATAAATGTCAATGATAGATGGATAAATAAGATGTGTTTAGTTGTATTGACATGAGACCTGAAGCTCTTTGTGAAGTGTTGTTTATATAGGCTTTTGAGAGGCAGTGGCCTTACGTAATCTTCAACATCATAAAGGATTTGGGCAATCAGTTGTAAAAATCTCCTGATTCGTCCACGTCAGAGTAGACCATCGCATGCAGCCACGTGTACAAGAGATACACTCTCGCTTCTTCGGATTATGCGTTGGATGAAGTCCTCACGTCTCTAGACTCCCACTTAGAAAGTTGGTAGAGTCCTTACGTTACTTAGCTTTGACATCCATAGAGAGTTCCTTTTAGCAAGGCTCTAGCATTCAATGCTAGATAGAGATTTCCTTTGATGGAATTTTGACATTTAATGTAGAGAGAGACTTGCTTTAATGAGACCGTTGCTTTTTATAGGGAGTACCTTTTTTATTTTTTTTATAATAAAACTTTAGTATTTAACGCTCTCTCTCATTTGCACATCTTTAATTCCTCCTCTTGAAGTCATCTACACCACATATGGCATGGTTGCCACGTGACATCTTCTGGATTGTTTAATCTGGACATGTCAGATTGAGTGCAAATAATGATGGAGGGCGTGAGTAGGATTTCGCCCATCATTTAGCACGTAGTGCCAACACGTGGCAACATCTCATTGGCACACATAAGTGTGCTAAAAATGATTGTAAACAACTTCAATCATATTCAACACACATTCAAAACACATATCGATCCACATATACATTGAAATCCATAAAATCACTACTACGCATTTAATCCCTATGCACATTAAGTCCACATCCAATACATATATACATTCAATCCATGTTCAACACACATTCATTTAGAAAACACAAAAATCACAAATTCATTTCATCCCACATTGCAAATTCAATCCACATTCAACCACATTCATTTCATGTACACAAATATTGCACATTGATTACGCATTTAACTTTTTTCCTATAAACCTTTTTTTTTATGAGGAAGAATATATACACATCCAAAGAAGGGAGACAATAGCCCAATTAGATATATAAGGGATTATAGACAAATATAAAAAGCTAAAAATAAAGATTAAAAAGCTTCCAAAACTACAAATTAACATGAAAGCAAGGGCTGTTAAGACATGATCCATTAGCATCTCTAATAAGGGTTGGCTGTAAATGATCGAAAAACACGTAGATTTGTCATGAAGAAACGTTGCTTCTTGGGATCTTGATCCATAGAGTTGACGAGACCATTAAAGATGTGATTGAAAACTCTTGCTATGACATTCCGTCCAGGCCATCCAAATCTTTGACCCAACTAAGTGTGACACTATATAAGGATAGCACTGACATAATAAGCTTACCATATAATTTTTCCTTTGGAATTTGGAACTCTCGCTATTTTACTTTTAACCATCAATTTGATGTCCATTAATTGGATGGCTAAGAATGCTGAGTCAATGTTATTTGAGTATATGATCAATCGAAAATGAGACCCATAATTTGGATGGTTTGGATAGATAAAAATCAGTGCCATACATGAGAGGAGGACTCACACCATTTTTTAAATGGTGGAAAACTAATATTAAGTCTACTTGAGTTTACACTAGTGCACATAACAACCTTGGTATAGTTCGTCATGTGAGGCCCAAGTGGTGTTTATGTAAAATCCACCTGGACCATAAGATGTGTCACCTTAGGTAAGGCTCAGGGCCCAAAAATCAGCCCCATTTGTGATTCAGATGGACCACACAATTGGAAAGTGTATAAGGCTACGTTTACCATCTAAATTGTTTCCCTTGTGTGGCCCACCTGAATCATGGATGGGTGTGATTTTTGGGCCCCAGGTATAAGTTTTGGTGCAGAGTTTAATGGTTAGATTATATTTTATAAAATCACCACGGTGGGCCCTGTAAAAGTCAAGGGTGGTCGTTTCTCCCAACTTTTTCCCTAGGTGTGGCTTACCTAAATCACAACATAGCCTGATTTTTTGCCTAGGGCCTTATGTGGGATTACACATCTAATAGTTGGAATAAATCTCACAAATTCATCACTACGAGTCCCGCCAAATACATATAATAGAAAATTATGCATACGGTACCTTCTGGAACATCTTTTTTAAAGCGGATTGCGTGGTGTGCCACATATCAACTGGGTGGTGTGTCGTTGTCACTAAGTTCTATGTGCCCTACCATAATTTATGTCTTATACACCACATTGTCCATCCATTTGGTGTTGAAACTATTGGTTTAAAACAATTTTGAAAAAATGAAAAAAACCTGTTTGTTTTTTGTCCCATATCGGATGGGAGAAGGGATTTTTTCATCTTTATAAATAGGGTGTTGTGCACCTTACTTATTTATGGTGAGAGAGAGTATGGTGGCTTGTGTGTTCCAGTGTGAAGCACTGGAACACCACGCACACGCATGCTTTCAGGCTCGGGCACGGGCTCGGTCTCAGTCTCGGACTCCGACTCGGTCTTAGTCTCGGTCACGGGCATGGGCTCGGGCTCGGGCTCGGGCTCGGGCTCCATGCGAGGGCGTGGGCATGTGAGGTAGTGTGGCTGTAGAGGCACTAGTGGAGCACTTTACACGTCGCACGTGCGCATCATGTCGCAGATGGGTCACAACCTCACGGATCGGAGTGAGACTGGTGCGAGTTGCGGTGTGACAGATGCTAAGTAATGGGTTAGGTGGCTAGGTTCGGAACAGAGGAGGTGCTGTGGGTAAAAGGTTTGACAGAGAGATCTCTTTGCTTTTTATAGAGAGTTGCAGGGCTATTTAGAGGGACCTGTGTAACTGCTCATGCAGTAACAGTCCAGACCATGTAATAACAGCTGAATGTGGCTAGCCCAACAGTCAGAAAACGGCTAGCCACTGAGTCTAAACAGCCAGCATACAGGTGTAACTCCCACATGCACAACGGTCATAAACTGCCAAAAAATGGCTAGTTTCTCCCAACAGCTAGAAAACAGCTAGTGCCATTATGGCTATGGATCAAAACTGCCAGCCACCCTTGCCTATATAAACTAGACATGTCTGGTTCATTTCACAACAACAATCACAACCATTTCGAATCTTCTACTGGACCATCATCTTCCAAGCAAAGTAGCCACTAAGATCAGAGAAGTGGTATACTCGTTGCAGAAGAACGCCACTCTTTTTTTCTCTTTCTTTTTCTTTTTTGCCAGAGATTGTGTAACTGAGTTCCATAGTGGTTTCTTCGTTTATTGTTAAACGTAGAACCACATAAGGCTTGTCGTATCCTAGAAGCAATCCGCCTGCAACCTAACAGCAGACTCAACGTATTTTGAATAGGGGCAAATTATGCTTTAAGGACAGTGTGTTTTCATGTGCTTCAGCCTGTCTTTTAAATTCAATTTTTTTCAATTTTATTTATTATTTTTGAAAATCAAAATTCTTAACAATCTTAAAGTGTAATTGATATGGAAACCAAAGGGGTATCATTAATCAAACTGATGAACCAGGATCTGATTTGTCTTGACCAGTTCGATGGTACCAATTTCACCAAATGGTAGGATAAAATTAAGTTCCTGCTTACAAAGTTGAAGATATACTATATCTTAGACCCAAACTTGAAGCCGCTGCCTCAAGCAACTGATAAAGACACACCTGAGCAGATTGCTGCATGTGTCAAAAGAGAAGAAGATAATCTGCTGTGTCGAGGACACATCCTGAACATGCTATCCAATCGACTGTATGACCAATACACCAGAACCGTATCTGCCAAAGAAATTTGGACCGCTCTCGAGTTCAAATACAAGGCCGGAGAAGAAGGTACTGTAAGTGCTAAGCACAATATAGTTGTTATATTTCATAGGCACTAGTTTAGTGCATGAGGTTGTGTGGTCAAGCCAAGTTCTTTGAGAAGATAAGTCTCTACCTCAACAAACATATCAAGATCAAGTCTATCGACTCTACAACAAGATGTGGCAAAGCTATGAAGATAAATCATATATATGCCAAGGTAATATTAACCATAGGGATGACCCTAGGTTAGGTGTTTTCGTATGACTTTTAGTTAATAACTCTAATCTCTTTGATAAAGTCATAGTTCAGGAAATTTGGCTAGCTTAAACCTATGTTTGGTCAGCCCAAGAATCTTCGACCAAGTTTTCAGCAAGCTTAAATGATAATTTCTATAGATGTTCGGCCAACCCAGCCCTGTGTTCGGCTAGCTGAAAAAACTTCGGTCAAGTTTCTAGATGCAAAACATATTTTTGCACTCGGATCTCGTGCTAGCCGAAGCTCACTCGGGCTAGCCGAACTGATACTCAGGTCAGCCGAAGTTTGAACAAAATCTTATCCCACAAAATCTAATAGCTGTTGGGATAAAACGGTTGATTCTTAGGTCAGCCGAATACCTGACTTTTTTACTATAAATAGAGCTTTCTTCACTTTATTTTTCATCAATTAAAAGCACGAAAATTACTATCTTTCTGGTAATAAAGCTCTCCATTATAGTCTAGCTGTTTATTTTAAATTTCTATATTACAGTTATCTCAGTTCTCTTCTAATTTAATTTGATTGTGTAAAGAGAAGATCATTCTCATACTAGAGAAAAGAGAGTTAAAATTGCAGTTTTAGAAATTTTTAGATCCATCTTGTTCGAGCTATATTGGTTTATCTTCTACAATGATCGGATCGCTGCATTATTGAGGCTTTATCTCTGTTAAGCTTCATCTCCTTCTACAAGAAGAACGGTAATACCTTTCTATTACTTTTGGGTTTTGGTTTGAGATAGCTCTTGAAAATCTTAAATCAGGTTGTTAGTGATTAGCCTATGAAAATCACTTAAGGTTATTGATTAGCCTGTGAAAATCATTTGAGGTTTTGTTGTGATAAGCCTATGAAAATCACAATCTCTGTATCGGGTTTTAAAGGTGAACCTGTGAAAACCTTTACATAGTGGAAAGCCAAAATTACAGGAGAAGTAATTTTAGGAGTGGAGTAGGTGCAAGTTGTTTTTAGCACCGAACCACCATAGCTCTTTTTGTCGTGGTGATTGCTTTATTGATTATATGTTTATGTGCTTGATTGTTTATAAAACCTTAAATCGTGACATAAGGTTGTCCTACTTAGATTTCTAAGTGATATAAGGTTGTCCTACTTAGTTTACTAAGTGGAAGGTTGTCCTACTTATATTCTAAGTGAAAGGTTGTCCTACTCATATTCTAAGTGAAAGGTTGTCCTACGATTTAATCCAAGGTTTTCATATTGATCTCTATTTGCTTTCAGATTGGTTAATTGCATATTCATTTTTGCTAGTCTTGTGATTGATACTTTAATTTTTTTTCAAGAGGCAGAATTTAATTGATTTGTCCTATTCACCTCCCCTCTAGGACATTTATGAAAGTATGTCGGTAGTCTATCATGACACCTTCGTATGTACGGAAGCTTAAAGAGCAACTAGAATTATGGCTAAGACCTATAGGAGGGGGTGATTAGGACCTTTTGAAATCCTTTTCTCCTACTTACACAATTTAACAAATTAAACTAAGCAAGAACACTTCGGCTTCCAAGCCTAAGTAGGTCCAATCACAAGACTAGCATATGGTTTTAAAGTAATAAACATCCTAGTCTTAAGTATGCATAGATAATCAAATGATATAACTAATCAAGCTCCTAATCTATGCAACCTATGTAGACTTATGAGAATGGATCAATGAGCTTAAGTCTACACTACTAGTGAAAGTACATCTTGTGTGTGGATGTGCCTATCTAGAGCCTAGCATACATTCTTATCAAGCATTCATAATTAAATAATTAAATATTCAATGCTAAGATTACAGTGTGCTCAATTCAATCACAAACACAAGCATGTATAGTGGTTCGACTTTTGGTCTATTCTAGTCTCGGTTCAAGTACTCAACTCCTTTGAGCACATCGGCATTCACTATCGGAGGTTTTAAATGAGGTTCACCTCTCAACCTTTACACGGAGGTTTTACCAGTTCACCTCTTAACCATTACTAGAGTTTTGGACAAAGGGACTAAGTCTCAACCCGACGCACGTTCACTCCCGTGTCAGAGGCTCCCCCTTGGAGACTTTGTTTAGGCCCGGCTAATGGGACAAGGAGTGCCAAACAACCCCTAGTCATTTAGCCGACAAACAGGCCAAGGAACGACCAACGTCCCTAGTTCGAGTTTGACTAACAAACTCTACACTCACTCCCACATGGAATTAAGTGGATGGACTTTCAATAAAGATGACCTTCCTTGTCGGATGAGCCCCTTGTTTAGCGCCGGTTTGGGTTGCTTAATCTCCACTCTCCTGTGCTTCAATCAGCTTCCCTTGCTCCCACGATCGTGTTGCCATTGTGTCGCCACTGCCTCAGCTACACTCGATCAATCACCTTGCTTGTGATGCCTTTGAGATGCCCAAGGTGATAGGAGGGTAGGTTTGAGAACTCTACAACTAATGGGAATGGGTTGCCTAGAGTTTCTCTCCTACAACGATCTCATCTTAAAGTTTTGGATAATGATATGCCTATCAAGGATCCATACTCTAAAGATCAAGAGGGGATGAAGGTCATCTTCTTCATGAGATTGGAATGCTCTAATCTTGTGTTAAAGCACAAGGAAGATGCGTTGCATAGGTTGGGAATGAGCCTCAAATGGTCTCCAACAATGATGACTTCACTCCTCTCGAAATCCCTCTACTTACCCCTTAAAATGAGCCATGCCCCTTTATAAAAGTGGTCTAAACAGACATAAAATGAGTAGAACACGGCTTGTTCCGACCTGTCCTGACCGGTCTGTCAAAGGTCAGTGAAGACAGTGGACTTTACTGTCTAGAGGGGGATTTATCCGATCGGTCGTGACCCGTTAGACCAGACCAGCCGACCGGTCAAGACCGGTCGGCCCAAAGCCTGCACACTACGGCAGCTTGCTATAAGGTCTGGAAGCTGGTCCGACCAGTCGGTCCAGTCCAGCCGATTGGCCGGGACCGGTCGGACAGGCCTGGGTTCAGCCTGTTTGATAGCTGACCCACCTATTTCTCAACCCACTCACATTGGCCAAGGTTTGGGTGATCTTTTGGGACACTTAGGGCCAATCTATGATGACTAAAGGTTTCCTAATATGGTCAAGGTCATCAAAGAGGTTAATGGGTTGGGTTTTAGTCAAGGTTAAGGCACACCAAGGCATCACTTTTAGCTGTTTCTTCTTCCTTGATGCAGCAGGGCCACTTGAGTCTTCGGTCTTCTCAAGCTCAACCGACACTAGGCTCACTGACTTAAGTGATTGACAAACAAGGTGCACTAGTATGCCACGAAAAAGTGCACTAACAATCTCCCCCTTTGTCAATTACTTATAGAAACCTAACCTACCAAAAAAAAATACATGAACAAGAGATTACATTGATAATGAATTAAATACATGACTCTTGACATGCCTAACTGAGCAGCTCCTCTTCAGTTTACTCCCCATAACCTATCAGTCCCTGCATCATAAAACATAGTAAACTAGTTTTGGTGGGACTTGATCTTTCTCCCCTTTTCTGTCAGCAATTGACAAACTATTCTCTCCCCCTTAATGATATATCAATAAGGTTAAGGTAAGAGTAGATAGTATGTCGTAGTTATAACTATAAGCACATGCTAATAAGGAGAGTATATGGTGCATGAACTTTAAAACATGGACTATGGTAAGGAACATGATTAACAAGAAAATGTAATTATCTACGCAAAGTTAATCATGCATAATTTGGTCGAAGATATACATTTGCAATAAAAGCACAAAGGGCTTATAGCCCAATCAACCAACCTCCCTTAATGGTATATCAAGACCAATACTAAGCCAAGATTAGCATACAATGAAGCATATAATTCAGCAAGATTAGCTAATCTAAGCATGGTGATAGTTTAGCAAGCAAATATACAAGTTAAAAGCAAGGCTAAACTACCAAATTTGGGCTCATGAGGCTTGAATCATCTGATTTGCCCATACATACAGAAATGAGGCTGAAATCCTCAGATTTTCCCATTAAAGCATTTCTAGCTACCCTCACTAACTATGTTTAGTTTGATTAGCCTAAGGATCACTAAATTCCACAACACCCTCATAAAGTGTATCATGAGGTGAGGTTGGGAACTCCTTCTCCTAGAAGTGATAGCAGTCGGGATCCTCTCTTAGATTAGGGGGAAGAGAGATAGTGGTGAAAGCCGTGAGAGCTAGATCAATACTTTGGCTCCCATCACTAGTGGAGTCACAAGATTTGGATTCAGACTCCTCCAAATCATCCAAAGTGGCAGCCATTGCCTTTTTACCCTTCGGTTTAGGTCCATTAAGACATTCCGGGGCAATATGGCCATGATGACTGCAACCGTAACAACGGACGGATGAAGCTTTGGATGATTTTCCTTTATGTTTTTCACCCTTCTTGTCCTTCTTGTCACGGCTACTCCCTCTATCAAATTTGAGGAATCTTTTAAACTTTTTTTTAAACTTTTCTTCTTCATCATCCTCATCATCACTATCTTCCTCCGACTCAATCTTAATTTTCTTATGTTTATGAGAGGACTTTAGAGTGATGCTTTTCTTTCTAGAGGGGGCCTTAAAGTGTAGTTCATGAGTTTGTAGGGAACTTATGAGTTCTTCTACTTTCATGTTATTTATGTCTCTACACTCCTCTAAGGCTACTACCTTGGTGTTAAATCTTTTTGGGAGGGACCTAAGTATTTTTCTACATATACGTCCTTCTGGAACTCGATCACCTAAGACAAACATGGAGTTGCAAATATCAGAAAGCTTAGTATAAAACTCCATGAAGGTTTTAGTCTCTTCCATCCTAATGTTTTCAAATTTGGTGGTTAAGAGCTAAAGCTTCAAGCGTCTTACTGTGCTAGTTCCCTCGTGGGTAACCTCAAGTATATCATACGCTTCTTTTGCAGTTGCGCATGTGAGAGTGCGCTGAAATTCATCCGAGAAAACCGCGTAGCAAATCGCATTGAGAGCTTTGGCATTTTCCATGTATTGAGCTCTTTCTCTCTCTATCATCACATTTTGCATAATCTTTGGGAATGACAATATATCTCCCATTAACCTCCACTTGCTCGATGAGCAAGGTATATCCATTTTGTGCGCTTAGCCACACCGGATGGTCCACGGATTGGAGAAAAATCCTCATTCTAGCCTTCCAATAGGCGTAGTTGGACCCGTTAAAGAATAGTGGACGGTTGGTGGTACTCCCATCTCGGTTAGATATTATGCTAGTACTCCAGTATCGGATCTTATTCTAGATGGTTAAGTCCTTGAAGAGCAACCCTCTCTGATACCAATTGAAAGTATGTCGGTAGTCTAACATGACACCTTCGTATGTACAGAAGCTTAAAGAGCAACTAGAATTATGGCTAAGTCCTATAGGAGGGGGTGATTAGGACCTTTTGAAATTCTTTTCGCCTACTTACACAATTTAACAAATTAAACTAAGTAAGCAAGAACACTTCGGCTTCCAAGCCTAAGTGGGTCCAATCACAAGACTAGCATATGGTTTTATAAACATCCTAGTCTTAAGTATGCATAGATAATCAAATGATATAACTAATCAAGCTCCTAATCTATGCAACCTATGTAGACTTATGAGAATAGATCAATGAGCTCAAGTCTACACTACTAGTGAAAGTACATCTTGTGTGTGGATGTGCCTATCTAGAGCCTAGCATACATTCCTATCAAGCATTCATAATTAAACAATTAAATGTTCAATGCTAAGATTACAATGTGCTCAATTCAATCACAAACACGAGCATGTATAGTGGTTCAACTTTAGGTCTACTCCACTCCCGGTTCAAGTACTTAACTCATTTGAGCACATCAACATTCACTATCGGAGGTTTTAAATGAGGTTCACCTCTTAACCTTTACACGGAGGTTTTACCGATTCACCTCTCAACCATTACTGGAGTTTTGGACAAAGGGCTAACTCTCAACCCGACGCACGTTCACTCTCGTGTCAGAGGCTCCCCCTTGGAGACTTTGTTTAGGCCCGACTAACGGGCCAAGGAGTGCTAAACAACCCCTAGTCTTTAAGCCGACAAATAGGCCAAGGAATGACCAACGTCCCTAGTTCGAGTTTGACTAACAAACTTTACACTCACTCCCTCAAAGAATTGAGTGGATGGACTCTCAAGAAAGACAACCTTCCTTGTCGGATGAGCCCCTTGTTCAGCTCCGGTTCGGGTTGCTTGATCTCCGATCTCCCGTGCTTCAATCAGCTTCCCTTACTCCCACGATCGTGTTACCATTACGTCGCCAATGCCTCAGCTACACTCGATCAATCACCTTACTTGTGATGCTTTTGAGATGCCCAAGGTGATAGGAGGGTAGGTTTGAGAACTCTACAACTAATGGGAATGGGTTGCCTAGAGTTTCTCTCCTACAACTATCTCATCTTAGAATTTTGGATAAGGATATGCCTATCAAGGAAGATCCAAAATTTAGAGATCAAGAGGGGATGAAGGTCATCTTCTTCATGAGATTGGAATGCTCCAATCTAGTGTTAAAGCACAAGGAAGATGCCTTGCATAGGTTGGGAATGAGCTTCAAATGGTCTCCAACAATGTTGGCTTCACTCCTCTCGAAATCCCTCTACTTACCCCTCAAAATGAGCCATTCCCCTTTATAAAAGTGGTCCAAACGGACATAAAACGGGCAGAAAATGGCTAGTTCTGACCAGTCCCGATCGGTCCCGACCAGTCGGCCAAAGGCCAGTGAAGACAGTGGACTTTACTGTTTAGAGGGGGATCTGTCCGACTGGTCGTGACCATTCGGACCAGACCAGTCGACCGGTCAGGACTGGTTGGCCTAAAACCTGCACACTATAGCAGCTTGCTGTAAGGTCTAGAAGCTGGTCCGACCGGTTGGTCTAGTCCAGCCGACCGGCCGGGACCGGTCGGATAGGCCTGGGTTCAGCCTATTTGATAGCTGACCCACCTATTTCTCAACCCACTCACATTGGCTAAGGTTTGGGTGATCTTTTGGGACACCTAGGGCCAATCTATGATGACTAAAGGTTTCCTAATATGGTCAAGGTCATCAAAGAGGTTAAAGGGTTGGGTTTTGGTCAAGGTTAAGGAACACCAAGGCATCACTTTTACCTGTTTCTTCTTCCTTGATGCAGCTGGGCCACTTGAGTCTTCGGTCTTCGTCTTCATTAAGCTCAAGGTGCACTAGTATGCCATGAAACAAGTGCACTAACAATTTATAGCTCCATTCTTTTTCAAGTGGTATCAGAGCGGGTTTCCTCTTTTGTTGATTTTTAATGCAAAGAGTTAGATCAGGAGCTGTAAGATGTCTAAATTTAAAAGCTTATCTGTTTCTAGGCCACCCCTTTTGAAGGTACTAACTATTCTTATTGGAAAGCTAGAATGGGGATATTTCTAAGATCCATGAATGAAAGTGTGTGGCAAGCCACATTAGTAAATTGGATACCACCAATTATTGAAGTAACAGATGATGATGGAATTAAATCTATGAGACGAGTGGCTTATAACCTATCAACCATGACTTAGAAAAATGAAAATAGTGCAAATGCTAAAGCATTGAATGTTATAACTTGTGCTTTCACCTGATGAATTCAAAAGAATTATTTCATGTGAATCAGCTAAACAAGCCTGAGATATACTTGAAATGACCCATGAGGGCACTAATATTGTAAAGAAGTCTAAAATCCAACTCCTCGCAACCAAATTTGAGGAAATACATATGGATGAAAATGAAACATTTATGGACTTCTATACAAAATTAAATGATATAGTAAATTCTATGTGGGGTCTTGGAAAGAGTATTCCAGAAAGCAAAGTCTGTGCTAAAATTCTGAGATATCTACCAGATCGATTCAATTCCAAAGTCATTGTTGTTGAGCCTCTTATTTATACATATCTAACCCCAATTCATCATATGCATGATATGCATGTTTAAGGGACACATCTAATGTTTGTTTTGTGGATATAGGATGGAGAGAGAGACTTTACACAATTACTGTTCAAAAGATCATAATTAGGAGCCCCTTGGATGAGGATCAAAGGTGGGCCAAGGAATGGTGAAGAAAGAGAGGAGAAAAAGGAAGAAAGAAAGAAGAAAAATGAAGAAAAATAGGTCCGACCGGTCAAGACCGGTCGGCCAGCAGTGGAGCCCTTTACAGAGGGCACTGGACTAGCCACCAGTCAGGTCCGACCGGTCAAGACCGGTCGGCCACATGCAGACAGCGAATAGAACTTTCTAAATCCAAATTTTTGGTTTCCCAAGTGCGATAGGACTCCAAGGTTCCACAATTTTTCCAAGTCAGTGACGCCTCTAAGCTATAAAAGGACACCTACAACCTCTTCGTAAGGCATCTAGCAACGTGGGGAGTAAAGGATTCAAGGCCTAGGAGGCTTCTTAGCCTCCTACAACTAGTTTTCTTCTTCTTCTAGTTCTAGTTTGTTTTTATGTTTTTCATTAGCTAACCTCTTAGCTAGAGTTAAGAGGTGAAACTTATAGTTTACCTAGATGTTTTAATTAGTTTTATTGGTTTCAAGTTGGATTTATTGAAGAACAATGGTTTTTAGAAGTTTGAATAAAGTTCTAAGTAGTTTTTCTTAATCTTATGATGGCTCATGGATGTTTGGAAGAATTGCTTTAGTTCTTAATCGTTTTGCATGGCTTTAGACTTGTACTCTCCGAGGAATTGGATTCAATACGCTCTAGATTTGGAATTGCATGTGGGAACTTCAACCAAAGTTCTATCTTTTGTACTAAGTTCTAAATTATGTGTTGATGGTATATGTGATTTAAATGAAGTTCAAATCTTGATCTAATTATGCTTTGTGACAGTGTATAATGATGATTATGATTGTGATCTTAATCTATTGGAACTAGGATTGATCTATGCAATTGAGTGTGCTCAAGTCCTAACTTGAATTGAGGGAATTATGTGTATTAATCACACATATGACAGATTGTTGATAATATAACCGCTCTATCATCCAACTAGATATGATTTGATTTCGATTTTAGTTGAGTAATTGAGAAGCCATAGCGAATTATGCATCAAAGGAGAGCTATAAGTGGATCCTTGATGCTCTAGCTACCCTTTCATAATTAGATTTTCTTATTTCATGTTCAAAATCAATTTCATAAACCTCTTAGATTCTAAGCATTAGGATAGTTGGAATTGTTCACCTCCTTCCCTGTGGATCGACCTCGGTCTTACCGAGATTATTACTACATCGCGGCCTTACACTTGAGGCGAGCGAACAAGTTTTTGGCTCCGTTGCCGGGGAAGAGGTTAAACGGTTCTAATTGTTCTAGTAGCTATAGAGTAGTCTTAGTTAGGTAGGATTTCCAGTTTTTCTAGAAGTAGTTTTCTGATTTTTTTTAGATTACTAATAATTTTCTATTTTTGTGTTTTGTAGGAACTTAGTTGTTAACATAAGTTCTTACTTCCACAGGTAACATCTCCCCATCTCCCTTTCTTCTTTTCGTTTTTTTTCCTAGATTGTGATTGTTTCAACTTCTTATAATTTCATTATAAATGATTGGACGGGTGGATTGTCTAAATACCTTTTGGAAGATGAGAGGTCGAACCATAAAATCAAAACTCATTATGATTGGAACCATTACAAGCATGAATATTTTCTATGACTCAAGCTACTTCTAATACTCCCCCACGTAAGACATTGCGAGATTACCTGAATAAGAACAATGTGCATAACTTTTCGCCAAGTAAGACGATAGGAGAGTATCAAAAAGCGATGAATAATGTTCCACCGGTTAGGACAATGCATGATCACGTGTATGCCTACGCATATTAACAACCATCTAAAAGCCCAACATATGACATGCATAATCCAAATTGGTGGGAGCATCAAAATTTCAACTTGGAAGATGAGCTAACCATGGATGCCAACAATTATCCTTAAGAGTCTCTTTCTCATGAGCCGCAACTGACACGAACTCTTGACGATACGCTGCGAGAGTTTATGAAAATAACTGAGCTATGCATACAAAACCTCTCGCCAACCTCTCAAAATCCTGAACCCGACATTGGGAACACCGAATCAATCCCCAGCAATGAGGAGGATGAGGCTATCCAAGCCCAACCCTCTTCTGATTTAATGACCAAACTTTTAGAGGATGTAGATCTCAGTGATCCCAATATTACTATTGATTATGGTAGATCAACTATCTCTTTTAGCTATTTCGATTTAAATGATGAAGAGATTTTAAGGACTGTTGACGAACTCGAGGAATCTACAAAATCTGAAAGTGATAGTTTGATTGCCTATAATGAAGGTTTGAAGGATGATTGTGAGTCCATGATTTCTTCTTCCAAAGGGCCAAATATTTATGAGTCGCTGGAAGATATTCTTGTTAGAGAGATGCCGAAGTCGATATTTTTGAGTCATTCCACCAAAAACACCTGCCGGATTTTATTGTGGAAGAACTCCCTTGGGTTGAAAATTCTGTTTCTTTGGATGACGGGGTGGCACAATCTGAAATTTTAAAAGATCAACCAATGTTAGATGATGTGCTTATCACTGAATCTGAAAAATTTTCTTTGGAAGACCTCCCCTCTATAGAGGAGGAATTCCTTACCCTTGAAACAAAATTTCCTCAATGACTTTGGGAGAACGAGGACCCTTCATCCAACTCTCTCGACTTCCTAGAGAAATGCATGACCCACCCCTATGATCTGGATGATGAGATGATTATGGAGTTGGACATTTTGTTAGACACGGTGTTGGTGCTTGAAGAACACCATTCCACTGATTTACACTCTTTACCATTGTTTGTGGAAGCACCGTGCAATTCTGAAATTGTGGAGGAGACAACTCGAACTGAAGAATACTTGATGAACGTCTCTCCACCATCATGGGTTCTTTAACCCATTGACAATTCTGATTGGGAGGACCCGTTTGTAATCAATTACAACCCAATTCAGAACTTGAGAAGATATCTTTTTGCTGCTCTTATCTCCTCCTTACATTCTTGTGGTGCACACTATGATTGGACCTTAATGAAGAAACACACCCATGTGTACATTCTAGCAGGACTTTGGATGGTCCTCATGAGAAACCTATGAAATTCATGAAGATCCTGCTCAAATTTGATCATGTAGTCGATCGGACTAATCAAAGGTAGGTAGGTAGGTTAGGATTTCTTTCTGCATTTAGGATTGAATAAGTCTTATCGAGATAATGGAAGATGCTAGAATTGATCAACTTGCTACCTCAGGTACTCTCGTTCTCACTCTCCTTTGTTTTATGTCATTGCTCTCATGTTATGCATATTGCATATCTTATTATATTGAGGGCAATGTAAGATTTTGGTTGGGGTGTGAGATCCCTTAGATGAATCTACTAGCTTTTGTAACATTTTGAGCAATTATGTAGAAATTTTTCAATTTTTCTAAAATTTAAACTCTTTTGGAAAACTTTGTTTCTATGCATTCGGAATGATACAAGTATGAGAAAAGAAGATACGAAGTGAGTGATGTTGCAAGTCTTGAACTACTTTTAAGATAATGGTTTTATATGTGAATTCCCCTATTTGAATGATTGATAGAAAATTTGAACACTTTTACACCTAGTTCACATTACACGATTCTTTTGGGTTGAAAGGATTATGTGATTTGTGGATTAGCTAGACTTTGATTTAAGGTGTTAAGAAACCAAGCCGGGTTACTTTGTCTATCCTTGTACGTGGGAAAATAACGAAAGATATGGATTTCTAAAAATCCTATCTAATGAAAAAGAAAAAAAAGGGAAAGGAAGGATGAAAACATAGGAATGATGGAAAATATGGTGGAAAATTCCGAAAAGGGCTACCTATTACCAACTTGGGGATGGTCTACCCGTAACCAAAGCCGAAAATGGGACGTAGTGTGAAAGCCGTCGGAAGGACGGTAAGGCAAATTCCTGTTATAGGCTTGTTGTTGATCTGTGCACCTTAAGGTTCATAGTTTAGTTGATCTATGAAGAAGATAATCCTAGAAACTATTGAGATGAATATTCGCTATACACACTAGGTTGAATTTGTTCAAGTTCTTCTATGTATCAATCAATCAGCGGGAATTTCATATGAACACTTATTATGTTTTGAGAGTTTAAGGTTTCAATCTCTATCACCTAATTTTTCTAACTTTTATACTTGTGTGTCTTGGGATGTATAGAAGAATAATTTCTGAAGGAGAGTTGGTTTTTGGAGAATGAAACTTGTTTTGCTCGGGACTAGCAAAATGCTGGTTAGGGGGTGTGTTGAGCGTCTTATTTATACATATCTAACCCCAATTCATCATACATATGCATGATATGCATGTTTAAGGGACACATCTAATGTTTGTATGGTGGATATAGGATGGAGAGAGACTTTACACAATTACTATTCAAAAGAGCATAATTAGGAGCCCCTTTTACACAATTACTATTCAAAAGAGCATAATTCCTGTTCTAAATGGTACTTGGATAGTGGTTGTTCAAGACATATGACAGGAGACAAATGTATATTATTAAACATCAGCGAGATTGATGGAGGCGTTGTCACTTTTGGAGATGGTAACCATTGTAAAATTATTGGCCAAGGTAATGATCAACTACCTAATCTTCCTTTGTTTAAAAATGTTCTATATGTTGATGGATTAAAGCATAACTTGCTTAGTATTTCACAAATCTGCGATAATAATCATCGATCACTTGACATGTTACCTTTGTTACAAACTCTTTGATTTTTATAATCATCATGATACCGCCTAGAGCCTTCTGATTGTCCTAGTTGAAGCATTATATAATCATGGGACTAGGTCGCAATGCTGCTTATTTGACACCTAGCCACTGAAGCATCTTTAGTGTCATCATGTTCACTGCAGACCTGTCATCGAGCATGCATTGTCTAATAGTCATGCCTCTGATGTAGCATGTTACCATAAATGACCTGTTGTGATATCGAGATCGATCATTGATCTTCCTTTGAAAACGATATTACTGACATGTAGTTGACAGATGCCCGGTCTTCACCTGACTGATCTATCTCATGGACTCTTCTCTCCTCCTCCCGTTCTGTTTCAATTGCTACAAGCATAGATTCTTGAGCTTCCTCATCTAGCAACGCATTCAGGAGTATTTCTCTATACTGTTTGGACAATCGTAGAACGCCGTGAATGCTCAGCCTTGCTGGCACCTTTTGGAAGTGTGTCAAGACGTCATACAAGACCAAATTAGGGGTCACGCTACCCCTAAGTTAATATCTAGACCCCCCCCCCCCCCCCCCCCCCCCCCCCCCCTTCTTTTTTATTTCTCCTTTAGTTCTATGATCGACCCTCTATCGCGTCCTCTCCTTGGATCAGGCTCCTTTGGTCTCGATTGTCTTGGCTGGGCACGGGTGGTTCAAGTAACTGTTTCCCAAACCTTAGTGATACTACATTTACATCTTCATCATAAGCTTATGAGCTGGCTGGGTTTGAGTCTAGGATCATTGCCGATACCATGCTGCATTGTACATGCTCCTATTTTCACTCCTCATGCTTCCTGCCTATCCTTTGGTTCGAATTAGATGTTCTTAGGCACACTCGATGCTTCGCCTCACACCGGAGCCCTCTCCATCTTCTCCACTCTATAAGACGGCATCGGTTGTCTAGCCTCTTATGGCTACTGACCAATGTCCAAGGTTTGTCGTCTTCGCCACCTGGCACTCTGCTTAGCGATATGGCGGTGTCGTCTCTTATTGGTCTTCTTATTGCGAATACAACTGCAGCTCTACCTTTCTCAGGCTCATCAGGAGCAAGGTCAATGATACCCAATTAATCATTCTCTGAATCGTCCCCTTTGGCGTGTAGTAATCTTCCATTTTTGTAACTAATGACCCGATGGCAATGACAATACCTCGGGTCTTGCACACGCCCTACTTCATTTGGGTGCACGGGCTCAGGTAACTTTAACATTCCCTCTTCGACTAACTTTTCCATCATATAGATCAGGTCTTCCATTTGAAATGAGTAAATCCCATTAGCTCTGTCTTTCTCTTCTATAGTTGTGGGGTGGTTAATCTCGAACTATTTCTTCTCTCACTCTTGTTTTATGGGCTTCTTTTCCTCTCTCCTATCTGGTACAATTCGTTTCTTGTCCTTGAAATCCTTCTTCTTGTTGGCGAAGTTAGAGGGAGCGATCTGACATGTTTCTCATCTTGTACGGTCACTTGTTGAGCTCTTAATTGTGCATATCTAACCCCAATTCATCACTCATTATGCACGGTTTACATGTTTAAAGGGCTACTCTAATGCATGATTTGTGATTATAGGAACAAGATGGATATTTCCTGATTCAAGGTTAAATAGAGCACTTTATATACATTAAAGATCACGGAACCAAGTGCACAAGGATTGAAGAAGGAAGAAAAGGAGAGAAGAAAAGAAGGAAGAAAAAGAAATTGAAGACCGGTCATCCGACCGGTCGTCCAAAGCCTAGGACCGGTCGTCCGACCAGTCCAACTACTCAACAGAAGAGACCCAGCTGCCCAAAGTTTGCTGGACTACCCACGACCGGTCGTGCGACAGGTCATCCATGTTCACTTCCCCAAGTGTAGGGTTGCGAAGTAGTAATAATTCGGAAAGACCGAGTATCGTTCCCACAGAGATTTATGTATGGGTATCTTCAGAATTTGTCTAAAACAACTAGTAATTAAGATCCTATTAAGAACTAAAACTGGAAAATAGCGATTTGGGTTTAAACAGTGAATGATTAAGGTAATTTCAATCTAAAAAGGCACTAGAGCGCCAAGGATCCACTTTTGATAAGTTTCAATGCATCAACACAACTAGGTCTCTCATAACTCAATCGGAATCGAATTCATATCTCTATCCAATCAGAATATAGAGCGGTTAAATCAACAATCATCTAAAACAAGTGCTTATTCATTGATTTGATTCCCACAACCATGCTCAGGCCTTGGGCACACTCAATTGTATAGGCCAACCCTCTTTCCAATCTAGTTGAGATTCATAACCATAGCTTTCACCAAATCCTGTCACTAGACTTGATTACAACTCATGATTAGAACTCTAATTAAATCAAAATCAATGAGCAAACAACTATTTCAGATTATATAACAAAAGATAAGAACTTTAGTTGAATGAGTTCCCACATGAAAATCAGGCCATTGCATACAAGGCAATCAAAGCGTCTACCATGCCCGGAGTCGATGGTAGATCAATGAACTACACAAGCATAAACAATGCTCAAAAGCTAAGATACTAAGCTAGGATCACTAAGAATCACATGAGCCCGGAGTCATCAAGAGATCAAAGTAAAAACCAAAATAGTACTTGATTCAAACTCATATTGAACTAAAATTCATCAATTAAAACATAAAAGGAAACCTAGGTTGCATTAATCCATCAAAAACGAATCAAAAGCTTCACCTCTTAGCCCTAGCTAAGAGGTTTTAGTTCATCTCTAACATCCTTGAACTAGAAGCCTCTAAAAACATAAAAAATAACTAAAACAGGAAGAAAACTAGAAATTCGAAGTAGAATTCGTCTCCTAAGCAATCCCCACGTCCTAGCATGCTTTGGTATGAAGGGAAGACGTCCTTTTATAGCTTGGAGGTGTCCTTTACGTAAGAAAGTTCCAGATTTCGCGTAAAGTTACGCAATTGTGCAGAGAAATCCGGAGCCCCAAATTAGAAATAGCCTTTTAATGCATGGCCGGACCGGTCACGACCGGTCGGACCTCATTGAGAAATGCTCCAGCAGCTATGGCCGACCGGTCTTGACCGGTCGGACTGGCAATCCAACTGTCCAGTGTGTCTTCAATACATATAGATGGGTGGCCGACCGGTCTTGACCGGTCGGGCTGTCTTGCCGTCGGGCTCCCTTGGCCAACCGGTCTGGACCGGTCTAGGCCTATTTCTCTCTATTTCTTTCTTTCTTTCTTCTTTGTTTCTTCTTCTCTCTTTGGTTTGTCTTTCTTTAGTCTTCCTTCATGCTTGATCCAATGGTCTTTAATACTCATAAAGAGCTCTATTTAGCTTTCAAATGGTGAAATCTCCATCTTGTTCCTACAATCATAAATCATGTATTAAAGTAGTCCTTTAAACATGTATATCATGCATAATGAGTGATGAATTTGGGTTAGAATATGCACAATTATGAGCTCAACAGTCCACCACTCAGATCGGTCGTACGACCGGTCCTTGAAATAAAATTTGGGTTATGAAATTATGAAAAGTCACTGGACTATTTTGGCAGTTTTGAGACCGGTCGTGCGACCGGTCGTCCACAGGCTCAGACCGATAGTGCGACCGGTCGTCAGCGTAACAGCTTGTGCGTGAAGCTCCGATTTTCTCTGCGCAATTGCGTAATTCCTTGCGCAATTTGGAATCTTCCGCGCCAATCTATAAAATGGACTTCTCCTCTTCATACCAGGGCATGCTAGGATGTGGGGATCATGAAAGAAGCTTAGGAGACGGATTCTACTTCAAGTTTTCCTACTTTTTCTTCTAGTTTTAGTAGTTTTTATGTTTTTAAGGCTTTTAGTTCAAGGATGTTAGAGATGAACTAAAACCTCTTAGCTAGGGCTAAGAGGTGAAGCTTTTGATTTGTTTTTGATGGATTGATGCAACCTAGGTTTCCTTTTTATGTTTTAATTGAAGAATTTAGTTTAATATGAGTTTGAATCAAGTATTAGTTCAGTTTTACTTTGATCTCTTGATGACTTCGGGCTCATGTGATTCTTAGTGATTCTAAACTTAGTAGCTTATCCTCTGAACATTGGTTATGCTTGTGTAGTTCATTGATCTATCATCGACTCCGGGCATGGTAGACCCTTTGATTGCCTTGTGTACAATGGCTTGATCTTCATGTGGGAACTCATTCAACTAAAGTTCTTATCTTTTGTTATAATCTGAATTAGTTGTTTGCTGATTGATTTTGATTTAATTAGAGTTCTAATCATTGATTATAATCAAGTCTAGTGACAGGATTTGATGAAAGCTACGGTTGTGAATCTCAACTAGATTGGAAAGAGGCTTGGCCTACACAATTGAGTGTGCCCATGGCCTGAGCATTGTTGTGGGAATCGAATCAATGAATGAGCAACTGTTTTAGATAATTTTTGGCGCCGCTGCCGGGGATTTCTATGCGGAATTTTTAGAATCTTCTGAGATAGCTTTTAGTTGAGATTGTGTTAAGATAGGTTTATGATTTGTTTCGGTTTCTAGGGTAGGTTTTCTTTTAATATCAGAATATTAACTTAGTTTGTTTTGATTTTGCAGGATTCTAACTTAGATCTACAATTCAGGGATTTTAGGAAGTTAAAGAAGACACAAGGATCTTAAGTGCTCAAATCAGCTTTTATCTTTCTAAACCTTACTCTTCTTCTTCTCCTATCTCATTCCCACCATATTCATCTCTTGTAGAGAGGGTGGAGACTCCTTTTTGGATCTCTGATAGGTTGGCCTTTTGCTGCCTTGATTCCTATTGGTCGGCTCTGCCGTCTTGGATCACCTTGTGCTCAGAGATTTCTCTTCTCAACTCTATTCTTTTTTCTTCTTTGTCTGCACTTTTCTCAAAAGATTCAAAGAGTGGGTGGGGAGTTCTCTGAACCCCTATTGACCAGGAGAAATCGGTCTCTATCCTTGCTTCTGGCTCAGCCATTGCAAGACACCCTGTGCTTCGGTCTTAGAGGGAAGTAAAGGAAGGAAGAAAGAATTCCTTTTTGTTTCATTCTTTTAGGATTTGCATGCCACATTGGGTTCATGATTTTAATAACCGACTCATTAGTGATGGAGTAATTGTTGAAGGGATTGAAAGAGAGCCTCGTGCTAGAAAACATAAAATTTTTCTTGAATTTACTAGAGAGATGGCTGAAAATCAACCAAATCAAGGGGCTAATCAACCTCAAAATCAAGCCCAAAACTTTACTGAATTGGATGAGAATGAAGTGGGGGATGTACCTCAACCTAGAACTTTACGTGACTATTTACAACCAGCTAGGACGAGTACTCCCTCTTGCATAATTTTCCCTCACAATGTGGGAAATATTGATTTTAAACCGGGATTGATCCAACTTCTTCTCAGATTCTATGGACTCGACTCTGAAAGCGCTTATTTACATATTAAGGAGATCGAAGAGGTTATCGCCACAATAAACTATGACAATGTAACCAAGGATACTATAAAACTCAAATTATTCCCTTTTTCCTTGAAAGAGAAGGCTAAATCATGGCTACATTCCTTAAGGCCAAGGTTTATTAGGGACATGGGCCCAGATGACTCGGGAGTTTCTTAACAAATTCTTCCCTACTCATTGAACCAATGCACTAAGAAGTGCCATAATGAACTTCGCCCAAAAAGAAGATGAAGCTTTTTTTTAATGTTGGGAAAGGTATATTGAGCTATTAAACGCATACCCACATCATGGCTATGAACGGTGGAGGTTGATTAGTTTCTTCTATGATGGATTAAACTCAACCATGCGCCAATTTGTGGAGAGATGTGCAGTGGGGAGTTCATGAACAAGGAAACGAAGGAAGCTTGGGACTATTTTGACATGTTGGCTGAAAACACACAATCATGGGATACATCTAAGCCGACAAGTTCAAAACAACCCCAAGCCAAGGAAAAAGGAGAAATTTACATTTTAAATGAGAAAAATGATCTAGGTTCTAGAGTGGATAATCTCACACGAAAGGTCGAGGAGATGGAATTAAGGAAAGTGGATACAACCCAACAAAGGGGGACTGTTGAAACTATTTGTGGTATTTGTGCTTCCAATGTACATCAAATGCCGGATTGTCCAACAATTTATGCGTTTCGAGAACTTTTATATGAACAATCGAATGCTTTAAATAGTTATCAACGACCTTTTAGTACTCCAAATCCAAACACGAACAATTCTAGTTGGAGAAACAACCCTAACTTCAATTGGGCAAATGGAACCAACCAAAGAATCCTCAAAAGGGGCTCCCAATGCAATTTTCTATGGCCCCACCTCAAATGCCTATAGAGGATACATTGAAAGCATTCATGGAAGGTCAAGCTCAAATAAATCAATCAAATCATACGATATTGCTTGAGCTTAAAAATTCAGTGGAGGAAATCAAGGCTCGCTTAGACGCAAGGGAAGGGATTCTTCTGGCCCAACCCCTGAAAATGCAGTATAAGTTTGATTACCGCTTTTGTAGAAGCAAGAAACAGGTTTCTTTATCCTAGAGGGGGGTGAATAGGACACTTTTTAAAATCACCAAATTATATACTTGCAAACATGCGAAGTATTCTTAGAGAACTTACTTCAAACACAAGATATGCAGAATATTAATCAATAAAAACGCAAGTGAAGGAAGTAAAGCAGTTCAACCACTCATCACACAACAAGAGATTTTTATAGTGGTTCGGTTATGTACCTACTCCACTCCCGGCTGATCCACTCACTCCTTGAGTGGCCGGATTTCACTATCTCTATGGTTTTAAGTGAGGTTAACCATAAACCTTAACAGCCTACAAAAGGACTTAGACCTCAACACATGGATTCATCCTTCCATAGGACTAATCCATGAACCACTTTGTCTTACACAAGCGCTTGTCCTACTCAAGGACTTGTCCTACGCAAGGACTCTACCGAGTTTGGGTCTTCAAACTCTGAAACCCAAATCTCAACTTTGAGGAGGTTTCTTGGACTCGAAGACTAAATATACTTAGCTGATTGAGCCCCTTGATGATGCCTTTGTTGAAGAAGCTTCGGCTTGCACGGAAGATACCTTCTTCAGCTCCCTCGATCAGCAACCTTGCTACGGATGACTTCTTGTAGATTCCAAGGTGAGGGATTAGGGTTTGGTTGAGGCTATATTGGGATATGGCTTTTATATGAGGAGTAGCTTCTACCTAAACCACCATTAATGGCATTGATGACAAGATTATAACTTTGAGAGGTAAGTCAAGATGCCATTAAAGAGGGGTTGAGTTCATGATTCAATCCAAGCTTTGAATGCTCTTCAATGTTGGTCAAATCAACATGGATTGAAGTATGAACTCAACAAATCAAAGGGAATGAGAGAAAGGGATCTCAAGGAGGAAGCACAAACAAACCCTAGATGATGCTCAAGGTGATTCTCTCAAGATCCAACTGAGTTCCATATATAGAGATGACTTTCAACGGTTAGAAAACGGTCACCTCGATAGGATCCGATCGATCGGACATAAGTATCAGTTCATTTTGAATTTTTGATGAAAAACAGGTTCTCCGATTGATCAGACTTAGTTCCGATTGATCGGAGGACCCTGTCCGATTGATCGGACAGATGGTCCGATTGATCGTAATTTCTTCCAAAGAGTTTATGTGATTTTCTTGATTTTCGTCCGATGGATCGGATGTCCTTCCGATTGATCGGAGCACCCTGTCCGATTTATTGGACAGATGGTCCGATTGATCGTAATTTCTTCTAGAGAGTTATGTGATTTTCTGGATTTTTCGTCCGATAGATCGGATCATTCTCCGATTGATCAGAGCACCCTGTCCGATTGATCGGACAGTCCTCCGAGTGATTGGATTAACGTCCAGATAGATTTTCAAAGTTGCTGGACAAATCTCTAATTGATCGGACATGACTTCCGATTGATCGGACACCTATCGGACACAGCTTCGATGGATCGGACACCTATCGGAGACAGCAGATATAATATTTTTCATGTTTTAAGCAACAACTGCCAAATAGACACTTCCATAGCTAATCTTTATGGAAGGTGGACTATAGATGGGGCTAAGGATGCAACTAAGAAGGATTAGGCCATCTATAGAGGGGTTTTGGGATCAAAGGTTTGGATAAAGAGGCTTGAAGCTTGACTGGATGAGCGATCTTCTTGAGTAGCTTCTGTCTTCAGCCGCAAGCAGACTTGACGATACACTAACCATGGTAATTGACAAATCTTTGCATTGAAAACCCCTACCAAATCCGAAATCACAATGCGAAATAAGCATGCCTAGTTCCTCTAACATGGAACATGTTAAGGCCATCACCACTCTTAAAAGTGGAAAAACTATTGACAAATCTGACCCGGTGAAGGCCTCAAAGCCTAAGATCCGGTATCTTCCAAAGAGGATGATGGACCTAGCACCGCCATGAATGAAAAAGAGCCATTGAAAGAATATAGACCCGTTGCTCCATTTCCTCAACGCTTGATTTCAATCAAACCTCAAGATAAATATCAGGAATTTTTGGAGTTTTTTAAGCAAGTTAAAATCAACATCCCATTGTTGGATGCCATTAAACAAATACTGTCATATGATAAATTTTTAAAAGACCTTTGCACGGTGAAAAGAAAAATACATGTGCAAAAGAAGGCATTTTTTACAGAGAATGTAAGTGCCATTATAAATCACGGGATGCCCAAGAAATACAAAGATCTCGGTAGTCCGACAATATCATGTGTAATTGGAGACTACAGGGTGAAACATGCTTTACTCGATCTAGGGGCAAGTGTGAACTTAATTCCCTTTTCGGTCTATGAACAATTGGGTTTAGGTGAATTAAAACCCACCAAAACCACATTACAACTTGTTGACCAATCAATTCGTATTCGAGAGGGGTGATTGAGGACGTTCTTGTCCAAGTTGACAAGGTCTACTACCCGGTGGATTTTATTGTCTTGGACACACGACCCATAGTTAATATTGGTTCTCAAATTCCTGTCATACTTGGCCGCCCATTCCTAGCTACATCAAACGCTATCATAAATTGTAGGAGTGGGGTCATACAAATGTCTTTTGGCAATATGACGATTGAGTTAAATGCTTTCAATATTGACAACCAACAAGAGGATGAAGATGAGGAGGTCCACGAAATAAACATGATCAATTCTATTGTGGAAGATGAGTCCCTCTCCCTTGACAAGAACTATGATGTGATAGGGGATATGGTCACACCTTTAGAGTCAGTATCAGCATATGACCTTCGCCGAGAGACAGATGTGGAAACAACACTTTGTTGTGATGAGAAATCAATTCATATTTCCACACCTCTATGGTTCATGCATACCGAACTCTACCCACCTTGGGAAGATCCATACTTGCAATATCAATGCCCAGGAAAATCTGAATGGAGACATATTTTTTCTGACAAATATGATGATGTCTCCTTGTATACATGTGGTGAAAACATTAAGGAACCCTCCGAAATTCCTTTTTGGGATTTTCAGTGGCTTATCGGGATCACTCACACACATGTATATTGTAAAGCAAGATATTGGATGACTTTACTGCGAAACCTTTTGATCCATCTAATGATTATGCCTGACTTATGCTTTTGGATGAGTTGTTGGGATTAACCTCCTAGTCTGATGGAGGATGATTTTAAATAGTTTTTCTAGAATGATATCCCATTAGGATTTTCTTTGATCAGTTGATTTCATTGTGAAGTAATCCATCTCCAAAAGCTAATCTTGCCATGAAATATATTCCTCAGGTGATATCTCTCTTTCTCACTCCCTTTATTTTGTCATTGCTCTCATGTCTTACATTCATTGTATATTTTCTTACATTGAGGACAATGTAAAGTTTTGGTTGGGGGTGAGAGATTCCTTAGATGAATCTACTAGCTTTTGTGACATTTTGAGCAATGATGTAGATATTTTTCGATTTTTCTAAAATTCAAAACTCTTTTGGAAAACTTTAATTCTATGCATTCGAGATGATATGAGTATAAGAAAATGAGATACGAAGTGAGTGATGTTGCAAGTTTTGAACTTCCTTAAATATAATGGTTTTATATGTGAATTCCCCTATTTATATGATTGATAGAAAATTTGAATACTTTTACACCTAGTTCACATTACACGATTTTCATGATTTGAAAGGATTATGTGATTTGTGGATTAGCTAGACTTTGATTTGAGGTGTTGAGAAACCAAGCCGGGGTACTTTGTCCATCCTTGTCCATGGCAAAATAACGAAAGATATGGATTTCTAAAAATCCTATCTAATGTAAAAGAAAAAGGAAAGGAAGGATGAAATTGGGAATGATGGAAAAATGGTGGAAAATTCTGAAAAGGGCTACCTATTACCAACCGGGGGATGTTCTACCCATAACCAAAGCTGAAAATAGGACGTAGTGTGAAAGTCATCGGAAGGACGGTAAGGCAAATTCCTGTCATAGGCTTGTTGTTGCTCTATACACCTTGAGATCTATAGTTTAGTTGATCTATGAAGAAGATAATCCCGAAAATTCATGAGAGGAACTTTCACTATGCACACTAGGTTGAATTTGTTTAAGTTCTTTTATTCATCAATCAATCAGCGGGAATTTCATATAAACACTTATTATGTTTTGAGAGTTTAAGGTTTCAACCTCTATTACCTAATTTTTCTGATTTTTATGCTTGTGTGTCTTGGAAGGTATTGAAGAATAGTTTCTGAATGAGAGTTGGGTTTTGGAGAATGAAACTTGTTTCACGCATGTTTTGCACGGGACTAGCAAAATGCTGGTTGGGGGGTGTGTTGAGCTCTTAATTGTGCATATTCTAAACCCAATTCATCACTCATTATGCACGGTTTACATGTTTAAAGGGCTACTCTAATACATGATTTGTGATTATAGGAACAAGATGGATATTTCACTGACTCAAGGTTAAATAGAGCACTTTATATACATTAAAGATCACGGAACCAAGTGCACAAGGATTGAAGAAGGAAGCAAAGGAGAGAAGAAAAGAAGGAAGAAAAAGAATTGAAGACCGGTCGTTCAAAGCTTAGGACCGATCATCCGACCGGTCCGACTACTCAACAGAAGAGACCCTGCTGCCCAAAGTTTGCTGGACTACCCACGATCGGTCATGCGACCGGTCGTCCACCACTCAGACCGGTCGTACGACCGGTCCTTGAAATAAAATCTGGGTTATGAAATTATGAAAAGTCACTGGACTGTTTTGGCGGTTTTGAGATCAGTCGTGCGACCGGTCGTCCACATGCTCAGACCGGTCGTGCGACCGGTCGTCAGCGTAACAGCTTATGCGTGAAGCTCCGATTTTCTCTGTGCAATTGTGTAATTCCTTGCGCAATCTGGAATCTTCCGCGCCAATCTATAAAAGGAACTTCTCCTCTTCATACTAGGGCATGCTAGGACGTGGGGATCATCAAAGAAGCTTAGGATACAGATTCTACTTCAAGTTTTCCTAGTTTTTCTTCCAGTTTTAGTAGTTTTTATGTTTTTAAGGCTTTTATTTCAAGAATGTTATAGATGAACTAAAACCTCTTAGCTAGGGCTAAGAGGTGAAGCTTTTGATTTATTTTTGATCGATTGATGCAACCTAAGTTTCCTTTTTATGTTTTAATTAAAGAATTTAGTTTAATATGAGTTTAAATCAAGTTTAGTTTTACTTTGATCTCTTAATGACTCCGAGCTCATATGATTCTTAGTGATTCTAAACTTAGTAGCTTATCTTCTGAACATTGGTTATGCTTGTGTAGTTCATTGATCTATCATCGACTCCGGGCATGGTAGACCCTTTGATTGCCTTGTGTACAATAGCTTGATCTTCATGTGGGAACTCATTCAACTAAGTTCTTATCTTTTGTTATAATCTGAATTAGTTGTTTGCTGATTGATTTTAATTTAATTAGAGTTCTAATCATTGGTTATAATCAAGTCTAGTGACAGGATTTGATGAAAGCTATGGTTGTGAATCTCAACTAGATTGGAAAGATGCTTGGCCTACACAATTGAGTGTGCCTAAGGCCTGAGCATTGTTGTGGGAATCAAATCAATGAATGAGCAACTGTTTTAGATAATTGTTGATTGAACCGCTCTATATTCCGATCGGATAGAGATATGAATTCGATGCCGATTGTATTGTGAGAGACCTAGTTGTGTTGATGCATTGAAACTTATCAAAAGTATATCCTTGGAGCTCTAGTGCCTTTTTAGATTAATATTACCTTACACATTCACTGTTCAAACCCAAATCATTATTTTCCAGCTTTAATTCTTAATAGAATCTTAATTATTAGTTATTTCAGACAAATTTTGAGAATACCCATTCATAAATCTCTATGGGAACGATACTCGGTCTTTCTAAATTATTACTACTTCGCAACCCTACACTTGGGGAGTGAACATCACTCCTAAAAGGTGCTTCAGAAGCCGCTTCTTCCACATTGTGTCCTTTCGTGGCCAGGTCCTGAAATGTCCGTAGGTCGCTACTGGCCAAACTATAGGTGATGGAAGGGTCCATGCCCTTCATGCACATCTGAACCTGTTGTTCCTCACTTGGTAATTCTTTACACATAGCACCCATCGACCTTCATCGGCTGATGAACTTGTCTATTAGCTCCCGTTGTCGTTGTTAGTGTACTTTTCTATGGCATACTAGTACACCTTATTTGTCAATTACATAGGTCAGTGAGTCTAATATCAATTGAGCTTAAAGAAGACGAAGACCGAAGACTCAAGTGAACTTGCTGCATCAAGGAAGAAGAAACAGGTAAACGAGATGCCTTCGTGAGCCTTGAACCTTGAACCTTAACCAAAACCTAAAACCCAAACCTTTAGATGACATTGACCCTTTAGGCTACTTGTATTCATTATTGATTGACCCTAGGTGTCCCAAAAGACCACCTATAGAATGGCCAAAGAGGTTGCATGTGCTACTATAAAATAAAACTCATACAACATGCAGAACAGGGCTACCAACCGATCTGGACCCTTGGCCAATCGGTCGTCAGACCCCAATTTGGGACAATAAGAAATGCTGTATCCTAGGCCTAATTCGATTGGTTGGATGATCGGTTGGCTGGGTAGTGTGACCGACCAGCCGTGATTAACCCAGTAAGGACAGCAACTGAATTGTGCTATCTAGGCCAATTCGACCGGTCGGTCCTCTAAATTCGATCGGTCATGGACCCCTAGATGACCAGTCCCGACCGATCGTTTAAGAGCCGTTTGTGACAGTTTTCTATCCATTGGGACTTTGTTTATAAAATGATTTGGCTCGATTTTTTGGGTAAGGAGAGAGATATTAGTGCATTAGAAGCCACCTTGATTGCCCATACTATTAGGCTCTAATCTTAAGTGTTCCAAGCCATCTTCCTTGTGTTTGATCACACGATGGAGCATTCAAATCTCATATGAAGATATTCTTACTCTCTTAATCTTTAGATGTTTTAGGCACCTCAACCATAGGTAGATCGTTTGCCTAAACCTCTCTGAAGATCCTATTAGGTGGAATTTCTCTAAACAACCAACTCCTACTAGTTGTAGAAAATTCACACCATCTCCTATCACCTTGGGCATCTCAAGAGCATCCCATGTGAGGTGATTGATCGGTGGAACTGAGGCATTAATAACGCAGCAAGAACACGATCGGGGGAGCATCGGAGAGTTGATTGAAACATGGAAGAGCAGAGATCAAGCAACCCAAGAAGGTGCTGAACAAGGGGTTCATCCGACAAGTAAGTTATCAATTTGAGAGTCCGGTTGCTCTCCTTCCTCGTGAAGGATTGAGTGTGAGAGTTTGGATTTACAAACTCAAACAAGTCTTCAAGGGGAGCCTCCAACGGGAGCGTACGCTAGGTTCTTGGATTAGAACTGAAGGGTAAGGAGGATCCTTGTTAAACTCCTGGGTTGGATGGAACCCATAAACATCTTGGTTGAGAGATGAACCAGTAAAATCTCCGTCATAGGTTAGGAGGAATGTTAAGCTCATAATTGTGCATATTCTAACCCCAATTCATCACTTATTATGCATGATATACATGCTTATTGGACCAACTTAATACATGATTTGTGATTGTAGGAAGAAGATGGAGATTTCACATATTGAAGGCTAAGTGGAGCTCTTTATGAGCATTGAGGATCAATAGATGAAGTATTGAAGGAAGAACAAAGAAAAGAAAGCAAGGAGAGAAGAGAAAAGAAGAAAGAAAGAAAGAAATGGAGAAGGAAGAAGGCAGGACCGGTCGGCTGACCGGTCAGCCAAGCAAGACCGACCGGTCATGACCGGTCGGCCACCCCACTCATGTGTTGGATTGAACAGAGACTAAGCCCGACCGGTCATGACCGGTCGAGCACAGCTGCTGACTGAAGGACTGCCCAGGCCGACCGGTCATGACCGGTCGGCCATTGCTGCTGGACAAAGGGAAAGTCACTCCGACCGGTCGTCCGACCGGTCGGCTGTGCAAAACTAGAAACTTCTATTTCGGGACTCCGATTTCTTCTGCGCAAGTGCGTAGTTTTACGCAAAATCTGGAATCTTCTTGCGTATTGGACTCCTCCAAGCTATAAAAGGACCTCTTTTCTTCATACCAAGGGGGCTACAACGTGGAGATTGCTGAGGAGAAGGATTCTACTTCAGATCTTTAGTTTTCTTTCCGTTTTTTGTAGTTTTTCATGTTTTTAGAGGCTTTTAGTTCAAGGATGTTAGAGATGAACTAAACCCTCTTAGTAGCTAAGAGGGGAAGCTCTTGATTCGTTTTTTATGGATTAATGCAACCTAGGTTTCCTTTTGTGTTTTAATTGATGAATTTTAGTTCAATTTGAGTTTGATTCAAGTACTATGTTGGTTTCTACTTTGATCTCTTGATGACTCCGGGCTCATGTGATTCTTAGTGATTCTAAGCATAGTATCTTAGCTTTTGAGCATTGTCATGCATGTGTAATGCATTGATCTACCATCGACTCCGGGCATGGTAGACGCTTTGATTCCCTTGTATGCAATGGCCTGATTTTCATGTGGGAACTCATGCAACTGAAATTCTTATCTTTTATGTATGATCTATAATATGTGTTTAGTGATTGATTTTGATTTAAATAGAGTTTAAATCATGAGTTGTAATCAGGTCTAGTGACAGGACTTGGTGAAGGCTATGGTTATGAATCTCAACTAGATTGGAAAGAGGCTTGGCCTATACAATTGAGTGTGCCCAAGGTCTGAGCATGGTTGTGGGAATCAAATCAGTTAATAAGCACCTATTTCAGACAACTGTGTTTAATTGCTCTATATTCCGATCGGATAGAGATTGAAATCTGATTCTGATTGAGTTATATGAGACCTAGTTGTGTTAATGCATTGAAATGTATCAAGAGTGGATCCTTGGCGCTCTAGTGACTTTTTAGATTGAATTTACCTTAACCATTCACTGTTTAAACTCAAATCACTGTTTGTTTAGTTTTAGTTCTTAATAGAGTCTTAATTACTAGTTGTTTTAGTTAAATTCTGAAGATACTCATACATAAATCTCTGTGGGAACGATACTCGGTCTTTCCGAATTATTACTACTTCGCAACCCTACACTTGGGGAGCGAACAAGGAACCTTGTCAAACTCTTCGGTATGGTGGAACCGATTTGAAACACCTAGGTTGGGAGGAACCTGATTTAAATTCTCTAGTGAATATCAATGTGCTCATAGGGATGAGTACTTGAACCAGGGGTGGAGTAGACCCAAAGTCGAACCACTATACATGCTTGTGTTTGTGATTGATTTGAGCACATTGTTATCTTAACATTGTATGTTTAATTGCTTAATTATGAATGCTTGATAGGAATGTATGCTAAGCACTAGTTAAGCACATTCACACGCAAGATGTACTTTCACTAAGTAGTGTAGACTTGAGCTCATATAATCCATTCTCATATAGTCTACATAGGTTGCATAGATTAAGTTCATGATTAGTCAAACCATTTTATTATCTATGCATGCTTAGGCTAGGTTGTTTAATTGCTTATTAATGCTAACCTTGTGATTTGACCCACTTAAGCTTGAAAGCTAAGTGTTCTTACTTAATTACTTTATAATTGCTAATTTGTTTAATTAGGTACGAAGTTTTCAAAAGGAATTTTTAAACGGTCCTAATTACCCCCCCTCTAGGACTTAGCCATAGTTCTACAAGCTCCGCCTTGCTTCTGCGTACATGTGTAGGGTGTCGTGTTAGACTACCCCGACGCAATTTCAGTCGTTGCTGAACAAGCACCAAGTCTGTCAGCGTTACCTGTCTTTCTGAGGAGAAGAACTTGATAACAAACACTTCTTGCATATCTTCCCAAGTCTTTATCGATCTTGCCAGTAGGGCCTCGTACCATTTGAATGCCTGTCATGTCAATGTCGACCCGAAGAGTCAAAGGCAATACTGAGGAACCGCGACGCAATTTCCCATCATAGTCATAAAATGGGTGAGGTGTCCTTTTGGTGAACCGTGACCATCGAAAGTAGAGAAATCAGGGTGCTTGAAATTTATTGGGAATGGTACATCATCTACTTCTGGTGGGTACGACACCCTATAGGTATACTTCCCCCTGCTTTCTTTCTCCTTCTCTTGCCTTATTGCATCTGCGATCATTTGAGACAATTCTTCTCATGTGATTTGCACAGTCGGGCCAAATGCCCACTCTCTCGGTCCTACCCTAAGTTGAATTCAAGGTTCTTCGGTTGGAGGGACATCAACAACTTCTTACGACTCTTGCATGGACAAATGGGCTGGAGGCGTTGCAGCTCAAGTGGTGTTCTGAGTAACAAGTGTCATCAACATGTTATGTATAGCCCTTACCTTGGCCGTGAGGTCAGCCTGGTCTCGCACCAAGTCGTTTATCTGGTCTTATAACAATGCTTCGCTTTCTCCTCCCACCTCAATGGCATTAACGGTCGCTCATCGAATGAATTTAGCACTCGCCATTGGCTCCTCTATTTTCCTCTTAGGAAGAATCGAGAATTCTTTCGTGGCCATGCTAAATACCACGACAGGTCCTTTTGACTCTTTCCTCAATAGGATCTTGGGGCACATTTGTCACCACTACTTCCTCTAGGTGACATATGCAATGTGTTTAGCCTTGATTGACATTGCCTCCTCCCTAGCTTTCTTGATCTGATGGGTCCTCTTTTTATTTTATACCAACTGTCATCCCTGTTCGAAGTCATTAGTAATGGCCTTTGTGACGGGTGTAACAATTGTCTCAATAGGAGTGACACAGAAACCCCCTGACGGTAGGAAATTGAAGACGGCTAATGTCTTAAACCCCATTGCTTGTCCTTCGCCTTCTTTGTAAGTTTATGAAGTTGATAAACTTCCACTGCCATTACCACAGGTTAGTATTTTAAGCAGCGATAGCACTGAGCGCAATGTTACATTCAACAGGAGCTTTAGATTAATGATAGTAATAAAGTTTCTTTTGCCTTAAAGATGAAGGGAATAATGTTCCCATTGAGAGTCGCTAGTTTTGCACTCATAGATGTCGAACAATCCTCTTCACACTGTGTTTATTTGTAAAAGTCTATGTCATTCGTGTATTCTTTAAAACTCTCCATTTCTATTATCAAAATCAGAGATTTCGGTATGTTCTATTACCAGTGGAGTTTCCAGTTTATTAAAACCGTGAATTTCCAAACTCAGGAATGAGAAAGAAATTCGTTAGATTCATTTTATATTTATCATGTAAGGAATCATGGGATTCATAAGCATTCACAAATAACATACACAAGTACACAACAGACATGGGCAAAGAGAAAAAATTTATTCCAGAGATTCTAGGCTCTGTACATTCCAGGTCATGATCTGGCACAAGCCTTTAATTACATCATATAGATAACCCTTGATTAAAAGGGCAAAGATCGTGTCAGTAGGGGACTATGTCTTTTAGTGAATGAGCCATGTGGGCTGTGATGAGGATTGCTTGGACCATGTCGAGCTGATTGTATGAACCGTACCATCTCTGTGAGTCTGGTGTCTGTTTCATTGGTCTGGTTTCGGGAAAGATGAGTGATTAGCCTCTGATTAGACAATGTAATTCTAGGGCCCGTCTCTAGGATGGGTGACCTTAGAAGACTGACTATGACTTTGGACGTCTCATTTTATGTTTGCGGATACGGTTTCGAATGAGTAGGGCACCGAATGACTTCGAATGGTGGAGGTTCTTGGCGTTGATATGATATCTCGTAAGTGAGAGTGCATTTTTTATGATAACTTTGATTTAGTTTGCATAATTTGACATAAGGTAGCCCCCTGCGTTCTCGGCGTTGTTAGTACACTTTTCTGTGACATATTAGTGCACCTTATTTGTCAATTACGTAGGTCTGTGAGTCTAAGTGTTGGTTGAGTCCAAAGAAGATGAAGACCAATGACTCAAGTGGACCTGCTGCATCAAGGAAGAAGGAACAGGTAAATGAGATGCTTTGGTGAGCCAAAACCCTTGAACCTTACCAAACCCAAACCTCTAAATGGCATGACCCAATAGGCATACTGAAAGTACGTCAGTAGTCTAACACAACACCTTCGTATGTGCGTAAGCTTAAAGAACAACTAGAATGATGGCTAAGTCCTATAGGAGGGGGTGATTAGGACCTTTTGAAATTCTTTTCACCTACTTACATAATTTAATAAATTAAACTAAGTAACCAAGAACACTTCGGCTTCCAAGCCTAAGTGAGTCCAATCACAAGACTAGCATATGGTTTAAGCAATAAACAACATAATTTAAGCATGCATAGATAATCAAATGATTTAACTAATCAAGCTCCTAATCTATGCGACCTATGTAGACTTATGAGAATGGATCAATGAGCTCAAGTCTACACAACTAGTGAAAGCACATCTTGTGTGTGGATGTGCCTATCTAGTGCCTAGCATACATTTCTATCAAGCATTCATGATTAAACAATTAAACATCCAATGCTAAGATATCAATGTGCTCAATTCAATCACAAACACAAGCATGTATAGTGGTTCGACTTTGGGTCTACTCCACTCCCGGTTCAAGTACTCAACTCCTTTGAGCACGCCAGCATTCACTATCGGAGGTTTTAAATGAGGTTCACCTCTCAACCTTTACACGGAGGTTTTACCGGTTCACCTCTCAACCATAACCGGAGTTTTAGACAAAGGGCTAACTCTCAATCCGAATGGAGTTTTGGACATAGGCTAACTCTCAACCCGACGCACGTTCACTCCCGTGTTGGAGGCTCCCCCTTAGAGACTTTGTTTAGGCCCGGCTAACGGGCCAAGGAGTGCCAAACAACCTCTAGTCTTTAGGCCGACTAACAGGCCAAGGAACGGCCAATGTCCCTAGTTCGAGTTTGACAAATAAACTCTACGCTCAACTCCCATAGGAAATTGAGCTAGTGGGTGGACTATCAACAAAGACAACCTTACTTGTCGGATGAGCCCCTTGTTCAGCGCCGGTTCGGGTCGGTTGATCTCCGCTCCCCATGCTTCAATCATCTCATCATCCAGATCATAGGGGTGGGTCATGTATTCCTCTAGGAAATCGAGAGAGTCAGATGAAGGGTCCTCGTCCTCCCTAAGTGATTGAGGAAAGTCTGTTTCACTGGCAATGAATTCCTCCTCTATAGAGGGAAGGTCTTCCAAAGAAAAATTTTCAGATTCGGTGATAAGCACATCATCTAACATTGGTTGATCTAAAATTTTAGATTGTGCCACCACATCATCCAAAGAAAAAGAATTTTCAACCCAAGGAGTTCTTCCACAATAGAATCCGGCATGTGTTGTTGGTGGAAGGACTAAAAAATATCGACTTCAGCCATCTCTCTAGCAAGAATATCTTCTGGCGACTCATAAACATTCGGCCCTTTGGAAGAAGAAATCATGGGCTCACAATCATCCACGGAACCCTCATTGTAGGCAGTCTCACTATCACTTTCTGATTTTATGGATTCCTCAGGTTTGTCAACTGTCATTGAAATCTCTTCATCATTAAAATCGGGATATCTAAAAGAGATAGTTGATTCACCATAATCGATAGTGATATTGGGGTCACCATGATCAATATCCTCTAGAAGTTTAGTCATTAAATCTGGAGAAGGTTGGGTTTGGATAGCCTCATCCTCCTCATTATTGGGGATTGATTTGGTGTTCCCAATGTTGGGTTCAGGATTTTGAGATGGCGAGAGGTTTTGTATGCATTGCTCAGTTATTTTCATAAACTCTCGCAGTGTATCCTCAAGAGTTCGTGTCGGTTGTGGCTCGTGAGAAAGAAACTCTTGAGGATAATTGTTGGCATCCATGGTTGGCTCGTCTCCCAAATTGAAATTTTGATGCCCCCACCTATTAGGATTATGCATGTCATATGTTGTGCTATTGGATAGTTGTTGATATTTGTAGCCAAACAAGTGATCATACATTGTCCTAACCGGTGGAACATTATTCATCTCTTTCCAATACTCTCCCATTGTGTTACCTGGCGAAAAGTTATGCCCATTGTTGTCATTCCGATAATCTCGCAAGGTCTTACGTGGGGGAGTATTAGAAGTAGATTGAGTCATAGAAAGATATTCATACTTGTAATGGTTCCAATCATAATGATTTTTAATTTGGTTCGACCTCTCATCTTCCAAAAGGTATTTAGACAATCCACCCGTCAAATCATTCATAATGAAATTATAAGAAGTTGAAACAGAAAAGAATTCTTCCTTCCTTCATTTACTCCTCTCTAAGACCGAAGCACAAGGTGTCTTGCAATGGCTAAGCCAGAAGCAAGGATAGAGACCGATTTCTCCTGGTCAATAGGGGTTCAGAGAACTCCCCACCCACTCTTTGAGTCTTTTGAGAAAAGTGCAGAAAAAAGAAGAAAGAGGAATAAGATTGAGAAGAGAAATCTCTGAGCACAAGGTGATCCAAGACGACAGTGCCGACTAATAGGAATTAAGGTGGCACAAGGCTAACCTATCAGAGATCCAAAAGGAGTCTCCACCCACTCTACAAGAGATGAATATGATAGGAATGAATAGGAGGAGAAGAAGAGTAAGGTTAGATAGATAGAACCTGATTTGGCACTTGAGATTTCTACTTCATCTTCAACTTCCTAAAAATCCCTGAAGTAGATCTATGTTAGAATCCTGCAAAAAAAAAAAAAAAAAAAAAAAAAAAAACAAAGTAAATTAGTATTTTAGAAGAAAGCCTACCCTAGAAAGCAAAACAAATCCTAAACCTATCTTAACACAATCTCAACTAAAAGCTATCTCAGAAAATTTTAAAATACCGCATAGAAATCCCCGGCAACGGCGCCAAAAACTTGTTCACTCCCCAAGTGTAGGGTTGCGAAGTAGTAATAATTCGGAAAGATCGAGTATCGTTCCCACAGAGATTTATAAATGGGTATTCTCAAAATTTGTATAAAACAACTAGTAATTAAGATCCTATTAAGAACTAAAGCTGGAAAATAGTGATTTGGGTTTAAACAGTGAATGTGTAAGGTAATATCAATCTAAAAAGGCACTAGAGCACCAAGGATCCACTTTTGATAAGTTTAAATGCATCAATACAACTAGGTCTCTCATAACTCAATCAGAATCGAATTCATATCTCTATCCGATCGGAATATAGAACGGTTCAATCAACAATTATCTAAAACAGTTGCTCATTCATTGATTCGATTCTCACAATAATACTCAGGCCTTGGGCATACTCAATTGTGTAGGCCAAGCCTCTTTCCAATCTAATTGAGATTCACAATCATAGCTTTCATCAAATCCTGTCACTAGGCTTGATTACGACTAATGATTAGAACTCTAATTAAATCAAAATCAATTAGCAACACAACTATTTCAGATTATAATAAAAAGATAAGAACTTTAGTTGAATAAGTTCCCACATGAAGATCGGGCCATTGTACACAAGGCAATCAAAGGGTCTACCATGCCCGAAGTCGATGATAGATCAATGAATTACACAAGCATAAACAATGCTCAGAAGGTAAGCTACCAAGCTTAGCTTAGAATCACTAAGAATCACATGAGCCCGGAGTCATCAAGAGATCAAAGTAAAACCAAACTAGTACTTGATTCAAACTCACATTAAACTAAAATTCTTCAATTAAAACATAAAAGGAAACCTAGGTTGCATCAATCCATCAAAAACAAATCAAAAGCTTCACCTCTTAGCCCTAGCTAAGAGGTTTTAGTTCATCTCTAACATCCTTGAACTAGAAGCCTCAAAAACATAAAAACTACTAAAACAGGAAGAAAACTAAGAAAACTTGAAGTAGAATCCGTCTCCCAAGTAATCCCCATGTCCTAGCATGCTCTGGTATGAAGAGGAGAAGCCCCTTTTATAGATTGGCGCGAAAGATTCCAGATTTAGCAAGGAATTACGCAATTGCGCAGAGAAAATCGGAGCTTCACGCACACGCTGTTGCACTGACGACCGGTCTCAAAACTGCAGAATCTGTCCAGAGAGTTTTTGTGTTTCTGGACTACTCTCGACCTGTCTGGCGACCGGTCTTGCGACCGGTCTAAGATGAGAAAAACAGTCCAAAAAAATACACTGTCGACCTGTCTGGCGACCAGTCTGGCCACCGGTCTACAGACAGGTCTAAGAACAAATTTCAGCTTTTCTTCTTTATCTCTTCTCTTTCTTTCTTGCTTCTTTCTTCCACCTTTTGTCACTTGTTATATTGATCTTCAATGCATATAAAGTGACTCTTTTAACCATGAATTAGTGAAGTCTCCTTCTCATTCCTACAATCACAAATCCATGCATTAGATTAGTCTTTAAATTATGAAACGCATGCATAATGAGTGATGAATTGGGGTTAGAATATGCACAATTAAGAGCTCAACACACCTCTCAACCTTTACACAGAGGTTTTACCGGTTCACCTCTCAACCATAACCGGAGTTTTGGATAAAGGGCTAACTCTCAATCCGAATGGAGTTTTGAAAATAGGCTAACTCTCAACCCGACGCACGTTCACTCCCGTGTCGGAGGCTCCCCCTTAGAGAATTTGTTTAGGCCCGGCTAACGGGCCAAGGAGTGCCAAACAACCTCTAGTCTTTAGGCCGACTAACAAGCCAAGGAACGGCCAATGTCCCTAGTTCGAGTTTGACAAACAAACTCTACACTCAACTCCCATAGGGAATTGAGCTAGTGGATGGACTATCAACAAAGACAACCTTACTTGTCGGATGAGCCCCTTGTTCAGCGCCGGTTCGGGTCGCTTGATCTCCGCTCCTCATGCTTCAATCAGCTTCCCTTGCTCCCTCGATCATGTTGCCATTGCGTCACCAATGCCTCAGCTACACTCGATCGATCGCCTTGCTTGTGATGCCTTTGAGATGCCCAAGGTGATAGGAGGGTAGGTTTAAGAACTCTACAACTATTAGGAATGGGTTGCCTCTCACTGTGGTGGCTTCACTCCTCTCAAAACCCCTCTCCTTCCCCCTCAAAATGAGCCAAGCCTCTTTATAAAAGATGTTCAAACGGACAAAAAACGGGCAGAAAATGGCCAGTCCTGATCGGTCGGCCAAAGGCCAGGCAAGACAGTGCACTTGCTGTCCAAAGGGGGGTCTATTCGACCGGTCATGACTGGTCGGACCAGACCAGCCAACCGGTCACGACCGGTAGGCCTAAGGGCCTGTGCAATACAACGACATGCTGTTCAAACTGGAACCTAGTCCAACCTATCTTGACTGGTCAGTCCAGTCCAGCCGACCGGCCGGGATCGGTCGGACAGGACTGGGTTCAGCCCATTTGTTAGTTGACCTACTTTTTTTACAACCCATCTCAATGTCCAAAGTTCGGATGGTCTTTTGGGACACTTAGGGCCAATCTATGATGACTAAAGGTATTCCTAAGATGGTCAAGGTCATCAAAGAGGTTAAGGGTTAGGTTTTGGTCAAGGTTAAAGCACACCAAGGCATCACTTATACATGTTTCTTCTTCCTTGATGTAGAAAGGCCACTTGAGTCTTTGGTCTTCGTTTTCATTAAGCTCAACTGACACTAGACTCACTGACCTAAGTGATTGATAAACAAGGTGCACTAGAATGCCACGAAAAAGTGCACTAACACATACTTTTAGTCAGCTTAGATTAGCCTTAGGTGTCCTAAAAGATCACCCAAAGATAGGCCTTAGAGGTTGTGTGATCTGTTGTAAACATGACATCAAAATAACAAAACTCATAGGCTGTCGACCGGTCTAGGGCCCTGGCCAACCGGTCATCAACTAGCCATTGCTGCGATTTTCTATCCGTTGGAGATTTTTCTCTATAAATTACCAACTCGGTTTTTTGGGATTTCAGAGAGAATTTAGTATATTAGAAGCCACCCTCATTACCCATACCATTAAGCTTTAATCTTAACCATTCTAAGTCATCTTCCTTGTGTTTGATCACAAGATGGAGCATTCAAAGCTCATATGAAGATGGATTTGCTCTCTCTTAATCTCTAAATGTTTTAGACACCTTGACCATATGAAGATCCTTTGTCTAAACCTCTCTAGAGATCTAATTAGGTGAAATTCCTCTAGGTAACCCATTCTTACTAGTTATAGAGAATTCTCATCACCTTGGTCATCTCAATTAGATCAAATGCAAGGCAATTAATTGTTGGAGCTAAAGCTTTGGCAAAGCATCGACAACAAGATCGGGGGAGCAAAGGGGAGCTAATTAAAGCATGAGAGAGCGTAAATCAAGTAACCTGAAGCGTCGCTGAACAAGGTGCTCATCCGACAAGTAAGTGTCATTATTGAGAATCTATTGCACTCTTTCCATTTGTTGGTTAGAGTGTGAGAGTTTGATTTCAAACTCGAACAAGGTTCATGAGTTGAACCTTGACTCATTAGTTAGGTCTAAATTTCAAGTTCCTATGAGGATCCTTGGTACATTTGTTGGGCCTAAATCTATGTTCATTAGTTGAACCTTGACTCATTTGTTGGGTCTAAATCAAGTCTCCAAGGGGAGCCACCAACACAAGTGCATACGTGTAGGTTGGAAGGAACTTGAAAACTCCTAGGTTAGGTGGAACCTGTTAAACACCTAAGTTGAGAGATGAACCTTGAAAATCTCCATTCAAGTTGAGAGATGAATCTGTACAAAAACCTTTGTGTAAAAGTTGAGAGGTAAACCTGATTTAAAACCTTTGTTATAGTGAAATCCGGTGTTCTCGTTGGTTGAGAATGATAAACGGCAGTGGAGTAGACAAGTAGTCGAACCACTATACATGGTTATGTTTGAGACTATCATTTAAGCCATTTTTATTCTAGCATTGTTTCTTTAATTATTAATTATATGAATGTTGCAATGAAATGTATGCTATGTATTGATAGGTAGATTCTCATACACATCTTGTAGTTTCACTTCTAGACTAGTTGTAACGCCCCAAAATTCAACGCCCGAGTATACCGCCTGAGCACGAATTTTCGAGCGCTACTAAGGTAATAATTACAGGAATATAAATAATAGTAGCATTTTTTTTATAACTAACTATACCCATACTCTTATTCCAACTTACATCATAAATAAATTCCAAATGTTCATAATTCACAAACATGACATTGATATACTCATTAGATCCAACTACAATTCTATTAACTTAAAACTAAATAGAATATCTAAAAATAAATAAAAACATCTTCATTAGAGTTGGCGTTCTCCTCCACCTGGATTTCCACCGTGTCCTCAACTTGTGCCTTGTCCTCGAAAGATTCCATGTCACCTCCTGAACCTACGGTTCCCTAAGAAAGGTTAGTAAAATAATGCCCAGCGAGTAGGAGTACTTACTCCACTCCATAATATGAATCAAGCATCCAAGTAAACAGATAAATATAATCAAAACATAACTGTTCAGTTTGTAAGTTGTAGAATGCCATGCTCACACTTTTCCACCCCATAACGACACATTCATTAACATTAAACACACATCCCATAATGAATTCCTATGCAGCACGCATAAATCAACCATATGCGTGGCCTTTAATACAAGGTCTTTAGTAAGATTTCGTACAAGTAAATCATCCATATGAGGCTACGCTTGGAAAATAATATCACAATCATTCACAGCCAGACAGGTGAGGTACATTCCGATCCTGACATGATACGCTCGATCCTGACACGGGTCGCATTCTCAATGAGAAAACAATTGCCCCGATCCTAACACGGGTATGATCCGATCCCAACACGGGACGCATTCTCGATGAGAAAACATACCACACTTGATGGTTTTCCATATTCTAGTTCATCCAATGTATCCATACATAGTTGTCCCATAGTCACACCCATATCCATCTCACACAAACTTAACCACACTTAACCATACCTATATACACTAACCATACTTAACCACACTTGGATAGTCATGGTTAAGAACCATTTACATACCCCTACTCTGATTTAACTCCATGGACTTAACTTCACCATAAACCGCTTTATGCATGGGTCCATCATATGTGATCATATAAACATGAACATGTGATAATGAGAATTTATTGCATGTTAACACAATTTAATAAATCATACAACATAACTATTTAAGAAACAAATCAAGTGCATATATATCAAGATGGTAAGAATGCATCCACATTATGAAACAAAGCATTCTGAGGGGTTTAAGAACTTTAAACTAAATTATAACCATACATTCAAAGAAAATGGACAGGTGTTGTCCCCACAATTTCGCTTAATCTGACTATTTGGGAGGTCTGATGTGTACCAAATTTATTTACAGTTTTAAGACTTGCTGGTCTAAGCATTGGATGACTTAGATTGAGCAATCTATTCCCCAGCGAGACCCAAAAGATAGATTCCAATCAGATTCAGATTCAGATTCTGTAAATTTTTCAGGGTGTCAGTCCCATTGTTTCAAGTGGTGTGGGCCAGCTGGAACTCCATTCTGGCCCATATTTTTATGGTGAGTCCCACACAACCTAACAAACAGTATGGAAAAGGTGGATTTCTCCAAAAGCTCACATGTGGGGCCGATGAGTGGCCTATTTTCCCCACTTAAAATCTACTCACCTCCAGATTTATATTTTATTACACTGTCCATTGTTTGAGGTGGTGTGGCCTACTCGGTAATTGAAACCCTCTGAAATTTGGTTTCCAACCTCCTGACATAGTAATGTAGCAAATGAATGGTATAGATTTAATAGAAAGTTTAGACTGGGGCCCACGAATTACCCACTGTCCATGAGAGATAAATTCAGAAAATTCAGCAAGATAGTCCAATTTGTAGAAGTTGGTGTGGTGCGCTCGGGTCTCAGATTAAGATGAAATTTTGTGGACTATCGGACCACATGATGAGGTAACTGATGGATAGAGTGGATAAAAAAATACATTAAGGTGGGGTCCAAGAGTGGGCCCCCATCTGGCAGCCCGTCCGTCCATCGCCAGCGCTGGGCGCTGGTGACGCATGTTGGCCAGCAGCATCCTTTTGGGCTTTGACTGGATAGCAACTTTCTTTCTCTCTTTTTTAAATTGTGTCCACACAAGGTGGGGCCCACCAGGTCGAGATCCAATACGTCTATTAAATTTATTTGGGCCCCTAATCCATACACAAATATGATTTTGCACAGATCGAAATCCTAAAACAAAGATAGTGGCTTTATTCCCTTTTTAATGGTTGGGTCTATTTCTCCCACCCTTGCCTACTTAAATGTCAGATTCCTTTTAAATCTAGGCCCACAAGCAAACGTGAACTGAAATACATGATGAATGACATAGATTTAATCAAAGTAACGTAATTGATCTACTAAACAAAATAAATGCGCAAATCAAACAATGATGTGGAGTGAGTATCTCCGTAGACTCACCAATCGTCAATCCGATCCTAGATTTTGAAGATGAAAATAATAAAGAAAACCAATCTCCAACCCACTATAAAATACTACCTCCTTCCTCCCAATCAACGGTTATATGATGATGATGATATGTATGGTGATGATGGATGGTAGGGATTTGAAGCTGTTGATGATGAATGTGATGGGATGGCCATGACTTGGTCATAAATGTATAAGTGGTAGAATAGGACTTTCTTACGAGAGTTTAAATAAAGTCCACTAGCTTATAACATAAATATTTATGGTGAAAATATAAGTAATATTCTGATGGTCCACTTAGTAATCCCCTCTTGGATCCAAGACGTCCATTATACAAAGGATCAATCACAGCAAGTAGTGGGTAAACTCTCGGGTCAAAGGGTCAATGGATGGACACATCATGATCTATGTAAGAGTTAGCCTAAATGAACGCTCTAGAATGGATGTGTAACATCTTAAAATCGGGCCCACCTTTCACAAATCTGAGACCATTATGACATCGGCCTCGAAAAACTGAAAAGTGGTATGAATTTGAGAGATTTTGGCAGTGTCCACACCCACGATCTAATAAGGACACAAATGATGGTCTAAATGGTGGTAAACACTGTTCGCTCGCCTCAAGTGCAAGGCTACGATGTAGTGATAATTCTCGGTAAGACCGAGGTCGATCCACAGGGAATTAGAAAACTAAAACTATTCCAGCAACTTGAATTGGGACAATTTGGAGTTTTCAATTAAAAGAGCTAACTTAAAACAACAACTTAGAAAAATCAGTAGTTTAAAGGAACTAAGGCTTTCAAGGATCCACTCGTAGCAATCTCATGTCAATCCAATCACTCCAAGCATAAAACACAACTAGATTTGAAGTTCTATCTCTCATCTAGTTGAAAGATGAAGCATTGAAACACATTCAATCCCATTTAAGTTGAACTTCCAAGTTCTAGTCCTATTCAATCACATAGCATTCAAAATCATAGCCTTCGGAGTAACAGCCATGCCTATGGACTATGACATGCTCAAGGGTTACCATAATTTGAATCTAATCAAGTTAAATATGATAATATCATAGAATTGCAAGGAATCCATGTCCGGAGCACATGAACTCACATAAAACTTCTAAAAATATCAATTTTATTTGAATTAGAACATTCAAAATCCAAACTTAAAGTGAAAGTACTTGAATCAAATTGAATTAAATATGAAATTGGCTACAAGATTCACCTCTCAGCCCTAGCTGAAAGGTTCTAGCCAAGCATTGTCATACTTGTTGAACCTCCAATTTATACATTTGCCGACCCATTACATCACATTATATACATGGTTTTCATGTGTAAAAAGCCCATCTAATGCTTGTTTTGTGATTGTAAGAATGAGAGTGACTTCACCCAATTGGAGTCCAAAAGGGGCACATTTAGGAGCTTTAGATGAAGGCCAAGGTGGATCAAAGAAATGAGAAAGCAATGAGAGGAGAGGGAAGAAGAAAGAAAGAAAGAAAATGTCAAAACAAGAAGGCCTGACCGGTCAAGACCGGTCGGACAAGGCTGGCCAACCGGTCTAGACCTGTCTGGAAGGTGTCCAGGGAGTGCAGCCGACCGGTCTAGACCGGTCTTGACCGGTCGGCCATGCAAGTTCAAACTTCCAGATTCCAAACAGCAGGCTATTCCCATGTCTGGTTTTTTGGACCAGTTTTCTAGGCCCATATTGATGATATTTGAAAATCCAACACATCCATGTCGAAGAGGAGCTCGACGCCGAACTAACCCAAGTGGTTTTGTGTCGATCGGAGCTACGGATTGATTGTGGTGGCCAAAACAATACGAACTGTCCAGAAAGTTCCAGATTTCGCTGTTCCACTCTGGGCCGGTCCAGGTGACCCATCATTGATGATATGAAGAATCTACTTTGACCATCTTCTAGACCACATCCATATATGAATAACCACAAATTTTTAGATCAAAAGGATGTGTGGTTTGATCGTACCGGTTGAAGAAAGATGGACCATCCAGAAAGATCCAACTGCGCAGAGTTTATAAAAGCCCTAAGTGTTCTAATTTTCGGACCATATTCTGCGATTGTTTTGGACAATCTAATCCATATATCATGTAGAGGATGAATTTTTCTACCAATGTTCAAAATTTGGGATCAATCCGACATCTGTACACTCCGGAGCGTTGAAAGCAAGATGACTGGTTCTGAAGGTACCCGAAGTGCGCGATTTTGAGAGGCGGTCGGTGATCTGATTGGTGGGCCCATTCAGAAGATAATCTTGAAAATATAAATCATCTATGAGGAAGATCACATTACAAGGAAGCTACAAATCAAATTTGAAGGCAATCCGACCATTGGTTAAGCCGTACCAAGCGAAACAAATTCTGTTATGTTGCTGTACTATTGCTGCACTATAAAAGGAGGTGCTCTCTTCTATTCCAAATCAAGCAAGGACGTGGGAAGCAAGGAGTTCAAGTCCTAGGAGGCTACCTAGCCTCCTACAGCTAGTTTTTCTTCCTTTTCTTAGTTCTAGTTCTAGTTTTAATATGCTTTTTCTTAGCTAACCTCTTAGCTAGAGCTAGAGGTGAAATTTGTAGTTGGTTTCAATGCTTTAATTCTTTTATTTCAAGTACTCTTTTCTTAATTTTGGATTTTGAACTTCTAGTTTGAATAAAGTTTGTATTTTTAGATGAATTGTGAGAGTTTGTGTGTTCCGGACATGAGTTCCTTGCAATCCTCTGAGATTACCATGATTGGGTTGTTTGAATTCGAATTGTAGTAACCCTTGAGCATGCCATAGTCCATAGGCATGGCTGTTACTTCGAAGGCTACAAGTTCAAGTTCTATGTGCTTCATTAGAACTAGAAATTTGATTTTCAGATTTAAGTGGGACTGTTTGTGCTTGAATGTTATATCTTCCAATTAGATGAGAGATAGGACTTTGATTCTAATTGTGTTGTACTTGGATGAATGGATTGGCATTGGACTACTACAAGTGGATCCTTGATGCTCTAGTTCTTCTTAATTTCAGATTTTTCTATTTCATGTGAAAAACTATCTTCTCAAACTTCTTAGATTCTAATTATTAGAGTACTTGGAATTGTTTACCTCTTTCCCTGTGGATCGACCTCGGTCTTACCGAGATTTATTACTACATCGCAGCCTTACACTTGAGGTGAGCGAACAATACTACAACTAGAACTCAATGAAAAAGACATAAAAACTAGAAAAACTGGAATCAGCAGAGTTGTGGATGCTCTACGGTGCTCTCCTTCACTTCACAGGACCTCCAATCTCTTCTAGGATGATTTTAGACAAAGCCCTAGGTGCCCTTTTATAGAATAGTGCGGAAGATTTCAGATTACGCAAGAAATCACGGAGTTGTACAGAGAAAATCGGAGCTTATCGGACAAGCTCTGTTACGTAGCCGACTGGTCGGACGACCGGTTTGAGCTCATGGACGACCGGTCGTAAAACGTGAAAATTAGTCCAGTGACTTTTTGGAACTCCTCCCCCTCTCTGTTGAGTGCTCGACCGGTCTGACGACCGGTCTATCTTGGTCCAGTGATATTTACAGCAATGGGGGTCTTTGTTGAATTGCAGACCGGTCGGACGACCGGTCCTGTGCCTTGGCAGACTGGTCGGACGACCGGTCTTCAGTGCAGAGTGTTGCACTTCTTCCTTCTTTCTTCCATATCTCTCTTGCTTCTTTCTTCCATCCTTTGGCACTTAGTTCTTTGATCTTCAATGTACCTATAATGATCTTTTTAGCCTTAAATCAGTGAAATCTCTGCCTCACTCCTACAATCACAAATCACGCATTAGATGGGTCTTTTAAGCATGCAAACCATGCATATAATGTGATGTAATGGGTTAGTAAATGTATATATTACAGGTTTAAAAGACCTCTCAACCAGCATTTTGCTAGTCCCGAGCAAAACATGAGTGAAGCAAGATCAATTCTCTAAAACCTTCTCTCCTTCAGAAACTATGCTTCTATTCATTCCAAGACATATAAGTGTAAAAATTAGAAAAATTAGGTGATAGAAGTTGAAACCTTAAACTCTTAAGACATAATAAGTGTTCATATGAAATTCCCGCTGATTGATTGATAAATAGAGGAATTTGAACAATTTTAATCTAGTGTGCATAGTGATGTCTCATCTCATGAGTTTACGGGACCATCTTCTTCATAGATTAACTAAACTATGAATCTCAAGGTGTACAAATCAACAACAAGCTTATGACAGGAATTTGCCTTACCATCCTTCCAACAACTTTCACACTGTGTCCCTGTTCGCTTCCCCAAGTGTAGGGTTGCGATGTAGTAATAATCTCGGTAAGACCGAAGTCGATTCACAGGGAAGGAAGTAAACAATTCGAACTATCCTAATAACTAGAATCTTAAGAGGTTTGTGAAATCGGTTTTGAACATGAAACAGAAAAATTTGATAATGAAAAGATAACTAGAGCATCAATGATCCACTTATAGCTCTCCTTAGATGCATAATTCGCTATGGTTTCTCACTTTCTCAACTAGAATCGAAATTAAGTCTTATCTAGCCGGATGATAGAGTAGTTAAAACAACACTCTACCATATGTGTGATACATGATTTTCTCAATTCAAGTTAGGACTTGAGCACACTCAATTGCATAGATCAATCCTAGTTCTAATAGGTTAAGATCACAATCATAATCATCATTAAATTCTGTCACAAAGTATAACTAGATTATGATTTGAACTCAATTCAAATCACATAAACAACCACACATAGGCAGAAATTTCAGAAAAGTAGAACTTTTGGTATGAAGTTCCCACATTAGGATCAAAGGTCTAGAGCGTATTGAATCCAATTCCTCAGAGCATACGGGTCTATAATAACTCAAAACAATTAAGAACTCAACCAATTCTTTTAAACATTCATGAGCCATCATAAGATTAAGAAAAACTACTTAGAACTTTATTCAAACTTCTAAAAACCATTGTTTTTCAATAAATCCAACTTGAAACCAATAAAGCAAATTAAAACATCTAGGCAAACTATAAGCTTCACCTCTTAACTCTAGCTAAGAGGTTAGCTAATAAAAAGCATATTAAAAACTAGAACTAGAACTAGAAGAAGAAGAAAAACTAGCTGTAGAAGGCTAGAAAGCCTCCTATGACTTGAACTCCTTGTTCCCCACGTCCTTGCTTGATTTGGAATAGAAGAGAGCACCTCTTTTTATAATACGGCAAGAGTACCGCAACATAACAGATTTTGTTTCGCTTCGTACGGCTAAACCATTGGTCAGATTGCTTTCAAATTTGATTTGTAGCTTCATTGTAATGTGATCTTCCTCATAGATGATTTAGATTTCCAAGATTATCTTCTGAATCAACCCACTAATCAGATTAGCGACTGTCTCTCAAACTCTCACAATTCGGGTACCTTCAAAATCAGTCATCTTGCTTTCAACGCTTCAGAGTGTACAGAGGTCGGATTGATCTCAAATTTTGAACATTGGTAAAAAAATTCCTCCTCTACATGATAGATGGATTATATTGTCCAAAAAATTCCAGAATTGGGTGCAAAAATTAGAACACTTAAGCCTTTTATAAAATCTGCGCAGTTGAATATTTCTGGATGGTCCATCTTTCTTCAACCGGTATGATCTAACCACACATCCTTTTGATATGAAACTTTGTGATTATTCATATATAGATGTGGTCTAGAAGATGGTTAAAGTAGATTCTTCATATCATCAATGATGGGCCACCTGGACCAGCCCAGAGTTGAGTAGGCGGAATTTGGAACTTTCTGGATAGTTCGTACTGTTTTGGCTACTACGGTCAATCCATAACTCCGATCAACATGAAACCACTTGGGTTATTTCGGCGTCGAGCTCCTCTTCGACATAGACATGTTGGATTTTCAAATATCATCAAGATGGGCTCTGAAATCTGTTCCAAAAAACTAAAAACGGGACTGCCTCTGTTTGAAATATGGATTCTGAAAGTGCAAGTCTGACCTGTCAACCGACCGGTCGGCCGACCGGCCGGTTGGACCACAGGTCGGCCTTCATAATATATGTCCAGAGAATTTACTGTTTCTGGAGGGTTTGGCCAGCCGGTCGGTGGCTGTGGCCAGCCGGCCGGCCAGGCTGTAAATTGTGACTTTTTCACACTTTTCTTCCTCCATTGCATTGCATCTTTCCTCCATCTCATATCCTTTATTTCTTTGATATTCAAGGCATACAAAGTGACTCTTTTAACCATGAATTGGTGAAGTCTCCCTCTCATTCCTACAATCACAAATCCATGCATTATATTAGTCTTTAAATCATAATAACCATGCATACTGAGTGATGAATTGAGGTTAGAATATGCACAATTAAGAGCTCAACACACCCCCAAACCAACATTTTGCTAGTCCCGAGCAAAACACGCATGAAACAAGTTTCCTTCTCCAAAACCCAACTATCCTTCAGAAACTATGCTTCTATAGACTTCACGATGTGCAAGTGCAAAAATCAGGAAAACTTAGTGATAGAAGTTGAGACCTTAACCTTCTCAAAACATAACAAGTGTTCATATAAAATTCTCGCTGATTGATTGATAAATAGAAGAATCCAAACAAATTTAACCTAGTGTGCATAGTGAATGTTCATCTCATGAATTTTCAGGGTTATCTTCTTCATAAATAAATTAATTTAGGGATCTAGGGTGTACAAATCAACAACAAGCCTATGACAAGAATTTGCCTTACCGTCCTTCCGATGGCTTTCACACTACGTCCCATTTCCGGCTTTGGTTATGGGTAGACCATCCCCCGGTTGGTAATAGGTAGCCCTTTTCAAAATTTTCCACCATATTCTCCATCATTCCCATGTTTTCATCCTTCCTTTCCCTTTTTCTTTTTCATTAGATAGGATTTTTAGAAATCCATATCTTTTGTTATTTTCCCATGGACAAGGATGGACAAAGTACCCCGGCTTGGTTTCTCAACACCTCAAATCTAAATCTAGCCAATCCACAAAGCGACATAATCCTTTCAAACCATGAAAATCATGTAATGTGAACTAGGTGTAAAAGTTTTTCAACTTTTCTATCAATCAAATCAATAGGGGAATCCAATTAGAAAACCACATGTTACAAGTCCTTTAAGAGTTTCAAACTCATCTCACTACATCTTTCTTCCTTTCATACTTACGACATCCCAAGTGCATATAAACGCGGTTTTCTAAAGGAGTTTTGAATTTTCAGAAAAAATTAAAAAATTTCTACATAATTGCTTGAAATGTCACAAAAGTTAGTAGATTCATCTAAGGAATCTCACCCCCCAACCAAAATCCTACATTGTCCTCAATGTAATAAGATATGCAATATGCGTGACATGAGAGCAATGACATAAAACAAAGGAGGGTGAGAACGAGAGTACCTAAGGTAGCAAGTTGATCAATTCTAGCATCTTCCATTGTCTCAATAAGACTTATTCAATCCTAATGTAGAAAAGAAATCCTAACCTACCTAACTACCTTTGATTAGTCCGATCGACTACATGATCAAATTTGAGCAGGATCTTTATGAATTTCAATAGGTTCCTCATGATGACCATCCAAAGTCCTGCTCGAATGTACACATGGGTGTGTTTCTTCATTAAGGTCCAATCATAGTGTGCACCACACGCATGTAAGGAGGAGATAAGAGTAGCAAAAAGATATCTCCTCAAGTTCTGAATTAGGTTGTAATTGATTAAAAATGGGTCCACCCAATCAGAAATTTCAATGGGCTGAAGAACTCATGATGGTGGAGAGACATTCATTAAGTATTCTTTAGTTTGGGTTGTCTCCTCCACAATTTCAGAATTGCACGGTGCTTCCACAAACAATGGTAAAGAGTGTAAATTAGTGGAATTGTGTTCTTCAAGCACCGACACCGTGTCTAACAACCTATCCAACTCCATAATCATCTCATCATCCAGATCATAGGGGTGGGTCATGCATTCCTCTGGGAAGTCGAGAGAGTCGGATGAAGGGTCCTCGTTCTCCCTAAGTGATTGAGGAAATTCTGTTTCAAGGGCAAGGAATTCCTCCTTTATAGAGGGGAGGTCTTCCAAAGAAAAATTTTCAGATTCATTGGTAAGCACATCATCTAGCATTGGTTGATCTTTTGAAATTTCAGATTGTGCCACCTTGTCATCCAAAGAAACAGAATTTTCAACCCAAGGGAGTTCTTCCACAATAGAATCCGGCATGTGTTGTTGGTGGAAGGACTCAAAGATATTGACTTCGGTCATCTCTCTAGCAAGAATATCTTCCGGTGACTCATAAATATTCGGCCCTTTGGAAGAAGAAATCATGGACTCACAATCATCATTTAAACCTTCATTATAGGCAATCAAACTATCACTTTCAGATTTTGTAGATTCTTCGGGTTCGTCAACCGTCCTTGAAATCTCTTCATCATTCAAATCGGAATAGCTAAAAGAGATAGTTGATTTACCATAATCGATGGTAATGTTGGGATCACTGAGATCTACATCCCCTAAAAGATTAATCATCAAATCGGAAGAAGGCTGGGCTTGGATAGCCTCATCCTCCTCATTGTTGGGGAATCATTCGGTGTTCCCAATGTCAGGTTTTGGATTTTGAGTTGGCGAGAGGTTTTGTATGCATTGCTCAGTTATTTTCATAAACTCTCGCAGCGTATCCTCAAGAGTTCGTGTCGGTTGTGGCTCATGAGAAAGAAACTCTTGATGATAATTATTGGCATCCATGGTTGGCTCGTCTCCCAAATTAAAAATTTGATGTTCCCACCTATTAGGATTATGCATGTCATATGTTGGGCTATTAGATGGTTGTTGATATGTGTAGCCAAACAAGTGATCATACATTGTCCTAACCGGTGGAGCATTATTCATCTCTTTCAGATACTCTCCCATTGTCTTACCCGGCGAAAAGTTATGCACATTATTCTTATTCTGGTAATCTCGCAATGTCTTACTTAGGGGAGTATTAGAAGTAGATGGAGTCTTAGGAAAATATTCATGCTTATAATGGTTCCAATCATAATGAGTTTTAATTTGGTTTGGCCTCTCATCTTCCAAAAGGTATTTAGACAATCCACCCGTCAAATCATTCATAATGAAATTATAAGAAGTTGAAACAATCACAATCTAGGAAGAAAAATAAAAAGAAGAAAGGGAGAAGGGGAGATGTTACCCGTGACGGTGAGAACTATGTCAGCAACTAAGTTCTTACAAAACACAAAAACATAAAATTGTTAGTAATCTAGGAAAAATCAGAAAACTACTTCTAGAAAAACTGAAAATCCTACCTAACTAAGACTACTCTATAGCTACTAGAACAATTAGAACCGTTTAACCTCTTTCCCCGGCAATTGCGCCAAAAACTTGTTCGCTTCCCCAAGTGTAGGGTTGTGATATAGTAATAAGCTCGGTAAGACCGAGGTCGATCCACAGGGAAGGAAGTAAACAATTCGAACTATCCTAATAACTAGAATCTTAAGAGGTTTGTGAAATCGGTTTTGAACATGAAATAGAAAATTCTGATAATGAAAAGATAACTAGAGCATCAGGGATCCACTTATAGCTCTCCTTAGATGCATAATTCGCTATGGTTTCTCACTTTCTCAACTAGAATCGAAATTAAGTCCTATTTAGCCGGATGATAGAGCATTTAAAACAATACTTTGCCATATGTGTGATACGTGATTTTCTCAATTCAAGTTAGGACTTGAGCACACTCAATTGCATAGATCAATCCTAGTTCCAATAGGTTAAGATCACAATCATAATTATCATTAAATTTTGTCACAAAGTATAACTAGATTATGATTTGAACTCAATTCAAATCGTATAAAGAACCACACATAGGCAAAAATTTTTAGAAAAGTAGAACTTTTGGTATGAAGTTCCCACATTAGGATCAAAGGTCTAGAGCGTATTGAATCTGATTCCTCAGAGCATACAAGTTTAGAATAACTCAAAACAATTAAGAACTCAAGCAATTCTTCTAAACATCCATGAGCCATCATAAGATTAAGAAAAACTACTTAGAACTTTGTTCAAACTTCTAAAAACCATTGCTCATCAATAAATCCAACTTGAAACCAATAAAGCAAATTAAAACATCTCGGTAAACTATAAGCTTCACCTCTTACCTCTAGCTAAGAGGTCAGCTAATGAAAAGCATATTAAAAACTAGAACCAGAACTAAAAGAAGAAGAAAAACTAGCTGTAGGAGGCTAGAAAGCCTCCTATGACTTGACCTCCTTGCTCCCCACGTCCTTGCTTGATTTGGAATAGAAGAGAGCACCTCCTTTTATAATACAACAAGAGTACCGCAACATAACGGATTTTGTTTCGCTTCATACGGCTTAACCAATGGTCGGATTGCCTTCAAATTTGATTTGTAGCTTCCTTGTAATGTGATATTCCTCATAGATGATTTAGATTTCCAAGGTTATCTTCTGAATGGGCCCACCAATCAGATTAGCGACTGCCTCTCAAAATAGTGTAGTTCGGGTACCTTCAGAACCAGTAATCTTGCTTTCAATGCTCCGGAGTGAACAGAGGTCGAATTGATCTCAAATTTTGAACATTGGTAGAAAACTTCATCATCTACATGATAGATGGATTAGATTGTCCAAAACAATTCCAGAATTGGGTGCAAAAATTAGAATACTTAAGCCTTTTATAAAATTTGTGCAGTTGAATATTTCTGGATGGTTCATATTTCTTCAACCGGTATGATCAAACCACACATCCTTTTGATATGAAACTTTGTGGTTATTCATATATAGATGTGCTCTAGAAGATGGTCAAAGTAGATTCTTCATATCATCAATGATGGCCCACTTAGACCGGCCCAGAGTTGAGTAGGCGGAATCTGGAACTTTCTGGACAGTTCGTATTGTTTTGGCCACCACGGTCAATCCATAAGTCCGATCAACATGAAACTGCTTGGGTTATTTCGACGTCGAGCTCCTCTTCAACATGGACATGTTGGATTTTCAAATATCATCAATATGGGCCCCAAAATCTGGGCCAAAAAACTAAAAATGGGACTGCCTCTGTTTGAAATCTAGATTCTGAAAGTGCAAGTCCGACTTGTCAGCCAACCGGCCGGACAGTCCATCCAGCCGATCGGACCACAGGTCGGCCTTCATAATATATGTCCAGAGAACTTACTGTTTCTGGAGGGTTTGGCCGGCCGGCCGGCCGGCCAAGCTGTAAATTATGACTTTTTAAAACTTTTCTTCTTCCATTGCATTGCATCTTTCCTCCATTTCATATCCTTTATTTCTTTGATCTTCAAGGCGTACAAAGTGACTCTTTTAACTATGAATTTGTGAAGTCTCCCTCTCATTCCTACAATCACAAATCCATGCATTAGATTAGTCTTTAAATTTTGATAACCATGCATAATGAGTGATGAATTGGGGTTAGAATATGCACAATTAAGAGCTCAACAATCCCATTTCCAGCTTTGGTTACGGGTAGACCATCCCCCGGTTGGTAATAGGTAGCCCTTTTTAGAATTTTTCACCATATTCTCAATCATTCACATATTTTCATCCTTCATTTCCTTTTCATACACATTAGATATGATTTTTAGAAATCCATATCGTTCGTTATTTTCCCATGGACAAGGATGGACAAAGTAACCTGGCTTGGTTCCTTAACACTTCAAATCTAAGTCTAGCCAATCCACAAAGCTACATAATCCTTTTAAACCATGAAAATCATGTAATGTGAACTAGGTGTAAGAATGTTCAAATTTTCTATCAATCATATAAATAGGGAAATTCACATATAAAACCATTATATCAAAGGTAGTTAAAGACTTTCAACATTACTCACTTCGTATCTCCTTTTCTAATACTCGTATCATCCGGAATGCATAGAAACAAAATTTTCTAAAAAGAGTTTTGAATTTTCAGAAAATTCAAAAAAATTTCAACAAATAACAAATAATGTTCAAAATGTCCACAAACTGCTAGATTAGGAATCTCGTCTCACCCCCCAATCAAATCATGCATTGTCCTCAATGTAAAAAGATATGCAATGAGTATGAACATGAGAACAATTGTAAACTAAAAGAGAGTGAGAACGATAGTACGAGAGAGTCAATCATGGAAGTGTACAACCCTGGTATCAAAATCTATTAAAGCATGTAAAACTAAAACAGAAAAGCAACTAAACCTAATCCTACGCTATACCTCCGTCAGACTAGGAGATCAATCGTCCTGATACACAGGATCATCCAGAGTGATGGACATATCTTCTGAATCAAATTTCTCAATGAATCGTTTAAGGCATTGTTCGTTCACTTTAAAACAGTTACCATTCGCCGCATTCTCTACCTCAACAGCCCCATAGGGAAAAACTTCTTTAACAATATATGGGCCGGTCCATCAAGATCGTAATTTTTTCGAAAAAAGATGAAGTCAAGAATTGTACAAGAGCACTTTCTGACCTTCATGGAAGGATTTCCTGAAAATGTGCTTGTCATGGAAGGCCTTCATCCTACTCTTGTAAATCCTCGAGTTCTCATAAGCATCGTTCCGGATCTCGTCAAGCTCATTCAATTGGAGTTTGCGAAGTGAGCTAGCCTTGTCAATGTTAAAATTCAATGCCCGAATTTCCCAATAGGCTTTGTGTTCAATCTCCACAGGTAAGCGACAAGCTTTCCCATAGACAAGTCTATAGGGGGACATTCCAATGGGGGTCTTGTAAGCGGTATGGTGAGACCAAAGAGCATTGTTTAATCTCAGCAACCAATCTTTGCAATCCAGCCTGACCGTCTTTTCCAAAATGTGTTTAATTTTTCGATTGAAAATTTCAGCTTGCCCACTTGTGGGTGGTATGGGGTACTCACTTTATATTTAATACCATATTTCTTCATTAAGGCTTCAAATGACCTATCGCAAAAGTGAGAACTGCCATCACTAATGATGATTCGAGGCGTTCCAAATCTGGAAAATATTTTTTTTAAGGAACTTTAGAACCGTACGATGATCGCTAGTTCTACATGGAATGGCCTCTATCCACTTGGACACATAGTCTACGGCTAGCAATATATAGACATATCCAAAAGATGAGGGGAATGGTCCCATGAAATCGATGCCCCAACAGTTAAAGACTTCAAGATGTTGAATTGGGGTAAGAGGCATCATATTTCAACGGGACAATCATCCTAGCTTTTGGCAACGCTCGCATGCTTTGCAAAACTCGTGGGTGTCCTTAAATAGAGTGGGCCAATAAAAACCACACTGTAGAATTTTAGTAGTGGTTTTCTTGGCGGAAAAATGACCCCCACAAGCTTGATCATGGCAAAAGGAGATGATAGAATTATGTTCATCATCAAGGACACATCTCCTAATAATTTGATCTGGGCAATATTTAAAAAAGTAAAGGTTCATCCCAGAAAAATCTACGCACTTCCCTTAGAAATTTCCGTTTATCCTGCGTAGTCCAATGAGTCGGTATCGCACCTATGGAAAGATAGTTTGCATTATCAGCATACCATGGTGGATGCATAGCAACAAAGAGTTGCTCATCAGGGAATGAGTCCTCAATAGGTGACTCGTCAATGGAACTCGGTAAAAGTAGACAGGATAGATGGTCTGCCACCACGTTCTCTACTCCTTTCTTATCCTTGATCTCTAAGCCGAATTCTTGAAGGAGTAGGATCCATCTAAGCAAACGGAGCTTCGCATCCTTCTTAGAAAGAAGGTATTACAGCGCCGCATGGTCCATGTAAACTATGACCTTGGATCCTATCAACTACGTCTGTTGAACCTTCAATTTATACATTGCATAGCCCACTACATCACACTATATGCATGGTTTGCATGTTAAAAGGACCATCTAACGCATGTTTTGTGATTATAGGGATGAGAGCAGACTTCACTCAATTGGAGACTAAAAAGGGTCCATTTAGAACCGTTGAATGAAGGTCCAAGGTGGACCAAAGAAGGAAGAAGAAAGAGGGAGAAAAGAGAAGAAAGAAAAGAAGAAAAAGGAGAAAAAGATCAAGGGCCGACCGGTCCGGCACCTCTGCAAAGCACTGAACAAACGGACCAGTTGGTCTGACCTGTCGTGACCAGTTGGCCAACAGGTCGGTGGCTGTTGGAAACCCTCTGGACTAAAAATGCAATGTAGCCCGACCGGTCTTGACCATCAAGGTGGGAAGTCCACTGCACTCCCTGAACTGTTAAACAGAGTGGTCTGACCGGTCATGACCGGTCGGCTACCCCAGTCCGACCGGTCGGCCACATACAAAAAAAGGCAATTTCTATTTCTGCCTCCAAAAATTGCTGCGCATTGCGTAACCTTACGCGGTTTCTGGAAGATTCCGATGCAACCAAGCGTTTTCACTATAAAAGGACACCTAGGGGTTCTTCCTAGGGCATCATAGAAGCTAAGAGACGTCGTGGGAGAGGAAGGAAGCCGTCGTGGAGCGTCTGCAACCCTCCAAACTCCGGTTTTTCTATGTTTTCTAAGAATTTCATGAGTTTTAGTTGTAGTATGGCAATGCTCGGCTAGAATCTCTTAGCTAAGGCTGAGAGGTGAAGCTTGTAGCCAATTTCATGTTTGATTCAGTTTAATTCAAGTAATTCTACTTCAAGTTTGGATTTTTACCTATTCTAGTTCTTAAAAGTTGATAGTTTTAGATGTTTTATGAGAGTTCATGTGCTCTGGACATGGATTCCTTGCAATTCTCTGAGATTATCATAATGTGCTTGTTTAGATTCGAATTATAGTAATCCTTGAGCAAGCCATAGTCTATAGGCATGGCTGTTACTCTGAAGGCTATGATTTTGAATTCTACATTGTTGAATGGGACTAGAACTTGGAAGTTCAACTTGAGTGGGACTGAGTGTGTTTAATGCTTTATTTTCCAACTATATGAGAGATAGGACTTCAAATCTAGTTGTGTATATTGCTTGGATTGATTGGAATGACATGTGATTGTTACAAGTGGATCCTTGAATGCCTTAGTGTCTTTAACCTACTGTTTTTCATTAAGTATCTGTTTTAGCTTAATTGCTCAATTGAATCTTTTATTCCTTGCAAACTGAGTTGCTGGAATAGTTTGGGATCTATTTCTAATTCCCTGTGGATCGACCTCGGTCTTACCGAGTTTTATTACTACATCGCAACCTTACACTTGAGGCGAGCGAACAAGTTTTTGGCGCCGTTGCCGGGGAATTTAGATAACGGTTTTCAAATTATTTTAGTGGCTGTAGAAGTAGAAGTGGATAGGTTTTTTCTGATTTCTTAGAACTAATCAAAATTGTTTATTTTGTAGGATTTCTTCTCTAGTTCAAGCACATCGGGTAATATCCTTCTAACTTAGTTTTTGCAGATTTTCATTTTTTTTAGATCAATTTCAGATTTTAGGACTAGTTTAGTTATTAGTTGAGTGGTTTATGTCCCGTTGGGTACGTGACCACTCCAATCGTCTCCAATCCGAAGGTGGTCTAGTTGGACCATTGTCAGTCCACAGACGAGTCTGAAATTACTAAGAACATTGTGAAAATTTGGGGAGTATGGATCAAACACCTTTAAGGAATCCCCCCCCTACTCCAACTACAAATGCAAACCAAGAGGGAGTAGGAGAGAATGAGGTACATAACGTTCCTCCAATGAGATCACTACGGGACTACCTACAACCAGCACGTGCAATTACACCCTCTTGCGTGGTTCTACCACCAAATGGGGGAAACATTGACATAAAGCCGGGTGTAATTCAACTCTTACCAAAGTTCCATGGGCTAGACTCTGACAGCCCATATCTGCACTTGAAAGAATTCGAAGAAGTGGTGGCTACCTTGCAATACACCAATGTTTCAGAAGATACCATTAAACTTAAACTCTTTCCCTTTTCATTGAAAGAAAGAGCCAAAAATTGGCTTCACTCTCTTAGACCACATTCGATTGGGTCATGGAATTTGATGACCCGGGAATTCTTAAAAAAAAATTTCCCGGCTCATAAAACGAAAGAGCCCCTAGGTGTCCTTTTATAGTGGGGAAGCTCTGTTGCGTAAGAATCTTCCTGAACTTGCGTAAGGTTACGCACTGCACAGAGAAAATCGGAGCCAGACTTGGAAATTTCTAAACTGGGCGCATTGTCGATTGATTGCTCAGACTGGGCGATCAATCGCTAGTTCAAATAACTGTGAAAACTGCCTTTTCCGGATCTGGCGATTAATCGACTGGCTGAGAGATCAATCGGTTACTTCTGGCTATTAATCGATCAGTGTCCAGCAATCGATCGGAGGGTGCAAAAAGTGTCCAGAGAGTTTTTTCCAAATTTCTTAAAAATCTGCATTCTGGCAATTGATCTATGGGATGGGCGATCAATCGCTCAAGCTGGGCGATCAATCGCAATTCTTCACTTCACTCCAGCAACAATTTTGTCAAATTTCTGCTGTGAGCAATCAATCGCTCAAGTCTGTCAATCAATCGCTCAGGTTGAGCAATCAATCGACGGATCAATCTTCAGAAACTGCAACTTTCTGCATTTTACTTTTATGGCCCTGCGACTCTGCACTTTGGTTTTTCTGGCCCTGCCAGGTCTTTTAACATGATTTCTTCTGTGTTTTTCTTTGTTTTTCAACTCCTATCTTCCATAGCTTCTTTCTTCCATTCTTTGGCTTTCTTCCTTTGATCCTCAAGGTGTCCTAAAGAAGTCTTTTAGCATTGAATTCAAAAGGTTTCTCTCTCATTCATACAATCACAAAACATGTATTAGATGGGCCTTTTAAACATGCAAATCATTCATATAATGTGATGTAATGGGCTATATCCTGTATAAATTGGAGGTTCAACACACCCCCAACTAGCTTTTTGCTAGTTCGAGCAAAACATGCGTGAAACAAGTTCAAACCTCCAAACCAACTCTCCTTCAGAAATTATGTTTCTACCCATTCTAAGATATACGAGTGTAAAATTTGAAAAAAATTAGGTGATAGAAATTGGAACCTTAAACTCTCACAACATAATAAGTGTCCATATGAAATTCCCGCTGATTGATTGATAAATAGAGGAACTCGAACAAATTCAACCTAGTGTGCATAGTGAAAATTCTTCTCATGAGTTTCTGGGATTATCCTCTCCATAGATTAACTAAACTATGGATCTCAAGGTGAACAGAGCAACAACAAGCTTATGACAGGAATTTGCCTTACCGTCCTTCCGACGGTTTTCACACTATGTGTTCACTCACCTCAAGCGTAAGGCTGCGATGTAGTAATAAATCTCGGTAAGACCAAGGTCGATCCACAGGGAATGAGAAACAACTTTCAAACTATTCCAGCAACTAAGTTTTTGCAAGAAATAGGATTCAATTGAGTAATTAAACTAAAACAGAAACTTAATGGAAAATCAGTAATTTAAGGTACTAAGGCATTCAAGGATCCACTTGTAGCAATCCCATGTCAATCCAATCAATCCAAGTATAGAGCACAACTAGATTTGAAATCCTATCTCTCATCTAGTTGGAAAATAAAGCATTCAAACACATTCAATTCCATTCAAGCTGAACTTCCAAGTTCTAGTCCCATTCAATCAATGTAGAATTCAAAATCATAGCCTTCGGAGTAACAGCCATGCCTATGGACTATGGCTTGCTCAAGGATTACTATAATTCGAATCTAAACAAGCATCATATGATAATCTCAGAGAATTGCAAGGAATTCATGTCCGGAGCACATGAACTCTCATAAAACATCTCAAACTACCAACTCAAGGGACTAAAATAAATAAAAATCCAAACTTGAATTGAAATTACTTGAATTAAACTAAATCAAACATGAAATAAGCTACAAGCTTCACCTCTCAGCCATAGCTGAGAGATTCTAGCGGAGCATTGTCCTACTACAACTAGAACTCATAATAGAAAGCATAAAAACTAGAAAAACTGGAAATTGGAGGGTTGCTGACGCTCCACAACGACTTCCATCCTCTCCCACGACCTTCCTTGGCTTCTATTATGACCTAGGAAGAGCCCCTAGGTGTCCTTTTATAGTGTGGAAGCCCCTTGCGTTAGAAACATCCAGAATTTGCGCAAGGTTACGCACTGCGCAGAAAATCTCAGAGCTTCACGGAGAAGCTTCATTACGCAGACGACAGGTCGCACGACCGGTTTGAGCTCCCTGACGACCGGTCGCATGACAGGTCACAAAACGTCCAAAAAAAGTCCAGCGAGTTTTTCCAAAATTCTGTCTTTAAAATTTAATTGAAGGACCGGTCGCACGACCGGTCTGGGCATCGGACAACCGGTCGCATGACTGGTCGTGAATGGTCTAGTGACCTTCTGTGAAATTTCTTCTTCTGTGCATAATCGGACCGGTCGTCCTGGACGACCGGTCGCACGACCGGTCTTGGCCTCTATTTCATGCTTTCTCCTTTTGCTCCTTTCTTCCTTTCTTCTCCTCTCTTTCTACTTTCTTTGGTCCTTCTTTCTTCTTCATCCATTGGCTTCATATGGCTCTTTTTAGTCTCTAATTGGGTGAATTCCGTTCTCATTCCTGAAGTCACCAAACATGCATTAGACAGGCCTTTTAAGCATGAAAACCGTGCATATAATGTGATGTACTGGGCAATGCAATGTATAAATTGGAGGTTCAACACACCCCCCAACCAGCTTTTTGCTAGTCCCGAGCAAAACATGCGTGAAACAATTTCAAACCTCCAAACCAAACCTCCATCAGAAACCATGTTTCTATCCATTCCAAGAGATAGAAGTATAAAATTTGGAGAAATTAGGTGCTAGAAGCTGAAACATTAAATTCTCAAAAAATAATAAGTGTCTACATGAAATTCCCACTGATTGATTGATAAATAGAAGAACTCGAACAACTTCAACCTAGTGTGCATAGTGAAAGTTCATCTCATGAGTTTCTGGGATTATCTTCTTCATAGATCAACTAAACTATAGATCTCAAGGTGTATAGAGCAACAACAAGCCTATGACAGGAATTTGCCTTACCGTCCTCCCGACGGCTTTCACACTACGTCCCATTTCCGGCTTTGGTTACGGGTAGAACATCCCCCGGTTGGTAATAGGTAGCCCTTTTCCGAATTTTCCACCATTTTTCCATCATTCCCAATTTCATCCTTTCTTTTCCAGTTTCTTTTAATTTGTATAGTATTTTTAAAAATCCATATCTTTCGTTATTTTCCCATGGACAAGGATGGACAAAATACCCCGGCTTGGTTTCTCAACACCTTTAATTCAAGGTCTAGCTAATCCACAAATTACATACTCCTTTCAACCCATGAAAATCGTGTAATGTGAACTAGGTGTAAAAAGTGTTCAAATTTTCTATCATTCACAACAATAGGGGAACTAACATATAAAACCATTATGTTGGGAGGAATTCAAGACTTACAACGTCACACACTTCGTATCTCCTCTTCTTATACTCCTATCATCTCGAATGCATGGAAATAAGGTTTTCTAAAAGATTTTTTAAATTTGATAAAATTCGAAAAAATTTCGCATATGAGGCTCGAAATGTTGCAACATGCTAGATGAAGAATCTCATCTCACCCCCCAACCAAATCTTGCATTGTCCTCAATGTAAAAAGATATGCAATGAGCATGAACATGAGAGCAATGGTAAAATATGAGAGAGTGAGAACAATAGTACCTGAGAGAGCGATCATGGAAGTCTACAACCCAACAACTAAGGCTACTTAAAACAGTCAAACTAGATAAACTAAACCTAATCTACGGAAAGCAATAAAGATAACTAACCCGTCCCTTTTTAAAAAGAGGATCTCCATCAGACTAGAAGATCGATTATCAGTATAACATCCAAAAGGACAAAGTTGAGCAGGATCATCAAGTGGTGTAACAAATTTTTTAGTAGAACTAACCACCATCCTGCTTTGGAAAGTACGTTGGTAACATTGATCATTCTAACCCATTGAAAATCAAGCTGAAAAATTTCAGCGGGTTCTTCAATAAAATTGTCATATGTACTAGGAAAGGAGAATTGCATTGGTTGGAAATCATTGAATATAGATCTCCTTTCCTTCTTGTCTGGGCAAAAATTATTCAAATATGGATCATCCCAGAAGTGTTCTTCAGTTTGACCAAACCAAAGAAATGTGGAGACTTGTATTTCTTCTTCACAAGTTGATATGATCTCCACAAAATCAGATTTCACGGGTACTTCCATAATTGATTTTTCAGTTTGGCACTTTGTGGAAGGAAGCTTTTTGGGCACCGGAGGGGTCTCCTTCAAAGCATGCACAATATCCTGAATCATGGGATCCTCCCAATCTTCAAAATACGCTAAACACTCCTCTAGAGTGTAGGAGACTTCATCGGAGGAAGTTTTTAGATTTGGACCCTTCATGTTTTCCTCATTCTCAGAATTTTGTGTAGGTTGGAGTGGGTCCTCAACCTCTACACTTTCAAAAATTGGCCTCTCTGTAGGCAAGTCAAGCACCAATTCTTCCAAATCTTGCATAACAAAGTTGTGTAAATAAAAAATTGGTGACTTGTCAATTGAATTTTCAGAAATTGACACTTCCAAGCTCTTAATAAAATGAGAATTAGATTCATCCTTAGAATGTGTCAAACATGTCCCCAAACTTTCAGGTAGATCATGTTGGAATAACCCCCCATCATCCATGGATTCAATCATATTTACCTCATGGGGGCCATCATTGTCGTCCCAATCCTCAAAGGGATTAAAGCCAACAACATCTAGAGGATCAAAATTCTGCCTTAAAGCGAACTCCTCTTCCACGATCGAATCAATCATATCAACCTCGTGGACATCATCATCATCCCTATGCCTTTTGCCCAAGTGGAACACATTACCTCTAACGTCATGTTTCCAAAGGACATTTGCATCACTCCATTCCGGCAATTTATGATTGCATTTGATGTAGCGAGGAATGGGCGGCCTAGAATCACCGGTATTTGGGTGCTAGCATCCATGACCGGTTGTGTGTCCAAAACGATGAAATCTACAGGGTAGTAGAATTTATCAACTTGGACTATCACATCCTCAACTATCCCTCTTGGTACAGGGATGGATCTATTAGCAAGTTGCAATGTGGTTTTGGTGGGTTTTAATTCACCAAGACCCAATTGCTCGTATACCGAGTATGGGATCAAATTCACGCTTGCCGCTAAGTCTAGTAATGCACGCTCAATCCGGTAGTCTCCAATGATACATGAGACGGTGGGACTACCGGGATCTTTGAATTTTGGGGGGGTCTTTTGAGTGAGAATGGCACTCACTTGCTCATTTAAGAAGGCCTTTTGCTGCACATTATTTTTACATTTGGTTGTGCATAGGTCCTTTAGAAACTTGGCATAGGAGGGGATTTGTTTGATGGCATTAAGCAAAGGGATGATAATCTTGACTTGTCTGAAAATCTCTAGAATATCATGAGAGTTTGGAAGAGATTTTGGAGCAACCACTCTCGAAGGGAATGGTGTTACGGGCTTCTAAATGCGTTTCGGTTCTTGTGGGGCTAAGTTAGATCCATCCTCATCCTCAGAATTTACCGGATCATTAGGCTTGTCGGCGTTTACCGGAATAGATTTGTCAATTTGTTTACCACTTCTAAGAGTGGTGATGGATTTGGCTTGCTCCATATGTTGGTTGGAAGGATTAGGAATGCTCATTTCATGTACTTGCTTTGGATTGGGCTGAGGTTGGGCCGGAAAGGTCCCTTCCCTAGCATTCAAGCGTCCCTTAATCTCATCAACCGAGACTTTAAGCTCTTGGAACATTTGCTGATTTGTTTGATTGATTTGCGTTTGCGCTTGTATAAACGCTTTTAAGGTATCCTCCATTGAGAACTGAGGTGGGGCCATATTTTGCATGGGTGGCCCTCTTTGAGAATTGGTAGGATTGCCTGTAGGATCATTCTTCCAACTAAAATTTGGGTGGTTCTTCCAACTGTCATTGTACGTATTACCCACCGGTCCATTGAAAGGCCGTTGATACCCATGTGTGGCATTTGCATGATCATGTAATACCTCTTGAAATGCAGGAATTGTGGGACAATCTTGCATAGCGTGTAAATCGGTGAGACAAATCCCACATATGGTTTCAATAGCTTCATTGGACTTTGGAACTCCACTTTTACTAAGTTCCATGGCCCTGACCTTCCTTGTGAGGTTGGCTATCCTTGCATTCACGTCGTCTTCCTCCTTGAGGATATAAATCCCTCCTTTCTCTTTCTCTTGAATAGGGTTGGGGTTATTGGGTTTATCCGAGGTATCCCAAGATTGGGCATTTTCAGCCAACATGTCCAAATAACTCCAAGCCTCATCTGGATTTTTGCTCATAAACTCGCCATTGCATATCATCTCTACAAATTGGCGCATATTGGAACTTAATCCATCATTGAAAAAATTTATAATTCGCCAACTCTCATAGCCATGATGTGGGCAAGCAAGTAGGAGGTCCTTAAATCTCTCCCAACATTGGAAGAAAGATTCACCCTCTTTAGCCGAGAAATTCATTATGGCTCTTCGAAGGGTGTTTGTTTTATGAGCCGGGAAGAACTTTTTCAAGAATTTCCGGGTCATCTCAATCCATGACCCAATCGAGTGCGGTCTAGGAGAATGAAGCCAATCTTTGGCTCTTTCTTTCAATGAAAAGGGAAAAAGTTTAAGTCTAATGGTATCTTCGGAAACATTGGTGTATTGCAAGGTAGCCACCACTTCTTCGAATTCTTTCAAGTGCAGATATGGGCGGTCAGAGTCTAGCCCATGGAACTTTGGTATAAGTTGAATTACACCTGGCTTTATATCGATATTTCCCCCATTTGGTGGTAGAACCACACAAGAGGGTGTAATTGCACGGGCTGGTTGTAGGTAATCCCGCAGTGATCTCAGTGGAGGAACATTATGTACCTCATTCTCTCCTACTCCTTCTTGATTTGCGTTTGTAGTTGGAGTAGGGGGGGGATTCCTTAAAGGTGTTTGATCCATACTCCCCAAACTTTCACAATGCTCTTGGTAATTTCGGACTCGTCTATGGACTGACAATGGTCCAACTAAACCACCTTCAGATTGGAGACGATTTGAGTGGTTACGTTCCCAACGGGACATAAACCACTCAACCAAAAACTAAACTAGTCCTAAATCCTAGAAATCTGAAATTAATCTGAAAATAGAAAATCTGTAAAAAGCTAAGTTAGAAAGGTATCACCTGATGTGCTTTTAACTAGAGAAGAAATCCTACAAAACAAAACAATTTGTTTGTTGTAAAAAAAAAACTCAGAAAACCTATCTACTTCTACTTCTACAGCCACTAAAACAATTTGAAAACCGTTATCTAAACTCCCCGGCAGCGACGCTAAAAACTTGTTCGCTCACCTCAAGTGTAAGGCTGCGATGTAGTAATAAATCTCGGTAAGACCGAGGTCGATCCACAGGGAATGAGAAACAACTTCAAACTATTCCAGCAACTCAGTTTTTGCAATAAATAGGATTAAATTGAGTAATTAAACTAAAACAGAAACTTAATGGAAAATCAGTAATTTAAGGTACTAAGGCATTCAAGGATCCACTTGTAGCAATCCCATGTCAATCTAATCAATCCAAGTATAGAGCACAACTAGATTTGAAATCCTATCTCTCATCTAGTTGGAAAATAAAGCATTCAAACACATTCAATTCCATTCAAGCTGAACTTCCAAGTTCTAGTCCCATTCAATCAATGTAGAATTCAAAATCATAGCCTTCGGAGTAACAGCCATGCCTATGGACTATGGCTTGCTCAAGGATTACTATAATTCGAATCTAAACAAGCATCATATGATAATCTCAGAGAATTGCAAGGAATTCATGTCCGGAGCACATTAACTCTCATAAAACATCTCTAACTACCAACTCAAGGGACTAAAATAAATAAAAATCCAAACTTGAATTGAAATTACTTGAATTAAACTGAATCAAACATGAAATAATCTACAAGCTTCACCTCTCAGCCCTAGCTGAGAGATTCTAGCTGAGCATTGTCATACTACAACTAGAACTCATAATAGAAAGCATAAAAACTAGAAAAACTGGAAATTTGAGGGTTGCTAACGCTCTACAACGACTTCCATCCTCTCCCACGACCTTCCTTGGCTTCTATTATGACCTAGGAAGAGCCCCTAGGTGTCCTTTTATAATGTGGAAGCCCCTTGCGTCGGAAACATCCAGAATTTGCGCAAGGTTACGCACTGCGCAGAAAATCTCGGAGCTTCACGGAGAAGCTTCATTACGCAAACGACTGGTCGCACGATCGGTCTGAGCTCCCTAACGACCGGTCGCTCGACCGGTCGCAAAACGTCCAAAAACAGTCCAGCGAGTTTTTCCAAAATTCTGTCTTTTAAATTTAATTGAAGGACCGGTCGCACGACCGGTCTGGGCATCGGACGACCGGTCGCACGACCAGTCGTAATTGGTCCAGTGACCTTCTGTGAAATTTCTTCTTCTGTGCATAATCGGACCGGTCGGATGACCGGTCCTGGCGATGGACGACCGGTCGCATGACCGGTCTTGGCCTCTGTTTCATGCTTTCTTCTTTTGCTACTTTCTTCCTTTCTTCTCCTCTCTTTCTACTTTCTTTGGTCCTTCTTTCTTCTTCATCCAATGGCTTCAAATGGCTCTTTTTAGTCTCCAATTGGGTGAATTCCGCTCTCATTCCTGAAGTTACAAAACATGCATTAGACAGGCCTTTTAAGCATGAAAACCGTGCATATAATGTGATGTACTGGGCAATGCAATGTATAAATTGGAGGTTCAACACTATGTCCCATTTCCGGCTTTGGTTACGGGTAGACCATCCCCCGGTTGGTAATAGGTAGCCCCTTTAGGAATTTTCCACCATGTTTTCCATCATTCCCAATTTCATCCTTCCTTTTCCTTTTTCTTTTACATTAGATAGGATTTTTAGAAATCCATATCTTTCGTTATTTTCCCATGGACAAAGATGGACAAAGTACCCTGGCTTGGTTTCTCAACACCTTAAATCTAAGTTTAGCTAACCCACAGATCACATAATCCCTTCAACCATGAAAATCGTGTAGTATGGACTAGGTGTAAGAGTGTTCAAATTTTCTTTCAATCACATAAATAGGGGAATTCACATATAAAACCATTATATTAAGAGAAGTTCAAGAACATCACACACTTCGTATCTCCTCTTCTTATACTCGTATCATCTCGAATGCATGGAAATAAGGTTTCCTAAAGGAGTTTTGAAATTTTATAAGGTTTTCTAAAGGAGTTTTGAAATTTTAGAAAATTTGAAAAAAATTGTACATATGAGGCTTGAAATGTTGCAAACTGCTAGGTGAGGAATCTCAACTCACCCCCTAACCAAATCTTGCATTGTTCTCAATGTAAAAAGATATGTAATGAGCATGAACATGAGAGCAATGGTGAAATATAAGAGAGTGAGAATAATAATACCTGAGAGAGTCGATCATGGAAGTCTGCAACTCCAACAACTAAAACCTACTAAAACAGTAAAACTAAATAAAACTAAACCTAATCTACGGAAAGCAATAAAGATACCTAACCCGTCCTTTTAAAAAGAGGGTCTCCATCAGACTAGGAGATCGATTATCAGTAAAACATCCAAAAGGACAAAGTTGAGCAAGATCATCAAGTGGTGTAACAAATTATTCAGAAGAACTATCCACCATCCTGCTTTGGAGAGTACATTGGTGACATCAATCATTCTAACCCATTGATAATCCAGCTAAAAAATTTCAGCGGGTTCCTCAAGAAAATTGTCACATGTACTAGGAAAGGAGAATTACAATGGTTGGAAATCATTGAATATGGATCTCTGTCGACCTCTTAATTGTGCATATTCTAACCCCAATTCATCACTCATTGTGCAAGATTTTCATGACTTAAAGACTAATTGAATGCATGTTTTGTGATTGCAGGAATGAGAGTGCACTCTGCCTAATTGAAGATGAAAGGGCCTATTTAGAACCATTTGGATGAAGATCGAAGGAGGACCAAAGAAAGAAGGAAGCAAGGAAAGAAGAAAAGAAGAAAGAAAGAAGAAACTGAAGAAGAATAGGGCCACGACCGGTCGTCCGACCGGTCGGCCAATCTCTTGCATACGCTGGACGCAGGACCAAGTGAGTCCGACCGGTCGTGACCGGTCGGCCAGCCCGGTCCGACCGGTCCAGACCGGTCGGCTAGAGTATTTTTATACCTCGAGAGCTTGCTGGACTAATGAGAAAACCAGCCAGACCGGTCGCGACCGGTCGGCCAGTCACCCAGACCGGTCGTATGACCGGTCGGCCATGCATAATGAAGCAGAGTTTCTATTTTCGGTCTGGATTTCTCTGCGCACTGCGTAAGTTTTACGCAAATTCTTGAATATTTTGAGGTTGCGGAGCCTCCCCACTATAAAAGGACACCTAGGGATCGTTCCTAGGGTAGCTTTGAAGAGTTTAAGTAAGGTTGGAGGCGGCGGAAGTGAATTTCGGAGTTCCACAACTCCTTCTAGTTTGTTTTACTGTTTTATGTTTTTCTTAGTTGTTTCATGTTTCCTTGGATCATGAATGGCTAAACCTCTTAGCTAGGGCTAAGAGGTGAAGCTTGTAGTGAATCTAAGATGTTTCAATTCGTTTTTAGTTAGTTTTAAGATTGAATTTCATGTTTATGAACAATGGTTTGAAGTTTATACAAGTTCTAAGTAGTTTTTCTTAGTCTTATGATGACTCATGGATGTTTGGGAGAATTACTTAAGTTCTTAATTGTTGTGTGCTAGTCTAGACCTGTATGATCCAAGGAATTGGAGTACACTCTAGTACTATGATCTTCATGTGGGAACTTCCTACCAAAGTTCTACTTTTCTGAAATTCCGTGCTATGTGGGACTGTGCATGTGATTTGAATCAAGTTCAAATCATAATCTAGCCTTGTCTTGTGACAGGACTTGAGGATGGTTATGATTGTGATCTGAGCCTATTGGAATTGGGACTGACCTATGCAATTGAGCATGCTCATCCTAGCTTGCATTGAGTGAGTTATATGCATTGGTCTTACATATGGCAGATTGTTTGGTTTAACAGCTCTATCATCCGGCTAGATAGATCTTAATATCGATTCTAGTTGAGAAAGTGAGAAACCACAGCGGATTAAACATCGAGAATTGCTACAAGTGGATCCTTGAACCCCTAGTGCCTTTTTATAATCGTTTACCTTCAATTTAGTTCAAAGTTGTTACTAATATCAATCTCATAGAAAATCTGGTTGTTAGCTCTCAATAGACACTATTGGATGTGTTTGTGAATTCCTACACAAGTCCCTGTGGATCGACCTCGGTCTTACCGAGTTTATTACTACATCTTAACCCTACACTCGGGGAAGCGAACAAGTTTTTGGCGCCGTTGCTGGGGATTTTGACGGTTTTTCACAGATTTCTGAAAATAGAATCTATTTAGGATTTTTAGGAATAGTTCTAACTTAGTTTATCTTGATTTATTTTTCTTTTTCAGGGATTTCTAGGAAGCTGAAGAAGATATAAGGATTTCAAGTGCCGAATCAGGTTCTATCTTTCTAAACCTTACTCTTCTCCTTCTCCTATTCATTCCTATCATATTCATCTCTTGTAGAGTGGGTGGAGAGTCCTTTTGGATCTCTGAAAGGTAGGCCTTGTGCCACCTGGATTCCTATTGGTCGGCTTTGCCGTCTTGGATCACCTTGTGCTCAGAGATTTCTCTTCTCACCTCTACTCCTCTTTCTTCTTTTTCTGCACTTTTCTTAAAGAATTCAAAGAGTGGGTGGGGAGTTCTCTGAACCCCTATTGACCAGGAGAAATCAGTCTCTATCCTTGCTTCTGGCCTAGCTATTGCAAGACACCTTGTGCTTCGGTCCTAGAGAAGAGTAAAGAAGGGAAGGAAGAATTCGTTTCTCTTTTCGTTTCATTTTTTTTTTTTTGGATTTGCATGCCACATTAGGCTCGGGATTCCAATAACCGACTCATTAGTGAAGGGGGAATAGTTGAAGGAATTGACAGAGAGCCACGTGCTAGGAGACATCTAAACTCTCCAATTTTGTCTGAAAACATGGCTGCAAATCAACCTAATCCGATGGCCAATCCTAATCTGGGCCAAAACCAAACTGAAACGGGGGAGAATGTGGTTGAGAATGTTCCCCGACCAAGAACTTTACGTGATTTCTTGCAACCAGTAAGAGCGAGCACTCCCTCATGCATAATTTTTCCACCAAATGCAGGGAATGTGGATTTGAAACCGGGAGTGATCCAACTTCTCCCTAAATTCCATGGATTAGACAGCGAAAGTGCCTACCAACACCTTAAGGAGTTTGATGAGGTAATAACCACCATGCACTTTGCTAATGTGACTGATGATGTGGTGAGACTCAAAATTTTTCCTTTTACTCTTAAAGATAAAGCTAAAGGTTGGCTTCATGCATTAAGGCCAAGATCAATTGGTGCATGGACTGATATACATAGGGAATTCATAAAAAAAATTCTTCCCTACTCACAAAACAAACATGTTGAAGCGCCTTATCATGAACTTTGCCCAAAAGGAAGATGAAACCTTCCTCCAATGTTAGGAGAGGTTTAAGGACTTATTAAATGCATGCCCACATCATGGCTATGAAATTTGGCGGGTTATAAGCTTTTTCTATGAAGGACTAACTTCACCCATGTGCCAATTTGTAGAGATGATGTGTAATGGGGAGTTCATGAATAGGGAAGCTGATGAAGCATGGGATTATTTGGAAGAATTGGTTGAGAATGCACAGTCTTGGGATACATCAAAACTAACAAATTCCAAGACTGGCCAACAAAAGGAAAAATGGGGAATTTATGTCTTATCGGAAGAAGATAGCTTAAGTGCACGTGTGGCTAGCCTCACAAGAAAAGTCGAGGCCATGGAATTAAGGAAAGGAGAGACGATCAACTCTAAGGAAGTTGAAATTGTTTGTGGAGTTTGTGCCGGAAATCAATATACGACACAAGACTCAGCAGTTTAAGACATCTTACAAGAACAAGCAAATGCCATAAACAGTTATCAACAGTAATTTGGTGCTCCAAACTCAAACACGTATGATTCTAGTTGGAAGAACCATCCCAACTTCAGTTGGAGGAATGGACCCACTGCGAATGCAACCAATATCCCTCAAGCTCAACCTATACTAGGTCCATCTCTAGTCATTACTCCAAAAGTTACGCTAGAGGAGATGTTGGGTGCATTTGTATCGGTCCAAGCTGAGTATAACAAGACTAATTCTCTGAAAATAGATGGGTTCATGCAAGAGCAATTGAAATTTAATCAAAATACAACCCAAGCCATCAATGACTTGAAAACCTCAATGGCTAGGGTTGAATCTCACCTCAGTGCTAGGGAGAAAGGCACACTTCCTGCCCAACCTCTTCCTAACCCAAGGACCCAATTTGAGATAGAAGACACAAGCTCATCCTCCCAACATATGGAGCATGTTCAAGCTATCAGCACTTTACGAAGTGGGAAAATAATTGATAAATCTAATCCGGTGAAGGCCCTACAGCCTAATGATTCGAAAAATTCCAAAGAGGATGATAGCCCGAACAACACTCCACAAGAGAAAGAATCGGAAAGGCAATACTAGCTGGTTGCCCCGTTTCCACAAAGGTTGATTTCACCCAAACCTTTAGATAAAAATCCGGAGATTTTAGAGGTTTTCAAGCAGGTGAAGATCAACATCCCATTGTTGGATGCTATTAAACAAATACTGTTATATGCTAAGTTTTTTAAGAATCTTTGCACGATAAAAAGAAAAATACATATGCAAAAGAAGGCATTTTTGACAGAGAATGTAAGCGCCATTATAAATCACGGGATGCTCAAGAAATACAAAGATCCTGGTAGTCCGACAATATCATGCATAATTGGAGACTACCGGGTGAAGCATGCCTTACTTGATCTAGGAGCAAGTGTAAACTTAATACCCTTTTCGGTCTATGAACAATTGGGTTTAGGTGAATTAAAACCCACCAAAACCACATTACAACTCGCTGACCGATCGATTCATATTCTAAGAGGGGTGATTGAGGATGTTCTTGTCCAAGTTGACAAGGTCTACTACCCAGTGGACTTTATTGTCTTGGACACACGACCCATGGTTAATATTGGCCCTCAAATTCCTGTCATACTTGGCCGCCCATTCCTAGCTACATCAAACGCTATCATAAATTGTAGGAGTGGGGTCATACAAATGTCCTTTGGTAATATGACGATTGAGTTAAATGCGTTCAATGTTGACAACCAACAAGAGGATGAAGATGAAGAGGTCCACGTAATAAACATGATCAATTCTATCGTGGAAGATGTGTCCCTTTCAACTCCTTACCCCAATCACTTAGAAGAAGATGCGGCCTATTCTCTTGATAAGAATGTTGATGTGATAGGGGACATAGTCACACCTTTTGAGTCGGTATTGGCACATAACGTTAGCCAAGAGAAGGATATGGAAACAACACTTTGTTGTACTGAGAAATCAATTCATATTTCCACACCTCTATGGATCATGCATACCGACCCCTACCAACCCTGGGATGATCCATATTTGCAAAATCAATGCCCAGTAAAATCTGAATGGAGACATATTTTTTCTGATAAATATGACGATGTCTCCTCTTATACATGTGGTGAAAACATTAATGAACCCACTGAAATTCTTTTTTGGAATCTTCAGTGGCTTATCTGGATCACTCACACACATGTGTATTGTAACGCAGGATATTGGATAACGTTATTGCAAAACCTTTTGATCCACCTAATGATTCTGCTTGACTTTATGCTTTTGGATGAGTTGTTGGAATTGATCTCCTAGTCTGACGGAGGTATAGAGTAGTTAGGATTAGGATTTTGTTGCTTTTGTTTGCTTTCGCTTAGGTTTGTTAGAAAGAGGAAGAATTCCACTTTTCACTCTTTCAGGTACTCTCATTCCTCACTCCCTTTTATTTTCAAATTGCTCTCATGTTTTGCTTATTGCACATCTTTTACATTGAGGACAATGCAAGATTTGGTTGGGGGGTGTAGGATCACTTGGATGAATCCAGCGTTTTGTAACATTTCGAGCAATTATGTAGAAATTTTTCACTTTTCCTAAAATTCAAAACTCTTTTGGAAAACTTTGTTTCTATGCATTCAAGATTATATGAGCATAAGAGGAGGAGATATGAAGTGAGTGAGGTTGCAAGTTTTGAATTTCTCATAACATAATGGTTTTATATGTGAATTCCCCTATTTTTGTGATTGATAGAAAATTTGAACACTCTTACACCTAGTTCACATTACACGATTTTCATAGGTTGAAGGGATTATGTGATTTGTGGATTAGTTAGATTTTGATTCAAGGTGTTGAGACATCAAGCCGGGGTACTTTGTCCATCCTTGTCCATGGGAAAATAACGAAAGATATGGATTTCTAAAAATCCTATCCTATTTAAAAGAAAAAGGAAAAGGAAGGATGAAATTGGGAATGATGGAAAAATGGTGGAAAATTTCGATTAGGGCTACCTGTTACCAACCGGGGGATGGTCTACCCGTAACCAAAGCCGGAAATGGGACGTAGTGTGAAAGTCGTCGGAAGGACGGTAAGGCAAACTCCTGTCATTGGATTGATGTGGCTCTATATACCTTGAAATCTATAGTCTAGTTGATTTATGAAGAAGATAACCCTGGAAACTCATGAAAAGAATTTTCACTATGCACACTAGATTGAATTTGTTCAGGTTCTTCTATTTGTCAACCAATCTGCGGGAATTTCATATGGATGCTTATTATGTTTTGAGAGTTTACGGTTTCAACATCTATCACCTAATTTCTCTAACTCTTACACTTATGTATCTTGAAATGTATAGAAGAATGGTTTCTAAGGGAGAGTTGAGTTTTGGAGAATGGAATTGGTTTCACGCATGTTTTGCTTGGGACTAGCAAAATGCTGGTTGGGGGGTGTGTTGAGCTCTTAATTGTGCATATTCTAACCCCAATTCATCACTCATTGTGCAAGATTTTCATGACTTAAAGACTAATTGAATGCATGTTTTGTGATTGCAGGAATGAGAGTGGACTCTGCCTAATTGAAGATGAAAATGGCCTATTTAGAACCATTTGGATGAAGATCGAAGGAGGACCAAAGAAAGAAGGAAGCAAGGAAAGAAGAAAAGAAGAAAGAAAGAAGAAACTGAAGAAGAATAGGGCCACGACCGGTCGTCCGACCGGTCGGCCAAGGGAGCCAGACCGGTCAAGACCGGTCGGCCAATCTCTTGCATACGCTGGACGCAGGACCAAGTGAGTCCAATCGGTTGTGACCTGATCGGTCCGACCGGTCCAGACTGGTCAGCCATAGTATTTTTATACCTCGAGAGCTTGCTGGACTGATGAGAAAACCAGCCAGACCGGTCGCGACCGGTTGGCCAGTCACCCAGACCGGTCGTGCGACCAGTCGGCCATGCATAATGATGCATAGTTTCTATTTTCGGTCCGGATTTCTCTACGTACTGCGTAAGTTTTATGCAAATTCTCGAATATTCTGAGGTTGTGGAGCCTCCCCACTATAAAAGGACACCTAGGGATCGTTCCTAGGGTAGCTTAGAAGAGTTTAAGCAAGGTTGGAGGCGGCGGAAGTGGATTTCGGAGTTCCACAACTCCTTCTAGTTTGTTTTACTGTTTTATGTTTTTCTTAGTTGTTTCATGTTTCCTTAGATCATGAACGGCTAAACCTCTTAGCTAGGGCTAAGAGGTGAAGCTTGTAGTGAATCTAAGATGTTTCAATTCGTTTTTAGTTGGTTTTAAGGTTCAATTTCATGTTTATGAACAATGGTTTGAAGTTTATACAAGTTCTAAGTAGTTTTTCTTAGTCTTAAGATGACTCATGGATGTTTGGGAGAATTACTTAAGTTCTTAATTGTTGTGTGCTAGTCTAGACCTGTATGATCCGAGGAATTGGAGTACGCTCTAGTACTATGATCTTCATGTGGGAACTTCCTACCAAAGTTCTACTTTTCTGAAATTCCGTGCTATGTGGGATTGTGCACGTGATTTGAATCAAGTTCAAATCATAATCTATCCTTGTCTTATGACAGGACTTGAGGATGGTTATGATTGTGATATGAGCCTATTGGAATTGGGACTGACCTATGCAATTGAGCATGCTCATCCTAGCTTGCATTGAGTGAGTTATATGCATTGGTCTTACATATGGCAGATTGTTTGGTTTAACAGCTCTATCATCAGGCTAGATAGATCTTAATATCGATTCTAGTTGAGAAAGTGAGAAACCACAGCGGATTGAACATCGAGAATTGCTACAAGTGGATCCTTTTACACCTAGTGCCTTTTTATAATCGTTTACCTTTAATTTAGTTCAAAGTTGTTACTTACATCAATCTCATACAAAATCTGGTTGTTAGCTCTCAATAGACACTATTGGATGTGTTTATGAATTCCTACACAAATCCCTGTGGATCGACCTCGGTCTTACCGAGTTTATTTCTACATCGCAACCCTACACTTGGGGAAGCGAACAATCTCCTTTCCTTCTTGTCTGGGCAAAAATCATTTAAGTATGTCAAATATGGGTCATCCTATAAGTGTTCTTTGGTTTGAACAAACCAAAGAGATGTAAAGACTTCAATCGCTTTATCCTCAAGCATTGGGATGGTCTCCACATAATCATTTGTCACTTGTGCTTCCACAGTTAATTATTCAATTTGACACTCTATGGAAGGAAGCTTTTTAGGTGCACGAGGTCTCTCTCTCAAAGCATTTACTATGTCCTGAATCATAGGATCATCCCAATCTTCAAAATACGCTAAACACTCCTCGAGTGTGTAGGAGACCTCAAGAGAGGAAGTTTTCATATTTGGACCCTTTATGTCTTCCTCCTAAGAATTTTGTGTAGGTTGGAGTGGGTCCTCAACCTCTACACTTTCAGAAATTAGCCTCTCTGTAGGTAAGTCAAGCACCAATTCTTCTAAATCCTGTATAACAAATTTGTGTAAATCAGAAATTGGCGACTTGTCAAATAAATTTTCAGAAATTGACACTTCTAAGGTCTTATTAAAATTAAAATTAGATTCATCCTTAGAATGTGTCAAACATGTCCCCAAGCTATCAGGTAGATCATGTTAGAAAAACCCCCCATCTTTTATAGATTCTATCATGTTTACCTCATGGGGGCCATCATTGTCGTCCCAATCCTCAAAGGGATCAAAGCTAACAACATCTAGAGGATCAAAATTCTGTCTTAAAGTGAACTCCTCTTCCACGATTGAATCAATCATATCAACCTCGTGGACATCATCATCATCCCCATGCCTTTTGCCCAAGTGGAACACATTCACCTCCAACGTCCTGTTCCCAAAGGACATTTGCATCACTCCGTTCTGGTAATTTATGATTGTGTTTGATGTAACAAGGAATGGGCGGCCTAGAATCATCGGTATTTGGGTGCTAGCGTCCATGACCGGTTATGTGTCCAAGACGATGAAATCTACTAGGTATTAGAATTTATCAACTTGGACTAGCACATCCTCAATTATCCCTCTCGGTACACAGATGGATCTATCAGTGAGTTGCAATATGGTTTTGGTGGGTTTTCATTCACCAAGACCCAATTGCTCGTATACCGAGTATGGGATCAAATTCACGCTTTCCCCCAAGTCTAGTAATGCACGCTCAATCCGGTAGTCTCCAATGATACATGAAATTGTGGGACTACCGGGATCTTTGAATTTGGGGGGGAGGGGGGGGGGGGGGGGGGCTTTTGAGTGAGAATGGCACTCACTTGCTCATTTAAGAAGGCCTTTTGCTGCACATTATATTTGCATTTAGTTGTGCATAGGTCCTTTAGAAACTTGGCATAAGAGGAGACTTGTTTGATGGCATCAAGCATGGGAATGTTGATCTTGACTTGCGTAGAAATCTCTAAAATATCATGAGAGTTTGGGAGAGATTTTGGGGCAACCAATCTCAAAGGGAATGGTGTTACGAGCTTGTAAACGTGTTCCGTTTCTTGTGGGGCTAAGTTAGATCCATCCTCATCCTCGGAATTTACCGGATCATTAAGCTTGTCGGCCTTCACCGGAATAGATTTGTCAATTTGTTTACCACTTCTAAGAGTGGTGATGGATTTGGCTTGCTCCATGTGTTAGTTGGAAGGATTAGGAATGCTCACTTCATGTACTTGCTTTGGATTAGGCTGAGGTTGGGCCAGAAATGTCCCTTCCTTAGCATTCAATCGTCCCTTAATCTCATCAACCGAGACTTTAAGTTCTTGGAACATTTGCTGATTCGTTTGGTTAAATTGTGTTTACCCTTGTATAAACGCTTTTAAAGTATCCTCCGTTGAGAATTGAGGTGGGGGCCATATTTTGCATGGGTGGCCCTTCTTGAGAGTTGGTAGGACTGCCCGTGGGAGCATTCTTCCAACTGAAATTTGAGTGGTTCTTCCAACTAGAATTGTACGTATTACCCACCGGTCCATTGAAAGGCCATTGATAACCATATGTGACATTGGCGTGTTCATGTATCACTTGTTGAAACGCAGGAATTGTAGGACAATCTTGTGTAGCGTGTAAGTTGGTGAAACAAATCCCACACGTGGTTTCAATGACTTCATTGGACTTTGAAGCTTCACTCTTACTAAGTTCCATGGCCTCGATCTTCCTTGTGAGGCTGGCTATCCTTGCATTCACATCGTCTTCCTCCTTGAGGATATAGATCCTTCCTTTCTCTTTTTCTTGAGTAGGCTTGGGGTTATTGGATTTATCCGAGGTATCCCATGATTAGGCATTCTCAGCCAACATATCCAAATAACTCCAAGCTTCATCTGGATTTTTGCTCATGAACTCGCCATTGCACATCATCTCTATGAATTGGCACATATTGGAACTTAATCCATCATTGAAGAAGTTTATGATTCGCCAACTTTCGTAGCCATGATGTGGGCAAGCAAGTGGGAGGTCCTTAAACCTTTCCCAACATTAGAAGAAAGATTCACCCTCTTTAGCCGAAAAATTCATTATGGCTCTTCGAAGGGTGTTCGTTTTATGAACTGGGAAGAACTTTTTTAAGAACTCCTGGGTCATCTCGTTCCATGACCCTATCGAGTGTGGTCTAAGAGAGTCAAGCCAAGTCTTGGCTCTTTCTTTCAATGGAAAGAGTTTGAGTTTTATGGCATCTTTAGAGACGTTGGTGTATTGCAAAGTAGCCACCACTTCTTCAAATTCCTTTAGGTGCAAATATGGGCTATCAGAATCTAGCCCATGGAACTTTGGTATGAGTTGAATCACACTCGACTTTATATAAATATTTCCCCCGGTTGGTGGTAAAACCACACATGAGGGTGTAGTTGCACGGCCCGGTTGTAGGTAGTCCCGTAGTGGTCTCATTGGAGGAACATTATGTACCTCATTCTCTCCCACTCCCTCTTGATTTGTGTTTGTAGTTGGAGTAGGAGGGGGGAGGATTCCTTAAAGGTGTTTGATCTATACTCCCCAAACTATCACAATGCTCTTGGTAATTTCAGAATCGTCTATGGACTGACAATGGTCCAACTAGACCACCTTTGGATTACAGACGATTGGAGTGGTCACGTTCCCAACGGGACATAAACCACTTAACTACCAACTATACTAATCTTAAAATCTGAAATTGATCTAAAAAAATTGAAAATCTGTAAAAAGCACTAAGTTAGAAGGATATTACCCGAATCATTTGAATTAGAAAAGAAATCCTACAAAAAAAAAATTTGTTAGTTCTAAGAAATCAGAAAAACCTATCTACTTCTACTTCTACAGCCACTAAAACAATCTAGAACCGTTATCTAAATTCCCCGGCAACAGCGCCAAAAACTTATTCGCTTTCCTCAAGTGTAAGGCTGCGATGTAGTAATAAAACTCGGTAAGACCGAGGTTGATCCACAGGGAATTTGAGAACAAGTTCCAAACTATTCCAGCAACTCAGTTTGCAATAGATAAGAGATTCAATAGGAATAATTATGCTAAAACAGTAACTTAATGAAAACCAGTAATTTAAGGTACTAAGGCATTCAAGGATCCACTTGTAGCAATCCCATGTCAATCCAATCAATCCAAGCATAAAGCATAACTAGATTTGAAGTCCTATCTCTCATCTAGTTGGAAAATAAAGCTTTGAAGCACATTTAATCCTACTCAAGTTGAACTTCCAAGTTCTAGTCCCATTCAACACATGTAGAATTCGAAATCATAGCCTTCGGAGTAACAGCCATGCCTATAGACTATGGCCTGCTCAAGGGTTACCATAATTTGAATCTAAACAAACACAACATGATAATCTCAGAGAATTGCAAAGAATTCATGTCCGGAGCACATGAACTCTCATAAAACATCTAAAACTACCACTTTAAGAACTAGAACATTCAAAATCCAAACTTGAAATAGAACTACTTGAATTAAACTGAATCAAACATGAAATTGGCTACAAGCTTCACTTCTCAGCCTTAGCTGAGAGATTCTAGCTAAGCATTGTCATATTACAACTAGAACTCATAAAAGAAAACTAGAAAACATAGAAAAAATAGAGTTTGGAGGGTTGCAGACGCTCCACGACGACTTCCTCCCTCTCCCACGACGTCCCTTAGCTTCTATGATGCCCTAGAAAGAGCCCCTAGGTGTCCTTTTATAGTGAGGAAGCTCTGTTGTCTAAGAATCTTCCAGAACTTGCGTTACGTTACGCACTGCGCAGAGAAAATCAGAGCCAGACTTGGAAATTTCTAAACTGGGCGCATTGTCGATTGATCGCTCAGACTGGGCGATTAATCGCTAGTTCAAATAACTGTAAAAACTGCCTTTTTCGGATCTGACGATTAATCGACTGGCTGAGAGATCAATTGGTTACTTCTGGTGATTAATCGATCAGTGTCCAGCGATCAATCGAAGGGTGCAAAAAGTGTCCAGAGAGTTTTTTCCAAATTTCTTAAAAATCTGCATTCTGGCGATTGATCTATGGGATGGGCGATCAATCGCTTAGGCTGGGCGATCAATCGCAATTCTTCACTTCACTCCAGCAACAATTTTGTCAAATTTCTGCTGTGAGCGATCAATCGCTCTAGTTTGTCAATCAATCGCTCAGGCTGAGTCATCAATCGACGGATCAATCTCTGGATTAATCTTCAGAAACTGCAACTTTCTGCATTTTACTTTTATGGCCCCACAACTATGCACTTTGGTTTTTCTGGCCCTGCCAGGTCATTTAACATGATTTCTTCTGTGTTTTTCTTTGTTTTTCAATTCCTATCTTCTATAGCTTCTTTCTTCCATTCTTGGGCTTTCTTCCTTTGTTCATCAAGGTGTCCTAAAGCGGTCCTTTAGCATTGAATTCAAAAGGTTTCTCTCTCATTCCTACAATTACAAAACATGCATTAGATGGGCCTTTTAAACATGCAAATCATGCATATATGTGATGTAATGGGCTATATCCTGTATAAATTAGAGGTTCAACAGCTATTTCCACAAAGATCATGGGCACAATACCCAAGATTGTATATCATTAAAAGATCACATCGAAGCCCTGATTCGAAAGGGTCACCTCCGAGATTACGTAGCGCGACAGGGTCGGTCGCCTAAGAGAGGAGAAGCCTTGTCGCAAAGGCAAAAGTCACCTCAGTGTCACCCTCCGTAAGATGCTGAGTCAGCTAGTGATATCTGAACCATTGTTGGAGGACCGGCTTGTGGGGGAGATTCTCAAGCATCAAGGAAAGAATACACTCGCAAGGCATCTCAGAAGCCCCAGCATATTTATTGGTTGGAAAAGACGCCCGATGCATCGAATCTTAGCCATCATCCGATCACTTTTTCTCTTGAAGATGTAAAAAGGATTCATTTCCCTCACGAGGACTCCATAGTGGTCGCATTAAAGGTATCAAATTATTTAACCCATCGTATTATGTTGGATACAGGTAGCTTCGCTGATATTCTCTACCTGGAAGCTTTCAATAAAATGACACTCGCCAGGAGCTTACTTAAACTAGTCTCAACTCCCCTCGTCGGCTTCGGGGGCGAAGTTGTAACACCGGAAGGAAGCATCGACCTTTCAGTCACCTTCGGAGAAAGTCCAGTGAAAACCATCATCTTCGTTAATTTCCTCGTGGTGGACTGAAGATCAGCATACAACACTATTTTAGGCTGACCTTCACTCAACAAGATAGGAGCAGCTCTGCACCCCTTGTACTTATGTATCAAATGTCCAACTTCAAATGGAGTCGGGATTGTACGAGGAAATCAAAAGGAAGCTCGAGCATGTTACGAAATCGTCGAACAAGATCGAAAGAAAACCCAAGTAGCTCTTGTTATGTCGATCACAAGAGACTCATTAGACGCCTCGACCACTACAACGCTGGACCCGAGAGAGAGTGCTCTTCAATCAGGTACTCCAGGGGATGAGATAGTCGCAATTCATTTATCTGAAGGAAATTCATCCAAGAAGGTTTACGTTGGATCTTCTTTAAGTGAGGTCTATCGCGAAAATTTGACTCGTTTTCTTATCGAATATCAAGATGTATTTGCTTGGTCCCATAGTGTTCGCTCGCCTCAAGTGTAAGGCTGCGATGTAGTAATAAAACTCGGTAAGACCGAGGTCGATCCACAAGGAAATAGAAACAAGCTTCCAACTACTCCAGCAACTCAGTTTATGGAAGAAATTCAAATTCAATTGGGTATTTAACTAAAACAGCAACTTAATGAAAAATCAGAGATATAAAGTACTAAGGCTTTCAAGGATCCACTTGTAGCAATCCCATGTCAATTCAGTCAATCCAAGTAGAAAACACAACTAGATTTGAAGTCCTATCTCTCATCTAGTTGGAGAATAAAGCATTCACACACATTCCATCACATTCAAGTTGAACTTTCAAGTTCTAGTCCAATAAAATCAATACCAAACTCAAAACTATAGCCTGCGGAGTAACAGCCATGCCTCTGGACTATGGCCTGCTCAAGGATTACTATAATCCGAATTTAGATAAACAAACATGATAATCTCAGAGAATTAAAAGGAATTCATGTCCGGAGCACATAAACTCAGATAAGACGTCTCAAACTACCACTTTTTGGAACTAAATCATGCAAAAATCCAAACTTGAATGTAAATTACTTGAATTAAACTGAAACCAACATAGAATTAGCTACAAGCTTCACCTCTCAGCCTTAGTTGAGAGGTTTTAGCCGAGCATAGTCATGCTACAACTAAAAACTCTGAAATAAAGCATAAAAATAGAAAAACCCGAATAGGAGAGTTACAGCCGCTCCACAATCGCCTTCACTCTCCAAACCCACGTTCCCTAGCTTCTCTGACGACCTAGGAAGAACCCCTAGGTGTCCTTTTATAGCAATAAACCTCCCTTGCGTCGGATTCTGCGAAAGATTACTCATTGCGCAGCAATTTTCGGAGTCCTAATTTAGAAAGAACTCCTCTTACGCAGGGCCGACCAGTCGTGACCGGTCGGACTAGCTTTTCAAACATTCCAGGGAGTGTAGCCGACCGGTCATGACCGGTCGGACTGGCTGTCCATTCATCCAGCAAGTGTGGCCGATCGGTCATGACCAGTCGGACCAGATTCCTAACCATCTAGTGTGCATGGCCGACCGGTCAAGACCGGTCGGCCTGTCTTCAATGTGTGCAGCCTTCATGGCCGACCGGTCAAGACCGGTCGGCCTGTCTTCCATTTGCTTCTTTGATGTGGCTGACCGGTCGGACGACCGGTCTGCCTTGTATTTCTGCAACCTTTTCCTCTTTTCTTCATCCTCTTTTCTCTCTCTTTCTTCTTCTTTCTTTGGTCCATCTTAGGACTTCATGCAATAGCTCAAATAACCCTTGTTAAGCTCCAATTAGATGAAGTCCGCTCTCATCCCTACAATCACAAAAACATGTGTTAGGTGGGCCTTTAAACCATGAAAATCATGCAAACCTTGTTGTGTAATGGGCAATGCAATGTATAAATTGAAGGTTCAACACACCCCCCAACTAGCTTTTTGCTAGTCCCGAGCAAAACATGCGTAAAACAATTTCAAACCTCTAAACCCAACTCTCTTCCAGAAATCATGTTTCTATCCATTCCAAGATGTATTAGTATAAAATTTGGAGAAATTAGGTGATAGAAGCTGAACCTTGGACTCTCAAAACATAAGAAGTGTTTACATGAAGTTCCCGCTGACTGAGTGATAAATAAAAGAATTTGAACAAATTCAACCTAGTGTGCATAGTGAAAGTTCATCTCATGAGTTCCTGGAATCGTTTTCTTCATAGATTAAGTAAACCAAGGATTTTAAGGTGCATAGAGCAACAGCAAGCCTATGACAGGAATTTGCCTTACCGTCCTTCCGACGGCTTTCACACTATGTCCCATTTCCGGCTTTGGTTACGGTTCGACCATCCCCCGGTTGGTAATAGGTAGCCCTTTTCAGAATTTTCCACCATTTTTCTTTCCTTCCCGATTTCATCCTTTCTTTCCTTTTTCTTTTAAATTAGATAGGATTTTTAGAAATCCATATCTTCTGTTATTTTCCCCTGGACAAGGATGGACAAAATACCCCGGCTTGGCTGCTCAACACCTTTAAATCAAAGTCTAGCTAATCCACAAATCACATAACCCTGTCACTCATGAAAATCATGTAATGTGAACTTGGTGTAAAGGTGTTCAAATTTTCTATCAATCACAACAATAGGGAAATTAACATATAAAACCATTATGTTGGAAGAAATTCAAGACGACGACATCACACACTTCGTTTCTCCTCCTCTTTGATGAGTACCTAATATTGTATAATTGACCCTGGTTGTTAAGAGCATTATCATTGTTTTTCCGGTTAATTATCTCTCATTAGGTGAATTTTCTGTCTTCAGGTGATCAGGAGAAGTTGGACAAAATCCGAGTCAATCAGGACGATTTAGTGCCCAAAAGTAATCAACGTCAAGTGTGTGGTGATCATGAAGAAAATCGGGCCGTAAAGATCAAATGATGGATCATATTCTATGGTGGATCGCTCCATCTCCCTCTCACCCTCTCACACGTGCAGCAGATGGCACCCCACAGCAGCCCAAAAATCTGGCCGTCCATTGAGGGCAGACCCACCTCAATCACTATTCATCAGCACAGCCATCCATCCATCAAACGTGCTGATGGATTAGCATGCAATCTACCGTCCAGCAGAGAGGTGGACCCACCTTCATTTCCAACTGTCCAAGCATCCAGCACCGTGCAGAGCACATCGTCCATCAGCAAGCACGTCATCAACTTCAGCAGGCCCCACCTTGCACGTGCAGCTGAACCAGCGCAGCCGTCCATCATCAAGGCCAGACCGTCCAGCAGCAATCAGCAATGGACAACTGATCTCAGCACGTCCCACCATTTGACGGCCAGCAACGGTCCTTCCATGCCAGCTCCAACACGTGCCAACTCATCCTGCAGAGGACGTCTCCAACAACAGCAATGGAGGAGATCTTCCACCGTCCATGAACAGCAGCGATGGAGATGATCTCTCCAACGTCCATCCAGCAGCCAAGCATGGAGACCCTCCTCACGTTTGAGGAAGAGTAGCCACTGGCAGCTCTTCAAATCGTCTCCAGCCTGCAGACAGCTGTTGGACTTCTTCCTCCAGCACGTGATCATCAAGGGAGTTTCAAATTCTCACACCAGCCGTCCATCATCCAACCATCCAGCAGCTTCAGCGTCCAGCAGATCCCCAGCCGTCCATCAGCGTCCCCACACGTGCAGCATTAATGCTGCAGATTCAACGTCCGTCCAGGCCTCCATCCATCAAGACCGTCCAATAGCTGCCGACTCTCCACACGTGCCAATAACTCAGCAAGTGTGGAGGAGATCTCCACCGTCCAAGCTAGGAACCAGCTCCACGTTCAGCAGGAGGACCCCACCAGCGTCCAGTACATCCATTCATGTCCAGCAATGGACGGTTGTCTAAATCTTCTCAACCTTCATCCAACAGCTGTCCAGTGGACCCCACCTCACACCAGCATCAGCATCTCTCTTTCCCATGGCTGCAAGAGAGAAGCTCTCTCTCTCTCTCTCTCTCTCTCTCTCTCTCTCTCTCTCTCTTCCAACACATGTGTAAGGCATGGAATGCCACCTCATCATCCAAGCCTCACTCCAAGCCCAAACCTAAAAGAAAAGTTTGCTTTAGGCTTGGAGTGACACCTAGGATTGGAGTACTTTTCTTGCCACATGTCACTCCAAGCTTAACTCCAAGCCCAAACCTAAAAGCAAAGTTTGCTTTGGGCACTCCAAGCCTAACTCCATTTCCAAACCTAAAGAAACTTTTGGAGTGCCACCTAGGCTTGGGAGCTTCTCATGAGGCTATAAAAGAAGCTCCTCTCCCTCTCATTCTCATCATCCTATTCTCTACAACTCCTCTCTTCTCTTCTTTAGTTTTCTTTCTTTCTTTCATTTGTAGTGTAGAGTAGTGTAGAATTTTCTTTCTTAGTGAGTTTTAGTCTTCCATTGTAGCATGGTTGGCTAAACCTCTAGCTAAGGCTAGGGGTGAAGCCTTTGAAGAAATTTACAAGCTTTGGTTCTTTTGGTTCAACATTGTGCGGTGTAAATGTTGGAGTTCTCTTTGGTTGATTGGTTTGGTTATCCACCTCGGCGGACGCTATTGTTGTACAAGCCCCTTGATCCATCGTCGACTCCGGGCACGTTGGATGCTTGGGATCCCTTGCACACCAATTAGCTAGTTCATGATCGATAAAGTCCCTTGATCCATCGTCGACTCCGGGCACGTTGGATGCTTTGGATTCCCTACGTTCATCGAGCTAGTGCAGGTAAAGTCATCGATCTGTAAAATCCCTTGATCCATTGTAGACTCTGGGCACATTGGATGCTTTGGATTCCCTACGATCGATAGACGAGATCTTAACGGTTGGATTGGTCAATCAAAGCCTCCTATCTTGTAAGTATGCATTTGATTGTGTGATTTGTGATCTTATCGGTTGACTTGTTGGCAAAGTTGTTGATCTGTACAATTCCTTGATCCATTATCGACTCTGGGCACAGTGGATGCTTGGAATTCCCTGCGATCAACTAACGAGTGCTTCATGGTCAAATCAATCGGTTCAGATCACCATCTTTTATGAAATATGCAAATGGTTTAACTGTTTTATCTTCCGGTTGGAATGAATCTTTATTCAATTCCAGTTGAGTTATAGTTGGACCAACGAATCGAATCTTGTAAATGAATCAAGGGTGGATCCCTGATGCCTTAGCCCCTTTTCTATTTTTGTCTTTCACCACACACAACTTGCTCCACTCTCGTGGATAAACCAGATTTCATCTCACTAACCTAAACTAATTCCTCTAAGTGTTCTTAACCCCAATCCCTGTGGATCGACCTCGGTCTTACCGAGTATTTTACTACTTCGCTACCTGCACTTGGGTGTGCAATCTTCGGATTGTAGCACTCTTCTACTCATAGCCTCTCGAATGTAAAGAAACAAGATTTTCTAAAAGATTTTTGAGATGTTAGAAAATTCGAAAAAATTTTGTGCATATGAAGCTCGAAATGTTGCAATATGTTAGATGAGGGATCTCATCTCACCCCCCAACCAAATCTTGCGTTGTCCTCAATGTAAAAAGATAGTCAATTAGCATGAACATGAGAGCAATGGTAAAATATGAGAGAGTGAGAACAATAATACCTGAGAGATCGATCATGGAAGTCTGCAACTACAACAACTAAAACTTATTAAAACAGAAGAACAAAACTAAACCTACCTATGCTATACCTTCATCAGACTAGGAGATCAATCATCCTGATAGACAGGATCATTCAGGGAGATGGACATGTCCTCTGAATCAAATTTCTCAACAAATGGTTTAAGGCGTTGTCCATTAACTTTGAAACAGTCACCATTCGCTGCATTCTCAATCTCAACAGCCCCATGAGGAAAAACTTCTTTGACAATATATGGGCCGGTCCATCGAGATCGTAATTTTCCTGGAAAAAGATGAAGTCGGGCATTATACAAGAGCACTTTCTGTCCTTCATGGAAAGATTTCCTTAAGATGTGCTTGTCATGAAAGGCCTTCATCTTGCTCTTGTAAATTCTCGAATTCTCATATGCATCGTTCCGGATCTCATCAAGCTCATTTAATTGAAGTTTGCGAAGCGAGCTAGCCTTGTCAATGTCAAAATTTAGAGCCCGAATTGCCCAATAGGCTTTGTGTTCTATCTCCACAGGCAAGTGGCAAGCTTTTCCATAGACAAGTCTATAAGGGGACATTCCAATGGGTGTCTTGTAGGCAGTACGATGAGCCCAAAGTGCATCATCTAATCTTAGGGACCAATCCTTGCGATCCGGTCTCACCGTCTTTTCCAAAATCTGCTTGATTTCCCTATTGGAGATTTTAGCTTGCCCACTTGTTTGTGGGTGGTATGGGGTACTCACTTTGTGCCTAATACCATATTTCTTCATCAAAGTTTCAAAAGGTCTATTGCAAAAGTGAGAACCACCATCACTAATAATGGCTCGAGGCGTCCCAAATCTAGAAAGTATGTTTTCTTCGAGGAACTTGAGAACCGTACGATGATCATTGGTTCTACATGGGATAGCCTCTATCCATTTAGACACATAGTCTACGGCAAGCAGAATATAGACATGCCCAAAAGATGAGGGGAATGGTCCCATGAAATCGATGCCCCAACTGTCAAAGACTTCAAGATGTTGAATTGGGGTGAGAGGCATCATATTTCGACGGGATAATCCTCCTAGCTTCTGGCAGCGCTCGCACGCTTTGCAAAACTCGTGGGTGTCCTTAAATAACGTGGGCCAATAAAAACCACATTGCAGAATTTTTGCAGTTGTTTTCTTGGCTGAAAAATGACCCCCACATGCTTGATCATGACAAAAGGAGATGACTGAATTGTGTTCATCATCGGGGACGCATCTCCTTATGATTTGGTCTGGGCAATATTTAAACAATAGAGGTTCATCCCAGAAAAATCTGCGCACTTCCCTTAAAAATTTACGTTTGTCTTGCGCAGTCCAATGAATCGGCATCGCACCTGTGGAAAGATAATTGGCTATATCAGCGTACCATGGTGGATGCGTAGCAACAAAGATTTGCTCATCAGGGAATGAGTCCTCAATAGGTGACTCATCAATGGAATTTGGTAGGACTAGGCGGGATAGATGATCCGCCACCACATTTTCTACCCCCTTCTTATCTTTGATCTCCAAGTCGAATTCTTGAAGGAGTAGGATCCATCTAAGCAAACGGGACTTAGCATCCTTCTTAGAAAGAAGGTATTTCAGCGCCGCATGATCCGTATACACAATAACTTTGGATCCTATTAAGTATGGCCTGAATTTGTCCAAGGCAAAAATGACAGCTAGGAGCTCTTTCTCCGTAGTCGAATAATTAACTTGGGCAGGATTCAAGGTCCTACTTGCGTAGTAAATAACATGGGGCTTTTTATCTTTCTTTTGGCCTAACACCGCCCCAATAGCAAAATCGCTCGCATCGCACATCAACTCAAAAGGTATGGACCAATCTGGTGGTTGCATGATAGGAGCGGTTGTCAACATGTCTTTTAGCTTTGAAAAAGCTAATTGACATTCGGCACCCCACTCAAATTGGTTCTCCTTTTGTAGAAGGTTGCATAAAGGCCTTGAGATGTGACTAAAGTCCTTTATAAACCTTCGATAGAAACCGGCGTGTCCAAGGAAGGACCGCACATCGTGTATGGTTTTGGGTGGTGGTAGATTGGAAATTATGTCAATTTTCGCCCGGTCTACCTCTATTCCATTGGACGAGATGATGTGTCCAAGGACTATTCCTCTTTGTACCATGAAATGGCACTTTTCCCAGTTTAATATGAGTTGCTTTTCCTCACACCTCATCAAGACCAACTTCAAGTGCTCGAGACACTCATCAAATGTACAACCAAAAACAGAATAATCATCCATGAATACCTCAAGAAACTCACCCACCATGTCCGAGAAAATACTCAGCATGCATCGTTGGAATGTGGCAGGTGCATTGCATAACCCGAATGGCATCCTTCGGTAAGCGAAGGTACCAAACGGGCATGTAAATGTGGTTTTCTCTTGGTCTTCCGGAGCTATCTCAATTTGGTTGTATCCGGAATAGCCATCTAGGAAGCAATAATAGGAATGGCCTTCCAACCTCTCCAAAATTTGATCCATAAATGGGAGAGGGAAGTGGTCTTTCCTAGTAACCGTGTTGAGCTTCCTATAATCAATGCACATACGCCAACCGGTGGTCACCCTAGTCGGTATAAGCTCGTTGTTGGCGTTTTCAATGATGGTAATACCGGATTTCTTGGGGACAACTTGGGTAGGACTCACCCATTGGCTATCTGAGATGGGGTAGATGATCCCCACATCCAATAGCTTTAATACCTCGGCTTTGACAACCTCCATCATGTTTGGATTTAGCCGTCTTTGAGGTTGTCTAGTCGTTTTTGCATTTTCTTCAAGGTGTATACGGTGAGTGCAAACCGAAGGATCTATCCCTTTGAGATCCGCTATTGTCCAACCTATGGCTTCCCGGTGTTTTTTGAGTAACTCAATTAACTTGAGCTCTTGGTCTTTCTCTAGGTGGGAGGCAATGACAACTGGGAAAGTTTCCTCTTGACCCAAATATACATATTTCAGCTCGGATGGCAGTGGTTTGAGGTCAAGCTTTGGTGGTTTGATGTTAGACGGTAGAGGCCTTGATGTGGTTGGTGGCAATTTTTCAAAATGGGGCCTCCACCGGCTAGTATCAACTACCGGTCTTTCTGCTTGCACAATTTCACTAATGATGGGATCTTCAGGTTCCATGAAGTGTGCTAAGCATGTCTCCAAGCTTTCTAGTGGTTCAAGTTGGAGGAGTTCTTCTTCTTCAAAGGTTTCAAGCATGTTTACATCAAAGAACTCATCATCATTGACATCCCTATGTCTTTTGCCCAAGTGAAACACATTCACCTCTAGTGTCATGTTTCCAAAAGATAGTTGCATCACCCCATTCCGGCAATTGATGATTGCGTTTGATGTGGCAAGGAATGGGCGGCTTAATATTACCGGTATTTGGGTGCTAGCATCCAAAACCGGTTGTGTGTCCAAGACTATAAAATCTACCGGGTAGTAGAATTTGTCAACTTGGACTAGAACATCCTCAACTATCCCCCTCGGTACACGGATAGATCTATCAGCGAGTTGCAATGTGGTTTTGGTAGGTTTTAATTCACCAAGACTCAATTGCTCATATACCGAGTATGGGATCAAGTTCACACTCGCCCCCAAGTCTAACAAGGCACGTTCAATCCGGTAGTCTCCAATGATACATGAGACGGTGGGACTACCGGAATCTTTGAATTTTGGGGGGGTCTTTTGAGTGAGGATGGCACTAACTTGCTCAGTTAAGAAGGCCTTTTGCTGCACATTATATTTGCGTTTTGTTGTGCATAGGTCTTTTAGAAACTTGGCATAAGAGGGAATTTGTTTGATGGCATCAAGCAAAGGGATATTGATCTTGACTTGTCTGAAAATCTCTAGAATATCTTGAGAATTTGGGAGAGATTTTGGGGCAACCAATGTCGAAGGGAATGGTGCAACGGGCTTGTAAATGCGTTCCGGTTGTTGTGGGGCTAAATTAGATCCATTTTCATCCTCAGAATTTACCGGATCATCAGGCTCATCGGCCTTCACCGGAATAGTTTTGTTAATTTGTTTACCACTTCTAAGGGTGGTAATGGATTTAGCTTGCTCCATGTTTTGGTTGGAAGGATTAGGGATGCTCACTTCATGTACTTGCTTTGGATTGGGTTGAGGTTGGGCCGGAAAGGTCCCTTCCCTAGCATTCAAGCGTCCCTTAATCTCATCAACCGAGACTTTAAGCTCTTGGAACATTTGCTGATTCGATTCATTTATTTGCGCTTGCCCTTGCATAAACGCTCTCAAGGTATCCTCCAATGAGAATTGAGGTGGGGCCATATTTTGCATGGGTGGCCCTCTTTGGGAGTTGGTAGGATTGCACGTAGGAGCATTCTTCCAACTGAAATTTGGGTGGTTCTTCCAACTCTCATTGTACGTATTACCTAACGGTCCATTGAAGGGCCGTTGATAACCATATGTGGCATTGGCTATCTCTTGTAGCACTTCCTTAAATGCAGGAATTGTGGGACAATCTTGCGTAGCGTCTAAGTCGGTGAGGCAAATCCCACATGTGGTTTCAACAGCTTCCTTGGACTTGGGAACTCCACTTTTGCTAAGTTCCATGGCCTCAACCTTCCTTGTGAGGTTGGCTATCCTTGCATTCACGTCATCTTCCTCTTTAAGGACATAGATCCATCCTTTCTCTTGAGTGGGCTTGGGGTTCTTGGGTTTATCCGAGGTATCCCAAGATTGGGCGTTTTCAGCCAACATGTCCAAGTAACTCCAAGCCTCATCTAGATTTTTACTCATAAACTCACCATTGCACATCATTTCCACAAATTGGCGCATATTGGAACTTAATCCATCATTGAAAAAATTTATAACTCGCCAACTCTCATAGCCATGATGTGGGCAAGCAAGCAGGAGTTCCTTAAATCTTTCCCAACATTGAAAGAAAGATTCACCTTCTTTAGCCGAAAAATTCATTATGGCCCTTCGAAGAGTGTTTGTTTTATGAGCTGGGAAGAACTTTTTCAGGAATTCCTGGTTCATCTCAACCCATAACCCAATCGAATGTGGTCTAAGAGAGTGAAGGCAATCTTTGGCTCTTTCTTTCAAAGTGAAGGGAAAAAGTTTAAGTCTGATTGTATCCTCAGAAACATTGGGATAATGCAAGGTGGCCAACACTTCTTCAAATTCTTGCAAGTGTAAGTATGGGCGGTCAGAGTCTAGCCCATGGAATTTAGGTAAAAGTTGAATTACACCCGGTTTTATGTCAAGGGTCCCACCGTTTGCTGGTAGAACTATGCAAGAAGGTGTGATTGCACGGGCAGGTTGTAGGTAGTCCCGTAGTGATCTCATTGGAGGAATATTATGTACCTCATTCTCTCCTACTCCTTCCTGATTTGCGTTTGTGGTTGGAGTAGGGGGGGAGGATTCCTTACAGGTGTTTGATCCATACTCCCCAAACTTTCACAATGCTCTTGATAATTCCGGACTCGTCTATGGACTGACAATGGTCCGACTAAACCACCTTCAGATTGGAGACGATTTGAGTGGTTACGTTCCCAACGGAACATAAACCACTCAACCAGAAACTGGCTATAACTAGATCCTAAAAATCTGAAATCTGAGAGTAATTTAAAAAACTAAAAAGACTAAGTTAGAAAAATATCACCTGATGCGCTTGAACTAAAGAAGAATTCCTACAAAACAGAAAGAATTAGTTAGTTCTAAGAAAATCAGGAAGCCTATCTATTTCTACTTTTACAGCCACTGAATTATTTGAAAACCGTTATCTAATTTCCCCGGCAGCGGCGCCAAAAACTTGTTCGCTCGCCTCAAGTGCAAGGCTGCGATGTAGTAATAAAACTCGGTAAGACCGAGGTCGATCCACAAGGAAATAGAAACAAGCTTCCAACTACTCCAGCAACTCAGTTTATGGAAGAAATTCAAATTCAATTGGGTATTTAACTAAAACAGCAACTTAATGAAAAATCAGAGATATAAAGTACTAAGGCTTTCAAGGATCCACTTGTAGCAATCCCATGTCAATTCAGTCAATCCAAGTAGAAAACACAACTAGATTTGAAGTCCTATCTCTCATCTAGTTGGAGAATAACGCATTCACACACATTCCATCACATTCAAGTTGAACTTCCAAGTTCTAGTCCAATAAAATCAATACCAAACTCAAAACCATAGCCTGCAGAGTAACAGCCATGCCTCTGGACTATGGCCTGCTCAAAGATTACTATAATCCGAATTTAGATAAACAAACATGATAATCTCAGAGAATTAAAAAGAATTCATGTCCGGAGCACATAAACTCAGATAAGACGTCTCAAACTACCACTTTTTGAAACTAAATCATGCAAAAATCCAAACTTGAATGTAAATTACTTGAATTAAACTGAAACCAACATAGAATTAGCTACAAGCTTCACCTCTCAGCCTTAGTTGAGAGGTTTTAGCCGAGCATAGTCATGCTACAACTAAAAACTCTGAAATAAAGCATAAAAATAGAAAAACCCGAATAGGAGAGTTGCAGCCGCTCCACAATCGCCTTCACTCTCCAAACCCACGTTCCCTAGCTTCTCTGACGACCTAGGAAGAACCCCTAGGTGTCCTTTTATAGCAATAAACCTCCCTTGCGTCGGATTCTGTGAAAGATTACGCATTGCGCAGCAATTTTCGGAGTCCTAATTTAGAAAGAACTCCTCTTACGCAGGGCAGACTGGTCATGACCGGTCGGACTAGCTTTTCAAACATTCCAGGGAGTGTAGCCGACCGGTCATGACCGGTAGGACTGGCTGTCCATTCATCCAGCAAGTGTGGCCGATCGGTCATGACCGGTCGGACCAGATTCCTAACCATCTAGTGTGCATGGCCGACCGGTCAAGACCGGTCGGCCTGTCTTCAATGTGTGCAGCCTTCATGGCCGACCGGTCAAGACCGGTCGGCCTGTCTTCCATTTGCTTCTTTGATGTGGCTGACCGGTCGGACGACCGGTCTGCCTTGTATTTCTGCAACCTTTTCCTCTTTTCTTCATCCTCTTTTCTCTCTCTTTCTTCTTCTTTCTTTGGTCCATCTTAGGACTTCATGCAATAGCTCAAATAACCCTTGTTAAGCTCCAATTAGATGAAGTCCGCTCTCATCCCTACAATCACAAAAACATGTGTTAGGTGGGCCTTTAAACCATGAAAATCATGCAAACCTTGTTGTGTAATGGGCAATGCAATGTATAAATTGAAGGTTCAACACATAGTGACATGCCAGGTATCGATCCCAACGTCACAGTGCATCGCTTGAATGTTGATCCGAAGCACAAACCTGTTCACCAGCGTCGATGAGCCTTCACAGCAGAAAGACAAATGGTGATTAAAACTGAAGTTAAGAAGTTGTTGACCGTCAATTTCATAGAGGAAGTTGACTACCCGAAATGAGTCGTGAACGTATTCCTTGTTCGAAAAGCTAATGCAAGTGGAGAATGTGCGTGGACTATTCTGATATGAACAAGGCATGCCCGAAGGATAGCTTCCTGACTCTGCGCATCGACCAGATGGTTGATTCAATAGCAGGGCATGCCCTGCTCAGTTTTATGGAAACCTACTCTGGTTATAACCAAATTATGATGCAGCCGCCTGATAGTCAACACACTGCTTTTATCACTGACCGCGGCTTGTATTGTTACAAGGTAATGCCCTTTGGTCTCAAAAATGCAGGAGCCACCTATCAACGCTTGGTCAATAAAATATTCGCCGTGCAAATCGGTAGGAATATGGAAGTCTATGTCGACGATATGCTCGTGAAAAGTGGCTTAGTGAGCGACCACCTTGCAGATCTTCGAGAAGCCTTCGACTTGATGAGGAAGTATCAGATGAAGTTAAACCCAGAAAAATGTGCATTCGGAGTTTCTATCGAAAAATTTCTTGGGTTTATGGTTGGGCAACGAGGAATCGAGGCAAATGCAGAGAAAATAAAAGCCTTGACCGAAATGAAATCTCCGTCCACTCTCAAAGATGTCCAACAACTCGCTGGTCGCATTGCGTCATTGAACAGGTTTATTTCGCGTGCCTCTGATAAGTGCCTTCCTTTCTTTAAGCTTCTTCGAGCTACCGCAAAAACTGACTGGGTATGGACTCCGCAGTGCGGGGAAGCATTTCAATAACTGAAGCAATATATGAGTGTGCCTCCCATGTTATCAAAGCCTATTTTACACGAGCATCTCCTTCTTTATTTATCTGTATCATCTACGACTATTAGTGCAGCATTAATAAGAGAAGATTCCCGGGTACAGAGGCCCGTTTATTATATTAGTCGAGCGATGGTGGATGTCGAAACTCGATACTCTGATATGGAGAAATTAGCTCTCGCCTTAGTGACCGCCGCTCGAAAACTGCAACCCTATTTCCAAGCCCACGCTATATTGGTGCCCACGAATCACCCGTTGAGACAGGTCCTTCAAAAAGCTGAGGTCTCAGGGCAATTGACCAAATGGGCGATTGAGATTAGTGAGCACGATATCTAGTTCTGCCCAAGAACGGTGATTAAGGGTCAAGTTGTGGCCGATTTCATCGCTGAATTCACATATTCTTCCTCCAGCGATAACTCTGCGACCAGCGACCAGGCCCTTTGGTCGCTCTTTGTGGAGGGTCTTCGCGAGCCACTGGTAGTGGGGCCGGATTAATTTTAATTGCTCCTGACGGGTCACATTTTCAATATGTCTTACGATTTGACACTCACGTTTTAAAAAATGAAGCAGAATACGAGGCTTTGATCGTAGGTCTAGAACTAGCGAACGTTCTCACAATTCAGAGTTTACTTATTTATAGTGACTCTCAACTTATAGTCAATCAAGTGCTCGGCGAATTCGAGGCGAAAGAAGAATGGATGGCTTTATATAAATCCCGGGTACTTATCCTGCTCGCGAAGCTGAAGAAATATGAAATAATTCACATCCCTTGCAAGAAGAACAAACTCGCAGATTCCTTGGCGAAGCTAGCCTCTGCACCAGAGTCTGAATTATTGCAATCTGTTCCCATCGAGCATCTTCATGCTCCAAGTATTAACCAATCGACCCCCGATCATGTCGTCATAGTATATCCCTCTCCATGTTAGATGGACCCCATCGTCCTATATCTCAAAGATGGACAACTCCCGGATGATAAAAAATCTGCACGGAAAATTCGTTATCGCGCTGCCAGGTATACCTTACTAAACGGGACGCTATTACGCAAGAGCTTTTCTTTACCATACTTGAGGTGTCTTCATCCAGAAGAAGCGCATCGCGTTCTTGATGAAATACACCAGGGGGCATGTGGTAACCATCCTAGGGGATGCTCTTTAGCATATAAAGCAATGAGGCAAGGGTACTATTGGCCCACTATGAAGGCGGACGCAATCGAATTCTCCAAAAAATGTGACAAATGCCAGCGATATTTTCCAATACCTCATGTACCATCCGAGCAGATGACGCCGATGGATGACCCTTGGCCCTTCGCCTAATGGGGAGTCGATATCATCGGACCTTTACCTACCGGCAAAGGTCAGAACAGGTTTGCAATCGTAGCAATCAATTATTTCACAAAATGGGTGGAGGCAGAACCATTAACCAGAATCACTGAAAAGCAGACCACTAGGTTCATGTGGAGAAACATCATATGCCATTATGGGCTCCCCCATACTATAATCACCAACAATAGAAAGAAATTCGACAACGCCTCGTTCTTAGAGTTTTGCGAAAAATGGAAGATACAAAGTGTTCGCACTTCCCCGTATCATCCTCAAGCTAATGGGCAAGTGAATCGGTGAATAAGATCATCAAGCATCATCTGAAGACTAAGCTCGGTGAATGTAAAGGCATGTGGCTAGTGCTCCTACCGGAAGTCTTATGGGCCTATAGGACTACAACTCGCACATTAACCGGAGAAACTCCCTTCTCTTTGGCTTTCGGCACCGACGCAGTTGTCCCAGTCGAAGTCCGAGTACCTTCGTATCGGATCGAGCAGTACGACCTCATTAGTAATCAGGAAGGTCTGAAGCTTCATCTCGACCTCTTGGAAGAACGAAGGGATGCATCCCAACTTCAAGCAGTAGCCTATCAACAGCGCATTTCCCGGTATCATAACGCCAAGGTCCGACCCAGAGCTTTTCAGCTCGGCAATTTGGTCCTTAGATAGAACCTTGGAGTTCCTGCTGGCTCGTTGGATCCAAACTGGGAAGGCCCCTACCGAGTTATTAAAATTGTGCGACCTGGCACATATTATCTCGAAGATATGCAAGGAAGGCCTTTACGTCGCCCTTGGCACGTAGAGCACCTACTCAGATATTTCCCTTAAACCTAGTGTAAACCCAAACGATATTCAAATAAAGATGGGTTTTTCTTTTAGTCGCTACTTCACTAGTTGGATCGGAATAGCCCCGAAGGGAATATACGCATTCCCTTGACCAAACCCTCTGCTTTCGGCAGAGTCAAAGCCTCAATTGATAGACTAGTCTATCTCAACGCGGACATGGTCATCACGACCCCCAGATTGCATTCAACATGCGATCAACAAAGAAAGAAAAGGGAGAGAAGGTACATAGCACAAAAAGATTTCCATTTCATTTAATGTAAAATAGTCAAATCCTTTACAAAGGAGGAAAGATGCACTTATGTTCAAAAAGAAAAAGAGGAGAAGGGGGGCAACTCATGGATCAGTCATTCCTCGTCCGGGGGAGCTTCTCGACTTTCTGCCTCGGGGCCTGCCTCGGGAGCACGTTCAGCGTCTGTAGCCCCTGTGACCTCATTCTCGGCTGCAGCTCGCTCTCTAGCTGCGACCTCGAAGGCCACTCTCTCAAACTCCTCGACGTTGAAGGAGGGAGCAATTTGTTGCATAACCCTGACCGTAAAGTCGCAACCAGCCATATATGCCTCATAACGCTCCTCATCGTAGAGTTGAGAGGTTTGGAACTCCAGAACAGCACGAGGACCTTCTTCAGATATCATATTGACGAGGGCCACTCTTTCCTCCTCCTAGTGAATGGAATCATCCTTCAGCTGAGCGAGAGCCTTCTCAGCATCTTCAAGTCGAGTCCGACAATCCTTGAGCCGCTCCTCGAGGGAGATCTTATCCTGGCGAAAGATCTCCTTATCCTTCTCGCTCTTGGTATGAACTTCTTAGAGCCTAGCAAAATTAAGGTCCAATGACTGAAAACGATCAGTCAAAGCTTGAACCTTAGCGATGAGGATCTGCTTCTCCTCATTTATCTTGGCGATTTGGGCTTTCTGGGACTTTATTATAAGGTCCCTTCCCTGGATCTCGCTCTCCATCGCCTTCTTCTTCTTCTCCCCCTCATCGATGGTGCGACGGGCAGCATCGATGTCACGCCTTGTTCGCAACGTGAGGTCCAAACTCTGCCCAAAAAGAAAGAAAAATTAGAGGCAGTCTACCAGATGAACTATTCAAAGAAGAAAGAAAGATGGAGAAAATGCTGTCACATGAACTAATCTCACTCCAATGTCGGTGGAGAGAGCTTATGGACTTGGTTCAGGGAGGCCCCCAAAAGAGTTGGGGGCAATGTTTTCGAATATAAACTTGCATATTGGATGCAAGTGTGGTGGGATGACGTAGACTCCCGACCCTGAAGGTTGGGCTACGACCATCTCGTAAGAGCCTACCTTGCGAGCATTCGCGGGCCCCGGGGCAGGTGTGGCTGATTCGCGAGCAGCGTTAGGCTCGCATGACACCTCTCTCAGAGGAAGACTTGGCTCCGTCCGATTGTTTTTCGATGAGTTATCGATGACCTCCATTATTGGCTGACCGCGGGAACCAGCCGGAGGGGTCGCTATAGTAGGAGGGGTCGCAGCAACCTCCCCCAGAGGAGCATTACGCGGTTGTGAGCCGCGAGTAGGCCCCTCTGGTTGAGCGGGCGCAGCTGAAGGACCAGCCGCTGACTTCTTTTGCCTCTTCGAGGTCGTGCCCTTCAGATGAGGAAGAACCCCCAGCGCACCCCTTTTGTCTCCTGCGTTCACCATCTCTTCTTGGGAGATTAGACTGGCGGCAGAGAGGCAGCGAGGGTCCAAGGCAGCGTTAACGTTGCGGGCAGCTACTAAGAGCTTATAAACCTTGATGAGCTTCTCGTTAAGCCCTCCTCGCAAGTTCGGCCTACCCCCAATCGGAATACCTGCGAGAAGAAGGGGAAGGCGAGTTAGTCGAAGCAATGCAAAACTTAATTTTTTCCGGGCAAAGGGGTAAGGAATCAACCCACCTTTGTCGAAGAAGCGGTTAACATTGTGGCCCTTGGGGTCGGAGCCCACATCAGACTCCCAGTTGCTAGAGGCGTAGAACCATTTTTGCTCCACCCGGGGTAATTGGAGGATGGGTTCCCCAGGATAAAGTTATTCCGGTGCCAGAAGCAGAGGTAGTACCAACCCTCGCTGGCTGGGGCCTTTTTCAGTTTATACATCCTAAAAAATTCCTCAGTGGTCAGGTCCTCGTTACCTACATGTTTTCAGAGAACAAAGGCGCTTATAAGCACCCTCCAGCCATTTACAATAAGTTGGCCGGGGGCAATCTTATAAGTACGAAGGAAATTTCGGATGAAGGGATGAAGGGGAAGACACATGCCAAGCCGAAAAATATATTCATAAAAAGCTATGCAGCCTACCGGCGGGGCATCAACGGTCTCTCCTCTTCCTGGTAGCCTTAGAATGACGGAGTCTGGAATCTGATACCTCCCTAGTAAGTTCACGAATTGCTCTTCCGTCATTATAGATGGATAACCGGCGGTAGAATATCTCCCCGCCGGTACTCGAGCGTTGTTCGATTCAGAAGAATCGGGAGTATCATCTCCCAGAGGAACAATTTCATCATAAAAAACCCCCGCCATTGTAAAGAAAAAAGACTGGAAGAAAGAAAAAGGAAAGGCAAGAGAAGGGATACCTTTGTGAAGAGGTTTACACCAAAGACAGAAGGAGAGAAGACGAAAGGTTTTTCTGGAACTCTGCGGCAGAATTTCGAAAATGAGGTAATCTCCGCAGATTCGATATTTATATGCAATCATTCCGCTTGATTCGGGTGACACACGGCGGCCTCTCATCCGGAATGATAGTCGAACGGGCACGAGCATTAAATTCAGAGGCACGTGCCGAGCGTCGCTTCACCTCTCTCGGCCGAAAAGCCGCGGAAAGCTGGCAGTCATAAATGCAGGGTCACTCCGGATGATTCACGTACGAATTCTCCTCCAATAGGTGGTTACATATATAAATAAAATCCTTGGCGTAGCTTCTCAACGCTAAGGATTTGGGGGGCATCTGTTGTAGGATAAAATTGGTCATCGAAAGATATGATCAGAAAGTGATTAAGAGAAGTCGTGATCAGTCTGTTCAACAGTGAGCCTTCTCCATTTATAGTTCATCTCAGATCCCCGAGCAATGCCATCCGATCGAATGCAAGCAGCTCGGCTCGTGGTTATTGAAAGGAGTCGCATCTTAACATGCAAGCGGCTCGACTCGTGGTCGTTGAAAGGGGTCGCATTTCAGCATGGGAGCAGCTAGGCTCGTGGTTGTTGAAAGGGGTCACATCTCAGCATGCGAGCAGCTCGGCTCGTGGTCGTTGAAAGGGCTCGCATCTCAACATGCGAGCAATTATCCCCAAGCCCGAGCATCCTCCACTTTTCTAGTACCAGCAACCCGTATAGGCCGGTCTTAGGCTTATCTCTGTTCATGGCTCCGAATCTCAGGGGAGCACCATCAGGGAACATAATCAACTAGATGTCCAATTGAGTTAGGACTATCCACTTATCTAAGGATTCACCGGATAATCCCCTATCCCTAGAATATCAGCAGTAATCTTAATGTCTTGCGTAATAGACTGGGTCACTTGGATCTGTATAAATAGATGACTCCACAGAGGATAAAGGTACACAATCTTTAAGCTTATATCCTGTTGTTTTCCTTTACAACTGGGTCCCGTCTGACTTAAGCTTCGGAGGGCTAACGGCCAGCCGTCGGCCGCCCTTAGTTTTCTCTTTGTATTCTTTCAAGTCCGAAGGGAAGCTACCTAGAAGGAAGGTGAACATCTGGAGGATCCTGTTACCAAATCCGACGTAAACAACGGTTACAGGGTGGGAAGGTGTTAAGCACCCACTCTGCCCATACCAAAGTACGGTCTCTACATCACAGAATCGAACTAATACTTGAAAGTCTGATTTAATCCTCCTACACTCTCATAAATGATATGATGCATGAATGTAGGTCTGAACGATAAGAGTTTCTAATGGGCAGGTTTCCATTAACAGGCATGCCCAGAGCATACGCTTGAATTAACAGGTGCTTTATGCAGGATGCATGCTGTGTATTTGAATAATCAAAGTGTTTGCAGTGATATGATAAGTAAGGGGGTTGGAAGAATACTAAATGTTGCACTTATGCTAGATGCGAATGAGATGATGCTAATAAAAGAGTAGCTAGATGGACGGAGGTGTCGCAAGGGTTTGCTTCGAGTGGCTAAGATTGGGACTTAGGTAGCTTGGGAGACTTAGACCAGGGTCAGGCTAGGCTGGACCAGGGTTAGGCTCTTCTCACTTGGGCTCTACTTGGTGGAGGAATGGGCTAAAGGGATGGAGCTGGACTCAAAATTTCTGGACGTTGAGAGATTTTTTCTGGATGCTGAAACAAGAGAGGAGGGGGGTATTTATAGCTGCGAGCAGTGGTAGCTTGTGTAAATAAGGGGGCCGCCCGTACGGACTCACTACTCCAGCTTCGGAGCGTACGACCCCTGAACCTGAAGCAGCAAAGCCTGAGGCTCAAGGTTCGAACCTACTCCGAAGCTGTGGCTCGGAACCAGGTGAGTTAACTGGGTTTGAAAGATGGATTGACACGGCAAGTTGACTGGGTGCATGGGCTGGATGTTGAACCTCCAATTTATACATTGCATTGCCCAGTACATCACATTATATGCACGGTTTTCATGCTCAAAAGGCCTATCTAATGCATGTTTTGTGATTTCAGGGATGAGAGCGGACTTCACCAAATTGGAGACTAAAAAGGGCCATTTGAAGCCATTGGATGAAGAAGAAAGAAGGACCAAAGAAAGTAAAAAGAGAGGAGAAGAAAGGAAGAAAGAAGCAAAAGGAGAAAAGCAGAAACAGAGGCCAAGACCGGTGGTGCGACCGGTCGTCCATCGCCAGGACCGGTCGTGCGACCGGTCCGATTGTTTGCAGAAGAAGATTTTTTCACAGAGGCCACTAGACTATTCATGACCGGTCGTGCGACCAGTCGTCCGATGCCCAGACCGGTCGTGCGACCGGTCCTTGAATTAAAAATTTAAGTCGAAATTTTAGCAAAACTCTCCGGACTAAAAAGTGATGTTTTGCGACCGATCGTGCGACTGGTCGTCAGAGAGCTCAGACCGGTCGTACTGGTCGTCTGCGTAAAAAAGCTTCTCCGTGAAGCTCCGAGATTTTCTGCACAGTGCGTAAGTTTGCAAAATTTCTGGATGTTTCCGACACAAGAGGCTTCCACACTATAAAAGGACACCTAGGGGCTCTTCCTAGGTCATCATAGAAGCTAAGGAAGGTCGTGGGAATGGACGAAAGTCATCGTGGAGCGTAAGCAACCCTCCAATTTCCGGTTTTTCTAGTTTTTATGCTTTCTTATTTGAGTTCTAGTTGTAGTATGACAATGCTCGGCTAGAATCTCTCAGCTAAGGCTGAGAGGTGAAGCTTGTAGCTAATTTCATGTTTGATTCAAGTTAATTCAAGTAATTTTCAATTCAAGTTTGGATTTTTTTATATTCTAGTTCTTAAGTTGGTAGTTTGAGATGTTTTATGAGAGTTCATGTGCTCCGGACATGAATTCCTTGCAATTCTCTGAGATTATCATATGGTGCTTGTTTAGATTCGAATTATAGTAATCCTTGAGCAGGCCATAGTTCATGGGCATGGCTGTTACTTCGAAGGCTATGATTTTGAATTCTACATTGATTGAATGGGACTAGAACTTGGAAGTTCAGCTTGATTGGAATTGAATGTGTTTGAATGCTTTACTTTCCAACTAGATGAGAGATAGGACTTCAAATCTAGTTGTGTTCTCTACTTGGATTAATTGAATTGACATGGGATTGCTACAAGTGGATCCTTGAATGCCTTAGTACCTTAAATCACTGATTTTTCATTAAGTTTCTGTTTTAGTTTAATTACTCAATTGAATCTTATTTCTTGCAAAACTGAGTTGCTGGAATAGTTTGAAAGTTGTTTCTAATTCCCTGTGGATCGACCTCGGTCTTACCGAGTTTTATTACTACATCGCAGCCTTACACTTGAGGCGAGCGAACAAGTTTTTGGCGCCGTTGCCGGGGAACTTAGATAACGGTTTTCAAATTGTTTTATTGGCTGTAGAAGTAGAAGTAGATAGGTTTTCTGATTTTTTCTAGAACTAACAAATTGTTTGGTTTTGTTGGATTTGTTCTCTAGTTAAAAGCGCATCAGGTGATACCTTTCTAACTTAGCTTTTTACAGATTTTCTATTTTTAGATTAATTTCAGATTTCTAGGATTGAGGACTAGTGTAGTTTTTGTTGAGTGGTTTATGTCCCGTTGGGAACGTAACCACTCAAATCGTCTCCAATCTAAAGGTGGTTTAGTTGGACCATTGTCAGTCTATAGACGAGTCCGAAATTACCAAGAGCATTGTGAAAGTTTGGGGAGTATGGATCAAACACCTTTAAGGAATCCTCCCCCCCCCCCCCCCCCCCCCCCCACTCCAACTACAAACGCAAATCAAGGAGTAGGAGAGAATGAGGTACATAATGTCCCTCCACTGAGATCATTGCGGGATTACCTACAACCAGCCCGTGCAATTACACCCTCTTGTGTGGTTCTACCACCAAACGGGGGAAACATTGACATAAAGCCGGGTGTAATTCAACTCTTACCAAAGTTCCATGGGCTAGACTCTGACCGCCCATATCTACACTTGAAAGAATTTGAAGAAGTGATGGCTACCTTGCAGTACGCCAATGTTTCAGAAGATACCATTAGACTTAAACTTTTTCCCTTTTCATTGAAAGAAAAAGCCCAAGATTGGCTTCACACTCTTAGACCACATTCGATTGGGTCATGGATTGAGATGACCCAGGAATTCTTAAAAAAATTCTTCCCGGCTCATAAAACGAACACCCTTCGAAGAACCATAATGAATTTCTCGGCTAAAGAGGGTGAATCTTTTTTTCAATGTTGGGAGAGATTTAAGGACCTCCTACTTGCTTGCCCACATCATGGCTATGAGAGTTGGCGAATTATAAATTTTTTCAATGATGGATTAAGTTCCAATATGCGCCAATTTGTAGAGATGATGTGCAATGGCGAGTTTATGAGTAAAAATCCAGATGAGGCTTGGAGTTACTTGGACATGTTGGCTGAAAATGCCAAATCTTGGGATACCTCGGATAAACCCAATAACCCCAAGCCTATTCAAGAGAAAGGAGGGATCTATATCCTTAAGGAGGAAGACGACGTGAATGCAAGGATAGCCAACCTCACAAGGAAGGTTGAGGCTATGGAACTTAGTAAAAGTGGAGTTCCAAAGTCCAATGAAGCTATTGAAACCATATGTGGGATTTATCTCACCGATTTACACGCTACGCAAGATTGTCCCACAATTCCTGCATTTCAAGAGGTATTACATGAACATGCAAATGCCACATATGGGTATCAACGACCTTTCAATGGACCAATGGGTAATACGTACAATGAGAGTTGAAAGAACCACCCAAATTTTAGTTGGAAGAATGCTCCTACGGGCAATCCTACCAACTCTCAAAGAGGGCCACCCATGCAAAATATGGCCCCACCTCAGTTCTCAATGGAGGATATCTTGAAAGCGTTTATACAAGGGCAAACGCAAATCAATCAAACAAATGAGCAAATGTTCCAAGAGCTTAAAGTCTCGGTTGATGAGATTAAGGGACGCTTGAATGCTAGGGAAGGGACCTTTTCGCCCCAATCTCAGCCCAATCCAAAGCAAGTACATGAAATGAGCATCCCTAATCCTTCCAACCAAAACATGGAGCAAGCCAAATCCATCACCACTCTTAAAAGTGGTAAACAAATTGACAAATCTATTCCGGTGAAGGCCGATGAGCCTAATGATCCGGTAAATTCTGAGGATGAGGATGAATCTAACTTAGCCCCACAAGAACCGGAACACATTTACAAGCCCGTAGCACCATTCCCTTCAAGATTGGTTGCCTCAAAATCTCTTCCAAACTCTCATGATATTCTAGAGATTTTCAGACAAGTCAAGATTAATATCCCTTTGCTTGATGCTATCAAACAAATCCCATCTTATGCCAAGTTTCTAAAGGACCTATGCACAACAAAACGCAAATATAATGTGCAGCAAAAGGCCTTCTTAACTGAGCAAGTGAGTGCCATTCTCACTCAAAAGACCCCCCCCAAAATTCAAAGATCCCGGTAGTCCCACCATCTCATGTATCATTGGAGACTACCGGATTGAGCGTGCCTTGCTAGATTTGGGGGCAAGTGTGAACTTGATCCCATACTCGGTATACGAACAATTGGGTCTTGGTGAATTAAAACCCACCAAAACCACGTTACAACTCGCTGATAGATCTATCCGTGTACCGAGGGGGATAGTTGAGGATGTTCTAGTTCAAGTTGACAAATTCTACTACCTGGTAGATTTTATTGTCTTGGATACACAACCGGTTTTGGATGCTAGCACTCAAATACCGGTGATATTAGGCCGCCCATTCCTTGCCACATCAAACGCAATCATCAATTGCCGGAATGGAGTGATGCAACTATCCTTTGGAAACATGACATTAGAGGTGAATGTGTTTCACTTGGGCAAAAGGCATAGGGATGATGATGATATCCACGAGGTTGATTTGATTGATTCAATCGTGGAAGAGGAGTTCGCTTTAAGGCAGAATTTTGATCCTTTAGATGTTGTTAGCTTTGATCCCTTTGAGGATTGGGATGACAATGATATCCCTCATGAGGTAAACATGATAGAATCCATGGATGATGGGGGGTTTTTCCAACATGATCTACCTGAAAGTTTGGAGACATGTTTGACACATTCTAAGGATGAATCTAATTATCACTTTATTAAGACCTTGGAAGTGTCAATCTCTAAAAATTCATTTGACAAGTCACCAATTTTTTATTTACACAAATTTGTTGTGCCGGATTTGGAAGAGTTGGTGCTTGATTTGCCTACGGAGAGGCCAATTTCTGAAAGTGTAGAGGTTGAGGACCCACTCCAACCTACAAAAAACGCTGAGAAGGAGGAAGACATAAAGGGTCCAAATCTGAAAATTACCTCCGATGAGGTCTCTTATATACTTGAGGAGTGTCTAACATACTTTGAGGATTGGGATGATCCAATGATTCAAGATATTATACATGCTTTGAGAGAGACCTCCCCGATGCCTAAAAAGGTTCCTTCCACAGAACACCAAACTGAAAATTCAATTGTGGAAACACCGGTGAAATCTGATTTTGTGGAGATCATATCGACTTGTGAAGAAGAAATACAAGTCTCCACATCTCTTTGGTTTGTTCAAACCGAAGAACACTTCTAGAATGATCCGTATTTGAATAATTTTCACCCAGATAAGAAGGAAAGGAGATCCATATTCAATGATTTCCAACCAATGAAATTCTCCTTTCCTAGTATATGTGACAATTTTGTTAAAGAACCCGCTGAAATTTTTCAGTAGAATTTTCAATGGGGTAGAATGATCGATGTCACTAATGTACTTTCCAAAGCAGGATGGTGGATAGTTCTACTGAAAAATTTGTTACACCACTTGATGATCCTGCTCAACTTTGTCCTTTTGAATGTTATAATGATAATCGATCTCCTAGTCTGATGGAGATCCTCTTTTTACAAGGACGGGTTAGTTATCTTTATTGCTTTCCATAGATTAGGTTTAGTTTATCTAGTTTTATTGTTTTAGTAGGATTTAGTTATTGGAGTTGCAGACTTCCATGATCGCTCTCTCAGGTAATCTTGTTCTCACTCTCGCATATTTTACCATTACTCTCATGTTCATGCTCATTGCATATCTTTTTACATTGAGGACAATGCAAGAATTGGTTGGGGGGTGAGATGAGATTCCTCATCTAGCAGTTTACAACATTTCGAGCCTCATATGCGCAAATTTTTTCGAATTTTCTAAATTTTCAAAAATCTTTTAAAAAACCTTATTTCCATGCATTCGAGATGATATGAGTATAGGAAGAGGAGATACGAAGTGTGCGACGTTGTAAGTCTTGAATTTCTCCCAACATAATGGTTTTATATGTTAGTTCCCCTATTGTTGTGATTGATAGAAAATTTGAACACTTTTTACACCTAGTTCACATTACACGATTTTCATGAGTTGAACGGTTTATGTGATTTGTGGATTAGCTAGACTTTGATTTAGAGGTGTTGAGAAACCAAGCCGGGGTATTTTGTCCATCCTTGTCCATGGGAAAATAACGGAAGATATGGATTTTTAAAAATCCTATCTAAATCAAAAGAAAAAGGAAAAGAAAGGATGAAATCGGGAATGAAGGGAAATGGTGGAAAATTCCGAAAAGGGCTACCTATTACCAACCGGGGGATGGTCGAACCGTAACCAAAGCCGGAAATGGGACGTAGTGTGAAAGCCGTCGGAAGGACGGTAAGGTAAATTCCTGTCATAGGCTTGTTGTTGCTCTGTGCACCTTAAAATCCTTGGTTTACTTAATCTATGAAGAAGGTAATCCCAGAGACTCATGAGATGAACTTTCACTACGTACACTGGGTTGAAATTGTTCGAGTCCTTCTATTTATCAATCAATCAGCGGGAATTTCATGTAAACACTTCTTATGCTTTGAGAGTTTAAGTTTGCAATTTCTATCACCTAGTTTCTCCAAATTTTATACTTATATGTCTTGGAATGGATAGAAACATGGTTTCTGAAAGAGAGTTGGGTTTGGAGGTTTGAAATTGTTTCACGCATGTTTTGCTCGGGACTAGCAAAAAGCTGGTTGGGGGGTGTGTTGAACCTCCAATTTATACATTGCATTGCCCAGTACATCACATTATATGCACGGTTTTCATGCTCAAAAGGCCTATCTAATGCATGTTTTGTGATTTCAGGGATGAGAGCGGACTTCACCAAATTGGAGACTAAAAAGGGCCATTTAAAGCCATTGGATGAAGAAGAAAGAAGGACCAAAGAAAGTAGAAAGAGAGGAGAAGAAAGGAAGAAAGAAGCAAAAGGAGAAAAGTAGAAACGGAGGCAAAGACCGGTCGTGCGACAGGTCGTCCATCACCAGGACCGGTCGTCTGACCGGTCCGATTGTTTGCAGAAAAAGATTTTTCCACAGAGGCCACTGGACTATTCACGACCGGTTGTGTGACCAGTAGTCCGATGCCCAGACCGGTCGTGCGATCGGTCCTTGAATTAAAAATTTAAGTCGAAATTTTAGCAAAACTCTCTGGACTAGAAAGTGATGTTTTGCGACCGGTCATCTGCGTAAAAAAGCTTCTCCGTGAAGCTCTGAGATTTTCTGCGCAGTGCGTAACTTTGCAAAATTTCTGGATGTTTCCGATGCAAGAGGCTTCCACACTATAAGAGGACACCTAGGGGCTCTTCCTAGGTCATCATAGAAGCCAAGGAAGGTCGTGGGAATGGACGGAAGTCATCGTGGAGCGTCAGCAACCCTCCAATTTTTTATTTTTCTAGTTTTTATGCTTTCTTATTTGAGTTCTAGTTGTAGTATGACAATGCTCGGCTAGAATCTCTCAGCTAAGGCTGAGAGGTGAAGCTTGTAGCTAATTTCATGTTTGATTCAAGTTAATTCAAGTAATTTTCAATTCAAGTTTGGATTTTTTTATATTCTAGTTCTTAAGTTGGTAGTTTGAGATGTTTTATGAGAGTTCATGTGCTCCGGACATGAATTCCTTGCAATTCTCTGAGATTATCATATGGTGCTTGTTTAGATTCGAATTATAGTAATCCTTGAGCAGGCCATAGTCCATAGGCATGGCTGTTACTCCGAAGGCTATGATTTTGAATTCTACATTGATTGAATGGGACTAGAACTTGGAAGTTCAGCTTGATTGGAATTGAATGTGTTTGAATGCTTTACTTTCCAACTAGATGAGAGATAGGACTTCAAATCTAGTTGTGTTCTCTACTTGAATTAATTGAATTGACATGGGATTGCTACAAGTGGATCCTTGAATGCCTTAGTACCTTAAATCACTGATTTTTCATTAAGTTTCTGTTTTAGTTTAATTACTCAATTGAATCTTATTTCTTGCAAAACTGAGTTGCTGGAATAGTTTGAAAGTTGTTTCTAATTCCCTGTGGATCGACCTCGGTCTTACCGAGTTTTATTACTACATCGCAGCCTTACACATGAGGCGAGCGAACACTGGATTGACTCAGTGAGTTGACTTGGTGATTTGACTCAACGGGTTGACTCATCAAGTTTGACTTTTTAAAGAATTTTTATTGGTTTTTCTTATGGGGGTTTTTTAGGTTGATGTTTAGGGGTGAGTCAACTAGGTTCAGGCTTGAGCTGGGCTATGGATTGGGGCTTACAAGGGTGAGTTTAGACATGGGATTTGGGGGTATGGTCCTCCATTCATTCAGCTATCTCTACCAACATTGTAGCCGAAGGTGGGGTGTCTACAGATGCCCCTCTTTGGCAGAGGTTGCGTGCTACTGAATGTCAAAGAGAGTGGGCACCCCACTTCTGACCCGATCATTCATAGATTGTGGTCTGGAATCTTTGCTTGCCTTTGTATCTAAGTCAGTTGATTGTCTGGAAATTGATAACTCGCACATACCGTGGGAGTTTGGAGAAAACATTGCGATTGTCCTTGCATGAGCTGCAACCTGGGTACCCAATCGCAATCCTTCCATTCTCGATCGGTACTAACATCAGAAAGGTGCAATAAAGCCTTTGCGTCCGTCATAGTCTTATGAGGTTACTGACCCTGTGATTGATTGTTTGTTGCTTTCCTGGATCACTCCAGGAGTACTCGTTTCGCTTGACTGTCAAAGTGGTTAGCTTCCCTATGTCTACGTAGCCTTATGGGAGATCCACTACGCCGACTTGGACTCAGTTAAGGTACTTCAGGCATCCACGCCAAGGTATGTGCGGGTGAACTTCTTCCACCTAATCTGCTGGTTTTGATACTTGGGTTACAATTCATCGTTTCCACCGTTCAGATGATTTCTTTGACCGAGCCTTTTGGCTTTCATCATTTTGTATCTTGGCATTTGGTACAACCGCACTGACACTGGAGTTCAGTTCGACCGTACTTTGAGTGCATTGAATCCGATGGTCTCCATGGAAACCGCGAGACATCGGATCTTATTCGATTTTTGCGTCGGCTTCTACCTAGAGATATGGAAGATCTCTCAGTGTTTTAGAGGCCGAATGTTCTATTGGGAAAACATTTTTTGGATTTTTAAAAAGATACCCACTCTGGGGAGTGATACTCCGTGGGGTTTTTATTTGCAAATAGGAATATATATAATATTTTTTATCTTTTCGAAAAAGAAATCTGGCTTGGACACGCCTCCACTAGGGATGCCTGTGGGGTCTTTGGCTACTCGACTTTTATTTTGAAAGCAGGTAAACATGATGATTGATGTGATGGATGATGATGCATGGGGATGCTTATTTGATGATGGACGTATGATTTGACTCATTCTCTTTCAGTTCGATGATTTTGCTTTCATTGGGGATGTGGAGAACTTTAAGCTTATTGCTTGCAGGGTTGTGCTTCCCTGGAGATTTTCTTTTCAATGCGGATGTTTGGTCAGCGGGTTGGTTAAGATCCCGACCCGTGGTCGATCAAGTCCATCGTCCCAAGATGCTGTTTCTTTGCTGATGGGGTGGATGAAAGAGGTTGTCAGTTGTAACCTCAAGATGTTCTTCTAAGGAATGGGTGTGATTGGGATGGTGTTTGGTCGCCAGTTTTGGTCAAGATTCCAATTGCGGGCGATCGGATCCGTCATCCTAAACTATGAAGTGAGTGAGCGGAGTTCGAGACTCCTGAAGTGTTTTCCTGGGGATAGTGACAATTTTTGTGATTTTTTTTTGCAAATATTTAGTCCAAATCTTTACCTGAGTAGTCAGGATGGAGATCAGTTATTGAAAACAAAGGAAATATTTTTGTCATTTTGAAAATATTTTGTCTGAGTAAAGATCGGTGTTTATTGAAAACAAGGGTAGTATTTTGTGATTTTTGAAAGATGATTTTGCAATGTTTTGGTATTTTTGATTTTTCTGAAATGCAGGGAAATGTATGGAATTTTCATCAATTTCCAGCTTCTACTGCTGGTAAGGCACCCGATCCATTTTACGTCAGCGAGCAAGAAGGATCTCACACAGTTAAGTGCCATAGTTTTACATCTTCGGATGAGGGGATTTTGAGGGTTTTCAGTCAACACACCCACAAAGTTGCCTGTTCCTCATGTGCAATGCACATAGACCACGTATCGTCCGACGGACTCATTCGGCTACAAAATGAGCCACATCCTCACATTTCCATTTGTCAATCCAGCTTGGGGTCTTATGCTGCTCACAATTCGTGAGGGTGCGCTTCACCTCCCAACTGTCTTAATCTCCTTCATGAGTTTTAGGAACAGGGAACATCCGTCAGATTCAACAGCGACTTCCAAATCAAGGTTGTCTATCACGGTGCGTTTAACACAAACAGGATCGCAAGGTTCTACTCGCCTCAACCCTTACCTATTTAGAAGATTTCAGACACCCGTACGATCAAGTGTCAGCCATGTCTGGGATAGGTTGGGAAAGAAAGCCCTCGAGAAGTTAATCCCAGTGTAGTTTTAGGTCTTCGGACCGCTGGGGACAGATTTACGCAATTAAAATCGATGGTAAATTTTTTATGTTTTGAGAAAGTTCTAGACTTCAACTTGAGTGATCGAGATTGATACTAGTTTTTGTGGAAAGCTTAAAATCTTTTTGGTATTTTTGAAATGATTCGGGTTATCGAACCTTGATCCGAGCGGTCGAGGTCAATGCCAGTTTTTGGTTGAAAGCAAGAAAAGTCCCCCGAGAAATTAATCCAAGTGTAGTTTAAGGTCTTCAGACCCAAAATTATGTACTTGCTGAAAATACATTCTTTTTGTGATTTTTTTAAAAAGATCCGGATTAAAGAACCTTGATCCGAGCGGTCGAAATCGATGCCGGTTTTTGGTTGAAAGCAGGAAAAGTCCCCCGAGAAATTAATCCCAGTGTAGTTTAAGGTCTCTGGGAAAAAAATTATGTACAAGCGAGGCTAGAAATTTATATTTTTTTATTATTTTTTTTAAATCCGGGTCACCAGATCTTGATCCAAGTGGTCGAGATCGATGCCGGTTTTTATTAAAAAGTCTCTCAGGATGTTGATCCCTACGTAGTTTAAGGTCTTCGGACCCCGGTTTGTTTGGAAACTTTTTATGCTTCTTGTGAAGGTCCAAATCATCAAATCTCGACTCGAACGGTGGAGATCGATGTTGTTTTTATTGGAAAGGCATACTTACCTTGCTATGTTTGGCTTTTAACAGGGCTGATTGTGATTCGAATGGTCTGGATTGCTTGAATGGGCCATGTAGGACCTCTTGTATTTCTATTCTCATACTTAGAAGCCAGATCTTGATGATTGGACCCTTGATCTTGGAGATTAGTAGCTTAAGGAAGCTCTTCAATGGTTTGGATCATGATGGTTCAACTTTTGAACAGTCTGGATTGCTTGTGGCCCACACTTGATCAATTTTTATCTTTTTTGGACTGATCAGACTCATTTTGAACGTAGCTCTTCATGATTTAACTTGTGGAGAATGCTTCAGACGGTCTAGATCATCCTCTATCTAAATCTGGAGTCAATCGGAGTTTCGGGCGGCCTTCAAAGTGCCATTTGCTGACATGGACTGACAATCTCACCTACCACAAGGCCCTTGAGCCAATCTGCGTAGAGAGAGGGAGAGTGTCCGTACAGGCGTTCCCCTGGAGGCCATCCAGACCTCCTCTCTTGTGCGGTCTAGGCTGGCCTCAGCTTGGACATTCCTAACAGATCCATGTCCCTGTGTCCCATATTCTTTGCTTTGGCTTTCGATCTCTACCACGATTTGTTGCCTTATCTCATTCTTTCTTCTACTTTCTGAAATTGCGTCGAGTAGTCTAACACGACACCCTATGCATATACATGCGGAAGCTTAAGGAGCAACTAGAATTATGGCTAAACCTATAGGAGGGGGGTGATTAGGACCTATTTGAAATCTTTTCGCCTACTAACACAATTCATACATTAAACTACGTAAGCGATTAACACTTCGGCTTCCAAGCCTAAGTGGGTCCAATCAAAAGACTAGCAAATGATAAGTGCAATCAGCAACCTAGTCTATTCAACACATGTAGACTATAGAGGATGGATCAACAAAAGCTCAAGTCTACATGAGGAGTGAAAGTACATCAAGTGTGTGTGTATGTGCCTATCAAGTGCCTAGCATACATTCCTAACTAAGCATTCATAATTAACAAGTTAAGCGAAATGTGTAAAGAGAAATGTGCTCAAGAACAATCACAAACACAAGGATGTATAGTGGTTTGACTACTTGTCTACTCCACTCCCAGTTCAAGTACTCAACCCCTTTGAGCACACCGACATTCACTGGGGAGTTTAAATCTGGTTCCTCCCAACCAATGTGTTTTAACTCGGATCCACTCAACCGGGGAGTTTACAGGTTCCTCCCAACCTACACATTTGCACCCGTGTTAGTGGCTCCCCCTTGGAGACTTTGTTTAGGCCGACTAACGAGCCAAGGAACGGCTAACGTCCCTGAATTTAGGCTGACTAACAGGCCAAGGATCTGCTAACGACCCTAGTTCGAGTTTGTCAAACAAATTCTACACTCAACCCCCACAGGGAATTGAGTGGATGGACTCCTAACAAGACAACCTTACTTGTCGGATTGAGCCCCTTTGTAGCGCCGCTTTGGGTTGCTTCTTCTCGCTCTCCCGTGCTTGAATCAGCTCCCCTTGTGCTCCTCCGATCTTTAATGCAGCTGCTTTGCCAAGGCTTCAGCTCCAAGATCAGCTACCTTGCATGTGATGCTCCATTGAAGATGCCCAAGGTGCTAGGGAATGGTGAATCCTCTACAAATGGTAGGAAATAGGTTTCCTAGAGGAATACACCTATATGGACTCCTAGGTGGTGTTTAGACAAGGGATTTAACTATCATCAAGGTGTCTAAACCCTAGGAATCAAGAGGGAACAAGTCCATTCTCAAGATGCCATTGAATGACCCAAGCTTGTGATGAAAACAAAAGGAGAATGGCTTGCTATGGGTTTGGGATAGAGCCTCTGATGGTCTCTAGCAATGGTGGCTTCTATCTCCTCAAAATCCCATCTCTTTGCTAAAAAATGAATCCCCCATCTTAAATAGATTTTCTTCCAATGGTCAAAAAATGGGCAAATTCGCGTATCTTCAATTGATCGGAAAAAGGTCCGATTGATCGGAGACATGTCCGATTGATCGAAAATCTATCTAGTGAAGTCTCTGGAAGATATTCCGATTGATCGGAACACTGTCCGATTGATCGGACGGACCCCTTCTGATGGATCGGAAGTATGTCCGATTGATCGAAAATTTGTCCAGGGGATTTTTAAATTTTGCTGGAACAAATTCCAATTGATCAGAACATCTGTCCGATTGATCGGAGTCCTATTGGAACACTTGTCCGATTGATCGGAGTCCTATCGAAAACTGTTGTTTGAGCTGTTTTGATTACAGCAGCTTCCACCTCTTTAATTAGTCTAACTTATCATGTTTTTCATGGAGTTTTAAGACTAATGAAGATGACTAAGGGTATACCTAGTTTGTCCAAGTCATGTAAGAGGTTATGGTTTTGGATAGGTTCAAGGCAAGGCACACCAAGGCATCTCTTTTACCTGTTTCTTCATCCTTGATGTAGCTGGTCCATCTTGAGTCTTCGGTCTTTGTCTTCACTAAGCTCAACCGACACTAGACTCACTAACCTAAGTGATTGACAAACAAGGTGCACTAGTATGCCACAGAAAAGTGCACTAACACTTTCATCTTCTTCTTCTCTTGTCCTTTCTTAAGCAATGGATTGTGAGGACTCAGAAGCTGTGATGGTTGACCATGGTGGGTCCCATCCTTTAGATTTTCAAAGGAGCTTAATGGAGGAGAGATGCCTTTGATAGATGGGGTGGATGGGGCATTGAAAGTGGGAGTAGATGAAGGCTTGCATGTGGTGTTGGAGAGGCTATGAATGCCCCCATTAATGGTGGCATGCTGGATTTTCATATTTAAATGGGGCCTTGGATGTTAGGACTTTTGATTGTAGAGATAGGGCCTTGATGGACATTGATGGGCTGATCTTGGACTTCCTTTTGGTACCTGTGAGGAGAGAAAGCACTTTAGCAAAAGTGTTAAAGCAGGGGGAGAGATACCTTTTGGGGAAGATGACCAGGAGAAAGGCACTCACGGAAGGTACCCCATTAGTTGACTGGAGGAAGTTTATTTTGAAAGCCTTGTAAGATTTTTTTTTTTTGCATATATATGAATAAGGAAAAATGATTTTTTTTAAAATATATGTATGCAAATCATGCATGAAATGAAAATTTGTGCCAAGTGCTTGTCTATCTATGCGTGATTCGGATTTATGCTTTTAGATGTAGGAATCAGAATATTTAACTCAGCCGGATGTCATATTCGATTTTATTAATTATTCACCAAGGGTCCTGGTCCCCTTAAGATAGTGCGCAATGGTATCCTGCTCCTAGAATTTGGGCAGATCTTAAAAGAATTCTTGACTCATAGCCGCCATCCTTACTTTCGTTGAATCTTCATGTCGTTTGGATCTCTTATGTACCTGCTCTTTTTTTAATCTTTTCTTAGTCATTATTACCCGCAATGCCCTTTCGGATTTTCACCGCGTCCGGCTTGCCCGTCATTTTTGCCCGTGACGCCCTTTCAGATTTTCACCACGTCTCGGGTATTTGATCTTACCTGCCCCTTGACAGTTGTGCTGTTTTTACTCTTGGCGCCCTTTCTAGTTTTCACCAAGTCCGCTATGTGCCTACTGTTTTTACTCAGAGCGCCCTTTCGAGTTTTCACTCTGCCCTCTTTGTTTAGGCACACATCTCTTTTCTTTTTTTTGGATTTTTCTTTTCTTTTTTTATAACTGCAGCAACCAAAGGTCAGGAATCCATCGTTGCTGGCCGATGGTAGCCTTTCGGCCCTTATCTTAAGTTATAATGGTAGAGCTGTCAGCCTTAGCTACAGACCCTTTTGAGGTAGATGGATGGATAGATGTATTTCTTTCGAGTCGATTTTTTTTCTATTTTTTTTCTCTTTTTTTTTCTTTTCTTTTTTTTAACCCCTATTTTTTTTTTTTTTTTGCTCTATTCTTTTTTTTTTCTCTCTTCTTTTTTTCTTTGGCTTTTGAACCCTTTATTTGGAACACTTATTGGTGGACCGGAAGGGATTCTTAGAGGTCTAAGCCTTGACCTCTTGACTTCAGCTCTACTAATGCAACTCTTGATAAGGTTGGATTGACTTACCTGTGAAAGATTTTCACGTTATCAGTGTTGATTAGCTTAGGAAGATCCACCCCTCTCATGTTGGTAAGCTTGAGGTCGCTTCTTGGAAGAACTTTTCTGATCCTTGGGCCTTGTCCCCCTTAAGTCTGATAGATGCGGCGGTGCTTGTTGTAAACCCAATATGATTTTTCTTTCTTCAGCTTCATTCTTCACCAACACTCATGTTGACGGGATTTTGAGTTGAACTCGTAGGTCTGTCTTCTGATTTTAAGTTTCTTGAGAAAGTCTTTCATCCTTAGATTCCGAAGGGCGTCCCATTGCCAATGTTGATAGCATGTGGGAACCCTTAGCAACTGATGATATCATTCTTCATGAGAACTATCACGCGAGATCAGAATGTTACCTTCATCCACTTTGTGAAGTAATCGACTGCCACAAGTATGTGCCCTTGACCATTAGGTGTTGCCAAGTCGATCTTTCTGCTGATGTAGATATCTTGTACAAGGAATAGCTAGAGCATTGTCACGTTGTAGAGCTCTGAAGCACACACGTGGATCCGGTGTGCAGGCTACTGACACTTGAATTGCTTTCTGACACGCTGGCAACAATTAGTCTTCATTGAGCCGTGAGGTTGCTCCGATCATTCGTCAAGTCATATACTCCAGCATTGAATGCAAGCATAGTCTTAGCAGCATCTTCTTGATAGGCTTGATTTTAGGCTTTGTTGATAAGCCTTTGATTGAGTTCGAACAAGTCTTCATAGGATGCAAGATTGGAAAGTCATGACTTCGAAAATTCGATCATTCTCTGCTTATTTTCTAGGGATAAGGATTTTCAATGCACACTTCCATAAAGGTCTCGGGAGATCCTAGGTTTACAATTTTGGAATTTTTTAAGATGACAATGGCTTTTGGTTCGAACTTTCGAGGAGACCCTCTAGTTTGGGAGCCGGGTCATCATCTTTCACATCATTTGGCTTTGTCCAGACCCTTGAGTTTGAAGTCCAACTCTAGATCGAAATCATATGAGTTAACTTCATACTCAAATGCTTTGATAGAGAGACTTGACATTTGAAAGATTTTTAAAAGATTTCTGATTTTTTTTTAAAGATTTTCTGGATTTTTTTTTTTGAATTTTGTAAATATCTGGATTTTTTTGAACTTTTGAATTTTGTAAAATTTTGTTTTTGAAATTTTCGTTGTTTTGGGTTTTTGAATCTTTTGATTTTTTTTTTTGAAGTTTTCTTTTTAGAACCCCGAGTAAGATGGCGATACGAATCATGGGTTGCTTGATTCGGCCCGGGGAGTCGAGCACTATCGACTTTTATTGCCGTCATAAGGACTACAAACCTGTTACTGCACTGCACTCCTTCCCTTCAGGAGGCAGGGCCAAAAGGATCAGTAGGCCAAACCTCATCGTTATGCCCAAACGTCATGATAGATCTGAAATTGGGCTCCGAGTCGGTGTCGGATGCGATTTCTCCTAGCTCATCCCCATGTATTGCAGCTCTTCGGGTTCATCTGACTAAGTTGGGACCAGGAAGGCAGTCCAGTAAATCAGGGAAAATTCCTGCCCCTTGCTTGAGTCTTCCTTGAGCAACTCTATCAGACTCAATTTACTCACTTGATCATCGAAGGTGGAATTCAGCCTATCATCAAGGTAGATAATCTCTGCATTGATGTTGAGCCTCCAATTTATACATTCACTAGCCCATTACATCACATTATATGCATGATTTGCATGCTTAAAAGGCTCATCTAATGCATGATTTGTGATTGTAGGAGCGAGGCAGAGATTTCACTGATTTAAGGATAAAAAGGTCATCAAAGCCACATTGAAGATCAAAGAATTAAGTACTCAAGGATGGGAGAAAGAAGCAAGGGAGAAAGAGAAAGAACAAAGGAAGACATGCAACACCTTGCACTGAGGACCGGTCGTCCGACCGGTCTGCAATTCAACAGAGACCCCCCATTCCTGCACTTCTCACTAGACCAAGCTAGACCGGTCGGCTAGCACTCAGACCAGTCATCCGACTGGTTGTACATTCAACAGAGAGGGGTCAAAAGTCCGAAAACTTACTCGACTATTTTTACCGTTTTACGACCGGTCGTCTAGGGCTCAGACCGGTCGTCTGCATAACAGAGCGTGTCCTACAAGCCCCGATTTTCTCTACATAGCTCCATGATTTCTTGCGCAATCTGGAATCTTTCGCACTATTGTATAAAAGGGGACCTAGGGCTTCGTCTAAAGGCATCCTAGAAGAGATTAGAGGTCGTGGGAAGTGAAGAAGAGCACCGTGGAGCGTCTAGAACTCCGTCGATTCCGGTTTTTCTAGTTTTTATGTTTTCTTTATTAAGTTCTAGTTGTAGTATGACAATGCTCGGCTAGAATCTCCCAGCTAAGGCTGAGAGGTGAAGCTTGTAGCTAATTTCATGTTTAATTCAATTTGATTCAAGTACTTTCACTTTAAGTTTGGATTTTTATTATTCTAGTTCGAATAAATTTGATATTTTTAGAAGTTTTATGAGAGTTCATGTGCTTCGGACATGGGTTCCTTGCAATTCTCTGAGATTATTATATTTGGCTTGATTAGATTTGAATTATGGTAACCTTTGAGCATGCCATAGTCCATAGGCATGGCTGTTACTCCGCAGGCTATGATTTTGAATGCCTATGGGATTGAATAGGACTAGAACTTGGAAGTTCAACTTAAGTGGGATTGAATGTGTTTCAATGTTTTATCTTCCAACTAGATGAGAGATAGAACTTCGAATCTAGTTGTGTTTTATGCTTGGATTGATTGAATTGACATAGGATTGCTACAAGTGGATCCTTGAAAGCCTTAGTTCCTTTAAATTACTGAATTTCTAAGTTACTGTTTTAAGATAGTTTTCTTAATTGAATCTCCAAATTGTTTTAATCTTAGTTGCTAGAATAGTTTAGAATTTGTTTTCTAACTCCCTGTGGATCGACCTCGATCTTACCGAGAATTATTACTATATCGTAGCCTTACACTTGTGGCGAGCGAACAAGTTTTTGGCGTCGTTGCTCGGCAATTTAGATAAACGATTCTAGATTGTTTTTAGTGGCTGTAGAAGTAGAAGTAGATAGGTTTTCTGATTTCCTAAGACTAACAAGTTGTTTTGTTTTGTAGGAATTCTTCTATAGTTCAAGCGAATCGGGTAATATCCTTCTAACTTAGTGCTTTTTACAGATTTTTTGATTTTTTGATTTTTTTCCAGATTTTAGCACTTAGGATTAACTTAGATTTTGGATTGTGTGGTTTATGTTCAGTTAGGAACGTGACCACACCAATCATCTCCTATCAGAAGGTGGTCTAGTTGGACCATTATCAGCCCATAGACGAGTCTGAAAATACCAAGAGCATTGTGATAGTTTGGGGAGTATGGATCAAACACCTTTAAGGAATCCTCCCCCTACTCCAACTACAAACGCAAATCAAGGAGTAGGAGAGAATGAGGCACATAATGTTCCTCCAATGAGATCTTTACAAGACTACCTACAACCGGCCCATACAACTACACCCTCGTGTGTGGTCTTACCACCAATCAGGGGAAAATTGATATAAAGCCGGTGTGATTCAACTTATACCAAAGTTCCATGGGCTAGACTCTGAAAGCCCATATTTACACTTGAAGGAATTTAAAGAAGTGGTAGCTACTTTGCAATACACTAATGTTTCAGAAGATGCCATTAAACTTTAAACTTTTTTCCTTTTCATTGAAAGAAGAGCTAAAAATTGACTTCATTCTCTTAAACCACACTCGATAAGGTCATGGAACGAGATGACCTGGGAATTCTTGAAAAAGTTCTTCCCGGCTCATAAAAAAAACACCATTCGAAGAGCCATAATGAACTTTTCGGTTAAAGAGAATGAATCATTCTTTCAATGTTGGGAAAGGTTTAAAGACCTCTTACTTGCTTGCCCACATCACGGCTACGAAAGCTGGCGAATCATAAACTTCTTCAACGATGGATTAAGCTCCAACATGCGCCAATTCGTAGAGATGATGTGTAACAACGAATTTATGAGTAAAAATCCAGAGGAAGCCTAGAGTTACTTGGATATGTTGGCCGAGAATGCCCAATCTTGGGATACCTCAGACAAATCTAGTAATCTCAAACCTCCTTAACAAAAGGAAAAAGGAGGCATCTATATTCTTAAAGAAGAAGATGATGTGAATGTAAAGATAGCCAGCCTCACAAGGAAGATAGAGGCCATGGAACTTAGTAAGAGTGGAGTTTCAAAGTCCAATGAAGCTATTGAGAACATGTGTGGGATTTGTTCCACTAATATACACGCTATGCAAGATTGTCCTACAATTCCTGCATTTCAAGAGGTGTTACAGGAACATGTAAATACCACATATGGTTATCAACGGCCTTTTAATAGACCGGTAGGTAACACGTATAACTCAACTTGGAAGAACCACCCAAATTTCAGTTGGAAGAATAATCCATCGGGAAATCCTACCAACTCTCAAGGAGGGCCACCCTTGCAAAATATGGCCCCACCTCAATTCTCAATGGAAGATACCCTGAAGGTGTTTATGCAAGGGCACACATAAATAAATTAAACGAACCAACAAATGTTCTAAGAGCTTAAAGTCTCGGTTGATGAGATTAAGGGACGCTTGAATGCTAGGGAAGGGACCTTTCTGGTCCAACCTCAGCCCAATTCAAAGCAAGTACATGAAGTAAGCATCCCTAATCTCCCCAACCAACATGTGGAGCAAGCCAAATCCGTCACCACTCTTAGAAGTGGTAAGCAAATCGACAAATCTACTCCGGTGAAGGCCGACAAGCCTAATGATCCGGTAAATTCTGAGGATGAGGACGGATCTAATTCAGCCCCACAAGAAACGGAACACGTTTATAAGCCCATAGCACCATTCCCTTCGAGATTGGTTGCTCCAAAATCTCTTCCAAACTCTCATGATATTCTAGAGATTTTCAGACAAGTCAAGATCAACATTCCATTACATGATGCCATTAAGCAAATCTCCTCTTATGCCAAGTTTTTAAAGGACTTATGCACAACCAAACACAAATATAATGTGCAACAAAGGCCTTCCTAAATGAGCAAGTGAGTGTCATTCTCACTCAAAAGACCCCCTCAAAATTCAAGGACCCCGGCAGTCCCACAATTTCATGCATCATTGGTGACTACCGGATTGAACGTGCATTGTTAGACTTGAGGGCAAGCGTAAATTTGATCCCATACTCGGTATACAAGCAATTGGGTCTTGGTGAATTAAAACCCACCAAAAGCACATTACAACTCGCTGATAGATCTATCCATGTACCGAGAGGGTAGTTGAGGATGTTCTAGTCCAAGTTGACAAATTCTACTACCCGGTGGATTTTATCGTTTTGGACACGCAACCGGTTATAGATGCTAGCACTCAAATACCGGTGATTTTAGGCCGCCCATTCCTTGCTACATCAAACGCAATTATCAATTATCGGAATGGGGTAATGCAATTGTCCTTTGGAAGCATGACATTGGAGGTGAATGTGTTCCATTTGGGCAAAAGGCATAAGGATGATGATGATGAGCTCTTCGAGGTAAACATGCTCAAATCTTTCGAAGAAGAAGAGCTCCTCCAACTTGAATCACTAGAAAGCTTGGAGACATGCTTGACACATTTCAAGGATTCTAAAGACCCCATTATTAGTGAAATTGTGCAAGCATTGAATATTGAGAAACCGATAGTTGATACTAGCCGGTGGAGGCCTCATTTTGAAAGATTGCCACCAACCACATCAAGGCCACTACCGTCTAACATCAAACCACCGAAGCTTGACCTTAAACCGAAATATGTATATTTGGGTCAAGAAGAAACATTCCCGGTTGTTATTGCCTCTCACCTAGAAAAAGACCAAGAGCTCAAATTGATCGAGTTACTCAAAGAACATAGGGGAGCCATAGGTTGGACAATAGCGGACCTCAAGGGGATATACTCTTCGGTATGTACTCACCGTATCCACCTCGAAGAGAATGCAAAAACAACTAGACAACCTCAAGGAAGGTTAAATCCAAATATGATGGAGGTTGTCAAAATCGAGGTGTTAAAGCTACTAGACGTGGGTATCATCTACCCCATCTCGGATAGCCAATGGGTGAGTCCTACCCAAGTCGTCCCTAAGAAGTCTGGTATTACCATCGTAGAAAATGCCAACAATGAGCTTATACCGACTAGAGTGACCACCGGTTGGCATATGTGCATTGATTGTCGAAGCTAAACACAGTCACTAGGAAGGACCACTTCCCTCTACCATTCTTGGATCAAATTTTGGAGAGGTTGTCACTCCTATTATTGCTTCATAAATGGCTATTCCGATTACAATCAAATTGAGATAGTCCCAAAAGACCAAGAGAAGACCACCTTTATATGCCCGTTCGGCACCTTCGCATACTGAAGAATGCCATTCAGGCTATGTAATGCACCGGCGACATTTCAACGATGCATGTTGAGTATTTTCTCAGACATGGTGGGTGAATTTCTCGAGGTATTCATGGATGATTTTTCTATTTTTGGTTGTACTTTCAATGAGTGCCTCAATCACTTGAAGTTGGTCTTGAAAAGGTGTGAGGAGAAAAACCTTGTCTCAAACTGGGAAAAGTGCCATTTTATGGTACGAAGACGATTAGTCCTTAGACATCTCATCTCGTCCAATGGAATAGAGGTAGACCGGGCTAAAATTGATATTATTTCCAACCTACCACCACCTAAGAGCATAGCGATGTGCGGTCCTTCCTTAGACACGCCGGCTTTTATAAAAGGTTCATAAAGGAATTCACTCATATCTCAAGGCCCTTATGTAACCTTCTCCAAAAGGAGAACCAATTTGAGTGGAGTGCCGAATGTCAATTAGCTTTTTCAAAGTTAAAAGACATGTTGACAACCGCTCCTATCTTGCAACCACCGGATTGGTTCGTACCTTTTGAGTTGATGTGCGATGCGAGCGATTATGATATTGGGGCGGTGCTAGGCTAAAAGAAGGATAAGAAGCCCCACGTTATCTACTATGTGAGTAGTACCTTGAATCCCGCCTAAGTCAATTACTCGACTACGTAGAAGGAGCTCATATTCGTCATTTTTGCCTTGGACAAATTTAGGCCTTACTTAATAGGATCCAAGGTCATTGTTTACACAGATCATGCGGCACTGAAACACCTTCTTTCTAAGAAGGATGCTAAGCCCCTTTTTCTTAGATGGATCCTACTCCTTCAAGAATTCGATTTGGAGATCAAGGACAAAAATGGAGTACAGAATGTGGTGGTGGATCATCTATCCCGCCTAGTCCTACCAAATTCCATTGGAGAGTCACCTATTGAGGACTCATTCCCTGATGAGCAACTCTTTGTTGCTATGCATCCACCATGGTACGCTAACATAGCTAATTATCTTTCCACAGGTGCGATGCTGATTCATTAGACTGCATAGGACAAACGAAAATTTCTAAGGGAAGTGCACAGATTCTTCTGGGAAGAACCGTTACTTTTTAAATATTGCCCAGATCAAATAATTAGGAGATGTGTCCCTAATGATGAACATAATTTTGTCATCTCCTTTTGTCATAATCAAGCGTGTGGTGGTCATTTTTCAGCCAAGAAAACCACTGCTAAAATTCTGCAGTGTGGTTTTTACTGGCCCACTTTATTTAAGGATACCCACGAGTTTTACAAAGCATGCAAGCGTTGCCAAAAGATCGGAGGATTGTCCTAGCGAAATATGATGCCTCTTACCCCAATTTGACATCTTGAAGTCTTTGACTGTTGGGGCATCGATTTCATGGGACCGTTCCCCTCATCTTTTGGACATGTCTATATATTACTTGCCGTAGACTATGTGTCTAAATGGATAGAGGTCATTCCATGTAGAACCAACGATCATCGTACGGTTCTAAAGTTCCTTAAAGAAAACATACTTTTTAGATTTGGAATGCCTTGAGCCATCATTAGTGATGGTGGTTCTCACTTTTGCAATAGGCCTTTCGAAGCCTTACTGAAGACATATGGCATTAGGCATAAGGTGGCTACCCCATACCACCCACAGACAAGTGGGCAAGCTGAAATTTCCAATCGGAAAATTAAAAAAATTTTGGAAAAAAAGTTGAGGCGGGATCGCAAAGATTGGTCGCTTACATTAGACGATGCACTTTGGGCTCACCATACTGCTTACAAGACCCCATTGGAATGTCCCCTTATAGACTTGTCTATGGGAAAGCTTGCCACTTGCCTATGGAGATAGAACACAAAGACTATTGGGCAATTTGGGCATTTAATTTTGACATTGACAAGGCTAGCTCGCTTCGCAAACTCCAACTTAATGAGCTTGATGAGATCCGGAATGATGCTTATGAGAACTCGAGGATTTACAAGAGTAAGGATGAAAGTATTCCATGACAATCACATCTTCAGGAAATCTTTCCAGGAGGGTCAAAAAGTGCTCTTGTACAATTCTCAACTTCATCTTTTTTCGAGAAAATTACAATCTCGATGGACTGGCCCATATATTGTTAAAGAAGTTTTTCCTCATGGGGCTGTCGAGAGAGAGAATGTTGCATATGGTAACTGTTTTAAAGTGAATGGACAACGCCTTAAACCATTTGTTGAGAAATTTGATTCAGAGGACATGTCCATCACTCTGAATGATCCTGTGTATCAGGATGATTGATCTCCTAGTCTGATGGAGGTATAGCGTAGGTAGGTTTAGTTATTTTTCTATTTTAATTTTACTTACTTTAGTAGATTTTGATACCGGGGTTGTACACTTCCATGATCAACTCTCTCAGGTATTATCATTCTCACTCTCCTTTATTTTACCATTACTCTCATGTTCATGCTCATTGCATATCTTTTACATTGAGGACAATGCAAGATTTAGTTGGGGGGTGAGACGAGATTCCTCATCTAACAGTTTGTGGACACTTCGAGCATTATTTATTGAAATTTTTTTGAATTTTCTGACAATTCAAAACTCTTTTAGAAAATTTTGTTTCCATGCATTCGGGATGATACGAGTCTAAGAAAAGGAGATACGAAGTGAGTGATTTTGCAAGTCTTGAACTACCTTTAATATAATGGTTTTATATGTGAATTCCCCTATTTATATGATTGATAGAAATTTAAACACTTTTATACCTAGTTCACATTACACGATTTTCATGGTTTGAAAGGATTATGTAACTTTATGGATTGGCTAGATTTAGATTTGAGGTGTTGAGAAACCAAGCCGGGGTACTTTGTCCATCCTTGTCCATGGGAAAATAACAAAAGATATGGATTTCTAAAAATCCTATCCAATGAAAAAGAAAAAGGGAAAGGAAGGATGAAAACATGGGAATAATGGAGAATATGGTGGAAAATTTCGAAAAGGCTTACCTATTACCAACCGGGGGATGGTCTACCCGTAACCAAAGTCGGAAATGGGACGTAGTGTGAAAGCTGTCGGAAGGATGGTAAGGCAAATTCCTGTCATAAGCTTGTTGTTGATCTGTGCACCTTAAGATCCATAGTTTAGTTGATCTATGAAGATGATAATCCTAGAAACTCATGAGATGAACATTCAGTATGCACGCTAGGTTGAATTTGTTCAATTTCTTCTATTTACCAATGAATCAGCGGGAATTTCATATGAGCACTTATTATGTTTTGAGAGTTTAAGGTTTCACCTTCTAGCACCTAATTTTTCTGATTTTTACACTTGTATGTCTTGGAATGGATAGAAGCATAATTTCTGAAGGAGAGTTACTTTTTGGAGATTTGATCTTACTTCACGCATGTTTTGCTTGGGACTAGCAAAATGCTGGTTGGGGGGTGTGTTGAGCCTCCAATTTATATATTCACTAGCCCTTTACATCACATTATATGCATGGTTTGCATGCTTAAAAGGCCCATCTAATGCGTGATTTTTTTATTGTAGGAGCGAGGTGGAGATTTCACTAATTTAAGGCTAAAAAGGTCATCAAAGGCACATTGAAGATCAAAGAATTAAGTACTCAAGGATGGGAGAAAGAAACAAGGGAGAAAGAGAGAGAATGAAGGAAGACGTGCAACACCTTGCATTGAGGACCGGTCGTCCGACCGGTCTGCCAAGGCACAGGATCGGTCGTCCAACCAATCTGCAATTTAACAGAGATCCCCCATTCCTACACTTCTCACTGGACCAAGCTAGACCGGTCGTCCGACTGGTCGGCCAGCACTTAACTGGTCATCTGACCGGTCGTACATTCAACAGAGAGGGGTTAAAAGTCCAAAAATTCACTGGATTATTTTTGTCGTTTTATGACCGGTCATCCGACCGATCGTCTAATGCTCAGACCGGTCGTCTCTGTAACAGAGCGTTTCCTACAAGCCCCAATTTTCTGTGCGCAGCTCCGTGATTTCTTGCATAATCTAGAATCTTTCACACTATTCTATAAAAGGGGACCTAGGGCTTCGTCTAAAGGCATCTTGGAAGAGAATGGAGGTCAGTGGGAAGTGAAGGAGAGCACCGTGGAGTGTTTACAACTCCGTCGATTCTGGTTTTTCTAGTATTTTTATTTTCTTTATTAAGTTCTAGTTGCAGCATGACAATGCTCGGCTAGAATCTCTCAGCTAAGGCTAAGAGGTGAAGCTTGTAGCTAATTTCATGTTTAATTCAATTTGATTCAAGTACTTTCACTTTAAGTTTGGATTTTTATTATTCTAGTTCGAATAAATTTGATATTTTTAGAAGTTTTATGAGAGTTCATGTGCTTCGGACATAGATTCCTTGCAATTCTCTCAGATTATCATATTTGTCTTGATTAGATTCGAATTATGGTAACCTTTGAGCATGCCATAGTCCATAGGCATGGCTGTTACTCCGCAGGCTATGATTTTGAATGTTATGGGATTGAATAGGACTAAAACTTGGAAGTTCAACTTAAGTGGGATTGAATCTGTTTCAATGTTTTATCTTCCAACTAGATGAGAGATAGAACTTCGAATCTAGTTGTGTTTTATGCTTAGATTGATTGGATTGACATGGGATTTTCACAAGTGGATCCTTGAAAGCCTTAGTTCCTTTAAATTACTGAATTTCTAAGTTACTGTTTTAAGATAGTTTTCTTAATTGAATCTCCAAATTGTTTTAATCTAAGTTGTTAGAATAGTTTAGAATTTGTTTTCTAACTACCTGTGGATCGACATTGGTCTTACTGAGCATTATTACTACATCGCAGCCTTACACTTGAGGTGAGCGAAAAATTGATAAACTGGATTGGTGTGTAGATGTAGGGATTGCCTTCTTCTTGACGACCTCGTCTTCTTCTGATACTCCCCCGCTTTGGTTTCCTGATCAGAGTAGGCTGATATCGCAGTCTTCTTCTATCCATATCTTCTTGAACCTCCATGATTAGGGCGGAGTCTTGATATTCAAGTGATAGTAGAAGGTTTGACGCTCAGCAGGAAGGAATATATAGTTTGATCCGACTGGGACATGCGTGAGGGAAGTAATTTAGGTTTAAGTGATTGAAACCATGCTTTGGCTTTGTCCTTTGGAGAGAAGGAAAACAATTTTAGTTTGATTACATCTTGGGAGACATCATTAAATTAAAAGGTGTTGGCTATCTCCTCAAATTCACTAAGGTACGTATATGGACTTTTAGAGTTGAGTCCATGGAATTTCAGGAGTAACTTGATAATTCTTGGTTTAAGGTCCACGTTTCCTGCATTAGTTGGAAAAAAATGCAGAAAGACGTAGTTGCTCTATTCGGTTGTAGATAATCTCTCAATGCTTTAATTAGAGGAACATAGTGTTCCTCATTCTCATTACGTTCTGTCCTAATTGGTGGTGCATCATGCTCAACATCTTTAACATTATGTGGTTCATTCTCAGCCATGATTTCAGATGATTCAAGATTTCCTAGATGTTTTCTAACTCGTCTGTGATAAACTAGGCATTCAACTAAATTTTCCTTACTTAGAAGTTGCGATGTATGATCACGCTCCCAATGAGGCATAAACTACACAAAACTAAATTAAATCCTAAAATATAAAAATAAAAATAAAAATTAAAAATTAAATGAGTCTAAGTTGGAACGGGGCTACCAAATTTGAAGAACTAGGTTAGTGAAGAAAATCCTACAAAATAAACAAAATCTGTTAGTAGTAGAAAATTATGATAAAAACTTATTAAAGCAATGAATCTAACCTAACCTATCTAACCCAACTATACCCTAATTACAAAATTCAAAACTATTAACCTAATCCCCGGCAACGACGCCAAAAACTTGTTCGCTCGCCTCAAGTGCAAGGCTGTGATGTAGTAATAATTTTCGATAAGACCGAGGTCGATCCTCAGGGATTGTCGTAACAATTCTAAGTTTTATAATTAGGATGGGATAAATTCAGATTTGTAATGATGGATGGTAATTAAGAACATAAAACTATCTAATTTAGAACTAAATCAAGGAATTAAACACTAGAGCGACAAGGATCCACTAATAATCATTCACAATGCCAATTCAAACCATTCAAGCCAATAAAACAATTGGAATCGGAATTCTATCCCTATCCAATTAGAATATAAAGCAATCAAATCATCATAATGCATCTAACATAGATGAATCATCCACTGATATGGTTCTCTCATAAACAACTAAGGCATTGGGTGTATTCGATCATACAACCCAATCCTTCACAAAACAAGCAAGATCACATTTATGGTTCTTTCTCAAGCCTTGTCACTAGACTTGATTTAGAAGCATGAATTGAACTTATATTGAACCGAAATCAATACATAAACACCTATCTCAAATCCCATCAAAATATAAGAACCTCTTCTAGTTTAGTTCTAGAAAAGCTTTTAGGAAACTTAGTTTGTAAGATCCCCTAGCATCCAACATATCATGATGAATCTAGGATCTCTACAACCCAAAATCCTATCAATCAACACCCCCATTAAGTAATCTCAGTAATCAAAACATCCCATGTAAGAGAAATCACAAGAGATAGAAGATTAACTAAAAATACTGACTTTATTTCAAACTTGAACTAGAAGTGTTCTTCATAAAATAAAAAAGTATTTGAACTAATTCGAATTAGACATCGTAAATAACTAAAAGCTTCACCTCTTAGCCCTAGCTAAGAGGTTTAGCCAACCATTAATAGGTTAAACTAAAGCTCAAAGGAAAAACTACTAAAAACATAGAAAAATCAAGTTTGGAGGAGTCGCAGACGCTCCACAGCAATCTCCTTCACCTCACATGACTTCCTTACCTTCTATGATGTCTTTAGATCCACCCCTAGGTATCCTTTTATAGTAAAGAGGCCCTACCGCCTCAAAATGTTTCAGAATTGCGTAATACTTACGCACTTGTGCCTAAAAAATCGGGGCTTGCTAAAGAAGCTGCTGAATTTCAACAAATTACACTGGCTACCTGTTGGCCGACCGGTCTAGACCAGTCGAGATGGCTGGCCGATCGATCTAGACTGGTCTAGCAGAGGTCTAGAGAGTCCAGAGAGGTGCCCGACCTGTTGGCCGACCGGTCTGGCTTCTATTTCTTTTGGTTCTTTCTCTCTCTTCTCTCCTTCTTTCTTCTTCCATCTTTAGCCCACCTTGGATCATCATCAAGGACCATTTAAATGTGGTCTTTTGAACATCGATTTGGTGTAATCCCTCTCTCATTCCTACATCCAAAAAACATGCATTAGATAAACCTTTTAGCATGCAAATCATGCATAAGATGTAATGTAATGGGCTAGGATATGTATAAATTGGAAGCTCAACAGTAACTGAATGTGTCCTAGCATCATCAATGCCCGTCGCTTCAACCTATGCACCGGTCGATGAAGTTCATGAAGCTGCTGGTATATTGCTTGCTTTTATTATTTTGTTTACTTCCTTTCTTCTGTGGCTTCTGTATGTTAATGTTTATCATTTTTCTTTGCCAGCGACTGCCCCTACCAGCATCCCAGTACCTGTGGTCTTGCTTGAGATATTCATTTCATCTCTCCGAGGCTTGTCAAGGACTAAAGTGAATCTTTTGAAGAGCCTTCTGTCCGATATCGCCTGACTCGTTAAGAATGGGGATGAATGGTCTATCTTGGACGAAGCACTGCAGGCACTAGAACTTAATGCTACCTGGCTCGAGATTGAGATATCTTTGATAGTTAGTCACATGGCTCAGTTTAAGGAAGGGATGGTGTAGACACCCCACCTTCGGCTACACTGTTGATAGAGATAGCTTGAATGGAGGACCATACCCCCAAATCCCAAGTCCAAACTCAGCCAAACTCACCCTTGTAAGCCCCATTCCATAGCCCAGATCAAGCCTGAACCCAGTCAACCCAGTCTTAAACATCAGCTTGAAAAACCCCCCAGAAAAAAGGCCAGTCAAAAAAATCCTAAAAAAGTCAAACTCACTGGGTCAACCCGCTGAGTCAACCCGCTGAGTCAACCCGTCGAGTCAAAACACCGAGTCAAAACACCAAGTCAACCCGTCAAGTCAACCCGTCGAGTCAAATCACCGAGTTGACCCGCTGAGTCAACTCACTGAGTCGACCCAGCGAGTCAAACAGCTGCCCCGAGGGAGCGACCGTACTCGCTGGAAACCGAGGAGCGGCCGTACGGGCGGCCCATAGCAGGCCGCCCGAAATAAATTACGGAAAGTGCCACTCTCCGCTGCTATAAATACCCCCCTCCCCTTCTCATTTCAAGCATCCCTTCAAGTCCAGCCAGTCCGGGTGTGGTCCGAGTCCTTCTCCACCCCTTAGCCCATTTTTCCACCAAGGAGAGCCCGAGTGAGGAGAGTCTAGCCCTGGTCCAGCCCAGCCTGACCACTGGTCCAAGCCTCCCAAGCCATCCAAATCTTGATCCAGCCACTCGAAGCCAATCCTTGCGACACCTCCGTCCACCCAGCTACTCTTTTCCAGCATCATCTCATTTGCATCTAGCATAAGTGCAACATTTACTTTTCTTCCAACCCCCCTGCTTCACTGCAAGCACCTTGATTCCTCAAGCACACTGCATATGTCTTAAATTAAGCACCTGTCAGTTCGAGCGTATGCTCTGGGCTTGCCCGTTGTTGGAACCTGCCCATCAGAAACTCTTACTGTTCAGACCTGCATTCACGTGCATATCACTATAAACACTTTGAATATTCAAGCACACAGCATGCATCATCTCGCATAAAGCACCTATCAGTTCGAGCGTATGCTCTGGGCTTGCCGGTTGTTGGAACCTGCCCATCAGAAACTCTTACTGTTCAGACCCGCATTCATGCATCATGTCATCCATGAGAATATACGAGGATTAACTAGACTTTCAAGTATTCGATCGATTCTGTGAAGTAGAGACCGTACTTCGGTACGGGCAGTGTGTGGGGTGCTTAACCTCTTCCCACCCTGTAACCGTGATCCCTTACCTTGAATCTCTGGCATCAGATCAAAAGGAGTCATTTTAGAGGAAGGAATCTTCGGATTCCCTTCTCTAACGTTTCTACGGGGTCTAGCCGACTGTAGATTCGAAGTAACTGGCTAGTGGCGACTCTGGTCTTATATAAACTCACTTAAATATATCCAGCTTAATACGACAACCAAACGAAGCCCTCGAGAACGAGGCAAGCCAGTGGCACAAACGGCGATTTCGCACTCACGCATCCTCATCTCCATCTTTTCCGAAAAGGAAAGGGGAAGGGACGAGAACGTCATGTGGGGAGCGCGGAAACGGCGAGGGTCCACAGAATGGCGACTCCGCTGGGGACAAGCTAGTCCCACTAGTCGTGATCCGACTTGAAAAACAGAATCCTTCCCGTACTTGAAAGTCACTAATCCTCATACAATCTCATCTGCATAGCATTCTACCAAAACCCAAAACCAAAAAAAAAAAAAAGAAAATCCCAAAACCAACTAGAAAAAAAAAATAGAAAATCCCAAAACCCAAAAAGAGTAGAGTATAGTCCTCACCATTGCGCCTCCTCGGGCTCAACGTGTTCGGAGACAGCTTCCCTTCCGCAGCATAATCCGCACTCGGGCTCAACAAGCCATGTCCGACCACGAAGAAGAAACTCATCTCCTCCCCGCTCTTGAGATGACCGAAGCGCAACCTCCAGCGCAACAACCCATTGATAATACACCAATCATACAAGAATTGGCACAAGGAGTGAGAGCAATGCAAGAAATGCTCTTACAATTCATGCAAGCACAAGCCACCGCAGCAGCCAACAATCAGGTTGGCCCAGTTCAGCAATCTCAACAACCATGTCGGGTCCTTCCGGCCTCCAGTTCAAATCAAGCGCAACCATCGGAGTCTGCCCAAGACTACCGACAACAGCCATCTCAGCCCTTCGCTACGGGGCATCCTCCTCAGTACCTTCCCGCGACGACAAGGCCATCTCAGAGCACTTCCGTTGCAGGAACATCCAGTCATCTTCCAGTCAATCTTGCAAACAACAATCTCAGTAGATCTCAGCATGTCCCCGCCGATGGGACACCTTTTCAATTCAGCACATCCCCGCCGATGGGATTTCAATTCAATTTCCAGCAACAGGGACAGCACTGGCGAATGCCCACAACGGGGGTCAGTGTCAAGCCCACATCAATCAGCGGACAGTGGCGAATACCCAACAAGGGGGTCACTTCCCAGTATCTCAGCCTCCTGCAAACAGGAGCACTTTTCAATTCAAGCACATCCCCGCCGATGGGATTCCAGTTAATTTCCAGCAATCTTCAATTCAGCAAAATCCAGTTAATTTCCAGCAAGTTCCAGTTCAACCTTCAGTACAGTCTCCAGTTCAGTTACAATCATTTCAAGCACAAGTTCATCAGAATCCAGTTCAATCATCAAACCAATTTCAGCAACCCGCGGTTGCTTTTCAGCAAGCCCATAGGGTCGAAGACATCGACCACTATGCCGAAGAAGAACGTGCCTTACTCCAGGAGGCACCAGTCGCTCGAACAGATCACTCAGGACTGGACGAGTTGCGGGAGCAGTTCCAGATCTTGCAAAATCAGCTTCAGCGACAACAAGGAATTGATCTACCTTCGACCAAGTTCAGAGACTTGTGTCCCTTCCCAGATGCTCAAGTACCTCAAAACTTTGAGGTTCCAAAATTCAAAAGATACGATGGCAGCGGTTGTCCCACAGCACATCTCAAGGCCTTCTGTGGAGAACTAAGCGCAATCTCAGGAAATGAAGGGGCCCTCATTCGTTTATTCCAAAAATCTCTGAAGGGCGATGCCCTAGATTGGTACACTTCATTGGACTGCCACCGCATCAGGACATGGGAACAGCTTTCCCAGGCTTTCGTCGACAGATTCGCGTACAATCTCAACATGGCATCCAGAAGAGCTGACCTCGCAGCTCTCAGGCAAAGGAGTGATGAAACACTATCAGCTTATGTGGGACGTTGGCGAGCTATGGCAGCTCGAATGCGAACGCCTATCGACGACGAAGAACAAATCTCCATGATTCTTCATTCAACATATCCAGGCATATCCGGGTATCTCATCTCGCATCCATATGCGAATTTCTCACAATTGATCCGTGCTGGAGAGCAAGTCGAAGCAGGAATCCGGGCCGGGACAATCTCCCCATGGCCTCATCAAGCCACTCCAATCAAAAGGAACAGAGTGGAAGGAAGACCTATCGGGCACGGGAATGGAAACCGCAGTGGTTCTCCTCCCCGCCCAACAGAGGTAAACAACATCAACACCACTGCTCAAGGAAATCAACATGCTCCCCCACAGGGACGTCAACAGTATCAGCAGAATCAAGTTCAGCATCAGCCTCAGTGGTATCAGCCACAACCGAATCCTCAGCCACAACCACCTCGACAACAGCAGCAGTTCAGAGGAAATAGCCAATACTCATACCAGAACAGGCAGAATTACAGGGAGTTCAGGAAGTTCACTCCACTCAGTCAACCACTTAGTCAAATCATGACTACGCTGGTACAAAATCAGTTACTCACTCTGATGACACCTAGGCCTTCTCCTCATCCTCTGCCAGCAAACTACCGAGAAAATGAGTATTGTGCCTACCATCAAGGACATGGCCATGCCACTGATCGATGCTATACTTTGAAGAATGCTATACAAGACCTAATTGAGGACCGCAAGATCGTCATCTCGGTCCCTGGAACTTCTCCAGCAGCTTCCACCAACATCCTTCAGAATCCTCTGCCTCAACATCCGACGGACCCCAGTTCGTCTCGTGGCCCTGCAGTCAATAGTATAGAAGAAGGGGACCATCTCGATCGCTTCTTCTCCCCTATCCAGTCCATTCATGCTTACACTTATAGGCCAACAAATCCTCCTCCGGTCTTGCAAGGGGTAAGTCCCTTTCTTCCTTCAATCTCCGAGCCAGTAGTGCTCAAAGGAGCACCTCCATATGATATACCAGTTGTTCAAGGGGCACCTTACAACCATTCAAGCTGGGAACCAGTCGTCCTGGAAGGAGCACAATCATACATTGAGCCCACATACGAACCTGTCTTCTTGCAAGGGGCAATTTCAGCACAAGAACACTCCAATCCGCAATGGAAGGATTATACTCATCAGCAGCAAGAACCCATTGTATTAGAAGGAGCTCCTCCAGTTGAGCCAGTCATATTGCAAGGGGCAAACCCTGGAGGCGTGTCAATCACGTTACGGTAGCTGGGACGAACAGAGAAACCCCCTGCCATATCAAGAGGACCAGCATTCATTCCATGGGAGCCTCCTGCCCCAGGAACAGTCAAGCCAGGACCACGACCTTATGTGATCTATGAAGACAAGCCTCGATATTACCCCTTCAGCACAGGCAACAATGTAGTTCTCAAGGCAAAAGCTCCATACGAGGAAGATCTGGTATCCACACTGTTGAACCTCCAATTTATACATTGCATTGCCCATTACACTACATAATTTGCATGATTTTCATGGTTAAAAGGCCCACCTAACATGTGTTTTGTGATTGTAGAGATAAGAGAGGATTTCATCAAATTAGAGGCAAAAGATTACATTTGAAGACATTGGATGAAGTCCTAAGATGGACCAAGGAAAGAAGAAGAAAGAGAGAGAAAAGAGAATGAAGAAAAGAAGAAAAAGATGAAGGAATACAAGGCTGACCGGTCGTCCGACCGGTCAGCCACATCACATGAACAAGAAGAAGAGAGGCCGACCGGTCATGACCGGTCGGCCATGCACGCTGGATGAGAGGGAGATCAGCCCGACTGGTCATGACCGGTCGGGCATGTGCGCTGGATGAATGGAAATCAGCCCGACCGGTCATGACCGGTCGGCTGTACTCACTGGAATGCCTGGAAATCAGCCCGACCGGTCGTGACCGGTCGGCTCTGCGTAAGGATGAGTCCTTTCTAATTCGGGACTCCGAAAATCGCTGCGCAATGCGTAGGATTTCGCAGAATTCGACGCAAGGGAGGATTGTTGCTATAAAAGGTCACCTAGGGGCTCTTCCTAAGGTATCAGAGAGGAGAAGGAACGTGAGTTTGGAGGCTGAAGGCGACTGTGGGGCGTCTGCAACATCTATCTTCGGGTTTTTCTAGTTTTATGCTTTATTTTTGAGTTTTCAGTTGTAGCATGACTATGCTCGGCTGAAACCTCTCAGCTAAGGCTGAGAGGTGAAGCTTGTAGCTAGTTCTATGTTAATTTCAGTTTGATTCAAGTACTTTCAATTCAAAGTTAGATTTTTCGTATGTTTCAGTCCAATAGGTGGTAGTTTGAGATGTCTTATCTGAGTTCATGTGCTCCGGACATGAATTCCTTTTAATTCTCTGAGATTATCACAGGTTGCTTGTTTAGATTCGAATTATAGTAATCCTTGAGCAGGCCATAGTCCATAGGCATGGCTGTTACTCCGCAGGCTATGAATTTGAATTCTACATTGATTGAATGGACTTGAACTTGGAAGTTCAACTTGAATTGGATGAATGTGTGTGAATGCTTTATTTTCCAACTAGATGAGAGATAGGACTTCAAATCTAGTTGTGTTCTCTACTTGGATTGACTGAATTGACATAGAATTGCTACAAGTGGATCCTTGAAAGCCTTAGTACATTATATCTCTGATTTTTCATTAAGTTACTGTTTTAATTAAACATCCTATTGAAATTGAATTTGCTCTATTAAATTGAGTTGCTGAAGTAATTAGGAAGCTGTTACTTTTTCCCTGTGGATCGACCTCGGTCTTACCGAGATTTATTACTACATCGCAGCCTTACACTTGAGGCGTGCGAACACACACCAGCACCGTTGCAAGAACCGGTGGTCCTAGAAGGCAAAAGGGAGGAAAACTACAAAGAGGTTCCATGGCACTATCCAGAATGTGCGGAAGTGGGGAACATGAATCCCAATGGGCGTTGCATCAGAAGAGATAATCAGAACAGAGGAGATCCCAAAGGCGCTCTCTCAGGCCTCGGCAACAAAAATGAAGCCGCATACGATGTGGCGACTCAGCTCAAGTCAATCCCTGCACAAATCTCAGTATGGGAGCTACTCTGCACATCTCGCATACACCGAGAAATGTTTGCCAAAACCTTGAACGATGCTCACGTCTCCTCCGATACGGCACCAGAGATGATAGCATTGATGATTGGACAACTCCTGGCTCCACGCGCCATCACCTTCACCGATAATGAGTTGCCACCAGAAGGACGCGATCATGGGCGATCCCTCAACATAGCCTTACGATACAAAGACCTCTGCGTCCCGCTGGTCCTTATCGATAATGGCTCAAGCTTAAACGTCTGCCCACTTAAGACTGCGGAACGTCTGGGAATCAGTCCCTCTTCATTTCGACCCAACACCATATGTGTCAGAGCATTCGACAACACCCGCCGATCAGTGGAAGGGGAAGTCGACATAGAGGTACAGATAGGCCCGGAAGTCTCCACCATCACATTCCAAATCCTGGATATATCAGCCTCTTTCAACATGTTACTTGGACGACCTTGGCTGCACAAGGTTGGAGCTGTGCCGTCAACCCTGCATCAACGAGTGAAGTACATCTGTGGAAATCAAGTAATCTCTATCCATGCAGAGAAGGAGCTCATCATTCCTTCCAATGCTGCTGCCACTGAACCAGACATCCCGTTCATCGATATCCAGCACTCTAAAGAAGACATCCCGTTTCACAGTTTCAAATTAGAGACTGTGAATTCTATCGCCAATCCAGAACCGATAAGGTTAGACCGTGTCTTTTCACCGGCAGAGCGTCTGAGCCTCAAATACCTAATGAAGAATCACTTCAAGTCCAGAAAAGTACCGCTGATATATAACCAACGCAAATGGGGACTCGGATACAAGGCAACCTTCATGGAAAAAGAAGGAAGAAGTTTCGGTGCTCACCCATCCAGTTCGTCAAGGCAGGAGAACCTTGCAAAGATCCAGGAGGGAATCAACCAACTGCACTACACAAAGGCCTCCCATTGAGCCTATTTTGGGCCACGTGGCCCCCCATTCGATGGGATCAGATTCTCGAACCATCTAAGCCTCCAGAAGAAGAAGGAAATGATGAAGACGAAGAAGGAAGTCAAATACAGCACCTTCAAGACCAGGTTACTCTGACACCTGTTCTCAACCAGGGGCACAACCTGCCCACTTCAGCATCAATCAACCAGGGGCACAACCTGCCCACTTCAGCATCAATCAACCGGGGGCACAACCTGCCCACTTCAGCATCTATCAACCAGGGGCACAACCTGCCCACTTCAACATCAATCAACCAGGGGCACAACCTGCCCACTTCAGCATCAATCAACCAGGGGCACAACCTGCCCACTTCAGCATCAATCAACCGGGGGCACAACCTGCCCGCTTCAGCATCTATCAACCAGGGGCACAACCTGCCCACTTTAACATCAATCAACCAGGGGCACAACCTGCCCACTCCAATCAGCCAGGGGCACAACTTGCCCATCTCAACATCAATCAGCAAGGGGCACGACTTGCCCATCCCTGCAGAACCAACTTCATCAATCATCAGCCAAGGGCAGAAGCAGCCCATCCATTGGACCAAGAAAGGGAAGTGGCCAGCCCTAGATTGGTCTGATGTCCAGGTTCCAAACTTGTGTCTCACTGTGGAACCAGACGAACTGCAATGCAAGGTAAGTGACCCGGGAGGGACTGAGTACGACTCAGATCTCGAACCCGACCAGCAAGAAATCATGGTCATTGGGCCAGACCATGATTCTTCGCCCGAATCATTAACCCCCACCTCTTCAGGGGAGGAAGTGTGGGGTCCTGAATGGTCATCCGTTCCCCTAACTTTCGAATCAGCTAAAGAGCCATTTGAGGGCTCTGGCTTTCAAAAAAAAAACGCCTGTTTAAGCAGCGACCGGAACTTTGGAACAAGTTGGGCTCAATCATGGTATGCAATGCCCACTTGTTCAAAGTCCCATGAATTTCGAAAATCTAAAAAAATAAAAAAATTTCAAAGCCAAAAACATCTAGCATTTCCATTTCAGAAAAATCTCAAAAACCAAAAAACAGTTCTTTTCCTGCATTCAATAGTGTGCCAAGTTCGTCTAAAGAGTCGCATGAGTTTGAAGTCGAATCATATGATTTCGACATCGAATTAGACTTCGAGCTCATGGGTCTGGACGAAGCTCGGGATGAGGAAGATGATGATCCTGCTCCCGAACTTGAGGATCTCCTCAAAAAGTTCGAATCCAAAGCCAATGTTGTAGCCGATGATTTCGAGATAGTAAATTTCGGGACACTTGAGATCCCTAGGGAAGTACGCATTGGGAAATCGTTGTCACCTGAGATGAAACAGAAAATGATAGAGTTCCTAGCTCCAAGATTGTCCAACTTCGCGTTCTCATATGAAGACATGCCGAGGCTCGATGAAGAGCTCGTTGTACACCATCTGCCAACCAAGACAGATATGAAGCCAGTGAAGCAGAAACTTCGAAGAATGAAGCCAGAATGGGCTCTGAAAGTCCGAGATGAAGTCATCAAGCAGTACAATGCGGGATTCTTGGTAGTCTCCAACTACCCTGAATGGCTCGCCAACATCGTACCAGTACCAAAGAAGGACGGTAAGGTTCGAATGTGCATCGACTTCCGAGATCTCAACAAAGCCAGTCCTAAAGATGACTTCCCTTTGCCACACATCGACACTCTGGTCGACAATACTGTTGGATACAAGATCTTCTCATTCATGGACGGGTTCTCAGGTTACAATCAGATTAAGATGGTAGTCGAAGATCGCGAGAAGACATCGTTCATCACTCCCTGGGGAACCTTCTGTTACAGGGTAATGCCGTTCGGTCTGAAGAACGCAGGAGCAACATATCAGCGAGCAATGACAGCATTATTCCACGACATGATGAACAAAGAGCTTGAAGTATATGTGGACGACATGATCATCAAATCTCGCACAATTGAAGGACACTTTGAAGATCTGAAGAAATTATTCAACAGATTAGAAAAGTACAAGCTCCGCCTCAACCCTCAGAAATGTGTCTTCGGTGCAATGGGAGGCAAGCTCCTCAGCTTTATGGTGAGTGAGGATGGCATCAGGGTCGACGAGACCAAAACCAGAGCAATCATTGAGATGCCCCCTCCTAGAACAGAGAAGGAAATTCGTGGCTTCCTCGGCAGAATTCAATACATCAGTCGCTTCATCGCACAGCTCACACCTATTTGTGAGCCCATTTTCAAGCTCCTCCGAAAGAACGTTCCAAAAGAATGGAATGATGATTGCCAAGTCGCCTTCGATCGCATCAAGAAATATCTCATGAATCCTCCAGTCCTAGTGCCGCCCGCTCCCGGACGTCCACTATTGTTATACATCTCGGTAGCAGCAGAAGCCATTGGCTGTGTCCTCGGCCAGCACGACGAGACCAGGAAGAAGGAACAAGCAATATACTATTTGAGTCAAAAGTTCACCGACTACGAGACCAGGTATTCCCCGATCGAGAAGACTTGCCTCGCCCTAGTCTGGGCAACTCAGCGACTCCGTCAATACATGATTGCATTCCCTATTCTCCTCCTCGCTCACATGGATCTGCTCAAGTACCTGTTCGAGAAACCGGCACTCACTGGAAGGATAGCTAAATGGCAGCTACTCCTGTCTGAGTTCGACATCACCTATGTCACCCAGAAGGCAATCAAGGGATAGGCCCTCGCCGATCATCTTGCGGCCCACTCCCTCCTGGATTATCAACCGCTCAAGACATTCTTCCCTGATGAAGATCTCTTGCTTATTGAGGAAGAAGAAAAGTAGATAGGTGAGTGGACTTTATTCTTCGACGGCGCAGCAAATTCTAAAGGGAGTGGTATTGGAGCAATCCTCTACTCTCCAGATGATGTCCCTATTCCTATCTCGAGGCGCATAGCATTCGAGTGCACCAACAACATGGCAGAGTACGAAGCATGCATCGCTGGCTTAAGAGAAGCCATAATCTTGGGCGTCAAGAAGCTACGAGTATTTGGAGACTCACAGCTTATCATCAATCAGACCAATGGCGAATGGAAAACCAAGGACGAGAAGTTGATACCATATCATGTGTATCTTGAAAATCTAATCGAAGAATTCAAAGGAATCACCTTCTCATACATGCCCAGAGCCAAGAACCAGTTTGCAGATGCTCTCGCCACACTTGCATCAATGCTCGAGATACCAAAAGGAGCTTCGGAATGGGAGCTCACAGTCGAAGTTCAAGATGAACCTGCCTTTTGCCTGCAAATAGAAGGAACCGAAGCTGTCCCCGACAAACCCTGGTATGCCGACATCAAGCAATATCTCGAAACCCAGGAGTATCCAGAGTCAGCAACAGCAACAGATCGCCGAACCATTCAGCGTTTGGCCGGCCAGTTCACCATCAGTGGCGAAGTTCTTTACAAGCGATCCTATAATCACATCCTCCTTCGATGCATCGATGAAATAGAAGCTGCAAAGATCATGGAAGAAATACACGAAGGAATCTGTGGCCCACACATGAACGGGCACATGATGGCGAAGAAGATTCTACGACTCGGCTACTACTGGCTCACCATGGAGACAGACTGTTGCCAGCACGTCAGAAAATGCTTCAAGTGTCAGGAGCATGCGAATCAAATCTATGCCTCATCATCAAAGTTATACAACCTGACCACCCCCTGGCCCTTCTCCATGTGGGGACTCGACATCATCGGCAAGATCAGTCCTAAAGCATCAAACGGTCATGAGTACATACTTGTGGCAGTCGACTACTTTACCAAGTGGGTAGAGGCAGCCTCCTACACCACAATTGCAGCATCTCAGGTGATCAAATTCATGAAGAACAACATCATATGTCGGTATGGAATCCCTAATGCTATCATCACAGATAATGGGACCCCGTTTGTCAACAAGAAGATGGATGACTTCCTCAGCAAGTTCAAGATCCAACGTCATCGATCAAGCCCCTACCGTCCTCAGATGAATGGTGGGGTAGAAGCCGCAAATAAGACAATCGTCAGGATACTCGAGAAGATGGTCGTGACCTATCGGGATTGGTCAGATATGCTCCCATATGCACTTTGGGCCTATCGAATGTCTGTACGGTCTGCTACGGGCGTCACTCCTTTCGAACTTACCTACGGAATGGAAGCAGTCCTACCAGTCGAGGTGGAAATACCATCATTACGGGTGTTACTAGAAAGCGGAATTGAAGAAGGAGAATGGCAACGGGCCAGATTCGATCAGTTGCAGCTAACAGATGAAAAGCGCATGCGTGCACTAAGTCATTCACAGTGCTATCAAAAAAGGATCGCTCGGGCTTACAACAAGAGAGTCCGAAAAAGAAGTTTTAAGGTAGGCGACATGGTCATGAAGAAGATTCTACCGTCGCACCTTCCGGATCCCAGAGGAAAGTTCAAACCCTCGTGGGACGGGCCGCTGATCATCAGAGAAGTACTTCCCGGAGGCGCCCTCAGACTCACCAGCATGAGAGGGGTGGATCTTCCTGAGCCAAGCAACGCCGACAACGTGAAGATCTTTCACGGGTAAGTCATTCTGACTTTATCAAGAGTTACTTTAATAGAGCTGAAGTCAAGAGGTCAAAGCTGAGACCTCTGAGAAATCATTCCGTTCACCAACAAGTGTTTCAAATAAGGGAATTCAAAAAGAGAAAAATACAAAAAAAAAGAGACAAAAAAAAAAGAAAGAATACAAAAGAAAAAGAAAAAAAAAGAAAAAAGAAGAAAAGAGAAAGAAAAAGGGAAGCCAAAGCAAGGTACCCAAGAAAAAAATCAACCCAAGAAGAAACACAGTCATCCATCCATTCATCTCAGAAGGGTCTTTAGCAAAGATCGACAGCTCTATCATCGTAACTTAGGATAAGGGCTGAAAAACTGCCATCGGCCGGCAACGACGGATTCCCAACCTCTAGCCGCCGCAGTTATCCAGAGATCCAGAAAGAAAAAAAAAAGAAAAAAAAAGAGAATGTGTGCCTAAACAAAGAGGGCGGAGTGAAAACCCAAAAGGGCGCTCCGAGTAAAAACAGTGGGCATACAGCGGACTCGGTGAAAACCCGAAAGGGCGCCGAGGGTAAAAACAGCATAGCTGCCAAGGGGCAGGCAAGATCAAACACCCGGGACGTGGTAAAAACCCGAAAGGGCGCCACGGGCAAAAATGACGGGAAAAGGCCGGCTGTGGTGAAAACTCGAAAGAGCGCTGCAAGCAAAAATGGCTCAAATGAAAAAAGAAAAAAAATAAAAAGTGCAGGTACCAAGAAATCAGACGGTCCAGATCGGTTCAAGCAGTTACAGTTCAAGAATAAGAAGAAGTGCAGTCAGGAGTGAAAAGCTCTACAAACTCTGACAATCTCAAGAGGCAACAGTTTCCATTGCCTACACCTCAAGGGAACCAAAGGAGCACACAAGTTAATCTCGAGACATCGGTCAAAGCATTGGCCGAGCCCCAGTTCTGATTCCTATATCCCAACACAAAATCCAGACACACTCACAAGACAGCTAATGGCACAATAGATTCCCAAAACAGTTTTCTTTTTTCAATTAAATGCATCATATTTCTTTTACATATATCATATCATCTTTAAAAAAAAAAATACAAAAAAATGCATCATCATCAATCATATATGCAAAAAGGAATGTGCAGGTGGCCAACACAATCAATCTCTACCCTCCTCCTCGGCCACATCAGGTGAGTCCTCTGACTCATAAAAAGATAGCCTCTCTCTCAACCTGCTCACCTCCATACGCAGGTAATGCGCCTCGTCACGCTCAAGGGTACGGATCGCTGTCTCCTCATCAGACAATCTCTGATCGGCAGCCAATCTCCTCGACATCATCTCGCAATGATACCGAAGTGCAGAGATCTCAGACAGCAGATGGCCATGAGTGGCCAAAAGGAAGCTAGGATCGATAAACGGGCGCTCCTCAAAAGGTTCATATGAACCAGATGAAGAGCCTGCATCTCCAAGGATATCCTGCTCATCCTCATCAGCAGTCTGGTGCCAGCAAGGGATACGTCGATACAAAGACTGCTCAGCAAACTAGTACTGATATGGGGCGGTCGCCATCGGAAAAGTCCGCAGCTCAAAACCCAGCAAATCAGCAGTCAAGTAACTCGCCCAAGAACAATCAATCCGGGTCCTAAAGTCAGAGGATCTGGATGGAAGTGCTCGACGCCTGATACCCGTGAAAGCGAAAAGAGGAACATCCTGCTCGTACCCAAACTGCCGCAGGAACCGAATGGGATGATAAGAAAAGAAGGATCGGAAGCCTACCAACATCAGAGGAAGGCGGTGTGCATCGCAAAGCACTGGAGGAAGTGAAAGCCAAGATGACTCCCAACGAACGTTCCAGTCACGAACTTCAGCGAACATCCTGCGATACAAGGGCTCGCTCATCCTAGCTGTATGAGGAAGAAACTCCATGATGTGTCGCATAAGGTCTGGGCGACGAGTGTCAGGAAAAGGTACAGGAACAGTCAGCGAAAGACGCTCCCATAGCCAGACCTGATCACAAAAAGGAAAAGAAGTTCAGCTAAAGCAAAGCAATCCCTAACAAAGCAAAAAGAAAAAGGGTGCAGAAAAGATACCTGAAGAAAGAAACAACAGCCGCGAAGAACACGAGTACGGCCCAGGGCGCAGTCAGTCAGCCCATTGAATAGCTCGGCCAAGATAAGAGAAATGATCCCCTGCCTACGGATAGCTCGGCTCATCACCTCAAAAAGCAAAGGAGTCTGGGACCTGCGCCATCCTGAGAACAGCACCTCAGCTATCAAGCAAAACATCAGTGCGTTCCGAGCAAAGGTAGAACCAGCCACACCCCGAGGACCCGAAAAAAGATCATACAGCAAGTCCAAGGAGAACACTACAGCATCCTGGCCATCGGCTGCAGGCCGAACAAGATAGGGTATCCCGAACCAGTTCTGCGGTGTGGCAGTCTTCGGCGACGTCTTCGGTGAAAAATACTGAGCATAATCCCAGGGCAGACCTGTCAAGCGTGCAAGCTCCTCCAAAGAAGGCCCCATCTCCATATCGTTGAACGCAAACAAGTTCAACAAAGGTACCCAGTCAATCAAGGCAGCTCCGAGCATCCTCCAGTCAATATCAACTCTAGCCATATGGATCAGACTGCCGAAGCCATAGGACTCCAAATCCCGAATCTCATAAGCTGACAAACTATCAAGCCAAGCAAACAGTTGTGGCGAGCAGGAAGAACGAGGAAGCAGCTGACAAGTCCTCACTGGTACCCCCTCCAGCACAAAAGGCCCAGAAATCAACGATGACTCATCAAGGATCGGAAGGTCAACGGGCGAAGACGAAGGAAAAGCTGGAACCTCTGCAGACTCGACAGCCCCTGACCTGCCCTCAGTAATGGCTATGTCTGATGTAGTCGCATCGCTGTCTGAAACTGTCATAACCTCAGCCGCATGAGAAGACTTGCCCACCTCATGAGCAGAGTGCGCAAAAGACCGACGACCAAGGGAAGAACAATACTCCCCATCAAAAGGGCTACCAGCGAAGATCACACCGCACATCGTGGCATCCTGGCTAATCTGACCGTCAAAGAATACATCTGAACCATCAAAAAGGGTCCCGGCAGCCCCGATCGAAGAATCAACGGTCAGATCTGGACCTGCGGCCCCCTCCAACAGGAAATCATGAATCCAATCGTCATCCTGGCCGATCAAAGGGATCATCGAGGCATCCACACCGTCCATCACCAGGGGGACATCATCAATAATCACATCAAGTCCACCCAAACAAGTATGCTGCACATCTCGGCCCTCATCCAGAGCATCCAAACCGTCAAAGGTATCATCTGAACCATCCATCCCATCCAAGCATGAGATCAGCCCATCTATGTCCATCATGGTCCCATCACCACCATCCATCACATCATCCATGGGGCCCAAATTCAAGGGAAGCATAGCCTCACCTATGTCCCATCCCATCATCCTATCCATACCATCCATTTCTCCCATAATGAAGGGCCCATTCAAATCTGAAATTCCAGCCATCCCACCATTAATGGACCCATTCAAAGCTCCACCAACCACCAAGCTTAATTCATCATCAATACCCCCATTTAATGCTCCATCTCCACCATCATTTAAAGGAAGCCTTCCATCATTGAAGCCCTCACCAAGTGCTGGAGTGTGGGACCCACCAACCTCTCCCACTATGGCCCATAAATCATCATCCAAAGCTGCCCAAGAAAGGACAAAATGGGAAGAGGACAAAATGAAGAGAAAAGACAAGGAGAAAAGAAGATTCATGGCTGGATCGAATAGCTTAGTACAGAGAATGTGGGGGACAGGAGAAGGGGACAGCAGGGAATGTCCGAACCAGAGCCAGCCCAGGCCGCTCAAGAGGCGAGCCTTGGGCGGCCTGCCCTGGGCCGCCCGTACGGACGCGGTTCCTCTCTCCGCGGGATTGGCTCCAGGGTTCTTGGTAGGTGAGGCTGACAGTCCATTTCAGCAGATGGCACTCCGTGGGCCGCCCAAGGCTCCGGTCTGCTCCAGATTTCGACTGAAGTTGATCAAGATCATATAAAGGGTGCCCCACCGGTCCAATCACGAAGCAATACGGCCAGAACATGGTTGATCAAGCCGAAGAAAGGGAAAGGTGATCAAGTGGGGGCCACTAGCAATCCAAGCTATTCAAAGACCAGATCATCATGATCTAAACCATTGAAGGACCTACATGAGCCATCAAACAACAAGATCAAAGGGCTGATCATCAAAAGAAGGGCCAGAATCCAAGATCTAATCATCAAGTGGGCCCACAAAGCCAAATCAAGCGATCTGAGACGTTCAAGCCGTCATCCACACCATGAGAAGCCTTCCTAGCCTCACAAATCATCAAAAGAGGTGCCCCAAAGTAAAACCAAGGTCTCAAATGGGCCCACAGGGCCGAATCTATCAATCTGAACCATTCAAGGGCTAAATCATCAGGATCCAAACCATTGGAAAGCTTACACAAGTCATGGACCAGCAAGATCAAAGGTTCGATCATCAAAAGAAGGGCCAGAATCCAAGATCTAATCATCAAGTGAGCCCACAAGGCCTAATCAAGCAATCCGAACTGTTCAAGTCATCAGCCATGCAGTTAAGAAGCCTCATCCTCTGCAAATCATTAAGGAACAAGTCAAAGGTCAAAGCATCCAGACATCATCAAGGAATTTGAGACAAGTCAAGAGCCGTATATTCATTCAAAAAGCTTGATACAAAAGAAGATGAAAGCAAAAAGAACAAGGCCATACAAAGCGGAATACAAAAGCAAGCTACAAGTCGCCAACACAGTCATCATCATCCCTCCTCTCGTCCCGCTCCCGACGATAAAGATCCATCAAAGGAGCAGTCACCGAACCTCCAGCATACCTGCGACGGCCACCTGGAACATAAAGCGAAGGAAGCAGAGGCCCCTGGCCGAACAGCAGATACCACTCATCATAATCACGATCCGGGATCGTGAAATGGAATCCAGGCTAGCCCACGAGAGCCTCAACTCTCATCAACCGGCATCCGAGCAGCTGGAGGAGGTGCAGAACAAGGGACCCGAGCCACCCCAATGACTTGCCGAAGCAACCTCTCCCCCAGATACCACTGAAAAGATTCAGCGTCGGAAAGTATGATACGGAGACATGAAGCATCGTATGCCTCCACACGCTGGGGGGTGTAATAGAGAGGGAAACTGGCATACGGCATCCGAGCGAGCTGCAGTAAATAAGGTCAACACGATCAGTTACAGTACAGCACGAGGGCAAAGACAAGTAAGATACTTACGTCCTCAACAGTCAGCCCGTCTATGTCAGCACGCCAATTGTCCCCGGGAACTCGGGAGTTCCGCTGATGGTTTTGCTGGTGCCAGTACATGTGGCGATACTGAGAGGGCTCAACATCATCCCGCATCCTCGGCGCGAGATGGGAAAAATGGTCATAAAAGCAGGTCTGGACAAAAGCACATCTAATGATCAGAGAGGGAAAGAAGGCAAATGACTCCAAGGAAGATGAAAGAAGAAATACCTTAACAATAGGCCAAAAACCTGTGAAGGACCAGCTATGCCGACAGGTCTTGTCCAAACCCTGAAAGATACGGGTCAAGATAGCCCCATTCCAGTTATAGGGATGATGAAGATCCTCGACTAAACGAAGAAATTTAGGATCAACTCTCTCATTTGCATGGCAGAAAAGAAAGGATCCAAAAGCATAAGTGATCATGGCCCGCGCTTTGTGGAGGGCCTCTCGCTCAGTGGTGGGGATGACGGAGGCAAAATTATTGTAGAACCATCGCATCTTCACTTGATGGCCTTGGAATTCACCCTCGGGTGGGACGTCACCGACAAGCCGTAGCCAGTCGGTGGAAGTGAGAGGAGCCAGAGAACTGACTTGAGGAACAACTGTTCCATGAAACGGGAAGCCTATTTGCATGTAAATGTCCAAGGGGGTTATTCCCCATTCACCACAAGGGAGCTGGAAGGTATGGGTCTCGTCCCGCCACCTCTCGCAAAGGGCCGCGAGCATCATGCGGTTAGCATCGTTATTGTGGAAACGTAAGGTGAGGAGGCCAGCAAAAGGAGTACCATCCAGTACTCGTTCAAGCAAGGGCTGTGGATCCTTCATCCAGTCGTCCCAGCGATCCCTAGTACCTCGACCCTTGATAGCAGGAAGAGGTTGATGCTCCATAGCTAAGGAACACATGTGGTCCCCTCGGCGGACGATGAAGGCAGGATCATCTTCATCAATCACTCGGTGACCTCTGGTACCATCCGGCATTGAATCCTACAAGCCTGGCAAGGTAAGTCCCTATCCCTTACCCGTTAAAATCCAAATTATCATCCAAGAAACCCATGGGATTGGACTCACATTCAAATGCAAAATCTAAAGTCCAACTCCGTGTGTCACTTAGGATGTGTTGGGCCCATTGGAAAAAGTAAGGCCCACCTTAAAGAAGGTTGCATGGCATGCCTTAGGCAAGAAAAGTCTATCATCCAAGGACACATTTTGGACAACAAATGCACTCAAGTTCCATGAGATCAACAAAGGATCTTAATTCACATGAAGCCCCTCTTCGAAGTCCATATATGGCCAAGGATTAGTCCACTTTATGCCAAGGCCATGATTCTCATTTAAGGTGTTTCCACCTCTTTACACATGTGCATGGACAAGTGGGGGATAGAAAGGAAGTGGGTCCCCAAGAGCAACCCAAATGCCTCATCTCAATGGATTGGAGAGAGCACATAACCCACTTTGAAGAATATGAGGACCCATTCATGGGTTAACCATGGGCAACCTTATGTGCCTCATCTTGATGAAAGTTTTGACCATGAGGATACAACATGGCGGTCTACCCACAAAACCAAGGAAGCTAATGAAAAAGTTGATGCACATAGCCCACATGAAGAACCAAGTTGAAAATGCCCATGTAAGGGCAAGTTTGGGCAACTTATGTGCACCAACTTCTTTACCAAAAAGGGAGACCATTTGAGCACAAAAGAACATGGCTTGATAAGTCACCCAACCATCATAAAAATGGCTAAGAATGATATACATAGCCCACTTGAAGATCAAAATCCAAAATGTCCCAAAGAATGGGACAAAAATGGGCAACTTATGGGTATCATTCTTTCCCACAAATTTAAAGGAAAATCACCCATACATGAGAATGATGGTGGATGACCCACCAAGCCCCCAAAGGAAAGATCAAGGAGCTATGGTTGTATGGATAGCTCACTTGAGGGTCATCCATTTGAGGTTGATAGCATTAAAGGGAAACTCTTGAGAACCACATTCCTACCACAAGGAAAACCGTTTGAACTTAGTAAGATTGTGGGAACAACTCACTCATGAGACTTGTAGATGGTCAAGTTACTCAAGTCCTCCATCCATCAAATGAAAAAGCATGAAAAGAAAAATCCTACATGAACAAAGTGTAGTGGGGCACACATGGTTTAAAGAAGTGCCCAAGTTTCAATGAAGGCCCAAAAGCCCATCCACATGAAAAACCCCAAGAACCCACTACACTTTGTACAAGGATGTACATCATAATCAAGAGATGGTGGAAGATTTGGGCCATTTGTCCATAAAGGCCCAACTAGGAAATCTAGCCCACTTGAGATCCAAATGAAAAATGGGCTAAGTCATCTTGGTCCATACACATGTGAAGAAAGATGGGGTCACCCAAAGTGAGCCCCATAAGCCTAAACTTGAGATGGGCCCTACCATGCCCATGGGCCCCAAACCTTGAAAAGAAAATGGAAAAGAAAGGAAGAGCATTGAGGAAAAATGACAAGGACAAGAAAGCATGAGGGAGCCCAAAATGAAGCATTGGGCCCACCAAATACACCAAGGGCCATGACTTTACTTTGAGCCCATTTGATACATATGAAAAGAGGCCCAACTCCCATGAAAAAGACAGAGGATTTTGCCATGCACACTTGATGACATGGCAAAATCACCCTTTACATACACATGAGGGGAGTGTGAAAAGAAGAAAAAAAATGAAGTGGAGAGCTTGCAATGTCCTTCTCCATGCACCACCTTTGAAAAAGACTTGAGATCTAGAAAAAGGCCAAGAATGCTTGGGCCCACCTTCACACCTCTTGGAATAGCTACATGGAAAAAGAAAAGAGTCATGAGAAGAGATAATGAAGAAGGAAAAGGATAAGAAAAGAGAAAGGAAGTGGTCCATACCTTTACCACTCACCAAAGAGGGACCACCTTGCTGTCCCAAAACTTCTCTAAGGCCCACCACTTGAAAAGAGCAAAGGACCACCAAAGAAGAGAGAGAAAACTTGAAAGGAGAGAGTATGAGAGAGAGAAGAGAGAGATTGCACGTTGAGGGGGGCAAGGGTGCCCCATGTTATATAGAAAAGGGGAGGGCACCCTTTTACCCAGCCCACTGAAGAGACCAGGAGGCAGAGACCGTCCGGGCGGCCCATGGGAGGCCGTCCTAGCCCCTACCTAGATGAAATGACTTCCCACCCCCTCTCCTTGGGAAGAACTCCTCCTTGGGAAGGGTGGTTGCAAGTGAATCTTGTACCTCCATGTAAGAATGAAATGATGGAAGAGAATGGTGAGAAAAAAGGAAGAAATCTCACCAAAATCTCATCTCATGAGAAAGGGGTGAGAAATTGGATTGATGATGTGGAAAAATTCCATAGAATTTTCAAAGAAAAGAAAGAAAAATTTGACTTGGTCAAACAATGATCTCAACCATCCGAGTATATGACCTGATGATCCGAACCATTCCAAGAAGAATTCCCATAATCTCTAACTTGGATTGCTGCTCGCTTGTACAGATTTTGGTCCGAAGACCTTAAACTACACTGGGATTAATTTCTCGGGGGACCTTTCTCGCTTTCAACTAAAAACCGGCATCGGCCTCGACCGTTGAGATCAAGGTTTGATAATCCGGATCATTTCCAAAAAAATATCAAAAATATTTTAAAGCTTTCCACAAAAACTAGCATCAATCTCGAACGTTCGAGCTGAAGTCTGGAACCTTTTCCAAAAAAACAAAAAAAATGATTCACCAAAAATTTCAACTGCACAAATTCATTTCATGGTCCGAAGACCTTAAACTACGTCGGGATCAACATCTCGAGAGATTTTTAATAAAAACAGCATCGATCCCAGCCTTTCAGGCCAAGATCTGATGATCTGGATCATTTCGAAAAGCAAAAATGTGTTTGCCCCCTCTTGTACAAAGTACTGGTCCGAAGACCTTAAACTACGTCGGGATCGACATCCCGAGAGATTTTCAATAAAAACCAGTGATGATCTTGACCGCTCAAATTGAGATTTAATAGCCTGGAACTTTTTTCGAAAAAACGTAAAAAGAATGTATTTTCAGCATGTACAATTTCATGGTCCGAAGACCTAAAACTATGTCGGGATCAACATCCCGAGAGATTTTTAATAAAAACCAGCATCGATCCCAGCCTTTCAGGCCAAGATCTGATGATCTGGATCATTTCGAAAAGTAAAAATGTGTTTGCCCCCTCTTGTACAAAGTACTGGTCCGAAGACCTTAAACTACGTCGGGATCGACATCCCGAGAGATTTTCAATAAAAACCAGTGATGATCTTGACCGCTCAAATTGAGATTTAATAGCCTGGAACTTTTTTTTGAAAAAATGCAAAAAGAATGTATTTTCAGCATGTACAATTTCATGGTCCGAAGACCTTAAACTACACTGGGATTAATTTCTCGGGGGACCTTTCTCGCTTTCAACTAAAAACCGGCATTGGCCTCGACCGTTGAGATCAAGGTTTGATAATCCGGATCATTTCCAAAAAAATACCAAAAATATTTTAAAGCTTTCCACAAAAACCAGCATCAATCTCGATCGTTCGAGCTGAAGTCTGGAACCTTTTCCAAAAAAACAAAAAAAATGATTCACCAAAAATTTCAACTGCACAAATTCATTTCATGGTCCGAAGACCTTAAACTACATCGGGATCAACATCCCGAGAGATTTTTAATAAAAACCAGCATCGATCCCAGCCTTTCAGGCCAAGATCTGATGATCTGGATCATTTCGAAAAGTAAAAATGTGTTTGCCCCCTCTTGTACAAAGTACTGGTCCGAAGACCTTAAACTACGTCGGGATCGACATCCCGAGAGATTTTCAATAAAAACCAGTGATGATCTTGACCGCTCAAATTGAGATTTAATAGCCTGGAACTTTTTTTCGAAAAAACGCAAAAAGAATGTATTTTCAGCATGTACAATTTCATGGTCCGAAGACCTTAAACTACACTGGGATTAATTTCTCGGGGGACCTTTCTCGCTTTCAACTAAAAACCGGCATCGGCCTCGACTGTTGAGATCAAGGTTTGATAATCCGGATCATTTCCAAAAAAATACCAAAAATATTTTAAAGCTTTCCACAAAAACCAGCATCAATCTCGATCGTTCGAGCTGAAGTCTGGAACCTTTTCCAAAAAATAAAAAAAATGATTCACCAAAAATTTCAACTGCACAAATTCATCCCCAGTGGTCCGAAGACCTAAAACTACACTGGGATTAACTTCTCGGGGGCTTTCTTTCCTAACCTGTTCCAGACATGGCTGACACTTGATCGTACGGGTGTCTGGAATCTTCTAAACAGGTAAGGGCTGAGGCGGGCAGAACTCCGCAATCCTGTTCGTGTTGAACGCACCATGATAGACAACCTTGATTTGGAAGTCGTTGTTGAAGCTGACGGATGTTCCCTGTTCCTAGAACTCATGAAGGGGATTAAGGCTGTTGGGAGGTGAAGCTCACCCTCACGGAATTGTGAGCAACGTAAGACCCCAAACTGGATTGACTAAGGGAAATGTGAGGATGTGGCTCATCTTGTGGCCGAAGGAGTCCGTCGGACGATACGTGGTCTATGTGCATTGCACATGAGGAACAGGCAACTTTGTGGGTGTGTTGACTGAAAACCCTCGAAATCTCCTCATCCGAAGATGTAAAACTACGGCACTTAACTGTGTGAGACTCGTCTTGCTCGCTGACGTAAAATGGATCGGGTGCCTTACCAGCAGTAGAAGCTGGAAGTGGATGAAAATTCCATACTTTTCCCTGCATTTCAGAAAAATCACAAAATACAAAAACATTGCAAAATCACCTCTTCAAAAATCACAAAAATATTTCCCTTGCTTTCAAATCAAAATATTGTCAAAAATCACAAAAATATTTCCCTTGCTTTCAAATCAAAATATTGTCAAAAATCACAAAAAATTTCTCTTGCTTTCAAAGAAAATATTTCGAAAATCACAAAAAAATATCTCTTGTTTTCAATAAACCGATCTCTATGCTGACCCCTCAGGTAAGGATTCGGCCCAGAATATCTGCAAAAATCACAAAAATTGTCAGCATCCCCAGCACTACACTTCAGGAGTCTTGAACTCCGCTCACTTCACAGTATGGGATGATGGATCCAATCGCTCGTAAATTGGAATCTTGACCAAAACGGGCAACTAAACACCATCTCAATCACATGCATGCCCAGAAGAACATTTTGAAGTCAGATAGCATCCTCGTACATTCTCATTCGCAAAGAAACAGCATCTTGGGACGATGGACCTAATTGACCACGGGTCGGGATCTTGACCAACCCGCTGACCAAACCTCCGTATCAAAAAGAAAAATCCCAGGGAGAACAACCCTGCAAGCAATAAGCTGAAAATTCTCTGCATCTCCAGCAAAGGCAAAATCATCAAACTAAAAGAGAATGAGCCAAGCCATGCATTCATCATGCATCTCCATGCATCAGCATCCATCGCATCAATCATCATGTTTACCTGCTTTCAAAATAAAAACCGGCTAGCTAAAGACCCCACAGGCATCCCTAGTGGAGGCGCATGCAAACCAGATCTCTATTTCAAAAAGACAAAAAAAATATTCCTATTTGCAAATAAAAACCCCACGGAGTATCACTCCCCAGAGTGGGTATCTTTTCAAAAATCTAAAAATATTTTCCAGTAGAGCGTTCTGCCTCCAAAACACCAGGAGATCTTCCACATCTCTGGGTAGGAGCCGATGCAAAAATCAAATAAGATCCGATGTCTCGCGGTTTCCCCGGAGACCATTGGATCCAATGCACTCAAAGTACGATCGAACTGAACTCCAGTGTCAGTGCGGTTGTACTACATGCCAAGATACAAAAGATGAAAGCCAAAAGGCTCGGTCACAGAAACCATTTGAACAGGTGGAAAGGATGAATTGTAACCCAAGTATCAAAATCAGCAGATTGGGTGGAAAGAGTTCACCTGCACATACCTGGGCGTGGATGCCTGAAGTACCTTGACTGAGTCCAAGTCGGCGTAGTAGAATCCCGTAAGACTAACTGACGCAGGGCGTCTAACCACTTTGACAGTCAAGCGAAACAAGTACTCCTGGAGTGATCTGGGAAAACATCAAACATCACACAATCAGTCTCAGGGTCAGCAACCTCGTAAGACTACGGACGCAGAGGCTCTGCTGTACATTTTCGATGTTAGTACCGATCGGGAATGGAAGGGTTGCGATTGGGTACCCAGGTTGCAGTGCATGCAAGGACAATCGCAACGTTTTCTCCAAACTCCCGCGGTATGTGCGAGTTATCAATTTCCAGACAATCAACTGACTCAGATACAAAGGACAACAAAGATTCCAGACCACAATCAAGGAAAGAATGAATTGCAAACTAAGCATCGAAACCAGAAGATCGGGTGGAAAGAGTCCACCCGCACATACCTAGGCGTGGATGCCTGAAGTACCTTGACTGAGTCCAAGTCGGTGTAGTAGAATCCCGTAGGACTATCTGACGCAGGGCGTCTAACCACTTTGACAGTCAAGCGAAACAAGTACTCCTGGAGTGATCTGGGAGAACATCGAACATACAATCAATCACAGGGTCAGTAACCTCGTAAGACTGTCGACGCAGAGGCTCTGCTGTACCTTTTCGATGTTAGTACTGATCGGGAATGGAAGGGTTGCGATTGGGTACCCAGGTTGCAGCGCATGCAGGGACAATCGCAACGTTTTCTCCAAACTCCCGGGTATGTGCGAGTGATCGGTTTCCAAACGATCAACTGACACAGATGCAAAGGCTAGCAAAGATTTCAGAACATGATCTATGAATGACCGGGTCAGAAGTGGGGTGTCCACTCGCTTTGGCATTCGGTTGCACGCAACCTCTGCCAAAGAGGGGCATCTGTAGACAGCCCACCTTCGGCTACACTATTGGTAGAGATAGCTGGATGAATGGAGGACCATACCCCCAAATCCCAAGTCCAAACTCAGCCAAACTCACCCTTGTAAGCCCCATTCCATAGCCCAGATCAAGCCTGAACCCAGTCAACCCAGTCTTAGACATCAGCCTGAAAAACCCCCCAGAAAAAAGGCCAGTCAAAAAAATCCTAAAAAAGTCAAACTCACTGGGTCAACCGCTGAGTCAACCCGCTGAGTTAACCCGCTGAGTCAACCCGTCGAGTCAAAACACCGAGTCAACCTGTCAAGTCAACCCGTCGAGTCAAATCACCGAGTTGAACCGCTGAGTCAACTCACTGAGTCGACCCAGCGAGTCAAACAGCAGCCCCGAGGGAGCGACCGTACTCGTTGGAAACCGAGGAGCGGCCGTACGGGCGGCCCATAGCAGGCCGCCCGAAATAAATTACGGAAAGTGCCACTCTCCGCTACTATAAATACCCCCCTCCCCTTCTCATTTCAAGCATCCCTTCAAGTCCAGCCAGTCCGGGTGCGGTCCGAGTCCTTCTCCACCCCTTAGCCCATTTTTCCACCAAGGAGAGCCCGAGTGAGGAGAGTCTAGCCCTGGTCCAGCCCAGCCTGACCACTGGTCCAAGCCTCCCAAGCCATCCAAATCTTGATCCAGCCACTCGAAGCCAATCCTTGCGACACCTCCGTCCACCCAGCTACTCTTTTCCAGCATCATCTCATTTGCATCTAGCATAAGTGCAACATTTACTTTTCTTCCAACCCCCCTGCTTCACTGCAAGCACCTTGATTCCTCAAGCACACTGCATATGTCTTAAATTAAGCACCTGTCAGTTCGAGCGTATGCTCTGGGCTTGCCCGTTGTTGGAACCTGCCCATCAGAAACTCTTACTGTTCAGACCTGCATTCACGTGCATATCACTATAAACACTTTGAATATTCAAGCACACAGCATGCATCATCTCGCATAAAGCACCTGTCAGTTCGAGCGTATGCTCTGGGCTTGCCCGTTGTTGGAACCTGCCCATCAGAAACTCTTACTGTTCAGACCCGCATTCATGCATCATGTCATCCATGAGAATATACGAGGATTAAACTAGACTTTTAAGTATTCGATCGATTCTGTGAAGTAGAGACCGTACTTCGGTACGGGCAGTGTGTGGGGTGCTTAACCTCTTCCCACCCTGTAACCGTGATCCCTTACCTTGAATCTCTGGCAGCAGATCAAAAGGAGTCATTTTAGAGGAAGGAATCTTCGGATTCCCTTCTCTAACGTTTCTACGGGGTCTAGCCGACTGTAGATTCGAAGTAACTGGCTAGTGGCGACTCTGGTCTTATATAAACTCACTTAAATTATCCAGCTGAATACGACAACCAAATGAAGCCCTCGAGAACGAGGCAAGCCAGTGGCACAAACGGCGATTTCGCACTCACGCATCCTCATCTCCATCTTTTCCGAAAAGGAAAGGGGAAGGGACGAGAACGTCATGTGGGGAGCGCGGAAATGGCGAGGGTCCACAGATGGCTCGAGTAGATGAGGCGAGGCACCTCAAGGTTGACCCTTCCGTCGAGGAAAAGCATGGTCATTTGCTGTCCCTTCTTCTGAAACTCGAGTTACACGAGGCGGACGTGGGTGTAGTAAAGAAAGATTGGCAGGTTGCTGACGTTGGATGCCAAGAGGCTACTGAACGTCTTGCGGAGATTGATAATGAGATGGCCCGGCTACAAGCCGAACGTTTGGTCGTCCATCTCAAATTTTTTAAGTTTAGTGGTTAGAAGGCTCGTCTGCAGTCCTCCATCGACCAGCATGAAGCGAAATGTAATGCTGTGAGGGCCCAAGTTACAGAGCTGAAGCAGTCTCTCTAGTACATTCCTGACCCTGCCCAAGTTTTGGCTGAGGCTGAAACAGTACAGAAGGTGATTGAAGAATCTGCAGTCAACTTGTTAGAACAATGTTTGAAAACTTTAGATGGTTGAGCTATAACGATCTTCATTTGTAATTTGGAACACGTCGTAACGGATATTGAAACAATATGTATGCTATTGTAGTTCTGAATTTATGTTGTGTCTTTAGCCTACTTGCCATTTTATTTGAGTTTGAATGCAAATAGATTGAGCCATTTAAAAAGGAACGCCCCCCTGTTAGGACTCAAACCTATGCTCATGTGAACAAAGATATGACCGAGTCTTGGTTTAGGATTTATCCCAATTCTCAATGGTCTTGAAAAGGGCAGGGCGCCATGCTTGATATGTCCTGAGTCTTAACAACTTTTCTGATACCTGTGTAAGCACAAAATAGATGATTAGTATCTTGATTTAATCATTGTGTGGTATCATTTCTTTTGGTATCTACTTTATTACACTTTTTCCTTTAATGGGGTGTTTACAAATCACAACGATAAGCCTATGTTAAGTATGATATCTTTTAAAAAATCGGCCATTCACCAGCAAACTGATGCCCTGCCTTTGCAATCTATTACTCGGTGGGTTCCATTGGAATATACTTCATTGATGATGCAGATGGGATCCCATTTCAGGTCAAATTTACTTTTCGACCCTTAGGTTAGTGTTGAACGCTTCATCATCAGCACAAGATCACCCTTCTTGAATGATCTGCCCCTGACACGTTTATCGTACGCGGCTGAAATTTGCTTCTGATACATTTCGAGCCTTTGTTGGGCAGCGAATCTGTTTTCATCTAAATCATCGAGTTCGGTCATTCTGATCTTGGCATTGTGCTCGGTTGTCAGGGAGTGTCGGAGTGCGACCCATAGTGATTCAACCTGTATTTCCATCGGGATTACAGCCACTGTCCCGTACACCAATGAGTAGGGCGTAGCTCGAGCGGCTGTATGGTGTGTAGTCTGATATGCCCATAGTGCTTCGAGTAATCGTCTGTCCCAGTCCTTCTTATTCTCTGCCACTATCTTTTTCAGAATCTTCACGATAGTCTTATTGAATGCCTCGTCCAGTCCATTTGCAGGAGGATAATAAGGCGATGAATAGTAATGCTTGATCTTGAACTTTGAACACAGCTTATCAATAGTAGCATTCTTGAAGGGTGTTCCATTGTCTGTGGTAATTCTCTCAAGGATACCATGTCGGTACAATATGGTGTGACGAATGAAACCTTCGACGTGTCTGGCTTTCACATTTCTCAGGGTGACTCCTTCAGCCCATTTGGAAAAATAATCAGTTGCGGCAAGGATGTAGTGATGCCCCTAGGAGGATAGCAGACTAATCGGCCCGATCACGTCCATGCCCCAGGCTGCGAAAGGCTAGGACATCACTGACTGATGCAATTCTTCTGGTGGTGAATGTATGATATCCGCGTGAATTTGACACTAGTGACACTTCTTGACGTATTCTATCCTGTCTTTCGTCATTGCGGGCCAGTAGTAAACCATGTGTCGTACACGGTGATGTAAATTCTTCCCTCCCTCGTGAGCACCACATTCTCCTCCGTGAGCTTCCTTCAATGTAGCATGCGCTTTGTCTCGGCTTGGACATCGCAGTAGTACTCCTTCCTATGACCGTTTGTAAAGTACGTCATTCTAGAGTATAAATGAATTGGCGCGTCTTCTGACTTGTGTGCCCATTTTGGGATCCTTCAGTGAAAATCCGTACTTCAGATAATCGATGAATGATTTTCTCCAATCATCCTCCTCTATAATCTCGAACTAACAAATGGGATTGAGACTCAATTCTCCATTGCGCAGCGCGGTCGTCGGAAAAATTCTTCTTTCTTCAATTGTTACTTAAAGCGGGCTGGCCCCAGGGTTAGCCAAAGCAGCGGCTAAACTAGCGAGTGCATCTGCTTGTACATTCTCCTGTCTCGGTATGTGTGAGATACTACTGTTTCAAAACTGATCAAACATTGACTGCGCTTGATGGTAATAGGGCGATAACTCAGGCTTGCGGACTTCATATTCTGTCGTCAGTTATCCGATAACAAGCCTAGAGTCTCCATAGATACGTATTTCTTTGATCTGCATTTCTAGGGCCAACTGTAACCCAATAATAAGAGCCTGGTACTCAGCTTCATTGTTGGTGCATGCTGGGACTATCGTGAATGAGTAGGGTAACAAATCTCCTTACGGACTGATGAATATAACTCCTGCCCCTGCCCCTATTGCTCTGGCTGCACCATCGAAATACATCTCCCAATGGCGTGCTTCATTAATCACCATAACTTGATCGTCTGGGAGGTCTATTCTATTTCTTCCCCACTTGGTACTGGATGTGCGGCAAGGAAGTCTACAATTACCTGTCCTTTGATAGCCAGAGCCAACATGTATGTCACATCGAATTTTAACAAGAGAAGAGCCCACTTGACCAACCGCCCAGACAACATAGGTCTGTTCATAAGAAACTTGATGGGATCTACTTTGGATATCAATGTTATCTAGTGAGAGAGGCAGTAATGTCTGAGTTTCTTAACAGCAAAGATCAATGCCAGACAGATTTTTTCGATCGCTGAGTAGTTGAACTAGGGCTCCCACTAGTGTGCGGCTTAAGTAATAGAGTGCGCTTTCCTTTCCTTCTTCGTTCTTCTAGGCTAAGAGGGCTCCTAGTGAATTTTCGCCAACGACGATGTAGAGAATTGTGGTTCCACTTTGATCGGTGCTGTAAGGACTGGAGATTTTTTTAGCAGATCTTTCAGAGAGTCGAATGCTTTCTGATAAGCATCGTCCCACTCAGACTGGACTCCTTTCTTGTTGAGGCATGAAAATGGCTGACAAAGGCCAGATAAGTTCAAGATGAATCTTCTTAAGTATGCGACCCGGCCTTGGAAGCTTTTCAGCTCTTTGAGATTCTTCGGAGGTGGCATTTCCCTGATTGCCTTAATCTTCGTCGGGTCGATTTCTATGCCTCGGTGTCTGATGACAAACCCCAAGAACTTGCCAGAGGAAACCTCGAATGCGCATTTCAACGAGTTCATACGGAGGCTTTTCTTTCTCAATCTTTGAAACACTTACCGTAAATGCTCTCTATGCTGTTCATTCCCGGCCGACCTCACTACCAGATCGTCTACGTAGCATTTGACATGCTTATGCATCATGTCCTGAAAGATTACTTGCATCGCACACTGATATGTTGCCCCTGCATTCTTCAACCTAAACGGCATCACACTTTAACAGTATATGCCCAACGTCATACGGAAGGCTGTTGATTCTTCATCCTCTAAGGCCATACGAATCTGATTATACCCCGAATAACCATCCATGAAAGACATCACTGCATATCCTATCGTGCTGTCAATCAGTAGTTCTGGGATAGGTAGTGGGAAATCATCTTTAAGGCATACTTTGTTGAGGTTCCAAAAGTCTACGCAGACTCGGATTTGACCGCTCTTTTTCTTGACTGGCACAATATTTGAAATCCATCGTGGGTATTTGACTTCTCGAATGAACCCAGTTTAGATTAACTTCTCAACCTCTTCTTCGATCTTGGGCACTATATCTAGATGGAATCGTCGCTGAGGTTGCTTGACCACCTTTTTCTCCTTCATGACGCCCAGCTTATGCATCGCAATTGTTAGACTGAGCCCTGACATTTCTGAGTATGTCCAGGTGAATATATCTTTATTCTCTGTCAACAGTTGAATATATTTCTCCCTCTCTTCTTTGGGACATTCTTGCTCAGGTATGTATTTCTAGGCTCTTTTGAGGTTCCTAGATTTATTTCTTCAAGCTCATCTATCGTGGGCTCTCCTCCATCTTTTATCTGTGCGAGTGCGGCACTGGGTTGAATGATATCGACCACTTCTTGCAGCTGTATTTCTTTTGTGGGACTGATTGTTACTATGTTCACATGTCTGATCTTCATCTTTACCGCTAATCCTTCTCTCTCTTAGTAAGCTTCGGTGTTCTCTTCGAATGGTGCTAACATTCTTCCATTCGGGGCTGATTTTGAATAAAAGAAGCCCATGTTCTTCATGATATTGCGGTTGGCTTCACTATATCTTTCTTCTTCTATTGGTCGAGGTAAACGGGATGATATCTCAGCCTAGTCCTTAGACTGCACAGGTTCATTTGGCACTGAATAAAATTTGATTTCTTTCTTCGCATTAGCGCTCGGTGGTACCAAAAACTGGCTAGGAGCTCTTGGGAAAGGCTTAACTCTTCCTATTTTCGGCACTGGCACGTTAAAGCTAGATTTGAGCACACTCATGTGCTGATTCGATATCATCTCTAGGACGGATTGTCCTGACTGTCGCAAGTGCTTTGAAACTATATAAAACTTCTTGGTGGTTTCTTGCGGTTCTCCTTCTGAACAACTTGCGGCTTCTTTCTGAGTAATAAACCGAGACTTGCTTTTCTGTTCAAACTTGTTGACTCGATGTTTTGCCCCTTGCCTTTTCTGCGTTATATAGGGCTTCTTCATAACCTCTCTTTCATCGACCAAGTCATAGTACCGGGCATCGGCCAAGAATGATTCTGCAATCGTATATGACTTTGGGTCTGCTGCCACTCTGTACTGAACTCCCTCTCTATTGTACTTGAAGCACTAATGATAGGTTGAGGGAATGCCGTGATTTTGATGGAGCCACGGCCTCCTCAGCAAAAGATTATACGTTGTTACCGCATCGATTACTTGGCACGTTACTTTCGTCTTTAGTTCTTCAATTTTTAGCATCACGGTGATCGACCCCAGAGTGCATTGGCTATCTTGATTAAACCCTTGAATAACCATGGTGCTGGGACGCAGGGCTGATGGTCTATAACCCAATCTTTGTAGTGTTTTCAATGACATGATGTTTACTGCGGATCCATCATCAAGCATACATCGTTTAACGTTCTTGTAACCATCAACGGACGATTGTGGTCTATTGCTTCAATCATGCGGTCTTCTTCAGAGAATGTGATTACAGAGGGGTGATCTATCTACATTGCTTACTGAATCGGTGCATTTCCTTCCCAGAACTTATCTGGATCGTTCATTTCTGTTTTAATCTCTGTCATTATCACTTCTCTGACTTCACTGTCTAGCAATGCATTGATCAACATCTCCCTATATACCTTTGAGAGACATAAGGCATTGTATATGCTCAAGCAAGCCGGGACCTTTCACAGGTGTGACACGACATCATATGTTATTAGTGCTGCTCCTTGCCTTAGCTCCGGCCGACTAGACATGGCTTCAACAACTTTTTCCTTCAACTTGGGGCCTTGTTGATGGTATATCTAGGTTCCCATATTCTTGCATCGGGTCGACTGGTTCTGGCAGAACACGTTCCGGCATTTGCTTTCCGGATTGGAGGGTGACGACATTGACTTCCTCTTCACCTGCCCGTAATGTCTCCCCCGCTGATGGTTGTTCTGTGAACGATACCATCGCATAATGTACCTAAGCCTCGATAAGTCGGCTCTTCTCCTGGCTATTCTCTTTTCTCATCCCTTTCTTCTTACGGTTAAGGAGTCTTCGTCTATTCTCGAGTTTTCTCCTACTACTAACCAAAGTCCAGGGTTCTTCGGGTTCAGGGAACGGGGTGTGTAAACGAATGTTTTCTTCCTAGGGGAATGCTGAAACTACCCCAGATGTTTCCTTCCTGGTTGTTTTTGGTGATTTCATACTGATCACCCCTTGGTTGATCAATCCTTGTATTCTTCCCTTTAAACTAAAATAGTCTTCTGTCTTATGGCTCAGATATTGATGGCATTTACAATACCGGGGATCATTCACCCTCCCAACTTCGTGTGGACGAACTAGCTCTGGTAAGTGGATTACATTCTCTTCCACTAATTGTTCCATGATGGGGATCAGATCAACCATGTCGAATGTGTACGGGCCATTGGCTCTTTCTCTCTCGGTTATTGTTATTCCTCGAGAAATATAAGGCCTCTTTGTTGAGCTCTTAATTGTGCATATTCTAACCCCAATTCATCACTCATTATGCATGGTTATCATAATTTAAAGACTAATCTAATACATGGATTTGTGATTGTAGGAATGAGAGGGAGACTTTACCAATTCATGGTTAAAAGAGTCACTTTGTATGCCTTGAAGATCAAAGAAATAAAGGATATGAGATGGAGGAAAGATGCAATGCAATGGAGGAAGAAAAGTGTGAAAAAGTCACAATTTACAGCCTGACCGGCCGGCCGGCCACAGCCACCGACCGGCCGGCCAAACCCTCCAGAAATAGAAAATTATTTGGACTGATTTTGTTAAGGCCGACCTGTCGCAAAAACTTGCTCGCTCGCCTCAAGTGTAAGGCTGCGATGTAGTAATAAATCTCGGTAAGACCGAGGTCGATCCACAGGGAAAGAGGTAAACAATTCCAAGTACTCTAATAACTAGAATCTAAGAAGTTTAAGGAAGTAGTTTTTCACATGAAATAAGAAAATCTGAAAATAAGAAAAACTAGAGCATTAAGGATCCACTTGTAGTAGTCCAATGCCAATCCATTCATCCAAGTATAACACAATTAAAATCAAAGTCCTATCTCTCATCTAATTGGAAGATATAACATTCAAGCACAAACAGTCCTACTTAAATCTGGAAATCAGATTTCTAGTTCTAATGAAGTACATAGAACTTGAACTTGTAGCCTTCGGAGTAACAGCCATGCCTATGGACTATGGCATGCTCAAGGGTTACTACAATTCGAATTCAAACAACCCAATCATGGTAATCTCAGAGAATTGCAAGGAACTCATGTCCGGAGTACACAAACTCTCACAATTCATCTAAAAATCCAAACTTTATTCAAACTAGAAGTTTAAGATCCAAAATTAAGAAAAGGGTACTTGAAATAAAAGACTTAAAACATTGAAAACAACTACAAATTTCACCTCTAGCTCTAGCTAAGAGGTTAGCTAAGGAAAAGCATATTAAAACTAGAACAAGAACTAAGAAAAGGAAGAAAAACTAGTTGTAGGAGGCTAGGTAGCCTCCTAGGACTTGAACTCCTTGCTTCCCACGTCCTTGCTTGCCCCGGAATAGAAGAGAGCACCCCCTTTTATAGTGCAGTAAGAGTACCGCAACGTAACAGATTTTGTTTCGCTTCGTACGGCTTGACCAATGGTCGGATTGCCTTCAAAATTGGTTTATAGATTCCTTGTAATGTGATCTTCCTCATAGATGATTTATATTTCCAAGATTATCCTCTGAATGGGCCCACCAATCAGATCACCGACCGCCTCTCAAAATCGCGCACTTCGGGTACCTTCAGAACCAGTCATCTTGCTTTCAACGCTCCGGAGTGTACAGATGTCGGATTGATCCCAAATTTTGAACATTGGTAGAAAACTTCATCCTCTACATGATAGATGTATTAGATTGTCCAAAACAATCCCAGAATATGGTCTGAAAATTAGAACACTTGGGGCTTTTATAAACTCTGCGCAGTTGGATCTTTCTGGATGGTCCATCTTTCTTCAACCGGTACGATCTAACCACACATCCTTTTGACCTGAAACTTTGCGGTTATTCATATACGGATGTGTTCTAGAAGATGGTTAAAGTAGATTCTTCATATCATCAATGATGGGCCACCTGGACCGGCCCAGAGTGCAGTAGGCGGAATCTGGAACTTTCTGGACAGTTCGTATTGTTTTGGCCACCACGATCAATCCGTAGCTCCGATCGACACGAAACCACTTGGGTTAGTTCGGCGTCGAGCTCCTCTTCGACATGGATGTGTTAGATTTCCAAATATCATTAAGATGGCTTCAGAAAACTGTTCTAAAAATCTAAAAATGGGAATAGCCTGTATCTGAAATCTGACTCCTGAAAGTGCATGGCTGACTTGTCATCCGGCCGGTCGGCCTTAACAAAATCAGTCCAAAGAATTTTCTATTTCTGGAGGGTTTGGCCGGCCGGTCGGTGGCTGTGGCCGGCCGGCCGGTCAGGCTATAAATTGTGACTTTTTCACACTTTTCTTCCTCCATTGCATTGCATCTTTCCTCCATCTCATATCCTTTATTTCTTTGATCTTCAAGGCATACAAAGTGACTCTTTTAACCATGAATTAGTAAAGTCTCCCTCTCATTCCTACAATCACAAATCCATGCATTAGATTAGTCTTTAAATCATGATAACCATGCATAATGAGTGATGAATTGGGGTTAGAATATGCACAATTAAGAGCTCAACACACCCCCCAACCAGCATTATGATGGTCCCGAGCAAAACATGCGTGAGACAAGTTCAATTCTCCGAAAACCAACTCTCCTTCAAAACTATTCTTCTATACATCCCAAGATGCACAAGTGTAAAAGTCAGAAAAATTAGGTGATAAAGGTTGAAACCTTAAACTCTCAAAACATAATAAGTGTTCATATGAAATCCCCGCTGATTGATTGATAAATAGAAGAACTTCAACAAATTCAACCTAGTGTGCATAGTGAAAGTTCATCTCATAAGTTTCTGGGCTTATCTTCTTCATAGATCAACTAAACTATGGATTTCAAGGTGCACAGAGCAACAACAAGCCTATGACAGGAATTTGTCTTACCGTCCTTCCGACAGCTCTCACACTGCGTCCCATTTCCGGCTTTGGTTACGGGTAGACCATCCCCCGGTTGGTAGTAGGTAGCCCTAATCAGAATTTTCCACCATTTTTCCATCATTCCCAATTTCATCCTTCCTTTCCTTTTTCTTTTACATTAGATAGGATTTTTAGAAATCCGTATCTTTCATTATTTTCCCATGGACAAGGATGGACAAAGTACCCCGGCTTGGTTTCTCAACACCTTAAATCAAAATCTAGCTACTCCACAAATCACATAATCCTTTCAACCCATGAAAATCGTGTAATGTGAACTAGGTGCAAAAGTGTTCAAATTTTCTATCACTCACATAAATAGGGGAATTCGCATATAAAACTATTATATTAAGAGAAGTTCAAAGCTTGCAACATCACTCACTTCGTATCTCCTCTTCATATACTCGTATCATCTTGAATGCATAGAAACAAAGTTTGCCAAAAGAGTTTTGAATTTTAGAAAAATCGAAAATTTTCTACATAATTGCTCGAAATGTCACAAAAGCTAGTAGATTCATCTAAGGAATCTCACCCCCCAACCAAAATCTTACATTGTCCTCAATGTAACAAGATGTGCAATAAGCATGACATGAGAGCATTGAAATAAAGCATAGGAGAGTGAGAACGAGAGTACCTGAGGTAGCAAGTTGATCAATTCTAGCATCTTACATTGTCTCGAGGAGACTTATTCAATCCTAAATGTAGAAAAGAAATCCTAACCTACCTACCTACCTTTGATTAGTCCGATCGACTACATGATCAAATTTGAGCAGGATCTTCATGAATTGCAATAGGTTTCTCATGAGGACCATCCAAAGTCCTGCTCGAATGTATACATGGGTGCGTTTCTTCATGAAGGTCCAATCATAGTGTGCACCTCACACATGTAAGGAGGAGATAAGAGCAGCAAAAAGATATCTCCTCAAGTTCTGAATTGGGTTGTAATTGATAAAAACGGGTCCTCCCAATCAGAATTTTCAATGGGTTGAAGAACCCATGATGGTGGAGAGACATTCATTAAGTATTTTTCAGTTTGGGTTGTCTCCTCCACAAATTCAGAATTGCACGGTGTTTCCACAAATAATGATAAAGAGTGTAAATCAGTGAAATAGTGTTCTTCAGGCACCGACACCGTGTCTAACAAACTATCCAACTCTTAATCATCTCATCATCCAGATCATAGGTGTGGGTCATGCATTCCTCTAGAAAATCGAGAGAGTCGGATGAAGGGTCCTCATTCTCTCTAAGTGATTGAGGAAATTCTGTTTCAAGGGTAAGGAATTCCTCCTCTATAGAGGGGAGGTCTTCCAAAGAAAATTTTTCAGATTCAGTGGTAACCACATCATCTAGCATTGGTTGATCTTTTGAAATTTTAGATTGTGCCACCCCGTTATCTAAAGAAACAGAATTTTTAACCCAAGGGAGTTCTTCCACAATAGAATTCGGCATGTGTTGTTGGTGGAAGGACTCAAGAATATCGACTTCAGCCATCTCTCTAGCAAGAATATCTTCCGATGACTCAAAAACATTCGGCCCTTTGGAAGAAAAAATCATGAACTCACAATCATCCTTCAAACCCTCATTGTAGGCAATCAAACTATCACTTTCAGATTTTGTAAATTCCTCGGGTTCGTCAACCGTCCTTGAAATCTCTTCATCATTCAAATCGGAATAGCTAAAAGAGATAGTTGATTCACCATAATCGATGGTAATGGTGGGATCACTGAGATCTACATCCCCTAAAAGTTTAGTCATCAAATCGGAGAGGGTTGGGCTTGGATAGCCACATCCTCCTCTATGTTGAGGATTGATTCGGTGTTCCCAATCTCAGGTTCAGGATTTTGAGATGGCGAGAGGTTTTGTATGCATTGCTCAGTTATTTCCATAAACTCTCGCAGCGTATCCTCAATAGTTCGTGTCGGTTGTGGAGCATGAGAAAGAAACTCTTGAGGATAATTGTTGGCATCCATGGTTGGCTCATCTTCCATTGGACTAGAGGTGTGAGGACTCTCTCGATGAAGACCATACGTGTTATATGACGAAGACTGATAAGATGGTTGATAGGTATAACCATACAAGTGATCACGCAATGTCTTTACCGGTTGGTCATTACTCCCCCGGTCCTTTTTCTTATTCCTACCTCCTGTTAAACTTGGTGGAACACTCTTGTTATTTTCAACCCAGTAATCACATAGTGTCTTACGTTGGGTGGTAGTGGAGGTTGATTGAATCTCAAAAAAATACTTATGCTTATAATGGATCCAATCATAAAGAGTTTCAATTCCATGGTCTGACATCTCCTCTTCCAAAAGGTATGCATAAGCACCACACTTCCAATCAGCCATAATGAGATTTTAAAGAGTTGGAACTACCCTAATCTAGAAAAAAAAGAACAACAAGAAGGGAGATGGGGAAATGTTACCCAATAGAGTGAGATCTATGTCAGCAACATTGTCCTACAAAATAAAATAAAAATTGTTAGTAATCTAAAAAAAATCAGAAAATCTACTACTATAAAAACTGAAAATCCTACCTAACTAAGATTACTCTATAGTTACTAGAACAATTAGAACCGTTTAACCTCTTCCCCGGCAACGGCGCCAAAAACTTGTTCGCTCACCTCAAGTGTAAGGCTGCGATGTAGTAATAAATCTCGGTAAGACCGAGGTCGATCCACAGGGAAAGAGGTAAACAATTCCAAGTACTCTAATAACTAGAATCTAAGAAGTTTAAGGAAGTAGTTTTTCACGTGAAATAAGAAAATCTAAAAATAAGAAAAACTAGAGCATTAAGGATCCACTTGTAGTAGTCCAATGCCAATCCATTCATCCAAGTATAACACAATTAGAATCAAAGTCCTATCTCTCATCTAATTGGAAGATATAACATTCAAGCACAAACAGTCCTACTTAAATCTAGAAATCAGATTTCTAGTTCTAATGAAGTACATAGAACTTGAACTTGTAGCCTTCGGAGTAACAGCCATGCCTATGGACTATGGCATGCTCAAGGGTTACTACAATTCGAATTCAAACAACCCAATCATGGTAATCTCAGAGGATTGCAAGGAACTAATGTCCGGAGTACACAGACTTTCACAATTCATCTAAAAATCCAAACTTTATTCAAACTAGAAGTTTAAAATCCAAAATTAAGAAAAGGGTACTTGAAATAAAAGACTTAAAACATTGAAACCAACTACAAATTTCACCTCTAGCTCTAGCTAAGAGGTTAGCTAAGGAAAATCATATTAAAACTAGAACTAGAACTAAGAAAAGGAAGAAAAAATAGTTGTAGGAGACTAGGTAGCCTCCTAGGACTTGAACTCCTTGCTTCCCACGTCCTTGCTTGCCCCGGAATAGAAGAGAGCACCCCCTTTTATAGTGCAGCAAGAGTACCGCAACGTAACAGATTTTGTTTCGCTTCGTACGGCTTGACCAATGGTCGGATTGCCTTCAAAATTGATTTATAGCTTCCTTGTAATGTGATCTTCCTCATAGATGATTTAGATTTCCAAGATTAACCTCTGATTGGGCCCACCAATCAGATCACTGACCGCCTCTCAAAATCGAGCACTTCGGGTACCTTCAGAACCAGTCATCTTGCTTTCAACGCTCCGGAGTGTACAGATGTCGGATTGATCCTAAATTTTGAACATTGGTAGAAAACTTCATCCTCTACATGATAGATGGATTAGATTGTCCAAAACAATCCCAAAATATGGTCCGAAAATTAGAACACTTAGGGCTTTTATAAACTCTGCGCAGTTGGATCTTTCTAAATGGTCCATCTTTCTTCAACCGGTACGATCAAACCACACATCTTTTTGACCTGAAACTTTGTGGTTATTCATATATGGATGTGGTCTAGAAGATGGTTAAAGTAGATTCTTCATATCATCAATGATGGGCCACCTGGACCGGCCCAGAGTGCAGTAGGCGGAATCTAGAACTTTCTGGACAGTTCGTATTGTTTTGGTCACCACGATCAATCCGTAGCTCCGATCGACACGAAACCACTTGGGTTAGTTCAGCGTCGAGCTCCTCTTCGACATGGATGTGTTATATTTCTAAATATCATCAAGATGGCTTCAGAAAACTGTTCCAAAAATCCAAAAACGGGAATAGCCTATATCTGTAATCTGACTCCTGAAAGTGCATGGCCGACCTGTCATCCGGCCGGTCGGCCGACCGGTCGGATGACAGGTCGGCCTTAACAAAATCAGTCCAAAAAATTTTCTATTTTTGGAGGGTTTGACCGGCCGGTCGGTTGCTGTGGCCGGCCGGCCGGTCAGGCTGTAAATTGTGACTTTTTCACACTTTTCTTCCTCCATTGCATTGCATCTTTCCTCCATCTCATATCCTTTATTTCTTTGATCTTCAAGGCATACAAAGTGACTCTTTTAACCATGAATTGGTAAAGTCTCCCTCTCATTCCTACAATCACAAATCCATGCATTAGATTAGTCATTAAATCATGATAACCATGCATAATGAGTGATGAATTGGGGTTAGAATATGCACAATTAAGAGCTCAACACTCTTGCCTCTGTCTTGGGTAGGCACTGCTTTCATGTCCGTCTTGGATTCCACGACCGGCCACTTCCGATCTCTGACGTCTTTGCCCTTGTTTACATTGTACGTTTCTGCAATCCTTTCTCCTTCTCTTCTTTACCTTTCGGGTCTGAAGTTCACCCATGTTACGACTTCTTCTACCAAGTGTGCTTTGGTGGCCAGTTCTTGAAAAGAGTGAAAACTATTGCCAAATAACCCGTACGATATCATTGGGTCCAGGCCTCGCATACGCATCTTCATCTGTTCTTTCTCACTGGGCAACTCTTGGCATTGAGCAGCTATCGTCCCCCATCGGTCCATGAACCTTTCCACAGGTTCGCCCTATCTCCGTCTGATCAAGGCCAGATTTATTACTGAGTTTCTCTTTCTGTAGAGAAGAATTTCCAGATAAAACTGTCTCGCATCTGTTCCTACAATCTCACTGATCCAGCTGGTAGCGACATGTATCATTGGAAAGCCTTCCCTGTCAGCGTCAACCCAAATAGACGCATACAGTATTGTGGGACGGCTGACCAATTCCCCAATGCTGTAAGGAAATGAGTAATATGCTCCTCTGGTGATCCTCTACCGTCAAAGTTTTTGAAGTCCGGACATCTAAAGTTGACCGAAAACGGTATTTCTTCTATCTCCAGTGGGTAAGAAACTTGATATTTATACCCAGTTCCTCTTTCCTTCTCTTTCTCTTATCGCATGAGACTCGTGATCGTTTGTGACAGTTTCTCTCTTGACATTTGCACAGTCGGGACTGGCATTCGCTCCTTTGAAACTCTCATGGCTTGCATAAACTACTCGGCGTCGGCTGAGCCTTCTGCTGCCCCTTGAGATTCTTCGACTGACTGACGTGTAGGTGGTATAGCACTTCTGGTAGCGTTCTGAGCTATCAAAGTGGTTAATGCTTCCTGAATGATACTAATTCGCTCATTCGTCTCACGATTAGGTTGAACTAATCTTTCGATCTGTTCTTGGACTGTAGGCAATTCTTCTGCTTCATACGGTCCCTTTTCTTCCTCTGCTATTTGAACCATTGCGATCAGCACTGGTTGTGCCTTCTGAACTTGTCCCTGTCTTGGTTCAAAAACTATTGTGGGCTCGGAGCTCTTCACACGTGTAGTCTCAATCAACTTATGAGTGACGCAGGTAGCCCTGGACAATGGTGGAAACTGTTCGATTGTCATTACAGGCACTGAGGACCTGGTTGATATGACCTGACTGCTGATAGGGATCTTCTGCCCCTGTTTTGGCTGCCATTGTCTTCTGATTACGGGGTGAGGTTTTACAACGTTTGCCTTTTTATATGCTGCTAAGATGGCTGCTTTCTTCTGCTCTTTCTTCTGTCAGCGTGTTTTAACCAATTGCCATCCTGAGTTGGAAATAGTTGTCGTAGTTGGGGTGAAGCGGGGGAAGCTAAAGCCTCCGGTGGCAAGGAAGGTGCACGAACTAATCATTGAGCATGCCATTTCTTTTGTTTGTTTTAGTATCTTGCTAATTCTTCTGCTGTGTTTTAAAAATCATTAGAACAGTTCATAAATGCGGTCGGGAGTATGAACCCATCGATCGCGGTATAGGAAAATAAGCAAGAAGGAGACAAATACGTGTAGTTGTGGAAGTTTGTGGATTCGAAAACCTTTTAAATGTCTATTGCCTTAGAGATGAAGGGGAGAACATTCCCATTGAGAGTCGCTAGTTTGGTGCCCAAGGGGCCCCGAAACATTACGCCTCGCAGTAACTTTCTTATGCGTAGATTCGTGTTTTGCAAGTAATTGATCTTAGAGTGTTTTTGTATTCAGATATGACCATGGATTTTGGTATGGTTCGATCCCCAGCAGAGTCGCCAGTTTGTTAGAAACTAGAAAATTGCTACGAGGACATTTTCTGGGTATTGTTGCTCTAGGGTTCTGAATAATATAAACATTCATAGATAAGCATAAGCACTCACAAAAGTACACAAGAGAAGAGATAGCGCAAGGTGAATTTTATTCTAGAGATTCTGAGATCTTTTATATTCCAGGCCGTGATCTGGCACGAGCCCTTAATTACATCGAATGATCGATGACCCTTGATTAAAAGACAAAAGATTATTCAGCAGGGACTATGGTCTTAGAGTTCGTGGTCGTAAAGACCTATATTTTGTGGTCGAAGAGATCTGTATTTGTATGGTTGAGGAGACCTGTATTTGTATGGTCGAGGGGACCTGTATTTGTATGGTCGGGGAGACCTGTATTTGTTATGTTTTGTTAAGGACTAATCCATCTTTGTACGAGTCAGATGTCTATGTCCCATGTTTTGACCAGAGGTCCGGGCTGAGACTGTCAAGGTTTTTAACCGAGGGGTACGACTCTGGGCCTGCGCCCATCGTTTATGACGGGTGACCGCGGGAAGACCGATTTGCAGTTGTATGTACCTGAGCAGCTCAACCAAAGGATGCCGTTTGAATGGGTAGGGTATCGATTGTTCTTGAAGTGTCAGTCTTTAACAAATCCAGTGTAATAGTTTAGAACTCTCTCTATATGGTTTATTGTGTTAACCATAGTCCCGTTTACTTAGTCCAGACCCGAATCTGGGTCATATTATGATAGTGCATGTGAGAATGATAGATTGGTACGATTCTAGGCACCGGCGGCCTCTTTCCGAGAAATTACTTCGTTCATCCTATTGGATCGGATCCATTTCGAAGGCTTGTATTCTGCTCATTGGGTGGCCCGGATGAATTATTTGACTGCTCCATTACGACCGGAACGCTCGAAATACCCAAAATAGGCCCAAATAGGGCCCTAAAACGCCATAAAATAAAGGTTTAAAAGTGTTGAGATTGATGTTCAGAGTGCTGATTTTTCTTATCTGCTGGCCTATTTTACCAATACGCTGGGGCCAACGTGTCCAAAAATGACTTTGTTAAAATGTATATTTTTGTGATCCGCTGGTCTTATTTTTCTGATGCACTGGGGCCAGTACATTGAAAAATGACTTGTTTCAGAGATGATTATTTTCATGATGCACTGGCCTCTTTTTCTAATGCGCTGGGACCAGTGCGTCGAATAGTGACTTATTTTATAAACGACTGATTTTCCTAATGCGCTGGGGTATTTTTTTGATGCGCTAAGGGTCAGTGCGTCTATAAAATAAGCTAAATTTGATTTAAAGTATTTTTGATGTGCCACTGTACTTGTACAATTTTGAATTTATTTCTTCGCCAGACCTGCTGTGGTCGGAAGTGGGATTTCATGTGAAGGGTTCTGTCAGTCGAAAAGGAATTTCGATGATCGGAAAAGGATTTCGGTGGTCGGAAAAGGGATTCCGGTAAGGGGTTTCGACAGTCTCTCGAATACCCAACGGATAAAACTCTCTCTCTCTGTGGATCCGTTCAAATGAACAGTAACGGAGGGGTATTTATACCCGAAAATACTGGAAGTCGACCAATAGGAGACTACCACATGTAGCGCTCGAGGAAATCGGTCGGCTTGTCAAGAAAATCAGTCGACGTGTCGTAAAATGCCTTGGTTTAAGTATTGATTTTTGGGACGCACTAGCTGTCAGTGCGTCCTAAAATTCCTAAAAACGCCTGATTTATTGGACGCACTGACGGTCAGTGCGCCCTGAAATTCCTGAATTTTTAGATGCGCTGACGTCAATCGTCCTGAAATTCAGTTCTGAAGACTGTCTGAACTTCTCAATGCACTAGCTATTAATGCGTTCTGAAATTCACTTTGTAAAAATATCTGAATTTCTTGATGCGCTGAGGGTCAGTGCATCCTGAAATTCATCTTTAAAATGACTGAATTTCATGATGCGCTGATGATGAATTTAGTGATGCGCTGTTGTACATACTTTTGATTATCTTGCGAAAATAATGGTTTATGGGGCTCGCTTTGGGATGGATGTTGATGCACTGGCTGTGTTTGTTCATTATTGAACTTACCCTCCCAAATTTGGAGGGTTTTGATCATAATGAATGGTGGGGCCCACCCCTGGTCAAGTTTTCATTTTTGGTAAAGTCTAGTTTGCATTGCGATGTCTATCGAGACTTCTGATGCACTGGCCTTAAATCCAATGATGTAATGGATTGGATACTTATAACCCTTGTTTCAAGGATCCTGACTTTTGGGACCCCAACAAAGTCCTTTAAGAGTTTCAAAATCATATAATTCATTTCTCATCCATTCATTCTTATGACATCCCAAGTGCATAGAAACAAAGTTTTCCAAAAGAGTTTTGAATTTTCAGAAAAATAAAAAAATTTCTACATCATTGCTCGAAATGTCACAAATTGCTAGATGATTCATCTAGGAATCTCACCCCCCAACCAAAACTTTACATTGTCCTCAATGTAAAAAAATATGCAATGAATGCAACAACATGAGATCAGTGAGAAAATAAGGGAAAGTGAGAAAGAGAGATATCACCTGAGAAATACTTTGTATGACAAGATTGGCTTTTGGAGATGGATTACTTCAAAACTAAATCTACTGATCAAAGAAAATCCTAATGCACTCTAATTCTAAACAGCCCTCCGTCAGACTAGGAGGTTAAGCCCAATAATTCATCGAAAAGCATAAAGTCGAGCAGAATCATTAGATGGATCAAACGGTTTCACAATAAAGTCATCCAATATTCTGCTTTACAATATACATGTATGTAAGTGATCCAGATAAGCCACTGAAAATCCCAAAAAGGAATTTCGACGAGTTCCTTAATGTTTCCACCACATGTATAAGAGGAGACAACATTATATTTGTCAGAAAAAATATGTCTCCATTCAGATTTTCCTGGGCATTGATATTGCAAGTATGGATCATCCCAGGGTTGGTAGAGTTCGGTGTGCATGATCCATAGAGGTGTGGAAATATGAATTGATTTCTCAGCACAACAAAGTATTGTTTCCACATCCTTCTCTCGGCTAACATCACATGCCGATACCAACTCTAAAAGTGCGACTACATCTCCTATTGTAACAACCCTGGTTTTACAATAGTTTAAATAATGATTTTTATTAACTTTAGATTTCGGAAATAATGTAATTAGTATTTTAAGTAATTATTTAAGTAATTAAATAACTTTAATATTGATAAATTAATATTAAATAATCCGTAAGAAATTATAGTATGGCCCCTTTATTAAAATTGCTCAACATGAACCCTAAAATAGCGTAGAAGTGTCAGATTCCACAAAACTCATAAATTTACAATAATTACGAAAATGCCATTAGTTAAACTTAAGTTATAGGACCACTTTTAAGTATCATGATTTATGGCGATCATTCTCGTACAAAACTCTATATACTAGTTCTAAGACACGATCTAACCATACACTTCAAATTTCAAATCTTCAATCATCCTACAAATGTCCTAATCAGAAATCAGGCCATAAGTGGGCCGCCTTAACTTGGATCTGTCTCTTTTTTTCTCATGGACGGATAAAATCTTGTTATCCACCTGTTGAACGATGGTGAACGCTCAAACCATTGCAAGTGGGTCCGACATTGAAGGTGGAGCGTAGAGGTAGATAATACGTGCGGCGCACGTAACAAGTCTTTTAAAAAGACTTCTTCTTCACTCAACGAAAATAGCGGACGCTGTTACAGCGTCCGCACGCTATCAACAGTGGGACCCCATTGGATCATCATGATGGGCCCCATGGTTCGATCCACACCGTCCATTCAACTTACCTTGACCGTACGACCTCGTATACCGGAAATCTTTCTATAACGTTACTCATTCAGCATACGTTGAACCATTGTTTTCAACCGTTTCGGACTTAGATCGCCAAGATCCGGGTCTTTTCACTACATGGACGATCAATATTTGCTACCCTAAGATCGTGTGGACCCCACTTATCGTTTCAACGATCCAAGGTGACTTAGTTTGCAAGAAATGAAATCCGAATCCAAGTTGGATTCGAAAACATCCAACGGTTCGTACGGGAGTGCGTGCTTGGCTATAAAAGGCCGGCCCTCTACTGCGTTTTCTTTAAAAGAAATAGTGAGAGAGAAAGAGAGAGAGCTATTAGAGAGAGAGAGAGTGAGGAAGAGAGCTGTTAGAGAGAGAGAGAAGAGAGAGAGAGAGAGAGATAGAGCTGTTGGAGAGAGAGAGCAGCCGTGTGTCTCTAACTGGTTGGGAACCCGCCCACCGTTGCTGGGTCCTGCTCCAGCCAAGAAAGGAGGAAGAAAGAAGAAAGAAGAAGAAAGAAAGAAAGAAGGAAGAAAGAAGAAAGAAGAAGAAAGAAAGAAGAAGGGATCTCCTCTCAACTGAGTCAACTCGCTGAGTCGACTTAGTTCGTTCCTTTTCAAGTTTAAGGAAGCCACAAGTGAGTGATCCACCTCATAATATTCCTTATTGGTTTTCTTCTTGTTCTGTTGTTCCTACTATGGAAATTTTGAAGCTCCTTTCCAAATTCTTAGTTAGTTCTAATAATTACGTGTTAGAATCCCAAGTGAGGGGTCCATCTTCAATGTCTATAAAATAATTGGATGTTAGGATTGTTGTAGATACAAATCTCAATCTTCTCCTCTTTCCTTATTGATTTTCTTTTGTCAGAATTTCCTAATTAATACATGTAGGGCCCGAATAAACGTAACTTAAACCTTAATACTCAAGATATTGCCATCGACATACAATTTAACGTGATGTACATATTTCTCAACTTTCGTAATTAACGATAACTTAGGGTATAGATTGAGAACCAAGTAAATAAAGGTAATGCATGCATGGTGTGATTGGAATTGAGTTTGAGATGCATTGTATGCTTGAAGAAGTGATTCCATAACTCATGACATTCATATACATCTTTTATACACTACGACAGAACAGGAGCATGGTTGATTTGACTCTTAGCATGCATGGTTGATTTACCGCCTCGTTGTACCGATTAGGTGATCATGGTTGATTTGCGACAGGTTCCTAATGTTTAGTGGCAGCGAGTTCCTAGACGTTTGTTGCTCTCACATGTATCATAACATACATGACATCATGATAATCATGTTCCATTCATAATAAAACATAAAGTGTATTAATCAAACCTTATCCTCGTATATTGCATACAATCCTATATGTTGTTATTTTACATCTAATCTCTTATTAACTGGAATATTACCTGTGATGGAAATGACCTCACTGGGCTTTAGCTCACCAAAATCACCACAGTTCCTGTAGGATTTCAGGAGGAAGGAGGAGCGACTGAAGCAGAATATTTGGACGACTATTTTTATTAGAAGACTTATCCTAGATTAGGTGGTTTAATTTATTTCTTTTGAAGATGATTAAAACAGACTTTAGTAGATTTAAATGTTTTGCAGAGTAGACGTAGTTGTTTGATTTAAATTACAATTTGAGATTTAAGTTATGATTAATAAAGTACTTTAGTCTGGTAGTATTGTGGTATGTGGAATGAAATTTCTCTAAAGGTTATGATTGGATTAAATTCACACTTTGGAACTCGGGCCTTGGGTTGTTGTACTCGAGTCTCGAATTTCAGGGCGTGACACCTATCATATCAATATTCTTATCAAGGGAGTAGGTCACATCTTCTTCTAAGTGACCGAAGGAAAGAGGTGAGAGAGACTCATCTTCCACAATTGAATTGATCATGTTTATTTCGTGGATCTCTTCATCTTCATCCTCTTGTTGATTGTCAATGTTGAAAGCATTTAACTCAATCGTCATATTGCTAAAAGACATTTGTACAACCCCACTCCTACAATTGATGATAGCATTGATGCAGCTAGGAATGGGTGGCCAAGTATGACAGGAATTTGAGTGCCAATATTAACCATGGGTCGTGTGTCCAAGACAATAAAGTTCGCCGTGTAGTAAACCTTGTCAACTTGGACAAGAACATCCTCAATCACCCCTCTCGGAATATGAATCGATCGGTTAGCGAGTTGTAATGTGGTTTTGGTGGGTTTTAATTGACCTAAACCCAATTGTTCATAGACTTAAAAAGGGATTAAGTTCACACTTGCCCCTAGATCAAGTAAAGCATGCTTCACCCGGTAGTCTCCAATTATGCATGATATTGTCAGACTACAGGGATCTTTGTATTTCTTGGGCATCCCGTGATTTATAATGGCACTTACATTCTCTGTTAAAAATGCCTTCTTTTGCACATGTATTTTTCTGTTTACCATACAAAGGTCCTTCAGAAACTTGGCATATGATGGTATTTGTTTAATGGCATCCAACAATGGAATGTTGATCTTGACTTGCTTAAAAACCTTCAAAATTTCTTAATATTTATCTTGAGATTTAGTTGAAATCAAGCATTGAGGGAATAGAGCAACGAGCCTATATTCTTTCAATGGCTCTTTTTCATTCATGGCGGTGCTAGGTCCATCATCCTCTTTGGAAAATACCGGATCATTAGGTGTTGAGGCCTTCACCGGGTCAGATTTTTCAATAATTTTACCACTTCTAAGAGTGGTGATGGACTTCCATGTGTTGGCTAGAGGAACTAGGCACACTTATTTCGCATTGTGATTTCGGATTAGGTAGGGGTTAGGTCGGAAGAGTCCCTTCCCTTACGTTTAAGCTCAAGCATTATCGTATGGTTCGATTGGTTTATTTGAGCTTGGCCTTCCATGAACGCTTTCAATGTATCCTCTATAGGCATTTGAGATGGGGCCACAGGAAATTACATTGGGGGCCCCTTTTGAGGATTACTTTGGTTGGCCATGGGTCCATTTGCCCAATTGAAGTTAGGATTGTTTCTCCAACTAGAATTGTACGTGTTAGAATTTGAAGTACTAAAAGGTCATTAATAACTATTCAAAGCATTCAATTGTTCGTATAAAAGTTCTCGAAATACAGGAAATGTAGGACAATCCCCCGTTTGATGTACATTCAAAAAACAAATATTGTAAACAGTTTCAACAGTGCCCCTTTGTTGGGTTGTGTCCACTTTCCTTATTTCCATCGCCTCGACCTTTCGTGTGAGATTAGCCACTCTAGAACTTAGATCATCTTCCTTATTTAAAACATAAAGTCATCCATTTTCCTTTGCTTGGGACTATTTTGAGCTTGTTGGCTTAGATGTATCCCATGATTGTGTGTTTTCAGCCAACATGTCAAAATAGTCCCAAGCTTCCTCTGTTTCCTTGTTCATGAACTCTCCATTGCACATCATCTCCACAAATTGACGCATGGTTGAGTTTAGCCCATCATAGAAGAAACTATTCAACCTCCACCGTTCGTAACCATGATGTGGGCATGCGTTTAATAGCTCATTATACCTTTCCCAACATTGGAAAAAGGTTTCATCTTCTTTTTGGGCGAAGTTCATTATGGCCCTTCTTAGTGCATTGGTTATGAGCCGGGAAGAATTTTTTAAGAAACTCCCAAGTCATCTCAGCCCATGTCCCAATAGACCTTGGCCTTAAGGAATGTAGCCATGATTTAGCCTTCTCTTTCAAGGAAAATGGGAATAATTTAAGTTTTATAGTATCCTTGGTTACATTGTCATAGTTTATTATGGCAATAACTTCTTCAAACTCCTTAATATGTAGATAAGCACTTTCAGAGTCGAGTCCATGAAATTTGGTAAGAAGTTAGATCAACCCCAGTTTAAAATCAATATTTCCCACATTGTGAGGAAAAATTATGCAAGAGGGAGTACTCGTCCTAGCGGGTTGTAAATAGTCACGTAAAGTCCTAGGTTGAGGTACATCCCCCACTTCATTCTCATCAATTTCAGTAAAGTGTTGGACTTGATTTTGATGTTGATTAGCCCCTTGATTGGGTTGATTTTCATCCATCTCTCTAGCAATTTCAGAAAGATTTTGATGTTTTCTAGCACGAGGCTCTCTATCAATCCCTTCAACAATTACTCTATCACTTAACAATCTCCGAGTGTGATCACGAACCCACTTGGGCATGAACCACTCAACACAATCCTAAAATCTAATCCTACTTGTAAAAAAAAAAATCTGAAACTATTTATAGCAAGAGAGGTTAGAAGGATAGAACCCTATCTCAGAAAATTGTAAAAATACCGCATATAAATCCCATTTTGAAAGATTGCCACCAACCACATCAAGGCCTCTACCGTCTAACATCAAATGTTCGCTCGCCTCAAGTGTAAGGCTGCAATGTAGTAATAAATCTCAGTAAGACCGAGGTCGATCCACAGGGAAATAGAAACAAGCTTCCAAACTACTCCAGCAACTCAGTTTATGGAAGAAATTCAGATTCAATTGGGTATTTAACTAAAACAGTAACTTAATGAAGATTCAGAGATATAAAGTACTAAGGCTTTCAAGGATCCACTTGTAGTAATCCTATATCAATTCAGTTAATCCAAATAGAGAACACAACCAGATTTGAAGTCCTATCTCTCATCTAGTTGGAGAATAAAGCATTCACACACATTCAATCCAAATCAAGTTGAACTTCCAAGTTCAAGTCCATTTAATCAATGTAGAATTCAAATCCATAGCCTGCAGAGTAACAGCCATGCCTATGGACTATGGCCTGCTCAAGGATTACTATAATTCGAATCTAAACAAGCATCATGTGATAATCTCAGAGAATTGCAAGGAATTCATGTCCTGGGTACATGAACTCTCATAAAACATCTCAAACTACCACTTTTGGAACTGAAGCATAAGAAAAATCCAAACTTGAATTGAAATTACTTGAATTAAACTGAATCCAACATAGAATTAGCTACAAGCTTGACCTCTCAGCCTTAGCTGAGAGGTTCTAGCCGAGCATTGTCATGCTGCAACTAAAATCTCAAAATAAAAGCATAAAAACAGAAAAACCCGAATAGGAGAGTTGCAGACACTCCACGATCACTTTCCCTCCTTAGAACCTCGTTCCTTAGCTTCTCTGATATCCTAGGAAGAGCCCCTAGGTGTCCTTTTATAGCAATAAACCTCCCTTGCGTCGGATTCTGCAAAAGATTACGCAGTGCGTAGCGTTTTTCGGAGTCCAGATTTAGAAAGGACTCTTCCTACGCAGGGCCGACCGGTCGTGACCGGTCGGACTGGCTTTTCAAACAGTCCAGGGAGTGCTGCCGACCAGTCAAGACCGGTCGGACAGATTTGAAGTTGTTCCAGCGTATACAGCCGACCGGTCGTGACTGGTCGGACTCCTCTATCCATCTTCCAGTGTGCATGGCCGACCGGTCAGGACCGGTCGGCCTGTCTTCAATGTAAACAGCCTTCATGGCCGACCGGTCAAGACCGGTCGGCCTTCTTCCTTTTTGCCCCTTTGATGTGGCTGACCGGTCGGATGACCGGTCTGCCTTGTTTTTCTTCAACTTTTTCTTCTTTTCTTCATTCTCTTTTCTCCCTCTTTCTTCTTCTTTCTTTGGTCCATCTTAGGACTTCCTCCAATGTCTTCAAATAACCCTTGTTAAGCTCCAATTGGATGAAGTCCGCTCTCATCCCTACGATCACAAAAACATGTGTTAGATGGGCCTTTAAATCATGGAAATCATGCAAACCATGTCATGTAATGGCCAATGCAATGTATAAATTGGAGGTTCAACACACCCCCAACCAGCTTTTTGCTAGTCCCGAGCAAAACATGCGTGAATAAGTTCAAACCTCCAAACCTAACTCTCTTCCAGAAACCATGTTTCTATCCATTCCAAGATGTACAAGTCTAAAATTTGGAAAAATTTGGTGATAGAAGCTGAAACCTTGGACTCTCAAAACATAAAAGGTGTCTACATGAGATTCCCGCTGACTAATTGATAAATAGAAGAACTTGAACAAATTCAACCTAGTGTGCATAGTGAAAGTTCATCTCATGAGTTCCTGGGATCATCTTTTTCATAGATTAAGTAAGCCATGGATTTTAAGGTGCACAGAGCAACAACAAGCCTATGACAGGAATTTGCCTTACCGTCCTTCCGACGACTTTCACACTACGTCCCATTTCCGGCTTTGGTTACGGTTCGACCATCCCCCGGTTGGTAATAGGTAGCCCTTTTTGGAATTTTCCACCATTTTTCTTTCCTTCCCGATTTCATCCTTTCTTTCCTTTTTCTTTTAAATTAGATAGGATTTTTAGAAATCCATATCTTCTGTTATTTTTCCATGGACAAGGATGGACAAAATACCCCGGCTTGGCTGCTCAACACCTTTAAATCAAAGTCTACTAATCCACAAATCACATAAACCTGTCAACTCATGAAAATCGTGTAATGTGAACTTGGTGTAAAGGTGTTCAAATTTTCTATCAATCACAACAATAGGGGAACTATCTTATAAAACCATTATGTTGAGAGAATTTCAAGACTACAACATCACACACTTCGTATCTCCTCCTCTTATACTCACAGCATCTCAAATGTATAGAAACAAGATTTTCTAAAAGAGTTGAAATTTTAGAAAAATTCAAAAAAATTTGCGCATATGAAGCTCGAAATGTTGCAACATGCTAGATGAAGGATCACATCTCACCCCCCAACCAAATCTTGCATTGTCCTCAATGTAAAAAGATAGTCAGTTAGCATGAACATGAGAGCAATGGTAAAATATGAGAGAGTGAGAACAATAGTACCTGAGAGAGCGATCATGGACGCCTGCAACTCCAACAGCTAAATCCTACTTAAAACAGTAAAACTAAAGAAAACCTAACTATGCTATACCTCCATCAGACTAGGAGATCAATCATCCTGATAGACAGGATCAATCAGAGTGATGGAAGTGTCCTCTGAATCGAATTTCTCAACAAATGGTTTAAGGCGTTGTCCATTAACTTTAAAACGGTTACCATTCGCTGCATTTTCAATCTCAACAGCCCCATGAGGAAAAATTTCTTTGATAATATATGGGCCGGTCCATCGAGATCGTAATTTGCCCGGAAAAAGGTGAAGTCGGGAATTATACAAGAGTACTTTCTGTCCTTCATGGAAAGATTTCCTGAAGATGTGCTTGTCATGGAAGGCCTTCATCTTACTCTTGTAAATTCTCGAGTTCTCATATGTATCGTTCCGGATTTCATCAAGCTCATTTAATTGAATTTTTCGAAGCGAGCTAGCCTTGTCCATGTCAAAATTTAAAGCCCGAATTGCCCAATAGGCTTTGTGTTCTATTTCCACAGGCAAGTGGCAAGCTTTCCCATAGACAAGTCTAAAAGGGGACATTCCAATGGGTGTCTTGTAGGCAGTACGGTGAGCCCAAAGTGCATCATCTAATCTTAGGGACCAATCCTTGCGATCCGGTCTCACTGTCTTTTCCAAAATCTGCTTGATTTCCCTATTGGAGATTTCAGCTTGCCCACTTGTTTGTGGGTGGTATGGGGTGCTCACTTTCTGCCTAATACCATATTTCTTCATCAAAGTTTCAAAGGGTCTATTGCAAAAGTGAGAACCACCATCACTAATAATGGCTCGAGGCGTCCCAAATCTAGAAAGTATGTTTTCTTTTAGGAACTTGAGAACCGTACGATGATCGTTGGTTCTACATGGGATAGCCTCTATCCATTTAGACACATAGTCTACGGCAAGCAGAATATAGACATGTCCAAAAGATGAGGGGAATGGTCCCATGAAATCGATGCCCCAACAGTCAAAGGCTTCAAGATGTTGAATTGGGGTGAGAGGCATCATATTTCGACGGGATAATCCTCCTAACTTCTGGCAGCGCTCGCACGCTTTGCAAAACTCGTGGGTGTCCTTAAATAATGTGGGCCAATAAAAACCACACTGCAGAATTTTCGCAGTTGTTTTCTTGGCTGAAAAATGACCCCCACATTCTTGATCATGATAAAAGGAGATGACTGAATTGTGTTCATCATCGGGGACGCATCTCCTTATAATTTGATCTGGGCAATATTTAAACAATAGAGGTTCATCCCAGAAAAATCTGCACACTTCCCTTAGAAATTTACGTTTGTCCTGCGCAGTCCAATGAATCGGCATCGCACCTGTGGAAAGATAATTGGCTATATCAGCGTACCATGGTGGATGCATAGCAACAAAGAGTTGCTCATCAGGGAATGAGTCCTCAATAGGTGACTCGTCAATGGAATTTGGTAGGACTAGGCGGGATAGATGATCCGCCACCACATTTTCTACCCCTTTCTTATCTTTGATCTCCAAGTCGAATTCTTGAAGGAGTAGGATCCATCTAAGCAAACGGGGCTTAGCATCCTTCTTAGAAAGAAGGTATTTCAGCGTCGCATGATCCGTATAAACAATAACTTTGGATCCTATTAAGTATGGCCTGAATTTGTCCAAGGCAAAAATGACAGCGAGGAGCTCTTTCTCCGTAGTCGAATAATTAACTTGGGCAGGATTCAAGGTCCTACTTGCGTAGTAGATGACATGGGGCTTTTTATCCTTCTTTTGGCCTAACACCGCCCCAATAGCAAAATCGCTTGCATCACACATCAACTCAAAAGGAATGGACCAATCTGGTGGTTGCATGATAGGAGCGGTTGTCAACATGTCCTTTAGCTTTGAAAAAGCTAATTGACATTCGACACTCCACTCAAATTGGTTCTCTTTTTGTAGAAGGTTGCATAAAGGTCTTGAGATATGACTAAAATCCTTTATGAACCTTCTATAGAAACCGGCGTGTCCAAGGAAGGACCGCACATCGCGTATGCTTTTGGGTGGTGGTAGATTGGAAATTATGTCGATTTTTGCCCGGTCTACCTCTATTCCATTGGACGAGATGATATGTCCAAGGACTATTCCTCTTTGTACCATGAAATGACACTTTTCCCAGTTTAATACAAGTTGCTTCTCCTCACACCTCATCAAGACCAACTTCAAGTGCTTGAGACACTCATCAAATGAACAACCAAAAACAGAAAAGTCATCCATGAATATCTCAAGAAACTCACCCACCATATCCGAGAAAATACTCAACATGCATCGTTGGAATGTGGCGGTTGCATTGCATAACCCGAATGGCATCCTTCGGTAAGCGAAGGTACCAAACGGGCATGTAAATGTGGTTTTCTCTTGGTCTTCCGGAGCTATCTCAATTTGGTTGTATCCGGAATAGCCATCTAGGAAGCAATAATAGGAATGACCTGCCAACCTCTCCAAAATTTGATCCATAAATGGGAGAGGGAAGTGGTCTTTCCTAGTAACCGTGTTGAGCTTCCTATAATCAATGCACATACGCCAACCGGTGGTCACCCTCGTCGGTATAAGCTCGTTGTTGGCGTTCTCAATGATGGTAATACCGGATTTCTTGGGGACAACTTGGGTAGGACTCACCCATTGGCTATCTGAGATGGGGTAGATAATACCCACATCCAATAGCTTCAATACCTCGGCTTTGACAACCTCCATCATGTTTGGATTTAGCCGTCTTTGAGGTTGTCTAGTCGTTTTTGCATTTTCTTCAAGGTGTATTCGGTGCGTGCAAACGGAAGGATCTATCCCTTTGAGATCCGCTATTGTCCAACCTATGGCTTCCCTATGTTCTTTGAGTAACTCAATCAACTTGAGCTCTTGGTCCTTCTCAAGGTGGGAGGCAATGACAACTGGGAACGTTTCCTCTTGACCCAAATATACGTATTTAAGCTCGGATGGCAATGGTTTGAGGTCAAGCTTTGGTGGTTTGATGTTAGACGGTAGAGGCCTTGATGTGGTTGGTGGTAATTGTTGAGCTCTTAATTGTGCATATTTTAACCCCAATTCATCACTCATTATGCATGGTTTTCATAATTTAAAGACTAATCAAATACATGTTTTGTGGTTGTAGGAATGAGAGTTACTTTGCCCAATTGATGACCAAAAGAGCTGATTTAGAACCTTGGATGAAGACCCAAGGAGGGCTGAAGGAAGAAGGAAGCAAAGAAAGAAGCAAAGAAAGAAGAAAATAGAAGAAAGAAAGGAAGAAAACAAGAAGAAAAAGAGACCGACCGGTCTTGACCGGTCGGCCAAGGAAGCCCGAGCGGTCTTGACCGGTTGGCCATGCTTGCTGGAGTAATGCCAAAGAGGGCCTGACCGGTCGTGACCAGTCGGCCAGCCCTGTCCGACCGGTCGTGACCGGTCGGCCATGCAAATTTCAGATTCCAGATTCTAAAACAGCAATGTATTCCCGCACCTGGTTTTTCGGACCAGTTTTCTGGGCCGATCTTGATGATATTTGGAAATCCAACACATCCATGTCGAAGAGGAACTCGACGCCGAACTAACCCAAGTGGTTTCGTGTCGATCGGAGTTACGGATTGATCGTGGTGACCAAAACAATACGAACTGTCCAGAAAGTTCCAGATTTCGCTGTTCCACTCTGGGCCGGTCCAGGTGGCCCATCATTGAGGATATGAAAAATCTACTTTGACCATCTTTTAGACCACATCCATATATGAATAACCACAAAAGTTTCAGATCAAAAGGGTGTGTGGTTTGATCGTACCGGTTGAAGAAAGATGGACCATCCAGAAAGCTCCAACTGCGCAGAGTTTATAAAAGCCCTAATTGTTCTAATTTTCAGACCAGTAATTTCTCAAAATGGGGCCTCCACCGGCTAATGTCTACCACCGGTCTTTCTATATTTAATGCCTGCACAATCTCACTGATGATGGGGTCTTCAGAATCCATGAAATGTGCTAAGCATGTCTCCAAGCTTTCTAGTGGTTCAAGTTGGAGGAGTTCTTCTTCTTCAAAAGTTTCAAGCATGTTTACTTCAAAGAACTCATCATCATCTACATCCCTATGTCTTTTGCCCAAGTGAAACACATTCACCTCTAGTGTCATGTTTCCAAAAGATAGTTGCATCACCCCATTCCGGCAATTGATGATTGCGTTTGATGTGGCAAGGAATGAGCGGCCTAGTATTACCGGTATTTGGGTGCTAGCATCCACAACCGGTTGTGTGTCCAAGACTATAAAATCTACTGGGTAGTAGAATTTGTCAACTTGGACTAGAACATCCTCAACTATCCCCCTCGGTACATGGATAGATCTATCAGCGAGTTGCAACGTGGTTTTGGTGGGTTTTAATTCACCAAGACCCAATTGCTCATATACTGAGTATGGGATCAAGTTCACACTCGCCCCCAAGTCTAACAAGGCATGTTCAATCCGGTAGTCTCCAATGATACATGAGACGGTGGGACTACCGGGATCTTTGAATTTTGGGGGGGTCTTTTGAGTGAGGATGGCACTCACTTGCTCTGTTAAGAAGGCCTTTTGCTGCACATTATATTTGCGTTTTGTTATGCATAGGTCTTTTAGAAACTTGGCATAAGAGGGAATTTGTTTGATGGCATCAAGCAAAGGGATATTGATCTTGACTTGTCTGAAAATCTCTAGAATATCATGAGAATTTGGGAGAGATTTTGGGGCAACCAATCTCGAAGGGAATGGTGCTACGGGCTTGTAAATGCGTTCCGGTTGTTGTGGGGCTAAGTTAGATCCATCTTCATCCTCAGAATTTACCGGATCATTAGGCTCATCGGCCTTCACAGGAATAGTTTTGTCAATTTGTTTACCACTTCTAAGGGTGGTAATGGATTTAGCTTGCTCCACGTTTTGGTTGGAAGAATTAGGGATGCTTACTTCATGTACTTGCTTTGGATTGGGCTGAGGTTGGGCCGGAAAGGTCCCTTCCCTAGCATTCAAGCGTCCCTTAATCTCATCAACCGAGACTTTAAGCTCTTGGAACATTTGCTGATTCGATTCATTTATTTGCGCTTGCCCTTGCATAAACGCTTTCAAGGTATCCTCCAATGAGAATTGAGATGGGGCCATATTTTGCATGGGTGGCCCTCTTTGGGAGTTGGTAGGATTGCCCGTAGGAGCATTCTTCCAACTGAAATTCGGGTGGTTCTTCCAACTCTCATTGTACGTATTACCTACCGGTCCATTGAAGGGCCGTTGATAACCATATGTGGCATTAGCTGTCTCATGTAGCACTTCCTGAAATGCAGGAATTGTGGGACAATCTTGCGTAGCGTGTAAGTCGGTGAGGCAAATCCCACATATGTTTTCAACAGCTTCCTTGGACTTGGGAACTCCACTTTTGCTAAGTTCCATGGCCTCAACCTTCCTTATGAGGTTGGCTATCCTTGCATTCACATTGTCTTCCTCCTTAAGGATATAGATCCCACCTTTCTCTTGAGTGGGCTTGGAGTTATTGGGTTTATCCGATGTATCCCAAGATTGGGCGTTTTCAGCCAACATGTCCAAGTAACTCCAAGCCTCATCTGGATTTTTACTCATAAACTCGCCATTGCACATCATTTCCACAAATTGACGCATATTGGAACTTAATCCATCATTGAAAAAATTTATAACTCGCCAACTCTCATAGCCGGCATGATGTGGGCAAGCAAGTAGGAGATCCTTAAATCTTTCCCAACATTGAAAAAAAGATTCACCCTCTTTAGCTGAGAAATTCATTTTGGCCCTTCGAAGAGTGTTTGTTTTATGAGCTGGGAAGAACTTTTTCAGGAATTCCCGGTTCATCTCAACCCATGACCCAATCGAATGTGGTCTAAGAGAGTGAAGCCAATCTTTGGCTCTTTCTTTCAAAGTGAAGGGAAAAAGTTTAAGTCTGATTGTATCCTCAGAAACATTGGGATAATGCAAGGTGGCCAACACTTCTTCGAATTCTTGCAAGTGTAAGTATGGGCGGTCAGAGTCTAGCCCATGGAACTTAGGTAAAAGTTGAATTACACCCGGTTTTATGTCAAGGGTTCCACCGTTAGCTGGTAGAACTATGCAAGAAGGTGTAATTGCACGGGCAGGTTGTAGGTAGTCCCGTAGTGATCTCATTGGAGGAACATTATGTACCTCATTCTCTCCTACTCCTTCCTGATTTGCGTTTGTAGTTGGAGTGGGGGGGGGGGGGGGGGGGGGGGGGGGGGGAGGATTCCTTACAGGTGTTTGATCCATACTCCCCAAACTTTCACAATGCTCTTGATAATTCCGGACTCGTCTATGAACTGACAATGGTCCAACTAAACCACCTTCAGATTGGAGACGATTTGAGTGATTACGTTCCCAACGGGACATAAACCACTCAATCAAAGCTAATCTTAACCTAGAAATCTGAAACTAATCTAAAAGAAACTAAGTTAGAAAGGTATCACCTAATGCGCTTGAACTTAGAGAAGAATTCCTACAAAACAGAAAACTTTGTTAGTTCTAAGAAAATCAGAAAAACCTATCTACTTCTACAGCCACTGAACTATTTGAAAACCGTTATCTAATTCCCCGGCAACGGCGCCAAAAACTTGTTCGCTCGCCTCAAGTGTAAGGCTGCGATGTAGTAATAAATCTCAGTAAGACCGAGGTCGATCCACAGGGAAATAGAAACAAGCTTCCAAACTACTCCAGCAACTCAGTTTATGGAAGAAATTCATATTCAATTGGGTATTTAACTAAAACAGTAACTTAATGAAGATTCAGAGATATAAAGTACTAAGGCTTTCAAGGATCCACTTGTAGTAATCCTATGTCAATTCAGTTAATCCAAATAGAGAACACAACTAAATTTGAAGTCCTATCTCTCATCTAGTTGGAGAATAAAGCATTCACACACATTCAATCCAAATCAAGTTGAACTTCCAAGTTCAAGTCCATTCAATCAATGTAGAATTCAAATCCATAGCCTGCAGAGTAACAGCCATGCCTATGGACTATGGCCTGCTCAAGGATTACTATAATTCGAATCTAAACAAGCATCATGTGATAATCTCAGAGAATTGCAAGGAATTCATGTCCTGGGTACATGAACTCTCATAAAACATCTCAAACTACCACTTTTGGAACTGAAGCATAAGAAAAATCCAAACTTGAATTGAAATTACTTGAATTAAACTGAATCCAACATAGAATTAGCTACAAGCTTGACCTCTCAGCCTTAGCTGAGAGGTTCTAGCCGAGCATTGTCATGCTGCAACTAAAATCTCAAAATAAAAGCATAAAAACAGAAAAACCCGAATAGGAGAGTTGCAGACACTCCACGATCACTTTCCCTCCTTAGAACCTCGTTCCTTAGCTTCTCTGATATCCTAGGAAGAGCCCCTAGGTGTCCTTTTATAGCAATAAACCTCCCTTGCGTCAGATTCTGCGAAAGATTACGCAATGCGCAGCGTTTTTCGGAGTCCAGATTTAGAAAGGACTCTTCCTACGCAGGGCCGACCGGTCATGACTGGTCGGACTGGCTTTTCAAACAGTCCAGGGAGTGCTGCCGACCGGTCAAGACCGGTCGGACAGATTCAAAGTTGTTCCAGCGTATACAGCCGACCGGTCGTGACTGGTCGGACTCCTCTATCCATCTTCCAGTGTGCATGGCCGACCGGTTAGGACCGGTCGACCTGTCTTCAATGTAAACAGCCTTCATGGCCGACCGGTCAAGACCGGTCGGCCTTCTTCCTTTTTGCCCCTTTGATGTGGCTGACCGGTCGGATGACCGGTCTGCCTTGTTTTTCTTCAACTTTTTCTTCTTTTCTTCATCCTCTTTTCTCCCTCTTTCTTCTTCTTTCTTTGGTCCATCTTAGGACTTCCTCCAATGTCTTCAAATAACCCTTGTTAAGCTCCAATTGGATGAAGTCCGCTCTCATCCCTACAATCACAAAAACATGTGTTAGATGGGCCTTTAAATCATGGAAATCATGCAAACCATGTTATGTAATGGCCAATGCAATGTATAAATTGGAGGTTCAACATCAAACCACCAAAGCTTGACCTTAAAGCATTGTCATCCGAGCTTAAATATGTATACTTGGGTTAAGAAGAAACATTCCCGGTTGTCATTGCCTCTCAACTAGGAAAAGATCAAGAGCTCAAGTTGATTAAGCTACCCAAAGAACATAGAGGAGACATAGGTTGGACAATAGCGGATCTCGAGGGGTTAGACTCTTCGGTTTGTACTCACCGTATACACCTCGAAGAAAATACAAAAATGACTAGACAACCTCAAAGAAAGCTAAATCCAAATATGATGGAGGTTGTCAAAGCCGAGGTGTTAAAGCTACTAGATGTGGGTATCATCTACCCCATCTCGGTTAGCCAAGGGTGAGTCCTACCCAAGTTGTCCCTAAGAAATCCAGTATTACCATCATAGAAAATGCCAACAACGAGCTTATACCGACTAGAGTAACCACCGGTTGGTGTTGTGCATTGATTATCAGAAGCTAAACACAGTCACTAGGAAGGACCACTTTCCTCTCCCATTCATGGATCAAATTTTGGAGAGGTTAGCGGGTCATTCCTATTATTGCTTTCTAGATGGCTATTTCGGATACAACCAAATTAAGATAGCCCTAGAGGATCGAGAGAAGACTACATTTACATGCCCGTTTGGCACCTTCGCATACCGAAGAATGCCATTCGGGCTATGTAATGAACCCGCCAAATTCCAACGATGCATGTTGAGTATTTTCTCGGACATGGTGGGGGAATTTCTCGAGGTATTTATAGACGATATTTCTATTTTTTGTTGTACTTTTGATGAGTGCCTCAATCACTTGAAGTTGATCTTGACAAGGTGTGAGGAGAAGAACCTCATCTTAAACTGGGAAAAGTGTCATTTCATGGTACAGAGAGGAATAGTCCTTGGACATATCATCTCATGTAATGGAATAGAGGTAGACCGGGCCAAAATCGATATAATTTCCAATATACCACCATCCAAAAGCATACACGATGTGCGGTCCTTCCTTGGACACGCCGATTTTTATAGAAGCTTCATAAAGGATTTTAGTCTTATCTCAAGGCCCTTATGTAATCTTCTCCAAAAGGAGAACCAATTTGAGAGGAGTGCCACATGTCAATTAGCTTTTTCAAAACTAAAAGACATGTTGACAACCTCTCCTATCATGCAACCACCGAATTAGTCCATACCTTTCAAGCTGATGTGCGATGCGAGCGATTATCCTATTGGGGCGGTGTTAGGCCAAAAGAAGGGTAAGAAGCCCCACGTTATCTACTATGTGAGTAGGACCTTGAATCCTGCCCAAGTCAATTACTCGACTACGGAGAAGGAGCTCCTAGCTGTCATCCTTACCTTGGACAAATTCAGGCCTTACTTGATAGGATCCAAGGTCATTGTTTACACAGATTATGCGGTGCTGAAACACCTTCTTTCTAAGAAGGATGCCAAGCCCCATTTTCTTAGATCGATCCTACTCCTTCAAGAATTCGATTTGGAGATCAAGGACAAGAAGGGAGTAGAAAATGTGGTGGCGGATCATCTATCCGCCTAGTTCTACCTAATTCCATTGACGAGTCACCTATTAAGGATTCATTCCCTGATGAGCAACTCTTTGTTGCTATGCATCCACCATGGTACACTGATATAGCCAATTATCTTTGAATAGGTGCGAAAATTTCTAAGGGAAGTGCCCAGATTTTTCTGGGTTGAACCTTCACTATTTAAATATTGCCCAGATCAAATTATTAGGAGATGTGTCCCTGATGATGAACATAATTTCGTCATCTCCTTTTTCCATGATCAAGCATGTGGGGGTCATATTTCCACTAAGAAAACCACTGCAAAAATTCTGCAGTGTGGTTTTTATTGGCCCACTCTATTTAAGGACACCCACGAGTTTTGCAAAGTATGTGATCGTTGCCAAAAGTTAGGAGGATTATCTCGTCGAAATATGATGCCTCTTACCCCAATTCAACATCTAGAAGTCATTGACTGTTGGGGCATTGATTTCATGGGACCATTCATCTCATCTTTTGGACATGTCTATATATTGCTTGCTGTAGACTATGTGCCTAAATGGATAGAGGCTATTCCTTGTAGAACCAACGATCATCATACGGTTCTAAAGTTCCTTAAAGAAAACATACTTTCCAGATTTGGAACGCCTCGAGCCATCATTAGTGATGGTGGTTCTCACTTTTGCAATAGGCCTTTTGAAGAATTAATGAAGAAATATGGCATTAGGCACAAAGTGAGTACTCCATACCACCCACAGACGAGTGGGCAAGCTGAAATTTTCAATCGGAAAATCAAACAAATTTTGAAAAAGATGGTGAGGCCGGATCGCAAAGATTGGTCATTGAGATTAGATGATGCACTTTGGGCTCACCGTACAGCTTACAAGACCCCCATTGGAATGTCCCCTTATAGACTTGTCTATGGGAAAGCTTGTCACTTGCCTGTGAAGATTGAACACAAAGCCTATTGGGCAATTCAGGCATTAAATTTTAACATCGACAAGGCTAGCTCGCTTCGCAAACTCTAAATGAATGAGCTTGATGAGATCCGGAACGATGCCTACGAGAACTCGAGAATTTACAAGAGTAGGATGAAGGTCTTTCATGACAAGCACATCTTCAGGAAATCTTTCCATGAAGGTTCGAAAGTGCTCTTGTATAATTCTTGGCTTCATCTCTTTTCGAAAAAATTACGATCTCGATGTACCAGCCCATACATTGTTAAAGAAGTTTTTCCTCATGGGGCTGTCGAGATAGAGAATGCCGCAAATGGTAGCTGTTTTAAAGTTAATGGACAACGCCTTAAACCATTTGTTGAGAAATTTGATTTAGAGGACATGTCCATCACTTTGAATGATCCTGTGTATTAGGATGATTTATCTGCTAGTCTGATGGAGGTATAGCATAGATTAGGTTTAGTTGTTTTTTCTATTTTAGTTTTACTACTTAGTGAATTTAGTTGTCGGAGTTGCAGACTTCCATGATCGATTCTCTCATGTACTATTTTTCTCACTCTTTAGTATTTTACCATTACTCTCATGTTCATGCTCATTGCATATCTTTTTACATTGAAGACAATGCAAGATTTGGTTGGGGGGTGAGATAAGATTCCTCATCTAGCAGTTTGCAACATTTCGAGCATCATATATGCAAATTTTTTTCGAATTTTCTAAAAATTCAAAACTCTTTTAGAAAACCTTATTTCTATGCATTTGAGATGATACAAGTATCAGAAAAGGAGATACTAAGTGAGTGATGTTTCAAGTCTTGAACTTCTCTTAATGTAATGGTTTTATATGTGAATTCCCCTATTTATGTGATTGATAGAAAATTTGAACACTCTTACACCTAGTTCACATTACACGATTTTCATGGTTTGAAGGGATTATGTGATTTGTGGATTCGCTAGACTTAGATTTGAGGTGTTGAGGAACCAAGCCAAGGTACTTTGTCCATCCTTGTCCATGGGAAAATAACGAAAGTTATGGATTTCTAAAAATCCTATCTAATGTAAATGAAAAAGGAAAATGAAGGATTAAAATTGGGAATGATGGAGAAAATGGTGGAAGATTCCGAAAAGGGCTACCTATTTACCAACCGGGGGATGGTTTACCCATAACCAAAGCCGAAAATGGGATGTAGTCTGAAAGCCGTCGGAAGGACAGTAAGGCAAATTCCTGTCATAGCTTGTTGTTGCTCTGTGCACCTTGAGATCCATAGTTTAATTGATCTATGAAGAAGATAATCTTAAAAACTCATGAGATGAACTTTCACTATGCACACTAGGTTGAATTTGTTCAAGTTCTTCTATTTATCAATCAATCAGCGAAATTTTCATATGGACACTTATTATGTTTTGAGAGTTTAAGGTTTTAACTTCTATCCCCTCATTTTTATGAATTTTACACTTGTATGTCTTGAAATGGATAGAAATATAGTTTCTGAATGAGAGTTGGTTTTTGGAGGTTTGAACTTATTTTACACATGTTTTGCTCGAGACTAGCAAAAAGCTAGTTGGGGGGTGTGTTGAACCTCTAATTTATACATGATCTAGCCCATTACATCACATTATATGCATGGTTTGCATGTTTAAAAGGCTCATCTAACGAATGTTTTATGGATGTAGGATTGAGAGAGAGACTTTGCACAATGATAGCTAAAAGACCATATTTAGGAGCTTTAGATGAAGGCCCAAGGTGGATCAAAGAAAGAAGAAAGCAAGGAGAGGAGAGAGAAGAAGAAAGAAAGAAAGAAAATGTGAAAATAAGAGGTCTGACCGGTCGGCTACCCTACCGTCCCCCTCTGAAGCTCGCTGGACAAAGAACCAGTTTGGTCCGACCGGTCTGCCAACGGGTCGGTGACCACTCTGTGCACGCTGGACTTCTCTTAGACAGGTCCGATCGGTCAAGACAGGTCCGACCAATTGGCCAGCCCAGTCCCCGGTCGGCTAAGCATAAACAGCACCTTCTAATTCCAGCTCCGAGATTTTTGGCGCAAGTGCGTAATGTTACGCAAATTTTGGAAGATTCCGATGCGGTAGAGCCTCCCCACTATAAAAGGACACCTAGGGTCTCTTCCTAGGGAATCATAGAAGCTGAGGAACTTCGTGGGAGAGGAAGGAAGCCGTCGTGGAGCGTTTGCAACCCTCCCAACTCCGAGTTTTTATGCTTTTTATGTCTTTTTCATTGAGTTCTAGTTGTAGTATAACAATGCTCGGCTAGAATCTCTTAGCTAAGGCTGAGAGGTGAAGCTTGTAGCCAATTTCATGTTTAGTTCAATTTGATTCAAGTAGTCTTCACTTTAAGTTTGAATTTTGAATGTTCTAGTTCATCTAAAGTTGATATTTTTAAAAGTTTTATGAGAGTTCATGTGCTTCGGACATGGATTCCTTGCAATTCTCTGAGATTATCATGTTTTGCTTGATTAGATTCGAATTATGGTAACCCTTGAACATGCCATAGTCGATAGGTATAGCTGTTACTCCGAAGGCTATGATTTCGAATGCTATGTGATAGAATAGGACTAAAACTTGGAAGTTCAACTTAAATGGGATTGAATGTGTTCAATGCTTTGTCTTCCTACTAGATGAGAGATAGAACTTCAAATTTAGTTGTTTTTATGCTTATATTGATTGGATTGACATGGGATTGCTACAAATGGATCCTTGAAAGCCTTAGTTCCTTAATTCCTGATTTTTTCTAAATTACTGTTTAAGATAATTTCTCTCAATTGAATCTCTTAATTATTGCAATCCTAGTTGTTGAAATAGTTTAGAAGTTATTTTCTAATTCCCTGTGGATCAACCTCGGTCTTACCAAGATTTATTACTACATCGCAGCCTTGCACTTGAGGCGAGCGAATACTGGTCTTCAGTGCAGTTTTCTTCACGTCTTCCTTTTCTCCTTTGCTTCCTTCTTCAATCCTTTTGCAGTTGGTTCCTTGATCTTCAATGTATATATGTTCGCTTCCCCAAGTGTGGGGTTGCGATGTAGTAATCATCTCAATAAGACCAAGGTCGATCCACAAGGACTTGTGTAGGAATCACAAAACACTTCTAATGGTTTCTAATTGAGAACTAACTAAACAGGATTTTGAAATTGAATATAGATAGATATTTTAAACTAAAAGTGAATGTAAACAATGTAAAAGAGCACTAAGGGTTCAAGGATCCACTTGTAGCAATCCTTGATACTTAATTCGTTGTGGTTTCTCAATTACTCAACTAGAATCGAAATCAAATCCTATCTAGCCAGATGATAGAGCGGTTATAACAAACAATCTGCCATATGTGTGATTCATATACATGATTCTCTCAATTCAAGTTAGGACTTGAGCACACTCAATTACATAGGTCAATCCTAGTTCCAATAGGTTAAAATCACAACCATAATCATCATTAAACTCTATCACAAAGCATAACTAGATCATGATTTGAACTTCATTCAAATCACATACACAATCACACATAAGCAGAAATTTCAGAAAAGTAGAACTTTTGGTATGAAGTTCCCACATGAGAATCAAAGGTCTAGAGCGTATTGAATCTGATTCATCGGAGCGTACAGGTCTAGAATCATTCAAAACAATTAAGAACTCAAGCAACTCTTCTAAACATCCATTAGCCATCATAGGATTAAGAAAAACTACTTAGAACTTTATTCAAACTTCAAACCATTGTTTTTCACTAATAATCCAACTTGAAACCAAAACAAACGAATTGAAACATCTTAGATTCACTACAAGCTTAACCTTTTAGCCCTAGCTAAGAGGTTTAGCCGTTCATGATCCAATAAAATATGAAAGCTACTAAGAAAAACATAAAAACTAGAAAAACAAACTAGTAGGAGTTGTAGAACTCCGGATCAGTCTTTTGTCGCCTCCCACCATGGTAAATCTCTTCTAGGATGTCTTAGGAATGAGCTAGAGGAGTCCTTTTATAGGTTTGGAGCCCTAGGTGCGAATAAACTTCGAGAAAATCTACAAAAATAGCGCTTTGCGCAGCAGAATTTAGAGCTTGTAGAAGAAGCTCTGTTACGCAGACGATCGGTCGGACGACCGGTCTGAGCTCATGGACGACCGGTCGCATGGCCGGTTTAAAAACATCCAAAACAGTTCAGTGAGTTTTCCTGAAATTCAAACCCCAATTTTTAATTCGACGACCGATCGGATGACTAGTCTTGATTGGTCCACCAATGTTTGGCAACAGGGATCCTCCTGTTGAGTGTTCGGACTAATCGAATGACCGGTCCTGGGCTATGGACGACCGGTCGGACGACCGATCTTCTGTGTATTTATCTTCCCTCTTTCTTCTCTCCTTTACTTCTTTCTTCCACCCTTTAACGCTTGGTCTTCTGATCTTCAATGCTTGTAAATAGCGTCTTTAAGCCTTTAATTGCTGAAGTCTTTCTCTCATTCCTACAATCACAAAACCATGCATTAGTTGGGTCTTTAATCATGTATTTCTAGCATAGTTAGTGATGAAATGGGGTTAGAATATACACATTTAAGAGCTTAACACACCCCCCAACCAGCATTTTGCTAGTATCGAGCAAAACATGTGTGAAACAAATTTCTTTCTTCAAAATCCAACTCTCCTTTTGAAACTATGCTTCTATACACTCAATGATATGCAAGTGCAAAAATTTGGAACTGCTTAGTGATAAAGGTTGAAACCTTGAACTTTCCAAAACATACCAAGTACTCATAAGAAATTCCCATTGATTGATTAATAAATAGAAGAATCCAAACAATTTAACCTAGTGTGTTTTGTGAATGCTCATCTCATGGGTTTTTGGGGTTACCTTTTTTATGAATTAGCTAAGGTATGGATTCAACGATGAATAGATCAACAACAAGACTTTGACAGCAATTTGCCTTACCGTCTGTTAAGCTTTCAATTTATATATTTTCTAACCCATTACATCACATCTTATGCATGGTTTGCATGCTTAAAATACCAATCTAATGCATGTTTGTGATTGTAGGAATGAGAGAGAGAATTCACCTATTTGATGGCTAAAAGAATGCTTTTAAACCCACTTGATGATGAAAGAAGATGAGCCAAAGGAATGGAAGAAAGAAGCAAGGAGAAGAGAGAGATGACATGGACTTAATGCCAATTTGACGGATTTTGAATGACTAGAAGACCAAGCTTTGATGAGTCAAAGAAGTGGAGAAAAAGCCTTGAAGGAATCAAGTTGAAGACCTGGAATGGCTAAAAAAGTCATATTGCAAAGCTGCAGGGCCAGAAAAGTAAAATGTAGAAAACTCAGCAGATGGCCCTGTAAACTAGAAAAACTGTAAAAATTAGCCTTCGGGCGCCCAACCACCATTTTACCGGGCGCCCGAAATTGATAAAAAAATCCAGTTATTGCTGGAACTTTTCTAGACTTGGCCGGGCACCCGACCACAATTGGCTGGGCCCCCGATGACTTGTCGAGCGCTCGATTAAGAGGATCCGGGCGCCCAAAATTCAAAGAAAACACGCTGGACTGTTTTGCAGTATGGTCAGGCGCCCGACCAACACTAACCGGGCGCCCGACGACCAACATAAGTGCGTAAATCTTTACGCAATCCGAGGCGGTGGGTGAGTTTTGCTATAAAAGGACACCTTGTCATCCTTCCTAAGGTATCCTAGAAGAGTTCTAAGTTCGTGGGAAGCAAGGGAAATCATCGTGGAGCGATCGCAACTCCTCCAACTAGGGTTTTCTCTAGTTTTTCATGTTTTTTTTAGTTTTTCTTTGAATTCTAGTTGAAGCATGATAATGCTCGACTAGATAGCTTGTGAGTAGTTATCATGTTGGATTCATTCTAATTCAAGTACTTTGTTTAAAGTTTTGGTTTTTAGGTTCTAGTTTGAATAAAAGTGATATTGTTGGATGTTTTATAAGAGTTCATGTGCTTCGGACATGAGTTCCTTGTAATTCTCTGAGATTATCATGTTTAGATTGATTAGATTCGAATTGTAGTAACCCTAGAGTGTACCATAGCCCATTAGCATGGTCGTTACTTCGAAGGCTACATTTTCGACTTCTATGGACTTCATTAGAACTAGAACCTTGTTCTTCAACTTGAGTAGAGATTGTTTATGTTTGAATGTCATATCTTCCAACTAGAAGAGAGATAAAACTTCAATTCTAGTTGTGTTATGCTTGGATGAATGAATTCACATGAGGGCTATCACAAGTGGATCCTCAGAAGCCTTAGTTCCCTTTAATTACAGATTTTTACAATTATTGTTTTAAGTTAGTTTATAAACCTGAAATCCTTAATTCATTGAATTTGAAGTTGCTGGAACAACTTGAATTAATTTACCTTATTCCCTGTGGAACGACCTCGGTCTTACCAAGATTTATTACTACATCGCAGCATTGCACTTGAGGCGAGCGAATACCGTTCTTCCGACGGCTTTCACACTACATCCCATTTCTAGCTTTGGTTATGGGTAGACCATCCCCCAGTTGGTAATAGGTAGCCATTTACAAAAAATTTCACCATATTTTCAATCATTCCCATATTTTCATCATTCATTTCCTTTTTCTACATATTAGATAGGATTTTTAAAAATCCATATCTTTCGTTATTTTCCCATGGACAAGGATGGACAAAGTACCCCGGCTTGGTGTCTTAACACTTCAAATCCAAACTTAGCCAATCCACAACTCTACATAATCCTTTCAAAGCATGAGAATCATGTAATGTGAACTAGGTGTAAAAGTGTTTAGAAATTTTATTAATCATAAAAAAAAGAGAATTCGCATATAAAACTAGTATCTTAGAGATTGTTCAAGATATTCAACATCACTCACTTCACAGCTCTTTTTCTTGTACTTGCACCACCCTAAGCGCATAGAAACAAATTTCTTCAATGGAGTTTTGAATTTGAAAATCTGAAAAATATTCTTCATATTGCTCGAGACGTTACAAAACATTAGATTCAAACTAGTGATCCCACACCCCCCAACTAAATCTTGCATTGTCCTCAATGTAAAAGATATGCAATGACCAAAACATGAGAGCAATAAAGGGAGTGAGGAATGAGAGTACTTGAGAGAACAAAAATTGAAATTCTACCTCCTTCTAACGAACCTATGAAAAAGCAAACCAAAAGCAACAAAATCCTAATCCTAACTACTCTATACCTCCATCAGACTAGGAGATCAAATATCTTTGTACACAGGATTAGTCAGAGGTATAGACATACCTTCTGAAGGAAAATTCTCAAAGAACGGCTTTAATCGCTGACCATTCTCTTTAAAGACATTATCGTTCCTTGGATTCAACAACTCGACAGTCCCATATGGATAAACAATTTTTATAATGAAGGGACCGATCCATCGAGACTTCAATTTTCCCGGAAATAAATGTAGCCGAGAAGTATACATAAGGACTTTTGGCTGATCGTGAAGGTCTTACGAAGGATGTTCTTATCATGGAACACTTTCGTCTTGTCCTTGTAAATTCTTACATTTTCATATGCCTCGTTCTGGAGTTCCGTAAGTTCATTCAATTGAAGTTTACGCAACGAGCTTGCTTTGTCAAAATTAAAATTCATCTTCTTTATCACCCAATATGCCCTATGTTTCAACTCCACGGGCAAGTGACAAGCTTTCCCGTAGACAAGTCTATAGGGAGACATTCCAATGAGAGTCTTAAAAGTGGTACAGTAAGCCTAAAGTGCATCAGTAAGTCGAAGCGACCAATCCTTGCGATCAGGGTTCACTGTTTTCTCCAAAATATGTTTAATTTCCCTGTTGGATATCTCAGCTTGTCCACTTGTTTGTGGGTGATAGGGAGTGCTCACCTTGTGATTTACGCCATATTTCCTTATTAAAGCTTCAAATGGGCGATTATAAAAATGAGATCCTTCATCACTTATATGACTCGAGGTGTACCAAACCAGGAAAGGATATTTTCTTTTAAGAAACAAATGACTATTTTATAGTCATTGTTCCGACATGGAATCGCCTCGACCAGTTTTGAAACATAATCGACGGCAAGCAAAATATATAAGTTTCCAAAAGAAGATGGGAATGGACCCATGAAATCGATGCCCCAGCAATAGACAATTTCAATAGGTAAGATGGGATTGAGTGGCATCATATTTCTACGGGATATTCCTCCCAATTTCTGACAAGGCTCATACGTTTTACAAAACTCATGGGTATCCTTGAACATGGTGGGCCAATAAAACCCACATTGCAGAATTTTGGTTGTGGTCTTCTTAGCTGAAAAGTGGCCACCACATGCCTGAGAATGACAAAAGGAGATGATACTGTGTTGCTCATCATCCCGCACACATCTCCTTATGATTTGATCGGGACAGTACTTGAATAAGTACGGGTCGTCCCATAGAAGTTTTCTCACCTCGTTGAAGAACTTATCCTTATCTTGCTTTTTCCAATGTGTCAGAATTGTACCTGTAGCAAGATAGTTAGCAATGTCCACATACCATGGCAATTGGGAGACTTTAAAAAGTTGTTCATTAGGGAACATATTTGGTAGTTTAGCCTTGCTTTTAACTTGTATATTTGCTTGCTAGACTATCATCATGCTTAGATTATCTAATTTTTCTAAATTATGTGCTTCATTGTATGCTAATCTTTGCTTAGTATTGGTCTTGATATATCAATAGGGGAGGTTGGTTGATTGGGCTATAAGCCCTTTGTGCTTTTATTGCAAATGTATATCTTTGACCAATTATGCATGATTAAATATGCTTAGATAGTTACATTTTCTTGTTAATCATGTTCCTTAGCATGCTCCATGTGTTATATGATCATACACCCTATACTCTCTCTTGTTAGCATGTGCTTATAGTTATAACTGCGACATACTATCTGCTCTTACCTTAACCTTATTGATATATCATTAAGGGGGAGAGAATAGTTTGTCAATTGCTGACAAAAAGGGGGAGAAAGATCAAGTCCCACCAAAACTAGTTTGCTATGTTTTGTGATGCAGGGATTGACAGGTTATGGGGGAGCAAACTGAAGAGGAGCTGCTTAGTTAGGCATGTCAAGAGTCATGTATTCTATTCATTATCAATGTAATATCTTATACATGTATTTGTGTTGGTAGGTTAGGTTTTTGTAAGTAATTGACAAAGGGGGAGATTGTTAGTACACTTTTTTGTGGCATACTAGTGCACCTTGTTTGTCAATCACTTAGGTCAATGAGTCTAGTGTCGGTTGAGCATAATGAAGATGAAGACCAAAGACTCAAGTGGCCCTGCTGCATCAAGGAAGAAGAAACAGGTAAAACTGATGCCTTGATGTGCCTTAACCTTGACCAAAACCTAACCCTTAACCTCTTTGAGGTCCTTGACCATATTAGGAAACCTTTAGTCATCATAGATTGACCCTAGGTGCACCAAAAGATCATCCAAAACCTTGGCCATTGTAGTAGGGTGAGAAAGAAGTGGGTCAGCAAATTGCTGGGCTGAACCCTGCCCTGTCCGACCGGTCAAGACCGGTCGGACAGAAAGTCCAGCGTTGCTGTATGTGTGCAGGCCTATGGGGCCGACTGGTCTTGACCGGTCGGGCAGACCCCCCCCCCCCCCCCCCCCCCCCCTCTTAGACAGCAACCTCCTGTTTTCATTTGGCCTATGGCCGACCGCTCAAGACCGATCGTGGACCCCTGGCCGACCAGTCACGACCGGTCGGTACTAACCATTTTTTGCCCATTTAAAATCCGTTGCATACTTTTTTATAAAGGGGCTTGGCTCGAATTGAGGGGATGTAGAGGGATTTTGAGAGGAGTGAAGCCACCATTGTTGGAGACCATTTGAGGGTCATTCCCAACCTATGCGAGTTATCTTGCTTGTGCTTCGACACAAGATTAGAGCATTCCAAGCTTATGAAGAAGATGACCTTCATACCCTCTTGATCTCTAAGGGTTGTTTAGCACTCCTTGGCCCGTCAGCCGGGCTTAAACAAAGTCTCCAAGGGGGAGCCTCCGACACGGGAGTGAACGTGCGTCAAGTTGAGAGTTAGCCTATGTTCAAAACTCCAGTTATGGTTGAGAGGTGAACCGGTAAAACCTCCGTATAAAGGTTGAGAGGTGAACCTCATTTAAAACCTCCGATAGTGAATGCCGGGTGCTCAAAGGAGTTGAGTACTTGAACCGAGAGTGGAATAGACCCAAAGTCGAACCACTATACATGCTTGTGTTTGTGATTGAATTGAGCACATTGATATCTTAGCATTGGATGTTTAATTGTTTAATTATGAATGCTTGATAGGAATGTATGCTAGGCACTAAATAGACACATCCACACACAAGATGTACTTCCACTAGTAGTATAGACTTGAGCTCATTGATCCATTCTCATAAGTCTACATAGGTTGCATAGATTGGGAGCTTGATTAGTTAGATCATTTGATTATCTATGCATGCTTAAGACTAGGAAGTTTATTGCTTAAAACCATATGCTAGTCTTGTGATTGGACCCACTTAGGCTTGGAAGCAGAAGTGTTCTTGCTTACTTAGCTTAATTTGTTCAATTATGTAAGTAGGCGAAAATAATTTCAAAAAGGTCCTAATCACCCCCTCCTATAGGTTCAGCCATAATTCTAGTTGCTCTTTAAGCTTCCGCATATACGAAGGTGTCGTTTTAGACTACCAACGTACTTTCAATTGGTATCAAAGCTGGTTGCTCTTCAAGGACTTAACCGTCTAGAGTAAGATCCGGTACCGGAGCACTAGCATAATGTCTAACCGAGATGGGAGTACCACCAACCGTCCACCATTCTTTGACGGGTCCAACTATGCCTATTGGAAGGCCAGAATGAGAATTTTTCTCCAATTCGTGGACCGTCCGGTGTGGCTAAGCACATAAAATGGATATACCTTACCCACCAAGCAAGTGGAGGTTGATGGGAAATACATTGTCATTCCTAAAGATGATACAAAATGGGATGACAGAAAGAGAGCTCAATACATGGCAAATGCCAAAGCTCTCAATGCGATTTACTGTGCCGTTTCCTCGAATGAATTTCAGAGCATTCTCACGTGCGCAACTGTTAAAGAAGCGTGGGATATACTTGAGGTTACCCACGAGGGAACTTGCATAGTAAGACGCTCGAAGCTTCAGCTCTTTACTACCAAATTTGAAAACATTAGGATGGAAGAGACTGAAGCCTTCATGGATTTTTATACTAAATTGTCTGATATTTGCAACTCCATGTTTATTTTGGGTAATCGAGTTCCGGAAGGAAGGATTTGTAGAAAAATACTTAGGTCCCTTCCGGAGAGATTTGACACCAAGATAGTAGCCTTAGAGGAGTGTAGAGACATAGATAATATGAAAGTAGAAGAACTCATAGGTTCCATAAAAACTCATGACCTACACTTTAAGGCCCCCTCTAGAAAGAAAAGCATCATTCTCAAGTCCTCTCCCAAACATAAGAAAATTAAGAGTGAGTCAGAGGAAGATAGTGATGATGAGGATGATGAGAAAGAAAAATTGAACAAAAAATTCAAGAGATTCCTCAAATTTGATAGAGGGAGTAGCTGTGACAAGAAGGACAAGAAGGGTGAAAAACATAAAGGAAAATCATCCATACCTTCATCCGTCTGTTGTTACGGTTGTGGTCATCGTGGCCATATTGCTCCGGAATGTCCGAATGGGCCTAAACCGAAAGGTAAAAAGGCAATGGCTGCCACTTGGGATGATACGGAGGAGTCGGAATCCAAATCCGGTGACTCCGCTAGTGATGGGAGCCAACATAAAGATCTAGATCTCACATCTTTCACCACTACCTCTCTTCCTGCTTATCTAAGAGGGGATCCCGACCGTTATTCCTTCTAGGAGTAGAAGGTGTTCCCAACCCCTCACCTCATGCTACATTTTATGAGGATGTTGTGAAAATTAGTTACCCTTAGGCTAATCAAACTAAACATAGTTAGTAAGGGTAGCTAGAAATGTATAAATAGGAAAATCTGAGGATTTCAGCCTCATTTCTGTGTGTATGGGAAAATCAGAGGATTCAAGCCTCATGAGCCCAAATTTGGTAGTTTAGCCTTGTTTTTAACTTGTATATTTGCTTGCTAGACTATCATCATGCTTAGATTACCTAATTTTGCTAAATTATGTGCTTCATTGTATGCTAATCTTTGCTTAGTATTGGTCTTGATATACCAATAGGGGAGGTTGGTTGATTGGGCTATGAGCCCTTTGTGCTTTTATTGCAAATGTATATCTTTGACCAATTATGCATGATTAACTATGCTTAGATAGTTACATTTTCTTGTTAATCATGTTCCTTAGCATGCTCCATGTGTTATATGATCATACACCCTATACTCTCTCTTGTTAGCATGTGCTTATAGTTATAACTGCGACATACTATTTATTCTTACCTTAACCTTATTGATATATCATTAAGGGGGAGAGAATAGTTTGTCAATTGCTGACAAAAAGGGGGAGAAAGATCAAGTCCCACCAAAACTAGTTTGCTATGTTTTGTGATGCAGGGATTGACAGGTTATGGGGGAGCAAACTGAAGAGGAGCTGCTTAGTTAGGCATGTCAAGAGTCATGTATTCTATTCATTATCAATGTAATATCTTGTACATGTATTTGTTTTAGTAGGTTAGGTTTTTGTAAGTAATTGACAAAGGGGGAGATTGTTAGTGCACTTTTCTATGGCATACTAGTGTACCTTGTTTGTCAATCACTTAGGTTAATGAGTCTAGTGTCGGTTGAGCATAATGAAGATGAAGACCGAAGACTCAAGTGGCCCTGCTGCATCAAGGAAGAAGAAACAGGTAAAAGTGATGCCTTGGTGTGCCTTTACCTTGACCAAAACCTAACCCTTAACGTCTTTGAGGTCCTTGACCATATTAGGAAACCTTTAGTCATCATAGATTGGCCCTAGGTGCACAAAAAGATTATCCAAAACCTTGGCCATTGTAGTAGGGTGAGAAAGAAGTGGGTCAGCAAATTGCTGGGCTGAACCCTGCCCTGTCCGACCGGTCGGACAGAAAGTCCAGCGTTACTGTATGTGTGCAGGCCTATGGGGCCGACCGGTGTTGACCGGTCGGGCTGAACCCCCCTCTTAGACAGCAACCTCCTGTCTTCATTTGGCCTATGGCGGACCGGTCAAGACCGATTGTGGACCCCTGGCCGACCAGTCACGACCGGTCGGCACTAGCCCTTTTTTGCCCGTTTTAAATCCGTTGCATACTTTTCTATAAAGGGGCTTGGCTCGAATTGTGGGGATGTAGAGGGATTTCGAGAGGAGTGAAGTGTTTGCTTCCCCAAGTGTAGGGCTGCGATGTAGTAATAAACTCAGTAAGACCGAGGTCGATCCACAGGGACTTGTGTAGGAATTCACAAACACATCCAATAATATCTATTAAAAGCTAACAACCAGATTTTGTATGAAATTGATGTGAGTAACAAAACTTAAACTAATTTGAAGGTAAACAATTATAAAAAGGCACTAGGGGTTGAAGGATCCACTTGTAGCAATCCTTGATGTTCAATCCGCTGTGATTTCTCATTCTCTCCACTAGAATCAGTATTAAGATCTATCTAGTCGGATGATAGAGCTGTTAAACCAAACAATCTGTCATATGTAAGAGCCATGTGTATGATTCACTCAATGCAAGCTAGGCTGAGCATGCTCAATTGCATAGGTCAGTCCCAATTCTAATAGGATAAGATCACAATCATAACCATCCTCAAGTCCTGTCACAAGACAAGGCTAGATTATGATTTGAACTTGATTTAAATCACATACACAGTCCATACACATTACAGAAATTCAAAAAAGTAGAACTTTGATAGGAAGTCCCCACATGAAGATCATAGTACTAGAGCGTACTCCAATTCCTCGGATAATACAGGTCTAGACTAATACAAACCAATTAAGAATTTAAGTAATTCTCCCAAACATCCATGAGTCATCATAAGACTAAGAAAAACTACTTAAAACTTGTATAAACTTCAAACCATTCTTCATAAACATGAATTCCAATCTTAAAACCAACTAAATACGAATTGAAACATCTTAGATTCACTACAAACTTCACCTCTTAGCCCTAGCTAAGAGGTTTAGCTGATCATGATCTAAGAAAACATGAAACAACTTAAGAAGGGCATAAAACAATAAAACAAACTAGAAGGAGTTGTGGAACTCCGAAATCCACTTCCGCCTCCTCCAACCTTGCTTAAACCCTTCTAAGATACCCTAGGAATGATCCATATGTGTCCTTTTAAAGTGAGGAGGCTCCGCAACTTCAGAAGATTCGAGAATTTGCGTAAAAGTTACGCACTGCGCAGAGAAATCCGGTGCAAGAAATAGAAGTTCGAATCTTTCGCATGGCTGACCGGTCGGACGACCGGTCTGAGTAACTGGCCGACCGGTCGTGACCGGTCGTGCCTCACTGGGAAATCAGTCCAGCAAGCTCTGGACTATAAAAAGACTTCTGGCCGACCGGTCACGACCGGTCGGACTGCATTAGTTCTTAGTCCAGTGAGATCAGAGGGGCAGGGCGAGCTGGCCGACCGGTCATACGACCGGTCTGACCTTCCTGGCCGACCGGTCATGACCAGTCTTGCCTGTTTTCTTCATTCTTTCTTCTTTTCTTCTTTCCTTGCTTCCTTCTTTCTTTGGTCCTCCTTGATCTTCATTCAAATGGTTCTAAATGGGGTCCTTTTGTCATCAATTAGGCGGAGTCCACTCTCAATCCTGCAATTACCAAACATGCATTCAATGAGTCTCTAAATCATGAGAATCTCGCACAATGAGTAATGAATTGGGGTTAGAATATGCACAATTAAGAGTTCAACACACCCCCCAACCAGCATTTTGCTAGTCCCGAGCAAAACATGCGTGAAACCAATTCCATTCTCCAAACCTCAACTGTCCCTTAAAAACCATTCTTCTATATATTCCAAGATACATAAGTGTAAGAGTTAAAAATATTAGGCGATGTTCGCTTCCCCAAGTGTAGGGTTGCGATGTAGTAATAAACTCGGTAAGACCGAGGTCGATCCACAGGGACTATGTAGGATCTCACAAATTCATCCACAAGTGTCTATTGAAGTCTACTAATCAGATTGTTGTATAAAGTTGATGTGAGTAACAAAAGCTGAATTAAATCGAGAGTAATTAATTATAAGAAGGTACTAGGGTTTCAAGGATCCACTTGTAGCAATCCTTGATGTTCAATCCACTGTGGTTTCTTATTCTCTCAACTAGAATCGACATTCCTGTCTGTCTAGTCGGATGATAGAACTGTTAAACCAAACAGTCTGTAATATGTAAGTTCTATGCATAAGATTCACTCAATCTAGGCTGAGCTGAGCATGCTCAATTGCATAGGTCATTCCCCTTTCCTATAGGTCCAGTTCTCAATCATAACCATCCCCAAGTCCTCTCACAAGACAAGGCTAGATTAGAATTTGAACTAGATTCAAATCATCAGCACAGTCCTTACATATTCTAGAAAATCAACTAAAATAGAACTTTGGCCTGAAGTCCCTTTATGAAGAGCTTAGTACTAGAGCGCACTCCGATTCCTCGGATCATACAGGTCTATACCGTTGGAAACAAATTAAGAAGATAAGTAATTCATCCAAACATCCATGAGTCATCACAAGACTAAGAAAAATTACTTAAAAACTTGTATAAACTTCAAACCTTAGTTCATAATCATGAATTCCAAACTAAACCACTTAACTACGAATTAAAACATCTTGGATTCACTACAAGCTTCACCTCTTAGCCCTAGCTAAGAGGTTTAGCTGCTCATGATCCAAGGAAACATGAAACAACTACAAAAAGCATGAAAACAGCAAAGCAAACCAAAAGTAGTTGTGAAACTCCAATCTTCACTTCCACAGCCTCCAACCTCGCTTGAACCCTTCTAGGATACCCTAGGAACGATCCCTAGGTGTCCTCTTATAGTCTGGAGGCTCCACAACGTCGGAATAATCGGGAATTTGCGAAACTCTTACACAGCGCAGAGAAAATCGGGAAGAAATTTGAAGCTTCTAAGTCAGTACGCATGGCCGACCGGTCAAGACCGGTCGGCCTCAAGTGAAAACACTCCAGCAAGCATCTCCGACAGGTCATGACCGGTCGGGCCTATTCATCCTTGGTTCAGCAAGCATGTCTGACCGGTCATGACCGGTCGGATGCCTTCAGTAACTCTCCAGCAACAATGACCGACCGGTCATGACCGGTCGGTCCTCTTCAGTAGTGCCCAAACATGCATGGCTGACCGGTCACTGACCGGTCTGGCTTCCTTGGCCGACCGGTCACGACCGGTCAGCTTCATTTCTTCTTATTTTCTTCCTTTCTTTCATCTGCTTTCTTCTCTTCTTTAGTTCTTTCTTTCTTTTCTTCTTTGGTCCTTAAACATTCTTCATCAGAATGATCCCAAGTGAGCTCTTTATGTCTTCAATTGAGTAGAGTCTACCCTCAATCCTGTAGTCACAAAACATGCATTGAATTAGCTTACAAACCATACAAACCTTGCACAATGAGTGATGAATTGGGGTTAGAATATACACAATTAAGAGCTCAACACACCCCCCAACCAGCATTTTGCTAGTCCCGAGCAAAGCATGCGTGAAGCTAATCTCATTCTTCAGACTCAACTCTCTTTCAGAAACCATCCTTCTATACATTCCAAGGTTCATAAGTGTAAGATTCAGAAAGATTAGGCGTCAAAGGTTGGAACCGTAAATCCTCAAGACATAATAGGCATTCATATGAGATTCCCACTGATTGGTTGATAAATAGAGGGAATTGAACAAATTCATCCTAGTGTGGGTAGTGAAAATTCATTCCACGAGTTTCTAGGATTATCTTCTTCATAGATCAACTAGACTATAGAACTCAAGGTACATAGAGCCACATCAAGCCAATGACAGGAATTTGCCTTACCGTCCTTCCGACGACTTTCACACTACGTCCCATTTCCGGCTTTGGTTACGGGTAGACCATCCCCCGGTTGGTAGTAGGTAGCCCTAATCGAAATTTTCCACCGTTTTTCCACATTCCCAATTTCATCCTTCCTTTTCCTTTTTCTTTTTAACTTAGATAGGATTTTTAAAAATCCATATCTTTCATTATTTTCCCATGGACAAGGATGGACAAAGTACCCCGGCCTGATTTCTCAATACCTTAATTCAAAGTCTAACTAATCCCTAAATCACATAATCCCTTCAACTCATGAAGATCGTGTAATGTGAACTAGGTGTAAAAGTGTTCAGATTTTCTATCAATCACAAAAATAGGGGAGTTCACATATAAAACCATTATGCAATGAGAGATTCCAGACATCCAGCCTTATACACTTCATATCTCCTCCTCTTATGCTCATATCAACTCGAATGCATAGAACCAATGTTTTCCAAAAGAGTTTCGAATTTTTGAAAAAATCAAAAAATTTCCACATAATTGCTTGAGATGTTGCAAAATGCTGGATTCATCCAAGCGGTCCTACACCCCCCAACCAAATCTTGCATTGTCCTCAATGTAAAAGATGCGCAATGAGCAAAACATGAGAGCAATTTGAAAATAAAAGGGAGTGAGGAATGATATTACCTGAGAGAGTGAACATTGGAAATCTTCCTCCTTCTAACAAACTTATGAAAACGAAAACAAAAGCAACAAAATCCTAATCCTAACTACTCTATATCTCCATCAGACTAGGAGATCAATCATCCTGATACACAGGATCATTCAGGGGTATGGACATACCTTCTGAAGGAAAATTCTCAAAGAACGGCTTTAATCGCTGCCCATTTGCTTTGAAAATGTTGCCATTCCTCGGATTCAACAGCTCGACAGTCCCATACGGATAGACAGTTTGCACAATGTAGGGACCGGTCCATCGAGATTTCAGTTTTCTCGGAAATAGATGTAAGCGAGAATTATACATAAGGACTTTTTGGTTGATCGTGAATGTCTTGCGAAGAATATTCTTATCATGGAATATCTTCGTCTTGTCCTTGTAAATTCTCGCATTCTCATAAGCGTCATTCCGGATTTCTGCAAGGTCATTCAATTGTAGTTTGCGTAACGAGCTTGCCTTGTCAGAATTGAAATTCATCTTCTTAATAGCCCAATATGCCTTATGTTCCAATTCCACAGGTAAGTGACAAGCCTTCCCATAGACAAGTCTATAGGGAGACATTCCAATAGGGGTTTTAAAGGCAGTACGGTAAGCCCAAAGTGCATCGGTAAGTCGAAGTGACCAATCCTTGCGATCGGGATTCACCGTTTTCTCCAAAATGTGTTTAATCTCCCTATTGGATATCTCAGCTTGTCCACTAGTTTGTGGGTGATAGGGAGTGCTCACTTTGTGTGTAACGCCATATTTCTTCATTAAGGCTGCAAAAGGGCAATTGCAAAAGTGAGACCCTCCATCACTTATGATGACTCGAGGCGTTCCAAACCGGGAAAGAATATTTTCTTTTGAAAATCGAATGACCATTTTATGGTCATTATTCCGGCAAGGAATGGCCTCGACCCATTTGGAAACATAATCAACGGCAAGTAAGATGTATAAATTTCCAAAAGAAGATGGGAATGGGCCCATGAAATCGATGCCCCAACAATAAAAAATTTCGATAATTAAGATGGGATTGAGTGGCATCATATTTCTACGGGAGATTCCTCCTAGTTTCTGACAAGGTTCACATGCTTTGCAAAACTCATGTGTGTCTTTGAACATGGTGGGCCAATAAAACCCACATTGCAGAATTTTCGCTGTGGTCTTTTTGGCCGAAAAGTGACCACCACATGCTTGAGAATGACAGAAGGAAATGATACTTTGTTGCTCATCATCTGGGACACATCTCCTTATGATTTGATCGGGACAGTACTTGAATAAGTATGGGTCGTCCCATAGAAATTTCCGCACCTCCGTGAAGAATCTATCCTTATCTTGTTTTTTCCAATATGTAGGAATTGCACCTGTAGCAAGATAGTTAGCAATGTCTGCATACCATGGCAATTGGGAAACAGCAAAAAGTTGTTCATCAGGGAACATGTCATTGATTGCAGTCGTTTCAGGGGAATCAGTGAGGACAAGTCGATAGAGGTGGTCGGCTACTACATTTTCTACTCCTTTCTTATCACGTATTTCTATGTCGAATTCTTGGAGTAGGAGGATCCATCTTAATAACCGTGGTTTAGTATCCTTCTTAGAAAGCAGATACTTAAGCGCGGCATGGTCAGTGAATATAATGATCTTGGATCCAATCAAGTAGGATCTAAACTTCTCCAAAGCAAAAACTACGGCTAAAAGTTCCTTTTCAGTGGTAGTGTAGTTTGCCTGGGCTGAGTTTAGGGTTTTACTTGCATAGTAGATGACACATGGCTTTTTATCTTTTCTTTGGCCTAACACGGCCCCAATAGCATAGTCGCTAGCATCGCACATAATCTCAAAAGGAAGGCTCCAATCAGGTGGTTGCATTATTGGGGCACATGTCAACATACCTTTAAGGGTGTTAAAGGCCTTTTGACATTCTTCATTCCACTCGAATGAATTTTCCTTTTGAAGTAGGTTACATAAAGGGCGAGAGAGTTAACTGAAGTCCTTTATGAACCTTCTGTAGAATCCTGCGTGTCCTAAAAAGGACCGCACATCTCGTATGCTTTTGGGTGGTGGAAGGGTAGAGATAAGATCAATTTTCGCTTTGTCCACCTCAATTCCATTTTGTGAAATGATGTGACCAAGTACAATTCCCTTTTGAACCATGAAGTGACACTTTTCCCAATTGAGCACTAGGTTCTTCTCTTCACATCTTTTTAGCACAGATTTCAAGTGCTCAAGGCACTCATCAAAGCTACAACCGAATACGGAAAAATCATCCATAAAGACTTCGAGAATGGTCCCCACCATGTCAGAAAAGATGCTCATCATACAACGCTGAAAGGTGGCAGGGGCATTACATAGTCCAAACGGCATCCGTCGATAGGCGAAAGTGCCGAATGGACATGTGAATGTAGTCTTTTCTTGGTCTTCACGGGCAATTTCTATTTGGTTGTACCCTGAATAGCCATCAAGGAAGCAAAAGTGGGAATGACCCGCCAACCGTTCTAAAATCTGATCAACAAATGGTAGGGGGAAGTGGTCTTTCCTCGTGACAATGTTTAGCTTCCTGTAGTCAATGCACATTCTCCAACCAGTAGTGACTCTAGTTGGCACGAGTTCGTTATTGGCATTGGCTACGATGGTTATTCCGGATTTCTTAGGCACCACTTGAGTTGGGCTCACCCATTGGCTGTCAGATATTGGGTAAATGATACCTACATCCAATAGTTTCACCACTTCGGCCTTAACCACATCCTTCATGTTTGGATTTAGTCGTCTTTGTGGTTGTCGGGATGATTTTGCATTTTCCTCAAGGTGTATGCGGTGAGTACAAATCAGTGGGTCTATGCCTTTTAGATCCACAATTGACCATCCAATGGCACTCTTGTGCTCTAATAGAGTGGCTATTAGCCTACTCTCTTGTTCTTCATCCAAGTGGGAAGAAATCACCACTGGATATGTCTCATCTCGACCTAAATAAATATACTTTAGCTCACTTGGCAATGGTTTTAGGTCGAGTTTTGGTGCCTTGATGTTGGATGGGAGGGCCTTATTCTCATTTATAGGCAACGGTTCAATTGGGGCCCTCCATCTTTTATTCTCAAGCACCAGCATCACATCTATAATGGTATCCCTCTCTTGTATTGTGTAATCATTTGTCTCATGAGAGTGGGCCATACATGCCTCCAAAGGGTTGGAAAATAGTGATAAGGGGACTGTATCCTCCACGAATGATTCGATCATGTTTAATTCGTGGATATCATCATCAACTTCCCGCGGTTGTTTGCATAACTCAAATATGTTAAGCTCAAGGGTCATATTTCCAAAGGACATTTGTACAAGTCCGTTTCTACAATTGATAATGGCGTTTGAAGTAGCTAGAAACGGTCGTCCAAGTATGACGGGAATTTGAGTACCGGTGCCTATCACGGGATGTGTGTCCAAGACAATAAAATCTACTGGGTAGTAGAATTTATCAACTTGGACTAGAACATCCTCTACCATTCCTCTCGGTATCCGGATGGATCTATCAGCAAGTTGGAGTGTGGTTTTGGTGGGTTTCAATTCACCTAACCCAAGTTGTTCGTAGACTGAGTATGGAATGAGATTCACACTTGCCCCCAAGTCGAGTAGGGCTTGTTTAATCTGGTAGTCTCCTATGATGCATGAGATGGTTGGACTACCTGGATCCTTGTATTTTTGGGGCACCTCTTGTTTGATGATGGCGCTCAAATTCTCAGCCAAAAGCACTTTGTTGTGAACGTTATGTTTCCTTTTGATTGTACACAATTCCTTTAAAAATTTAGCATAAGATGGTATTTGTTTTATTGCATCCAACAGCGGGATGTTGATCTTTACCTGCTTGAAAATTTCCAGAATCTCCAGATTTTTATCTAAAGGTTTTGGTGAAATCAACCTTTGTGGAAATGGGGCAACCGGCTTGTATTGCCTTTCCGGTTCTTTCTCTTGTGGAATATTGTTTGGACTATCATCCTCTTTGGGAATTTCTGGATCCTTAGCCTTTGGGGCCTTCACCGGATTAGATTTGTCAATTTCTTTCCCACTTCTCAAGGTGGTGATAGCTTGGACATGTTCCGTATGGTGGGAGGATGAGCTTGCATCTTGTATCTCATATTGGGTCCTTGGGTTAGGAAGAGTTTGAGCAGGAAGTGTGCCCTTCTCTCTACCACTCAGGTGAGCTTCAACTCTAGCCAGAGATGTTTTCAATTCATTAATGGCTTGGTTTGAATTTTGATTGAATTTCAATTGCTCTTGCATGAACCCATCTATTTTTAGAGAATTTGTCTTGTTATACTCATTCTGGACCGATACGAGTGCACTCAACATCTCTTCTAGTGATACTTTTGGAGTGTTGTTTGCATTTGCAGTGGGTCCATTCCTCCAACTGAAGTTGGGATGGTTCTTCCAATTAGGATTATACGTGTTTGAGTTTGGAGCACCATATTGCTGTTGATAACTGTTTATGGCATTTGTTTGTTCTTGTAAGATGCCTTGGACTGCTGAAATTGTGGGACAATATGGTGTAGCATGTTGATTTCCAGCACAAATTCCACAAACAGTTTCAACCTCAGTGGAGTTGATTGTTTCTCCTTTCCTTAATTCCATGGCTTCGACCTTTCTTGTAAGGCTAGCCAACCGTGCACTTATGTTATCTTCTTCTGATAAGACATACATTCCTCCCTTTTCCTTTTGTTGGCCAGTCTTGGAATTTGTTGGTTTAGATGTGTCCCAAGATTTTGCACTTTCAGCCAATTCTTCCAGATAATCCCATGCTTCATCAGCTTCCTTATTCATGAACTCCCCATTACACATCATCTCTATAAATTGGCGCATGGATGGAATCAGTCCTTCATAGAAAAAACTTATAATCCGCCAAATTTCATAGCCATGATGTGGGCATGCGTTTAATAGGTCCTTGAACCTCTCCCAACATTGGAAAAAGGTTTCATCTTCCTTTTGGGCAAAGTTCATGATAAGGCGCTTAAGCATGTTCGTTTTGTGAGTAGGGAAGAATTTTTTTATAAATTCTCTGTGCATATCATTCCATGACCCAATTGATCTTGGCCTCAATGCATAAAGCCAACCCTTGGCTTTATCCTTAAGAGTGAAAGGGAAGAATTTAAGTCTTACTACATCTTCAGTCACATTTGCAAAGTGCATGGTGGTGATTACTTCATCAAACTCCCTAAGGTGTTGATAGGCACTTTCACTATCTAGACCATGGAATTTAGGGAGAAGATTGATCACTCCCGGTTTCAAATCCATGTTCCCTGCATTTAGTGGAAATACTATGCATGAGGGAGTGCTCGTTCTTGCAGGTTGCAAGAAATCACGTAAAGTCCTTGGTCGGGGAACATCCTCAACCACATTCTCCCCAGTTTCAGTTTGATTTTGGTTCGGGTTAGGTTGATTTGCAGCCATATTTTCAGATAAAATTGGAGAATCTAGCTGTCTCCTAGCACGTGGCTCTCTATCAATTCCTTCTACTATCCCCCCTTCACTTATGAGTCGGTTATTGGAATCCCGAGCACAATGTGGCATGCGAAACCAAAAATAAGAAACAAAAAGAAAGAAGAATTCTTCCTCCCTTTTCTTTACTCTTCTCTAAGACCGAAGCACAAGTTGTCTTGCAATGGCTAGGCCAGAAGCAAGGATAGAGACCGATTTCTCCTGGTCAATAGGGGTTCAGAGAACTCCCCACCCACTCTTTGAATCTTTTGAGAAAAAGTGCAGAAAAAAGAAAAAGAGGAGTAGAGATGAGAAAAGAAATCTCTGAGAACAAGGTGATCCAAGGCGGCTGAGCCGACCAATAGGAATCCAAGTGGCAAAAAGGCCGACCTTTTAGAGATCCAAAAGGAATCTCCACCCACTCTACAAGAGATGAATAGGAATGAATAGGAGAAGGAGAAGAGTAAGGTTTAGAAAGATAGAACCTGATTCGCACTTGAAACTCTTGTATCTTCTTCAGCTTCCTAGAAATCCCTGAAAAGAAAAAAAATCAAATAAATAAACTAAGTTAGTCGAAAAATCTAAAAAAAAAAAATCCTAAATAGATACTAATTTCAGAAATTTGTGAAAACTGTCAAGGTCCCCGGCAGCGGCGCCAAAAACTTATTCGCTTCCCCAAGTGTAGGGTTGCGATGTAGTAATAAACTCGGTAAGACCGAGGTCGATCCACAGGGACTATGTAGGATCTCACAAATTCATCCACAAGTGTCTATTGAAGTCTACTAATCAGATTGTTGTATAAAGTTGATGTGAGTAACAAAAGCTGAATTAAATCGAGAGTAATTAATTATAAGAAGGTACTAGGGTTTCAAGGATCCACTTGTAGCAATCCTTGATGTTCAATCCACTGTGGTTTCTTATTCTCTCAACTAGAATCGACATTCCTGTCTGTCTAGTCGGATGATAGAACTGTTAAACCAAACAGTCTGTAATATGTAAGTTCTATGCATAAGATTCACTCAATCTAGGCTGAGCTGAGCATGCTCAATTGCATAGGTCATTCCCCTTTCCTATAGGTCCAGTTCTCAATCATAACCATCCCCAAGTCCTCTCACAAGACAAGGCTAGATTAGAATTTGAACTAGATTCAAATCATCAGCACAGTCCTTACATATTCCAGAAAATCAACTAAAATAGAACTTTGGCCTGAAGTCCCTTTATGAAGAGCTTAGTACTAGAGCGCACTCCGATTCCTCGGATCATACAGGTCTATGCCGTTGGAAACAAATTAAGAAGATAAGTAATTCATCCAAACATCCATGAGTCATCACAAGACTAAGAAAAATTACTTAAAAACTTGTATAAACTTCAAACCTTAGTTCATAATCATGAATTCCAAACTAAACCACTTAACTACGAATTAAAACATCTTGGATTCACTGCAAGCTTCACCTCTTAGCCCTAGCTAAGAGGTTTAGCTGCTCATGATCCAAGGAAACATGAAACAACTACAAAAAGCATGAAAACAGCAAAGCAAACCAAAAGGAGTTGTGAAACTCAAATCTTCACTTCCACAGCCTCCAACCTCGCTTGAACCCTTCTAGGATACCCTAGGAACGATCCCTAGGTGTCCTCTTATAGTCTGGAGGCTCCACAACGTCGGAATAATCGGGAATTTGCGAAACTCTTACGCAGCGCAGAGAAAATCGGGAAGAAATTTGAAGCTTCTAAGTCAGTACGCATGGCCGACCGGTCAAGACCGGTCGGCCTCAAGTGAAAACACTCCAGCAAGCATCTCCGACCGGTCATGACCGGTCGGGCCTATTCATCCTTGGTCCAGCAAGCATGTCCGACCGGTCATGACCGGTCGGATGCCTTCAGTAACTCTCCAGCAACAATGACCGGTCGGTCCTCTTCAGTAGTGCCCAAACATGCATGGCTGACCGGTCACTGACCGGTCTGGCTTCCTTGGCCGACCGGTCACGACCGGTCAGCTTCATTTCTTCTTATTTTCTTCCTTTCTTTCATCTGCTTTCTTCTCGTCTTTAGTTCTTTCTTTCTTTTCTTCTTTGGTCCTCAAACATTCTTCATCAGAATGATCCCACGTGAGCTCTTTATGTCTTCAATTGAGTAGAGTCTACCCTCAATCCTGTAGTCACAAAACATGCATTGAATTAGCTTACAAACCATACAAACCTTGCACAATGAGTGATGAATTGGGGTTAGAATATACACAATTAAGAGCTCAACAGGCGACAGAAGTTGAAACCATAAACCCTCAAGACATGATAAGAATTCATATGAAATTCCCGCTGATTGGTTGATAAATAGAAGAACTTGAACAAATTCAATCTAGTGTGGATAGTGAAAATTCATCTCATGAGTTTCTAGGATTATCTTCTTCATAGATCAACCAGACTATAGATCTCAAGGTACATAGAGCCATATCAAGCCACTGACAGGAATTTGCCTTACCGTCCTTCCGACGTCTTTCACACTACGTCCCATTTCCGGCTTTGGTTACGGGTAGACCATCCCCTGGTTGGTAGTAGGTAGCCCTAATCGGAATTTTCTATCATTTTTCCAGCATTCCCAATTTCATCCTTCCTTTTCCTTTTTCTTTTAAATTCGATAGGATTTTTAGAAATCCATATCTTTCGTTATTTTCCCATGGACAAGGATGGACAAAGTACCCCGGCTTGGTTTCTCAACATCTTAATTCAAAGTCTAGCTAATCCATAAATCACATAGTCCCTTCAACCCATGAAAATCGTGTAATGTGAACTAGATGTAAAAGTGTTCAAATTTTCTATCAATCACAAAAATAGGGGAATTCACATATAAAATCATTATGTTGTGAGAAATTCAAAACTTGCAACCTCACTTACTTCATATCTCCTCCTCTTATGCTCATATCATCTTGAATGCATAGAAGCAAAGTTTTCCAAAAGAGTCTTGAATTTTTGAAAAATTGAAAAATTTCTACACAGTTGCTCGAAATGTTACAAAACACTAGATTCATCCAAGTGATCCTACACCCCCCAACCAAATCTTGCATTGTCCTCAATGTAAAAGATGTCCAATGAACAAAACATGAGAGCAATTTGAACATAAAAGGGAGTGAGGAATGAGAGTAGCTGAAAGAGTGGAATTCTTCCTCCTTCTAATAAACCTAAGCAAAAATAAACAAAAGCAGCAAAATCCTAATCCTAACTACTCTACACCTCCATCAGACTAGGAGATCAATCATCCTGGTAGACAGGATCAGTCAGAGGTATGGACATACCTTCTGAAGGAAATTTCTTGAAGAACGGCTTTAATCGCTGCCCATTTGCCTTAAAAATGTTGCCGTTCCTTGGATTTAACAGCTCGATAGTCCCATATGGATAGACATTTTTCACAATGTAGGGACCGGTCCATCGAGATCTCAACTTTCCCTGAAATAGATGTAGGCGAGAATTATACATGAGGACTTTTTGATTGATCGTGAATGTCTTGCGAAGAATATTCTTATCATGGAATATCTTCGTCTTGTCCTTGTAAATTCTCGCATTCTCATATGCTTCGTTCCGGATTTCTGCAAGTTCATTCAATTGTAGTTTGCGCAACGAGCTCGCCTTGTCAGGATTGAAATTCATCTTCTTAATAGCCCAATATGCCCTATGTTCCAACTCCATAGGCAAGTGACAAGCCATCACATAGACAAGTCTATAGGGAGACATTCCAATAGGGGTCTTAAAAGCAGTTCGGTAGGCCCAAAGCGCATCGGTAAGCCGAAGTGACCAATCCTTACGATCGGGGTTCACTGTTTTCTCCAAAATGTGTTTAATCTCCCTATTGGATATCTCAGCTTGCCCACTTATTTGTGGGTGATAGGGAGTGCTCACTTTGTGTGTGACGCCATATTTCTTCATTAAAGTTTCAAAAGGGCGATTACAAAAGTGAGACCCTCCATCACTTATGATGACTCGAGGTGTTCCAAACCGGGAAAGAATATTCTCTTTTAAGAAGCGAATGACCGTTTTATGGTCATTATTCCGGCAAAGGATGGCCTCGACCCATTTGGATACATAGTCAACGGAAAGCAAGATGTATACGTTTCCAAAAGAAGATAGGAATGGGCCCATGAAATTGATGCCCCAACAATAAAAAATTTCGATTATTAAGATAGGATTGAGTGGCATCATATTTCTACGGGAAATTCCTCCTAATTTCTGACAGGGTTCACATGCTTTGCAAAACTCATGTGTGTCTTTGAACATGGTGGGCTAATAAAACCCACATTGCAGAATTTTTGCTGTGGTCTTTTTAGCCGAAAAGTGGCCACCACATGCTTGAGAATGACAGAAGGAGATGATACTTTGTTGTTCATCATCTGGGACACATCTCCTTATGATTTGATCGGGACAATACTTGAATAAGTATGGGTCGTCCCATAGGAATTTTCACACCTCAGTGAAGAATTTATCCTTATCTTGCTTTTTCCAATGTGTAGGAATTGTACCTGTAGCAAGATAGTTAGCAATGTCCATATACCATGGCAATTTGAAAACAACAAAAAGTTGTTCATCAGGAAACATGTCATTGATCGCAGTCGTTTCAGGGGAATCAGTGAGGACAAGTCGAGAGAGATGGTCAGCTACGACATTTTCTACTCCTTTCTTATCATGTATTTCTATGTCAAATTCCTGGAGTAGAACGATCCATCTTAACAACCGTGGTTTAGCATCCTTCTTAGAGAGAAGGTACTTAAGCGCTGCATGGTTAGTGAATATGATGATCTTGGATCCAATCAAGTAGGACCTAAACTTGTCCAAGGCAAAAACTACGGCTAAAAGTTCTTTTTCAGTAGTGGTGTAGTTTGCTTGGGCTGAGTTTAGGGTTCTACTTGCATAGTAGATGACACATGGCTTTTTCTCTTTTCTTTGGCCTAGCACGGCCCCAATAGCATAGTCGCTAGCATCGCACATAATTTCAAAAGGAAGGCTCCAATCAGGTGGTTACATTATGGGAGCACATGTCAACATACATTTAAGGGTGGTAAAGGCCTTTTGACATTCTTCATTCCACTTGAATGAATTTTCCTTTTAAAGTAGGTTACATAAAGGACGAGAGAGTGAACTGAAGTCCTTTATGAACCTTCTGTAAAATCCTGCGTGTCCCAAAAAGGACCGCACATCTCATATGCTCTTGGGTGGTGGAAGGTTAGAGATAAGATCAATTTTCGCTTTGTCCACCTCGATTCCATTTTGTGAAACGATGTGACCAAGTACAATTCTCTTTTGAACCATGAAGTGACACTTCTCCCAATTCAGCACAAGGTTCTTCTCTTCACATCTTTTCAGCACAGATTTCAAGTGCTCAAGGCACTCATCAAAGCTAAAACCAAATACAGAAAAATCATCCATGAAGACTTCGAGAATTGTCCCCACCATGTCAGAAAAGGTACTCATCATACAATGCTGAAAGGTGGCAGGGGCATTACATAGTCCAAACGACATCTGTCTATAGGTGAAAGTGCCAAATGGACATGTGAATGTAGTCTTCACTTTTACCTGAAACTTCTTCCTTGATGCGGCTGGACGTCTTGAGTCTTCGGTCTTCGTTTTCATTGGGCTCAAACGACACTAGACTCACAGACGTAAGTGATTGACAAACAAGGTGCACTAGTATGCCACGGAAAAGTGCACTAACAATCTCCCCCTTTGTCAATTACTTACAAAATCTTAACCTACCAAAACAAATTAGATGTGCAAGATATTACAATGATAATAGATAAAATACAGGACTCTTGACATGCCTATACTAAGCAGCTCCTCTTTAGTTTGCTCCCCCATAACCTGTCAATCCCTGCATCACAAAACATAGCAAACTAGTTTTGGTGGGATTTGATTTTTCTCCCCCTTTTTGTTAGCAATTGACAAACTATTCTCTCCCCCTTAATGATATATCAATAAGGCTAAGGTAAGAGAAGATAGTATGTCGCAATTATAACTATAAGCATATGCTAGCAAGGAGAGTATAGGGTGCATGAATCATAAATACATGGAGCATGCTAAGGAACATGATTAACAAGAAATGTAACTATTCAGGCAAGGTTAATCATGCAATTGGTCAAGGATATACATTTGCAATGAAGCACAAAGGGCTTATAGCCCAATCAACCAACCTCCCCTAATGGTATATCAAGACCAATAAAAAGCAAAGATTAGCATATAATGAAGCATAAAACTCAAAATGATTAGCTAATCTAAGCAGGATGACAATCTAGCAAGCAAATGTATTAATTAAAGGCAAGGCTAAATCATCAAAATCTGGGCGAATGAGGCTGGAATCGTCTGATTTGCCCATGCACACAGAAATGAGGCTGAAATCCTCAGATTTTCCAATAAAAGCATAAATAGCTACCCTAACTAACCATGATGAGATTAAAAAGCCAAAGGGTAGCAAAATTCCACAACACCCTCATAAAATGTAGCATGAGGTGAGGGGTTGGGAACTCCTCCTTCTCCTAGAAGGGATAGCGGTTGGGATCCCCTCTTAGATAATCTGGTAGAGGGGTCGTGATGGAGGCCGAGAGAGCAAGATCTTTATGTTGGCCCTCATCATAAGCAGAGTCACCAGATTCGGACTCCTCCGTATCATCCCAAGTAGCAGCCATAGCCTTTTTAGCTTTTGGTTTAGGCCCTTCCGGACATTCCGGGGCAATATGGCCACGACGACCGCAACCGTAACAACGGACGGATGAGGATATGGATGATTTTCCTTTACGTTTATCACCCTTCGTGTCCTTCTTGTCACGGCTATTCCCTCTATCAAATTTGAGGAATCTCTTGAATTTTTTGTTCAATATCTCTTCCTCATCATCCTCATCATCGCTATCTTCCTCCAACTCACTTTTGATCTTCTTATGTTTGTGAGAGGACTTAAAAGCGATGTTTTTCCTTCTAGAGGGGGCTTTAAAGCCTAGCTCAAAGGTTTGTAGGGAACCTATGAGTTCTTCAACTTTCATTGTATTTAGATCCCTACACTCTTCAATGGTGGTGACTTTAGAAGAGAACCGATCCGGAAGAGATCTCAGAATTTTCCTACAAAGCCTATGTTCCGGAACCGGATCCCCCAAGCCCCACATATCATTTGTGATTTTGTTCAGTTTGGTATAAAATTCAGTAAACGTTTCATCCTCCTCCATAGTAATATTTTCAAAGAGAGTGGAGAGGCGCTGGAGTTTAGAATTTTTAACAACATTTGTTCCTTCATGGGTAACTTCAAGAATATCCCATGCTTGTTTACTGGTAGTGCAGTTTTGGATCCGACCAAATTCTTCTCTCGATACTGAACAAAATATGGCATTCAGGCCTTTGGCATTATTAATACGTTGAGCCTTTTCATGAGCAGTCCACAATGCCTTGTCTTTTGGCCTGAGAACATCCGGCTCACCTTCCTTAGAAATAGTGACCATTGGGGGTTCATATCCAAAATCAACCATGTCCCTCACATCCGAATCAATGGATTCCAAGAAGATGCGCATTCGGGCTTTTCAGTATGGATAATTTGACCCATCAAAGAAAGGAGGCTTAGTGACGGATGAAGAGTCCTCTCTAGACATATTTTCAAGTTTCTTTATAGGATCTCACTCCGGGTTTTTAAACCTAAGCGGAGGAACCCGCTCTGATACCAAATGAAATTGCGGTTTTACCGCTTGTAGAGATACTCGGAGATATGTCTAAGGACCTAGAGGGGGGTGATATGGACCTTTTTGAAATTCTTTTCGCCTACTTACACAATTCAGCAAATATAACAAAGTAAGCAAGAACACTTAGGCGTCCAAGCTTAGGTGGGTCCAATCACAAGACTAGCAAAAGTATAAGCAATAGATAATCCTAGTCTAAGCATGCATAGGTAAGTAAATGATTCAACTAATTAAGCTTCTAACCTATGCATCTTGTGTAGACTTATGAGAGTGGATCAATGAGCTCAAGTCTACACAAGTAGTGAAGGTACATCTTGTGTGTGGATGCCTAAAAAGTGCCTAGCATGCATTCCTATCAAGCATTCATAATAAGCAATTAAACTAACAATGCAAGGATATAAATGTGCTCAAGAACAATCACAAACACAAGGATGTATAGTGGTTCGACTACTTGTCTACTCCACTCCCGGTTCAAGTACTCAACCCCTTTGAGCACACCGGCATTCACTATCGGAGGTTTTAAATGAGGTTCACCTCTCAACCTTTACACGGAGGTTTTATCGGTTTACCTCTCAACCGTATCCGGAGTTTTAGACATAGGCTAACTCTCAACCTAATCGCACGTTTACTCCCATGTCGGAGGCTCCCCCTTGGAGACTTAGTTTAGGCCCGGCTGACGGGCCAAGGAACGACTAACGTCCCTAGGTCGAGTTCGAAAAACAAACTCTAAAATGGACTCTCAAATAAGACAACCTACTTGTCGAATGAGCCCCTTGTTTCGCGCCGGATTGGGTTGCTTGATCTCCGCTCTCCCGTGCTTCAATCAGCTTCCCTTGCTCCCACGATCGTGTCGCCGTTGCGTCGCCAATGCCTCAGCCACATTCGATCAAACACCTTGCATGCGATGCCTTGAAATGCCCAAGGTGCTAGGAGGATAGGTTTAAGAGCTCTACAACTTAGTGGGAATGGATTTCCTAGAGTCTCTTACCTACACCGATCTCATCTTAGAGTATTGGATAATGATTTGCCAATCAAGAAGCTTCCAAACTCTAGAGATCAAGAGGGGATGAAGGTCATCTTCTTCATGAGCTTGGAATGCTCTAATCTTGTGTTAAAGCACAAGGAAGATGCCTTGCATAGGTCAAGGAATGAGCCTCAAAAGATCTCCTTCAATGGTGGCTTTTCTTCCTAAAAAATCCCTCACAAATGCCCAAATACGGAGCTCTATATGTAGGAAAAGAGAGCCCCAACGGTCAGAAAACGGGCATAAAACGGCTATAAGCCGACCTGTCCCGACCGGTCATGACCGGTCGGACTCCCCTGCTGAAAGGAGACATCAATGCACAGGCCGACCGGTCATGACCAGTCGGACCCCCTTGCTGGACAAGCACATCAGTCCAGGCCGACCGGTCATGACCAGTCGGACCCCTCTGCTGGACAGCTGAAGATATAGAGGAAAACCAAACTGGCCGACCGGTCATGACCGGTTGGCCCATCTTGTTGAATCCAACTTGTTGATAAGGCCGACCGGTCATGACCGGTCGACTGTCCATTTCAAACAGCAACAAGGATGCTGGCCGACCGGTCTTGACCGGTCGGACCAACCTGGTTCCCCTATGCAATTTCTGAATCTCCACTTTCTTCAGCTTGTGGATTTAGGCCAGGGTTTGGGTGTTCAAATGGGACACCTAGGGCCTATCTATGATGCCTAAAAGATTCCTAATATGATCAAGGTCATCAAAGATACAAAGCGGTTGGGTTTTGGTCAAGGTTAAGGCACCAAGGCATCACTTTTACCTGAAAATTCTTCCTTGATGCGGCTGGACGTCTTGAGTCTTCGGTCTTCGTCTTCATTGGGCTCAAACGACACTAGACTCACAGACGTAAGTGATTGACAAACAAGGTGCACTAGTATGCCACGGAAAAGTACACTAACACAAATCAGTGGGCCTATGCCTTTGAGATCCGTGTTGAACCTCCAATTCATACATTGCATTGCCCATTACACTACATAATTTGCATGATTTTCATGGTTTAAAGGCCCACCTAACATGTGTTTTGTGATTGTAGAGATAAGAGTGGATTTCATCAAATTGGAGCCAAAAGATTATATTTGAAGACATTGGATGAAGTCCTAAGATGGACCAAGGAAAGAAGAAGAAAGAGAGAGGAAAGAGAATGAAGAAAAGAAGAAAAAGATGAAGAAATATAAGGCTGACCGGTCGTCCGACCGGTCAGCCACATCAAAGGAATCAAGTAGAAGAGAGGCCGACCGGTCGTGACCGGTCGGCCATGCACACTGTATGAAGGCTTCGCAAGTTGAAGATAGGTCGACCGGTCACGACTGGTCGGCCATGTATAATGGATCAAGGCAAAAAGAGCCCGACCGGTCATGCACGCTGGAATGAATGGAAAATCAGCCGACCGGTCACGACCGGTCGGCTCTGCGTAAGGAGTCCTTTCTAATTCGGGACTCCGAAAATTGCTGCGCAAGGCGTAGGATTTCGCAGAATCCGATGCAAGGGAGGATTGTTGCTATAAAAGGCCACCTAGGGGCTCTCCCTAAGGTATCAGGGAAGAGAAGGAACGTGAGTTTGGAGGCTGAAGGCGACTGTGGAGCGTTTGCAACATCTATCTTCGGGTTTTTCTAGTTTTATGCTTTATTTTTGAGTTTTTAGTTGTAGCATGACTATACTCGGCTAAAACCTCTCAGCTAAGGCTGAGAGGTGAAGCTTGTAGCCAGTTCTATATTAATTTCAGTTTGATTTAAGTATTTTTCAATTCAAAGTTGATTTTTCTTATGTTTCAGTCCAATAGGTGGTAGTTTGAGATGTCTTATCTGAGTTTATGTGCTCCGGACATGAATTCCTTTTAATTCTCTGAGATTATCACAGGTTGCTTGTTTAGATTCGAATTATAGTAATCCTTGAGCAGGCCATAGTCCATAGGCATGGTTGTTACTCCGCAGGCTATGAATTTGAATTCTACATTGATTGAATGGACTTGAACTTGGAAGTTCAACTTGAATTGGATGAATGTGTGTGAATGCTTTATTTTCCAACTAGATGAGAGATAGGACTTCAAATCTAGTTGTGTTCTCTACTTGGATTGACTGAATTAACATAGGATTACTACAAGTGGATCCTTGAAAGCCTTAGTACATTATATCTCTGATTTTTCATTAAGTTATTGTTTTAATTAAACATCCCATTGAATTTGAAATTTACTCTATTAAACTGAGTTGCTGGAGTAATTAGGAAGCTGTTACTCTTTCCCTGTGGATCGACCTCGGTCTTACCGAGATTTATTACTACATCGCAGCCTTACACTTGAGGCGAGCGAACAAGTTTTTGGCGCCGTTGCCGGGGAAATTAGATAACGGTTTTCAAATAATTTCAGTGGCTGTAGAAGTAGAAATAGTTAGGCTTTTTGATTTTCTTAGAACTAACAAGTTTTTCTGTTTTGTAGGAGTTTTTCTCTAGTTCAAGCACATCAGGTGATACCCTTCTAACTTAGCTTCTGCAGAATTTTGTTTCAGTTTCAGATTTTAGTTTTCTAGAATAGGATTAGTTTCAGTTTCTGGTTGAGTGGTTTATGTCCCGTTGGGAACGTAACCATTCAAATCGTCTCCAATCTGAAGGTGGTTTAGTTGGACCTTTGTCAGTCGATAGACGAGTCCGGAATTATCAAGAGCATTGTGAAAGTTTGGGGAGTATGGATCAAACACCCTTAAGGAATCCTCGCCCCCTACTCCAACCACAAACGCAAATCAGGAAGGAGTAGGAGAGAATGAGTGTTATAGGCAAAATGGTGGAGATAAGATTTCATGCGGAAATGCCCATTTGGCCCTCGAGATGATCTGATCAAGAGTCGCAGAACGGGAAAAAGTGAAATGCGGGTTCGACTCACGAGATCGTAAGATCGAGAGTCGAATATTGGATAAGTGCGGGGCGTCCATTCAACTCTCGAGATCGTCTGATCGAGAGTCGAATATTGGATAAGTGCGGGACGTCCGTTCGACTCTCGAGATCATCTGATCGAGAGTCGAATATTGGATAAGTGTGGGACGTCCATTTGACTCTCGAGCTCACCTGATCAAGAGTCGTAGATTGAAAAATACGGAGCAGCTATTCGCAAGTCTCGAGTCTTCATAACCGATAGTCAAATACGGCAAAGCTCGATCCGCGAGCAGGCCTTCTCACAAGTCGTTGAAAGACGTTACATCTAAGTGTGTACTTGGACTCGCGACCACATTCTAACATGCGAGCAGCTTTCCTACGGTAATCTCTCTTAGCCTTCAGTATTAGCACCCGATTCCCTTCGAGCAGCTTGTCCAAACCCTCTGAGGCACTAAGCAGGGCTACATCCAGTTCGGTGGTTTCCGTCTTACGGGCGTCTCCTTCCTTTTCGGAGGCTATGACTCCAACTACGGGCGTTTCCTTCCTTTTCGGAGGCTATGACTCCAACTACGGGCGTCTCCTTCCTTTTCGGAGGCTATGACTCCAATTACGGCTTCCAGTTTATCATGACATACCAGCGCTATTACCACGTTTACTGGCAGCCTGTATAGGTTGGCTTTTGGGTTTATCTTCTCGAAATGGATCCGGATCTCAAGGGATTGCCATCAAGGGGCGTGATTGTTGGAGTAAATCATTGGGTTGGATCTGACTCAAAAGATAGGATCTTATCCCATGAAATCAGCAAGATCTCAGTATCGTACGCGACATCAACGGGATTTCGACACCTTACGTAACAAATTGGATTGCTTCAGATCTATATAAAGGGGTGGCTCCATTAAGAGCAGGTACGCACACATCATTCAATCTTGGTCCCGTTTTGCTTGGCTTCTCTTCTGTGGCCTAACTTAAGCATCGGAGGGCTAACGGCTGGTCCCCAGCCATCCTTATTTGCTGTCTTGCTTCAGGTCTGGTGGTGGAAATCCCTGTTGGAGTGAAGGAGAAAAGCCGGAGGATCTCGTTACAAAATCTGACATTAACAGTTTGGCGCCGTCTGTGGGAACGACTTGATCATCGAAATCGATCATGCTAACCACCGATCAAAATCCTTCAGCGATGCCTCCTAAAAAGGCTGTTCATCCTTCATCTTCAAGGCAGGCACCACCTCCGCCTGATGAGACGGAATCCGTACCTGTCCTCCCACCTGCTCCAACGAATATCCCTCAAGGAGCCCCGAATATACCAACAACAAACCCATTGTTGGAGGCCTCTGGAAATCAAGATGATGTCCTACGTTTCCTCGGAAACACTCTCATAACTCTAAATGCCGGAGTTCAGGCGCTGTCAAATCGGCTAGATCAACACTTCCCTGAACCGCAAAAACAACCCTCCGGAGGGTTACCATCGCAACCCATACCGGTAGCTTCCAGACATTCTATGGACGAACCACAGGTCCCGCCACTCGGCGGCCATCCCCCTGTACCATCTCCACATTCCATACATTCCAGTTCGTCTCGGCAACCTCAACCGCAAGGCTCCACCGCCGAAACATCTAGCTATACCCTACCATGGGAAGGAGATCTCAAAAGAATCCAAGATCATTTTGATGTCATGGAACAGCGATACCAGGCAAATCGGCCATCTGCCGTCATGGCGGCAATACACCAATCTGAATCTCCCTTCATCAGCGAGGTCATGGAAGCCCCATTACCCAGAAAGTATCGAGCGCCTGTTATCGCTCCGTACACAGGAATTGGCGACCCTTTGGAACATCTGGAAACATATAGGTCCCTCATGGAGTTGGAGGGACATGGTTCAGAAATCATGTGTAGGGTTTTTCCCCTAACATTGAAGGATGCAGCTCGTACATGGTTCTGGGGGTTAAAGCCCCGTTCCATCAGTTCCTTTTCCCAGTTATCAGAGATATTCCTTTCTCAATTCATGGGGAGTATTCGCATTAAGAAGCCAGCCTCCCATCTGATGAATTTGAAACAGCAGCATGGGGAGACAATAAAGGAGTTCACAGTACGATTCACTGCCGAAGCCGTTCAAACTGAGGGTTACACCGAAGAAAAGGGTCTTACAGCCCTCATTGCCGGGATAACGAGTGAGAAATTCAGGTTTGCCTTAGATAAAAGCCCACCGAAAACTATGGCAGAATTCCAAGCCAAAGCTCAAAAATATATCAATGCAGAAGAAGTCGCATTGACACGCCATGGAGTGCAGAGCAAGAAGCGCAAGCCAGAAGGAACCTCTTCTACAGATAAGAAATACCGTCGTGACCAGCGCGATCGTTCTCCCAAGAAGCCTTACTCTGGTAAATATCATAATTACACTCCTCTTAATCGGTCTCCTGAAAAGGTTCTAATGGAGATTAAACACAAGCCATATGTGAAATGGCCTGCAAAGATCAAATCCGATCCCGAGAAGAGGGACAAGAGCAAGTTTGTTATTTCCACAAAGATCATGGGCATAGGACCCAGGACTGCATCTCTCTACGAGACCATATTGAAGCCCTTATTCGAAAAGGCCATCTCCAGGATTATGTTGCTAGTAAAAATCGATCACCAGAAAGGGCGAAGACCTCATCTCGTCAAAAGGAACCACCTCATCGTCAAACCGACCAAGAGGACGCTGAGCCCACGGGAGAAATTCGCACTATCGTCGGGGGACCAGCTTGCGGGGGTGACTCTCAAGCTTCGAGAAAGGCATACGCTCGAAAGGCGTCCAAAGAACCCCAACAAATCTATTGGTTGGAACAGACCTCCAGCTCATCACAAGCTAGCCATCCTCCAATTTCTTTCACCCTCGAAGATGCAGCGAAAATTCACTTCCCTCATGAAGATTCCATCGTAGTCACACTGAAGGTATCAAATTATCTGACTCATCGAATTATGGTGGATACAGGTAGCTCGGCCGATATTCTGTATTTGGAGGCTTTCGACAAGATGACACTTGCCAGAAACCTCCTCAAGCCAGTATCGACCCCTCTTGTCGGCTTTGGAGGAGAGGTAGTAACACCTGAAGGAAGTATCGATCTCCCAGTCACTTTTGGGGAGAGTCCAGCGAAGACCACCGTCTTCGTAAACTTCCTCGTCGTGGATCGAAAATCAGCATATAACGCCATCTTGGGGCGGCCGTCTCTAACTAAGGTTGGAGCGGCCTTGCACCCTTCATATTTATGTGTTAAATTTCCGACCCCAAATGGCATCGGGGTCGTGTGAGGAAGTCAGCAGGAGGCATGGTCCTGTTACCAGATAGCCCTCCAAGATCGAAAGAAGGCTCAAGCGACACCTGTCATGGAAATAGTTCAAGGTTCATCCGACGTTCCCGCCACCGCGTTGGATCCAAGAGAAAATGCTCTGAAATCAGGAACTCCAGGGGAGGAAACAGTGGCGATCCGCTTAACCGAAGACGACCCGTCTAAGATCGTGTACATCGGTTCCTCCTTAAACATTATCCACCGTGAAGATTTGATCCGTTTCCTCACTGAATACCAGGACGTGTTTGCTTGGTCTCATAAAGATATGCCAGGCATCGATCCCAATGTCATCTCACATCGTCTCAACCTTGACCCGAAGCATAAACCCGTACATCAGCGTCGACGTGCCTTTACTGCAGAAAGACAAATGGCGATCAAAACTGAAGTTGAGAAGCTGCTCGCGGCTAATTTCATAAAAGAAGTTGACTACCCACAGTGGGTCGCAAACGTAGTTCTCGTCCGGAAAGCTAATGGCAAATGGAGGATGTGCGTCGACTATTCAGACTTGAACAAAGCATGTCCCAAAGATAGCTTCCCGACACCACGAATCGACCAGTTGGTCGACTCAACAGCTGGACATGCTCTCCTCAGCTTTATGGATGCCTATTCTGGTTACAATCAGATTGTGATGCATCCACCTGATAGCCAGCACACTGCCTTCATCACAGATCGAGGACTATATTGCTACCAGGTAATGCCGTTCGGTCTTAAAAACGCAGGGGCCACTTATCAACGTCTTGTCAACAAAATATTCGCTTCTCAAATCGGTAAGAATATGGAAGTATATGTTGACGACATGCTCGTGAAAAGCATCGTTGAAGATGACCACATTTCTGATCTTCGAGAAGCCTTTGATCTAATGAGGAAGTATCAAATGAAATTGAACCCAGAAAAATGCGCGTTTGGAGTGTCTGCAGGGAAGTTTCTTGGGTTCATGGTTGGCCAATGTGGAATTGAGGAAAATCCCGAAAAGATTAAAGCATTGATAGAGATGAAATCCCCCATTACTCTGAAGGATGTCCAGCGTCTGGCTGGTCGCATCGCATCATTGAACAGGTTCATCTCGCGAGCATCTGACAAGTGTTTGCCCTTCTTCAAACTCCTTCATGCGACGGCCAAGTCTGATTGGAAGTGGACACCTCAGTGTGAAGAAGCTTTTCAACAATTGAAGCAATACATGAGCGCTCCTCCCATTTTATCTAAGCCTGTAGCACATGAGCAACTCATTCTTTATTTATTTGTGTCTTCCACGGCCGTTAGCGCCGCTTTAATAAGAGAAGATTCCGGGGTGCAAAGGCCCGTTTATTATATCAGTCGAGCAATGGTCGATGCAGAAACTAGGTATTCTGATATGGAGAAATTGGCCCTAGCCTTAGTCACGGCGTCTCATAAACTGCGACCATACTTTCAAGCCCATGCTATTTTAGTACCAACAAATCATCCACTACGACAAGTCCTTCAAAAACCTGAGGCTTCCGGGCGCTTAACTAAATGGGCGGTCGAGATCAGTGAGCATGATATCTCGTTCTGTCCTAGGACCGCAGTTAAGGGCCAAGCCGTGGCTGACTTCATCGCCGAATTTACATATTCTTCTGAAGATAATGTCATGTCCAGCGATCAGCCTCCTTGGTCGCTCTTCGTGGACGGGTCGTCACGGGCCACTGGCAGTGGAGCGGGCCTGATTTTAGTGGCTCCCGACGGGTCGCATTTTCAATATGCTCTGCGATTTGAATCACGCGTCTCCAATAATGAAGCAGAATATGAGGCCCTAATTGTTGGTCTCGAACTGGCCATTGTCCTCGCAGTCCAGAATTTGATAATTCATAGCGACTCCCAGCTCATTGTCAATCAAGTTCTTGGTGAATTCGAAGCCAAAGAAGAAAGAATGGCATTATACAAGTCTCGTGTCCTCATCCTGCTCGCCAAACTGAAGACTTATAAAATAATTCATATCCCTCGCGAGCAGAACCAACTTGCCGATTCCTTAGCAAAACTAGCTTCTGCACCGGAATCGGAGTTATCACACTCGATCCCCATCGAGCATCGTCAGAACTTGAATATCGACCAAGTGACTCTAGAGCAAGTTATATCGGTACAATCGTCTCCATGCTGGATGGATCCTATCATCCTTTACCTCAGAGATGGATACCTACCAGAAGACAAGAAAGCTGCGAGACAAATTCGGCTTCGAGCTGCCAGGTAAACCTTACAAGATGGAATATTGTTGCGAAAAAGCTTCTCCTTACCATATCTAAGGTGTCTTCATCCAGAAGAAGCACATCGTGTTCTAGATGAAATACACCAGGGGGCATGTGGTAATCATCCCAGGGGGCGATCCCTAGCATATAAAGCGATGAGGCAAGGATATTATTGGCCCACGATGAAAGCAGACGCCATCGAATTTTCTAAAAAATGCGACAAGTGTCAACGATATCTACCTATACCTCGTGTACCGTCTGAGCGGATGACCCCAGTTGATAGCCCTTGGCCTTTTGCCCAGTGGGGGATCGATATCATCGGGCCCTTACCTACGGGAAAAGGACAGAATAGGTTCGCGATCGTGGCGGTTGATTATTTCACCAAATGGGCCGAGGCAGAACCATTAGCCAAAATTACTGAAAAACAAACTACTAAGTTTATGTGGAGAAATATCATATGTCGCTTCGGACTCCCTCATACTATAATCACCGATAACAGAACGCAGTTCGACAACGCAGCCTTTGGTGAATTTTGTGACAAATGGAAAATACGTAATCTCCGCACTTCTCCGTATCATCCCCAGGCGAATGGGCAGGTCGAGGCAGTTAATAAGATCATAAAGCATCATTTGAAGACCAAGCTAGGTGAATGTAAAGGGGTGTGGCCAGAGCTTCTGCCAGAGGTGTTATGGGCCTATAGAACCACGGCTTGTACATCGACAGGTGAAACTCCTTTCTCCTTAGCATTTGGTGTTGACGCAGTAGTACCAATGGAAATTCAAGTGCCCTCATATCGGATCGAACAGTATGATCCCGCGAGCAATCAGGAAAACCTCCGACTTCATCTCGATCTCTTGGAAGAGCGAAGAAATGCTTCCCAAGTACGAGTGGCGGCATATCAACAACGTATTGCTCGTTATCGGAATGCGAAGGTTCGACCTAGATCCTTCCAGTTCGGAGATTTGGTCCTAAGGCAAAATCTTGGAGTTCCTGTTCGTTCATTAGATCCGAATTGGGAAGGCCCGTATCGGGTTATTAGGGTTGTGCGACCCGGTACTTATTATCTTGAAGACATGCAAGGGAAGCCTGTACGTCGCCCTTAGCACGTGGAGCATTTGCTACGATACTACCCCTAGATTCGATGTAGTTTATTATAGCATTTTATGAATAAGGTGAAAGATATCTTTTGGCCGCTACTCCATTTATATGGACCTGAATAGCCCCGAAGAGAGTGCTTACACATCCTCTTGGCCAATTGCCTACCTTTGGTAGGACTGAAATCATTACTAGTTGGTTGCTTCTCCATTTACATGGACCTGAACGGCCTCAAAGAGAATGAATACCATCTCTTGACCAACCTTCTGCCCTTGGTAGAAATAAAATCTCAATCGATAGATCAGTCTATCTCAACGCGGACACGGTCGTGCGACCCCCGGATTGAGTCTAATTCATTTTCATGAGTTAGTTGCTCACGACTGGTGAGAGAAGGGATCGCACTCCGGAATGCGAGCACCGTAGCTCGAGCTCGAATCACAGTCATACACCTTAATCGCGAGCACCACAGTTCGCCATACATCCTAATTGCGAGCAGCGTAACTCGTGCTCGGATTAAGGGTTCGCATTCACTGATGAGTCAATATGAAGCCAACTTGGGGGTCTCAATCGGTTTGGTCGCAACGAACCCCCGGATTGAGCACATTCTCGTTGCAACAAGGCATTCAGTACATGGAAAAGAAAGTAAACAAAATCGAGAAGGCATTCATTGCGTGAAAAGGAAAAGGCAAACGAGGACAATACTTCCAAAAATATTTTCTCATTAATGATAAATGTTTACAATATCCATTCACGAATACAAGAGAGGAAAACAAAGAAAATCAATCCCTTGGAGGAGGAGCTGCGCTCTCAATTTTAGGGCCCATTTCTGGAGCTCCTTCAACCTGAGTGGCTTCAGTCACCTCGTTCTCAGCAGCAGCCTGCTCTTTGGCAGCTATGATGGTCGCGACTCGACCAAACTCCCCCATATCAAAGGATGGGATCATTCGTTGCACTACTCTTAGTGCAAAGTCGCGACCAGCATCATATGACTCGTACCTTTCGTCGTCATATTGCTGCGAAGAACGGAACTCGGAAACTGCCCGAGGACCTTCTTCCGAGAGCATTTTCGCAAGGGCGACTCTCTCCTCGTCCCAGTGGATCGAGTCGTCCTTAAGCTGCGCGAGAGCGTTGCGCTCCTTGGTCAGGTTGTCGTAGGCCTCCTTGAGCTGCGACCTAGCCTCCGCAAGTCGCTCCTCCAGTGAGATCTTATCTTGGCGAAAGATCTCCTTCTCTCTCTCCGCCTTCTCCTTCAAGTCGGTGAGTTTCGCGAACTTATTGTCCAAAGCTTGGTACCTTTCGGTCAACACCTGGACCTTCTCTATGAGGATTTTTATCTCCTCATCTTTCTTGAAAATCACGGCCTCACGGGATTTGAGGAGTTGATCTCGTCCCTGGACCGCCTTCTCCAAAGCAATCCTTTTTTCATCTGCCTCGTCTATTATGCGGCGAGCGGCGACGATGTCTCGCTTCGTCCACAAGATGAGGTCTAGTCCCTGCAAACAAAAAGAGGGGTGAGAAGAAATACTTAAGAAACCCCAAAATAATAAAGTTTTGGGCTAGGAGGTTCTACCTGAGCCATCCTCATCCCTGCCTCAAGGAAGAGGCTCTCAGGGCCTGGCTCGGGAAGAGAGCCGAAGGATTGAGGCGGGACATTCTCAAATAGGAATTTACAGATGGGGTGGAGGTGGCGAGGAACAGAATATGTTCCACCGCCGGAAGGTTGGGCAACGATCAGCCCAGACGGCTCGCGAGGGGGGGCCATCGTCTCGCGAGCAGGTCCCTGCTCGGTAGCAGGAACCAGCTCGCGGGCAAGAGCCATCTCTCGAGGCTCCGTGTGCTCATGAGCCTCTTCAGCTGGGGGGCAGCTGGACCCTACCCCATCTGGGGAATTGTCAGCGATATTAATCACTGGCGGCCCGGGTGCGACCACCAATGAAGGAATAGCGGGCCCTGCTGGAGCCCCCGCCTTGCTCGCGAGAGGAGCAGGCTGATTGCTACCCTTTTCGGTGGATGGGTGAGATGGACCAGCAGGTGTTTTCTTCTGTCTCTTGGAGCTCGTGCCCTTCAACCGGGGCAGCAGACCTCTTTTTTCTCCAACCTGCGTCATCTCGACTTCTCTTACAGGTATTAAGCCCGCTGCTGCAAGACGTGATGGAGACAAGCAAGTCTCGACGTGCCTATCACCAATAGGCACCTTGTACACTTTTACGATTTTTTCGTTGATCCCCCCTTTCAAGTTCGGTTTTCTCAAGGCCGGGATACCTGCGAGCACAAACAAGGGTCAAATGGAGAAACTCTAAAACCTTAATTGAAGAAAAAGTGCACAATGCGGGACTGCCTACCTTCACAGAAAAAACGGTTTACTCTTGGGCCCCTGGAAGAAGCAAATTCCCAATTTCCGGATGCATAAAACCAACGCTTCCTCCAGCCGGGATAATTCGATGAGGGCTTCCCCAGCACGAAGTTATCCCGGTGCCAATAACATAGATAATACCAGCCTTCGCTGGAGGGTGCCTTCTTCAAGCGGAACATGCGGAGGAACTCATCAGCTGTGAGCTCCCCGTTCCCGGCTTGAGCCCAAAGGACGAATGAGCTTAGGACCACCCTCCATCCATTCACGATAAGTTGCCCGGGGGCAATTTTATAATATCGAAGTACATCCCGGATGAAGGGATGGAGGGGAAGGCGAACCCCCAGAATGAGTTGATACTCATAGAATGCCACACACCCTGGGGGAGGGGAGTCTGGCGTCTCTCCATCTCTGGGTAACCGGAGATCGACTGAGTCAGGGATCGAAAATCTCTCCCGTAACTCCAGCAGCCGGTTCTCCGATAGAATGGAAGGATATCCGGCCGCTGTGTACTGACCTGCCGGAACCCTTGCGTTCCTAGAAGCAGAGGATTCCGGGGTGGCATCTCCTAAAGGAACGGTACTCTCCTCAGAAGCCATGGGATATTTAAAAAAGAAAGAAGAAATATTACAGTGCAAAAGGAAAGAAAGAGCACCAAAGGAGATCGAGGAAGACACCAAGGAGCTCCGGAGGAAGATGATTGAAAAAGCAAAGGAGGATTCTGAAACTTCTGTGAAAATCAGAAGATATGGTGGACTCCGTATATTTATAGGCAATCATTCCTCCGTATATGGTAGCACGTGGCGATCTCTCGTTCGGCACAGCACTCGAGCAGGCACGCCCATTAAATACTTGGACACGTGGTGAGCGCCTCTTCATTTCCTGACTGCAGAAAGGCTGGCGCTCATTAATTTCAGCCTAATCATGTACGGCTTCTCAGTAAAAGCAAGAGGCAGCCGCGCATGACAGCAAGCTAAGTCCTTTCCTTAAGGATTCTTGGCGGCAAGGACTTGGGGGGCATCTGTTATAGGCAAAATGGTGGAGATAAGATTTCATGCGGAAATGCCCATTTGGCCCTCGAGATGATCTGATCAAGAGTCGCAGAACGGGCAAAAGTGAAATGCGGGTTCGACTTACGAGATCGTAAGATCGAGAGTCGAATATTGGATAAGTGCGGGGCGTCCATTCGACTCTCGAGATCGTCTGATCGAGAGTCGAATATTGGATAAGTGCGGGACGTCCGTTCGACTCTCGAGATCATCTGATCGAGAGTCGAATATTGGATAAGTGTGGGACGTCCATTTGACTCTCGAGCTCACCTGATCAAGAGTCGTAGATTGAAAAATACGGAGCAGCTATTCGCAAGTCTCGAGTCTTCATAACCGATAGTCAAATACGGCAAAGCTCGATCCGCGAGCAGGCCTTCTCACAAGTCGTTGAAAGACGTTACATCTAAGTGTGTACTTGGACTCGCGACCACATTCTAACATGCGAGCAGCTTTCCTGCGGTAATCTCTCTTAGCCTTCAGTATTAACACCCGATTCCCTTCGAGCAGCTTATCCAAACCCTCTGAGGCACTAAGCAGGGCTACATCCAGTTCGGTGGTTTCCGTCTTACGGGCGTCTCCTTCCTTTTCGGAGGCTATGACTCCAACTACGGGCGTTTCCTTCCTTTTCGGAGGCTATGACTCCAACTACGGGCGTCTCCTTCCTTTTCGGAGGCTATGACTCCAATTACAGCTTCCAGTTTATCATGACATACCAGCGCTATTACCACGTTTACTGGCAGCCTGTATAGGTTGGCTTTTGGGTTTATCTTCTCGAAATGGATCCGGATCTCAAGGGATTGCCATCAAGGGGCGTGATTGTTGGAGTAAATCATTGGGTTGGATCTGACTCAAAAGATAGGATCTTATCCCATGAAATCAGCAAGATCTCAGTATCGTACGCGACATCAACGGGATTTCGACACCTTACGTAACAAATTGGATTGCTTCAGATCTATATAAAGGGGTGGCTCCATTAAGAGCAGGTACGCACACATCATTCAATCTTGGTCCCGTTTTGCTTGGCTTCTCTTCTGTGGCCTAACTTAAGCATCGGAGGGCTAACGGCTGGTCCCCAGCCATCCTTATTTGCTGTCTTGCTTCAGGTCTGGTGGTGGAAATCCCTGTTGGAGTGAAGGAGAAAAGCCGGAGGATCTCGTTACAAAATCTGACATTAACAATGAGGTACATAATGTTCCTCCAATGAGATCACTATGGGATTACCTACAACCTGCTCGTACAATTACACTTTCTTGCATAGTTCTACCAGCTAACAGTGGGACCCTTGACATAAAACCGAGAGTAATCCAACTTTTACCTAAATTCCATGGGCTAGACTCTGACCGCCCATACTTACACTTGCAAGAATTCGAAGAAGTGTTGGCCACCTTGCATTATCCCAATGTTTCTGGGGATACAATCAGACTTAAACTTTTTCCCTTCACTTTGAATGAAAGAGCCAAAGATTGGCTTCACTCTCTTAGACCATATTCGATTGGGTCATGGGTTGAGATGAACCGGGAATTCTTGAAAAAGTTCTTCCCGGCTCATAAAACAAACACTCTTCGAAGGGCCATAATGAATTTCTCAGCTAAAGAGGGTGAATCATTCTTTCAATGTTGGGAAAGATTTAAGAAACTCCTGCTTGCTTGCCCACATCATGGCTATGAGAGTTGGCGAATTATAAATTTTTTCAATGATGGATTAAGTTCTAATATGTGCCAATTTGTGGAAATGATGTGCAATGGCGAGTTTATGAGTAAAAATCTAGATGATGCTTGGAGTTACTTGGACATGTTGGCTGAAAACGCCCAATCTTGGGATACCTCGGATAAACCCAAGAACCCCAAGCCTACTCAAGAGAAAGGAGGGATATATGTCCTTAAAGAGGAAGACGACGTAAATGCAAGGATAGCCAACCTCACAAGGAAGGTTGAGGCCATGGAACTTAGCAAAAATGGAGTTTCCAAGTCCAAGGAAGCTGTTGAAACCACATGTGGGATTTGTCTCACCGACTTACACGCCACGCAAGATTGTCCCACAATTCCTGCATTTAAGGAAGTGCTGCAAGAGACAGCCAATGCCACATATGGTTATCAACGTCCCTTCAATGGACCGGTAGGTAATACGTACAATGAGAGCTGGAAGAACCACCCGAATTTCAGTTGGAAGAATGCCCCAACGGGCAATCCTACCAACTCCCAAAGAGGGCCACCCATGCAAAATATGGCCTCACCTCAATTCTCATTGGAGGATACCTTGAGAGCGTTTATGCAAGGGCAAGCGCAAATAAATGAATCAAATCAGCAATTGTTCCAAGAGCTGAAAGTCTCGGTTGATGAGATTAAGGGACACTTGAATGCTAGGGAAGGGACCTTTCCGGCCCAACCTCAGCCCAATCCTAAGCAAGTACATGAAGTAAGCATCCCTAATCCTTCCAACCAAAACATGGAGCAAGCTAAATCCATTACCACCCTTAGAAGTGGTAAACAAATTGACAAAACTATTCCGGTGAAGGCCGATGAGCCTAATGATCTGGTAAGTTCTGAGGATGAAAATGGATCTAACTTAGCCCCACAACAACCGGAACGCATTTACAAGCCCATAGCACCATTCCCATCGAGATTGGTTGCCCCAAAATCTCTCCCAAATTCTCAAGATATTCTAGAGATTTTCAGACAAGTCAAGATCAATATCCCTTTACTTGATGCCATCAAACAAATTCCCTCTTATGCCAAGTTTCTAAAAGACCTATGCACAACAAAACGCAAATATAATGTGCAGCAAAAGGCCTTCTTAACTGAGCAAGTTAGTGCCATCCTCACTCAAAAGACTCCCCCAAAATTCAAAGATCCTGGTAGTCCCACAGTCTCATGTATCATTGGAGACTACCGGATTGAACGTGCCTTGTTAGACTTGGGGGCGAGTGTAAACTTGATCCCATACTCGGTATATGAGCAATTGGGCCTTAGTGAATTAAAACCCACCAAAACCACATTGCAACTCGCTGATAGATCTATCCGTGTACCAAGGGGGATAGTTGAGGATGTTCTAGTCCAAGTTGACAAATTCTACTACCCGGTAGATTTTATAGTCTTGGACACACAACCGGTTTTGGATGCTAGCACCCAAATACCGGTGATATTAGGCCGCCCATTCCTTGCCACATCAAATGCAATCATCAATTGCCGGAATGGGGTGATGCAAATATCTTTTGGAAACATGACACTAGAGGTAAATGTGTTTCATTTGGGCAAAAGACAGAGGAATGTCGATGATGATGAGTTCTTCGATGTGAACATGCTCGAAACTTTTGAAGAAGAAGAACTCCTCCAACTTGAACCACTAGAAAGCTTGGAGACATGCTTAGCACATATCATGGATTCCGAAGATCCTATCAGTAGTGAGATTGTGCAGGCATTAAACATAGAAAGACCGGTAGTTGATACTAGCCGGTGGAGGCACCACTTTGAAAAATTGCCACCAACCACATCAAGGCCTCTACCGTCTAGCATCAAACCACCGAAGCTTGACCTCAAACCATTGCCATCAGAGCTTAAAAATGTATATTTGGGTCAAGAGGAAACTTTCCCAGTTGTCATTGCCTCCCACCTAGAAAAAGACCAAGAGCTCAAGTTGATTGAGTTACTCAAAAAACACCGGGAAGCCATAGGTTGGACAATAGCGGATCTCAAAGGGATAGATCCTTCGGTTTACACTCACCGTATACACCTTGAAGAAAATGCAAAAACGACTAGACAACCTCAAAGACGGTTAAATCCAAACATGATGGAGGTTGTCAAAGCCGAGGTGTTAAAGCTATTGGATGTGGGTATCATCTACCCCATCTCAGATAGCCAATGGGTGAGTCCTACCCAAGTTGTCCCCAAGAAATCCGGTATTACCATCATTGAAAACACCAACAACGAGCTTATACCGACTAGGGTGACCACCGGTTGGCGTATGTGCATTGATTATAGGAAGCTCAATACGGTCACTAGGAAAGACCACTTCCCTCTCCCATTTATGGATCAAATCTTGGAGAGGTTGGCAGGCCATCCCTATTATTGCTTCCTAGATGGCTATTCCGGATACAACCAAATTGAGATAGCTCCGGAAGACCAAGAGAAAACCACATTTACATGCCCGTTTGGTACCTTCGCTTACCGAAGGATGCCATTCGGGTTATGCAATGCACCCGCCACATTCCAACGATGCATGTTGAGTATTTTCTCGGACATGGTGGGTGAGTTTCTTGAGGTGTTCATGGATGACTTTTCTGTTTTTGGTTGTACTTTTGATGAGTGTCTCGAACACTTGAAGTTGGTCTTGAGGAGGTGTGAGGAAAAACAACTTGTATTAAACTGGGAAAAATGCCATTTCATGGTATAAAGAGGAATAGTCCTTGGACACATCATCTCGTCCAATGGAATAGAAGTAGACCGGGCTAAAATTGATATAATTTCCAATCTACCACCACCCAAAAGCATACGCGATGTGCGGTCCTTCCTTGGACACGCCGGTTTCTATCGAAGGTTTATAAAGGACTTTAGTCACATCTCAAGGCCTTTATGCAACCTTCTACAAAAGGAAAACCAATTTAAGTGGAATGCCGAATGTCAATTAGCTTTTTCAAAGCTAAAAGACATGTTAACAACCGCTCCTATCATGCAACCACCAGATTGGTCCACTCCTTTTGAGTTGATGTGCGATCCAAGCGATTTTGCTATTGGGGCGGTGTTAGGCCAAAAGAAGGATAAAAAGCCCCATGTCATCTACTACGCAAGTAGGACCTTGAATCCTGCCCAAGTTAACTATTCGACTACGGAAAAAGAGCTCCTAGCTGTCATTTTTTCCTTGGACAAATTCAGGCCATATTTAATAGGATCCAAAGTTATTGTTTATACAGATCATGCGGCGCTGAAATACCTTCTTTCCAAGAAGGATGCTAAGCCCCGTTTGCTAAGATGGATCCTACTCCTTCAAGAATTCGATTTGGAGATCAAAGATAAGAAGGGGGTAGAAAATGTGGTGGCAGATCATTTATCCCGTCTAGTCCTACCAAATTCCATTGACGAGTCACCTATTGAGGACTCATTCCCTGATGAGCAACTCTTTGTTGCTATGCATCCACCATGGTACGCTGATATAGCCAATTATCTTTCCACAGGTGCAATGCCGACTCATTGGACTGCGCAAGACAAACATAAATTTCTAAGGGAAGTGCGTAGATTTTTCTGGGATGAACCTCTATTGTTTAAATATTGCCCAGACCAAATTATAAGGAGATGCGTCCCCGATGATGAACACAATTCAGTCATCTCCTTTTGTCATGATCAAGCATGTGGGGGTCATTTTTCAGCCAAGAAAACAACTGCAAAAATTCTGCTGTGTGGTTTTTATTGGCCCACGTTATTTAAGGACACCCACGAATTTTGCAAAGCTTGCGAGCGCTGCCAGAAGTTAGGAGGATTATCCCGTCGAAATATGATGCCCCTCACCCCAATTCAACATCTTGAAGTCTTTGACTGTTGGGGCATCGATTTCATGGGACCATTCCCCTCATCTTTTGGACATGTCTATATTCTGCTTGCCGTAGACTATGTGTCTAAATGGATAGAGGCTATCCCATGTAGAACCAACGATCATCGTACGGTTCTCAAGTTTCTCAAAGAAAATATACTTTCTAGATTTGGGACACCTCGATCCATTATTAGTGATGGTGGTTCTCACTTTTGCAATAGACCTTTTGAAACTTTGATGAAGAGATATGGTATTAGGCACAAAGTGAGTACCCCATACCACCCACAAACAAGTGGACAAGTTGAAATCTCCAATAGGGAAATCAAGCAGATTTTAGAAAAGACGGTGAGACCGGATCGCAAGGATTGGTCCCCACGATTAGATGATGCACTTTGGGCTCACCGTACTGCCTACAAGACACTCATTGGAATGTCCCCTTATAGACTTGTCTATGGGAAAGCTTGCCACTTGCCTGTGGAGATAGAACACAAAGCCTATTGGGCAATTCGGGCCCTAAATTTCGACATAGACAAAGCTAGCTCGCTTCGCAAACTTCAATTAAATGAGCTTGATGAGATCCGGAACGATGCATATGAGAATTCGAGAATTTACAAGAGCAAGATGAAGGCCTTTCATGACAAGCACATTTTAAGAAAATCTTTCCATGAAGGACAGAAAGTGCTCTTGTATAATGCCCGACTTCATCTTTTTCCGGGAAAATTACGATCTCGATGGACCGGCCCATATATTGTTAAAGAAGTTTTTCCTCATGGGGCTGTTGAGATTGAGAATGCAGCGAATGGTGACTGTTTCAAAGTTAATGGACAACGCCTTAAACCATTTGTTGAGAAATTTGATTCAGAGGACATGTCCATCTCCCTGAATGATCCTGTCTATCAGGATGATTGATCTCCTAGTCTGATGGAGGTATAGCATAGGTAGGTTTAGTTTTGTTTTACTGTTTTAGTAGGATTTAGTTGTTGGAATTGCAGACCTCCATGATCGCTCTCTCAGGTACTATTGATTCTCACTCTCTCATATTTTACCATTGTTCTCATGTTCATGCTAACTAACTATCTTTTTACATTGAGGACAATGCAAGATTTGGTTGGGGGGTGAGATGAGATCCCTCATCTAGCATATTGTAACATTTCGAGCTTCATATGCACAAATTTTTTTTGAATTTTCTAACATCTCAAAACTCTTTTAGAAAATTTTATTTCTATACATTTGAGAGGCTATGAGTAGAAGAGGAGGAGAAACGAAGTGTGTGATGTTGTAGTCTTGAATTTCTTCCAACATAATGGTTTTATATGTTAATTCCCCTATTGTTGTGATTGATAGAAAATTTGAACACCTTTACACCAAGTTCACATTACACGATTTTCATGAGTGACAGGTTTATGTGATTTGTGGATTAGCTAGACTTTGGTTTAGAGGTGTTGAGCAGCCAAGCCGGGGTATTTTATCCATCCTTGTCCATGGGAAAATAATGAAAGATATGGATTTCTAAAAATCCTATCTAAGTTAAAAGAAAAAGGAAAGAAAGGATGAAATCGGGAAGGAAAGAAAAATGGTGGAAAATTCCGAAAAGGGCTACCTATTACCAACCGGGGGATGGTCGAACCGTAACCAAAGCCGGAAATGGGACGTAGTGTGAAAGCCGTCGGAAGGACGGTAAGGCAAATTCCTGTCATAGGCTTGTTGTTGCTCTGTGCACCTTAAAATCCTTGGTTTACTTAATCTATGAAGAAGATGATCCCAGAAACTCATGAGATGAACTTTCACTATGCACACTAGGTTGAATTTGTTCGAGTTCTTCTATTTATCAATCAATCAGCGGGAATTTCATGTAGACACTTATTATGTTTTGAGAGTCCAAGGTTCAGCTTCTAACACCTAATTTTTCCAAATTTTACACTTATACATCTTGGAATGGATAGAAACATGATTTCTGGAAGAGAGTTGGATTTGGAGGTTTGAAACTGTTTCACGCATATTTTGCTCGGGACTAGCAAAAAGCTGGTTGGGGGGTGTGTTGAACCTCCAATTCATACATTGCATTGCCCATTACACTACATAATTTGCATGATTTTCATGGTTTAAAGGCCCACCTAACATGTGTTTTGTGATTGTAGAGATAAGAGTGGATTTCATCAAATTGGAGCCAAAAGATTATATTTGAAGACATTGGATGAAGTCCTAAGATGGACCAAGGAAAGAAGAAGAAAGAGAGAGGAAAGAGAATGAAGAAAAGAAGAAAAAGATGAAGAAATATAAGGCTGACCGGTCGTCCGACCGGTCAGCCACATCAAAGGAATCAAGTAGAAGAGAGGCCGACCGGTCGTGACCGGTCGGCCATGCACACTATATGAAGGCTTCGCAAGTTGAAGATAGGTCGACCGGTCACGACTGGTCGGCCATGTATACTGGATCAAGGCAAAAAGAGCCCGACCGGTCATGACCGGTCGGGCATGCACGCTGGAATGAATGGAAAATCAGCCGACCGGTCACGACCGGTCGGCTCTGCGTAAGAAGGAGTCCTTTCTAATTCGGGACTCCGAAAATTGCTGCGCAAGGCGTAGGATTTCGCAGAATCCGATGCAAGGGAGGATTGTTGCTATAAAAGGCCACCTAGGGGCTCTTCCTAAGGTATCAGGGAAGAGAAGGAACGTGAGTTTGGAGGCTGAAGGCGACTGTGGAGCGTTTGCAACATCTATCTTCGGGTTTTTCTAGTTTTATGCTTTATTTTTGAGTTTTTAGTTGTAGCATGACTATGCTCGGCTAAAACCTCTCAGCTAAGGCTGAGAGGTGAAGCTTGTAGCCAGTTCTATGTTAATTTCAGTTTGATTTAAGTATTTTTCAATTCAAAGTTAATTTTTCTTATGTTTCAGTCCAATAGGTGGTAGTTTGAGATGTCTTATCTGAGTTTATGTGCTCCGGACATGAATTCCTTTTAATTCTCTGAGATTATCACAGGTTGCTTGTTTAGATTCGAATTATAGTAATCCTTGAGCAGGCCATAGTCCATAGGCATGGCTGTTACTCCGCAGGCTATGAATTTGAATTCTACATTGATTGAATGGACTTGAACTTGGAAGTTCAACTTGAATTGGATGAATGTGTGTGAATGCTTTATTTTCCAACTAGATGAGAGATAGGACTTCAAATCTAGTTGTGTTCTCTACTTGGATTGACTGAATTAACATAGGATTGCTACAAGTGGATCCTTGAAAGCCTTAGTACATTATATCTCTGATTTTTCATTAAGTTATTGTTTTAATTAAACATCCCATTGAATTTGAAATTTACTCTATTAAACTGAGTTGCTGGAGTAATTAGGAAGCTGTTACTCTTTCCTTGTGGATCGACCTCGGTCTTACCGAGATTTATTACTACATCGCAGCCTTACACTTGAGGCGAGCGAACAATCCGCAATTGACCATCCAATGGCACTCTTGTGCTCTAATAAAGTGGACATTAGCCTACTCTCTTGTTCCTCATCCAAGTGGGAAGAAATCACCACTGGATATGTCTCATCTCGACCTAAATAAACATATTTCAGCTTACTTGGTAATGGTTTTAAGTCGAGTGTTGGTGCCTTGATGTTGGATGGGAGGGTCTTGTTCCCGTTTATAGGCAAAGGCTCAAATAGGGCCCTCCATCTTTTATTATCATGCACCGGCATCACATCTAGAATGGCATCCATCTCTTGTATTGTGTCATCATTTATCTCATGAGAATGGGCCACACATGCCTGCAAAGGGTCAGAAGATAGTGACAAGGGGAATGTATCTTCCACGAATGATTCAATCATGTTTAGTTCGTGGATATCATCATCAACCTCCCGTGGTTGTTTGCATAAATCAAATATGTTAAGCTCAAGGGTCATATTTCCAAAGGACATTTGTACAAGTCCGTTTCTACAGTTGATAATTGCATTTGAAGTAGCTAAAAATGGTCGTCCAAGTATGACGGGAATTTGAGCACCGGTGCCTATCACGGGATGTGTATCCAAGACAATAAAGTCTACTGGGTAGTAGAATTTATCAACTTGGACTAGAACATCCTCAATCATTCCTCTCGGTATACGAATGGATCTATCAGCAACTTGGAGTATGGTTTAGGTGGGTTTCAATTCACCTAACCCAAGTTGTTCGTAAACGAAGTAAGGAATGAGGTTCACACTTACCCCCAAATCGAGTAAGGCTTGTTTAATCCGGTAATCTCCTATGATGCATGAGTTGGTTGGACTACCCGGATCCTTGTATTTTTGGGGCACCTCTTGTTTGATGATGGCGCTCAAATTCTCAGTCAAAAGTACTTTGTTGTAAACATTGTGTTTCATTTTGACTGTACACAATTCCTTTAGAAATTTGGCATAAGATGGTATTTGTTTTATTACATCCAACAACGGGATGTTGATCTTCCCCTGCTTGAAAACTTCTAAAATTTTCATATTTTTATCTAAAGGTTTAGGTGAAATCAACCTTTGTGGAAACGGGGCAACCGGCTTGTATTGCCTTTCCGGTTCTTTCTCTTGTGGAGTGTTGTTTGAGCTATCATCCTCTTTGGAAATTTCCGGATCCTTAGGCTTTGGGGCCTTCACCGGATTAGATTTGTCAATTTCTTTCCCACTTCTCAAAGTGGTGATAGCTTGAACATGTTCTGTGTGGTGGGAGGATGAGCTTGCATCTTGTATCTCAAACTGGGTTCTTGGGTTAGGAAGAGGTTGGGCAGAAAGAGGTTGGGCAGGAAGATGAGATTCAACTCTAGCCATTGATGTTTTCAATTCATTGATGGCTTGAGTTGAATTTTGATTGAATTTCAATTGCTCTTGCATGAACCCATCTATTTTTAGAGAATTTGTCTTGTTATACTCAGCTTGGACCGATACGAATGCACCCAACATCTCCTCTAGCGTCACTTTTGGAGTAATGACTAGAGATGGACCTAGTATAGGTTGAGCTTGAGGGATAGTGGTTGCATTCGCAGTGGGTCCATTCCTCCAACTGAAGTTTGGATGATTCTTCCAACTAGCATTAAACGTGTTTGAGGTTGGAGCACCAAATTGCCGTTGATAACTGTTTATGGCATTTGATTGTTCTTGTAAAATGTCCTAAACTGCTGAAATTGTGGGACACTCTGGTGTTGTATGTTGATTTCAAGCACAAATTCCACAAACAGTTTCAACGTCATTGGAGTTAATCGTCTCTCCTTTCCTCAATTCCATGGCTTCGACCTTTCTTGTGAGGCTAGCCACCCGTGCACTTATGTTATCCTCTTCTGATAAGACATACATTTCTCCTTTTTCCTTTTGTTGGCTAGTCTTGGAATTTGTTGGTTTCGATGTATCCAAAGACGTGCATTCTCAGCCAATTCTTCCAAATAATCTCATGCTTCATCAGCCTCCTTATTCATGAACTCCCCATTACACATCATCTCTACGAATTGGCGCATGGGTGAAGTCAGTCCTTCATAGAAAAAACTTATAACCCGCCAAATTTCATAGCCATGATGTGGGCATGCGTTTAATAGGTCCTTAAACCTCTCCCAACATTGGAAGAAGGTTTCATCTTCCTTTTGGACAAAGTTCATGATAAGGCGCTTCAACATGTTTGTTTTGTGAGTAGGGAAGAATTTTTTTATGAATTCCCTATGCATATCAGTCCATGCACCAATTGATCTTGGCCTTAATGCATGAAGCCAACCTTTAGCTTTATCTTTAAGAGTAAAAGGGAAGAATTTAAGTCTCACCACATCGTCAGTCACATTAGCAAAGTGCATGGTGGTTATTACCTCATCAAACTCCTTAAGGTGTTGATAAGCACTTTCACTGTCTAATCCATGGAATTTAGGGAGAAGTTGGATCACTCCTAGTTTTAAATCCACATTCCCTGCATTTTGTGGAAAAATTATGCATGAGGGAGTGCTCGCTTTTGCTGGTTGCAAGAAATCACGAAGAGTTCTTGGTTGGGGATATTCTCAACCACATTCTCCCCCGTTTCAGTTTGGTTTTGGCCCAGATTAGGATTGGCCATTGGATTAGGTTGATTCACAGCTATATTTTCAGACAAAATTGGAGAGTCCAGATGTCTCCTAGCACGTGGCTCTCTGTCAATTCCTTCTACTATCCCCCCTTCACTTATGAGTCGGTTATTGGAATCCCGAGCCCAATGTGGCATGCAAAACCAAAAAATATGAAACAAAGAGAAAGAAGAATTCTTCCTCCCTTTCTTTACTCTTCTCTAAGACCGAAGCACAAGGTATCTTGCAATGGTTAAGCCAGAAGCAAGGATAGAGACTGATTTCTCCTGCTCAATAGGGGTTCAGAGAACTCCCCACCCACTCTTTGAATCTTTTGAGAAAAAAATGCAGAACAAGGAGAAAGAGGAGTAGAGGTGAGAAAAGAAATCTCTGAGCACAAGGTGATCCAAGACGGTAGAGTCGACCAATAGGAATCCAGGTGGCACAAGGCCTACCTTTCAGAGATCCAAAAGGAGTCTCCACCCACTCTACAAGAGATGAATATGATAGGAATGAATAGGAGAAGGAGAAGAGTAAGGGTTAGAAAGATAAAACCTGATTCGAGCACTTGAAATCCTTACGTCCTCTTCAACTTCCTAGAAATCCCTGAAAAAGAAAAACAAATCAAAATAAACTAAGTTAGAACTATTTCTAAAAATCCTAAATAGATTCTATTTTCAGTAATTTGTGAAAAACCGTCAAAGTCCCCAGCAGCGACGCCAAAAACTTGTTCGCTTCCCCAAGTATAGAGTTGCGATGTAGTAATAAACTCGGTAAGACCGAGGTCGATCCACAGGGACTTGTGTAGGAATTCACAAACACATCCAATAATATCTATTAAAAGCTAACAACCAGATTTTGTATGAAATTGATGTGAGTAACAAAACTTAAACTAATTTGAAGGTAAACAATTATAAAAAGGCACTAGGGGTTAAAGGATCCACTTGTAGCAATCCTTGATGTTCAATCCGCTGTGGTTTCTCATTCTCTCCACTAGAATCAATATTAAGATCTATCTAGTCGGATGATAGAGCTGTTAAACCAAACAATCTGTCATATGTAAGAGCCATGTGTATGATTCACTCAGTGCAAGCTAGGCTGAGCATGCTCAATTGCATAGGTCAGTCCCAATTCTAATAGGATAAGATCACAATCATAACCATCCTCAAGTCCTGTCACAAGACAAGGCTAGATTATGATTTGAACTTGATTCAAATCATATAAACAGTCCATACACATTACAGAAATTCAGAAAAGTAGAACTTTGATAGGAAGTCCCCACATGAAGATCATAGTACTAGAGCGTACTCCAATTCCTTAGATCATACAGGTCTAGACTAATACAAACCAATTAAGAATTTAAGTAATTTTCCCAAACATCCATGAGTCATCATAAGACTAGGAAAAACTACTTAAAACTTGTATAAACTTCAAACCATTGTTCATAAACATGAATTCCAATCTTAAAACCAACTAAATACGAATTGAAACATCTTAGATTCACTACAAGCTTCACCTCTTAGCCCTAGCTAAGAGGTTTAGCTGCTCATGATCTAAGAAAACATGAAACAACTTAAGAAATCCATAAAACAATAAAACAAACTAGAAGGAGTTGTGGAACTCTGAAATCCACTTCCACCGCCTCCAACCTTACTTAAACCCTTCTAAGATACCCTAGGAACGATCCCTAGGTGACCTTTTATAGTGAGGAGGCTCCACAACTTCAGAAGATTCGAGAATTTGCGTAAAAGTTACACACTACGTAGAGAAATCCGGCGCCAGAAATAGAAGTTCGCATCTTTCGCATGGTCGACCGGTCGGACGACCGGTCTGAGTAACTGGCCGACCGGTCGCAACCGGTCGTGCCTCACTAGGAAATCAGTCCAGCAAGCTCTGGACTATAAAAAGACTTCTGGCCGACCGGTCGCGACCGGTCGTGCCTCACTGGGAAATCAGTCCAGCAAGCTCTGGACTATAAAAAGACTTCTGGCCGACCGGTCTTGACCGGTCGGACTGGGCTGGCCGACCGGTCACGACCGATCGGACTGCATTGGTTCTTAGTCCAGTGAGATCAGAGGGGCAGGGCGAGCTGGCCGACCGGTCGTACGACCGGTCTGACCTTCCTGGCCGACCGGTCACGATCGGTCTTGCCTGTTTTCTTCATTCTTTCTTCTTTTCTTCTTTCCTTGCTTCCTTCTTTCTTTGGTCCTCCTTGATCTTCATTCAAATGGTTCTAAATGGGGTCCTTCTGTCATCAATTAGGCGGAATCCACTCTCAATCCTGCAATCACCAAACATGCATTCAGTGAGTCTTTAAATCATGAAAATCTCGCACAATGAGTGATGAATTGGGGTTAGAATATGCACAATTAAGAGCTCAACATGAAGCCACCATTGTTGGAGACCATTTGAGGCTCATTTCCAACCTATGCAAGGCATCTTCCTTGTGCTTAAACACAAGATTAGAGCATTTCAAGCTCATGAAGAAGATGACCTTCATCCCCTCTTGATCTCTAGGGGTTGTTTAGCACTCCTTGGCCCGTTAGTCAGGCTTAAACAAAGTCTCCAAGGGGGAGCCTCCGACACGGGAGTGAACATGCGTCGAGTTGAGAGTTAGCCTATGTTCAAAACTCCGGTTATGGTTGAGAGGTGAATCGGTAAAACCTTCGTTTAAAGGTTGAGAGGTGAACTTCATTTAAAACCTCCGATAGTGAATGCCGGTGTGCTCAAAGGAGTTGAGTACTTGAACTGGGAGTGGAGTAGACCCAAAGTCGAACCACTATACATGCTTGTGTTTGTGATTGAATTGCACACATTGATATCTTAGCATTGGATGTTTAATTGTTTAATTATGAATGCTTGATAGGTATGTATGCTAGGCACTAAATAGACACATCCACACACAAGATGTACTTTCACTAGTAGTATAGACTTGAGCTCATTGATCCATTCTCATAAGTCTACATAGGTTGCATAGATTGGGAGCTTGATTAGTTAGATCATTTGATTATCTATGCATGCTTAAGACTAGGAAGTTTATTGCTTAAAACCATATGCTAGTCATGTGATTGGACCCACTTAGGCTTGGAAGCCGAAGTGTTCTTGGTTACTTAGTTTAATTTGTTCAATTGTGTAAGTAGGCGAAAAGAATTTCAGAAAGGTCCTAATCACCCCCTCCTATAGGTTCAGCCATAATTCTAGTTGCTCTTTAAGCTTCCGCATATACGAAGGTGTCGTTTTAAACTACCGACGTACTTTCATGGCTTTAAGCTCTTAAATGTGTATATTCTAACCCCATTTCATCACTAATTATGCTTGAAATACATAATTAAAGACCCAACTAATGCATGGTTTTGTGGTTGTGGGAATGAGAGAGAAGTCATCATTTGAAGGTTTAAAGATGCTGTTTACTAAGATTGAAGATCAAAAGACTGTTAACTCGCCTCAAGTGCAAGGATGTGATGTAGTAATAAATCTTGGTAAGACCGAGGTCGATCCACAGGGAATTAGAGAACAACTTCTAGACTATTCCAACAACTAGGATTGCAACAGTTTTAAAGGTTCAATTGATAGATTTATGCTAAAATAATAACTTTAAGAAAAACTGTAATTAAAGGCACTAAGGCTTTCAAGGATCCACTTGTAGTAATCCCATGTCAATCCAATCAATCTAATCATGATACACAACTAGATTTGAAGTCCTATCTCTCAATTAGTTGGAAGATAAAGCATTAAACACATTCAGTCCCACTCAAGTTGAACTTCTAAGTTCTAGTCCCATTCAACCACATGTAAAATTCGAATTCATAGCCTTCGGAGTAACAACCATGCCTATGGACTATGGCATGCTCAAGGGTTACCATAATTCGAATCTAATCAAGCAAAACATGACAATCTCAGAGAATTGCAAGGAATCCATGTTCGGAGCACATGAACTCTCATAAGACATCTAAAACTATCAATTTTATAAGAACTAGAATATCAAAATTCGAACTTGAAGTAGAACTACTCGAACTAAACTGAATCAAACATGAAATTGGCTACAAGCCTCACCTCTCAGCCTTAGCTGAGAAATTCTAGCCGAGCATTGTCATACTACAACTAGAACTCATAAAAGAAAACTAGAAAACATAAAAACCCGGAGTTTGGAGGGTTGCAAATGCTCCACGACAGCTTTCTTCCTCTCCCACGAAGTTCCTTGGCTTCTATGATGCCCTAGGAAGAGACCCTAGGTGTCCTTTTATAATGGGGAAGCTCTGTTGCGTTGGAAACATCTAGAACTTGCGTAAGGATACGTAATTGCATAGAGAATTTCGGAGCTCAATTTGGAAACTACCTGTTTTAATGCATGGCCGACCGGTCGGGACTGGTCGGACTAGGCTGGCCGACCGGTCTTGACTGGTCGGACAGGCTAATTTGAACGTCCAGGGAGTGCAGAGCAGAATCCGACTTGCTGGCCAACCAGTCTTGACCGGTCGGACCAGACTGGTCCTTCATCCAAGGAATACAGCAGCATGACCGACCCATTGGCTGACCGGTCAGGACCTGTCGGACCAACTGGTACTATGTCTAGCAGCTTCCAGAGGGTGGCTGGCAGGTCGGCCGACCGGTCTGTCCTTGATCTCTTTCCTCTTTTTCTTCTTTTCTTTCTTCTCTTTTCTCCCTCTTTCTTCTTCCTTCTTTGGTCCACCTTGGGCCTTCATTCAAGGAGTCTTAAATACATTCTTTTTAGTCTCCAATCGGGTAAAGTTCGCTCTCATTCCTACAATCACAAAACATGCATTAGATGGGCCTTTTAAACATGCAAAACATGCATATATTATGATGTAATGGGTTATATCATGTATAAATTGGAGGTTCAACAAAGACTAACTGCCAAAAGGTGGAAGAAAGAAAGCAAAAAAGAGGAGGGCAGAAAGATGCACTGAAGACCGATCGTCCGCCCGGTCGTCCATAGCCTAGGACCGGTCGTCTAACCAGTCCGAACACTCAATAGAAGATCATTGTGGCCAAACCTTGCTGGACCATACACGACCTATCGTCCGACCGGTCGTCCACTACTCAGATCGGTCGTCCGACCGGACGTTGAATTAATTTTTGGGCAGAAAACTCTCTGGACGTTTTTTCCACTTTTGAGACTGGTCGTCCATAGGCTCCGACTGGTTGTCGATAGGCTCAGACCGGTCGTCCGACCAGTCGACTGTATAATAGAGCTTCTTCTACAGGCTCCGAATTTTACTGCGCAAAGTGCTATTCTTGCGGGATTTCTCGAAGTTTCTTCGCACCTAGGGCTCCAAAGCTATAAAAGGACTCCTCTAGCTCGTTCCTAAGGCATCCTAGAAGAGAATTACCATGGTGGGAGGCGACGGAAGTTGGATCTGGAGTTCTACAACTCCTCCTAGTTTATTTTTCTAGTTTTCATGTTTTTCTTAGTAGCTTTCATGTTTCCTTGGATCATGAACTGCTAAACCTCTTAGCTAGCGCTAAGAGGTGAAGCTTGTAGTGAATCTAAGATGTTTCGATTCGTTTGATTTGGTTTCAAGTTAGATTCTTAGTGAAGAACAATGGTTTGAAGTTTGAATAAAGTTCTAAGTAGTTTTTCTTAATCTTATGATGACTCATGGATGTTTAGAAGAATTGCTTGAGTTCTTAATTGTTTTGAATTATTCTAGACCTGTATACTCCGAGGAATAGGATTCAATACGCTCTAGATCTTTGATCCTCATGTGGGAACTTCATACCAAAAGTTCTACTTTTTTGGAATTTTTGCTTATGTGTGATTGTGTACGTGATTTGAATTAAGTTCAAATCATGATCTAGTTATACTTTGTAACAGAATTTAATGATGATTATGATTGTGATCTTAACCTATTGGAACTAGGATTGACTTATACAATTGAGTGTGCTCAAGTCCTAACTTGAATTGAGAGAATCATGTACTTGAATCACACATATGGCAGACTATTTGTTTTAACTGCTTTATCATCCGGCTAGATAGGATTTAATTTCGATTTTAGTTGAGAAAGTGAGGTACCACAGTGAATTAAGCATCAAGGATTGCTACAAGTGGATCCTTGAACCCCTAGTGCTTTTTATTATTGATTACGTTCAATTTTGTTCAAAATATCTATCTACACCCAATTCCAAAATCCTATTTAGTTAGTTCTTAATTATAAACCATTGGAAGTGTTTTGTGAATTCCTACACAAGTCCCTGTGGATCGACCTCGGTCTGACCGAGATTATTACTACATCGTAACCCTGCACTTGGGGAAGCGAACAAGTTTTTGGCGCCGCAACCGGGGACTTTGACGGTTTTTCACAAAAAATTTTAAATAGTTTCTATTTGAGGTTTTTAGGACTCCTTTACTAACTTAGTTTGTTTACTTTGTTTTATTTTTCTAGGAATTCTAGGAGTCGAAGTAGTCACTTCAAATCGGGTTTTTCTAACCCCTTTTCTTTTTATTTTTCTGAGATTTGCATGCCACAATGGGTTCGGGATTTTAATAACCGACTCATTAGTGAAGGGGGAATTGTTGAAGGGATTGATAGGGAGCCACGTGCTAAGAAACGTTTAGATTCTCCAATTTTGTTTGAAAGAATGGCTGGAAATCAACCCAACCCTATGGCCAATTAAAATCTGGGCCAAAACCAAACCGAAACAGGTGAGATTGTGGTTGAGAATGTTCCCTAACCTAGAACATTACGTGATTACTGGTAACCTGTAAGAGCAAGCACTCTCTCATGCATAGTTTTTCCACTGAATGAAGGAAACATAGATTTAAAACCAGGAGTAATCCTACTCAGTCCAAAATTTCATGGACTTGATAGCGAAAGTGCATATCAACATCTTAAGGAATTTGATGAGGTGATAGCCACAATGCACTTTGCAAATGTAACCAATGATGTGGTGAGATTCAAATTATTTCCTTTTTCCCTTAAAGAGAAAGCTAAGGCTTGGCTTCATGCATTAAGGCCAAGATCAATTGGCACATGGACTAAAATGACTAGGGAATTCATTAAAAAGTTCTTCCCTACTCACAAAACGATCATGTTGAGGCGCCTTATCATGAATTTCGCTCAAAAAGAGGATGGGACCTTCTTCCAATGTTAGGAGAGGTTCAAGGACTTGTTAAATGCCTGCCCACATCATGGCTACGAAATTTGGCGGGTAATAAGCTTTTTCTATGAAGGACTCACTTCACCCATGGGCCAATTCGTAGAGATGATGTGCAATGGAGAATTCATGAATAAGGAAGCCAAGGAAGCATGGGACTATTTTGATGAATTGGCCAAGAATGCACAGTCTTGGGATACATCTAGACCAACAAATTTCAAGACAAGCCAACAAAAGGAAAAAGGAGGAATTTATGTGCTCTCAGAAGAAGATAACATAAGTGCATGTGTGGCTAGCCTCACAAGAAAGGTCGAGGCCATGGAATTGAAGAAAGGAGAGACGATCAACTCAAAAGACGTTGAAACTGAATTTGTGCCGAAAATCAACATGAAACACAGGATTGTCCCACAATTTATGCATTCCAAGATATGTTACAAGAACAATCAAATGCCATAAACAGTTATGAACGGCCATTTAGTGCTCCAAACTCAAACACGTATAATTCTAGTTAGAAGAACCATCCCAACTTCAGTTGGAGGAATGGACCCACTGCAAATGCAAACAATACCCCTCAAGCTCAACCGTTACTAGGTCCATCCCTAGTAATTACACCAAAAGTTACGCTAGAGGAGATGTTGGGTGCATTCGTATCGGTTCAAGCTGAATATAACAAAATTAATTCTGTGAAAATTGATGGGTTCATGCAAGAACAGCTGAAATCAATCAAAATTCATCTCAAGCCATTAATGACTTGAAAACCTCAATGGCTAGAGTTGAATCTCATCCAGTGTTAGGGAGAAAGGCACACTTCTTGCCCAACCTCTTCCTAACCCAAGGACCCAATATGAAATACAAGGCGCAAGCTCATCCTCCCAACATACGGAGCATGTTTAAGCTATCACCACTTTGAGAAGTGGAAAAATAATCGATAAATCTAATCCAGTGAAGGCCCCAAAGCCTAATGATCAAAAAATTTCCAAAGAGGATGATAGCCCGAACAACACTCCACATGAGAAAGGACCGGAAAGGCAATACAGGCCGGTTGCCCCGTTCCCTAAAGGTTGATTTCACCCAAACCTTTAGACAAAAACCTAGAAATTTTAGAGGTTTTTAAGCAAGTGAAGATCAACATTCCGTTGTTGGATGCTATAAAACAAATACCATCCTATGTTAAATTTCTAAAGGAATTGTGTACAGTCAAAAGGAAACACAATGTTCACAACAAAGTACTTTTGACTGAGAATTTGAGTGCTATTATTAAACAAGAGGTGCCCTAAAAATACAAAGATCCGGGTAGTCCAACCATCTCATGCATCATAGGTGACTACCAGATCAAACAAGCCTTACTCGATTTAGGGGCAAGTGTTAACCTCATCTCATATTCGGTCTATGAACAACTTGGGTTCGGTGAATTGAAACCCACCAAAACCACACTTCAACTTGCCGATAGATCTATTCATATACCGAGAGGAATAATTGAAGATATCTTGGTCCAAGTTGATAAATTTTACTACGCAGTGGACTTTATTGTCTTGGATACACATCCCGTGATGGGTACCGGTGCTCAAATTTCCATCATACTTGGCTGCCCTTTTCTATCAACTTCAAATGCGATTATCAATTGTAGAAACGGGCTTGTACAAATGTCCTTTGGAAATATGACACTCAAGCTGAATATATTTGATTTATGCAAACAACCACGGGAAGTTGATGACGACGTCCACGAGATAAATTTAATTGAATCATTCGTGGAGGATACATTCCCCTTGACATTTTATTCTGACCCTTTGGAGGCATGTTTGGTGTTCGCTTCCCCAGGTGTAGGGTTGTGATGTAGTAATAATCTCGGTAAGACCAAGGTCGATCCACAGGGACTTATATAAGGATCCACAAAACACTTCTAATAGTTCTACTGAAAAGCTAACAAATAGATTTGTAGATGATTGATATAAATAGTAATTTTGAACTAAACTGAAGGTAAACAATTAATTAAAAGGCACTAGGGGTTTAAGGATCCACTTGTAGCAATCCTTGATGCTCAATTCGCTGTGGTTTCTCACTTTCTCAACTAGAATCGAAATTAAGATCTATCTAGTCGGATGATAGAACAGTTAAACCAAACAATCTGCCATATGTAAGATCAATGTATATGATTCATTCAATGCAAGCTAGGACGAGCATACTCAATTGCATAGGTCAGTCCCAATTCCAATAGGCTAAGATCACAATCATAAACATCATTAAATCCTGTCACAAGACAAAACTAGATCATGATTTGAACTTGATTCAAATCACATGCACAGTCTCACATACTTCAGAATTTCCAGAAAAATAGAACTTTGGTAAGAAGCTCCCACATGAAGATCATAAATCTAGAGCGTATTCCAATTCCTCAGATCATACAGGTCTAGACTATTTCTCAACAATTAAAAACTCAAGTAATTCTTCCAAACATCCATGAGTCATCATAAGACTAAGAAAAACTACCTAGAACTTGAATTAAACTTCAAACCATTGTTCTTAAACATGAAATCCAACTTAAAACCAAATCAAACGAATTGAAACATCTTAGATTCACTGCAAGCATCACCTCTTAGCCCTAGCTAAGAGGTTTAGCCGTTCATGATCCAAGGAAATATGAAAACAACTAAATAAAACATAAAACTAGAAAAACAAACTAGGAGGAGTTGTAGAACTCCAAATCCGACTTCCGCCATCTCCCACCATGCTCAATCCCTTCTAAGATACCCTAGGAACGATCCCTAGGTGTCCTTTTATAGTGGGGAAGCTCCGTAGGATCGGAATCTTCTTGAATTTGTGTAAGGTTACGAAGTGCGCAGAGAAAATCGAGGCTTGTAGAACATGCACAGTTACGCAGATGACCGGTCGCACGACCGGTTTAAGCTCCTGGACGACCAGTCGTAAAAGCGTAAAAAACGTCTAGAGAGTTTCTGAAAAATTCAGCCCTAGAGATTTAATTCAAGGATCGGTTGCACGACCGGTCTGAGTGGTGAACGACCGGTCGGACGACCGGTCTCAACTAGTCCAGAGACTTTTGCAGCAAGGGTACTTCTTTTGAATGTTCGGACCGGTCGGACGACCGGTCCTGGGCTTTGGATGACCGGTCTTCAGTGTCTTTTTCTTTCTTCTTTTCTTCTCTTCTTTCACACTTTCTTCCACCCTTTCACACTTAGTCTTGTGATCTTCAATGCTCATAAATAGTGTCTTTAAGTCTTCAATTGATAGATCCTCTCTCTTATTTCTACAATCACAAATCCATGCGTTAGATTAGTCTTTAAATCATGAAACCAAGCATAATGAGTGATGAATTGGGGTTAGAATATGCACAATTAAGAGCTCAACATATGGCCCCCTCTCATGAGATGAATGATGACACAATACGAGAGATGGATGCCATTTTGGATGTTATGCCAGTACTTGAGAACAAAAGATGGAAGGTAATATTTGAACCTTTACCCTTAAGCGAGAACAAGCCTCTTCCGTCTAAAACCATTACCAAGTGATTTAAAATATGTATACGTAGGTTGAAATGAGACATATCCGGTGGTGATTTCTTCCCACTTGGATGAGGAATAAGAGAGTAGGCTAATAGCCACTCTAATAGAGCATAAGAGCGCCATTGGATGGTCGATTGCGGATCTCAAAGGCATAGACCCACTGATTTGTACTCATTGCATACACCTTGAGGAAAATGCCAAGACATATAGGCAACCACAAAGACGCCTCAATCCAAACATGAAGGAGGTGGTTAAGGCTGAAGTGGTGAAACTATTGGATGTGGGTATCATATCCCCAATATTCGATAGTCAATGGGTGAGTCCAACTCAAGTGGTGCCTAAGAAATTTGGAATAACCATTGTAGCCAATGCCAACAATGAACTCGTGCCAACCAGAGTCACTACCGGTTGGAGTATGTGCATTGACTACAGGAAGCTAAACACAGTTACAACGACCACTTCCCCTTACCATTTGTTGATCAAATTTTAGAAACGTTGGCGGGTCATTCCCACTTTTGCTTCCTTGATGGGTATTCAGGGTATAACCAAATAGAGATCGCCTTAGAGGACCAAGAGAAGACAACATTCACATGTCCATTCGGCACTTTTGCCTACCGAAGCATGCCATTTGGACTATGTAATGCCCCTGCCACCTTTCAGCGTTGTATGTTAAGTATTTTTTCTAATATGGTGGGGACAATTCTCGAAGTCTTCATGGACAATTTCTCAGTATTTAGTTGTAACTTTGATGAGTACCTTATACACTTAAAAACTGTGTTGAAAAGATGTGAAGAAAAGAACCTCGTGTTAAATTGGGAGAAATGTCACTTCATGGTTCAAAAGGGAATAGTACTTGGTCACATATCTCACAAAATGGAATCGAGGTGGACAAAGCTAAAATCGATCTTATCTCTAACCTTCCACCACCCAAGAGCGTACGAGACATGCGGTCCATTTTAGGACACGCCGGATTTTATAAGCGGTTCATAAAGGACTTTAGTTCACTCTCTCGTCCTTTATGTAACCTCCTTCAAAAGGAAAACTCATTTGAGTGGACCGAAGATTGTCAAATTGCCTTTGACAAACTAAAATGTATGTTGACATGTGCTCCCATAATGCAACCACCTGATTGGAGCCTTCCTTTTGAAATTATGTACGATGCGAGCGACTACGCTATTGGGGCTGTGTTAGGCCAGAGAAAAGTGAAAAAGCCACGTGTCATCTACTATGCAAGTAGAACGTTAAAATCGGCTCAAGAAAACTACACTACTACAGAAAAAGAACTTTTAGCCATAGTTTTTGCTTTAGACAAGTTTAGGTCCTACTTGATTGGATCTAAGATCATCATATTCACTGACCATGTCGCGCTTAAGTACCTTCTCTCTAAGAAGGATGCTAAGCCATACTTGTTAAGATGGATCCTCCTACTCTAAGAATTTGACATAAAAATACGTGATAAGAAATGAGTCAAAAACGTAGTGGCTAACCATCTCTCTAGACTTGTTCTCACCGATTCCCCTGAGACAACCGAGATCAATGACATGTTTCCTGATGAAAAACTTTTTAAAGTCTCTCAATTGCCATGGTATACGGACATTGCTAACTATCTTACTACAGGTACAATTCCGACACATTGGAAAAAGCAAGATAAGGATAAGTTCTTCAACAAGGTGAGAAAATTCCTATAGGACGATCCGTACTTATTCAAGTATTGTCTCGATCAAATCATAAGGAGATGTGTGCTAGATGATGAACAATAAAGTGCCATCTCCTTTTGTCATTCTCAAGCATGTGGTGGCCACTTCTCGGCTAAGAAGACCACAGCCAAAATTCTGTAGTGTGGGTTCTATTGGCCCACCATGTTCAAAGATACCCATGAGTTTTTTAAAACATGTGAGCCTTATCAGATATTGGGAGGAATATCCCGTCGAAATATGATGCCACTCAATCCTATCTTACCAATCGAAATTTTTAATGATTGGGGCATCGATTTCATGAGTCCATTCCCATCTTCTTTTAGAAATTTGTATATTTTGCTAGCAGTCAATTATGTTTCAAAATGGGTTGAGGCGATTCGACGCCGGAATAATGACCATAAAATAGTCATTCATTTCTTAAAAGAACATATCCTTTCCCGGTTTGGAACACCTCGAGTCATTATATGTGATTGAGGATTTCATTTTTGTAACCGCCCGTTTGAAGCTTTAATGAGAAAATATGGCGTAAACCACAAAGTGAGTACTCCTTATCACCCACAAACAAGTGGACAAGCTGAGATATCCAACAGGAAAATTAAACATATATTGGAGAAAACAGTGAACCCAGATCGCAAAGATTGGTCGCTTCGACTAACCGATGCACTCTGGGCTTATCGTACTGCTTTCAAGACCCTCATTGGAATGTCTCCCTATAGACTTGTCTATGGGAAAGCTTGTCACTTGCCTGTGGAGTTGGAACATAGGGCATATTGGACAATAAAGAAAATTAATTTTGATTTTGACAAAGCAAGCTCGTTGCGCAAACTTCAATTGAATGAGCTTACGGAACTCAAGAACGGGGCATATGAAAATGCGAGAATTTACAAGGACAAGAAGAAAGTGTTCCATGATAAGAACGTCCTTCGTATGATCTTCACGATTAATCAAAAGGTCCTTACGTATAATTCTCGACTACATTTATTTTCGAGAAAATTGAGATCTCGATGGATCAGTCCCTACATTGTAAAAACTGTTTATCCATATGGGATCGTCGAGTTATTGAATCAAAGGAACGGTAATATCTTTAAAGCAAATTGTCAATGATTAAAGCCGTTCTTTGAGAATTTTCCTTCAGAAGGTATGTCCATACCTCTGACTGATCCTGTGTATCAGAATGTTTGTTCTCCTAGTCTGATGGAGGTATAGAGTAGTTAGGATTAGGATTTTGTTGCTTTTGGTTTGCTTTTTCATAGGTTTGATAGAAGGAGGTAGAATTCAAGTTTTTGTTCTCTCAAGTACTCCAATTCCTCATCCCCTTTATTTTATAATTGCTCTCATGTTTTGCTCATTGCATATCTTTTACATTGAGGACATTGCAAGATTTGGTTTGGGGGTGTGGGATCACTAGGATGAATCCAGTGTTTTGTAACATCTCGAGTAATTATGTAGAAAATTTTCTATTTTTTTACAAATTCAAAACTCCATTGGAAAACTCTGTTTCTATGCATGTGGGATGGTGTAAGTATAAGAAAAAGGAGAGGCAAAGTGAGTGAATTTGAATATCTTGAACAATCTCTAAGATACTAGTTTTATATGCAAACTCCCCTATTTTTATGATAAATAGAATTTCTAAACACTTTCACACCTAGTTCACATTACACGATTCTCATGCTTTGAAAAGATTATGTAGAATTGTGGATTGGTTAAGTTTGGATTTGAGGTGTTGAGAAACCAAGCCGGGGTACTTTTTCCATCCTTAGGAAAATAACGAAAGATATGGATTTATAACAATCCTATCTAATGAAAAAGAAAACGGAAAAGGAAGGATGAAAATATGGGAATGATGGAAAATATGGTGGAAAATTTCGAAAAGGTCTACCTATTACCAACCGGGGGATGGTCTACCCGTAACCAAAGCCGGAAATGGGACGTAGTGTGAAAGCCGTCGGAAGGACGGTAAGGAAAATTTCTGTCATAGGCTTGTTGTTGATCTATACACCATTGAATCCATACCTTAGTTAATTCATGAAGAATGTAACCTCGAAAATCCATGAGATGAACATTCACCGAGCACACTAGGTTAAATTGTTTAGATTCTTCTATTTATCAATCAATCAGCGGGAATTTCATATGAGTACTTGTTATGTTTTTGAAAAAATTCAAGGTTTCAACTTCTATCACTGGGCATTTCAGAATTCTTTACACTTGCATATCATCGAATATATAGAAACATGGTTTCTAAAGGAGAGTTGAGTTTTGAAGAATGAAATTTGTTTCACGCATGTTTTACTCGGGACTAGAAAAATGCTGGTTGGGGGGTGTGTTAAGCTCTTAAATGTGTATATTCTAACCCCATTTTCATCACTAACTATGCTTGAAATAAATAATTAAAGACCCAACTAATGCATGGTTTTGTTGTTGTAGGAATGAGAGAGAGAAGTCATCATTTAAAGGTTTAAAGACGCAATTTACAAGCATTGAAGATCAAAAGACCAAGCGCCAAAAGGTGGAAGAAAGAAAGCAAAGGAGAGAAGAAGGAGGGCAGAAAGATGCACTGAAGACCGGTCATCCATAGCCCAGGACCGGTCGTCCGACTGGTCTGAACACTCAACAGAAGATCCTTGCGGCCAAACCTTGCTGGACCATACATGACTGGTCATCCGACTGGTCGTCCGACCGGTCGTCCACTACTCAGACCGGTCGTCCAACCAGTCGTTGAATTAATTTTTGGGCAGAAAACTCTCTGGACATTTTTTCCACTTTTGAGACCGGTCGTCCATAGGCTCCGACCGGTCGTCCATAGGGTCAGACTGGTCGTCCGACTGGTCGTCCGATCGGTCGTCCACTACTCAGACCGGTCGTCCAACCAGTCGTTGAATTAATTTTTGGGCAGAAAACTCTCTGGACATTTTTTCCACTTTTGAGACCGGTCGTCCATAGGCTCCGACCGGTCGTCCATAGGGTCAGACTGGTCGTCCGACCGGTCAGCTGCGTAACAGAGCTTTTCTACAAGCTCCGACTTTTGCTGCGCAAAGCGCTATTCTTGTGAGATCACTCAGAGTTTCTTCGCACCTAGGTCTCCAAAGCTATAAAAGGACTCCTCTAGCTCGTTCCTCAGGCATTCTAGAAGAGAATTACCATGGGGGGAGGCGGCAGAAGTTGGATCTGGAGTTCTATAACTCCTCCTAGTTTATTTTTCTAGTTTCTATTTTTTTCTTAGTAGCTTTCATGATTCCTTGGATCATGAACGACTAAACCTCTTAGCTAGGGCTAAGAGGTGAAGCTTGTAGTGAATATAAGATGTTTCAATTCATTTGATTTGGTTTCAAGTTAGATTATTAGTGAAGAACAATGGTTTGAAGTTTGAATAAAGTTCTAAGTAGTTTTTCTTAATCTTATGATGGCTCATGGATGTTTAGAAGAATTGCTTGAGTTCTTAATTGTTTTGAATTATTCTAGACCTGTATACTCTGAGGAACAGGATTTAATACGCTCTAGATCTTTGATCCTCATGTGGGAACTTCATAGCAAAAGTTCTACTTTTCTAGAATTTCTGCCTATGTGTGATTGTGTATGTGATTTGAATTAAGTTCAAATCATGATCTAGTTATACTCTGTGAGAGAATTTAATGATGATTATGATTGTGATCTTAACCTATTGGAACTAGGATTGACTTATGCAATTGAGTGTGCTCAAGTCCTAACTTGAATTGAGAGAATCATGTACTTGAATCACACATATGGCAGACTGTTTGTTTTAACTGCTCTATCATCCGGCTAGATCGGATTTAATTTCAATTCTAGTTGAGAAAGTGAGGAACCACAACGAATTAAGCATGAAGGATTGCTACAAGTGGATCCTTGAACCCTTAGTGAATTTTATTATTGATTACATTCAATTTAGTTCAAAATATCTATCTACACCCAATTCCAAAATCCTGTTTAGTTAGTTCTTAATTAGAAACCATTGGAAGTGTTTTGTTAATTCCTACACAAGTCCCTATGGATCGACCTCGATCTTACCGAGATTATTACTACTTCACAACCCTACACTTAGGGAAGTGAACATTTGGCCCACTCTCATGAGATGAATGATGACACAATCCGAGGGATGGATGCCATTTTGGATCTAATGCCGGTACTTGATAATAAAAGATGGAAGGCACTAGTTGAACCTTTACCCTTAAGCGAAATAAGCATCTTCCTTCCAATATTAAGGCACCGAAGCTTGACCTAAAACTATTACCAAGTGATTTGAAATATGTATACTTAGGTCGAGATAAGACATATCCGGTGGTGATTTCTTCTCACTTGGATGAGTGTTCGCTCGCCTCAAGTGTAAGGCTGCGATGTAGTAATAAAACTCGGTAAGACCGAGGTCGATCCACAGGGAATTGGATAACAAATTCCAAACTATTCCGGCAACTCAGTTTGCAATAAATAAGAGATTTAATTAGAACAATTATGCTAAAATAGAAACTTAATGGAAAACAGTAATTTAAAGGCACTAAGGCATTCAAGGATCCACTTGTAGCATTCCCATGTCAATCCAAGCAAGATACACAACTAGATGTGAAGTCCTATCTCTCATCTAGTTGAAAAATACAGCATTAAACACATTCAATCCCACTCAAGTTGAACTTTCAAGTTCTAGTCCCATTCAACAATGTAGAATTCGAAATCATAGCCTTCGGAGTAACAGTCATGCCTATGAACTATGGCCTACTCAAGGATTACTATAATTCGAATCTAAATAAGCACAACATGATAATCGCAGAGAATTGCAAGGAATCCATGTCGGGAGCACATGAACTCTCATAAAACATATAAAACTATCAACTTTGGGAACTAAAATATGTAAAAATTCAAACTTGAAGTAAAATTACTTGAACTGAACTGAATTAAACATGAAATTGGCTATGAGCTTCAGATTTTAGCCTTAGTAGAGGGATTCTAGCTGAGCATTGTCATACTACAACAAAAACTAATAAAAGAACTAGAAAACATAGAAAAATCGGAGTTTGGAAGGTTGCAGACGCTCCACGACGGCTTCTTTCCTCTCCCACGACGTCCCTTAGCTTCTATGATACCCTAGGAAGAGCCCCTAGGTGTCCTTTTATAGTAGGGAAACTCAGTTGCGTCGGAAACATCCAGAAACTACGTAAGGTTACGTAGTGCACAGCGTTTTTTGGAGCAGAATTAGAAACTACCCGTTTTCTGCATGTGGCAGACCGGTCGGACTGGGCTGGCCGACCGGTCAAGACCGGTCGGATTTGTCTTAGATTCAGTCCAACAAGCTCAAGGGGGAGGGCAACCTGCTGGCCGACCGGTCAAGACCGGTCAGACCAGACTGGTTATTGGTTCAGGGAGCTCAGCAGGTTCACTGACCTGTTGGCCGACTGGTTAAGACCGGTCGGACCAACTGTTCCTTTTGTCCAGTGGTTTCCAGAGGTGTGGCCGACTGATCAGACCTGCTGTTCCACTTTTTTTCTTCTTTTCTTTCTTCTTTTCTCCTCTACTTGCTTTCTTCTTTCTTTGCTCCTCTTTCAATCTTCATCCCATGCATCTAAATACGTTCTTTTGGTCTCCGATTGGATGAAGTCCACTCTCATTCCTACAATCACAAAACATACATTAGATGGTCCTTCTAAACATGAAAACCATGCATATAATGTGATGTAATGGGCTATGCAATGTATAAATTTAAGGTTCAACACACACCCCAACCAGTTTTTTGCTAGTCCCGAGCAAAACATGCGTGAAACAATTCCAAACCTCCAAACCAACTCTCCTTCAGAAACCATGTTTCTATCCATTCCAAGACATACAAGTATAAAATTTGGAGAAATTAGGTGATAGAAGTTGAAACCTTATACTCTCACAGCATAATAAGTGTCTACCTGAAATTCCCGCTGATTGATTGATAAATAGAAGAACTCGAACAACTTCAACCTAGTGTGCATAGTGAATGTTCATCTCATGAGTTTCTGGGATTATCTTCTTCATAGATCAACTAAACTATAGATCTCAAGGTGCATAGAGCAACAACAAGCCTATGACAGGAATTTGTCTTACCGTCCTTCCGACAGCTTTCACACTACATCCCATTTCCGGCTTTGGTTACAGGTAGACCATCCCCCGGTTGGTAATAGGTAGCCCTTTTCAAAATTTTCCACCATTTTTCCATCATTCCCAATTTCATCCTTCCTTTTCCTTTTTCTTTTAAATTAGATAGGATTTTTAGAAATCCATATCTTTTGTTATTTTCCCATGGACAAGGATGGACAAAGTACCGCGGCTTGGTTTCTCAACACCTTTAAATCAAAGTCTAGCTAATCCACAAATAGCATGATCCTTTCAACCCATGAAAATCGGGTAATGTGAGCTAGGTGTAAAAGTGTTCAAATTTTCTATCAATCACAACAATAGGGGACTTAACATGTAAAACCATTATATTAAGAGAAGTTCAAAGACTTACAACATCACACACTTTGTATCTCCGCTTCTTATACTCGTATCATCTTAAATGCATAGAAATAAGGTTCTCTAAAAGAGTTTTGGATTTTTAGAAAATTCAAAAAATTCGAAAAAATTTGCACGTATGATGCTCGAAATGTTGCAACATGCTAGATGAAGAATCTCATCTCACCCCCAACCAAGTCCTGCATTGTCCTCAATGTGAAAAGATATGCAATGAGCATGAACATGAGAGCAATGGTAAAATATAAGAGAGTGAGAACAATAGTACCTGTGAGAGATGAACATGGAAGTCTACAACCCAACAACTAAAGCTACTGAGCAAGCAAAACTTAAACGGCAGAAATAACTAAACCTACCTACGCTATACCTCCGTCAGACTAGGAGATCAACTATCCCGATACACAGGATCATCCAGAGTGATGGACATGTCCTCTGAATCAAATTTTTCAACAAATGGTTTAAGGCGTTGTCCATTAACCTTAAAACAGTTACCATTTGCTACATTCTCAATCTCAACAGCCCCGTGAGAGAAAACTTCTTTGACAATATATGGGTCGGTCCATTGAGATCGTAATTTTCCTGAAAAAAGATGAAGTCAGGAATTATACAAAAGCACTTTCTGTCCTTCTTGGAAAGATTTCCTGAAGATGTGCTTGTCATGAAAGGCCTTCATCTTACTCTTGTAAATTCTCGAGTTCTCATATGCATCATTCCGGATCTCATCAAGCTCATTTAATTGGAGTTTTCGAAGCGAGCTAGCCTTGTCAATGTCAAAATTTAAAGCCTAAATTGCCCAATAGGCTTTGTGTTCAATCTCCACAGGCAAGTGACAAGCTTTCCCATAGACAAGTCTATAAGGGGACATTCCAATGGGTGTGTTGTAAGCGGTACGGTGAGCCCAAAGTGCATCATCTAATCTTAGTAACCAATCCTTGCGATCCGGCCTCATTGTCTTTTTCAAAATCTGTTTGATTTCTCAATTGGAAATTTCATCTTGCCCACTTGTCTGTGGGTGGTATGGGGTACTCACTTTATGCCTAATACCATATTTCTTCATTAAAGCTTTAAAAGGTCTGTTGCAAAAGTGAGAACCACCATCACTAATGATGGCTCGAGGCATCCCAAATCTGGAAAGTATGTTTTTTTTGAGGAATTTGAGAACCGTATGATGATCATTGGTTCTACATGGAATAGCCTTTATCCATTTAGATACATAGTCTATGGCAAGAAAAATATAGACATGTCTAAAAGATGAGGGGAATGGTCCTATGAAATCCATGCCCCAACAGTCAAAGACTTCAAGATGTTGAATTGGGGTAAGAGGCATCATATTTCGACGGGATACTCCTCCTAACTTTTGGCAACGCTCACATGCTTTGCAAAACTCATGGGTGTCCTTAAATAGCGTGGGCCAATAAAAACCACACTGCAGAATTTTTGCAGTGGTTTTCTTGGTGAAAAAATGACCCCCACATGCTTGATCATGGCAAAAGGAGATGACGGAATTATGTTCATCATCAGGGACACATCTCCTTATAATTTGGTCTGGGCAATATTTAAACAGTAAAGGGTCATCCCAGAAGAATCTGCGCACTTCCCTTAGAAATTTACATTTGTCATGCGCAGTCCAATGAATGGCATCGCATCTGTGGAAAGATAATTGGCCATGTCAGTGTACCATGGTGGATGCATAGCAACAAAGAGTTTCTCATCAGGGAATGAGTCCTCAATAGGTGACTCGTCAATGGAATTAGGTAGGACCAGGTGAGATAGATGATCCGCCACCACATTTTCTACTCCCTTCTTATCCTTGATTTCCAAATCAAATTCTTGAAGGAGTAGGATTCATCTAAGCAAATGAGGCTTGGCATCCTTCTTAGAAAGAAGGTGTTTCAGCGCCGTACGATCAGTGTAAACAATGACCTTAGATCCTATTAAGTAAGGCCTGAATTTGTCCAAGGCAAAGATGACGGCTAGGAGCTCTTTCTCCGTAGTCGAGTAATTAACTTGGGTAGGATTCAAGGTCCTACTTGCGTAGTAGATAACATGGGGCTTCTTGTCCTTCTTTTGGCCTAACACCACCCCAATAGCATAATCACTCGCGTCACACATCAACTCAAAAGGAATGGACCAATCCGGTGGTTGCATGATGGGAGCGGTTGTCAACATGTCTTTTAGCTTTAGAAAAGCTAACTGACATTCGGCACTCCACTCAAATTGGTTCTCCTTTTGGAGAAGGTTACATAAGGGCTTAGAAATATGACTAATGTCCTTTATGAACCTTCTATAAAAACCGGCGTGTCCAAGGAAGGACTACACATCGCGTATGCTTTTGGGTGGTGATAGGTTGGAAATTATGTCAATTTTTGCCTGGTCTACCTCTATTCCATTAGACGAGATGATATGTCTAAGGACTATTCCCTTTTGTACCATGAAATGACACTTTTCCTAGTTTAAAATGAGGTTCTTCTCCTCACACCTCATCAAGACCAACTTCAAGTGATTGAGGCACTCATCAAAAGTACAACCAAAAACAGAAAAATCATCCATGAACACCTCAAGAAATTCACCCACCATGTCCGAGAAAATACTCAACATGCATCATTGGAATGTGGCGGTGCATTGCATAGTCCGAATGGCATTCTTTGGTATGCGAAGGTACCAAATGGACATGCGAATGTGGTTTTCTCTTGGTCCTCTGGGGCTATCTCAATTTGGTTGTAACCGGAATTGCCATCTAGGAAGCAATAATAGGAATGACCCGCTAACCTCTCCAAAATTTGATCCATGAATGGGAGAGGGAAGTGGTCCTTCCTAGTAACTGTTCGCTTCCCCAATTGTAGGGTTGCGATGTAGTAATAATCTCGGTAAGACCGAGGTCGATCCACAGGAACTTATATAGGATTTCACAAATTCATCCAAAAGTGTCTATTGAAAGCTAATAATCAGATTTTGAATAAGATTGATATGAGTAACAAAATTGAATTAAATTGAAAGTAACTAATGATAGAAAGGCACTAGGGGTTCAAGGATCCACTTGTAGCAATCCTTGATGTTCAATCCGCTGTGGTTTCTTATTCACTCAACTAGAATCAATATTAAGATCTATCTAGCCGGATGATAGAGCTGATAAACCAAACAATCTGTCATATGTAAGTTCTATGCATAAGATTCACTCAATGTAGGCCGAGCTGAGCATGCTCAATTGCATAGGTCATTCCCCTTTCAAAAGGTCCAGTTCACAATCATAACCATCCTCAAGTCCTGTCACAAGACAAGGCTAGATCATGATTTGAACTTGATTCAAATCACATGCACAGTCCATACATATTTCAAAAAATCAGAAAAATAGAAATTTGGTAAGAAGTCCCTTCATGAAGTTTATAGTACTAGAGCGCACTCCGATTCCTCGGATCATACAGGTCTAGACTGATACAAACCAATTAAGAAGTTAAGTAATTCTCCCAAACATCCATGAGTCATCATAAGACTAAGAAAAACTACTTAAAAACTTATGTAAACTTCAAACCATAGCTCATAATCATGAATTCCACACTTAAAACCAACTAACTACGAATTGAAACATCTTGGATCCACTACAAGCTTCACCTCTTAGCCCTAGCTAAGAGGTTTACCTGCACATGATCCAAGGAAACATGAAACAACTAAAAAGTTCATAAAAATAGCAAAACAAACTAGAGGGAGTTGTGGAACTCCGAAATTCACTTCCGCCGCCTCCAAGCTTGCTTCAACCCTTCTTAGATACCCTAGGAACGATCCCTAGGTGTCCTTTTATAATAGGGAGGCTCCACAACTTCAGAAAGATCAAGAATCTACGTAAGAGTTATGCAGTGCGCAGAGCAAATCGGCGCCAGGAATAGAAACTTTCGAAATTTATGCATGGCCGACCGGTCTGGACAGGTCGGACTGGGCTGGCCGACCGGTCGGACCTCAATGGACAACACTCCAGCAGCCTTGGCCGACCGGTCAAGACCGGTCGGACATCTTCAGCAATGGTCCAGTGTGCATAGCTGACCGGTCTAGACCGGTCTAGCCCTCTTGGCCGACCGGTCAAGACCGGTCGGTCAGTCTTCTTTCTTCTTTTTCTTTCTTTTCTCTCCTTGTTCTTGCTTCTTTCTTTCTTTCCTTGCTTCTTTCTTCCTTCGGCCCACCTTGGGTCTTCATCCAAGGTCCTAAACAAGCTCTCTTCATCTTCAATTAGGCGGATTCCACTCTCAAACCTGCAATCACAAAACATGCATTAGATTCGTCTATAAGCCATGCAAACCTCGCACAATGAGTGATGAATTGGGGTTAGAATATGCACAATTAAGAGCTCAACACACCCCCTAACCAGCATTTTGCTAGTCCCGAGCAAAACATGCGTGAAACTAATTCCATTCTTCAAAAACTCAACTCTCTTTCAGAAACCCTTCTTCTATACATCCCAAGACATACAAGTGTAAGATTCAGAACTATTTGGTGACAGAGGTTGAAACTGTAATCCCTCAAGACATGATAAGCATTCATATGAAATTCCCGCTGATTGGTTGATAAATAGAAGAACTTGAACAAATTCAATCTAGTGTGGATAGTGAAAATTCATCTCATGAGTTTCTAGGATTATCTTCTTCATAGATCATCTAGACTATAGAACTCGAGGTACATGGAGCCACATCGAGCCAATGACAGGAATTTGCCTTACCGTCCTTCCGACGACTTTCACACTACGTCCCATTTCCGGCTTTGGTTACGGGTAGACCATCCCCCGGTTGGTAGTAGGTAGCCCTAATCGGAATTTTCCACCATTTTTCCATCATTCCCAATTTCATCCTTCCTTTTCCTTTTTCTTTTAATTTGGATAGGATTTTTAGAAATCCATATCTTTCGTTGTTTTCCCATGGACAAGGATGGACAAAGTACCCCGGCCTGATTTCTCAATACCTTAATTTAAAGTCTAGCTAATCCATAAATCACCTAATCCCTTCAACCCATGAAAATCGTGTAATGTGGACTAGGTGTAAAAGTGTTCAGATTTTCTATCAATCACAGAAATAGGGGAATTCATATATAAAACCATTATGCTATGAGAGATTCCAGACATACAGCCCCATGCACTTCATATCTCCTCCTCTTATGCTCATAACATCTTGAATGCATAGAACCGATGTTTTCCAAAAGAGTTTCGAATGTTTGAAAAATCGAAAAATTTCCACATAATTGCTTGAAATGTTACAAAACGCTGGATTTATCCAAGTGATCCTAAACCCCCCAACCAAATCTTGCATTGTCCTCAATATAAAAGATGTGCAGTAAACAAACATGAGAGCAATGTGAACATAAAGGGAGTGAGGAGTGAGAGTACCTGACAGGTGAAAATTGGAATTCCTCCTCCTTCTAACAAACCTAAGCAAAAGTAAACCAAAGCAACAAAATCCTAATCCTAACTACTCTATACCTCCGTCAGACTAGGAGATCAATCATCCTGATACACAGGATCATTCAGGGGTATGAACATACCTTCTGAAGGAAATTTCTCAAAGAACGGCTTTAATCGCTACCCATTCACTTTAAAAATGTTGCCGTTCCTCGGATTCAACAGCTCGACAGTCCCATATGGATAGACAGTTTGCACAATGTAGGGACCGGTCCATCGAGATCTCAATTTTCCCGGAAATAGATGTAAGCGAGAATTATACATGAGGACTTTTTGATTGATCGTGAATGTCTTGCGAAGAATATTCTTATCATGGAATATCTTCGTCTTGTCCTTGTAAATTCTCGCATTCTCATAAGCTTCATTCCGGATTTCTGCAAGTTCATTTAATTGTAATTTGCGTAACGAGCTTGCCTTGTCAGAATTGAAATTCATCTTCTTAATAGCCCAATATGCCCTATGTTCCAACTCCACAGGCAAGTGACAAGCCTTCCCATAGACAAGTCTATAGGGAGACATTCCAATAGGGGTTTTGAACGCAGTACGGTAAGCCCAAAGCGCATCGGTAAACCGAAGTGACCAATCCTTGCGATTGAGATTCACCGTTTTCTCTAAAATGTGTTTAATCTCCCTATTGGATATCTCAGCTTGTCCACTAGTTTGTGGGTGATAGGGAGTGCTCACTTTGTGTGTTACGGCATATTTCTTCATTAAGGTTTCAAAAGGGCGATTGCAAAAGTGAGACCCTCCATCACTTATGATGACTCGAGGCATTCCAAACCGGGAAAGAATATTCTCTTTTAAAAAGTCAATGACCATTTTATGGTCATTATTCCGACAAGGGATGGCCTCGACCCATTTGGAAACATAATCAACGGCAAGCAAGATGTATAGGTTTCCAAAAGAAGATGGGAATGGGCCCATGAAATCAATACCCCAATAATAAAAAATTTTGATTATTAAGATGGGATTGAGTGGCATCATATTTCTATGGGAGATTCCTCCTAATTTCTGACAAGGTTCACATGCTTTGCAAAACTCATGTGTGTCTTTGAACATGATGGGCCAATAAAACCCACATTGCAGAATTTTCGCTGTGGTCTTTTTAGCCGAAAAGTGGCCACCACATGCCTGAGAATGACAGAAGGAGATGATACTTTGTTGTTCCTCATCTAGCACACATCTCCTTATGATTTGATCGGGACAATACTTGAATAAGTATGGGTCGTCCCATAGGAATTTCTGCACCTCCGTGAAGAATTTATCCTTATCTTGCTTTTTCCAATATGTAGGAATTGTACCTGTAGCAAGATAGTTAGCAATGTCCGCATACCATGGCAATTGGGAAACAGCAAAAAGTTGTTCATCAGGGAACATGTCATTGATTGCAGTCGTTTCAGGGGAATCAGTGAGGACAAGTCGAGAGAGGTGGTCAGCTACTACATTCTCTACTCCTTTCTTATCACGTATTTCTATGTCGAATTCATGGAGTAGAAGGATCCATCTTAACAACCGTGGTTTAGCATCCTTCTTAGAAAGAAGATACTTAAGCGCGGCATGGTCAGTGAATATAATGATCTTGCATCCAATCAAGTAGGACCTAAACTTGTCCAAGGCAAAAACTACGGCTAAAAGTTCTTTTTCAGTAGTGGTGTAGTTTGCTTGGGCTGAGTTTAGGGTTCTACTTGCATAGTAGATGACACATGGCTTTTTCTCTTTTCTTTGACCTAACACGGCCCCAATAGCATAGTCACTAGCATCACACATAATCTCAAAAGGAATGCTCCAATCAGGTGGTTGCATTATGGGAGCACATGTCAACATACCTTTAAGGGTGGTAAAGGCCTTCTGACATTCTTCATTCCACTCGAATGAATTTTCCATTTGAAGTAGGTTACATAAAGGGCGAGAGAGTGAACTGAAGTCCTTTATGAACCTTCTGTAAAATCCTGCGTGTCCTAAAAAGGACCGTACATCTCGTATGCTTTTGGGTGGTGGAAGGTTAAAGATAAGATCAATTTTCGCTTTGTCCACCTCGATTCCATTTTGTGAAACGATGTGACCAAGTACAATTCCCTTTTGAACCATGAAGTGACACTTCTCCCAATTGAGCACAAGGTTCTTCTCTTCACATCTTTTCAGCACCGACTTCAAGTGCTCAAGGCACTCATCAAAGCTACAACCAAATACGAAAAAATCATCCATGAAGACTTCGAGAATGGTCCCCACCATGTCAGAAAAAATACTCATCATACAACGCTGAAAGGTGGCAGGGGCATTACATAGTCCAAACGGCATCCGTCGGTAGGCGAAAGTGCCAAATGGACATGTGAATGTAGTCTTTTCTTAGTCTTCCCGGGCAATTTCTATTTGGTTGTACCCTGAATATCCATCAAGGAAGCAAAAGTGGGAATGACCCGCCAACCGTTCTAAAATTTGATCAACAAATGGTAAGGGGAAGTGGCCTTTCCTCTTGACAGTGTTTAGCTTCCTGTAGTCAATGCACATTCTCCAACCGGTAGTGACTCTAGTTGGCACGAGTTCATTATTGGCATTGGCTACGATGGTTATTCCGGATTTCTTAGGCACCACTTGAGTTAGGCTCACCCATTGGCTATCGGATATTGGGTAAATAATACCCACATCTAATAACTTTACCACTTCGGCCTTAACCACATCCTTCATGTTTGGATTTAGTCGTCTTTGTGGTTGCCTAGATGTCTTCGCATTCTCCTCAAGGTGTATACGATGAGTACAAATCAGTGGGTCTATGCCTTTGAGATCCGCAATTGACCATCCAATGGCACTCTTGTGCTCTAATAGAGTGGCTATTAGCCTACTCTCTTGTTCCTCATCCAAGTGGGAAGAAATCACCACTGGATATGTCTCATCTCGACCTAAATAAACATATTTCAGCTCACCTGGTAATGGTTTTAGGTCGAGTGTTGGTGCCTTGATGTTGGATGGGAGGGCCTTGTTCTCGTTTACAGGCAAAGGCTCAAATAGGGCCCTCCATCTTTTATTATCAAGCACTGGCATCATCTCTAGTATGGCATCCATCTCTTGTATTGTGTCATCATTTATCTCATGAGAATGGGCCACACATGCCTCCAAAGGGTCGTAAGATAGTGATAAGGGGACTGTATCCTCCACGAATGATTCAATCATGTTTAATTCGTGGACATCATCATCAATCTCCCGTGGTTGTTTGCATAAATCAAATATGTTAAGCTCAAGGGTTATATTTCCAAAGGACATTTGTACAAGTCCGTTTCTACAATTGATAATGGCATTTGAAGTAGCTAGAAACGGCCGTCCAAGTATGACGGGAATTTGAGCACCGGTGCCTATTACGGGATGTGTATCCAAGACAATAAAGTCTACTAGGTAGTAGAATTTATCAACTTGGACTAGAACATCCTCTATCATTCCTCTCGGTATACGAATGGATCTATCAGCAAGTTGGAGTGTGGTTTTGGTGGGTTTTACTTCACCTAACCCAAGTTGTTCGTAGACCGACTATGGAATGAGATTCACACTTGCCCCCAAGTCGAGTAGGGCTTGTTTAATCCGGTAGTCTCCTATGATGCATGAGATGGTTGGACTACCCGGATCCTTGTATTTTTGGGGTACCTCCTGTTTGATAATGGCGCTCAAATTCTCAGTCAAAAGGACTTTGTTGTGAACATTGTGTTTCCTTTTGACTGTACATAATTCCTTTAAAAATTTGGCATAAGATGGTATTTGTTTTATTGCATCTAACAACGGAATGTTGATCTTCACCTGCTTGAATACTTCTAAAATTTCCAGATTTTTATTTAAAGGTTTAGGTGAAATCAACCTTTGTGGAAACGGAGCAACCGGCTTGTATTGCCTTTCCGGTTCTTTCTCTTGTGGGGTGTTGTTCGAGCTATCATCCTCTTTAGAAATTTCCGGATCCTTAGGCTTTGAAGCCTTCACCGGATTAGATTTGTCAATTTCTTTCCCACTTCTCAAAGTGGTGATAGCTTGAACATGTTCCGTGTGGTGGGAGGATGAGCTTGCATCTTGTATCTCAAACTGGGTTCTTGGGTTAGGAAGAGGTTGGGCAGGAAGTGTGCCCTTCTCTTTAACACTAAGATGAGATTCAACTCTAGCTAGTGATGTTTTCAATTCATTGATGGCTTGAGTTGAATTTTGATTGAATTTCAATTGCTCTTGCATGAACCCATCTATTTTTAGAGAATTTGTCTTGTTATACTCAGCTTGGACCGATACGAATGCACCCAACATCTCCTCTAGTGATACGTTTGGAGTGTTGCTTGCATTTGCAGTGGGTCCATTCCTCCAACTGAAGTTGGGATGGTTCTTCCAATTAGGATTAAACGTGTTTGAGTTTGGAGCACCAAATTGCTGTTGATAACTGTTTATGGCATTTGTTTGTACTTGTAAGATGCCTTGAACTGCTGAAATTGTGGGGCAATCTTGTGTTGTATGTTGATTTCTAGCAGAAATTCTATAAACAGTTTCAACATCAGTGGAGTTGATCGCTTCACTTTTCCTTAATTCCATGGCTTCGACCTTTCTTGTGAGGCTAGCCACCCTTGCACTTATGCTATCTTCTTCTGATAAGACATACATTCCCCCTTTTTCCTTTTGTTGGCCAGTCTTGGAATTTGTTGGTTTCGATGTGTCCCAAGCCTGTGCATTCTCAGCCAATTCTTCCAAATAATCCCATGCTTCATCAACTTCCTTATTCATGAACTCCCCGTTACACATCATCTCTACAAATTGGCGCATGGGTGAAGTTAGTCCTTCATAGAAAAAGCTTATAACCTGCCAAATTTCATAGCCATGATGTGGGCATGCATTTAATAAATCCTTAAACCTCTCCCAACATTGGAAGAAGGTTTCATCTTCCTTTTGGGCAAAGTTCATGATAAGGCGCTTCAACATGTTTGTTTTGTGAGTGGGGAAGAATTTTTTTTATAAATTCTCTGTGCATATCAGTCCATGCACCAATTGATCTTGGCCTCAATGCATAAAGCCAACCCTTGGCTTTATCTTTAAGAGTGAAAGGGAAGAATTTGAGTCTTACTACATCTTCAGTCACATTTGCAAAGTGCATGGTGGTGATTACCTCATCAAACTCCTTCAGGTGTTGATATGCACTTTCACTGTCTAATCCATGGATTTAGGGAGAAGTTGGATCACTCCCAGTTTTAAATCCACATTCCCTGCATTTTGTGGAAAAACTATGCATGAGGGAGTGCTCGCTCTTGCGGGTTGTAAGAAATCACGTAAAGTCCTAGGTCGGGAACATTCTCAACCACATTCTCCCCTGTTTCAGTTTGGTTTTTGCCCGGATTAGGTTGACTTACAGCCATATTTTCAGACAAAATTGGAGAGTTTATATGTCTCCTAGCACGTGGTTCTCTGTCAATTCCTTCTACTATCCCCCCTTCACTTATGAGTCGGTTATTGGAATCCCGAGCCCAATGTGGCATGCAAAACCAAAAAAATAAGAAACAAAGAGAAAAAAAGAATTCTTCCTCCCTTTCTTTACTTTTCTCTAAGACCGAAGCACAAGGTGTCTTGCAATGGCTAAGCCAGAAGCAAGGATAGAGACCGATTTCTCCTCGTCAATAGGGGTTCAGAGAACTCCCCACCCACTCTTTGAATCTTTTGAGAAAAAGTGCAGAAAAAGGAGAAAGAGGAGTAGAGATGAGAAAAGAAATCTCTGAGCACAAGGTGATCCAAGACAACAGAGCCGACCAATAGGAATCCAGGTGGCACAAGGCCGACCTTTTAGAGATCCAAAAGGAGTCTCCACCCACTCTACAAGAGATGAATAAGATAGGAATGAATAGGAGAAGGAGAAGAGTAAGGTTTAGAAAGATAAAACCTGATTCGGCACCTGAAATCCTTGTATCTTCTTCAGCTTCCTAGAAATCCCTGAAAAGAAAAATTAAATAAACAAACTAAGTTAGTCCTAAAATCCTAAAAATCTTAAATAGATACTAATTTCAGAAATTTGTGAAAAACCGTCAAAGTCCCCGGCAACGGCGCCAAAAACTTGTTCACTTCCCCAAGTGTAGGGTTGCGATGTAGTAATAATCTCGGTAAGACCGAGGTCGATCCACAAGAACTTATATAGGATTTCACAAATTCATCCAAAAGTGTCAATTGAAAGCTAATAATCAGATTTTGAATAAGATTGATATGAGTAACAAAATTGAATTAAATTGAAAGTAACTAATGATAGAAAGGCACTAGGGTTTCAAGGATCCACTTGTAGCAATCCTTGATGTTCAATCCGCTGTGGTTTCTTATTCTCTCAACTAGAATCAATATTAAGATCTATCTAGCCGGATGATAGAGCTGATAAACCAAACAATTTGTCATATGTAAGTTCTATGCATAAGATTCACTCAATGTAGGCCGAGCTGAGCATGCTCAATTGTATAGGTCATTCCCCTTTTCAAAAGGTCCAGTTCACAATCATAACCATCCTCAAGTCCTGTCACAAGACAAGGCTAGATCATGATTTGAACTTGATTCAAATCACATGCACAGTCCATACATATTTCAAAAAAATCAGAAAAATAGAAATTTGGTAGGAAGTCCCTTCATGAAGTTCATAGTACTAGAGCGCACTCCGATTCCTCGGATCATACAGGTCTAGACTGATACAAACCAATTAAGAAGTTAAGTAATTCTCTCAAACATCCATGAGTCATCATAAGACTAAGAAAAACTACTTCAAAACTTGTATAAACTTCAAACCATAGTTCATAATCATGAATTCCACACTTAAAACCAACTAACTACGAATTGAAACATCTTGGATCCACTACAAGCTTCACCTCTTAGCCCTAGCTAAGAGGTTTAGCTGCTCATGATCCAAGGAAACATGAAACAACTAAAAAGTTCATAAAAATAGCAAAACAAACTAGAGGGAGTTGTGGAACTCCGAAATTCACTTCCGCCACCTCCAAGCTTGCTTCAACCCTTCTTAGATACCCTAGGAACAATCCCTAGGTGTCCTTTTATAGTAGGGAGGCTCCACAACTTCAGAAAGATCAAGAATCTGCGTAAGAGTTACGCAGTGTGCAGAGAAAATCGGCGCCAGGAATAGAAACTTTCGAAATTTATGCACGGCCGACCGGTCTGGACCGGTCGGACTGGGCTGGCCGACCGGTCTGGACCGGTCGGACCTCAATGGACAACACTCCAGCAGCCTTGGCCGACCGGTCAAGACCGGTCGGACATCTTCAGCAATGGTCCAGTGTGCATAGCTGACCGGTCTAGACTGGTCTGGCTCTCTTGGCCGACCGGTCAAGACCAGTCGATCAGTCTTCTTTCTTCTTTTTCTTTCTTTTCTCTCCTTGTTCTTGCTTCTTTCTTTCTTTCCTTGCTTCTTTCTTCCTTCGGCCTACCTTGGGTCTTCATCCAAGGTCCTAAACAAGCTCTCTTCATCTTTACTTAGGCGGATTCCACTCTCAAACCTGCAATCACAAAACATGCATTATATTCGTCTATAAACCATGCAAACCTCGCACAATGAGTGATGAATTGGGGTTAGAATATGCACAATTAAGAGCTCAATAGTAACCGTGTTGAGCTTTCGGTAATCAATACACATACGCCAACTGGTGTTTACTCTAGTCGGTATAAGCTCATTGTTGGCATTTTCCACGATGGTAATACCAAATTTCTTGGGGACAACTTGGGTAGGACTCACCCATTGGTTATCCGAGATGGGGTAGATGATATCCACATCTAATAGCTTTAACACCTCAGCTTTGACAACCTCCATCATGTTTGGATTTAGCCTTCTTTGAGGTTGTCTAGTCATTTTTGTATTTTCTTCAAGGTGTATATGGTGAGTACAAACCGAAGAATCTATCCCTTTGAGATCCACTACTGTCCAACTTATGGCTCCCCTTGTTGAGCTCTTAATTGTGCATATTCTAACCCCAATTCATCACTCATTATGCATGTATTTTATGTTTAAAGACTATTCTAATGCATGGTTTTATGATCGTAGGAATGAGAATGGACCGCCTAATGGAAGATGAAAAGGGGTTATTTGGAACCATTTGGATGAAGATCGAAGGAGGACCAAAGAAAGAAGGAAGCAAGGAAAGAAGAAACTGAACCAGCAACAGGCCAAGACCGGTCGTGACCGGTCGGCCAGGAAGGTCAGACCGGTAGTGCGACCGGTCGGCCAACTTTCCATACAGGCTGAGCTCTCTGGACGTTGGCATAATGCAGTCCGACCGGTCATGACCGGTCGGCCAGGCCAGTCCGACCGGTCCAGACCGGTCGGCCAAAAGAAGTTTTTTTGTCCAGAAGCTTGCTGGACTGATTCCAATAACCAATCCGACTGGTCGCGACCGGTCGGCCAGCCAGTCCGAAAGGTCGTCCGATCGGTCGGCCACGTGAAAAATCAGGACTTTCTAATTTCAGTCCGATTTTCTCTGCGCACTGCGTAAGTGGTACGTAAATTCTCGATTCTTCTGAAGTTGCGGAGCCTCCCCACTATAAAAGGATACCTAGGGATCGTTCCTAGGGTATCTTAGAAGGGTTTAAGTAAGGTTGGAGGCGGCGGAAGTGGATTTCGGAGTTCCACAACTCCTTCTAGTTTGTTTTACTATTTTTATGAGTTTTTTTTCTCGTTTCATGTTTCCTTGGATCATGAGCAGCTAAACCTCTTAGCTAGGGCTAAGAGGTAAAGCTTGTAGTGGATCTAAGATGTTTCAATTCGTTCTAAGTTGGTTTTAAGTTTGGAATTGATGTTTATGAACTATGGTTTGAAGTTTATACAAGTTTTAAGTAGTTTTTCTTAGTCTTATGATGACTCATGGATGTTTGGGAGAATTACTTAAATTCTTAATTGGTTTGTATTAGTCTAGACCTGTATGATCCGAGGAATTGGAGTACGCTCTAGTACTATGATCTTCATGTGGGGACTTCCTATCAAAGTTCTACTTTTTTGAATTTCTATAATGTGTATGGATTGTGCATGTGATTTGAATCAAGTTCAAATCATGATCTAACCTTGTTTTGTGACAGGACTTGAGGATGGTTATGATTGTGAACTAAGTCTTTTGGAATGAGAACTGACCTATGCAATTGAGCATGCTCAGCCTAGTTTACATTGAGTAAATCCTATGCATTGGACTTACATATAACAGATTGTTTGGTCTAACAGCTCTATCATCCGGCTAGATAGATCTTAATATCGATTCTAGTTGAGAAAGTGTGAAACCACAGCGGATTGAACATCAAGGATTGCTACAAGTGGATCCTTGAACCCCTAGTGCCTTTTTATAATTATTTATCTTCAATTTAATTCAATTTTGTTACTCACATCAAATCCATACAAAATCTGGTTGTTAGCTTTCAATAGACACTATTGGATGTGTTTGTGAATTCCTACACAAGTCCCTTTGGATCGACCTCAGTCTTACCGAGATTATTACTACATCACAACCCTACACTTGGGGAAGCGAACACCCCTATGTTCTTTGAGTAGCTCAATCAACTTGAGCTCTTGCTCTTTCCCTAGGTGAGAGGCAATGACAATTGGGAAGGTTTCCTGTTGACCCAAATATACATATTTAAGCTCGGATGGCAATGGTTTATGGTCAAGCTTCGGTGGTTTAATATTAGACGGTAGAGGCCTTGATGTGGTTGGTGGTAATTTTTCAAAGTGGGGCCTCCACCAGCTAGTACCAACTACTAGTCTCTCTATATTCAATGCTTGCACAATTTCACTAATTATGGGGTCTTTGGAATCCACGAAATGTGACAAGCATGTCTCCAAGCTTTCTAGTGGTTCAAGTTGGAGGAGTTCTTCTTCTTCAAATGATTCGAGCATGTTTACCTCGAAGAACTCGTCATCATCAACATCCCTATGCCTTTTGCCCAAGTGGAACACATTCACCTCTAATGTCATGTTCGCAAAGGATAATTGCATCACCCCATTCCGGCAATTGATGATTGCATTTGATGTAGCAAGGAATGGGCAGCCTAAGATCACCGGTATTTGTGTAACACCCCGTACATTTGGTAGACGGGTGTTACTACAGAAATTGTAGCTTGATCACATAAATATGTGCGTGTGTGTGTGTACATTTGGCCACTGCAATTTTAATCAAAATAATGATAATAATAATCGTAAATTTGTATTGAGACTATTATATAAGAATATGTAACTGTGATTAGCATTACATCTAGAGCCAGAGGCCATGTTAAGCCTCTTGGAGTTTTAACCGTCCAAAATTAATTTGGAGATAATCCAACCAGTGGGTTGTGTGAAATACCATTTATTATTAGTTAAATCATAATGTATGGCCCACCTAAGCTTTGGATCAGCCCCATTCTTGGACCCATAGTCTAGTACAACTAGACAAAACAAATGAATGGGATGGATTTCTTACAACATCACTGTGGACCTTACTTTAGGTTGCGAATGTGCACTAGCACATGTGCACTCGAGGTGCACCATAAGACCATTAACCAAGTATGGGAAGAATCCCTCTCTCTTTTCACATCTCCTGCCCAAATTGGCAGAAAACACACGGACAGACAAGAGTCCGTCTCTGGCTAATTCACGGCCCACCATTTGTGACCATATGATCGATCTGAACCGTCCATTAGATTCTAGCAATGGGGTTAACCATAACCTTAGTGGAAATCCTCGCCACCAATTGATGTGGAAGTCGTAAATTAGAGCTGAAGTAAGGGCTGTACAAAGACAATTTGTATTTCCAGCAGTCGTGTTTTCCTCAGATTGCGTTCGTTGAGGCCCATTTTTCAGTGATCCAAACCGTCCATTTGGTAGAGCGTAATGTTCTCTACCAAACCATGTTACCCTCCTTTATTGGGGGCCACCCGTTACAATCAAATCTTTGATCAAAGTCCAGTTTCTCACCTTACCTTTTCAAAAACGGAAGCTGCCAAGCTGGCAATCCATGTGCATTTGCCTCCTTACATCCCAACCATCCATAGCAACAGTAGAAGCCTCCTTTTAGTCAAATCTCAGCCATTCGTTTATGCTCACTTGGATTAAGACGTTACTATTTAAAGAATAATCATATAGCAACGCCTCTTCTTCTTTCGGTTTTTCTAAAACTCATCTTCCCTCCATTCTCTCTCATTTCTCTCCTTCATCTCCTCCCCTCCTCAGATCTAAGAAGATCTGATACCTTCATCTATGTCCAGCCATCGCGGGTCATCATCCAACATTCGTAGATCAATGGCCAGCAACTTCGGATCATCGACCAGCGATCATCTATTGTCTGGTTCAGATCTACAATCAGCATTCAGATCTGCATGACCAGAGTTCATCTTCTTCCTCACTTGCAGCTGCAATAGAAGATCGGTTGAAATTTTTCATCTTCTCTGTTGATTCACCACCAATCTGGCCGCCGATCTGGGATTTGAAATGTTCATTAGGTGGGCCACCACACTAGAGCTATCTTGCAGATCAAAGACCAAGAGTCTCCTTAGTTAATATGTCCAGATGTTCAGCAAACAAAGGCTCTAGAGCAGTCCTGCTCACGATCGTATCTCTTCTCAGTTGAGTCAGTGAGCTGAGTCGTCACTCGACTCAGTTGCTGAGTTATCAGAGTCAAGTTGTGACTGGAACTTTGGTTGATGGCTAGAGGAGTCTTTTGTTGCTGTACTCTTGGTGAGGCACTTTCTCATTATTTTTCATTTAAATCAAATTAATATTTTATTTATCTAGCTGTTGAGTTGATTCATGGCTCAGTTTGATGTTGAGTTTGCTAATCGAGTCAGTTGTTTATAAGGTTAGTTCTAATTCGATTTAGAGAGCTTAGTAAGGATTTTGATTTAATCTGATTTGGTAGTGTGAGATTTCAAGTTAAGTGAATTTTCGACCGAGTTTGTCAATGAGCGTTACTGTTGAAGATTTTAATTGAGTCAACTCAGTTCAGTTCTGAGTTCCCTTAGTTGGGTGTATCAACTGGGGGGTTTAATTTAAACTCTAGACCAATAGATCAGTTTAACAATTTAATCAAGTTCGTAGCTCTTAAATTCCCGACTGAGTTCCTAATCCAATTGAGATTTCGTGGCCATGATCGGTCTATTCTGATTGAAAATCATTAAGTTGGGTTTGATTTAGGGGCCTGATTTATACTAGTTGTGCTCAGATTTGTGTATGCATTGTGGGGCAAGTATTATTTCTTGTGGATCAGTTTAGATTTTGGATTTTTCCTAGCTGGAGGTATGAATCCAATTTCTAGTATCAAGTTAATTTGAGTGGGCTGAGTTAAATCGGATAGATATAAGGTTGGTCTGATCAAGTCATTGATAATTGTGGAGTCCTACCTTTGATTTAGGGGCGAATTTATAAACATTGTAGTACCTCTGTTGTAGGTGGAGTTAGAGATTTGACTTATAGCTTGGATTAGATTGAATTGGGGGTAATTTTGAGTTTGAGGTTTGAAATGTTATAGAATCCTGTTCTTTCTATGTTTGGAGTCTTCCTTTTTCTATTTGCTTAGATTTAGAGCCTTTGGATCAAGCTTTTAAATAGGGTTTTCTTCTCCAATCTAGTGACGTAGAGTCTAGTTGATCGGGTTGGATTCGAATTACCTTAGAATTGAGGCAATTTCACTTCTTAAACTATTAATTGTAAGTCCAATTTAGAATATATATAGGTCATTGATGTAAAATATTGATTATTGTAGGTGTTTGATTGTGTTCTTTCCAAATGTTTCTTCTCTTGCTACTCAAGGAGAATCTCTGGTGAGGGATTGAAATTGATTTCAAGTACCATTCTCATATTCTAGATTCAAATTGATTAAGGGGGAATTAACATTCTAAGGTGAGGTTTCTCACCCTTCAAGTTTTCCATTAATTTAATTGAATTGAGTATTTCTTATATAGTATTGTTTGTTTAAATACATGTTGTCAATTGAATTCCTATATATATTGAAATAATTGCTTTGGATAAATCGTGATGAAAATCTTTTATTAATTGTTTCATACTTAGATTCCAATGGATACAACTTTTACTTGTTGGTTAGTTTCAAATGATTTTAGTGGATGGGTTATACATGAATTGAGGTTGTCATTTGGAGAATTGGTTGTGAAATGTTATATGTTGTGTTCTGAGAGAATGGCTTGTTGCCATTTAGTGAAATTTATATTGTTGGTGTCCTTAAATGGACTTGATGCCATGTGGCTTTTGTTGGAAAGATCTACTTGTTGGTGTCCATCAATGGACTTGTTTTTCAGGTGGTTTGGACGAAGAAGAGTATCCTTTTGTTGGAAACTTTGGAACACACGAAATATAACGTTAATTGTCTAATTGTAGATAATCATAAAATTTGTACTATAGTATATTTTGTCGTCCGTCTCATGGGCCGGGGATGGCGTTATGGGATGCTATGCCCGAGCCGTCGGCCTATGCTGTGTTGCGCCCCCCCCCATAGTGACCGTGAGCTTTTAATTGCTTGTTTTGTAAATTGGACTAATAAAAGCTGGTTAAACATACATACATGGCATTTGCGGGTAATGTGGGTGACGAGCCACATTACTGTCGGTTTGATATGCATTGCATTGCGGGTAACATTGGTGACGAGCCATGTTACTGTCGGTTTGAACTTCACCAGCTGGATGTACATCCCCAGGCTGAAGAACATGTGCACGCATACACATTTGTAAACGAGATTAAAGTTGGAATGTATGGATTGAATGTTATAATTTGTGGGTATTTATAATATGAGTAAATTGTTACATTTGATTGTTTTAAATGTCACTTCTTTTGGAATTGTATAAATTGTTTATTATGCAATATATTACTTTCAGTTGGTCTTTACTTAACTGCTATCGTGCTTGGTAATTTTGGAGGGTTTTTACCTCACTATGATAGCGTTTTAACGCTATCAAACCATAACAGTTGATGCAGGTGTCTTTGGATGAGAAGTTGGAAGGTGGTGTAATTCAAGTCTACTGCAGTGTTTCTTTCCTTTGGTTTCCTTTTTAATTAATGTAATATGGAGTCGATTGATTTGTATAAGTCCTATGGGCGCCACTTGTTACAGTTTGATTTACATTGGACATCACATGTCTTAATTTGCTTCCATTGTGTTTTATATATTAAAAAAAAAAATTATACTGTAAAGTGGATATTTGAATGTTTACACTCGGGTTTTCAGAACTCGGGCTCAACACCCGAGTAGTGAAAACTGGGACGTTACAAGATGGTATCAGAGCCAGAAATTTTGATAAATAAAACCTGGTGTGAGGAGGAACTTACACAAATCAAATGTCTCAAATTAATGTGTTGAAATTAGAGACTTGAATTTATGTTGATGGAAACTAGAAACTACAACTTAGGTGAATCTCCACTAGTTTTAAGGGTGAATTGTGAATTAGAGACCCACATTTAGGCTCCTTGAAAAATGTTAGGATAGCCATTTGAATTTAGAAACAGAACTTAGATGCCGTGGGAGAATAGCTTCCCATCAGGATGTATGTAAGAACAAACAGGAATCTTGACGTTGAATTTTCTTAAAACTTTCCTTAGTTAGAATTATTGATGTTACAATTCTTAACAAAATAGAAAATAATTGTAGTTACGCAATTGTGGGCCCATAACCCACAGGTCATAAGATCGAAACCTGATTTTATCGGGAGAAGACCTTAATTAAATGAAGAAGTCTATTTTTTTTTTTTATGTTTGTTGTGATGTCTTATATAAGTAGGAACTTAAGTGTTAGATTTCAAAAAAAAAAAAAAAAAAAAAAAAACTTGTTTAGGATTTCCTCTCATCTCATTTATAATTAATTTCAATTAGCTTAATTTTAACTTGGGTTTTAACCAAATGTGGCATAGTTCATGAATTATTGATAATTGTTGGATGATTCTCATCTCTTGTATAATTCATTCCACCTTGGCTTAAATTCGGCTAGCGATTAATCAATTAGACTAAAAAAAAAAAAAAAAAAAAATTAAGTGCAAGACTTTCATTTTCACATCTCATCTCATAATTAAGTATATATAGGCTTAAGTTTAACTTAGGTTTGGCCAAATATGGTCTACTCTTCATGACTTGGGTACTTGGTAATGTGGAAATCAAATTTTACATGATAATTCTTGAAACTCTAAAATGTACAGAACCACGGATTTGTGGAACCATAATTAAGTGATGTATGCATAATCTAATTCAATTTCTGAATCCTGGAGATGTCCAATGGACTCAATGCCCTGATCAAGCAGAAGACCGGATCCACCAGGATTTAGAAATGATGCTAATGAACTCACTGTGTTGGCCAGACAGATGTATAGTTGGACTTGAATCGAGCCAAGTTGAATTAATTCGAGCCGAGTTAAACGAGTTGCCTCTATTCGTGCCCAACTCTAGATAAGAGTTCAAAATAGTGAATACAGATCTACTATAACCGTTTCTCCGTGATGACTGAACACTTAAATTTTTAAGGGGGGTAGAGGCTATGGTCACTAATAGTTTGAAATGTTATAATTGATGTATATAATTGTAGAGGAAAATCTCGGGGGCGAGATTTCTTAAGGGAGTTAGGTGTTGTAGCAACTCCAGTTTAGGTAACCATATTGTATACTCTAATACATACGAATTTACTACACATGAAAATAGTGAATGACTAAAAACCTTGGAAAATATGTTATTCTCGTTTTTGTTCATGATAAGTTGTCATACTTTGTTTATTTAGCCAGTTGCATGCATTTTGATACACAAGTACACATAAAACTTACCTAATAGTAGAAATCTCGACGTTTTTAATAAATCGTTTTGTAGTGTTCATGTATAATACTTGAATTTCGGGAATTTCGGGGACGAAATTCATTTTAAGGGGGGTAGATTGTAACACCCCGTACATTTGGTAGACGGGTGTTACTACAGAAATTGTAGCTTGATCACATAAATATGTGCGTGTGTGTGTGTACATTTGGCCACTGCAATTTTAATCAACATAATGATAATAATAATCGTAAATTTGTATTGAGACTATTATATAAGAATATGTAACTGTGATTAGCATTACACCTAGAGCCAGAGGCCATGTTAAGCCTCTTGGAGTTTTAACCGTCCAAAATTAATTTGGAGATAATCCAACCAGTGGGTTGTGTGAAATACCATTTATTATTAGTTAAATCATAATGTATGGCCCACCTAAGCTTTGGATTAGCCCCATTCTTGGACCCATAGCCTAGTACAACTAGACAAAACAAATGAATGGGATGGATTTCTTACAACATCACTGTAGACCTTACTTTAGGTTGCGAATGTGCACTAGCACATGTGCACTCGAGGCGCACCATAAGACCATTAACCAAGTATGGGAAGAATCCCTCTCTCTTTTCACGTCTCCTGCCCAAACTGGCAGAAAACACACGGACGGACAAGAGTCCGTCTCTGGCTAATTCACGGCCCACCATTTGTGACCATATGATCGATCTGAACCGTCCATTAGATTCTAGCAATGGGGTTAACCATAACCTTAGTGGAAATCCTCGCCACCAATTGATGTGGAAGTCATAAATTAGAGCTGAAGTAAGGGCTGTACAAAGACAATTTGTATTTCCAGCAGCCGTGTTTTCCTCAGATTGCGTTCGTTGAGGCCCATTTTTCAGTGATCCAAACCGTCCATTTGGTAGAGCGTAATGTTCTCTACCAAACCATGTTACCCTCCTTTATTGGGGGCCACCCGTTACAATCAAATCTTTGATCAAAGTCCAGTTTCTCACCTTACCTTTTCAAAAACGAAAGCTGCCAAGCTATCAATCCATGTGCATTTGCCTCCTTACATCCCAACCATCCATAGCAACAGTAGAAGCCTCCTTTTAGTCAAATCTCAGCCATTCGTTTATGCTCACTTGGATTAAGACGTTACTATTTAAAGAATAATCATATAGCAGCGCCTCTTCTTCTTTCGATTTTTCTAAAACTCATCTTCCCTCCATTCTCTCTCATTTCTCTCCTTCATGTCCTCCCCTCCTCAGATCTAAGAAGATCTGATACCTTCATCTATGTCCAGCCATCGCGGGTCATCATCCAACATTCGTAGATCAATGGCCAGCAACTTCGGATCATCGACCAGCGATCATCTATTGTCTGGTTCAGATCTACAATCAGCGTTCAGATCTGCATGACCAGAGTTCATCTTCTTCCTCACTTGCAGCTGCAATAGAAGATCGGTTGAAAATTTTCATCTTCTCTGTTGATTCACCACCAATCTGGCCGCCGATCTGGGATTTGAAATGTTCATTAGGTGGGCCACCACACTAGAGCTATCTTGCAGATCAAAGACCAAGAGTCTCCTTAGTTAATATGTCCAGATGTTCAGCAAACAAAGGCTCTAGAGCAGTCCTGCTCACGATCGTATCTCTTCTCAGTTGAGTCAGTGAGCTGCGTCGTCACTCGACTCAGTTGCTGAGTTATCAGAGTCGAGTTGTGACTGGAACTTTGGTTGATGGCTAGAGGAGTCTTTTGTTGCTGTACTCTTGGTGAGGCACTTTCTCATTATTTTTCATTTAAATCAAATTAATATTTTATTTATCTAGCTGTTGAGTTGATTCATGGCTCAGTTTGATGTTGAGTTTGCTAATCGAGTCAGTTGTTTATAAGGTTAGTTCTAATTCGATTTAGAGAGCTTAGTAAGGATTTTGATTTAATCTGATTTGGTAGTGTGAGATTTCAAGTTAAGTGAATTTTCGACCGAGTTTGTCAATGAGCGTTACTGTTGAAGATTTTAATTGAGTCAACTCAGTTCAGTTCTGAGTTCCCTTAGTTGGGTGTATCAACTGGGGGGTTTAATTTAAACTCTAGACCAATAGATCAGTTTAACAATTTAATCAAGTTCGTAGCTCTTAAATTCCCGGCTGAGTTCCTAATCCAATTGAGATTCCGTGGCCATGATCGGTCTATTCTGATTGAAAATCATTAAGTTGGGTTTGATTTAGGGGCCTGATTTATACTAGTTGTGCTCAGATTTGTGTATGCATTGTGGGGCAAGTATTATTTCTTGTGGATCAGTTTAGATTTTGGATTTTTCCTAGCTGGAGGTATGAATCCAATTTCTAGTATCACGTTAATTTGAGTGGGCTGAGTTAAATCGGATAGATCTAAGGTTGGTCTGATCAAGTCATTAATAATTGTGGAGTCCTACCTTTGATTTAGGGGCGAATTTATAAACATTGTAGTACCTCTGTTGTAGGTGGAGTTAGAGATTTGACTTATATCTTGGATTGGATTGAATTGGGGGTAATTTTGAGTTTGAGGTTTGAAATGTTATAGAATCCTGTTCTTTCTATGTTTGGAGTCTTCCTTTTTCTATTTGCTTGGATTTAGAGCCTTTGGATCAAGCTTTTAAATAGGGTTTTCTTCTCCAATCTAGTGACGTAGAGTCTAGTTGATCGGGTTGGATTCGAATTACCTTAGAATTGAGGCAATTTCACTTCTTAAACTATTAATTGTAAGTCCAATTTAGAATATATATAGGTCATTGATGTAAAATATTGATTATTGTAAGAGTTTGATTGTGGTCTTTCCAAATGTTTCTTCTCTTGCTACTTAAGGAGAATCTCTGGTGAGGGATTGAAATTGATTTCAAGTACCATTCTCATATTCTAGATTTAAATTGATTAAGGGGGAATTAACATTCTAAGGTGAGGTTTCTCACCCTTCAAGTTTTCCATTAATTTAATTGAATTGAGTATTTCTTATATAGTATTGTTTGTTTAAATACATGTTGTCAATTGAATTCCTATATATATTGAAATAATTGCTTTGGATAAATCGTGATGAAAATCTTTTATTAATTGTTTCATACTTAGATTCCAATGGATACAACTTTTACTTGTTGGTTAGTTTCAAATGATTTTAGTGGATGGGTTGTACATGAATTGAGGTTGTCATTGGGAGAATTGGTTGTGAAATGTTATATGTTGTGTTCTGAGAAAATGGCTTGTTGCCATTTAGTGAAATTTATATTGTTGGTGTCCTTAAATGGACTTGATGCCATGTGGCTTTTGTTGGAAAGATCTACTTGTTGGTGTCCATCAATGGACTTGTTTTTCAGGTGGTTTGGACGAAGAAGAGTATCCTTTTGTTGGAAACTTTGGAACACACGAAATATAACGTTAATTGTCTAATTGTAGAGAATCATAAAATTTGTACTATAGTATATTTTGTCGTCCGTCTCATGGGCCGGGGATGGCGTTATGGAATGCTATGCCCGAGCCGTCGGCCTATGCTGGGTTGCGCCCCCCCCCCCCCCCCCCCCCCCCCCCCCCCCTATAGTGACCGTGAGCTTTTAATTGCTTGTTTTGTAAATTGGACTAATAAAAGCTGGTTAAACATACATACATGGCATTTGCGGGTAATGTTGGTGACGAGCCACATTACTGTCGGTTTGATATGCATTGCATTGCGGGTAACATTGGTGACGAGCCATGTTACTGTCGGTTTGAACTTCACCAGCTGGATGTACATCCCCAGGCTGAAGAACATGTGCACGCATACACATTTGTAAACGAGATTAAAGTTGGAATGTATGGATTGAATGTTATAATTTGTGGGTATTTATAATATGAGTAAATTGTTACATTTGATTGTTTTAAATGTCACTTCTTTTGGAATTGTATAAATTGTTTATTATGCAATATATTACTTTCAGTTGGTCTTTACTTAACTGCTATCGTGCTTGGTAATTTTGGAGGGTTTTTACCTCACTATGATAGCGTTTTAACGCTATCAAACCATAACAGTTGATGCAGGTGTCTTTGGATGAGAAGTTGGAAGGTGGTGTAATTCAAGTCTACTGCAGTGTTTCTTTCCTTTGGTTTCCTTTTTAATTAATGTAATATGGAGACAATTGATTTTTATAAGTCCTATGGGCGCCACTTGTTACAGTTTGATTTACATTGGACATCACATGTCTTAATTTGCTTCCATTGTGTTTTATATATAAAAAAAAATTTATACTGTAAAGTGGATATTTGAATGTTTACACTCGAGTTTTCAGAACTCGGGCTCAACACCCTGAGTAGTGAAAACTGGGACGTTACAATTTGAGTGCTAGCATCTAAAATCGGTTGTGTGTCCTAGACGATAAAATCTACCAGGTAGTAGAATTTGTCAACTTGGACTAGAACATTCTCAACTATCCCCCTCAGTACACGGATGGATCTATCAGCGAGTTGCAATGTGGTTTTGGTGGGTTTTAATTCACCAAGACCCAATTGCTCATATACCAAGTATGGGATCAAATTTACGCTTGCCCCCAAATATAACAATGCACGCTCAATACGGTAGTCTCCAATGATACATGAGATGTGGGATCCACATCTAGTTTCCAAAGGGGCGTAAGCGGGCTCATGCGGACTACTGGGATCTTTGAATTTTGGGGGTGTCTTTTGAGTGAGAATGGCGCTCACTTGCTCATTTAAGAAGGCCTTTTGCTGCACATTGTATTTGCGTTTAGTTGTGCATAGGTCCTTTAGAAACTTGCATATGAGGGAATTTGTTTGATGACATCAAGCAAAGGAATATTTATCTTGACTTGTCTGAAAATCTCTAGAATATCATGAGAGTTTGAAAGAGATTTTGGAGCAACCAATCTCGAAGGGAATGATGCTACGGGTTTATAGATGCGTTCCTTTTCTTGTGGAGCTAAGTTGGATCCGTCATCATCCTCAGAATTTACCAGATCATTAGGCTTGTCGGCCTTAACCAGAATAAATTTTTCGATTTGTTTACCACTTCTAAGAGTGGTAACGGATTTGGCTTGCTCCATATGTTGGTTGAAGGGATCAGGAGTGCTTACTTCATGTACTTGTTTTGGATTGGGCTGAGGTTGGGCAGGAAAGGTCCCTTCCCTAGCATTCAAGCGTTCCTTAATCTCATCAACCGAGACTTTAAGCTCTTGGAACATTTGCTGATTCGTTTGATTAATTTGCGTTTGCCCTTGTATAAACACTTTCAAGGTATCCTCCATTGAAAATTGAGGTGGGGCCATATTTTGCATGGGTGGCCCTCCTTGAGAGTTGGTAGGAGTGCTCGTGGGAGCATTCTTCCAACTGAAATTTGGGTGGTTCTTCCAACAAGTATTGTACGTATTACCCACCGGTCCATTGAAAGGCCGTTGATACCCATATATGGCATTTGCATGTTCATGTAACACCTCTTGAAATGCAGGAATTGTACGACAATCTTGCGTAGCGTGTAAATTGGTGAGACAAATCCCACATATGGTCTCAATAGCTTCATTGGACTTTGGAATTCCACTTTTACTAAGTTCCATGGCCTCGATCTTCCTTGTGAGGTTTGTTATTCTTGAATTCACATCGTCTTCCTCCTTGAGGATATAGATCCCTCCTTTCTCTTTCTCTTGAGTAGGCTTGGGGTTATTGGGTTTATCTGAGGTATCCCAAGATTGGGCATTCTCGGCCAACATATCCAAATAACTCCAAGCCTCATCTGGATTTTTGCTCATAAACTCGCTGTTGCACATCATCTCTACAAATTGGCACATATTGAAACTTAATCCATCGTTAAAAAAGTTTATAATTCACCAACTCTCATAGCCATGATGTGGGCAAGCAAGTAGGAGGTCTTTAAATCTCTCCCAACATTGGAAGAAAGATTCACCCTCTTTAGCCGAAAATTCATTATGGTTCTTCGAAGGGTGTTCGTTTTATGAGCCGGGAAGAACTTTTTCAAGAATTCCCGGGTCATCTCGTTCCATGACCCTATCGAATGTGGTCTAAGAGAGTGAAGCCAATTTTTGTCTCTTTCTTTCAATGAAAAGGGAAAAAGTTTAAGCTTAATGGTATCTTCCGAAACATTGGTGTATTGCAAGGTAGCCACCACTTCTTCGAATTCTTTTAAGTGCAGATATGGGCTGTTAGAATCTAGCCCATGGAACTTTGGTATTAGTTGAATCACACTCGGCTTTATATCAATATTTCCCCCGGTTAGTGGTAGAACCACGTAAGAGGGTGTAGTTGCACGGGCCGGTTGTAGGTAGTCCCGTAATGATCTCATTGGAGGAACGTTATGTACCTCATTCTCTCCTACTCCCTCTTGATTTGCGTTTGTAGTTGGAGTAGGGAGGGGAGGATTCCTTAAAGGTGTTTGATCCATACTCCCCAAACTTTCACGATGTTCTTGGTAATTTCGTACTCGTCTATGGACTGACAATGGTCCAACTAGGCCACCTTCGGATTGGAGACGATTGGAGTGGTCACGTTCCCAACGGGACATAAACCACTCAACTAAAAACTAAACTAGTCCTAAAATCTAAAATTGATCTAAAAAATTGAAAAAATCTGCAACAAGCTAAGTTAGAATGATATTGCCCGATGTGCTTGAACTAGAGAAGAAATCCTATAAAATAAACAATTTTGATTAGTTCTAAGGAATCAGAAAAAACCCTATCTAATTCTCCTTCTACAACCACTAAAACAATTTGAAAACCGTTATCTAAACTCCCCGGCAACTGCGCCAAAAACTTGTTCGCTCGCCTCAAGTGTAAGGCTGCGATGTAGTAATAAAACTCGGTAACACCGAGGTTGATCCACAGGGAATTGGATAACAAATTCCAAACTATTCCAGCAACTCAGTTTGCAATAAATAAGAGATTTAATTGGAACAATTATGCTAAAACAGAAACTTAATGGAAAACAGTAATTTAAAGGCACTAAGGCATTCAAGGATCCACTTGTAGCAATCCCATGTCAATCCAAGCAAGATACACAACTAGATGTGAAGTCCTATCTCTCATCTAGTTGGAAAATAAAGCATTAAACACATTCAATCCCACTCAAGTTGAACTTCCAAGTTCTAGTCCCATTCAACAATGTAGAATTCGAAATCATAGCCTTCGGAGTAACAGCCATGCCTATGGACTATGGCCTGCTCAAGGATTACTATAATTCAAATCTAAATAAGCACAACATGATAATCTCAGAGAATTGCAAGGAATCCATGTTCGGAGAACATAAACTTTCATAAAACATCTAAAACTATCAACTTTGGGAATTAAAATATGCAAAAATCCAAACTTGAAGTAAAATTACTTGAACTGAACTGAATTAAACATGAAATCGACTACAAGCTTCACCTCTCAGCCTTAGCTGAGAGATTCTAGCCGAGCATTGTCATATTGCAACTAAAACTCATAAAAGAACTAAACATAGAAAAATCAGAGTTTGGAGGGTTACAGATGCTCCACGACAACTTCCTTCCTCTCCCATGACGTCCCTTAGCTTCTATGATACCCTAGGAAGAGCCCGTAGATGTCCTTTTATAGTAGAGAAACTCAGTTGCGTCGGAAACATCCAGAAACTACGTAAGGTTACGCAGTGCGTAGCGTTTTTCGGAGCAGAATTAGAAACTGCCCATTTTCTGCATGTGGCCGACCGGTTGAATGACTGGTTGGACTTGGCTGGCCGATCGGTCAGGACAGGTCGGATCTGTCTTGGATTCAGTCCAGCAAGCTCAAGGCGAAGGGCAACCTGCTGGCTGACCAGTCAAGACCGGTCAGACCAGACTGGTTATTGGTCCAGGGAGATCAGCAGGTTCACCGTCCTATTGGCCGACCGATCAAGACCAGTCGGACCAACTGGCCCTTTTGTCCAATGGTTTCCAGAGGTGTGGCCGACCGGTCAGACCTATTGTTCCACTTTTTTTTCTTCTTTTCTTTCTTCTTTTCTCCTCTACTTGCTTTCTTCTTTCTTTGCTCCTCTTTCAATCTTCATCCCATGCATCTAAATACGTTCTTTTGGTCTCCGATTGGATGAAGTCCACTCTCATTCCTACAATCATAAAACATACATTAGATGGTCCTTTTAAACATGAAAACCATGCATATAATGTGATGTAATGGGCTATTCAATGTATAAATTTAAGGTTCAACAATGAGGAATGAGAGAGTAGGCTAATAGCCACTATAAGAGAGCATAAGAGCGTCATCGGATGGTCAATTGCGGATCTAAAAGGCATAGACCCACTGTTTTGTACTCATCACATACACCTTGAGAAAAATGCCAAGACATCTAGGCAACCACAAAGACGCCTCAATCCAAACATGAGGAGGTGGTTAAGGCCGAAGTAGTGAAACTATTGGACGTGGGTATCATCTACCCAATATCCGATAGTCAGTGGGTGAGTCCAACTCAAGTGGTGCTTAAGAAATTCTGAATAACCATCATAGCCAATGCCAATAATGAATCGTACCAACTAGAGTCACCACCGGTTGGAGAATGTGCATTGACTACAGGAAGCTAAACACAGTCACAAGGAAAGACCACTTCCCCCTACCGTTTGTTGGTCAAATTTTAGAAAGGTTGGTGGGTCATTCCCATTTTTGCTTCCTTGATGGCTATTCAGGATATAACCAAATAGAGATCGCCCTAGAGGACCAAGAGAAGACAACATTCACATGTCCATTCGACACTTTTTCCTATCAAAGGATGTCGTTTGACTATAAAATGCCCCTACCACTTTTCAGCGTTGTATGTTGAGTATTTTTTCTGATATGGTGGGGATGATTCTCGAAGTCTTCATGGATGATTTCTCAGCATTTGGTTGTAACTTTGATGAGTGCCTTATGCACTTAAAAACTGTGTTGAAAAGATGTGAAGAAAAGAACCTCGTGTTGAATTGGGAGAAATGTCACTTCATGGTTCAAAAGGGAAGAGTACTTGGTCACATCATCTCACAAAATGGAATCGAAGTGGACAAAGCTAAAATCGATCTTATCTCTAACCTTCCACCAGCCAAGAGCATACGAGATGTGCGGTCCTTTTTGGGACACGCCGGATTTTATAGCCAGTTCATAAAGGACTTTAGTTCACTCTCTCGTCCTTTATGTAACCTCCTTCAAAAGGAAAACTCATTCGAGTGGACTGAAGATTGTCAAGATGCCTTTGACAAACTAAAAGGTATGTTAACATGTGCTCCCATAATGCAACCACCTGATTGGAGCCTTCCTTTTGAAATTATGTGCGATGCGAGCGTCTACACTATTGGGGCTGTGTTAGGCTAGAGAAAAGAGAAAAAGCCATACGTCATCTACTATGTAAGTAGAAGTTTAAACTCGGCTCAAGAAAAATACACTACTATAGAAAAAGAACTTTTAGCCGTAGTTTTTACTTCAGACAAGTTTAGGTCCTACTTGATTGGATCTAAGATCATCATATTCACTGACTATGCCGCGCTTAAGTACCTTCTCTCTAAGAAGGATGCTAAACCACGGTTGTTAAGATGGATCCTTCTACTCCAGGAATTTGACATAGAAATACGTGATAAGAAAGGAGTAGAAAATGTCGTAGCTGACCATCTCTCTCGACTTGTCCTCACCGATTCTCCTGAAACGACTGTGATCAATGACATGTTCCTTGATGAACAACTTTTTGCTGTTTCCCAATTGCCATGGTATACGGACATTGCTAACTATCTTGCTACAGGTACAATTCCTACACATTGGAAAAAGCAAGATAAGGATAAATTCTTCACTGAGGTGCGAAAATTTCTATGGGACTACCCATACTTATTCAAGTATTGTCCCGATCAAATCATAAGGAGATGTGTCCCAGATGATGAACAACAAAGTATCATCTCCTTCTGTCATTCTCAAGAAAGTGGTGGCCACTTTTTGGCTAAAAAGACCACAGCAAAAATTCTGCAATGTGGGTTTTATTGGCCCACCATGTTCAAAGACACACATGAGTTTTGCAAAGCATGTGAACCCTGTCAGAAATTAGGAGGAATTTCCCGTAGAAATATGATGCCACTCAATCCTATCTTAATAATTGAATTTTTTTATTGTTGGGGCATCGATTTCATGGGCCTATTCCCATCTTCTTTTGGAAACGTATACATCTTGCTTACCGTTGACTATGTATCCAAATGGGTCGAGGCCATCCAAACGGTCATTCGCTTCTTAAAAGAGAATATTCTTTCCCGGTTTGGAACACCTCGAATCATCATCAGTGATGGAGGGTCTCACTTTTGTAATCGCCCTTTTGAAACTTTAATGAAGAAATATGGCGTCACACACAAAGTGAGCACTCCCTATCACCCACAAATGAGTGGGAAAGCTGAGATATCCAATAGGGAGATTAAACACATTTTGGAGAAAATAGTGAACCCCGATCGCAAGGATTGGTCACTTCGGCTTACCAATGCGCTTTGGGCCTACCGAACTGCTTTTAAGACCCCTATTGGAATGTCTCCCTATAGACTTGTCTATGGGAAGGCTTGTCACTTGCCTGTGGAGTTGGAACATAGGGCATATTGGGCTATTAAGAAGATGAATTTCAATTCTGACAAGGCGAGCTCGTTGCGCAAACTACAATTGAATGAACTTGCAGAAATCTGGAACGAAGCATATGAGAATGCGAGAATTTACAAGGACAAGATGAAGATATTCCATGATAAGAATATTCTTCACAAGACATTCACGATCAATTAAAAGGTCCTCATGTATAATTCTTGCCTACATCTATTTCCGGGAAAGTTGAGATCTCGATGGACCGGTCCCTACATTGTGAAAAATGTCTATCCATATGGGACTGTCGAGCTGTTAAATCCAAGGAACGGCAACATTTTTAAGGTAAATGGGCAGCGATTAAAGCCGTTCTTCAAGAAATTTCCTTCAGAAGGTATGTCCATACCTCTGACTGATCCTGTCTACCAGGATGATTGATCTCCTAGTCTGATGGAGGTGTAGAGTAGTTAGGATTAGGATTTTGCTGCTTTTGTTTGTTTTTGCTTAGGTTTATTAGAAGGGGGAAGAATTCCACTCTTTCAGCTACTCTCATTCCTCACTCCCTTTTATGTTCAAATTGCTCTCATGTTTTGTTCATTGCACATCTTTTACATTGAGGACAATGTAAGATTTGGTTGGGGGGTGTAGGATCACTTGGATGAATCCAGCGTTTTGTAACATTTCGAGCAACTGTGTAGAAATTTTTCGATTTTTCAAAAATTCAAGACTCTTTTGGAAAACTTTGCTTCTATGCATTCAAGATGATATGAGCATAAGAGGAGGAGATATGAAGTAAGTGAGGTTGCAAGTTTTGAATTTCTCACAACATAATGGTTTTATCTGTGAATTCCCCTATTTTTGTGATTGATAGAAAATTTGAACACTTTTACATCTAGTTCACATTACACGATTTTCATGGGTTGAAGGGACTATGTGATTTATGGATTAGCTAGACTTTGAATTAAGATGTTGAGAAACCAAGCCGGGGTACTTTGTCCATCCTTGTCCATGGAAAATAACAAAAGATATGGATTTCTAAAAATCCTATCTAATTTAAAAGAAAAAGGAAAAGGAATGATGAAATTGGGAATGCTGGAAAAATGATGGAAAATTCCGATTAGGGCTACCTACTACCAACCGGGGGATGGTCTACCCGTAACCAAAGCCGGAAATGGGACGTAGTGTGAAAGACGTCGGAAGGACGGTAAGGCAAATTCCTGTCATTGGCTTGATATGGCTCTATGTACCTTGAGATCTATAGTCTGGTTGATCTATGAAGAAGATAATCCTAGAAACTCATGAGATGAATTTTCACTATCCACACTAGATTGAATTTGTTCAAGTTCTTCTATTTATCAACCAATCAGCGGGAATTTCATATGAATGCTTATCATGTCTTGAGGGTTTATGGTTCCAACTTCTGTCGCCTAATATTTCTAACTCTTACACTTATGTATCTTGGAATATATAGAAGAATGGTTTCTAAGGGAGAGTTGAGGTTTGGAGAGTGGAATTGGTTTCACGCATGTTTTGCTCGGGACTAGCAAAATGCTGGTTGGGGGGTGTGTGTTGAGCTCTTAATTGTGCATATTCTAACCCCAATTCATTACTCATTGTGCGAGATTCTCATGATTTAGAGACTCATTGAATGCATGTTTGGTGATTGCAGGATTGAGAGTGGACTCCGCCTAATTGATGACAAAAGGACCCCATTTAGAACCATTTGAATGAAGATCAAGGAGGACCAAAGAAAGAAGGAAGCAAGGAAAGAAGAAAAGAAGAAAGAATGAAGAAAACAGGCAAGACTGGTTGTGACCGGTCGGCCAGGAAGGTCAGACCGGTCGTACGACCGGTCGGCCAGCTCGCCCTGCCCCTCTGATCTCACTGGACTAAGAACCAATGCAGTCCGACCAGTCGTGACCGGTCGGCCAGCCCAGTCCGACCGGTCAAGATCGGTAGGCCAGAAGTCTTTTTATAGTCCAGAGCTTGCTGGACTGATTTCCCAGTGAGGCACGACCGGTCGGCCAGTTACTCAGACCGGTCATCCGACCGGTCAGCCATGCGAAAGATGCGAACTTCTATTTCTGGCGCCGGATTTCTCTGCGCAGTGCGTAACTTTTACGCAAATTCTCGAATCTTCTGAAGTTGCGGAGCCTCCTCACTATAAAAGGACACCTAGGGATCGTTCCTAGGGTATCTTAGAAGGGTTTAAGCAAGGTTGGAGGAGGCGGAAGTGGATTTCGGAGTTCCACAACTCCTTCTAGTTTGTTTTATTGTTTTATGCCTTTCTTAAGTTGTTTCATGTTTTCTTAGATCATGAGCAGCTAAACCTCTTAGCTAGGGTTAAGAGGTGAAGCTTGTAGTGAATCTAAGATGTTTCAATTTGTATTTAGTTGGTTTTAAGATTGGAATTCATGTTTATGAACTATGGTTTGAAGTTTATACAAGTTTTAAGTAGTTTTTCTTAGTCTTATGATGACTCATGAAAGTTTGGGAGAATTACTTAAATTCTTAATTGGTTTGTATTAGTCTAGACCTGTATGATCCGAGGAATTGGAGTACGCTCTAGTACTATGATCTTCATGTGGGGACTTCCTATGAAAGTTCTACTTTTCTGAATTTCTGTAATGTGTATGGACTGTGTATGTGATTTGAATCAAGTTCAAATCATAATCTAGCCTTGTCTTGTGACAGGACTTGAGGATGGTTATGATTGTGATCTTATCCTATTAGAATTAGGACTGAACTATGCAATTGAGCATGCTCAGCCTAGCTTGCATTGAGTGAATCATACACATGGCTCTTACATATGACAGATTGTTTGGTTTAACAGCTCTATCATCCGACTAGATAGATCTTAATATTGATTCTAGTTGAGAGAATGAGAAACCACAGCGGATTAAACATCAAGGATTGCTACAAGTGGATCCTTCAACCCCTAGTGCCTTTTTATAATTGTTTACCTTCAAATTAGTTTAAGTTTTGTTACTCACATCAATTTCATACAAAATCTGGTTGTTAGCTTTTAATAGATATTATTGGATGTGTTTGTGAATTCCTACACAAGTCCCTGTGGATCGACCTTGGTCTTACCGAGTTTATTACTACATCGCAACCCTACACTTGGGGAAGCGAACACTTCACTCCTCTCGAAATCCCTCTACATCCCCACAATTCAAGCCAAGCCCCTTTATAGAAAAGTATGCAACGGATTTAAAACGGGCAAAAAAGGGCTAGTGCCGACCGGTCGTGACTGGTCGACCAGGTCGTGACTGGTCGACCAGGGGTCCACGATCGGTCTTGATTGGTCGGCCATAGGCCAAATGAAGACAAGAGGTTGCTGTCTAAGAGGGGGGGTCAGCCCGTCCGGTCAAGACCGGTCGGCCCCATAGGCCTGCACACATACAGCAACGCTGGACTTTCTGTCCGACCGGTCTTGACCGGTCGGACAGGGCAGGGTTCAGCCCAGCAATTTGCTGACCCACTTCTTTCTCACCCTACTACAGTGGCCAAGGTTTTAGATGATCTTTTGGTGCACCTAGGGCCAATCTATGATGACTAAAGGTTTCCTAATATGGTCAAGGACCTCAAAAAGGTTAAGGGTTAGGTTTTGGTCAAGGTTAAGGCACATCAAGGCATCACTTTTACCTGTTTCTTCTTCCTTGATGCAGCAGGGCCACTTGAGTCTTCGGTCTTCGTCTTCATTATGCTCAACTGACACTAGACTCATTTACCTAAGTGATTGACAAACAAGGTACACTAGTATGCCATAGAAAAGTGCACTAACAATCTCCCCCTTTGTCAATTACTTACAAAAATCTAACCTACCAAAACAAATACATGTACAAGATATTACATTGATAATGAATAGAATACATGACTCTTGACATGCCTAACTAAGCAGCTCCTCTTCAGTTTTCTCCCCTATAACCTGTCAATCCCTGCATCACAAAACATAGAAAACTAGTTTTAGTAGGACTTGATCTTTCTCCCCCTTTTTGTCAGCAATTGACAAACTATTCTCTCCCCCTTAATGATATATCAATAAGGTTAAGGTAAGAACAGATAGTATGTCGCAGTTATAACTATAAGCACATGCTAACAAGAGAGAGTATAGGGTGTATGATCATATAACACATGGAGCATGCTAAGGAACATGATTAACAAGAAAATATAACTATCTAAGCATAGTTAATCATGCATAATTGGTCAAAGATATACATTTGCAATAAAAGCACAAAGGGCTTATAGCCCAATCAACCAACCTCCCCTATTGGTATATCAAGACCAATACTAAGCAAATATTAGCATACAATGAAGCACATAATTTAGCAAAATTAGCTAATCTAAGCATGATGATAGTCTAGCAAGCAAATATACAAGTTAAAAGCAAGGCTAAACTACCAAATTTGGGCTCATGAGGCTTGAATCCTCCGATTTGGCCATACACACAGAAATGAGGCTGAAATCCTCAGATTTTCCTATTTATACATTTCTAGCTACCCTTACTAACTATGTTTAGTTTGATTAGCCTAAGGGTAACTAATTTCCACAACACCCTCATAAAATGTAGCATGAGGTGAGGGGTTGGGAACACCTTCTACTCCTAGAAGGGATAGCGGTTGGGATCCCCTCTTAGATAAGCAGGAAGAGAGGTAGTGGTGAAAGCCGTGAGATCTAGATCTTTATGTTGGCTCCCATCACTAGCGGAGTCACCGGATTTGGATTCCGACTCCTCCGTATCATCCCAAGTGGCAGCCATTGCCTTTTTACCTTTCGCTTTAGGCCCATTCAGACATTCCGGGGCAATATGGCCATGACGACCGCAACCGTAACAATAGACGGATGAAGGTATGGATGATTTTTCTTTACGTTTTTCACCCTTCTTGTCCTTCTTGTCACGACTACTCCCTCTATCAAATTTGAGGAATCTCTTGAATTTTTTATTCAATTTTTCTTCCTCATCATCCTCATCATCACTATCTTCCTCTGACTCACTCTTAATTTTCTTATGTTTGAGAGAGGACTTGAGAGCGATGCTTTTCTTTCTAGAGGGGGCCTTAAAGTGTAGGTCATGAGTTTTTATGGAACCTATGAGTTCTTCCACTTTCATGTTATCTATGCCTCTACACTCCTCTAAGGCTATTATCTTGGTGTCAAATCTCTCCGGAAGGGACCTAAGTATTTTTCTACAAATCCTTCCTTCCGGAACCCGATTACCTAAGATAAACATGGAGTTGCAAATATCCGACAATTTAGTATAAAACTCCATGAAGGCTTCAGTCTCTTCCATCATAATGTTTTCAAATTTGGTGGTTAAGAGCTGAAGCTTCGAGCGTCTTACTGTGCAAGTTCCCTCGTGGGTAACCTCAAGTATATCCCACGCTTCTTTAGCAGTTGCGCAGGTGAGAATGCGTTGAAATTCATCTAGGGAAACCACACAGTAAATCACATTTACAGCTTGGGCATTTGCCATGTATTGAGCTCTCTCTCTGTCATCCCATTTTGTATCATCTTTGGGAATGACAATGTATTTCCCATCAACCTCCACTTGCTTGGTGGGTAAGGTATATCCATTTTGTGTGCTTAGCTACACCGGACGGTCCACGAATTGGAGAAAAATTCTCATTCTGGCCTTCCAATAGGCATAGTTGGACCCGTCAAAGAATGGTGGATGGTTGGTGGTACTCCCATCTCGGTTAGACATTATGCTAGTGCTCCGGTACCGGATCTTACTTTAGACGGTTAAGTCCTTGAAGAGCAACCAGCTTTGATACCAATTGAAAGTACGTCGGTAGTCTAAAACAACACCTTCGTATATGCGGAAGCTTAAAGAGCAACTAGAATTATGGGTGAACCTATAGGAGGGGGTGATTAGGACCTTTTTGAAATTATTTTTGCCTACTTACACAATTGAACAAATTAAGCTAAGTAAGCAAGAACACTTCAGCTTCCAAGCCTAAGTGGGTCCAATCACAAGACTAGCATATGGTTTTAAGTAATAAACTTCCTAGTCTTAAGCATGCATAGATAATCAAATGATCTAACTAATCAAGCTCCCAATCTATGCAACCTATGTAGACTTATGAGAATGGATCAATGAGCTCAAGTCTATACTACTAGTGGAAGTACATCTTGTGTGTGGATGTGTCTATTTAGTGCCTAGCATACATTCCTATCAAGCATTAATAATTAAACAATTAAACATCCAATGCTAAGATATCAATGTGCTCAATTCAATCACAAACACAAGCATGTATAGTGGTACGACTTTGGGTTTATTCCACTCCCGGTTCAAGTACTCAACTCCTTTGAGCACACCGGCATTCACTATCGGAGGTTTTAAATGAGGTTCACCTCTCAACCTTTATATGGAGGTTTTACCGGTTCACCTCTCAACCATAACCGGAGTTTTGAACATAGGCTAACTCTCAACTCGACGCACGTTCACTCCCGTGTCGGAGGCTCCCCCTTGGAGACTTTGTTTAAGCCCGGCTGACGGGCTAAGGAGTGCTAAACAACCCCTAGAGATCAAGAGGGGATGAAGGTCATCTTCTTTATGAGCTTGGAATGCTCTAATCTTGTGTTGAAGTAGAAGGAAGATAACTCGCATAGGTTGGGAATGAGCCTCAAATGGTCTCCAACAGTGGTGGCTTCAATCCTCTCGAAATCCCTCTGCATCCCCTCAATTCGAGCCAAGCCCCTTTATAGAAAAGTATGCAACTGATTTAAAATGGGCAAAAAATGGCTAGTGCCGACCGGTCGTGACTGGTCGGCCAGGGGTCCACGACCGGTCTTGATCGGTCGGCCACAGGCCAAATGAAGACAGGAGGTTACTGTCTAAGAGGGGGGGTCTGCCCGACCGGTCAAGACCGGTCGGCCCCATAGGCCCGCCCACATACAGCAACGCTGGACTTTCTATCAGACCGGTCTTGACCCGTCGTGACCGGTTGGACAGGGCAAGGTTCAGCCCATCAATTTGCTGACCCACTTCTTTCTCACCCTACTACAATGGCCAAGGTTTTGGATGATCTTTTGGTGCACCTAGGGCCAATCTATGATGACTAAAGGTTTCCTAATATGGTCAAGGACCTCAAAGAGGTTAAGGGTTAGATTTTGGTCAAGGTTAAAGCACATCAAGGCATCACTTTTACCTGTTTCTTCTTCCTTGATGCAGTAGGGCCACTTGAGTCTTCGGTGTTCGTCTTCATTAAGCTCAACTGACATTAGACTCATTGACCTAAGTGATTAACAAACAAGGTGCATTAGTATGCCAAAGAAAAGTGCACTAACAATCTCCCCCTTTGTCAATTACTTACAAAAACCTAACCTAACAAAACAAATACATGTACAAGATATTACATTGATAATGAATAGAATACATGACTCTTGACATGCCTAACTAAGCAGCTCCTCTTCAATTTGCTCCCCCATAACCTGTCAATCCCTGCATCATAAAACATAGCAAACTAGTTTTGGTGGGACTTGATCTTTCTCCCCCTTTTTGTCAGCAATTGACAAACTATTCTCTCCCCCTTAAGATATATCAATAAGGTTAAGGTAAGAGCAGATAGTATGTCGCAGTTATAACTATAAGCACATGCTAACAAGAGAGAGTATAGGGTGTATGATCATATAACACATGGAGCATGCTACGGAACATGATTAACAAGAAAATGTAACTATCTAAGCATAGTTAATCATGCATAATTGGTCAAAGATATACATTTGCAATAAAAGCACAAAGGGCTTATAGCCTAATCAACCAACCTCCCCTATTGGTATATCAAGACCAATACTAAGCAAAGATTAGCATACAATGAAGCACATAATTTAGCAAAATTAGCTAATCTAAGCATGATGATAGTCTAGCAAGCAAATATACAAGTTAAAAGCAAGGATAAACTATCAAATTTGGGCTCATGAGGCTTAAATCCTCTGATTTGCCCATACACACAGAAATGAGGCTGAAATCCTCAGATTTTCCTATTTATACATTTCTAGCTACCCTTACTAACTATGTTTAGTTTAATTAGCCTTAAGGGTAACTAATTTTCACAACACCCTAATAAAATGTGGCATGAGGTGAGGGGTTGGGAACACCTTCTACTCATAGAAGGGATAGCGGTCGGGATCCCTTCTTAGATAAGCAGGAAGAGAGGTAGTGGTGAAAGCCGTGAGATCTAGATCTTTATGTTGGCTCCCATCACTAGCGGAGTCACCGAATTTGGATTCTGACTCCTCCGTATCATCCCAAGTGGCAGCCATTACCTTTTTACCTTTCGGTTTAGGCCCATTTGGACATTTCAGGGCAATATGGCTACGACAACCGCAACCGTAACAACAGACGGATGAAGGTGTAAGACCCGTACCCTGAATTGCCCTCCATATGTTTAGTTTCCGGTACCGGTATGTCCCAGATGGACCAGATTAGAGAGCCTTGATTGCGACCCTGATTTAGTACCGCAACGACCCAAGACCTATACCCCGGCGACCGCCTAAGCGCTGCGATTCCAACGCCGTGCGGCACGCCGCATTGCGATACCCGGTGTGAAAGATGCGTACTTTTGCACAATCCGAGGTGGACCGAGCAACGCGCGTCCTGCGTGGGCCACACTTGCACAAATCCCAAGAATATGTCAAATCAATCACCATACCCACCCCATCACTCTCTCACCTCCAAAGTCAACTCTAATCATGCAACCCATACCTCACATGCCCTCTCCCATCATCATCATCATTACCTCATGTACCCCCTCCTATGCTAGCCATCATCACGCCCCATGATTCCTCCTCTCTACCCATACAAGTGCATACGTAGGGGAGAGGAGGCCTTCTCATTTTCCATATTTGCAAGAAAGAGAAAGGAGAGAGAAAGAGAAAGAGATTTGAGAGAGAGAGAGAAGAGAGAGAAGAGAGAGAAGTAGAGAGAGATTTAGAGGGAGATCAAGAGAGAAAGAGAGAGAAAGAGAGAGATTGAAGGAGGAGATCTAGCTTGGAGGACCCCGATCATCATCCGGACCGTCCAATCGGCAATCCGACCGTCCAACCATCATTGTGAGTGCAAACTTCCCCCCTCCCCTTTTTTTCTCGTTTACCTTTCATTTTCTTTCCTTGGGCCCACCTTGTGATGGGAAATAAGATGGATGAGTTGGATCATCCATGAATGGGCCCCACTTAACTATAATAATAATAAAAAAAGGGAAGAAGAGGATGGCCGCTGGACAGTCAGCGTCCAGAGGATGCTGCTGCCCAGCAGCGCCTAGCCCCTTTTGGGCGTTGAGCAGGGTCCTCACTCGTGGGACCCACCTTGATGCATGTATTTGATCCACGCCGTCCGTCTGTTTCTCCAGCCCATTTTAAGGCTGAGTACCAAAAATGAAGTAAATCCAGATCTCAGGTGGACCACACCATAGAAAACAGTGAAGGCAAGGATGCCCACTGTCGAAACTTCCGTGGCCCACCGTGGTGTTTGTAGACAGAATCACCTGCCCAATATTGGGCTTATTGGGTCCCCCATGAGATGGGGAACCTGATGAACGGAGTGGATCAAACCCATGTGGGCCCCACTTGATATAGATAAAGAAGAATATATATATATATATATATATATATATATATATATATATATATATATACATACATGTTTGTGACGTGGACGTTCACAGCGTCAACGACGCTGGAACAGTCCAGTGTCGTCAGAAGGCTGGATGGTGAGGGGGTCCCCACTCGTGGGACCCATCTTGATGTTTATGTTGTATCCACACCGTCTATCTGTTTTCCTAGATCATTTTAGGGCCAAGGCCCAAATATGAACCCGATCCAAATCTTAAGTGGACCGCACCACATGAAAATAGTGAAAATAATGATTTCTACTGTCAGAATTTATTTGGCCCACATTGATGTTTCTAGGCCTCGTAACCCGTCCAATATTGGGCTCGTTGGATCCCCCACGAGCCGGTGAGCATGATAGACGGGCTGGATCGTCCTCATGTGGGCCCCACTCGATCAAAACCATGAAAAAAAAGAGAAAGAAAGAAAAGAAGAAGGAGAGGCGTCGCTGACGCTGGGAGTACTAGCGTCCACGGACGCTAGGCTCGCTGCCCAGCTGGTGGCCCACTCTATGGGTCCCACCATGATGCGGGTGCTATATCCACACCGTCCATCCATTTGAGGAGATCATTTTAGGGCATGGTCTGAAGAATGAGACAGATCCAAATCTCCAGTGGACCCCACTTGAGAGAAAACAGTGGGGACAGTGACAGACCATTGAGACCTTCATACGGCCCACCATGATGTTTATTTGAGATCCAACCTGGTCATAAGCTCACACGTGTGTAGGAAGGGAAAACAAAAATATCAGCTTGATCAAAAACTTCTGTGGGCCCCTCTTGATGAGATAAAAAAATAAAAAAATAAATAAATAGATAAATAAATAAAGTAAAGAAGAGAGAGAAGGAAGGGAGCGCTGGCCGTGGGTTGGCTGGGCTGCCCAGTAGGTGGCCCACTAGTGGGACCCAACTAGAATGTATGTGCTTTATCTATTCCGTCCATATGTTTATCCAGCTCATTTTAGTGGCTAAGCCCAAAATTTAAGCATATCCAAACCTTAAGTGGACCATGTCACGGGAAACACGGGAAACAGTGGGAATAATGATTTCCACCGTTGAAACCTTCCCAGGCCCTACAGTGATGTTTATTTGTCATTCAACCTGTTCATAAGATCACATGGATATGGATGAAGTAGAAAAAAAAATATCAGTTTAATTCAAAACTCTTGGGGCCCATTTGGGTGCCACGCTCCAAGCAGCGGGCTTTGGCACGCTGCCCAGTAGGTGGCCTACCCTGTGGGTCCCACCACGATGTATCTGTTTTATCTATGCCGCCCATCTATTTTTCCATATTATTTTAGTCCATGGGCCCTTCAAGAAAAGATGAGGCAATCGAAAGCTCTGGTGGACCACATTGTAGGAAACAGTGGTCATTGATGCCCACTTTTGGAAACCTTCCTTGGGGCCATTGTAATGTTTATTTATCCATCTAACCAAAGGTGATAGGGCCCAACTTTGGGTCCCACGTTGATGAATGTTGGGTATACCTTGTCGTTCTTCTTGGCAGGGGTGTGGGCCCAGTTTTGGGTGGGCCACACGTAGAAAATAAGGGTGGTTGAACGCCTACCATTGGAAACTTTACAAGACACATCTGTTATGTTTATTTACCATTCTTCCTGTTCTTAAGTCACCTAGCCATGGGTAGGGTTTCACACGTGTGGTGTGCAGGCCCCACCATGGTGTTTGGTTGCCATCTCACTTAATTAGTGGGAAAGCACAAATATCGGGTTGATCCCAAACTGTTGGGGCCCATTGATGTATGTGGCTTCCCCACTCCTTTGTGCGGTTATCCCCAACCACGGGTCCACCTTGTTATGCATGTGTTCTATCCACGTCAGTCATTGGCCACTATGGTGCGATATGTATGTTGCCCATTGATTAGGACCGCCTTAATTTTGTGCTTGATCCAAACCATCCAAATGAATGGACCTTAGCATGTTATGTATAGGATGGCCTGGGGACCACCTTAGTGTGCATGTTCGAATGACCTCGTTGTCCATCCCGTGGATCCACCTTGATGATTAGTTGTGTAAACCCTTATTGGAAGGTCATCCCTAAAGTTCGCTCGATCTAAGTCACAGGGCTACTTTCTTAAACTCACCCTGTTGAACTGCCTTGTCAATTCACTTTGTTAACTCACCATGTTGACCCGCCTTATCAACCTGCCTTATTGACTCACCTTGTTGACTCACCATGTTGATTGATCCTGGTAACTCAGCTTGTTGTATACTTATATGACTCACCCCTCCTACCCTTGTACCCAACTATTAAAGACCACCATATCGTGTATATCTCATCCACACCGTCCGTTTACCTTTAGGACGAGTGTGGGGCTCATCCTCGACGTTAGTATGTCATCTAGGCCATCTATTATATGGAACCTATCTTGTAGTATGAGGTTAGACCTGTCGTCCCTTTTTGGACCTCATTGTATTGATCATCTATCTCAGATTACCCTACCATTTATGATTCTCTGTCATGACCTGTCTATCTTGCAACCCGTTCTATGACATTCATTTTACGGACCATTATTGTGTTTATCTCAACTGTACTATAGGATTATGGGTCTCGGCATGATTTTGGGTATTCTACTCTTGCCGCTCAAGTAGGTTCTACCTTTGATGTGTCGGTAATGTATCCAATAATTTTCATTCCATTTGGATTATTTGAATGTTAAAGGTTAATCCACACCGTTCAATTGTTGGACCATCTGTGTTGTTGTATACCATCCATTTAGGGTCCTATCTCTTTATGTTTTCTTGTGTTATAAGTGAATTATCTTTTTATGATGTTTTTAGTATGTCTGTTGCCACACGTAGTGTTGTTTTGAATACTCATATGTGATCTTTATACTATATGCTTCGACGACCACCATGCATGTGTAATGAGTATGCATCCCGAATCACCATTGTTAGTTGGGGACCACTAGGGCATAAACACATTCATAAAGCATTCGAGATGTAGTCGCGCAAATGTAATTCACGTGCTCTCTATCGCAAACCTCTCCAATAAGTATGAGACTATTCGAGGACAAGAGTCTATCATCCTGACTTACACTATATGGTAGGAATAGCTTAGCATACCTTGTAGCCCTTGGTGCGAGATTCCCTGGCTAGCGACATCCCGCACTATGACTCGATCATTCATATGTGTCCCCTCATTTTAATCATATCTCAAATAGGTTGGACTAGATTGCTTTATTGCCATCGTGGTAGATTGACTACTTATTGGCACTCATAATGTATGCTTGGCTCATGCATCATGAATGCTTGGCTCATCTGATTGTCTAGTATCAACCGGCCATATCGGCCACGATTGTCGTGCAGTTCATTACCAGTTGACGGTGACATTGTATTTGAGACCCTATAGTTTTATGGTGTTATTTGGAGACTTGCACGGGCATGTCGTCCCACGTTAGTATGCATGGTTTCATTTCGTACCGTCCGCTTGTGCCGCATATAGCATGGTTACTACGTTGCAACCACAGCTCCATCGTGGTTTGTAGAACATCAAAAATATGTAATCTTTAAACTGGATGCCAAAGATGTCCCTGGGTGAAAGTCCCTAATCCCGTTGGTACCAAGGTGGGTGCTCCATTCAAGGACCGGGTGGTTTAATCATACACTAGTATGCCGAATACCAAACGGCGGTGTTTTCCACTGCACATGGTCAGTTTGGAAGGAGGTCTGACCTAACCTGCCGGAAGAGTGTTGGCAAAGTGGGTTGAGTTTGACTAGCTGTGAGTAGGTCCGCTATTGCACCAAATAGGCTTTGGCATTCTACTGGTGAGTAGTGAGGTCTGTGAGATCCCGGTGATGTTCCGTTTCAGAGATGGTATTGGTATCAGTGATGTGACTGATGTTCTGTATGGTGTGGGACGGTCCTGACGTGGGCGGGTGTGATGTGGGCAGGGCTGTAAGCCTAGGCGAGCTACCAGTTTCGAGTCCTGCATTGCTTGGGCGATCGCGATATGACTGTTCGTATCTGGACCACTTTACTGAGAGGTGGTGATTTGCATACATGCATTGGATCATTGCATGTGACATTAGGCCCTATAGGCCATTGCATAGTATGAGTATATAGCCTTGGTAGGCTAGTTACCTGTATTACATGCTTGCATAGCCATGGCAGGCTAGTTATCTGTATTGCATGCTTGCATAGTCGTGGTAGGCTGGTTATTCATATCACATGATCGTGTAGCCTAATTAGACTAAGTTTTGGTTTAGATTTCTCATCATGCTTTAGTGCTTACTCTAATATTTATCATGCTTGCCATACGCATTGCGCACGTACACACGCACTCACAAAGCTTCGTTCGAAGCTTATGCGCGTTTGTTACACTGCAGGTTATACCAGAGTGTATCAGCAACGTTGAGTTGGAGTTGGGAGTGCAGTAGCAGGAGGTGCCGGATTGTGCACAGTTTTTATATTTACGCATTGTGTATTTACCTTTCAGTACTGTATGTAAACGAAATGACTTAGTGAAAATATTATGTTTGTCTTTAATGGTACTCATATGGTGATGCTCATGTTTCAAAAAAAAATTCAGACCCTAAAATCCTCCTTGTGGTATCCCAGGATCGGAACCTGGTGTGAGAGGTTAAGATCCGAGATCGGGGTACTACGGAGGTTGCCACCTCTGAATTCGGGTTACGGCGCATGGACGTCGAGAACCGAATTTGGGGCGTGACAGAAGGTATGGATGATTTTCCTTTATGTTTTTCACCCTTCTTGTCCTTCTTGTCACGGCCACTCCCTCTATTAAATTTGAGGTATCTCTTGAATTTTTTGTTCAATTTTTCTTCCTCATCATCCTCATCATCACTATCTTCCTCCGACTCACTCTTAATTGTCTTATGTTTGAGAGAGGACTTGAGAGCGATGCTTTACTTTTTGGAGGGGGCCTTAAAGTGTAGGTCATGAGTTTGTAGGGAACCTATGAGTTCTTCTACTTTCATGTTATCTATGTCTCTACACTCCTCTAAGGCTACTATCTTAGTGTCAAATCTCTCCGGGAGGGACCTAAATAGTTTTCTACAAATCCTTCCTTCCGGAACCCGATTACCCAAGATAAACATGGAGTTGCAAATATCAGACAATTTAGTATAAAACTCCATGAAGGTTTCAGTCTCTTCCATCCTAATGTTTTGAAATGTGGTGGTTAAGAACTGAAGCTTCGAGCGTCTTACTGTGCAAGTTCCCTCGTGGGTAATGTTCGCTTCCCCAAGAGTAGGGTTGCGATGTAGTGTTCACTTCCCCAAGTGTAGGGTTACGATGTAGTAATAATCTCGGTAAGACCGAGGTCGATCCACAGGGAAGGAAGTAAACAATTCAAACTATCCTAATAACTAGAATCAAAGAGGTTTGTGAAATTGATTTTTAACATAAAATAGAAAATCTGATAATGGAAAGATAACTAGAGCATCAAGGATCCACTTATAGCTCTCCTTAGATGCATAATTCGCTATGGTTTCTCACTTTCTCAACTAGAATCGATATTAAGATCTATCTAGTCGGATGATAGAGCTGTTAAACCAAACAATCTGTCATATGTAAGTTCAATGCATAGGATTCACTCAATGTAGGCTGATCTGAGCATGCTCAATTGCATAGGTCATTCCCCATTCCAAAAGGTTCAGTTCACAATCATAACCATCCTCAAGTCCTGTCACAAGACAAGGCTAGATCATGATTTAAACTTGATTCAAATCACATGCACAATCCATACATATTACAGAAATTCAGAAAAGTAGAACTTTGGTAGGAAGTCCCCACATGAAGATCATAGTACTAGAGCGCACTCCAATTCCTCGGATCATACAGGTCTAGACTGATGCAAACCAATTAAGAATTTAAGTAATTCTCCCAAACATCCATGAGTCATCATAAGACTAAGAAAAACTACTTAAAGCTTGTATAAACTTCAAACCATAGTTCATAATCATGAATTCCAACTTTAAAACCAATAAAACGAATTAAACAATCTAAGAAAACTATAAGGTTCACCTCTTAGCTCTAGCTAAGAGATTAGCTAATGAAAAGCATATTAAAAATAAAACTAGAACTAAGAAAAGGAAGAAAAACTAGCTGGAGGAGGCTAGGAAGCCTCCTATGACTTGAACTCCTTGCTCCCCACGTCCTTGGTTTTCCTGGAATAGAAGAGAGCACCTCCTTTTATAGTGCAGCAATAGTAAAGCAACATAGCAGAATTTGTTTCGCTTGGTACGGCTTAACCAATGGTCAGATTGCCTTCAAATTTGATTTGTAGCTTCCTTGTAATGTGATCTTCCTCATAGATGATTTATATTTCCAAGATTATCCTCTGAATGGGCCCACCAATCATATCACCGACCGCCTCTCAAAATCGCGCACTTCGGGTACCTTCAGAACCAGTCATCTTGCTTTCAACGGTCCGGAGTGTACAGATGTCAGATTGATCCCAAATTTTGTACATTGGTAGAAAACTTCCTCCTCTACATGATAGATGGATTAGATTGTCCAAAAAAAATTCCAGAATGTGGTCCGAAAATTAGAACAATTAGAGCTTTTATAAACTCTGCGCAGTTGGATCTTTCTGGATGGTCCATCTTTCTTCAACCGGTACGATCAAACCATACATCCTTTTGATCTGAAACTTTGTGATTATTCATATATGAATGTGGTCTAAAAGATGGTCAAAGTAGATTCTTCATATCATCAATGATGAGTCACCTGGACCGGCCCAGAGTGGAACAGCGAAATCTGGAACTTTCTGGACAGTTCGTATTGTTTTGGCCACCACGATCAATCCGTAGCTCCGATCGACACGAAACCACTTGGGTTAGTTGGACGTCGAGCTCCTCTTCGACATGGATGTGTTGCATTTCTAAATATCATCAATATCAGCCCAAAAAACTGGTCCGAAAAACCAGAAACGGGAATGGCCTGCTGTCTGGAATCTGGAACCTGGAATTTGCATGACCGGTCGGACAGGGCTGGCCGACCGGTCAAGACCGGTCTAGACCTGGCTGGCCTTGCTCCAGCAGCTTTTGTAGAGGGCAGTAGTGTTGGCCAACCGGTCTTGACCGGTCGGACCCCATTTTCTGCTTTATTTCTTCTTTCTTTTCTTTCCTTCTTTCTTCCTCATCCTCCTCTCTTTCTTCATCATTCTTTGGTCCACCTTGGGCCTTCATCAAAGGCTCCTAAATGTGCCCTTTTGGTCATCAATTGGGCAAAGCAACTCTCATTCCTACAACCACAAAACATGTATTTGATTAGTCTTTAAATCATGAAAATCTTGCATAATGAGTGATGAATTGGGGTTAGAATATGCACAATTAAGAGCTCAACATGTAGTAATAATCTCAGTAAGACCGAGGTCGATCCACAGGGACTTGTGTAGGAATTCACAAATACATCCAATAGTGTCTATTGAGAGCTAACAACCAGATTTTGTATGAAATTGATGTAATTAACAACTTTGAATTAAATTGAAGGTAAACAATTATAAAAAGGCACTAAGGGTTCAAGGATCCACTTGTAGTAATCCTTTATGTTCAATCCGCTGTGGTTTCTCCTTCTCTCAACTAGAATCAATATTAAGATCTATCTAGGCAGATGATAGAGCTGTTAAACCAACAATCTGTCATATGTAAGACCAATGTGTATGATTCACTTAATGCAAGTTAGGCTGAGCATGCTCAATTGCATAGGTCAGCCCCAATTCAAATAGACTCAGATCACCATCATAACCATCCTCAAGTCCTGTCACAAGACAAGGCTAGATTATGATTTGAACTTGATTCAAATCACATGCACAGTCCCACATAACACAGAATTTCAGAAAAATAGAACTTTGGTAGGAAGTTCCCACATGAAGATCATAGTACTAGAGCGTACTCCAATTCCTTGGATCATACAGGTCTAGACTAACACAAAACAATTAAGAACTTAAGTAATTCTCCCAAACATCCATGAGTCATCATAAGACTAAGAAAAACTACTTAGAACTTGTATAAACTTCAAACCGTTATTCATAAACATTAAAACCAATCTTAAAACCATCTTAGCACAAATTGAAACATCTTAAATTCACTACAAGCTTCACCTCTTAGCCCTAGCTAAGAGGTTTAGCCGTGCATGATCCAAGGAAACATGAAACAACTAAGAAAAACGCAAAACAAACTAGAAGGAGTTGTGGAACTCCGAAATCCACTTCCGCCGCCTCGAACCTTGCTTAAACTCTTCTAAGATATCCTAGGAACGATCCCTAGGTGTCCTTTTATAGTGGGGAGGCTCCACAACTTCAGAAGATTCAAGAATTTGTGTAACACTTACGCACTGCGCAGAGAAAATCGACGCCAGAAATAGAAGGTGCAAATCTTATGCAGGCGACCGGTCGCACGACCGGTCGCAGTGGCTGGACGATCGGTCGTGGATGCTGGACGACCGGTCTCAAAATGCCCAAAAAGAGTCCAATGAGTTTTGGCCTGGAAAATTAATTTAAGGACCGGTCGCAGAAGTGGACGACCGGTCGCACGACCGGTCGTGAACAGTCCAGAGAGTTATGGCCTCTGGGTCTCCTCTGTGCATGTGCGGACCGGTCGGACGACCGGTCCTTGGCTTTGGACGACCGGTCGTGGGCACCTTCTTCTGCATTCTTTCTTCTTTTCTCTGACTTCTTTCTTTCATTCTTTGACGCTTAGCCCCTTTGATCTTCTTTGCTTCTAACTAGCATCTTTAAGTCTTCAATTGATGCTTCCTCTCTCTCATCCCTACAACCACAAATATATGCATTAGATTGGTCTTTAAATCATGGAACCATGCATAATGAGTGATGAATTGGGGTTAGAATATGCACAATTAAGAGCTCAACACACCCCCCAACCAGCATTTTGCTAGTCCATAGCAAAACATGCTTGAAACTAATTCCATTCTCCAAAACCAACTCTCCTTTAGAAACCATTCTTCTATACATCCCAAGATACATAAGAGTAAGAGTTAGAGAAATTAGGTGATAGAGGTTGAAATCGTAAACTCTCAAAACATAATAAGTACCCATATGAAATTCCCGCTGATTGGTTGACAAATATAAGAACTTGAACAATTTCAATCTAGTGTGTATAGTGAAAATTCTTTTCATGAGTTTCCAGGGTTATCTTCTTCATAAATCAACTAGACTATGGATCTCAAGGTATATAGAGCAACAACAAGCTAATGACGGGAATTTGCCTTACTGTCCTTCAGACGACTTTCACACTACGTCCCATTTTCGGCTTTGGTTACGGGTAGACCATCCCCCAGTTGGTAGTAGGTAGCCCTAATCGGATTTTTCCACCATTTTTCCATCATTCTCAATTTCATCCTTCCTTTTTCTTTTTCTTTTAAATTAGATAGGATTTTTAGAAATCCATATCTTTCGTTATTTTCCCATGGACAAGGATGGACAACGTACCCCGGCTTGATGTCTCAATACCTTGAATCAAAGTCTAACTAATCCACAAATCACATAATCCCTTCAACCCGTGAAAATCGTGTAATGTGAACTAGGTGTAAGAGTGTTCAAATTTTCTATCAATCACAAAAATAGGGGAATTCACATATAAAACCATTATGTTATGAGATGTTCAAAACTTGCAACCTCACTCACTTCATATCTCCTCCTCTTATGCTTATATCATCTTGAATGCATAGAAACAAAGCTTTCCAAAAGAGTCTTAAATTTTTGAAAAATTGAAAAATTTCTACACAGTTGCTCGAAATGTTACAAAGCGCTAGATTCATCCATGAGATCCTACACCCCCCAACCAAATCTTGCATTGTCCTCAATGTAAAAGATACGCAATAAACAAAACATGAGAGCAATTTGAAAATAAAAGGGAGTGTGGGATGAGAGTACCTGAAAAAGTAAAAAGTGGAATTCTTCCTCCTTCTAACAATCCTAAGTAAAAGCAAACAAAAGCAACAAAATCCTAATCCTAACTACTCTATACCTCCATCAGACTAGGAGATCAATCATCCTGGTAGACAGGATCAGTCAGAGGTATGTACATACCTTCTGAAGGAAATTTCTCAAAGAACGGCTTTAATCGCGGCCCATTCGCCTTAAAAATGTTGCCGTTCCTTGGGTTTAACAACTCGACAGTCCCATATGTAGAGACAGTTTGCACAATGTAGGGACCGGTCCATCGAGATCTCAATTTGCTCGGAAATAAATGTAGACGAGAATTATACAGGAGGACTTTTTGATTGATCGTGAATGTCTTACAAAGAATGTTTTTATCATGGAATATCTTCATTTTGTCATTGTAAATTCTCGCATTCTCATATGCTTCGTTCCGAATTTCTACAAGTTCATTCAATTGTAGTTTGCGCAACGAGCTCGCCCTGTCAGAATCGAAATTCATTTTCTTAATTGCCCAATATGCCCTATGTTCCAACTCCACAGGCAAGTGACAAGCCTTCCCATAGACAAGTCTATAGGGAGACATTCTAATAGGGTTCTTGAAAGCAGTACGGTAGGCCCAAAGTGCATCGGTAAGCCGAAGCGACCAATCCTTGCGATTGGGGTTCACCGTTTTCTCCAAAATGTGTTTAATCTCCCTATTGGATATCTCAGCTTGCCCACTAGTTTGTGGGTGATAGGGAGTGCTCACTTTGTGTGTTACGCCATATTTCTTCATTAAAGTTTCAAAAGGGCGATTACAAAAGTGAGACCCTCCATCACTTATGATGACTCGAGGTGTTCCAAACCGGGAAAGAATATTCTCTTTTAAGAAGCGAATGACCGTTTTATGGTCATTATTCCGGCAAGGGATGGCCTCGACCCATTTGGAAACATATTTAACGACAAGCAAGATGTATGTGTTTCCAAAAGAAGATGGGAATGGACTCATGAAATCGATGCCCCAACAATAAAAAATTTCAATTATTAAGATGGGATTGAGTGACATTATATTTCTACGGGAGATTCCTCCCAATTTCTGACAAGGTTCACATGTTTTGCAAAACTCATGTGTGTCTTTGAACATAGTGGGCCAATAAAACCCACATTACAGAATTTTTGCTGTGGTCTTTTTAGTCGAGAAGTGGCCACCACATGCCTGAGAATGACAGAAGGAGATGATACTTTGTTGTTCATCATCTGGGACACATCTCCTTATGATTTGATCGGGACAATACTTGAATAAGTATGGGTTGTCCCATAGGAATTTTCGCACCTCAGTGAAGAATTTATCCTTATCTTGCTTTTTCCAATGTGTAGGAATTGTACCTATAGCAAGATAGTTAGCAATGTCCGCATACCATGGTAATTGGGAAACCGCAAAAAGTTGTTCGTCAGGGAACATGTCATTGATCGCGGTCATTTCAAGGGAATCAGTGAGGACAAGTCGAGAGAGATGGTCAGCCACGACATTTTTTACTCCTTTCTTATCACGTATTTCTATGTCAAATTCCTGGAGTAGAAGGATCCATCTTAACAACCGTGGTTTAGCATCCTTCTTAGAGAGAAGATACTTAAGTGCGGCATGGTCAGTGAATATGATGATCTTGGATCCAATCAAGTAGGACCTAAACTTGTCCAAGGCAAAAACTATGGCTAAGAGTTCTTTTTCAGTAGTAGTGTAGTTTGCTTGGGCTGAGTTTAGGGTTCTACTTGCATATTAGATGACACATGGCTTTTTCTCTTTTCTTTGGCCTAGCAAGGCCCCAATAGCATAGTCGCTAGCATCGCACATAATTTCGAAAGGAAGGCTCCAATCAGGTCGTTGCATTATAGGAACATATGTCAACATACCTTTAAGGGTTGTAAAGGACTTTTGACATTCTTCATTCCACTCGAGTGAATTTTCTTTTTGAAGTAGGTTACATAAAGGGTGAGAGAGTGAACTGAAGTCCTTTATGAACCTTCTATAAAATCCTGCGTATCCCGAAAAGGACCGTACATCTCGTATGCTCTTGGGTGGTGGAAGGTTAGATATGAATTTACCAGAAAAATGACTTTTTCCGACGGCCGAAAGCCGTCGGAAATTGGCTTTCCTGACTGCCACCGTCGGATGGGCCGTCGGGAAAGGGGGCGTTACAATTGTTTTCCGACGGTTATGGGCAGTCGGAATATCCGACGGCTATAAGTCGTTGGTCGGCCGTCGGAATTTCCGACGGCGATAAGCCGTCGCTCGACAGTCGCAAAATTCCAACAGTGCGGAGCCGTCGGAAATTCCGACGGTCGTAAACCTTCAGAAATTCCGACGGCTCCACACCGTCGGAATTTTCGACGGTGATTAGCCGTCGGAAATTCCGACTGTCGTAAACCTTTGGAAATTCCGACGGCTCCACACCGTCGGAACTGTCGACGGTAATTAGCCGTCGTAATTTCCGACGGTTTATGACCGTCGGCGTTGCTTTAGAATATGAAAAAAAACCGTTAGCATTTAAGCATGGCCACACGTGCACCTAGAAAAGTTCCTTAAAGCAATTCATAAGAGTTGATACAGCATTTAAGCGCCAACCATTAGCATTTAAGCAATTAATATTTTAAATATGTTACACATCTATATGCAGATTGCAGAGTGCCTTGTTTGTAGTAACTCAAAAGTGTTGTAAAAAGACAATGAGTGAGATACAGATCAAGTAACTTACAATACGAGTTGATACAGCTGCAATCGCCAGGCTAGTAAATGCTATAGAGGTCTACATGAATGAGAATGACTCATCACATCAGTATAAATAACTGCAGTCAAACCATATCTTACAATTACTGAAATGGGACACAAGCATTTGGTGTAAAGCAATTCATATGCCATAGTAAGAACATGATTATTACAAAGCAAAATCTTCGTCTCTCTTTTGCAAAGGGTGATGGGAATTTTATTTGTTTTAACTAGTTTGTATAACACATATTATCTCAAGTAATGATCACTTCAGTCTTATTTGATTGAGTACATGCATGTCTCTAGCTTACAGATGTATGCCATGTTTCTCTGCTCATCAGTTGAAGAAAAAAAAACAGCAATTAATATTTTGAAACATCAAAATCCACTAGAATATCAAAGATGAGCAACCTCTCTCTCTCTCTCTCTCTCTCTCTCTCTCTTAATCTCTCTCTCTCTCTCAAAACAAAACTAATGCTGTTGTTAGATGTTTTTCTTGCGAGGCATTTGATAAAAAGCATAAAAATTTCAAATCTTAATATTACATCCATAAGAATTCCAAATGAAATCCACCAAGCAAATGTTATCAGTTCTAGAATTTTACAATTGTATGCTTTTGCTGTTGAGAATATTTGATTTCATCATTGCTTCACAATTGACACAAACTATCATAATTAACAAATCTTAATCTGAATAAAAAAAACCATATTAAGGAGAATTTCAAAGACATCATTCTCAAATCTGTGTTAACGACATTACAACACAATAGTAAGATGCAAATTGCAACAATCCGGTGATCCAAACTGTTCTTCAGGTGGGACACTATCCAAAAGTTGCACATTTTATTAAAATTGTCCAAGATGGCTGACTTGACGACTCTGATCTTGTGCAATTTGCCACATGTACAAGAAGAGAGCCATTGATAACTTGCATGAAAAAAGGAAAAAAAGAAAGAAAGAAAGCAACAAGCACTACATATGCAATCAAATTTGGCTTTTGATTGTCCATTCGTAGCTACTGTATCGTAGCGAGGCCCATCATTTGAGATAGGTCATGTAGACATTTAGAAATGGGTCCCATGCTGCCCAATTTAGCTCAATTTGTAGTAGGGATTGTAGTTACATAGGTGGAAAACAAAAGTCATCACAGCAATTAGTATATACAAATACAATATATACAGGTGAGGAAACAATTGAGGTTGGCTAATCAGGGATGCATTTAAAAGGCGGCCCATTTTCTATGAAGATCAAAGTCACTACACACCCAAGCTGTCCAATAGGTGATCCATCTATAATAGTAGAATTAAAGAAAAAAATGAACCAAATGTCTATCTCCTAATCATTTACGCATTTAACCATTCTACATGTTTTGACAAAACCCCTATTATTGAAAGATGTGAAGTTGTTGCATGACTAGAAATTACAGTTCATGTCACCATAAACACAATTCGTACATATATAAGTTGCTAATTACCGTCATATGCACAGGAATGTGTTTGGATGCACAGTCAAATTGACTTGTAATTCCATTCGAGTTAATGATCGGTATCTATTGGAAAGAAAGGAGAAAAAGTTAATTGGCTATGACCCTCATTGCCGGTCCTTTGTTGTGGAACATACCCCAGATTTGGGCCACTGATCAGTTGTCTAGATTGTACACCTTCTGTCCATCTGTATCGTTTGTAGTAGCCCACCTGAGTTTTGAACATTACTGATTTTATTTTAGAATCCTACCCTACTGTGGTTTTCGAAAACAGATGGACAGAGTGGATTTATCATGTACATCTCTATGGGACCCATAAAGCCCCAGGCACAGGTATATGTCTGTGTAGGGTGCACATGCAATTCACTATCCGTCAGGAACGGAGGGAATTGGGGCAAGGACCTGGACTCTATGTAGCCCGTGGAGATGTACATTGCAAATCCTCTCCGTCCATCTGTATTTAAATATCACAATAAGACAGGATTCTAAAAATCAGGTAAATCCAAGACTATTGTGGGCCATACCACAGAAACAGTGGGGATTGAATGCCAAGGTTTGTAAATGGCCGGGTTTAGCCAAAATCAGACCCGCACATTTACTAAATGGATCCCAGTGTTCAAAGTTTAGACTTAAGACTCTTTTATTAAATGGGCCGGTTTGGGCCGAGTTTGAGTCAACCCCATCATATGGCTGGTAAAGGGAGATCCACTCGTACCCATTTTATAAATGGGTCGGGTCTAATGGATCTAGATCTAGATCTAATATGCAAGCATTTTTACCATGTTTTTAATTGGGTCTGAATGGGTTCAAGCTTGGATGGATCCCTTGCAACATAGACCAAACCCACCCACTTGCTAAATGGGTTCGAGTTAGGTCAAGATAGGCCTAATATAAAGGAAACCAGATCCATTTAGTCACTGGTCTGTTCTTGGACCTAGACCTTCACAAATTAACAAATGGGTTGAGTATGGGTCAGATCTGTATGGATTGGGTTTGGGTACTCCATTGGGTCCGCTGACCCATTTACAGCCCTAGACTTTATGGGTCCAAACACAGTGGCCCATGCACATTTCGACCTGACTAGCAAGCCACGTGTACTGTGGATGAGTAGTGGGGTCTTTTGAGTTGAGACAAAGCACATCAGGCTCAGAACCTAAATAGTAACCCTTTTTCTCATTCTGTTCGAAGGAAATAAAGTTTTCCACAGGTAGTATATAGCAATATCAAGAAACTTTTTACGAGTCAAAACAGAGTGGAAAAAGCAACAAAAGCATTTTTTTTGTTGACCAGCTGTACTATCTCGCCTTAAACAGTTCTCTGCAATGAATAAGCTGAAGAAGATGGCTTTGCGGGTGAGTATATATATATTGCACTGGAATAGAGATACAAATTGAGGCAGATAAAATTGTTTATCCATTCAAATTGGTTTAGGCTATTTTGTGCGTCTTGAAATCAAGGTTGGGCAGAATTGATTTCTGCCCAAAACTGATGGTCATTGACTGCATTCAATTGGAGGAATAACAAGTATAGGTGGTTTTGACTGCATTATATAGTCAGCTTAATGCAGAATATGCTTCACATGCATTTTCCAAGGAGGTGCGTTTTAAATGCTGGGTGGGCACAAAATTATTCCACCCAGGACATGGACTGAATGTACTTCCAATTGCAGCCTTGACTGATTGTAATTATCTTGAAAACTGTGATCACAATTCTTCTCCAACTTAATACTTGCATCAACATCAACATCCACACCAATATCATTTTAGAACTCAGTAGGTCAAACATTTTTTTTTCATCAATATCATTTTAAAACTCAGTAGGTCAAACATTTTTTTTTTCTGGGTTATGCTTTCTCATCCCTGCAGAGGTGCAGCTGGTGTAGGGCTGTTGAGGCTCTTGACCGAAGTGACAAATCTCATCTCGTCGACTTCTTGGAATATTGCTTGGAACATTTTCAAATTTGGTTCTTTTATTGGGATATATTTGAGGCACTCTAAGAAAATAAAAATCTGATGTGGTTTTCTTTTCTATTCTAAGAGAAGTAAGCTACATAATGTGCATTGTGGATTATCTATCTTTTGGATTAAATTGGGATAGCCAGTGGCTGCAGATGATATTAACACTAGCAGAGAGTATAATCAGTCAGTTTAATGGTTGCCCTAAATACCAAGTTGTGACCACTGACCAGCATATATTTTTAGAAGGCAATAGTGAGTGGTTGATTGGTCCTTTTCAAGCAATAAGTTTATAATTATCTGGAGTCTGGGATTCAGGCTTCTAGCATGCTCGGTCTGTTGATTGGTCGCCCTAAGTACTAAGTTGTGACCACTGACTGACTGACCAGCATATATTTTTAGAGGGAATAGGCAATGGTTGATAGGTGCTTTCAAGCAGTAAGTTTTCTTTTTTACTAGCTGGGGGATGGCGTTCAGGCTACTAGAAGCCATATTAGACTTCACCGATGCATCAGTTTTTTTTTTTGTTTGAAAGTATTCCAGCCAATTATCCAGGCAATGATCAGGAATAGTATTTATTTGGAAAAGAAATGCTTGTGGTTGGATTATCTGAGATTTGTTTTGTTGCTATCAGGTAATAGCTGAAAGCCTTTCAGAGGAAGAGATAGCTGGTTTAAGAGAGATGTTTACGGCAATGGATACAGACAACAGTGGCGCCATCACATTTGATGAATTAAAAGCTGGCCTGAGGAGATATGGTTCAACTTTGAAGGAGTCAGAGATCCGTGATCTTATGGATGCAGTAAGATCATTTTCTCAACAAAAAAAAATGCTTTTGTTGCTTTTATGACTGATGATCAATGGAATTTGTTTGGCGAGCCAACGATTGTTTTAGCGGATGCTGGGCTGAACCGGTTTATATGGCAGAATGAGGGGCGATTGTTCGAGTGCAGCTACCCAAGAAGTATTGGCGGGATTCTGGGAAAATGGTCGATGTTGGTTTTGGTCGGGGACATGCATAGAGACATGAGAATGATATCTCTCAATTTCATGAGCAACGCAAGGCTCCGGACTCATCTGTTGCGAGAGGTGGAGTGGCATACGTTGCAGGTTTTAGGATCTTGGAGACAGAATTCGACAATTTCAGCTCAGGAGGAGGCAAAGAAGGTGGGTGGGTGTGTGTGTGTGTGTGTGTGTGTGTGTGTGTGTGTGTGTGAGAGAGAGAGAGAGAGAGAGAGAGAGAGAGAGAGAGAGACAGAGAGAGAGAGAGAGAGAGAGAGAGATTTCATACAATAATTTTTAATCTAGATAGGAAAAAAATCTAACCTATCAAGAAATTTATGCAGTTTACGTTCAATCTAATGGCGAAACATATCATGAGCATGGATCCAGGAGAGCTCGAAATGAAGCAGCTAAAGAGAGAATACATCACCTTCATGAAAGGAGTGGTATCTGCTCCTTTGGATGTGATATAAACACCATGGTCAGCTCCGGGAAGTTGTCAAAGTTAGACGTTGCTGTTTCCACTATTTTCCTGTTGCGACCCACAGTTTTGGATCTACCTGATTTTTAGAATACGTCCTATTATAGTCTTTAAAAACAGATGGATGGAGTGGATTTGTCACAGACATCTTTGCTGAACCCACACAGCCCGGGGCACAAATATATCTATGTGTGACCCGTCAAGACCCTGTCCTCATGGTTCAATTTGGAGGCTTCTGAAAAGCATTATTATACTGGTTGGAGGCTATCATTTTTTCATCAAAATGGTTGAAAGCATTATTATACTCACATGTACATGAAATGGGTGGTGGGTTATCAGTTTTGGGTAGAATCAATTCCTTCCAATACATACTTCAATGATAACCATGTTCTGTTTTCCACCATGCACTCATATCAACCAAAAAGTACTACAAATTAAGAAGAACCAAGTCCTATGCTCAATTAGATTTCATTCAAAGTTGACAAAAGAATCCTCATTCTCAGAAATCAGACAGATATGAAAGAAACCCCATACTATTTTACCATCACACAATCAACCCAAAAAAAAAAAAAATCTGTTCCAAATATTGCTCATCCCAAAAGATTGTATAGCTCTGTTTGAGTTTTTAAGTTTTTCCAATTGGAGCCCATGGTTCACTGATCGAAATTGATGGCTATGGTGGATATCCTCACCCTTTCATGGTGGCCAACAAATAGATGTGTAAGAAAGAGGAAAGAAAAAAAAACAGCAGTAGTCCATCCAGGCATCTTTCCCCTGTTTAACTGGCATGCAGATTGCGTCCTGTCCTGGCCTAGACAATAATCCATCCAGGCACACCCTGATCTACAGCTCAAGTGGTAGACTGAGTGAAGATAACATCGTTTCAACACTCAGGTCTGGGTATCGACTCCTGTTTCAAAGTCCTCTAGGGTCCCACACATGTACATTGGCTGGGCAAGTTGTGCTTGCATCAGTCATGTGGCCACTGCAGCTTTTCCAGTGTAAATGGGCCTGACCTTGACCTAAATACTCATGCCAAGGTGCGATCCGGATGTGGTAGGCATGGATGAGATCGTTATGAACACGGTTCAGATTCTAATATGTCATCTCTACTCATGTGGTAGGCATGGATGAGATCGTTATCAACACGGTTCAGATTCTAATATGTCATCTCTACTCATGTGGTAGGCATGGATGAGATCCAAACCTTTCACTGTATCTTCTATAATGAAGATCCCATAATCCAAAAATCACAATGGACTATCTCAGCTCATTAACTGACAGAATAAAAGGAAAAAATCAGCAAGTCTCTCATCTCTACTTAAGGCCAAGGCCAACAGTTTATACTGAGTAAACTCTGTGGGGTCGTCATGATTTATGTGTTTTATCCATGCCATCCATCTGTTTTAAGATCATTTCAGCGCATGAGCCAAAAATTGAATCATATCCAAATATCAAGTGGACCACACCCCAGGAAATAGTTTGAATTGAACACCTATCATTGAAAACTTCTCGGGACCCATAAAAGCTTTGGATCAAGTTAATATTTGTGTTTTACCTTCATCCATGTCCGTTTGACCTTATGAACAAGTTGGATGACAAAGAAACATCACTATGGGCCTTAGGAAGGTTTCAAACGCGGACATCATTCTTCCCATTTTTTATGTGGTGTGGTCCACTTGAGCTTTGGAAACGAGTCAATTTTGGGATGATGCCCGAAAATGACATGGAAAAATGGATGCACAGCCTGGATAAGACGCATACATCCATGCATGGTGGGCCCCACAGAGTCTACTCAGTACGCTTATGCTAAGTTACTCAGCATGCAATCCGCTTCCTTATTGGAAAGCCTGTTTAACGAAGGCTCTGTGGGGCCCACCGTGATGACTATAAAATCCACTCCATACAACAGTTACACTAGTTCATTTTAGGACATTATCCAAAAACTAAAGAGATCTAAAGAGCCATTAGCATGACAGTGACGATGGTAACACTGCCAATATGGCAGGAGGAAGGAATAAAAAGGAGAGAGAGAGAGAGCCCTTAACTCATGTGAGTCTACCACTCAACCATGAGTAAGGACCCGATAGAGAGCCTAAAGTAATGATATCATGTACTGATATCGTTCCAGGAGGAGTCATAACCATCCCAAAAGAAATGGCCAACTTCTTGCTATGATAAGAGAGCACATTCTCCTTTCCTGCCATATCTAAGTTGTGCAGCTCAGCTGTCATATCTGGAATATAACCAGCAATCTTCAGTTGCTTTCCAATTTCAGCCAACATCTCATAGATCTCCTCCTTCTGTGGATGTGAATCATCGTCCACAACAAACTCATGGACTTCTCCTCTTAGTTCAATTGTACTACAACCAGGCATCATTTGGATTCCTTTCTCTTTCATCAACCTCCTCACATCGGCCACCTTCTCCCAATTCCCAGCAGGAGCATAAATATTCAATAACAAAACATAATCCCCAGCTTGCTGGGTTTTTGACTCGATCAAATGCCCAACAACGCGTTCACCGAGCGCAACGTGACCATGAATTCTGCAAGCGCCTAGCAGAGTCCTCTAAATTGTCGAATCCGGCTTGACCATCATTGAATTTATAAGATGGTAGGCCTGATCCAGCAGACCTGCACGACCCAAAAGATCAACCATGCACCCATAGTGATGGATGTTTGGCACTAATCCGAATCCAGACTTCATTAAATCAAAAAACTTCAAACCTTCATCCACCAATCCACCATGACTGCAAGCTGATAAAACACCTGTAAAAGTCCGGTCGTCTGGCACAATACCTACTCTCTGCATTTCTCCAAATGCTTCAATGGCTTCCCTTCCATGGCCATTCATTGCCAACCCAGAAATCATTGCACTCCAGGTAGTTACATTTCTGTCAACCATCTCATCAAACACCCTAAAAGCCTTATCCACATACCCACATTTTGAGTACATTGCAATAAGCGAATTGCACAAATTGAAAGCATTACCAAAGCCTCGCTCATTGATGTAATTATGAATCCGCTCTCCAAAATCAAGCATGCCCAACTGAGCACAAAGTTTTCGAAGGCCATTGCATTTTCAAAGGCTTGTCTTGTTGAAAAACAAAGTGCTTACAGCTGACAACCTCAGAGGTTCAATGCACCATACATGCCTAACCTTTGAATAGCTTGTTTCTACCATTGCTTTTAACGGCATTGAATACATGGCTAGGAATTAGGATAATCTAATCTCATGTATGTGTAATTTGAAACTTAGATAAAAAGATATCTGACTATCCATGGTCATGCATGTAGACGTTTTAGATATAGATATACTAACACAATCCCACACATGCACATCTATGTTTATATATTTGCCATTCAAGCTGTTCATAGTGCAAGTGCAAGTGCTCCCTGATTTTTAATCAGGGCATCTACATATAGATGGTGTGGCCTGATGGACGGCTCTGATATTACATACATGTGCATCGTTTCAAGGTGTGAAGCATGTGCAGTTAAAAGCATTTGTCAGGAAAGAAATGAAATTACTTTTTTTTAGTTGCACCCATCCTAAATGATAATACACCCACACATTCTACTTCTGGTAATACACGACTCTCCATCGCTTAAACAATCTCCAGACTATAAAATTAGTAGAGGCGGGAAGCTGGATGGATGATGGGCTGGAGAAACTGACCAATTTGAGAGATTTGGGAATAATAGGAGATCTCAAAATGGCATTATTCCCTTCCCTTTGTAAATTGGTCCACCTTAGATCATTGTGGCTAAGAGCAGGTAATGAAGGGTCGATTCTAGCTTTTGATTCCTTCTCAAATCATCTTCATTTATATAGGACGTATTTGATAGGAATATTGGAGAATTTGCCGGAGCCGCATGTACTCCCACCTAACCTCACCGAGCTATACTTGTTTGGGTCCGAATTAGATATAGAATCGTTAAGAACACTAGAGAAGCTGTCGAATGAAATGTTTGGGTACTATGCATGCACTTTCATTTCTCATGAATATTTCAATATTACAAAAATAGAATCAAGACATCCAACATCCAAAATGTTTTAACTGCCCAAATTGTCAGCTCTCATTTAGTTATGTTGATTGTCTTGGTGGCATTGCAGTGTGTCAGGCGCACATTTGAAGAGAAAGATGCATGTAATGCAACTATACAACGGATCCATGTAATACTCTGCGACAATTGTTGCAGTCATCATGAGGACTGCTTATGATGTGGAAAAGGGAATGGGTTGGAGGGTACTGGCTGCAATCACTTCAGCAATTGCAGCTCTTGTCATTACATACTGGGACCTTGTTTATGACGGGGGACTTTTGCATTACAAAAGTTGCAAAAGAAGTCGAAAAATCGTTGGCTGAGAGACAAACTCGTCATCTCTCACAAAAGTGTTTACTTTACAGCCATGCAATCGGAAAGGAACTTAAAAAGAGAGTGGTTACTGAAGGAGTTCTCCAGCCATCCATCACAGCTACCTCTCACTGCATCGTCTTCCAGCCGTTAATCTCTAAAACATCCATGGACTGAACATCCTCCAATGAAGCAGCTCACCAGCAACTGCGATCAATAGAGAGACATCTCTCTCATGTGTTCTACAGCATAGCAAGCACCACACATTCCAGTTAAGGAAGACATTTCCTTCCTCATGCATGTGTGCAGCCGTTGCATTGGTGGGCATCCTCTCCCTCATGTGCAAGCAAGTCCAGCAAGAGTCTCCTCTCTCAACTAGTGTGGCCAACAACACATGAAGTGCAACTCTCCATCACATGTGCAAGAAAGGAAGCACCCATCCTCCCACACATGTGAAGTTTGCAGAAGGAAGACCTCTCCCTGGTCACATGAGTCAAGGAAGAACTCTCCCTCTCTCACCTTCTCTCAAGCATGTGGAGCTAGGAATGAGTTTCACCAGTCATACATGAGTGAGCTACGAAAAAGATGAATTTCATCCCTCAAGCATACCAACCTAGCTAGCAAGTCTTCTACTCACCTACCTCACACATGTTAGAAGTGAATCATCCAGTGAGTAGAACCGCCTGATTTTTAGCTCTAGACTTACACCAAACCAATGAGCAACCTCACCTCATGTCACCTATGCAAGACATGCTGGGACGTGCTAATGCATGTGCATGCTTAGACTCCAACATATTCTAATTCAAGGCATAAATGGATCTGCTACAGTTGTACCTGCTACAGTTGTACACCAACATATTCTAATTCAAGGCATCAACAAAGAGCATCTTCACATTTTTTTCAAGGGGCTGCTACAGTTGTACCTGATTAGGGGCCCAGTGATGTGGTTACAGAATCCAAACCGTCCATCAGATTTGTCACCCCAAAAATCCCAAAATCAGCCTAATCCAAAACTCACCCCAATGAAGAACTTGAAACTTTTAAGATACCTCAATTTATCTACCACTTGAGTAGGGTGGCTGCCTGAATTCATATGCGAATTGTATTTGTTGCAAACCTTGAAACTTAATGAGTGTGTGGAACTGTTTGAGCTTCCGAAAGAGATGGGGAAACTTGCAAGGCTAAGACATCTTGTAGAGTTGAATTCGTTCGAAGAGAGATCAAGGAAACGAAGAGAAGTGAAATTAACAATATGGTAAGCGTAGGTCAGCGAGGGAAGGAGACTTGTTCATTACGTGCACCCAATCATGGCTTGCCATGGAAAGGTTCACATAAGACATGTCGAGGTACAATCCAGATTTCTACTCTAATTGAGGATGAACAATAGTTCAGATTCGGGCCCCATTTTTAAGGCCCAAAAGAGTTCATATTTGACAAAAAATTTAGGGCCATCTTTAGTCCAGATTTGACTGAATTCTAAACTTAAAAAATGCTCCAGATTGTACACGTTTTTGGGGCCGAAAAACTGTCCAGATTTGGACAAGGTTTGGCCTAAAAAATAGTCCAAATTAGTTGCTGCCCATTTTGGCTTATTTTTGTCATCGGTTTGGCTATCCTTGATATTAATCAAAAGTAGATGAGCTGGTAGAGACATTATAGTGTGAGTGAGTGATTCTGGGTATGGTCCCATAAACTTCCTGGGGCCGCATGATTCTGGACCATGAAGTCAAATTGATTTATTTTTTTTTAGACCGGACTCTCCGTAACAAACGAGAGAGCTGCCTACATACTTATCATCGTGATAAGATCATGTTGTTGTAGTTTATCATTATGTAACTTGATTTTCAGTTGAGCTCCATTGAAGAAATGAACATCTTTAGCGTACAACCCATCTAATACATTTATGCCTGCATGGTGGAGATCTTCTGTTAGTAAGTTCAAATCCTATGGTCAGAAATCACTAACAGAAGACCTACACCATGCAGGCAGAAACCTATCAGTCGAGCTCTATGCTAAATTTGTTCATTTCATAATAGAACTCAACTGAGGCCAAGTTACATACTTATCATCTTGATAAGATCAGGTCATTGTAGTTCATTACATCCATCAGGAAACAAAATAGTACACCCCCTCGACCTGAAGAAGATAGGTTATATAAGTCTAACTGCAACAACTCCCTAAGGCTCGAGCATACTTTGGCTACAGACCGCGATAAGGACATGACCAAAACTTGATGGTACTACACAGGGTGAATTATAAAAACATAAAGACATGCATTTAACCAACAAAACTCGAAAACGATTATCCAATTATGTTCAAGTTCGGATAAACAGGAATAGAATTCAACAAGTTCATCATTCAAGCAAACCAACATCTTTAACGCATAGTGGGCAGAAATAGTTCAAAACCTGTGGTCATTGTAGTTGACAAGTATATATAAACTAAATAACCTAATAATATTTACTATATACTAGTAACATACAAGCAATATCGGGGCACCATACATAAGCTACAAGAATATCATGTCCCCCTAAAACCAACATCCTCCTTCAATATATATATATATATATATATATATATATATATATATATATATATATATATATATATATATATATATATATGTAATTCGTTGATTATTTTCCATGCTCAATTGCAACATTCATTCACCATCTAAAACCATTGGGCAACGAGATAGCTGCCTACATCCACACATCTTCTAATTCAACTAACTATTAAACAAAATTTATAAAAATAAAAGATATCTAACCAAGTTCAAGGTTTTGAAGACTTATAGTTCGTCCAAGCTTTCTATCTAGGTCCACCACAGAGGAAATGGATTTGGAACTACACGGCATATGAAATACTAAGCATTAGAAAAACCAAAACCCATAAATCAAAATGCTTTTCAACACATCAATCAATATGGTCATATACTATAGAGAGAGAGAGAGAGAGCAAATCCATCCATCGATCTCACCTACATACATGATCAATAATAGTTAATATATTTTATCTTACAAGAAATCATCAAGAGTGCATTTTCATGTTATAACAAAATAATAAAAAAACACACAAGGAAATCAAGTTTGAGACCCAACTCGCAAAAGATCATGTACCAAGCTAGTCACACGTATACATCCTTGAAGATAAATGTACCTCATCTTGCCAGAAATCATCGAAATACCATTCACCCATTGCTTAGATAAAAAAAGCACAATAAAATCAATTGGGTTGAAGGTCAACCAAAAAAAAAAAAAAATCGAACAATACATGGGATTGTTTGATAAGTGTGAATAAGTACAAAGTCTATTCATAAATATTACGGATAGACTGTAATAAATTGTCGAGGCCAAACGACAAATCCTCCCACGCCGACCTCTCCAAGTATATGATGATAACCATCTTCCTTCCACAACTCTGCATGCTCGACAATAATCTCGGTCAATATAACGCTATAATTTCCCTCGCCTAGCTCAGATCCATGGACTAATGCGGTAGGATCAACCATATGCACCTCACCACGAGCCTGTACCCGTTTCTTCCAATCGCAAAGATCGCATCTCTTGCCCAAATGTAGTGAATCAGGCTATACAAAATGCATGTCATCAGTACACATATTAATTTATAGTGTAAAATAAGCTCAAACTAGTATTAGGGAAACATGTACATACCGAAGAGGCCTGACTAGATTTAAATGGAAATGTTGTAGGAGTAGGGACAACAACTGGTTGCCCTTGACTTTCTGCCATGGTTTTAACAGTCTGTTGGAGTTGTGACAGGGTTTTATCGATATCCTCTAGTTTATGTGCCAAATTATCTCGCTCTTGTGTCACCGTGTTTAGCTTTTTTAATACTGGGATTGTTTTCTTCAATGCAGTCTTGGATACAGTTCCACCTATACCCCGCATGCGCCCTCTACTGTCACTCCCAATTGACTGTAGACAGAAATGAAAGTTAATTTATCAAAAAAGGCATAACTACCTGTACCTCAAGTATTTGATGTTCAAGCATACCTTTGTAAGGGCATCATCTATACCAGTCATCAAAGATCCAGGATTACTACTCTGAGCCTCCTTTATTTTTTCCTATGACAAAATCCAAAAGAAACCATTACAACTCAAACTCACATTTATATTCCATATGTCATCCTAAAGAAGTCAGGAGGTACGAGGGGTGCACTTACTAAGACTTCAGGAAACTGGAATTCATTTTCCTTTGTTGTATGTGCTCGAATGTACATATCAGACCTACTGATCTCGGCATCAGAGGTGAGATTCTTCTCAAGTGCCTTTCCCATGTTACATCAATATCAATACGCATCATTAATGGAATGAAGGAATGCTTGTTAGAATTTGAAATAAATAATACGATGTATATTTTAAGACATATACCATCTGATGGCATGTGACAGCCAAGCTACGCCGCCCAAGTGTAGAAGTGCCAACTTGCTTGGCCCGATTGGATGCATTCCTTGCACTTAACTCCAGGAAATCTTGGCTATTACGTTGATCCACAAAAGTAATCCAGTCCTCAATAGGCACACCAGCAGGGGCAGGATCTTGTTTCACAACTGCAGGATCCTTACCCTTGATAAACTTTGTATATAAATAACTCTTGTAATTCCTCCAACATGCCTTCATGCGGTTCGGAACATAATCTAACCACACACTCTCATGTTCAAACTCATAATTTCTCCCTAAGCCATTAATGACCATCTGAATGTGCTCACAAGGCACATCGCGGATGTTGGTGTAGGTGATCGGGATATTTGTTCGTGTGAGGACACCGAGGGATGTTGAGAAATCAACTAGATTATAATCCAATGCATTTGGTTGCCCATGTTCATTAGTTGTTATGAACTTCTTCTTCGATCCCTCAATTAATTCCTTACCTCGCGCGGGTCCTCTCTTCTCAGAAGATGTAGACAACGACCCCTCTACATCAAAAGAAGAATAGGTACAACCCCAAGCAATATTAAATATCAATATACATGGTCAAAGTAAATGAAACTTTAGTTTAACATAGTCAAGGAGAGGTATCTTATTACCTCTAGCATCTTCAGGGGCTGCAACCCCAGGCAACTCGTCATGGGCTACATCCGCGAGCGGCTTTGTGCCCAATGCCTCTTCCTCCACATCCATGTAAGACTCTTATCTGCTGCTAAGGCGTAAGAAATTAAAAGTGAATGACATAGAATGAAGTGAAATGCAAATAAGACTTCAATACAACTCATATCTGACTTATAATGTATACATAACATTAAAAAATGAAATGCATATTTTAATATATAACAAGGATCCAACATCTACATGGAGTGCAATAATAGACAAAACACAAAACTCATTTAAAGGATCCAACATCTACATGGAGTGCAATAATAGACAAAACACAAAAATCATTTAAAGGATCCAACATCTACATGGAGTGCAATAATAGACAAAACACAAAAATCATTTAAATACATGCACAAAAGTAGAATACATGAGGTTCATCTTCTAGCTCGCTTTCTTTTCTTCTTTTTTTCAACAACCACATGGATGTCTTCAGGGCCATCGTATAATAACTCATCACCAATCTCTACTTCGGTTAGATCAGGTCCTACTTCGTCAAGAGTTACAAGCCGTTGTTCTGATAAAAGGCATGGCTCATCTTCGACAAAAATCTTTCTTGGAACCTCCAAGACCACATGCCAATCGGGATATTTTGGATCTCTAGAATAGAAAACCTGCATGGCATGCTCTGCAAGAATGAATGGCTCATCACTCAATTTGTCTGAACTAAGAAGATTAGACAAATTCAACATGGTAAGATTTCCTTCAACATCAAAAGAAACACCTCGTTGCGTCACCTTCACCCAATCACACTTGAATAGAATCGGCTTGTACCCATGTCGGTACTCCATTTGGATTATTTTCCTGATGACTCCATAGTAAGGTATAGATTCATCCACTGGGTTCCTATCCTTAGCACTAGATCGAAAGGTGGTCATACTCTCTGTGCTAACCCCACTATTCTAGTTCGTTTTATTTTCCTCGTAGTCCTTAGTGACGAAGAGGAAATCATTAATACAATACTTATTGTACTGTATAGAAAAATGAGTTGGTCCCCTGACTATGTCTTTAAAGTCTTCATTAGTTGATTCATCTAACTCTAACTGCTTCTTCAACTAAGGTATAAACTCATCATTACTCGCCACCTTGGTCCTCTTCCCTGCAACTACCTTGCGTTGCTCTAAGAAATTGGCATACTTCCTGCACGAAGAATGATGTTATAGACGTGACCTTTTTTTAGGATTGTTATTACAATGTTATTAAACAAAAAATGAAGAAGACATATACATACAAGCTAAGTCCAATATATACCTTTGCCATGTATCATAGGTAGGTTGACTCTTCAGAACCCAGATACGAGCCTGTTCATACTCAATACCTTCTAGGACGACATTTTGACCCGGGCCAATTGGACCTACGACTTCACCATCGAAGTCGTTAACAAAATCTTCTGACCTCGACATGAGTGAAGTTGATCCATCAAATCGCTTTTCTAGTTTCTCCAAGAGGCTTGTTTTCTTTTTCCCTCTATATTGGTTACAGTGTACAAGTGTCTCCTCTTGTATGTACCGTTCAGCTATACAACCTTCTGGCCGCATTTTATTGCGTACATATGCCTTAAACATCTTCATGAACCTGAATGAGTAAACGAAACTTAAGAAATATAAATGCAAATGTCTAGTCCAAGTTTTTCACATTAAACTCATGTCATACCTTTCAAATGGATACATCCATCGATAGTAAACAGGACCACATACGCGAGCCTCGTAAGCCAAGTGGATTGGTAGATGCATCATCACAACAAAAATAGAAGGAGGGCATGTAATTTCAAGCTCACATAACGTCTTAGCCATGCCCTTCTCGAGAATCAATAACATTTCAATATCAATGGTTCGTGAGCAAAGGGCGTTGAAGAAGGTACATAAGCTTCTAATTATATTGCGGATGGGCTTGCTATCCATGAATGCATGCTGGATCAAAATTGGAAGCAGATGTTGCATCAACACATGGTAATCATGAGACTTCATTCCCTTCAAATCCATGTTATCTTCTTTTACAATGTTCTTCCAATTTCCACTAAAACCGACCGGAACACTCAACTCACCCAAAGTCTAAATGAAAAGTTTTTTCTCTTCTTTTTGCAACAAGAAAGGACCTCGTTTTTGGATCACCTTACTGTTGATATTTTTCAGCCATAAACGCTTCTTAATTCCCAATCGCTTCAAGTCCCTTTGTGCATTAGCATCATCCTTGCTTTTTCCCTTTGTGTTCAACATCAAGGCAATAAGTATTTCGCATACATTTTTCTCGATGTGCATAACATCAAGGTTGTGGCGTACGGGCAACTCCTTCCAATAATCTAGATCAAATAATATGGACCGCTTAAAGAAGCATGTTGACTCAGCATCATCCACTTGCTCCTGTCCTCCTATACCCCTTCGTTTCTTCTTCTCGATCTTCCCCCACTGCACATTTAGCTTCGCAACAATTCTTTCTATCTCTATCCAAGTCAGACGAATTGGTTGTGGTCGGTGGTCCTCCTCCTTATTAAAGGTGCTTGCACTTGAGTCATATCTAGCCTTGTCATTGAGTGGCAACCACCGTCTGTGACCCATATAAACATGTTTCATTCCATAGTGTAGTCGCAATGAATCTGTCTTGGGGCCACATGCAGGACAACCATACTTACCCTTTGTCCTACAACCAGAAACATTACCATATGCGGAAAAGTCGTGGATTGTCCACAACAGGATAACACGCATGTTGAATTTGTTTCCATGGTATGCATCAATTGTCATGATCCCCTTCCGCCACAAGTCTTGCAACTCAGTAATCATCGGTTGCAAATAAACGTCAATATCCTTCCCTGGTTGTCGCGGCCCTTCGATGAGCAAAGTGAGTATAGTAAATTGCGGTTTCATACATAGCTTCGGTGGAAGGTTGTACGTTACACACATAACAGGCCATGAACTATACGATGTGCTGGAAGTCCCAAAGGGGTTAAACCCATCGGTGGCTAGACCCAATCAAACATTGCGAGGCTCACTTGCAAAATCCTCATACTTGTTATCAACAAGCTTCCATGTGCTGGAGTCAACCGGATGCCCCATCTTTCCACTCTGCATTTTTCCAGTTGAGTGCCAGGTCATCTCTTTTGCCACCCACGGCACACTGTACATCCTTTGTAGCCTTGGTGTTATTGGAATATACCTTAACATCTTCGCAGGTACTTTCGCTCGTTTTGACTTAGAATCTGATTCTTTTTTGTACCTAGAAGTACCACAGTTTGGACAACTCGTCTTCTTCTCATGCTCTCTCCAGTACAACATGCAATCATTTGGACAAGCATGAATCTTCTGGTAATCAAGACCCAACTTTGTAATGATCTTCTTCGCTTGGTAAGTATTAGCTGGGGTCTTATTACCGAATGGCAACACACTTTGGAGTAGTTGAAGGAGATCAGTAAAGCTTTGTTCACTCCATCCATGGTTCACCTTTAATTTAAAAAGTTGTACAATAAAAGTCAACAAGGTGAATTCGTGACAACCAGGATACAGCTCAGTCATTGCATCTCGTAGATTTGCTTCAAACTCATTACCTGTAGCGTCCCCAAAAACGTCTTCAACTTCGGGGGCTACATTAGGGTCATCCTGAACAACTTCGTCTAGGTTATTACCACCAAGGTCTTCAACAACCGCATTGACAATGTCGTTTAAGTTTGCCACACTGGGGTACTGGTGGAAAATTGGAGCACGTTCGGTATACTTGGGTGTTGCAAGCTCACCGTGCATGTTCCACACCTTATATGTTGGATCAAATCCATATTTCATCAAATGTACCTTCACATCGTCAATTATGCAGGGTAAACGTATACATCTGCATTTGGTGCATGGGCAATGAATGGTTTCTCTACCAGGAAGGTGTTCTGATGCGAACGTTACAAAACTTAAAATACCATCCATAAAACGTGGGTCTGGGTAACGTAGAGTAATCCACTCCCTATCCATTGGATACAACCTCTTTAATTATGATGTGTACCTATAGAAAGTATACAACCATAACAATCAAATATCAGTCCAACTTCTACAACTGCATATCCCCTTATCTCTCCAGAAATATTGATCAGGCATTTGATTCCACGTCAACTATCCACAAAAGGTATGGATATTTGACGACGAAAACAAGTGTAGGGAATACTCCGGAGAGAAAGGGAGAGATGAAACGGAACTAGCGTGTGCATTAACACTGCAATCTATTCAACCTTAAACTGTTCGAAAATTCAACCTACCATCAATTCAATCATCAACGTCGTCATCATCTTAACCATTAAATAAAACCATGCACAATCTCAAACATAGGATCAAGATGCCAACATTATTACACATTCCACATTATTTTGGGCCTACTAGTTACATGCATAAGTAAATCATATAAAAGGCCCCAAATCTACAACTCATATAATCCAACATGGACTCATTGGGTGTTGTCTACTTGACTAATGGTACTATGCAAGGCACGCTGCCCACTATAAAATGGGCCTACCCAACGGGTCCAAGTAAAGTCACCATGGTGGACTTCTCACTCCCAACTATCTCTCTTGGTATTTGTCCCACTTGGGCCTTACTTTTAATTCATTTATATAGGCCCAAGGACCCAAATAACTTATGATAAATAAATGGACAATGAAGATGTCCACCACATGACCCACATCATCAGAGTATAAATTAAGTTCAGAAGACATATAATACGGGCCACATGAGCAAGAGTAAGGTCCACATAAGGTGGCCCGCTAGGAAATAGTCTACCACTGTGAATCGTCCATGTCCAGGGCCTAATTAGTCCATAAAATATCTTAGGATGAGAGGTGGAGCCCATGGAAATGGGTCCATGCCAAGTTCTACCCAAATAGTCATAAGTTTTGGTATAACACATAAATGGTTTTGGGCCGTCTTGTGGCCTACCTTGTGATCATGTGGGGCTCACATTTGAAAAAAGAATTTACTCATCTGGCAGCCCCATGCATGGGCTTCACAACTCAGAAACTATGGCCCCTTGAAGATGAGTTTCTAAATTTTGGCAAGAGCTCAAACACTGGCACTTGAAGGACTATGCAGAAATGTTGTGCAGGAATGGTTTTTGTCCAACTTTGGGAGGTTGCCACAGACACATGAGGCCATATTTCGACATACCGTCAAGTGTCCCTGGTATTCCCATATTTGGTCATAAAATTCCATAAGGTAGGACCCTCTGATTACATGTGTACAATTTGTGGCACATGGCCCAACATAGCCATCTGAAATTTCTGCACAACTCTGCCTAGCCCCAATTTGGAGTCAGACGAAAGATCACCTAAGGCCCACATTGGTCCAACTAAAGTATCATTTATCTACACACTTATGTAGATTAGAAATTCATCTTAGTGGCCCCAATATATCTCATACATGGAGCTCACCACGGGGACCCAAAGTCCCAGACACAATATTCAGACTTGCAGTCTTTGGCAATGAGTCTGTCCCAACTTTGGCTCCACTTCACCAACACATGAGGATTATTTCCAATGAATTAGTAGGACAATACCATACACTAACATGTAGAATAGACATATCCCATTGTGAGATCCTTAGATACAGATCATGAGGCCCACCATAAGGTGGCAAACAGGCCTACTTGCAACAGTCTAGTACTTAGAAAAATTCAGCAACATAAGGAAATATGTTAAACAGAGACATTTCAGCAAACACATGCTGTGCACACTTAGCATTCACAACAAACAATTGAAGGCAAGACTATTCTATATATGACATACATTTATAAATTGAAAAATGCATACATAGACTTTTCATCAAACAAATGCTATGCAAGGCAATTATACATGGCATACATGTATCCTATAAAATGGCCTCATGCTATTCAGTCCATTTTTTTAAATAGATACACCCACTCTTCGTACTTTTGGTAATTCAGCAATAATTATTTGAGTCAGTATGGTAGAAAATGAAGAAAATGAAGGGCTTATTTATCAATCAAGGCAGGTGTCGATATCATTTTCATAATGAAAACAAAATAATCTAAAATGTTTCGGGGTAGCCATCATCAGGACCGTCCAAAATCAGGACCCACCAGAAAAACACAATTATTGGATAATCTTAACGGTCTGTCCAGTCCTTTCAAGTTTGAACGGCTGTCAGTGTTCTTTTTAATTTGGAACCATCCACATTGAGGACCCGCCATCTGACGGTCCGGATTGATGCGCATGCATGCCACGTCTTTGGTAGATAAGCTGTACACAGCCGGGAGAGGATCGCGGTTGCGTAGTGAGGCTCTCACCACCCTTTGCCATGGTGTGAAGTTTTTGTGGGGCCCACCGTGATGAAAGTATTTTATCCATGCCGTCCATCCGGTTTTTGTGGGCAAGATTATTCGATGTTTGAGGGAGAAAGAGATACCTGTGACGCCAAATAAAGGGGCAGCAGTGGAACGGCTGAAGAAACCCTCTGTTTCTTCCGATCGGTGCAGGGAGAGGGACGAAGAGGGTTGCATACATCCTTGACAGTGACGAGAGACGGAGAGAGGGAGAGGGATGGAGATCGGACAGGGAGGAAGGGAGGGAGAGGCGGGAGATGGGTTTGGGAAAAAAACCCCTTTTCAGAGAGGGAGAGGCAGAGGGAGAGGCGGGAGATGGGTTTTGGAAAAAACCAAAAAATGGTATTGGCGGGCGAAAATAACTCGTATGCTCTCTGCGTTCGGAATGTGGGTGAGGCCCACCATGATGTTTATGAGAAATCTACGTCGTCCAACTATTTTCTGAGCTCATTTTAGGCGTTGAGACAAAAAATGAACGGGATCATATGCCATCCATACCGTTCATAATGTCCATCGGACGTGGATTGGCTAGTGACCCCACACCAGCCAGGTGGCTTGTGTCAAAGCTGTGTGGGCTCCACCATGATGTATGTGTTTTATCCACACTGTCCATCCATTTTTCCACCTCATTTTAGTGCACAGGCCAAAAAATGAGGCAGATCCAAATCTTAGGTGGACCACACCACAGGAAAAAGTGGGAATTGAATTCTCACCATTGAAAACTTCTTGGAGGCTAGTAGTTTTGGATCAAGCTGATATTAATTTGTGTTTTCACTTCATCAAGGTCTGTGTAACCTTATCAACAGGTTGGATGGCAAATAAACATCACGGTGGGCCCTGGGAAGTTTTTAATGGTGGACCTTCAATCAACACCTTTCTTCTGTGGTGTGGTCCAATGTGTTAACTCACAGTACTGATCAGATGCTCTAATCTATAGGAATAGCTAGCCATCCATTTCATAAGCCATGGACTGATGGTCAGGATTCTCTTCTTAAAGGAGCTATTGAGAACTAAGAGCGATCCATGGTAGGCCCCAACAAATGAAGGGTTTAAATTGTTGAACCTCCTTAATTTTCTGTGAATGATCCTAATTGCCCATTTTAAAGGCAGTTGATCGGTCCGTTGGAATCATTTGGTTGGTGTAATTTTAATTTACATGGTAATAACACAAGAAATGGGCCCTTGATCATTTAATGAACGATCTAGATCAATCAATCTGACTGATCAAGGGCCCGTAAGCTACTAGGAGCAATACAACTTATAGTCATCCGAGAGCATTGGATCTTCTTATGGAAAGACAAAAAAGCCCTTGATGCTTTTGGCATCATGATGTATGTGTTTTATCCATGTTGCCCATTAATTTCTACTGATCATTTTAGGGCTTTATCTAAAAAATTAGGCAAATCTAAATCTCAGGTGGACCACACCATAACAAAATAGTAGTGATTGAATGTCCACCAATGTTTATTGACATCCAACCTCTTGATTAGGTCATACAAACATGGATGCAAGGAAAAAACAAATAACAACTTGATCTAAAACTTTTATGGCCTCCAAAGAAGCTTAACGGTGGGCGTTCAATTACATTGTTTCTTGTGCTGGTCCAGTTGACATTTAGATCTACCATTACAATATTCCATACCGTTCGCAACATCTCAGTCCTCCTGGGATGAACATGAAAAAACAAATTATATTAATTTATATTAGCCTGATTAAAAACTTTTATGATCCCACAAATATTTAAACCATGGTCATTCAATCCTTATGTTTTCAGCCCACACGACTTTTGGATCCCAGCTCATTTTTTTGTTCATGCATGTCCTAAAATGGGCTCACAAAACGGATGGACATGGTGGATTTTCACAAACATCACAATAGGCCCCTCGGTTCCCAACAGTTTGGCTATTGACATTGGTGATCAGGTGCTAGTGGTCGGGCTCTATGGACCCCACGATTATTGTGTTTAATTTATCCATGTTGTTCATTCATTTCTCAAGATTAATTATAGCAAGACTTCATCCTATAAATGAGCCATATCTAAATCTTAGGTGGACCACAACACAAGAAAACAATAGTGATTGAATGTCCATTGTCCATTAAAAACGTCCTAGGGCCCTGTAATGTTTAAGGCATGTTTAATGGATAAAACTCATAAATCACGGTGGGCCCCACAAGCACCGATCAGTACCTGCTACAGTAGTGGCAAGGTCGAAGATGATATGCAAATTAATCATCGTATAAGATATTCAACAATGTGTTTTAACGGCGTTCAATTAGTAAATGCCATTATAAAGTGGATCTTTAACAATGCTAGATTGTGCACGCCATAAAAATAGGTAATTGATGGTGTTCTTTTACCGCATGCCGTTAACACCTACAATTTGTTGTAGTTGAATTAGAAGATAATAACTTGTAGGTGTTACCTTTACCATGTGCAGCCTACCTTGATTTTTTTCTGTATATCCATTCCATCCATCTATTTTTTCATCTCATTTTAGGAATCGATCTAAAATTATAAGAAGATCCAAATCTCAGGTGGACCATACCACTAGAAAGAGTGATGAATCACCATTAAAAACATTGTTGTGGGCCACAAAAGCTTTGGATCAATATTATCTTTCTAATTTTCCTTCATACAGATCTTCTTGACATTTATCAATAGGTTGGATTACAAATAAACATCAAGGAAATGTTATAATAGGCCAGCCTTTGGAAATTTTAATGGTGAGGCACTCGAATCAACATTTCATGTGGTACTGATCCACTTGAGATTAATCTCTCTATAAATTTTGGCCATCACATCTTAAAATGGTCTAAAGAAAACGGATGGACGGTGTGGATATATAAAAAAACATCAATGTGGGCCCCATGGTAGGGGTAACACCCACTAATCTGTTACATGCATATATGGGTAACACCAAGCTAATTCGCACCCCAATTCGAGTGATGATTGGGGTACTAGAAACAGATGATCCAAATAGGGGATCATGGGGTCCATGGTGTTGTATGTGATTCATCCATGCTGTCCAACCCTTTCTACATATCATTTTAGGGCATGGTCCAAAAAATGAGGCAGATTGAAGGTCCAAGTGAGCAACACTAAAATCAACAATTGACGACTTGGATATGGCTCCATATGGTGTGGTCCACTTGAGCTTTCGACCTGCCTCCTTCTTTGGGGTAAAACTCTAAAATGAGTTTTTAAAATTGATGGGCGGCATGGATATACATTAAATCATGTAGGTGGGCCCCAATGTAAGGATAACAGGATGGGTTTGTTTCATTAAATTATGAAAATAAGCATATTTTCGTTTTCCGACGGTTCCAGACCGTTGGAGATACCGACGGCTAAAAGCCGTCGGAAAGAAAGGACGGGACCGTTGGGGAAGGTATTTTTTGCGTAGTTTTTCCCGACGGCCAATAGACATTCGCCGACGGTTTTAGACCGTCGGAAATTCCGACGGCTTAGCGCCGTCGGAAAAAAAGGCGGGGCCGTCGGGAAAAGTCATTTTTTTGGTAGTGTGAGATCAATTTTCGCTTTGTCCACCTTGATTCCATTTTGTGAAACGATGTGACCAAATACAATTCCCTTTTGAACCATGAAGTGACACTTCTCCCAATTCAGCACATGGTTCTTCTCTTCACATCTTTTCAGCACAGATTTCAAGTGCTCAAGGCACTCATCAAAGCTACAACCAAATACGAAAAAATCATCTATGAAGACTTCGAGAATTGTCCCCACCATGTCAGAAAAGATACTCATCATACAACGCTGAAAGGTGGCAGGGGCATTACATAGTCCAAAAGGCATCCGTCGATAGGCGAAAGTGCCGAATGGACATGTGAATGTAGTCTTTTCTTGGTCTTCATGGGCAATCTCTATTTGGTTGTACCCTGAATAGCCCACAAGGAAGCAAAAGTGGGAATGACCCGCCAACCGTTCTAAAATTTGATCAACAAATGGTAGGGGGAAGTGGTCTTTCCTCGTGACAGTGTTTAGCTTCCTGTAGTCAATGCACATTCTCCAACCGGTAGTGACTCTAGTTGGCACGAGTTCATTATTGGCATTGGCTACAATGGTTATTCCGGATTTCTTAGGCACCACTTGAGTTGGGCTCACCCATTGACTATCGGATATTGGGTAAATAATACCCGCATCTAATAGTTTCACCACTTCGGCCTTAACCACATCCTTCATGTTTGGATTTAGTCGTCTTTGTGGTTGCCGGGATGTCTTCGCATTCTCCTCAAGATGTATGCGATGAGTACAAATCAGTGGGGTATGCCTTTGAGATCCGCAATTGACCATCCAATGGCACTCTTGTGCTCTAATAAAGTGGCCATTAGCCTACTCTCTTGTTCCTCATACAAGTGGGAAGAAATCACCAGTGGATATGTCTCATCTCAACCTAAATAGACATATTTCAGCTCACTTGGTAATGGTTTTAGGTCAAGTGTTGGCGCCTTGATAGTGGATGGGAGGGCCTTGTTCTCATTTACAAGCAAAGGCTCAAATAGGGCCCTCCATCTTTTATTATCAAGAACCGGCATCGTATCCAGAATGGCATCCATCTCTTGTATTGTGTCATCATTTATCTCATGAGAATGGGCCACACATGCCTCTAAAGGGTCGGAAGATAATGACAAGGGGAATGCATCTTCCACGAATGATTCAATCATGTTTAGTTCGTGGATATCATCATCAACCTCCCGTGGTTGTTTGTATAAATCAAATATGTTAAGCTCAAGGGTCATATTTCCAAGGGACATTTGTACAAGTCCGTTTCTACAATTGATAATTGCATTTGAAGTAGCTAGAAATGGTCGGCCAAGTATGACGGGAATTTGAGCACCGGTGCTTATCACGGGGTGTGTATCCAAGACAATAAAGTCTACTGGGTAGTAGAATTTATCAACTTGAACTAGAACATCCTCAATCATTCCACTCGGTATACGAATGCATCTATCAGCAAGTTGGAGTGTGGTTTTGGTCGGTTTCAATTCACCTAATCCAAGTTACTCGTAGACCGAGTATGGAATGAGATTCACACTTGCCCCCAAATCGAGTAAGGCTTGTTTAATCCGGTAGTCTCCTATGATGCATGAGATGGTTAGACTATTCGGATCCTTGTATTTTTGGGGCAACTCTTGTTTGATGATAGCGCTCAAATTCTTGGTCAAAAGTACTTTGTTATGAACATTGTGTTTTCTTTTGACAGTACACAATTCCTTTAGAAATTTTGCATAAGATGGTATTTGTTTTATGGCATCCAACAACGGGATGTTGATCTTCACCTGCTTGAAAACTTCTAAAATTTTCAGATTTTTATCTAAAGGTTTAGGTGAAATCAACCTTTGTGGAAACGGGGCAACCGGCTTGTATTGCCTTTCCGGTTCTTTCTTTTGTGGAGTGTTGTTTGAGCTATCATCCTCTTTGAAAATTTTTGGATCCTTAGGCTTTGGGGCCTTCACCGGATTAGTTTTGTCAATTTCTTTCCCACTTCTCAAAGTGGTGATAGCTTGAACATGCTCCGTATGATGGGTGGATGAGCTTGCATCTTGTATCTCAAATTGGGTTCTTGGGTTAGGAAGAGGTTGGGCAGGAAGTGTGCCCTTCTCTCTAACACTAAGATGAGATTCAACTCTAGCCATTGATGTTTTCAATTCATTAATGGCTTGAGTTGAATTTTGATTGAATTTCAATTGCTCCTGCATGAACCCATCTATTTTTAGAGAATTTGTCTTGTTATACTCAGCTTGGACCGATACGAATGCACCCAACATCTCCTCTAGCGTCACTTTTGGAGTAATGACTAGAGATGGACCTAGTATAGGTTGAGCTTGAGGGATAGTGGTTGCATTCGCAGTGGGTCCATTCCTCCAACTGAAGTTGGGATGGTTCTTCCAACTAGCATTAAACGTGTTTGAGGTTGGAGCACCAAATTGCCGTTGATAACTGTTTATGGCATTTGATTGTTCTTGTAAGATGTCCTGAACTGCTGAAATTGTGGGACAATCTTGTGTTGCATGTTGATTTCCGGCACAAATTCCAAAAACAGTTTTAACGTCATTGGAGTTAATTATCTCTCCTTTCCTCAATTCCATGGCTTCGACCTTTCTTGTGAGGCTAGTCACCCGTGCACTTATGCTATCCTCTTCCGATAAGACATATATTCCTCCTCTTTCCTTTTGTTGGCCAGTCTTGGAATTTGTTGGTTTCGATGTATCCCAAGACTGTGCATTCTCAGCCAATTCTTCCAAATAATCCCATGCTTCATTAGCCTCCTTATTCATGAACTCCCCATTACACATCATCTCTACGAATTGGAGGATGGGTGAAGTCAGTCCTTCATAGAAAAATCTTATAACCCGCCAAATTTCATAGCCATGATGTGGGCATGCGTTTAATAGGTCCTTAAACCTCTCCCAGCATTGGAAGAAGGTTTCATCTTCCTTTTGGGCAAAGTTCATGATAAGGCGCTTCAACATGTTTGTTTTGTGAGTGGGGAAGAATTTTTTTATGAATTCCCTATGCATATCAGTCCATGCACCAATTGATCTTGGCCTTAATGCATGAAGCCAACCTTTAGCTTTATCTTTAAGAGTAAAAGGGAAGAATTTAAGTCTCACCACATCATCAGTCACATTAGCAAAGTGCATGGTGGTTATTACCTCATCAAACTCCTTAAGGTGTTGATAGGCACTTTCACTGTTGTTGAACCTCCAATTTATACATTGCATTGCCCATTACATGACATGGTTTGCATGATTTTCATGATTTAAAGGCCCATCTAACACATGTTTTGTGATTATAGGAATGAGAGCGGACTTCACTCAATTAGAGACCAAAAAGGGGCCATTTGGAGCCTTTGATGAAGGCCCAAGGTGGACCAAAGAAAGAAGGAAGCAAAGAAAGAAGAAAATAGAAGAAAGAAAGGAAGAAAACAAGAAGAAAAAGAGACCGACCGGTCTTGACCGGTCGGCCAAGGAAGCCCGACCGGTCTTGACCGGTCGGCCATGCTTGCTGGAGTAATGCCAAAGAGAGCCTGACCGGTCATGACCGGTCGGCCAGCCCTGTCCGACCGGTCGTGACCGGTCGGCCATGCAAGTTTCAGATTCCAGATTCTAAAACAGCAATGTATTCCCGCACCTAAGTTTTTCGGACCAGTTTTCTAGGTTGATCTTGATGATATTTGAAAATCCAATACATCCATGTCGAAGAGGAGCTCGACGCCGAACTAACCCAAGTGGTTTCGTGTCGATCGGAGCTACGGATTGACCGTGGTGGCCAAAACAATACGAACTGTCCAGAAAGTTCCAGATTTCGCTGTTCAACTCTGGGCCGGTCCCGAGGACTCATCATTGATGATATGAAGAATCTACTTTGACCATATTTTAGAACACATCCATATATAAATAACCACAAAAGTTTCAGATCAAAAGGATGTGTGGTTTGATCGTACCGGTTGAAGAAAGATGGACCATCCAGAAAGCTCCAACTGCACAGAGTTTATAAAATCCCTAATTGTTCTAATTTTCGGACCATATTCTGGGGTTATTTTGGACAATCTAATCCATCCATCATGTAGAGGAGGACGTTTTCTACCAATGTTCAAAATTTGAGATCAATCCGACCTCTATACACTCCGGGGCATTGAAAGCAAGATAACTGGTTCTGAAGGTACCCAAAGTGCGCGATTTTGAGAGGCGGTCGGTGATGTGATTGGTGGGCCCATTTAGAGGATAATCTTGGAAATCTAAATCATCTATGAGGAAGATCACATTACAAGGAAGCTACAAACCAAATTTGAAGGCAATCCGACCATTGGTTAAGCCGTACCAGGCGAAACAAATTCTGCTATGTTGCTGTACTATTGCTGCACTATAAAAGGAGGTGCTCTCTTCTATTTCAAATCAAGCAAGGACGTGGGAAGCAAGGAGTTCAAGTCATAGGAGGCTTCCTAGCCTCCTCCAGCTAGTTTTTCTTCCTTTTCTTAGTTCTAGGTCTAGTTTTAATATGCTTTTCCTTAGCTAACCTCTTAGCTAGAGCTAGAGGTGAAATTTGTAGTTGGTTCCAATGCTTTGATTCTTTTATTTCAAGTACTCTTTTTTTAATTTTGGATTTTGAACTTCTAGTTTGAATAAAGTTTGGATTTTTAGATGAATTGTGAGAGTTTGTGTGCTCCGGACATGAGTTCCTTGCAATCCTCTGAGATTACCATGATTGGGTTGTTTGAATTCGAATTGTAGTAACCCTTGAGCATGCCATAGTCCATAGGCATGGCTGTTACTTCGAAGGCTACAAGTTCAAGTTCTATGTGCTTCATTAGAACTAGAAATCTGATTTCCAGATTTAAGTGGGATTGTTGTGCTTAAATGTTATATCTTCCAATTAGATGAGAGATAGGACTTTGATTCTAATTGTGTTGTACTTGGATGAATGGATTGGCATTGGACTGCTACAAGTGGATCCTTGATGCTCTAGTTCTTCTTAATTTCAGATTTTCCTATTTCATGTGAAAAACTACTTCCTTAAACTTCTTAGATTCTAGTTATTAAAGTAGTTGGAATTGTTTACTTCTTTCCCTGTGGATCGACCTCGGTCTTACCGAGATTTATTACTACATCGCAGCCTTACACTTGAGGCGAGCGAATAAGTTTTTGGCGCCGTTGCCGGGGAAAAAGTTAAACGGTTTTAATTGTTCTAGTAGCTATAGAGTAATCTTAGTTAGGTAGGATTTTCAGTTTTTATAGAAGTAGATTTTCTGATTTTTTTTTTTTTAGATTACTAACAAATTTTTTTTGATTTTGTAGGACATTGTTGCTGACATAGATCTCACTCTATTGGGTAACATCTCCCCATATCCCTTCTTTTTGTTCTTTTTTTTTTTATATTATGGTAGTTTTCAATTTCTTAAAATTTCTTCATGTATGATTGGACGAATGGTGCATATAAGCATCTTTTGGAAGATGAGATGTCAGACCATGAAATTGAAAGTCTTTATGATTGGAACCATTATAAGCATAAGTATTTTTCTAAGGTTCAATCAACCTTCACTGCCGCCCCACGTAAGACGATGCGTGATTACATTAATGAAAACAATACACATATTGAGACACGATGTAAGACGATGGGGGAATACCGGAACGAAGCAAAATTGGATAATCATCCGGGAAAAACATTACGTGATTACCGGATTGAAAATAACATGAGTGTTCCACCGGTTATGATAAGAGGTGTGCAACAACAAAAGGAACAGGTGAATAGTAGCCAACCGGCTAAGACAATGCGTGATTACTTGTATGGATATGCCTATCAACCATCATATAACTTTTCATCCTACAATGCGTACGGTCTTAATTAGGAAAACCACCATTCTCCTTGTTCAAGGGAGGAACCAACCATGGGTGCCAACAACTATCCTCAAGAGTTTCTTTCTCATGAGCCGCAACCGACACGAACTCTTGAGGATGTGCTGCGAGAGTTTATGGAAACAACTGAGCAATACATACAAAACCTCTCGCCATCTCAAAATATTAAACCCAACATTGGGAACACCGAATCAATCCCCAACAATGAGGAGGATGAGGCTATCCAAGTCCCACCTTCTTCGGATTTAATGGATAGACTTTTAAAGGAGATTGATTTCGATGATCCCAATGTCATCATCAATTATGGTGAGTCCACTATCTCTTTTGGATGCTTTGAACTTAATGATGAAGAGATTTCAATGACGGTTGACGAACCCGAGGAATCCATAAAATTTGAAAGTGGTAGTGGGGTTGCCTACAATGAGGGTTTGGTGAATGGTTATGAACCTATGGTTTCTTTTTCCCAAGGGCATAATGATTATGAGTCTCTAGAGGATATGCATGCTAGAGAGATGGCCGAAGTCAATCTTTTTGAGTCCTTCCACCAACAACACATGCCAAATTCTAGTGTGGTAGACCTCCCTTTGATTGAAAATTCTATTCCTTTGGATGATGAGGTGGCACAATCTGAAATTTTCAAAGATCAACCAATGTTAGATGATGTGCTTACCACTGAATCTGAAGAATTCTCTTTGGAAGACCTCCTCTCTATAGAGGAGGAATTTCTTACCATTGAAATAGAATTTCTTCAATCATTAAGGGAGGATGAGGACCCTTCATCCGACTATCTCGATTTTCTAGAGGAATGCTTGGCCCAATCTTATGATCTTGATGATGAGATGATTAAGGAGTTGGACATTTTGTTAGACACGGTGCCGGTGCCTGAAGAACACCTTTCCACTGATTTACACTCTTTACCATTGTTTGTGGAAGCACCGTACAATTCTGAAATTGTGGAGGAGACAACTTTAACCAATGAAAACTTGATGAGTGTCTCTCCACCATCATGGGTCCTTCAGCCCATTAAAAATTCTGATTGGGAGGACCCATTTTTAATCAATCATAACCCAAATCAGAATTTGAGGAGATATCTTTTTGCTGCTCTTATCTCCTCCTTTTATGCATGTGGTGCACAATACGATTGGACTTCAATGATAAGAAGCACACATGTTTACTGTCGAGCAGGACTTTGGATGGTCCTCATGAGAAATTTATTGAAATTCATGAAGATCCTGCTCAACTTTGATCATGTAGTTGATCGGACTAATCAAAGGTAGGTAGGTAGGTTAGGATTTATTTTTCTGCAATTAGGATTGAATAAGTCTCATCGAGCCAATGGAAGATGCTAGAATTGATCAACTTGCTATCTCAGGTACTATTGTTCTCACTCATATTTTACCATTGCTCTCATGTTCATGCTAATTGCATATCTTTTTACATTGAGGACAATGCAAGATTTGGTTGGGGGGTGAGATGAGATTCCTCATCTAGCATGTTGCAACATTTCAAGCCTCACATGCGCAAATTTTTTCGAATTTTCTAAAATTTCAAAACTCTTTTAGAAAACTGTATTTCCATGCATTCGAGATGATATGAGTATAAGAAGAGGAGATACGAAGTGTGTGATGTTGTAAGTCTTGAATTCTCCCAACATAATGGTTTTATATGTTAGTTCCCCTATTGTTGTGATTGTTAGAAAATTTGAACACCTTCACACCAAGTTCACATTACACGATTTTCATGAGTTGAAAGGTTTATGTGATTTGTGGATTAGCTAGACTTTGATATAAAGGTGTTGAGAAACCAAGCCGGGGTATTTTGTCCATCCTTGTCCATGGGAAAATAATGAAAGATATGGATTTTTAAAAATCCTATCTAATTTTAAAAGAAAAAGGAAAGAAATGATGAAATCGGGAATGAAGGAAAAATGGTGGAAAATTTCGAAAATGGCTACCTATTACCAACCGGGGGATGGTCGAACCGTAACCAAAGCCGGAAATGGGACGTAGTGTGAAAGCCGTCGGAAGGACGGTAAGGCAAATTCCTGTCATAGGCTTGTTGTTGCTCTGTGCACCTTAAAATCCTTGGTTTACTTAATCTATGAAGAAGATGATCCCAGAAACTCATGAGATGAACTTTCACTATGCACACTAGGTTGAATTTGTTCGAGTTCTTCTATTTATCAATCAATCAGTGGGAATTTCATGTAGACACTTATTATGTTTTGAGAGTCCAAGATTTCAGCTTCTATCACCTAATTTTTCCAAATTTTATACTTATACACCTTGGAATGGATAGAATCATGGGTTCTGAGGGAGAGTTGGGTTTGGAGGTTTGAAATTGTTTCACGCATGTTTTGCTCGGGACTAGCAAAAAGCTGGTTGGGGGGTGTGTTGAACCTCCAATTTATACATTGCATTGCCCATACATTGCATTGCCCATTACATGACATGGTTTGCATGATTTTCATGATTTAAAGGCTCATCTAACACATGTTTTGTGATTATAGGAATGAGAGCGGACTTCACTCAATTAGAGACCAAAAAGGGGCCATTTGGAGCCTTTGATGAAGGCCCAAGGTGGACCAAAGAAAGAAGGAAGCAAAGAAAGAAGAAAATAGAAGAAAGAAAGGAAGAAAACAAGAAGAAAAAGAGACCGACCGGTCTTGACCGGTCGGCCAAGGAAGCCCGACCGGTCTTGACCGGTCGGCCATGCTTGCTGGAGTAATGCCAAAGAGAGCCTGACCGGTCATGACCGGTCGGCCAGCCCTGTCCGACCGGTCGTGACCGGTCGGCCATGCAAGTTTCAGATTCCAGATTCTAAAACAGCAATGTATTCCCGCACCTAGTTTTTCAGACCAGTTTTCTGGGTTGATATTGATTATATTTGAAAATCCAATACATCCATGTCGAAGAGGAGCTCGACGCCGAACTAACCCAAGTGGTTTCGTGTCGATCGGAGCTACGGATTGACCGTGGTGGCCAAAACAATACGAACTGTCCAGAAAGTTCCAGATTTCGCTGTTCAACTCTGGGCCGGTCCAGAGGACTCATCATTGATGATATGAAGAATCTACTTTGACCATATTTTAGAACACATCCATATATAAATAACCACAAAAGTTTCAGATCAAAAGGATGTGTGGTTTGATCGTACCGGTTGAAGAAAGATGGACCATCCAGAAAGCTCCAACTGCGCAGAGTTTATAAAAGCCCTAATTGTTCTAATTTTCGGACCATATTCTGGGGTTATTTTGGACAATCTAAACCATCCATCATGTAGAGGAGGAAGTTTTCTACCAATGTGCAAAATTTGAGATCAATCCGACCTCTATACACTCCGGGGCGTTGAAAGCAAGATGACTGGTTCTGAAGGTACCCAAAGTGCGCGATTTTGAGAGGCGGTCGGTGTTGTGATTGGTGGGCCCATTTAGAGGATAATCTTGGAAATCTAAATCTTCTATGAGGAAGATCACATTACAAGGAAGCTACAAACCAAATTTGAAGGCAATCCGACCATTGTTTAAGCCGTACCAGGCGAAACAAATTCTGCTATGTTGCTGTATTATTGCTGCACTATAAAAGGAGGTGCTCTCTTCTATTTCAAATCAAGCAAGGACGTGGGAAGCAAGGAGTTCAAGTCATAGGAGGCTTCCTAGCCTCCTCCAGCTAGTTTTTCTTCCTTTTGTTAGTTCTAGGTCTAGTTTTAATATGCTTTTCCTTAGCTAACCTCTTAGCTAGAGCTAGAGGTGAAATTTGTAGTTGGTTCCAATGCTTTAATTCTTTTATTTCAAGTACCCTTTTTTTAATTTTGGATTTTGAACTTCTAGTTTGAATAAAGTTTGGATTTTTAGATGAATTGTGAGAGTTTGTGTGCTCCGGACATGAGTTCCTTGCAATCCTCTGAGATTACCATGATTGGGTTGTTTGAATTCGAATTGTAGTAACCCTTGAGCATGCCATAGTCCATAGGCATGGCTGTTACTCCGAAGGCTACAAGTTCAAGTTCTATGTGCTTCATTAGAACTAGAAATCTGATTTCCAGATTTAAGTGGGATTGTTGTGCTTAAATGTTATATCTTCCAATTAGATGAGAGATAGGACTTTGATTCTAATTGTGTTGTACTTGGATGAATGGATTGGCATTGGACTGCTACAAGTGGATCCTTGATGCTCTAGTTCTTCTTAATTTCAGATTTTCCTATTTCATGTGAAAAACTACTTCCTTAAACTTCTTAGATTCTAGTTATTAAAGTAGTTGGAATTGTTTACTTCTTTCCCTGTGGATCGACCTCGGTCTTACCGAGATTTATTACTACATCGCAGCCTTACACTTGAGGCGAGCGAACAACTGTCTAATCCATGGAATTTAGGGAGAAGTTGGATCACTCCTGGTTTGAAATCCACATTCCCTACATTTTGTGGAAAAATTATGCATGAGGGAGTGCTCGCTTTTGTTGGTTGCAAGAAGTCACGTAAAGTTCTTGGTCGGGGAACATTCTCAACCACATTCTCCCCCGTTTTAGTTTGGTTTTGGCCTAGATTGGCCATCGGATTAAGTTGATTTGCAGCCATGTTTTCAGACAAAATTGGAGAGTTTAGATGTCTCCTAGCACGTGGCTCTCTGTCAATTCCTTCTACTATCCCCCCTTCCCTTATGAGTCGGTTATTAGAATGTGGATTTAAAACCAATGTGGCATGCAAAACCAAAAAAAATATGAAACAAAGAGAAAGAAGAATTCTTCCTCCCTTTCTTTACTCTTCTCTAAGACCGAAGCATAAGGTGTCTTGCAATGGCTAAGCCAGAAGCAATGATAGATACCAATTTCTCTTGGTCAATAGGGGTTCAGAGAACTCCCCACCCACTCTTTGAATCTTTTGAGAAAAAGTGCAGAAAAAGGAGAAAGAGGAGTAGAGGTGAGAAAAGAAATCTCTGAGCACAAGGTGATCCAAGACGGCAGAGCCGACCAATAGGAATCCAGGTGGCACAAGGCCTACCTTTCAGAGATCCAAAAGGAGTCTCCACCCACTCTAGAAGAGATGAATATGATAGGAATGAATAGGAGAAGGAGAAGAGTAAGGTTTAGAAAGATAGAACCTGATTTGGCACTTGAAATCCTTATATCTTCTTCAGCTTCCTAGAAATCCCTGCAAAAATCAAATAAAACAAACTTAGTCCTAAAATCCTAAAAATCCTAAATAGATACTAATTTCAGAAATTTGTGAAAACTGTCAAAATCCCCGGCAACGACGCCAAAAACTTGTTCGCTTCCCCAAGTGTAGGGTTGCGATGTAGTAATAATCTCGGTAAGACCGAGGTCGATCCACAGGGACTTGTGTAGGAATTCACAAATACATCCAATAGTGTCTATTGAGAGCTAACAATCAGATTTTGTATGAAATTGATGTAATTAACAACTTTGAATTAAATTGAAGGTAAACAATTATAAAAAGGCACTAGGGGTTCAAGGATCCACTTGTAGCAATCCTTGATGTTCAATCCACTGTGGTTTCTCCTTCTCTCAACTAGAATCAATATTAAGATCTATCTAGCCGGATGATAGAGCTGTTAAACCAACAATCTGTCATAGGTAAGACCAATGTGTATGATTTACTCAGTGCAAGCTAGGCTGAGCATGCTTAATTGCATAGGTCAGCCCCAATTCAAATAGACTCAGATCACCATCATAACCATCCTCAAGTCCTGTCACAAGACAAGGCTAGATTATGATTTGAACTTGATTCAAATCACATGCACAACCCACATAACACAAAATTTCAGAAAAATAGAACTTTGGTAGGAAGTTCCCACATGAAGATCATAGTACTAGAGCGTACTCCAATTCCTCGGATCATACAGGTCTAGACTAATACAAAACAGTTAAGAACTTAAGTAATTCTCTTAAACATCCATGAGCCATCATAAGACCAAGAAAAACTACTTAGAACTTGTATAAACTTCAAACCATTGTTCATAAACATTAAAACCAATCTTAAAACCATCTTAGCACGAATTAAAACATCTTAAATTCACTACAAGCTTCACCTCTTAGCCCTAGCTAAGAGGTTTAGCCGTTCATGATCCAAGGAAACATGAAACAACTAAGAAAAACATAAAAACAGCAAAACAAACTAGAAGAAATTGTGGAACTCCGAAATTCACTTCCGCCGCCTCCAACCTTGCTTAAACTCTTCTAAGATACCCGAGGAACGATCCTAGGTGTCCTTTTATACTGGGGAGGCTCCGCAACTTTAGAAGATTTGAGAATTTGCATAACACTTACACACTGCGCAGAGAAAATCGGCGCCAGAAATAGAAGGTGCAAATCTTACGCAGGCGACCGGTCGCAGTGGCTGGACGACCGGTCTCAAAATGCCCAAAAAGAGTCCAGTGAGTTTTGGCCTGAAAAATTAATTTAAGGACCGGTCCCAGAAGTGGACCACCGGTTGCACGACCGGTCGTGAATAGTCCAGAGAGTTATGGCCTATGGGTCTCCTCTGTGCATGTGCGGACCAGTCGGACGATTGGTCCTTAGCTTTGGACGACCGGTCGGACGACCGGTCGTGGGCACCTTCTTCTGCATTCTTTCTTCTTTTCTCTGACTTCTTTGACTCATTCTTTGACGCTTAGCCCCTTTGATCTTCTTTGCTTCTAACTAGCATCTTTAAGTCTTCAATTGATGCTTCCTCTTTCTCATCCCTACAACCACAAATATATGCATTAGATTGGTCTTTAAATCACGGAACCATGCATAATGAGTGATGAATTGGGGTTAGAATATGCACAATTAAGATCTCAACAGGTAACCTCAAGTATATCCCACGCTTCTTTAGCAGTTGCGCACGTGAGAATGCGATTAAATTCATCCGGGGAAACCCCGCAGCAAATCGCCTTGAGGGCTTTGGCATTTGCCATGTATTGAGCTCTCTCTCTGTCATCCCATTTTGTATCATCTTTAGGAATGACAATGTATTTCCCATCAACCTCCACTTGCTTGGTGGGTAAGGTATATCCATTTTGTGTGCTTAGCCACACCGAACGGTCCACGAATTAGAGAAAAGTTCTCATTCTGGCCTTCCAATAGGCATAGTTGGACCCTTCAAAGAATGGTGGACGGTTGGTGGTACTCTCATCTCGGTTAGACATTATGCTAGTGCTCCGGTACCGGATCTTACTATAGACGGTTAAGTCCTTGAAGAGCAACCAGCTTTGATACCAATTGAAAGTACGTCGGTAGTCTAAAACGACACCTTCGTATATGCGGAAGCTTAAAGAGCAACTAGAATTATGGCTAAACCTATAGGAGGGGGTGATTAGGACCTTTTAAAATTCTTTTTGCCTACTTACACAATTGAACAAATTAAACTAAGTAAGCAAGAACACTTCGGCTTCCAAGCCTAAGTGGGTCCAATCACAAGACTAGCATATGGTTTTAAGTAATAAACATCCTAGTCTTAAGCATGCATAGATAATCAAATGATCTAACTAATCAAGCTCCCAATCTATGCAACCTATGTAGACTTATGAGAATGGATCAATAAGCTCAAGTCTGCACTACTAGTGAAAGTACATCTTGTGTGTGGATGTGTCTATATAGTGCCTAGCATACATTCCTATCAAGCATTCATAATGAAAAAATTAAACATCCAATGCTAAGATATCAATGTGCTCAATTTATTCACAAACACAAGCATGTATAGTGGTTCGACTTTGGGTCTATTCCACTCCCGGTTCAAGTACTCAACTCCTTTGAGCACACCGGCATTCACTATCGGAGGTTTTAAATGAGGTTCATCTCTCAACCTTTATACGGAGGTTTTACCGGTTCACCTCTCAAGCATAACCAGAGTTTTGAACATAGGCTAACTCTCAACTCGACTCACGTTCACTCCCATGTCAGAGGCTCCCCCTTGGAGACTTTGTTTGAGCCCGGCTAACGGGCCAAGGAGTGCTAAACAACCCCTAGAGATCAAGAGGGGATGAAGGTCATCTACTTCATGAGCTTGGAATGTTCTAATCTTGTGTTGAAGCATAAGGAAGATAACTCGCATAGGTTGGGAATGAGCCTCAAATGGTGTCCAACAATGGTGGCTTCACTCCTCTCGGAATCCCTCTGCATCCCCTCAATTCAAGCCAAGCCCCTTTATAGAAAAGTATGCAACGGATTTAAAATGGGCAAAAAATGGCTAGTGCCGACCGGTCAAGACCGGTCGTGGACCCCTGGCCGACCAGTCACGATCGGTCAAGACCCCTGCCCCCCGCCCCTTCTTAGACAGCAACCTCCTGTCTTCATTTGGCCTATGACCAGTCGGCCCCATAGGCCTTCCGACATACAGCAACGCTGGACTTTCCGTCCTACCGGTCTTGACCGGTCGTGACCAGTTGGACAGGGCAGGGTTCAGCCCATCAATTTGCTGACCCACTTCTTTCTCACCCTACTACAATGGCCAAGGTTTTGAATGATCTTTTGGTGCACCTAGGGCCAATCTATGATGACTAAAGGTTTCCTAATATGGTCAAGGACCTCAAAGTGGTTAAGGGTTAGGTTTTGGCCAAGGTTAAGGCACATCAAGGCATCACTTTTACCTTTTCATCTTCCTTGATGCAGTAGGGCCACTTAAGTCTTCGGTCTTTGTCTTCATTAAGCTCAACCGACACTAGACTCATTGACCTAAGTGATTGACAAACAAGGTGCACTAGTATGCCACAGAAAAGTGCACTAACAATCTCCCCCTTTGTCAATTACTTACAAAAACCTAACCTACCAAAACAAATACACGTACAAGATATTACATTGATAATGAATAGATTATAGGATTCTTGACATGCCTAACTAAGCAGCTCCTCTTCAGTTTGCTCCCCCATAACCTGTCAATACCTGCTTCACAAAACGTAGCAAACTAGTTTTGGTGGGACTTGATCTTTCTCCCATTTTTGTCAGCAATTGACAAACTATTCTCTCGCCCTTAATGATATATCAATAAGGTTAAGGTAAGAGCAGATAGTATGTCGCAGTTATAACTATAAGCACATGCTAACAAGAGAGAGTATAGGATGTATGATTATATAACACATGGAGCATGCTAAGGAACATGATTAATAAGAAAATGTAACTATCTAAGCATAGTTAATCATGCATAATTGGTCAAATATATACATTTGCAATAAAAGCACAAAGGGCTTATAGCCCAATCAACCAACCTCCCCTATTGGTATATCAAGACCAATACTAAGCAAAGATTAGCATACAATGAAGCACATAATTTAGCAAAATTAGCTAATCTAAGCATGATGATAGTCTAGCAAGCAAATATATAAGTTAAAAGCAAGGCTAAACTACCAAATTTGGGCTCATGAGGCTTGGATCCTCTGATTTGCCCATACACACAGAAATGAGGCTGAAATCCTCAGATTTTCCTATTTATGCATTTCTAGCTACCCTTAATATCTATGTTTAGTTTGATTAGCTTAAGGGTAACTAATTTTCACAACACCCTCATAAAATGTAGCATAAGGTGAGGGGTTGGGAACACCTTCTACTCCTAGAAAGGATAGCGGTCGGGATCCCCTCTTAGATAAGCAGGAAGAGAGGTAGTGGTGAAAGCCATGAGATCTAGATCTTTATGTTGGCTCCCATCACTAGCAGAGTCACCAAATTTGGATTCCGACTCCTCCGTATCATCCCAAGTGGCAGCCATTGCCTTTTTACCTTTCGGTTTAAGCCCATTCGGACATTCCGGGGCAATATGGCCACGACGACAGCCACCGTAACAACAGACGGGTAAAGGTATGGATGATTTCCCTTTATGTTTTTCACCCTTCTTGTCCTTGTTGTCACGGCTACTCCCTCTATTAAATTTGAGGAATCTCTTGAATTTTTTGTTCAATTTTTCTTTCTCATCATCCTCATCATCACTATCTTCCTCCAACTCACTCTTAATTTTCTTATGTTTGAGAGAGGACTTGAGAGCGATGCTTTTCTTTCTAGAGGGGGCCTTAAAGTGTAGGTCATGAGTTTGTAGGGAACTTATGAGTTCTTCTAATTTCATGTTATCTATATTTCTACACTCCTCTAAGGCTACTATCTTGGTGTCAAATCTCTCCGGGAGGGACCTAAGTATTTTTCTACAAATCCTTCCTTCCGGAACCCGATTACCCAAGATAAACATGGAGTTGCAAATATCAGATAATTTAGTATAAAACTCCATGAAGGTTTCAGTCTCTTCCATCCTAATGTTTTCAAATTTGGTGGTTAAGAGCTGAAGCTTCGAGCGTCTTACTGTGCAAGTTCCCTCGTGGGTAACCTCAAGTATATCCCACACTTCTTTAGCAGTTGTGCACGTGAGAATGCGCTGAAATTCATCCGGGGAGACCGCACAGCAAATCGCATTGAGAGCTTTGGCATTTGCCATGTATTGAGCTCTCTCTCTATCATCCCATTTTGTATCATCTTTGGGAATGATAATGTATATCCCATTAACCTCCACTTGCTTGGTGGGTAAGGTATATCCATTTTGTGTGCTTAGCCACACCGGACAGTCCACGAATTGGAGAAAAATTCTCATTCTGGCCTTCCAATAGGCATAGTTGGACCCATCAAAGAATGGTGGACTGTTGGTGGTACTCCCATCTTGGTTAGACATTATGCTAGTGCTCCGGTACCGGATCTTACTCTAGATGGTTAAGTCCATAAAGAGCAACCAGCTTTGGTACCAATTGAAAGTACGTCGGTAGTCTAAAATGACACCTTTGTATATGCGGAAGCTTAAAGAGCAACTAGAATTATGGCTGAACCTATAAGAGGGGGTGATTAGGACCTTTTTAAAATTCTTTTTGCCTACTTACACAATTGAACAAATTAAACTAAGCAAGAACACTTCGGCTTCCAAGCCTAAGTGGGTCCAATCATAAGACTAGCATATGGTTTTAAGTAATAAACATCCTAGTCTTAAGCATGCATAGATAATCAAATGATCTAACTAATCAAGCTCCCAATCTATGCAACCTATGTAGACTTATGAGAATGGATCAATGAGCTCCAGTCTACACTACTAGTGAAAGTACATCTTGTGTGTGGATGTGTCTATCTAGTGCCTAGCATACATTCCTATCAAGCATTCATAATTAAACAATTAAACATCCAATGTTAAGATATCAATGTGCTCAATTCAATCACAAACACAAGCATTTATAGTGGTTCGACTTTGGGTCTACTCCACTCCCGGTTCAAGTACTCAACTCCTTTGAGCACACCGGCATTCACTATCGAAGGTTTTAAATGAGTTTCACCTCTCAACTTTTACACAGAGGTTTTACCAGTTCACCTCTCAACCATAACCGAAGTTTTGAACATAGGCTAACTCTCAACCCGATGCACGTTCACTCCCTTGTCGGAGGCTCCCCCTTGGAGACTTTGTTTAGGCCCGGCTAACGAGCCAAGAGTGCTAAACAACCCCTAGTCTTTAGGCCGACTAAAGGGCCAAGGAACGGCCAACGTCCCTAGATCGAGTTTGATAAACAAACTCTAAATGGAGTCTCAATAAAGACAACCTTACTTGTCGGATGAGCCCATTGTTTAGCGCCGGTTCGGGTTGCTTGATCTCTACTCTCTCGTGCTTCAATCAGCTTCCCTTGCTCCCACGAACGTGTTGCCGTTGCGTCGCCAATGCCTCAGCTACACTTGATCAATCACCTTGCTTGTGATGCCTTTGAGATGCCCAAGGTGATAGGAGGATAGGTTTGAGAGCTCTACAACTAATAGGAATGGGTTGCCTAGAGTCTCTCTCCTACAACGAACTCATCTTAGAGTTTTGGACAAGATATGCCTATCAAGAAGGTTCCAAACTCTAGAGATCAAGAGGGGATGAATGTCATCTTCTTCATGAGCTTGGAATGCTCCAATCTTGTGTTAAAGCACAAGGAAGATGCCTTGCATAGGTTGGGAATGAGCCTCAAATGGTCTCCAACAATGGTGGCTTTACTCCTCTCGAAATCCTTCTACATCCCCTCAATTCGAGCCAAGCCCCTTTATAGAAAAGTATGCAACGGATTTAAAACAGGTAAGAAACGGCTAGTGCCGACCAGTCGTGACCGGTCGGCCAGGGATCCACGACCGGTCTTGACCGGTCGGCCATTGGCTAAATGAAGACATGAGGTTGCTGTCTAAGAGGGGGGGGGGTCTGCCCGACCAGTCAAGACCGATCGGCCCCATAGGCCTGCACACATACAGCAACGGCCAGGGTTCCACCCAGCAGTTTGCTGACCCACTTCTTTCTCACCCTACTACAATGGCCAAGGTTTTGGATGATCTTTTGGTGCACCTAGGGCCAATCTATGATGACTAAAGGTTTCCTAATATGGTCAAGGTCATCAAAGAGGTTAAGGGTTAGGTTTTGGTCAAGGTTAAGGCACATCAAGGCATCACTTTTACCTGTTTCTTCTTCCTTGATGCAGCAGGGCCACTTGAGTCTTCGGTCTTCGTCTTCATTAAGCTCAACCGACACTAGACTCACTGACCTAAGTGATTGACAAACAAGGTGCACTAGTATGCCACAGAAAAGTGCACTAACACGCCAAACATGACTCCAAAGGGTTGAAATAGAATGCCAAGGGGAATGTATCCTCCACGAATGATTCAATTAAATTTATCTCGTGGACCTCGTCATCAACTTCCCGTGGTTGTTTACATAATTAAAATATATTCAGCTCGAGTTTCATATTTCCAAAGAACATTTGTACAAGCCCGTTTCTACAATTGACAACCGCATTTGAAGAAGCTAGAAAAGGGCGGCCAAGTATGATGGGAATTTGAGCACCGGTACCTATCAAGGGGTGTGTATCCAAGACAATAAAGTCTACTGGGTAGTAAAATTTATCAACTTGGACCAAGACATCCTCAATCACTCCCCTCGGTATCCGAATAGATCTATCAACAATTTGGAGTGTAGTTTTGGTGGGTTTTAATTCACCTAACCCAAGTTGTTCATGGACCGAGTATTGGATGAGGTTAACACTTGCCCCTAAATCGAGTATGGCTTGTTTGATCCGGTAGTCACCTATGATGCATGAGATGGTTGGACTACCCGGATCCTTATATTTTTGGGGCACCTCTTATTTGATAATAGCACTTAAATTCTTAGTCAAAAGTACTTTGTTGTGAACATTGTGTTTCCTTTTGACTATACAAAATTCCTTCAGAAATTTGGCATAGGATGATATTTGTTTTACAGCATCCAACAACGGAATGTTGATCTTCACTTGCTTAAAAACCTCTAAAATTTCCAGGTTTCTGTCTAAAGGTTTAGGTAAAATCAACCTTTGGGGAAACGGGGTAACCGGCTTGTATTGCCTTTCTAGTTCTTTCTCATGTGGAGTGTTGTTCGGGCTATCATCCCCTCTGAAAATTTTCGGATCATTAGGCTTTGGGGCTTTCACCGGATTAGATTTATCGATTATTTTTCCACTCCTCAAGGTGGTGATAGCTGAACATGCTCCGTATGTTGGGAGGACGAGCTGGGGTCTTCTATCTCAAATTGAGTTCTTGGGTTAGGGAGAGGTTGGGCAGGAAGTGTGCCTTTCTCCCTAACACTGAGATGAGATTCAACTCTAGCCATTGAGGTTTTCAAGTCATTAATGGCTTGAGATGAATTTTAATTGAATTTCAGTTGCTCTTACATGAACCCATCAATTTTCAGAGAATTAGTCTTGTTATATTCAGCTTGAATCGATATGAATGCACCCAACATCTTCTCTAGCATAGCTTTTGGTGTGATTACTAGGGATGGACCTAGTAAAGGTTGAGCTTGGGAGGTGTTGTTTGTATTCGCAGTTGGTTCATTCCTCCAACTAAAGTTGGGATGGTTTTTCCAACTAAAGTTATACGTTTTTGAGTTTGGAGCACTAAATGGCCGTTGATAACTCTTTATGGCATTTGATTGTTCTTGTAAGATATCTTGGAATGCAGAAATTGTGGGACAATCCTGTGTTACGTGTTGATTTTCGGCACAAATTCCACAAATAGTTTCAACGTCTTTTGAGTTGATCGTCTCTCCTTTCTTCAATTCCATGGCCTCGACCCTTCTTGTGAGGCTAGCCACACGTGCACTTATGTTATCTTCTTTTGAGAGCACATAAATTCCTCATTTTTCCTTTTGTTGGCTTGTCTTGGAATTTGTTGGTCTATCTTAAGACTGTGCATTCTCGGCCAATTCATCAAAATAGTCCCATGCTTCCTCGGCTTCCTTATTCATGAATTCTCCATTGCACATCATCTCTACGAATTGGCCCATGGGTGAAGTGAGTCCTTCATAGAAAAAGCTTATTACCTGCCAAATTTCGTAACCATGATGTGGGAGGGCATTTAACAAGTCCTTGAACCTCTCCCAACATTGGAAGAAGGTCTCATCCTCTTTTTGAGCAAAATTCATGATAAGGCACCTCAACATGATCGTGTTGTGAGTAGGGAAGAACTTTTTAATGAACTCCCTAGTCATCTCAATCCATGTGCCAATTGATCTTGGCCTTAATGCATGAAGCCAAGCCTTAGCTTTCTCTTTAAGGGAAAAAGTAAATAATTTGAGTCTCACCACATCATCGGTTACATTTGCAAAGTGCATTGTGGTTATCACCTCATCGAATTCCTTAAGATGTTGATATGCACTTTCACTGTCTAGTCCATGGAATTTTGGAATGAGTGGGATTACTCCGGGTTTCAAATCTATGTTCCCTGCATTTAGTGGAAAAACTATACATGAGAGAGTACTCGCTCTTACAGGTTACAAGTAATCACGTAATGTTCTAGGTCAGGGAACATTCTCAACCTCATTCTCTCCCGTTTCGGTTTGGTTTTGGCCCAGATTTTGATTGGCCATAGGGTTGGGTTGACTTTCAGCCATACTTTTAAACAAAATTGGAGAATCTAAACATTTCTTAGCACGTGGTTCCCTATCAATCCCTTCAACAATTCCCCCTTCACAAATGAGTCGGTTATTAGAATCCCAAACCCAATGTGGCATGCAAAATCTCAGAAAAGTAAAAAAGAAAAAGGGTTAGATAAACCTGATTTGAAGTAACTACTTCAACTCCTAGAATTCTTGAAAAAAATAAAACAAAGCAGAAAAACTAAGTTTGTAAAAGGACTCCTAAAAATCTCAAATAGAAACTGTTTTCAGAAATTTTATGAAAAACCGTCAAAGTCCCTGGAAACGGTGCCAAAAACTTGTTCGCTTCCCCAAGTTTAGGGTTGCGATGTAGTATTAATCTCGGTGAGACCGAGGTCGATCCACAGGGACTTGTGTAGGAATCACAAAACACTTCCAATGGTGTTAGAACTAGAAAATGATACAAGGACATTTTCTGGGTATTTTATTGTTCTGGGGTTCTGAATAATAGAAACATTCATAGACAATCACAAGCATTCATAAAAGTACACAAGAGAAGAGATATCGCAAGGCGAATTTTATTCAAGAGATTCTGAGATCTTGTACATTCTAGGCCGTGATCAGGTACGAGCCCTTAATTACATCGACTGATCGATGACCCTTGATTAAAAGGCAGAAGACTAGTCAGCAGGGACTATGGTCTTTAGAATTTATGATCGTAGAGACCTGTATTTTGTGTGGTCGAGGAGACCTGTATTTTGTGTAGTCGAAGAGACCTGTATTTGTTGTATTTTGTTGTGGACTGATCCATCTTTGTACAAGTCAGATGCCTATGTCCCATGTGTTGACCGGATATCCAGGTTGAGACTGTCAGGGTTTTTAACCAAGGGGTGCGACTCTGGGCCCGCGCCCGTCGTTTGTGACGGGTGACCGCGGAAAGACCGATCTGCAGTTGTATGTACCAGAGCAGCTCAACCAGTGGATGTTGTTTGAATGGGTAGGGCATCAATTGTTCTTGAAGTGTCGATTTTCAACAAATTTCGTGTAATAGTTTAGATTTCTCTTAGTATGGTTTATTGTGTTAACCATAGTCTCATTTGCTCAGTCTGGACCTAAATCCGGGTCATATTATGATAGTATGATGATACATTGGTATGATTCTAGGCACTGGCAGCCCCTTTCCGAGAAATTACTTTGCTCATCACATTAGATCGGATCGGACTCCGATGGCTTGTATTCTGCTCATTGGGTGGCTCGGATGAGTTATTTAATTGCTACATTGCGTCCGGAACGTTCGAAATACCCAAAATAGGCCCAAACGGGGCCCGAAAAAGCTACAAAATGAAGGTTTAAAGGTGCTGAAATGGACGTTCAGAGTGCTGATTTTTCTGATCAGCTAGGCTGATTTTACTGACGCGCTGGGGCCAGTGCGTCCAAAAATGACTGTTAAAATGTTTGATTTTTCTGATCCGCTGGCCTATTTTTATGATGCGCTAGGACCAGTGCGTCAAAAAATGACTTTGTTAAGATGTTTGATTTTTCTGATCCGCCGGCCTATTTTTATGATGCGCTGGGGCCAATGCACCCAAAAAAATGACTTGTTTCATAAACGACTGGTTTTTCTGATGCGCTGGGGCCAGTACGTCGAAAAATGATCTGTTTTGGAATATTGATTTTTCTGATCCACTGAGGGTATTTTTCTGATGCGCTGGGGCTAGTGTGTCGAAAAATAACTTTGTTTTGAAAATGATTAATTTTCGCGATGCGTTGTTATCCTTGCGTAATTTTAAGTTATTTCATTGCCGGACCTGCTGTGGTCAGAGATGGAGTTTTCGGTGAAGGGTTCCGTTGGTCGGAAAGGAATTCCAGCTATCGGAAAACGTTTCCGGTGGTCGGAAAAGGGATTCCAGCAAGGGATTCTGGCGATCTCTCAAAATACCCAAGGGGCAAAACTCTCTCTCTCTCTCTCTGGATTCGTCCAAATGAACAGTAATGGAGGGGTATTTATACCCAAAAATACCGAAAGTCAGCCAATAGGAGGCTGTCACGTGTAACGCGTTGAGAAAATAGGTCGGCGCGTCGAGAAAATCATTCGACGTGTCGTGAAATGCCTTGGTTTAAGTGCTAATTTTTAGAAATTCCTGAAAATGCCTGATTTATTAGACGCGCTGAGGGCCAGTGCGTCCTAAAATTCCTGAATTTTTGGATGCGCTGGACGTCGGTGAGTCTTGAAATTCAGTTTGTAAAACTGTCTGAATTTTCAGATACGCTGGATGAATTTCTTGATGCGCTGAGGGTTAGTGCATCCTGAAATTTACTTCTAAAATGACTGAATTTCATGATGCGCTAATCATGAATTTAGTGATGCGCTGATCATGAATTTGGGATCGTTTTGCAAAAATAATGGTTTGTGGGGCCCGCTTTGCGATGGATGTTGATGCACTGGCTGTGTTTGTTTATTATTGAACTTACCCTCCCAAATTTGGAGGGTTTCGATCATAATGAATGGAGGGGCTCACCCCTCAGTCCACTTTCTCTTTTTTGTAAAGTATGGCGTAAATCATAATTTTGTTGCGATTCCTAGTGCATTGACCCTAAATCTAGTAATGTGATGGTTTGTACACTCATAATCCTAGTTTTGAAGATTCTGACTATTGGGACCCCAACAGATGCCCCTCCGATGTGATGGGATGGACATCGGCCGTTCATTACATAGCGTTGGATTTTTCGTGTCCCACTATAAGTAGGAAACCTTGGGCCATTTTCGTCATTTCCATTTTTTTCCACGCGAGACAGCTCCCGTCAGCGAGTCGATTTTTCACTAACGCATCGAAAAATTGTCTCCAGTGCATCGAAAAATTCCCACGCGCGTCTAGAAATCCAAGGTTGGACCTTTTTCCGATGCGCTACCTCCAGCGCATATCAATTTGGAACTCGGGGTTTCTGTAATTTACTTCACGCGTTAGGCCTTGGCGCGCATATTTAATGGACGCGCTATGGCTAGCGCACAATGAAACTTAACGGGTCGTGCCTTTATTGGACGCCCTGGCCTTGGCGGGTTATAGATTTTCGGACTATCCTATTTTATCGATGCGCTAGGTCCAGTGCGTACACCCGTCTTCGTGAAAAACCCATTTTCATGGTGCACTAGGACGAGCGCGTAGCAACTTGGTGAAATGGTTTAATTTGTGGACGCACTGGGTCTAGCGCGCCCTAACGTGTCTTTGAAGTTCAGGTATTTTATTGATGCGCTGGTCTTTAGCGCGTTGAGTTTTTATATACGCGCTGGTCTCTGTGCGTGCCGTCCTTCAAACTTGTAAATTTGCCCAATTAGTGGACGCGCCAGGGCTGGCGCGCACTATTTTCTGAGGTTATGAAATTTTCTGACTTTGGTCGCGCCAAGCCCAACGAACATAGATTCGTAAGGTCATTAATCAACACGCTTGTATCCTGGTTCAACTAACCATTACCCCTGATATCTGGGTTATTATTTCAGGGCAAATGGAGTCCAACCTTCTCTTTCAAGCTGTCATGGGTGCAATTTTATGGTCTTGGAGAGATGTCGGATTCCGTATGCCCGAAATTTTGGATCACGTCGGATTGGATGTTATGTTTCTATTCCACTTAAGTTACTTAGAGTTCGTGCATACCTAAATGTATTACTTTCTTGCTCTTTATATTTTGCCTGATGTTTTGGTGTGCTTGTGCAGGTCTTTATGGCTGGTGGTTCTTCCTAGGCTGGTCCTTCAGGTTCCAAGGCGGCTACTCGTAAATGTAAGAGAAATTCTCCTAGGAAAGTGGCAAGACCGTCTGATCAAAACCCTCAATGGTTTCACCCACCGAAAAAATTCAACTTCTACGAGAGGATATTGACGTTGTCCAAGGAGATTCAGCAGAAGATCCTTTGCGACAAGATCCTTCCCACCCCTCCGGATGAGGGTACACAAGAGGAATGGGATGTGTGGTACGCTCCCCTGTGAGGCTTCCAGACAGATGACATCGTTGGGTCCGAAGAGGGTGAGGCGAGCCCAATTGCGCATGTGCAGTCTATTAAGCGTGGTCGCCCGAACGTGACTGGTAAGAGCGCTAAGCAAGTCTATATGGGGAAGTAGGCAAAGTCAAAGTCTGACAGGATGAAGGTCGCTTAGTCCTTGGTTAAGTTAGCGGTGTTGTCACTCATGATCCGCAATCCGTATATGAAGCAACACATTCGGTTCCCAAAGAGCTTCCAGCGTGTAGACCCTCGCCGTTCCGCGCTCCCGTGCGTTCTCCTTTCCCTTCTGGAAAAGAAGAAGAGGTGCGTGCCTGCGAATCGTCATTTGTGCCACTGGCTTGCCTCGTTCTCGAGGGCTTTATTTGGTTGTCGTGTTAAGCTGGATGTGTTTAAATGAGTTTGTGTAAGACCAGAGTCGCCACTAGCCAGTTACTTCGAATCTACAGTCGGCTAGACTCTGTAGAAACGTTAGAGAAGGGAACCTGAAGATTTCTTCCTCTAAAATGACTCCTTTTGATCTGCGGCCAGAGATTCGAGGTAAGGGATCACGGTTACAGGATGGGAAGAGGTTAAGCACCCCACACACTGCCTGTACCAAGTACGGTCTCTACTTCACAGAATCGAACTAATACTTGAAAGTCTGTTTTAATCCTCGTACATTCTCATAAATGATATGATGCATGAATGCAGGTCTGAACAGTAAGAGTTTCTGATGGGCAGGTTTTCATTAACAGGCAAGCCCAGAGCATACGCTCGAACTGACAGGTGCTTTATGTAGGATGCATGCTGTGTGTTTGAATAATCAAAGTGCTTGTAGTGACATGTACATGAATGCAGGTCTGAACAGTCGATGGGCAAGTTTCCATTAACAAGCAAGCATAGAGCATACGCTCGAACTGACAGGTGCTTTATGCAGGATGCATGCTGTGTGCTTGAATAATCAAAGTGCTTGTAGTGAAGCAGGGGGTTGGAAGAAAAGTAAATGTTGCACTTATGCTAGATACGAATGAGATGATGCTGGTAAAGAGTAGCTAGATGGACGGAGGTGTCATAAGGGTTTGCTTCGAGTGGCTGGATCAAGACTCGGATGGCTTGGGAGACTTAGACCAGGGTCAGGCTGGGTTGGACCAGGGCTAGGCTCTTCTCACTCGGGCTCTCCTCGGTGGAAAGACTAGCTAAATGGATGGAGAGGGACTCGAAATGGACGGATTGCACTCTGGCTAGATGGCCTTTCAAATGAGAAGGGGAGGGGGGTATTTATAGCAGCGAGGAGTGGCAGTTCCCTTAATTAAGTTTGGGCGGCCCTCAGGGGGCCACCCGTACAGCCTTTCTTGGGATTTAGCGGGTAGTACGGACCTGCTCTGAGGCTGCGGTCTGGAACTCGGTGAGTTGACTGGGTTTAAGAGATGGGTTAACATGGTGAGTTGACTCAATGGGTTGACTCAACGAGTTGACTCTATGATTTGACTCAGCGGGTTGACTCACCGAGTTTGACTTTTTTTTGGATTTTTTAACTGATTTTTCTTATGGGGGGTTTTTCAAGCTGATGTTTAGGGGTGAGTTCACTGGGTTCAGGCTTGAGTTGGGCTATGGATTGGGGCTTACAAGGGTGAGTTTGGTTGAGTTTGGACATGGGATTTGGGTGTATGGTCCTCCATTCATTCAGCTATCTCTACCAATCTTGTAGCCGAAGGTGGGGTGTCTATAGATGCCCCTCCTTGGCAGAGGTTGCGTGCAACTGAATGCCAAAGCGAGTGGACACCCCACTTCTGAACCGGTCATTCCTAGATCATGATTTGAAATCTTTGCTTGCCTTTGCATCTGCGTCAGTTGATTGTTTGGAAATTGATCACTCGCACATATCGCGAGAGTTTGGAGAAAACGTTGCGATTGTCCCTGCATGTGTTGCAACCTGGGTGCCCAATCGCAACCCTTCCATTCCCGATCGGTACTAACATCGAAAAGGTACAGCAGAGCCTCTGCGTCGTAGTCTTACGAGGATACTGACCCTGAGATTGATTGTATGATGTTTTCCCGGATCACTCCAGGAGTACTTGTTTCTCTTGATTGTCAAAGTGGTTAGCTGCCCTGCGTCATGTAGTCTTACGGGAGTCCACTACGCCGACTTGGACTCAGTCAAGGTACTTCAGGCATCCACGCCTAGGTATGTGCGGGTGGACTTTTTCCACCCGATCTGCTGGTTTTGATGCTTGGTTTGTAATTCATTCCTTCCTAGATTGTGGTCTGGAATCTTTGTTGTCCTTTGTATCTGAGTCAGTTGATTGTTTGGAGATTGATAACTTGCACATACCACGGGAGTTTGGAGAAAACGTTGTGATTGTCCCTGCAATGCGCTGCAACCTGGGTACCCAATCGCAACCCTTCCATTCCCGATCGGTACTAACATCAGAAAGGTACAGCAGAGCCTCTGCGTTATAGTCTTACGAGGTTACTAACCCTGAGATTGTTTGTAATGTTTAATGATTTTTCGGATCACTCCAGGAGTACTTGTTTCGCTTGACTATGTTAGCTGCCCTGCGTCATGTAGTCTTACAGGAGTCCACTACGCCGACTTGGACTCAGTCAAGGTACTTCAGGCATCCACGCCTAGGTATGTGCGGGTGAACTCTTTCCACCTAATCTGCTGATTTTGATACTTGGGTTATAATTCATCGTTTCCACCTGTTCAAATGGTTTCTTTGACCAAGCCTTTTGGCTTTCATCTTTTCGTATCTTGGCATGTGGTACGACCGCACTGACACTGGAGTTCAGTTCGACCATACTTTGAGTGCATTGGATCTGACGATCTCTGGGGAAACTGCGAGACATCGGATCTTATTTAATTTTTGCGTCGGCTCCTACCCAGAGATATGGAAGATCTCTTAGTGTTTTGGAGGCCGAACGCTCTACTGGGAAAATGTTTTTGGGATTTTGAAAAGTTACCCACTCTGGGGAGTGATACTCCGTGGGGTTTTTTTTGCAAATAGAAATATTTTTTGCCTTTTTGAAAAAGGAAATCTGGCTTGCACCCGCCTCCACTAGGGATGCCTGTAGGGTCTTTGGCTAACCGACTTTTATTTTGAAAGTAGGAAAACATGATGATTGATGCGATGCTGCTGATGCATGGAGATGCATATTTGATGATGGATGCATGGTTTGGCTCATTCTCTTTCAGTTCGATGATTTTGCTTTTGTTGGGGATGCAGAGAACTTTGAGCTTATTGCTTGCAGGGTTGTGCTCCCTTGGGGATTTTCTTTTCAATGCGGATGTTTGGTCAGCGGGTTGCTCAAGATCCCAACCCGTTGTCGATCAGGTCCATCGTCCCAAGATGCTGTTTTCTTTGCTAATGGGAATGGATGAAGGATGTTATTAGACTTCAAGATGTTCTTCTATGAATGGATGCGATTGAGACAGTGCTTGGTCGCCAGTTTTGGTCAAGATTCCAATTTGCAGGAGATCGGATCTGTCATCCCAAACTATGAAGTGAGCGGGTTCGAGACAAGTGCAGTGTTGGGGATAGTGACAAATTTTTATGATTTTTGCAAATATGTAGTGCTGATATTTACCTGAATAGTTAGGATGGAGATTGGTTATTGAAAACAAAGGAAATATTTTTGTGATTTTGAAAATATTTTGAAAGCAAGGGAAATATTTTGTGATTTTTGAAATATTTTGTTTGAAAGCACGAGAAATATTTTTGTGATTTTTGAAAATATTTTGTTTGAAAGCAAGAGAAATATTTTTGTGATTTTTGAAAGATGACTTTGCAAATGTTTTGGTATTTTCTGATTTTTCTGAAACGCAGGGAAATGTATGGAATTTTCATCCATTTCCAACTTCCACTACTGATAAGGCACCCGATCCATTTTACGTCAGCGAGCAAGACGAGTCTCACACAGTTAAGTGCTGTAGTTTTACATCTTCGGATGAGGAGATTTGAGGGTTTTCAATCAATAAACCCACAAAGTTGCCTATTCCTCATGTGCAATGCACATAGACCACGTATCGTCCGATGGACTCCTTCGGCCACAGAATGAGCAACATCCTCACATTTCCCTTTGTCAATCCAGTTTGGGGCCTTATGTTGCTCACAATTCCGTGAGGGTGCGCTTCACCTCCCAACCGCCTTAATCCCCTTCATGATTTTTAGGAACAGGGAAAATCCGTCAGATCCAACAGTGACTTCCAAATCAAGGTTGTCTATCACGGTGCGTTCAACAAGAACAGGGTCGCGGGGTTCTGCCCGCCTTAGCCCTTACCTGTTTAGAAGACTCCGGACACCCGTACGATCAAGTGTCAGCCATGTCCGGAAAAGGTTGGGAAAGAAAGCCCCTCAGAAGTTAATCCCAGTGTAGTTTTAGGTCTTCGGATCGCTGGGGATGAATTTGTGCAGTTAAAATTGATGGTGAATTTTTTTTGTCTCTGTTTTGGAAAGGTTCCGGACTTCAACTCGAGTGGTCAAGATTGATACTAGTTTTTATGGAAAGCTTAAAATCTTTTTGGTATTTTTGAAATGATCCGAGTTATCTAACCTTGATCCGAGCGGTCGAGGCCGATGCCGGTTTTTGGTTGAAAGCAGGAAAAGGTCCCCCGAGAAATTAATCCTAGTGTAGTTTAAGGTCTTCGAACCAAAAATATGTACAAGTTGAAAATGCATTCTTTTTGTGATTTTGAAAAGGTCCGGTCCATCTGACCCCTTCCTTGATCGGCTGAGATCGAATGACGATTTTTATTAAAAAGTCTCTCGGGATGTTGATCCCGACGTAGTTTAAGGTCTTCGAACCACAAAACTGTACAGAACAGGGCAAACACATTTTTTTGTTTTTGAAAAATGTCTGGTGTCAGTGGATCTTGATTCGAACGATTAAGATCGCTACCGGTTTTTATTGAAAAAGTCCCTCGGGATCTTAATCCCGATGTAGTTTAAGGTCTTCGGACCCGAACTTTACAAGCGAGGGGTGGAAATGCATAGACAGATTTTTTTATTTTTAGAAAAATGTCCGGAGTCATCGGATCTTGATTCGAACGATCAAGACCAATGCCGGTTTTTATTGAAAATCCCTCGGGATCTTGATCCCGAAGTAATTTAAGGTCTTCGGACCCAAACTTAAGAGCAAGACTGGTAATATATTTTTGTGATTTTGAAAAGTGTTCTGAGTCATCGATTCTGATTTTGATGATTGAGATCGATGCCCATTTTTTATTAAAAATCCCTCGGGATCTTGATCCCGACGTAGTTTAAGGTCTTCGGACCAAGACTTTGTACAAGCGAGCAGCAATCAAGGTTGGAGATTCCGGGGATTCTTCTTAGAATGGTTCAGATCATCAGGCCATGATTTTGGATGGTTGAGATCACTGTTTGACCAAGTCAATTCTCTTTCTTTTTCTTGAAAATTCCATGGAACTTTTTCCACGTCATCAAGCCAATTTCTCCCCAATTTCTCACAAGATGAGATTTTGGTGAGATTTCTTACTTTTTCTCATCCTTCTCTTCCATCACTTCATTCTTACATAGAGGTACAAGATTCACTTGCAACCACCCTTCCCAAGGAGGAGTTCTTCCCAAGGAGAGAGGGTGAGGGGTCGTTTCAACTAGGTGGGAGGAAGGACGGCCCCCTAGGTGCCGCCCAAACCGTCTCTGCCCACTGGTCTTTCCAGTGGGTCAGGTAAAGGGGTGCCCTCCCTTTTTCTATATAGCATGGGGTACCCTTGGCCCCTCCAACGTGCAATCTCTCTCTTCTCTCTCTCATACTCTCTCTTTCTTCAAGTTTTTCTCTTTCTTTGGTGGTCCCTTGCTCCTTTCAAGTGGTGGGCCTTAATGAAGCTTTGGCACAGCAAGGTGGTTCCCCTTTGGTGAGTGGTAAAGGTATGGACCACTCCTTTTTCTCTCTTGTCCTTTTTCTTCTTCATTGTCTCTTCTCATGTTTCCTTTCTTTTTTTCATGTAGCTATTCCAAAGGAGTCAAGGTGGGCCCAAGTCTTTTTGGCCTTTTTCTAGATCTCCAATCTCTTCTAAAGGTGGTGCATGGAGAAGGACATTGCAAGCTTCTATTTCATTCTTTCTTTTCTTATTTCTATACTCCCTTCATGTGTATATAAAGGGTAATTTTGCCAAGTCCATCAAGTGTGCATGGTAAAATATCCTATCTTTCTTATAGGAGTTGGGCCATTTTTCATGTGTATCAAATGGGCTCAAAGTGAAGTCATGGCCCTTGGTGTATTTTATGGGCCCAATGCTTCATTTTGGGCTCCCTCTTGCTTTCTCTTTCTTGTCATTTCCTTTGGAGCTTTCTTTTCTTTTCCATCTTCTTTTCAAGGTTTAGGCCCATGGGAATGGTTGGGCCCATCTCAAGTTTTGGGCTCATGGGGCTCACTTTGGGTGGCCTCATTTTTCTTTACATGTGTATGGACAAAGGTGACTAGCCCATTCTTCACTTGGATCTCAAGTGGGCTAGATTTCTTAGTTGGGCCTTTATGGACAAATGACCCAAATCTCCCACCATCTCTTGATTATGATGTAATTCTTATGCACAAAGTGTGGTGGGCTCCTTAGGCTTTTGGGCCCTCTTTTAAACTTGTGTATTTCTTTTAGTCATGTGTGCCCCACTACACTTTGTGCATGTAGGAGTCTTTTCCTTCATGCCTTTTCTTTGGATGGAAGGAGGATTGAGTTACTTGATCATCTACAAGTCCCATGACTGAGTTGTTTCAACCATCTCACTAACTTCTCATGTTTTTAGGAAAGTGGTTCTCGAGAGCTTAATGTTCCTAATCTCAGATGGATGACTCTCCTTCAAGTGAGCTATCCATGCAACCATAGCTTCTTGAACTTCTCTTGGGGGCTTGGTGGGTCATCCACCATCATTCTCAATGATAAGTGACTTTTCTTTCAATTTGTGGGAAAGAATGATACCCATAAGTTGCCCAATTTTGTCCCATGCTTTGGGGCATTTTGGATTTTGATCTTCAAGTGGGCTATGTATATCATTCTTAGTCATTTTCATGATGGTTGGGTGACTCATCAAGCCATGCCTTCTTGTGCTCAAATGGTCCCCTTTTTTGTAAAGAAATTGGTGCACATAAGTTGCCCAAATTTGTCCTTGCTTGGACATTTCCAACTTTAGTTCTTCATGTGGGCTATGTGCATCAATTTTTTACCATTGGCTTCTTTGATTCATATGTTTGTGTGTAGACCACCATTTTGTACTCTCACAGTCAAAACTTTCATCAAGATGTTGCACATAGGGTTGCCCATGGTTAGCCCATGAATGGGTCCTCATGTTTCTTCAAGTGGGCTATGTGCTCCTTTCCATCCATTGAGATGAGGCACTTGAGTTGCTCTTGGGGACCCATTTCCTTCCTATTCCCCACTTATCCATGTACATGTGTAAAAAGATGGAACATCTTAAATGAGAATCATGGCCTTGGTATGAGAAGTGAACCAATCCTTGGCCACATAAGGACTTTGAAGAGGGATTTCTCATATGGGATTGGATTCTTATCCCTTTGATCTCATGGCACTTGAGTGCATTTGTTGTCCAAAATGTGTCCTTAGATGATGGACTTTCCATACCTAGGTCATGGCATGCAACCTTCTTTAAGGTGGGCCTTGTCTTCTTCGATGGGGCTAACACTTATCCTAGGCAACACATGGACTTGGACATAGGATTTTACATTTGAATGTAAGTCTGAATCCAAGGGCTTCCTGGCTAATGATTTGGATTTTAACGGGTAAAGAGTAGAGACTCACCTCACTAAGCTTGTAGGATTCAATGGTGGATGGTACAAGAGGACGACGGGTGATCGATGAGGATGATCCGGCCTTTATTATCCGCCGAGGGGCCCATATGTGTTCCTTGGCTAAGGAGCACCAACCTCTCCCCTCTATCAAGGGTCGAGGTACCAGAGATCATTGGTATGACTGGGTGAAACACCTACAGCCTTTGCTTGAATGAGTTCTGGCTGACACTCCTTTTGCTGGCCTCCTTACCTTGCGCTTCCATAATAACAATGCTAACTGCATGCTGCTTGCGGCTCTTTGTGAGAGGTGGCGGGATGAGACCCACACCTTTCAACTCCCTTGTGGCGAGTGGGGAATAACTCCCCTGGATATATATATATATATATATATATATATATATATATATATATATATATATATATATATATATATATATATATATATATATATATATATATCGGCTTTCCATTCCATGGGACAGTTGTCCCCCAGGTTGGCTTTCTTGCTCCCATCACTTCCACTGACTGGCTACGACTTGTAGGTGATGTCCCACTTGAGGATGAATTCCAGGGCCATCAAGTAAAATTGCGATGGTTTTACAACACCTTTGCTACCGTCACCCCTATTAACGAGCTAGAGGCCCTCCACAAAGTATGGGCCATGATTGCTTACGCCTTCGGGTCCTTCCTTTTCTGTCACGCGAACGAGAGGATCGATCCTAAATTTCTTCGTTTAGTTGAGGATCTTTACCATCCCTACAATTGGAACGGGGTTATCTTGATTCATGTTTTCCTGGGTTTGGACAAGACCTCTCGGAATAGCCGGTCCTTCACAAGTTTCTGGCCTGTCGTAGAGGTATTCTTTTTAACCTTCCCTGGAGACATTTGCCTTCTTTCTTTCTTTGATCGTTATGTGTGCCCTTGCCTATACTTGCTTTTATGACCATTTTTCTCATCTCGCGCTGAGGATACGAGATGACATTGAGCCACCTCTGTACCGCCATATGCACTGGCATCAGCAAAATCATCAACGGAACTCTCGTGTATCTAGGGACAATTGGCGCACTGATATAGACGGATTGACCGTTGAGGATGTAAGTATCTTGTTTTCCTTACCCCTCGTGCTGCTCTGTAACTGATTGTGATGACCTCATTTGCTGTAGTTTGCTCGGATGCCATACGCCAACTTTCCTCTCTACTACACCCCTCAGCGTGTGGAGGCATATGATTCTTCATGCCTCCAGATCATGCTTTCTGACGCTGAATCATTTCAGCGGTATTTGGGTGAGAGGCTGCTTCGACAGATTACTGGGGTGGCTCGAGTTTCTTGTTCTGCACCTCCTCCGACTGCTCAGATCCCAGCTGATGAGATAGCTGATACTCTTGTGGGCCAGCCTGGGTTTCGCTTTACGATCTCAGATCGTGACTATGATGAGTGGTACTTGCTGTACGGGCAGGGGCCTCTGCTTCCTCCACTCCATGTTCCTGAGGGTCGTCGTAGGTATGCTGGAGGCTCAGTGACAGCTCCTTTGATGGACCTTCATCGTCGCGAGCGCGATGAGGGGAGGGATGATGACGACTATGTTGGCGATCTGTAACCTGCTTCTTTTGGATGTATTCAACTTGCTTGATGTATGATCTTCTTCTTTCTACTTTTTTCTTTATATCAAAATCTTCTGAAATGAATATACAACCCTTGATTTGTCTCAAAACCTCTTGATAATGCCTAGATGCTTTGATTTCTGACTCATTCTTTAATGATTTGTGGGAGATGAGACTTCTTAACTGCATGGATGATGACTTGAACGGTTCAGATTGCTTGATTTGGCGGGCCCTTTCCAGACTTCAGCTTTGCTTTGGAGCACCTTTTCTTGATGTTTTGTGAGGCCAAGAAGGCTTTTCATGGTGTGGATGATGATTTGAACGGCTCAGATCGCTCTTTTCACCAAGAAGGCCCACTTGATGGTCAGATCTTGGATTCTGGCACTCCTTGATGATCAAGCCTTTGATCTTGCTATTTTATGACTCATGTGAACTCTTCCATGGTTTAGATCATGATGATTTGGTCTTTGAATGGTTCAAATTGCTTGTGGGACTCTCTTGATCAGTTTTTCTTCTCTTTGACTCGATTAGGCCCATGTTGGCTGTAATAATTTGTGATTGGACAGGTGGGGTATCTTCCAGATGATTCTTATTATCTTCAAACAAAATCTAGAGTGGATTGGAGCCTTGGGTGGCCCTCAGGGTGCCATCTGTTGATGTGGAATGTCAGCCTCACCTACCAATGACCATGGAGCCAATCCCACGGAGAGAGAGGGAGCATGTCCGTACGGGCGGCCCAAGCCTCACCTCTTGTGCGGCCTGGGCTGGCTCTGGTTCGGACAGTGAGCACATTCTCCTGGCTGCTGTCTCCTTCATCCCTGTACCCGATTTTCGATTCAGCCATGAATATTCCTTTTGTCTCTTCTTTCATTCCTTTTTTGTCTTTTTCTCTATTGGTCCTCTCTTAGGCAGCCATTGATGATGGCTTGGGAGACATTGTGGGAGAGGTTGGTGGGTCTCATACTTCAGCAATTGGTGAAGGCTTTAAATATGGTGAGATGCCCTTGATTGATGGTGTAGATGAAGCATTGAATGAGGGTATTGATGGGGATTTTGGGGGAGTGGTTGGTGGAGCTTTGAATGACCCCATTAATGGCAGCCATGCTGGAAATTCAGATTTGGATGGGGCATTGCTTATGGGAGAAATGGATGGTATGGATGGGATGAGGAGATGGGACATAGGTGAGGCTATGCATCCCTTGTGTGTGGGCTACATGGATGATATGATTGATGGTGGTGATGGGGCTATGATGGACATAGATGGGCTGATCTCATGTTTGAATGGAATGGATGGTTCAGATGATACCTTTGATGGCTTGGATGCTCTTGATGATGGCCGAGATGTGTGACACACTTGCTTGGGTGGACTTGATGTGATCGTTGATGATGTCCCCCTGATGATGGATGGTGTGGATGCCTTGATGATCCCTTTGATTGGACAGGATGATGATTGGATTCACGACTTTATGTTGGAGAGGGCCGTAGGTCCAGATCTGACCGTTGATTCTTCGATCGGGGTTGCCGAGACCCTTCTTGGTGGTTCAGATGCATTTTTCGACGGTCAAATTGGTCAGGATGCTATGATGTGTGGTGTGATCTTTGTTGATAGCCCTTTTGGTGGGGAGTATCGCCCTTCTCCTGATCATCGATCCTTTACACACTCGGTTCACGAGGTGGGCGAGTCTTCTCATGCGGCTGAGGTCGTGACAGTTTCAGACAGTGATGCGACTATATCAGACATAGTCGTTATTGGGCACAGGTCAGGGGCTGTTGAGTCTGCAGAGGTCCCAGCTTTTCCTTCTCCTTCTCCCGTTGATCTTTCGATCCTTGATGAGCTGTCATTGATTTCTGGGCCTTTTGTCCTGGAGGGGATTCCTGTGAGGACTTGTCAGCTGCTTCCTCGTCCTTCTTGCTTGCCACGGCTACTTGCTTGGCTTGACAGCTTGTCAGCGTACGAGATTCGAGATTTAGAGTCCTATGGCTTTGGCGGTCTGATCCATATGGCTAGAGTTGACATTGACTGGAGGATACTCGGGGCTGCACTTATTGACTGGGTCCCTTCGTTGAACTTGTTTGCGTTCAACGACATGGAGATGAGACCTTCTTTGGAGGAGCTTGCGCGTTTGACCGGTCTTCCTTGGAATTATTCTCAGTATTTTTTGCCGAAGACTTTGCCAAAGGGTGCCACACCGCAGAACTGGTTCGGGATCCCCTATCTTGTTCAGCCTGCATCTGCCAGCCAGGATGCTGTGGTGTTCTCCTTGGACTTGCTGTATGATCTTTTCTCGGGTCCTCGGAGCGTGGCTGTAAGACCCGTACCCTTATTTGTCCTCCGTACGATTAATTTTCGGTGCCGGTACGTCCCGGATGGACCAAATTAGCGAGCCTTGATCGCGACCCTGTTTTAGTACCGCATCGACCCGAGACCTATACCCCGGCGACCGCATAGGCGCTGCGATTCCAACACTGCGTGGCACGCCCCATTGCGATACCCGGTGTGAAAGTTATGATCGATTGCGTAATCCGAGGTGGGCCGCGCAACGCTCGTGTGGCATGGGCCCCACTTACACAAATCCCAAGATCATGTCAAATCAATCAAATCCATCACCATCACCCTCACCCATACCCCTCTCATTACCCTACTCTACTCACCCCATACCCCCCATCCCTCTCTCACCTCCAAAGTCAACCAAGGCCCATACCTCCCATGCCATCCTACCCCCTCCCATGCTAGCCATCATCATCACCATCATCACCCCATGCTCTCTCCTCTCTACCCATACATTACTATACGTAGAGGGGGGTGTGGCCTTCTCACTTTCCATTGCAAAGAAAGGAGAGAGAAAGAGAAAGAGATTTCAGAGAAAGAGAGAGAGAGAGAGAGAGAGAGAGAGAGAGAGAGAGAGAGAGAGAGATTGAGGGTGGAGATCAAGCTTGGAGGGTCCCAACCATCATTCGGACCGTCCGATCATCAATCCAACCGTCCAACCATCATTGTGAGTGCAAGGGGGGGCCATAAACCCCTCCATTTTCTTAATTTCCTTCCATTTTCCTTTTTCTTTTGGGCCCATCTTGTGGTGGACAATCAGATGGATGGACTGGATCATCCATGTATGGGCCCCACTTGCTAATAAAATAAATAAAAAAAAAGAGAGAAGGAGAGTGGCCGCTGGACAATCAGCGTCCAGAGGACGCTGCTGCCCAGCAGCACGTGGGCTACACCCCTTTTGGGCGTTGGGCAGGCCCCCACTCGTGGGACCCACCTTGATGTATGAGTTGATCCACACCGTCCAGCTGTTTCTCCAGCCCATTTTAGGGCAGGGCGCCAAAACTGAAGAAGATCCAGATCTCAGGTGGACCACACCATAGAAAACAGTGGAGATAAGGACGTCCACTATTGGAACTTCCGTGGCTCACTGTGATGTTTGTGGACTAAATCACCTGCCCAATATTGGGCTTATTGGGTCGCCCATGAGATGGGGAACCTGATGGACGGATTGGATCACACCTATGTGGGCCCCACTTGAAATAAGCACAGGAAAAAAAAAAAGAAAAAAAAGGGGAAGAAAAATAAAAAAAATATGTTTGAACGTCCAGACGCTGGACGTTCTGATGCTGGAACGTCCAGCGTCACGTGGACGCCGTAATGGGGTCCCCACTCATAGGACCCACCTTGATGTTTGTGTTCCATCCACGCCGTCCATTTGATTTCCCAGATCATTTTAGGGCCAGGGCCCAAGGATGAACCATATCCAAGTTTTAAACGGACCGCACCACATGAAACAGTGGAAATAATGATGTCTATTGCTGTAAATTCTTTGGCCCACTTTAATGTTTCTAGACCGATTTACATACCCAATATTGGGCTCATTGGGCCCACAATGAGATGGCCCAGCTGATAGACGGAGTGGATCACCCTTATGTGGGCCCCACTCGATGAAAACCTTGGATAAACAAAAAAAAAGAAAATATAAGAAGAAGAAAGAGGGCGCCTTTGACGCTGGGCTTACCAGCGTCCACGGACGCTACCTCGTGCCAGCTGGTGGCCCACTCGTGGGTCCCACCATGATGCATGTGCTGTATTCACACCGTCCATCCATTTGGGGAGATCATTTTAGGGCATGATCTCAAGAATGAGACAGTTCCACGTCTCAAGGGGGCCTCACCACAGGAAACAGTGGGGACACTGACCCTACTGTTGGAACCTTCCTACGGCCCACCATGATGTGTATTTGAGATCCAACCTGTTCATAATTCCACACACGTGTGGGAGAGGGAAAAACCAAGTATCAGCTTGATCGAAAACGCAGTTGGGCCCACCTAGAATGTATGTGCCTTATCTATTACGTCCATATGTTTTTCCAGCCCATTTTAGCGGCTGAGCCCAAAATTTAAGCATATCCAAATGTCAAGTGGACCATGCCACGGGAAATAGTGGGAATAATGATCTCCACCGTTGAAACCTTCCCAGCCCTACAGTGATGTTTATTTGTCATCCAACCTGTTCACAAGATCCCATGGATATGGATGGAGGGGAAAACACAAATATCTGCTTGATTTAAAACTTCTTGGAACCCAGCTGGGTACCATACTGCCCAGTAGGTGGCCCACCCTGTGGGTCCCAACGTGATGTATCTATTAGTTCCACCATGATGTATCTGTTCTATTCATGCTGCCCATCTATTTTTCCATGACATTTTAGGATATGGCCCCAACAATGAGGCAAATCCAGATGTTAGGTGGGCCACACCCGCAAGGAATAGTGGTCACTGATGCCCACCATTGAAAACTTCCTCGGGGCCACTTTATTGTTTATTTTTCATCCGAATAGAGGTTGTGAGCCCATATTTGGGTTCCACCTTGATGGATGTATTGTGTACCATGCCACCCGTCTTAATCGACACGTGGGGGCCGATTTGAATGGGCTTCACTTAGAAAATGGTGGTGATTGAATACCTACCACTGAAACTTCCTAAGACTGGTGATGTATATTTGCTATCCGACCAGTGGGCGGGGCCCACCTTGGTCCTTCCTTTGATATATATGTTTTATCCATGTCGTACACCTATTTTGACGGCCTATCTTGTATGTGCAGGCCCAAGTATGGGGCCGATGTGGTCTCAAGTGGGCTATGCCACGAAGACCTTTACATTTCCAATGGGACCCACAGTCCGGGTCCCACTCTCTATATATATATTAGGCCTTTTAAGGCCAATGTTACATGATACGTTTTGGTAACATGCTAGTATGATTAGCTTGATATGTCACACTGATAACATGCTTAGTATAATAAATACCATGCTCATTCATATGCCCATACGCATCATTTGTATGCCTGTTATGGATCATGATTAACCATAACATATGCTAGTTGGTTTGTTATACTTAGGGGACCCGTGTGAGACAGGGTCGCCCCACATGATTGCGCAGTATGCGTAAGTTTGGTGCATGATTTGGATTGTATGACTCATGCATTTCGCATTATGTATGTCACGATCGCTTTCACACCCTAGCAGCATCGGGGTGGTGGCCACCATAATCACATCATGGTTGGCAGTATTGGACATCGGAAACTTGTTCTAGTACGTGGGCGCTATGGATGTCCTTGGGTGAAAGTCCCTAAACCCTGTGGTACCAGTAGGATGCTCCAACGTCGAGACCGAGTGGATAACATGAGCGCCCGTGTGCCAAATACCAGTAGGCCGCGTCTCCCACTGTGTCGAGGTCGGTTGGAAAAGGGTGTGACCTTATCCGCCCAGGTGCAGTGGGCTGTAAGCTAGGTCAAGTCTGACCAGCTCATGGAATGGGTCCGCTATCGGTGAGCCGGGTGGGGATTGGCATACCATTGACGAGGCGGATAGTGAGTTCTTTTCTACTCGCTTGGTTATGCGCGTGATGTGCGGCGGCCAGTATTAGAGTATACTAGACCCCAGTGATGTCCCAGATGAGAACTATTTTGATATGTGGATCAGTTGAGGATTGACGTGTTTGCATTGCATCTCTAGCATGTAACACTCGGCCATGTAGGCCCTTGCATCGCATAGCCTTGGGATGGCTGATAGCATTCATGAACTTGGTAACTTAGCCCTCTATTACTTTCGCTTACTCTGATATCTGTATACTTGTCATATGCATCACACACGCACACACGCACTCTACTGAGCTTCGTAGGAAGCTCATGCGCGTTTGTTTACACTGTAGGTACTAGGGCACATCAGCAGCGTTGAGCGCAGTGCATGTACCTAATATTTTAGACTTCTGCTACATGTTGTATTTCCCTTTCCAGCACTGTACTCAACAAACTTTTTAGTGGATATTTAATGATGTTTTATGGTTTTGATTATGCTCCTGTACAAAAAATTTACCCTGAAAATCCTCCTGGTAGGATCCCAGGATCGGAACCTGGCATATGAGATCTAGGAGCCGAGAATGGGGTATTACGGAGGCTATTGGCACCAAGGTCGACGATTGGGAATTTAGTGAGCCCGGTCCCTGGGTTTGGGGCGTGACAGTGGCAGGGTCCTTACTTTCTAGGAATGCACTGATGTTCTGTTTGATAGCTGAGGTGCTATTTTCGGGATGACGCAGATCTCAGACTCCTTTGCTTTTCGAGGTAATGAGCCGACCTATCCGCCGTCAGGGGATCATTTCTCTCGTCCTGGCTGAGCCATTTAATGGGCTGACTGACTGTGCCATGGGCCGCACCCGTGTCCTTCGCGGCTGCTGTGCATTTCTTCAGGTATCTTTTTTGCACTTTCCTTTTCTTTTCTTGTCTTTTGAGAATTGCTTTGCCCTAGCTGAATTTCTTTTCCTTCTTGTGATCAGGCCTGGCTATGGGAGCGCCTTTCGCTGACTGTTCCTGTACCATTTCCTGGCACCCGTCGCCCAGACCTTATGTGACACATCATGGAATTTCTTCCTCATACGGGTAGGATGAGTGAGCCCTTGTATATCAGGATGTTCGTTGGGAGTCATCTTGGCTTTCACTTCCTCCAGTGCTTTGCGATGCACACCGCCTTCCTCTGATGTTGGTAGGTTTTCGATCTTACTTTTCTTATCACCCTATCCGGTTCCTGCGGCAGTTCGGATATGAGCAGGATGTTCCTCTTTTTGCTTTCACGGGTATCGGACGTCGAGCACTTCCATCTAGAATATCTGACTTTAGGACTCGGGTTGATGGATCCTGGGTGAGTTACTTGACTGCTGATTTGCTTGGTTTTGAGCTGCAGTCTTTTCCGATGGCGACCGCCCCATATCAGTACTGGATTGCTGAGCAGTCCCTATACCGGTTGTTCACTCCCCAAGTGTAGGGTTGCGAAGTAGTAATAATTCGGAAAGACTGAGTATCGTTCACACAGAGATTTATGTATGGGTATTCTTAGGATTTAACTAAAACAACTAGTAATTAAGATCCTATTAAGAACTAAAGCTGGAAAACAATGAATTGAGTTTAAACAGTGAATTGTTAAGGTAATTTCAATCTAAAAAGGCACTAGAGCGCCAAGGATCCACTTTTGATAGGTTTCAATGCATTAACACAACTAGGTCTCTCATAACTCAATCGGAATCGAATTCCCATCTATATCCGATCGGAATATAGAGCGGTTCAATCAACAATTATCCAAAACAAGTGTTTATTAACTGATTTGATTCCCACAACCATGCTCAGGCCTTGGGCACACTCAATTGTATAGGCCAAGCCTCTTTCCAATCTAGTTGAGATTCACAACCATAGTTTTCACCAAATCCTGTCACTAGACCTGATTATAACTCATGATTTGATCTCTAATTAAATCAAAATCAATCAATAAACAACTATTTCAGATTACTACAAAAGATAAGAATTTTAGTTGCATGAGTTCCCACATGAAAATCAGGCCATTGCATACAAGGCAATCAAAGCGTCTACCATGCCCGGAGTCAATGGTAGATCAATGCACTACACAAGCATAAACAATGCTTAAAGCTTAAGATACTAAGCTAGGATCACTAAGAATCACATGAGCCCGGAGTCATCAAGAGATCAAAGTAAAAACCAACATAGTACTTGATTCAAACTCATATAGAACTAAAATTCATCAATTAAAACACAAAAGGAAACCTAGGTTGCATCAATCCATCAAAAATGAATCAAAAGCTTCACCTCTTAGCCCTAGCTAAGAGGTTTTAGTTCATCTCTAACATCCTTGAACTAGAAGCCTCTAAAAACATAGAAAATAACTAAAACAGGAAGAAAACTAGAAATTCAAAGTAGAATCCGTCTCCTGAGCAATCCCCACGTCCTAGCCTCCTCTGGTATGAAGGGAAGACATCCTTTTATAGCTTGGAGGTGTCCTTTTCGCAAGAGAACTCCAGATTTCACGTAAAACTACGCAATTGCGCAGAGAAATCCGGAATCCTGATTTAGAAATAACTTCTTACACATGGCCGACCGGTCATGACCGGTCGGGCTTGTTCCCTGATCAATCCAGCAGCTATGGCCAACCGGTCATGACCGGTCGGCCCTATTGTTTCTTTTGGTCCAGTGGTGCAATGGAGCTGGCCGACCGGTCCTGACCGGTCATGGCCCTCTTGGCCGACCGGTCATGACCGGTCAAGCCTATTTCTTTCTTCTTTTTCTTCCTATCTTTCTTCTACTTTCTTCTCTTCTTTCTTCTACTTTCTTCTAATGAACCTCAATGCTCTTAAAGAGCCCCCATTTAGTCTTCAATTTGTGAAATCTCCCTCTTGTTCCTACAGTCACAAATAATGCATTAGATTAGTCCTCTAAACATGTATATCATGCATAATGAGTGATGAATTGGGGTTAGAATATGCACAATTATGAGCTCAACACACCCCCCAACCAGCCTTTTGCTAGTCCCGAGCAAAACATGCGTGAAACAGGTTTCATTTTCCAAAACCCAACTCTCCTCTAGAAACTACTCTTCTATACATTCCAAGACACATAAGCGTAAAAATCAGAGAAATTCAGTGATAAAGGTTGAAACCTTAAACTCTCAGAACATAATAAGTGTTTATATGAAATTCCCGCTGATTGATTGATAAATAGAAGAATTTGAACAAGTTCAACCCAGTGTGCATAGTGAAGGTTTATCTCATGAGTTTCTGGGATTATCTTCTTCATAGATCAACTAAACTATAGATCTCAAGGTGTTTAGAGCAACAACAAGCCTATGACAGGAATTTGCCTTACCGTCCTTCTGACGACTTTCACACTACGTCCCATTTTCGGCTTTGGTTACGGGTAGACCATCCCCCGGTTGGTAGTAGGTAGCCCTAATCGGAATTTCCACCATTTTTCCATCATTCCCAATTTCATCCTTCCTTTTCCTTTTTCTTTTATATTAGATAGGATTTTTATAAGTCCATATCTTTCGTTATTTTCCCATGGACAAGGATGGACAAAGTACCCCGGCTTGGTTTCTCAATACCTTAAATCAAGGTCTAGTTAATCCACAAATCACATAATCCTTTCAAATCATGAAAATCGTGTAATGTGAACTAGGTGCAAAAGGTGTTCAAATTTTCTATCAATCATAAAAATAGGTGCATTCACATATAAAACCATTATATTAAGAGAAGTTCAAAGCTTGCAACATCCCTCACTTCGTATCTCCTCTTCTTATACTCATGCTATCCCAAATGTATAGAATCAATGTTTTCCAAAAGAATTTTGAAATTTAGAAAAATCGAAAAATTTCTACATCATTGCTCGAAATGTCACAAAAGCTAGCAGATTCATCAAAGGAATCTCTCACCCCCCAACCAAAACTTCACATTGTCCTCAATGTAATAAGATATGCAATATGCATGACATGAGAGCAATGACCTAAAACAAAGGAGAGTGAGAAAGAGAGATATCACCTGGAGCATATATTTCATGGCAAGATTAGCTTTTTGGAGATGGATTACTTCACAACTAAATCAACTATCAAAGCAAATCCTAATGAGAAAGCATTCTAGCAAATTATCCTCCGTCAGACTAGGAGGTTAATCCCAACAACTCATCCAAAAGCATAAAGTCAAGCAGAATCATTAGATGGATCAAAAGGTTTCGCCGTAAGGTCATCCAATATCCTGCTTTACAATAAACATGTGTGTGAGTAATCGTGATAAGCCAATGAAAATCCCAAAAAGGAATTCCAGCGGGTTCCTTAGTGTTTTCACCACATGTATAGGAGGAGACATCATCATATTTATCAGAAAAATTATGTCTCCATTCAGATTTTCCTGGGCATTGATATTGCAAGTAAGGATCATCCCAGGGTTGGTGGAGTTCGGTATGCATGATCCACAAAGGTGTGGAAATATGAATTGATTTCTCAGCACAAGAAGGTATTGTTTCCACATCCTTCTCTCGGTTAGCCTCATAGGTCGATACCGACTCGAAAAGTGTGACCATATCCCTTATCATATCATCGTTCTCATCAAGGGAGTGAGTCACTCTTTGTCTAAGGGACCGGAGTAAAAAGGTGAGAGGGACTCATTTTCCACAATAGAATTGATCATATTTATTTCGTGGACCTCCTCATCCTCATCCTCTTGTTGGTTGTCAATATTGAAAGCATTCAACTCAATCGTCATATTGCCAAAAGACATTTGGATGACTCCACTCCTACAATTTATGATAGCGTTTGATGTAGCTAGGAATGGGCGGCCAAGTATGACAGGAATTTGAGGGCCAATATTAACCATGGGTCTCGTGTCCAAGACAATAAAGTCTACCGGGTAGTAAACTTTGTCAACTTGCATAAGAACGTCCTCAATCACCCCTCTCGGAATACGAATTGATCGGTCAGCAAGTTGTAATGTGGTTTTGGTGGGTTTTAATTCACCTAAACCCAATTGTTCATAGACCGAAAAGGGAATTAAGTTCACACTTGCCCCTAGATCAAGTAGAGCATGTTTCACCCGGTAGTCTCCAATCACACAGGATATTGTTGGACAACCGGGATCTTTGTATTTCTTGGGCATCCCGTGGTTGATAATGGCACTAACATTCTCTGTCAAAAATGCCTTCTTTTGCACATGTATTTTTCTTTTAACCGTGCAAAGGTCTTTTAAAATTTTTTCATATGACGGTATTTGTTTAATGGCATCCAACAATGGGATGTTGATTTTTACTTGCTTGAAAACCTCCAAAAATTCCTGATATTTATCTTGAGGTTTGGCTGGAATCAAGCGTTGGGGGAATGGAGCAACGGGCTTATATTCTTTCAATGGCTCTGTTTCATTCATGTGGGTGCTAGGTCCATCATCCTCTTTGGAAGATACTGGATCATTAGGCGGTGAAACCTTCACCGGATCAGATTTTTCAATAATTTTCCCACTTCTAAGAGTGGTGATGGCCTTAGCATGTTCCATGTGTTGGTTAGAAGAACTAGGCACGCTTATTTTGCATTGTGTTTTTGGATTTGGTATGGGTTGGGCTGGAAGAATCCCTTCCCATGCGTTTAAGCGAGCCTTGATTTCCTCTACCGAAGCTTTAAGCTCAAGCATTATCGTATGGTTGGATTGATTTATTTGAGCTTGACCTTCCATGAATGCTTTCAAAGTATCCCCTATAGGCATTTGAGGCGTGCCATTTGCATTGGGGGCCCCCTTTGAGGATTATTTTGATTAGCCGTGTTTCCATTCGCCCAATTGAAGTTTGGGTTGTTCCTCCAACTAGAATTATTCGTGTTTGAATTTGGAATACTAAAAGGTCGTTGATAACTATTCAAGGCATTCGATTGTTCAAATAAAAGTTCTCGAAACGCATAGATTGTTGGACAATCCGGCGTTTGATGCACATTGGAAGCACAAATACCACAAATAGTTTCAACAGCCCCCTTTTGTTGGGTTGTGTCCATTTTCTTTAGTTCCATCTCCTCGACCTTTCGTGTGAGTTTAGACACTCTAGAACCTAGATCATCTTGCCCATCTAAAACATAAATTTCTCCCTTTTCCTTGGTTTGGGGTTGTTTTGAACTTGTTGGCTTAGATGTATCCCATGATTGTGTATTTTCAGCCAACATGTCAAAATAATCCCAAGCTTCCTCCGTTTCCTTGTTCATGAACTCCTCATTGCACATCATCTCAACAAATTGGCGTATGGTTGAGTTTAATCCATCATAGAAGAAACTAATCAACCTCCACCGTTCATAGCCATGATGTGGGCATGCGTTTAAAAGCTCATTATACCTTTCCCAACATTGGAAAAAGGTTTCTTCTTCTTTTTGGGCGAAGTTCATTATGGCCCTTCTTAGTGCATTGGTTCGATGAGTAAGGAAGAATTTTTTAAGAAACTCTCTAGTCATCTCAGCCCATGTCCCAATAGACCTTGGCCTTAAGGAATGTAGCCATGATTTGGCCTTCTCTTTTAAGGAAAAAGGGAATAATTTAAGTTTTATAGTATCCTTGGTCACATTGTCATAATTTATTGTGGCGATAACCTCTTCAAATTCCTTATATGTAGATACGCGCTCTCAGAGTCGAGTCCATGGAATCTAGGAAGAAGTTGGATCAACCCCGGTTTAAAATCAATATTTCCCACATTGTGAGGGAAAATTATGCAAGAGGGAGTACTCATCCTAGCTGGTTGTAAATAGTCACGTAAAGTTCTAGGTTGAGGTACATCCCCCACTTCATTCTCATCCAATTCAGTAAGGTTTGGGGCTGGATTTTGATTAACCCCTTGATTTGGTTGATTTTCAGCCATCTCTCTAGTAATTTCAGGAAAATTTTGACGTTTCCTAGCACGAGGCTCTCTATCAATCCCTTCAACAATTACTCCGTCCCTTACAAGTTGGTTATTATAAGTTCGAGCCCAATGTGGCATGCAAAACCAAAAAGAATGAACAAAAAGGAAAAAGAATTCTTCCTTCCCTCCTTTACTCCTCTCTAAGACTTAAGCATAAGGTGTCTTGCAATGGCTGAGCCAAAGGCAATGATAAAGACCGATTTCTCCTGGTCAATAGGGGTTCAAAGAACTCCCCACCCACTCTTTGAGTCTTTTGAGAAAAAGTACAGAAAAAGAAGAAAGATGAATAGGTTGAGAAGAGAAATCTCTGAGCACAAGGTGATCCAAGACGGCAGAGCCGACTAATAGGAATCCAGGTGGCACAAGGCCTACCTTTCAGAGATCCAAAAGGAGTCTTCACCCACTCTACAAGAGATGAATAGGACAGGAATGAGGAGGAGAAGAAGAAGAGTAGGGTTAGAATAATAATACCTGATTTGTGACTTAAGATGCCTACTTCTTCTTCAACTTCCTAAAAATCCCTGGATTAGACCTATGTTAGAATCCTACAAAATCAAAACAAAGTAAGTTAGTATTTAGAAGAAAAACCTACCCTAGAAAGCAAAACAAATTCTAAACCTATCTTAACACAATCTCAACTAGAAGTTATTTCAGAAAATTCTAAAAATACCGCATAGAAATCCCCGGCAACGGCGCCAAAAACTTGTTCACTCCCCAAGTGTAGGGTTGCGAAGTAGTAATAATTCGGAAAGACCGAGTATCGTTCCCACAGAGATTTATGTATGGGTATTCTTAGGATTTAACTAAAACAACTAGTAATTAAGATCCTATTAAAAACTAAAGCTGGAAAACAATGAATTGAGTTTAAACAGTGAATTGTTAAGGTAATTTCAATCTAAAAAGGCACTAGAGCGCCAAGGATCCACTTTTGATAGGTTTCAATGCATCAACACAACTAGGTCTCTCATAACTCAATTGGAATCGAATTCCCATCTCTATCCGATTGGAATATAGAGCGGTTCAATCAACAATTATCCAAAACAAGTGTTTATTAACTGATTTGATTCCCACAACCATGCTCAGGCCTTGGGCACACTCAATTGTATAGGCCAAGCCTCTTTCCAATCTAGTTGAGATTCACAACCATAGTTTTCACCAAATCCTGTCACTAGACCTGATTACAACTCATGATTAGAACTCTAATTAAATCAAAATCAATCAATAAACAACTATTTCAGATTACTACAAAAGATAAGAATTTTAGTTGCATGAGTTCCCACATGAAAATCAGGCCATTGCATACAAGGCAATTAAAGCGTCTACCATTCCCGGAGTCAATGGTAGATCAATGCACTACACAAGCATAAACAATGCTTAAAGCTTAAGATACTAAGCTAAGATCACTAAGAATCACATGAGCCCGGAGTCATCAAGAGATCAAAGTAAAAACCAACATAGTACTTGATTCAAACTCATATAGAACTAAAATTCATCAATTAAAACACAAAAGGAAACCTCGGTTGCATCAATCCATCAAAAACGAATCAAAAGCTTCACCTCTTAGCCCTAGCTAAGAGGTTTTAGTTCATCTCTAACATCCTTGAACTAGAAGCCTCTAAAAACATAGAAAATAACTAAAACAGGAAGAAAACTAGAAATCCGAAGTAGAATTCGTCTCCTAAGAAATCCCCACGTCCTAGCCTCCTCTGGTATGAAGGGAAGACATCCTTTTATAGCTTGGAGGTGTCCTTTTCACAAGAGAACTCCAGATTTCGCGTAAAACTACGCAATTGCGCAGAGAAATCCGGAATCCTGATTTAGAAATAGCTTCTTACGCCTGGCCGACCGGTCATGACCGATCGGGCTTGTTCCCTGATCAATCCAGCAGCTATGGCCAACCGGTCATGACCGGTCGGCCCTATTGTTTCTTTTGGTCCAGTGGTGCAATGGAGCTGGCCGACCGGTCCTGACCGGTCGTGGCCCTCTTGGCCGACCGGTCATAACCGGTCAAGCCTATTTCTTTCTTCTTTTTTTTCCTTTCTTTCTTCTACTTTCTTCTCTTCTTTCTTCTACTTTCTTCTAATGAACCTCAATGCTCTTAAAGAGCCCCCATTTAGTCTTCAATTTGTGAAATCTCCCTCTTGTTCCTACAGTCACAAATCATGCATTAGATTAGTCCTCTAAACATGTATATCATGCATAATGAGTGATGAATTGGGGTTAGAATATGCACAATTATGAGCTCAACACCGGTGCATTCCTTGTTGGCACCAGACTGCCAATAAGGATGAGCAGGATATTCTTTGAGATGCCGACTCTTCATCTGGTTCATATGAGCCCTTTGAAGAGCGACCATTCATCGATCCTGGTTTCCTTTTGGCTACTCATGGCCATTTGCTGCCTGAGATTTCTGCACTTCGGTATCATTGTGAGATGATGTCGAGGAGATTGTCTGCCGATCAGAGGTTGTCTGATGAGGAGACAGCGATCCATATCCTTGAGCACGATGAGGTGCATTACTTGCGTATGGAGGTGAGCAGGTTGAGAGCGAGGCTATTTTATTATGAGTCAGAGGACTTACCTGATATGGCCGAGGAGGAGGGTAGAGATTGATTGCGTTGACTGTACGTCCCCTTTTTGCATAGCTAGTGATGATGCATTTTTTTTTTTGTATTTTTTGAAAAAGATGAATGATATATGTGTAAAAGAAACATGATGCATTTAATGAAAAAGAGAAAACCCTTTGAGAAATTATTGTGCCATGAGTTGTCTTGTGAGTGCGTGTCTGGATTTTATGTCGGGATATAGGAATCAGAACTGAGGCTCGGCCAATGTTTTGACCGATGTCTCGAAACTGACTTGTGAGATCCCTTTGGTTCCCTAGAGTTGTAGGTAATGGAAACTGTTACTTCCTGAGATTGTCAGAGTTTGTAGAGTTCTTTGTTCCCGACTATACTTCTTCTTGTTCTTGAACTGCAACTGCTTGAACTGATTCTGACTGTTTGATTTCTTGGTACCTGCACTTTTAGTTTTTCTTTTTCTTATTCGAGCTATTTTTGCCTGCAGCGCTCTTCCGAGTTTTCACTACAACCGGCCTTTTCCCTTCATTTTTGCCCGTGGCGCTCCTTGGGTTTTCACCACGTCCTGGGTGTTTGATCTTGCCTGCCCCTTGGCAGTAATGCTGTTTTTACCCTCGGCGCCCTTTCGGGTTTTCACCAAGTTCGCTGTATGCCCACTGTTTTTACTCGGAGCGCCCTTTCGAGTTTTCACTCCGCCCTCTTTGTTTAAGCACACATTTTCTTTTTCTTTTTTCTTTTTTTCTTTATCCGAATTTTTAGTTAATTGTGACGGATAGAGGTCGGGAATCCGTCGTTGCCGGCCGATGGCAGTCTTTCAGCCCTTATCCTAAGTTACGATGACAGAGTTGTTGGTCCTAGCTAAAGACCCTTCTGAGATGAATGGATGGATGTCTGTGTTTCTTCTTGGGTTGATTTTTCTCGGGTGCCTTGTTTTGGCTTCCCATTTTCTTTCTCTCCTTTTTTTTTCTTGTATTCTTTTTTTTTTCTCTTTTTTTTGTGTTCTCTTTTTTTTTCTTTTGAATCTTTTTTTTCTTTTTTTCTTTTGAACCCCTTATTTGAAACACTTGTTGATGGACGTAAATGGTTTCTCAGAGGTTTTAGCTTTGACCTCTTGACTTTAACTCTATTAAAGTAACTCTTGATAAAGTCAGAATGACTAACCCGTGAAAGATCTTCACTTTGTCGGCGTTGATTGGCTCAGGAAGATCCACCCCTCTCATGCTAGTGAGTCTGAGGGCGCCTCCGGGAAGTACTTCTCTGATGATCAGCGGTCCGTCCCATGAGGGTTTGAACTTTCCTCTGGGATCAGGAAGGTGTGATGGAAGGATTTTCTTCATGACCATGTCGCCCACCTTGAAACTTCTTTTTCGGACTCTCTTGTTGTAAGCTCAAGCAATCCTTTTCTAATAGCACTGGGAATGACTTAGCGTATGCATGCGCTTCTCATCTGCTAGCTGTAACTGATCAAATCTGGCTCGTTGTCATTCTCCTTCTTCAATTTCGCTTTCCAGTAACACTCGTAGTGACAATATTTCCACCTCGACTGGTAGAACTGCTTCCATTCCGTAAGTAAGCTCGAAAGGAGTAGCGCCTGTAGCAGACCGTACAGACGTTCGATAGGCCCAAAGTGCATATGGGAGCATGTCTGACCAATCTCGATAAGTCACGACCATCTTCTCGAGTATCATGACGATTGTTTTGTTTGCGGCTTCTACCCCACCATTCATCTGAGGACGGAAGGGGCTTGATCAATGACGTTGAATCTTGAATTTGCTGAGGAAGTCATCCATCTTCTTGTTGACGAATGGGGTCCCATTATCTGTGATGAAAACATTGGGATTCCATACCGGCATATGATGTTGTTTTTCATGAATTTAATCACCTGGGATGCTGCAATTGTGGTGTAGGAGGCTGCTTCTACCCACTTGGTGAAGTAGTCGACTGCCACAAGTATGTACTCATGACCGTTTGATGCTTTGGGACTAATCTTCCCAATGATGTCGAGTCCCCACATAGAGAAGGGCCAGGGAGTTGTCAGGTTGTATAATTCTGATGATGGGGCATGAATTTCGTTCGTATGCTCCTGACATTTAAAGCATTTCTGACGTGCTGGCAGCAGTTTGTTTCCATGGTGATCCAATAGTAGCCGAGTCGTAGAATCTTCTTTGCCATCATGTGCCCGTTCATGTGTGGGCCACAAATTCGTTCGTGTATTTCTTTCATGATCTTTGCAGCTTCTGTTTTGTCAACGCACCGAAGGAGAATGTGATTATAGGATCGCTTGTAATGAACTTCGCCACTGATGGTGAACTGGCCGGCCAAACACTGGATGGTTCGGCTATCTGTTACTGTTGCTGACTCCGGATATTCCTAGGTTTCGAGATATTGCTTGATGTCAGCATACCAGGGTTTGTCAGGGACAGCTTCGACTTCTTCTATTTGTAGGTAGAAAGCAGGTTCATCTTGAGTTTCGACTGTGAGCTCCCATTCTGAAGCTCCTTTCGGGATCTCGAGCATTGACGCGAGTGTAGCGAGAGCATCTACAAACTGATTCTTGGCTCTAGGCATGTATGAGAAAGTGACTTCTTTGAATTCTTCGATCAGGTTTTCAAGATACACATAATATGGTATCAACTTCTCATCCTTAGTTTTCCATTCGTCATTGGTCTGATTGATGATAAGTTGTGAGTCTCCAAATACTCGTAGCTTCTTGACGCCCAAGATTATGGCTTCCCTTAAGCTAGCGATGCATGCTTCATACTCTGCCATGTTGTTGGTTCACTCGAATGCTATGCGCCTTGAGATAGGAATAGGGACATCATCTGGAGAGTAGAGGATTGCTCCGATACCACTCCCTTTAACATTTGCTGCGCCGTCGAAGAATAACGTCCACTCATCTTTCTTCTCCTTTTCTGCACCTTCGATAAGTAAGAGATCTTCATCAGGGAAGAATGTCTTGAGCGTTCGATAATCCAGGAGAGAGTGAGCGGCAAGATGATCGGCGAGGGCCTGCCCCTTGATTGCCTTCTGAGTGACATAGGTGATGTCGAATTCAGTTAGGAGTAACTGCCATTTAGCTATCCTTCCAGTGAGTGCTGGTTTCTCGAACAGGTACTTGAGCGGATCCATATGAGCGAGTAGGAGAATAGGGAACGGAATCATGTATTGATGGAGTCTCTGAGTTGCCCAGACTAGGGCGAGGCAAGTCTTCTCGATCGGGGAATACCTGCTCTCGTAGTTGGTGAACTTTCAGCTCAAATAGTATATTGCTTGTTCCTTCTTTCCGGTCTCGTCGTGCTGGCCTAGAACACAGCCAATGGCTTCTGCTGCTACCGAGATGTATAACAATAGTGGTCGTCCGGGAGTGGGCGGTACTAGAACTGGAGGATTCATGAGATACTTCTTGATGCGATCGAAGGAAACTTGGCAATCATCATTCCATTCTTTTGGAACGTTCTTCCGAAGGAGCTTGAATATGGGTTCACAAATAGGTGTGAGTTGTGCGATGAAGCGACTAATGTATTGAATTCTGTCGAGGAAGCCACGAATTTCTTTCTCTGTTCTAGGAGGGGGCATCTCGATGATTGCTTTGGTTTTGGTTTCGTCGACCCTGATGCCATCCTTGCTCACCATAAAGTCGAGGAGCTTACCTCCCATTACACCGAAGACACATTTCTGAGGGTTGAGGCAGAGCTTGTACTTTTCTAATTTGTTGAATAACTTATTTAGATCTTCAAAGTGTCCTTCAATTGTGCGAGATTTGACGATCATATCGTCCACATATACTTCAAGCTCTTTGTTCATCATGTCATGGAATAATGCTGTCATTGCTCGCTGATATGTTGCTCCTGCCTTCTTCAGACCAAACGGCATTACCCTGTAACAGAAAGTTCCCTAGGAAGTGATAAACGATGTCTTCTCGCGATCTTCGACGGCCATCTTGATCTGATTGTAACCTGAGAACCCGTCCATGAATGAGAAGATCTTGTACCCAGCGGTGTTGTCTACCAGAGTGTCGATATGTGGCAAAGGGAAGTCATCTTTAGGATTGGCTTTGTTGAGATCTCGGAAGTCGATGCATATTTGACCCTTGCCATCCTTCTTTGGTACTGGTACGATGTTGGCGAGCCATTCAGGGTAGTTGGAGACTACTAAGAATCTCGCATTGTATTGCTTGATGACTTCATCTCGAACTTTCAGGGCCCATTCTGGCTTCATTCTTCAAAGTTTCTACTTCACTGGCTTCATATCCGGCTTGGTTGGCAGATGATGTACAACGAGCTCTTCATCGAGCCTCGGCATTTCTTCATATGAGAACGCGAGGTTGGACAATCTTGGAGCTAGGAACTCTATCATTCTCTGTTTCATCTCAGGTGGCAACGATTTTTCAATGCGTACTTCCCTAGGGATCTCAGGTGTCCCCAAGTTTACTATCTCAAAATCATCGACTACAACATTGGCTCTGGATTCGAACCTTTTGAGGAGGTCCTCTAGTTCGGGAGCCTGGTCATCATCTTCCTCATCCCGAGCTTCATCCAGACCCATGAGCTCGAAGTCTAATTCGATGTGAAAATCATATGATTCGACTTCAAACTCATTCGACTCTTTAGACGAACTTGGCACACCATTGAATGCCGAAAAAGAAATGTTTTTTGGTTTTTGAGAATTTTCTGGAATTGAAATGCTAGATATTTTTGACTTTTGAAGGTTTTTTATTTTTTTGGATTTTTGAAATTTACGGGACTCTGAACAAGTGGGCATTGCAGACCATGATTGATCCCAGCTTGTTCCAAAGTTCCGATCGCTGCTCAAATAGGTGTTTTTTTTGGAAGCCAGAGCCCTCAGATGACTCTCTGGCTGATTCAAAAGTTAGGGGAACGGATGACCATTTAGGACCCCACACTCCTTCCCCTGGAGAGGTGGGGGTTGGTGATTTGGGTGAAGAATTACAGTCTGGCCCAATGACCATGATTTCTCGCTGGTTGGGTTTGAGATCTGAGTCGTACTCAGTCCCTCCTGGATCACTTACCTCGCATTGCAGTTTGTCTGGCTCCACGCTGAGGCATGAGTTCGAAAACTCGGACCAATCCAGGGCTGGCCATTTCCCTTTCTTGGTCCAATGGATGGGCTGCTTCTGCCCTTGGCTGAGGGTTGATGATGTTGATTTTGTAGAGATGGGCGAGTCGTGCCCCTTGTTGATTGATGCTGAGATGGGCAAGTTGTGCCCCTGGTTGGCTGGAATTGAAGTGGGCAGGTTGTGCCCCTGACTGGCCGGAGTTGAAGTGGGCAGGTTGTGCCCCTGGTTGGGAGCAGGTGTCAGAGTAACCTGGTCCTGAAGCTGTTGTATTTGATTTTCTTCTTCATCTTCATCCTTTCCTTCTTCCGAAGGCTTGGATGGTTCAAGAATCCGATCCCATCGAATGGGGGGCCACATGGCCCAAAGTAGGCTCATCGGGAGGCCTTTGTGTAGTGCAGTCGGTTGATTCCCTCCTGGATCTTTACAAGGTTCTCCTGGCTTGATAAATGGAATGGGAGAGCAACATAATTTCTTCTTTCTTTTGTCCATGAGGATTGCCCTGTACCCGAGCCCCTATTTGCGTTGATTATATACCAGTGGTATCTTTCTGGACTTGAAATGATTCTTCTTTCGATACTTGAGGATCAGACGTTCTACTGGTGAAAAGACACGATCCGCATTTATCGGTTCTGGATTGGCGATAGCGTTCACGGTCTCGAACTCGAAACTATGAAACAGGACGTCTTCTTCAGAGTGCTAGATATCGATGACAGGGATATCTGGTTCAGTGGCAGCAACATTGGAAGGAATGATGAGTTCGTTTTCTGCATGGATAGAGATCACTTGATTTCCACAGATGTATTTCACCCGTTGATGCAGGGTTGATGGCACAACTCCAACCTTGTGCAGCCAAGGCCGTCCGAGCAACATGTTGAAAGAGGCTGATATATCCAGGATTTGAAATGTGGTAGTGGAGATTTCCTGACCTATCTGTACCTCTATGTCGACCTCCCCTTCCACTGATCGGCGAGTGTTGTCGAATGCTCTGACGCATATGGTGCTGGGTCGAAATGAAGAGGGACTGATTCCCAAGCATTCCGCAGTCTTGAGCGGGCAGACATTTAAGCTTGAGCCGTTATCGATGAGGACCAGTGGGACACAGAGGTCTTTGTATCGTAAGGCTATGTTGAGGGATCACCCATGATCACGCCCTTCTAGTGGCAACTCATTATCAGTGAAGGTGATGGCGCGCGGAGCCAGGAGCTGTCCTATCATCAATGCTATCATTTCTGGTGCCGTATCGGAGGAGACATGGGCATCACTCAGGGTTTTGGAGAACATTTCTCTATGTATGCGCGATGTGCAGAGTAGCTCCCATACCAAGATTTGAGCAGGGATTGACTTGAGCTGAGTCGCCACATCGTATGCGGCTTCATTTTTGTTACCGAGACCCGAGAGAGCGCTTTTGGGATCTCCTCTGTTCTGAGTATCTCTTTGGATGCAACGCCCATTGGGATTCATATTTCCCACCTCCGCACATTCTGGATAGTGCCATGGGACCTCTTTATAATTTTCCTCTCCCTTGCTTTCCAAGACCACTGGTTCTTGCAACGAGGCTGGTGCTGGTACCAGATCTTCCTCGTATGGAGATTTTGCCTTGAGGACTACATTGTTGCCTGTGCTGAAGGGGTAATATCGAGGCTTGTTTTCATAGATCACATAAGGTTGCGGTCATGGCTTGACCGTTCCTGGAGCAAGAGAATCCCATGGAATGAATATTGGTCCTCTTGATATGGTAGGGGGTCTCTCTGTTCGTCCCAGCTTTCGCAGTGTGATTAACACACCTCTGGGATTTGCCCCTTGCAATATGACTGGCTTGATTGGAGGAGCCCCTTCCATGACAATGGGTTCTTACTACTGATAAGTATAATCCTTCCATTGCGGATTAGATTGTTCCTGAACTGGAGTTGCCCCTTGCAAAATGACAGGTTCGTATGTGGGCTCGATGTATGACTGTGCTCCTTCCAGGATGACTGGCTCCCAACATGAATAGTTGTAAGGTGCCCCTTGAACAACTAGTACATCATATGAAAGTGCTCCTTCGAGTACTAATGGCTCAAAGACTGAAGGAGGAAGGGGGTTTGCCCCTTGCAGGATCGGAGGAGGATTTTTTGGCCCATAAGTGTAGGCATGAATGGACTGGATAGGGGAGAAGAAGCGATCAAGGTGCTCTCCTTCTTCTATGCTGTTGACAGCAGGGCCTATGAGATGAGCTGGGGTCCGTCGGATGCTGAGGTAGAGGATTTTGAAGGATATTGGTAGTAGCTGCTGGAGGAGTTCCGGGGACTGAGATGATGATTTTGCGGTCGTCAATCAGATCTTGTATAGCGTTCTTCAATGTAAAGCATCGATCAGTGGTGTGGCCACGCCCTTGATGGTAGGCACAATACTCATTTTCTCGGTAGGTTGGAGGTAGAGGATTTGGAGGAGGCCTGGGTGTCATCAGAGTGAGTAACTGCTTCTGTACCAGTATAGCCATGACTTGACTAAGTGGTTGAGTGAGTGGAGTGAATTTCCTGAGCTCCCTGTAATTCTGCCTATTCTGGTATGAGTATTGGCCGTTCCATCTGGACTGCTGCTGTTGTCGAGATGGTTGTGGCTGTGGTTGAGGATTCGGTTGCAGCTAATACCGCTGAGGTTGGTGCTGAACTTGATTCTGCTGATACTGTTGACGTCCCTGTGGGGGAGCATATTGATTACCCTGAGCAGTGGTGCTGATGTTGTTTACCTCTGTCGGGTGAGGAGGAAAACCGCTGCGGTTTTCGTTTCCATATCTGGTGGGTCTTCCTTCCACTCTGTTCCTCTTGACTGGAGTGGCTTGATGAGGCCATGGGGAGATTGTCCCGGCACGGATTCCTGCTTCAACTTGTTCTCTAGCACGGATCAACTGTGAGAAATTCGCATATGGATGCGAGATGAGATATCCAGATATGTCAGGATATGTTGAATGAACAATCATGGAGATCTGTTCTTCGTCGTCGATAGGTGTCCGCATTCTGGCTACCATAGCTCGCCAACGTCCCACATAAGCTGATAGTGTTTCATCACTCGTTTGCCTGAGAGCCGCGAGGTCGGCCCTTCTAGGTGCCATGTTGAGATTGTGCGCGAATCTGTCAACGAAAACCTGGGAAAGTTGTTCCCAAGTCTTGATGCGGTGACAGTCCAATGAGGTGTACCAATCTAGGGCATTGCCCTTCAGAGATTTTTGGAATAAACGAATGAGGGCCCCTTTATTTCCTGAGATTACACTCAGCTCTCCACAGAAGGCCTTGAGATGTGCTGTGGGACAATCGCTGCCATCGTATCTTTTGAATTTTGGTACCTCAAAGTTTTGAGGTACTTGAGCATTTGGGAAAGGACACAAGTCTCTAAACTTGGTCGAAGGTAGATCGATTCCTTGTTATCGCTGAAGCTGATTTTGCAAGATTTGGAACTGCTCCCGCAACTGGTCCAGTCCTGAGTGATCTGTTCGAGCGACTGGTGCCTCTTGGAGTAAGGCATGTTCTTCTTCGGCATAGTGGTTGATGTCTTCGACCCTATGGGCTTGCTGAAAAGCAACTGTGGGTTGCTGAAATTGATTTGATAACTGGACTGGATTGTGTTGAACTTGTGCTTGAAAGGATTGTAACTGAACTGGAGATTGTACTGAAGGTTGAACTGGAACTTGCTAGAAATTAACTAGAGATTGCTGAATTAAAGATTGCTGAAAATTAACTAGAATCCCATCGGCGGGGATGTGCTGGAATTGAAAAGTGCTCCTGTTTGTAGGAGGCTGAGATGCTGGGAAGAGACCCCCTTGTTGGGTATTCGCCACTGTCCGCTGATTGATGTGGGCTTGACACTGACCCCCATTGTGGGCATTCACCAGTGCTGCCCCTGTTGCTGGAAATTGAATTGAAATCCCATCGGCGGGGATGTGTTGAAATTGAAAAGGGGTCCCATCGGCGGGGACATGCTGAGAAAGAAAAGGAGTCCCATTAGCAGGGACATGCTGAAACCTACTGAGATTGTTACTTGTAAGATTGACTGGAAGCTGACTGGAAGTCTCTGCGATGGGAGTGCTTTGAGACGGCCTTGTCGTCATGGGAAGGCACTGAGGAGGATGCCCCATAGCGAGGGGCTGAGATGGCTGCTGTCGGTAGTCCTGGGCAGACTCCGACGGTTGTGCTTGATTGAACTGGAGGTCGGAGGGATCCGGCATAGCTGCTGAGTTTACTGAACTGGGCCAACCTGATTGTTGGTTGCTGCGGTAGCTTGTACTTGCATAAATTGCAAGAGCATTTCTTGCATTGCTCTCATTCCTTGTGCCAATTCTTGCATGATTGGCGTATTCTCAATTGGCTGTTGTGCTGGAGGTTGCGTTTCGGTCATTTCAAGAGCGGGGAAGAGGTGAGTTTCCTCTTCGTGGTCGGACGTGGCTTGCTGAGCCCCAGTGCAGATTATGCCGCGGAAGGGAAGTTGTTTCCGAAGACGTTGAGCCCGAGGAGGCGCAATGGTGAGGACTATACTCTACTCTTTTTTTTTGGGTTTTGGGATTTTCTATTTTTTTAGTATGGGGTAGAATGCTATGCAGATGAGATTGTACAAGGACTAATGACTTTCAAGTATAGGAATGATTCTGTTTTTCAAGTCGGATCATGACTAGTGGGACTAGCATATCCCCAGCAGAGTCGCCATCTGTGGACCCTCGCCGTTCCGAGTTCCCGTACGTTCTCCTTTCCCTTCCGAAAAAAAAGAAGAGGTGCGTGCGTGCGAATTGTCGTTTGTGCCACTGGCTTGCCTCATTCTCGGGGGCTTTGTTTGGTTATCGTGTTAAGCTGGATGTGTTTAAATGAGTTTGTATAAGACCAGAGTCGCCACTAGCCAGTTACTTCGAATCTACAATCGGCTAGACTCTGTAGAAACGTTAAAGAAGGGAACCCGAAGATTTCTTCCTCTAAAATGACTCCTTTTGATCTGCGGCCAGAGATTCGAGGTAAGGGATCATGGTTACAGGGTGGGAAGAGGTTAAGCACCCCACACACTGCCCGTACCGAAGTACGGTCTCTACTTCACAGAATTGAACTAATACTTGAAAGTCTGTTTTAATCCTTGTACATTCTCATGAATGATATGTGCATGAATGCAGGTCTGAACAGTAAGAGTTTCTGATGGGCAGGTTTCCATTAACAGGCAAGCCCAGAGCATACGCTCGAACTGACAGGTGCTTTATGCGGGATGCATGCTGTGTGTTTGAATAATCAAAGTGCTTGTAGTGACATGTACATGAATGCAGGTCTGAACAGTAAGAGTTTCTGATGGGCAGGTTTCCATTAACTGGCAAGCCTAGAGCATACGCTCAAACTGACAGGTGCTTTATGCGGGATGCATGTTGTGTGCTTGAATAATCAAAGTGCAGGTAATGAAGCAGGGGGGTTGGAAGAAAAGTAAATGTTGCACTTATACTAGATGCGAATGAGATGATGCTGGTAAAGAGTAGCTAGATGGACGGAGGTGTCGCAAGGGTTTGCTTCGAGTGGGTGGATCAAGACTCGGATGGCTTGGTAGACTTAGACCAAGGTCAGGCTGAGCTGGACCAGGGCTAGGCTCTTCTCACTCGGGCTCTCCTCGGTGGAAAGACGGGCTAAATGGATGGAGAGGGACTCGGAATGGATGGATTGCACTCTGGCTAGATGGCCTTTTAAATGAGAAGGGGAGGGGGGTATTTATAGCAGCGGGGAGTGGCAGTTCCCGTAATTAAGTTTGGACGGCCCTCAGGGGGTTGCCCGTACGGCCTTTCTTGGGATTCAGCGGGCAGTACGGACCTGCTCCGAGGCTATGGTCTGGAACTCTGTGAGTTGACTGGGTTTAAGAGATGGGTTAACATGGTGAGTTGACTCAATGGGTTGACTCAACGAGTTGACTCGGTGATTTGACTTAGCGGGTTGACTCGCCGAGTTTGACCTTTTTTTGGGATTTTTTGACTGGTTTTTCTTATGGAGGGTTTTTCAGGCTGATGTTTAGGGGTGAGTTGACTGGGTTCAGGCATGAGTTGGGCTATGAATTGGGGCTTACAAGGGTGAGTTTGGCTAAGTTTGGACATGGGATTTGGGTGTATGGTTCTTCATTCATTCAGTTATCTCTACCAATCTTGTAGCCGAAGGTGGGGTGTCTACATAGCGGTATCGCTCTCTACCGAGCATTGAACCTTCGGACGTATGCCGGGCCAATTCTTTCTAATGCGTCGATTCGTGGACATCTATTTCGGAGACATTCCTCAATTGCGCCGTATTCAAGAACAATACACTGTAGTCTGTCCTTGGGGAGAAGGACATGATATTCCTGGAGCCCAACCACGATCCCCACCAACTATTTTTGACCCATTATTACGAGACACTGAGTCAGAGATTCCGCCCCTTGTCAGACGCAGAGATTTGGCCAACCGGTGGGTTCAGGACCCGAGGACATCTAAGTCCCGATCCCGGTTACGAAGCTTGGGCTAATCAAATTATCGTGCAACATGAAGATACCCTGAAGCAGGTGGGTCTTCTAAGGGCCATTCAAGCGACGTCAAGCTACTTCTATCGAGATCCGTGTGTCTATAAGGGGTTCTTGAACCATTGGAGTTCCATCACGAATTCCTTCCACTTGCCCTATGGAGAAATGAGTATCTCCCTTTGGGACCTGTACCTATTCGCTTCCCCAAGTGTAGGGTTGCGATGTAGTAATAAACTCGGTAATACCGAGGTCGATCCACAGGGACTTATGTAGGATGTCACAAACTCATCCACAAGTTTCTATTGAAGCTAACAATCAAAGTTTGAATAGAATGTGTGTGATTAACAGTTTAAGCTAAATTGAATGTAAACAATTATAAGAAGGCACTAGGGGTTCGAGGATTCACTTGTAGCAATCCTCGATGTTCAATCCGCTATGGTTTCTCATTCTCTCAACTAGAATCACCAGTCAGGTCTATCTAGTCGGATGATAGAACTGTTAAACCAGAAGTCTGTAACATGTAAGTTCTGTGCATAAAGTTCACTCAACTCTAGGCTGATCTGAGCATGCTCATTGCATAGGTCATTCACCTTTTCTATATGTCCAATTCCCAATCATAACCATCCTCAAGTCTTCTCACAAGACAAGGCTAGATCATGATTTGAACTGGATTCAAATTATATGCACAGTCCATACATATTCCAGATAATCAACCAAAACTAGAACTTTGGCATGAAGCCCCTTTATGAAGAGCTTGGTACTAGAGCGCACTCCAATTCCTCGGATCATACAGGTCTAGACCGTTGCAAACAAATTAAGCAGATAAGTAATTCATCCAAACATCCATGAGTCATCACAAGACTAAGAGAAATTACTTAAAAACTTGTATAAACTTCAAACCTTAGTTCATAATCCTTAATTCCAAACTGAAAACCACTTAACTACGAATTAAAACATCTTGGATACACTACAAGCTTCACCTCTTAGCCCTAGCTAAGAGGCTTAGCTGTTCATGATCCAAGGAAACATGAAACAACTACTAAAAGCATGAAAACAGCAAAGCAAACAAAAAGGAGTTGTGAAACTCCAATCTCCACTTCCACAGTCTCCAATCTCGCTTGAACCCTTCTAGGATACCCCAGAAACAATCCCTAGGTGTCTATTTATAGTTTGGAGGCTCCCCAACGTCGGAAGAATCGGAAATTTGCGTAACACTTACGCAGCGCAGAGAATTTCGGGAAGAAATTAGAAAGTTCTAACTCAGTACGCATGGCCGACCGGTCAAGACCGGTCGGCCTCAAGTGAAAATACTCCAGCAGGTATGCCCGACCGGTCAAGACAGGTCGGGCCTTGTAGAACCGCAATCCAGCAAGCCACTCCGACCGGTCAAGACCGGTCGGATGTTTTTCTTCACATTGCAGCAACACTGACCGACCGGTCTTGACCGGTCGGTCCTATTCATTGAATTCCCAGTAGCACTGTCCGACCGGTCATGACCGGTCGGACGTCTTCAGCAGCATCCTCCATACATGGCAGACCGGTTACTGACCGGTCTGGCTTCCTTGGCCGACCGGTCACGACCGGTCAGCACTTTTTCTTCTTTGCTTTCTTCTCTTTCTTTCTTCTTTTCTTGCTTTCTTCTCTTCGATACTTCATCCTATGGTCTTCAATACTTGTAAGGAGCCTCATTTAGCTTTCAAATGGTGAGCTCTCCATCTTGTCCCTACAATCACACATCATGCATTAAGTTAGTTCTTTAAACGTATATATCGTGCATAATGAGTGATGCATTGGGGTTAGAATATGCATAATTATGAGCTCAACAGTACCAGATAGCAGGTCTCCCCATACGCGGCCGAATTTACAATGAATGGACACCTAATGATGATGAACTGTCCAAGAAGAAGAAGGGCGTGGATGAAGGTTTCTACTCTGAAGCCTGCTACGAATTGTTTGTGGAGCTGCCACAATTTTTGGGTTCCAAGGATAAGGTGCCCTTCTAGGATTGGTTGATTTACTTCAGGCATGGTTTAAAGTGAGTTTCTCGACTCGAGTTGTGCTTCTGTATTCCATTTCATCTTCTTCCTTTTACTGATGATTTCCCTTTTCTTTCAGTTTGAATTACGCTTCGTATGATGAAGACCGTAGGGATAAGTTGGTCTTGGAAGCCAAGATGAAAGCGAAATTCCTGAGGCCGAACAAGCTGTCCCCTACATGTGAGCTAGCTGGGTTTTTGGCGTATTGGCTATGCTGTGTAGCCTTACCAAACTCTAAACAAGGGAATAGTGTAAGGGTTTCTTGCTTTGCTGTGGCGGGGAGCTTGGCTAACGGGCATCGCTATGCACTGGCTCCGGCAGTTCCATGCTCTATCGACCGAGCCTTCGGCGGTGTCATTAGTAACAAGGGCTCTGCTTCCTTTGGAATAAACTCGTCTTTCTACGGGTGGCATTACTTTTTCGGCTGGGTCGGGGTTTAGTTCCCGTGGGTCTATGGTATGGAACTTAAGGACTTTATCCAGAGATGATCGGTTCCGTTGCATGCCTTTCAGAAGCGGAAGATGAATAGTGGGAATCTGGCAACTATCGAGGCAAAGATAGCTCGCCATGATGATGTCGACTTCTTCCTTTTCTCAGATACCAACAGTGAAGACTCGGTTCTGTTGGATGATGACGAGAGCCTTGGCTCCTACAGGCGTTGTTTTCTGATATCAATCCGCCCAGGCTCACTACCTTTAAGGGAGGGTGCTGAGTTTTGGAGTGAGCCGTACTACCCAAACAGATTCGCTCGTCAGTTTGGTTATGACCAAGGGGTGCTGGAAACTCTTGAACCCGTGACACGAGAACCGCGAGCTTATGGTACAGGGCCGATACACTGGAAATGGATATGGCGGCAACTCTTGCTCACTAGATCGGGTTGCTCCTTCATGATTCCGGGCACAGAGTATACTCCCAGCGCTACATACGGGTGGATGAGGTGGTGGGCTCACCAATATTCCTTAATCCAGAACAATCGTCACGTAGCTGACCCGGTCTTCGTTTCGCCTCCGATCATTGATCCTGCTCCCGCCGATGGCCTAGGCTATGTGTCAGAGCCACTTCATCAATTAGCCACCCCGGGCATGCAGAAGTTTGTGACCTCTCTAAACGTAATAATAGATCATGAGAAGCTTGAGCACACACTTGAAGGGTGGATCGCTTATGGGCAGAGGGGCACACTGCAAGGGAATCTGGATTCCCCACTCATTGGTCCCATGATAGAGGGATAAAGAGAGCGTTATGATATCGGTGATGATGATGACGACGAGGCAGGTGATGCTGGCGGAGATGAGGATGCCGGTGGGGATGATGGTGGGGACAACAATGATAATGATGTTGGTGATGGCAACGATGGAGGGGGCGACGATGGTGATGAGGTTATTATAAAGGTTGGTGACAATGAGGCTGACAGAGAGGGTGACTATGAAACGAGGGTGGATGGTGTTGCAGCAGGGACCCCGTCGATTAGTGGTCGGGGAGGTTGTGATCAGAGTCCAGCGAGTCGGACGAGTCTATCCAGACGCTCTGTTCCAGGAGATAGTGATTCTGAACCGTCTCCTGACGGTCTGGTCCTCGAGTGAAGACCGCCCCTCGTGTTCCTATCGTCGATGGAGGGAAGAAGATCAAGGACATGTGGAGGCTGTACAGGGCATAAAAAGTTCAGAGTCAACTCTCTAAAACCACTGGCAGTGTTCCGATCGATGATGCTAGTGGACCAAGGGAGGAAGGGGCGATGAGCTCTCAAGCAGACCTAAGTGGAAACCGCCCCATAGAGGAGGGTGAAGATAACGAGCCGATATATGATATATCTGTTCCCGAAGCAGATACAGCACCCATCCCTATGGATCTTAATAGTGGGGTGCAAGCTGAAGGTCTTCCCCTTGCCGACCCTGTCAACGCTAAGGCTGTGACCAACCCTAGCCCTACCCCTGAGGCAAGACCTGAAACTGTTACGGAAGGGGCAGCACTTCCCTCTCAAGAAATTATGCCTTCTGATGTTGTTAGTGCTCCGGAGCCTGTCACGGAAGCACCTTCTGCTGTTGAATCAATTCAAGCCACCACTGCCCCTGAGATCGTCGTTCTTTCTTCTCCCGAATTGCCTGAGCCAGCAATAGAATCTGTAATTGAGTGTGTCCCAGCATCATCAACACGTATTGCTTCGATCAGTGCACCGATCGATGAAGTTCCTGAAGCTGATGGTATATTATCTGTTGTATTATTTCATTTGCTTCCTTTTTTTTCTTCTGTATGTTAATGTTTATCATTTCCTTGGCCAGCAGTTGCTCCTACCAGTGTCCCGGTACCTGCAGTTTTTCCTGAGGTATTCACTTCATCTCTCCGAGGCTTGTCAAGGACCAAAGTGAATCTTCTGAAGAGCCTCCTGTCTGATATCGCTGACTCGTTAAAGAACGAAGATGAATGGTCTATCTTAGACAAAGCACTGCAGGCACTAGAACTTAACGCTACGTGGCTTGGGATTGACACTTCTTTGATCATCAGCCACGTGACTCAGTTCAAGGAAGGGATGGCTCGAGTGAATGAAGCGACGCACCTCAAGGTTGACCCTTCTATTGAGGAAAAGCGTGGTCATTTGCGGTCCCTTCTTCCGAAACTCGAGTTACATGAAGCGGATGTAGCTGCAGTAAAGAAAGATTAGCTGGTTGCTGACACTGAGTGCCAAGAAGCTACTGAACGTCTCGCGGGGATTGATAATGAGATGGCTCGGCTCCAAGCCGAACGTTCTGTCGTCCATCTCAAACTCTCAAAGTTCAGTGGTCAGAAGGCTCGTCTGCAGTCCTCCATCGAACAGCATGAAGCGAAGTGTAATGCCGTGAGGGCCCAGGTTGCAGAGTTGAAGCAGTCTCTCCAGGACACTCCCGACCCTGCCCAAGTTTTGGCTGAGGCTGAAACAATACAGAAGGTGATTGAAGAATCTGCAGTCAACTTGTTAGAACAATGTCTGAAAACTTTAGATGGTTGAGCTGTAACAATCTTTATTTGTAATTTGGAACATGTTGTAATAGATATTGTAACAATATGTATACTATTATGGTTTTGGATCTATGTTGTGTCTTTAGCCTGCTCGCCATTTTACTTGAGTTTGAATGCAAACTGATTGAGCTATTTGGGAAAGAACGTCCCCTTGTTAGGACTCAAACCTATGCTTATGTGAACAAAGATGCAACCGGGTCTTGGTTTAGGGTTTATCCCAATCCTCGATGGTCTTGAAAAGGGCCTGGGTGCCATACTTGACGTGTCTTAGGTCTTAATGACTTTTCTGATACCTGTGCAAGCACAAAATAGATTATTAGTATTTTGACTTAATCATTGTGTGGTATCATTTCTTTTGGTATCTATTTTATTACACTTTCCCTGTAATGGGGTGTTTACAAATCACAACGATAAGCCTGTGTTAAGTATAATATCTTTTTAAAAATCTGCCGTTCACCAGTGAACTGATGACCTGCCCTTTGCAATCTATTACCCGATAGGCTCTATTGGAATATACTTCATCGATGATGCAGACAGGGTCCCATTTCAGGTCAAATTTACTTTTCGGTCCTTGGGTCGGTGCCGAACGCTTAATCATTAGCACGAGATTACCCTTCTTGAATGATCCACCCCTGACACGCTTATCGTATGTGGCTGAAATTTGCTTCTGATACATTTCGAGCCTTTGTTGGGCAGCGAGTCTCTTTTCATCTAAATCATCGAGTTCGGCCATTCTGATCTTGGCATTGTGCTCGGTTGTTGTTGAGTGCTTATGTGTAGGTTTTAGCCCCATTTCATCGCTAACTATGCATGGTTTTCAAGCTCAAAGACTATTCTAATGCATGGTTTTATGATTGTAGGAATGAGAGGGACTCCGCCCATTTGATGACTAAAAAGATCTCTTTAAGAGCCTTGGATGAAGACCCAAGGTGGGCCAAAGAAAGAAGAAAGCAGAGAGAGAAGAAAGAAAGAAGAAAATGAAGAAGAAAAGGGCCACGACCGGTCATGACCGGTCGGCCACCCCCTAATTTACTCTCTGGACATACAATGTAAGAGGCCAACCGGTCAAGACCGGTAGGCCAAAGCTTTTTTCACCCATCCAAGCTTCCTGGACTGTCCCAGATCAAGTCCAACCGGTCAAGACCGGTCGGCCAGTGTAATTTCAGCGAGTCTTCAGCGGCTTCCTCTTGAAGCTCCGATTTTCTAGCGCATTGCGTAAGTATTACGAAATCTGGAAGATTCTGAGGCGGTGGAGCCTCTCCACTATAAAAGGGGACCTAGAGATCAATCCTAGGGCATCCCAGAAGAGATTAAGCATGGTGGGAGATGGCGGAAGTCAGATTCGGAGTTCTACAACTCCTAGTTTGTTCTTCTAGTTTTATGTTTTTCTTAGTTGTTTTCATGTTTCCTTGGATCATGAACGGCTAAACCTCTTAGCTAGGGCTAAGAGGTGAAGCTTGTAGTGAATCTAAGATGTTTCAATTCGTTTGATTCGGTTTCAAGTTGGAATATTAGTAAAGAACAATGGTTTGAAGTTTAAATAAAGTTCTAAGTAGTTTTTCTTAATCTTATGATGACTCATGGATGTTTAGAAGAATTTCTTGAGTTCTTAATTGTTTTGAGTTATTCTAGACCTGTATGATCCGAGGAATTGGATTCAATACGCTCTAAACATATGATCCTCATGTTGGAACTTCATGCCAAAGGTCTGTTTTTCTGGAATTTCTAGAGTATGTGAGACTCTGTATGTGATTTGAATCAAGTTCAAATCATGATCTAGTTATATCTTGTGATAGGATTTAATGATGATTATGGTTGTGATCTTAACCTATTGGAATTAGAACTGACCTATGCAATTAAGTGTGCTTAAGTCCTAGCTTGAATTGAGAGAATCATGTACATGAATCATGCATATGACAGATTGTTTGTTTTAACTGCTCTATCATTCAACTAGATAGAACTTAATTTCGATTCTAGTTGAGAAAATGAGAAACCACAGTGAATTAAGCATCAAGGATTGCTACAAGTGGATCCTTGAACCCCTAGTGCCTTTTTATTATTGATTACATTCGATTTAATTCAAAGCATCTATCTACATCAATTTCCTAAAAATCTGTTAGTTAGCTCTTCAGTAGAAACCATTAGAAGTGTTTTGTGAATTCCTACACAAGTCCCTATGGATTGACCTATGTATTACCGAGATTATTACTACATCGCAACCCTACACTTAGGGAAGCGAACAAGTTTTAGGCGCCGTTGCCGGGGATTTTGACAGTTTTAACAGAATTTCTGAAGATAGTTTCTATTGAAATTTTTAGGAATAGTACTAACTCAGTCTGTTTTATTTTGATTTTTTCTTTTGCAGGGATTTTAGGAAGTTGAAGAAGAAGTTAGGGATCTTAACTTCTCAAATCAGGTTTTGTCTTTCTAACCTTACTCTTCTTCTTCCCATATTCATTCTTATCATATTCATCTCTTGTAGAGTGGGTGGAGACTCCTTTTCGGATCTTTGATAGGTTGGCCTTGTGCCGCCTTGATTCCTATTGGTCAGCATTGCCGTCTTGGATCACCTTGTGCTCAGAGATTTCTCGTCTCACTTCTATTCCTCTTTCCTCTTTTTCTATACTTTTCTCAAAAGATTCAAAGAGTGGGTGGGGAGTTCTCTGAACCTCTATTGACCAGGAGAAATCGGTCTCTATCCTTGCTTCTGGCTCAGCCATTGTAAGACACCTTGTGCTTCAGTCTTAGAGAGAAGTAAAGGAAGGAAGGAAGAATTCTTCTTTCTTGTTTCATTCTTTTAGGATTTGCATGCCACACTGGGCTCGGGATTCTAATAACCGACTCATTAGTGAAGGGGGGAATAGTTGAAGGAATTGATAGAGAGCCACATGCTAAGAGACATTTAAATTCTCCAATTTTGTCTGAAAGTATGGCTGCGAATTAACCCAACCCTATGGCCAATCAAAATCTGGGCCAAAACCAAACCGAAACGGGAGAGAATGTGGTTGAGAATGTTCCTCGACCCAAAACATTACGTGATTACTTACAACCAGCAAGAGCGAGCACTCCCTCATGCATAGTTTTTCCACAAAATGCAGGGAACATAGATTTGAAATCGGGAGTAATCCAACTCCTCCCTAGATTCCATGGACTAGACAGTGAAAGTGCCTATCAATACCTTAAGGAATTTGATGAGGTGATAGGCATAATGCACTTTGCAAATGTAACCGACAATGTGGTGAGACTTCAATTATTTCCTTTTACCCTTAAAGAGAAAGCTAAAGGTTGGCTTCATGCATTAAGGCTAAGATCAATTGGCACATGGACTGAGATGTCTAGGGAGTTCATTAAAAAGTTCTTCCCTACTCACAAAACGAACATGTTGAGGTGCCTTATCATGAATTTTGCCTAAAAGGAGGACGAGACCTTCTTTCAATGTTGGGAGAGGTTCAAGGACTTGTTAAATGCATGCCCACATCATGGCTACAAAATTTGGCGGGTAATAAGCTTTTTCTATGAAGGACTGATTTCACTTATGCGCCAATTCGTAGAGATGATGTGTAATGAAGAATTCATGAATAAGGAAGCCGAGGAAGCATGGGACTATTTTGATGAATTGGCCAAGACTGCACAGTCTTGGGATACATCTAGACCAACAAATTCCAAGACAAGCCAACAAAAGGAAAAAAGGAGGAATTTATGTCCTCTCAGAAGAAGATAATATAAGTGCACGTGTAGCTAGCCTCACAAGAAGTTGAGGCCATGAATTGAAGAAAGGAGAGACGATTAACTCAAAAGACGTTGAAACTGTTTGTGGAATTTGTGCCGGAAATCAACTTACTACACAAGATTGTCCCACAATTTCAGCAGTCCAAGATATCTTACAAGAACAATCAAATGCCATAAACAGTTATCAATGGACATTTAGTGCTCCAAACTCAAACACGTATAATTCTAGTTGGAAGAACCATCCCAACTTCAGTTGGAGGAATGGACCCACTACGAATGCAAATAATACCCCTCAAGCTCAACCTCTACTAGGTCCATCCATAGTCATTACACCAAAAGCTACGCTAGAGGAGATGTTGGGTGCATTCGTATCGGTTCAAGCTGAATATAACAAGACTAATTCTCTGAAAATAGATGGGTTCATGCAAGAGCAATTGAAATTTAATCAAAATTCAACTCAAGCCATCAATGACTTAAAAACCTCAATGGCTAGGGTTGAATCTCACGTCAGTGTTAGGGAGAAAGGCACACTTCCTGCCCAACCTCTTCCTAACCCAAGGACACAATTTGAGATACAAGACGCAAGCTCATCCTCCCAGCATACGGAGCATGTTCAAGCTATCACCACTTTGAGAAGTTGAAAAATAATCGATAAATCTAATCTAGTGAAGGCCTCAAAGCCTAATGATCCGAAAATTTCCAAAGAGGATGATAGCCCGAACAACACTCCACAAGAGAAAGAACCGGAAAGGTAATACAAGCCGGTTGCCCCGTTTCCCCAAAGGTTGATTTCACCCAAACCTTTAGACAAAAACCTAAAATTTTTAGAGGTTTTTAAGTAAGTGAAGATCAACATCCCGTTGTTGGATGCTATAAAGCAAATACCATCCTATACCAAATTTCTAAAGGAATTTTCCACAGTCAAAAGGAAACACAATGTTCATAACAAAGTACTTTTGACTGAGAATTTGAATTCTATTATCAGACAAGAGGTGCCCCAAAAATACAAGGATCCGGGTAGTCCAACCATCTCATGCATCATAGGAGACTACCGGATTAAACAAGCCTTACTCGATTTAGGGGCAAGTGTTAACCTCATTCCATACTCGGTTTATGAACAACTTGGATTAGGTGAATTGAAACCCACCAAAACCACACTCCAACTTGTTGATAGATCTATGTTTTAGTCCAAGTTGATAAATTCTACTACCCGGTAGACTTTATTGTCTTGGATACACATCCCGTAATAGGTACCGGTGCTCAAATTCCCGTCATACTTGGCCTCCCTTTTCTAGCTACTTCAAATGCGATTATCAATTGTAGAAACGGGCTTATAAAATGTCATTTGGAAATATAACACTCGAGCTGAATATATTTGATTTATGTAAACAACCACGGGAAGTTGATGACGAGATCCACGAGATAACTTTGATTGAATTATTCGTGGAGGATACATTCCCCTTTACATTATATTCCGACCCTTTGGAGGCATGTTTGGCCCACTCTCATGAGGTAAATGATGACACAATAGAGAGATGGATGCCATTTTGAATATGAGGCCAGTACTTGATAACAAAAGATGAAGGGCACTATTTAAACCTTTACCCTTAAGCGAGAACAAGCCCTCCCATCCAATATCAAGGCACCAACACTCGACCTAAAACCATTACCAAGTGATTTGAAATATGTATATTTGGGTCGAGATGAGACATATCCGGTGGTGATTTCTTCCCATCTGGATGAGGAACAAGAGAGTAGGCTAATAGCCACTCTAATAGAGCATAAGAGTGTCATTGGATGGTTGATTGCGGATCTCAAGGGCATTGACCCACTGATTTGTACTCATCGCATACACCTTGAAGAGAATGCGAAAACATCCAGCCAACCACAAAGACGACTCAATGCAAACATGAAGGAGGTGGTTAAGGCCGAAGTGGTGAAACTATTGGATGTGGGTATCATTTACCCAATATCCGATAGTCAGTGGGTGAGCCCAACTCAAGTGGTGCCTAAGAAATCTGGAATAACCATCGTAGTCAATGCCAATAATGAACTCGTACCAACCAGATTCACTACCGGTTGGAGAATGTACATTGACTACAGGAAGCTAAACACAGTTACGAGGAAAGACCACTTCCCCTTACTGTTTGTTGATCAAATTTTAGAAAGGTTGGCGGGTCATTTCCATTTTCACTTCCTTGATGGCTATTCAGGGTATAACCAAATAGAGATCGCCTTAGAGGACCAAGAGAAGACAACATTCACATGTCCTTTCAACACTTTCGCCTATCGAAGGATGTCATTTGGACTATGTAATGCTCCTGCCACTTTTCAGCGTTGTATGCTAAGTATTTTTTTCTGATATGGTGGGGACAATTCTTGAAGTCTTCATGGATGATTTCTCTATATTTGGTTGTAGCTTTGATGAGTGCCTTATGCACTTGAATACTGGGTTGAAAAGATGTGAAGAGAAGGACCTTGTGCTGAATTGGGAGAAATGTCACTTCATGGTTCAAAAGGGAATTGTACTTGGTCACATTATCTCACAAAATGGAATCGAGGTGGACAAAGCTAAAATCGATCTTATCTCTAACCTTTCACCACCCAAGAGCATATGAGATGTGCGGTCGTTTTTGAGACAAGCCGGATTTTATAGACGGTTCATAAAGGACTTCAGCTCACTCTCTCGTCCTTTATGTAACCTTCTTCAAAAGGAGAACTCTTTCGAGTGGAATGAAGATTGTCAGAATGCCTTTGACAAACTTAAAGGTAGGCTGACATGTGCTCCCATAACGCAACCACCTGATTGGAGCCTTCCTTTTGAAATTATGTGCGATGCAAGCGACTATGCTATTGGGGCTGCTGTTAGGCCAAAGAAAAGAGAAGAAGCCATGTGTCATCTACTATGCAAGTAGAACTTTAAACTCAGCCCAAGCAAACTACATTACTACAGAAAAAGAACTTTTAGTTGTATTTTTTGCCTTGGACAAGTTTAGGTCCTACTTGATTGGATCCAAGATCATCATCTACAAGACCATGCCGCGCTTAAGTACCTTCTCTCTAGGAAGGATGCTAAGTCACGTTTGTTAAGATGGATCCTCCTACTCCAAGAATTTGACATAGAAATACGTGATAAGAAAGGAGTAGAAAATGTAGTGGCTAACCATCTCTCTAGACTTGTTCTCACCGATTCCCCTGAGATGACCGCGATCAATGACATGTCCCTGATGATCAACTTTTTAAAGTCTCCCAATTGCCATGGTATGCGGACATTACTAACTATCTTGCTACAGGTACAACTCCAACACATTGGAAAAAGCAAGATAAAGATAAGTTCTTCGAGGTGAGAAAATTCCTATGGGACGACACATACTTATTCAAGTATTGTCCTGATCAAATTATTAGGAGATGTGTACCGGATGATGAGAAACACAGTATCATCTCCTTTTGTCATTCTCAAGAGTGTGGTGTCCACTTTTCGGCTAAGAAGACCACAGCCAAAATTCTACAATGTGGGTTCTATTGGCCCACCATGTTCAAAGATACCCATGAGTTTTGTAAAGCGTGTGAGCAGTGTCAGAAATTGGGAGGAATATCCCGTAGAAATATGATGCCTCTCAATCCCATCTTACCAATTAAAATTTCTTATTGTTGGGGCATTGATTTCATGGGACCATTCCCATCTTCTTTTAGAAATTTGTATATTCTGCTTGCCGTTGATTATGTTTCAAAATGGATCGAGGCAATTCCATGCCGAAACAATGACCATAAAACAGTCATTCGTTTCTTAAAAGAAAACATCATTTTTCGGTTTGGAACACCTCGAGTCATCATTAGTGATGGAGGGTCTCACTTTTATAATCACCCATTTGAAGCCTTAATGAAGAAATATGGCGTAAATCACAAAGTTAGCACTCCCTATCACCCACAAATAAGTGGACAAGCTAAGATATCCAATAGGGAGATTAAACATATTTTGGAGAAAACAGTGAACCCCGATCGCAAGGATTGGTCGCTTCGACTTACCGATGCACTCTAGGCTTACCATACCACCTTTAAGACCCCCATTGGAATGTCTCCCTATAGACTTCTCTATGGGAAGGCTTTTCACTTGCCTGTGAAGTTGGAACATAGGGCATATTAGGCGATAAAGAAGATGAATTTTGATTCTGACAACGCTAGCTCATTACGCAAACTTCAATTAAATGAACTTGCAGAACTCCGGAATGAGGCATATGAAAACGCAAGAATTTACAAGGAGAAGACGAAGGTGTTCCATGACAAGAACATTCTTCATAAGACCTTCACGATTAATAAAAAAGTCCTTATGTATAATTCTCGCTTACATTTATTTTCGGGGAAATTGAGATCTCGATGGACCGGTCCCTACGTTGTACAAACTGTTTACCCATATGGGACCACCGAGTTGTTAAATCCAAGGAACGACAACATCTTTAAGGCGAATGGTCAACGATTAAAGCCATTCCTTGAGAATTTTCCTTCAGAAGGTAGGTCCATACCTCTGACTGATCCTATGTATCAGGATTTTTTATCCCCTAGTCTGATGGAGGTATAGAGTAGTTAGGATTAGGATTTTGTTGCTTTTCGGTTACCTTTTCTTAGGTTTGTTAGAAGGAGGTAGAATTTCACTTTTTGTTCTCTCAGGTACTATCATCCCTCACTCCCTTTATTTTAGAATTGCTCTCATGTTTTGCTCACTGCATATCTTTTTCATTGAGGACAACGCAAGATTTGGTTGGGGGGTGTGGGATCACTAGGATGAATCCAGTGTTTTGTAACATCTCGAGCAATTATGTAGGAACTTTCTCAGTTTTTCTGAAAATTCAAAACTCCATTGGAAAACTTTGCTTCTATGCATTCGGGATGATGTAAGTATAAGAAAAGGAGAGGCGAAGTGAGTGATGTTGAATACTTTGGACATTCTTTAAGGTGCCAGTGTTGTATGTGAATTCCTCCATTTTTATGAATGATAGAACTTTTGAACACTTTTACACCTAGTTCACTTCACATGATTCTCATGTTTTGACAGGATTATTAGATTTATGGATTAGCTAAGTTTGATTTGAGGTATTAAGAAACCAAGCTGGGGTATTTTGTCCATCCTTGTCCATGGGAAAATAACGAAAGATATGGATTTCTAAAAATCCTATCTAATGAAAAAGAAAAAGTAAAGGAAGGATGAAAATATGGGAATGATGGATAATATGGTGGAAATTCTGAAAAGGGCTACCTATTACTAACCGGAGGATGGTCTACCCATAACCAAAGCCGGAAATGAGAAGTAGTGTGAAAGCCGTCAGACGGACGGTAAGGCAAATTCCTGTCATAGGCTTGTAGTTGATCTACACACCGCTAAATCCATACCTTAGCTAATTCATGAAAAAGGTAACCCCGGAAATCCACGAGATGAGCATTCACTAAGCACACTAGGTTAAATTGTTCAAATACTTCTATCTATCGATCAATCAGCGGGAGGCCCATATGAGTACTTGTTATGTTCTTGGGCGTTCAAGGTTTCAACCTTTATCACTTAGTCTTTCCAATTTTTGCACTTGTATGTCTTAGAGTGTATAGAAGCATAGTTTCTGAAGGGGAATTGAGTTTTAGAAGAATGAATGGTTTTACATATGTTTTGGTCGGGACTAGCAAAATGCTGGTTAGGGGGTGTGTTGAGTGCTTAAATGTGTAGGTTCTAGCCCCATTTCATCGCTAACTATGCATGGTTTTCAAGCTTAAAGACTATTCTAATGCGTGGTTTTATGATTGTAGGAATGAGAGGGACTCCGCCCATTTGATGACTAAAAAGATCTCTTTAGGAGCCTTGGATGAAGACCCAAGGCGGGCCAAAGAAAGAAGAAAGCAGAGAGAGAAGAAAGAAAGAAGAAAATGAAGAAGAAAAGGGCCATGACCGGTCATGACCGGTCGGCCACCCCTTGATTTACTCTCTGGACATACAATGCAAGAGGCCAACCGGTCAAGATTGGTCGGCCAAAGCTTTTTCCACCCATCCAAGCTTGCTGGACTGTCCCAGATCAAGTCCGACCGGTCTTGACCGGTCGGCCAGTGTAATTTCAGCGAGTCTCCATCGGCTTCCTCTTGAAGCTCCGATTTTCTAGCGCAGTGCGTAAGTATTACGTAAAACTAAAAGATTCTGAGGGGGTGGAGCCTCTCCACCATAAAAGGGGACCTAGAGATCGTTCCTAGGGCATCCTATAAGAGATTAAGCACGGTGGGAGACGGCGGAAGTCAGATTTGGAGTTCTACAACTCCTCCTAGTTTGTTCTTCTAATTTTATATTTTTCTTAGTTGTTTTCATGTTTCCTTGGATTATGAACGGCTAAACCTCTTAGCTAGGGTTAAGAGGTGAAGCTTGTAGTGAATCTAAGATGTTTCAATTCGTTTGATTTGGTTTCAAGATGGAATGTTAGTGAAGAACAATGGTTTGAAGTTTAAATAAAGTTCTAAGTAGTTTTTCTTAATCTTATGATGACTCATGGATGTTTAGAAGAATTGCTTGAGTTCTTAAGTGTTTTGAGTTATTCTAGACCTGTATGATCCGAGGAATTGGATTCAATACGCTCTAGACATATGATCCTCATGTTGGAACTTCATGCCAAAGGTCTGTTTTTCTGGAATTTCTGGAGTATGTGAGACTGTGTATGTGATTTGAATCAAGTTCAAATCATGATCTAGTTATATCTTGTGACAGGATTTAATGATGATTATGGTTGTGTTCTTAACCTATTGGAATTAGAACTGACATATGCAATTGAGTGTGCTCAAGTCCTAGCTTGAATTGAGAGAATCATGTACATAAATCATGCATATGACAGATTGTTTGTTTTAACTGCTCTATCATCCGACTAGATAGAACTTAATTTCGATTCTAGTTGAGAAAATTCGAAACCACAGCGAATTAAGCATCAAGGATTGCTACAAGTGAATCCTTGAACCCCTAGTGCCTTTTTATTATTGATTACATTTGATTTAATTCAAAGCATCTATCTACATCAATTTCTTAAAAATCTGCTAGTTAGCTCTTCAGTAGAAACCATTAGAAGTGTTTTGTGAATTCTTACACAAGTCCCTGTGGATCGACCTCGGTCTTACCGAGATTATTTCTGCATCGCAACCCTACACTTGGGAAATCGAACAGTTGTCAGGGAGTGCCGAAGTGCGACCCGTAGTGACTCAACTTGGATTTCCATCGGGATCACAGCTTCCGTACCCTACACCAGTGAGTAGGGTGTAGCTCAAGTGGCTATGCGGTGCGTAGTTCGGTATGCCCATAATGCTTTGGGTAATCGTCTGTCCCAGTCCTTCTTATTCTCTGCCACTGTCTTTTTCAGAATCTTCACGATAGTCTTATTAAACGCCTCGACCAGTCCAATCGTAGGCGGATAATAAGGCGATGAATAGCAATGCTTAATCTTGAACTTTGCGTACAGCTTATCAATAGTAGCGTTCTTGAAGGGTGTTCCATTGTCCGTGGTAATTCTCTCAGGGATACCATGCCGATACAATATGGTGTGACAAATGAAACCTTTGACATGTCTGGCTTTCACATTTCTTAGGGCAGTTGCTTCAGCCCATTTGGAGAAATAATTAGTTGCTGCAAGGATGTACTGATGCCCCTAGGAGGATGGTGGACTAATCGGCCCGATCACGTCCATGCCCTAGGCTGCGAAAGGCCAGGACATCACTGACTGATGTAATTCTTCTGGTGGTGAATGTATGATATCCGCGTGGATTTGACACTGGTGACACTTTTTGAAGTATTCTATCGCATCTTTCGTCATTGCAGGCCAGTAGTAACCCATGTGTCGTACACGATGATGTAAATTCTTCCCTCCCTAATGAGCACCACATTCTCCACCGTGAGCTTCTTTCAATGTATCATGTGCTTCGTCTCGGCTTAAACATCGCAGTAGTACTCCTTCGTATGACCGTTTGTATAGTACATCATTCTGGAGTATAAATGAATTGGCACATCTTCTGACCTGTGTGCGCATTTTGGGATCCTCCGGTAAAAATCCATACTTCAGATAATCAATGAATGATTTTCTCCAATCGTCTTCCTCTGTAATCTCGAAGCAACAAATGGGATTAGCACTCAATTCTTCACTATGCAGCGTGGTCGTCGGCAAAATTCTTCTTTCTTCAATTGTTGCCTAAAGCAGGCTGCCCCCGGGGTTAGCCAGAGCAGCGGCTAAACTAGCGAGTGCATCTGCTTGTACATTCTCCTGTCTCAGTATGTGTGAGATACTGTTGTTCTAAAACTGATTGAACATTGACTGCGCTTGATGGCAATAGGGCGATAACTCAGGCTTGCGGACTTCGTACTCTATCGTTAGTTGTCCGATAACAAGCCTGGAGTCTCCATAGATATGTATTTCCTTGATCTGCATTTCCAGGGCCAACTGTAACCTGATAACAAGAGCTTAGTACTCTGCTTCGTTGTTGGTGTATGCTGGGACTATCGTGAATGAGTGGGGTAACAAGTCTCCTTGCGGACTGATGAATATAACTCCTGCCCCCCGACCCTATTGCTCTGGCTGCACCATCGAAATACATCTCCCAATGGCCTGCTTCTTTAATCGCCATAACTTGATCATCCGAGAGGTCATACTCTATTTCTTCACCACTCGGCACTGGATGTGCTGCAAGGAAGTCTGCAATTGCCTGTCCTTTGATGGCCCTGAGCCGGCATGTATGTCACGTCGAATTCTAACAAGAGAAGGGCCCACTTGGCCAACCGCCCAAACAACATGGGTCTGTTCATGAGAAACTTGATGGGATCTGCTTTGGATATCAATGTTATCTGGTGGGAGATACAGTAATGTTAGAGTTTCTTGATGGCAAAGATCAATGCCAGACAGATTTTTTCGATTGCTGAGTAGTTAAACTTGGCTCCCATTAGTGTGCGGCTTCAAGTAATAGAGTGCACTTTCCTTTCCTTCTTTGTTCTTCTGGGCTAGGAGGGCTTCTAGTGAATTTTCGCCGACGGCGATGTAAAGGATTAGTGGCTCTCCTTTGATCGGTGCTGTAAGGACTGGACACTTTTCGAGCAAGTCTTTTAGAGAGTCGAATGCTTTTTGACAAGCATCGTCCCACTCAAACTGGACTCCTTTCTTGTTGAGGCGTGAAAATGGTTGACAACGACCGGATAAGTTCAAGATGAATCTTCTTAAGTACACGACCCGGCCTTGGAAACTTTTCAACTCTTTAAGATTCTTCGGAGGTGGCATCTTTCTGATTGCCTTAATCTTTGTCGGGTCGATTTCTATGTCTCGATGCCTAATGACAAACCCCAGGAACTTGCCAGAGGAAACCCCGAATGCGCGTTTCAGCAGGTTTATTGTTCACTTCCCCAAGTGTAGGGTTGCGATGTAGTAATAATCTCGGTAAGACCGAGGTTGATCCACAGGGAAGGAAGTAAACAATTCCAACTGTCCTAATAACTAGAATCTTAAGAGGTTTGTGAAATTGGTTTTGAACATAAAATAGAAAATCTGATAATGAAAAGATAACTAGAGCATCAAGGATCCACTTATAGCTCTCCTTAGATGCATAATTCGCTATGGTTTCTCACTTTCTCAACTAGAATCGAAATTAAGGTCTATCTAGTCGGATAATAGAGCAGTTAAAACAATCAATCTGTCACATGTATGATTCATGTATATGATTCACTCAATGCAAGCTAGGACGAGCATACTCAATTGCATAGGTCAATCCCAATTCCAATAGGCTAAGATCACAATCATAACTATCATTAAATCCTGTCACAAGACAAAACTAGATTATGATTTGAACTTGATTCAAATCACATACACAGTCTCACATGTTAGTACATCTTTTGTTGTCAATTGGCGTGTTGGTTGGTCGCGTCTTGTCGTGTGAGCCCCGGTCGAAGTATTGAAGATCAAGACTTGAAGATTACGCTTCGTCCATTGCTCAAGCTCATGATGAAACAAGATCTCAGGTAAGTTGCATATAGATCGACCATAGGAAACCCAAAACATCAAAGAATGGCGTAATGACTCACATATCTCTTACCATTCCCTTCGACCCTTGCACAAGTTGATCAGACTTGTGATCCATGGCTGGTGCTAAAACAGTAAATGATCATATGTCCAAAGACTGGACTTCATGCACCATATGACTTCATAACTTGAAGTGATCCGCTGCTGTGTTGAAGAACTTGGTCCAGCAAGCTCGCTATGACAAAACCACGAACTACGAGATGTGTCCAGCAGTTGCGCTGAAATGAAAGCATCTAGACAAGCCGACCGGTCTTGATCGGTCGGCCAGGCTCTTCAACACGAACAGTAGCTTGCTGTGGTATTTCTGCTGGGGCAGCCGACCGGTCTTGACCGGTCAGCCAGGCACTTCGAAGTTAAACAGAAACCTTGCTGGAAGGTTTTCAAATGGACAGCCAACCGGTCTTGACCGGTCGGCCAGAAGATATAAATTGATTCCAGCAAGCACAGCCGACCGGTCTTGACCGGTCGGCCTGTTTTCACTATCTGTTCCAGCAAGCATAGCCGACCGGTCTTAACCGGTTGACCTGGATTCATCAGACTGTCTAGCAAGCTCAGTCGACCGGTCAAGACCGGTCGGCCTGTTTTCTCCAAATGATCCAGCAAGGTGAGCCGACCGGTCTTGACCGGTCGGCCTGTATTTTGAACTCACTCCAGTAAGGGGATCCGACCGGTCGGGCAGTGTCAAATGTGGCCTATGATTCAAATGACGACCGGTCCGTCAGACCGGTTGAGACCCTTCTCTGACAGGTCGGTCGTGACCGTTTTAGATCCGTTGGGGCCATCATTTGGGGCTCTATATAGCCATGACTTGTGGTCTTTCATGGCATGCATTCAACACCCTTCAAGAGCTAAGAGAGAGAGCTTTTACTCACATCCTCCTACCCTCTTTGCTCTTGTTCCCCTTGAGTTCATCATTCAAACCTAGCCATTAATGGCTTATCAATGATTATTCAAAGCTCGGTTTGAAGTATGAACTCAAGAACTTCATTCATGGCTGACCTATCTTCGGAATATATTTATGAGGTCTTTTATAGTCATTGAATGTTTGTAGTTTGGTAGTTCCCTCATTACCATTGCATTGAATAGGCAAGAGGAACTAGACCAACTCTCTCCCAACTACCCGGCATCAACATAACCTCATCATTTGAATCGGTAGCTGATCTTGGGAGCACAAAGAGAAGCTGAAGCACGTGGAGCTGAAGCTACTCATCAAAGGCATCGAATCGGGGCTCAATCGTCTAGGTATGTCTAGTATTTGAGAGTCCATTTATTGAATCTCTATTCCCTGGATTGGGAAACTCCGGCGAGAGTGTACGTGACCATCCTTGGATTAGGATTGGTGAGAGTTTGAGATCCAAACTTGTCAAGTCCCTGGATTGGGCCATCGGCGGATGGTAAACGCGGTCCTAGATCAAAGGATGTCAAGGTTCATGGTTAACCTGATTTAAAACCAAGACTATAGTGAAATCCGGTGGTCTTATAGGTTGAGATCGTGAACCAGGAGTGGAGTAGGGAAACCGAACCACTATAAATCGTTGTGCATTATGAGATTGAATGATTGCTATGTGTTGAATGGGTTAATCAATCATGAATGTTAACTGTTTGATGAAATGCCTATGATAGTCCTTGCTTACAAATTGCTCATATAAATGCCTTGAATGTTATTGTGATAATCTTAGTTGATAAGATTGACTTGATTAGTTTTTAAATTGTAATTGGAATTTAAAAAGTTCTATTCACCCCCCTCTAGGACATTAGGCATATCTCCAAGTATCTCTATATGTGGTAAAACCGCAATTTCATCACATACTTCAGAATTTCCATAAAAGTAGACTTTTGGTAAGAAGTTACCACATGAAGATCATAGTACAAGAGCGTACTCCAATTCCTTGGATCATACAGGTCTAGATTAGTTCACAATCAATTAAGAACTCAAGCAATTCTTCCAAACATCCATGAGTCATCATATGACTAAGAAAAACTATTTAGAACTTGAATTAAACTTCAAACCATTGTTCTTAAACATGATATCCAACTTAAAACCAATAAAACGAATTAAACAATCTAAGAAAACTATAAAGTTCACCTCTTAGCTCTAGCTAAGAGATTAGCTAATGAAAAGCATATTAAAAATAAAACTAGAACTAAGAAAAGGAAGAAAAACTAGTTGGAGGAGGCTAGGAAGCCTCCTATGACTTGAACTCCTTCCTCCCCACGTCCTTGGTTGCCCTGGAATAAAACAGAGCACCTCCTTTTATAATACAGCAAGAGTACCGCAACGTAACAGATTTTGTTTCGCTTCGTACGGCTTAACTAATGGTCGGATTGCCTTCAAATTTGATTTGTAGCTTCCTTGTAATGTGATCTTCCTCATAGATGATTTAGATTTCCAAAATTATCTTCTGAATAGGCCCACCAATCAGATCAGCGACCGCCTCTCAAAATCGCGCACTTCTGGTACCTTCAGAACCAGTCATCTTGCTTTCAATGCTTCGGAGTGTACAGATGTCGTATTGATCCCAAATTTTGAACATTGGTAAAAAAACTTCTTCCTCTATATGATAGATGGATTAGATTGTCCAAAACAATCCCAAAATGTGGTCCAAAAATTAGAACACTTAGGGCTTTTATAAACTCTGCTTAGTTGAATCTTTCTGGATGGTCCATCTTTCTTCAACCGGTACGTTCAAACCACACATCCTTTTGATATGAAACTTTGTGGTTATTCATATATGGATGTGGTCTAGAAGATGGTCAAATTAGATTCTTCATATCATCAATGATGGGTCACCTGTACTGGCCCAGACTGGAATAGGTGAAATCTGAAACTTTCTGGACAGTTCGTATTGTTTTGGCCACCACGGTCAATCCGTAGCTCTGATCGACACGAAACCACTTGGGTTAGTTCGGCGTCGAGCTCCTCTTCGACTTAGATGTGTTGGATTTTCAAATATCATTAAGATGAGCTTAGAAACTGGTCCAAAAAACCAAAAATGGGAATGTCCTGCTGTCTGCAATCTGAAACCCTGAAATTGCATGGCCAACCGGTCAAGACCGGTCGGACAGGGCTGACCTTGCTCCAGCAGCTTTAAGAAAGAGGAGAACAACTGGCCGACCAGTCAAGACCGGTCGGACCACCTTGCGGGGCTCCTTTTCATACTTTTCTTCTTTCTCTTCTTTCCTTTCTTCTTCCCTCTTTTGTTCTTCCTTTCCTTTGATCTTCAAGGTATGTAAGAAGGGTCTCAAAGCATCCGAATGATGAAGTCTCTCTTTCATTCCTACAACCACAAAACTATGCATTAGATTAGCCTTTAAATCATGAAAACCATGCATGATGAGTGATGAATTGGGGTTAGAATATGCACAATTAAGAGCTCAACATTTATACGGAGGCTTTTCTTCCTCAATCTTTGAAACACTTGCCGTAGATGCTCTCTATGCTGCTCATGCTCAGCCGACCTCACTACCATATCGTCTACGTAACATTCGACGTGCTTATGCACCATGTCCTTGAAGATTACTTACATCATGCGCTGATATGTTGCTCCTGCATTCTTCAACTCGAACGGCACACACGGTAACAGTATATGCCTAATGTCGTACGGAAGGCTATCGATTCTTCATCCTCTGGGGCCATACGAATCTGATTATACCCTGAGTAACCATCCATGAAGGACATCACTGCGTATCCTTTCGTGCTGTCAATCAGTAGTTCTAGGATAGGCAGTGGAAAATCATCTTTTGGGCATGCTTCGTTGAGGTTCCGAAAGTCTACACAGACTCGAATTTGACCGCTCTTTTTCTTGACCGGCACAATATTTGAAATCCATCGTGGGTATTTGACTTCTCTGATGAATCCAGCTTGGATTAACTTTTCTACCTCTTCTTCAATCTTGGGTACTATGTTGAGGTTGTTTGACCGCCTTTTTCCTTTTATGATGCCTAGCTTGTGCATTGCAATCGTTGGACTAAGCCCTGGCATTTCTGTGTATGTCCAGGTGAACACATCTTTGTTCTCTTTCAATAGTTGAATGTATTTCTCCCTCTCTTCTGTTGGGACATTCCTGCTTAGGTATGTATTTCTAGGTTCTTCTAGGGTTCCCACATTTATTTCTTTAAGCTCTTCTATCATGGGATGTCCCCCGTCCTCTATCTGTGAGGGTGCGACAATGGGTTGGACGATGTCGACTACCTCTTGTGGCTGTGCCTCTTTTGTGGGACTGATTGTCACCATGTTGACATGTCTAATCTTCATCTTTGCCCCTAACTATTCACTTCCCCAAGTGTAGGGTTGCGATGCAGTAATAATCTTGGTAAGACTGAGTATCGTTCCCATAGAGATTTACGTATGAATATTCTCAGGATTTATCTAAAACAACTAATAATTAAGATCCTATTAAGAACAAAAGCTGGAAAATAGTGATTTGAGTTTAAACAGTGAATGTGTAAGGTAATATCAATCTAAAAAGGCACTAGAGCGCCAAGGATCCACTTTTGATAAGTTTCAATGCATCAACACAACTAGGTCTCTCATAACTCAATCGGAATCGAATTCATATCTCTATTCGATCAGAATATATAGTGGTTCAATCAACAATTATCTAAAACAGTTGCTTATTCGTTGATTCAATTCCCACAACAATGCTCAGGCCTTGGGCACACTCAATTGTGTAGGCCAAGCCCCTTTCCAATCTAGTTGAGATTCATAACCATAGCTTTCATCAAATCTTGTCACTAGACTTGATTATAACCAATGATTAGAACTCTAATTAAATCAAAATCAACCCGCAAACAACTATTTCAGATTGTAACAAAAGTTAAGAACTTTAGTTGAATGAATTCCCACATGAAGATCAGGCCATTGTACACAAGGCAATCAAAGAGTCTACCATGCCCGGAGTCTATGATAAATCAATGAACTACACAAGCATAAACAATGCTCAGAAGATAAACTACTAAGTTTAGAATCACTAAGAATCACATGAGCCTGGAGTCATCAAAAGATCAAACTCACTAAGAACTAGCACTTGATTCAAACTCATATTAAACTAAAATTCTTCAATTAAAACATAAAAAGGAAACCTAGGTTGCATCAATCCATAAAAAAAAAATCAAAAGCTTCACCTCTTAGCCTTAGCTAAGAGGTTTTAGTTCATCTCTAACATCCTTGAACTAAAAGCCTTAAAAACATAAAAACTACTAAAACTGGAAGAAAAACTAGGAACACTTGAAGTAGAATCCGTCTCCTAAGCCTCCTTGATGATCCCCACGTCCTACCATGCCTGGGTATGAAGAGGAGCAGTCCTATTTATAGATTGGAGTGGAAGATTCCAGATTACGCAAGGAATTACGCAATTGCGCATAGAAAATCGTAGCTTCACGGACAAGCTCTATTACGCTGACGACCGGTTGCACGACCGGTCTGAGCTCCTGGACGACCGATCGCACGATCGGTCTCAAAACTGTAAAAACTGTCCAGAGGGTTTTCATCTTCCTCTATTGAACGCACGACCGGTCGGATGACCGGTCTGAGTGGTGAACAACAGGTCGTACGACCGATCTTAACTGGTCCAGTGAAATTTGGCAATGTGGCCTCTTCTGTTGAGTAGTCGGACCGGTCGGACGACCGGTCTTGAGTGTTTTTTCCTGTCTTCTTTCTTCTCTCCTTTAACTTCTTTCTTCCATCCTTTCATGCATAGTCTTGTGATCTTCAATGCTTGTAAATAGCCTCTTTAAGTCTTCAATTGATAAATCCTCTCTCTTATTCCTACAATCACAAATCCATGCATTAGATTAGTCTTTAAATCATGAAACCATGCACAATGAGTGATGAATTAGGATTAGAATATGCACAATTAAGAGCTCAACACTAACCCTTCTCTTCCTTGGTAAGCTTCGGTGTTTTCTTCGAATGGGGCTAACATTCTACCATTCGAGGCTGATTCTGAGTAATAGAAGCCCATATTCTTCATGATATTGCGGCTGGCTTCACTGTATCTTTCTTCTTCTATTGGTCGAGGTAAACGGAATGATTTATCGGCCCCATCCTTAGACTACACAGGTTCATTTGGCACTGAATAAAATTTGATTTCTTTCTTCGCATCGGCACTTGGTGGTACTAAAAATTGGTTAGGAGCCCTTGGGAAAGGCTTAACTCTTCCTATTTTCGGCACTGGCAAGTTGAAGCTAGATTTGAGCACACTCATGTGCTTATTCAATATCATCTCTAGGACGGATTGCCCTGGCTGTCGCAAGTGCTTCGGGATTATATAAAATTTCTTAGTAGTCTCTTGAGGTTCTTCGGCTGACTGACTTGCCGTTTCTTTCTAAGTAATAAATTGAGGCTTGCTTTTCTATTCAAACTTTTTGACTCGAGGTTTTGCCCCTTGCCATTTCTGCACTACATCGGGCTTCTTCATGACTTCTCTTTCGTCGACCAAGTCATAGTACCGGGCATCGGCCAAGAATGATTCAGCAACCGTATACGGCTTTCGGTCCGCTGCCACTCTGTACTGAACTCCCTCTCTGTTATATTTGAAGCACTAATGATAGGTTGAGGGAATGACGCGGTTCTGATGGAGCTATGGCCTCCCTAGCAGAAGATTATAAGTTGTTACTGCGTCTATTACTTGGCACGTTACTTTCGTCTTCAGTTCTTCAATCTTTAGTATCACGGTGATCAACCCCAGAGTGCGTTGGCTATCTTGATTAAACCCTTGAATAACCATGGTACTGGGACGCAGGGCTGATGGTCTGTAACCCAACCTCTTTAGTGTTTTCAACGACATGATGTTTACTGCGGATCCATCGTCAAGCATGCATCACTTAACTTCTGTGTCTCTAATCGTCCCCGTAACCATCAACGGACGATTGTGGTCTGTTACTTCAATCATGCAGTCTTCTTCAGAGAATGTGATTATAAAGGGGTGATCTATCTGCATTGCTTGCTGAATCGGTGCATTTCCTTCCCAGAATTTATCGGGATCGTTCATTTCTGCTTCGATCTCTATCATCATCACTTCTTTGACTTCACTGTCTAACAATGCATTGATCAACATCTCCCTATATACCTTTGAGAGACATAAGGCATCGTATATGCTCCAGCGGGCTGGGACTTTTTGTAGGTGTGACACGACATCATATGCTACTGGTGATGCTCCTTGCATTGGTTCCGGCCGACTGGACATGGCTTCGACAACTTTCTCTTTCAACTTCTGCCCCTGGGGCCTTGTTGATGGTATATCCAGGTTCCCATCTTCTTGCATTGGGTAGACTGATTCTGGCAAATTGTGTTCCGGCATTTGCCTTCCGGATCGGAGGATGACGGCATTGACTTCTTCTTCACCTGCCCGTGATGTCTCTCCCGCTGACGGCTGTTCTGTGAACGATACCATCGTACAATGTATCTGAGCCTCAATAAGTCGGCTCTTCTTCCGGCTATTCTTCTTTCTTGTCCCTTTCTTCTTGCAGTTAACGAGTCTTCGTCTATTCTCGAGCCTCTTTCTGCTGATGACCAAAGTCCAAGGTTCTTCGGGTTCAAGGAACGAGGTATGCAAACGAATGTTTTCTTTCGAGGGGAATGCTGAAACTACCCCAGATGTTTCCTTCCTTATTGTTTCTAGTGATTTCATACTGATTACGCCTTGGTTGATCAACCCTTGTATTCTTCCCTTTAGACTAAAACAGTCTTCTGTCTTGTGGCTCAGACATCGATGGTATTTACAATACCGGGGATCATTCACTCTCCCAACTTCGTGTGGGCGAACTGTCTCTGGTAAACGGATTACATTTTTTTCCACTAGTTGTTCCATGATGGGGATTAGATCGGCCATGTCGAATGTGTATGGGCCATTGGCTCTTTCTCTATCGGCTATTGTTATTCCTCGAGAAACATAAGGCCTCTTACCTCTGTCTTGGGTAGGCACTGCTTTCATGTCCGTCTTGGATTCCACGACCGGCCGCTTCCGATCTCTTACGTCTTTACCCTTGTTTACATTATGCGTTTCTGCAATTCTTCCTCCTCTTCTTTGGCTTTCGGGCCTGAAGTTCACCCTTGTTGCGGCTTCTTCCACCAAGTGTGCTTTGGTGGCTAGTTCTCGAAAAGAGTGGAAACTATTCCCTGATAACCCGTATGATATCATTGGGTCTAGGGCTCGCATACACATCTTTTTCTGTTCTTTCTCACTGGGTAATTTTTGGCATTGAGCGGCTATTGTCCCCCATCGGTCCATTGTTGAGCTCTGTAATTGTGCATATTCTAACCCCAATTCATCACTCATTATGCATGGTTTTCATGATTTAAAGGCTAATCTAATGCATAGTTTTGTGGTTGTAGGAATGAGAGTTGCTTTGCCCAATTGATAACCAAAAGGGCACATGTAGGAGCCTTGGATGAAGACCCAAGGTGGGCCAAAGAAAGAAGAAAGCAAAGAGAGAGGAAGGAGAGAAGAAAAGAAAGAAAAGAAAGAAGGAAAGAATGAAAAAGGAGCTCCACAAGGTGGTCCGACCGGTCAAGACCGGTCGGCCAAACAGTCCCCGACCGGTCTAGACCGGTGGGCCAACAATGCAGCTTTCTACATAGCACGCTGGACCAAAATAGACAGGTCTAGACCGGTCTTGACTGGTCGGCCAGCCCTGTCTGACCGGTCTTGACCGGTCGGCCATGCAAATTCCAGGTTCCAGATTCCAGACAGCAGGCCATTCCCGTTTCTGGTTTTTTGGACCAGTTTCCTGGGCCTATATTAATGATATTTGGAAATCCAACACATCCATGTCGAAGAGGAGCTCGACGCCGAACTAACCCAATGGTTTCGTGTTGATCGGAGCTACGGATTGATCGTGGTGGCCAAAATAATACGAACTGTCCAGAAAGTTCCAGATTCTGCCTACTCCACTCTGGGCCGGTCCAGGTGGCCCATCATTGATGATATGAAGAATCTACTTTGACCATCTTTTAGACCACATCCATATATGAATAACCACAAAGTTCCAGATCAAAAGGATGTGTGGTTTGATCGTACCGGTTGAAGACAGATGGACCATCCAGAAATATCCAACTGCGCAGAGTTTATAAAAGCCCTAAGTGTTCTAATTTTTGGACCACATTCTGGGATTGTTTTGGATAATCTAATCCATCTATCATGTAGAGGAGGAAGTTTTCTAGCAATGTTCAAAATTTGGGATCAATCCGACATCTGTACACTCCGGACCGTTGAAAGCAAGATGACTGGTTCTGAAGGTACCCGAAGTGCGCGATTTTGAGAGGCGGTCGGTGATATGATTGGTGGGCCCATTCAGAGGATAATATTAGAAATCTAAATCATCTATGAGGAAGATCACATTACAAGGAAGCTACATATCAAATTTGAAGGCAATCCGACCATTGGTTAAGCCGTACGAAGCGAAACAAAATCTGTTACGTTGCGGTACTCTTGCTGCACTATAAAAGGGGGTGCTCTCTTCTATTCCAGGGCAACCAAGGACGTAGGGAGCAAGGAGTTCAAGTCATAGGAGGCTTCCTAGCCTCCTCCAGTTAGTTTTTCTTCCTTTTCTTAGTTCTAGTTTTATTTTTAATATGCTTTTCATTAGCTAATCTCTTAGCTAGAGCTAAGAGGTGAACCTTATAGTTTTCTTAGATTGTTTGATTCGTTTTATTGGTTTTAAAGTTGGAATTCATGATTATGAAGTATGGTTTGAAGTTTATACAAGTTTTAAGTAGTTTTTCTTAGTCTTATGATGACTCAGGGATGTTTGGGAGAATTACTTAAATTCTTAATTGGTTTGCATCAGTCTAGACCTGTATGATCCGAGGAATTGGAGTGCGCTCTAGTACTATGATCTTCATGTGGGGACTTCCTACCAAAGTTCTACTTTTCTGAATTTCTGTAATATGTATGGATTGTGCATGTGATTTGAATCAAGTTCAAATCATGATCTAGCCTTGTCTTGTGACAGAACTTGAGGATGGTTATGATTGTGAACTAAACCTTTGTGAATGGGGAATGACCTATGCAATTGAGCATGCTCAGCTCAGCCTACGTTGAGTGAATCCTATGCATTGAACTTACATATGACAGATTGTTTGGTTTAACAGCTCTATCATCCGACTAGATAGATCTTAATATCGATTCTAGTTGAGAAAGTGAGAAACCATAGCGAATTGTGCATCTAAGGAGAGCTATAAGTGGATCCTTGATGCTCTAGTTTTCTTTCCATTATCAGATTTTCTATTTTATGTTCAAAACCAATTTCACAAACCTCTTTGATTCTAGTTATTAGGATAGTTGGAATTGTTTACTTCCTTCCCTGTGGATCGACCTCGGTCTTACCGAGATTATTAGTACATCGCAACCCTACACTTAGGGAAGTGAACAAGTTTTTGGCGCCGTTGCCGGGGAAAGAGGTTAAACGGTTTTAATTGTTCTAGTAGCTATAGAGTAGTTTTAGTTAGGTAGGATTCTTTTTTGTTTTTATAGAAGTAGATTTTCTGATTTTTTCCTTTTCTTTCTAGATTACTAACAATTTTTTGTTTGATTTTGTTGGACATTGTTGCTGACATAGCTCTCACCTTCACGGGTAACATCTCTCCATCTCCCTTTCTTCTTTTTGTTTTTCTTCCTAGATTAGGGATTATTTCAACTTCTTATAATTTCATTATGAATGATTGGATGGGTGGATTGTCTAAATACCTTTTGGAAGATGAGAGGATGAACCAAATAAAAAATCATTATGATTGGAACCATTACAAGCATGAATATTTTTCTAAGACTCAATCTTCTTCTAATACTCCCCCACGTAAGACAATGGGAGAGTATCGGAAAGAGATGAATAATGTTCCACCGGTTAGGACAATGTATGATCACTTGTATGGTTACACATATCAACAACCATCTAAAAGCCCAACATATGACATGCATAATCCAAATTGGTGGGAGCATCAAAATTTCAACTTGGAAGATGAGGCAACCATGGATGCCAACAATTATCCTCAAGAGTTTCTTTCTCATGAGCCGCAACCGACACGAACTCTTGAGGATATGCTGCGAGAGTTTATGGAAATAACTGAGCAACGCATACAAAACCTCTCGCCATCTCAAAATTCTGAACCCGACATTGGGAACACCGAATCAATCCCCAACATAGAGGAGGATGTGGCTATCCAAGCCCAACCCTCTTCCGATTTGATGACTAAACTTTTAGAGGATGTAGATCTCAGTGATCCCACCATTACCATTGATTATAGTAAATCAACTATCTCTTTTAGCTATTCCGATTTTAATAATGAAGAGATTTCAATGACGGTTGACGAACCTGAGGAATCCATAAAATCTGAAAGTGATAGTGAGATTGCCTACAATGAGGGTTCCGTGGATGATTGTGAGCCCATGATTTCTTCTTCCAAAGGGCCGAATGTTTATGAGTCGCCAGAAGATATTCTTGCTAGAGAGATGGCCGAAGTCGATATTTTTGAGTCCTTCCACCAACAACACATGCCGGATTCTATTGTGGAAGAACTCCCTTGGGTTGAAAATTCTGTTTCTTTGGATGATGGGGTGGCACAATCTAAAATTTTAAAAGATCAACCAATGCTAGATGATGTGCTTACCACTGAATCTGAAAATTGTTCTTTGGAAGACCTCCCCTCTATAGAGGAGGAATTCCTTACCCTTGAAACAGAATTTCCTCAATCACTTAGGGAGACCCTTTATCCCACTCTCTCGATTTCCTAGAAGAATGCATAACCCACCCCTATGATCTGGATGATGAGATGATTAAGGAGTTGGATAGTTTGTTAGACATGGTGTCGATGCCTGAAGAACACCATTCCACTGATTTACACTCTTTACCATTGTTTGTGGAAACACCGTGCAATTCTGAATTTGTGGAGGAGACAACCCAAACTGAAAAATACTTAATGAATGTCTCTCCACCATCATGGGTTCTTCAACCCATTAAAAATTCTGATTGGGAGACCCATTTTTAATCAATTACAACCCAATTCAGAACTTGAGGAGATATCTTTTTGCTGCTCTTATCTCCTCCTTACATGCGTGTGGTGAACACTATGATTGGACCTTCATGAAGAAACACACCCATGTATACATTCGAGCAGGACTTTGGATGGTCCTCATGAGAAACCTATTAAAATTCATGAAGATCCTGCTCAAATTTGATCATGTAGTCGATCAGACTAATCAAAGGTAGGTAGGTAGGTTAGGATTTCTTTCTGCATTTAGGATTGAATAAGTCTCATTGAGACAATGGAAGATGCTAGAATTGATCAACTTGCTACCTCAGGTACTCTCGTTCTCACTCTCCTTTGTTTTATGTCATTGCTCTCATGTCATGCATATTGCATATCTTATTACATTGAGGACAATGTAAGATTTTGGTTGGGGGGTGAGATTCCTTAGATGAATCTACTAGCTTTTGTGACATTTCGAGCAATTATGTAGAAAATTTTCGATTTTTCTAAAATTCAAAACTCTTTTGGAAAACGTTGTTTCTATGCATTCAAGATGATACGAGTATAAGAAGAGGAGATACGAAGTGAGTGATGTTGCAAGCTTTGAACTTCTCTTAATATAATGGTTTTATATGTGAATTTCCCTATTTATGTGAGTGATAGAAAATTTGAACACTTTTACACCTAGTTCACATTACACGATTTTCATGGGTTGAAAGGATTATGTGATTTGTGGATTAACTATACTTTGATTTAAGGTGTTGAGAAACCAAGCCGGGGTACTTTGTCCATCCTTGTCCATGGGAAAATAACGAAAGATATGGATTTCTAAAAATCCTATCTAATGTAAAAGAAAAAGGAAAAGGAAGGATGAAATTGGGAATGATGGAAAAATGGTGGAAATTTTCGATTAGGGCTACTTACTACCAACCAGGGGATGGTCTACCCGTAACCAAAGCCAAAAATGGGACGTAGTATGAAAGTCATCGGAAGGACAGTAAGACAAATTCCTGTCATTGGCTTGATGTTCCTCTGTGCACCTTGAAATCCATAGTTTAGTTGATCTATGAAGAAGATAAGCCCAGAAACTCATGAGATGAACTTTCACTATGCACACTAGGTTGAATTTGTTCAAGTTCTTCTATTCATTAATCAATCAGCGAGAATTTCATATGGACACTTATTATGTTTTGAGAGTTTAAGGTTTTAACTTCTATCACCTAATTTTTCTGACTTTTACACTTGTGTGTCTAGGGATGTATAGAAGCATAGTTTCTGAAGGAGAGTTAGTTTTTGGAGAATTGAACTTGTTTCACGCATGGTTTGCTCGGGACAAGCAAAGTGCTGGTTGGGGGGTGTGTTGAGCTCTTAATTGTGCATATTCTAACCCCAATTCATCACTCATTATGCATGGTTTTCATGATTTAAAGGCTAATCTAATGCATAGTTTTGTGGTTGTAGGAATGAGAGTTGCTTTGCCCAATTGATGACCAAAAGGGCACATGTAGGAGCCTTGGATGAAGACCCAAGGTGGGCCAAAGAAAGAAGAAATCAAAGAGAGAGGAAGGAGAGAAGAAAAGAAAGAAAAGAAAGAAGGAAAGAATGAAAAAGGAGCTCCACAAGGTGGTCCGACTGGTCAAGACCGGTCGGCCAAACAGTCCCCGACCGGTCTAGACCGGTCGGCCAACAGTGCAGCTTTCTACATAGCACGCTGGACCAAAATAGACAGGTCTAGACTGGTCTTGACCGGTCGGCCAGCCCTGTCCGACCGGTCTTGACCAGTCGGCCATGCAAATTCCAGGTTCCAGATTCCAGACAGCAGGCCATTCCCGTTTCTGGTTTTTTGGACCAGTTTCCTGGGACCATATTAATGATATTTGGAAATCAAACACATCCATGTCGAAGAGGAGCTCGACGCCGAACTAACCCAATGGTTTCGTGTCGATCGGAGCTACGAATTGATCGTGGTGGCCAAAACAATACGAACTGTCCAGAAAGTTCCAGATTCTGCCTACTCCACTCTGGGCCGGTCCAGGTGGCCCATAATTGATGATATGAAGAATATACTTTGACCATCTTTTAGACCACATCCATATATGAATAACCACAAATTTTCAGATCAAAAGGATGTGTGGTTTGATCGTACTGGTTGTAGACAGATGGACCATCCAGAAATATCCAACTGCGCAGAGTTTATAAAAGCCCTAAGTGTTCTAATTTTTGGACCACATTCTGGGATTTTTTTGGATAATCTAATCCATCTATCATGTAGAGGAGGAAGTTTTCTACTAATGTTCAAAATTTGGGATCAATCCGACATCTATACACTCCGGACCGTTGAAAGAAAGATGACTGGTTCTGAAGGTACCCGAAGTGCGCGATTTTGAGAGGCGGTCGGTGATATGATCGGTGGGCCCATTCAGAGGATAATCTTGGAAATCTAAATCATCTATGAGGAAGATCACATTACAAGGAAGCTACATATCAAATTTGAAGGCAATCCGACCATTGGTTAAGCCGTACGAAGCGAAACAAAATCTGTTACGTTGCGGTACTCTTGCTGCACTATAAAAGGGGGTGCTCTCTTCTATTCCAGGGCAACCAAGGACGTAGGGAGCAAGGAGTTCAAGTCATAGGAGGCTTCCTAGCCTCCTCCAGCTAGTTTTTCTTCCTTTTCTTAGTTCTAGTTTTTTTTTTAATATGCTTTTCATTAGCTAATCTCTTAGCTAGAGCTAAGAGGTGAACCTTATAGTTTTCTTAGATTGTTTAATTCGTTTTATTGGTTTTAAAGTTGGAATTCATGATTATGAAGTATGGTTTGAAGTTTATACAAGTTTTAAGTAGTTTTCTTAGTCTTATGATGACTCATGGATGTTTGGGAGAATTACTTAAATTCTTAATTGGTTTGCATCAGTCTAGACCTGTATGATCCGAGGAATTGGAGTGCGCTCTAGTACTATGATCTTCATGTGGGGACTTCCTACCAAAGTTCTACTTTTCTGAATTTCTGTAATATGTATGGATTGTGCATGTGATTTGAATCAAGTTCAAATCATGATCTAGCCTTGTCTTGTGACAGGACTTGAGGATGGTTATAATTGTGAACTGAACCTTTTGGAATGGGGAATGACCTATGCAATTGAGCATGCTCAGCTCAGCCTACATTGAGTGAATCCTATGCATTGAACTTACATATGACAGATTGTTTGGTTTAACAGCTCTATCATCCGACTAGATAGATCTTAATATCGATTCTAGTTGAGAAAGTGAGAAACCATAGCGAATTGTGCCTCTAAAGAGAGCTATAAGTGGATCCTTGATACTCTAGTTATCTTTCCATTATCAGATTTTCTATTTTATGTTCAAAACCAATTTCACAAACCTCTTTAATTCTAGTTATTAGGATGGTTGGAATTGTTTACTTCCTTCCTTGTGGATCGACCTCGGTCTTACTGAGATTATTACTACATCGCAACCCTACACTTGGGGAAGCGAACATCCATGAACCTTTCCACAGGTTCACCTTGTCTCTGTCTGATCAAGGCTAGATCTGTTACTGATGTTTCTCTTTCTGTAGAGAAGAATTTTGAGATAAAACTATCTCACATCTGTTCCCACGATCGCACTAATCCGGCTGGTAGCAACATGTACCATTGAAAAGCCTTCCCTGTCAGCGTCGACCCAAATAGCCGTGTACAGTACTGTGGGACGGCTGGCCAATTCCCCAATGCTGTAAGGAAATGAGTAATATGCTCCTTTGGCAATCCTCTACATTCAAATTTTCTGAAATTCGGACATCTGAAGTTGATTGAAATAATATTTCTTCTATCTCCAGTGGGTATGGAACTTGATATTTATACGTGGTTCCTCTTTCCTTCTATTTCACTTGCCGCATGAGGCTTGTGATCGTTTGTGACAGTTCCTCTTTTGACATTTGCGCAGCCGGGACTAGCATTCGCTCCACTGAAACTCTTCTAGCCTGGATAAGTAGTTCGGCGTCGGCTGGTCCTTCTGCCGCCCCTTGAGACTCTTCGGCCGACTGACGCGGAGATGGTCTGGGACTTCTGGTAGCGTTTTGAGCTATTAAAGTGGTAAGCACTTCTTGGATGATTCTCATTCGTTCGTTCGTCTCATGATTAGCCTGAACTAACCTGTCGATCTGATCTTGGATTGTAGGCGGTTCCATTGCTTCATACAGTCCTTCTTCTTCCTCTGCTACTTGAACCATTGCGATCAGCATAGGTCGTGCCTTCTGAACCTGCCCCTGTTTTGGTTTGAGAACTGTCATGGGCTTGGAGCTCTTCGCATGTGTGGTCTCAGTCGACTTACGTGTGAAGCAGGTAGTCCTTGACAATGGTGGAAACTATTCGATTGTCATCACAGGCACTGAGGACCTGGTTGTTGTGACTTGACTGCTGATAGGGATCTTCTACCCCTGTTTTGGCTGCCATTATCTCCTGATTGCAGCATGCGGTCTTGCAACATTTGCCTTCTTACATGCTGCTAAGTTGGCTGCTTTCTTCTGCTCTTTCTTTTGTCAGTGCGTTTCAACCAACTGCCTTCTTGAGTTAGAAACAGTTGTCGCGGTTGGGATGAAGCGGGGGATGCTGAAGCCTCCGGTGGCAAGGAAGGTGCATGAATTGGTCATCGAGCATGCCATTTCTTTTGTCTGTTCTAGTATCTTGCTAATTCTGCTATGTCATAAAAATCATTAGAATAGTTCACAAATGCGGTCGGGAGTATGAACCCATCGATCGCGGTGCATAAACTGGAAAATAAGCAAGAAGGAGATAAATGCTTGTAGTTGTGGAAGTTTGTGGGTTCGAAAACCTTTTAAATGTCTATTGCCGTAGAGATGAAGGGAAGAACGTTCCCATTGAGAGTTGCCAGTTTAGCGCCCGAGGGGTACCGAAACATAATGCCTCGCGGTAACTTTCTTATGCGTAGATTCGTGTTTGCAAGTAATTGATCTTAGAGTGTTTCTTATATTCAGACGAAACCAGAGATTCTGGTATGGTTCGATCCCTAGCAGAGTCGCCAGTTTGTTAGAACTAGAAAATGATACAAGGACATTTTCTGGGTATTTTATTGTTCTGGGGTTATAAATAATAGAAACATTAATAGACAATCACATGCATTCATAAAAGTACACAAGAAAAAAGATATTGCAAGGCGAATTTTATTCCAGAGATCCTGAGATCTTATACATTCCAGGCCGTGATCTGGCACGAGCCCTTAATTACATCGAATGATTGATGACCCTTGATTAAAAGGCAGAAGACTAGTCAACAGGGACTATGGTCTTTAGAGGTCATGGTCGTAGAGACCTATATTTTGTGTGATCGAGGAGACCTGTATTTTGTGTGGTCGAAGAGACCTGTATTTATTGTATTTTGTTGTGGACTGATCCATCTTTGTACAAGTCAGATGTCTATGTCCCATGTTTTGACCGGAGATCCGAGCTGAGACTGTCAGTGTTGTTAACCAAGGGGTGCGACTCTGGGCCTGCACCCGTTGTTTGTGACAGGTGACAGTGGGAAGATCGATCTGCAGTTGTATGTACCTGAGCAGCTCAACCAGCGGATGCCGTTTGAATGGGTCGGGCATCGACTGTTCTTGAAGTATCAGTTTTCAACAAATTCTGTGTAATAGTTTAAAACTCTCTTAGTATGGTTTATTATGTTAACCATAGTCCCATTTTCTTAGTCTGGACCTGAATCCGAGTCATATTATGATAGTATGATGATATATTGGTATGATTCTGGGCACTGGCGGCCCCTTTCCGAGAAATTACTTCGTTCATCACATTGGATCGGATCGGACTCTGAAGGCTTATATTTTGCTCATTGGGTGGCTCGGATGAGTTATTTGACTGCTCCATTGTGTCCGGAATGCTCGAAATACCCAAAATAGGCCCAAACGGGGCTCAAAAATGCCACAAAATAAAGGTTTAAAGGTGTTGAAATGGACGTTCAGAGTGCTAATTTTTTTGATCCGTTGGCCTATTTTTGTGATGTGCTGGGGCCAGTGTGTCCAAAAATGACTTTGTTAAGTTGTTTGATTGTTCTGATCCGCTGGCCTATTTTTATGATGAGCTGGGGCTAGTGCGTCCAAAAAATGACTTGTTTCATAAACGACTGGTTTTTCTGATACGCTGGGGCCAGTGCGTCGAAAAATGATCTGTTTTGTAATATTGATTTCTCTAATCTGTTGAGGGTATTTTTCTGATGCGCTGGGGCCAGTGCGTCGAAAAATAACTTTGTTTTGAAAATGATTGATTTTCGGGATGCGCTGCTATCCTTGCGCAATTTTAAGTTATTTCATCGCCGGACCTACTGTGGTCGAAGATGGAGTTTCCGGTGAAGGGTTCGGTTGGTCGGAAAGGAATTCCGGCGATCGAAAAACGTTTCCGGTGGTCAAAAAAGGGATTCCGACAAGGGATTCCAGCGATCTCTCAAAATACCCAAGGGGCAAAACTCTCTCTCTCAATGGATTCGTCCAAATGAACAATAACGGAGGAGTATTTATACCCAAAAATACCGGAAGTCAGCCAATAGGAGGCTGCCACATGTAGCACGTCGAAAAAATAGGTCGGCGTATCGTGAAATGCCTTAGTTTAAGTGCTGACTTTTAGGGCGCACTGGCTATCAGTGCGTCCTGAAATTCCTGAAAATGCCTGATTTATTGGACGCTCTGAGGGCCAGTGCGTCCTGAAATTCCTGAATTTTTGGATGCGCTGGACGTCGGTGCGTCCTGAAATTCAGTTTGTAAAACTGTCTGAATTTCCAGATGCGCTGGATGAATTTCTTGATGCGCTGAGGGTCAGTGCGTCCTGAAATTCACTTATAAAATGACTGAATTTCATGATGCGCTGACCATGAATTTAATGATGCGTCGACGTACTTAGTTGGGATCGTTTTGCAAAAATAATGGTTTGTGGGGCCCGCTTTGCGATGGTGTTGATGCACTGGCTGTGTTTTTTTATTATTGAACTTATCCTCCCAAATTTGAAGGGTTTCGATCATAATGAATGGCGGGGCCCACCCCCCGGTCCACTTTCTATTTTTGGTAAAATATGGTGTAAATCATAATTTTCTTGCGATTCCTAGTGCACTGACCCTAAATCCAGTAATGTGATGGTTTGTACACTCATAATCCTAGTTTTGAAGATTCTGACTTTTGGGACCCCAACAAATGGTTTCTAATTGAGAACTAACTAAACAGGATTTTGGAATTGAATGTAGATAGATATTTTAAACTAAAAGTGAATGTAAACAATGTAAAAGAGCACTAGGGCTTCAAAGATCCACTTGTACCAATCCTTGATGCTTAATTCAATGTGGTTTCTCATTTACTCAACTAGAATCGAAATTAAATCTTATCTAGCCGGATGATAGAGCAGTTATAACAAACAATCTGCCATATGTGTGATTCATATACATGATTCCCTCAATTCAAGTTAGGACTTGAGCACACTCAATTGCATAGGTCAATCCTAGTTCCAATAGGTTAAAATCACAACCATAACCATCATTAAACTCTGTCACAAAGGAGAACTAGATCATGATTTGAACTTCATTTAAATCACATACACAATCACACATAAGCAGAAATTCCAAAAAAATAGAACTTTCGGTATGAAGTTCCCACATGAGAATCAAAGGTCTAGAGCGTATTGAATCCGATTCCTCGGAGCGTATAAGTCTAGAATCATTCAAAACAATTAAGAACTCAAGCAATTCTTCTAAACATCCATGAGCCATCATAAGATTAAGAAAAACTACTTAGAACTTTATTCAAACTTCAAACCATTGTTCTTCACTAATAATCCAACTTGAAACCAAAACAAACGAATTGAAACATCTTAGATTCACTACAAGCTTCACCTCTTAGCCCTGGTTAAGAGGTTTAGTCGGTCATGATCCAAGGAAACATGAAAGCTACTAAGAAAAACATAAAAACTAGAAAAACAAACTAGTAGGAGTTGTAGAACTTTGGATCCGTCTTCCTCTGCCTCCCAATATGGTAAATCTCTTCTTGGATGTCTTAGTAACGAGCTAGAGAAGTCCTTTTATAGGTTGAGAGCCCTAGGTGCGAAGAAACTTTGAGAAAATCTGCAAAAATAGTGCTTTGCGCAGTAAAATTCGGAGCTTGTAGAGAAGCTCTGTTACGCAGACGACCGGTCGTACGACCGTTCTGAGCTCATGGATGACCGGTCGCACGACCGGTCTACAAAATGTCCAAAATAGTCCAGTCAGTTTTCCTAAAATTCAAACTCCAATTTTTAATTCAACGACCAGTCGGACGACCGGTCTGAGTAGTGCACGACCGGTCCTGATTGGTCCAGTAATGTTTGGCCGCAGGGATTCTCCTGTTGAGTGTTTGGAGCGGTCGGACGACCGGTCTTGGGCTATGGACGATCGGTCGGACGACCGGTCTTGGGCTATGGATGATCGGTCGGACGAGCGGTCTTCTGTGTATTTATTTGCCCACTTTCTTCTCTCCTTTGCTTCTTTCTTCCACCCTTTGACGCTTGGTCTTTGATCTTCAATGCTTGTAAATAGCGTCTCTAAGCCTTCAATTGGTGAATTTTCTCTCTCATTCCTACAATCACAAAACCATGCATTAGTTGGGTCTTTAATCATGTATTTCTAGCATAGTTAGTGATGAAATGGGGTTAGAATATACACATTTAAGAGCTTAACAATATAAAGTACTCTTTTTAGCCTTGAATTAATGAAATCTCCATCTCGTTCCTACAATCACAATTTATGCATTAGAGTAGTCTTTTAAACATGTAAACCATGCATAATATGTGATGAATTGGAGTTAGAATATGCACAATTCAGAGCTCAACAGTAAGTAGGTTGGAATTTATTTTTCTGCATTTAGGATTGAATAAGTCTCATTGAGACAATAGAAGATGCTAGAATTGATCAACTTGCTACCTTAGATACTCTTGTTCTCACTCTCCTTTGTTTTATTTTATTGCTCATGTCTTGCATATCGCATATCTTATTACATTGAGGACAATGTAAGATTTTCGTTGGGGTGAGATTCATAAGATGAATCTATACTACTTTTTGTGACATTTCGAGCAATTATGTACAAAAAAAATTCAATTTTTCTGAAAAATCGAAACTCTTTTGGAAAACTTTGTTTCTATGCACTTGGGATGTTACGAGTATGAAAAGAAGATATATGAAGTATTGATTTTGAAAGCATTGAATTACCTGTAACATAATAGTTTTCCCCTATTAAGTTGATTGGTAGAAAGATTTGAATAGTTTTGGGTATAGTTCACATTAACGATTCTCATGATTTGAAGGGATTATGCAGATTTGTAAATTGGCTAGACTGAGATTTAAGGTGTTGAGGAACCAAGCCAGGGAACTTTGTCCATCCTTGTTCATGTGAAATAAGAGAAAAGAATGAAAGATATGGATTTCTAAAAATCCTATCTAATGTATATGAAAGAGAAAAAAAAATGATTATTATTAAATATTTATTGATAAATTCCGAAAAGGGCTACCTATTACCAACCAAGGAATGGTCTACCCATAACCAAAGCTGAAAATGGGAAGTAGTGTGAAAGCCGTTAAAGGAACGGTAAGGCAAATTCTTATCATAGGGATTTGGTTGATTAGTACACTTCTATATCTTCAGTTTTGCCAGTCTATGAAGAAGGTAATCCTGAAAATTCATGAGATGAACTTTCACCATGCACACTAGATTATACTTGTCCAGATTCTTCTATTTATTAATCGATCGGTGGGGATTCTATTTGAAACACTCATTATATTTAGGGAGTTTAAGATTTCAATTTTTGTCACTAAGTTTTTCTGAATTTTGTACTCATATGTTTTGGAGTTTATAGGAGCATAGTTTCTGAGAGAGTTGGCTTTTTATCAAAAGTTGGGTTTGTTTCATGCATGTTTGCTCGGGACTAGCAAAAAGCTGGTTGCGGGGGTGACCGGTTAGACCACATTGTGGGCTGTTTTCCCAATTCTTTACTCCTCTTCTCTCTTCAACTCTTTCTCCACCTCCTTGGCCTTCCTTTCCTCTAATCTTCAAGGTATGTTAAAGTGCCCTTTTAACATCAAAATAGTGAAGTCTCTCTCTTGTTCCTACAATCACAAAAACATCTATTAGATTAGTCTTTAAACATGTAAACCATGCATAATGTGTGAAGAATTGAGGTTAGAATATGCACAATTCAAATCTCAACACCCGATATTCACCTAAAGGAGAAGAAAGTGTATGAACTGATTTAGACTCAGTCGAGCGCCCGATGGTCAATGGACTAGGCGCCTGGTGCCCAGGGTGGGCGCCCGACTATGTTTAGTAGGACGCCCGAAATTCAGATAGTTTCAACTTGGACTCACTGGACGTTTTTTGTATTGGGCAGGCGCCCGACCAAGCTTGACCGGGCGCCCAACCTGACGCGATCTGTTTCGCGGGGTTTTCTATTTTGAGTCTAATTTTCATCGTATGCTATATAAAAGGGGTGTAATTCAGGATTAAGGGATGTGATTAGGATTTTTATACGTCAAAGGTGAGAAAATGTAAAGAGGTTAGCGAAAAGGGCCATCTCTATGCATGAAAGCATAGAAGAAGGTGAGTAGATTCATTATAACTTCATTTTCTTCATAGTGGAACTTTGCACCCATGGTTTTTTACCTTTATTGGGGTTTTTCAACGTAAATTATGTCTTGTAGATTGTTGGTTTGTTTCAATTCTGCTTCTAATTATTATTTCTTCTTGTTTATCCTTTGTGGGTGAGACCAGAGATTGGATCTCGGTTCACCGGCGTTGCTGGTATGCTACGCAACATAACTTCAGTAACCACGTCCTTGGAATATTGATATTGTGGCTCAAAGGCCACACCAAGGCTGAATAAAAAACACTCCACCACACGATCTCTAGTAAAAAGCAAGATTTCCATGATACCCATATCTTTCCACCACCTACAAACACACAATAAATAAAATAAAAGTACCAGACAGAAATAGTACACTACAACATGCATGGTTTCACTTCTGACTTTCTTGGTATGAAGTTCAAATCCTAGGAAAAATACAAATACACAAGGAAATGATATGGTAGGATCCATACTGGGAATACCCCATGGTTGACCGCCATTGGATGTCCCTAGGATTTGAAAAATCCAACAGTTGTAAGCCCCTTACAATGGTTGTCTTGAAGCCTTTTCCTACCTCATAGGGTTTAAGGCTAGTGGATGTTCTTAGGGCCAAACATCAAAGGTTCCCTCCACAAGATCGACCTAGGTTTATCTTAATTCCCTGAGTGCTTGTGATGATTTATGATGCTATTTCCAGTTGTTCGTCTCGTGCCCACCAAACAAATGTAGTCCACATATTTAAACATGTAACATGTGTGTACTGAATTGTTAGGGTACAAAAAGTACGTGCACGTACATGCACAGGAGGGCTAATGAAGGCATGAAAATGATGCAACATGGGGTCCAGTGCATGCATGTGTGCAGGACCCAGAACCACTAACTCAGTACATTCAAAATAAAATATCCCCAAAAGGGCAGTAACTGACACGTGGACATGCGCAGGGTCCAACGAGTCTAGCGCATGTAGCCACATCAGCAACAGACACCTACAAATGGCCCAAACAAGAAAAGGGACTACCGTAAGGTCTTGCGCATGATCATGCACGGACATTTTCTGACCAAAGTCAGGTCTGAATAAAACCTTGGTTTGAACAAAACCCCACGCCAAGAAAACCCCCTGCGCATAATCATGCGCTGAACCCCTAAGGACGATCCAAATTCACGACTTAAAAGGCCCACTTTGCCCAGCGCATAGTCATGCGCTGGACCCTAAAGTTTTGTGCACGGTCATGCGTTGGACTCGAATGCGTGCATCGAGCAAAACTAATTAAAGTCTTGCGCATGACCATGCACAGGTCCCTTATTACGAAATTATCATGCGTTGGACCCGATTAGGCATGCGCTGGACCTCTTACCCTAAAATTTTGTCTATAAATAGCCCATTCCACTTCATTTGTAAGGATGAGACTTCAAAAAGAGAAACTAAAGAGATTTCAAGAAAACCCCGAAACATCGTCAGATCGTTCTCAGATTCAGATAGAGTATCCGATTGAATTCTTATCTCATACCAATACAAGTGCGGTCTACTCCATCCTTTCAAAATACATCAAACCCAGTTCCAGAGCTACGTCTGCAGACTTTGTCCTTAAGGACAAGTCTGAGACTTGGTCTCAGAATATCATTCCACATAATAATGATTGATGAAATATCCTTTCAGGAAAGCATACCAGATGACGATATAAACAATAAAAAGGAAGAAAACAATAGTCTCTAGACTACGAATCGAAAGGTGTTGCCCCAAAATTACTATCTGTCAGCGATCGATGTACTACTCATTATAATCGATTATCGTTGGCTAGATTACTTAAGTCCACAGGTCGTAGCTTGGCTTTCCCGCAGTCCCCGATCGTCTCTACAACCTAAGTAGGCCCAGTGTTACCACTCAATAATCGCTTAACAGTCTCCTAGCTCAAACTCGAGATTACATGAGACATAGACATGTATAATATATTGTATGTCCTTACCTGGTCATATCTCTAATATTTCTCTGATGAAAGGCTTGCACGCTGTTGTAATATAATTTTGCCAGTTCAAGTAGGAAAGGCTTCATGTGCTTTTCTTTCTCATGTAATTTAGAGTAGTCTTTTAAACATGCAAACCATGCATAATAGGGTTAGAATATGCACAATTCAGGGCACAACACACCTCCCAACTAGCATTTTGCTAGTCCTGAGCAAAACATGCATGAAACAAATCCAATTTTTAAAAACCCAACTCTCCTTCAGAAATTATGCTTCTATAAACTCCAAGACACACAAGTACAAAATTCAGAGAAACTTAGTGATAGAAATTGAAATCTTAAACTCCCTCGATATAATAAGTTTTCATATAGAATTCCCGCTGATTGAATGATAAATAGAAGAATTTGAACAAATTCAACCTATTGTGTATAGTGAATGTTCATCTCATGACTTTTCAGGATTATCTTCCTCATAGATCAACTAAACTATGGATCTAAAAGTGTACGGATCAACAATAAGCTTATGACAGGAATTTACCTTACCGTCCTTCCGACGGCTTTCACACTACTTCCCATTTCCATCTTTGGTTACAGGTAGACCATCCCCCGGTTAGTAATAGGTAGCCCTATTCAGAATTTTCCACCATATTTCCCATCATTCCCATATTTTCATCCTTCCTTTCCTTTTTATATTTATTAGACAGGATTTTTAGAAATCCATATCTTTCGTTATTTTCCCATAGACAAGGATGGACAAAGTACCCTCGCTTGGTTTCTCAACACCTTAAATCTAAGCCTAGCTAATCTACAATTCTAATAATCCTTTCAAAGCATGAAAATCGTGTAATGTGAATTAGGTGTAAAAGTGTTCAAAAGTTCTATCAATCATAAAAATAGGGGAATTCAAATAGAAAACTACCATATTATAAGTCCTTTAAGAGTTTCAAAATCATATAATTCATTTCTCATCCATTCATTCTTATGACATCCTAAGTGCATAGAAACAAAGTTTTCCAAAAGAGTTTTGAATTTTCAGAAAAATCAAAAAATTTCTACATCATTGTTCGAAATGTCACAAATTGCTAGGTGATTCATCTAGAAATCTCACCCCCCAACCAAAACTTTACATTGTCCTCAATGTAAGAAAAATATGCAATGAATGTAACAACATGAGATCAGTGACAAAATAAGGGGAAGTGAGAAAGAGAGATATCACCTGAGAAATACTTTGCATGACAAGATTGGCTTTTGGAGATGGATTACTTCACAACTAAATCTACTGATCAACGAAAATCCTAATGCACTCTAATTCTAAACAGTCCTCCGTCAGACTAGGAGGTTAAGCCTAATAATTCATCCAAAAGCATAAAGTCAAGTAGAACCATTAGATGGATCAAAAGCTTTCGTAGTAGAGTCATCAAATATCCTTCTTTACAATATACATGTATGTGAGTGATCTAGATAAGCCACTGAAAATCTCAAAAAGGATTTTCAGGATTTTCAGTGGGTTCCTTAATGTTTCCACCATATGTATAAGAGGAGACAACATCATATTTGTCAGAAAAAATATGTCTCCATTCAGATTTTTCTGGGCATTGATATTGCAAGTATGGATCATCCCAGGGTTGGTAGAGTTCTGTGTGCATGATCCATAGAGGTGTGAAAATATGAATTGATTTCTCAGCACAACAAAGTGTTGTTTCCACATCCTTCTCTCAGCTAACGTCATATGCCGATACCGACTCTAAAAGTGCGACTACATCCCCTATCATATCAACATTCTTATCAAGGGAGTAGGTCATATCTTCTTCTAAGTGACCGGAGTAAAGAGGTGAGAGGGACTCATCTTCCACAATTGAATTGATCATATTTATTTCGTGGACCTCTTCATCTTCATCCTCTTATTGGTTGTCAATGTTGAAAGCATTTAACTCAATCGTCATATTGCCAAAAGACATTTGTACAACCCCACTCGTATAATTGATGATAACATTTAATGTAGCTAGGAATGGGCGGCCAAGTATGACAGGAATTTGAGTGCCAATATTAACCATGGGTCGTGCGTCCAAGACAATAAAGTCCACCGGGTAGTAGACCTTGTCAACTTGGACAAGAACATCCTCAATTACCCCTCTCGAAATACGAATCGATCGATCAACGAGTTATAATGTAGTTTTGGTGGGTTTTAATTGACCTAAACCCAATTGTTTATTGACCGAAAAAGGGATTAAGTTCACACTTGCCCCTAAATCAAGTAAAGCATGCTTCACTCGGTAGTCTCCAATTATGTATGATATTGTCGGACTACTGGGATCTTTGTATTTCTTAGGCATCCCGTGATTTATAATGGCGCTTACCTTCTCTATCAAAAATGCCTTCTTTTGCACATGTATTTTTCTTTTTACTGTGCAAAGGTCCTTCAGAAACTTGGCATATGACGGTATTTGTTTAATGACATCCAATAATGGAATGTTGATCTAGACTTGCTTAAAAACCTCCAAAAATTATTGATATTTATCTTGAGGTTTGGTTGAAATCAAGCGTTGAGGGAATGGAACAACGGGCCTATATTTTCTCAATGGCTCTTTTTCATTCATGGCGGTGCTTGGTCCATCATCCTCTTTGGAAAATACCAGATCATTAGGTGTTGAGGCCTTCACCTGGTCAGATTTTTTAATAATTTTACCACTTCTAAGAGTGGTGATGGACTTAACATGTTCCATGTGTTGGCTAGAGAAACTAGGCACACTTATTTCGCATTGTGATTTCGAATTAGGTAGGGGTTGGGCTGGAAGAGTCCCTTCCCTTGCGTTTAAGCGAGCCTTGATTTTCTCCACCGAATTTTTAAGCTCAAGCATTATCGTATGGTTCGATTGGTTTATTTGAGCTTGGGCTTCCATGAATGCTTTCAATGTATCCTCTATAGGCATTTGAGATGGGGCCATAGGAAATTGCATTGGGGGCCCCTTTTGAGGATTACTTTGGTTGGCCATGGGTCCATTGGCCTAATTAAAGTTAGGATTATTTCTCTAACTAGAATTGTACGTGTTTGAATGCCGAGTACTAAAAGGTCGTTGATAACTATTCAAAGCATTCGATTGTTCGTATAAAGGTTCTCGAAATGCAGGAATTGTAGGACGATCCCCCGTTTGATGTACATTCGAAGAACAAATACCGTAAACAGTTTCAACAGCCCCCCCTTTGTTGGGTTGTGTTGAGACCTTCACCTGGTCAGATTTTTTAATAATTTTACCACTTCTAAGAGTGGTGATGGACTTAACATGTTCCATGTGTTGGTTAAAGGAACTAGGCACACTTATTTCACATTGTGATTTCGAATTAGGTAGGGGTTGGGTCGGAAGAGTCCCTTCCCTTGCGTTTAAGCGAGCCTTGATTTCCTTCACCGAATTTTTAAGCTTAAGCATTATCGTATGGTTCAATTAGTTTATTTGAGCTTGGGCTTCCATGAATGCTTTCAATGTATCCTCTATAGGCATTTGAGATGGGGCCATAGAAAATTGCATTGGGGGCCCCTTTTGAGGATTACTTTGGTTGGCCATGGGTCCATTCGCCTAATTGAAGTTAGGATTATTTCTCTAACTAGAATTGTACGTGTTTGAATGTCGAGTAATAAAAGGTCGTTGATAACTATTCAAAGCATTTGATTGTTCGTATAAAGGTTCTTGAAATGCAGGAATTGTAGGACGATCCCCCGTTTGATGTACATTCGAAGAACAAATACCGTAAACAGTTTCAACAGCCCCCCCTTTGTTGGGTTGTGTTGAGACCTTCACCTGGTCAGATTTTTTAATAATTTTACCACTTCTAAGAGTGGTGATGGACTTAACATGTTCCATGTGTTGGTTAAAGGAACTAGGCACACTTATTTCGCATTGTGATTTCGAATTAGGTAGGGGTTGGGCCGGAAGAGTAACTTCCCTTGCGTTTAAGCGAGCCTTGATTTCCTCCACCGAATTTTTAAGCTTAAGCATTATCGTATGGTTCGATTGGTTTATTTGAGCTTGGGCTTCCATGAATGCTTTCAATGTATCCTCTATAGGCATTTGAGATGGGGCCATAGGAAATTGCATTGGGGGCCCCTTTTGAGGATTACTTTGGTTGGCCATGGGTCCATTCGCCTAATTGAAGTTAGGATTGTTTCTCTAACTAGAATTGTACGTGTTTGAATGTCGAGTACTAAAAGGTCACTGATAACTATTCAAAGCATTCGATTATTTATATAAAAGTTCTTGAAATGCAGGAATTGTAGGACAATCCCCCGTTTGATGTACATTAGAAGAACAAATACCGTAAACAGTTTCAACAGCCCCCCCTTTGTTGGGTTGTGTCCACTTTCCTTATTTCCATCGCCTCGACCTTTCGTGTGAGATTAGCCACTCTAGAACTTAGATCATCTTCCTCATTTAAAACGTAAATTCATCCATTTTCCTTTGCTTGGGACTATTTTGAGCTTGTCGGCTTAGATGTATCCCATGATTGTGTGTTTTCAGCCAACATGTCAAAATAGTCCTAAGCTTCCTTTGTTTCCTTGTTCATGAACTCCCCATTGCACATCATCTCCACAAATTGGCGCATGGTTGAGTTTAATTCATCATAGAAGATACTAATCAACCTCCACCGTTCATAGCCATGATGTGGGCATGCATTTAATAGCTAATTATACCTTTCCCAACATTGAAAAAAGGTTTCATCTTCTTTTTGGGTGAAGTTCATTATGGCCCTTCTTAGTGTATTGGTTCTATGAGTCGAGAAGAATTTTTTAAGAAACTGCTGAGTCATCTCAGCCCATGTCCCAATAGACCTTGGCCTTAAGGAATGTAGCCATGATTTAGCCTTCTTTTTCAAGGAAAAAGGGAATAATTTAAGTTTTATAGTATCCTTGGTTACATTGTCATAGTTTATTGTGGCAATAACCTCTTCAAACTCCTTAATATGTAGATAAGTGCTTTCGGAGTCGAGTCCATGGAATTTGGAAAGAAGTTGGATCAACCCAGGTTTAAAATCAATATTTCCCACATTGTGAGGGAAAATTATGTAAGAGGGAGTACTTGTCCTAGCGGGTTGTAAATAGTCATGTAAAGTCCTAGGTCGAGTTACATCCCCCACTTCATTCTCATCAATTTCAATAAAGTGTTGGACTTGATTTTAATGTTGATTAGCCCATTGATTGGGTTGATTTTCATCCATCTCTCTAGCAATTTCAGGAAGATTTTGATGTTTTCTATCATGAGGCTCTCTATCAATCCCTTCAATAATTACTTCGTCACTTAACAATCTCCGAGTGTGATCACGAACTTACTTGGGCATGAACCACTCAACGCAATCCTAAAATCTAATCCTACTTCTAAAAACAAAAATCTGAAACTATCTATAGCAAGAGGGGTTAGAAGGATAGAACCCGAATTGTAGATCTATGTTGGAATCCTGAAAAATCAAACAAACTAAGTTAGTATTCTGATAATAGAAGAAAACCTACCCTAGAAAGTAAAACAAATCCTAAACTAACTTAACACAATCTCAACTAAAAGCTATCTCACAAAATTGTAAAAATACCGCATAGAAATCCCTGGCAACGGCGCAAAAAACTTGTTCACTCCCCAAGTATAGGGTTGCGAAGTAGTAATAATTCGGAAAGACCGAGTATCATTCCCACAGATATTTATGTATGGATATTCTCAGAATTTATCTAAAATAACTTATAATTAAGATCCTATTAAGAACTAAAGCTGGAAAATAGTTATTTGAAGTAAAATAATGATTTATGAGAGGTAATATCAATCTAAAAAGGCACTAGAGTACCAAGGATCCACTTTTGATAAGTTTCAATGCATCAACACAACTAGGTCTCTCACAACGCAATCGGAATTGAATTCATATCTCTATTCGATCGGAATATAGAGTGGTTAAATCAATACTTATCTAAAACAGTTGCTTGTTCATTGATTCGATTCCCATAATAATGCTCAGGCCTTGGGCACACTCAATTGTATAGGCCAAGCCTCTTTCCAATCTAGTTGAGATTCACAACCATAGCTTTCATCAAATCCTGTCACTTGACTTGATTATAACCAATGATTAGAACTCTAATTAAATCAAAATCAATAAGCAAACAACTATTTCAGATTATAACAAAAGATAAGAACTTTAGTTGAATGAGTTCCCATATGAAGATCATGCCATTGTACACAAGGCAATCAAAGGGTTTACCATGCCTGGAGTCGATGATAGATCAATGAACTACACAGCATAAACAATGCCTAAAAGATGAGCTACTAAATTTAGAATCACTAAGAATCACATGAGCCCAGAGTCATCAAGAAATTAAAGTAAAACTGAACTAGTACTTGATTCAAACTCATATAAAACTAAATTCTGCAACTAAAACATGAAAAGAAAACCTAGGTTGCATCAATCCATCAAAAACAAATTAAAAGCTTCACTTCTTAGCCCTAGCTAAGAGGTTTTAACTCATCTCTAACATTCTTGAACTAGAAGCCTCAAAAACCATAAAAATAACTAAAACTAGAAGAAAAACTAGGAAAACTTGAAGTAGAATCCGTCTCCTAAGCCTCCTTGATGATCCCCACGTCCTAGCATGCCTTGGAATGAAGAGGAGAAGTCCTTTTAATAAATTGGCGCGGAAGATTCCAGATTGCACAAGAAATCACCCAATTGTGCAAAGAAAATCGGAGCTTCAAGGACAAGCTCTGTTATGTTGCCTACCGGTCGGACTACCGGTCTGAGCCCATGGATGACTGGTCGGACAACTAGTCGTAAAACATCTAAAACAGGCCAACAAGCTTTTGAATTTTCACCCCTTCTCTGTTGAGTAGTCGCTTGAGTGCTAGACTAGTCTGACGATCGGTCTGAGTAGTGGTCAACCGATCCGACGACCGGTCTTAGTTGGTCCAGTGAGTTTGGGTAGCAAGGGGAGATCTCTGTTGAGTGTTCAGACCGGTTGGACGACCGGTCCTGGCTATGGACGACCGATCGAACGACCGGTCTTCATTGCAGTTTTTTTCACTTCTTCCTTTTCTCCTTTACTTCCTTCTTCAATCCTTTTGCACTTGGTTCCTTGATCTTAAATGTATATAAAGTGCTCTTTTTAGCCTTAAATTAGTGAAATGTCCATCTCGTTCCTACAATCACAAGTCGTGCATTAGAGTAGTCTTTTAAACATGCAAACCATGCATAATATGTGATGAATTGGGGTTAGAATATGCACAATTCAGAGCTCAACAGTAAGTAGGTTAGAATTTATTTTTCTGCACTTAGGATTGAATAAGTCTCATCGAGACAATGAAAGATGCTAGAATTGATCAACTTGCGACCTCAAGTACTCTCGTTCTTACTCTCCTTTGTTTTATTTCATTCCTCTCATGTCTTGCATATGGCATATCTTGTTACATTGAGGAAAATGTAAGATTTTGGTTGGGGGTGAGATTCATAAGATGAATCTATACTACTTTTTGTGACATTTCGAGCAATTATGTAGAAAAAAATTCAATTTTTCTGAAAAATTGAAACTCTTTTGGAAAAATTTGTTTCATGCACTTGGGATGTTATGAGTATGAAAAGAAGATATATGAAGTATTGATTTTGAAAGCATTAAATTACCTATAACATAATAGTTTTCCCCTATTAAGTTGATTGGTAGAAAGATTTGAACACTTTTAGGTCTAGTTCAAATTACACGATTCTCATTATTTGAAGGGATTATGTAGATTTGTAAATTGGCTAGATTGAGATTTAAGGTGTTGAGGAACCAAGCCAGGGAACTTTGTCCATCCTTGTTTATGTGAAATAAGAGAAAATAACGAAAGATATGGATTTCTAAAAATCCTATCTAATGTATACGAACAAGAAAAAAAAAGTGATTATTATTGAATATTTATTAATAAATTCTGAAAATGCCTACCTATTACCAACCAAGGGATGGTCTACCCATAACCAAAGCTAGAAATGGGAAGCAGTGTGAAAGCCGTCGAAGGAACAGTAAGGAAAATTCTTATCATAGGCATTTGGTTGATCTGTACACTTCTACATCTTTAGTTTCGCCAGTCTATGAAGAAGGTAATCCTGAAAATTCATGAGATGAACTTTCACCATGCACACTAGATTTTACTTGTTCGGATTCTTCTATTTATCAATCGATCAGTGGGGATTCTATGTGAAACACTCATTATGTTTCGGGAGTTTAAGATTTTAATTTTTGTCACTGAGTTTTTCTAAATTTTGTACTCATGTCTTGGAGTTTATAGGAGCATAGTTTTTAAGAGAGAGTTGGGTTTTAAAAAGTTGGGTTTGTTTCATGCATGTTTTGCTCGGGACTAGCAAAAAGCTGGTTGGGGGTGACCGGTCAGACCAAATTGTGAGCTGTTTTTCCAATTCTTTCCTCCTCTTCTCTCTTTAACTCTTTCTCCACCTCCTTGGCCTTCCTTTTCTCTGATCTTCAAGTTATGTTAAAGTGCCCTTTTAACATCAAAATAGTGAAGTCTCTCTCTTGTTCCTACAATCACAAAAATATCTATTAGATTAGTCTTTAAACATGTAAACTGTTCGCTTCCCCAAGTGTAGGGTTGCGATGTAGTAATAAACTCGGTAAAACCGAAGTCGATCCACAGGGACTTATGTAGGATTTCACAAACACATCCAAAAGTGTCTATTAAAAGCTAATAATCAGATTTTGAATAAGATTGATGTGAGTAGCAGTTTTAAACTAATTTGAATGTAAACAATTATAAAAAGGCACTAGGGGTTCAAGGATCCACTTGCAGCAATCCTTGATGTTCAATCCGCTGTGGTTTTTCATTCTCTCAACTAGAATCGACATTAAGGTCTATCTAGTCGGGTGATAGAGCTGTTAAACCATACAATCTGACATATGTAAGTTCTATGCATAAGATTCACTCAATGTAGGCTGAGCTGAGCATGCTCAATTGCATAGGTCATTCCCCTTTCCAAAAGGTCTAGTCCACAATCATAACCATCCTCAAGTCATGTCACAAGACAAGGCTAGATCATGATTTGAACTTAATTCAAATCACATGCACAGTCCATACATATTTCAGAAAATCAGAAAAATAGAACTTTGATAGGAAGTCCCTTCATGAAGATCATAGTACTAGAGTGCACTCCGATTCCTCGGATCATACAGGTCTATATTGATACAAACCAATTAAGAAATTAAGTAATTATCCCAAACATCCATGAGTCATCATAAGACTAAGAAAAACTACTTAAAAACTTGTATAAACTTCAAACCATAGTTCATAATCATGAATTCCACACTTAAAACCAACTAACTATGAATTGAAACATCTTGGATCCACTACAAGCTTCACCTCTTAGCCCTAGCTAAGAGGTTTAGCTGCTCATGATCCAAGGAAACATGAAACAACTAAAAAGTTCATAAAAACAGCAAAACAAACTAGAGGGAGTTGTGGAACTCCGAAATTCACTTCCGCCGCCTCCAAGCTTGCTTCCACCCTTCTTAGATACCCTAGGAACAATCCCTAGGTGTCCTTTTATAGTAGGGAGGCTTCGCAACTTCAGAAAGATCGAGAATTTGCGTAAGAGTTACGCAGTGCGTAGAGAAAATTGGCTTGAAAATAGAAAGTTCCAATCTTTTCATGTGGCCGACCGGTCTGGACCGGTCGGACTGGGCTGGCCGACTGGTCACGACCGGTCTGGCCTCTTCAGCAGCACTCCAGCAGGCATGGCAGACCGGTCAAGACCGGTCGGGCTTGTTCAGCATCATTCCAGCGTGCATAGCTGACTGGTCAAGACCGGTCTGGCTCTCTTGGCCGACCGGTCAAGACCGGTCGGTCAGTCTTCCTTCTTCTTTTTCTTCCTTTTCTCTCCTTGCTTCTTTCTTTCCTTGCTTCTTTCTTCCTTCGGCCCACCTTGGGTCTTCATCCAAGGTTCTAAACAAGCTCTCTTCATCTTCAATTAGGCGGAGTCCACTCTCAAACCTGCAATCACAAAACATGCATTAGATTAGTCTATAAACCATGCAAACCTCGCACAATGAGTGATGAATTGGGGTTAGAATATGCACAATTAAGAGCTCAACACACCCCCTAACCAGCATTTTGCTAGTCCCGAGCAAAACATGCGTGAAGCTAATCCCATTCTTCAAAACTCAACTCTCTTTCAGAAACGCTTGTTCTATACGTCCCAAGACATACAAGTGTAAGATTCAGAATTATTAGGCGACAGGGGTTGAAACCGTAAGCTCTTAAAACATGAACAGAAGCATTCATATGAAATTCCCGCTGATTGGTTGATAAATAGAAGAACTTGAACAAATTCAACCTAGTGTGGACAGTGAAAATTCATCTTACGAGTTTCTAGGATTATCTTCTTCATAGATCAACTAAACTATAGAACTCAAGGTACATGAGCCACATCAAGCCAATGACAGGAATTTGCCTTACCGTCCTTCCGACGACTTTCACACCACGTCCATTTTCGGCTTTGGTTACAGGTAGACTATCCCCCGGTTGGTAGTAGGTAGCCCTAATCGGAATTTTCCACCATTTTTCCATCATTCCCAATTTCATCCTTCCTTTTCCTTTTTCTTTTACTTTAGATAGGATTTTTAGAAATCCATATCTTTCGTTATTTTCCCATGGACAAGGATGGACAAGGTACCCTGGCCTGATTTCTCAACACCTTAATTCAAAGTCTAGCCAATCCATAAATCACATAATCACTTCAACCCATGAAAATCGTGTAATGTGGACTAGGTGTAAAAGTGTTCAGATTTTCTATCAATCACAGAAATAGGGGAATTCACATATAAAACCATTATGCTATGAGAGATTCCAGACATACAGCCCCATGCACTTCATATCTCCTCTTATGCTCATATCATCTTGAATGTATAGAAGAAAATGTTTTTCCAAAAGAGTTTCGACTTTTGGAAAAATCAAAAAATTTCCACATAATTGCTTGAAATGTTACAAAACGCTGGATTTATCCAAGTGATCCTACACCCCCCAACCAAATCTTGCATTGTCCTCAACGTAAAAGATGTGCAATAAACAAACATGAGAGCAATGTGAACATAAAGGGAGTGAGGAGTGAGAGTACCTGACAGGTGAAAAGTAGAATTCCTCCTCCTTCTAACAAACCTAAGCAAAAGTAAACCAAAGTAACAAAATCCTAATCCTAACTACTCTATACCTCCGTCAGACTAGGAGATCAATCATCCTGATACACAGGATCATTCAGGGGTATGGACATACCTTCTGAAGGAAATTTCTCAAAGAACGGCTTTAATCGCTGCCCATTCGCTTTAAAAATGTTGTCGTTCCTCGGATTTAACAGCTCGACAGTCCCATATGGATAGACAGTTTGCACAATGTAGGGACCGGTCCATCGAGATCTCAATTTTCCCGAAAATAGATGTAAGCGAGAATTATACATGAGGACTTTTTGATTGATCGTGAATGTCTTGCGAAGAATATTCCTATCATGGAATATCTTCGTCTTGTCCTTGTAAATTCTCGCATTCTCATAAGCTTCATTCCGGATTTCTGCAAGTTCATTCAATTGTAGTTTGCGTAACGAGCTTGCCTTGTCAGAATTGAAATTCATCTTCTTAATAGCCCAATATGCCCTATGTTCCAACTCCACAGGCAAGTGACAAGCCTTCCCATAGACAAGTCTATAGGGAGACATTCCAATAGGGGTTTTGAAAGCAGTACGGTAAGCCCAAAGCGCATCGGTAAGCCGAAGTGACCAATCCTTGCGATCGGGATTCACCGTTTTCTCTAAAATGTGTTTAATCTCCCTATTGGATATCTCAGCTTGTCTACTAGTTTGTGGGTGATAGGGAGTGCTCACTTTGTGTGTTACGCCATATTTCTTCATTAAGATTTCAAAAGGGCGATTGCAAAAGTGAGACCCTCCATCACTTATGATGACTCGAGGAGTTCCAAACCGGGAAAGAATATTTTCTTTTAAAAATTGAATGACCGTTTTATGGTCATTATTCCGGCAAGGGATGGCCTCGACCCATTTGGAAACATAATCAACGGCAAGCAAGATGTATAAGTTTCCAAAAGAAGATGGGAATGGGCCCATGAAATCGATGCCCCAATAATAAAAAATTTCGATTATTAAGATGGGATTGAGTGGCATCATATTTCTACGGGAGATTCCTCCTAATTTCTGACAAGGTTCACATGCTTTGCAAAACTCATGTGTGTCTTTGAACATGGTGGGCCAATTAAACACACATTGCAGAATTTTCGCTGTGGTCTTTTTGGCCGAAAAGTGGCCGCCACATGCCTGAGAATGACAGAAGGAGATGATACTTTGTTGTTCATCATCCGGCACACATCTCCTTATGATTTGATCGGGACAATACTTGAATAAGTATGGGTCGTCCCATAGGAATTTCTGCACCTCCGTGAAGAATTTATCCTTATCTTGCTTTTTCCAATGTGTAGGAATTGTACCTGTAGCAAGATAGTTAGCAATGTCCGCATACCATGGCAATTGGGAAACAGCAAAAAGTTGTTCATCAGGGAACATGTCATTGATTGCAGTCGTTTCAGGGGAATCAGTGAGGACAAGTCGAGAGAGGTGGTCAGCTACTACATTCTCTACTCCTTTCTTATCACGTATTTCTATGTCGAATTCCTGGAGTAGAAGGATCCATCTTAACAACCGTGGTTTAGCATCCTTCTTAGAAAGAAGATACTTAAGCGCGGCATGGTCAGTGAATATAATGATCTTGGATCCAATCAAGTAGGACCTAAACTTGCCAAGGCAAAAACTATGGCTAAAAGTTCTTTTTCAGTAGTGGTGTAGTTTGCTTGGGCTGAGTTTAGGGTTCTACTTGCATAGTAGATGACACATGGCTTTTTCTCTTTTCTTTGACCTAACACGGCCCCAATAGCATAGTCACTAGCATCGCACATAATCTCAAAAGGAATGCTCAAATCAGGTGGTTGCATTATGGGAGCACATGTCAACATACCTTTAAGGGTGGTAAAGGCCTTCTGACATTCTTCATTCCACTCGAATGAATTTTCCTTTTGAAGTAGGTTACATAAAGGGAGAGAGTGAACTGAAGTCCTTTATGAACCTTCTGTAAAATCCTGCGTGTCCTAAAAAGGACCGTACATCTCGTATGCTTTTGGGTGGTGGAAGGTTAGAGATAAGATCAATTTTTGCTTTGTCCACCTCGATTCCATTTTGTGAAACGATGTGACCAAGTACAATTCCCTTTTGAACCATGAAGTGACACTTCTCCCAATTGAGCACAAGGTTCTTCTCTTCACATCTTTTCAGCACAGACTTCAAGTGCTTAAGGCACTCATCAAAGCTACAACCAAATACGAAAAAATCATCCATGAAGACTTCGAGAATGGTCCCCACCATGTCAGAAAAGATACACATCATACAACGCTGAAAGGTGGCAGGGGTATTATATAGTCCAAACGGCATCCGTCGGTAGGCGAAAGTGCCAAATGGACATGTGAATGTAGTCTTTTCTTGGTCTTCACGGGCAATTTCTATTTGGTTGTACCCTGAATAGCCATCAAGGAAGCAAAAGTGGGAATGACCTGCCAACCGTTCTAAAATTTGATCGACAAATGGTAGGGGGAAGTGGTCTTTCCTCGTGACAGTGTTTAGCTTCCTGTAGTTAATGCACATTCTCCAACCAGTAGTGACTCTAGTTGGCACGAGTTCATTATTGGCATTGGCTACGATGGTTATTCCGGATTTCTTAGGCACCACTTGAGTTGGGCTCACCCATTGGTTATCGGATATTGGGTAAATAATACCCACATCCAATAGCTTTACCACTTCGGCCTTAACCACATCCTTCATGTTTGGGTTTAGTCGTCTTTGTGGTTGCCTAGATGTCTTCGCATTCTCCTCAAGGTGTATGCGATGAGTACAAATTAGTGGGTCTATGCCTTTGAGATCCGCAATTGACCATCCAATAGCACTCTTGTGCTCTAATAGAGTGGCTATTAGCCTACTCTCTTGTTCCTCATCCAAGTGGGAAGAAATCACCACTGGATATGTCTCATCTCGACGTAAATAAACATATTTCAGCTCACTTGGTAATGGTTTTAGGTCGAGTGTTGGTGCCTTGATGTTGGATGGGAGGGCCTTGTTCTCGTTTACAGGCAAAGGCTCAAATAGGGCCCTCCATCTTTTATTATCAAGCACTGGCATCATCTCTAGTATGGCATACATCTCTTGTATTGTGTCATCATTTATCTCATAAGAATGGGCCACACATGCCTCCAAAGGGTCGAAAGATAGTGATAAGGGGACTGTATCCTCCACGAATGATTCAATCATGTTTAATTCGTGGACATCATCATCAATCTCCCGTGGTTGTTTGCATAAATCAAATATGTTAAGCTCAAGGGTCATATTTCCAAAGGACATTTGTACAAGTCCGTTTCTACAATTTATAATGGCATTTGAAGTAGCTAGAAACGGTCGTCCAAGTATGATGGGAATTTGAGCACCGGTGCCTATTACGGGATGTGTATCCAAGACAATAAAGTCTACTGGGTAGTAGAATTTATCAACTTGGACTAGAACATCCTCTATCATTCCTCTCGATATACGGATGGATCTATCAGCAAGTTGGAGTGTGGTTTTGGTGGGTTTCAATTCACCTAACCCAAGTTGTTCGTAGACCGAGTATGAAATGAGATTCACACTTGCCCCCAAGTCGAGTAGGGCTTGTTTGATCCAGTAGTCTCCTATGATGCATGAGATGGTTGGACTACCCGGATCCTTGTATTTTTGGGTCACCTCTTGTTTGATGATGGCGCTCAAATTCTCAGTCAAAAGAACTTTGTTGTGAACGTTGTGTTTCCTTTTGACTGTACACAATTCCTTTAGAAATTTGGCCTAAGATGGTATTTGTTTTATTGCATCCAACAACGGGATGTTGATCTTCACCTGCTTGAAAACTTCTAAAATTTCCAGATTTTTATCTAAAGGTTTAGGTGAAATCAACCTTTGTGGAAATGGAGCAACCGGCTTGTATTGCCTTTCCGGTTCTTTCTCTTGTGAGGTATTGTTCGAGCTATCATCCTCTTTAGAAATTTCAGGATCCTTAGGCTTTGGGGCCTTCACCGGATTAGATTTGTCAATTTCTTTCCCACTTCTCAAAGTGGTGATAGCTTGAACATGTTCCGTGTGGTGGGAGGATGAGCTTGCGTCTTGTATCTCAAACTGGGTTCTTTGGTTAGGAAGAGGTTGGGCAGGAAGTGTGCCCTTCTCTCTAACACTAAGATGAGATTCAACTCTAGCCAGTGATGTTTTCAATTCATTGATGGCTTGAGTTGAATTTTGATTGAATTTCAATTGCTTTTGGAGTGTTTGAGTTTGGAGCACCAAATTGCTGTTGATAACTGTTTATGGCATTTGTTTGTTCTTGTAAGATGCCTTGAACTGCTGAAATTGTGGGGCAATCTTGTGTTGCATATTGATTTCCAACACAAATTCTACAAACAATTTCAACATCAGTGGAGTTGATCGTTTCTCCTTTCCTTAATTCCATGGCTTCGACCTTTCTTGTGAGGCTAGCCACCCGTGCACTTATGCTATCTTCTTCTGATAAGACATACATCCCCCCTTTTTCCTTTTGTTGGTCAGTCTTGGAATTTGTTGGTTTCGATGTGTCCCAAGCCCGTGCATTCTCAGCCAATTCTTCCAAATAATCCCATGCTTCATCAGCTTCCTTATTCATGAACTCCCCGTTACACATCATCTCTATAAATTGGCGCATGGGTGAAGTCAGTCCTTCATAGAAAAAGCTTATAACCCGCCAAATTTCATAGCCATGATGTGGGCATGCATTTAATAAATCCTTAAACCTCTCCCAACATTGGAAGAAGGTTTCATCTTCCTTTTGGGCAAAGTTCATTATAAGGCGCTTCAACATGTTCGTTTTGTGAGTAGGGAAGAATTTTTTTATAAATTCTCTGTGCATATCAGTCCATGCACCAATTGATCTTGGCCTCAATGCATAAAGCCAACCCTTGGCTTTATCTTTAAGAGTGAAAGGGAAGAATTTGAGTCTTACTACATCTTCAGTCACATTTGCAAAGTGCATGGTGGTGATTACCTCATCAAACTCCTTAAGGTGTTGATAGGCACTTTCACTGTCTAATTCATGGAATTTAGGGAGAAGTTGGATCACTTCCGGTTTCAAATCCACATTCCCTGCATTTTGTGGAAAAATTATGCATGAGGGAGTGCTCGCTCTTGCAGGTTGCAAGAAATCACGTAAAGTCCTAGGTCGGGGAACATTCTCAACCACATTCTCCCCTGTTTCAGTTTGGTTCTGGCCCGGATTAGGTTGATTTGCAGCCATATTTTCAGAAAAAATTGGAGAGTTTAGATGTCTCTTAGCACGTGGTTCTCTGTCAATTCCTTCTACTATCCCCCCCTTCACTTATGAGTCGGTTATTGGAATCCCGAGCCCAATGTGGCATGTAAAACCAAAAAAATAAGAAACAAAGAGAAAGAAGAATTCTTCCTCCTTTTCTTTACTTTTCTCTAAGACCGAAGCACAAGGTGTCTTGCAATGGCTAAACTAGAAGCAAGGATAGAGACCGATTTCTTCTGGTCAATAGGGGTTCAGAGAACTCCCCACCCACTCTTTGAATCTTTTGAGAGAAAGTGCAGAAAAAGGAGAAAGTGGAGTAGAGGTGAGAAAAGAAATCTCTGAGCACAACGTGATCCAAGACGGCAGAGCCGACCAATAGGAATCCAGGTGGCACAAGGCCGACCTTTCAGAGATCCAAAAGGAGTCTCCACCCACTTTACAAGAGATGAATAAGATAGGAATGAATAGGAGAAGGAGAAGAGTAAGGTTTAGAAAGATAAAACCTGATTCGGCACCTGAAATCCTTGTATCTTCTTCAGCTTCCTAGAAATCCCTGAAAAGAAAAATCAAATAAACAAACTAAGTTAGTCCTAAAATCCTAAAAAATCCTAAATAGATACTAATTTCAGAGATTTGTGAAAAACCGTCAAAATCCCCGGCAACGGCGCCAAAAACTTGTTCGCTTCCCCAAGTGTAGGGTTGCGATGTAGTAATAAACTCGGTAAAACCGAAGTCGATCCACAGGGACTTATGTAGGATTTCACAAACACATCCAAAAGTGTCTATTGAAAGCTAATAATCAGATTTTGAATAAGATTGATGTGAGTAGCAGTTTTAAACTAATTTGAATGTAAACTGTCACGCCCCAAATTCGGTTCTCGACGTCCATTCGCTGTAACCCTAATTCAGAGGTGGCAGCCTCCGTAGTACCCCGATCTCGGATCCTAACCCCACACGCCAGGTTCCGATCCTGGGATACCACAAGGAGGATTTTATGGTCTGAATTTTTTTTTTAAAACATGAGCATCACATATGAGTACCATCAAAGACAAACACAATATTTTCACTAAATCATTCCGTTTACACACAGTACTGAAAGGTAAATACATAATGCGTAAATATAAAAACTGTGCACAATCCGGCACCTCCTGCTACTGCACTCCCAACTCCAACTCAAGGTTGCTGATATACTCTGGTAGAACCTGCAGCGTAACAAACGCGCATAAGCTTCGAACGAAGCTTTGTGAGTGCGTGTGTGCGTGCACAATGCGTATGACAAGCATGATAAATATCAGAGTAAGCAGTAAAGCATGATGAGAACTTTAAACCAAGACTTAGCCTAGTTAGGCTACACGATCATATGATATGAATAACCAGCCTACAACGGCTATGCAAGCATTGAATACAGATAACTAGCCTACCAAGGCTATATACTCATACTATGCAATGGCATACAGGGCCTAATGTCGCATATAATGATCCAATGCATGTATGCAAATCACCACCTCTAAGTACAGTGGTCCAGATACGAACAGTCATAACGCAATCACGTAAGCAATGCAGGACTCGGAACTGGTAGCTCGCCCAGTGTGGTAGCTCGCCCAGGCTTACAGCCCCGCCCACATCACACCCGCCCACATCAGGACCGTCCAACACCATACAGTGATACCAATACCATCTCTGAAACAGAACATCACCGGGGTCTCACAGACCTCACTACTCACCAGTAGAATGCCAAAGCCTATCTGGTGCAATAGCGGACCTACTCACAGCTGGTCAAACTCAACCCCCTTTGCCAACACTCTTCCGGCAGGTTAGGTCAGACCTCCTTCCAAACTGACCACGTGCAGTGGAAAACACCACCGTTTGGTATTCGGCATACTGGTGTATGATTAAACCACCCGGTCCTTGAATGGAGCACTCACCTTGGTACCAACGGGATTAGGGACTTTCACCCAGGGACAACTTTAGCATCCAGTTTAAAGATCACATATTTTCGGTGTTCTGCAAACCACGATGGAGTTGTGGTTGCAACGTAGTAACCATGCTATATGCGGCACAAGCAGACGGTGCGAAATGCAACCATGCATACAAACGTGGGACGACATGCCCGTGCAAGTCTCCAAAGAGCACCATAAAACTATAAGGTCTCAAACACAATGTCACCGTCAGCTGGTAATGAACTGCACGACAATCACGACCGATATGGCCGGTTGATACAAGACAATCAGATGAGCCAAGCATTCATGATGCATGAGTCAAGTATACAGTATGAGTGCCAACAAGTAGTCCATCTATCACGATGGCTATAAACCAATCTAGTCCAACTTATTTGAGATATGATTAAGATGAGGGGACACATATGAATGATCGAGTCATAGTGCGGGATGTCGCTAGCTAGGGAATCTCGCACCAAGGGCTACAAGGTATGCTAAGTTATGCCTACCATACAGTGTAAGTCAGGATGATAGATTCCTGTCCTCGAATAGTTCCATACCTATTGGAGAGGTTTGCGATAGAGAGCACGTGAATTACATTTGCGCGACTACATCTCGAATGCTTTATGAATGCGTTTATGCCCTAGTGGTCCCCAACTAACAATGGTGATTCGAGATGCATACTCATTACACATGCATGGTGGTCGTCGAAACATATAGTATAAAGATCACATATGAGTATTCCAATAACACTACGTGTGGCAACAGACATACCAAAAATAGCATAAAAAGATAATTCACTTATAATACAAGCAAACATAAAGAGATAAGACTCTAAATGGATGGTATACAACAACACAGATGGTCCAACAACTGAACAGTGTGGATTAACCTTCAACATTCAGATAACCCAAATGGAAAGAAAATGATTGAATACACTACCGACATATCAAAGGTAGAACCCACTTGAGCGGCAAGAGTGGAATACTCAAAATCATGCCGAGACCCATAATCATGTAGTACAGTTGAGATAAACACGATGAATGGTCCGTAAAAGGAATGTCATAGAACGGGTTGCAAGATAGACAGGTCATGACAGAGAATCATAAATAGTAGTGTAATCTGAGATAGATGGTCAATGCGATGAAGTCCAAAAAGGGACGACAGGTCTAACCTCATACTACAAGATAGGCTCCATATAATGGATGGCCTAGATGACATACGAACGTCGAGGATGAGCCCAACACTCGTCCTAAAGGTAAACGGACGGTATGGATGGGATATACATGATATGGTGGTCTTTAATAATTAGGTACAAGGGTAGGAGGGGTGAGTCATATGAGTATACAAGCTGAGTTACCAAGATCAATCAACATGGTGAGTCAACAAGGTGGGTCAATAAGGCAGGTTGACAAGGCGGGTCAACATGGTGAGTTAACAAGGTGAATTGACAAGACGGTTCAACAGGGTGAGTTTAAGAAGGTAGCCCTGTGACTTGGATCGAGCAAACTCTAAGGATGACCTTTCAATAAGGGTTTACACAACTAATCATCAAGGTGGATCCACGGGATGGACAATGCGGTCATTCGAACACACACACTAAGGTGGTCCCAAAGCCATCCTGTACATAACATGCTAGGGTCCATTCATTTGGATGGTTTGGATCAAGCACAAATTTAAGGCGGTCCTAATGGATGGCCAACATACATATCGCACCATGGAGGCCAATGGCTGATGTGGATAGAACACATGCATAACAAGGTGGACCCGTGGTTGGGTATAACCGTACCAAGGAGTGGGGGAGTCACATACATCAATGGGCCCCAACAGTTTGGGATCAACCCGATATTTGTGCTTTCCCACTAATCAAGTGAGATGACAACCAAACACCATGGTGGGGCCCGCACACCACATGTGTGGAACCCTACCCATGGTTGAGTGATTTAAGAACAAGGAGAATGGCAAATAAACATAACAGATGGGTCCTGTAAAGTCTCCAATGGTAGGCATTCAATCACCCTTATTTACTACGTGTGGCCCACTCAAAACTGGGCCCACACCTCTGCCAAGAAGAACGACAAAGTATACCCAACATTCATCAAGGTGGGACCCAAAGTTGGGCCCCATCACCTTTGGTTGGATGGAAAAATAAACATTACAATGGCCCCAAGGAAGGTTTCAAAGGTGGGCATCAATGACCACTATTTCCTACAATGTAGTCCACCTGAGGTTTGTATTTACCTCATTATAAGGGCCCACGACCCTAAAATAATATGGAGAAATAGTGGTCGGCATAGATAAAACAAAAGCATCGTGGTGGGACCCACAGAGCGTAGCACCCAAATGGGCCCCAAGAGTTTTGAATCAAACTAACTTTTTTATTTTCCCATACATCCATGTACATGTGATCTTATGAACAGGTTGAATGACAAATAAACATCACTGTAGGGCTGGGAAGATTTCAACGGTGGAGATCATTATTCCCACTGTTTCCTGTGGCATGGCCCACTTGACATTTGGATGTGCTTAAATTTTGGGCTCAGCCACTAAAATGAGCTGGAAAAACATATGGACTGGATTGATAAAGCACATACATTCTAAGTGGGCCCAACGAGTGGGGCCCATTGACAATACCCATATAAACTAAGCTGCTGGGCAGCAGCTTCCCCTGGACGCTGTCTGTCCAGCAGCAGCATTTTATTTTATTTATTTATTTTTTTTTTATACTCTCAACAAGTGGGGCCCACAGCAGTTTCGATCAAGCTGATATTTTTGTTTTCCAGTCTTACATGCATGTGTGAACTTATGAACAGGTGGGATCTCAAATAAACATCATGGTGGGCCATTGGAAGGTTTTAATGGTAGGGCCACTGTCCCTACTGTTTTTCTGTGGTGGGGCCCCCTTGAGACTTGGATCTGACTCATTCTTGGGTTCATGTCCTAAAATGATCTCCCCAAATGGATGGACGGTGCGGATATAACACATACAACACGGTGGGACCCACAGGGTGGGCCTCAGCTGGCAGCACGAGCCAGTCCGTGGACGCTGGTACGCCTAGCGCCCGGACGCCCCTCCTTCCTCTCTCTTTCTTTTTTTTTATTTTTGTGAGGTTTTGATCGAGTGGGGCCCACATAAGAGTGATCTACTCCGCCTATCAGCTGGGCCATCTCATGGTGGGCCCAATGAGCCCAATATTGAGTATGTTACGGGGTCTACAAACACCAGTGTGGGCTGAGGCAGTCTCGACAGTGGAAATAATATTCTCCACTGTTTCCTGTGGTGCGGTCCGCTTAAGAATTGAATCTGCTTCATATTTGGGCCTTAGCCCTAAAATGATATGGGAAAACCGATGGACGGCGTGGATGGAACACAAACATCAAGGTGGGTCCCAAGAGTGGGGACCCCATTCCAACCGTCCTGACGCTGGACGGTTCCTGCGTCCCAGACGCTGTGAACGTCCAGCGTCTGGACGTTATCTTATTATTTATTATTATTATTTTTCTCTTAGTTATTTCAGGTGGGGCCCACTTAGGGAAAATCCAATCCATTCATCAGGTTTCCCATCTCGTTGGGGACCTAATAAGCCCAATATTGGGCAGGTGATTCCGTCTACAAACATCACGGTGGGCCATGGTAGTTTCAATAGTGGACATTGTGTTCTCCACTGTTTTCGATGGTGTGGTCCATCCGAGATCTGGATCTTCTTCATTTTTGGTACTCAGCCTTAAAATGGGCTGGAGAAACAGGTGCACAGCATGGATCAAATACATGCATCAGGGTGGGTCCCACGAGTGGGCCCCATGGATTTCGCCCAAACTGGGCTTCGTCCCAGCGTCCTCTGGGCGCTGGCTGCCCAGCAGCCCTTTTCTTTCTTCTTTCTTCTTTTTTTTTTTTGGTTGAGCCTTGACCAAGTGGGGTCCACACGTGCAGGATGCACTTCCTCCATCAGCTGGGCCATCGCATGGTGGCCCCACATGGTGGACAGCGTGGATGAATTACATACGTCATGGTGGCTGTTGGCCACACTAAATATGCCACAAAATGGGTCCCAAAGTGGGATCCACACCATCAAAAGGTGGGACCCATTCATGGATGATCTAGCCCATCCATCTCATTGCCCATCACAAGGTGGGCCCAAGGGAAGGAAATGAAAAGTAAACGAGAAAAAGGGGGAAAGGTGTGCACTCACAATGATGGTTGGACGGTTGGATTGCCGATCGGACGGTCCGGATGATGATCGGGGTCCTCCAAGCTTGATCTCCTCCTTCAATCTCTCTAACTCTCTCTTTCTCTCTCTTGATCTCCCTCTAAATCTCTCTACTTCTCTCTCTTCTTTCTCTTCTCTCTCTCTCTCTCAAATCTCTTTCTCTCTCCTTTCTCTTGCAAAATAGGAAAATGAGAAGGCCACCCCCCCCCCCTTACGTATGGCTCTTGTATGGGAAGAGGGGGGTGCATGATGTAATGATGATGATGATGGGAGATGACATGGGAGGAATGGGTTGGAGTTGACTTTGGTGAGAGAGGTATGGGTTGGAGTTGGTGTGTGTAGGCTAGGGTAATGATAGGGATATGGTGAGGGTGATGGTGATTGATTTGACATGGTGTTGGGATTTGTGCAAGTGGGGTCCACGCCACACGCGTGTTGCGCGGCCCACCTCGAACTGCGCAAAAGTACGCATCTTACACACCGGGTATCGCAATGGGGCGTGCCGCGCAGCCTTGGAATCGTGGCGCCCGCGCGGTCGCAAGGGTACAAGTCTTAGGTCGTTGCGGTACTAAATCAGGGTCGCGATCAAGGCTCGCTAATCTGGTCCATCCGGGACGTACCGGTACCGAAACTGAACGTACGAAGGGCAATTCGGGGTACGGGTCTTACATAAACAATTATAAAAAGGCACTAGGGGTTCAAGGATCCACTTGTAGCAATCCTTGATGTTCAATCCGCTGTGGTTTTTCATTCTCTCGACTAGAATCGACATTAATGTCTATCTAGTCGGATGATAGAGCTATTAAACCATACAATTTGTCATATGTAAGTTCTATGCATAAGATTCACTCAATGTAGGCTGAGCTGAGCATGCTCAATTGCATAGGTCATTCCCCTTTCCAAAAGGTCTAGTCCACAATCATAACCGTCATCAAGTCTTGTCATAAGACAAGGCTAGATCATGATTTGAACTTGATTCAAATCACATGCACAGTCCATACATATTTCAGAAAATCAGAAAAATAGAACTTTGATAGGAAGTCCCTTCATGAAGATCATAGTACTAGAGCGCACTCCGATTCCTCGGATCATACAGGTCTAGATTGATACAAACCAATTAAGAAATTAAGTAATTATCCCAAACATCCATGAGTCATCATAAGACTAAGAAAAACTACTTAAAAACTTGTATAAACTTCAAACCATAGTTCATAATCATGAATTCCACACTTAAAACCAACTAACTACGAATTGAAACATCTTGGATCCACTACAAGCTTCACCTCTTAGCCCTAGCTAAGAGGTTTAGCTGCTCATGATCCAAGGAAACATGAAACAACTAAAAAGTTCATAAAAACAGCAAAACAAACTAGAGGGAGTTGTGGAACTCCAAAATTCACTTCCGCCGCCTCCAAGCTTGCTTCCACCCTTCTTAGATACCCTAGGAACAATCCCTAGGTGTCCTTTTATAGTAGGGAGGCTCCGCAACTTCAGAAAGATCGAGAATTTGCGTAAGAGTTACGCAGTGCGTAGAGAAAATCGGCTTGAAAATAGAAAGTTCCAATCTTTTCATGTGGCCGACCGGTCACGACCGGTCGGACTCTTCAGCAGCACTCCAGCAGGCATGGCCGACCGGTCAAGACCGGTCGGGCTTGTTCAGCATCATTCCAGCGTGCATAGCTGACCGGTCAAGACCGGTCTGGCTCTCTTGGCCGACCGGTCAAGACCGGTCGGTCAGTCTTCCTTCTTCTTTTTCTTCCTTTTCTCTCCTTGCTTCTTTCTTTCCTTGCTTCTTTCTTCCTTCAGCCCACCTTGGGTCTTCATCCAAGGTTCTAAACAAGCTCTCTTCATCTTCAATTAGGCGGAAGTCCACTCTCAAACCTGCAATCACAAAACATGCATTAGATTAGTCTATAAACCATGCAAACCTCGCACAATGAGTGATGAATTGGGGTTAGAATATGCACAATTAAGAGCTCAACATAAACCATCCATAATGTGTGATGAATTGGGGTTAGAATATGCACAATTCAAAGCTTAACACCCGATATTCACCTAGAGGAGACAAAAGTGTCTGAACTGATTTAGACTCAGTCGAGCGCTCGATAGTCAGTGGACTGGGCGCCTGGTGCCCAGGGCTAGTGCCCAACCATGTTTAGTTAGACGCCCAAAATTCGGATAGTTTCACGCTGGACTCACTGGACATTTTTTGTATTGGGAGGGCGCTTGACCAAGCCTGACCGGGCGCCCGACCTAATGCGATCTGTTTCACGGGGTTTCCTATTTTGAGTCCAATTTTCGTCTTATGCTATATAAAAGGGGTGTAATTCAGGATTAAGGGATGAGATTAGGGTTTCCATATGTCCAAGGTGAGACAATGTGAAGAGGTTAGCGAAAAGGGCCATCTCTATGCATGAGAGTATAGAAGAAGGTGAGTAGATTCATTGTAACTTTGTTTTCCTCATGGTGAAACTTTGCACCCATGATTTTTTTACCTTTGTTGGGGTTTTTCAACGTAAATTCTATCTTGTGGATTGTTGGTTTGTTTTAATTCTGCTTCTAATTATTATTTCTTCTTGTTTATCATTTGTGGGTGAGACCAGAGATTAGATCTCGATTCACCGGCATTGCTGGCATGCTACGCAACATAACTTGGGTAACCACGTCCTTGGAATATTGATATTGTGGCTCAAAGGCCACACCAAGGTTGAATAAAAAACACTCCACACGGTCTCTAGTAAAAAGCAAGATCTCCATGGTTCCCATATCTTTCCGCCACCTACAAACACACAATAAATAAAATAAAAGTACCAGATAGAAATAATACACTACAGCATGCATGGTTTCACTCCTGGCTTTCTTGGTATGAAGTCGAAATCCTAGGAAAAATACAACTACACATGGAAATGATATGGTAGGATCCATACTGGGAATACCCCATGGTTGACCGCCATTAGATGTCCCTAGGATCTGAAAAATCCAACAGTTGTAAGCCCCTTACAATGGTTGTCTTGAAGCCTTTTCCTACATCCTAGGGTTTAAGGCCATTGGATGTTCTTGGGGCCAAACATCAAAGGTTCCCTCCACAAGATCGACCTAGGTTTAGCTTAATTCCCTGAGTGCTTGTGATGATTTATGATGCTATTTCCAGTTGTTCGTCTCGCGCCCACCAAACAAATGTAGTCCACATATTTCAACATGCAACATGTGTGTACTGAATTGTTAGGGTATAAAGAGTAATGCACGTACATGCACAGGAGGGCTAATGAAGGCACGAAAAATGATGCAACATGGGGTCTAGTGCATGCACGTGCGTAGGACCCAGAACCACTAAGTCAGTACATTTGAAGTAAAATATCCCCAAAAAGGGAAGTAACAGACACGTGAACATGCGCAGGGTCCAACGAGTCCAGCGCATGTAGCCACGTCAGCAACAGACACCTACAAATGGCCCAAACAAGAAAAGGGCCTACCGTAAGGTCTTGCACATGATCATGCACGGACATTTTCTAACCAAAGTTAGGTCTGAATAAAACCCCATTTTGAACAAAACCCCGCGCCAAGAAAAGCCCCTACGCATAATCATGCCCTGAACCCCTAAGGATGATCCAAATTCACGACTCAAAAACCCCACTTTGCCCAGCGCATAGTCATGCGCTGGACCCGAAAGTTTTATGCACAGTCATGCGTTGGACCCGAATGCGTGCATCGAGCAGAACTAATAAAAGTCCTGCGTAGGACCATGCATAAGACCCTTACTGCAAAATTATCATGCGTTGGACCCGATTAGGCATGCGCTGGACCTCTTACCCTAAAATTTTGTCTATAAATAGCCCATTCCACTTCATTTGTAAGGATGAGACTTCAAAAAGAGAAACTAGAGAGATTTCAAGAAAACCTCGAAACATTGTCAGATCGTTCTCAGATTCGGATAGAGTATCTGATTGAATTCTTATCTCAGACTAATAAAAGTGCAGTCTACTCTGTCCTTTCAAAATACATCGAACCCAGTTTCAGAGCTGCATCTGCAAACTTCGTCCTTAAGGACAAGTCTGAGACTTGGTATCAGAATATCATTCCACATCATAATGATTGATCAAAGATCCTTTCAGGAAAGCACACCAGATGACGATATAAATAGTAAAAGGAAGAAAACAATAGTCTCTAGACTACGAATCGAAAGGTGTTGACCCAAAATTACTATCTGTCAGCGATCGATGTACTACTCATTAGATTTGATTATCGCTGGCTAGACTACTTGAGTTCATGGTCGTAGCTTGGCTTTCCCGCGGTCCCCGACCGTCTCTACAACGGAAGCAGGCCCAGTGTTACCACTCAACTATCGTTTAACAGTCTCCTAGCTCAAACTCAAGATTACATGAGACATAGACGTGTATAATATGTTGCATTGCCTTACCTGGTCATATCTCTAACATTTCTCTGATGAAAGGCTTGCACGCTGTTGTAATCCAATTTTGCCAGTTCAAGTAGGAAAGGCTTCATGTGCTTTTCTTTCTCATACACCTGCTCTATGTACCACCTAGCTTCTAACCTTGGTTCCATGTAATGCATTGGAAGTTTCAACGCATGTGTCACTTGTTTGGCAAGATTTGGGTCTTTGTTCCCTTTGATACCCTTAAGATGTTTGGTTGTGAAGTCTTTGGCCACATCCAAGACAATTTCTCCTCTGAATCCAAGGTGTGAAGCTTCATACAAACTCAACATCCCCTTTATGTCCTGGCTAAAGCATGCATTGAAACTACCTGTCTCGTCCATGAAGTTGTTGCACACATCTGCAACATTACCCCAAAAAATGCGTGCTTGCTTGAAATTTAGGTTGCGTTTGGATGCACCATTGAACCGGACTACAATAGTTTGTTTACTAGTTTACTTATCCTGCATTTGAATGCACCGTGAAAAAGAAAATGATTTCTGCAATTATGAGGTTTTCCATGATTGGGATAATAAAATAATCCATGGAAAACTATTTTTTGATCCACGATTTTCCTCGAAATATGGCGTTTACCTTTCTCTTAAGAAAAGATTTTAATCTTCATTTACATATTTTTTGTGAGACAGATTTTACTCTTTGAAAAAAAAAAATTTACTCTTTGGCAATTTACCATTTCAAATTTCCCTAAAAATAAAAAATTTAAAGAAATAATATTTTTAAGGTTATTTTTAGGAATTTCCTTATCCATAGTTTTCCTTTATATGTGACATTTTTAGTTTCCAACTTTACATTCTTGATATCCAAATCAAACCTTTCTTAATATTTGTGATTTTGAACTAGGCTCTCCTTTGTAATTAGACTATTTTCAAGGAGAACTGGTCATCTTATAACAACAGCACAGCAATATCACCTTTTCCAATAACATCCCACTTGGTGTGGTACATCTGTACTTTGGAAACCGTTGGCCTCACCATGAAGATCTCCCCTTCTAAAAAATAATGTTGATCTCCTCACAATGTTGGCCACACATGTTGCACAGCACGACAACAACGCCGGTGAACCGAGATCCAATCTCCGGTCTCACCCACAAACGATAAACAGGAAGAAAATAATAATAACTAGAAAAGAATCACACAAACCAACAATCCACTAGACAGAGATTTACGTGGAAAAACCCCAACAAGGGTAAAAAACCATGGGTGCAAACTTCACTATGAAGAAAGAACGAAGTTACAAGCAATACACTTACCTTCTCCTATGCTCCCATGCACAGAGATGGCCCTTTTGCTAATCCTCTCGCCTTTTTCTCACCTTGGACGTATAGAAGCCCTAATCCCCATGCCTAATACCGGTTTACACCCCTTTATATAGTAAACCCCGCAATTAGAACACAAAATAGGAAACCAGCGTCTTAAGCCCGCGGCCGGTCTGGCGCCCGGTCACTTTGACCGTCGAGCGCCCGGCCAATGTAAAAAACGTCCAGCAACAAAAAAGCATAAAATAGATAAATATCGGGCGCCCGATCACTTTGACCGTCGGGCACTCGGCCGTTCACAAAACGGTCCAGCACCCTATGGCCAAAACAGGATGAATTTCGGGCGCCCGATCATTTGACCGTCCGGGCGCCCGACCATGGTCTAGTGTGGTTGTCTCCACACTCAACAATCTCCCACTTGGAGACAATCACCACATGATCCTTCGTCTTCTACATTCGGAGTGCACCACCTCCCAATCTTCAAGCCTGAAGACCAACCAAAGCTAAACAGAGCTTCAGCTTCTCTCTTGTGACCGCCTTGGTCAACATATCTGCAGGATTCTCACTTGTATGAATCTTCTCCAAAGCAATCGATCCATCTTCCAGTAACGAACGTATGAAGTGATATCTGATGTCAATATGCTTGGTCCTCGAATGAAAGTCTGAATTCTTAGCCAAGTGTATTGCACTCTGACTGTCACTGTAGAGCTTGCAATCTGCTTGCTTCTTCCCCAACTCTTCCATAAAACCTTGCATCCACACCATCTCCTTGCACGCTTCTGTAGCTGCAACATATTCTTCTTCTGTTGTACTGATGGATACTATCTTCTGTAACTGAGAGATCCAACTGACTGCAGCACTACCCAGGGTAAAGACATACCCTGTAGTGCTCCTTCTGCTGTCGATATCCCCTGCCAAATCTGAGTCGACGTAGCCTTGTAGCTTGATTTCCGATCCTCCATAACACAGCCCTACATCCACAGTACCTACCAGGTATCTGAGGATCCATTTCACAGCTTCCCAATGTTCCTTCCCGGGGTTGTTCATGTACCTGCTAACAACTCCCACTGCTTGATCAATGTCTGGCCTCGTGCTAACCATAGCATACATGAGGCTCCCTATGGCTGACGCATAAGGGACTTTAGCCATGTAGTACCGTTCCTCCTGCGTCTTAGCTCCTTGCTCCTTAGAAAGCTTGAAGTGGTTGGCTAATGGAGTGCTAACCGGCTTAGCACCTCCCATGCTGAATCGATCAAGTACCTTGGCTATGTACTCTGCCTGTGACAAAACCAGCTTCTTGTTTTTCCTGTCACGCTTTATCCTCATGCCTAGGATTTTTTTTGCAGCTCCTAAATCCTTCATGGCAAACTCTCTAGACAATTGTCTTTTGAGATCTGAGATGTCCTTCATGCTTGATCCGGCCACAAGCATATCATCAATATACAGAAGAAGGATGATCTACGACGTATCAAACTTCTTCAAGTAACAACAGTGGTCTGCATGACATCTCCTGTACCCATTTCCCGACATGAAACTGTCGAACTTCTTATACCACTGCCTCGGGGCCTGCTTCAGACCATATAGACTCTTCTTCAGTCTACACACCTTGTTCTCCTTTCCTGGTGTCACGTATCCTGTCGGCTGATGCATATATATCTCTTCTTCAAGGTCTCCATGAAGAAAGGCTGTCTTAACATCTAGCTGCTCTAGATGTAAGTCCTTTGTAGCCACTATACTTAAGACCATGCGAATCGTAGACATCTTCACCACAGGTGAAAATATCTCTGTGAAATCGATACCTGCCTTTTGTTGGAACCCTTTCACAACCAGTCTAGCCTTGTACCGTTTCGAACCATCGTGCTCCTCCTTTAGTCTGTAAACCCACTTGTTATGAAGAGCTTTCTTGCCCTTAGGTAGAGTGACTAGCTCCTACGTACGATTAGACTCAAGAGAGTCCATCTCATCTTCCATGGCTTGCTCCCACTTAACCCGCATATCTGACCGTAATGCCTCTTCAAAACACTCTGGCTCACCATTATCTGTCAGCAGTAGATAATGTAAGGAGGGTGAGTATCGGACCTTGGGTCTCCTCTCCCGAGTAGACCTCCTCACAACCGGTGTCTGCAGCTCTGCCTCATCATGCTCCTGTGCATGCTCATCCTGTGGCACTGTAACACCCGTGTCCGGTAACTCTTCCAACTCTACGAATTCCTTCTCATCGGCCTTGTTCTGCTTTTGCTGCGCACTGTCCTTATGCATCACCTTTTCATTGAAGACTACATCCTTGCTTCTGATGATTTTTCGGTTCTCAATATCCCAAAACCGGTAGCCAAAATCATTCTGCCCGTAGCCTATAAACGTGCACCTCCTGGACTTTGCATCCAGCTTGTTTCTGTGCTCTGCATCAACGTGAACATAAGAGGTGCAACCAAACACTCTGAGATGTGCAAGGTTCACTTCTTTTCCAGTCCACGTTTCTTCTGGTAGCCCACCATCCAATGGTGCTGAGGGACTTCTATTGATGAGATATACGACAGTATTCACAGCATCTGCCCAAAAGGTCTTGGGCAACCCTGCATGTAGCCTCATGCTCCTAGCGCGCTCAAGGATGGTCCTGTTAATGCGCTTAGCCACACCGTTCTGCTGCAGTGTCCCTGGAATCGTTTTCTGATGTTTGATTCCATTTGCTGCACAATACTCCTCAAATCTCTTGTCACAGTATTCTCCCCCATTATCCGATTTGAGACACTTCACAGTTTTACCGGTCTCATTTTCTACCATAACCTTCCACTTCTTAAATATATCGAATACATCTGATTTGTGTTTTAAGAAGTAGACTCACAGTTTTCTACTAGCATCATCAATAAAAGAAACAAAGTAACGTGAGCCACCAAGAGATGATACCTGTGCCGGTCCCCACACATCTGTGTGTACAAGCTCCAATAGATGCGTCTTTGGAGCGCGTCCTGTCTTCTTGAAGCTAACTTTCTTCTGCTTGCCATACACGCAGTCCTCGCAGAATTCCAGTTCGATTGCCTTCAACCCTGGTAGCTTTCCCTTTGACAATAGCACTTTCATCCCCTTCTCACTCATATGTCCTAACCTCTGATACCATAACTGCCCGTTCATTCCAGTTGATGCAACTGCGAGTGAACTATACGATCCGGAAGTCACATACAAAGTACCTTCCTTCTTGCCTCGAGATATAACCAAGGCACCTTTTGTGACCTTCCATGCATCGCTCGTGAATGTCGTCACATATCCGGTATCGGCCAACTGCCCTATTGAGATCAAATTCCGTCTCAAACTCGGTACATGTCTGACATCCTTCAGCTTCAAGACCGTTCCGTCTTTTTGACTTAAATGAACGTCTCCTTTGCCAACAATACTGCATGGCTCATCATCACCCAGGTAGACTCTTCCAAAGTTACCTGACACATAATCACGAAGAACTTCTTTTGATGAAGTGGCATGAAATGAAGCACCCGAGTCTATAACCCAAGACTCATTTCGCGCATCAAGAGACAAGATCAACGCCTCTGTGTCACTCTCCCCAGATAGATTCACTGAATCCTTCCCACCTTGAGAGCTTCCTTCTTGTTTCTTAAGCGCCCTGCAATCACGCTTCATGTGCCCCTTCTTCCCGCAATGCCAACACCCATCCTTGTCTTTCGGTCCCTTGGACTTATTCCTCGACTTAGAATGACCGTGTTTGTTTCTACCTTTGTTTGAAGATCTTCCTCTTCCTTCAACGTTTAGAGCATTTCCTGAATCCCTTGAAGTTCCTGATGCCTTCCTTCTAGATTCTTCGCTTAGAATTAGACCGGCCACATCATCGAATTTCAACTTCGTAGATCCTGAAGAATTGCTCATGGCAATCACCAAACCATCCCAACTGTCTGTCAAACTGGACAAGATCAATAGTGCCTTGACCTCGTCATCAAAAGTGATGCCAATGGATTCCAATTGGCTCGTGATTGTATTGAACTCGTTTAGATGTTCAGCCACGCCCCCACCATCTGACATCTTCATGTTGAATAGACGTTTCATAAGATGAACTTTATTTGACGCCGAGCGTTTCTCATACATCGTAGCCAAAGCCTGCATTAATTCTTTTGTGGTCTTTACTTTGGATATGTTGAAGGCAACGCTCTTAGACAAAGAGAGTCGGATCGTTCCTAAAGCCTTCCGATCCATCAAAGCCCATTCATCATCTGTCATCTTCTCTGGTTTCTTCTCTTTTCCTTCTAGAGGAATGTAGAGGTCCTTCTGATACATATAATCCTCCATCTGCATCTTCCAGAAGGCAAAGTTTGAACCATCAAACTTCTCAATTCTAGTTTTTCCATCTTCCGCCATCACTCCCAGTTGAACTAAACCAATAGCTCTGATACCAGTTGTTGCGCAGCACGCCAACAACGCCGGTGAACCGAGATCCAATCTCTGGTCTCACCCACAAACGATAAACAGGAAGAAAATAATAATAACTATAAAAGAATCACACAAACCAACAATCCACAAGACAGAGATTTAAGTGGAAAAACCCCAACAAGGGTAAAAAAACCACGGGTGCAAACTTCACTATGGAGAAAGAACGAAGTTACAAGCAATACACTTACCTTCTCCTATGCTCCCATGCACAGAGATGGCCCTTTTGCTAATCCTCTCACCTTTTTCTCACCTTGGACGTATAGAAGCCCTAATCCCCATGCCTAATCCCGGTTTACACCCCTTTATATAGTAAACCCCGTAATTAGAACACAAAATAGGAAACCCGCATCTTAAGCCTGTGGCCGGTCGGGCGCCGGGTCATTTTGACCATCGGGCGCCCGGCCAATGTAAAAAACGTCCAGCAACAAAAAAGCATAAAATATATGAATATCGGGCACCCAGTCACTTTGACTATCAAGGCGCCCGCCCGTTCACAAAACGGTCCAGCAGCCTATGGCCAAAACAGGATGAATTTCGGGCGCCCGGTCATTTGACCGTCCGGGCGCCCGTCCATGGTCTGGTGTGGTTGTCTCCACACTCAACAACACATACATGTTGATTCAGATGATAGGTCGTCCATTGATTCCGATGATATAAGCATCCGAACTGTTCATCTGCTGGACCTTACCTTGGATTAGCTGTATCATGAAATCTAACAAGATGGAAGATCCTAGGCACTTCTAAGAGGACTTCTGATAATAAGAAGTAGACGGCTGTGGAAAAATCCTGGCCATCAGGCAACATTCATTTAGAGTATTCCTCCAATCAGAATCCAAGATCATCCAAACATTGTGATTTTTAGAGTAGATAGCCTGTGGACAGTGGAGTTGAATAGATGAATAGCGTAGATCTCAGGCAAGTGGGGCCCGACTGTTGAATAGAGTTATGAACCATCCGATCGTATGGCGATACTGTTGGGGTTAGGAGCCCCACAGCGGAAGCAATCAAAGCAGGCGAGGAACACACCACAATGGCAATCAACAAGCAAATCATCACACACAAGAAGGCAATCTAATTTTTACGTGGAAAAACCCCTCACGGGTGAAAAACCACGGCACACAGCGACACCAATCCACTATGAATCAGAAGTTACAAGAGATTACAGAAGAAATACCCTGGATCACAGCCCACAAGAGAAATCCCAAGCAACCCGAAGCTAATTCTCACATTAGAAGGACAAATACAGCCATTTCCCTCATCCCAGAGAACTCCAAGCTTCCTCCCTAGCTCTTTCCCTTGCCCTAGAACCCTCTCAATCCCTTGGCCCATTGGCGGCAACCCTAATCTCGGACTACATCTCCTTAAATAGGAGAAAATCGGAATTAGAAACTCCTTGCGTAAAACCGCGCAAGAAACCAAGTCTAAAAAGGAAACTGGCCGACCGGTCGGCCCCCCACCGGCCGGTCGGCTGACCGGTCGGATGGCCCAAAAAAGGCTCCAGAAATCCTGCTCTCGTGATCCAAACATGACCGACCGGCTGACCGGCCGGTCGGTGGTCTTCATGCTCGAAGGTTTGAGGCATCCAAGCCCAACAAACTCCACCATGACTCAAATCTTCATGCAACACCTTGCCACGCACCATCTTCATCTCTACTTCGTCGTCATCATAGCTCCATCACTTCTCATGCCTCATCGACTTCATCCTTGCACCTTCATTACCCGCTCGCTCATGTGGCCCTTGAGCATGCCACACATAAGCAACCGTGGATCCCACTGCCGTTTCCACAGCTCCACCATGAATAGTGCTCCCGATCAAACTCGATCGCAGTCGATAAACTTGATTGAGATATCGACGTACCGATCCACCTTCTTCAACTCAACTTCTTCCATAGATATCGATCGCTTTCCACATTTTTCTTTCACGAAATCCTTCTCCACAATGAATCTCATGCTAGAAGACGACATTGATATCTCGCCTCAGATTCTCTCTGCTTCCTTCCCAACTTTTATCTCTGATACCACTTGTTGGGGTTAGGAGCCCCGCAGCGGAAGCAATCAAAGCAGGCGAGGAACACACCACAATGGCAATCAACAAGCAAATCATCACACACAAGAAGGCAATCTAATTTTTACGTGGAAAAACCCCTCACGGGTGAAAAACCACGGCACACAGCGACACCAATCCACTATGAATCAGAAGTTACAAGAGATTACAGAAGAAATACCCTGGATCACAGCCCACAAGAGAAATCCCAAGCAACCCGAAGCTAATTCTCACATTAGAAGGACAAATACAGCCATTTCCCTCATCCCAGAGAACTCCAAGCTTCCTCCCTAGCTCTTTCCCTTGCCCTAGAACCCTCTCAATCCCTTGGCCCATTGGCGGCAACCCTAATCTCGGATTACATCTCCTTAAATAGGAGAAAATCGGAATTAGAAACTCCTTGCGTAAAACCGCGCAAGAAACCAAGTCTAAAAAGGAAACTGGCCGACCGGTCGGCCCCCCACCGGCCGGTCGGCTGACCGGTCGGATGGCCCAAAAAAGGCTCCAGAAATCCTGCTCTCGTGATCCAAACATGACCGACCGGCTGACCGGCCGGTCGGTGGTCTTCATGCTCGAAGGTTTGAGGCATCCAAGCCCAACAAACTCCACCATGACTCAAATCTTCATGCAACACCTTGCCACGCACCATCTTCATCTCTACTTCGTCGTCATCATAGCTCCATCACTTCTCATGCCTCATCGACTTCATCCTTGCACCTTCATTACCCGCTCGCTCATGTGGGCCTTGAGCATGCCACACACAAGCAACCGTGGATCCCACTGTCGTTTCCACAGCTCCACCATGAATAGTGCTCCCGATCAAACTCGATCGCAGTCGATAAACTTGATTGAGATATCGACGTACCGATCCACCTTCTTCAACTCAACTTCTTCCATAGATATCGATCGTTTTCCACATTTTTCTTTCACGAAATCCTTCTCCACAATGAATCTCATGCTAGAAGACGACATTGATGTCTCGCCTCAGATTCTCTCTGCTTCCTTCCCAACTATTATCTCTGATACCACTTGTTGGGGTTAGGAGCCCCGCAGCGGAAGCAATCAAAGTAGGCGAGGAACACACAACAATGGCAATCAACAAGCAAATCATCACGCACAAGAAGGCAATCCGATTTTTACGTGGAAAAACCCCTCACGGGTAAAAATCCACGGTACATAGCGACACCAATCCACTATGAATCAGAAGTTACAAGAGATTACAGAAGAAATACCCTGGATCACAACCCACAAGAGAAATCCCAAGCTACCCGAAGCTAATTCTCACATGAGAAGGACAAACACAGCCATTTCCCTCATCCTAGAGAATTCCAAGCTTCCTCCCTAGCTCTTTCCCTTGCCCTAGAACCCTCTCAATCCCTTGGCCCATTGGCGGCAACCCTAATCTCGGATTACATCTCCTTAAATAGGAGAAAATCGGAATTAGAAACTCCTTGCGCAAAACCGTGCAAGATACCAAGTCTAAAAAGGAAACTGGCCGACCGGTCGGACCCCCCACCGGCCGGTCGGCTGACCGGTCGAGTGGCCCAAAAAAGGCTCTAGAAATCCTGCTGTCTTGATCCAAACGTGACCGACCGGCTGACCGGCCGGTCGGTGGTCTTCATGCTTAAAGGTTTGAGGCATCCAAGCCCAACAAACTCCACCATGACTCAAATCTTCATGCAACACCTTGCCACGCACCATCTTCATCTCTACTTTGTCGTCATCATAGCTCCATCACTTCTGTTTCCTCATCGATTTCATCCTTGCACCTTCATCACCCGCTCGCTCATGTGGCCCTCGAGCATGCCACACACAAGCAACCGTGGATCCCACTGCCGTTTCCACAGCTCCACCATGAATAGTGCTCCCGATCAAACTCGATCGCAGTCGATAAACTTGATTGAGATATCGACGTACCGATCCACCTTCTTCAACTCAACTTCTTCCATAGATATCGATCGTTTTCCACATTTTTCTTTCACGAAATCCTTCTCCACAATGAATCTCATGCTAGAAGACGACATTGATGTCGCGCCTCAGATTCTCTCTGCTTCCTTCCCCACTTTTATCTTTGATACCACTTGTTGGGGTTAGGAGCCCCGCAGCGGAAGCAATCAAAGTAGGCGAGGAACACACCACAATGGCAATCGACAAGCAAATCATCACGCACAAGAAGGCAATCCGATTTTTACGTGGAAAAACCCCTCACGGGTAAAAACCACGGCACATAACGACACCAATCCACTATGAATAAGAAGTTACAAGAGATTACAGAAGAAATACCCTGGATCACAGCCCACAAGAGAAATCCCAAGCTACCCGAAGCTAATTCTCACATGAGAAGGACAAACACAGCCATTTCCCTCATCCTAGAGAATTCCAAGCTTCCTCCCTAGCTCTTTCCCTTGCCCTAGAACCCTCTCAATCCCTTGGCCCATTGGCGGCAACCCTAATCTCGGATTACATCTCCTTAAATAGGAGAAAATCGAAATTAGGAACTCCTTGCGCAAAACCGCGCAAGAAACCAAGTCTAAAAAGGAAACTGGCCGACCGGTCGGCCCCCCACCGACCGGTCGGCTGACCGGTCGGATGGCCCAAAAAAGGCTCCAGAAATCCTGCTGTCTTGATCCAAACATGACCGACAGGCTGACCGGCCGGTCGGTGGTCGTCATGCTCGAAGGTTTGAGGCATCCAAGCCCAACAAACTCCACCATGACTCAAATCTTCATGCAACGCCTTGCCACACACCATCTTCATCTCTACTTCGTCGTCATCACAGCTCCATCACTTCTCATGCCTCATCGACTTCATCCTTGCACCTTCATCACCCGCTCGCTCATGTGGCCCTTGAGCATGCCACACACAAGCAACCGTGGATCCCACTGCCGTTTCCACAGCTCCACCATGAATAGTGCTCCTGATCAAACTCGATCGCAGTCGATAAACTTGATTGAGATATCGGCGTACCGATCCACCTTCTTCAACTCTACTTCTTCCATAGATATCGATCGCTTTCCACATTTTTCTTTCACGAAATCCTTCTCCACAATGAATCTCATGCTAGAAGACGACATTGATGTCTCGCCTCAGATTCTCTCTGCTTCCTTCCCAACTTTTATTTCTGATACCACTTGTTGGGGTTAGGAGCCCCGCAGCGGAAGCAATCAAAGTAGGCGAGGAACACACCACAATGGCAATCAACTAGCAAATCATCATGCACAAGAAGGCAATCCGATTTTTTACGTGGAAAAACCCCTCACGGGTAAAAAACCACGGTACATAGCGACATCAATCCACTATGAATCAGAAGTTACAAGAGATTACAGAAGTAATACCCTGGATCACAGCCCACAAGAGAAATTCCAAGCTACCCGAAGCTAATTCTCACATGAGAAGGACAAACACAGCCATTTCCCTCATCCTAGAGAATTCCAAGCTTCCTCCCTAGCTCTTTCCCTTGCCCTAGAACCCTCTCAATCCCTTGGCCCATTGGCGGCAACCCTAATCTCGGATTACATCTCCTTAAATAGGAGAAAATCGGAATTAGAAACTCCTTGCGCAAAACCGTGCAAGATACCAAGTCTAAAAAGGAAACTGGCCGACCGGTCGGACCCCCCACCGGCCGGTCGGCTGACCGGTCGAGTGGCCCAAAAAAGGCTCTAGAAATCCTGCTGTCTTGATCCAAACGTGACCGACCGGCTGACCGGCCGGTCGGTGGTCTTCATGCTTAAAGGTTTGAGGCATCCAAGCCCAACAAACTCCACCATGACTCAAATCTTCATGCAACACCTTGCCACGCACCATCTTCATCTCTACTTTGTCGTCATCATAGCTCCATCACTTCTGTTTCCTCATCGATTTCATCCTTGCACCTTCATCACCCGCTCGCTCATGTGGCCCTCGAGCATGCCACACACAAGCAACCGTGGATCCCACTGCCGTTTCCACAGCTCCACCATGAATAGTGCTCCCGATCAAACTCGATCGCAGTCGATAAACTTGATTGAGATATCGGCGTACCGATCCACCTTCTTCAACTCTACTTCTTCCATAGATATCGATCGCTTTCCACATTTTTCTTTCACGAAATCCTTCTCCACAATGAATCTCATGCTAGAAGACGACATTGATGTCGCGCCTCAGATTCTCTCTGCTTCCTTCCCAACTTTTATCTTTGATACCACTTGTTGGGGTTAGGAGCCCCGCAGCGGAAGCAATCAAAGTAGGCGAGGAACACACCACAATGGCAATCAACAAGCAAATCATCACGCACAAGAAGGCAATCCGATTTTTACGTGGAAAAACCCGTCACGGGTAAAAAACCACGGCACATAACGACACCAATCCACTATGAATAAGAAGTTACAAGAGATTACAGAAGAAATACCCTGGATCACAGCCCACAAGAGAAATCCCAAGCTACCCGAAGCTAATTCTCACATGAGAAGGACAAACACAGCCATTTCCCTCATCCTAGAGAATTCCAAGCTTCCTCCCTAGCTCTTTCCCTTGCCCTAGAACCCTCTCAATCCCTTGGCCCATTGGCGGCAACCCTAATCTCGGATTACATCTCCTTAAATAGGAGAAAATCGAAATTAGGAACTCCTTGCGCAAAACCGCGCAAGAAACCAAGTCTAAAAAGGAAACTGGCCGACCGGTCGGCCCCCCACCGACCGGTCGGCTGACCGGTCGGATGGCCCAAAAAAGGCTCCAGAAATCCTGCTGTCTTGATCCAAACATGACCGACAGGCTGACCGGCCGGTCGGTGGTCGTCATGCTCGAAGGTTTGAGGCATCCAAGCCCAACAAACTCCACCATGACTCAAATCTTCATGCAACGCCTTGCCACACACCATCTTCATCTCTACTTCGTCGTCATCACAGCTCCATCACTTCTCATGCCTCATCGACTTCATCCTTGCACCTTCATCACCCGCTCGCTCATGTGGCCCTTGAGCATGCCACACACAAGCAACCGTGGATCCCACTGCCGTTTCCACAGCTCCACCATGAATAGTGCTCCTGATCAAACTCGATCGCAGTCGATAAACTTGATTGAGATATCGGCGTACCGATCCACCTTCTTCAACTCTACTTCTTCCATAGATATCGATCGCTTTCCACATTTTTCTTTCACGAAATCCTTCTCCACAATGAATCTCATGCTAGAAGACGACATTGATGTCTCGCCTCAGATTCTCTCTGCTTCCTTCCCAACTTTTATTTCTGATACCACTTGTTGGGGTTAGGAGCCCCGCAGCGGAAGCAATCAAAGTAGGCGAGGAACACACCACAATGGCAATCAACTAGCAAATCATCATGCACAAGAAGGCAATCCGATTTTTTACGTGGAAAAACCCCTCACGGGTAAAAAACCACGGTACATAGCGACATCAATCCACTATGAATCAGAAGTTACAAGAGATTACAGAAGTAATACCCTGGATCACAGCCCACAAGAGAAATTCCAAGCTACCCGAAGCTAATTCTCACATGAGAAGGACAAACACAGCCATTTCCCTCATCCTAGAGAATTCCAAGCTTCCTCCCTAGCTCTTTCCCTTGCCCTAGAACCCTCTCAATCCCTTGGCCCATTGGCGGCAACCCTAATCTCGGATTACATCTCCTTAAATAGGAGAAAATCGGAATTAGAAACTCCTTGCGCAAAACCGTGCAAGATACCAAGTCTAAAAAGGAAACTGGCCGACCGGTCGGACCCCCCACCGGCCGGTCGGCTGACCGGTCGAGTGGCCCAAAAAAGGCTCTAGAAATCCTGCTGTCTTGATCCAAACGTGACCGACCGGCTGACCGGCCGGTCGGTGGTCTTCATGCTTAAAGGTTTGAGGCATCCAAGCCCAACAAACTCCACCATGACTCAAATCTTCATGCAACACCTTGCCACGCACCATCTTCATCTCTACTTTGTCGTCATCATAGCTCCATCACTTCTGTTTCCTCATCGATTTCATCCTTGCACCTTCATCACCCGCTCGCTCATGTGGCCCTCGAGCATGCCACACACAAGCAACCGTGGATCCCACTGCCGTTTCCACAGCTCCACCATGAATAGTGCTCCCGATCAAACTCGATCGCAGTCGATAAACTTGATTGAGATATCGGCGTACCGATCCACCTTCTTCAACTCTACTTCTTCCATAGATATCGATCGCTTTCCACATTTTTCTTTCACGAAATCCTTCTCCACAATGAATCTCATGCTAGAAGACGACATTGATGTCGCGCCTCAGATTCTCTCTGCTTCCTTCCCAACTTTTATCTTTGATACCACTTGTTGGGGTTAGGAGCCCCGCAGCGGAAGCAATCAAAGTAGGCGAGGAACACACCACAATGGCAATCAACAAGCAAATCATCACGCACAAGAAGGCAATCCGATTTTTACGTGGAAAAACCCGTCACGGGTAAAAAACCACGGCACATAACGACACCAATCCACTATGAATAAGAAGTTACAAGAGATTACAGAAGAAATACCCTGGATCACAGCCCACAAGAGAAATCCCAAGCTACCCGAAGCTAATTCTCACATGAGAAGGACAAACACAGCCATTTCCCTCATCCTAGAGAATTCCAAGCTTCCTCCCTAGCTCTTTCCCTTGCCCTAGAACCCTCTCAATCCCTTGGCCCATTGGCGGCAACCCTAATCTCGGATTACATCTCCTTAAATAGGAGAAAATCGAAATTAGGAACTCCTTGCGCAAAACCGCGCAAGAAACCAAGTCTAAAAAGGAAACTGGCCGACCGGTCGGCCCCCCACCGACCGGTCGGCTGACCGGTCGGATGGCCCAAAAAAGGCTCCAGAAATCCTGCTGTCTTGATCCAAACATGACCGACAGGCTGACCGGCCGGTCGGTGGTCGTCATGCTCGAAGGTTTGAGGCATCCAAGCCCAACAAACTCCACCATGACTCAAATCTTCATGCAACGCCTTGCCACACACCATCTTCATCTCTACTTCGTCGTCATCACAGCTCCATCACTTCTCATGCCTCATCGACTTCATCCTTGCACCTTCATCACCCGCTCGCTCATGTGGCCCTTGAGCATGCCACACACAAGCAACCGTGGATCCCACTGCCGTTTCCACAGCTCCACCATGAATAGTGCTCCTGATCAAACTCGATCGCAGTCGATAAACTTGATTGAGATATCGGCGTACCGATCCACCTTCTTCAACTCTACTTCTTCCATAGATATCGATCGCTTTCCACATTTTTCTTTCACGAAATCCTTCTCCACAATGAATCTCATGCTAGAAGACGACATTGATGTCTCGCCTCAGATTCTCTCTGCTTCCTTCCCAACTTTTATTTCTGATACCACTTGTTGGGGTTAGGAGCCCCGCAGCGGAAGCAATCAAAGTAGGCGAGGAACACACCACAATGGCAATCAACTAGCAAATCATCATGCACAAGAAGGCAATCCGATTTTTTACGTGGAAAAACCCCTCACGGGTAAAAAACCACGGTACATAGCGACATCAATCCACTATGAATCAGAAGTTACAAGAGATTACAGAAGTAATACCCTGGATCACAGCCCACAAGAGAAATTCCAAGCTACCCGAAGCTAATTCTCACATGAGAAGGACAAACACAGCCATTTCCCTCATCCCAGAGAACTCCAAGCTTCCTCCCTAGCTCTTTCCCTTGCCCTAGAACCCTCTCAATCCCTTGGCCCATTGGCGGCAACCCTAACCTCGGATTACATCTCCTTAAATAGGAGAAAATCGAAATTAGGAACTCCTTGCGCAAAACCGCGCAAGAAACCAAGTCTAAAAAGGAAACTGGCCGACCGGTCGGCCCCCCACCGGCCGGTCGGCAGACCGGTCGGATGGCCCAAAAAAGGCTCCAGAAATCCTGCTGTCTTGATCCAAACATGAACGACCGGCTGACCGGCCGGTCGGTGGTCTTCATGCTCGAAGATTTGAGGCATCCAAGCCCAACAAACTCCACCATGACTCAAATCTTCATGCAACACCTTGCCACGCACCATCTTCATCTCTACTTCGTCATCATCATAGCTCCATCACTTCTCATGCCTCATCGTCTTCATCCTTGCACCTTCATCACCCGCTCGCTCATGTGGCCCTTGAGCATGCCACACACAAGCAACCGTGGATCCCACTGCCGTTTCCACAGCTCCACCATGAATAGTGCTCCCGATCAAACTCGATCGCAGTCGATAAACTTGATTGAGATATCGGCGTACCGATCCACCTTCTTCAACTCTACTTCTTCCATAGATATCGATCGCTTTCCACATTTTTCTTCCACGAAATCCTTCTCCACAATGAATCTCATGCTAAAAGACGACATTGATGTCTCGCCTCAGATTCTCTCTGCTTCCTTCCCAACTTTTATCTCTAATACCACTTGTTGGGGTTAGGAGCCCCGCAGTGGAAGCAATCAACGCAGGCGAGGAACACACCACAATGGCAATCAACAAGCAAATCATCACACACAAGGAGGCAATCCAATTTTTACGTGGAAAAACCCCTCACGGGTAAAAAACCATGGCACAATGCGACACAAATCCACTATGAATTAGAAGTTACAAGAGATTATAGAAGAAATTCCCTGGATCACAGCCCACAAGAGAAATCCCAAGCTACCCGAAGCTAATTCTCACATAAGAAGGACAAACACAGCCCTTTCCCTCATCCCAGAGAACTCTAGGCTTCCTCCCTAGCTCTTTCCCTTGCCCTAGAACCCTCTTAATCCCTTGGCCCATTGGCGGCAACCCTAATCTCAGATTACATCTCCTTAAATAGGAGAAAACTGGAATTAGAAACTCCTTGCGCATAACCGTGCAAGAAACCAATTCCAAAAAGGAAACTGCCCGACCGGTCGGACCCCACATCGGCCGGTCGGCCGACCGGTTGGATGGCCTAAAAAAGGCCCCAGAAATCCTGCTGTCTTGATCCAAAAGTGACCGACCGGCTGACCGGCCGGTCGGGGGTCTTCATGCTTGAAGGTTTAAGTTGTCCAAGCCCAACAGAAACATCTTTATTTTTAAAATCACCACTGCTTAAGTGAAAAGAATCCGACGATATAATGATCTGGACCGTTCATCTCCTAGACCTCATCTTCTCTTTTCTTTCTTTCTTTCTTTTTTTAACTTCTTCTATTTCCGAAAGGTGGGAGGGATATCTATTTTGTTGATGCCAAAAACCTTTTTTTTAAAATAAATAACGATTTTATTGAGAGAAAAGCAATACACTGTCCCGTAACCTTTGGGCGGCCCCCACCTAACAAACCCAACAACCGCTTCCAAGAGGGCTGCCCAGCCACAAAGAAACGAGATAGGGCCAGCCTACCTAAACTCACTTAACAGCCCCCCTAAACCACTGCCCCAGCCCACCAGCCCACCAGCCCACTAGACCTTGGTTAGGTCTACAAATGGACGGATCTATTTTATTGGAATACAGGAAAAACGACTATGGGGGAATTAGCCAAAACGATTATTACCAATCCCAGCTGCGCCAAATGCTAAAGGCCCTGATCTCTCTTGGAAGCTTAACCGTCAAATCTCCTAGACTCCACCGTTGATACCATGTATCTGCAGGGTCTTACGAGATTGATTATTAGAAGGCACTTCTAAGAGGACTTTTAATTATTAGAAATGGCTGGTTGTAAAAAGAAAAGAGAAAGTGTAACCTTCAGGCAATAAAATCATCCAATCAGAAGGCAAGGATCGTCCAAACCATGGCAGGCATTATGGGGCTCACCATGATGTATGTGTTTTATCCACACCGTCCATCCATTTTACGGGCTCAATTTATGGTATGATAAAAAAAATAAAGAACATCAAGAAGATCGAAAGTTCAAGTGGACTACACCGCTGGAAACTGTTAGAGATGTCCTAGATCTGGTCAATTTGGGGTCGCCAGTCGTTGGCTCAGTCCACTGAAACTCCCTCAATTTTTCTATTAGCTCGCTGGACATAATTGGTCGAGTTTGATTGACTGATGGTCGCACGCTATTTTGTGCAATTTCGCATGTTTTATTTTTAATCTGGGCTTAGTGCTATATAAACACTTGTAATTTTGGGATTAGGGTATCCCAGATTCTGTTTTAGAGCATGAAGAAGGTTTTGGAGAGAGGAAAATATCGGATTTTCTATCGAAGTTTTAATTCAGTAAGTTGATTCATCTCTTCTAACTTCATGGTTTCTGGTGGAGGATCGTCGCAGCTCATCACATTAATCAATGGCTATTTAAGAAAGGTGTTGATTTATTTTATGAAGAATAAATCCAAAGTTTTCACCATCTTCAAGCTGTGGAAGGCAATGGTGGAACAGTAGGCATGGCGAAAGTTGAAAGTGTTAATGACGAATAATGGCAGTCAGTTCACTTTGAGGAAGTTCAATGAATATTGCAAGGAAGATGAGATTGTGAAGCACAACATAGGGTGCCTAACACCAGAGCAGAATGGTGTGGTTGAGTAGATGAATTGGACTCTCTTAAAGAGAGCCCGAAGTATGTTGAGCAATGCTGGGTTGGGTAAGTATCTATGGGCTAAGGCCATGAACATGACTTGCTATTTAGTGAATCGATCCCTATCGACAGCAATTGATTATAGGATTCCAAAGGAAGTGTGGAGTGGTTAGGAGATAGAATACTCATGGTTGTGGGTATTTGCTTGTGATGCTTACTCTAGTGTGCCATTAGTTGAGATAAATAAGTAGGACCAAAGGGCAAAAAAGTGCACATTTGTGGGCTATAATGATGGTATGAAGGGGTATAGGCTATATGACCAGGTCACATAGAGAATCACAGTTAGCCGGGACGTCAAGTTTAATGAGGGTTCCTTATTTCGTTAGGAAAAACACAAGGAAATGAAGAAGTCACTGGTGATTAACGTTAAAACAGAAAAGGTTGTGACACTTGAGGAAGCCAAGCCGTAGGTAGAGCTACAAGAGTAAGTGGAGCAGCCACCTATGAGAAGAATCCACCCAGGGATAACAGGTTACTGTTGAGATATAGAGACACATCGATGTTAGATTCGTTCATTGTAGATGAGGGGGATCCATCTTCTTTTCAGGAAGCTCTAGGTGATGTAGATGCAGAAAAGTAGAGCTTCCCGTTAGACAGAAAGCAATCAGGTGCAAGTGGATCTTTAGGAAGAAGCTGGACAGGTACAAGGCTAGATTGGTTGTGAAGGGGTATGCTTAAAAAGAAGTGGTTGACTTCAATGAGAAGGGGTATTAGCACTGGTTGCCCAATTCAATTTGGAGCTGAAATAAAAGGATGTGGAGACTTCTTTGCTGCTTAGGAAATTAGAAGAGTTGATCTACATGGAGCATGCAAAAGAGTTCGATATACTGAGGCAAAGAATAAGGTTTGTAGGATGAGGAGGTCCTTATACGACTTGAAACATTCGCCTGGGCCAAGGCATGTTATAAAAGGTTTAATTCTTTCATGGTAAGTCAACAGTTTACCAAAAGTGAATTCGATCATTGTGACTACTTCAGAGCACTAAGTGATGGGGAATTCATTATACTAATATTATATGTTGATACTGTGCTTAATGCCAGTTGGAGCATGCATAAGATTAATATATGGAAGACTCAGCAACTTAGGACAGATGATATAAAAGATCCAAGGGCTATAAAGAGGATTAAAAAATTGATATACATAGAGACATAGAAAGGAACATACTATGGCTATCTTAAGCAAAACATCTTGGAAAGGTGTTGGTGAAGTTTGGGATGGATAGGGCAAAGCCGGCTTGCCTACCCCACACAGCCAACTTTTGGTCTTTCTTCAGTACAGTGCCGTAAAATGGTTGAAGAGAAGCAGTTTAGTCTCGTGTGTGCTAGTTTATATTTCGTGTGCCCTATTCGAGCACGGTCGGCAGCTTGATGCGTGTCATGGTCTGTATGAGACTAGATATTTCATGTGTAGTGAGTGTTGTAAGCAAAAACATGTTAACACCCCGATCGATAGCTCAAGTGGTAGACTAAGTGAAGATGCCTTGTCTCAACACTAAGGTCTTGACATCTATTCCCAAAGTGGGGTGGCTAACATTGCAATGTGACTAACAGAGGGTGGGTGTACTAATAGTGGGGTGTGTGTACTTACTTAAAAAAAAGTAGAAACATGTTAAACTCGGCAAGCAACACTTGAAGGCAGTGAAATGGCTATTTCGGTACATTCGAGGTACGTAGGACTACGTCTTGACATTTGAGAAATCAAGGGATGAGTTTGTAGGTTATGTGGATTCTGATTACGCGGGTAGTATGGATGGTAGAAGGTCACCTTCTGGTTAGTCATTTATGCTAACGGGTGGAACTATTAGCTGGATGTCGGAGCTTCAGTTTGTGATGACTCCTTCCACTACTGAAGTTGAGTATATGGCGATGACAGAAAGATTTAAGGAAGCGGTTTGGTTTATGGGAATGATAAATCATTTAGGGCTTCAACAGAAGGCTGGGACGGTTGATTATGATAGCGCAAGTGCTATCAATTAGGCGAAGAACTCAGTTTACCATTCTAAAACTAAACATATTGATGTGCGTCATCATTTTATCCGACAGGTGCTTAAGGAAGGTAGTGTGACTCTGGAAAAGATCCATACAAGCGTGAATCTAGCCGAGATGCTTACAAAGGTGATCCATACAGAGAAGTTCAAGTTCTATGCGACTTCTTTAGGTTTAATATAGTTTAATTAAGACAGTGTGTGCACGAGAAGAGATGGTGGAGCTATAATGGAGAAGGATTAGAGAAGAGGATGAAGCTTTGAAGCAATGGATCATGAAGATTGAAGTCATTGTGGAGATTATCAGAGGTGTCTTCAATCTGGTCATTTTGGGGTCTTCAGTCAACCGACCCCTTGGCTTGGTCAACCAAAACTATCCCGATTTTGCTCTTTGCTGATTGGAAATATTTGGCCGAGTTCGATCGAATGAACTTTGAGGCGGGTCAACCGACGGTCACGCGTTGTTTTGCGGAATTTTGCACGTTAATTTTGTTTCTAATCCAAGCTTAGTGCTATATAAACACTTGTAATTACAGGATTAAGGTATCTTAAATGTTCTAAAGCGTACAAAGAGTTTTAAAGAGAGGAAAAGCTAAGGTTTTATCTCGAGGTTTTGATTCGGTAAGTTGATCCATCTCTTATAATTTCACTTTTCAGAGTGGATTCGTCTCTTTGTGTTATGAGTTTTTCCTGCAAGGGGTTTTCCACGTAAAATCGTGTGTTCTCAACAGAAACAATGATTACTTTGTTTGATTCTACTCTATGTGCTTCTGTGAGTCTCAATAGAAACAGTGATAGTTGACCAACCACTACTAAAAAATTCTCGAGGAACTGCAAAAGTTTTGTATCAAGTTGATACTTGGGTCTTCCCTTCATATAGGTCTGTGTAACCTTAAGAGCAAGTTGGATGGAAAATAAACATCATGGTGGACCTTAGGAACTTTTCAAGTGAAAGTGTCATTATCCCAATCTTTTCTTTGGAGTCATCAACGTAAACACTGGGTTTGCTTTATTTTTAGGTTGATACACTAAAATAGCGCGGATATAAAATAAATACATCATGGTGGACCACACGGATCTTCCACCAGGGATATCCATGTGGTAGGGTAGGCCTGACAATGGGTCATGTTGAACTGGGTTCATGTCGTGTCAAAAATTTTCTCACCCAAACCCAGCCCATTAACTAACGGGTCAAAATCTAGAAACCCAAACCCATTCCTTAATTTAACGGGTTACCCGCAACCCGACCTCTTTAACCCGTTAAATAAGCAGGCCGTTATGGGTTGGTTATGGGTTGACCTGCTGCCCTATCAACCTGTCACGAAATGAACCTATTTGACCAATCATATTGAGAAATGCATCAACCTAAATAAGCAGTAAGCTTGCCATTAACAATTCTTTACTTTCCTGTAGAATGCTTTTCTAGAATTCTGTTGAAATTAACGATTTTAGCTTAGTGGCTGTCTTAGCTTAGCTCAGGGTTTTCTCACTACACTAAGAGTAATTACCAAAATGCCCTTACTAACGGGTTAAAAGGGTTTTGTGGATGAAACACCTGAAACAATTCGTTATGTGAATTGGTCTTAACAAGCCAACCCATTAGTGACCCAACACGATAAGGTTGAAGCCGAACACTAATTTTTTCATTCGAGTTTTGTGCGGGTTGGTGGGTCGTGTGGAATTTTGCCAGGCCTATGGTAGGGTCATCAGGGAATCCTTTAGAGCATATAATGTTTTTTTTTTAATTGAACTATATTCCAAAAAAACCGAGCAACCATGCTCACTATATAGCCCATATCACATTCGGGCTAGCCAAAACACAAAAAAGGGTCAACCTATCATATACTAGAGCCACTAGATTGGCTAATCTCTAGCCCTCATAGCACCCAGACCTACTCTGTCTAGAACTATGTCACCTCGATTTTCCTTTGAAAGCTCTAAAGTGGAGGTGAACATCTGATCCCTCTGCTCCCTGCTTCCAAGGCAAGCAAGTACATCAGCCACTGTGTTCCCTTCCCTAAAGATATGCCCAATTGTCACTCGGGCTGAACCCGTCAATCGGGCCCACCTTGCCTTCCAGTAATGCAGGTGCCAGGGGAGCCTCCCCTCATCGGTAAACAAGGAAGCCACTGTCTTAGAGTCCCTCTCTACTTCTACTCTTGCATAGGCAGGGTTTAAACACAACGCCAGGCCTTCCAGGATTGCCCTCGCTTCCTCCAAACAATTCGTCCTAATATCATACCCCTTAGTAAAAGCGAAGATCAAGTCCCCTTTATCATTTCTACACACTCCCCCACTTCCTAAGGGCCCTGGATTACCGTAAGACGACCCATCCACATTCATCTTAACCCAGCCATTTGTCGGCCTTCTCCACCTAAGTAGAATAAGCCTTGGACATATAGCCACCTTCCCCAAAATACCCAGATCACGAAAAGTCCTCCACACTGAGGTGATCACTGCTTAGCTTATCAACACTGGAGAACATAATCTCTGACAACCACCACTTAATCTTTACTATCACTTGGTTTGCATGGGGCTTATTACCTTCAAATCGCCCCTTATTTCTAGCTAGCCAAATTTTCTAAAGAATGACAGTCGGAGCAATACTCCACATTTGCCTAATGCCCGAAGAGTCTGACGTCAAACTCCACCATTGCATGGCTCTTCCCACCACTGATTGCCCTAGTATAAAGGAGACCCCGAGCGCTGCTGTGAAGTGCCGCCAAACCTAGACAGCAAGTTTGCTATTGGCCAACAGGTGATCGATTGATTCCTCTTCACAGCCTCTTTGCACCCCACAACATACACAGCAAGACACTAGGCACGCTCCTCTCTTCATGCTCAGATCCATTGGGATTGCTCCTGCAATCAATTTTCAAATAAATGCCTTGATCTTCGAGGGTAGTCTATCCTGCCAAACTCATTTAGACCAAGGCCTACGACTACTCAAGGATTTGATCACTCCATAGGCAAACTTTATAAGATATCTTTGTGTTTGTGGCATTGGTAAGCGTTTCTGGGCATGTTTGAACTTGGTAAGCATTTGTGGCGTTCGATTGAGTTTACAAGATATCTTGAAACGCAGGGATTGTTGGGCAATCCTTTATTAAGTGAACATCACTCTCACAAATACCACATGCACTCTCAACGGCCTCACTGGTGGTTATCGTGTTAACACTCCTCAATTCTATGACCTTAATCTTCTTTGTCAGACACGCCACCTTTATGTTTAAATCATCTTCCCCATCTAATACATGTACTCCTTTCTCTCTTGGGGCTGACTTAAGATTACTAATTGAAGTGGAGATGTCCCAAGATTAGGCATTCTTGGCTAGCATATCAAAGTAATCCCAAGCATCATCGGGTGCTTTGTTCAAAAACTCACCATTACACATCATTTGGACAAATTGGCGCATGTTTGAACTCAATCCGTCATGGAAGAAGTCAATCAAGCGCCACTTTTTATAACCATGGTGTGGGCATTCTAATAAAAGATCCTTGAACCTCTCCCAACATTGAAAAAATGTTTCATCTAATTTTTGGGAGAAATTCATGATGGTCCGCCTTAGTGTATTGGTTTTATGAACTAGTAAGTACTTTTTAAGGAACTCCCAAGTCATCTCAGTCCATGTCCCGATGCTTCTAGGTTTAAGAGACTAAAGTCATAATTTGGCTTTGTCCTTTAGAGAGAAGGGGAACAATTTTAGTTTGATTACATCTTGGGAGACGTCATTAAATTGAAAGGTATTAGCTATCTCCTCAAATTCACTTAGGTATTCATATGGACTTTCAGAATTGAATTCATAAAATTTCAGGAGTAACTTAATAATTCTCAATTTAAGGTTAACGTTTCCTACATTAGTTGGAAAAATAATGTAGAAAGACATGGTTGTTTTCTCTTGTTGTAAATAATCTTACAATGTTTTAATCGGAGAACATAGTGTTCCTCATTCTCATTATGTTCCATCCTAATCGGTGGTGCATCATGCTCAACATTCTTAATATTGTGTGGTTCATTCTCAACCATGATTTCAGAGGATTCAGGATTTCCTAGACGTTTTCTAACTCGTCCGAGATTAATTAATCCTCTAACTAAACCTCCCTCACTTAGAAGTCGCTATGTATGATCACGCTCCCAATGGAGCATAAACTCACACAAAAACTAAACTAAACCTAAAAATCTAAATTTAAAAATAAAAAATAAAAAATATAAGAGTTTAAGTTAGAATGGTGTTACCGGATTTGAAGAACTAGGTTAGTGAAGAGAATCCTACAAAATAAACAAAATATCTTAGTAGAATTTTTTTAAGAAAAACCTAATAAAGTAATAAATCCTAACCTAATCTATCTAACCTAACTATTCCCTAATTACAGAATTTAGAACCGTTAACCTAATCCCCGACAATGCCCCAAAAACTTGTTCGCTCGCCTCAAGTGTAAGGCTTGTGATGTAGTAATAGCTCAGTAAGACCGAGGTCGATCCATAAGGAATTAGGGTAAACCAATTCAAACCATTCTAGTTACTTCCAATTCAGCAATTTTGAAGTTTGATTTTAAAAACTAACTAAAAACAGTAACTTTTGTAAAAATTTGATAATTTATGGAACTAAGGCCTCAAGGATCCATTTATAGTAGTCCCATATGAATTCATTCGTCCAAGCATAAACACAACTAGATTCAAAGTTTTATCTCTCATCTAGTTGGAAGATTAAGCATTCAAACACAAACAATCCCACTTAAGTCAGAAAATAAGATTCTAGTTCTAATGAAGCACTTAGAATTCAAACATCTAGTCTTCGAAGTAACAGCCATGCCAAGAGACTATGGCATGCTCTAGGGTTACTACAATTCGAATCTAATTAATCTAAACATGGCAATCTCAGAGAAGTGCAAGGAACTCATGTCTGAAGCACATGAACTCTCATAAAACATCTAAAAATACCAACTTTATTCAAACTAGGACTTAAAATTCCAAACTTTAAGTAAAGTATTTGAATCAAACGAATTTTACATGAGAACTAGCTGCAAGCTTCACCTCTTAGCCTTAGTTAAGAGGTTCTAGCCGAGCATACTCTGGGTACAATCAAATCTGAATGTATACACCAGATAAGCAAAAAAGACCTTCATAACAGATCGATGGTTGTATTGCTATAAGGTGATGCCCTTCGGCTTCAAGAATGCAGGGGCCACGTATCAAAGGCTGGTCAACAAAATGTTCACCGATTTAATCGGCAAGACAATGAAAGTATATGTGGATGATATGCTCGTCAAAAGCTTGAGGTCAGATAGTCATATTGAAGATCTACGAGCTATGTTCGAGATTTTGCGAAAATACCAGATGAAGCTCAACCTAAGCAAGTGCGCATTTGGCATTAGCTCGGAAAAATTTCTCGAGTTTATGGTGAACCAAAGGGGGATCGAGGAAAATCCCAATAAAATTCGGGCCTTGATTGAAATGAAGTCACCCATTATTATGAAAGTGATTCAGCGACTCACAAGTCAAGTTGCAGCACTCAACTGATTTGTGTCAAGGGTTACAGACAGGTGTCTCTTGTTCTTTAAACAATTGTGTGGGTGTGAAAATGAGATCTAGATCGAAGAGTGCAAGCGAGCCTTCCAAGAACTTAAGGGTTATCTAGGATCCCACCCCTGCTCTCAAAACTCGTTCGAGGAGAACAATCGATGCTTTATCTAGCGGTGTCAGAGGCAGTGGTTATCTCAGTGCTGGTACAAGATGACTAATGAGTGTAAAGACCGATCAATTATGTCACTAAGGCCCTACTCAACCCGAAAATAAGGTACCCAATTGTTGTTCTCACTGATCAACCTCTATGATAAGTTCTGTCGAAACCTGAAGCTTCAAGTCGGTTAACAAAGTGGGCTGTGGAACTTGGCGAGTTCGATATCTAGTATCACCCTTTCACAGCCATCAAAGGACAGGTAATTGCGGATTTCATCACTGAGTTCTCAGGCACGATCGATGGCTCCCCCATTGATAAGGAAGTGCTAAATGGAGACCAGCCCCACGAGGTCGAGAAGGGAGAAAGGTCCGTGGTGGAAGACGTTGCAAGGCTAGTATGGTCACTGCATGTCGATGTGTCCTCCAATTTGCATGGCAATAGGGCCGGTATCATTATATCTTCATCGGATGGGTTGAAACTCCAATATACCTGCAGGTTCAGATTCAAAGCTTCAAACAACAAAACAAAATACGAAGCTCTCCTAGCTGGACTCCGCCTTGCTTCAACGATAGGGGTAACAAGGCTAAAAGTTCACAGCGACTCTCAATTGATAGTGGGCCAAGTTACAGCCGAATACCAAGCTAAGCGGAAGAAAATGATAGCTTACTTAGCTAGGGCACAGGAACTTCTCGCCCTCTTCGATCACTACAAGGTGGTAAGGATTCCAAGGGAAGATAACACAAACGCAGATTTTCTGGTGAAACTACCGTCAGTAGTGGATGATAAACTGTAATACCCCGTATCTGACCGACATTTTGATAATTTTAAATCAATAAATTTCCATTAGAAATTTATTTAATTAAATAATATTTATATATTACATATACAATATATCTTATATATTAATGATGGATATAAATAGATTATATTATAAAAGTTATAAAGATAAATGAGTGTCGTTCATCAAATTTGTAGAATGGGCCAGGTGTTGCCCACTAGTTCTAGAACTTGATGACAAAGTGAATGGATGGAGTGGATTTATATAAAACATAATTGTGGGGTCCACTTGGATGGTGCAAGTGCATCAGTAGTGTGTACACGCAATGCACTGGTTCAAAGGAGTTGGCCAGCCCAACTTTTTAGAATGCAAAAGAGAAAATTCCTCTTTGGGTGGGGTATTCAGCTGCAATGAGCGGACGGACGGACTGCTGTCTATTCGCTTCCCCAAGTGTAGGGTTGCGATGTAGTAATAATCTCGATAAGACCGAGGTCGATCCACAGGGAAGGAAGTAAACAATGCAAATTATCCTAATAACTAGAATCTAAAGAGGTTTGTGAAATTGGTTTTGAACATAAAATAGAAAATTTGATAATGAAAAGATAACTAGAGCATCAAGGATCCACTTATAGCTCTCCTTAGATGCATAATTCGCTATGGTTTCTCACTTTCTCAACTAGAATCGAAATTAAGATCTATCTAGCCGGATGATAGAGCAGTTAAAACAATCAACCTGACATATGTATGATAAATGTACATAATTCACTCAATGCAAGCTAGGACGAGCATACTCAATAGCATAGGTCAGTCCCAATTCCAATAGACTAAGTTCACAATCATGACCATCATTAAGTCCTGTCACAAGGCAAAGCTAGATCATGATTTGAACTTGATTCAAATCACATACATAGTCTCAAACATACTTCAGAAATCCATAAAAGTAGAACTTTGGTAGGAAGTTCCCACATGAAGATCATAGTACTAGAGCGTACTCCAATTCCTCGGATCATACAGGTCTAGACTAACACGCAACAATTAAGAACTCAAGTAATTCTTCCAAACATCCATGAGTCATCATAAGATTAAGAAAAACTACTTTAGTACTTGAATTAAACTTCAAACCATTGTTCATAAACATGAAATCCAATCTTAAAACCAATAAAAACAAATTAAACAATCTAAGAAAACTATAAGGTTCACCTCTTAGCTCTAGCTAAGAGATTAGCTAATGAAAAGCATATTAAAAATAAAACTAGAACTAAGAAAATGAAGAAAAACTAGCTGGAGGAGGCTAGGAAGCCTCCTATGACTTGAACTCCTTGCTCCTTACGTCCTTGCTTAAACCCTTCTAAGATACCCTAGGAACGATCCCTAGGTGTCCTTTTATAGTGGGGAGGCTCCGCAACTTCAGAAGAATAGAGAAGTTGCGTAACACTTACGCAGTGCGCAGAAAAAATCGGACTGAAATTAGAAAGTCCTGATTTTTCACGTGGCCGACCGGTCGCATGACCGATCTGAGTGACTGGCCGACCGGTCGCGACCGGTCGGACCTCACTATGCAACAGTCCAGCAAGCTCTGGAGATGATTTTTCTTCTGGTCGACCGGTCTGGGTTGGCCGACCGGTCACAACTGGTTGGACTTACTTGTCCTGCGTCCAGCAGATGCAAAAGAGTTGGCCGACCGGTCGTGACCGGTCTGACTCCTTTGGCCGACCGGTCGGACGACCGGTCTTGCCTTGTTTTTCTTCAGTTTCTTCTTTCTTTCTTCTTTTCTTCTTTCCTTGCTTCCTTCTTCCTTTGGTCCTCCTTCGATCTTCATCCGAATGATTCTAAATAGGCTCCTTTTATCTTCAATTAGGTAGAGTCCATTCTCATTCCTGCAATCACGAAACATGCATTAGAATAGTCTTTAAACCATAACAACAAGCATAATGAGTGATGAATTGGGGTTAGAATATGCACAATTAAGAGCTCAACACTGTCCGTCTTGGGAAAAAATGTGGCCCACCTTTAATGATCGGACGTGTGATCCAAACCGTCCAAACGATTCGCGTGGGTCGGTTTAGGAAAACCTTGGTATTAGTAGTTGTCTTAGTTCATCCGATGGTGTGTGATTAGAAACAAAAGCAGGACTGCTCATTTGAAAAGTGTGCTTCCAACAAAGCCTTCAACACCAGAACCTGATCATTGTGGGACACCTATGGTTAATCCAATCCGTTTATTCTGTAGAGCATAGAGAGTTTTATCTAATCATGTGGTTTTCTCTGATGGGGAGTCATCGTGTTTCAGCGGATTCCTTGCCAAGAGCAGGCTGTTTGTCTTGGTTTTCAAAATCGCATTTGCGAGGTGAGCAATCCGCTTCCGATGCTCCAAAATGCATCTTGGCAGTCCATAACTATCTGTTGGGAAGAGTTTTAGTGCAATCCTAGCCGTCCATACCCATTTCATGCGGATTGCTAATGGTTATAAAAAGAACTGGAATGTTCTTTCTTTTTTTTTTCTTTCTTTTGTTGAGAAAGAAACAGATCTGAGATCCTAGCGTCATCACTCTTCCCCCCATTTATCTTCCTTTTCTTGCTCCAAGAGTCCGTGATCTAGACCAGTGCTCAGATCGAGGTTCTCTGTTCATCCGACGGTAGACTTCATATCAGATTGGGATTCTCAAATCAGCATCTCAACAGGGCTTGATTTTTGGGAGCTCAAAGGTCCATCTCCACGAGCTTTGAAGAGCTAAATCAGCTCATTCATCAGAGTTGGATTAAAGAAAATCTCCCGAATTCGAGATCAGTTTGAGCTGGTGTGGTCTTCTTCTTCCAACAGCTTGAATAGATCTAGAGCACCCTGTTGGTGAGCCTTTTGTTCATCAGAATTTTATCTGGTTTGAATGCTATAAGGTTGAGTCCAGCAAGTTTATGATTGCTGTTGGATTCTACACATTTCTGTGTTGTTGCTCCATTTGAGGCAAGATCTATGCCGAGTTGACTCAGATCTATCTATTGTGAGGCTATTAATTGACTCTTTCAGCGGATTCACCAGGTAAGTCCTCTAACCAATCAAGGATTAGTGGGTGTAGGGCTGTGTAGTTTGTTTATGTGATGAATGAAGCTATCTCCTAAATCAGTGAGTTATTGATTTGAGTTGGTGGAACTCAATTAGCTATTGAGTTGCATTGATTCAAATGGATGGTGTTACCACTCATGTTGAGGTATGTGTTGATACTTGGTGCTGGCATTAGATTTTAATGGCCATGAGATTCTTTTACAATCTTATTTGATAAAAATTCAAATCTGAAACTAGGTATAGAACTCTAGTCTACTGAATGGAAACTAATTTGTTTGGCGTAGAGCTAAGATTAGTTCAACCTGAGGAGAGTCCACCTCTTAATTTTGGTTTATAGTGTCCATTATGGAATGGTTGTGTTATTTATGAGCATTATGAATTATTGTAGTATTTGGGAGTTGTTCTCAATTTCTCCTTATTGCTGTCTTTTAACAAGAGTGATTCTACTTGAGGTGAGGTCCCTCACCCTTCAAGTTTTAACCAATTTTTATTGGTTATTGAATATAACTTCTTAATTGTTTTGTTGCAAAGCATGTTATTAGATGGATAGCACCACATTTGGAAAATTTATAAATAACTTGAAGAAAATGAAGTGGTGTTCACATGTTGATTCAAAAAGCTTATTTGAATGAAATTTAATTTTTAACAATGGACTGTGTTAAATACTTCACATGTGTGTTAATTTTATTTATGAAGTGAATGCTATAAAATCTTATGAGTTATGTTGGACATGGAAGTAAATTAAGTTTGAATGATAATTGTTGGAATATATGGACAATTATGATAAATAATGATACTGTCTTACAAGTTATATTGATATTGGGTTGTGGTATATTATTTAGAAAGGAATGGGAGTTAAGCGTATGATCATTCCTCTCGTGGGCCGGGGATGGTGTTCTGGGATGCTATGCTCGAGCCGTCGGCCTATGCTGGATTGTGCAAGTCCCCCATAGTGTCCGGAAGTATATTTTATTAAATTACCAAATGGACTAATGACGGCTGGGTAATCATCCATCGCATGGCATTTGTGGATGTGTTGACGACGAGTCACACTATTCTTGGTTTGATAAGCATTGCATTGCGGGTAACTTTGGTGATTAACCGAGTTACTGTCGGCTTGACCCTCACTAGCTGGATACATCCCCAGGCTGAAGAACATGTGCATGCATTCATGCACTAACAAGATTTAAAAGTAACATGATAATCATAATATGTGTTGGATACTTGCTACCTGTTTCCTATGATTATTTGCATCTGCTTCTATGATAATTGTCTTGTATTATGTACATGGAAATCTTGAAGGGTTTACCTCACTATGACAACGAGTGACGTTTTTGAAATATATTAGATGGTGTAGATGATGGAGAGGATGTCCCTGTTTCAGCTGTGGATGAGCCTAAGGCGGACATTCGAGACACTTGGCCTTACCTGTCCCAGGAGGAGCTGGACCAGATGGCGGTCCTTGACGAATAGTCTTACTTTTCCTTTTTGTTCGTTACTTTTAGAACCTTGGATTTGTATAAGCCTTATGGGCATTACTTACTTCCGCTCTGATTTGATGATTTTTGCATTGTGGGATTCTTAGATCTATCTCTGGTATTTGGATTATAATGATAATGTTAAATGAGTATTGGTAGCCTTTACACTTGGGTTTTTCAGAGCATGGGCTCCTCACTCGAGCCCTGAAAAACCAGGACGTTACATAAACTTAAAGGGACTATCCCTGTTGAATATCTCCCCAGCCGAAGCATAACCAAAAAAACTGCAAATCAAGTATGCTCGGTTAGCTGCGAGCCGACGTGGAAGGATTAGATCCTCCAATTCTTACGAGATGGCGAGTTACCTAAAGATAAAAAGAAGGCTAGGTGGCTACATTACAGGTCAGCACGGTACACGTTGATCGATGAAGTGTTATGCAAGAAAGGATTTTCGTTTCCTTGTTTGTGGTGCCTACGTCCAGATGAAGCTGACTACACACTTTGAGAAATACAATCAGGGTGCTGCAGTAACCATTCTTGAAGCCGAGCACTTGCTCATAAAAGTCGTCCGCCAAGGATACTACTGTCTAACCATTCAAAAGGATGCTCGAGATTTAGTCAAAACCTGCGACAGGTGCCAGCGGTTCACACTAGTAGCTCATCTACCTCTGGAGGAACTCACTCCCATGTTTGTCCCGTGGCCCTTCCCGCAGTGGGGGGTTGACATCATTGGGCCCCTTCCACTTGGAAAAGGGCAGGTGAAATATGCAATTGTTGCCGTGGATTATATCATAAAGTGGGCCGAGGCTGAACCTCTCGCCACGATTACAAAGAGAAAAACCACAGATTTCATCTAAAAGAATATCATATGCAGATTTGGCATCCCCCATTCTATCATCACCGATAATGGGCGCCCGTTCGATAATTCGCACTTTCGGGATTTCTGTTAAAGGTTCGGAATCAAGAACGTGTACTCCTTTCCACATCATTCGCAAGTGTTCGCTCGCCTCAAGTGTAAGGCTGCGATGTAGTAATAAATCTCGGTAAGACCGAGGTCGATCCACAGGGAAATAGTAACAGCTACCAAATCACTCCAGCAACTCGGCTTTTTAAAGGAAATCAGATTTAAAAGAGTGCTTACTTAAAACAGGAATTTAATGAAAAATCAGAGATATTAAGTACTAAGGCTTTCAAGGATCCACTTGTAGCAATCCTATGTCAATTCAGTCAATCCAAATAGAGAACACAACTAGATTTGAAGTCCTATCTCTCATCTAGTTGGAAAGTAAAGCATTCACACACATTCCATCACATTCAAGTTGAACTTCCAAGTTCTAGTTCCATTCAATCAATACAAAACTCAAACTATAGCCTGCGGAGTAACAGCCATGCCTCTGGACTATGGCCTGCTCAAGGATTACTATAATCCGAACTTAGATAAACAAACATGATAATCTCAGAGAATTAAGAGGAATTCATGTCCGGAGCACATAAACTCAGATAAAACATCTCAAACTACCATTATTTGGAACTAAACCATGCAAAAATCCAAACTTGAATGTAAATTACTTGAATTAAACTGAAATCAACATAGTATTAGCTACAAGCTTCACCTCTCAGCCTTAGCTGAGAGGTTCTAGCCGAGCATAGTCATGCTACAACTAAAAACTCTGAAATAATGCATAAAAAACAGAAAAACCCGAATAGAAGAGTTGCAGCCGCTCCACAATCGCCTTCACCCTCCAAACTCACGTTCCTTAGCCTCTCTGATACCTTAGGGAGAGCCCCTAGGTGTCCTTTTATAGCAACAAACCCCCCTTGCGTCGGATCCTGCGAAAGACTTCGCATTGCGCAGTGAAATTCAGAGTCCCAATTTAGAAAGGACTCATCCTTACGCAGAGCCGACCGGTCGTGACCGGTCGGACTGATGTTTTACACCTTCCAGAGAGTGCTGCCGACCGGTCATGACCGGTCAGACAGATTTTCCTATATGTCCAGCGTGCATGCCCGACCGGTCATGACCGGTCGGGCTAGTTTTTGCCTTAGTATATACAGCCTTCATGTGTGGCCGACCGATCATGACCGGTCGGCCTTCTCTTTCTTTTGATCAGCAACTGCACAGTGTATATGGCCGACCGGTCATGACCGATCGGCCTCTCTTCTACTTACCTTTGATGTGGCTGACCGGTCGGACGACCGGTCAGCCTTGTATTTCTTCATCTTTTTCTTCTTTTCTTCATTCTCTTTTCTCTCTTTTTCTTCTTCTCTCTTTGGTCCATCTTAGGACTTCATGCAATATCTTCAAATATATTCTTTTGGCTCCAATTTGATGAAATCCACTCTTATCCCTACAATCACAAAAACACGTGTTAGGTGGGCCTTTCAACCATGAAAATCATGCAAACTATGTAGTGTAATGGGCAATACAATGTATAAATTGGAGGTTCAACACACCCCCCAACCAGCTTTTTGCTAGTCCCGAGCAAAACATGCGTTAAACAAATTCAAACCTCCAAACCCAACCCTCTTCCAGAATCCATGTTTCTATCCATTCCAAGATGCAGAAATATAAAATTTGGAGAAATTTAGGTGATAGAAGCTGAATCTTGGATTCTCAAAACAGAAGAAGTGTTTACATGAGGTTCCCGCTGACTGATTGATAAATAGAAGAGCTCGAACAAATTCAACCTAGTGTGCATAGTGAAAGTTCATCTCATGAGTTCCTGGAATCATCTTCTTCATAGATTAAGTAAACCAAAGATTTTAAGGTGCACAGAGCAATAGCAAGCCTATGACAGGAATTTGCCTTACCGTCCTTCAGACGGCTTTCACACTACGTTCCATTTCCGGCTTTGGTTACGGTTCGACCATCCCCCGGTTGGTAATAGGTAGCCCTTTTCGGAATTTTCCACCATTTTTCTTTCCTTCCCGATTTCATCCTTTCTTTCCTTTTTCTTTTAAATTAGATAGGATTTTTAGAAATCCATATCTTCTGTTATTTTCCCATGGACAAGGATAGACAAAATACCTCGGCTTGGCTGCTCAACACCTTTAAATCAAAGTCTAGCTAATCCACAAATTACATAAACCTGTCACTCATGAAAATCGTGTAATGTGAACTAGGTGTAAAAAGTGTTCAAATTTTTCTATCAATCACAACAATAGGGGAACTATCATATAACACCATTATGGTGGGAGAAATTCAAGACTACAACATCACACACTTCGTTTCTCCTCCTCTTCAACTCATAGCCTCTCGAATGTATAGAAACAGGATTTTTTAAAAGATTTTTGAGATATTAGAAAATTCAAAAAAAATTTGCCGCATGTGAAGCTCGAAATGTTGCAATATGCTAGATGAGGGATCTCATCTCACCCCCCAACCAAATCTTGCATTGTCCTCAATGTACAAAAGAAATAGTCAATTAGCATGAACATGAGAGCAATGGCAAATAATAAGAGAGTGAGAACAATAGTACCTGATAGAGCGATCATGGAATTTTGCAACTACAACAACTAAAACCTATTAAAACAGAAGAACAAAACTAAACCTACCTATGCTATACCTCCATCAAACTAGGAGATCAATCATCCTGATAGACAGGATCATTCAGGGAGATGGACGTGTCCTCTGAATCAAATTTCTCAACAAATGGTTTAGGGCGTTGTCCATTAACTTTGAAACAGTCACCATTCGCTGCATTCTCAATCTCAACAGCCCCATGAGGAAAAACTTCTTTGACAATATATGGGCCGGTCCATCGAGATCGTAATTTTCCCGGAAAAAGATGAAGTTGGGCATTATACAAGAGCACTTTCTGTCCTTCATGGAAAGATTTCCTTAAGATGTGCTTGTCATGAAAGGCCTTCATCTTGCTCTTGTAAATTCTCGAATTCTCATATGCATCGTTCCGGATCTCATCAAGCTCATTTAATTGAAGTTTGCGAAGCGAGCTAGCCTTGTCAATGTCAAAATTTAGAGCCCGAATTGCCCAATAGGCTTTGTGTTCTATCTCCACAGGCAAGTGGCAAGCTTTCCCATAGACAAGTCTATAAGGGGACATTCCAATGGGTGTCTTGTAGGCAGTACGGTGAGCCCAAAGCGCATCATCCAATCTTAGGGACCAATCTTTGCGATCCGGTCTCACCGTCTTTTCTAAAATCTGTTTGATTTTCCTATTGGAGATTTCAGCTTGCCCACTTGTTTGTGGGTGGTATGGGGTACTCACTTTGTGCCTAATACCATATTTCTTCTTCAAAGTTTCAAAAGGTCTATTGCAAAAGTGAGAACCACCATCACTAATAATGGCTCGAGGCGTCCCAAATCTAGAAAGTATATTTTCTTTGAGAAACTTGAGAACCGTACGATGATCGTTGGTTCTACATGGGATAGCCTCTATCCATTTAGACACATAGTCTACGGCCAACAGAATATAGACATGTCCAAAAGATGAGGGGAATGGTCCCATGAAATCGATGCCCCAACAGTCAAAGACTTCAAGATGTTGAATTGGGGTGAGAGGCATCATATTTCGACGGGATAATCCTCCTAACTTCTGGCAGCGCTCGCACGCTTTGCAAAACTCGTGGGTATCTTTAAATAATGTGGGCCAATAAAAACCACACTGCAGAATTTTTGCAGTTGTTTTCTTGGCTGAAAAATGACCCCCACATGCTTGATCATGACAAAAGGAGATGACTGAATTGTGTTCATCATCGGGGACGCATCTCCTTATAATTTGGTCTGGGCAATATTTAAACAATAGAGGTTCATCCCAGAAAAATCTGCGCACTTCCCTTAGAAATTTACATTTGTCTTGCGCAGTCCAATGAGTCGGCATTGCACCTGTGGAAAGATAATTGGCTATATCAGCGTACCATGGTGGATGCATGGTAACAAAGAGTTGCTCATCAGGGAATGAGTCCTCAATAGGTGACTCGTCAATGGAATTTGGCAGGACTAGGCGGGATAGATGATCCGCCACCACATTTTCTACCCTCTTCTTATCTTTGATCTCCAAATCGAATTCTTGAAGGAGTAGGATCCATCTTAGCAAACGGGGCTTAGCATCCTTCTTGGAAAGAAGGTATTTCAGCGCCGCATGATCTGTATAAACGATAACTTTGGATCCTATTAAGTATGGTCTGAATTTGTCCAAGGCAAAAATGACAGCTAGGAGCTCTTTCTCCGTAGTCGAATAGTTAACTTGGGCAGGATTCAAGGTCCTACTTGCGTAGTAGATGACATGGGGCTTTTTATCCTTCTTTTGACCTAACACCGCCCCAATAGCAAAATCGCTTGCATAGCACATCAACTTAAAAGGAGTGGACCAATCTGGTGGTTGCATGATAGGAGCGGATGTTAACATGTCTTTTAGCTTTGAAAAAGCTAATTGACATTCGGCACTCCACTCGAATTGGTTCTCCTTTTGTAGAAGGTTGCATAAAGGCCTTGAGATGTGACTAAAGTCCTTTATAAACCTTCGATAAAAACCGGTGTGTCCAAGGAAGGACCGCACATCGTGTATGCTTTTGGGTGGTGGTAGATTGGAAATTATGTCAATTTTCGCCCGGTCTACTTCTATTCCATTGGACGAGATGATATGTCCAAGGACTATTCCTCTTTATACCATGAAATGGCACTTTTCCCAGTTTAATACAAGTTGCTTTTCCTCACACCTCATCAAGACCAACTTCAAGTGCTTGAGACACTCCTCAAATGTACAACCAAAAATAGAAAAATCATCCATGAATACCTCAAAAAACTCTCCCACCATGTCCGAGAAAATACTCAACATGCATCGTTGAAATGTGGCGGGTGCATTACATAACTCGAATGGCATTCTTCGGTAAGCGAAGGTGCCAAACGGGCATGTAAAAGTGGTTTTCTCTTGATCTTCCGGAGCTATCTCAATTTGGTTGTATCCAGAATAGCCATCTAGGAAGCAGTAATAGGAATGGCCTGCCAACCTCTCCAATATTTGATCCATAAATGGGAGAGGGAAGTGGTCTTTCCTAGTAACTGTATTGAGCTTCCTATAATCAATGCACATACGCCAACCGGTTGTCACCCTCGTCGGTATAAGTTCATTGTTGGCGTTCTCAATGATGGTAATACCGGATTTCTTGGGGACAACTTGGGTAGGACTCACCCATTGGCTATCTGAGATGGGGTAGATAATACCCACATCCAATAGCTTCAACACCTCGGCTTTGACAACCTCCATCATGTTTGGATTTAGCCTTTTTTGAGGTTGTCTAGACGTTTTTGCGTTTTCTTCAAGGTGTATACGGTGTGTGCAAACCGAAGGATCTATCCCTTTGAGATCCGCTATTGTCCAACCTATGGCTTCCCGATGTTCTTTGAGTAGCTCAATCAACTTGAGCTCTTGGTCTTTCTCTTGGTGGGAGGCAATGCCAACTGGGAACGTTTCCTCTTGACCCAAATATACGTATTTAAGCTCTGATGGCAGCGGTTTGAGGTCAAGCTTTGGTGGTTTGATGTTAGACGGTAGAGGCCTTGATGTGGTTGGTGGCAATTTTTCAAAGTGGTGCCTCCACTGGCTAGTATCAACTACCGGTCTTTCTATATTTAATGCCTGCACAATCTCACTACTGATTGGATCTTCGGAATCCATGATATGTGCTAAGCATGTCTCCAAGCTTTCTATTGGTTCAAGTTGGAGGAGTTCTTCTTCTTCAAAAGTTTCGAGCATGTTCACATCGAAGAACTCTTCATCATCGACATCCCTATGTCTTTTGCCCAAATGAAACACATTTACCTCTAGTGTCATGTTTCCAAAAGATAGTTGCATCACCCCATTCCGGCAATTGATGATTGCGTTTGATGTGGCAAGGAATGGGCGGCCTAATATCACCGGTATTTGGGTGCTAGCATCCAAAACCGGTTGTGTGTCCAAGACTATAAAATCTACCGGGTAGTAGAATTTGTCAACTTGAACTAGAACATCCTCAACTATCCCCCTAGGTACACGGATAGATCTATCAGCGAGTTGCAATGTGGTTTTGGTGGGTTTTAATTCACCAAGGCCCAATTGCTCATATACCGAGTATGGGATCAAGTTCACACTCGCCCCCAAGTCTAACAAGGCACGTTCAATCCGGTAGTCTCCAATGATACATGAGACTGTGGGACTACCGGGATCTTTGAATTTTGGGGGAGTCTTTTGAGTGAGGATGGCACTAACTTGCTCAGTTAAGAAGGCCTTTTGCTGCACATTATATTTGCGTTTTGTTGTGCATAGGTCTTTTAGAAACTTGGCATATGAGGGAATTTGTTTGATGGCATCAAGCAAAGGGATATTGATCTTGACTTGTCTGAAAATCTCTAGAATATCTTGAGAATTTGGGAGAGATTTTGGGGCAACCAATCTCGATGGAAATGGTGCTATGGGCTTGTAAATGCGTTCCGATTGTTGTGGGGCTAAGTTAGATCCATTTTCATCCTCAGAATTTACCGGATCATTAAGCTCATCGGCCTTCACCGGAATAGTTTTGTCAATTTGTTTACCACTTCTAAGGGTGGTAATGGATTTAGCTTGCTCCATGTTTTGGTTGGAAGGATTAGGGATGCTTACTTCATGTACTTGCTTTGGATTGGGCTGAGGTTGGGCCGGAAAGGTCCCTTCCCTAGCATTCAAGCGTCCCTTAATCTCATCAACCGAGACTTTCAGCTCTTGGAACAATTGCTGATTCGATTCATTTATTTGCGCTTGCCCTTGCATAAACGCTCTCAAGGTATCCTCCAATGAGAATTGAGGTGGGGCCATATTTTGCATGGGTGGCCCTCTTTGGGAGTTGGTAGGATTGCCCGTAGGAGCATTCTTCCAACTGAAATTCGGGTGGTTCTTCCAACTCTCATTGCATGTATTACCTACTGGTCCATTGAAGGGCCGTTGATAACCATATGTGGCATTGGCTGTCTCTTGCAGCACTTCCTTAAATGCAGGAATTGTGGGACAATCTTGCGTAGCGTGTAAGTCGGTGAGACAAATCCCACATGTGGTTTCAACAGCTTCCTTGGACTTGGAAGCTCAATTTTTGCTAAGTTCCATGGCCTCAACCTTCCTTGTGAGGTTGGCTATCCTTGCATTTACGTCGTCTTCCTCTTTAAGGACATATATCCCTCCTTTCTCTTGAGTAGGCTTGGGGTTCTTGGGTTTTTCCGAGGTATCCCAAGATTGGGCGTTTTCAGCCAACATGTCCAAGTAACTCCAAGCATCATCTGGATTTTTACTCATAAACTCGCCATTGCACATCATTTCCACAAATTGGCGCATATTAGAACTTAATCCATCATTGAAAAAATTTATAACTCGCCAACTCTCATAGCCATGATGTGGGCAAGCAAGCAGGAGTTCCTTAAATCTTTCCCAACATTGAAAGAATGATTCACCCTCTTTAGCTGAGAAATTCATTATGGCCCTTCGAAGAGTGTTTGTTTTATGAGCCGGGAAGAACTTTTTCAAGAATTCCCGGTTCATCTCAACCCATGACCCAATCGAATATGGTCTAAGAGAGTGAAGCCAATCTTTGGCTCTTTCTTTCAAAGTGAAGGGAAAAAGTTTAAGTCTGATTGTATCCCCAGAAATATTGGGATAATGCAAGGTGGCCAACACTTCTTCGAATTCTTGCAAGTGTAAGTATGGGCGGTCAGAGTCTAGCCTATGGAATTTAGGTAAAAGTTGGATTACTCCCGGTTTTATGTCAAGGGTCCCACCGTTAGCTGGTAGAACTATGCAAGAAGGTGTAATTGTACGAGCAGGTTGTAGGTAATCCCGTAGTGATCTCACTGGAGGAACATTATGTACCTCATTCTCTCCTACTCCTTCCTGATTTGCGTTTGTGGTTGGAGTAGGGGGGGGGGGGGGGGGGGGGGGATTCCTTAAGGGTGTTTGATCCATACTCCCCAAACTTTCACAATGCTCTTGATAATTCCGGACTCGTCTATGGACTGACAATGGTCCAACTAAACCACCTTCGGATTGGAGACGATTTGAATGGTTACGTTCCCAACGGGACATAAACCACTCAACCAAAAACTGAAACTAATCCTATTCTAGGAAACTAAAATTTGAAACTGAAAGAAAATTCTGCAGAAGCTAAGTTAGAAGGGTATCACCTGATGCGCTTGAACTAGAGAAAAAAACTCCTACAAAACAGAAAAACTTGTTAGTTCTAAGAAAATCAAAACGCCTAACTATTTCTACTTCTACAGCCACTGAAATTATTTGAAAACCGTTATCTAATCTCCCCGGCAACGGCGCCAAAAACTTGTTCGCTCGCCTCAAGTGTAAGGCTGCGATGTAGTAATAAATCTCGGTAAGACCGAGGTCGATCCACAGGGAAATAGTAACAGCTACCAAATCACTCCAGCAACTCGGCTTTTTAAAGGAAATCAGATTTAAAAGAGTGCTTACTTAAAACAGGAATTTAATGAAAAATCAGAGATATTAAGTACTAAGGCTTTCAAGGATCCACTTGTAGCAATCCTATGTCAATTCAGTCAATCCAAATAGAGAACACAACTAGATTTGAAGTCCTATCTCTCATCTAGTTGGAAAGTAAAGCATTCACACACATTCCATCACATTCAAGTTGAACTTCCAAGTTCTAGTTCCATTCAATCAATACAAAACTCAAACTATAGCCTGCGGAGTAACAGCCATGCCTCTGGACTATGGCCTGCTCAAGGATTACTATAATCCGAACTTAGATAAACAAACATGATAATCTCAGAGAATTAAGAGGAATTCATGTCCGGAGCACATAAACTCAGATAAAACATCTCAAACTACCATTATTTGGAACTAAACCATGCAAAAATCCAAACTTGAATGTAAATTACTTGAATTAAACTGAAATCAACATAGTATTAGCTACAAGCTTCACCTCTCAGCCTTAGCTGAGAGGTTCTAGCCGAGCATAGTCATGCTACAACTAAAAACTCTGAAATAATGCATAAAAAACAGAAAAACCCGAATAGAAGAGTTGCAGCTGCTCCACAATCGCCTTCACCCTCCAAACTCACGTTCCTTAGCCTCTCTGATACCTTAGGGAGAGCCCCTAGGTGTCCTTTTATAGCAACAAACCCCCCTTGCGTCGGATCCTGCGAAAGACTTCGCATTGCGCAGTGAAATTCAGAGTCCCAATTTAGAAAGGACTCATCCTTACGCAGAGCCGACCGGTCGTGACCGGTCGGACTGATGTTTTACACCTTCCAGAGAGTGCTGCCGACCGGTCATGACCGGTCAGACAGATTTTCCTATATGTCCAGCGTGCATGCCCGACCGGTCATGACCGGTCGGGCTAGTTTTTGCCTTAGTATATACAGCCTTCATGTGTGGCCGACCGGTCATGACCGGTCGGCCTTCTCTTTCTTTTGATCAACAACTGCACAGTGTATATGGCCGACCGGTCGGCCTCTCTTCTACTTACCTTTGATGTGGCTGACCGGTCGGACGACCGGTCAGCCTGTTTCTTCATCTTTTTCTTCTTTTCTTCATTCTCTTTTCTCTCTTTTTCTTCTTCTCTCTTTGGTCCATCTTAGGACTTCGTGCAATGTCTTCAAGTATATTCTTTTGGCTCCAATTTGATGAAATCCACTCTTATCCCTACAATCACAAAAACACGTGTTAGGTGGGCCTTTCAACCATGAAAATCATGCAAACTATGTAGTGTAATGGGCAATACAATGTATAAATTGGAGGTTCAACAGCAAGCCAACAGACAAGTTGAAGCAATCAATAAGATTATCAAGGGCCACTTAAAGACGAAGCTAGGAGAGCGCAAAGGATCATGGGCCGAAGACCTCCCTGAGGTACTATGGGCTTACCATACCACAGCTCAATCCACCACTAGAGAAACCTCGTTCTCCCTCGCTTCCCTTCTCCGTCGCTTTTGGAGCCAAAGCCGTCGCACCAGTTGATATCGGAATGCCGACCAATCAGACTGGTCGATTCCAGCTAGAAGAAAATGAAGGACAATTACGACTAGGCCTCGGCCTGCTGGAAGAATCAAGAGATGTGTCCCAAGCTAGGATTCTTGCATACCAACGGCGGGTAGTGAAATACTATAACTCAAGGGTGAAGAGCTGTCGGTTTAGAGTAGGAGACCTCGTCATCCGAAAAGTCTCCAAAGAAACCAAGGAAAAAGCCTCGGGAGCCTTTACCCTGAATTGGGAGGGTCCATACAAGGTGATCAGTTCAACACGACAAGGCACCTACTGGCTGGAGGACATGCAAGGTCGACCCCTCCCTCATTCACGGAATGTGGAACATCTTAAAATCTACTACCCATGATTACCTAAGTACTATCAATTAAAAAGGCTGATTACTTAAGTTTTGTAAAACAAAAAACATTCAATAAAGGTTGTTTTTTCCTCTAAATCAAACCACACGCAACAAACATTTTAAGTAAGGGTCATCTAACCTAAAGCCCAATGTTCAGCGAGCTAGAGATCAATAATGATCAAAGCTCATGCACTCAGCCCCTTGGTGTGGATCGACTATAGAAGACTATATCCTCATCAAGTCAAAACGACCTAGACAGGTCCTCTCGGCTCCTAGAGCCCCTAAGATCATCAGCCCAAGGTCCACTCCACTCCTATCCGACCAAGTTTAGGCTCGGCCAAGGAGTGCAGGGGGATCACATATACACACAATCGCAAAGGCATTTTCATTCACAAGACATAAGAATAAATATGCACAAGCGATGAAGCAAAAAGGCCTTGGAAGGGCCAATTTAAAAATTCAAAATAAGTATTCATAGCCCAAAGGGCGAAAGAAACCTATATAAAAAAAAGAGGAAAAAGAAGTAACATAAAATCCTTCTATGAAGGGGGCCTAGCGGTAAAAGCTCTAGTGTCAAAGTTGGGTTGTGGAGCCTCGGCCGGGGAAGTCTTGGCTTTCAAAGGACCAAACCTGGGGAACATCGGCATCAAGCTGCATTGGGACATCCTGAAGCTGCTCACCTTCCTCCTCTTCGACTAAATCCAAAATGGGCATGTTAAGATCGGGATGTTGAATGGACATCAGTTGCCAACACTTCTCGTATCCGAACTCGAACATCTCATCCGCTTCAGTTGTCTTCTCCACCAATTCTGCCCGGATGGCCTCCTGCTCCTCTAGATGAGCATGGGCAACCCTCTTAAGTTCCTCCTGGTGAGCTTAGATAACCCATTCCAATTTGTCCTTCTAGGAAGACATGCCTTTATCCTTTGTTGCAACCTCATTCTCCAGGGACGCCATCATCGTCAGTTGGGTCTCCTTCTCCGCCAGCTCGGCCTTCAGCACATCTAACTGCCGATCTTAACCTTTAACACCCCTGACATCTCGGTCACGGCCTTCATTGCCTCATCTATGGCCCTCCTTGCCCCTTCTAGCATGGCCTTAAGGCCAAAGATTATCCCCCTATCTCTAGTCGTCTCCTCTTGAAGAGCCAAGCAGCCAAAGGTGATCTTAGCCACTTAGATCTCAAGGGTCTCCAGCATCTTGCTTTTGGTTCACTCATTAAGGTGTTGACCTCAGTCTCAAGAAGCACCTTGTAGGCCCTGAAGAAGAGCTTGTAGAGATGAGGGGGTATCTCTCAAGTGTGCTTGGAAGATTAAGCGACCACTGAAGATCGAGGAGCGACTTTTGACGACTAGGGGGCTGGCATGGATGGAGGGCTAGCTTCGGCCTGATTTGTCAAGTCCACAATGCGGGGAGGAACTTTTGGAGAGGGGACTGGAGTGGGGACTGGAGTAGGCATGACAGCTTCAGCAGAGGATGTCTGAGGCATTGGGACCTCACGGATCAGAGCGGAACTCGGAGCCTGCGCTTGTACAGTCATCAGTTCGGAACCCTAGTTTAAGGGACGCTTTGCCCCTACCCTCTGTCTCTTATTGGCACAGAAGAGCTCATTGTCTTCCACTGTAAGGATAGTAGAGTTATTCTTCAGAGTGGGTGGACCCATGCCTGATAAACAAGTCTGATTAACAGCAAGTAAAAGAAAAAGAAGAAGTTTTTTTATGATATAGAAGAGGCACAAAATCATTACCTTCCGGATTAATACTAGCGTCCGTTAAAGCCTCTCGTGTGATAGAAGAGCGTTGAGCTGTGGAACGACGAGTCCAACTACCACAACGCCTCAATCCTCTTCAGCAAGTGAGGGCTCAGATCAGCCCCCTTTTCCTGAATTGTAATAGGAAAAATGACCAGATGTTAGTACAGCTTGGAACCGAGTATAAAGGGCAGGAAAAAAATATAAGTTTGTCTCATAATCCAACCTGGCATTGAGAACCAGTTGCGAACTCTTAAACGAAGAGACTCAGCCTCAGCTCGGGAAGCCTCTAAGCCCTTGGTCGTGAAAAACCACTCATCCTTCCAACCATGGATGAATGAAGGAATTTCGCCGACCAGGGGCTTACTCTTTTTTCCCCTCGGTGACATATAGTACCAGCCTTTGGATCCAGGATGACCCTTTAGTTGGTATAAATGTACTAACTCCACGACTGTCAGATTGCAACCATGGACCTGTTGTCAGAGGACTATATAGCTAACTAATGCCCTCCAAGCATTAGGTACGAATTGGCTCGGAGCCAGATTCCCTACCGACAAATAATGAAGAGGAAGACGAAATTCATTCTCAAAGAACGCAGAGTAAATCGCGACCACATCTCCACGCGGTCTGCTCAGAAAATCATCCAACCCCTGGAGATGAAGCCCGATGGGCCTTGGAATACAGTAGGCCTCTCTGAGCTAACTCTGATCGAGTTTGGACATCCTCGTCCAGATAGAATCTGCCGCAAAGTCTGAGACTTGGGGAGCCCCAGAAACAGAGGTTGGGTTATCAGATCGGTGCTTCGATGCATCAGCGAACGGAACATCATCCGAAGAAAACAAAACGTTGCCTAGGGACTCCCAAGGTTTAGATTAGACTTCCCCATGAAGGGATTCTCTGGCGTCTTGCCGGACGGTCACAATCCAAGAAGAATCACCAGACCCTTCCAACTTCAACAAAATAGTTAGAGGGACAGAAAAGGAAATCAAGGCCCAACTAATCAATGGAAAAGAAGGTCAAGAAGAATAGATGTACCAGATTGAGCATTGGATTCAAATCAACAAGGACCGCTTAAGTGGAAATCAGCGATGGGAAATAAAAGGAAGAACAGGGTATGAAGAGGGAAACTCGAAAAATCCTCTAAAAGAACCTAAGTCCTATTTTTATAGTCAGTTCCTAGTAGTATTGGATTCATAGTAACGCCACGTGTCGGCAATACATGGCCTGAAAAGATGAACCGACATTGCACCATACTCACCATGCTATGTGTCACATCGCCATAAGCTAGCTTGACGAGAGACATTTCCTCTGGTACTTCATTGCCACATGCCATGATTTTATTGGCCTTGACGGCGGAAAAGCTAATGCAACCGTACAATAATCATGACAACATTTCAAAATTCGAATCGACACATTAAATACAATGCCCCCACCTTTTCTTTTGACGATGGCGGGAACTTGGGACACAAGCCTTAGCAAGGTCAGCTCTTCAATCTAGAAATGCTCCCGAGTCGAACGAGTCAGGCTCAAGAGCAAAGGGGCTTCTGTTATAGGTAGAATTTGAGCCGACCTGTCCAGGACCACGAAGGGTCGGTCTCGCAAGATTGAGCCCAAAGGCCTCAGCTTCAGTAAGCTTCAGCCAAGGAAGTCCTGCTCGAACTAGACATGACAACGAGAACGGCAGTCGACCTCATAGTAGGATGACCTGACCTAGGCCTTGTCTTGCTCATTAGCAGAGCCCAAGTCATCCACGCTAGCTACAGGGCCATACCCGACAGAGTCAGAGGCAGAGGTAGACACGTCTACTGCCATTACAAGCGTGATCCACGACTGCCGAAGGTTACGACCATTTTATGGTCTTACTCTCTTGATTATAGTCATGACCCAAGGCCACGTGACTCCTCTGATGGATATAAAAGGGAGCCAAAGTCTAGGGTGGAGGGACGCAATACTTAACCCCTGCAAAGCATTCTTCCTTTAAGGATCTACCATCTAACTGTTGAGCATCCAATTTATACATGATCTAGCCCATTACATCACATTATATGCATGGTTTGCATGTTTAAAAGACACATCTAATGCTTGTTTTGTGACTGTAGGAATGAGAGTGACTTCGCCCAATTGGTGACAAAAAAGATCCATTTAGAGCCCTTGGATGAAGACCTAAGAAGGGCCAAAGAACAAAGAAGAAAGCAAGGAAAGAAGTAAAGAGAGGAGAGAAGAAGAAAATAAGAGAAACAGAGGTCTGACTGGTCATGACCAGTCGGCCAGGGGAGCCACGACCGGTCCTGACCGGTCAGCCACCCCGCTGCCCACCTTGAAAACTCGCTGGACTAAGGTCCAGATAGGCCCAACCGGTCGTGACCGGTCAGCCAACAGGTCGACCACCTCTGTACACTCTCTGGACTATGTAAGGACCAGTCCGACTGGTCAAGACCGGTCGGCCAGCCCAGTTCGACCGGTCACGACCGGTCGGCCATGCGTAAACAGCAGTTTCTATTTGAAGTTCTGAGTTTTTCTGTGCAAGTGCGTAAGGGCTACGCACTTCTGGAAGTTTTTAAGGAGGTAGAGCCTCCCCACTACAAAAGGACACCTAGGGTCTCTTCCTAGGGCATCATAGAAGCTGACGGACTTTGTGGGAGGTGAAGAGAGCCGTCGTGGAGCGTCTGTAACTCTCCCACATCTGGGTTATATGCTTTTTAGTTGTTTTTTAGTTTTAGTTGTAGTATGACCACACTCGGCTAGAATCTCTCAGCTAGGGCTGAGAGGTGAAGCTTGTAGCTAATTTCATGTTTAATTCAGTTTGATTCAAGTACTTTCACTTTAAGTTTGAATTTTGAATGTTCTAGTTCATATAAAATTGATATTTTTAGAAGTTTTATGGGAGTTCATGTGCTCTGGACATGGATTCCTTATAATTCTATGAGATTATCATGTTTTGCTTGATTAGATTCGAATTATGGTAACCCTTGAGCATGCCATAGTCCATAGGCATGGCTATTACTCCGAAGGCTATGATTTTGAATGTTATGTGATTGAATAGGACTAGAACTTGGAAGTTCAACTTAAGTGGGATTGAACGTGGTTCAATGCTTTATCTTCCAACTAGATGAGAGATAGAACTTCAAATCTAGTTGTCTTTTATGCTTGGATTGATTGGATTGACATGGGATTGTTACAAGTGGATCCTTGAAAGCCTTAGTTCCTTTAATTACTGATTTTGCTAAGTTACTTTTTTAAGTTAGTTCTCTTAATTGATTCTCTAAATTGCTTCGATTCTAGTTGCTGGAATAATTTAGAATTAGTTTTCAAATTCCTTGTGGATCGACCTCGCTCTTACCGAGAATTATTACTACATCGCAGCCTTGCACTTGAGGCGAGCGAACACTGACTTAGGCATCAAAGGATTAACGGTCGGTCTCCGGCTACCTCTTAGCCTTTGTTACATTGTGGAGGAACTCAAGGATCCAAGCCATTCATGGTTATCAAGGTCAAGTTGCTATTCACTCCTTGGTGAACATTCATTCCACCTTGTCTTTTCCGTTACCAGAAATCGATAATAACACAAGCCATTCATCGTCCTCAAGATCAAGTTGCGATTCACTCCTGGGTGTACATTCATTCCACCTCATCTGTTACCAGGAATCAGTAACAATAGAAACCATAGCTATTGGGGTCGTGATGCAATTATCCAAACCGTTAATACCATGGGCCTTGCTGCCGATGGCGATACTAAAAAGAGAACTCTTAGATTGGAACCGTCTTAATTAAGTCAACACCACGATAGTTCCAATGGCTTCAGACCCCCACTCAAAGGCCAGCAATACGTTCGGATGTATTGTAGCAAACTTCATCATTAGCTACCAAAATTTACGTGCAAATTTTTGTTTATCCTTGACCTTCACTTCGTGGACCCAACGGCTATAATCCCCCTGCATCCATTAGGAATACTATAAGGATGCATTGCAGCAAAGCTAGTAATTTTTAGTAATTATTTATAGTTTCTTTGGGCCGTGTTCCATGTTTATGAATAAAATAAATCCCTCAGATACGGGAGTGTGCCACATGCACGAGATCCAGGCTAATGATCAGTTAATGACCCCTGGAAGGTCACGTGATTGGATGGTCCGAGGACATCTCGAATTAAATATTGACTAATGGTTAGTCCTCTTCTTCTTCTTCTTCTTCTTCTTCTTTTTTCCAGGGTAACCAACCAAGCCACTCATTTGAATATTGAAAAATAATAGCCCAGTTCATTAAAAAAAAATGGCCCCATCATCACCTAAAAGGTGAATGTGACAAGCCCACCATTCACATATTCACATATTCACGTATGGTTATTCTTTGAAGCCGTTCGTTTCTAATCATTAGAAGTCCTCTTAGAAGTGCGTACTATCTTCTATCTAGAAATTTTTTGTGGATGAAGCCCATCCAAGGTAAGGTCCAACAGATGAACGGTCAGGATCATTATAGCACTGGATTCTTTTCACTATCGCAATGGCTTTTGAAATTGGGTTGTATCACTATAAAAGTTGCACATTCTGACCTAGGACTTAAACATGTATTTCACGTGGAGGGTTCATAAACTCGGCTATAAAAATGGTGCAAATGAGATTAGAATCACCATCCATAGTAAGTAAAGAAAATGGCCCTTAATCTCCTCTCCTTATCCCCACTCTGCTCCCTTGCACAGTTGCCACTTAGAAATGGGCCATCGAGATCCCCGAGCAATTTGCATATGGCAAACCGCATCAGATGTGCTATAGTAACTGAACCGGAGGAGCCAACCATCATCCGCCGGAATGCAAATTTCCAGCCTTCTGTTTTCAGTTACGATTTTGTGCAATCACTGAAGAGCGACCACATGGTTATCCAGCATTCCATAGTGTTTGTATCAGGTAGTTGGACATGATATGTGCTTGTCTTACCTGTGTGTCCACTGCTCAAATCGTCAGCGGATGGAGCATAGATTGAAAGTCAAAGTGATCAGATGGTGCTAACCATCTAATCATTGGTCATCGAATGCCCAAAATCCAAACTCAATGGGCAAAATCAGACGGTAAAGGCAGTTTAATCATTGTAGTTTTCAGTATTCGCCCTGTCCACTATGTGGCCGATGATTTGGACCACATCATCATTTGTGTTACTGTTCTATACATGTGCAGTGGATTTGTCACTGGTTGAGACATAATGCCAAATGAACACCATATTGCCTCATTTGTATCATTGGCTGCACTATTCTTTTTTCTTCTTTTCTTTTTTTTTAGAACAGTGGGAACACATCACCTATAACTTTGTTAAACAAAAGAATTTTTTTTCACAACTATTTGAGCAGGCCCATAAAAAAAAGGGCCACACCTCTCATATTAACTCAACAAAAAATTCCAGCTCAAGCAATATACATCTAAAAAACAAAGCCAAAACCCAAAAAAAACAAAGCAAGCTTTCCCTACACATTAGGAGCTAGCAGCATTCTTATGTCTTAGTTGTACATCTGTTGTGCAGAGTGAGACATGCATTAGGCGAATTGAGCGACTGGCAGAAGAAGCAAGGCGTTTGTTCAGAGAAGCAATCGAGCCCTTTACTCGACTCGAATTGATTGATGTCCTTCAACATCTCGGGTTGGCTTATCTCTTTGAGTCAGAGATCAGGGAAGCCCTGGATGCCATATCCAACAGCAAAAATGGCATAGAGATAGAGAAAGATCTAAATGCTACCTCCCTTCTCTTTAGATTACTAAGACGATATGGGTATGAGGTATCACAAGGTATATGGTTTATTGGTTTGATTTTCTTGTGTTCGTATTTTTTGATGCACTATTAAATTGAATTGCAATGGCTACTTTAAGGAGCATTCCGATATAGCAATTTAAAAAGTTACATTGTTGATGGCACAATGCCATTGACTAACTCAAAATACCATTTAAGAATTCAAAACATTATTTATCGTATCCCATTCCAATTAGGAACTTGAATTGCAATTTAAAAGTCAGGAGAGATTCTCATCTGATTGACTAGGTAGGATCCTCAGGGGTCATTTTGGAGCCGTCTATTTGGTGGTAATTGATGTGAATCGGCAATGTTAGTGCATTTGGGAGAGTGTATCTGGATGCAATTCACACCAAATACCCGAACATCCCCTTGTTTTGAAAACACACCAAGACCATGTGATTCCAATGCACATCAACTCCAATTCCAATTCCAATTAGCATGTATTCCAATGTGTATTAAATACATGGTACCAAATGACCCTCAAGTGAAAGTTACTCTTTAAGCTAAGATACCTCAGTGCGATTAGAAAGAGATGGAAAAGGGATAGTGCCCCTCATGGTAGTCTAGTCTTAGATTGTGTTTTTTCCACTTCGGGATGTGCGTTTATGATAGGTGAGGCTGCTATCCTTTTTTGTGGTGCCCACCCGAAATGTTGTGGCTGCCTTTTCATCAAATAAAATTATATTTTGATATATATATATATATATATATATATATATATATATATATATATATATATATATATATATATATATATATATATATATATATAAGCTGTTACGTCCTGAAATCCGAGACTCGAGTATAAAGGCCCAAGGCCCGAGTTTCAGAGTGTGAATTTAATCCAATCATAACCTTTTAGAGAAATTCCATTCCACATACCACAATACTACCAAACTAAGTACTTAATTAATCATAACTTAGATTTCAAATTGAAATTTAAATCAAACAACTAGCTACTCTGCAAAACATTTAAATCTACTAATGTCTGTTTCAATCATCTTCAAAATAAATAAATTAAACACCTAGTTTAGGATGAGTCTTCTAATAAAAATAGTCGTCCAGATATTCTGCTTCAGCCGCTCCTCCTTCCTCCTGATATCCTGCAGGAACTGTGGTGATTTTGGTGAGCTAAAGCCAAGTGAGGTCATTTCCATCACAGGTAATATTCCAGTTAATAAGAGATTAGCTGTAAAATGTCGACAAATAGAATTTTATGAAATATACTAGAATAAGGTTATGATTAATACACTTATGTTTTGTTATGAATGGAACATGATTACCATGACGTCATGTATGTTATGATACGTGTGAGAGCAATAAACGTCTAGGAACTCGCTGCCACTGAACATTAGGAACCTGTCGCAAATCAACCATGCTCACCTAACCGGTACAGCGAGGCAGCAAATTAACCATGCACGCCAGTGGGCAAATCAACCATGCACCACTGATCCAACTGTTGAGCTCTTAATTGTGCATATTCTAACCCCAATTCATCACTCATTATGCACGGTTTACACATTTAAAGGACCATTCTAATGCATGATTTGTAATTATAGGAACAAGATGGAGATTTCACGGATTCAAGGCTAAATGAGGCGCCTTACAAGCATTGAAGACCATAGGATGAAGGTTGAAGAAAGACCAAAGAAAGCCAAGGCAAGGAGAGAAGAGAAAAGAAGAAAGAAAGAAATAAATAAAGAAGAAAAGAAGCTAGACCGGTCGGCTGACCGGTCAGCCAAAGAAGCCCGACCGGTCAAGACCGGTCGGCCGCCCCTTTGATACACACTAGAGGATGGATAGCTTGGTCCGACCGGTCATGACCGGTCGGCCACGTTGCTGGATCAATGTATAGCTCAGTCCGACCGGTCATGACCGGTCGGCTGTGCTCCCTGCACCGTTGCAAGTGAAGTCCGACCGGTCATGACCGGTCGGCCAAGTGCAAATAGGCTCTTTCTATTTTGGATCTCCGGATTTCACTGCGCAATTGCGTAAGTTTACGCAATTTCTAGAACTCTCTTGCGTATTGGACTCCTCCAAGCTATAAAAGGGTGTCTTCTCTTCATACCAAAGGAGGCTACGACGTGGGGATTGCTCAGGAGACGGATTCTACTTCGGATTTCTAGTTTTCTTCCTGTTTTAGTTATTTTTTTATGTTTTTAGAGGCTTCTAGTTCAAGGATGTTAGAGATGAACTAAAACCTCTTAGCTAGGGCTAAGAGGTGAAGCTTTTGATTCGTTTTTGATGGATTGATGCAACCTAGGTTTCCTTTTATGCTTTAATTAATGAATTTTAGTTCTATATGAGTTTGAATCAAGTACTATGTTGGTTTTTTACTTTGATCTCTTGATGACTCCGGGCTCATGTGATTCTTAGTGATCCTCACTTAGTATCTTAGCTTTTGAGCATTGTTCATGCTGTGTAGTGCATTGATCTACCATTGACTCCGGGCATGGTAGACGCTTTGATTGCCTTGTATGCAATGGCCTGATTTTCATGTGGGAACTCATGCAACTAAAATTCTTATCTTTTGTAGTAATCTGAAATAGTTGTCTATTGATTGATTTTGATTTAATTAGAGTTCTAATCATGAGTTGTAATCAGGTCTAGTGACAGGATTTGGTGAAAACTATGGTTGTGAATCTCAACTAGATTGGAAAGAGGCTTGGCCTATACAATTGAGTGTGCCCAAGGCCTGAGCATGGTTGTGGGAATCAAATCAGTTAATAAGCACTTGTTTTGGATAATTGTTGATTGAACCGCTCTATATTCCAATCGGATAGAGATAGGAATTCGATTCCGATTGAGTTATGAGAGACCTAGTTGTGTTGATGCATTGAAACCTATCAAAAGTGGATCCTTGGCGCTCTGGTGCCTTTTTAGATTGAAATTACCTTAACCATTCACTGTTTAAACCCAAATCGCTATTTTTTAGTTTTAGCTCTTAATAGGATCTTAATTACTAGTTGTTTTAGACAAATTCTGAAGATACCCATACATAAATCTCTGTGGGAACGATACTCGGTCTTTCCGAATTATTACTACTTCGCAACCCTACACTTGGGGAGTGAACAAGTTTTTGGCGCCGCTGCCGGGGAATTTCTATGCGGTATTTTTAGAATTTTCTGAAATAACTTCTAGTTGAGATTGTGTTAAGATAGGTTTAGAATTTGTTTTGCTTTCTAGGGTAGGTTTTTCTTCTAAATACTAACTTACTTTGTTTTGATTTTGCAGGATTCTAACATAGGTCTAATCGAGGGATTTTTAGGAAGTAGAAGAAGAAGTAGGCATCTTAAGTCACAAATCAGGTTTTATTATTCTAACCCTACTCTTCTTCTTCTCCTACTCATTCTTATCCTATTCATCTCTTGTAGAGTGGGTGGAGACTCCTTTTGGATCTCTGAAAGGTAAGCCTTGTGCCACCTGGATTCCTATTGGTCGGCTCTGCCGCCTTGGATCACCTTGTGCTCAGAGATTTCTCTTCTCAACCTATTCCTCTTTCTTCTTTTTCTGTACTTTTTCTTAAAAGACTCAAAGAGTGGGTGGGGAGTTCTTTGAACCCCTATTGACCAGGAGAAATCGGTCTCTATCCTTGCTTATGGCTTAGTCATTGCAAGACACCTTGTGCTTAAGTCTTAGAGAGGAGTAAAGGAAGGAAGGAAGAATTCTTTTTCCTTTTTGTTCATTCTTTTTGGTTTTGCATGCCACATTGGGCTAGGACTTATAATAACCGACTTGTAAGGGACGGAGTAATTGTTGAAGGGATTGATAGAGAGTCTCGTGCTAGGAAACGTCAAAATTTTCCTGAAATTACTAGAGAGATGGCTGAAAATCAACCAAATCAAGGGGTTAATCAAAATTTAGCCCTAAACCTTACTGAATTGGATGAGAATGAAGTGGGGGATGTACCTCAACCTAGAACTTTACGTGACTATTTACAACCAGCTAGGACGAGTACTCCCTCTTGCATAATTTTCCCTCACAATGTGGGAAATATTGATTTCAAACAGGGGTTGATCCAACTTCTTCCTAGATTCCATGGACTCGACTCTGAGAGCGCATATCTACATATTAAGGAATTTGAAGAAGTTATTGCCACAATAAACTATGACAATGTGACCAAGGATACAATAAAACTTAAATTGTTCCCTTTTTCTTTGAAAGAGAAGGCCAAATCATGCCTACATTCCTTAAGGCCGAGGTCTATTGGGACATGGGCTGAGATGACTAGGGAGTTTCTAAAAAAATTCTTCCCTACTCATCGAACCAATGCATTAAGAAGGGCCATAATGAACTTCGCCCAAAAAGAAGAAGAAACCTTTTTCCAATGTTGGGAAAGGTATAATGAGCTGTTAAACGCATGCCCACATCATGGCTATGAACGGTGGAGGTTAATTAGTTTCTTCTATGATGGATTGAACTCAACCATGCGCCAATTTGTGGAGATGATGTGCAATGGGGAGTTCATGAACAAGGAAACGGAGGAAGCTTGGGATTATTTTGACATGTTGGCTGAAAATACACAATCATGGGATACATCTAAGCCAACAAGTTCAAAACAACCCCAAACCAAGGAAAATGGAGAAATTTATGTTTTAGATGGGCAAGATGATCTAGGTTCTAGAGTGGCTAAACTCACACGAAAGGTCGAGGAGATGGAACTAAAGAAGGTGGATACAACCCAACAAAAGGGGGCTGTTGAAACTATTTGTGGTATTTGTGCTTCCAATGTGCATCAAACGCCGGATTGTCCAACAATCTATGCGTTTCAAGAACTTTTATTTGAACAATCAAATGCCTTGAATAATTATCAACGACCTTTTAGTACTCCAAATTCAAACACGAACAATTCTAGTTGTAGAAACAACCCAAACTTCAATTGGGCGAATGGAAACACAGCTAATCAAAGTAATCCTCAAAGGGGGCCCCCAATGCAAATGGCCCCACCTCAAATGCCTATAGAGGATACTTTGAAAGCATTCATGGAAGGACAAGCTCAAATAAATCAATCCAACCATACGATAATGCTTGAGCTTAAAAATTCGGTGGAGGAAATCAAGGCTCACTTAAACGCAAGGGAAGGGATGCTTCCAGCCCAACCCATACCAAATCCAAAACAACAATGCGAAATAAGCGTGCCTAGTTCTTCTAACCAACATACGGAACATGCTAAGGCCATCACCACTCTTAGAAGTGGTAAAATCATTGAAAAATCTGATCCGGTGAAGGTTTCAACGCCTAATGATCCGGTATCTTCCAAAGAGGATGATGGACCTAGCATCATCATGAATGAAAAAGAGCCATTGAAAGAATATAGGCCCGTTGCTCCATTCCCCCAACGCTTGATTCCAGCCAAACCTCAGGAATTTCTGGAGGTTTTCAAGCAAGTCAAAATTAACATCCCACTGTTGGATGCCATTAAACAAATACCGTCATATGTAAAATTTTTAAAAGACCTTTGCACGGTTAAAAGAAAAATATATGTACAAAAGAAGGCATTTTTGACAGAGAATGTGAGTGCCATTATCAACCACGGGATGCCCAAGAAATACAAAGATCCCGGTTGTCCGACCATATCATGTATGATTGGAGATCACCGGGTGAAACATGCTTTACTTGATCTAGGGGCAAGTGTGAACTTAATTCCCTTTTCGGTCTATGAACAATTGGGTTTAGGTGAATTGAAACCCACCAAAACCACATTACAACTTGCTGACCAATCAATTCGTATTCCGAGAGGGGTGATAGAGGACGTGCTTGTCCAAGTTGACAAAGTTTACTACCCGGTGGACTTTATTGTCTTGGACACGAGACCCATGGTTAATATTGGCCCCCAAATTCCTGTCATACTTGGCCGCCCATTCCTAGCTACATCAAACGCTATCATAAATTGTAGGAGTGGGGGCATACAAATGTCTTTTGGCAATATGACGATTGAGTTGAATGCTTTCAATATTGACAACCAACAAGAGGATGAAGATGAGGAGGTCCACCAAATAAACGTGATTAATTCTATTGTGGAAAATGAGTCCCTCTCACCTTTTTACTCCGGTCACTTAGACGAAGAAGTGACTCACTCCCTTGATGAGAACGATAATATGATAAGGGATATGGTCACACTTTTTGAGTCGGTATCGGCAAAGGACTTGAGCCGAGAGAAGGATGTGGAAACAATACCTTTTTGTGCTGAGAAACCAATTCAAATTTCCACTCCTTTATGGATCATGCATACCGAACTCCATCAACCCTGGGATGATCCTTACTTGCAATATCAATGCCCAGGAAAATATGAGTGGAGACATATTTTTTTTGATAAATATGATGATGTCTCCTCCTATACATGTGGTGAAAATATTAAGGAACCCGCTGAAATTCTTTCTTGGGATTTTGAGTGGCTTATCTCGATCAATCACACACATGTACATTGTAAAGCAGGATATTGGATGACGTTACTGCGAAACCTTTTGATCCATCTAATGATTCTGCTTGACTTTATGCTTTTGGATGAGTTGTTGGGATTAACCTCCTAGTCTGACGGAGGATGATTTGCTAGAATGCTTCCCATTAGGATTTGCTTTGATAGTTGATTTAGTTGTGAAGTAATCCATCTCCAAAAGCCAATCTTGTCATGAAATATATGCTTCAGGTGATATCTCTCTTTCTCACTCTCCTTTGTTTTATGTCATTGCTCTCATGTCATACATATTGCATATCTTATCACATTGAGGACAATGTAAAGTTTTGGTTGGGGGGTGAGAGATTCCTTTGATGAATCTGCTAGCTTTTGTGACATTTCGAGCAATGATGTAGAAATTTTTCGATTTTTCTAAATTTCAAAATTCTTTTGGAAAACATTGATTCTATACATTTGAGACAGCATGAGTATAAGAAGAGGAGATACGAAGTGAGGGATGTTGCAAGCTTTGGACTTCTCTTAATATAATGGTTTTATATGTGAATTCACCTATTTTTATGATTGATAGAAAATTTGAACACCTTTTGCACCTAGTTCACATTACACGATTTTCATGATTTGAAAGGATTATGTGATTTGTGGATTACCTAGACCGTGATTGAAGGTATTGAGAAACCAAGCCGGGGTACTTTGTCCATCCTTGTCCATGGGAAAATAACGAAAGATATGGATTTCTAAAAATCCTATCTAATATAAAAGAAAAAGGAAAGGAAGGATGAAATTGGAAATGATGGAAAATGGTGGAAAACTCCGATTAGGGCTACCTACTACCAACCGGGGGATGGTCTACCCGTAACCAAAGTTGGAAATGTGACGTAGTGTGAAAGTCGTCGGAAGGACGGTAAGGCAAATTCCTGTCATAGGCTTGTTGTTGCTCTATACACCTTAAAATCGGTAGTCAAGTTGATTTATGAAGAAGATAATCCCGAAAACTCATGAGATGAACCTTCACTATGCACACTGGGTTGAATTTGTTCAAGTTCTTCTATTTATCAAGCAATCAGCGTGAATTTCATATAAACACTTATTATGTTCTGAGAGTTTAAGGTTTCAACCTTTATCACTGAATTTCTCTGATTTTTATGCTTGTGTGTCTTTGAATGTATAGAAGAATAGTTTCTAGAGGAGAGTTGGGTTTTGGAGAATGAAGCTTGTTTCACGCATGTTTTGCTCAGGACTACCAAAATGCAGGTTGGGGGGTGTGTTGAGCTCTAAATTGTGCATATTCTAACCCCAATTCATCACTCATTATGCATGGTTTACACATTTAAAGGACCATTCTAATGCATGATTTGTAATTATAGGAACAAGATGGAGATTTCACGGATTTAAGGCTAAATGAGGCGTCTTACAAGCATTGAAGACCATAGGATGAAGGTTGAAGAAAGACCAAAGAAAGCCAAGGCAAGGAGAGAAGAGAAAAGAAGAAAGAAATAAAGAAGAAAAGAAGCTAGACCGGTCGGCTGACCGGTCAGCCAAAGAAGCCCGACCGGTCAAGACCGATCGGCCGCCCCTTTGATACACACTAGAGGATGGATAGCTTGGTCCGACCGGTCATGACCGGTCGGCCACGTTGCTGGATCAATGTATAGCTCAGTTCGACCGGTCATGACCGGTAGGCTGTGCTCCCTAGACCGTTGCAAGTGAAGTCCGACCGGTCATGACCGGTCGGCCAAGTGCAAATAGGCTCTTTTTATTTTGGATCTCCGGATTTCACTGCGCAATTGCGTAAGTTTATGCAATTTCTGGAACTCTCTTGCGTATTGGACTCCTCCAAGCTATAAAAGGGTGTCTTCTCTTCATACCAAAGGAGGCTATGACGTGGGGATTGCTCAGGAGACGGATTCTACTTCGGATTTCTAGTTTTCTTCCTGTTTTAGTTATTTTTTTATGTTTTTAGAGGCTTCTAGTTCAAGGATGTTAGAGATGAACTAAAACCTCTTAGGTAGGGCTAAGAGGTGAAGATTTTGATTCGTTTTTGATGGATTGATGCAACCTAGGTTTCCTTTTATGCTTTAATTGATGAATTTTAGTTCTATATGAGTTTGAATCAAGTACTATGTTGGTTTTTACTTTGATCTCTTGATGACTCCGGGCTCATGTGATTCTTAGTGATCCTCACTTAGTATCTTAGCTTTTGAGCATTGTTCATGCTTGTGTAGTGCATTGATCTACCATTGACTCCGGGCATGGTAGACGCTTTGATTGCCTTGTATGCAATGGCCTGATTTTCATGTGGGAACTCATGCAACTAAAATTCTTATCTTTTGTAGTAATCTGAAATAGTTGTCTATTGATTGATTTTGATTTAATTAGAGTTCTAATCATGAGTTGTAATCAGGTCTAGTGACAGGATTTGGTGAAAACTATGGTTGTGAATCTCAACTAGATTGGAAAGAGGCTTGGCCTATACAATTGAGTGTGCCCAAGGCCTGAGCATGGTTGTGGGAATCAAATCAGTTAATAAGCACTTGCTTTGGATAATTGTTGATTGAACCGCTCTATATTCCAATCAGATAGAGATAGGAATTTGATTCCGATTGAGTTATGAGAGACCTAGTTGTGTTGATGCATTGAGACCTATCAAAAATGGATCCTTGGCGCTCTAGTGCCTTTTTAGATTGAAATTACCTTAACCATTCACTGTTTAAACCCAAATGGCTATTTTTCAGTTTTAGCTCTTAATAGGATCTTAATTACTAGTTGTTTTAGACAAATTCTGAAGATACCCATACATAAATCTCTATGGGAACGATACTCGGTCTTTCCGAATTATTACTACTTCGCAACCCTACACTTGGGGAGTGAACACCAACCGAGCAAATCAACCATGCTCAATAAGTGAAACGACCAGAACTCGCTGCCACTGAACATTAGGAACCTGTCGCAAATCAACCATGCTCACCTAACCGGTACAACAAGACGGCAAATCAACCATGCAAGCTAGGAGTCAAATCAACTATGTTCCTGTTCTGTCGCAGTGTATAAATGTATGTATCTGTCATGAGTTATGGAAGCACTTCTTCAAGCATACAATGCATATCCAAAATTCAAGCACAGTCACAACATGCATGTGTTATCTTCACTTAGGTAATTCTTTATCTTACTTCAGTTATTGTCAATCGAGGAATTTGAGAAGGTCGTCGTGTAAGGTTTAGTGTGTTGACGAGCTAAGATTGTTTCAAGAGTTATGTATTGTATATTATCAAATCCTAAGTTGTTGTTTATCGAGAAGTTTGAGAATGATGACACGTGGAATCTTGAGAATACTACATGTATTTAGGGTTACATGTTGATGATATCATATATAAGAAATCCTAAATCGATTTGTCGTAGAATTCTGACATGTGCATTAAAAAGGAAAACTTGAGAAAATTACTTCAATAAGAAAAGGATAATTGGCAGGTGAACTTTTAAGGATACGGAGATAGGAGATGGGTGGATCCCTTACCTAGGATTCCATGACAAGGAAGACTGCATAAAAGTATGGATATAGAGATAGGAGATGGATGGATCCTTTACACAGGATTCCATGATAAGGAAGAAAGTATAAAAGTATGCCTAAATTCCTAACTAGAGAAGGAGTCTTTATAAATTGAACATAAACAGGGGAGAACACTACAGAACATTAACAAAGGAATTTACGTGAGATAAATCACTCACCTGGTAGGTCCTAAGCCCAAATCGAGTCGGAGTCGGCTCACTGAGTCGACTCGGTTGGCGATCCTTCCTCTTGTTTCTTTCTTTCTCCTTTCCTTCTTCTTTCTTCTTTCTTCTTTCTTTCTTTCTTCTTCCTCCTTGCTGGAGGATTCTTCCAGCATTAGGGACAACAACAGTGGGTGGGTACCCCACTGATGAGAAGCCACACGGCTGCCCTCTCTCTCCTCTCTCTATCCAACGACTTTAACTCTCTCTCTCTCTCTTCTTCTTCTTTTTCCTTCTTCCTTTCTTTCTTCCTCCTTCTTTCTCCTTTGCTGGAGACGGTTCAGCAGAGGTGCAGCGCAGCAACAGCAAGGCAGCGGCATGCACACTACGTTCTCTCACTCACTCTCTCTCCTTCTCTCTCTCCCACGACCCACTCTCTCTCTCTCTAATGCCCCACACTCTCTCTCTCTCTCTCTTTCTCACAGCTTCTCTCTCACCCTTGCGTTTCTTAGATGATAAGGGTAGATGGAGGGGACCTTATATAACTACCTAGGGCGGTGGAGAAACGGCGAAGGCGAGGACGTACAAGAAAGTCCCGGTTCGAGTTGGAGAAGGAGACCGAATAGTTTTTGGGACTCCTTTGTATATGAGGCTCGTTGAAAAGCTAGGTGGGGCCCACACGATCCTACACACAAGATTTGAGAGGTCCATGCACATCAGGGAGGTGGATCTTGATTTTCTTTCGTTAGAACGGTGGATTGAAGTGGTCCATACAGTTGACCAAAAATGTTGAGACGACCCACCACTAACGTCCGGGTGAGGCGCACTCCAAATGGAAGGTTTGGATCCACCGATGATGCCACAATGATGGACGGTGTGAATCAGTGCACAGCGGCAGCGGCAGCGCTGTCGCTGCATGGTTTGAGAAGAAGACGGAACTTCTGTCCGTTTCGTGCAATGCACGCGGTCAAACGCGGTTTGACCGCGTGACCTATAGTGTACACCGTACACTGGGTCCCACCATGAAGGTTATATGAAATCTTTTTCGTTCAGAAGGTGGGCCACCATTTCTTGGGCTTGGGTACCAAAATTGGAACAGATCCGAGTTAAGGTGGGCCATCTACGGTCCGATTTCTGATTAGGGCTTTTGTAGGATGATCGGAGGTTTGAAACTTCATGTGTATGGTTAGATCGTGTCCTAGAACTAATATATAGAGTTTTGTACGAGAATGATCGTCAGAAATCATGATACTTGCAAATGGTCCTATAACTTAAGTTTAACTAATGGCATTTTCGTAATAATTGTAGATTCATGAGTTTTGCGAAATCTGACACTTCCACGCTATTCTAGGGTTCATTTTGAGCAATTTTAATGAAGGGCCAATACTATAATTTCATACGGATTATTTAATATTAATTTATCAATGTTAAAGTTTTTAATTTCTTAATTAATTACTCAAAATGCTAATTAAATTATTTTCGAAATCTAAAGTTAATAAAAATCATTATTTAACTATTGTAAAACTAGGGTTGTTACATTATATATATATATATATATATATATATATATATATATATATATATATATATATATATATATATATAAAAGGCTACCTAAGTGCGAACCAACCATTTTCTTAGCCATTTATTGAATGGTTTGAATTATCTAGTCACAGTTATTGTTGTGAAGGATCAAAGGTGGGGCATACATGATCAACAGTCGATATGTATGATTTTACCTTTTCTAGTTTTAATATAGGCCATTCATTTTGTTGACCATTGATTGGATGGCTAGAATCATTGATACAAGTCATGACTCATGATAGTTATTATCAATCCAAGCTAGGAATTACGAGATAGATTGTCTATGTCAATGACTGAAATATTTTTCTATATGATCAACTTCAAAGGCCAAATTTGTTAGTCATTGATCAAACGGTTATAACTACTAATCAAAGTGTTCCTTGAGATTTATGGTTATAATTCAAAGGTGGTTCATGATTGATGATTCAAATCAACAAGACCTTTCCAGATACATCCATCCTAGATCGATCATTTTCATTAGCCCTTATCAGATGGTTAGAATCACTTGATCAAAGTGATTTCTAAGAGTTATAGTCAATTAAAGGTAATACCTACATCATAGACATCCGAATCAACTATCAAACTTCCTTTCAATATAATTAATATAGACTGTCTATTTTCCAAACCATATGCTGGATGGTTAGAATCACCCGATCAGAGTGATTCTTGAGATCTATGATCAGTCAAAGTGGGCTGAAATGATAGATAGTCTAGATAATGATTAGAACTTTTCTTTTATAACCAATCTCGATCGTCCATTTTTTTTTACCGTTGATCTAATTTGTGCCGTTGATCTAATTTGTGATCGCCAAGTTAAAGAGGTCCAATTAAAATTAAAGTCCATAAAATAATAAGAGTAGACGATATAAGGTTTACATCAATAGTGATTCCAAAAGGCCGACTGAAGTTTTGAACAGTGAATTTATTTGATGATGTAACAGATGTGTTCAATAGCTTCATGGACGAAAAGGGTTAACTAGATTTGATTTTGTAACAGATGTGTTCAATGGCTTCATGGACGAAAAGGGTTAACTAGATTTGATTTTGTAACAGATGTGTTCAATAGCTTCATGGACGAGAAGGGTAATTTCAAGGCATGCGTTAGTGAGGACATAAAGGGAATGTTGAGTTTGTATGAAGCATCACACCTTGGATTTATGGGAGAAGCTGTCATGGATGTGGCTAAAGCATTCACAACAAGACATCTCAAGCAGATCAAAGTGACCATGGACCCACACCTTACCAAACAAGTACAGCATGCATTGGAAGTTCCCATGCATTACATGTTACTAAGGTTAAATACAAGGTGGTACATAGAGGAGGTGTACGAGAAAGAGAATTACATGAAGCCTTTCCTTCTTGAACTGGCTACGTTGGACTACAACAGGCTGCAGGCATTGTATCAGTGCAACATTAGAGACATGTCAAGGTAAAGGCCATGCAATATATCACATGTTTCTTTTCAATGGGTCCATTGCCTTGACCAAGACATGCAAGTGCGCTCCTCGAGAATAATTAAATATCAACTCCAAAATTCACATGCAATGGGTTGTAGGTGGACCAGATTCACTTGTGGCCCAAAAACATCCAACATGTTGTGATCCTGAGGTGTAGTGATGATTACTGCCCGAGGTAAGCCACAGTGTCGGGCAACCCAGGCCTTCGTAATCATTTTCCTGTGGTTTAGGGTGTACCCACGGTCTACCCTCAAACTATTTTCCGATTTAACTTTAAGATTTTTATCATTATCGCCACTAAAAGACACGTAAGGTGCAGTGAAAGTTCTAATCGTTAGAGGTCAGTCCCCATGCCGCCAGTTCCGCCATTGCAGCACCTGCACGATGTATGAATAATATCCAGCCGTACATCAAGTGTATCTCCACATGTTTTGCTCATAAGCCCAATAATATTCTGCACTCACCAAAGGAGACACTAATGATTTGCACCGGGATGACCATGTTGTGTATGTGCCATTCAATCCATTTATTTTTTTATTAACTATTTTTTTTTAAACAATGTGCTATTTCCATTCAAAGGAAGCAAACAAGCAGAAAACACCTTATGGGCGGCCCCAGAAATAAATAAATAAAAAAACACTTAAGTGCCAGCCAATCGTATACCTCTATCCACTATCCCCCCTAGGTTCCCAATCCTAGACACGTCGAAAGCCTTGGGGAAGGCTCGACTTTCGAATAGAAAACATCTTCTCTTGGAATGCTGGCCAATCCGTCTGTCGTCCATTAACTTCACGAGGCACATACACCACCTTCACTTCCCCTCTTTCCCTCACCCATTGAATTTGGGCCCACCAGTACCACATACACTAAGAAGGGAACGACTCTTTGTTGAACAATTCAACTACACTTTTTCGAATCGCTTTCAATGATGATCCTGGAGAATCCACGCTCCATGCACAACGCAAGACCCTCCAACATCTTGCGAGCTTATGCTCGAAAGTTCGAACCGCACCTGTATCCATTGGCATAAGCAAAGAAGAAATCTCCCTTCCACCCTCTACAAACACCCCCTTCTCCCGAAGGCCCAGGGTTCCCTCTATTAGGATAAACACGATCAGCCCAGCAACGAAAGTGAGTGACAATCAAGCGATGGCAACTACAATGATCAAGTAAATCAACATGTAAGATAAGTCAATCCGAATTTAACGTAGAAAAACCTCTCACGAGTGAAAAACCATGGCACAAAGTGAACAATCTACTATGAATCAGAAGTTACACGAGATTACAAAAGAAAACTTACTTGGATCCCAAAGCCTCACGAAGAAATCCAAGCTTTCCAAAAGAAAGACCAATGTAGCCCTTCCTCTCAAGCTAATTCTCTCACCCTAAAACTCTTTCAACCCACACAAACATGTTTAGGACTCCTTGTGTTACCCCACTCCCATATTACATCCTTTTAAATAAGAAAAAATCGATATTAGAAACAAATCACGTGCAAAACTTGCACAACTGACTTTGCAGTCCGCTTACCATCGGGCGCCCAACAGAACTAAAATCTATCCAGAGAGTTCCAGCATAAATCCAGTCGAATATCAAGCACACGCCCAGAACCCTTCGGGTGCCCGACAACCCCTTGTCAACAACACTTTTAGATTCTAGAAACCAATTTGGGTGACCTCGGGCGCCCGAAAACCCTTGTCGGTATTCTAAGATTGAAGACAGCCTCAACAATCTCCACCATGACTTCAATCTTCAAGCATCTCACTGCTACAAAGCTCCATTCTTTATTTGTACTTCGTCTTCTTCATAGTTTCCATCGCTTCTCATGCGTTCACTGTCTCTATCTTCGCACTTTCACATCCTACTCACTCACATGGCCCTTGCGTGCATGCCACACACGAGAAACCATGGATCCTACTATCAATCGCTCAGATCCACCGTGAGAAGTGCTCCCGATCGACTTGTAAAGATGACCACAACTCTGTGCTTTCATCAATACGAGTGCCCCCTTTGTCACTTTACAGTACCGATCATGGCCGATGAACCTGCACTCTGTACCCTCGTGTGCACCAAGAGAGATCATATTCTTCTTCAACCTAGGGGCATGCCTCACACCTTCCAGGGGTCGTTTGATTCATCGAACATCCGGATGCGCATCATACTAAAACCTACCACCTGACGGGAGTAGTCATCGCTCACAAACACCGATCCACCATCATATACTATGTATGTCATGAATGAACTCCGTTAAGGACATACGTGATATGACGCACCTGAATCCAATAGTCACTCTCCACCGAGAGACCCTGTATCGGATACAGTCAAAATATCACAAACATCACACTCATCCTCCATGGATTTTGCAGTATTAGTCTCTTTAGAAGAATCTTTAGATTTCTCTTACCTTTTTCCTGGTATTTAGAAAATCCCTCTTCACGTGCCATTCTCTTGCACAATTCCAACACCTCACCTTGCTCTTCCCTTTACCCTTGGATTTGAATATAGATCACGACATCCCCCATTCCGCTTAGAATTTCTTTCCCTTATAACTTATGCCTCTTTCGTAGAAGAACACACGCCACCGCTTTTCCTTTTCATCGCCTTCGCTTGGAGGGCTAAAATAACGGCCGCCAAACTAATGGACTCCCTACCTGCACAACAAGTCCTTGAACAGCTCATATGAATCTGGAAGAGAATTCAACAAGATGCATGGTTGATGTACGTCATTTATCTGTTCATCTACATCTAACAACTTGCAAACGAGCCTATTGAAGTTGCTAATGTCACTCTCAACATTAGTCCCCTCCACCATCTTCAGATTGAACAACTATATCATCGGAGACAAATGATTTTCAAGAGAGTTCTGGGCATAGATATTTTCTAACTTCGCCCAAGTATCAGTTGCAGTCTTCTCTCTCATGACCTTATACAGGACCTCATCTGTTAGGCACAACTGGATTAAGATCATGACTTTCTAATCCATCTCCTTCCACTTCTTCTTTTATGGATTTTGGTCGCTTCCAATGAGTGCTTCTTCCAATCCTTGTTGAACCAGGAGGCTCTTAATCTTTACCTTCCAAAGTTCAAAATTATTTTTCCTTGAATATTTCTTTATATCAAATCCCATGCTAGACCCCATTAATGAGTCGTCAAAGATTTTGATCTATCTCCCAACGTTCTCTCTAATACCACTTTTTAGGGAAAAAAATTGACCAGCACCGCAGCGGAAGCAAGAGACAATCAAACAATAGCAACCACAATGATTAAGCAAATCAACACACACAAGAAGGCAATCCGATTTTACGTGGAGAAACCCCTTGTAGGTAAAAAATCATAGCACAAAGAGAACAATCCACTATGAATCAAAAGTTACAAGGGATTACAGAAGAAAACTTACCCGGATCCCAAAGCCCCACACAGAAATCCAAGCTCTCCAGGAGAAAGACTAACGTAGCCCTTCCTCTCAAGTTAATTCTCTCACCCTAGAACTCTCTCAAGCCACACGAACACATCTAGGACTCATTGTGTTACCCTAATCCCACATTACATCCCTTTAAACAAGGAAAAATCGACATTAGAAACAAATCCCATGCAAAACTTGTGCAACCAACTTTATAGTCCGTGCACCGTCGGGCGCCTGACAGAACTAAAATCTATCCAGAAAATTCTAGCATAAATCCAGTCGAATATCAAGCACTCGCACGGACCCCATCAGGTGCCCAACAACCCCTTATCAGGAGCACTTTCAAATTCTAGAAACCGATCTGGGTGACCTCGACCTCAGGTGCTTAACCTAAACCCACCGGGCGCTTAATAACCCTTGTCAGTATTCCAAGATTGAAGACTACCTCAACACCCTCGAGTTGAGCCATATCAACATTAACTTTGACCTAGCCCTCTCCTGGGGGAACCCATTTCACCATCGTTAGTCCCAAAAGGCGAGTGGGGTATGGCTCAAGACGGAGCCCCTAGAATACCAACCGACCCTCTGCGTCCGCCCTTTTGGGATGGGAGAAATGGGGTTTGATGAGGTGCATCTCTTCACCCTATGAATCACCCTTGCTGCTTTCACTTGCAGCCCTTCAAATAAACTCTCATTTCTTTCCTTCAGATTTTTCAGTATTATCAAGCCTGAGAGCATACCTCTCATACGTAGAAAAGCTTCTAAAGGAGAAGCCACTGACCATTTTGCCATCCCTAGAGCGGTCTACCCCTCCACGAATGTGATATCAAAGAGACCGCAAAAAAACTCCCAAACTTTATTGGCCAGTTCCCCACTCGAGAAGAGATGATCCATTGTTTCATTTTCAGGCCGTTATCCAAGCTCTATACAGCAGCATACAAACTTGGAAGCCAGCTTCACTCCTCGCTCTTGAATCTTGGCATCGACCGAGACTGCCCCATGAATCACTTTCCAGGAGAAAACCCCTTACCTTTGGAGGCATCTTAGAGTGCCAAACCCATACCGACCAGCTCTTGCGATTGCCCCTTGCCTTGCAAAAGTTCAATGCTTCTCTGACACCCAGAATTCCCGAGGACGTGAACGGCCATATGCACCTATCTTGCCAGCCGGAAATACACATCCCTTCCTCCCTAATGTGATTCAAGACCTGACTCAGCAAGCGGGAGGAAAAAGAAGAAGAAGCCTGTTGCAATAGACTCTCGGGGCTCATCACGTTGCACACCTGTAGATCAAGCAAACTTGGTGGAACTTGGACTTCACTCACTAAGAGGGCCAAGCCCCGTCCAATCTACATGCCGTAGGGAGCGTTCTCCCCTCCCCACCAGCCAATGAACCGAGTTGACTCACGATGGGAAGTGCCTATTAATCCCTTTCGCCTGAAGAATCCGAAGACGCACCACGAAAGATACCCAGAAGCTCTTCTGCTGACTGAACTTTAAAGCCCAGGCCATTCTTAGCCTGTGCGCCTTCATAAGTACTTCCCTCAATGATTTGATGCCCAGGCCATCATTCAGTTAACTTATATGCCCTAGATGAAGGGATACTGCGGCCATTCTGAATCTTGGGTGCCCCATCAAAAATCAATAATGGATGTTCCACTCTCAATTGCTGTTGCAGCTGGTGTGGCCAACTTGAGTTTCGTATTAGCTTGATTTTTGGAGCCTTGGCCGAATGCAGGGACGCATTTGATGGATAGGTTGGATGTCATGCATACATCATATGGGCTTCACAACAGCATGTGCCATCACTAACTATGGTGGTACATACACCATACAAGCACTCTCCTAATAATTATATCTTTGCAGAAAATGTTCTTACCATAATATAATTTATTTACCACCATGAATTTTTATTTATTTTCGTTTTAACAAGGTTATTGCTGTCCTATGAAGCTAGCCTAATGCTGTACCCTCCACTCCAGGAGCCACGCAACCCAGTCCTTTACCTGAGTCACAAGACTTAGCTACCAAACTTGGAATAGGGGTGTCAACAACACTAACAAATACCTGACCCAGCAGAGCTCACTACCTCCATGCCCCCTTGGTGTCACAAGCTGAAACTACTAAGCTCAGCTATTTCCCTCCATGAAATAAAAGGCTGAATCTTCTAAAAATGCTTGTAGAGAAAGATATTTCTACAACTCTCATTCACCTATATTAACTAGAGGTTATTTCTACAGTTGTAAAACTAATTAACATGCCTGACACTTGTTCTCGTATGTGCAAATGTCATTCAACTGTTCATTATGGGTCCACCATGTTGTGTGTATGCCATCCAACACACGCAACAACTGATTCCCACCAGACACCATAAAAGTCAGGTCTATAAAATTATTAGATGGGCCACCCTATAGAAAATAATGGAGATCCACCCAAAAACTTCCAAAATCCGGAGGTGTCCAACATGCTGGTTGGATCAATCTTCTTTGTGATGTGTCCTGCTCTCATTGTGGGGTGACTCTTCTGGACTGGTTAGGTTCCTCTCTCTCTCTCTCTCTCTCTCTCTCTCTCTCTCACAGTACTTTTGGTTATTTGCAGGTGGTGGAGGGAATTGGGCACCATGGACAAGTTGCCTTTTATGAGAGACCGTGTGGTGGAATCTTTCTGGTTTTCTCTTGGAGTGACCTTTCATCCACAACACCAATACTCGAGGGATGAGGTCACAAAAGCCATTCAAGTTGTCACAATGCTTGATGATGTTTACGATCTTTATGGATCGTTGGATGAATTAAAGCTCTTCACTAATGCAGCTGAAAGGTTGGTATAGATTTTATTTCATTTCTATTAGGAAGCGTTTGGATGTACTTCCAAATTGTGATTGGCCAGACTTCTTAAGCCAGACTTACAAAATATGTTTGGTTCATTTATCTGATCAGGTGCCAACACATCTAATCGGTCATTGTTAATTTTCTAGCTGTCCATGTCTCTCAGATTAGTTTGGCCCACGTGACATGCATATGTACCAACACAATATTTGGGATAGGACGTATTTCCCATGGGCCCCATCTTATTACTAGCCTATATCTTGCATGTACATGTGATGTTGGCATTTCTATGCCGAGTCAGTTTGTTAATCTGGCCTCCTGCAATTTTTTTTTTTTTTTCAGAAAGCTGAAACAGCCCTCTCTTTTACGAAACATAATCCTCTTCATAATTACGATTTAAATGGTTCAAAAACTATTTTACAAAATAAATAATGTTAATAATGATGTTAGTAAAAAACCAAACTGCATAGAAGCCTGATGAACAAGCCGATATGGAGATTATCTGGGATCACCAAAAACAGTTAGGATCCAACAATAACTTGATGTCAATAGATCAATATGACAGTTTCCTCGACCGTACAGTGAAGGGAATTTCGATTTCCTTAAAACATTAGAAGAGTATTAGTATTTCAAAACATTAGAAGAATTTTAGTATTTCAACAAAAATTCCTTTCTTGGCTAACGACTAACCATCCTTTGAGACTTGATGGATTTGTATTTTCAGATGGGACACAGATGCAATTGAAAATCTTCCAGAGTATATGAAAATATGTTATATGGTTCTCTTCAACACTATTAATTCATTGGCTTATGACACTCTAAAAGAGCAAGGTGTGGATATCATACCATGCCTGAGGAAACAGGTATTTTCCTAGTCACTTCAGTTTAGTAATTGTAGTTGGGCTGGGCTGGGCTTGTCCTGGCTTCCATGTTAAATGGACTTAAACTGGAGCTTTTTAAACCTGATTGAATTGGCCCATGATCTAAAAGTCTTGAAATGCAGCCCATCCAAAACCATTTCAGACCCATTTGTGGCTGTCATAGAATGTAATGAATTCCAGAGTAAACAAGTGAGTTAGGCTGATCACCGGAATTTGTGGTGCAGTAAGAAGTCTGGTGGGTCCCAGCCCATCCCAACCCAGAATTGACTTGGCCCATTGCCACTCCTATCATGTTGTGCTTTATAATGAAATTTTGTGTTATTTAGTGGGCAGATTTATGTAAGGCCTACTTAACCGAGGCGAAATGGTACCACAATGGCTATAATCCAACATTTGAGGAGTACCTGAACAATGCGTGGGTGTCAGTAGGAGGGCCAATTGTTTTGAGCCATGGGTATTTTTCCATGAGATTGAAGGTAACGGCCGATGTATTAAAATGCTGGGAGAACTATCATGATCTCGTTCGTTGTTCATCCACGATCCTTCGTCTCTGTAACGATTGCGGAACTTCAACGGTAAACAAGTGATACTTTGTATGGAATGTCGATGCATGCGTGTAAGGCTGTCATCGGGCCCAGTTGGCCCATCTCTCCATGTTTAGGCTGCATGTTGGGCTTGACTAGAGCTGATCACGAGCCAAGCTCAGCCATATTCGAGCTAGGCTCGGTCACTGAATAGCCTGGCTCGTGTTTGGCTCAGCTCGGCCAGCGAACTGGATTGACATGTTCGAGCTAGCTCGACCGAGCTTTCGAGCTGAGTTTGAGCCTGAAAATAACAAAATTTTAAATAGGCCCAGCCCAAAGCCAAGCCTAAAACTATTAAAATCAGGCCCAAAGGAAGCCCAAAGCCCATTCACATCCCCCTACTTACTTTTATAGAGAGTTTCACCTCTCATTTCCTTGCTCACTTCCGATGTGGGGCTAAAAAACATACTTTTCCAACTAAGCCGAATTGAGCTTGGGTTAGCTTGAGCTTGGCTTGAAAATCATTTCGAGCTTGGAAAAATGGCTTGGCTTGGTTCGAACCCAATCTTCAAATCAAGCTAGTTCGAGCTGAGTCGAGTGAGCTAACCGAGCTAGCTTGGCCCTTGCACAGCTCTAGGCTTGACATAGGACATGGTCGGGCGCATGTCAAGCCCATAGGCTTCAATTTTGATAGCATTCCTTATGAGACCCAGACAAAACAGTCATGGGTTGGGGATGGACTCACCAGGTAGGGCTTAAGCCTGGGCTTGGGCTAAACGGGCCACCTGGTAACTCATCTAGAGCAATGATAATGCTGCTAGCTTTGGTAGCCATTCTAATGGCTACTCTTCCAGCAGTGACAGTCCGGCATGTGGGTTCATCATGTGCACTAAATAGGTGAACCCCAAAAGGAAGTGTCCCAGCTCAGAAATCATGGTGGTTCTGTCATCAGGTGGGCCAGACATGCACATCAGTTAGGGAAAAAAAACTGCCAATTCCTTCACATACGTGTGGCTTACATGATGACTGAAAACGACCTGACTTTGGGTCCATCATATACACAGATTGCCCACCAAAGAAAAGGCATGGACATCACACAGAAATGCCACATTTGCAAGTTTGGAGAGACACGAAACTCCCTTCTTTGACTGTTGGCTAACATGTAATTGCATATTTCTCATTCATACAGCATGAGCTAGCAAGAGGTGATGTTCCAGAGGCCGTGGAATGTTACATTTATGAAGCCGGTGTTTCTGAAGCGGTAGCTCGCGAACACATTAGAGGTGTGATTGATGAAACATGGAAGAAGATGAATAAAGAATGCATCGGTCATTCTCCATTCCCTCGAGCTTTCATCGACGGCGCTGTAGGTCTTGCACAGGTTTCCGAATGTGTGTACCAGGGCGGGGATGGGTTTGGTTGTCCACATGATGGGACCAAGGCTCGGGGCCGGGTCACAGCTCTAGTGGTTGACCCCATACCACTCAAGGAGATATAAGCCCAGTTCGGTTCATGGTAACCACGCGTTAGTATAAGTGTTATACAAATATGTGTATGGGTCCTCCATATATGATCCCACCTGAGTGTGTGTTCGTCGAATTATTCAAATCAACAAAGTTATGGGTTATGCTAAATAAATAAATGTGTATGTGTCCTCTATATATAAAACGTGAGAGAGGGACAATTATGTTATTTCTCAAGGTGTGGTTGGGAGTGTATAGAGTGAATACATTGTGGTATCTCTGTAAGTTACCTTTTCTTATTAAAAATATAGCATATTCTCTACATTGTTCGTCTTCTGCACACCATCAAAAGAAAGATCATGTACACTTACACACGGCATAGCATTTCCCATGCCCTGCATAATCAAGATCTATCCTATAATTTATATTGTTGTTGCAGTTTGTGAAATTTGGTGCAGTTAGTATCATTGGCTCTATTTTGTGAATACAGACTCAAACCTCAACACACGGACACGACATTGCGCAGCAAACTCAACATGCACCAAACTCAACAAATGGTAATTAAGTCATTTTAAGGGGTTCAAATTGAGTTTTAAGTCAAATTAACTATTTTAATAAGTTATTATTTTTTAATAGCTTTTGTGTTTCGAGAATCTTCAAAGAGAAGTTAGAAAAGTTTATTATTTTTGGGAATTTATAAATTTAGGTTTATAGAGGAGTCTCGAACACGAGACCTCCTGCTCTAATACCACTTTCGACACAGGCAACTAACTATTTTCTCTAAAAACTCGAACTAATAGATAATGGCGAATGAATCCCTTTATCTCATAACTTAGGCCAAGCCAAGGCCTTGACCGAACCCTCCTTTATGGGTCCCATCTCACATGGCTCTTGCCTCACACAGTCCACCCGCCTCACAGGGGTCACTCCACCCCGAGTGTGCCCTCACCTCACACAGGCCACCCCACTTGAACTCGGTGTGAAAATGGCCCTAAATTACCTACTAGGTACCATACTTTAGAAGTAGTCAAACTTAAACACCCAAAATGTGGGTCCAACTAGGAAGATCATCAACGCGGAAATGAGGTTGGACAATTCATAACATAAGCAACATTTCTACATGAACAGTTGGGGAATTCAATCTAAATCATCTATTGTTTTCCTACAATGTACTTGTCACGCCTCGAAATCTGACACTCGAGTACACTAGACCCGACGCCACACCGAGTGCATGACTCAAAATATCTAAACTTTCATCTATATCTCCATGACAACTCAAGTAAACACATTTAAATTAAAATAAGAGAAATATCATTCAAATTATTCCAAAATCATGATATTCTAAATATAAATTTTCTCATTTAATTTATTATAATAACAATTAAAATTTAAACAAAGCAATCGTGTCTTTGTCTTCAACCTCTCCAGTGGAGTCCATTTTCTACAATTTAAAATCCCAATAGCGTAAGTTATAAAGCCTAGTGAGCAAAGCCTTATGCAAGTTTCAAAAGCAAAACATGTTCCTATAAACTTAAGAACATTAGAAAATCTATATACAATGTTCAAAACATTTAATCAATGAATGATGCAATATATAGATGATAACCACAGCAATTAGTATAGTTGATTCTCGCGAATGATAGGGTCATTTTACACCACCTAACTAACACTCCCCCAAATACCTTGTCTGGTGCGCGTAGGTAGCCTATTGCAAATCTATTATGCTTATCCATCAGTAAACACCCTACCCCTAGCCGACAAGCTGATGAAGGTTTGATGAAATCCAAACCCTAAACCTGGCCCTAATCCAAACCTCAACCATAACCCCTGAACCCTAACCCTAGGAAACCTAAGCCCTAGGAATCTAGAAACCCGGCTCTCTGAGTCGGCTCACTGAGTTAACTATTGAGTCGTGTCGAGTCGACTCATTGGATCGAAACCCATCCAACTCACCTAGTCATACTAGGTTCTAAGACAACCCAAAAGCAAGTCCAAGCCCAAACCCATAGGCCCACTATTGATCAGAAGTAGCTCTAGCAAACAAATCACAAAAAAGTTGGAGCTCCCACATGCTTATGGGAGACTACCTGCCAAAGTAGGAGACAGGTCATGGCCTAGGCAGTTGATTACCCATGGCCCGCCACATGGCATGCCTCCTACATTGGCAGGAGGTCTTTAGCACATGAGGGGTCTCACTACTTTGACTGGTAAGCGTGTAAAGGCTCTAGAAAGTCCTATTTACCCCCTCATTAAGTCCAAATTCACCATTTTACTAGTCGATCCAACCGTCCATATCACGCCACATGGCAATCTGAAATTCCAACCATCAAACCCTATTCAAACTTGAACTTCCCAAGAATTGCATAAATATCATGTATGAGGGCTATAAATAGCCCCTTCTCCTTCACATTTCAAGCATCCAATAATCTTCCATCATCTAGAAGAATCCAAGACACCTGATCATCCATTAAAACCCAAGTCACCCTTAGCACAGCCATTCCATCCCTCTCCTAAAAAGTGGAAAGAATAGTTGAAGAGAACTGTTAAGCTCTTAAATGTGTATATTATAATCCCATTTCATCACTAACTATGCTTGAAATACATTATTAAAGACCCAACTAATGCATGGTTTTGTGGTTGTAGGAATGAAAGAGAGAATTCAAATGCCATAAGATTATCAACACGCAACATAAGATTATCCCATAATTTCTGCATTCCAAGATATCTTACAAGAACAATCAAATACCATAAACAGTTATCAACGGCCATTTAGTGCTCCAAACTCAAACACGTATAACTCTAATTGGAAGAACCATCCCAACTTCAATTGGAGGAATGGACCAACTGCGAATGCTAACAATATCCCCCAAGCTCAACCTTTACTAAGTCTATCCCTAGTAATCACACCAAAAGCTACGCTAGAGGAGATGTTGGGTGCATTCATATCGGTTCAAGCTGAATATAACAAGACTAATTCTCTGAAAATTGATGAGTTCATGCAAGAGCAACTGAAATTCAATCAAAATTCATCTCAAGCCATTAATGACTTGAAAACCTAAATGGCTAGAGTTGAATCTCATCTCAGTGTTAGGGAGAAAGGCACACTTCCTGCCTAACCTCTCCCTAACTCGATAACCCAATTTAAGATACAAGACCCAAGCTCTTCCTCCCAACATACGGAGCATGTTCAAGCTATTACCACCTTGAGGAGTTGCAAAATAATCGATAAATCTAATCCGATGAAGGCTACAAAGCCTAATGATCCTAAAATTTTCAAAGAGGATGATAGCCTGAACAACACTCCACATGAGAAAGAACCGGAAAGGCAATACAAGCCGGTTGCCCCATTTCCCCAAAGGTTGATTTCATGCAAACCTTTGGACAAAAACTGAAATTTTTGAGAGGTTTTTAAGCAATTGAAGATCAACATTCCGTTGTTGGAGGCTATAAAACAAATACCATCCTATGCAAAATTTCTGAAGGAATTGTGTACAGTCAAAAGGAAACACAATGTTCACAACAAAGTACTTTTGACTGAGAATTTGAGCGCTATTATCAAACAAGAGGTGCCCCAAAAATACAAGGATCTGAGTAGTCTAACCATCTCATGCATCATAGGTGACTACCGGATCAAACAAGCCTTACTCAATTTAGGAGTAAGTGTTAACCTCATCCCATACTCGGTCTATGAACAACTTGGGTTAGGTGAATTGAAACATACCAAAACCACACTCCAACTTGCTGATAGATCTATTCGTATACCGAGAGGAGTGATTGAGGATGTCTTGGTCCAAGTTGATAAATTATACTACCCAATGGACTTTATTGTCTTGGATACACATCCCGTGATAGGTGCCGGTGCTCAAATTCCCGTTATACTTGGCCGCCCTTTTCTAGCTACTTCAAATGCGATTATCAATTGTAGAAACGAGCTTGTACAAATGTCCTTTGGAAATATGACACTCAAGCTGAATATATTTGATTTATGTAAACAACCACGGGAAGTTGATGATGAGGTCCACAAGATAAATTTAATTAAATCATTCGTGGAGGATACATTTCCCTTGACATTTTATTCCGACCCTTTGGAGGCATGTTTGGCCCACTCTCATGCGATGAATGATGACACAATACGAGAGATGGAGGCCATTTTGGATGTTATGCCAATACTTGATAATAAAAGATGGAAGGCACTATTTGAACATTTACCCTTAAGCGAAAGCAAGCCTCTTCCATCCAATATCAAGGCACCGAAACTCGACCTAAAACCATTACCAAGTGATTTGAAATATGTATACTTAGGTCTAGATGAGACATATCCGGTGGTAATTTCTTACCACTTGGATGAGGAACAAGATAGTGGGCTAATAGCCACTCTAATAGAGCATAAAAGAGCCATCGGATGGTCAATTGCGGATCTCAAAGGCATAGACCCACTGATTTGTACTCATCGCATACACCTTGAGGAAAATGCTAAGACATCTAGGCAACCACAAAGATGCCTCAATCCAAACATGATGGAGGTGGTTAAGGCCGAAGTGGTGAAACTATTGGGTGTGGGTATCATTTACCCAATATCAGATAGTCAATGGGTGAGTCCAACTCAAGTGGTGCCTAAGAAATCCAAAATAACCTTCGTAGCCAATGCCAATAATGAACTCATACCAACCAGAGTCCCTACTGTTTGGAGAATGTGCATTGACTACAGGAAGCTAAACACAGTCATGAGGAAAGACCACTTCCCCCTACCGTTTGTTAATCAAATTTTAGAAAGGTTGGTGGGTCAGTCCCATTTTTGCTTCCTTGATGGGTATTCAGGGTATAACCAAATAGAGATCGCCATAGAGGACCAAGAGAAGACAACATTCACATGTCCATTCGGCACTTTTGCCTATCGAAGGATGCCGTTTGGACTATGCAATGCCCCTGCCACTTTTCAGCGTTGCATGTTGAGTATTTTTTTTGATATGGTGGGGACGACTCTCGAAGTCTTCATGGATGATTTCTCAATATTTGGTTGTAACTTTGATGAGTGCCTTATGCACTTAAAAACTGTGTTGAAAAGATGTGAAGAAAAGAACCTCGTATTGATTTGGGAGAAATGTCACTTCATGGTTCAAAAGGAAATAGTACTTGGTCACATCATCTCACAAAATGGAATCGGGGTGGACAAAGCTAAAATTGATCTTATCTCTAACCTTCCACCACCCAAGAGCGTACGAAATGTGCGGTCCTTTTTGGGACACGCCGAATTTTATAGACGGTTCATAAAGGACTTTAGTTCACTCTCTCGGCCTTTATGTAACCTCCTTCAAAAGGAAAACTCATTCGAGTGGACTGAAGATTATCAAAATGCCTTTGACAAACTAAAAAGTATGTTGACATGTGCTCCCATAATGCAATCACCTGATTGGAGCCTTCCTTTTAAAATTATGTGCGATGTAAGCGACTACGCTATTGGGGCTGTGTTAGGCTAGAGAAAAGAGAAAAAGATATGCGTCATCTACTATGCAAGTAGAACTTTAAACTCGGCTCAAGAAAACTACACTACTACAGAAAAAGAACTTTTAGCCGTAGTTTTTGCTTTAGATAAGTTTAGGTCCTACTTAATTGGATCCAAGATCATCATATTTACTGACCACGCCGCGCTTAAGTACCTTCTCTCTAAGAAGGATGCTAAGCCACGCTAGTTAAGATGGATCCTCCTACTCCAAGAATTTGACATAGAAACACGTGATCAGAAAGGAGTAGAAATCGTCGTGGCTGACCATCTCTCTAGACTTTTTCTCACCGATTCCCCTGAGACGACGTGATCAATGACATGTTCCCTGATGAACAACTTTTTAAAGTCTCCCAATTGCCATGGTATACAAACATTGGTAACCATCCTGCTATAGGTACAATTCTGACACATTGGAAAAAGCAAGTTAAGGATAAGTTCTTCAACAAGGTGAGAAAATTCCTATGGGACGACCCATACTTATTCAAGTATTGTCCCAATTAAATCATAAGGAGATACGTGCCGGATGATGAACAACACAATAACATCTCCTTTTGTCATTCTCAGGCGTGTGGTGGCAATTTTTCAACTAAGAAGACCACAGCCAAAATTCTGCAATATGGGTTTTATTGGCCAACCATGTTCAAGGATACCCATGAGTTTTGTAAAACGTGTGAACCTTGTCAGAAATTGGGAGGAATATCCCGTAGAAATATGATGCCACTCAATCCCATCTTGCCAATCGAAATTTTTTATTGTTGGGGCATCGATTTCATGTGTCCATTCCCATCTTCTTTTGGAAACTTATATATTTTGCTTGCCGTCGATTATGTTTTAAAATGGATCAAGGCGATTCCATGCTGGAACAATGACCATAAAACGGTCATTCATTTCTTAAAAGAAAATATCCTTTCTCAGTTTGGAACACCTCGAGTCATTATAAGTGATGGAGGATCTCATTTTTGTAACCGCCCGTTTGAAGCTTTAATGATGAAATATGGCGTAAATCACAAGGTGAGCACTCCTTATCATCCATAAACAAGTGGACAAGCTGAGATATCCAACAAGGAAATTAAACATATTTTGGAGAAAACAGTGAACCCCGATCGTAAAGATTGGTCACTTTGACTTATCGATGCACTCTGGGCTTACCGTACCGCTTCAAGACCCCCATTAGAATGTCTTCCTATAGGACTTGTCTATGGGAAAGCTTGTCACTTGCCCACGGAGTTGGAACATAGGGCATATTGGGTGATAAAGAAGATGAATTTTGATTCTGACAAAGCAAGCTCGTTGCACAAACTTCAATTGAATGAACTTGCGGAACTCCGGAACGAGGCATATGAAAATGTGAGAATCTACAAGGACAAGACGAAATTGTTCCATGATAAGAACATCCTTCGTAAGACCTTCACGATCAACCAAAAAGTCCTTATCTATAATTCTCGGCTACATTTATTTCTAGGGAAATTGAAGTCTCGATGGATCGGTCCCTTCATTGTAAAAACTGTTTATCCATATGGGACTGTCGAGTTGTTGAATCTAATGATCGGTAATGTCTTTAAAGTGAATGGTCAGCGATTAAAGTCGTTCTTTGAGAATTTTCCTTCGGAAGGTATGTCCATACCTCTGACTGATCTTCTGTATCAGGATATTTGATCTCCTAGTCTGATGGAGGTATAGAGTAGTTAGGATTAGGATTTTGTTGCTTTTGATTTGCTTTTTCATAGGTTTGTTAGAAGGAGGTAGAATTCTAATTTTCGTTCTCTCAGGTACTCTCATTCCTCACTCCCTTTATTGTTCTCATGTTTTGCTCATTGCATATTTTTTACATTGAGGACAATGCAAGATTTGGTTGCGGGTGTGGGATCACTAGGATGAATCTAGTGTTTTGTAACATCTCGAGCAATATGAAGAACATTTGTTTTTAGATTTTCAAATTCAAAACTTCATTGGAAAACTTTGTTTCTATGCATTTGGGATGCTGTAAGTATAAGAAAAATGAGAGGTGAAGTAAGTGAAGTTGAATATCTTGAACAAACTCTAAGATACTAGTTTTATATGCGAATTTCCCTATTTTTATGATTGATAGAATTTCTAAACACTTTTATACCTAGTTCACATTACACGATTCTCATGCCTTGAAAGGATTATGTAGAATTATGAATTGGTTAAGTTTGGATTTGAGGTGTTGAGAAACCAAGCCGAGGTACTTTGTCCATCCTTGTCCATGGAAAAATAACGAAAGATATGGATTTCTAAAAATCCTATCTAATATGTATAAAAAGGAAAGGAAGGATGAAAATATGGGAATGATTGAAAACATGGTGGAAAGTTCTGAAAAGGGCTACCTATTACCAACCGGGGGATGGTCTACCCGTAACCAAAGCTGGAAATGGGACTGTAGTGTGAAATCCGTCGGAAGGACGGTAAGGAAAATTCCTATAAAAGGCTTGTTGTTGATCTATACACCGTTGAATACATACCTTAGCTAATTCATGAAGAAGGTAACCTCGAAAATCCATGAGATGAGCATTCACTGAGCACACTAGGTTAAATTGTTGGGAGTCTTCTATTTATCAATCAATCAGCTGAAATTTCAATTTTTACAGTTGTATGTCTTAGAGTGTATAGAAGCATAGTTTCTGAAGGAGAGTTGAGTTTTGAAGAATGAAATTTGTTTCACGCATGTTTTGCTCGGGACTAGCAAAATGCTGGTTGGGGGGAGTGTTAAGCTCTTAAATGTGTCTATTCTAACCCCATTTCATCACTAACTATGCTTGAAATACATGATTAAAGACTCAATTAATGAATGGTTTTATGGTTGTAGGAATGAAAGAGAGAATTCATTAATTGAAGGCTTGGAGATGCTTTTTACAAGCATTGAAGATCAAAAGACCAAGCACCGAAAGGTGGAAGAAAGAAAGCAAATGAGAGAAGAAAGAGGGCAGAAAAAATGCACAGAAGACCAGTCGTCCGACCGATCCAAACACTCAACAGGAGGACCCTGATGCCAAGCACTACTGGACCAATCACGACCGGTCGTCTGACCGGTCATTGAATTAAAATTTGGTTTTGAATTTTCAAAAAACTCACTGGATGATTTTTAGCCTTTTTCTACCGGTTGTGCGACTAATCGTCAGCGTAACAGAGCTTCTTCTACAAGCTCTAAATTCTGCTGCGCAAAGCGCTATATTTGTGGATTTTCATAAAGTTTCTTCGCACCTAGGGCTCCAAAGCTATAAAAAGGACTCATCTAGCTCGTTCCTAAGGCATCCTAGAAGAGATTTACCACGGTGGGAGGCGGCGGAAGTCGGATCCGGAGTTCTACAACTCCTAGTTTGTTCTTCTAGCTTTTATATTTTTCTTAGTTGCTTTCATGTTTCCTTGGATCATGAACGGCTAAACCTCTTAGCTAGGGATAAGAGGTGAAGCTTGTAGAGAATCTAAGATGTTTCAATTCGTTTATTTTGGTTTCAAGTTGGATTATTAGTAAAGAACAATGGTTTGAAGTTTGAATAAAGTTCTAAGTAGTTTTTCTTAATCTTATGATGGCTCATGGATGTTTAGAAGAATTGCTTGAGTTCTTAATTGTTTTGGATGATTCTAGACCTGTACGCTCCGAGGAATCGGATTCAATATGCTCTAGACCTTTGCTTCTCATGTGGGAGCTTCATTCCAAACGTTCTACTTTTCTGGAAATTTTGAATTATATGCGATTGTGTATGTGATTTGAATGAGATCATGACGCTGGAGGTCAGGACATGTGGTGGTCTCAGATAGCCTTTTGACAGGCTGAATGTACATGCGAGACAATCTGACCATTGATGAAAGTGTTGTAACCTCAGATGGTCCAAATTGTTGGATGACGGAACGTTGGTGATGCACCATCTTCTGGGGCCGCAGATGATTGTTGATGGAACGTGATTCGTGGATGGATGGAGACATCCTTCATGTTCCCACGTGTGGGCTGGACGGAGGATCCCAACTGATTGTTGGTTAACATGGTCCTTTTAATGGCCAGGTTGAGATGGTGATGATCATCCATCATAGTTGCTGGAGGTGTGGACACCATCCCAACATGGATGGTTAGAATTGTTGGATGCATGACTGGATGAACGTACTCTGCTGGACATTGGAAATGAGGCCCAGTTGATCAAGTGGTGATGATTGAAGATGACCCACCTGTTAATGCAAAGATTTGTCAATTACCATGGTTAGTGTGTCGTCAAGTCTGCTTGCGGCTGAAGACAAAAGCTACTCAAGAAGATCGCTCATCAAGTCAAGCTTCAAGCCTCTTCATCCAAACCTTTGATCCCAAAACCCTTCTATAGATGGCCCAATCCTTCCTAGTTACATCCTTAGCCCCATCTATAGTCCACCATCCATAAAGATCAGCTATGGAAGTGTCCATTATGGCAGTTGTTTCTTAAAACATGAAAAATAGTATACCTGTTATCTCCGATAGGTGTCCGATCCATCGGAGCTGTGTCCGATAGGTGTCCGATCAATCAGAGATTTGTCCAGCAACTTTGAAAAACTCTCTGGACATTTTTTCGATCACTCGGAGGACTGTCCGATCAATCGGACAGGGTGCTCCGATCAATCGGAGAATGATCCGATCCATCGGACGAAAATCCAGAAAATCACATAAACTCTCTGGAAAAAATTACGATCAATTGGAACATCTGTCCGATCAATCGGACGGGGTGCTTCGATCCATCGGAAGGACATCCGATCCATCGGACAAAAATCCAGAAAAACACATAAACTCTCTGGAAGAAATTACGATCAATCGGACCATCTGTCCGATCAATCGGACAGGGTTTTCCGATCAATCGGAACTAAGTCCGATCAATCAGAGAACCTGTTTTTCAGCAAAAATTTAAATCAAGCTAATACTTATGTTCGATCGATCGGATCCTATCGAGGTGACCGTTTTCTGACCGTTGAAAGTCATCTCTATATATGGAACTCGGTTGGATCTTGTGGGAATCACCTTGAGCATTATCTAAGGTTTGTTTGTGCTTTCTCCTTGAGATCCCTTTCTCTCATACCCTTTGATTTGTTGAGTTCATACTTCAATCCATGTTGATTTGACCAACATTGAATAGCATTCAAAGCTTGGATTGAATCATGAACTCAACCCCTCTTTAATGGCATGTTGACCTACCTCTCAAAGTTATACTCTTATCATTAATGCCATTAATGGTGGTTTAGGTAGAAGCTACTCCTCATATAAAAGCCATATCCCAATATAGCCTCAACCAAACCCTAATCCCTCACCTTAGAATCTACAAGGAGTCATCCATAGCAAGGTTGCTGATCAAGGGAGTTGAAGAAGGTATCTTCCGTGCAAGCCGAATCTTCTTCAACAAAGGCATCATCAAGGGGCTCAATCAGCTAAGTATATTTAGTCTTTCGAGTCCAATAAACCTCCTCAAAGTTGAGATTTGGGTTTCAGAGTTTGAAGACCCAAACTCGGTAGTGTCCTTACGTAGGACAAGTCCTTGAGTAGGACAATCCCTTGTGTAAGGATGAATCCATGTGTTGAGGTTTAAGTCCTTTTGTAGGCTGTTAAGGTTTATGGTTAACCTCATTTAAAACCATAAAGATAGTGAAATCTGGCCACTCAAGGAGTGAATGGATCAGCCGGGAGTGGAGTAGGTACATAACCGAACCACTATAAAAATCTCTTGTTATGTGATGAATGGATGAACTGCTTTACTTCTTTCACTTGTGTTTTTATTGATTAATATTCTGCATATCTTGTGCTTGAAGTAAGTTCTCTAAGAATACTTTGCATGTTCACAAGTGTGTAATTTGGTAATTGTAAAAAGTGTCTTATTCACCCCCCTCTAGGACAAGGGAACCTGTTTCTTGCTTCTACAAAAGCGGTAATCAAACTTATACCGCATTTTCAATTGGTATCAGAGCGGGTTCCTCCTCAAAGGCATAACAGCTCGGAGTGTGATCTGTTTCTAGAAGCTTGAAATCTTGTCAAAAGGGGATTCTAGTATGGTTTCCAAACCTCCATATTTTGATGGATCAAACTACGCATATTTGAAAGCAAGAATGGTAGTCTTCTTGTAATCATTGGATCATGCAACATGGTGGTCTGTGGAAATCAAATATGAAATACCCCTCTTGAGCACAGTCACAGATGGGGTCACCACCACCACAGTCAAACCTGATGATTTATGGACTGATCTTGAACAACTGAGATACATTAGCAATGCAAAGGCACTCAATGCTATCTTTTGTGCCGTTTCAGCAGATGAGTTCAAAAAAATTTGTAATTGCACAATTGCTAAGGAAGTATGGGACATCTTTGAAACTACTCATGAAGGGACTAGTACAGTCAAGAGGTCGAAACTTCAGCTCTTGACTACTCAATTTGAGAATATGAAAATGGAAGAACATGAGAACTTCATGGACTTTTACACCCGGTTGAGCGATGTCACCAATGCTATGTGGGGATTGGGGGAGACGATATCGGATCCGCGCATTTGTAGGAAAATTCTAAGATCCTTACCCGAACGATTCTCCTCCAAGGTCATAACTATTGAGGAATGTAGAGATATTGATACTATGAAAATAGAAGACTTACTAGGATCTCTACAGACCCATGAACTACATTTCAAGAAATCCCCAAAAAGCAGATACACAGTGCTGAAAACTTCACACACTACACAAGAATCTGTAGTTGATAGTGATGAGGAAATGGATATGAATGAAATGGCTCTTATGGCCATGAAGTTTAGAAAATTCTTCAAAAACAAAGGAAAGAGGGTTGACAAAAATAGCAAATCTTTTGACAAAAAGCGCTATACAGGAAAATCCTACAACAAGCTAAAAGATCCTAAGTGCTACAACTGTGGACACTAAGGTCATATTGCGTCTGACTGCCAAGCTCCTGCCAAAGAAAAATTTAAAAAAAAAAAGCAATGGCAGCCACATGGGACAACCTCGAGAGTTCAGATTCAGAATCAGATGAATATCAAAGTGATGGGAGAGGATCAGTTAAAATTTTGATGGCCTCTATCTCGGAGATTGTCCCAGACATATAAGGCGTAAGAGACAAGGATGATCATGAGTCATCAGAAAACAATGCGACATCCTCCGATGATGACGAGGATGATAATGAAGGTATGCAAGTTGCCTATAATGAGTTATTTCGTCAAAGCATCCTTCTTACCAAGAAGTTGAGCCAAGCTAATATTGACAACAACAAATTGGCTGATGAAATGCAAGAAGTGAAAGGAGAAAACAACAGATTTCACTTTCAGATCTGTGACTTGAAAAAAGGAAAAACAAAGCAGCTCAAGACAAAATTAATACCCTAGAAGATGATCTGAAAAAGGCAAAATCTACAAATCAATGTCTAACCTTGCAGCTTAATCAAGAACGTCAACTCAATGAAAGATTTGCTCAGAGTAGAGAAAAACTATACGATATCCTTAAATCAGGTAAGCCGTGTAGGAATACAAGAGGGCTAGGCTATGGTGAGCAAACTAAGGTTAGTAACCCAGAACCTGAAAAGATTAGGAATGCATCAGGAAGCGCTAAGAAAAATTCACCTATATGCCATGCATGCGGAGATGTTGGACATTTGAAGTTTGAATGCTTGATCTTTAAGAATCCGGTTCAGAACTTGAAAGGAAAATTTGTACCTACCGGAAAAAGGATAAATCATATGTGGAGTCCTCAAAAAAAAAAAACACCATACAAAAATGGAAACATGAGGAGAAATTATCCCACTCCACCTAAGAAAGACAAAAGAATGGAAGAGCTCCTTGAAATGGTAAAACAGTTAAACAAAAGAACCATGGAGCTAATGCAAGAGAAATCAAGCAAAACACCTTATGCTCAAACGATGATATCTCTAGAATCAACCAAGAAGCCTGGTTCTCCAAAAAGGGTAGTATCTAAATGGGTAGTAAAGAACAAATGCTTAGTTATCCATACAGCCCTTAGAGCCGGAAGAAACACTAGATGGTATCTTGATAGTGGATGCTCCCGACACATGACAGGTGATAGGACTTAGTTTTGTGATTATGCTGAGTTTGATGGTGGGTCTGTTACCTTTGGAGATGGGAGCGTTGCTAAAATTGTTAGAAAGGGAACCATCACCAGGCCAGGATTGCCCAAAATTGAGGATGTACTATGTGTTGACGGTTTGAAACATAATCTTCTAAGCATCTCTCAAATATGTGATGAACAGCATTCCGTAAAATTCCCCAAAGAAATGTGCGAAATTATGGACCAAACTGAAAAATTGATACTAAAAGGGCTTCGCACTGGAGATAACTGCTATGTTATTGAAAATAAGGGTGATGAGGGACCATCTGCCATATGCCACATGGCCATTAATGATGAAACTGAGTTATCGCATCAACGGCTTGGTCATGTCTATTATAGGAACCTTGCCAGGTTGAGTAGAAAGAAATTAGTTAGAGGATTACCTAAGATTGGGAAGAAACCAAAAGAAGTATGTGCAGAGTGCTTAAAAGGTAAACAAATTAAAGTTGCACATAAGAAGACATCCATCATTGCTACATCAAAACCCCTTGATCTACTCCACATGGATCTCGTAGGTCCCACAAGAGTAATGAGTCAAGGTGGTAAGAGGTACTTCTTTGTTATCGTTGACTGACTATTCCCGCTATACTTGGGTTGTATTTTTGAAAGAAAAGTCTAATACATTCTGGCGATTTGAACTATTCTGCGAAAATATAGATATCAAACATGAATTCTCAGCCCCAAAAACTCCACAACAGAATGGAGTAACAGAGAGGAAAAACAGAGTTCTACTTAACATGGCCACAGTTATGATGAACAGCAGAAATATAGCAAAGAATCTGTGGGCCGAAGCAGTGAATACAGCTTGTCACATCATTAATCGAGTTTATTTGAGAGCCGGCCTAGATAAAACCCCATATGAGTTGTGGAATGGAAAAGTTCCAAACATCAACTACTTTAGGGTCCTTGGTAGCAAATGTCACATCCTTCGTGATCGAGAAAATCTAGGAAAATTTGACTTTAAGAGCGATGAGGGGATATTTCTAGGATATGCTTCTGATAGTCGTGCCTATAGAGTTTACAACACAAGGACTAAAACAACTTAAGAATCCATAAATGTTATCATTGATGACCAATCCAAAGAAGATACAAGACTTGATGATGATGAAGTGGGAGAACCATGCCACATAGGTAAACCTGTTGAAAAATCTCCCACTCCCAATGCCTCAATAGCTTCTGGAAATGTTCCACATATCAAGGATCATCCCCTCAATCAAATCATTGGAGATCCGGATGTTGGAGTCAAGACTAGGAGACAACTTGAGGCCATCAATAGTCATGTGTGCTTCACCTCAAAAATTGAACCAAAAAATATAAATGAGGCCCTCAATGATGAGTTTTGGATACTTGCAATGCAAGAGGAACTTCAAAAGTTCACCAGAAATGAAGTTTGGTTTCTGGTTGAAAGACCATATGAGAAGAATGTCATTGGAACTAAATGGATCTTCAAGAACAAAACAGATGAATCTGGCAATGTGATTCGAAACAAAGCACGTCTTGTAGCTCAAGGGTACTCTCAATTCGAGGGAATTGATTTTGATGAAACTTTTGCCCCAGTTGCTAGACTAGAATCCATCCGAATTCTCATGTCCATAGCATGTGCACTCAAATTCAAATTATTTCAAATGGACGTGAAGAGTGCCTTTCTAAATAGTATACTTGATGAGGAAGTTTATGTTGAACAACCCAAAGGGTTTGTGGACCCTAGTTATCCTCAAAGAGTCTACCGATTGAAAAAGGCTCTCTATAGGTTAAAACAAGCCCCCCGAGCATGGTATGAACGTCTTACTCAATTTCTAATTGCTCACAAGTTTGTAAGGGGGAGTGTTGACAAAACCCAATTTGTTAAAAGGACGACTGATTCATTTCTCATTGCTCAGATTTATGTGGATGATATTGTATTTGGCTCAAACTGTGAAGAATTTTCTGGCTTATTTGCTGAATTAATGAAATCTGAATTTGAGATGAGTTTGGTAGGCGAACTGAATTTTTTCCTAGGATTGCAAGTTAAACAACTGAAAAATGGAATCTTCATCAACCAAACTAAGTATGCAAAAGATTTAGTCAAGAGGTTTGGGCTAGACTCGAGTCGACCACACACCACGCCTATGGCCGCTACCATTAAACTTTCCAAAGACTTGTCAGGCAAAAGTGTTGATCAACATTTATATAGAAGTATGATTGGGAGTCTCCTCTATCTCACAGTAAGTAGACCCGATATTGCTTTTAGCGTAGGGGCATGTGCTAGATTTCAAGCCGATCCTAGGGAATCACACCTCATTGCTGGTAGTGCACTCCGGGCGTCCGAAATGTCCAACAGATTCCGAGTGCTCCACCAAATTTTCAGCACCAATGTGTACCCACGTAGCACCAACAAATCAGATCTCACAGCTAATATGGTCAATTTACTCTATCACGTTGGTCACGGGACGCGTCTATGTCTTCCATCCATCATTCTGCATCACATTCTGGATTCACTGCCTGACACCCGCAACAGCATTCCCTTTCGCTGGATCATTACTCGTCTGGGCCAAGACTGCGGGTTCACCAATATTGTGGTTCATCCTATTCCTCGACGTACCTTCAAGGAACTCAATATCAAAAAGATGGTTCTGCCAAGAGAGGATGATGTGGAAGACCAGGACTTCTCCCAGACTCCCACACAGGTGTCTTCTGACACCCATAGCGGGTCTTCAGCCCCAGCCCCGACGCCGGCTCCCGCTCGACGATCGGTCAAGTGGCGACTTCAGTCTGACGCCTCTTCCACACCTCCTCCTCCCAACTCAGAGCAGATCATTGCTCAATTGGATCATGTGGAGGGCGCCCTAGCACAGCACGGTGAGCGGTTGACCCGTCTTGAGAGTTTGATGCAGACCGTACACGATGCTGTTCAGCGCCTCACATCAGCTCTCTCGTGTCGACGTGATGACGTCTCTGGTTCTGCTCCGCAGCTGTCCATATTTCTGGTTAGGATCCTTACTGTGTGCTCAGTCGCGGATATCTTTTTGGGGCGACTTTAGCACCCAAGTTCAGCACTTTCATAGTTATATCTTTTGATAGATTTTTTTTTTGCTGGATCTGACTCTATGATCCTTTTGTTTTGGATACTTTGATGATCTTTGTGTTGGAATTGGATATTTTGATATTACTTATTCTGTGCATCATTTCTCATCTATTTGACTCCTATGCGTATATACATGCTTGTGCATAATTGCTTTATCTTTATTGGGCTTCTTGCCCCATTTTGGGTTGTATATATGGGATGTTTGGTCATGATATACATTTCAGAAGGGGAGGTTGGCTGCTTGGGCTATATGCCCACTGTGCTTACTGTTATATACTTGTATATCCTTGCATGACCATGTGTATTTGGTTTCCTCCCTCGGCTCATTCATGTCTATTTCCTCCTTCCGTCTATGACATATGTGCTGCGTTCTTATTTCACTAACCTTTGTCAATCCCTGACAAAAAGGGGGAGATGTTATCCCACCAAAAGGTCCAGGTTATTTTTTGTTGATCTTTTGTGTGCAGGGACTTAGGGGGAGTTCAAGTGAAGCCTAGTCTGTACATTACGTTTATATATTTTGTTTGTAATGAGTCATGTCTATGTGTAAAGCATTTATTTTCTACGACATGTTCAATGTATGTATGTATTTTGGTTTTGGTGTCTAGGAAAAGTCTGTGGTATGGACCAAGACTTTTATAGGTTTGGTTTTGTCCGGTAATTGACAAAGGGGGAGATTGTTAATGCAAAGATTTGTCAATTACCATGGTTAGTGTGTCGTCAAGTCTGCTTGCGGCTGAAGACAGAAGCTACTCAAGAAGATCGCTCATCAAGTCAAGCTTCAAGCCTCTTCATCCAAACCTTTGATCCCCAAACCCTTCTATAGATGGCCCAATCCTTCCTAGTTACATCCTTAGCCCCATCTATAGTCCACCTTCCATAAAGATCAGCTATGGAAGTGTCCATTATGGCAGTTGTTGCTTAAAACATGAAAAATAGTATATCTGCTATCTCCGATAGGTGTCCGATCCATCGGAGCTGTGTCTGATAGGTGTCCGATCAATCGGAAGTTATGTCCGATCAATCGGATATTTGTCCAGCAACTTTGAAAAACTCTCTGGACATTTTTCCGATCACTCGGAGGACTGTCCGATCAATCGGACAGGGTACTCCGATCAATCGGAGAATGATCCGATCCATCGGACGAAAATCCAGAAAATCACATAAACTCTCTGGAAGAAATTACGATCAATCGGAACATCTGTCCGATCAATCGGACGGGGTGCTCCGATCCATCGGAAGGACATCCGATCTATCGGACGAAAATCCAGAAAAACGCATAAACTCTCTGGAAGAAATTACGATCAATCGAACCATCTGTCCGATCAATCGGACAGGGTTTTCCGATCAATCGGAACTAAGTCCGATCAATCAGAGAACCTGTTTTCCAGCAAAAATTCAAATCAAGCTAATACTTATGTCCGATCGATCGGATCCGATTGAGGTGACCATTTTCTGACCATTGAAAGTCATCTCTATATATGGAACTCGGTTGGATCTTGTGGGAATCACCTTGATCATTATCTAGGGTTTGTTTGTGCTTTCTCCTTGAGATCCCTTTCTCTCATACCCTTTGATTTGTTGAGTTCATACTTCAATCCATGTTGATTTGACCAACATTGAAGAGCATTCAAAGCTTGGATTGAATCATGAACTCAACCCCTCTTTAATGGCATGTTGACCTACCTCTCAAAGTTATACTCTTATCATTAATGCCATTAATGGTGGTTTAGGTAGAAGCTACTCCTCATATAAAAGCCATATCCCAATATAGCCTCAACCAAACCCTAATCCCTCACCTTGGAATCTACAAGGAGTCATCCGTAGCAAGGTTGCTGATCAAGGGAGCTGAAGAAGGTATCTTCCATGCAAGCGAAGCTTCTTCAACAAAGGCATCATCAAGGGGCTCAATCAGCTAAGTATATTTAGTCTTTCGAGTCCAAGAAACCTCCTCAAAGTTGAGATTTGGGTTTCAGAGTTTGAAGACCCAAACTCGGTAGTGTCCTTACGTAGGACAAGTCCTTGAGTAAGACAATCCCTTATGTAGGACAAAGTGGTTCATGGATTAGTCCTATGGAAGGATGAATCCATGTGTTGAGGTTTAAGTCCTTTTGTAGGCTGTTAAGGTTTATGGTTAACCTCATTTAAAACCATAGAGATAGTGAAATCCGGCCACTCAAGGAGTGAGTGGATCAGCCGGGAGTGGAGTAGGTACATAACTGAACCACTATAAAAATCTCTTGTTGTGTGATGAATGGATTTACTACTATACTTCTTTCACTTGTGTTTTTATTGATTAATATTCTGCATATCTTGTGCCTGAAGTAAGTTCTCTAAGAATACTTTGCATATTCACAAGTGTGTAATTTGGTAATTGTAAAAAGTGTCCTGTTCACCCCTCTCTAGGACAAGGGAACTTGTTTCTTGCCTCTACAAAATTGGTAATCAAACTTATACCGCATTTTCACCACCTGTTGGGTGGCGCTGATGGCATGTGCAAGGCGGTACATCCGTCATTGTTGCACGTGTGAAACTTGTGAGATGTTCGGCTAAGATGGAGTGTCACGCCCCAAATTCGGTTCTCGACGTCCATTCGCCGTAACCCGAATTTAAAGGTGGCAGCTTCCGTAGTACCCCGATCTCGGATCCTAACCTCACACGTCAGGTTCCGATCCTAGGATACCACAAGGAGGATTTTAGGGTCTGAATTTTTTTTTTTGAAACATGAGCATCACTATATGAGTACCATCAAAGACAAACATAATATTTCCACTAAGTCATTTTGTTTACATACAGTACTGAAAGGTAAATACACAATGCGTAAATATAAAAACTGTGCACAATTCGGCACCTCCTGCTACTGCACTCCCAACTCCAACTCAACGTTGCTGATACACTCTAGTGTAACCTGCAGCGTAACAAACATGTATAAGCTTCGAACGAAGCTTTGTGAGTGCGTGTGTGCGTGCGCAATGCGTATGGCAAGCATGATAAATATCAGAGTAAGCAGTAAAGCATGATGCGAAATCTAAACCAAAACTTAGCCTAATTAGGCTACACGATCATGTGATATGAATAACCAGCCTACTACGGCTATGCAAGCAAGCAATACAGATAACTAGCCTGCCATGGCTATGCAAGCATGTAATACAGGTAACCAGCCTACCAAGGCTATATACTCATACTATGCAATGGCCTACAGGGCCTAATGTCCCATACAATGATCCAATGCATGTATGCAAATCACCACCTCTCAGTACAGTGGTCCAGATATGAACAGTCATATCGCAATCGCCCAAGCAATGCAGGACTCGGAACTGGTAGCTCGCCTAGGCTTACAGCCCCGCCCACATCACACCCGCCCACGTCAGGACCGTCCCACACCATACAGAACATCAGTCACATCACTGATACCAATACCATCTCTGAAACGGAACATCACCGGGGTCTCACAGACCTCACTACTCACCAGTAGAATACCAAAGCCTATCTGGTACAATAGCGGACCTACTCACAGCTGGTCAAACTCAACCCTCTTTGCCAACACTCTTCCAGCAGGTTAGGTTAGACCTCCTTCCAAACTGACCACGTGCAGTGGAAAACACCGCCGTTTGGTAATCAGCATACTGGTGTATGATTAAACCACCCGGTCCTTGAATGGAGCACCCACCTTGGTACCAACGAGATCAGGGACTTTCACCCAGGGACATCTTTGGCATCCAGTTTAAAGATCACATATTTTCGGTGTTCTGCAAACTACAATGGAGCTGTGGTTGCAACGTAGTAACCATGCTATATGCGGCACAAGCAGATGGTGCAAAATGCAACCATGCATACAAACGTGGGACGACATGCCCGTACAAGTCTCCAAAGAGCACCATAAAATTATAGGGTCTCAAATACAATGTCACCGTCAACTGGTAATGAACTGTACGACAACGCGGCCGTTATGGCCGGTTGATACAAGACAATCAGATGAGCCAAGCATTCATGATGCATGAGTCAAGCATACAATATGAGTGCCAACAAGTAGTCAATCTACCACGATGGCAATAAATCAATCTAGTCCAACCTATTTGAGATATGATTAAGATGAGGGGACACATATGAATGATCGAGTCATAGTGCGGGATGTCGCTAACCAGGGAATCTCGCACCAAGGGCTACAAGGTATGCTAAGTTATTCCTACCATACAGTGTAAGTCAGGATGATAGATTCCTGTCCTCGAATAGTCCCATACCTATTGGAGAGGTTTGCGATAGAGAGCACATGAATTACATTTGCGCAACTACATCTCGAATGCTTAATGAATGCGTTTATGCCCTAGTGGTCCCCAACTAATAATGGTGATTCAGGATGCATACTCATTACACATGCATGGTGGTCGTCGAAGCATATAGTATAAAGATCACATATGAGTATTCCAACAACACTACGTGTGGCAACAGACATACTAAAAATAGCATAAAAAGATAATTTACTTATAATACAAGTAAACATAAAGAGATAAGACTCTAAATGGATGGTATACAACAACACAGATGGTCCAACAACTGAACGGTGTGGATTGACCTTCAACATTCAGATAACCCAAATGGAAAGAAAATGATTGAATACACTACCGACACATCAAAGGTAGAGCCTACTTGAGCGGCAAGAGTAGAATACCCAAAATCATGCCGAGACCCATAATCCTGTAGTACAGTTGAGATAAACACAATAATGGTTCGTAAAAGGAATGTCATAGAACGGGTTGCAAGATAAACATGTCATGACAGAGAATCATAAATGATAGGGTAATCTGAGATAGATGATCAAAACGATGAGGTCTAAAAAGGGACGATAGGTCTAACCTCATACTACAAGATAGGCTCCATATAATGGATGGCCTAGATGACATACTAACGCCGAGGATGAACCCCACACTTGTCCTAAAGGTAAACAGACGGTGTGGATGGGATATACACGATATGGTGGTCTTTAACGGTTGGGTACAAGTGTAGGAGGGGTGAGTCATATGAGTATACAACAAGCTGAGTTACCAGGATCAATCAACATGGTGAGTCAATAAGGCAGGTTGACAAGGCGGGTTAACATGGTGAGTTAACAAGGTGAATTGATAAGACGGTTCAACAGGGTGAGTTTAAGAAAGTAGTCCTGTGACTTGAATCGAGCGAACTTTAGGGATGACCTTTCAATGAGGGTTTACATAACTAACCATCAAGGTGGATCCATGGGATGGACAATGCGGTCATTCGAACACGCACACTAAGGTGGTCCCAAGGCCATCCTGTACATAACATGCTAGGGTCCATTCATTTGGATGGTTTGGATCAAGCACAAAATTAAGGGGGTCCTAATCGATGGGCAACATACATAACGCACCATAGTGGCCAATGGCTGACGTGGATAGAACACATGCATAATAAGGTGGACCCATGGTTGGGGATAACCGCGCAAAGGAGTGGGGAAGCCACATACATCAATGCGCCTCAACAGTTTGGGATCAACTCGATATTCGTGCTTTCCCACTAATTAAGTGAGATGGCAACCAAACACCATGGTGGGGCCCGCACACCACACGTGTGAAACCCCACCCATGGCTGGGTGACTTATGAGCAGGAAGAATGGCAAATAAACATAACAGATGGGTCCTGTAAAGTTTCCAATGGTAGGCATTCAATCACCCTTATTTTCTACGTGTGGCCCACCCAAAACTGGGCCCACACCCCTGCCAAGAAGAACGACACGGTATACCCAACATTCATCAAGGTGGGACCCAAAGTTGGGCCCCCATCGCCTTTGGTTAGATGGATAAATAAACATTACAATGGCCCCAAGGAAGGTTTCAAAGGTGGGCATCAATGACCACTGTTTCCTACAATGTGGTCCACCAGAGGTTTGTATTTACCTCATTATGAGGGCCCTCGGCCCTAAAATAATATGGAAAAATAGATGGTCGGCATAGATAAAACAGATGCATTGTGGTGGGACCCACAGGGTAGGTCACCTGCTGGGCAGCGTGCCAAATTAAAGCACGCTGCTTGGAGCATGACACCCAAATGGGCCCAAGAGTTTTGAATCAAACTGATATTTTGTTTTCTCCTTCATCCATATACATGTGATCTTATTAACAGGTTGAATGACAAATAAACATCACTGTAGGGCTGGGAAGGTTTCAATGGTGGAATTCATTATTCCCATTGTTTCCCATGACATGGTCCACTTGAGGTTTGGATATGCTTAAATTTTGAGCTCAGCCACTAAAATGAGCTGGAAAAACATATGGACGAAATTGATAAAGCACATAAATTCTAGGTGGGTCCCACGAGTGGGCCACCGGCTTGGCAGACCCCCTTATTTATAGTACAAAGGTCCTTCAGAAACTTGGCATTCTTTTGCACATGTATTTTTCTTTTTACCGTGTAAAGGTCCTTCAGAAACTTGGCATATGACGGTATTTGTTTAATGACATCCAACAATGGAATGTTGATCTTGACTAGCTTGCTTAAAAACCTCCAAAAATTCTTGATATTTATCTTGAGGTTTGGTTGAAATCAAGCGTTGAGGGAATGGAGCAACGAGCCTATATTCTTTCAATGGCTCTTTTTCATTCATGGCGGTGCTAGGTCCATCATCCTCTTTGGAAAATACCGGATCATTAGGTGTTGAGGTCTTCACCGGGTCAGATTTTTGAATAATTTTACTACTTCTAAGAGTGGTGATGGACTTAACATGTTCCATGTGTTGGCTAGAGGAACTAGGCACACTTATTTCGCATTGTGATTTCGGATTAGGTAGGGGTTGGGCCGGAAGAGTCCCTTCCCTTGCGTTTAAGCGAGCCTTGATTTCCTCCACCGAATTTTTAAGCTCAAGCATTATCATATGGTTCGATTGGTTTATTTGAGCTTAGCCTTCCATGAATGCTTTCAATGTATCCTCTATAGGCATTTGAGATGGGGCCATAGGAAATTGCATTGGGGGCCCCTTTTGAGGATTACTTTGGTTGGCCATGGGTCCATTCGCCTAATTGAAGTTAGGATTGTTTCTCCAACTAGAATTGTATGTGTTTGAATTTGGAGTACTAAAAGGTCGTTGATAACTATTCAAAGCATGCGATTGTTCGTATAAAAGTTCTCGAAATGCAGGAATTGTAGGACAATCCCCCGTTTGATGTACATTCGAAGAACAAATACCGTAAACAGTTTCAACAGCCCCCCTTTGTTGGGTTGTGTCCACTTTCCTTATTTCCATCGCCTCGACCTTTCGTGTGAGATTAGCTACTCTAGAACTTAGATCATCTTCCTCATTTAAAATGTAAATTCATCCATTTTCCTTTGCTTGGGACTGTTTTGAGCATGTCGGCTTAGATGTATCCTATGATTGTGTGTTTTCAGCCAACATATCAAAATAGTCCCAAGCTTCCTCTGTTTCCTTGTTCATGAACTCCCCATTGTACATCATTTCCACAAATTGGCGCATGGTTGAGTTTAGTTCATCATAGAAGAAACTAATCAACCTCCACCGTTCATAGCCATGATGTGGGCATGCGTTTAATAGCTCATTATACCTTTCCAAACATTGGAAAAAGGTTTCATCTTCTTTTTGGGCGAAGTTCATTATGGCCCTTCTTAGTGCATTGGTTCTATGAGTCGGGAAGAATTTTTTAAGAAACTGCTGAGTCATCTTAGCCCATGTCCTAATAGACTTGGCCTTAAGGAATGTAGCCATGATTTAGCCTTCTCTTTCAAGGAAAAAGGGAATAATTTAAGTTTTATAGTATCCTTGGTTACATGGTCATAGTTTATTGTGACAATAACCTCTTCAAACTCCTTAATATGTAGATAAGCACTTTCGGAATCAAGTCCATGGAATTTGGGAAGAAGTTGGATCAACCCCGATTTAAAATCAATATTTCCCACATTATGAGGGAAAATTATGTAAGAGGGAGTACTCGTCCTTGCGGATTGTAAATAGTCAAGTAAAATCCTAGGTTGAGGTACATCCCCCACTTCATTCTCATCAATTTCAGTAAAGTGTTAGGCTTGATTTTAATGTTGATTAGCCCATTAATTGGGTTGATTTTCAGCCATCTTTCTAGCAATTTCAGGAAGATTTTGATATTTTCTAGCACGAGGCTCTCTATCAATCCCTTCAACAATTACTCCGTCACTTAACAATCTCCGAGTGTGATCACGAACCTACTTGGGCATGAACCACTCAACACAATCCTAAAATCTAATTCTACTTCTAAAAACAAAAATCTGAAACTATCTATAGCAAGAGGGGTTAGAAGGATAGAACCTGAATTGTAGATCTATGTTGGAATCCGGCAAAATCAAAACAAACTAAGTTAGTATTCTGATATTAGAAGAAAACCTACCCTAAAAAGCAAAACAAATCCTAAACCTAACTTAACACAATCTCAACTAAAAGCTATCTCAGAAAATTGTAAAAATACCGCATAGAAATCCCTGGCAACAGCGCCAAAAACTTGTTCACTCCCCAAGTATAGGGTTGCGAAGTAGTAATAATTCGGAAAGACCGAGTATCGTTCTCACAGAGATTTATGTATGGATATTCTCAGAATTTATCTAAAATAACTTATAATTAAGATCCTATTAAGAACTAAAGCTGGAAAATAGTGATTTGAAGTAAAACAATGATTTATTAGAGGTAATATCAATCTAAAAAGGCACTAGAGTACCAAGGATCCACTTTTGATAAGTTTCAATGCATCAACACAACTAGGTCTCTCACAACGCAATCGGAATCGAATTCATATCTCTATTCGATCGGAATATAGAGTGGTTAAATCAATACTTATCTAAAACAATTGCTTGTTCATTGATTCGATTCCCACAATAATGCTCAGGCCTTGGGCACACTCAATTGTATAGGCCAAGCCTCTTTCCAATCTAGTTGAGATTCAAAACCATAGCTTTCATCAAATCCTGTCACTAGACTTAATTACAACCAATGATTAGAACTCTAATTAAATCAAAATCAATAAGCAAACAACTATTTCAGATTATAACAAAAGATAAGAACTTTAGTTGAATGAGTTCCCACATGAAGATCATGCCATTGTACACAAGGCAATCAAAGGGTCTACCATGCCCGGAGTCGATGATAGATCAATGAACTACACAAGCATAAACAATGCCCAAAAGATAAGCTACTAAGTTTAGAATCACTAAGAATCACATTAGCCCAGTGTCATCAGGAAATCAAAGTAAAATTGAACTAGTACTTGATTCAAACTCATATAAAACTAAATTCTTCAATTAAAACATGAAAAGAAAACCGAGGTTGCATCAATCCATTAAAAACAAATCAAAAGCTTCACCACTTAGCCCTAGCTAAGAGGTTTTAGTTCATCTCTAACATCCTTGAACTAGAAGCCTCAAAAATCATAAAAATAACTAAAACTAGAAAAAAAAAACTAGGAAAACTTGAAGAAGAATCCGTCTCATAAGCCTCCTGATGATCCTCATGTCCTAGCATGCCTTGGAATGAAGAGGAGAAGTCTTTTTTATAAATTGGCGAGGCAAATTCCAGATTGCACAAGAAATCACCCAATTGCGCAGAGAAAATTGGAGCTTCACGGACAAGCTCTGTTATGCTGCCGACCGGTCAGACGACCAGTCGTAAAACATCTAAAACAGGCCAACAAGCTTTTGAATTTTCACCCCTTCTCTGTTGAGTAGTCGCTTGAGTGCTAGACTAGTCTAACAACCGGTCTGAGTAGTGGTTGACTGATCGGATGACCGGTCTTAGTTGGTCCTAGTGAGTTTGGGCAGCAAGGGGAGATCTCTGTTGAGTGCTCAGACTGGTCGGATGACCGGTCCTGGCTATGGACGACCGGTCGAACGACTGGTCTTCATTGCAGTTTTTTTCACTTCTTCCTTTCTCCTTTACTTCCTTCTTCAATCCTTTTGCACTTAGTTCCTTGATCTTCAATGTATGTAAAGTGCTCTTTTTAGCCTTGAATTAGTGAAATCTCCATCTCGTTCCTACAATCACAAATTGTGCATTAGAGTAGTCTTTTAAACATGCAAACCATGAATAATATGTGATGAATTGGGGTTAGAATATGCACAATTCAGAGCTCAACAGTAAGTAGGTTAGAATTTATTTTTCTGCATTTAGGATTGAATAAGTCTCATCGAGACAATGGAAGATGCTAGAATTGATCAACTTGTTACCTCAGGTACTCTCGTTCTCACTCTCCTTTGTTTTATTTCATTGCTCTCATGTCTTGCATATCACATATCTTGTTACATTGAGGATAATGTAAGATTTTGGTTGGGGCTGAGATTCATAAGATGAATCTATACTACTTTTTGTGACATTTCAAGCAATTATGTAGAAAAAATTCAATTTTTCTGAAAAATTAAAACTCTTTTGGAAAACTTTGTTTCTATGCACTTGGGATGTTATGAGTATGAAAAGAAGATATATGAAGTATTGATTTTGAAAGCATTAAATTACCTGTAACATAATAGTTTTCCCCTATTAAGTTGATTGGTAGAAAGATTTGAACACTTTTAGGTCTAGTTCAAATTACACAATTCTCATGATTTGAAGGGATTATGTAGATTTGTAAATTGGCTAGATTGAGATTTAAGGTGTTGAGGAACCAAGCCGGGGAACTTTGTCCATCCTTGTTCATGTGAAATAAGAGAAAAGAATGAAAGATATGGATTTCTAAAAATCCTATCTAATGTATACGAAAAAGAAAAAAAAGTGATTATTATTGAATATTTATTAATAATTTCTGAAAATGGCTACCTATTACCAACCAAGGGATGGTCTACCCATAACCGAAGCTGGAAATGGGAAGCAGTGTGAAAGCCGTCGAAGGAACAGTACGGTAAATTCTTATCATGGGCATTTGGTTGATCTGTACACTTCTATATCTTTAGTTTCGCTAGTCTACGAAGAAGGTAATCCTAAAAATTCATGAGATGAACTTTCACCATGCACACTAGATTATACTTGTTCGGATTCTTCTATTTATCAATCGATCGGTGGGGATTCTATGTGAAGCATTCATTATGTTTAGGGGTTTAAGATTTCAATTTTTGTCACTAAGTTTTTCTAAATTTTGTACTCATGTCTTGGAGTTTATAGGAGCATAGTTTTTAAGAGAGAGTTGGGTTTTGAAAAGTTGGGTTTGTTTCACGCATGTTTTGCTCGGGACTAGCAAAAAGCTGGTTGGGGGGTGACCGGTCAGACCAAATTGTGAGCTGTTTTTCCAATTCTTTCCTCCTCTTCTCTCTTCAACTCTTTCTCCACCTCCTTGGCCTTCCTTTTCTCTGATCTTCAAGCTATGTTAAAGTGCCCTTTTAACATTAAAATAGTGAAGTCTCTCTCTTGTTCCTACAATCACAAAAACATGTATTAGATTAGTCTTTAAACATGTAAACCATGCATAATGTGTGATGAATTGGGGTTAGAATATGCACAATTCAAAGCTCAACACCTGATATTCACCTAGAGGAGACAAAAGTGTCTGAACTGATTTAGACTCAGTCGAGCGCTCGATAGTCAGTGGACTGGGCGCCTGGTGCCCAGGGCGGGTGCCCAACCATGTTTAGTTGGATGCCCGAAATTCGGATAGTTTCACGCTGGACTCACTGGATATTTTTTTTTGTATTGGGCGAGCGCCTGAACAAGCCTGACCGGGCGCCCGATCTGATGCGATCTGTTTCACGGGGTTTTCTATTTTGAGTCCAATTTTCATCTTATGCTATATAAAAGGGGTGTAATTCATGATTAAGGGATGGGATTAGGGTTTTTATACGTCCAAGGTGAGAAAATGTGAAGAGGTTAGCGAAAAGGGCCATCTCTATGCATGGGAGCATAGAAGAAGGAGACTAGATTCATTGTAACTTCATTTTCTTCATAGTAGAACTTTGCACCCATGATTTTTTTACCTTTGTTGGGGTTTTTCAACATAAATTCTGTATTGTGAATTGTTGGTTTGTTTCAATTTTGCTTCTAATTATTATTTCTTCTTGTTTATCATTTGTGGGTGAGACCAGAGATTGGATCTCGATTCACTGGCATTGCTGGCATGCTACTCAACATAACTTGGGTAACCACGTCCTTAGAATATTGATATTGTGGCCAAAGGCCACACCAAGGCTGAATAAAAAACACTCCACCACACGGTCTCTAGTAAAAAGCAAGATTTCCATGGCACCCATATCTTTCCACCACCTACAAACACACAATAAATAAAATAAAAGTACCAGATAGAAATAGTACACTACAACATGCATGGTTTCACTCCTGGCTTTCTTGGTATGAAGTCGAAATCCTAGGAAAAATACAACTACACAAGGAAATGATAAGGTAGGATCCATACTGGGAATACCCCATGGTTGACTGCCATTGGATGTCCCTAGGATCTGAAAAATCCAACAGTTGTAAGCCCCTTACAATGGTTGTCTTGAAGCCTTTTCCTACATCCTAGGGTTTAAGGCCATTGGATGTTCTTGGGGCCAAACATCAAAGGTTCCCTCCACAAGATCGACCTAGGTTTACCTTAATTCCCTAAGTGCTTGTGATGATTTATGATGCTATTTCCAGTTGTTCGTCTCGCCCACCAAACAAATGTAGTCCACATATTTCAACATGTAACATGTGTGTACTGAATTGTTAGGGTACAAAAAGTACGTGCACGTACATGCACAGGAGGGCTAATGAAGGCATGAAATATGATGCAACATGGGGTCCAGTGCATGCATGTGCGCAGGACCCAGAACCACTAACTCAGTACATTCAAAATAAAATATCCCCAAAAAGGGAAGTAACAGACACGTGGACATGCGCAGGGTCCAACGAGTCCAGCGCATGTAGCCACGTCAGCAACAGACACCTACAAATGGCCCAAACAAGAAAGGGCCTACCGTAAGGTCTTGCGCATGACACGCATTTTCTAACCAAAGTTAGGTCTGAATAAAACCCCGTTTTGAACGAAACCCCGCGCCAAGAAAAGCCCCTGCTCAGAATCATGCGCTGAACCCCTAAGGACGATCCAAATTCACGACTCAGAAACCCCACTTTGCCCAGCGGTCATGCGTTGGACCCGAATGCGTGCATCGAACAGAACTAATAAAAGTCCTGCACATGACCATGCACAAGACCCTTATTGCGAAATTATCATGCGTTGGACCCGATTCGGCATGCACTGGACCTCTTACCCTAAAATTTTGTCTATAAATAGCCTATTCCCTTCATTTGTGAGGATGAGACTTCAAAAAGAGAAACTAGAGAGATTTCAAGAAAACCTTGAAACATCGTCAGATCGTTCTCAGATTCGAATAGAATATCTGATTGAATTCTTATCTCAGACCAATAAAAGTGTAGTCTACTTCGTCCTTTCAAAATACATCAAACCCAATTTCAGAGCTGCGTCTGCAGACTTCGTCCTTAAGGACAAGTCTGAGACTTGGTCTCAGAATATCATTCCACATCATAATGATTGATCAAAGATCCTTTCAGGAAAGCATACCAGACGATGATATAAACAATAAAAAGGAAGAAAACAATAGTCTCTAGACTACGAATCGAAAGGTGTTGACCCAAAATTACTATCTGTCAGCGATCGATGTACTACTCATTAGATTTGATTATCGCTGGCTAGACTACTTGAGTTCATGGTCGTAGCTTGGCTTTCCCGCGGTCCCCGACCGTCTCTACAACGGAAGCAGGCCCAATGTTACCACTCAACTATTGTTTAACAGTCTCCTAGCTCAAACTCAAGATTACATGAGACATAGATGTGTATAATATGTTGCATGTCCTTACCTGGTCATATCTCTAACATTTCTATGATGAAAGGCTTGCACGTTGTTGCAATCCAATTTAGCCGGTTCAAGTAGGAACGGCTTCATGTGCTTTTCTTTCTCATACACCTGCTCTATGTACCACCTAGCTTCTAACCTTGGTTCCATGTAATGCATTGGAAGTTCTAACGCATGTGTCACTTGTTTGGCAAGATTTGGGTCTTTGTTCCCTTTGATACCCTTAAGATGTTTGGTTGTGAAGTCTTTGGCCACATCCAAGACAATTTCTCCTCTGAATCCAAGGTGTGAAGCTTCATACAAACTCAACATCCCCTTTATGTCCTGGCTAAAGCATGCATTGAAACTACCTGTCTCGTCCATGAAGCTGTTGAACACATCTGCAACATTACCCCAAAAAATGGGTGCTTGCTCGAAATTTAGGTTGCGTTTGGATGCACCATTGAACCGGACTGCAATAGTTTGTTTACTAGTTTACTTATCCTGCATTTGAATGCACCGTGAAAAAGAAAATGATTTCTGCAATTATGAGGTTTTCCATGATTGGGATAATAAAATAACCCATGGAAAACTATTTTTTGATCCACGATTTTCCTCGAAATATGGCGTTTACCTTTCTCTTAAGAAAAGATTTTAATCTTCATTTACATATTTTTTGTGAGACAGATTTTACTCTTTGAAAAAAAAAATTTACTCTTTGGCAATTTACCATTTCAAATTTCCCTAAAAATAAAAAATTTAAAGAAATAATATTTTTAAGGTTATTTTTAGGAATTTCCTTATCCATAGTTTTCCTTTATATGTGACATTTTTAGTTTCCAACTTTACATTCTTGATATCCAAATCAAACCTTTCTTAATATTTGTAATTTTGAACTAGGCTCTCCTTTGTAATTAGACTATTTTCAAGTAGAACTGGTCATCTTATAACAACAGCACAGCAATATCACCTTTTCCAATAACATCCCACTTGGTGTGGCACATCTGTACTTTGAAAACCGTTGGCCTCACCATGAAGATCTCCCCTTCTAAAAAATAATGTTGATCTCCTCACAATGTTGGCCACACATACATGTTGACTTCAGACGATAGGTCGTCCAATGATTCCGATGATATAAGCATCCGAACTGTTCATCTGCTGGACCTTACCTTGGATTAGCTGTATCATGAAATCTTACAAGATGGAAGATCCTAGGCACTTCTAAGAGGACTTCTGATAATAAGAAGTAGACGGCTGTGGAAAAATCCTGGCCATCAGGCAACATTCATTCAGAGAAGTCCTCCAATCAGAATCCAAGATCATCCAAACATTGTGATTTTTAGAGTAGATAGCCTGTGGACAGTGGAGTTGAATAGATGAATAGCGTAGATCTCAGGCAAGTGGGGCCCGACTGTTGAATAGAGTTTATGAACCATCCGATCGTATGGCGATACATCTTTATTTTTAAAATCACCACTGCTTAAGTGAAAAGAATCCGACGATATAATGATCTGGACCGTTCATCTCCTAGACCTCATCTTCTCTTTTCTTTCTTTCTTTCTTTTTTTAACTTCTTCTATTTCCTAAAGGTGGGAGGCATACCTATTGTATTGATACCAAAAACTTTTTTTTTAAATAAATAAAGATTTAATCGAGAGAAAAGCAATACACTGCCCGGTAACCTTTGGGCGGCCTCCACCTAACAAACCCAACAACCGCTTCCAAGAGGGCTGCCCAGCCACAAAGAAACGAGATAGGGCCAGCCTACCTAAACTCACTTAACAGCCCCCCTAAACCACTAGCCCCAGCCCACCAGCCCACTAGACCTTGGTTAGGTCTGCAAATGGACGGATCTATTTTATTGGAATACAGGAAAAACGACTGTGGGGGAATCAGCCAAAACGATTATTACCAATCCCAGCTGCGCCAAATGCTAAAGGCCCTGATCTCTCTTGGAAGCTTAACCGTCAAATCTCCTAGACCCCACCGTTGATACCACGTATCTGCAGGATCTTACGAGATTGATTATTAGAAGGCACTTCTAAGAGACTTTTAATTATTAGAAATGGATGGTTGTAAAAAGAAAAGAGAAAGTGTAACCTTCAGGCAATAAAATCATCCAATCAGAAGGCAAGGATCGTCCAAACCATGGCAGGCATTGTGGGGCTCATCATGATGTATGTGTTTTATCCACACCTGTCCATCCATTTTGCGGGCTCAATTTATGGTATGATAAAAGAAATAAAGAACATCGAAAAGATCGAAAGTTCAAGTGGACTACACCGCTGGAAAGTGTTAGAGATGTCCTAGATCTGGTCAATTTGGGGTCACCAGTCGTTGGCTCAGTCCACCAAAACTCCCTCGATTTTGCTATTAGCTCGCTGGACATAATTGGTCGAGTTCGATTGACTGATGGTCGCAAGCTGTTTTGTGCAATTTCGCATGTTTTATTTTTAATTTGGGCTTAGTGCTATATAAACACTCATTATTTCGGGATTAGGGTATCCCAGATTCTGTTTTAGAGCGTGAAGAACGTTTTGGAGAGAGGAAAATATCGGATTTTCCATCGAAGTTTTAATTCAGTAAGTTGATTCATATCTTCTAACTTCATGGTTTCTGGTGGAGGATCGTCGCGGCTCATCACATTAATCAACGGCTATTTCAGAAAGGTGTTGATTTATTTTATGAAGAATAAATCCAAAGTTTTCACCATCTTCAAGCTGTGGAAGGCAATGGTGGAACAGTAGGCATGGTGAAAGTTGAAAGTGTTAATGACAAATAATGGCAGTCAGTTCGCTTTGAGGAAGTTCAATGAATATTGCAAGGAAGATGAGATTGTGAAGCACAACATAGGGTGCCTAACACCAGAGCAGAATGGTGTGGTTGAGTAGATGAATTGGACTCTCTTAAAGAGAGCCCGAAGCATGTTGAGCAATGCTGGGTTGGGTAAGTATCTATGGGCTGAGGCCATGAACATGACTTGCTATTTAGTGGATCGATTCCTATCGACAACAATTGATTATAGGATTATAAAGGAAGTGTGGAGTGGTTAGGAGATAGAATACTCATAGTTGTGGGTATTTGCTTGTGATGCTTACTCCAGTGTGCCGTTAGTTGAGATAAATAAGTAGGACCAAAGGGCAAAAAAGTGCACATTTGTGGGCTATAATGATGGTATGAAGGAGTATAGGCTATATGACTAGGTCACATAGAGAATCACAGTTAGCCGGGACGTCAAGTTTAATGAGGGTTCCTTATTTCGTTAGGAAAAACACAAGGAAATGAAGAAGTCACTGGTGATTGACGTTAAAACAGAAAAGGTTGTGACACTTGAGGAAGCCAAGCCGTAGGTAGAGCTACAAGAGTAAGTGGAGCAGCCACCTATGAGAAGAATCCACCTAGGGATAACAGGTTACCGTTGAGATATAGAGACACATCGATGTTAGATTCGCTCATTGTAGATTAGGGGGATCCATCTTCTTTTCAGGAAGCTCTAGGTGATGTAGATGCAGAAAAGTAGAGCTTCCCAGTTAGACAGAAAGCAATCAGGTGCAAGTGAATCTTTAGGAAGAAGCTGGACTAGGTACAAGGCTAGATTGGTTGTGGAGGCGTATGCTTAAAAAGAAGTGGTTGACTTCAATGAGAAGGGGTATTAGCACTGGTTGCCCAATTCAATTTGGAGCTGAAATAAAAGGATGTGGAGACTTCTTTGCTGCTTAGGAAATTAGAAGAGTCGATCTACATGGAGCATGCAGAAGAGTTCGATATACTGAGGCAAAGAATAGGGTTTGTAGGATGAGGAGGTCCTTATACGACTTGAAACATTCGCCTTGGCCAAGGCATGTTATAAAAGGTTTGATTCTTTCATGGTAAGTCAACAGTTTACCAAAAGTGAATTCGATCATTGTGACTACTTCAGAGCACTAAGTGATGGGGAATTCATTATACTAATATGATGTGCTTAATGCCAGTTGGAGCATGCATAAGATTAATATATGGAAGACTCAGCAACTTAGGACAGATGATATAAAAGATCCAAGGGCTATAAAGAGGATTAAAAAATTGATATACATAGAGACATGGAAAGGAACATACTATGGCTATCTTAGGCAAAACATCTTGGAAAGGTGTTGGTGAAGTTTGGGATGGATAGGGCAAAGCCGGCTTGCCTACCCCACACAGCCAACTTTTGGTCTTTCTTCAGTATAGTGCCGTAAAATGGTTGAAGAGAAGTAGTTTAGTCTCATGTGTGGTAGTTTATATTTCGTGTGCCCTATTCGAGCACGGTCGGCAGCTTGATGCGTGTCATGGTCTGTATGAGACTAGATATTTCATGTGTAGTGAGTGTTGTAAGCAAAAACATGTTAACACCCCGATCCATAGCTCAAGTGGTAGACTAAGTGAAGATGCCTTGTCTCAACACTAAGGTCTTGACATCTATTCCCAAAGTGGGGTGGCTAACATTGCAATGTGACTAACAGAGGGTGGGTGTACTAATAGTTGTGTGTGTACTTACCTAAAAAAAAGCATAAACATGTTAAACTCGGCAAGCAACACTTGAAGGAAGTGAAATGGCTACTTCGGTACGTTCGAGGTACGTAGGACTACGTCTTGACATTTGAGAAATCAAGGGATGAGTTTGTAGGTTATGTGGATTCTGATTACGCGGGTAGTATGGATGGTAGAAGGTCGCCTACTGGTTACTCATTTATGCTAACGGGTGGAACTATTAGCTGGATGTCGGAGCTTCAGTCTGTGATGACTCCTTCCACTACTGAAGTTGAGTATATGGCGATAACAGAAAGATTTAAGGAAGCGGTTTGGTTTATGGGAATGATAAATCATTTAGGGCTTCAACAGAAGGCTAGGACGGTTAATTATGACAGCGCAAGTGCTATCAATTAGGCGAAGAACTCAGTTTACCATTCTAAAACTAAACATATTGATGTGCGTCATCATTTTATCCGACAGGTGCTTAAGGAAGGCAGTGTGACTCTAGAAAAGATCCATACAAGAGTGAATCTAGCCGAGATGCTTACAAAGGTGATCCATACAGAGAAGTTCAAGTTCTGTGTGACTTCTTTAGGTTTAGTATAGTTTAATTAAGACAGTGTGTGGACGAGAAGAGATGGTGGAGCTATAATGGAGAAGGATTAGAGAAGAGGATGAAGCTCTGAAGCAATGGATCATGAAGATCGAAGTCATTGTGAAGATTATCAGAGGTGTCTTCAATCTGGTCATTTTGGGGTCATCAGTCAACCGACCCCTTAGCTTGGTCAACCAAAACTATCCCGATTTTGCTCTTTGCTGATTGGACATATTTGGCCGAGTTCGGTCGAACGAACTTTCAAGGCCGGTCAACCGACGGTCACGCGTTGTTTTGCGCAATTTTGCACGTTAATTTCATTTCTAATCCAAGCTTAGTGCTATATAAACACTTGTAATTAAGGATTAAGGTATCTTAAATGTTCTAGAGCGTACACAGAGTTTTAGAGAGAGGAAAAGCTAAGGTTTTATCTTGAGGTTTTGATTCGGTAAGTTGATCCATCTCTTATAATTTCACTTTTCAGAGTGGATTCGTCTCTTTGTGTTATGAGTTTTTCCTGCAAGGGGTTTTCCACGTAAAATCGTGTGTTCTCAACAGAAACAATGATTACTTTGTTTGATTCTACTCTATGTGCTTCTGTGAGTCTCAATAGAAACAGTGATGGTTGAACACCCAGTACTAAAACATTCGTGAGGAACTACAAAAGTTTTGTATCAAGTTGATACTTGGGTCTTCCCTTCATATAGGTCTGTGTAACCTTAAGAGCAAGTTGGATGGAAAATAAACATCATGGTGGACCTTAGGAACTTTTCAAGTGAAAGTGTCATTATCCCAATCTTTTCTTTGGTGTCATCAACTTAAACACTGGGTTTGCTTTATTTTTAGGTTGATAAACTAAAATAGCATGGATATAAAATAAATACATCATGGTGGACCATACGGATCTTCCACCAGGGATATCCATGTGGTAGGGTAGGCCTGGCAATGGGTCGTGTTGAACTGGGTTCATGTCGTGTCAAAAATTTTCTCACCCAAACCCAGCCCATTAACTAACGCGTCAAAATCTAGAAACCCAAACCCATTCCTTAATTTAACGGGTTACCCGCAACCCAACCCCTTTAACCCGTTAAATAAGCAGGCCGTTTTGGGTTGGTTATGGGTTGACCTGCTGCCCTATCAACCTGTCACGAAATGAACCTGTTTGACCAATCATATTGAGAAATGCATCAACCTAAATGAGCAGTAAGCTTGCCATTAACAGTTTTTTACTTTCCTGTAGAATGCTTTTCTTGAATTCTGTTGAAATTAACGATTTTAGCTTAGTGGCTGTCTTAGCTTAGCTCAGGGTTTTCTCACTACACTAATAGTAATTACCAAAATGCCCTTACTAACGGGTTAAAAGGGTTTCGTGGATGAAACACTGAAACGATCCGTTATGTGAATTGGTCTTAACAAGCCAACCCATTAGTGACCCAACACGATAAGGCTGAAGCCGAACACTAATTTTTTCATTCGGGTTTTGTGCGGGTTGGTGGGTCGTGTGGAATTTTGCCAAGGCCTATGGCAGGGTCATCAGGGAATCCTTTAGAGCATATAATGTTTTTTTTTAATTGAACTATATTCCAAAAAAACCGAGAAACCATGCTCACTATACAGCCCATATCACATTCGGGCTGGCCAAAACACAAAAAAGGGTTAACCTATCATATACCAGAGCCACTAGATTAGCTAGTCTCTAGCCCTCATAGCACCCAGACCTACTCTGTCTAGAACTATGTCACCTCGATTTTCCTTTGAAAGCTCTGAAGTGGAGGTGAACATCTAATCCCTCTGCTCCCTGCTTCCAAGGCAAGCAAGTACATCAGCCACTGTGTTCCCTTCCCTAAAGATATGCCCAATTGTCACTTGGGCCGAACCCGTCAATCGGTCCCACCTTGCCTTCTAGTAATGTAGGTGCCAGGGGAGCCTCCCCTCATCGGTAAACAAGGAAGCCATTGTCTTAGAGTCCCTCTCTACTTCTACTCTTGCATAGGCAGGGTTTAAACACAACGCCAGGCCTTCCAGGATTGCCCTCGCTTCCGCCAAACAATTCGTCCTAATATCATACCCCTTAGTAAAAGCGAAGATCAAGTCCCCTTTATCATTTCTACACACTCCCCCACTTCCTAAGGGCCCCTGGATTACCGTAAGACGACCCATCCACATTCATCTTAACCCAGCCATTTGTCGGCCTTCTCCACCTAAGTAGAATAAGCCTTGGACATGTAGCCACCTTCCCCAAAATACCCAGATCACGAAAAGCCTCCACACTGAGGTGATCACTGCTTAGCTTATCGACACTGGAGGACATAATCTCTGACAACCACCACTTAATCTTTACTATCACTTGGTTCGCATGGGGCTTATTACCTTCAAATCACCCCTTATTTCTAGCTAGCCAAATTTTCTAAAGAATGATAGCCGGAGCAATACTCCACATTTGCCTAATGCCCGAAGAGTCTGACATCAAACTCCACCATTGCATGGCTCTTCCCACCACTGATTGCCCTACTATAAAGGAGACCCCAAGCGCCGCTGTGAAGTGCCACCAAACCTGGACAGCAAGTTTGCTATTGGCCAACAGGTGATCGATTGATTCCTCTTCACAGCCTCTTTTCACCCCACAACATACACAGCAAGACTCTAGGCACGCTCCTCTCTTTATGCTTAGATCCATTGGGATTGCTCATGCAATCAATTTTTAGATAAATGCCTTGATCTTCGAGGGTAATCTATCCTGCCAAACTCATTTAGACCAAGGCCTGCGACTACTCAAGGATCTGATCACTCCATAGGCAAACTTTACAAGATATCTTTGTGTTTGTGGCATTGGTAAGCGTTTGTGGGCATGTTTGAACTTGGTAAGCATTTGTGGCGTTCGATTGAGTTTACAAGATATCTTGAAACACAGGGATTGTTGGGCAATCCTTTGTTAAGTGAACATCACTCTCACAAATACCACATGCACTCTCAACGGCCTCACTGGTGGTTATCGTGTTAACACTCCTTAATTCTATGACCTTAACCTTCTTTGTGAGACACGCCACCTTTATGTTTAAATCATCTTCTTCATCTAATACATGTACTCCTTTCTCTCTTGGAGCTGACTCAAGATTACTAGTTGGAGTGGAGATGTCCCAAGATTAGGCATTCTTGGCTAGCATATCAAAGTAATCCCAAGCATCATCGGGTGCTTTGTTCAAAAACTCACCATTACACATCATTTGGACAAATATGCGCATGTTTGAACTCAATCCGTCATGGAAGAAGTCAATCAAGCGCCACTTTTCATAACCATGGTGTGGGCATTCTAATAAAAGATCCTTGAACCTCTCCCAACATTGAAAAAATGTTTCATCTAATTTTTGGGAGAAATTCATGATGGTCCGCCTTAGTGTATTGGTTTTATGAACTAGGAAGTACTTTTTAGGGAACTCCCAAGTCATCTCAATCCATGTCCCGATGCTTCTAGATTTAAGAGACTAAAGTCATAATTTGGCTTTGTCCTTTAGAGAGAAGGGGAACAATTTTAGTTTGATTACATCTTGGGAGACGTCATTAAATTGAAAGGTATTAGCTATCTCCTCAAATTCACTTAGGTATGTATATGGACTTTCAGAATTGAATTCATAAAATTTCAGGAGTAACTTAATAATTCTCAGTTTAAGGTTAACTTTTCCTACATTAGTTGGAAAAACAATGTAGAAAGACATGGTTGTTTTCTCCTGTTGTAAATAATCTTGCAATGTTTTAATCGAGAATATAGTGTTCCTCATTCTCATTATGTTCCATCCTAATCGGTGGTGCATCATGCTCAACATTCTTAATATTGTGTGGTTCATTCTCAGCCATGATTTTAGAGGATTCAGGATTTCCTAGATGTTTTCTAACTCGTCCGTGATTAATTAATCCTCTAACTAAACCTCCCTCACTTAGAAGTCGCTATGTATGATCACGCTCCCAATGGAGCATAAATTCACACAAAAACTAAACTAAACCTAAAAATCTAAATTTGAAAATAAAAAATAAAAAATAAAAGAGTTTAAGTTAGAATGGTGTTACCGGATTTGAAAAACTAGGTTAGTGAAGAGAATCCTACAAAATAAACAAAATATCTTAGTAGAAATTTTTTAAGAAAAACCTAATAAAGTAATAAATCCTAACCTAATCTATCTAACCTAACTATACCCTAATTATAGAATTAGAACCGTTAACCTAATCCCCAACAATGACCTCAAAAACTTGTTCGCTCGCCTCAAGTGTAAGGCTTGCGATGTAGTAATAGGCTCAGTAAGACCGAGGTCGATCCACAGGGAATTAGGGTAAACCAATTCAAACCATTCTAGTTACTTCCAATTCAGCAATTTTGAAGTTTGATTTTAAAAACTAACTAAAAACAGTAAGTTTTGTAAAAATTTGATAATTTATGGAACTAAGGCCTCAAGGATCCATTTATAGTAGTCCCATATGAATTCATTCGTCCAAGCATAAACACAACTAGATTTAAAGTTTTATCTCTCATCTAGTTGGAAAATTAAGCATTCAAACACAAACAATCCCACTTAAGTCAGAAAATAAGATTCTAGTTCTAATGAAGCACTTAGAATTCAAACATGTAGTCTTCGAAGTAACAGCCATGCCAAGAGACTATGGCATGCTCTAGGGTTACTACAATTCGAATCTAATTAATCTAAACATGGCAATCTCAGAGAAGTGCAAGGAACTCATGTCTGAAGCACATGAACTCTCATAAAACATCTAAAAATACCAACTTTATTCAAACTAGAACTTAAAAATCCAAACTTTAAGTAAAGTACTTGAATCAAACGAATTTTACATGAGAACTAGTTGCAAGCTTCACCTCTTAGCCTTATTTAAGAGGTTCTAGCCGAGCATACTCTAGGTACAATCAAATCTGAATGTATACACCAGATAAGCAAAAAAGACCTTCATAACAGACCGAGGGCTGTATTGCTATAAGGTGATGCCCTTCGGCTTCAAGAATGCAAGGGCCACATATCAAAGGCTGGTCAACAAAATGTTCACCGATTTAATCGGCAAGACAATGAAAGTATATGTGGATGATAAGCTCATCAAAAGCTTGAGGTCAGATAGTCATATTGAAGATCTCCGAGCTATGTTCGAGATTTTGCGAAAATACTAGATGAAGCTCATCCTAAGCAAGTGCGCATTTGGCATTAGCTCGGAAAAATTTCTCAAGTTTATGGTGAACCAAAGGGCGATCGAGGAAAATCCCAATAAAATTTGGGCCTTGATTGAAATGAAGTCACTCATTATTATGAAAGTGATTCAGCGACTCACAAGTCAAGTTACAGCACTCAATCGATTTGTGTCAAGGGTTACGGGCAGGTGTCTCTTGTTCTTCAAACAATTGTGTGGGTGCGAAAATGAGATCTAGACCGAAGAGTGCAAGCGAGCCTTCCAAGAACTTAAGGGTTATCTAGGATCCCACCCCTGCTCTCAAAACTCGTTCCAGGAGAACAATCGATGCTTTATCTAGCGGTGTTAGAGGCAGTGGTTAGCTCAGTGCTGGTACAAGATGACCAATGAGTGTAAAGACCGATCAACTACGTCACTAAGGCCCTAGTCAACCCGAAAATAAGGTACCCAATTGTTGTTCTCACCGATCAACCTCTATGATAAGTTCTGTCGAAACCTGAAGCTTCAAGTCGGTTAACAAAGTGGGTTGTGGAACTTGGCGAGTTCGATATCTAGTATCACCCTTTCACAGCCATCAAAGGACAGGTAATTGTGGATTTCATCACTGAGTTCTCAGGCACGATCGATGGCTCCCCCACTGATAAGGAAGTGCTAAATGGAGACCAGCCCCACGAGGTCGAGAAGGGAGAAAGGTCAGTGGTGGAAGACGTTGCAAGGCTAGTATGGTCACTGCATGTCGATGTGTCCTCCAATTTGCATGGCAACAGGGCCGGTATCATTATATCTTCATCGGATGGGTTGAAACTCCAATATACCTGCAGGTTCGGATTCAAAGCTTCAAACAACAAAACAAAATATGAAGCTCTCCTAGCTGGACTCCGCCTTGCTTCAGCGATAGGGGTAACAAAGCTAAAAGTTCACAGCGACTCTCAATTGATAGTGGGCCAAGTTACAGCCGAATACCAAGCTAAGCGGAAGAAAATGATAGCTTACTTAGCTAAGGCACAGGAACTTCTCGCCCTCTTCGATCACTACAAGGTGGTAAGGATTCTAAGGGAAGATAACACAAACGCAGATTTTCTGGTGAAACTAGCGTCAGTAGTGGATGATAAACTGTAATACCCCGTATCTGACAGACATTTTGATAATTTTAAATCAATAAATTTCCATTAAAAATTTATTTAATTAAATAATATTTATATATTACATATACAATATATCTTATATATTACTGATGGATATAAATAGATTATATTATAAAAGTTATAAAGATAAGTGAGTGTCGTTCATCAGATTTGTAGAATGGGCCAGGTGTTGCCCACTAGTTCTAGAACTTGATGATAAAGTGAATGGATGGAGTGGATTTATATAAAACATAATTGTGGGGTCCACTCGGATGGTGCAAGTGCATCAGTAGTGTGTACACGCAATGCACTGGTTCAAAGGAGTTGGCCAGCCCGACTTTTTAGAATGCAAAAGAGAAAGTTCCTCTTTGGGCGGGGTCTTCAGCTGCAACGAGCGGACGGACGGACTGTTGTCCATCTTGGGAAAAAATGTGGCCCACCTTTAATGATCGGACGTGTGATCCAAATCGTCCAAACGATTCGCGTGGGTCGGTTTAGGAAAACCTTGGTATTAGTAGTTGTCTTAGTTCATTCGATGGTGTGTGATTAGAAACAAAAGCAGGACTGTTCATTTGAAAAGTGTGCTTCCAGCAGAGCCTTCAACACCAGATCCTGATCATTGTGGGACACCTATGGTTAATCCAATCCGTCTATTCTGTAGAGCGTAGAGAGTTTTATCTAATCATGTAGTTTTCTCTGATGGGGAGTCATCGTGTTTCAGCGGATTCCTAGCCAAGAGCAGACTGTTTGTCTTGGTTTTCAAAATCGCATTTGCCAGGTGAGCAATCCGCGTCTGATGCTCCAAAATGCATCTTGGCAGTCCATAACTATCTGTTGGGAAGAGTTTTAGTGCAATCCTAGCCATCCATACCCATTTCACGCAGATTGCTAATGGTTATAAAAAGAACTGGAATGTTCTTTCTTTTTTTTTTCTTTTGTTGAGAAAGAAACAGATCTGAGATCCTAGCCTCATCACTCTTCCCCCCATTTATCTTACTTTTCCTGCTCCAAGAGTCCGTGATCTAGACCAGTGCTCAGATCGAGGTTCTCTGTTCATCCGACGGTAGACTTCATATCAGATTGGGATTCTCAAATCAGCATCTCAACAGGGCTTGATTTTTGGGAGCTCAACGGTCCATCTCCATGAGCTTTGAAGAGCTGAATCAGCTCATTCGTCAGAGTTGGATTGAAGAAAATCTCCCGAATTTGAGATCAGTTTGAGTTGGTGTGGTCTTCTTCTTCCAATAGCTTGAATAGATCTGGAGCACCCTGTTGGTGAGCCTTTTGTTCATCAGAATTTTATCTAGTTTGAATGCTGTAAGGTTGAGTCCAGCAAGTTTATGATTGCTGTTGGATTCTACACATTTTTGTGTTGTTGCTCCATTTGAGGCAAGATCTAGGCCGAGTTGACTCAGATCTATCTATTGTGAGGCTATTAATTGACTCTTTCAGCAGATTCACCAGGTAAGTCCTCTAACCAATCAAGGATTAATGGGTGTAGGGCTGTGTAGTTTGTTTATGTGATGAATGAAGCTATCTCATAAATCAGTGAGTTATTGATTTGAGTTGGTGGAACTCAGTTAGCTATTGAGTTTCATTGATTCAAATGGATGGTGTTACCACTCATGTTGAGGTATGTGTTGATACTTGGTGCTGGCATTAGATTTTAATGGCCATGAGATTCTTTTACAATCTTATTTGATAAAAATTCAAATCTGAAACTAGGTATAGAATTCTAGTCTACTGAATGGAAACTAATTTGTTTGGTGGAGAGCTAAGATTAGTTCAACCTGAGGAGAGTCCACCTCTTAATTTTGGTTTATAGTGTCCATTATGGAATGGTTGTGTTATTTATGAGCATTATGAATTATTGTAGGATTTGAGAGTTGTTCTCAATTTCTCCTTATTGCTGTCTTTTAACAAGAGTGATTCTACTTGAGGTGAGGTCCCTCACCCTTCAAGTTTTCCCCAAATTTTATTGGTTATTGAATATTACTTCTTAATTGTTTTGTTGCAAAGCATGTTATTAGATGAATAGCACCACATTTGGAAAATTTATAAATAACTTGAAGAAAATGAAGTGGTGTTCACATGTTGATTCAAAAAGCTTATTTGAATGAAATTTAATTTTTAACAATGGAATGTGTTAAATACTTCACATGTGTGTTAATTTTATTTATGAAGTGAATGCTATAAAATCTTATGAGTTATGTTGGACATGGAAGTAAATTAAGTTTGAATGATAATTGTTGGAATATATGGACAATTATGATAAATAATGATACTGTCTTACAAGTTATATTGATATTGGGTTGTGGTATATTATTTAGAAAGGAATGGGAGTTAAGCGTATGATCATTCCTCTCGTGGGCCGGGGATGGTGTTCTGGGATGGTATGCCCGAGCTGTCGGCCTATGCTGGATTTGCACGTCCCTCATAGTGTCCGCGAGTATATTTTATTAAATTACGAAATGGACTAATGACGGCTGGGTAATCATCCATCGCATGGCATTTGCGGATGTGTTGACGATGAGTCACACTATTCTTGGTTTGATAAGCATTGCATTGCGGGTAACTTTAGTGATTAACCGAGTTACTGTCGGCTTAACCCTCACCAGCTGGATACATCCCCAGGCTGAAGAACATGTGCATGCATTCATGCACTAATAAGATTTAAAAGTAACATGATAATCATAATATGTGTTGGATACTTGTTACCTGTTTCCTATGATTATTTGCATCTGCTTCTATGATAATTGTCTTGTATTATGTACATGGAAATCCTGAAGGGTTTACCTCACTATGACAACGAGTGACGTTGTCGAAATATATCAAATGGTGTAGATGATGGAGAGGATATCCCTGTTCCAGCTGTGGATGAGCCTAAGGCGGACATTCGAGACACTTGGCCTTACCTGTCCTAGGAGGAGCTGGACCAGATGCCGGTCCTTGACGAATAGTCTTACTTTCCTTTTTAGTTCGTTACTTTTAGAACCTTGGATTTGTATAAGCCTTATGGGCATTACTTACTTCCACTCTGATTTGATGATTTTTGCATTGTGAGATTCTTAGATCTATCTCTGGTATTTGGATTACAATGATAATGTTAAATGAGTATTGGTAGCCTTTACACTTGGGTTTTGAAAAACCAGGGCGTTACATAAACTTAAAGGGACTATCCCTGTTGAATATCTCCCCAGCCGAAGCATAACCAAAAAACCTGCAAATCAAGTATGCTCGGTTAGCTGCGAGCCGACGTGGAAGGATTAGATCCTCCAATTCTTACGAGATGGGGAGTTGCCTAAAGATAAAAAGAAGGCTAGGTGGCTACGTTACAGGTCAGCTCGGTACACGTTGATCGATGGAGTGTTATGCAAGAAAGGATTTTCGTTTCCTTGTTTGTGGTGCCTACGTCCAGATGAAGCTGACTACACACTTTGAGAAATACAATCAGGGTGCTGCAGTAACCATTCTTGAAGCCGAGAACTTGCTCATAAAAGTCGTTCGCCAAGGATACTACTGGCTAACCATTCAAAAGGATGCTCGAGATTTAGTCAAAACATGCGACAGGTGCCAGCGGTTCACACCAGTACCTCATCTATCTCTGGAGGAACTCACTCCCATGTTTGTCCCGTGGCCCTTCCCGCAGTGGGGGGTTGACATCATTGGGCCCCTTCCACTTGGAAAAGGGCAGGTGAAATATGCAATTGTCGTCGTGGATTATATCACAAAGTGGGCCGAGGCTGAACCTCTCGCCATGATTACAAAGAGAAAAACCACAGATTTCATTTGGAAGAATATCATATGCAGATTTTGCATCCCCCATTCTATCATCACCGATAATGGGCGCCCGTTCGATAATTCACACTTTCGGGATTTCTGTCAAAGGTTCGGAATCAAGAACGTGTACTCCTCTCCACATCATTCGCAAGCCAACAGACAAGTTGAAGCAGTCAATAAGATTATCAAGGGCCACTTAAAGACGTAGCTAGGAGAGCGCAAAGGATCATGGGCCGAAGACCTCCCTGAGGTACTATGGGCTTACCATACCACAGCTCAATCCACCACTAGAGAAACCTCGTTCTCCCTCGCTTCCCTTCTCCGTCGCTTTTGGAGCCAAAGCTGTGGCACCAGTTGATATCGGAATGCCGACCAATCAGACTGGTCGATTCCAGCTAGAAGAAAATGAAGGACAATTACGACTAGGCCTCGACCTGCTGGAAGAATCAAGAGATGTGTCCCAAGCTAGGATTCTTGCATACCAACGGCGGGTAGTCAAATACTATAACTCAAGGGTGAAGAGCTGTCAGTTTAGAGTAGGAGAGCTCGTCATCCGAAAAGTCTCCAAAGAAACTAAGGAAAAAGCCTCGGGAGCCTTTACCCTGAATTGGGAGGGTCCATATAAGGTGATCAGTTTAACACGACAAGGCACCTACTGGCTGGAGGACATGCAAGGTCGACCCCTCCCTCATTCACGGAATGCGGAACATCTTAAAATCTACTACCCATGATTAGCTAAGTACTGTCAATTAAAAAGGTTGATTACTTAAGTTTTGTAAAACAAAAAGCATTCAATAAAGGTTGTTTTTTCCTCTAAATCAAACCACACGCAACAAACATTTTAAGTAAGGGTCATCTAACCTAAAGCCCAACGTTCAGCGAGCTAGAGATCAATAATGATCAGAGCTCACGCACTCAGCCCCTTGGTGCGGATCGACTATAGAAGACTATATCCTCATCAAGTCAAAATGACCTAGACAGGTCCTCTCGGCTCCTAGAGCACCTAAGATCATCAGCCTAAGGTCCACTCCACTCCTATCCGACCTAGTTTAGGCTCGGCCAAGAAGTGCAGGGGGATCACATATACACACAATCACAAAGGCATTTACATTCACAAGACATAAGAATAAATATGCACAAGCGATGAAGCAAAAAAGGCCTTGGAAGGGCCAATTTAAAAATTCAAAATAAGTATTCATAGCCCAAAGGGCGAAAGAAACCTATACAAAAAAAAGAGGAAAAAGAAGTAACATAAAATCCTTCTATATATGAAGGGGGTCTAGCGGTAAAAGCTCTAGCGTTAGAGTCGGGTTGTGGAGCCTCGGCCGGGGAAGTCTTGGCTTTCAAAGGACCAACCTGGGGAACATCGGCATCAAGCTGCATTGGCGCGTCTTGAAGCTGCTCACCTTCCTCCTCTTCGACTAAATCCAAAACGGGCAGGTTAAGATCGGGATGTTGAACGGACATCAGTTGCCAACACTTCTCGTATCCGAACTTGAACATCTCATCCGCTTCAGTTGTCTTCTCCGCCAATTCTGCCCGGATGGCCTCCTGCTCCTCTAGATGAGCATAGGCGACCCTCTTAAGTTCCTCCTGGTGAGCTTGGATAACCCATTCCAATTTGTCCTTCTAGGAAGACATGCCTTTATCCTTTGTTGCAACCTCATTCTCCAGGGACGCCATCACCGTCAGTTGGGTCTCCTTCTCCGCCAGCTCGGCCTTCAACACATCTAACTCCTGATCCTTAACCTTTAACACCCCTGACATCTCGGTCACGGCCTTCATTGCCTCATCTATGGCCCTCCTTGCCCCTTCTAGCATGGCCTTAAGGCCAGAGATTATCCCCCTATCTCTGGTCGTCTCCTCTTGAAGAGCCAAGCAGCCACAGGTGATCTTAGCCACTTAGATCCCAAGGGTCTCTAGCATCTTGCTTTTGGGTTCACTCATTAAGGTGTTGACCTCAGTCTCAAGAAGCACCTTGTAGGCCTGAAGAAGAGCTCGAAGAGATGAGGGGGTATCTCTCAGGTGTGCTTGGAAGATTAAGCGACCACTAAAGGATAGTAGAGTTCTTCTTCGTAGTGGGTGGACCCATGCCTGATAAACAAGTCTGATTAACAGCAAGTAAAAGAAAAAAAGAAGTTTTTTTTATGATATAGAAGATGCACAAAATCATTACCTTCCGGATTAATACTAGCGTCCGTTAAAGCCTCTTGTGTGATAGAAGAGCATCGAGCTGTGGAACGACGGGTCCAACTACCATAATGCCTCAATCCTCTTCAGCAAGCGAGGGCTCAGATCAGCCCCCTTTTCCTGAATTGTAATAGGAAAAATGACCAGATGTTAGTACAGCTTGGAACCGAGTATAAAGGGCAGGAAAAAAATAGAAGTTTGTCTCATAATCCGACCTGGCACTGAGAACCAGTTGCGAACTCTTAAACGAAGAGACAAAGCCTCAGCTCGGGAAGCCTCCAAGCCCTTGGTCGTGAAAAACCACTCATCCTTCCAACCATGGATGAATGAAGGAATTTCGCCGACCAGGGGCTTACTCTTTTTTCCCCTCGGTGACATATAGTACCAGCCTTTGGATCCAGGATGACCCTTTAGTTGGTATAAATGTACTAACTCCATGGCCGTCAGATCGGAACCATGGACCTGTTGTCAGAGGACTATATAGCTAACTAATGCCCTCCAAGCACTAGGTACGAATTGGCTCGGAGCCAGATTCCCTACCGACAAATAATGAAGAGGAAGACGAAATTCATTCTCAAAGAACGCAGAGTAAATCGCGACCTCATCTCCACGTGGTCCGCTCAGAAAATCATCCAACCCCTGGAGATGAAGCCCGATGGGCCTTGGAATACAGTAGGCCGCTCTAAGCTAACTCTGATCGAGTTTGGACATCCTCGTCCAGATAGAATCTACCGCAAAGTCTGAGACTTGGGGAGCCCCAGAAACAGAGGTTGGGTTATCAGATTGGTGCTCCGATGCATCAACGAACGGAACATCATCCGAAGCAAACAAAACGTTGCCTAGGGACTCCCAGGGTTTAGATTAGACTTCCCCATGAAGGGATTCTCTGGCATCTTGCCGGACGGTCACAGTCCGAGAAGAATCTCCAGACCCTTCCAACTTCAACAAAATAGTTAGAGGGACAGAAAAGGAAATTAAGGCCCAACTAATCAATGGAAAAAGGTCAAGAAGAATAGATGTACCAGAATGAGCATTGGATTCAAATCAACAAGGACCGCTTAAGTGGAAATCAGCGATGGGAAATAAAAGGAAGAACAGGGTATGAAGAGGGAAACTCGAAAAATCCTCTAAAAGAACCTAAGTCTTGTTTTTATAGTCAGTTCCTAGTAGTATTGGATTCATAGTGACGCCACGTGTCGGCAATACATGGCCTGAAAAGATGAACCGACATTGCATCATACTCACCATGCTATGTGTCACATCACCATAAGCTAGCTTGACGAGAGACATTTCCTCTGGTACTTCATTGCCACATGTCATGATTTTATTGGCCTTGACGGCGGAAAAGCTACTGCAACCGTACAATAATCATGACAGCATTTCAAAATTCGAATCGACACGTTAAATACAATGCCCCCACCTTTTCTTTTGACGATGGTGGGAACTTAGGACACAAGCCTTAGCAAGGTCAGCTCTTTAATCTAGAAATGCTCCCAAGTCGAACGAGTCAGGCTCAAGAGCAAAGGGGCTTCTGTTATAGGTAGAATTTGAGCCGACCTGTCTAGTACCATGAAGGGTCGGTCTCGCAAGATTGAGCCCAAAGGCCTCAGCTTCAGTAAGCTTCAGCTAAGGAAGTCCTGCTCGAACTATACATGACAATGAGAACGGCAGTCGACCTCATAGTAGGACGACCTGACCTAGGCCTTGTCTTGCTCATTAGCAGAGCCCAATTCATCCACGCTAGCTACAGGGCCGTACCCGACAGAGTCAGAGGCGGAGGTAGACACGTCTACTGCCATTACCAGCGTGATCCACGACCGCCGAAGGTTATGACCATTTTATGGTCTTACTCCCTTGATTACAGTCATGACCCAAGGCCACGTGACTCCTCTGATGAATATAAAAGGGAGCCAAAGTCTAGGGTGGAGGGACGCAATACTTAACCCCTGCAAAGCATTCTTCCTTTAAGGATCTACCATCTGACTGTTGAGCCTCCAATTTATACATGATCTAGCCCATTACATCACATTATATGCATGGTTTGCATGTTTAAAAGACACATAATGCTTGTTTTGTGATTGTAGGAATGAGAGCAACTTCGCCCAATTGGTGACCAAAAAGATCCATTTAGAGCCCTTGGATGAAGACCTAAGAAGGGCCAAAGAACAAAGAAGAAAGCAAGGAAAGAAGTAAAGAGAGGAGAGAAGAAGAAAAATAAGAGAAACAGAGGTCTGACTGGTCATGACCGGTCGGCCAGGGGAGCCACGACTGGTCCTGACCGGTCAGCCACCCCGCTGCCCACCTTGAAAACTCGCTGGACTAAGGTCCAGATAGGCCCAACCGGCCGTGACCGGTCAGCCAACAGGTCGGCCACCTCTGTACACTCTCTAGGACTGTGTAAGGACCAGTCCGACTGGTCAAGACCGGTCGGCCAGCCCAGTTCGACCAGTTCGGCCATGCGTAAACAGCAGTTTCTATTTGAAGTTCTGAGTTTTTCTACACAAGTGCGTAAGGGCTACGCACTTTTGGAAGTTTTTAAGGCGGTAGAGCCTCCCCACTACAAAAGGACACCTAGGGTCTCTTCCTAGGGCATCATAGAAGCTGACGGACTTCGTGGGAGGTGAAGAGAGCCGTCGTGGAGCGTCTGCAACTCTCCCACATCTGAGTTTTATGCTTTTTAGTTGTTTTTTAGTTTTAGTTGTAGTATGACAATGCTCGGCTAGAATCTCTCAGCTAGGGCTGAGAGGTGAAGCTTGTAGCTAATTTCATGTTTAATTCAGTTTGATTCAAGTACTTTCACTTTAAGTTTGAATTTTGAATATTCTAGTTCATATAAAGTTGATATTTTTAGAAGTTTTATGAGAGTTCATGTGCTCTGGACATGGATTCCTTATAATTCTCTGAGATTATCATGTTTTGCTTGATTAGATTTGAATTATGGTAACCCTTGAGCATGCCATAGTCCATAGGCATGGCTATTACTCCGAAGGCTATGATTTTGAATGCTATGTGATTGAATAGGACTAGAACTTGTAAGTTCAACTTAAGTGGGATTGAACGTGGTTCAATGCTTTATCATCCAACTAGATGAGAGATAGAACTTCAAATCTAGTTGTCTTTTATGCTTGGATTGATTGGATTGACATGGGATTGTTACAAGTGGATCCTTGAAAGCCTTATTTCCTTTAATTACTGATTTTCCTAAGTTAGTTTTTTAAGTTAGTTCTCTTAATTGATTCTCTAAATTGCTTCAATTCTAGTTGCTGGAATAATTTATAATTAGTTTTCAAATTCATTGTGGATCGACCTCGCTCTTACCGAGAATTATTACTACTTCGCAGCTTTGCACTTGAGGCGAGCGAACACTGACTTAGGCATCAAAGGATTAACGGTCGGTCTCCGGCCACCTCTTAGCCTTTGTTACATTGTGGAGGAACTCTTTCAAGGATCCAAGCCATTCATCGTTATCAAGGTCAAGTTGCTATTCACTCCTAGGTGGACATTCATTCCACCTTGTCTTTTCTGTTACCATAAATCGATAATAGCACAAGCCATTCATCGTCCTCAAGATCAAGTTGCGATTCACTCCTGGGTGTACATTCATTCCACCTCATCTGTTACCAGGAATCAGTAACAATAGAAACCATAGCTATTGGGGTCGTGATGCAATTATCCAAACCGTTAATACCATGGCCTTGCTGCCGATGGCGATACTAAAAAGAGAACTCTTAGATTGGAACCGTCTTGATTACGGCAACACCACGATAGTTCCAATGGCTTCAGACCCCCACTCAAATGCCAGCAATACGTCCGGATGTATTGTAGCAAACTTCATCATTAGCTACTAAAATTTACGTGTAATTTTTGTTTATCCTTGACCTTCACTTCGTGGACCCAACGGCTATAATCCCCCTGTATCTGTTAGGAATAGTATAAGGATGCATTGCAGCAAAGCTAGTAATTATTAGTAATTATTTATAGTTTCTTTGGGCCGTGTTCCATGTTTATGAATAAAATAAATCCCTCAGATACGGGAGTGTGCCACATGCACGAGATCCAGGCTAATGATCAGTTAATGACCCCTGGAAGGTCACGTGATTGGATGAGGACATCTCCAATTAAATATTGACTAATGGTTAGTCCTCTTCTTCTTCTTCTTCTTCTTCTTTTTTTGCCTGGGAACCCCCCAAGCCACTCAATTGAATATTGAAAAATAATAGCCCAGTTCATTAAAAAAAAAAAATGGCCCCATCATCACCTAGAAGGTGAATGTGACAAGCCCACCATTCACATATTCACATATTCACGTATGGTTATTCTTTGAAGCCGTTCGTTTCTAATCATTAGAAGTCCTCTTAGAAGTGCGTACTATCTTCTATCTAGAAATTTTTTGTGGATGAAGCCCATCCAAGGTAAGGTCCAACAGATGAACGGTCAGGATCATTATAGCACTGGATTCTTTTCACTATCGCAATGGCTTTTGAAATTGGGTTGTATTACTATAAAAGTTGCACATTCTGACCTAGGACTTAAACATGTATTTCACGTGGAGGGTTCATAAACTCGGCTATAAAAATGGTGCAAATGAGATTAGAATCACCATCCATAGTAAGTAAAGAAAATGGCCCTTAATCTCCTCTCCTTATCCCCACTCTGCTCCCTTGCACAGTTGCCACTTAGAAATGGGCCACTGAGAGCCCCGAGCAATTTGCATATGGCAAACCGCATCAGATGTGCTATAGTAACTGAACCGGAGGAGCCAACCATCATCCGCCGGAATGCAAATTTCCAGCCTTCTGTTTTCAATTACGATTTTGTGCAATCACTGAAGAGCGACCACACTGGTGATCCAGCAATCCATAGTGTTTGTATCAGGCAGTTGGACATGATATGTGCTTGTCTTACCTGTGTGTCCACTTGCTCAAATCGTCAGCGGATGGAGCATAGACTGAAAATCAAAGTGATCAGATGGTGCTAACCATCTAATCATTGGTCATCGAATGCCCAAAATCCAAACTCAATGGGTAAAATCAGACGATAAAGGCAGTTGATCATTGTAGTTTTCAGTATTCGCCCTGTCCACTATGTGGCCGATGATTTGGACCACATTATCATTTGTGTTACTGTTCTATACATGTGCAGTGGATTTGTCACTGGTTGAGACATAATGCCAAATGAACACCATATTGCCTCATTTGTATCATTGGCTGCACTATTCTTTTTTCTTCTTTTCTTTTTTTTAGAACAGTGGGAACACATCACCTATAACTTTGTTCAACAAAAGAATTTTTTTTTTCACAACTATTTGAGCAGGCCCATATAAAAAAAGGGCCACACCTCTCATATTAACTCAACAAAAAATTCCAGCTCAAGCAATATACATCTAAAAAACAAAGCCAAAACCCAACAAAAACAAAGCAAGCTTTCCCAACACATTAGGAGCCAGCAACATTCTTATGTCTTAGTTGTACATCTGTTGTGCAGAGTGAGACATGCATTAGGCGAATTGTGCGACTGGCAGAAGAAGCAAGGCGTTTGTTCAAAGAAGCAATCGAGCCCTTTGCTCGACTCAAATTGATTGATGTCCTTCAACATCTCGGGTTGGCTTATCTCTTTGAGTCAGAGATCAGGGAAGCCCTGGATGCCATATCCAACAGCAAAAATGGCATAGAGATAGAGAAAGATCTAAATGCTACCTCCCTTCTCTTTAGACTACTAAGACAATACGGGTATGAGGTATCACAAGGTATATGGTTTATTGGTTTGATTTTCTTGTGTTCGTATTTTTTGATGAACTATTAAATTGAATTGCAATGGCTACTTTAAGGAGCATTCCGATATAGCAATTTAAAAAGTTACATTGTTGATGGCACAATGCCATTGACTGACTCAAAATACCATTTAAGAATTCAAAACATTATTTATCGGATCCCATTCCAATTAGGAACTTGAATTGCAATTTAAAAGTCAGGAGAGATTCTCATCTGATTGACTAGGTAGGATCCTCAGGGTCATTTTGGAGCCGTCTATTTGGTGGTAATTGATGTGAATCGGCAATGTCAGTGCATTTGGGAGAGTGTATTTGGATGCAATTCACACCACACACCCGAACATCCCCTTGTTTTGAAAACACACCAAGACCATGTGATTCCAATGCACATCAACTCCAATTCCAATTCCAATTAGCATGTATTCCAATGTGTATCAAATACATGGTACCAAATGACCCTCAAGTGAAAGTTACTCTTTAAGCTAAGATACCTCAGTGCTATTAGAAAGAGATGGAAAAGGGATAGTGCCCCTCATGGTAGTCTAGTCTTAGATTGTGTTTTTTCCACTTCGGGAGGTGCGTTTATGATAGGTGAGGCTGCTATCCTTTTTTGTGGTGCCCACCCGAAATGTTGTGGCTTCCTTTTCATCAAATAAAATTATATTTTGATATATATATATATATATATATATATATATAGATAAGAGGCTACCTAAGTGCGAACCAACCATTTTCTTAGCCATTTATTGAATGGTTTGAATTATCTAGTCACAGTTATTGTTGTGAAGGATCAAAGGTGGGGCATACTTGATCAACGGTCGATATCTATGATTATGCCTTTTCTAGTTTTAATATAGGCCATTCATTTTGTTGACCATTGATTGGATGGCTAGAATCATTTATACAAGTCATGACTCGTGATAGTTATCATCAATCAAAGCTAGGAATTACGAGACAGATTGTCTATGTCAATGAAAGAAATATTTTTCTATATGATCAACTTCAAAGGCCAAATTTGTTAGTCATTGATCAAACGGTTATAACTACTAATCAAAGTGTTCCTTGAGATTTATGGTTATAATTCAAAGGTGGTTCATGATTGATGATTCAAATCAACAAGACCTTTCCAGATACATCCATCCTAGATCGATCATTTTCATTAGCCCTTATCAGATGGTTAGAATCACTTGATCAAAGTGATTTCTAAGAGTTATAGTCAATTAAAGGTAATACCTACATCATAGACATCCGAATCAACTATCAAACTTCCTTTCAATATAATTAATATAGACTGTCTATTTTCCAAACCATTTGCTGGATGGTTAGAATCACCCGATCAGAGTGATTCTTGAGATCTATGATCAGTCAAAGTGGGCTGAAATGATAGATAGTCTAGATAATGATTAGAACTTTTCTTTTATAACCAATCTCGATCGTCCATTTTTTTTACCGTTGATCTAATTTGTGATCGCCAAGTTAAAGAGGTCCAATTAAAATTAAAGTCCATAAAATAATAAGAGTACACGATATAAGGTTTACATCAATAGTGATTCCAAAAGGCCGACTGAAGTTTTGAACAGTGAATTTATTTGATGATGTAACAGATGTGTTCAATAGCTTCATGGACGAGAAGGGTTAACTAGATTTGATTTTGTAACAGATGTGTTCAATAGCTTCATGGACGAGAAGGGTACTTTCAAGGCATGCGTTAGTGAGGACATAAAGGGAATGTTGAGTTTGTATGAAGCATCACACCTTGGATTTATGGGAGAAGCTGTCATGGATGTGGCTAAAGCATTCACAACAAGACATCTCAAGCAGATCAAAGTGACCATGGACCCACACCTTACCAAACAAGTACAGCATGCATTGGAAGTTCCCATGCATTACATGTTACCAAGGTTAAATACAAGGTGGTACATAGAGGAGGTGTACGAGAAAGAGAATTACATGAAGCCTTTCCTTCTTGAACTGGCTACGTTGGACTACAACAGGCTGCAGGCGTTGTATCAGTGCAACATTAGAGACATGTCAAGGTAAAGGCCATGCAATATATCACATGTTTCTTTTCAATGGGTCCATTGCCTTGACCAAGACATGCAAGTGCGCTCCTCGAGAATAATTAAATATCAACTCCAAAATTCACATGCAATGGGTTGTAGGTGGACCAGATTCACTTGTGGCCCAAAAACATCCAACATGTTGTGATCCTGGGGTGTAGTTATGATTACTGCCCGAGGTAAGCCACAGTGTCAGGCAACCCAGGCCTTCTTAATCATTTTCCTGTGGTTTAGGGTGTACCCACGGTCTACCCTCAAACTATTTTCCGATTTAACTTTAAGATTTTTATCATTATCGCCACTGAAAGACACGTAAGGTGCAGTGAAAGTTCTAATCGTTAGAGGTCAGTCCCCATGCCGCCAGTGCCGCCATTGCAGCACCCACACGATGAATGAATAATATCCAGCCGTACATCAAGTGTATCTCCACACGTTTTGCTCATAAGCCCAATAATATTCTGCACTCACCAAAGGAGACACTAATGATTTGCACCGGGATGACCATGTTATGTATGTGCCATTCAGTCCATTTATTTTTTTATTAACTATTTTTTTAAACAATGTGCTATTTCCATTCAAAGGAAGCAAACAAGCAAAAAACACCTTATGGGCGGCCCCAGAAATAAATGAATAAAAAAACACTCAAGTGCCAGCCAATCGTATACCTCTATCCACTATCCCCCCTAGGTTCCCAATCCCAGACACTGTCGAAAGCCTTGGGGAAGGCTCGACTTCCGAATAGAAAACATCTTCTCCTGGAATGCTGGCCAATCCGTCTGCCGTCCATTAACTTCACGAGGCACATACACCACCTTCACTTCCCCTCTTTCCCTCACCCATTGAATTTGGGCCCACCAGTACCACATACACCAAGAAGGGAACGACTCTTTGTTGATCAATTCAACTACACTTTTTCGAATCGCTTTCAATGATGATCCTGGAGAATCCACGCTCCATGCACAGCGCAAGACCCTCCAACATCTTGCGAGCTTATGCTCGAAAGTTCGAACCGCACCCGTATCCATTGGCATAAGCAAAGAAGAAATCTCCCTTCCACCCTCTACAAACACCCCCTTCTCCGAAGGCCCAGGGTTCCCTCTATTTGGATAAACACGATCAGCCCCGCAACGAAAGTGAGGGACAATCAAGCGATGGCAACTACAATGATCAAGTAAATCAACATGCAAGATAAGTCAATCCGAATTTAACGTAGAAAAACCTCTCACGAGTGAAAAACCATGGCACAAAGTGAACAATCTACTATGAATAAGAAGTTACACGAGATTACAAAAGAAAACTTACTTGGATCCCAAAGCCTCACGAAGAAATCCAAGCTTTCCAAAAGAAAGACCAATGTAGCCCTTCCTCTTAAGCTAATTCTCTCACCCTAAAACTCTTTCAACCCACACAAACATGTCTAGGACTCCTTGTGTTACCCCAATCCCATATTACATCCTTTTAAATAAGAAAAAATCGATATTAGAAACAAATCACGTGCAAAACTTGCACAACTGACTTTGCAGTCCGCTTACCGTCGGGCGCCCAACAGAACTAAAATCTATCCAGAGAGTTCCAGCATAAATCCAGTCGAATATCGAGCGCACGCCCAGAACCCTTCGGGTGCCCGACAACCCCTTGTCAACAGCACTTTTAGATTCTAGAAACCAATTTGGGTGACCTCGGGCGCCCGAAAACCCCTGTCGGTATTCTAAGATTGAAGACAGCCTCAACAATCTCCACCATGGCTTCAATCTTCAAGCATCTCACTGCTACAAAGCTCCATTCTTTATTTGTACTTCGTCTTCTTCATAGTTTCCATCGCTTCTCATGCGTTCACTGTCTCTATCTTCGCACCTTCACATCCTACTCGCTCACATGGCCCTTGCGTGCATGCCACACACGAGAAACCATGGATCCTGCTGTCAATCGCTCAGATCCACCGTGAGAAGTGCTCCCGATCAACTTGTAAAGATGACCACAACTCTGTGCTTTCATCAATACGAGTGCCCCCTTGTCACTTTACAGTACCGATCACGGCCGATGAACCTGCACTCTGTACCCTCGTGTGCACCAAGAGAGATCATATTCTTCTTCAACCTAGGGGCATGCCTCACACCTTCCAGGGGTCGTTTGATTCATCGAACATCCGGATGCGCATCATACTAATACCTACCACCTGACGGGAGTAGTCATCGCTCACAAACACCGATCCACCATCATATACTATGTATGTCATGAATGAACTCCGTTAAGGACATACGTGATATGATGCACCTGAATCCAATAGTCACTCTCCACCGAGAGACCCTGTATTGGATACAGTCAAAATATCACAAACATCACACTCATCCTCCGTGGATTTTGCAATATTAGTCTCTTTAGAAGAATCTTTAGATTTCTCTTACCTTTTTCCTGGTATTTAGAAAATCCCTCTTCACGTGCCATTCTCTCGCACAATTCCAACACCTCACCCTTGCTCTTCCCTTTACCCTTGGATTTGAATATAGATCACGACATCCCCCATTCCGCTTAGAATTTCTTTCCCTTATAACTTGTGCCTCTTTCGTAGACGAACACACGCCACCGCTTTTCCTTTTCATCGCCTTCGTTTGGAGGGCTGAAATAATGGCCTCCAAACTAATGGACTCCCTACCTGCACACAACAAGTCCTTGAACAACTCATATGAATCTGGAAGAGAATTCAACAAGATGCATGGTTGATATTCGTCATTTATCTGTTCATCTACATCTAACAACTTGCAAACGAGCCTATTGAAGTTGCTAATGTCGCTCTCAACATTAGTCCCCTCCGCCATCTTCAGATTGAACAACTACATTATCGGAGACAAATGATTTTCAAGAGAGTTCTTGGCATAGATATTTTCTAATTTCGCCCAAGTATCAGTTGCAGTCTTCTCTCTCATGACCTTATACAGGACCTCATCCGTTAGGCACAACTGGATTAAGATCATGACTTTCTAATCCATCTCCTTCCACTTCTTCTTTTATGGATTTTGGTCGCTTCCAATGAGTGCTTCATCCAATCCTTGTTGAACCAGGAGGCTCTTAATCTTTACCTTCCAAAGTTCAAAATTATTTTTCCTCGAATATTTCTCTATATCAAATCCCATGCTAGACCCCATTAATGAGTCGTCTAAGATTTCGATCTATCTCCCAACGTTTTCTCTAATACCACTTTGTAGGGAAAAAATTGACCAGCACCGCAGCGGAAGAAAGAGACAATCAAACGATAGCAACCACAATGATTAAGCAAATCAACACACACAAGAAGGCAATCCGATTTTACGTGGAGAAACCCCTTGTAGGTAAAAAACCACAGCACAAAGCGAACAATCCACTATGAATCAGAAGTTACAAGGGATTACAGAAGAAAACTTACTCCGGATCCCAAAGCCCCACACAGAAATCCAAGCTCTCCAGGAGAAAGACTAACGTAGCCCTTCCTCTCAAGTTAATTCTCTCACCCTAGAACTCTCTCAAGCCACACGAACACATCTAGGACTCATTGTGTTACCCTAATCCCACATTACATCCCTTTAAACAAGGAAAAATCGACATTAGAAACAAATCCCATGCAAAACTTGTACAACCAACTTTATAGTCCGTGCACCGTCGGGCGCCTGACAGAACTAAAATCTATCCAGAAAATTCTAGCATAAATCCAGTCGAATATCAAGCACTCGCACGGACCCCATCAGGTGCCCAACAACCCCTTATCAGGAGCACTTTCAAATTCTAGAAACCGATCTGGGTGACCTCGACCTCAGGTGCTTGACCCAAACCCACCGGGCGCTCAATAACCCTTGTCAGTATTCCAAGATTGGAGACTACCTCAACACCCTCGAGTTGAGCCATATCAACATTAACTTTGACCTAGCCCTCTCCTGGGGGAACCCATATCACCATCGTTAGTCCCAAAAGGCGAGTGGGGTATGGCTCAAGACGGAGCACCTAGAATACCAACCCACCCTCTGCGTCCGCCCTTTTGGGATGGGAGAAATGGGGGTTGATGAGGTGCATCTCTTCACCCTATGAATCACCCTTGCTGCTTTCACTTGCAGCCCTTCAAATAAACTCTCATTTCTTTCCTTCAGATTTTTCAGTATTATCAAGCCTGAGAGCATACCTCTCATAGTGAGAAAAGCTTCTAAAGGAGAAGCCACTGACCATTTTGCCATCCCTAGAGCGGTCTACCCCTCCACGAATGTGATATCAAAGAGACCGCAAAAAAACTCCCAAACTTTATTGGCCAGTTCCCCACTCGAGAAGAGATGATCCATTGTTTCATTTTCAGGCTGTTATCCAAGCTCATACAGCAGCATACACACTTGGAAGCCAACTTCACTCCTCGCTCTTGAATCTTGGCATCGACCAAGACTGCCCCATGAATCACTTTCCAGGAGAAAACCCCTTACCTTTGGAGGCATCTTAGAGTGCCAGACCCATACCGACCAGCTCTTGCGATTGCCCCTTGCCTTGCAAAAGTTCAATGCTTCTTTGACACCCAGAATTCCCGAGGACGTGAACGGCCAAATGCACCTGTCTTGCCAGCCGGAAATACACATCCCTTCCTCCCTAATGTGATTCAAGACCTGACTCAGCAAGCGGGAGGAAAAAGAAGAAGAAGCCTGTTGCAATAGACTCTCGGGGCTCATCACGTTGCACACCTGTAGATCAAGCAAACTTGGTGGAACTTGGACTTCACTCACTAAGAGGGCCAAGCCCCGTCCAATCGACATGCCGTAGGGAGCGTTCTCCCCTCCCCACCAGCCAATGAACCGAGTTGACTCACGATGGGAAGTGCCTATTAATCCCTTTCGCCTGAAGAATCCGAAGACGCACCACGAAAGATACCCAGAAGCTCTTCTGCTGACTGAACTTTAAAGCCCAGGCCATTCTTAGCCTGTGCGCCTTCATAAGTACTTCCCTCAATGATTTGATGCCCAGGCCATCATTCAGCTAACTTATATGCCCTAGATGAAGGGATACTGCGGCCATTCTGAATCTTGGGTGCCCCATCAAAAATCAATAATGGATGTTCCACTCTCAATTGCTGTTGCAGCTGGTGTGGCCAACTTGAGTTTCGTATTAGCTTGATTTTTGGAGCCTTGGCCGAATGCAGGGACGCATTTGATGGATAGGTTGGATGTCATGCATACATCATATGGGCTTCACAACAGCATGTGCCATCACTAACTATGGTGGTACATACACCATACAAGCACTCTCCTAATAATTATATCTTTGCAGAAAATGTGCTTACCATAATATAATTTATTTACCACCATGAATTTTTATTTATTTTCGTTTTAACAAGGTTATTGCTGTCCTATGAAGCTAGCCTAATGCTGTACCCTCCACTCCAGGAGCCACGCAACCCAGTCCTTTACCTGAGTCACAAGACTTAGCTACCAAACTTGGAATAGGGGTGTCAACAACACTAAGAAATACCTGACCCAGCAGCTAGAGCTCACTACCTCCATGCCCCCTTGGTGTCACAAGCTGAAACTACTAAGCTCAGCTATTTCCCTCCATGAAATAAAAGGCTGAATCTTCTAAAAATGCTTGTAGAGAAAGATATTTCTACAACTCTCATTCACCTATATTAACTAGAGGTTATTTCTACAGGTGTAAAACTAATTAACATGCCTGACACTTGTTCTCGTATGTGCAAATGTCATTCAACTGTTCATTATGGGTCCACCATGTTGTGTGTATGCCATCCAACACACGCAACAACTGATTCCCACCAGACACCATAAAAATCAGGTCTATAAAATTATTAGATGGGCCACCCTATAGAAAATAATGGAGATCCACCCAAAAACTTCCAAAATCCGGAGGTGTCCAACATGATGGTTGGATCAATCTTCTTTGTGATGTGTCCTGCTCTCATTGTGGGGTGACTCATCTGGACTGGTTAGGTTCCTCTCTCTCTCTCTCTCTCTCTCTCTCTCTCTCTCAGTACTTTTGGTTATTTGCAGGTGGTGGAGGGAATTGGGCACCATGGACAAGTTGCCTTTTATGAGAGACCGTGTGGTTGAATCTTTCTGGTTTTCTCTTGGAGTGACCTTTCATCCACAACACCAATACTCGAGGGATGAGGTCACAAAAGCCATTCAAGTTGTAACAATGCTTGATGATGTTTACGATCTTTATGGATCGTTGGATGAATTAAAGCTCTTCACTAATGCAGTTGAAAGGTTGGTATAGATTTTATTTCATTTCTATTAGGAACAATTTGGATGTACTTCCAAATTGTGATTGGCCAGACTTCTTAAGCCAGACTTACAAAATATGTTTGGTCCATTTATCTGATCAGGTGCCAACACATCTAATCGGTCATTGTTAATTTTCTAGCTGTCCATGTCTCTCAGATTAGTTTGGCCCACGTGACATGCATATGTACCAACACAATATTTGGGATAGGACGTATTTCCCATGGGCCCCATCTTATTACTAGCCTATATCTTGCATGTACATGTGATGTTGGCATTTCTATGCCGAGTCAGTTTGTTAATCTGGCCTCCTGCAATTTTTTTATTTTTTATTTTTTATTTTTTTCAGAAAGCTGAAACAGCCATCTCTTTTACGAAACATAATCCTCTTCATAATTACGATTTAAATGGTTCAAAAACTATTTTACAAAATAAATAATGTTAATAATGATGTTAGTAAAAAACCAAACTGCATAGAAGCCTGATGAACAAGCCGATATGGAGATTATCTGGGATCACCAAAAACAGTTAGGATCCAACAATAACTTGATGTCAATAGATCAATATGACAGTGATGTAGGACGGGTCGCTGACTATTTCATGGGCCAGATGGACCAAAAGAAGACCGGACGGGGCCGAAAGTGATCCGGACCGTCAGGACCGTGAATCGGTCGTATCTCACAATCCGGAATGAGTTACGGGGCGTATAATATATCAATTTGGGGTAGCTCGAGCTACTTTAGCCAACCTACGCCGGGTTGCCCAATCCGGAATCGCGAGAATCGACCGTATCGACGGTCATTAGGCTAGTTTATTTTCGTTTTTACTATTTATAGTAAGTTTTAATTCGATCATAACTTTGCATCCGTATGGTTTTAGAGTTAGTGCCCAACATGAAAAGGGCTTAGAATATTTCGTAGAACAGCGTGGTTGAGGCCGTTTGAAAACTTTCTATTTTTGGCCGAAAACCAAGAGTTCTAGTAGGATTGAACGACTTCTATAAATAGTAAGTTTACTATTTATAGTAAGTTGCGTTTTCTAGGAGTTTTAGTTGGAGTTGGATTTTGATACTTTACCTAGGGTTTAGTTTCCTATTTATATGCATTGTAATTCCGTTTTTATTCATTCAATTATCAATAAATCAATTATTCGGAATTTATTTCCTTTTTTTTATCTTTTATTTCTTCTCGTGGATTCGAGAAACACTCGGTTAGGGAGACGGTGATCGACCTACCACGTCCTCCCTGCGTCATTGGTATCAGAGAGAGGTTTCTTCCTCAGGACGATGGCCTCTAATGAAGGGTTGGATTCTCATCCTAAGGACGGTGCTCCAAGGGACTATCTAACGGCGACAGCCTTCGAGGCAGCATTCGAAGCAGCACGACGGGAGAACCGGTTGATCCTGCAAGGTATACAGGCGACCCTCGACCAGATTGCAGCATCGCTAGCTCCTCTTCGAGCCCAAGGCGACCAACAACCACCAACAGTTGTTATACGGGACAATCCTGTTGCCCGTAGAACACCCCAGGTGGATAACCGTAGGGTTACGCCAGACGATTCAGAACCAAGCGATGACGAGGTCGAAGACATGTTCGTACGACGACCGGCGCTAGGGAATGAGCGTGTGGAACGAGCAGAACGAGATTATCGGGGCAAAGCTGATCTTCCCAGCTTTAATGGCCTACTTCGAATAGAGGAGTTCCTCGACTGGCTGGCAGAGGTCGAGCGATACTTCGACTATATGGACGTACCGGACGACAAGAAGGTAAAACTAGTTGCATATAAGTTTAAATCCGGTGCTTCAGCATGGTGGGAAAACCTACAGGTTTCCCGCACCCGTCAGAATAAGACACCCATCCGAACATGGCCTCGGATGAGACAGCTTCTTAGAGCTCGATTCCTCCCTAACGACTATGAACAAATTTTGTTCCAACAATACCAAAATTGTCGTCAGGGAAATAGAACCGTAGCCGAATATCTTGAAGAATTCCAACGATTGGCTACACGGAATAATTTATCGGAATCAGAGGCACAACAAGTATCACGATTCATTGGTGGGTTGCGATTTGCAATCCAGGATCGAGTCCAGATGCATCCCGTTTGGACGTTGAGTGAGGCCAACCAATTGGCCACTCGAGCAGAAACACAGTTGTCACGGCCCCCTGCTCGACCCTATCCGGCAACACGAAATCCCAACACCGGACCCACTCAAGATACAACGTTGGCCAAAGGCAAGGAACCTATAGGAGGGCGTCCTCAACCTCCTACGGTCACGAACCGGGACTGGGGAAGCGGTTCCTCAAGACCTCAACGTACAGCTCCCACTACAGCGGGTTCCAGCAGGATCCCCAATCCATATGGTCGGCCAAGACCAGACCATTGTCTCCGTTGTGGCCAACCAGGTCACTGGTCGAACGCTTGCCCTCAACGCCCTGCAGCACACTTAACTACGAATGAAGGCGGCGTGGAAGGTGAGCCAACAGAAGATAATCCTGAATTGGAACAGGCCGAAGAGGGGGACACAGAAGATGTCGATTGGCTGACTGAAGATCATGGGGAATCGCTAGTAGTAAGACGACTACTTTACGCCCCCAGGAAGGAAGTGCACCCACAACGACATAATATTTTTCGCACAAAGTGCACCGTGCAGGGCAAAGTTTGTGACGTGATCATAGACAGTGGGAATAGCGAAAATATTGTCTCGAGAATTATGGTGGATAAGTTACATCTGCCTATGACGAAGCACCCTACCCCTTACTCTATCGGCTGGATCAAGAAGGTGAACGAAACCAAGGTAACTCATCAATGCATTATTTCGTTTTCCATTGGTAAAAGCTATAAGGACGAGGTCCTCTGTGATGTGGTTGACATGGAAGCCTGCCACATGTTACTTGGGCGGCCATGGCAATCGGATCGAGATGTGACCCACAGTGGACGGGAAAATATATACATGTTCACCAAGGATGGTCGGAAAATTGTTTTGGCCCCTATGACACCAGACAAACACCCTGAAGCTTCTAAAGTGGAGGGGAACTCTCTCCTTACCATTCGTGAGTTTGTTAAGGAATCAAAGGAAACGGGCGAGATTTATGCGGTTATGGTAAAAGGCGAGGAGCCAGGATCCTCTAATATTCCTCAACGCCTTAAACCGCTGCTAGAAGAATTTCGAAGTACTTGGCCTGCAGAGTTACCAGATGAGTTGCCTCCCATGCGAGACATACAACATCACATCGACCTTATCCCAGGGTCCAGTCTACCCAACCGACCGCACTATCGGATGAGTCCAAAAGAGTGTGAAATTCTACAGGGACAGGTGGAGGAACTGATCCTTAAGGGTCTTATTAAAGAGAGCATGAGCCCGTGTGCCGTTCCGGCACTCCTTACCCCAAAGAAGGACGGAACATGGCGTATGTGCATCGATAGCCGCGCGATCAATAAAATAACAGTTAAATATCGATTTCCAATACCGCGGTTGGATGACATGCTGGACATGCTCGAGGGCTCCAAGGTGTTCTCGAAGCTGGACTTACGGAGTGGATACCATCAAATCCGTATTAGGCCAGGTGACGAGTGGAAAACGGCCTTCAAGACCAAGGAAGGGCTATATGAGTGGCTGGTTATGCCCTTCGGTTTGACCAACGCACCAAGCACCTTCATGCGTTTAATGAACCAAGTGTTGAAGCCGTTCATTGGCCGTTTCGTTGTCGTTTACTTTGACGACATTCTAATATACAGTCAGGATGAAACGGAGCACATGACCCACATCAGAAAAGTGCTACAAGTGTTGGCCGACAACAAGCTATACTTAAATCTGAAAAAGTGTAGCTTCTTAACTGATCAATTATTGTTTCTGGGGTTCATCGTGTCGTCCACGGGTATCCGAGTGGACGAAGAAAAGGTACGAGCTATTCGGGATTGGCCGACTCCGACAAACATTCATGAGGTACGAAGTTTTCATGGGTTGGCGACCTTCTATCGTCGATTTGTGCGGAACTTCAGCAGTATCGTCGCGCCGATTACCGACTGTATGAAGAAGGGTCCGTTTCAATGGACCGAAGGGGCTGAGAAGAGCTTTGCAGAAATTAAACATCGGTTGTCCACTACCCCGGTTCTGGTACTCCCTAATTTCGACAAGCTATTTGAGGTAGAATGCGACGCATCTATTGTCGGCATTGGGGGAGTCCTTTCTCAGGAGGGCAGGCCGGTTGCCTTTTACAGTGAGAAACTCAGCAACGCACGACAGAAGTGGTCGACCTATGAACTTGAATTATATGCAGTGGTTCAAGCACTGCGCCATTGGCGCCATTATCTTATTCAAAGGGAATTTATACTGTACACTGATCATCAGGCCTTAAAATTTATCAATACTCAGACCAACGTGAATCGTATGCATGCTAGATGGATTTCGTTTTTACAGGAATTCACGTTCGTTCTGAAACACAAATCAGGGCAGCAGAACAAGGTGGCGGATGCACTAAGCCGACGTGCATCCCTTCTTATTACAGTGAGCAGTGAAGTGATCGGGTTCGACTGCCTCAAGGAACTTTATGCCGACGACGAGGATTTTGCAGATGCATGGAAAAAGTGCCAAGAGGGTCACCCGAGTGATCTCCTAATTCAAGATGGTTTCCTCTTCAAAGGAAATCGACTTTGCATTCCGCAGAGTTCGTTACGGGACAAGATTATTATCGAGCTGCATGGCGGTGGCCTCGGCGGTCATCTAGGACGAGATAAGACTCGAGCGATGGTGGAAGAGCGGTATTACTGGCCGCAACTTGCTCGTGATGTTGGCAGGGCGGTACAACGATGTCATATTTGTCAAACCGCTAAGGGACAATCTCAAAATACAGGTCTTTACACGCCATTACCCGTGCCAGATGCCCCTTGGGAGGATTTATCTATGGATTTTATATTAGGGCTCCCACGAACACAACGCGGCATGGACTCAGTGTTCGTGGTGGTAGACCGATTCTCCAAGATGGCACACTTCATTCCGTGCAAGAAGACCTTTGATGCGATACATGTTGCGAACCTTTTCTTCAGAGAGGTTGTGCGACTACATGGTATTCCTAAGACGATCACTTCAGACCGGGACACAAAGTTCGTTAGCCACTTTTGGCGAGCCTTGTGGAATCGGTTCGGTACACGACTTCACTTCAGCAGTGCTTATCATCCACAAACAGATGGACAGACTGAGGTCGTCAACCGCACATTGGGAAATCTCATCCGTTGCCTTTCAGGTGACAAACCGAAGCAGTGGGACATGGCCCTGGCTCAAGCAGAGTTTGCATTCAACAACATGGTAAACCGATCGACAGGAAAGTCTCCATTCCAGATTGTTTATGGGTGCGTGCCTCGTCACACACTCGATTTGGTTCCCCTGCCCAAGCTTCCGGGCATGAGCGTTACAGCTGAACATATGGCAGACCGAATCATGGACATACATGCAGACGTGCGCAACAAATTACAGGCTTCGAACGAGAAGTACAAAGAAGCGGCCGACAAGCATCGGCGCGCCAAAGTGTTCGAAATAGGTGATCAGGTGATGGTCCACCTACGTAAAGAGCGATTTCCTACCGGGACCTACAACAAGTTGAAACACAAGAAGATTGGACCGGTACCGATCATTCGCAAGATCAATGACAATGCCTACGTTGTTGATCTTCCTGATGACATGGAGATTTCAAGGACTTTCAACGTGGCAGATCTGTACGAATATCATGAACCAAAGCTGGACGAGAACTCGGGGTCGAGTTCTTTCGAAGTGGAGGAGACTGATGTAGGACGGGTCGCTGACTATTTCATGGGCCAGATGGACCAAAAGAAGACCGGACGGGGCCGAAAGTGATCCGGACCGTCAGGACCGTGAATCGGTCGTATCTCACAATCCGGAATGAGTTACGGGGCGTATAATATATCAATTTGGGGTAGCTCGAGCTACTTTAGCCAACCTACGCCGGGTTGCCCAATCCGGAATCGCGAGAATCGACCGTATCGACGGTCATTAGGCTAGTTTATTTTCGTTTTTACTATTTATAGTAAGTTTTAATTCGATCATAACTTTGCATCCGTATGGTTTTAGAGTTAGTGCCCAACATGAAAAGGGCTTAGAATATTTCGTAGAACAGCGTGGTTGAGGCCGTTTGAAAACTTTCTATTTTTGGCCGAAAACCAAGAGTTCTAGTAGGATTGAACGACTTCTATAAATAGTAAGTTTACTATTTATAGTAAGTTGCGTTTTCTAGGAGTTTTAGTTGGAGTTGGATTTTGATACTTTACCTAGGGTTTAGTTTCCTATTTATATGCATTGTAATTCCGTTTTTATTCATTCAATTATCAATAAATCAATTATTCGGAATTTATTTCCTTTTTTTTATCTTTTATTTCTTCTCGTGGATTCGAGAAACACTCGGTTAGGGAGACGGTGATCGACCTACCACGTCCTCCCTGCGTCAGACAGTTTCCTCGACCGTACAGTGAAGGGAATTTCGATTTCCTTAAAACATTAGAAGAGTATTAGTATTTCAAAACATTAGAAGAATTTTAGTATTTCAACAAAAATTCCTTTCTTGGCTAACGACTAACCATCCTTTGAGACTTGATGGATTTGTATTTTCAGATGGGACACAGATGCAATTGAAAATCTTCCAGAGTATATGAAAATATGTTATATGGTTCTCTTCAACACTATTAATTCATTGGCTTATGACACTCTAAAAGAGCAAGGTGTGGATATCATACCATGCCTGAGGAAACAGGTATTTTCCTAGTCACTTCAGTTTAGTAATTGTAGTTGGGCTGGGCTGGGCTGGGCTTGTCCTGGCTTCCATGTTAAATGGACTTAAACTGGAGCTTTTTAAACCTGATTGAATTGGCCCATGATCTAAAAGTCTTGAAATGCAGCCCATCCAAAACCATTTCAGACCCATTTGTGGCTGTCATAGAATGTAATGAATTCCAGAGTAAACAAGTGAGTTAGGCTGATCACCGGAATTTGTGGCGCAGTAAGAAGTCTGGTGGGTCCCAGCCCATCCCAACCCAGAATTGACTTGGCCCATTGCCACTCCTATCATGTTGTGCTTTATAATGAAATTTTGTGTTATTTAGTGGGCAGATTTATGTAAGGCCTACTTAACCGAGGCGAAATGGTACCACAATGGCTATAATCCAACATTTGAGGAGTACCTGAACAATGCGTGGGTGTCAGTAGGAGGGCCAATTGTTTTGAGCCATGGGTATTTTTCCATGAGATTGAAGGTAACGGCCGATGTATTAAAATGCTGGGAGAACTATCATGATCTCGTTCGTTGTTCATCCACGATCCTTCGTCTCTGTAACGATTGCGGAACTTCAACGGTAAACAAGTGATACTTTGTATGGAATGTCGATGCATGCGTGTAAGGCTGTCATCGGGCCCAGTTGGCCCATCTCTCCATGTTTAGGCTGCATGTTGGGCTTGACTAGAGCTGATCACGAGCCAAGCTCAGCCATATTCGAGCTAGGCTCGGTCACTGAATAGCCTGGCTTGTGTTTGGCTCAGCTCGGCCAGCGAACTGGATTGACATGTTCGAGCTAGCTCGACCGAGCTTTCGAGCTGAGTTTGAGCCTGAAAATAACAAAATTTTAAATAGGCCCAGCCCAAAGCCAAGCCTAAAACTATTAAAATCAGGCCCAAAGGAAGCCTAAAGCCCATTCACATTCCCCTGCTTACTTTTATAGAGAGTTTCACCTCTCATTTCCTTGCTCACTTCTGATGTAGGGCTAAAAAAACATACTTTTCCAACTAAGCCGAATTGAGCTTGGGTTAGCTTGAACTTGGCTTGAAAATCATTTCGAGCTTGGAAAAATGGCTTGGCTTGGTTCGAACCCAATCTTCAAATCAAGCTAGTTCGAGCCGAGTCGAGTGAGCTAACCGAGCTAGCTTGGCCCTTGCAAAGCTCTAGGCTTGACATAGTACATGGTCGGGCGCATGTCAAGCCCATAGGCTTCAGTTTTGATAGCATTCCTTATGAGACCCAGACAAAACAGTCATGGGTTGGGGATGGACTCACCAGGTAGGGCTTAAGCCTGGGCTTGGGCTAAACGGGCCACCTGGTAACTCATCTAGAGCAATGATAATGCTGCTAGCTTTGGTAGCCATTCTAATGGCTACTCTTCCAGCAGTGACAGTCCGGCATGTGGGTTCATCATGTGCACTAAATAGGTGAACCCCAAAAGGAAGTGTCCCAGCTCAGAAATCATGGTGGTTCTGTCATCAGGTGGGCCAGACATGCACATCAGTTAGGGAAAAAAAAGGTCAATTCCTTCATATACGTGTGGCTTACATGATGACTGAAAACGACCTGACTTTGGGTCCATCACATACACAGATTGCCCACCAAAGAAAAGGCATGGACATCACACAGAAATGCCACATTTGCAAGTTTGGAGAGACACGAAACTCCCGTCTTTTGACTGTTGGCTAACATGTAATCGCATATTTCTCATTCATACAGCATGAGCTAGCAAGAGGTGATGTTCCAAAGGCCGTGGAATGTTACATGCATGAAGCTGGTGTTTCTGAAGCGGTAGCTCGCGAACACGTTAGAGGTGTGATTGATGAAATATGGAAGAAGATGAATAAAGAATGCATCGGTCATTCTCCATTCCCTCGAGCTTTCATCGACGGCGCTGTAGGTCTTGCACAGGTTTCCGAATGTGTGTACCAGGGCGGGGATGGGTTTGGTTGTCCACATGATGGGACCAAGGCTCGGGGCCGGGTCACAGCTCTAGTGGTTGACCCCATACCACTCAAGGAGATATAAGCCCAGTTCGGTTCATGGTAACCACGCGTTAGTATATGTGTTATACAAATATGTGTATGGGTCCTCCATATATGATCCCACCTGAGTGTGTGTTCGTCGAATTATTCAAATCAACAAAGTTATGGGTTATGCTAAATAAATAAATGTGTATGTGTCCTCTATATATAACGTGAGAGAGGGACAGTTATGTTATTTCTCAAGGTGTGGTTGGGAGTGTATAGAGTGAATACATTGTGGTATCTCTGTAAGTTACCTTTTCTTATTAAAAATATAGCATATTCTCTACATTGTTCGTCTTCTGCACACCATCAAAAGAAAGATCATGTACACTTACACACGGCATAGCATTTCCCATGCCCTGCATGATAAAGATCTATGCTATAATTTATATTGCTGTTGCAGTTTGTGAAATTTGGTGCAGTTAGTATCATTGGCTCTATTTTGTGAATAAAGACTCAAACCTCAACACACGGACACGACATTGCGCTGCAAACTCAACATGCACCAGACTCAACAAATGGTAATTAAGTCATTTTAAGGGGTTCAAATTGAGTTTTAAGTCAAATTAACTATTTTAATAAGTTATTATTTTTTAATAGCTTTTGTGTTTCGAGAATCTTCAAAGAGAAGTTAGAAAAGTTTATTACTTTTGGGGATTTATAAATTTAGGTTTATAGAGGAGTCTCGAACACGAGACCTCCTGCTCTAATACCACTTTCGACACAGGCAACTAACTATTTTCTCTAAAAACTCGAACTAATAGATCATGGCGAATGAATCCCTTTATCTCACAACTTAGGCCAAGCCAAGGTCTTGACCGAACCCTCCTTTGTGGGCCCCATCTCACATGGCTCTTGCCTCACACAGTCCACCCGCCTCACAGGGGTCACTCCACCCCGAGTGTGCCCCCGCCTCACACAGGCCACCCCACTTGAACTCGGTGTGAAAATGGCCCTACATTACCTACTAGGTACCATACTTTAGAAGTAGTCAAACTTAAACACCCAAAATGTGGGTCCAACTAGGAAGATCATCAACGCGGAAATGAGGTTGGACAATTCATAACATAAGCAACATTTCTACATGAACAATTGGGGAATTCAATCTAAATCATCTATTGTTTTCCTACAATGTACTTGTCACGCCTTGAAATCTGACACTCGAGTACACTAGACCCGACGCCACACCGAGGGCATGACTCAAAATATCTAAACTTTCATCTATAACTCCATGACAACTCAAGTAAACACACTTAAATTAAAATAAGAGAAATATCATTCAAATTATTCCAAAATCATGATATTCTAAATATAAATTTTCTCATTTAATTTATTATAATAATAATTAAAATTTAAACAAAGCAATCGTGTCTTTGTCTTCAACCTCTCCAGTGGAGTCCATTTTCTACAATTTAAAATCCCAATAACGTAAGTTATAAAGCCTAGTGAGCAAAGCCTTATGCAAGTTTCAAAAGCAAAACATGTTCCTATAAACTTAAGAACATTAGAAAATCTGTATACAATGTTCAAAACATTTAATCAATGAATGATGCAATATATAGATGATAACCACAGCAATTAGTATAGTTGATTCTCGCGAATGATAGGGTCATTTTACACCACTTAACTAACACTCCCCCAAATACCCTGTCTGGTGCGCGTAGGTAGCCTATTGCAAATCTATTATGCTTATCCATCAGTAAACACCCTACCCCTAGCCGACAAGCTGATGAAAGTTTGATGAAATCCAAACCCTAAACCTGGCCCTAATCCAAACCTCAACCATAAGCCCTAAACCCTAACCCTAGAAAACCTAAGCCCTAGAAATCTAGAAACCCGGCTCTCTGAGTCGGCTCACTGAGTTAACTATTGAGTCGTGTTGAGTCAACTCATTGGATCGAAACCCATCCAACTCACCTAGTCATACGAGGTTCTAAGACAACCCAAAAGCAAGTCCAAGCCCAAACCCATAGGCCCACTATTGATCAAAAGTAGCTCTAGCAAACAAATCACAAAAAAGTTGGAGCTCCCACATGCTTATGGGAGACTACCTGCCAAAGTAGGAGACAAGTCATAGCCTAGGCAGTTGATTACCCATGGCCCGCCACATGGCATGCCTCGGCAGGAGGTCTTTAAAACATGAGGGGTCTCACTACTTTGACTGGTAAGCATGTAAAGGCTCTAGAAAGTCCTTTTTACCCCCTCATTAAGCCCAAATTCACCATTTTACTAGTCGACCCAACCGTCCATATCACACCACGTGGCAATCTGGAATTCCAACCATCAAACCCTATTTAAACTTGAACTTCCCAAGAATTGCATAAATATCATGTATGAGGGCTATAAATAGCCCCTTCTCCTTCACATTTCAAGCATCCAATAATCTTCCATCATCCAGGAGAATCCAAGACACCTGATCATCCATTAAAACCCAAGTCACCCTTAGCACAGCCATTCCATCCCTCCCCTAAAAAGAGGAAAGAGTAGTCGAAGAGAACTGTTAAGCTCTTAAATGTGTATATTCTAACCCCATTTTATCACTAACTATGCTTGAAAAACATTATTAAAGACCCAACTAATGCATGGTTTTGTGGTTGTAGGAATGAAAGAGAGAATTCATCAATTGAAGGCTTGGAGATGCTTTTTACAAGCATTGAAGATAAAAAGAACAAGCGCCGAAAGGTGGAAGAAAGAAAGCAAAGGAGAGAAGGAAGAGGGCAGAAAAAATGCACAGAAGACCGGTCGTCCATAACCCAGGAGCGGTTGTCTGACCGGTCCAAACACTCAACAGGAGGACCTTGATGCCAAACACTGCTAGACCAATCATGACCGGTCGTCCACTACTCAGACCGGTCGTCCGACCGGTCGTTGAATTAAAATTTGGTTTTGAATTTTTGAAAAACTCACTGGACGATTTTTGGCCTTTTTCGACCGATTATGCGACCTGTCGTCCATAAACTTAGACCGGTCGTCTGCGTAACAGAGATTCTCCTACAAGCTCCGAATTCTGCTCCGCAAAGCGTTGTTTTTGTGGATTTTCTCGACGTTTCTTCGCACCTAGGGCCCCAAAGCTATAAAAGGACTTCTCTAGCTCTTTCCTAAGGCATCCTAGAAGAGATTTACCATGGTAGGAGGTGGCGGAAGTCGGATCCGGAGTTCTACAACTCCTCCTAGTTTGTTCTTCTAGTTTTTATGTTTTTCGTAGTTGCTTTCATGTTTCCTTGGATCATGAACGACTAAACCTCTTAGTTAGGGCTAAGAGGTGAAGCTTGTAGTGAATTTAAGATGTTTCAATTCGTTTATTTTGGTTTCAAGTTGGATTATTAGTAAAGAACAATGGTTTGAAGTTTGAATAAAGTTTTAAGTAGTTTTTCTTAATCTTATGATGGCTCATGAATGTTTAGAAGAATTTCTTGAGTTCTTAATTGTTTTAGATGATTCTAGACCTCTACGCTCCGAGGAATCGGATTCAATACGCTCTAGACCTTTGATTCTCATGTGGGAGCTTCATACCAAACGTTCTACTTTTCTGAAATTTCTGAATTATATGTGATTGTGTATGTGATTTGAATGAAGTTCAAATCATGATCTAGTTATACTTTGTGACAGAGTTTAATGGGGATTATGGTTGTGATCTTAACCTATTAGAACTAGGATTGACCTATGCAATTGAGTGTGCTCAAGTCCTAACTTGAATTGAGGGAATCATGTACTTGAATCACACATATGGCAGATTGTTTGTTATAACCGCTCTATCATCTGACTAGATAGAATTTTATTTCGATTTTAGTTGTGTATTATGAAACCACAGTGAATTAAGCATCAAGGATTGCTACAAGTGGATTCTTAAACTCCTAGTACTCTTTATTATTGATTACATTCAGTTTTTAGTTTAAAAACATCTATCTACATTCAATTCCAAAATCCTGTTTAGTTAGTTCTCAATTAGAAACCATTGAATGTGTTTTGTGAATTCCTATACAAGTCCCTGTGGATTGACCTCGGTCTTACCGAGATTATTACTACATCGCAACCCTACACTTGGGGAAGCGAACAAGTTTTTAACACCGTTGCCGGGGACTTTGACGGTTTTTCACAAAATTTCTGAAAATAGTTTCTATTTGAAATTTTTAGGACTCCTTTACTAACTTAGTTTGTTTACTTTATTTTATTTTTCCAAGAATTCTAGAAGTCGAAGTAGTCACTTCAAATTAGCTTTTTCTAACCCTTTTTCTTTTTATTTTTCTGAGATTTGCATGCCACATTGGGTTCGAGATTCTAATAATCAACTCATTAGTGAAGGAGGAATTGTTGAAGGGAATGATAAGGAGCCACATGCTAAGAAACGTTTAGATTCTCCAATTTTGTCTGAAAGTATGACTGGAAATTAACCCAACCCTATGGCTAATCAAAATCTGGGCCAAACCGAAACTGGAGAGAATGAAGTTGAGAATGTTCCCTGACCTAGAACACTACGTGATTACTTGCAACCTGCAAGGAGCAAGCACTCCCTCATGCATAGTTTTTCCACATAATGCAGGGAACATAGATCTGAAACCAGGAGTAATCCAACTCCTTCCAAAATTTCATGGACTAGACAGTGAAAGTGCCTATCAACATCTTAAGGAATTTGATGAGGTGATAGCCATAATGCACTTTGCAAACGTAACGGATGATGTGGTGAGACTCAAATTATTTCCTTTTTCCCTTAAAGAGAAAGCTAAGGCTTGGCTTCATGCATTAAGGCCAAGATCAATTGGCACATGGACTGAGATGACTAGGGAGTTCATTAAAAAGTTCTTCCCTACTCACAAAACGATCATATTGAGGTGCTTTATAATGAATTTTGCTCAAAAAGAGGATGAGACCTTCTTCCAATGTTGGAAGAGGTTCAAGGACTTGTTAAATGTATGCCCACTTCATGGCTACGAAATTTGGCGGGTAATAAGCTTTTTCTAGGAAGGAGTGACTTCACCCATACGCCAATTCGTAGAGATGATGTGCAATGGAGAATTCATGAATAAGGAAGCCAAGGAAGCATGGGACTATTTTGATGAATTGGCCGAGAATGCACAGTCTTGGGATACATCTAGACCAACAAATTCCAAGACAAGCCAACAAAAGGAAAAATGAGGAATTTATGTCCTCTCAAAAGAAGATAACATAAGTGCACGTGTGGCTAGCCTCACAAGAAAAATTGAGGCCATAGAATTGAAGCAAGGAGAGACGATTAACTCAAAAGACGTTGAAACTGTTTGTGGAATTTGTGCCGCAAAACAACACGCAACACAAGATTGTCCCACAATTTCTGCATTCCAAGATATCTTACAAGAACAATCAAATACCATAAACAGTTATCAACGGCCATTTAGTGCTCCAAACTCACTCCCCAAGTGTAGGGTTGCTGAAATAGTAATAATTCGGAAAGACTGAGTATCGTTCTCACAGAGATTTATGAATGGGTATTCTCAGATTTTAACTAAAACAACCAATAATTAAGATCCTATTAAGAACTAAAGCTGGAAAATAGTGATTTGAATTTAAACAATGATTTATGAAAGGTAATATCAATCTAAAAAGGCACTAGAGCGCCAAGGATCCACTTTTGATAAGTTTCAATGCATCAACACAACTAGGTCTCTCATAACTCAATCGGAATTGAATTCATATCTCTATCCAATCGGAATATAGAGCGGTTCAATCAGCAATTATCCAAAACAAGTGTTTATTCATTGATTTGATTCCCACAACAATGGTCAGGCCTTGGGCACACTCAATTATGTAGGCCAAGCCTCTTTCCAATCTAGTTGAGATTCATAACCATATCCTTCATCAAATCCTGTCACTAGACTTGATTACAACTAATGATTAGAACTCTAATTAAATCAAAACCAATCAACAAACAAATATTTCAGATTACTACAAAAGATAAGAACTTTAGTTGAATGAGTTCCCACATGAAAATCAGGCCATTGCATACAAGGCAATCAAAGAATCTACCATGCCCGGAGTCGATGATAGATCAATGAACTACACAAGCATAAACAATGCTCAGAAGTTAAATTATTAAGTTAGGATCACTCAGAATCACATGAGCCCGGAGTCATCAAGAGATCAAAGTAAAAACCCAACTTGTACTTGATTCAAACTCACATTAACTAAAATTCATCAATTAAATCATAAAAAGGAAACCTAGCTTGCATCAATCCATCAAAAACGAATCAAAAGCTTCACCTCTTAGCCCTAGGTAAGAGGTTTTAGTTCATCTCTAACATCCTTGAACTAAAAAGCCTCAAAAACATAAAAACTACTAAAATAGGAAGAAAACTAGAAACTCGAAGTAGAATCCGTCTCCTAAGCAATCCCCACGTCCTAGCATCCTCTGGTATGAAGGGAAGTAGTCCTTTTATAGCTTGGAGGTGTCCATTGCGTAAGAAACTTCCAGATTTTACGTAAGGCATACGCACTTGCGTAGAGAATTTCGGCGCCCGATTTAGAAACTGCCCATTTTGCATGGCCGACCGGTCGGAGGACCGGTCGGACCTATTGATTGGATCAGTCCAGCGAGTACATTAAAGGGGCCGATCTGTTGGTCGACCGGTCTTGACCGGTCGGACTGGTCTGGCCGACCGGTCAGACCTTGTATTTAATCCTCCAGCAGGTTCCACTGATGTGGCCGACCGGTCTTGACCGGTCGGGCTTCCTTGGCCGACCGGTCGCACGACCGGTCTAGGCCCTTTTTCTCTTCAGTTCTTTCTTTGTTTCTTCTTCTCTCTTCTCTCCTTGCTTTGTCTTTCTTTGGTCCTCCTTCAACCTTCATCCAATGGCTCTAACTAGCCTCTTTTGGTCTTCAATGCTTGTAAGGAGCTCTATTTAGCCTTGAATCAGTGAAATCTCCATCTTGTTCCTACAATCACAAATCATACGTTAGAGTAGTCCTTTAAACATGTAAACAGTGCATAATGAGTGATGAATTGGGGTTAGAATATGCACAATTAAGAGCTAAACACCCCCCCCCAACCAGCATTTTGCTAGTCCCGAGCAAAACATGTGTGAAACAAGTTTCATTCTCCAAAACCCAACTCTCCCCTAGAAACTATTCTTCTATACATTCCAAGACACATAAGCGTAAAAATCAGAGAAATTAGGTGATAAAGGTTGAAACCTTAAACTCTCAGAACATAATAAGTGTTTATATGAAATTCCCGCTGATTGATTGATAAATAGAAGAACTTGAACAAATTCAACCTAGTGTGCATACTGAAAGTTCATCTCATGAGTTTCCGGGATTATCTTCTTCATAGATCAACTAAACTATAGATCTCAAGGTGTATAGAGCAACAACAAGCCTATGACAGGAATTTGCCTTACCGTCCTTCCGACGACTTTCACACTACGTCCCATTTCCGGCTTTGGTTACGGGTAGACCATCCCCCGGTTGGTAGTAGGTAGCCCTAATCGGAATTTTCCACCATTTTTCTATCATTCCCAATTTCATCCTTCCTTTTCCTTTTTCTTTTACATTAGATAGGATTTTTAGAAATCCATATCTTTCGTTATTTTGCCATGGACAAGGATGGACAAAGTACCCCGGCTTGGTTTCTCAATTTCTTAAATCAAGGTTTAGTTAATCCACAAATCACATAATCCTTTCAAATCATGAAAATCGTGTAATGTGAACTAGGTGCAAAAGGTGTTCAAATTTTCTATTAATCATGAAAATAGGTGAATTCACATATAAAATCATTATATTAAGGGAAGTTCAAAGCTTGCAACATCCCTTACTTCGTATCTCCTCTTCTTATACTCATGCTATCTCGAATGCATAAAATCAAAGTTTTCCAAAAGAGTTTTGAATTTTAGAAAAATCGAAAAATTTCTCCATCATTGCTCGAAATGTCACAAAAGCTAGCAGATTCATCTAAGGAATCTCTCTCACCCCCCAACCAAAAGTTTACATTGTCCTCAATGTAAGAATGTATACAATGAATGCAACACATGGGAGCAATGCCAAAACAAAAAGAAAGTGAGAAAGAGAGATATCACTTGAAGCGTATATTTTATGGCAAGATTAGCTTTTGGAGATGGATTACTTCACAACTACTTTAACTATCAAAGCAAATCCTAATGGGAAAGCATTCTAGAAAATTATCCTCCGTCAGACTAGGAGGTTAATCCCAATAACTCATCCAAAAGCATAAAGTCAAGCAGAATCATTAGATGGATCAAAAGGTTTCGCAGTAAGGTCATCCAATATCCTGCTTTACAATGTACATGTGTGTGAGTAATCGAGATAAGCCACTCAAAATCCCAAAAAGGAATTTCAGCGGGTTCCTTAATGTTTTCACCACATGTATAAGAGGAGACATCATCATATTTATCAGAAAAAATATGTCTCCATTCAGATTTTCCTGGGCATTGGTATTTCAAATATGGATCATCCCAGGGTTGGTGGAGTTCGGTATGCATGATCCACAAAGGTGTGGAGATATAAATTGAGTTCTCAGCACAACAAGGTGTTGTTTCCACATCCTTCTCTCGGCTAGCGTCATATGCCGATACCGACTCTAAAAGTGTGACCATATACCTTATCATATCATCGTTCTTATCAAGGGAGTAAGTCACGTCTTTGTCTAAGTGACCGAAGTAAAAAGGTGAGAGGGATTCATCTTCCACAATAGAATTGATCATGTTTATTTCGTAGACCTCCTCATCTTCATCCTCTTGTTGGTTGTCAATATTGAAAGCATTCAACGCAATCCTCATATTGCCAAAAGACATTTATATGACCCCACTCCTACAATTGATGATAGCGTTTGATGTAGCTAGGAATGGATGGCCAAGTATGACAGGAATTTGAGGGCCAATATTAACCATGGGTCGTGTGTCCAAGACAATAAAGTCCACTGGGTAGTAGACTTTGTCAACTTGGACAAGGACGTCCTCAATCACCCCTCTCGAAATACGAATCGACCGGTCAACAAGTTGTAATGTGGTTTTGGTGGGTTTTAATTCACCTAAACCCAATTGTTCATAGACCGAAAAGGGGATTAAGTTCACACTTGCCCCTATATCGAGTAAAGCATGTTTCACCCGGTAGTCTCCAATCACACATGATATTGTCGGACAACCGGGATCTTTGTATTTCTTGGGCATCCCGTGGTTGATAATGGCACTTACGTTCTCTGTCAAAAATGCCTTCTTTTGCACATGTATTTTTCTTTTAACCGTGCAAAGGTCTTTTAAAAATTTAGCATATGACGGTATTTGTTTAATGGCATCCAACAATGGGATGTTGATTTTGACTTGCTTGAAAACCTCCAAAAATTCCTGATATTTATCTTGAGGTTTGGCTGAAATCAAGCGTTGGGGGAATGGAGCAACGGGCCTATATTCTTTCAATGGCTCTTTTTCATTCACGGCGGTGCTAGGTCCATCATCCTCTTTGGAAGATACCGGATCATTGGGCGTTGAAACCTTCACCGGATCAGATTTTTCAATAATTTTACCACTTCTAAGAGTGGTGATGGCCTTAGCATGTTCCATGTGTTGGTTAGAAGAACTAGGCACGCTTATTTCGCATTGTGGTTTTGGATTTGGTATGGGTTGGGTTGGAAGAATCCCTTCCCTTGCGTTTAAGCGAGCCTTGATTTCCTCCACCGAATTTTTAAACTCAAGCATTATCGTATGGTTGGATTGATTTATTTGAGCTTGACCTTCCATGAATGCTTTCAAAGTATCCTCTATAGGCATTTGAGGCGAGGCTATAGGAATTTGCATTGGGGGCCCCCTTTGAGGATTATTTTGATTAGCCGTGTTTCCATTCGCTCAATTGAAGTTAGGGTTGTTTCTCCAACTAGAATTGTTCGTGTTTGAATTTGGAGTACTAAAAGGTCGTTGATAACTATTCAAAGCATTTGATTGTTCAAATAAAAGTTCTCGAAACGCATAGATTGTTGGACAATCCGGCGTTTGATGCACATTGGAAGCACAAATACCGCAAATAGTTTCAACAGCCCCCTTTGTTGGGTTGTGTCCACTTTCTTTAGTTCCATCTCCTCGACCTTTCGTGTGAGTTTAGCCACTCTAGAACCTATATCATCTTTCTCATTTAAAACATAAATTTCTCCCTTTTCCTTGGCTTGGGGTTGTTTTGAACTTGTTGGCTTAGATGTATCCCATGCTTGTGTGTTTTCAGCCAACATGTCAAAATAATCCCAAGCTTCCTCCGTTTCCTTAATATGTAGATACGCGCTCTCAGAGTCGAGTCCATGGAATCTAGGAAGAAGTTGGATCAACCTCGGTTTAAATCAATGTTTCCCGCATTGTGAGGGAAAATTATGCAAGAGGGAGTACTCGTCCTAACTGGTTGTAAATAGTCACATAAAGTTCTAGGTTGAAGTACATCCCCCACTTCATTCTCATCCAATTCAGTAAGGTTTGGGGCTGGATTTTGATGTTGATTAATCCCTTGATTTGGTTGATTTTCAGCCATCTCTCTAGTAATTTCAGGAAAATTTTGACGTTTTCTAGCACGAGGCTCTCTTTCAATCCCTTCAACAATTACTCCGTCACGATTGAGTCGGTTATTAGATTCCTGAGCCCAATGTGTCATGCAACTCCTAAAGAATGAAACAAAAAGGAAAAAGAATTCTTCCTTCCTTCCTTTACTCCTCTCTAAGACTTAAGCACAAGGTGTCTTGCAATTGCTGAGCCAGAAGTAAGGATAGAGACCGATTTCTCCCCACCCACTCTTTGAGTCTTTTGAGAAAAGTGCAGAAAAAGAAAAAAGAGGAATAAGATTGAGAAGAAAAATCTCTGAGCACAAGGTGATCCAAGACGGCAGAGCCGACCAATAGGAATCAAGGTGGCACAAGGCCAACCTATCAGAGATCCAAAAGGAGTCTCCACCCACTCTACAAGAGATGAATATGGTAGGAATGAGTAGGAGAAGAAGAAGAGTAAGGTTAGAACGATAAAACCTGATTTGTGACTTAAGATGCCTACTTCTTCTTCAACTTCCTAAAAATCCCTAGATTAGACCTATGTTAGAATCCTGCAAAAATCAAAACAAAGTAAGTTAGTATTTAGAAGAAAACCTATCCTAGAAAGCAAAAAAAAAAATCCAAAACCTATCTTAACACAATCTCAACTAAAAGCTATCTTAGTAAATTCTAAAAAATACAGCATTGAAATCCCCGGGAACGGCGCCAAAAACTTATTCACTCCCCAAGTGTAGGGTTGCGAAATAGTAATAATTCGGAAAGACCGAGTATCGTTCCCACAGAGATTTATGAATGGGTATTCTCAGATTTTAACTAAAATAACCAATAATTAAGATCTTATTAAGAACTAAAGCTGGAAAATAGTTATTTGAGTTTAAACAATGATTTATGAAAGGTAATATCAATCTAAAAAGGCACTAGAGCGCCAAGGATCCACTTTTGATAAGTTTCAATGCATCAACACAACTAGGTCTCTCATAACTCAATCGAAATCGAATTCATATCTCTATCCGATCGGAATATAGAGCGGTTCAATCAGCAATTATCCAAAACAAGTGTTTATTCATTGATTTGATTCCCACAACAATGCTCAGGCCTTGGGCACACTCAATTGTGTAGGCCAAGCCTCTTTCCAATCTAGTTGAGATTCATAACCATATCCTTCATCAAATCCTGTCACTAGACTTGATTACAACTAATGATTAGAACTCTAATTAAATCAAAACCAATCAACAAACAAATATTTCAGATTACTACAAAAGATAAGAACTTTAGTTGAATGAGTTCCCACATGAAAATCAGGCCATTGCATACAAGGCAATCAAAGAATCTACCATGCCCGGAGTCGATGATAGATCAATGAACTAACAAGCATAAACAATGCTCAGAAGTAAAATTACTAAGTTAGGATCACTAAGAATCACATGAGCCCGGAGTCATCAAGAGATCAAAGTAAAAACCCAACTAGTACTTGATTCAAACTCACATTAACTAAAATTCATCAATTAAATCATAAAAAGGAAACCTAGCTTGCATCAATCCATCAAAAATGAATCAAAAGCTTCACCTCTTAGCCATAGCTAAGAGGTTTTAGTTCATCTCTAACATCCTTGAACTAAAAAGCCTCAAAAACATAAAAAACTACTAAAACAGGAAGAAAACTAGAAACTCGAAGTACAATCCGTCTCCTAAGCAATCCCCACGTCCTAGCATCCTCTGGTTTGAAGGGAAGAAGTCCTTTTATAGCTTGGAGGTGTCCATTGCGTAAGAAACTTCCAGATTTTGCATAAGGATACGCACTTGCGCAGAGAATTTCAGCGCCAGATTTAGAAACTGCCCATTTTGGCCTGGCCGACCGGTCACGACCGGTCGGAGCTGTTGATTGGATCAGTCCAGCGAGTACATTAAAGGGGCCAATCTGTTGGCCGACCGGTCTTGACCGGTCGGACTGGTCTGGCCGACCAGTCACGACCGGTCGTACCTTGTAGTTAATCCTCCAGCAGGTTCCACTAATGTGGCCGACTGGTCTTGACCGGTCAGGCTTCCTTAGCCGACCGGTCGCACGACCGGTTTAGGCCCTTTTTCTCTTCATTTATTTCTTTGTTTCTGCTTCTCTCTTCTCTCCTTGCTTTGTCTTTTTTTGGTCCTCCTTCAACCTTCATCCAATGGCTCTAACTAGCCTCTTTTGGTCTTCAATGCTTGTAAGGAGCTCTATTTAGCCTTGAATCAGTGAAATCTCCATCTTGTTCCTAAAATCATAAATCATGCGTTAGAGTAGTCCTTTAAATATGTAAACCGTGCATAATGAGTGATGAATTGGGGTTAGAATATGCACAATTAAGAGCTCAACACAAACGTAACGGATGATGTGGTGAGACTCAAATTATTTCCTTTTTCCCTTAAAGAGAAAGCTAAGGCTTGGCTTCATGCATTAAGGCCAAGATCAATTGGCACATGGACTGAGATGACTAGGGAGTTCATTAAAAAGTTTTTCCCTACTCACAAAACGATCATGTTGAGGTGCCTTATAATGAATTTTACTCAAAAAGAGGATGAGACCTTCTTCCAATGTTGGGAGAGGTTCAAGGACTTGTTAAATGTATGCCCACTTCATGGCTACGAAATTTGGCGGGTAATAAGCTTTTTCTAGGAAGGAGTGACTTCACCCATACGCCAATTCGTAGAGATGATGTGCAATGGAGAATTCATGAATAAGGAAGCCAAGGAAGCATGGGACTATTTTGATGAATTGGCCGAGAATGCACAGTCTTGGGATACATCTAGACCAACAAATTCCAAGACAAGCCAACAAAAGGAAAAATGAGGAATTTATGTCCTCTCAAAAGAAGATAACATAAGTGCACGTGTGGCTAGCCTCACAAGAAAAATTGAGGCCATAGAATTGAAGAAAGGAGAGACGATTAACTCAAAAGACGTTGAAACTGTTTGTGGAATTTGTGCCGGAAATCAACATGCAACACAAGATTGTCCCACAATTTCTGCATTCCAAGATATCTTACAAGAACAATCAAATGCCATAAACAGTTGTCAACGGCCATTTAGTGCTCCAAACTCAAACATGTATAACTCTAATTGGAAGAACCATCCCAACTTCAATTGGAGGAATGGACCAACTGCGAATGCTAACAATATCTCCCAAGCTCAACCTTTACTAGGTCTATCCCTAGTAATCACACCAAAAACTACGCTAGAGGAGATGTTGGGTGCATTCATATCGGTTCAAGCTGAATATAACAAGACTAATTCTCTGAAAATTGATGAGTTCATGCAAGAGCAACTGAAATTCAATCAAAATTCATCTCAAGCCATTAATGACTTGAAAACCTCAATGGCTAGAGTTGAATCTCATCTCAGTGTTAGGGAGAAAGGCACACTTCCTGCCTAACCTCTCCCTAACCCGATAACCCAATTTAAGATACAAGACCCAAGCTCTTCCTCCCAACATACGGAGCATGTTCAAGCTATTACCACCTTGAGGAGTGGCAAAATAATCGATAAATCTAATCCGATGAAGGCCACAAAGCCTAATGATCCGAAAATTTTCAAAGAGGATGATAGCCTGAACAACACTCCACATGAGAAAGAACCGGAAAGGCAATACAAGCCGGTTGCCCCATTTCCCCAAAGGTTGATTTCACGCAAACCTTTAGACAAAAACTGAAATTTTTGAGAGGTTTTTAAGCAAGTGAAGATCAACATTCCGTTGTTGGAGGCTATAAAACAAATACCATCCTATGCAAAATTTCTGAAGGAATTGTTTACAGTCAAAAGGAAACACAATGTTCACAATAAAGTACTTTTGACTGAGAATTTGAGCGCTATTATCAAACAAGAGGTGCCCCAAAAATACAAGGATTTGAGTAGTCTAACCATCTCATGCATCATAGGTGACTACCGGATCAAACAAGCCTTACTTGATTTAGGGGTAAGTGTTAACCTCATCCCATACTCGGTTTGTGAACAACTTGGGTTAGGTGAATTGAAACCCACCAAAACCACACTCCAACTTGCTGATAGATCTATTCGTATACCGAGAGGAGTATTTGAGGATGTCTTGGTCCAAGTTAATAAATTATACTACCTAGTGGACTTTATTGTCTTGGATACACATCCAGTGATAGGTGTCGGTGCTCAAATTCCCGTCATACTTGGCCGCCCTTTTCTAGCTACTTCAAATGCGATTATCAATTGTAGAAACGAGCTTGTACAAATGTCCTTTGGAAATATATTTGATTTGATTTATGCAAACAACCACGGGAAGTTGATGATGAGGTCCACGAGATAAATTTAATTGAATCATTCGTGGAGGATACATTTCCCTTGACATTTTATTCCGACCCTTTGGAGGCATGTTTGGCCCACTCTCATGAGATGAATGATAACACAATACGAGAGATGGAGGCCATTTTGGATGTTATGCCGGTACTTGATAATAAAAGATGGAAGGCACTATTTGAACCTTTTCCCTTAAGCGAAAGCAAGCCTCTTCCATCCAATATCAAGGCACTGAAACTAGACCTAAAACCATTACCAAGTGATTTGAAATATGTATACTTAGGTCTAGATGAGACATATCCGGTGGTGATTTCTTCCCACTTGGATGAGGAACAAGATAGTGGGCTAATAGCCACTCTAATAGAGCATAAGAGAGCCATCGGATGGTCAATTGCGAATCTCAAAGGCATAGACCCACTGATTTATACTCATCGCATACACCTTGAGGAAAATGCCAAGACATCTAGGCAACCACAAACATGCCTCAATCCAAACATGATGGAGGTGGTTAAGGCCGAAGTGGTGAAACTATTGGATGTGGGTATCATTTACCCAATATCCGATAGTCAATGGGTGAGTCTAACTCAAGTGGTGCCTAAGAAATCTGAAATAACCTTCGTAGCCAATGCCAATAATGAACTCATACCAATCAGAGTCCCTATCGGTTGGAGAATGTGCATTGGCTACAGGAAGCTAAACATAATCATGAGGAAAGACCACTTCCCCCTACCATTTGTTAATCAAATTTTAGAAAGGTTGGTGGGTCATTCCCATTTTTGCTTCCTTGATGGGTATTCAGGGTATAACCAAATAGAGATCGCCTTAGAGGACCAAGAGAAGACAACATTCACATGTCCATTCGACACTTTTGCCTATCGAAGGATGCCGTTTGGATTATGCAATGCCCCTGCCACTTTTCAGCGTTGTATGTTGAGTATTTTTTTTTGATATGGTGGGGACGATTCTCGAAGTCTTCATGGATGATTTCTTAGTATTTGGTTGTAACTTTGATGAGTGCCTTATGCACTTAAAAACTGTGTTGAAAAGATGTGAAGAAAAGAACCTCGTATTGATTTTGGAGAAATGTCACTTCATGGTTCAAAAGGAAATAGTACTTGGTCACATCATCTCACAAAATGGAATCGAGGTGGACAAAGCTAAAATTGATCTTATCTCTAACCTTCCACCACCCAAGAGCGTACGAAATGTGCGGTCCTTTTTTGGACACGCCGAATTTTATAGACGGTTCATAAAGGACTTTAGTTCACTCTCTCAGCCTTTATGTAACCTCCTTCAAAAGGAAAACTCATTCGAGTGGACTGAAGATTATCAAAATGCCTTTGACAAACTAAAAAGTATGTTGACATGTGCTCCCATAATGCAATCTCCTGATTGGAGCCTTCCTTTTAAAATTATGTGCGATGTAAGCGACTACGCTATTGGGGCTGTGTTAGGCTAAAGAAAAGAGAAAAAGATATGCGCCATCTACTATGCAAGTAGAACTTTAAACTCGGCTCAAGAAAACTACACTACTACAGAAAAAGAACTTTTAGCCGTAATTTTTGCTTTAGACAAGTTTAGGTCCTACTTAATTGGATCCAAGATCATCATATTCACTGACCACGCCGTGCTTAAGTACATTCTCTCTAAGAAGGATGCTAAACCACGCTTGTTAAGATGGATCCTCCTACTCCAAGAATTTGACATAGAAACAGGTGATAAGAAAGGAGTAGAAATCGTCGTGGCTGACCATCTCTCTAGACTTGTTCTCACCGATTCCCCTGAGATGACGCGATCAATGACATGTTCCCTGATGAACAACTTTTTAAAGTCTCCCAATTGCCATGGTATACAGACATTGCTAACCATCCTGCTACAGGTACAATTCCGACACATTGGAAAAAGCAAGTTAAGGATAAGTTCTTCAACAAGGTGAGAAAATTCCTATGGGATGACCCATACTTATTTAAGTATTGTCCCAATCAAATCATAAGGAGATGTGTGCCGGATGATGAACAACACAATAGCATCTCCTTTTGTCATTCTCAGGCGTGTGGTGGCCATTTTTCAATTAAGAAGACCACAGCCAAAATTCTGTAATGTGGGTTTTATTGGCCCACCATGTTCAAGGATACCCATGAGTTTTGTAAAACGTGTGAACCTTGTCAGAAATTGGGAGGAATATCCCGTAGAAATATGATGCCACTCAATCCCATCTTGGGGCATCGATTCCATGGGTCCATTCCCATCTTCTTTTGAAAACTTATATATTTTGCTTGCCGTTGATTATGTTTCAAAATGGATCAAGGCGATTCCATGCTGGAACAATGACCATAAAATGGTCATTCGTTTCTTAAAAGAAAATATCCTTTCCCAGTTTAGAACACCTCGAGTCACTATAAGTGATGGAGGATCTCATTTTTGTAACCGCCCGTTTGAAGCTTTAATGAGGAAATATGGCGTAAATCACAAGATGAGCACTCCTTATCATCCATAAACAAGTGGACAAGCCGAGATATCCAACAAGGAAATTAAACATATTTTAGAGAAAACAGTGAACCCCGATCGTAAAGATTGGTCACTTTGGCTTATCGATGCACTCTGGGCTTACCGTACCGCTTCAAGACCCCCATTAGAATGTCTTCCTATAGACTTGTCTATGGGAAAGCTTGTCACTTGCCCATGGAGTTGGAACATAGGGCATATTGGGCGATAAAGAAGATGAATTTTGATTCTGACAAAGCAAGCTCGTTGCGCAAACTTCAATTGAATGAACTTGCGGAACTCTGGAATGAGGCATATGAAAATGCGAGAATTTACAAGAATAAGATGAAATTGTTCCATGATAAGAACATCCTTCGTAAGACCTTCACGATCAACCAAAAAGTCCTTATGTATAATTCTTGGCTACATTTATTTCTAGGGAAATTGAAGTCTCGATGGACCGGTCCCTTCATTGTAAAAACTGTTTATCCATATGGGACTGTCGAGTTGTTAAATCCAAGGATCGATAATGTCTTTAAAGCGAATGGTCAGCGATTAAAGTCGTTCTTTGAGAATTTTCCTTCAAAAGGTATGTCCATACCTCTGACTGATCTTGTGTATCAGGATATTTGATCTCCTAGTCTGATGGAGGTATAGAGTAGTAAGATTAGGATTTTGTTGCTTTTGATTTACTTTTTCATAGGTTTGTTAGAAGGAGGTAGAATTCTAATTTTTGTTCTCTCAGGTACTCTCATTCCTTACTCCCTTTATTGTTCTCATGTTTTGCTCATTGCATATCTTTTACATTGAGGACAATGCAAGATTTGGTTGGGGGTGTGGGATCATTAGGATGAATCTAGTGTTTTGTAACATCTCGAGCAATATGAAGAACATTTTTTTTTAGATTTTCAAATTCAAAACGTCATTGGAAAACTTTGTTTCTATGCATTTGGGATGGTGTAAGTATAAGAAAAAGGAGAAGCGAAGTGAGTGAAGTTGAATATCTTGAACAACCTCTAAGATACTAGTTTTACATGCGAATTTCCCATTTTTTATGATCGATAGAATTTCTAAACACTTTTACACCTAGATCACATTACAACGATTCTCATGCCTTGAAAGGATTATGTAGAATTATGAATTGGTTAAGTTTGGATTTGAGGTGTTGAGAAACCAAGCCGAGGTACTTTGTCCATCCTTGTTCATGGAAAAATAACGAAAGACATGGATTTCTAAAAATCCTATCTAATATGTATAAAAAGGAAAGGAAGGATGAAAATATGGGAATGATTGAAAACATGGTGGAAAATTCTGAAAAGGGCTACCTATTACCAACCGGGGGATGGTCTACCCATAACCAAAGCCGAAAATGGGACGTAGTGTGAAATCCGTCGGAAGGACGGTAAGGCAAATTCCTATAAAAGGCTTGTTGTTGATCTATACACCGTTGAATCCATACCTTAGCTAATTCATGAAGAAGGTAACCTCGAAAATCCATGAGATGAGCATTCACTGAGCACACTAGGTTAAATTGTTGGGAGTCTTCTATTTATCAATCAATCAGCGGGAATTTCATATGAGTACTTAGTCTATTTTGGAAAGTTCAAGGTTTCAATCTCTATCACTTAGTTTTTTCAATTTTTACACTTGTATGTCTTAGAGTGTATAGAAGCATAGTTTCTAAAGGAGAGTTGAGTTTTGAAGAATGAAATTTGTTTCACTCATGTTTTGCTCGGGACTAGCATGTTAAGCTCTTAAATGTGTCTATTCTAACCCCATTTCATCACTAACTATGCTTGAAATACATGATTAAAGACTCAATTAATGCATGGTTTTATGGTTGTAGGAATGAAAGAGAGAATTCATTAATTGAAGGCTTGGAGATGCTTTTTACAAGCATTGAAGATCAAAAGACCAAGCACCGAAATGTGGAAGAAAGAAAGAAAATGAGAGAAGAAAGAGGGCAGAAAAAATGCACAGAAGACCGGTCGTCCGACCAGTCCAAACACTCAACAGGAGGACCCTAATGCCAAACACTACTGGACCAATCACCACCGGTCGTTCGACCGGTCATTGAATTAAAATTTGGTTTTAAATTTTTGAAAAACTCACTGGATGATTTTTAGCCTTTTTCGACCGGTCGTGCGACCGATCGTCAGCGTAACAGAGCTTCTTCTACAAGCTCTAAATTCTGCTGCACAAAGTGCTATATTTGTGGATTTTCTCAAAGTTTCTTCGCACCTAGGGCTCCAAAGCTATAAAAAGGACTCATCTAGCTCGTTCCTAAGGCATCCTAGAAGAGATTTACCACGGTGGGAGGCGGCGGAAGTCGGATCCGGAGTTATACAACTCCTAGTTTATTCTTCTAGCTTTTATATTTTTCTTAGTTGCTTTCATGTTTCCTTGGATCATGAACGGCTAAACCTCTTAGCTAGGGCTAAGAGGTGAAGCTTGTAGAGAATCTAAGATGTTTCAATTCGTTTATTTTGGTTTCAAGTTGGATAATTAGTAAAGAACAATGGTTTGAAGTTTGAATAAAGTTCTAAGTAGTTTTTCTTAATCTTATGATGGCTCATGAATGTTTAGAAGAATTTCTTGAGTTCTTAATTGTTTTGGATGATTCTAGACCTGTACGCTCCGAGGAATCGGATTCAATACGCTCTAGACCTTTGCTTCTCATGTGGGAGCTTCATACCAAACGTTCTACTTTTCTGGAAATTTTGAATTATATGCGATTGTGTATGTGATTTGAATGAGATCATGAAGCTAGAGGTCAGGACGTGTGTTGGTCTCGGATAGCCTTTTGACAAGCTGAATGTACATGCGAGACAGTCTGACCATTGATGAAAGTGTTGTAACCTCAGATGGTCCAGATTGTTGGATGACGGAACGTTGGTGATGCACCATCTTCTGGGGCCGCAGATGATTGTTGATGGAACGTGATTCGTGGATGGATGGAGACATCCTTCATGTTCCCACGTGTGGGCTGGACGGAGGATCCCAACTGATTGTTGGTTAACATGGTCCTTTTAATGGCCAGGTTGAGATGGTGATGATCATCCATCATAGTTGCTGGAGGTGTGGACACCATCCCAACATGGATGGTTAGAATTGTTGGATGCATGACTGGATGAACGTACTCTGCTGGACGTTGGAAATGAGGCCCAGTTGATCAAGTGGTGATGATTGAAGATGACCCACCTGTTGGGTGGCGCTGATGGCATGTGCAAGGCGGTACATCTATCATTGTTGCACATGTGAAACTTGTGAGATGTTCGGCTAAGATGGAGACTGGCCGTGTGGACGTTGACGGCTGAAGATGTAGTAACTATAACAGTCTGCTAGGATTTGATGAAGTGCACGTGAAATTTGAACGGGCTGCTTGGGGTTTCACGTTGGACACTGTCCATGTGTATACGCTGGATTGTCCAGCCATTGGTGAGAATGGATGGATGGTTGTGATAAAGATAGTCTGTGAGATGCCATCTGACGGTTGTTGATGGATTATTGGATGTAATTGATCCAGTGTCTGGTGGACGCTGGATGTATGTTGGCCTGGCCTCGATGGATGGTGAACGACAACTGGAATGTTGAGATGGCGGGCCATTGCACGTCAGACGCAGTCCGTTGAGAGGCAGCTCAAGTCTGGTCCTTTGATGGTTTCTGCTGATTGAAAATGAGGTGGGTCATTGATGAAGTTAAAATGCTGGATAAATGACACACTGGATGTGTGGACGAGATAGCTTTGCGTGGTAAGCATGTTTGGTTGGACGATCTGATGATGTGCGAAAATTGAGTTGGGATAGCTGAGATGCAGTCATGGGGTCACACGTTGTTTGATTGAGTGGACATTCTGCAGTGCCTGGAAAGTGATGATGACGTCAGATGGCTACAAAGACTCCATCACTGATACTTGACGGTCAGTTGGGACGAAAGATGGGCTGCTTTACTTAGACGGTGAAAAAGCATCCTTAATCGGCTGGATTAAAAATGAGGGTGGAGCCACTTCATTTGTGAGGTGAAGAATGATTGAATGACGAAGAAAAAATTAAGTGAACGATCTAGTCGTTCCCACAGACGACACCAATATGTTAACGCTAAAAATTAGCGAAGAGATGTTGGTCAGGGACCAACTTTGATTCTTCATCGTCTGATCTCCACTCAAAGATGAATGGTGTAAATTGAGGGACCTGTAATCATCGAGAAAGATTAGGACCGCCGCCGGTTGGCCCAACTTACGGCCCTCCGATGGCAAAGTCAGTACGGATACTGAAATGAGAGATTGTTGAAGTTTTTCTGGTGGTCGATTACATACTTGGAGAGAGTGCGGAGGCCCCTTTATAGATAATTATCGGAGAGATTTAAGTGGATCCCAAATTTCTTAGGATAATCCATATCTTATCTGGATCAGTGAGATAAGCCTTATCCTTATCTTATCTGGATCAGTGGGATAAGTCTTTATCTTATCTGGATCAGTGGAATAAGCCTTATCCTTATCTTATCTGGATCAGTGGGATAAGTCCTTATCTTATTTGGATCAAGAGAGATAAATCAAGGCGGATGAGGCCAGGCCTCTTACCAAGCTAAGGGCCAAATGCTAAGCCGAAGTGGGCTGAATGTTGAGCCCGAGTGGGCTGAGACTGAGAAGGTCGTATGTCGAGCCCGAGTGGGCTGAGGCCGAGAAGGCCGAATACTGAGCCCGAGTGGCCCGAGGCCTAAGAAAGCCGAATGTCAAGCCCGAGTGGGCCGAGGCCTGAGAAGGCCGTATGCTGAGCCCGAGTGGGCCGAGGCCTGAGAAGGCCGAATGTCGAGCCCGAGTGGGCCGAGGCCTGAGAAGGCCGAATGTCGAGCCTGAGTGGGCTGAGGGCGAGAAGGCCGAATGCCAAGCCTGAGTGGACCGAGGCCTGAGAAGGCCGTATGCTGAGCCCGAGTGGGCTGAGCCCTGAGAAGGCCGAATGTCGAGCCTGAGTGGGCTGAGGCCAAGAAGGCCGAATGCCAAGCCCGAGTGGGCTGAGGCCTGAGAAGGCCGAATGCTGAGCCCGAGTGGGCCAAGGCCTGAGAAGGCCGAATGCTGAGCCCGAGTGGGCCGAGGCTGACTTAGCTTCCTCTCCTAAATAGTCGGTCCATGACCATACTTGGTGTAGAAGATGAACCCCAATGAAAAGCTTTCCATGTTTTGAGCTCAGTCCGAATTTACCCATAACACCTATTGGAATTAGGATTGACCTATGCAATTGAGTGTGCTCAAGTCCTAGCTTGAATTGACAGAATTATGTGCATGAATCACACATATGACAAATTGATTGTTTTAACTGCTCCATCGTCCGGCTAGATAGGACTTAATTTCAATTCTAGTTGAGAAAGTGAGAAACCACAGGGAATTGAGCATCAAGGATTGCTATGAGTGGATCCTTGAACCCCTAGTGCCTTTTTATAATTGATTATCTTCAGTTTAGTTCAAAACATCTATCTACATCAATTTCCTAAAATCTGTTTAGTTAACTCTTCAGTAGAAACCATTGGAAGTGTTTTGTGAATCCCTACACAAGTCCCTGTGGATCGACCTCGGTCTTACCGAGATTATTACTACATCGCAACCCTACACTTGGGGAAGAGAACAATAGACAAGTGGGCAAGCTGAAATTTTCAATTGGGAAATTAAACAAATTTTGGAAAAAACAGTGAGGTGGGATCGTAAAGATTGGTTGCTGAGATTAGATGATGCTCTTTGAGCTCACCGTATCGCTTAGAAGACACCCATTAGAATGTCTCCCTATAGACTTGTCTATGGGAAAGCTTGTCACTTGCAGTGGAGATTGAACACAGCCTATTGGGCAATTCAGGCATTGAACTTTAATGTTGACAAGGCTAGCTCGCTTCACAAACTCCAACTTAATGAGCTTGATGAGATCCGGAACGATGCTTACAAGAACTCGAGAATATACAAGAGTAGGATGAATGCCTTTCATGACAAGCACATCTTCAAGAAATCTTTCCATGAAGGTCAGAAAGTGCTCTTGCATAATTCTCGGCTTCATCTTTTTCTGAAAAAATTACGATCTCGATGGACCGGCCCATATATTGTTAAAGAAGTTTTTCCCCATGAGGCTATTAAGATAGAGAATGCGGTGAATGGTAACTGTTTTAAAGTGAACGGACAACGCCTTAAACCATTCGTTGAAAACTTTGATTAAGAGGACATGTCCATCACTCTGGATGATCCTGTGTATCAGGACGATTGATCTCCTAGTCTAACGGAGGTATAGCACAGGATTTTATTTTGTTTGATTTTCTATTTTAGGTTATTTCCTTAGTAGTTTAGTTGTCGGAGTTATACACTTCCATGATCGACTATCTCAGGTACTATCGTTCTCACTCTCTTTTATTTTATCATTGCTCTCATGTTCATGCTCATTGCATATTTTTTTACATTGAGGACAATGCAAGATTTGGTTGGGAGGTGAGATGAGATTCTTCATCTAGCAGTTTGTAGACATTTCGAGCATTTCGAACATTATTTGTTTAAAAATTTTTGATTTTCTGAAAATTCAAAACTCTTTTAGAAAACTTTGTTTCTATGCATTCGGGATGATACGAGTATAAGAAAAGGAGATATGAAGTGAGTGATGTTGCAAGTCTTGAACTACTTTTAATATAATGGTTTTATATGTGAATTTCCCTATTTATATGATTGATAGAAAATTTGAACACTTTTACACCTAGTTCACATTACAAGATTCTCTTGGTTTGAAAGGATTATGTGATTTTTGGATTAACTAGACTTTGATTTAAGGTGTTGATGAACCAATCCGGGGTACTTTGTCCATCCTTGTCCATGGGAAAATAACGAAAGATATGGATTTCTAAAAATCCTATCTAATGTAAAAACAAAAAAAAACAAAGGAAAGGAAGGATGAAAATATGGGAATAATGGAGAATATGGTGGAAAATTCTGAAAAGGGCTACCTATTACCAACCGGGGGATGGTCTACCTGTAACCAAAGCCAGAAATGGGACGTAGTGTGAAAGTCGTCGTTAGGACGGTAAGGCAAATTCCTGTCATAGGCTTGCTGTTGATTTGTGCACCTTGAGATCCATAGTTTAGTTGATCTATGAATAAGATAATCCCAGAAACTCATGAGATTAACATTCACTATACACACTAGGTTGAATTTGTTCAAGTTCTTCTATTTATCAATCAATTAGAGGGAATTTCATATGAACACTTACTACGTTTTAAGAGTTTAAGGTTTCAACTTCTATCACCTAATTTTTCTGATTTTTACACTTGTATGTCTTGGAATGGATAGAAGCATAGTTTCTGAAGGAGGGTTGGTTTTTGGAGATTTGATATTGCTTCACGCATGTTTTGCTCGGGGCTAGCAAAATGTTGGTTGGGGGGTGTTGAGCCTCCAATTTATACATAATGTAGCCCATTACATCACATTATATGCATGGTTTGCATGTTTAAAAGGCCCATCTAATGCATGTTTTTGTGATTGTAGGAATGAGAACGACTTCGTCCAATTAATGACCAAAAAGAGCATATTTAGGAGTATTTGAATGAAGGCCCAAAGTGGACTAAAGGAGGAAGAAGAAAGAGGGAGAAAAGAGAAGAAAGAAAGGAAGAAAAAGAAGAAAAAAAGAGGTCCGACCAATCATGACCGGTCGGCCAAGGGAGCCACGACCGGTCCTGATCGATCGTCCAACCTACCGGCCACCTTGGAGATTTGCTGGACAAAGGACCAGCCTGGTCCAACCGATCTTGACCGGTCGGCCAACGGGTCGGGCACTCTCTGTGCACGCTGGACTCAATTCCAATAGGTCCGACCGGTCAAGATCGGTCGGCCAGCCCAGTCCAACCGGTCACGACCGGTCGGCCTTGCGTAAACAGAGTTTTTTAATTCCAGTTCTGAATTTTTCTGCACAAGTGCGTAATGTAACGCAAATTCTGTTAGTGCACTTTTCTGTGACATAATAGTGCACCATGTTTGTCAATTACTTAGGTCAGTGAGTCTAGTGTCAGTTGAGCTTGATCAAGACGAAGACCGAAGACTCAAGATGGACCGGCTGCATCAAGAAAGAAGAAACAGGTAAATGTGTTGCCTTGGTGTGCCTTGCCTTGACCAAAACCTAACCCATAATCTCTTAGATGACTTGCACCAACTAGGTATACCCTTAGTCATCATCATTAGTCTTAGAACTCCATGAAAAACATGATAAGTTAGACTAATTAAAGAGGTGGAAGCTGTTGTAATCAAAACAGCTCAAACAACAGTTTTCGATTGATCTTCAATCAATCGGACGTTCGCTCCTACTGGACTCTGATCTATCGGACATAATCTCCGATCAATCGGAATTTGTTCCAGCAACCTTGAAAACCCACTAAACATATTTCCGATCAATCGGACAGTCTTCCGATCCATCGGAAGGGGTCAGTTCAATCAATCGGACCATGTTCCGATCAATCGAAATATCCTCCAGAGAATTCTCTAGACTAAAATCTGATCAATCGGACATGTCTCCGATCAATCAGACCTTCTTCCGATCAATCAAAAATGCACGAATCTGCCCGTTTTTTGACCGTTGGAAGAAAATCTATTTAAAGATGGGGATTCGTTTTTGAGCTAAGGAGGGGATTTTGAGGAGATAGAAGCCACCATTGCTAGAGATCATTAGAGGCTCTATTCCAAACCCAAAGCAAGTCATTCTCCTTGTGTTTTCATCACAAGCTTGGGCCATTCAATGACATCTTGAGAATGGACTTGTTCCCTCTTGATTCTTAGGGTTTAGACACCTTGATGATAGTTAAATCCCTTGTCTAAACACCACCTAGGAGTCCAAATAGGTGTATTCCTCTACGAAACCCATTTCCTACCATTTTTAGAGGATTCACCATTCCCTAACACCTTGGGCATCTCCAATGGAGCATCACATGCAAGGTAACTGATCTTGGAGCTGAAGCCTTGGCTAAGCAGCGGCGTCAAAGATCGGGGGAGCATAAGGGGAGTTGATTCAAGCACTGGAGAACGAGAAGAAGCAACCCAAAGCGGCGCTACAAAGGGGCTCAATCCGACAAGTAAGGTTGTCTTGTTAGGAGTTCATCCACTCAATTCCCTGTGGGAGTTGAGTGTAGAGTTTGTTTGACAAACTCGAACTAGGGTCGTTAGCCGATCCTTGGCCTATTAGTTGGGCCTAAAATCTAGGGACGTAAGCCGTTCCTTGGCACGTTAGTCGGGCCTAAACAAAGTCTCCAAGGGGGAGCCACCAACATGGGTGCAAACGTGTAGGTTTGGAGGAACCTGTAAACTCCCCGGTTAGGTGGATCCGAATTAAAACACCTTGGTTGGGAGAAACCAGATTTAAACTCCCCAGTGAATGCCGATGTGCTCAAAGGGGTTGAGTACTTGAACCGGGAGTGGAGTAGACAAGTAATCAAACCACTATACATCCTTGTGTTTGTGATTGTTCTTGAGCACATTTCTCTTTATGCATTGCATTTAACTTGTTAATTATGAATGCTTAGTTAGGAATGTATGCTAGGCACTTGATCGGCACATACACACACACACACATGATGTACTTTCACTCCTCATGTAGACTTGAGCTTTTGTTGATCCATCCTCTATAGTCTACATGTGTTGAATAGACTAGGTTGTTATTGCATATATCATTTACTAGTCTTTTGATTGGACCCACTTAGGCTTGGAAGCCGAAGTATTAATTACTTACGTAGGTTAATTTGCTAAATTTGTTAAGTAGGCAAATAATTTTAAAAGGTCCTAATAACCCCCTCCTATAGGTTTAGCCATAATTCTAATTGCTCTTTAAGCTTCCGCACGTGTATGCATAGGGTGTCGTGTTAAACTACCCGACGCAATTTCAATTGGTATCAGAGAGGGTTGCTCTTCAAGGACGTAACCGTCTTGAGTAAGATCCGGTACCGGAGCACTAGCATAATGTCTAACCGAGATGGGAGTACTACCAACCGTCCACCTTTCTTTGACGGGTCCAACTATGTTTATTGGAAGGTTAGAATGAGAGTTTTTCTCTAATCCATAGACCGTCCGGTGTGGCTTAGCACACAAACTGGATATACCTTGCCCACCGAGCAAGTGGAGGTTGATGGGAAATACATTGTCATTCCCAAAGATGATTCCAAATGGGATGACATTGAGAGAGCTCAATACATGGCAAATGCCAAAGCTCTCAATGCGATTTGTTGTGCGGTATCCCCGGATGAATTTCAACGCATTCTCACATGCGCAACTGCAAAAGAAGCATGGGATATACTTGAGGTTACCCACGAGGGAACTAGCACAGTAAGACGCTCGAAGCTTCAGCTCTTAACCACCAAATTTGAAAACATTAAGATGGAAGAGACTGAAACCTTCATGGAGTTTTATACTAAATTGTCAGATATTTGCAACTCCATGTTTGTCTTGAGTGATCGGGTTCCGGAAGGAAGGATTTGTAGAAAAATACTTAGGTCCCTCCCGGAAAGATTTGACTCCAAGATAGTTGCCTTAGAGGAGTGTAGAGACATAGATAACATGAAAGTAGAAGAACTCATAGGTTCCCTACAAACTCATGAACTACACTTTAAGGCCCCCTCTAGAAAGAAAAACATCGCTCTAAAGTCCACTCACAAACATAAGAAAATTAAGAGTGAGTCGGAGGAAGATAGTGATGATGAGGATGATGAGGAAGAAAAATTGAACAAAAAATTCAAGAGATTCCTCAAATTTGATAGAGGGAATAGCTGTGACAAGAAGGACAAGAAGGGTGAAAAACACAAAGGAAAATCATCCAAACCTTCATCCGTCCGTTGTTACGGTTGCGGTCGTCGTGGCCATATCGCCCCAGAATGTCCTGAAGGGCCTAAACCGAAAGGCAAAAAGGCAATGGCTGCCACTTGGGATGAAACGAAGGAGTCCGAATCCAAATCTGATGACTCCGCTAATGATGAGAGATAACATAAAGATCTAGCTCTCCCGGCTTTTACCACTACCTCTCTTCCCGCTTATCTAAGAGGGGATCCCGACCGCTATCCCTTCTAGGAGTAGAAGGAGTTCCCAACCCCTCACCTCATGCTACATTTTATAAGGGTGTTGAGGAAATTAGTTACCCTTAGGCATATCAAACTAAACATAGTTAGTGAGGGTAGCTAGAAATGCTTAAATAGGAAAATCTAAGGATTTCAGCCTCATTTCTGTGTATATGGGCAAATCAGAGGATTCAAGCCTCATTAGCCCAAATTTTGATAATTTAGCCTTACTTTTATTTGATACATTTGCTTGCTAGATTATCATCATGCTTAGATTAGCTAATCATCTTGAGTTTTATGCTTCATTGTATGCTAATCTGTGCTTAGTATTGGTCTTGATATACCAATAGGGGAGGTTGGTTGATTGGGCTATAAGCCCTTGAGCTTTAATGCTTAATGTATATCATAGATGACCAATTATGCATGATTAACTATGATTAGATAGTTACATTTTCTTATTAATCATGTTCCTTAGCATGCTTCATGTTTTATATGATCATGCACCCTTTACTCTCCCTGTTAGCATGTGCTTATAGTTATAACTGCGACATACTATCTACTCTTACCTTAACCTTATTGATATATCATTAAGGGGGAGAGAATAGTTTGTCAATTGCTGACAAAAAGGGGGAGAAAGATCAAGTCCCACCAAAACCAGTTTGCTATGTTTTGTGATGCAGGGATTGACAGGTTATGGGGGAGCAAACTGAAGAGGAGCTGCTTAGTTAGGCATGTCAAGAGTCTTGTATTTAATTTCATATCAATGTAATCTCTTATACATGTATTTTGTTTTGGTAGATTAGGTTTTGTAAGTAATTGACAAAGGGGGAGATTGTTAGTGCACTTTTCTGTGACATACTAGTGCACCTTGTTTGTCAATTACTTAGGTCAGTGAGTCCAGTGTCGGTTGAGCTTAATGAAGACGAAGACCGAAGACTCAAGATGGACCGGCTGCATCAAGAAAGAAGAAACAGGTAAATGTGTTGCCTTGGTGTGCCTTGCCTTGACCAAAACCTAACCCATAACCTCTTAGATGACTTGCACCAACTAGGTATACCCTTAGTCATCATCATTAGTCTTAGAACTCCATGAAAAACATGATAAGTTAGACTAATTAAAGAGGTGGAAGCTGTTGTAATCAAAACAGCTCAAACAACAGTTTCCGATTGATCTTCAATCAATCGGACGTTCGCTCCTACTGGACTCTGATCTATCGGACATAATCTCCGATCAATCGGAATTTGTTCCAGCAACCTTGAAAACCCACTAAACATATTTCCGATCAATCGGACAGTCTTCCGATCCATCGGAAGGGGTCAGTTTAATCAATCGGACCATGTTCCGATCAATCGAAATATCCTCCAGAGAATTCTCTAGACTAAAATCTGATCAATCGGACATGTCTCCGATCAATCAGACCTTCTTCCGATCAATCGAAAATGCACGAATCTGCCCGTTTTTTGACCGTTGGAAGAAAATCTATTTAAAGATGGGGATTCGTTTTTGAGCTAAGGAGGGGATTTTGAGGAGATAGAAGCCACCATTGCTAGAGATCATTAGAGGCTCTATTCCAAACCCAAAGCAAGTCATTCTCCTTGTGTTTTCATCACAAGCTTGGGCCATTCAATGACATCTTGAGAATGGACTTGTTCCCTCTTGATTCCTAGGGTTTAGACACCTTGATGATAGTTAAATCCCTTGTCTAAACACCACCTAGGAGTCCAAATAGGTGTATTCCTCTACGAAACCCATTTCCTACCATTTTTAGAGGATTCACCATTCCCTAGCACCTTGGGCATCTCCAATGGAGCATCACATGCAAGGTAACTGATCTTGGAGCTGAAGCCTTGGCTAAGCAGCGGCGTCAAAGATCGGGGGAGCATAAGGGGAGCTGATTCAAGCACTGGAGAACTAGAAGAAGCAACCCAAAGCGGCGCTACAAAGGGGCTCAATCCGACAAGTAAGGTTGTCTTGTTAGGAGTTCATCCACTCAATTCCCTGTGGGAGTTGAGTGTAGAGTTTGTTTGACAAACTCGAACTAGGGTCGTTAGCCGATCCTTGGCCTATTAGTTGGGCCTAAAATCTAGGGACGTAAGCCGTTCCTTGGCACGTTAGTCGGGCCTAAACAAAGTCTCCAAGGGGGAGCCACCAACATGGGTGCAAACGTGTAGGTTTGGAGGAACCTGTAAACTCCCCGGTTAGGTGGATCCGAATTAAAACACCTTGGTTGGGAGAAACCAGATTTAAACTCCCCAGTGAATGCCGATGTGCTCAAAGGGGTTGAGTACTTGAACCGGGAGTGGAGTAGACAAGTAATCAAACCACTATACATCCTTGTGTTTGTGATTGTTCTTGAGCACATTTCTCTTTATGCATTGCATTTAACTTGTTAATTATGAATGCTTAGTTAGGAATGTATGCTAGGCACTTGATCGGCACATACACACACACACACATGATGTACTTTCACTCCTCATGTAGACTTGAGCTTTTGTTGATCCATCCTCTATAGTCTACATGTGTTGAATAGACTAGGTTGTTATTGCATATATCATTTACTAGTCTTTTGATTGGACCCACTTAGGCTTGGAAGCCGAAGTATTAATTACTTACGTAGGTTAATTTGCTAAATTTGTTAAGTAGGCAAATAATTTTAAAAGGTCCTAATAACCCCCTCCTATAGGTTTAGCCATAATTCTAATTGCTCTTTAAGCTTCCGCACGTGTATGCATAGGGTGTCGTGTTAAACTACCCAACGCAATTTCAAATTCTAGAAGATTCCGACGCGGTAGAGCTTCCCCACTATAAAAGGACACCTAGGGTCTCTTCCTAGGGCATCAGAGAAGCTGAGAAACTTCATGGGAGAGGAAGGAAGCCGTCGTGGAGAGTTTGCAACCCTCCCAACTCCGAGTTTTTATGCTTTTTAGTTTTTTTCTTTGAGTTCTAGTTATAGTATGACAATGCTAGGCTAGAATCTCTCAGCTAAGACTGAGAGGTGAAGTTTGTAGCCAATTTCATGTTTAATTCAGTTTGATTCAAGTAGTCTTCACTTTAAATTTGAATTTTAAATGTTTTAGTTCATATAAAGTTGATATTTTTAGAAGTTTTATGAGAGTTCATGTGCTTTGGACATGGATTCCTTACAATTCTTTGAGATTATCATGTTTTGCTTGATTAGCTTCGAATTATGGTAACCCTTGAGCATGCCATAGTCCATAGGCATGGTTGTTACTCCGAAGGCTATGATTTCTTATTATTGCTTCCTAGATGGCTATTTCAGTTACAATCAAATTGAGATAGCCCCAGAAGACCAAGAGAAGACCACTTTTACATGCCCGTTTGGCACCTTCGCATACCGAAGAATGCCATTCGGACTATGTAATGCACCCGCCACATTCCAACGATACATGTTGAGTATTTTCTCGGACATGGTGGGTGAATTTCTCGAGGTATTCATGGACGATTTCTTTATTTTTTGTTGTACTTTTGATGTGTGCCTCAATCACTTGAAGTTGGTCTTGACAAGGTGCGAGGAGAAGAACCTCATTTTAAACTGTGAAAAGTGTCATTTCACGATACAGAGAGGAATAGTCCTTGGACATATCATCTCGTCTAATGGAATAGAGGTAGACCGGGCCAAAATGGATATAATTTCCAATCTACCACCACCTAAAAGCATACGCGATGTGCGGTCCTTCCTTGGACACGTCGATTTTTATATAAGATTCATAAAGGATTTTAGTCATATCTCAAGGCCCTTATGTAACCTTCTCCAGAAGGAGAACCAATTTGAGTGGAGTGATGAATGTCAATTAGCTTTTTCAAAGCTAAAAGACATGTTGACAACAGCTCCTATCATGGAACCACCGGATTGGTCCATACCTTTTGAGTTGATGTGCGATGCGAGCGATTATACTATTGGGGCGGTGTTAGGCCAAAAGAAGGATAAGAAGCCCCATGTTATCTACTATGCTAGTAGGACCTTGAATCCTGCCCAATTCAATTACTCGACTACGGAGGAGGAGCTCCTAGCCGTCATCTTTGCCTTGGACAAATTCAGGCCTTACTTAATAGGATCCAAGGTCATTGTTTACATAGATCATGCGGCACTGAAACACCTTCTTTCTAAGAAGGATGTCAAGCTCCGTTTTCTTAGATGGATCCTACTCCTTCGAGAATTCAATTTGGAGATTAAGGACAAGAAGGGAGCAGAAAACGTGGTGGCGAATCATCTATCCTGCCTAGTCCTACGTAATTCCATTGACGAGTCACCTATTGAGGACTCATTCCCTGATGAGCAACTCTTTGTTGCTATGCATCCACCATAGTACCCTGACATAGCTAATTATCTTTCCACAGGTGGGATGCCTACTTAGTGGACTGCGCAGGACAAGTGAAAATTTCTAAGGGAAGTGCGCAGATTTTTCTAGGATGAACCTTTACTTTTTAAATATTGCCCAGATCAAATAATTAGGAGATGCGTCCCTGATGATAAACATAATTCTGTCATCTCCTTTTGTCATGATCAAGCATGTGGGGGTCATTTTTTCCCTAAGAAAACCACTGTAAAAATTCTGCAGTATGGTTTTTATAGCCCCACTTTATTTAAAGACACCCACGAGTTTTACAAAGCATGCGAGCGTTGCCAAAAGTTAGGAGGATTATCCCGTCGAAATATAATGCCTCTTACCCCAATTCAACATCTTGAAGTCTTTGACTGTTGGGGCATCGATTTCATGGGACCGTTCCTCTCATCTTTTGGACATGTCTATATATTGTTTGCCGTAGACTATGTGTCTAAATGGATAGAGGCTATTCCATGCAAAACCAACGATCATCGTATGGTTCTAAAGTTCCATAAAGAAAACATACTTTCCAGATTTGGAACGCCTCGAGCCATCATTAGTGATGGTGGTTCTCACTTTTGCAATAGGCCTTTTGAAGCCTTAATGAAGAAATATGGCATTAGGCATAAAGTGGGTACCCCATACCACCCACAGACGAGTGGGCAAGCTGAAATTTCCAATCGGGAAATCAAACAGATTTTAGAAAAGACGGTGAGGCCGGATCGCAAAGATTGGTCACTGAGATTAGATGATGCGCTTTGGGCCCACCGTACTACTTACAAGACCCCCATTGGAATGTCCCCTTATAAACTTATCTATGGGAAAGCTTGCCACTTGCCTGTGGAGATTGAACACAAAGCCTATTAAGCAATTCGGGCATTGAATTTTGACATCGACAAGGTTAGCTCGCTTCGCAAACTCCAACTTAATGAGCTTGATGAGATCCGGAACGATGCTTATGAGAACTCAAGAATTTACAAGAGTAAGATGAAGGCCTATCATGATAAACATATATTCAGGGAATCTTTCCATGAAGGTCAGAAAGTGCTCTTGTACAATTCCCAACTTCATCTTTTTTTGGGAAAATTGCGATCTCAATGGACCGGCTCATATATTGTTAAAGAAGTTTTTCTTCATGGGGATGTCGAGATAGAGAACGGCCGCAAATGGTAACTGTCCTTAAACCATTTGTTGAGAAATTTGATTCAGAGGACATGCCCATCACTCTGAATGATCTTGTGTATCAGGATTATTGATGTCCTAGTCTGACGGAAGTATATCATAGATTAGGTTTAGTTGCTTTTTCTATTTTAGTTTTACTATTTTAGTGAATTTAGTTGTCGGAGTTGTAGACTTCCATGATCGACTCTCTCAGGTACTATTGTTCTCACTCCCTTGTATTTTACCATTGCTCTCATGTTCATGCTCATTGCATATCTTTTTACATTGAGGACAATGCAAGATTTGGTTGGGGGGTGAGATGAGATTCCTCATCTAGCAGTTTGCAACATTTCAAGCATCATATGTGCAAATTTTTTCGAATTTTCTAAAAATTCAAAACTCATTTAGAAAACCTTATTTTTATACATTCGAGATGATACGAGTATAAGAAAAGGAGATACGAAGTGAGTGATGTTGCAAGTCTTGAACTACTCTTAATATAATGGTTTTATATGTGAGTTCCCCTATTTATGCGAATGATAGAAATTTTGAACACTTTTACACCTAGTTCACATTACACGATTTTCATAGTTTGAAAGGATTATATGATTTGTGGATTTTCGAAACTTAGATTTGAGGTATTGAGGAACCAAGCCGGGGTACTTTGTTCATCCTTGTCCATGGGAAAATAATGAAAGATACGGATTTCTAAAAATCCTATCTAATGTAAAAGAAAACGGAAAAGGAAAGATGAAAATATGGGAATGATGGCAAACATGGTGGAAATTTTCGAAAATGGCTACCTATTACCAACTAAGGGATGGTCTACCCATAACCATAGCCGAAAATGGGATGTAGTGTGAAAGCCGGTGGAAGGACGGTGAGGCAAATTCCTGTCATAGGCTTGTTGTTTCTCTATACACCTTGAGATCCATAGTTTAGTTGATCTATGAAGAAGATAATCCCAAAAACTCATGAGATGAACTTTCACTATGCACACTAGGTTGAATTTGTTTGAGTCCTTCTATTTATCAATTAATTAGCGGGAATTTCATATGGACACTTATTATGTTTTGAGAGTTTCAGGTTTCAACTTCTATCACCTAATTTTTCTCAATTTTACACTTGTATGTCTTGGAATGGATAGAAGCATAGTTTCTGAAGGAGCGTTGGTTTTTAAAGGTTTGAACTTGTTTCACGCATGTTTTACTCAGGACTAGCAAAAAGCTGGTTAGGGGGTGTGTTGAACCACCGATTTATACACAAAGTAGCCCATTACATCACATCATATGCATGGTTTGCATGTTTAAAAGGCTCATCTAATGCATGTTTTATGTGTAATATACTGAACAAATTTTAGGTGTATAATTTTTTTTTTAAATTAAGATAAAATCTGACCATTGAGTGGATCATATGACACTTGACCATAAATATAGATCAATTTGTTTTATGAAATATTGATTTAAACCATGAATCGTACATCCATGTCATATAAAACGTAAACCTACAGTCGGATCGTCAATTCGAGTGCTATAAATGATCTGATCAATGGACGAATGACTTAAATTCTCTAAATTGACTATCTTAGAGAATGATCCATCCAATGTGTGCTGATCATCTTGTAAATCGTATTATAACATTAAAAATGGTATAAGTATGATAATTTTTCCTAAGTAGAACTTGAGATGTGAGGCCGGATATATGGATGGCTACAATTTATCGAAGATATTAACCAATCTAGTAATTTGATTTGTGTAAAACTACTTTCATATGATTCATCTTAAGTATACCCATCATGCTATCTGATTTGATCATATCATATATATACTTATATCTTTCTAATCATGTGTATGTGTATATTGCATCATCATGACCATCCATTATCTCATCTATCATACATAGTTGAACATTGCCACTATTTTTACATGTACATGTATATCATGGTGTATGATTCTATGTGGTCAGAATTTAATATTTTGTAACCATGTGTAACATATAAGGTTGGGACACACACAAACATGTATATACTCCCGCCCATGATATTGAGAGAGTACCTTTGATAGGTGTGCCCTCATGGCTATGAACGGTAATACATCATATCTCGTTATCTCAGTATCTTTTGAGAGTGAAATAAATTTTAATAGGATGTGCTCACTTTCAAGGAACAGATAAATGTTTTAGATGATGATGACCACCTATGTGAGACCCACTTTGAGAGTGGCACGTGTACGTACTCTAAGCTACACTCTTAAATAAGATTTTCTCTTAAATCCCTCTCTCGTAACCTTTTTCTTAAATTTCTCTTTTCATAACTTTTTCTTTAATACCTCACACGTTACATAAAATAAACCCTTTAAAAAGAGGTGTGCACCACTTCTTACCATCATTGCACACATACACACAAAGTGAGAAAGAGGTCTTGATAAGTAGGCCCCGTTTCGACCCTACTTGATCTGAGCCGCTCAATCTTATCCAAAGTGCGCCTTAGAGGTATTTTTCCAATTTGATCTACATCTAATAGTTTAGAATACATTAAATCCCTTTTATTAAAAGACGCGCTAATTTAGATTAAATCACGAAAGAATATAGATTTTGTTATTTATATGTTGGAATTTTCATCATTTGTTAAGATGCACCATGACCAAATGGTAGATTTTGCATAACCAAACATTGTATTATCTAGAGCATCACTTGATCATGATAGATCACTTGGTAGGGATCTAGGTCAACGGTGTAGATCATACTTCGATCAAGTGTAGTGGGCCCCACATTGAAGGAATGATCAATAAGCACACTAAAAAAAATAGATCCGTTCTAATACACATGATCCTGCCCATGGGGCGGACCACATATCATTACTTGTGCCATTAAATGGTGGCCCACCACGAGATCAAGATGTGTGGATGATAAATGATGAGAAATCTTAAATTTAGATTTAATGTTGTACTTGAATGAGATGCACGATGATCATCTCATATAGTGGACCTTATAGTGAGTGGTCACGATCGCTCAAGGTGGGCCCCACTATATGATCTTGATCTATTTAATTAGATTGAGAACGAGATATGAAATCCATATTAAAGGAAGAATTGATGTATAACTTAATCCAATCATACAATTCGGTAGGGCCCCATGTATTAGATATTGGATCTTAAGTGGAACCCACCTTAAGATCTTGTCATTAGAAACATGACAAATGAGTTTTAGATGAAAGATCCATCGTTGACAAGTAATATAGTGGTAGGCCCTACCAACATTAAAGGCATCCTTAAGTGGGCCCCACTACATTTATTCGAATGAACGATGGATCTTATTTAACAAAGTATAGATCTTTATCGAAAGTCTTATAAATCTTTATCTTCGTTTGTTAATCAAGATCCCTAATCTAATCTTATATTTAAACCACTAAAGTTTAAATAAAAGATAAAAATGATGATATGGATTGTTAAATCAATGATCAGGTCCAATCCAACCGTTGATCAAGGGTCTAATAAACCAATTAAGGAATTGAATTTGGGGATAATAAGATCCACCCGACCCAGATCTTGATCGGATCATCTGATCAAGGATCAACCATGGTCGTTGGACCAAAATTGTGAAAAATAAGGAAAGGAACCGTCGGATCGGATGGATCTTAACATCTAATTATTATAAAGGTTGATCTTGACCTTAGACCCACTTAAATCATGATCTAAACCCATGATCCTTGAAATATGAGTAAGATTTGACTAGTGAATGGACCCGATTATTCACTTAAGGTCGCAGGTGGGCCATCTTGAAACCAATGTGATATAATGTTGACCTTGATCATCAGATCATGAATTAGTTCCATCCAAATCATAGAAAATGTGTCTAAACCCTTGGATTAGCAATTCAACTAGTCATAACTGTCCATCAAGGGGCAAATTGATCAAAATGGAAGCTTAAGTATATAGGAACCTAGATCCACCCGACCATATCTTAAATGAACTGTTCTAATTAAAGTGTAACGGTCGAATCGAAAGGATCTCGGGCCTATATGAAAATAAAGCCAAAATGAACGGTTAAGATTGGTAGATCATGAACTAAATGTGAAATATGACTAAACCAAAGGTATGGATCGTTAGCTTGATGATCTAATTGTCAAATCAACGATCGTAATTGTGTATTAACGGATAATAATTGATTATATCATGAAATTAAGTATGAAAGTAACTATATTCATATAACATTTAAAAGGGAACCCAACGAGAACGAAAACCGAGAACCCGTTAACTAGTCACAGAGGATTGTATCCAAGGAGCTCAAGCAGAATAAAACTTTTGAGTAAGTAACACTACACCAGGATGGTATTTCCAGCATGCATTCATTATGCATTCATGAATCTTATGATATAAACTGCTTATTTGATATACGTCATTATCTGAAATGTGATGTTGAAGTTGAACACCAGACAACTCGGGGATAGAAATTCCTTAAATTCTCGGGCAGAGTTCCTAACCGGAACCCAAGTTGGTACCAATAGGGCCTCCTCCTAAGGCTGCGGCTCAGGGCTAGAGAAGGAGTATAGTCAGCTCTAAAATAGACTACTCATCGTTGAATGGGTGTTGGCAGGCCGGAAGCTATGCGCAGCCATGGCCCTGGTGATTCCTGAGTATGGAGTTGTGTTTATGATAGATGGCATATTTTATTGTTATTTTGGTAAACATGATATGTATTGAATCATGCAAATTATTATTACTTATTATGCTTCTAGCTCACGATGTTATATATGGAAACCATCCAGGAAAAGACATAGTGGAGGCGTCTCTATGAAGATGACTTCGACAAAATAACTGGTGGAGGAGCTAGAAGGAAATAAGAGAATTTAGTCTTTATATCTATGAAGTTATTTATGTTTTGAGTAATTTAGTTCAGACATAAGTCTTAGGGCCATTTGATACTTTGAGACAATTAATAATTAGTTATATGCTATGATGATGATTAAACTTTTATTTTAGTGGGTGAATGTGTTACGGTTTAATATTAGCACAATATGATAGCTAATACCTCGAACTCGATACCCGAATTGATGGAATCCGGATATCCAAGGTTGAGGTGTTACATTATGATTGTAGGAAAGAGAGCGACTTCGCTCAATTGGTGTTCGCTTCCCCAACTGTAGGGTTGCGATGTAGTAATAATCTCGGTAAGACTGAGGTCGATCCACAGGAACTTATATAGGAATTCACAAATACTTCCAATAGTTTCTATTGAGAAGCTAACAACCAGATTTGTAAGAGATTGATGAAAGTAACAACTTTGAACTAAATCGAAAGTAAACAATTGTAAAAATGCACTAGGGGTTCAAGGATCCACTTGTAGCAATCCTTGATGCTCAATCCGCTTTGGTTTCTCACTTTCTCAACTAGAATCGAAATTAAGATCTATCTAGTCGGATGATAGAGCAATTAAACCAAATAATCTGCCATATGTAAAAGCCATGTGTATGATTCACTCAATGCAAGCTAGGATGAGCATGCTCAATTACATAGGTCAGTCCCAATTCCAATAGACTAAGTTCACAATCATAATCATCATTAAGTCCTGTCATAAGACAAAGCTAGATCATGATTTGAAATTGATTCAAATCACACACACAGTCCCATACATACTACAGAAATCCAGAAAAGTAAAACTTTGGTAGGAAATCCCCACATGAAGATCATAGTACTAGAGCGTACTCCAATTCCTCGGATCATACAGGTCTAGACTAGAACACAACAATTAAGAACTCAAGCAATTCTTCCAAACATCCATGAGTCATCATAAGACTAAGAAAAACTACTTAGAACTTGAATTAAACTTCAAACCATTGTTCTTAAACATGAAATCCAATCTTAAAACCAACTTAAACGAATTAAAACATCTTAGATTCACTACAAGCTTCACCTCTTAGCCCTAGCTAAGAGTTTTAGCCGTTCATGATCCAAGGAAACATGAAACAACTAAGAAAAACATAAAAATGAGAAAGCAAACTAAAAGGAGTTGTGGAACTCCGAAATCCACTGTCGTCACCTCCCACCTTGCTCAAACCCTTCTAAGATACCCTAGGAACGATCCCTAGGTGTCCTTTTATAGTGGGGAGGCTCCGCAGCATCGGAATCTTCTCGAATTTGCGTAAGCTTATGCAGTGTGCAGAGAAATCCGACGCCAAAATAGGAAAGTCCGCAGTTTTACACATGGCCGACCGGTCGCACGACCGGTCTGAGTGGCTTGGCCAACCGGTCACGACCGGTCGGACTCATCTAGGAAACAGTCTAGTAAGCTTCTGGAGTGAGCAGGCCTTTGGCCGACCGGTCTGGACCGGTCGGACTGGGCTGGCCGACCAGTCACGACCAGTCAAACAATATTATTTGTGTGTCCAGCGAGTTCAACAGGTCTGGGGGAACTGGCCGACCGGTCTAGAACTGTCGTGGCCCTCCTAGCCGACCGATCTTGGCCTCTTTTCTTCTTCATTTCTTTCTTTCTTTCTTCTCTCTGCTTTCTTCTTTCTTTGGCCCACCTTGAGTCTTCATCCAAGGCTCCTAAGTAGATCCTTTTGGTCTTCTATTGGGTGAAGTCCACTCTCATTCCTGCAACCACAAAACATGCATTAGATTAGTCTTTAAATCATGAAAACCTTGCATAATGAGTGATGAATTGGGGTTAGAATATCCACAATTAAAAGCTCAACACACCCCCAACCAGCATTTTGCTAGTCCCGAGCAAAACATGCGTGAAACCAATTCCATTCTCCAAACCCCAACTCTCCTTTAGAAACCCTTCTTTTATACATCCCAAGATACACAAGTGTGAGATTCAGAAATATTAGGTGACAGAGGTTGAAATCATAAACTCTCAAGACATAACAAGTGTCCATATGAGATTCCCGCTGATTGGTTTATGAATAGAAAAACTTGAACAAATTCAACCTAGTGTGCATCGTGAAAGTTCATCTCATGAGTTTCCAGGATTATTTTCTTCATAGATCATCTAGACTATAGATCTCAAGGTATATGGAGTAACAACAAGCCAATGACAGGAATTTGCCTTACTATCCTTCCGACGGCTTTCACACTATATCCCATTTCCAGTTTTGGTTACGGGTAGACCATCCCCCGGTTGGTAATAGGTAGCCCTAATCAGAATTTTCCATCATTTTTCCATCATTCCCAATTTCATCCTTCCTTTTCCTTTTTCTTTTAAATGAGATAGGACTTTTAGAAATCCATATCTTTCGTTATTTTCCCATGGACAAGGATGGACAAAGTACCCCAGCTTGGTTTCTCAACACCTGAAATCAAAGTCTATCTAATCCACAAATCACATAATCCATTCAACCCATGAAAATCTTGTAATGTGAACTAGGTGTAAGAGTGTTCCAAGTTTTCTATCAATCACATATAAAACCATTATGCTATGAAAAGTTTACGACTTACAACCTCATACACTTCATATCTCCTCCTCGTACGCTCATATCATCTTGAATGCATAGAAACAACGTTTTCCAAAAGAGATTTGAATTTTTGAAAAATTGAAAAATTTCTACATAGTTGCTCAAAATGTTACAAATTGCTGGATTCATCCAAGTGATCCTACACCCCCCAACCAAATCTCGCACTGTCCTCAATGTAAAAGATGTGCAATGAGCAAAACATGAGAGAAATTTGAAAATAAAAGAGAGTGAGGAATGATAGTACCTGAGAGAGCGAAAAGTGGAATTCTTCCTCCTTCTAACAGACCTATGAAAAATAAACAAAAGCAACCAAATCATAATCCTAACTACTCTATACCTCCATCAGACTAGGAGATCAATCATCCTGATACACAGGATCAGTCAGAGGTATGGACATACCTTCTGAAGGAAATTTCTCAAAGAACGGCTTTAATCGGTGACCATTCGCCTTAAAGATGTTGTCGTTCCTTGGATTTAATAACTCGACGGTCCCATATGGGTAGATAGTTTGCACAATGTAGGGACCGGTCCATCGAGATCTCAATTTTTTCGGAAATAAATGTATTCGAGAATTATACAGAAGGACTTTTGTTTGATCGTGAATGTCTTATGAAGAATGTTCTTATCATGAAATATCTTCGTCTTATCATTGTAAATTCTCGCATTCTCATATGCTTCGTTCCGGATTTCTGCAAGTTCATTTAATTGAAGTTTGCACAACGAGCTCACCTTGTCAGAATCAAAATTTATCTTCTTTATTACCCAATACGCCCTATGTTCCAACTCCACAGGCAAGTGACAAGCCTTCCCATAGACAAGTCTATAAGGAGACATTCTAATAGGTGTCTTAAAAGCGGTACGGTAAGCCTAAAGTGCATAGGTAAGTCGAAGCGACCAATCTTTGCGATCGGGGTTCACTGTTTTCTCCAAAATATGTTTAATCTCCCTATTAGTTATCTCAGCTTGTCCACTAGTTTGTGGGTGATAGTGAGTGCTCACTTTGTGTGTTACGCCGTATTTCTTCATTAAAGTTTCAAATGGCCGATTACAAAAGTGAGACCCTCCATCACTTATGATGACTCGAGGTGTTCCAAACCGGAAAGAATATTCTCTTTTAAAAACCGAATGATTGCTTTATGGTCATTATTCCGGCATGGAATCGCCTCGACCCATTTGGACACATAATCAACTGCGAGCAAGATATATACGTTTCCAAAAGAAGATGGGAATGGACCCATGAAATCGATGCCCCAACAATAAAAAATTTCAATTATTAAGATGGGATTGAGTGGCATCAAATTTCTACGGGAGATTCCTCCCAATTTCTGACAGGGCTCACATGTTTTGCAAAACTCATGTGTGTCCTTGAACATAGTGGGCCAATAAAACCCACATTGCAGAATTTTGGCTGTGGTCTTCTTAGCCAAAAAATGGCCACCACATGCTTGAGAGTGACAAAAGGAAATGATACTTTGTTGTTCATCATCTGGCACACATCCCCTTATGATTTAATCGGGATAATACTTGAATAAGTATGGGTCGTCCCATAGGAATTTTCACACTTCAGTGAAGAATTTATCCTTATCTTACTTTTTCCAATGTGTAGGAATCGTACCTGTAGCAAGATAGTTAGCAATGTTCGCATACCATGGCAATTGGGAGACTTTAAAAAGTTGTTCATCAGAGAATATGTCATTGATCGCGGTCGTTTCAGGGGAATCGGTGAGAACAAGTCGAGAGAGATGGTCAGCCACTACATTTTCTACTCCTCTCTTATCACGTATCTCTATGTCAAATTCCTGGAGTAGAAGGATCCATCTTAACAACCGTGGTTTAGCATCCTTCTTAGAAAGAAGGTACTTAAAGCGCGGCACGGTCAGTGAATATGATAATCTTGGATCCAATCAAGTAGGACCTAAACTTGTCCAAGGCAAAAACTATGGCTAAAAGTTCTTTTTCTATAGTAGTGTAGTTTGCTTGGACTGAGTTTAAGGTTCTACTTGCATAGTAAATAACACATGGCTTCTTCTCTTTTCTTTGGCCTAGCATGGCCCCAATAGCATAGTCGCTTGCATCGCACATAGTCTCAAAAGGAAGGCTCCAATCAGGTGGTTGTATTATGGGAGCACATGTTAACATACCTTTAAGTGTAGTAAATGCTTTTTGACAGTCTTCATTCTACTCAAAGGAATTCTCCTTTTGAAATAGGTTACATAAAGGACGAGAGAGTGAACTGAAGTCCTTTATGAACCTTCTATAAAATCCTGCGTGTCCCAAAAAGGACCGCACATCTTGTATGCTCTTGGGTGGTGGAAGGTTAAAGATAAGATCGATTTTCACTTTGTCCACCTCGATTCCATTTTGTGAAACGATGTGACCAAGTACAATTTCCTTTTGAACCATAAAGTGACACTTCTCCCAATTCAACACAAGGTTCTTCTCTTCACATCTTTTCAGCACAGATTTCAAGTGCTCAAGGCACTCATCAAAGCTACAACCAAATACTGAAAAATCATCCATGAAGACTTCGAGAATTGTCCCCACCATATCAGAAAAGATACTCATCATACAACGCTGAAAGGTGGCAGGGGCATTACATAGTCCAAACGGCATCCGTCGATAGGCGAAAGTGCCGAATGGACATGTGAATGTAGTCTTTTCTTGGTCTTCACGGGCTATCTCTATTTGGTTGTACCCTGAATAACCATCAAGGAAGAAAAAATGGGAATGACCCGCCAACCTTTCTAGAATTTGATCAACAAACGGTAGGGGGAAGCGGTCTTTCTTCGTGACAGTGTTTAGCTTCCTGTAATCAATGCACATTCTCCAACCGGTAGTGACTCTGGTTAGTACGAGTTCATTATTGGCATTGACTACAATGGTTATTCCAGATTTCTTAGGCACCACTTAAGTTGGACTCACCCATTGACTATCGGATATTGGGTAGTGTTGGGGTCCCAAAAATCAAGATCTTCAAAACAATGATTGTAAGTGTCTAAATCATCACTTGATTGGATTCAGGGCCAGCGCATCAGCAAAACTCAACAAAATCACAATACCACATCGGACTTAACCAAAAATGAAAAATTGAGCCAGTGATGGACCCCACCGTTCATCATGATCAGAACCCTCTAACTTTGGGAGGGTTACTTCAATTATGAAGAAATAGGGCCAGTGCATCGACATCCATCACAAAGCGGGCCCCACAAGCCCTCCGTTTCGCAAAATCCAATTTTGTAAAACACGAGTACGTCAGCGCATCGAGAAATTCATGGTCAACGCATCTAGAAATTCAGAAGGTTTTACGAAGTGAATTTCAGGACGCACTGCCCTCAGCGCATCAAGAAATTCATGGTCAGCGCATCTAGAAATTCAGACGGTTTTACGAAGTGAATTTCAGGACGCACTGCCCTCAGCGCATCAAGAAAATCGTCCGGCGCATCCAATAATTCAGGAATTTCAGGATGCACTGACCCACAGCGCGTCCAATAAATCAGGCATTTTCAGGAATTTCAGGACGCACTGATAGCCAGTGCGCCCTAAAAATCATCATTCGAACTAAGACATTTTTAGACGCGCCGAGTGATTTTCTCGACCCGCCGGCATGTTATCTCGACGCGCTACACGTGGCGGTCTCTTATTGGCTGACTTTGGGTATAAATACCCCTCCCTTCGCTTCATTCGGACGGATCCAAAAAAAGAGAGCCGCGTCCCTTCGCCGGAAACCCATTTTCGATCACCGGAATCCCCTTCTGATCAACGGAATCCCTCGCCAAAAACCCCATCTACGACCACAACATGTCCGGAGATGAAATAACTTCAAGTTGCGCAAGTGTAGTAGCGCATCATGAAAATCAATCTCTTTCAAAACAAAGTTATTTTCGGACACACTGGCCCCAGCGCGTCAGAAAAATACCTCAGCGGATCAAATAAATCAATATTCCAAAACAAGTCATTTTTGGACGCACTGGCCCCAACGCATCACAAAATAGGCCAGCGGATCAGGAAAATACAAATCTTAAAACAATTCAATTTTGGACGCACTGGCCCCAGCGCGTCAGAAAAATACCTCAGCAGATCAAATAAATTAATATTCTAAAATAAGTCATTTTTGGACGCGCTGGCCCCAACGCATCAGTAAAATCAGGCCAGCGGATCATAAAAATCAGCACTTTAAACGTTCATTTCAGCACCTTTAAATCTTCATTTTGTGATGTTTTCGGGCCCCGTTTGGGCCTATTTTGGGTATTTCGAGCTTTCCGGACACAATGGAGCAGTCAAATAACTCATCCGAGCCACCCAATGAGCAGAATGCAAGCTTTCGGAGTCCAATCCGATCCAACGAGATAAATGAAGTAACTTATCAAAAAGAGGCCGCCAGTGCCCAGAATCATACCGATGTATCATCATTACATGTACTATCATAATATGACCCGGATTTAGGTCCGGACTAAGCAAATGGGACTATGGTTAACACGATAAACCATATAGAGAGAGTTCTGAACTATTACACACAACTTGTTAAAGACTGGTACTTCAAGAACAGTCGATGCCCTACCCATTCAAACGGCATCCGCTGGTTGAGCTGTTCAGGTAAATACAACTGTAGATCGGTCTTCCCACGGTCACCCGTCACAAATGACTGGCGCAGGCCCAGAGTCGCACCCCTCGGTTAAAAACCCTGACAGTCTTAGCTCGGATCTTCGGCCAAAACATGGGACATAAACATCTGACTCGTACAAAGGTGGATCAGTCCATAACAAAACATAATAAATACAGGTCTCCACGACCATACAAACACAGGTCTCCACGACCATACAAACACAGGTCTCCGCGACCACACAAATATTGGTCTCTACGACCACGAACTCTGAGACCGTAGTCCCCGCTGACTAGTCTTCTGCCTTCTAATTAAGGGTCATCGATCATTCGATGTAATTAAGGGCTCGTGCCAGATCACGACCTGGAATGTACAAGATCTTAGGATCTCTGGAATAAAATTCACCTTGCGATATCTCTTCTCTTGTGTACTTTGTGAATGCTTGTGATTGTCTATGAATGTTTCTATTATTCAGAACCCCAGAACAACAAAACACCAGAAAACTGCGCCGAGCATTTTTCTAGTTCTAACAAACTGGCGACTCTGCTGGTGAACGAACTATACCATAATCTCTGGTTATATCTGAATATAGGGACACTCTTAGATCATTACTTGCAAACACGAATTTACGCATAGGAAAGCCACCGCAAGGCGTAATGTTTCGGCGCCCTTGGGCGTCAAACTGGCGACTCTCAACGGGAACGTTCTTCCCTTCATCTCTAAGGCAATAGACGTTTAAAAGGTTTTCGAACCCACAAACTTCCACAACTACACGCATTTGTCCCCTTCTTGCTTATTTTTGTCGGTTTATGCACTGCGATCGATGGGCTCATACTCCCGACCACACTTGTGAGCTATTCTAATGATTTTTATGACACAACAGAATTAGCAAGATACTAGGAAAGACAAAAGAAATGGCATGCTCAATGAACAGTTTATGCGCCTTCCTTGCCATCGGAGGCTTCAGCTTCCCTCGCTTCATCCCAACCACAACAAGTATTGGCAACTCAGGATGGCAGTTGGTTGAAACACCCCGACAGAAGCAAGAGCAGAAGAAAGCAGCCGTCTTAGCAGCACGCAAGAAGGCGAACATTGCAAAACCTCGCCCTGCGATCAAGAGACAATGGCAACCGAAACAGGGGCAGAAGATCCCTATCAGCAATCAGGTCACATCAACCAGGCCCTCAGTGCTATGATGACAATTGAGCAGTTTCCACCACTGTCAATGGCTACCTGCATTACACGAAAGTCAACCGAGACCGCACATGTGAAGAGCTCCAAGCCCGTGATAGTTCTCGACCCAAGACAGGGGCAGGTTCAGAAGGTACGACCGATGCTAGTTGTAATGGTTCAGGTAGGGACCGTATGAAGCAGAAGAATTGCCGACAGTCTAAGATCAAATCGACAGGTTAGTTCAGGCCAATCGTGAGATGAATGAACGAATGAGGATCATTTAGGAAGCGTTGACCACTCTGATAGCCCAGAACGCTACCAGAAGTCCTATACCACCTACGCGCCAGTCAGCCGAAGAATCTCAAGGGGCGGCGGAAGGGCCAGCTAACGCCGAACAGCTTACCCAGGCCAGAAGAGTTCCAGCGGAGCGAATACCAGCCCCCGCTGTGCAAATGTCGAGAGAGGAACTGTCGCAAACAATTACGAGCCTCATGCGATAAGAGAAAGAGAAGGAAAGAGGAACCGGGTATAAATATCAAGTTCCATACCCACTGGAGATAGAGGAAATACCGTTTCCGGTCAACTTCAGATGTCCGGACTTCAAAAAATTTGACGGTAGAGGATCACCAGAGGAGCATATTACTCACTTCCTCACAGCGTTGGGGAATTGGTCGGCCATCCCGCCGTACTGTATGCGGCTATTTAGGTCGATACTGACGGGGAAAGCTTTTCAATGGTACATGTCGCTACCAACCGGATCAGTGAGATCGTGGGAGCAAATGCGAGACAGTTTTATCTCGAAATTCTTCTCTACAGAGAGAGAAACATCAGTGACAGACCTGACCTTGATAAAAAAAAGACAGGGCAAACCCGTGGAAAAGTTCATGGACCGATGGGGGATGATAGCTGCTCAATGCCAAGAGTTGCCCAGTGAGAAAGAGCAGATGAAGATGTGTATGCGAGCCCTGGACCCAATGATATCATAAGGATTATCGAGGAATAGTTTTCACTCTTTTCGAGAATTGGCCACCAAAGCGCACCTGGTAGAAGAAGCCGCAGCACGGGTGAACTTCAGGCCCGAAAGGCAAAGAAGAGAAGGAGTAAGGATTGCAGAAACGCACAATATAAACAAAGGCAAAGGTATGATAGATCGGAAGCGGCCCGCCGTGGATTCCAAGACAGACACGAAAGCAACACCTACCCAAGACAGAGGCAAGAGGCCTTACGTTTCTCGAGGAATAACAATAGCTGAGAGAGAAAGAGCTAATGGCCCATACACCTTCGACATGGCCGATCTGATCCCCATCATGGAACAACTGGTGGAGGAGAATGTGATCCGCTTACCAGAACCGATTCGCCACACGAAGTTGGGAAGGTGAATGATCCCCGGTATTGTAAATACCATCGGTGTTTAAGCCACAAGACAGAAGACTGTTTTAGTCTAAAGGGAAGAATACAAGGGTTGATCAACCAAGGGGTGATCAGTATGAAGTCACCAGAAACAACGATGAAGGAAACGTCTGGGGTAGTTTCGGCCTTCCCCTCAGACGAAAGCATCCAATTGCACGTCCCGTTCCCTGAACCTGAAGAACCCTGGACTTTGGTTAGCAGCCGGAAGAGGCTCGAGAATCGAAGAAGACTCCTCAATAGCAAGAAGAAAGAGACGAGAAAGAGGAGTAGCCCGGAGAAGAGCCGATTTATCGAGGGTCAGGTACACTGTGCGATGCTATCATTCACAGAACAGTCATCAGCAGGAGAGACATCAGGGGCAGGTGAAGAAGAAGTCAATGCCGTCATCCTCTGATCCGGAAGGCAAATGCCGGAATACGCTCGGCCAGAACCAGTCGACCCGATGCAAGAAGACGAAAACCCGGACATACCATCAACAAGACTCCAAGAGCAGAAGTTGAAAGGGAAAGTTGTCGAAGCCACATCCGTCGGCCGGAGCCAAGGCAAGGGGTAGCGCCAGTATCATATGATGTTGTGTCACACCTGCGAAAGGTCCCGGCTCACTTGAGCATATACGATGCCTTATGTCTCTCAAAGGTATATTGGGAAATGTTGATCAATGCATTATTAGACAGCGAAGTCAGATAAGTGATGATGACAGAGATCGAAGCAGAAATGAGCGATACAGATAAGTTTTGGGAAGGAAATGCACCGATTCAGCAAGCAATGCAGATAGATCACCCCTCTGTAATCACATTCTCCGAAGAAGACCGCATGATTGAAGTGACAGGGACGATTAGAGACACAGAAGTTAAACGATGTATGCTTGACGATGGGTCCGTAGTAAACATCATGTCGTTGAAAACACTGCAGCGGTTGGGCCACAGACCGTCAGCCCTGCATCCCAGCACCATGGTTATTCAAGGGTTTAATCAGGATAGCCAGCACACTCTTGGATCGATCACCGTGATGCTAGAAATTGAAGAGCTAAAGACGAAGGTAACATTTCAAGTGATCGACGCAGTAACAACGTATAATCTCTTGTTAGGGAGGCCATGGCTCCATCAGAACCGCGTCATTCCCTCAACATATCATCAATGCTTCAAATACAACAGAGAGGGAGTTCAATACAGAGTGGCGGCAGACCCAAAGCCGTATACAATTGCGGAATCATTCTTGGCCGATGCCGGTACTATGACTTGGTCGACGAAAGAGAGGTCCCGAAGAAGCCGGGTGTAATAAAGAAAGGGCAAGGGGAAAAACCTCGAGTCAATAAGTTTGAACAGAAAAACAAGCCTCATTTCATTACTCAGGAAGAAACCGTAAGTCAGCCAGCTGAAGAACCGCAAGGGGCTACCAAAAAATTCTATATAATCCCGAAACACTTGTGACAGCTAGGGCAGTCCGTATTAGAGATGATATCGAACCAGCATATGAGTGTGCTCAAATCTAACTTCAACATGCCAATACCGAAAATAGGAAGAGTTAAACCTTTCCCAAGAGCGCCTAGCCAGTTTGTGGTACCATCAAGTGCCAATGCGAGTAAAGAGATCAGATTTTATTCAGTACTCGATGAACCTGTGCAGTCCAAGGACGAGACCAAAAGATCAGTCAGTTTACCTCAGCCAATAGAAGAGGAAAGATACAGTGAAGCCAGCCGCAACATCATGAAGAATATGGGCTTCTATTACCCAGAGTCAGCCACAAACGAAAGAATGCTAGCGCCGTTTGAAGAAAACAACGAGGCTTACCAAGGCAAAGAAGGGCTAGGGGCAAGGATGAAGATTAGACATGTCAATATGGTGACAATCAGCCCCATAGAAGAGGCGCAGTCGCAAGAGACAACCGACGTCATCCAACCTAGTGCCGTGCCCGCACAGATAGAAGACGGGGGACAACCCACTATAGATGAGCTTGAAGAAATAAATCTGGGAACCCCAGAAGAGCCTAGAAATACATACCTAAGCAAGAACGTCCCAAAAGAAGAGAGGGAGGGATACATTCAAGTGTTAAAAGAAAACAAAGATATATTCGCTTGGACATACTCAGAAATGTTAGGGCTCAGTCCAACAATTGTGATGCACAAGCTGGGCATCATGAAAGGGAAGAAGGCGGTCAGACAACCCCAACTGAAGATTCCATCCAGACATAGTGCCCAAAATCGAAGAAGGGATCGAGAAGTTAATCCAAGCTGGGTTCATCCGAGAAGTCAAATACCCACGATGGATTTCGAATATTGTGCCGGTTAAGAAAAAGAGCGGTCAAATCCGAATCTGCGTAGACTTTCGGAACCTCAATGAAGCATGTCCTAAAGATGATTTCCCACTGCCTATCCCAGAACTACTGATTGACAGCACGACAGGATATGCCATGATGTCCTTTATGGACGGTTACTCAGGATATAATCAGATTCGTATGGCCCCAGAAGATGAAGAATCGACAGCATTCCGTACGACATTGGGCATATATTGCTACCGCGTGATGCCGTTTGGATTGAAGAATGCAGGGGCGACATATCAGCGCGCGATGCAAGGAATCTTCTAAGACATGATGCATAAGCATGTCGAATGCTATGTAGACGATCTGGTAGTGAGGTCGGCCGGACATGAGCAGCATAGAGAGCATCTACGGCAAGTGTTTCAAAGACTGAGAAAGAAAAGCCTCCGTATGAACCCGTTGAAATGCGCGTTCGGAGTTTCCTCTGGCAAGTTCTTGGGGTTTGTTATCAGACACCGAGGCATAGAAATCGATCCAATGAAGATTAAAGCAATCAGGGAGATGCCACCACCAAAGAATCTCAAAGAGCTGAAAAGTTTCTAAGGCAGGGTTGCGTACCTAAGAGGATTCATCTCAAACTTATCCGGCCGTTGTTAGCCATTTTTACGCCTTAACAAGAAAGGGGTCCAGTTTAAGTGGGATGATGCTTGTCAGAAAGCGTTCGACTCTCTGAAAGACCTGCTCGAAAAGTCTCCAGTCCTTACAGCACCGATCAAAGGATAGCCACTAATCCTCTACATTGCCGTCGGTGAAAATTCACTAGGAGCCCTCTTAGCCCAGAAGAACAAAGAAGGAAAGGAAAGTGCACTCTATTACCTGAGCCGCACACTGGTGGGAGCTGAGTTTAACTACTCAGTGATCGAAAAAATCTGTTTGGCCCTGATCTTTGCCGTCAAGAAGCTTAGACATTACTGTCTCTCTCACCAGATAACATTAATATCCAAGGCTGACCCCATCAAGTTTCTCATGAACAGGCCCATGTTGTCTGGGCGGTTAGCTAAGTGGGCCCTTTTCTTGTCAGAATTCGACTTGACATACATGCCGGCTCGGGCTGTCAAAGGGCAGGCAATTGCAGACTTCCTTGCTGCACATCCGGTACAGAGTAGTGAAGAAATAGAATATGACCTCCCAGATGATCAGGTTATGACAGTGAATGAAGCACGCCATTGGGAGATGTATTTCGATGGTGTGGCCAGAGCGATAGGGTCAGGGGCAGGAGTTATATTCATCAGTCCGCAAGGGGACTTGTTACCCTATTCATTCATGATAGTCCCGGCATGCACCAACAACGAAGCAGAATACCAGGCTCTTATCATCGGGTTACAGTTGGCCCTGGAAATGCAGATTAAGGAAATACGTATCTATGGAGACTCTAGGCTTGTCATCGGACAACTGACAACAGAATACGAAATCCGCAAACCCGAGTTATCACCCTATTACCACCAAGCGCAGTCCATGTTCAATCAGTTTCGGAATAGCAGTATCTCACATATACCGAGACAGGAGAATGTACGAGCAGATGCACTTGCTAGTTTAGCCGCCACTTTGGCCAACCCCGGGGGCAACCCACTTCAGGTAATAATTGAAGAAAGAAGAATTCTACCAACAACTGTGTTGTACAGTGGAGAATTGATTGCCAATCCCATTTGCTGCTTCGAAGCTACGGAAGAAGATGATTGGAGAAAATCATTCATTGATTATCTAAAGTACGGATTTCTACCGGAAGATCCCAAAATACGCATACAAGTCAGAAGACGCGTCAATTCATTTATACTCCAAAATAATGTACTTTACAAACGATCATACGAAGGAATACTACTGCGATGTCTAAGCCGAGACGAAGCACACGTTACATTAAGAGAAGCTCATGGAGGAGAATGTGGTGCTCACTAGGGAGGGAAGAATTTGCATCACCATGTACGACACATGGGTTATTACTGGCCTGCAATGACGAAAGATACGATAGAGTACGTCAAGAAGTGCCACCAGTGTCAAATCCATGCGGATATCATACATTCACCACCAGAAGAATTACATCAGTCGGTGATGTCCTGGCCTTTCGCAGCCTGGGGCATGGACGTGATCGGGCTAATTAGTCCACCATCCTCCCAAGGGCATCAGTACATCCTTGTGGCGACCGATTATTTCTCCAAATGGGCTGAAGCAGTCGCCCTGAGAAATGTGAAAGCCATACACGTCGAAAGCTTCATTCGTCACACCATATTGTACAGACATGGTATCCCTGAGAGAATTACCACAGACAATGGAACACCTTTCAAGAACGCTACTATTGATAAGCTGTGCGTGAAGTTCAAAATCAACTACTGTTATTCATCGCCTTATTACCCTCCTGCGAATGGACTGGCTGAGGCATTTAATAAGACTATCATGAAGATTCTGAAAAAGACAGATGCAGAAAATAAGAAAGACTGGGATAGACGATTGCCCGAGGCATTATGGGCATATCGAACTACACACCGCACAGCCACCCGAGCTACACCCTACTCGCTAGTGTACGGTACGGAAGCTGTGATCCTGATGGAGATACAGGTTGAGTCACTACGGGTTACACTCCGGCACTCCCTGACGACCGAGCACAACGCCAAGATCAGAATGGCCGAACTCGACGGTTTAGATGAAAAGAGACTCCTGCCCAGCAAAGGCTCGAAATGTATCAAAAGCAAATTTCAGCCACATACGATAAGCGTGTCAGAGGCAGATCATTCAAGAAGGGTGATCTCGTGCTAATGATGAAGCGTTCGACACCGACCTAAGGACCGAAAAGTAAATTCGACCCGAAATGGGATCCCGTCTACATCATCGACGAAGTATATTCCAACGGAGCTTATTGGGTAATAGATTGCAAAGGGCAGGGCATCAGATCACTAGTGAATGGCCGATTTTTGAAAAGATATTACACCTAACATAAGCTTATCGTCACAAGTTGTAAACACCCCAGTAGAGGGAAAGTGTAATAAAGTAGATACCAAAAGAAAGGATACCATATGATGACTAAACCAAAATGCTAATCATCTATTTTGTGCTTGCACAGGTATCGGAAAGGTCGTTGAGACTCGAGGCACGTCAAGCATGATGCCATGCCCTGTCAAGGCCATTGAAAATCGGGATAAGCCCTAAGCCAAGGCTCGGCTACATCTTCACTCACATGTGTAGGTTTGAGTCCTAACAGGGGGATGTTCCTTTCCAAATAGCATAATCTATTTGCATTCAAACTCAAATGAAATGACAAGCAGGCTAAAAACATGACATAAATTTAAAGTTACAATAGCATACACATTGTTACAACATCCATTACAACATATTCCAACATGTTCCAAATTACAAGCGAAGATTGTCACAGTTCAACTATCTAAAGTCTTCAAACATTGTTCTAATAAGTTGACCGCAGATTCTTCGATCGCCCTCTGTCTCGCCTCAGCCTCGGCCAAGACTTAGGCAGGGTCAGGAGTATCCTGAAGAGACAGCTTCATCTCTGTAACTTGTTCCCTCACGGCATTACACTTCGCCTCGTGCTGGTCGATGGAGGACTGCAGGCGTGCCTTCTGACCGCTGAACTTCGAGAGTTTGAGATGGACGACAGAATGTTCGGCTCGTAGCCGGGCCATCTCGTTCTCAATCTCCGCAAGACGTCCAGCAGCCTCTTGGTACTCTGCGTCAACAGCCTGCCAATCTTTCCTTACTGCAGCCGCATCCGCCTCGTGTAATTCGAGCTTCGGAAGGAGGGACTGCAAGTGATCGTGTTTTTCCTCAACGGAAGGATCAACCCTGAGGTGCCTCGCCTCGTTCACTCGAGCCATCCCTTCCTTGAACTGAGCTACGTGACCGACTATCAAAGAAATGTCAATTCTGAGCCATGTAGTGTTGAGTTCTAGTGCCTGCAGTGCTTCGTCCAAAATGGACCATTCATCTCCGTTCTTTAATGAATCAGCGATGTCAGACAAGAAGCTCTTCAGCAAATTTGCTTTGGTCCTTGACAAGCCTCGGAGAGAAGAAGCAAATACATCAGGCAAAACTGCAGGAACTGGGACACAGGCAGGAGCAGTGACTAACAAAAGAAATGGTAAATATTAGCACACTGAAGAAAGAAAAAGAAACCAGCAAGGTTATAAGGCAAGTAGTATACCAGTAGGAACTTCATCGACCGGTGCACTGGTTGAAGTGACGGGTGTTGGTGATGGCGGGACACATTGAGTTACACTTTCCACTGCTGGCTCAGGTAATTCAGAACGAGAAGGTACAACGATCTCAGGGGTAGGGCTAGGGTTGGTTACAGCTACAGTACTAGCAGGGTCGGCAAGAGGAAGATCTTCAGCTTGTGGCCCACCGTCAAGGTCCATAGGGATGGGTTCTGTGTCTGCCTTAGGGACAGATCTATCATATATCGGCTCCTTATCTCCACCTTCTTCCGTGGGGCATTTTCCGCTGAAGTCTGCTTGCGAACTCATCTCCCTCTCCTCCCTCGGTCCACTGGCATCATTGATCGGAACGTTGTCGGCAAGTATGGAGAGACGACTCCGTGCCCTCTCTGCCCGGTATAGCTTCCACATGTCCTTTATTTTCTTCCCTCCGTCGGCGATAGGAACACGATGGCCAGTCTTCACTCGAGGCCCAGAACGCTCAGGAGACTGTTCAGAATCACCATCCCCCGGAGCAGAGCGTCTAGATAGACTCGTCCGACTGGTCGGGCTCTAACCATGACCTCCCCAACCGCCGGTCGATGGGGTCGCAGCAGCCGCAACGTCACCCTCTCCGCCCTCTCTGATGATCTCATCACCACCATCACCCCCTCCATCATTGCCATCACCAATAACATCATCGTTATCATCCCCACCATCATCGTCAATGACATCTTCCTCTTCACCAGCGTCACCTGCCTAATCAGCCTCGTCATCGCCGCCACCAATGTCATAACGCTCTCTCTGTCCCTCTGCCATGGGACCAACGAGTGGGGAATCTGGATTCCCTTGCAGTGTGACTCTCTGGCCATAAGCAATCCACCCTTCAAGAGTATGCTCAGGCTTCTCATGATCTATTATTACGTTCAGAGAGGTCACGAACTTCTGCACACCTGGAGTGGCCAACTAATGGAGCGGTTCTGCCACATAGCCCAGGCCGTCAGCGGGAGAAGGGTCGACGATCGGAGGAGAGACAAAAACCGGGTCAGCTACGTGGCGATTGTTCTGAATTAGGGAATATTGGTGAGCCTACCACCTCATCCACCCGTACGTAGCACCAGGGGTATACTCTGTGCCCGGGACAATGAAGGAACAGCCCGACCTAGTTAGCAAGAGTTGACGCCATATCCATTTCCAGTGTATTGGCCCTGTGCCATAGGCTCGTTGCTCTCTTGTCACTGGTTCGAGCGTCTCCGGTACCCCTTGGTCATAGCCGAACTGAAGGGGAAAATCGGTTCGGGTAGTATGGCTCTCTCCAAAATTCGGCGCCCTCCCTTAAAGGTAGTGAGCCCGGGCGGATTGATATCAGAAAACAACGCCCGTAGGAACTAAGACTTTCATCATCGTCAAGCAATTTCGGATCTTCACTGTTAGTGCCCGAGAAGAGAAAGAAGTCGACGTCATCCTGGCGAGCTATCTTTGTCTCAATAGTCGCTAAGTTTCTGCTGTTCATCTTCCATTTCTGAAAGGCATGCAATGGGACTGATCCTCTTCGAATGAAATCCTTGAGCTCCATGCCATAAACCCACGGGAAGTAAACCCCGAGCCAACCTGAGAGGAAGTGCCATCCGCAGAAGGAGGAATTGATCCCAAAGGAAGTAGAACCCTTGTTGCTGATGACACCCCCGAAGGCTCAATATATGGAGCACAATACTACTAGGGGCTAATGCATAACGATGACCATTAGCCAGACTCCCCGCTACGGCGAAACAGGAAACCCTCACACTGTCCTCCTGCTTAGAGCTCAGAAGGGCCACGCAGCATAGCCAATAGGCCAGGAATCCGGCGAGTTCGCAGGTGGGAGATAGTTTGTTCGGTTGTGGGAACTTCGTCTTCATCTTGGCCTCTAAGACTAACTTGTCTCTTCGACCTTCGTCGTATGACGCATAATCCAGGCTGAAAGAGAAAGAGAAATCATCAGTAAAAGAAAAGAGTGGAACAAGATACAAGAAGTACAACCCAAGTGAAGAAACTCACTTTAGACCATGGCTGAAGTAAATCAGCCAATCTTCAAAGGGCACCTTATCCTTGGAACCCAGGAACTGCGGCAGCTTCACGAATAGCTAGTAACAGGCTTCAGAATAAAAGCCTTCATCGACGCCCTTCTTCTTTTTTTATAGCTCCTCGTCACTGGGCGTCCATTCATCATAGATTCGGCCGCGAATAGGGAGACCTGCAATCCGATACAGGTCCCAAAGCGATATGCTCATTTCTCCACAGGGCAAGTGGAAGGAGTTCGTGATACAACTCCAATGGTTCAAAAAGCCCTTGTAGACGCATGGCTCGCGATGAAAATAGCTTGACGTAGCCTGAATGGCCCTCAGGAGACCAACTTGCTTCAAAGTCTCTTCATGCTGCTCGACTATTCAGTTGGCCCAAGCTTCGTAGCCAGGATGAGGGCTCAGATGCCCTCGGGTCCTGAACCCTCCAGTCGGCCAGATTTCCGCATTTGACAGAGGATGAAAACTTTGGCGTAAGGTCTCGTAATAGTGGGTTGGAAATGGTAGATGTGAGTCGTGATTCGGCTCCAAGAATATCATATCCTTCTCCCCAAGGACAGACTGCAGAGTACCGTTCTTGGATACGGCACAGTTGAGGAATGTCTCGGGGATAGACGTCCAGGAGTCGACGCAGTAAAATGAATTTGCGCGACACACGTCGGATGGCTCGATGCTCGAGCGATATCTCTGGAAGCTCTTGGGGAATCGAATGAATTGTTTTGTGTAGGGGTTAGGGATCACCAGAGGTGACACCGCTAACTTCGTGAAGGACCAGACAACCCTCATCCTATCAGACTTTGACTTGACCTGATTCTCCCTGTATACCTGCTTAGCACTTTTCCCGGTCATCTTCGGGCGACCTCGTCTGACGGATGGAACAAGTGCGACCGGGCTAGCTTCACCCTCTTCAGACCCAACCACCTCATCGGTCCGGAAACCCCATAAGGGAGCATACCAGGCATCCCATTCTTCCTGTGTGCCTTCATCCGGGGGGCTTGGTAGAACCTTATCGCAAAGGATCTTTCATTGAACGTCCTTCGGCAGTGTGAGGATGTGCTCGTAAAAGTTGAACCTCTCGGGCGAATGGAACCACTGAGGGTTCTGATCGGACGGTCTTACCACCTTCCTAGGAGAACTTCTCTTGCGTTTGCGAGTAGTTGCCTTGGAGCCAGAGGGGCCGGCGTTGGAAGAACCACCAGCCATGAAGATCTGCACAAGCACACCAAAACATCAGGCAAAATGCAAGTATTAGAAAAGAGTATATCCAGGTACGTATCAACTCTACATAACTTAAAAAGGGAACGTCACCCAGTTCGGCTTAGAAACTTTAGGCAGATGAGGGCTGACATCCCCTTAAAAAGATAACCATGTGAAAGACTAAAAGGGAGAGTGTTAGGCCCTCATCCGCCCCAAAATGACAAGTCCCAACTGTCTTGGGTAAAGACCTATTGGGCTGGAATACTAGCATGACGATCCAAAGCATACCCTAAGAGTCTAAGCATACTTCAAAACTCGTGATTCTATTTAAGCCTACGCGTGTCTAACGGACTCCATCACATCAATTAAGGTGGGACTAAGACTCGGGGCTCATAAAAGTCCAGAGATTATACACGCCAAGGCCCAATGCATCGCACAAGGAGGAGATTTTTAAGTCTAAAAATGTCCAAAATCGGACAAAATCGCAAGTCCAAAAACTGCACGCGCTGGGCACAGCGCGTCCTAAAAACCGCCAATTTCATAAGTTGAATTATTGTATGCGCTAGCCCTAGCGCGGCCACAAAATCGGACAAAACCCCTAAGTCCACAAACTCTACGCGCTGGACCCAGCACGTCCATTAATTAGGGTCGCTAAAATGGGTCAAATTCACAAAGTTATCTAGCGCGTCGCTAAAATGGGTTTCCGCAAACACGAGGGTACGCGCTGGAGGTAGCGCGTCCATAAAATGGCCAAATTTCCTTAAGTTCCAGCGGGGGTACGCGCTGCCTGCAGCGTGTCCTTTAAAACACGCGCTAGGCCCAGCGCATGAAGTAAACCATAAAATTAAACAAAGTTCAAATTTGTGACGTGCTGGGGGTGGCGCATCGGAGAAAGATTCCGACCTTGAATTTTCGAACGCGCTGGCGAGATTTATTGGACGCGCTGGGGATTTTTGTACGCGCTGACGAGGGAAATCTTGTACAGTCAAATGAGTGAAATGACAAAAATGACCAGAGCTTTTCTATTTATAGCGGGACCCGAAAATTCCGATGTGCCGCAATGGACGATCATGTCCATCCCAACCCATCGGAGGGGCATCTATTGGGGTCCCAAAAATCAGGATCTTCAAAACAATGATTGTGAGTGTCCAAATCATCACTTGATTGGATTTAGGGCTAGTGCATCAGCAAAACTCAACAAAATCACAATACCACATCGAACTTAACTAAAAATGAAAAATTAAACCAGTGATGGACCCCACCGTTCATCATGATCAGAACCCTCCAAATTTGGGAGGGTTACTTCAATTATGAAGAAATAGGGCCAGTGCATCGACATCCATTGCAAAGCTGGCCCCGCAAGCCCTCCGTTTCGCAAAACCCAATTTTGTAAAACACGAGTACGTCAGCGCATCGAGAAATTCATGGTCAGCGCATCTAGAAATTCAGATGATTTTACGAAGTGAATTTCAGGACGCACTGCCCTCAGCACATCAAGAAATTCATGGTCAGCGCATCTAGAAATACAGACGGTTTTATGAAGTGAATTTCAGAACGCACTGCCCTCAACGCATCAAGAAAATCGTCCGGCGCGTCCAATAATTCAGGCATTTCAGGACGCACTGACCCGCAACGCGTCCAATAAATCAAGCATTTTCATGAATTTCAGGACGCACTGACAGCCAGTGCGCCCTAAAAATCAGCATTCGAACTAAGACATTTTTAAACGCGCCGAGTGATTTTCTCGACGCGCTGGCATGTTTTATCGACGTGCTACACGTGGTGGTCTCCTATTAGCTGACTTCGGGTATAAATACCCCTCCCTTCGCTTCATTCGGACGGAGCCAAAAAAGAGAGAGCCGCATCCCTTCGCCGGAAACCCATTTTCGATCATCGGAATCCCCTTCCGATCATTGGAATCCCTCGCCAGAAACCCCATCTCCGACCACAACAGGTCCGAAGATGAAATAACTTCAAGTTGCACAAATGTAGTAGCGCATCACGAAAATCAATCTCTTTCAAAACAAAGTTATTTTCGGACGCACTGGCCCTAGCGCGTTAGAAAAATACCTCAGCGGATCAAATAAATCAATATTCCAAAACAAGTCATTTTTTGACGCACTGGCCCCAGCGCATCACAAAATAGGCTAGCGGATCAGGAAAATACACATCTTAAAACAATTCAATTTTGGATGCACTGGCCCCAGCGCGTCAGAAAAATACCTCAGCAGATCAAATAAATCAATATTCCAAAACAAGTCATTTTTGGACACCCTGGCCCCAGTGCATCAATAAAATCAGGCCAGCGGATCATAAAAATCAGCACTTTAAACGTTCATTTCAGCACCTTTAAATCTTCATTTTATGATGTTTTCGGGCCCCTTTTGGGCCTATTTTGGGTATTTCAAGCGTTCCGGACACAATGGAGCAGTCAAATAACTCATCCGGGCCACCCAATGAGCAAAATGCAAGCTTTCGGAGTCTAATCCGATCCAACGAGATAAACAAAGTAACTTCTCGAAAAGAGGCCGCCAGTGCCCAGAATCATACCGATGTATCATCATTACATGTACTATCATAATATGACCCGAATTCAGGTCCGGACTAAGCAAATGGGACTATGGTTAACACGATAAACCATATAGAGAGAGTTCTGAACTATTACTCACAACTTGTTAAAGACTGGTACTTCAAGAACAGTCGATGCCCTACCCATTCAAACGGCATCCGCTAGTTGAGCTGTTCAGGTACATACAACTGCAGATCGGTCTTCCCACGGTCACCCGTCACAAATGACGGGCGCAGGCCCAGAGTAGCACCCCTCGGTTAAAAACCCTGACAGTCTCTGCTCGGATCTCCGGCCAAAACATGGGACATAGACATCTGACTCATACAAAGATGGATCAGTCCATAACAAAACATAACAAATACAGGTCTCCACGACCATACAAACACAGGTCTCCGCGACCATACAAACACAGTTCTTCGTAACCACACAAATACAGGTCTCTACGATCACGAACTCTGAGACCGTAGTCCCCGCTGACTAGTCTTCTGCCTTCTAATCAAGGGTCATCGATCATTCGATGTACTTAAGGGTCGTGCCAGATCACGACCTGGAATGTACAAGATCTCACGATCTCTGAAATAAAATTCGCCTTGCGATATCTCTTCTCTTGTGTACTTTTGTGAATGCTTGTGATTGTCTATGAATGTTTCTATTATTCAGAACCCCAGAACAACAAAACACCAGAAAACTGCGCCGAGCATTTTTCTAGTTCTAACAGGTAGATAATACCCACATCCAATAGTTTTACCACTTCGGCCTTAACCACATCCTTCATGTTTAGATTGAGTCATCGTTGTGGTTGCCTAGATGTCTTCGCATTCTCCTCAAGGTGTATGCGATGAGTACAAATCAGTGGGTCTATGCCTTTGAGATCGGCAATCGACCACCTAATGGCACTCTTGTGCTCTAATAGAGTTGTCATTAGCCTACTCTCTTGTTCCTCATCCAAGTGGGCAGAAATCACCACCGGATATGTCTTATCTCGACCCAAATAGACATACTTTAGCTCACTTGGTAATGGTTTTAGGTCGAGTGTTGGTGCCTTGATATTGGATGGGAGGGCTTTGTTCTCATTTATGGGTAAAGGCTCAAATAGGACCCTCCATCTTTTGTTATCAAGTACCGGCATCACGTCTAACATGGCATCAATCTCTCGTATTGTGTTATCATTTATCTCATGAGAGTGGGCCACACATGCCTCCAAAGGGTCGGAATATAATGACAAGGGGAAAGTTTCATCCACGAATGATTCAATCATATTTATCTCGTGGATCTCATCATCAACCTCCTGTGGTTGTTTGCATAAATCAAATATATTAAGCTCAAGAGTCATATTTCCAAAGGACATTTGTACTAGCCCATTTCTATAATTGATAATTGCATTGGAAGTAGCTAGAAAAGGGCGGCCAAGTATGACAGGAATTTGAGCACCGGTACCTATCACGGGATGTGTATCCAAGACAATAAAGTCTACTGGGTAGTAGAATTTATCAACTTGGACTAGAACATCCTCAATCATTCCTCTCGGTATACGAATGGATCTATCAGCAAGTTGAAGTGTGGTTTTGGTGGGTTTCAATTCACCTAACCCAAGTTGTTCGTAAACCGAGTATGGAATGAGGTTCACACTTGCCCCCAAATCAAGTAAGGCTTGTTTAATCCGGTAGTCTCCTATGATGCATGAGATGGTTGGACTACCCGGATCCTTGTATTTTTGGGGACCTCTTGTTTGATAATGGCACTCAAATTCTCAGTCAAAAGTACTTTGTTGTGAACATTATTTTTCCTTTTGACTGTGCACAATTCCTTTAGAAATTTGGCATTGGATGGTATTTGCTTTATGGCATCCAACAACGGGATGTTGATCTTCACCTGCTTGAACACCTCTAAAATTTCCAGATTTTTGTCTAAGGGTTTGGGTGAAATCAACCTTTGGAAAACGGAGCAACCGGCTTGTATTGCCTTTCCGGTTCTTTCTCTTGTGGAGTTTTGCTTGAGCTATCATCCTCTTTGGAATTTTTCGGATCCTTAGGCTTTGGGGCCTTCACCGGATTAGATTGATCAACTATTTTTCCACTTCTCAAGGTGGTGATAGCTTGAACATGATCCGTATGCTGGAAGGATGAGCGTGCATCTTGTATCTCAAATTGGGTTCTTGGGTTAGGAAGAGGTTGGGCAGGAAGTGTGCCTTTCTCGCTAACACTAAGGTGCGATTCAACTCTAGCCATTGAGGTTTTCAATTCGTTGATGGCTTGAGTTGAATTTTGATTGAATTTCAATTGCTCTTGCACGAACCCATCTATTTTCAGAGAATTAGTCTTGTTATACTCAGCTTGAACCGATACAAATGCACCTAACATCTCCTCTAGCGTAACTTTTGGAGTAATGACTAGAGATGGACCTAGTATAGGTTGAGCTTGAGGGATATTGTTTGCATTCGCAGTGGGTCCATTCCTCCAACTGAAGTTGGGATGGTTCTTCCAATTAGCATTAAACGTGTTTGAGTTTGGAGCACCAAATTGCCGTTGATAACTGTTTATGGCATTTGATTGTTCTTGTAAGATGTCTTGAACCGCTGAAATTGTGGGACAATCTTGTGTTGCATGTTGATTTCCGGCATAAATTCCACAAACAGTTTCAACGTCATTGGAGTTAATCGTCTCTCCTTTCCTTAATTTCATGGCCTCAACTTTTCTTGTGAGGCTAGCCACCAGTGCACTTATGCTATCCTCTTCTGATAAGACATAAATTCCTCCTTTTTCTTTTTGTTGGCTAGTCTTGGAATTTACTGGTTTAGATATCTCCCAAGACTGTGCATTCTCAGTCACTTCCTCCAAATAGTCCCATGCTTCAGCTTCCTTGTTCATGAACTCCCCATTACACATCATCTCTACAAATTGGCGCATGGGTGAAGTCAGTCCATCATAGAAAAAGCTTATAACCCGCCAAATTTCATAGTCATGATGTGGGCATGCATTTAACAAGTCCTTAAACCTCTCCCAACATTGGAAGAAGGTCTCATCTTCCTTTTGGGCAAAGTTCATGATAAGGCGCCTCAACATGTTCGTTTTGTGAGTAGGGAAGAATTTTTTAATGAATTCCCTATGCATATCAATCCATGCACCAATTGATCTTGGCCTTAATGCATGAAGCCAACCTTTAGCTTTATCTTTAAGGGTAAAAGGAAATAATTTAAGTCTTACCACATCATCTGTAACATTCGCAAAGTGCATGGTGGTTATTACCTCATAAAACTCCTTAAGGTGTTGATAGGCACTTTCACTATTTAATCCATGGAATTTTGGGAGGAGTTGGATCACTCTCGGTTTCAAATCTACATTCCTTGCATTTTGTGGAAAGATTATGCATGAGTGCTCGCTCTTGCTGGTTGCAAGTAATCACGTAATGTTCTTGGTCGGGGAACATTCTCAACCACATTCTCCCCCGTTTCGGTTTGGTTTTGGCCCAGATTAGGATTGCCCATCGGATTAGGTTGATTTACAACCATATTTTCAGACAAAATTGGAGAAGTTAAATGTCTCCTAGCACGTGGTTCTCTGTCAATTCCTTCAACTATTCCACCTTCACTAATGAGTCGGTTATTGGAATCTCAAGCCCAATGTGGCATGCAAATCCAAAAAATATGAAACAAAGAGAAAGAAGAATTCTTCCTTCCTTTCTTTACTCTTCTCTAAGACCGAAGCACAAGGTGTCTTGCAATGGCTAGGCCAAAAGCAAGGATAGAGACCGATTTCTCCTGGTCAATAGGGGTTTAGAGAACTCCCCACCCACTCTTTGAATCTTTTGAGAAAAGTGCAGAAAAAGAAGAAAAAGGAGTAGAGGTGAGAAGAGAAATCTCTGAGCACAAGGTGATCCAAGACGGCAGAGCCGACCAATAGGAATCCAAGTGGCACAAGGCCTACCTATCAGAGATCCAAAAAGGAGTCTCCACCCACTCTACAAGAGATGAATATGATAGGAATGAATAGGAGAAGAAGAAGAGTAAGGTTAGAAAGATAGAATCTGATTTGGCACTTGAGATCCTTATGTCTTCTTCAGCTTCTTAGAAATCCCTGCAAAAGAAAAATCAAACAAAAAAAACTAAGTTAGTCTTAAAATCCTAAAAATCCTAAATAGATACTATTTTCAGAAATTTGTGAAAAATTATCAAAGTCCCCGGCAACGGCGCCAAAAACTTGTTCGCTTCCCCAAGTGTAGGGTTGTGATGTAGTAATAATCTCGGTAAGATCGAGGTCGATCCACAGGGACTTATATAGGAATTCACAAATACTTCCAATAGTTTCTATTGAGAAGCTAACAACCAGATTTGTAAGAGATTGATGTAAGTAACAACTTTGAACTAAATCGAAAGTAAATAATTATAAAAAGGCACTACGGGTTCAAGGATCCACTTGTAGCAATCCTTGATGCTCAATCCACTATGGTTTCTCACTTTCTCAACTAGAATCGAAATTAAGATCTATCTAGTCGGATGATAGAACAGTTAAACCAAATAATCTGCCATATGTAAAAGCCATGTGTATGATTCACTCAATGCAAGCTAGGATGAGCATGCTCAATTACATAGGTCAGTCCTAATTCCAATAGACTAAGTTCACAATCATAATCATCATTAAGTCCTGTCACAAGACAAAGCTAGATCATGATTTGAAATTGATTCAAATCACATACACGGTCCCATACATACTACAGAAATCCAGAAAAGTAGAACTTTGGTAGGAAATTCCCACATGAAGATCATAGTACTAGAGCGTACTCCAATTCCTCGGATCATACAGGTCTAGACTAGCACACAACAATTAAGAACTCAAGCAATTCTTCCAACCATCCATGAGTCATCATAAGACTAAGAAAAACTACTTAGAACTTGAATTAAACTTCAAACCATTGTTCTTAAACATGAAATCCAATCTTAAAACCAACTTAAACGAATTAAAACATCTTAGATTCACTACAAGCTTCACCTCTTAGCCCTAGCTAAGAGGTTTAGCCGTTCATGATCTAAGGAAACATAAAACAACTAAGAAAAATATAAAAACGAGAAAGCAAACTAAAAAGAGTTGTGGAACTCCGAAATCCACTTCCGCCGCGTCCCACCTTGCTCAAATCCTTCTAAGATATCCTAGGAACGATCCCTAAGTGTCCTTTTATAGTGGGTAGGCTCCGCAGCATCGGAATCTTCTCGAATTTGCGTAAGCTTACGCAGTGCGGAGAGAAATCCGGCGCCAAAATAGGAAAGTTCGTAGTTTTACACATGGCCGACTGGTTGCACGACCGTTCTGAGTGGCTTGTGTTCACTCCCCAAGTGTAGGGTTGCGAAGTAGTAATAATTCGGAAAGACCGAGTATCGTTCCCACAGAGATTTATATATGGGTATCTTCAGAATTTAACTAAAACAACTAGTAATTAAGACTATATTAAGAACTAAAACTAAACAAACAGTGATTTGAGTTTAAACAGTGAATGGTTAAGGTAAATTCAATCTAAAAAGTCACTAGAGCGCCAAGGATCCACTCTTGATACGTTTCAATGCATTAACACAACTAGGTCTCATATAACTCAATCAGAATCAGATTTCCATCTCTATCCGATCGGAATATAGAGCAATTAATCACAGTTATCTGAAATAGGTGCTTATTAACTGATTTGATTCCCACAACCATGCTCAGGCCTTGGGCACACTCAATTGTATAGGCCAAGCCTCTTTCCAATCTAGTTGAGATTCATAACCATAGCCTTCACCAAGTCCTGTCACTAGACCTGATTACAACTCATGATTTGAACTCTAATTAAATCAAAATCAATCTCTAAACAAATATTCCAGATCATACACAAAAGATAAGAAATTCAGTTACATGAGTTCCCACATGAAAATCAGGCCATTGCATACAAGGCAATCAAAGCGTCTACCATGCCCGGAGTCGATGGTAGATCAATGCATTACACAAGCATAAACAATGCTCAATAGCTAAGATACTAAGTTAGGATCACTAAGAATCACATGAGCCCGGAGTCATCAAGAGATCAAAGTAGAAACCAACATAGTACTTGAATCAAACTCAATTTGAAGTAAAATTCATTCATTAAAGCAAAAAAAAAAAGAAACCTAGGTTGCATCAATCCATTAAAAATGAATCAAAAGCTTCCCCTCTTAGCTCTAGCTAAGAGGGTTTAGTTCATCTCTAACATCCTTGAACTAAAAACCTCTAAAAACATGAAAAACTACTAAAACAGGAAGAAAACTAAAGATCCGAAGTAGAATCCGTCTCCTGAGCAATCCCCACATCGTAGCCTCCCTTGGTATGAAGGGATGAAGCCCTTTTATAGCTTGGAGGAGTCCAATACGCAGGAACGTTCCAGAATTTGCGTAATCTTATGCTATTGCGCAGAAGAAATCGGAGTTCCAGGAATAGAAAGTGGTAATTACGCATGGCTGACCGGTCTGGACCGGTCGGCCTCAATAGACAGTTCTTCCAGCAACGTTGTCCGACCGGTCATGACCGGTCGGAGGTCTTCAGCAGGGTCTCAGCAACCATGGCCGACCGGTCATGACCGGTCGGCTGCGTTCCTGATGGTTCCAGCAACTATGCCCGACCGGTCATGACCGGTCGAGCTTGTATATTCTTCTTCCAGCGACTAAGGCCGACCGGTCATGACCGGTCGGACCAAGCCATCCATCATATAGAGCGTATCAAAGGGGGTGGCCGACCGGTCAGCCGACCGGTCTGGCCTCTTTTTCTCTCTATTTCTTTCTTTCTTTCTTCTTTTCTCTTCTCTCGTTGCTTGTCTTTCCTTGATCCTTCTTCCTGCTTCATCCTATAGTCTTCAATACTTGTAAGAAGCTACAATTAGCCTTCAAATGGTGAACTCTCCATCTTATTCCTACAATCACACATCATGTATTAAGTTGGTCCTTTAAACATGTATATCATGCACAATGAGTGATGAATTGGGGTTAGAATATGCACAATTATGAGCTCAACAGCTTGGCCGACCAGTCACGACCGGTCGGACTCATCTAGGAAACAGTCCAGCAAGCTTTTGGAGTGAGCAGGCCTTTGGCCGACCGGTCTAGACCGGTCGTGGCCCTCCTGGCCTACCGGTCTTGGCCTCTTTTCTTCTTCATTTCTTTCTTTCTTTCTTCTCTCTGCTTTCTTCTTTCTTTGGCCCACCTTGAGTCTTCATCCAAGGCTCCTAAGTAGGTCCTTTTGGTCTCCTATTGGGTGAAGTCCACTCTCATTCCTGCAACCATATGCATTAAATTCGTCTTTAAATCATGAAAACATTGCATAATGAGTGATGAATTGGGGTTAGAATATACACAATTAAGATCTCAACATATGGTGACAAAAAAGAGTGTATTTAGGATCCCTTGAATGAAGGCCCAAGGTGGACCAAAGAAGGACAAAGAAAGAGGGAGAAAAGAGAAGAAAGAGGGAAGAAGAAAAAGAAGAGAATAGAGGTTCGATCGGTCATGATCGGTCGGCCATGGGAGCCATGACCGGTCCTGACCGGTCGGCCATCCTGCCGTCCCCCTCTGAAACTCGCTGGACAAAGGACCATTTTAGTCCGACCGGTCAAGACCAGTCGGCCAACGGGTCGGCCACCTCTCTGTGCACGCTAGACTCAAAACAGACCAGCTCGACCGGTCGGCCAGCCTAGTCTGACCGGTCGGCCATGCGTTAAACAGCAGTTTCTATTTCGAGATCCGAGATTTTCTGCGCAAGTGCGTAATGCTACACAATTCTGGAAGATTCTGACGTGGTAGAGCTTCCCCACTATAAAAGGACACCTAGGATCTCTTCCTAGGGTATCATAAAAGCGGAGGAACTTTGTGGGAGGTGAAGAGAGCCATCGTGGAGCGTTTGCAACCCTCCCAACTCCGGGTTTTTATGTTTTTTATGTCTTTTTATTGAGTTATAGTTGTAGTATGACAATGGTCGGCTAGAATCTCTTAGTTAAGGTTGAGAGGTGAAGCTTGCAGCCAATTTCATGTTTAATTCAGTTTGATTCAAGTAGTTTCACTTTAAGTTTGAATTTTGAATGTTCTAGTTCATATAAAGTTGATATTTTTAGAAGTTTTATGAGAGTTCGTGTGCTTCAGACATTGATTCCTTACAATTCTCTGAGATTATCATGTTTTTCTTTATTAGATTCAAATTATGGTAACCCTTGAGCATGTCATACTCCATAGGCATGACTGTTACTCCGAAGGCTATGATTTCGAATGCTATGTGATTGAATAGGATTAGAACTTGAAAGTTCAACTTAAGTGGGATTGAATGTGTCCAATGCTTTATCTTCCAACTAGATGAGAGATAGAACTTCAAATCTAGTTGTGTTTTATGCTTGGACTGATCGGATTGACATGGGATTGCTACAAGTGGATCCTTGAAAGCCTTAGTTCCTTAATTCCTGATTTTTCTAAATTACTGTTTAAGATAATTTCTCTCAATTGAATCTCTTAATTATTGCAATCTAAGTTGCTGAAATGGTTTAGAAGTTGATTTCTAATTTCCTGTGGATCGACCTCGGTCTTACCGAGATTTATTATTACATTGCATCCTTGCACTTAAGGCAAGCGAACATAGACCATCCCCCGGTTGGTAATAAGTAGCCCTTTTCGAAATTTTCCACCATATTTCCCATCATTCCCATATTTTCATCATTCCTTTCCTTTTTATATATATTAGAGAGGATTTTTAGAAATCCATATCTTTTGTTCTTTTCCCATGGACAATGATGGACAAAGTACCCCTGCTTGGTTTCTCAACACCTTAAATCTAAGCCTAGCTAATCTACAATTCTAATAATCCTTTCAAAGCATGAAAATCGTGTAATGTGAATTAGGTGTAAAAGTGTTCAAAAGTTCTATCAATCATAAAAATAGGGGAATTCAAATAAAAAACTACCATGTTATAAATCCTTTAAGAGTTTCAAAATCATACAATTTGTTTCTCATCCATTCATTCTTATGACATCCCAAGTGCATAAAAACAAAGTTTTTCAAAAGAGTTTTGAATTTTCAGAAAAATTAAAAAATTTCTACATCATTGCTCGAAATGTCACAAATTGTTAGATGATTCATCTAGGAATCTTACCCCCAACCAAAACTTTACATTACCTTCAATGTAAGAAAATACGCAATGAATGTAACAACATGAGATCAGTGACAAAATAAGGGGAAGTGAGAAAGAGAGATATCACCTGAGAAATACTTTGCATGACAAGATTGGCTTTTGGAGATGGATTACTTCACAACTAAATCTACTAATCAAAGAAAATCCTAATGCACTCTAATTCTAAACAGTCCTCCGTCAGACTAGGAGGTTAAGCCCAATAATTCATCCAAAAGCATAAAGTCGAGCAGAATCATTAGATGGATCAAAAGCTTTCGTAGTAGAGTCATCCAATATCCTGCTTTACAATATACATGTATGTGAGTGATCCAGATAAGCCACTGAAAATCCCAAAAAGGAATTTCAACGGGTTCCTTAATGTTTCCAGATAAGAGGAGACAGCATCATATTTGTCAGAAAAACTATGTCTCCATTCGGATTTTTCTGGGCATTGATATTGCAAGTATGGATCATCCCAGGGTTGGTAGAGTTCGGTGTGCATGATCCATAGAGGTGTGGAAATATGACTTGATTTCTCAGCACAACAAAGTGTTGTTTCCACATCCTTCTCTCGGCTAACGTCATATGCCGATACCGACTCTAAAAGTTCGACTACATCCCTTATCATATCAACATTCTTATCAAGGGAGTAGGTCACATCTTCTTCTAAGTGACCAGAGTAAAGAGGTGAGAGGGGCTCATCTTCCACAATTGAATTGATCATATTTATTTCGTGGACCTCTTCATCTTCATCCTCTTGTTGGCTGTCAATGTTGAAAGCAATTAACTCAATTGTCATATTGCCAAAAGACATTTGTACAACCCCACTCATACAATTGATGATAGCATTTAATGTAACTAGGCATGGGCGGCCAAGTATGACAGGAATTTGAGTGCCAATATTAACCATGGGTCGTGTGTCCAAGACAATAAAGTCCACCGGGTAGTAGAACTTGTCAACTTGGACAAGAACATCCTCAATCACCCCTCTCGGAATACGAATCGATCGATTAGCGAATTGTAATGTGGTTTTGGTGGGTTTTAATTGACCTAAACCCAATTGTTCATAGACCGAAAAAGGGATTAAGTTCACACTTGCCCCTAAATCAAGTAAAGCATGCTTCACCCGGTAGTCTCCAATTATGCATGATATTGTCGGACTACTGGGATCTTTGTATTTCTTAGGTATCCCGTGATTTATAATGGCGCTTACATTCTCTGTCAAAAATGTCTTCTTTTGCACATGTATTTTTCTTTTTACCGTGCAAAGGTCCTTCAGAAACTTGGCATATGACGGTATTTGTTTAATGACATCCAACAATGGAATGTTGATCTTGACTTGCTTAAAAACCTCCAAAAATTCTTGATATTTATCTTGAGGTTTGGTTGAAATCAAGCATTGAGGGAATGGAGCAACGGGCCTATATTCTTTCAATAGCTCTTTTTCATTCATGGCGGTGCTAGGTCCATCATCCTCTTTGGAAAATACCGGATCATTAGGTGTTGAGGCCTTCACCGAGTCAGATTTTTCAATAATTTTACCACTTCTAAGAGTGGTGATGGACTTAACATGTTCCATGTGTTGGCTAGAGGAACTAGGCACACTTATTTCGCATTGTGATTTCGGATTAGGTAGGGGTTGGGCCGGAAGAGTCCATTCCCTTGCGTTTAAGCGAGCCTTGATTTCCTCCACCGAATTTTTAAGCCCAAGCATTATCGTATGGTTTGATTGGTTTATTTGAGCTTAGCCTTCCATGAATGCTTTCAATGTATCCTCTATAGGCATTTGAGATGGGGCCATAGGAAATTGCATTGGGGGCCCCTTTTGAGGATTACTTTGGTTGGCCATGGGTCCATTCGCCTAATTGAAGTTAAGATTGTTTCTCCAACTAGAATTGTACGTGTTTGAATTTGGAGTACTAAAAGGCCGTTGATAACTATTCAAAGCATTCGATTGTTCGTATAAAAGTTCTCGAAATGCAGGAATTGTAGGACAATCCCCCGTTTGATGTACATTCGAAGAACAAATACCGTAAATAGTTTCAACAACCCCCCTTTGTTGGGTTGTGTTCACTTTCCTTATTTCCATCGCCTTGACCTTTTGTGTGAGATTAGACACTCTAGAACTTAGATCATCTTCCTCATTTAAAATGTAAATTCATCCATTTTCCTTTGCTTGGGACTGTTTTGAGCATGTCGGCTTAGATGTATCTCATGATTGTGTGTTTTCAGCCAACTGTAGACACCCCACCTTCGGCTATACTGTTGGTAGAGATAGCTGGTTGAACGGAGGACCATACCCCCAAATCCCAAGTCCAAACTCAGCCAAACTCACCCTTGTAAGCCCCATTCCATAGCCCAGTTCAAGCCTGAACCCAGTCAACCCAGTCCTAAAAACCACCCTGAAAAACCCCCATAAAAAAGGCCAGTCAAAAAATCCCAAAAAAAGTCAAACTCACTGAGTCAACTCGCTGAGTTAACCCGCTGAGTCAACCCGTCGAGTCAACCCGCTGAGTCAAATCACCCAGTCAACCCGCTGAGTCAACTCACTGAGTCAACCCACTGAGTCAAAACAACAATCCCGAGAACGTCCGTACGGGCGGCCCATAGCAGGCCGCCCAAACCGCCGCTGAATCCCAAGAAACGGCCGTACGGGCGGCCCATAACAGGCCGCCCAAACCGCCGCTGAATCCCAAGAAACGGCCGTACGGGCGGCCCATAGCAGGCCGCCCAAAATAAATTACGGGTTCTGCCACTGCCCGCTGCTATAAATACCCCTAGCCTCTTTCCATTTCAACACACAATCCATTCCAATCCAGCCCGGGTCCGTTCCAAGCCCTTCTCCGCCCCTTTAGCCCATCTTTCCACCAGGGAGAGCCCGAGTGAGGAGAGCCTAGCCCTGGTCCAGCCCAGCCTGACCACTGGTCCAAGCCTCTCAAGCCATCCAAGTCTTGATCCAGCCACTCGAAGCCAACCCTTGCGACACCTCCGTCCATCCAGCTACTCTTTTTCAGCATCATCTCATTTGCATCTAGCATAAGTGCAACATTTACTTTTCTTCCAACCCCCCTGCTTCACTGCAAGCACCTTGGTTATCCAAGTACACCGCATCTGTCTTAAATTAAGCACCTGTCAGTTTGAGCGTATGCTCTGGGCTTGCCTGTTGTTGGAACCTGCCCATCAGAAACTCTTACTGTTCAGACCTGCATTCATGCTTCACTAAAAGCACCTTGATTACTCAAGCACACTGCATACATCTTACATTAAGCACCTGTCAGTTCGAGCGTACACTCTGGGCTTGCCCGTTGTTGGAACCTGCCCATCAGAAACTCTTACTGTTCAGACCTGCATTCATGCATCATGTCATTCATGAGAATATACGAGGATTAAATTAGACTTTCAAGTATTCGATCGATTCTGTGAAGTAGAGACCGTACTTCGGTACGGGCAGTGTGTGGGGTGCTTAACCTCTTCCCACCCTGTAACCGTGATCCCTTACCTTGAATCTCTGACCGCAGATCAACAGGAGTCATTTTAGAGGAAGGAATCTTCGGATTCCCTTCTCTAACGTTTCTACGGGGTCTAGCCGACTGTAGATTCGAAGTAACTGGCTAGTGGCGACTCTGGTCTTATATAAACTCACTTAAACATATCCAGCTTAACACGACAACCAAACGAAGCCCTCGAGAACGAGGCAAGCCAGTGGCACAAACGGCGATTTCACACTTCTTCTTCTTCTTCTTCTTCTTCCGAAAGGAAAGGGAGAACGACTTCGTGTGGGAGCGCGGAAAAATCGGCGAGGGTCCACAGAATGACGACTCCACTGGGGATGAGCTAGTCCCACTAGTCATGATCCGACTTGAAAAACAGAATCCTTCCCGTACTTGAAAGTCACTAATCCTCATACAATCTCATCTGCATAGCATTCTACCCAAAACAAAAAAAAATAGAAAATCCCAAAACCCAAAAAAAGGTAGTGCATACTTCCCACCATTACTCCTCCAAACCAAATCACCCTGCCACGTCCAATACAAAATCGACATGGCTCTCCCATTCACTATACCTGAAGCTTCCTCTCCACTGTTAAACTCGAGTGAATCCATATCAATTCCTGGCATCCAAGAGCTACAACAAAGCATGAAGGCCATGCAGGAAATGCTTCTCCGATTCACACAAGCCCAGGCTTCAGCAGCCAGCAATCAAGCTGGTCCAGTTCAACAACCACAACAAGCATCTCTTCCAGCCTCCAGTTCATCTCAACCACAACTATCAGGGCTGGCGCAGGACTTTCGATACCCTCCTAACAGGGGCCTTCAATCAGAACAACCCTCGACCTCAGGGCATTTCTTCCAGTATCCCCCTGTAAACAGGAGCCATTTTCAGGTTTCCTTACAGCCTCCCTTCTCAGCTCCAGTCCAACAAAGTCCTTACAATGGGAATAATTACCAGGCCCAACCTCCTTCAAGCAGGAATCATAGGAGCATCAATGACACCAATTATTATGAAAGGGGGCCATCTCAGTCATGGCAAGGGGCAAGATCTCCCTCATCTGGTCCATCTGAAATTGAACAACTCCAAAAGCAGATGCAAGAAATGAAGAGAAAGTTGCAGAAGCAGCAAGGGGTGGATCTTCCATCCACTAAGTTCAGGGACCTCTGTCCCTTTCCAGATGCAATGGTACCTCAAGGCTTTCAGGTACCAAAATTTAAAAGATATGATGGGACAGGGTGTCCTGTAGGCCACTTACGAGCTTTCTGTGGAGAGCTTAATGCTGTGGCGGGCAATGATGGAGCACTCATCCGCTTGTTTCAAAAATCTCTGAAAGACGATGCCCTAGACTGGTACACATCGTTGGACTGTCATCGCATCAGGACTTGGGAGCAGCTCTCCCATGCTTTCGTCAACAGGTTCGCATACAATCTTAACATGGCACCCAGAAGAGCGGACCTCGCAGCTCTCAGGCAAAGAAGTGATGAAACATTATCAGCTTACGTTGGACGGTGGCGGGCCATGGCCTCTAGAATGAAGACTCCCCTCGACGACGAGGAGCAAATCTCCATGATCGTCCACTCGACAAATCCAAGTATCTCTGGATATCTTGTCTCACATCCATATGTGAACTTCAGCCAACTCATCCGCGCCGGGGAACAAGTCGAAGCAGGAATAAGGGCTGGGATGATCTCCCCTTGGTGGCCTCATCAGGCTTCTCCAATTCAACCGATAGTGGAAGAAGAACCTACTGCTGAATACGAGAATGATAACGGAAGTGTCCTCATCTCCCATCCAATGGAAGAAGATGATCTTGTCACCTCTACCGAAGATGCATTATTCCTCCCTCAGCATGGACATCTGCAACAACAGCAACGACTAAGATGAAACTCACAGTTTCCTAATCAAGGTTGGCAAGGGGCACCTCTAACTAGTCCAGTTTCAGAACCCCTCATCCTGCAAGGGGCATTTCCAGTTGATCCAGTCTCCGCAATGCAAGGGGCACCTCCTGCCTATCCAGCTTTCACCAGCCAAGAAAAGCCTCCTCTCCAGTTTATTCGTGCCATCAACTCTAGTTCAGAGTTCGAACCTCTCATCCTGCAAGGGGCATCCTCAACTATTTCGATCCCAGAGCCCATCATCATGCAAGGGGCACCTTCAGTCGATTCAATCTTCGCACCCATTTTTAACCATGGGCACATTCAGCCCATCTCAGTCAACCAAGGGGACAATCTCCCTAATGCAGCATCAGCAAACCAGGGGCACAACCTCCCCGTCTCAGCAATAGTCAGTCAGGGGCACAGTTTGCCCACTCCAGCTTACCAGGGGCAAAGCCTGCCCGTTTCTCAAGCAAACAACCAGGGGCACAACTTGCCCACCACACCTGTCTATTCGGCTTCTACTTCAGCCATCGTCATCCAAGAAGAAGACCCTTCCTCGGACAGCATGCCACATGCCCTAGCAGAATTAGGGCCCAGCTTCAATTATGTGGCCACTATCGAGGAGGTCGAAGGGGAGATTGATGTCCAGGTTCTGATCGATCCAAAAACATCAACCATCACTCTCCAGGTCTTAGACATCTCAGCTTCATTCCATCTCCTTTCCGATCGGACCTGGTTTCACAGAATCGGTGCCATCTCTTCAAATCTTCACCGAAAGGTCAAGCACATCTTCGGAGAAAGGGCGATCATCATCATTACCGATCCCAGACAATTTCCCATGATAGAAGCATCCAACCTCCAAGAGCCTACCATCCCAGCCATGGACGTACAACACTCTAATGGGGAGATCTCATACCATCACAATGCAAATTACTTCCCTCGCGCATGTCCCATCGGATCGAACTATGTCTTCCTCCCTGCCGAGCGTCAAACCTTCTACTATCAGCTCGAATATCAAGACTCGACCCAAACCATGGAGATTCAAGAAGATATGGATAGGAGAGGACTACGATATCAGCCTACTCTGATTCAGAAACCAAAGCATAGAAGTATCAAAAGAAGACGAGGTCGTCAAGAAGAAGGCAATCCCTGCATTTACACACCAATCCAGTTCATCAATGCAGGGATTATCTACCCTGATGATGGGCTAAATTCCACCTTCGATGATCAAGCGAACAGATTGAGTCTGATAGAGTTGCCCAAAGAAGACTCAAGCAAGGGGCAGAAATTTCCCCCGATTGACTGGACTACCGTCCTGGTCATACCTCAGCCGGATGAACCTGAAGAGCAGCAGTTCATCGGGGACGAACCAGGAGAAATCGCATCCGACACTGACTCGGAGCCCAATTCTAGATCTATCATGATGTTTGAGCACAACACAGAGGGTTGGCCTACTGATCCCTCTGGCCCTGCCTGCTGAGGGGAAGGAGTGCAGGGCAGTAACAGGTTTATAGTCCCCATGACGGCACAATAAAAGCAGACAGTGCTCGGCTCCTCGAGCTGAATCAAGCAACACCTGGTCCACATCGCCGTCTTGCTCGGGTCTTTTACAAAAAAAAATTTCAAAAAAAAAAAATCAGAAGATTCAAAAACCCAAAACACCAAATATTTCAAAATTTCAAAAAAAAAAAATCAAAATTTTCACAAAGTCCAAAAGTTCACAACATTCCAAAAAAAAAAAAAAAGAAAATCTTTGAGAAAAAAAATAGAAATCTCTTTTCCAATAAAATGTCAAGTCTGTCTGTCAAAGCACTTGAGTATAGAGTTGACTCATAAGATTTCTATGTAGAGTTGGACTTCAAACTCAAGGGTTTGGACAAAGCCAAATGATGAGGAAAATGATGAGCTGACTCCCAAACTTAGAGGGTCTCCTCGAAAGTTCGAACCAAAAGCTGATGTCATCTCAAAAAATTTTCAAAATTATAAACCTAGGATCTCCTGAGACCCATAAGGAAGTGTGCATTAAGAATCCTTGTCCCCGAAAATAAGCAGAGAATGATCGAATTTTTGAAGTCATGACTTCCCAATCTTGCGTCCTATGAAGACTTATCGATCAAAAACTCATCAAGCCTATCAAGAAGATGCTGCCAAGATTATGCTTGCATTCCATGCTGGATTATGCGACCAGACGAATGATCAGAGAAATCTCGCAGCTCAATGAAGACAAGATTGTGGCCAATATGTCAGTAAATACTTCAAATGTCAGCAGCATGCACATCGAATCCATATGTGTGCTTCAACCTGACAATGCTCCAGCTATTCCCTGTACGAGGTATCTACATCAGCAGAAGGATCGACTCGGCTTCATCTAGCGGTCATACGCATATACTTGGGGCAGTCGATTACAGCACAAAGTGGATGAAGGTAACGTTCTGCTCTCGCACGATAATTCTCATGGAGAATGACATCATCAATTGTTAAGGGTTCCCACATGCTATCAACATTGGCAATGGGACGTCCTTCGAAATCTAAGGATGGAGGAGTTCAAGAAGCTTAAAATCAGAAGACAGACCTACGAGTTCAACTCAAAATCCCGTCAACGTGAGTGCTGATGAAGAATGAAGCCGAAGAAAGACAAGTCATATCGGGTTTACAACAAGCACTGCTGCATCTATCAGACTCAAGGGGCAAGCCCCAAGAATCAAAGAAGTTCTTCTGGGAGGCACCGTTCGACTCACCAACCTGAGGGATAAGGATCTTCCAGAGCCAATCAACGCCGACAACGTGAAAATCTCTCACAGGTAAGCCAATCCAACCTTATCAAGAGTTACATTAGTAGAGCTGAAGTCAAGAGGTCAAGGCTTAGACCTCTGAGAATCCCTTCCCGTTCACCAATAAGTGTTCCAAATAAAGGGTTCAAAAGTCAAAAAAAAAAGAAGAGAAAAAAAAGAATAGAGCAAAAAAAAGGGGGGCACACAACCCAAAAAAAAAAAGAAGAAGAAGAAAGAAAGAAAGAAAGAAAGAAAAAGAAAAAAAAATCGACTCAAAAGAAACACATCTATCCATCCATCCACCTCAGAAGGGTCTGTAGCTAAGGCCGACAGCTCTGCCATTGTAACTTAGGATAAGGGCCGAAAGGTTACCATCGGCCGGCAACGACGGATTCCTGACCTCTGGTCGCCGCAGTTATCCAAAAAAAACAAAAAGAAGAAGAAATGTGTGCCTAAACAAAGAGGGCGGAGTGAAAACCCGAAAGGGCGCTCCGAGTAAAAACAGTGGGCACACAGCGGACTTGGTGAAAACCCGAAAGGGCGCCAAGGGTAAAAACAGCATAGCTGCCAAGGGGCAGGCAAGATCAAATACCCGGGACGTGGTGAAAACCCGAAAGGGCGCCACGGGCAACAATGACGGGCAAGCCGGACGCAGCGAAAACCCGAAAGGGCGTTGCGGGTAATAATGGCTAAGAAAAGAAAAGGGAAAAAAAAAGAGAAAAAAAAAAGCAGGTACATGAGAGATCCAAGCGACATGAAGATTCAATGGAAGCAAGGATGGCGGCTATGAGTCGAGAATTCTTTCAAGATCTGCTCAAATTCTAGGGGCAGGATACCATTGCGCACTATCTTAAGGGGACCAGGACCCTTGGTGAATAATTAAGAAAATGAGTATGACATCAGGCTGAGTCAAATATTCTGATTCCTACGTCTAAAAGCACATGTCCAAATCACGCAAAGACAGATAAGCACTTGACATAAATTTTTACTTCATGATTTGCATATATTTTCCACAAAAAAAAATCATTTTTCCTTATTCATATATATGCAAAAAAAAAAAAAAATCTTACAGGGCTTTCAAAATAAACATCCTCCAGTCAACTAATGGGGTACCTTCCGTGAGTGCATTTCTCTCGATCATTCCTCCCAGAAGGTAAGTATCTCTCTTCCTGCTTTAATGCTTCAATCATTTTGCTAAAGTGTTTTCTCTCATCACAGGTACCAGAATCCAAGCATGAGATCAGCCCATCTATGTCCATCATGGTCCCATCACCACCATCCCATCACATCATCCATGGGGCCCACATTCAAGGGATGCATAGCCTCACCTATGTCCCATCCCATCATCCTATCCATACCATCCATTCCTCCCATAATGAAGGTCCGATTCAAATCTGAAAATCCAGCCATCCCACCATTAATGGAGCTATTCAAAGCTCCACCAACCACCATCCCTAGCCCCTCATCAATGCTTCCATTCAATGCCCCATCTCCACCACCCATTAAAGGCATCTCCCCATTATCAAAGCTCAGTTGACAATCTGAAGCGTGGGACCCACCTTGGACAGCCCCCACAGCCCATAAATCCCCACCATCCATGGCCCAAGAAAGCACAAGGCAAGATGAGGACAAGATGATGATGAAAGAGGAGACAAATAGAAGATTCATTGTTGGAATCGAACCTGAACGTACACAGCAGGTGGGGACAGCAGCAACAGGGACCAGAGAATGTCCGAGCACGAGCCAGCCCAGGCCGCTCAAGAGACGAGCTCTGGGCGGCCTGCCCTGGGCCGCCCGTACGGACGCGGTTCCTCTCTCTCCGCGGGATTGGCTCCAGGGTTCTTGGTAGGTGAGGCTGACAGTCCACGTCAGCAGATGGCGCTCCATGGGCCGCCCAAGGCTCCGGTCCACTCCAGATTTCAACTGAGATTGATCAAGATCATATGAAAGGTGCCCCACCGGTCCAATCACGAAGCAATGCGGCCAGAACATGGCTGATCAAGTCAAAGAGAAGGAAAGGTGATCAAGTGGGGGCCACAAGCAATCCAAGCTGTTCAAAGACCAGATCATCATGATCTAAACCGTTGAAGAACCTACATGAGCCGTCAAACAACAAGATCAAAGGGCTGATCACCAAAAGAAGGGCCAGAATCCAAGATCCAATCATCAAGTGGGCCCACAAAGCCAAATCAAGCGATCAGAGACGTTCAAGCCATCATCCACACCATGAGAAGCCTTCTTACCCTCACAAATCATCAAAAGAGGTGCCCCAAAGTAAAGCCAAGATCGCAAGTGGGCCCACAGGGTCGAATCTATCAATCTGAACCATTCAAGGGCTAAATCATCAGGATCCAAACCATTGGAAGGCTTACACAAGTCAGAAAGCAGCAAGATCAAAGGCATGATCATCAAGAGAGAAGGCCGGAATCCAAGATCCGATCATCAAAAGGCCCGCAGGGCCAAATCAAGCAATTCGGACCACTCAAATCACAGTCAGCCCCGTCAGAAGCCAAAAAAAGCAAGGTAAGTGTGCCCAACCCCATCGTGGTCCGAAGACCTTAAACTACGTCGGGATTCACATCCCGAGAGATTTTCAATAAAAGCCGGCGTCGGTCTTGTTTGCTCACATCAAGATCAATGACTCCGGGCATTTTCAAAAATCATAAAAATATATTACTAGCCCCGCTTTTAAAGTTTTGGTCCGAAGACCTTAAACTACGTCGGGATCGACATCCCGAGAGATTTTCAATAAAAACCGGCATCAGTCTGGATTGTCCATCCGCTGACACCGGACATTTTTCCAAAAACAAAAAACATGTTTGCCCCTCTTTTGTACAGTTTCATGGTCCGAAGACCTTAAACTACACTGGGATTAATTTCTCGGGGGACCTTTCTCGCTTTCAACTAAAAACCGGCATCGGCCTCGACCATTGGGATCATGGTTCGATAACCCGGATCATTTCAAAAATACCAAAAATATTTTAAAGCTTTCCATAAAAACCAGTGTCAATCTCGATTACTCGAGTTGAAGTCTGGAACTTTTTCAAAAAAAAAAATATATACAATATAAAACAAAAAAGTTTTCACCACCAGTTTCGATCCACCAATTCATCCCCAGCGGTCCGAAGACCTTAAACTACACTGGGATTAGCTTCTCGGGGGTTTTCTTTCCTAACCTGTTCCAGGCATGGCTGACACTTGATCATACGGGTGTCTGGAATCTTTTAAACAGGTAAAGACTGAGGCGGGCAGAACTCCGCAATCCTGTTCGTGTTGAACGCACCGTGATAGACAACCTTGAGTTGGAAGTCGCTGTTGAAGCTGACGGATGTTCCCTATTCCTAGAACTCATGAAGGGAATTAAGGCTGTTGGGAGGTGAAGCTCACCCTCACGGAATTGTGAGCAACGTAAGACCCCAAACTGGATTGACTAAGGGAAATGTGCGGATGTGGCTCATCTTGTGGCCGAAGGAGTCCGTCGGACGATACGTGGTCTATGTGCATTGCACATGAGGAACAGGCAACTTTGTGGGTGTGTTGATTGAAAACCCTTAAAATCTCCTCATCCGAAGATGTAAAACTACGGCACTTAACTGTGTGAGACTCGTCTTGCTCGCTGACGTAAAATGGATCGGGTGCCTTACCAGCAGTAGAAGCTGGAAGTGGATGAAAATTCCACACTTTTCCCTGCATTTCAGAAAAATCACAAAATACAAAAACATTGCAAAATCACCTCTTCAAAAATCACAAAAAATATTTCCATCGCTTTCAAATCAAATATCTGCAAAAATCACAAAAATACTTCTCTTGCTTTCATAAAAAATATTTCGAAAATCACAAAAAATATTTCTTGTGTTTTCAATAAACTGATCTCTACTCTGACCGCTCAGGTAAAGATTCGGATCCACATATTTACAAAAATCACAAAAATTAGCATCCCCAGCACTACAATTCAGGAGTCTTGAACTCCGCTCACTTCACAGTATGGGATGACGGATCCAATCGCCCGCAAATTGGAATCTTGACCAAAACGGGCAACCAAACACCATCTCAATCACATGTATGCCCAGAAGAACATCTTGAAGTCAAATGATATCCTCGTACATTCTCATTAGCGAAGAAACAGCATCTTGGGACGATGGACCTGATCGACCACGGGTCGGGATCTTGACCAATCCGCTGTCCAAATCTCCGTATCAAAAAGAAAAATCCCCAAGGGAGTACAACCCTGCAAGCAATAAGCTCAAAGTTCTCTGCACCCACAGCAAAAGCAAAACCATCAAACGAGAAGAGAATGAGCCAAGCCATGCATCCATCATGCATCTCCATGCATCAGCATCCATTGCATCAATCATCATGTTTACCTGCTTTCAAAATAAAAGCCGGTTAGCCAAAGACCCCACAGGCATCCCTAGTGGAGGCACGTGCAAACCAGGTTCCCATTTCAAAAAGACAAAAAATATTTCTATTTGCAAATAAAAACCCCACGGAGTATCACTCCCCAGAGTGGGTGTCTTTTCAAAAATCCAAAAATATTTTCTCAGTAGAGCGTTCTGCCTCCAACACACCAGGAGATCTTCCATATCTCTGGGTAGGAGCCAACGCAAAAATCAAATAAGATCCAATGTCTCGTGGTTTCCCCGGAGATCATCGGATCCAATGCACTCAAAGTACGGTCGAACCGAACTCCAGTGTCAGTGCGGTCGTACCACATGCCAAGATACAAAAAAGATGAAAGTCAAAAGGCTCGGTCACAGAAACCATTTGAACAGGTGGAAACGATGAATTGTAACCCAAGTATCAAAATCAGCAGATTGGGTGGAAAGAGTTCACCCGCACATACCTAGGCGTGGATGCCTGAAGTACCTTGACTGAGTCCAAGTCGGCGTAGTAGAATCCCGTAAGACTATCGGACGCAGGGCGTCTAACCACTTTGACAGTCAAGCGAAACAAGTACTCCTGGAGTGATCTGGGAAAACATCAAACATCACACAATCAGTCTCAGGGTCAGCATCCTCGTAAGACTAACGGACGCAGAGGCTCTGCTGTACCTTTTCGATGTTAGTACCGATCGGGAATGGAAGGGTTGCGATTGGGTACCCAGGTTGCAGCAAACTGCAGGGACAATCGCAACGTTTTCTCCAAACTCTCGCGGTATGTGCGAGTTATCAATTTCCAGACAATCAACTGACTCAGATACAAAGGATAACAAAGATTCCAGACCACAATCAAGGAAAGAATGAATTGCAAACCAAGCATCAAAACCAGCAGACCGGGTGGAAAAGCCCACCTGCACATACCTAGGCGTGGATGCCTGAAGTACCTTGACTGAGTCCAAGTCGGCGTAGTAGAATCCCGTAAGACTATCGGACGCAGGGCGTCTAACCACTTTGACAGTCAAGCGAAACAAGTACTCCTGGAGTGATCTGGGAAAACATCAAACATACAATCAATCACAGGGTCAGTAACCTCGTAAGACTGTCGACGCAGAGGCTCTGCTGTACCTTTCCGATGTTAGTACCGATCGGGAATGGAAGGGTTGCGATTGGGTACCCAGGTTGCAGCAAACTGCAGGGACAATCGCAACGTTTTCTCCAAACTCTCGCGGTATGTGCAAGTGAGCGATCTCCAAACGATCAACTGGCACAGATGCAAAAGCAAGCAAAGATTTCAGACCATGATCTATGAATGACCGGGTCAGAAGTGGGGTGTCCACTCGCTTTGGCATTCGGTTGCATGCAACCTCTGCCAAAGAGGGGCATCTGTAGACACCCCACCTTCGGCTATACTGTTGGTAGAGATAGCTGGTTGAACGGAGGACCATACCCCCAAATCCCAAGTCCAAACTCAGCCAAACTCACCCTTGTAAGCCCCATTCCATAGCCCAGTTCAAGCCTGAACCCAGTCAACCCAGTCCTAAAAACCACCCTGAAAAACCCCCATAAAAAAGGCCAGTCAAAAAATCCCAAAAAAAGTCAAACTCACTGAGTCAACTCGCTGAGTTAACCCGCTGAGTCAACCCGTCGAGTCAACCCGCTGAGTCAAATCACCCAGTCAACCCGCTGAGTCAACTCACTGAGTCAACCCACTGAGTCAAAACAACAATCCCGAGAACGTCCGTACGGGCGGCCCATAGCAGGCCGCCCAAACCGCCGCTGAATCCCAAGAAACGGCCGTACGGGCGGCCCATAACAGGCCGCCCAAACCGCCGCTGAATCCCAAGAAACGGCCGTACGGGCGGCCCATAGCAGGCCGCCCAAAATAAATTACGGGTTCTGCCACTGCCCGCTGCTATAAATACCCCTAGCCTCTTCCCATTTCAACACACAATCCATTCCAATCCAGCCCGGGTCCGTTCCAAGCCCTTCTCCGCCCCTTTAGCCCATCTTTCCACCAGGGAGAGCCCGAGTGAGGAGAGCCTAGCCCTGGTCCAGCCCAGCCTGACCACTGGTCCAAGCCTCTCAAGCCATCCAAGTCTTGATCCAGCCACTCGAAGCCAACCCTTGCGACACCTCCGTCCATCCAGCTACTCTTTTTCAGCATCATCTCATTTGCATCTAGCATAAGTGCAACATTTACTTTTCTTCCAACCCCCCTGCTTCACTGCAAGCACCTTGGTTATCCAAGTACACCGCATCTGTCTTAAATTAAGCACCTGTCAGTTCGAGCGTATGCTCTGGGCTTGCCCGTTGTTGGAACCTGCCCATCAGAAACTCTTACTGTTCAGACCCGCATTCATGCTTCACTAAAAGCACCTTGATTACTCAAGCACACTGCATACATCTTACATTAAGCACCTGTCAGTTCGAGCGTACACTCTAGGCTTGCCCGTTGTTGGAACCTGCCCATCAGAAACTCTTACTGTTCAGACCTGCATTCATGCATCATGTCATTCATGAGAATATACGAGGATTAAATTAGACTTTCAAGTATTCGATCGATTCTGTGAAGTAGAGACCGTACTTCGGTACGGGCAGTGTGTGGGGTGCTTAACCTCTTCCCACCCTGTAACCGTGATCCCTTACCTTGAATCTCTGACCGCAGATCAACAGGAGTCATTTTAGAGGAAGGAATCTTCGGATTCCCTTCTCTAACATTTCTACGAGGTCTAGCCGACTGTAGATTCGAAGTAACTGGCTAGTGGCGACTCTGGTCTTATATAAACTCACTTAAACATATCCAGCTTAACACGACAACCAAACGAAGCCCTCGAGAACGAGGCAAGCCAGTGGCACAAACGGCGATTTCGCACTTCTTCTTCTTCTTCTTCTTCTTCCGAAAGGAAAGGGAGAACGACGTCGTGTGGGAGCGCGGAAAAATCGACGAGGGTCCACACCAACATGTCAAAATAATCCCAAGCTTCCTCTGTTTCCTTGTTCATGAACTCCCCATTGTACATCATCTCCACAAATTGGCGCATGGTTGAGTTTAGTTCATCATAGAAGAAACTAATCAACCTCCACCGTTCATAGCCATGATGTGGGCATGCGTTTAATAGCTCATTATACCTTTCCAAACATTGGAAAAAGGTTTCATCTTCTTTTTGGGTGAAGTTCATTATGGCCCTTCTTAGTGCATTGGTTCTATGAGTCGGGAAGAATTTTTTAAGAAACTGCTAAGTCATCTCAACCCATGTCCCAATAGACTTGGCCTTAAGGAATGTAGCCATGATTTAGCCTTCTCTTTCAAGGAAAAAGGAAATAATTTAAGGTTTTATAGTATCCTTGGTTACATTGTCATAGTTTATTATGGCAATAACCTCTTCAAACTCCTTAATATGTAGATAAGCACTTTCGGAATCAAGTCCATGGAATTTGGGAAGAAGTTGGATCAACCCCGATTTAAAATCAATATTTCCCACATTGTGAGGGAAAATTATGTAAGAGGGAGTACTCGTCCTTGCGGGTTGTAAATAGTCATGTAAAATCCTAGGTTGAGGTACATCCCCCACTTCATTCTCATCAATTTCAGTAAAGTGTTGGGCTTGATTTTAATGTTGATTAGCCCATTGATTGGGTTGATTTGCAGCCATCTCTCTAGCAATTTCAGGAAGATTTTAATGTTTTCTAGCACGAGGCTCTTTATCAATCCCTTCAACAATTACTCCGTCACTTAACAATCTCCGAGTGTGATCACGAACCTACTTGGGCATGAACCACTCAGCACAATCCTAAAATCTAATCCTACTTTTAAAAACAAAAATCTGAAACTATCTATAGCAAGAGGGGTTAGAAGGATAGAACCTGAATTGTAGATCTATGTTGGAATCCTGCAAAATCAAAACAAACTAAGTTAGTATTCTGATATTAGAAGAAAACCTACCGTAGAAAGCAAAACAAATCCTAAACCTAACTTAACACAATCTCAACTAAAAGCTATCTCAGAAAATTGTAAAATTACCGCATAGAAATCCCTGGCAACGGCGCCAAAAACTTGTTCACTCCCCAAGTATAAGGTTGCGAAGTAGTAATAATTTGGAAAGACCGAGTATCGTTCCCACAGAGATTTATGTATGGATATTCTCAGAATTTATCTAAAATAACTTATAATTAAGATCCTATTAAGAACTAAAGCTGGAAAATAGTCATTTGAAGTAAAACAATGATTTATTAGAGGTAATATCATTCTAATAAGGCACTAAAGTACCAAGGATCCACTTTTGATAAGTTTCAATGCATCAACACAACTAGGTCTCTCACAACGCAATCGGAATCGAATTCATATCTCTATTCGATCAGAATATAAAGTGGTTAAATCAATACTTGTCTAAAACAATTGCTTGTTCATTGATTCGATTCCCACAATAATGCTCAGGCCTTGGGCACACTCAATTGTATAGGCCAAGCCTCTTTCCAATCTAGTTGAGATTCAAAACCATAGCTTTCATCAAATCCTGTCACTAGACTTAATTACAACCAATGATTAGAACTCTAATTAAATCAAAATCAATAAGCAAACAACTATTTCAGATTATAACAAAAGATAAGAACTTTAGTTGAATGAGTTCCCACATGAAGATCATGCCATTGTACACAAGGTAATCAAAGGGTCTACCATGCTCGGAGTCGATGATAGATCAATGAACTATACAAGCATAAACAATGACCAAAAGATAAGCTACTAAGTTTAGAATCACTAAGAATCACATTAGCCCAGAGTCATCAGGAAATCAAAGTAAAATTGAACTAGTACTTGATTCAAACTCATATAAAACTAAATTCTTCAATTAAAACATGAAAAGAAAACCGAGGTTGCATCAATCCATTAAAAACAAATCAAAAGCTTCACCACTTAGCCCTAGCTAAGAGGTTTTAGTTCATCTCTAACATCCTTGAACTAGAAGCCTCAAAAATCATAAAAATAACTAAAACTAGAAAACAAAAAACTAGAAAAACTTGAAGTAGAATCCGTCTCATAAGCCTCCTTGATGATCCCCATGTCCTAGCATGCCTTGGAATGAAGAGGAGAAATCTTTTTTATAAATTGGCGAGGCAAATTCCAGATTGCACAAGAAATCACCCAATTGCGCAGAGAAAATTGGAGCTTCACGGACAAGCTCTGTTATGCTGCCGACCGGTCAGACGACCAGTCGTAAAACGTCTAAAACAGGCCAACAAGCTTTTGAATTTTCACCCCTTCTCTGTTGAGTAGTCGCTTGAGTGCTAGACTAGTCTGACAACCGGTCTAAGTAGTGGTTGAATGATTGAACGACCGGTCTTAGTTGGTCCAGTGAGTTTGGGCAGCAAGGGGAGATCTCTGTTGAGTGCTCAGACTGGTCGGATGACCGGTCCTGGCTATGGACGACCGGTCGAATGACCGGTCTTCATTGCAGTTTTTTTCACTTCTTCCTTTTCTCCTTTACTTCCTTCTTCAATCCTTTTGCACTTAGTTCCTTGATCTTCAATGTATGTAAAGTGCTCTTTTTAGCCTTGAATTAGTGAAATCTCCATCTCGTTCCTACAATCACAAATCGTGCATTAGAGTAGTCTTTTAAACATGAAAACCATGACTAATATGTGATGAATTGGGGTTAGAATATGCACAATTCAGAGCTCAACAGTAAGTAGGTTAGAATTTATTTTTCTGCATTTAGGATTGAATAAGTCTCATCGAGACAATGGAAGATGCTAGAATTGATCAACTTGTTACCTCAGGTACTCTCGTTCTCACTCTCCTTTGTTTTATTTCATTGCTCTCATGTTTTGCATATCACATATCTTGTTACATTGAGGACAATGTAAGATTTTGGTTGGGGTTAAAATTCATAAGATGAATCTATACTACTTTTTGTGACATTTCAAGCAATTATGTAGAAAAAAATTCAATTTTTCTGAAAAATTAAAACTCTTTTGGAAAACTTTGTTTCTATGCACTTGGGATGTTATGAGTATGAAAAGAAGATATATGAAGTATTGATTTTGAAAGCATTAAATTACTTGTAATATAATAGTTTTCCCCTATTAAGTTGATTGGTAGAAAGATTTGAACACTTTTAGGTCTAGTTCAATTACATAATTCTCATGATTTGAAGGGATTATGTAGATTTGTAAATTGGCTAGATTGAGATTTAAGGTGTTGAGGAACCAAGCCGGGGAACTTTGTCCATCCTTGTTCATGTGAAATAAGAGAAAAGAATGAAAAATATGGATTTCTAAAAATCCTATCTAATGTATACGAAAAAGAAAAAAAAGTGATTATTATTGAATATTTATTAATAAATTCTGAAAATGGCTACCTATTACCAACCAAGGGATGGTCTACCCATAACCGAAGCTGGAAATGGGAAGCAGTGTGAAAGCCGTCGAAGGAACAGTACGGCAAATTCTTATCATGGGCATTTGGTTGATCTGTACACTTCTATATCTTTAGTTTCGCTAGTCTACGAAGAAGGTAATCCTGAAAATTCATGAGATGAACTTTCACCATGCACACTAGATTATACTTGTTCGGATTCTTCTATTTATCAATCGATCGGTGGGGATTCTATGTGAAGCACTCATTATGTTTAGGGGTTTAAGATTTCAATTTTTGTCACTGAGTTTTTCTAAATTTTGTACTCATGTCTTGGAGTTTATAGGAGCATAGTTTTTTAGAGAGAGTTGGGTTTTAAAAAGTTGGGTTTGTTTCACGCATGTTTTGCTCGGGACTAGCAAAAAGCTGGTTGGGGGGTGACCGGTCAGACCAAATTGTGAGCTGTTTTTCCAATTCTTTCCTCCTCTTCTCTCTTCAACTCTTTCTCCACCTCCTTGGCCTTCCTTTTCTCTGATCTTCAAGGTATGTTAAAGTGCCCTTTTAACATCAAAATAGTGAAGTCTCTCTCTTGTTCCTACAATCACAAAAACATGTATTAGATTAGTCTTTAAACATGTAAACTATGCATAATGTGTGATGAATTGGGGTTAGAATATGCACAATTCAAAGCTCAACACTCGATATTCACCTAGAGGAGACAAAAGTGTCTGAACTGATTTAGACTCAGTCGAGCGCTCGATAGTCAGTGGACTGGGCGCCTGGTGCCCAGGGCGGGTGCCCAACCATGTTTAGTTGGATGCCCAAAATTCAGATAGTTTCACGCTGGACTCACTGGATATTTTTTGTATTGGGCGAGCACCTGAACAAGCCTGACCGGGCGCCCGATCTGATGCGATCTGTTTCACGGGGTTTTCTATTTTGAGTCCAATTTTCATCTTATGCTATATAAAAGGGGTGTAATTCAGGATTAAGGGATGGGATTAGGGTTTCTATACGTCCAAGGTGAGAAAATGTGAAGAGGTTAGCGAAAAGGGCCATCTCTATGCATGGGAGCATAGAAGAAGGAGACTAGATTCATTGTAACTTCGTTTTCTTCATAGTAGAACTTTGCACCCATGATTTTTTACCTTTATTGGGGTTTTTCAACGTAAATTCTGTCTTGTGAATTGTTGGTTTGTTTCAATTCTGCTTCTAATTATTATTTCTTCATGTTTATCATTTGTGGGTGAGACCAGAGATTGGATCTCGATTCACCGGCATTGCTGGCATGCTACTCAACATAACTTGGGTAACCACGTCCACATATTTCAACATATAACATGTGTGTACTGAATTGTTAGGGTACAAAAAGTACGTGCACGTACATGCACAGGAGGGCTAATGAAGGCACGAAAAATGATGCAACATGGGGTCCAGTGCATGCATGTGCGCAGGACCCAGAACCACTAACTCAGTACATTCAAAATAAAATATCCCCAAAAAGGGAAGTAACAGACACGTGGACATGCGCAGGGTCCAACGAGTCCAGCACATGTAGCCACGTCAGCAACAGACACCTACAAATGGCCCAAACAAGAAAAGGGCCTACCGTAAGGTCTTGCGCATGATCATGCACGGACATTTTCTAACCAAAGTCAGGTCTGAATAAAACTCCGTTTTGAACGAAACCCCGCGCCAAGAAAAACCCCTGCTCATAATCATGCGCTGAACCCCTAAGGACGATCCAAATTCACGACTCAAAAACCCCACTTTGCCCAGCGCATAGTCATGCGCTGGACCCGAAAGTCCAGCCATGGTCATGCGTTGGACCCGAATGCGTGCATCGAACAGAACTAATAAAAGTCCTGCGCATGACCATGCACAAGACCCTTATTGCGAAATTATCATGCGTTGGACCCGATTAGGCATGCACTGGACCTCTTACCCTAAAATTTTGTCTATAAATAGCCTATTCCCTTCATTTGTAAGGATGGGACTTCAAAAAGAGAAACTAGAGAGATTTCAAGAAAACCTCGAAACATGGTCAGATCGTTCTCAGATTCTACTCTGTCCTTTCAAAATACATCAAACCCAGTTTCAGAGCTGCGTCTGCAGACTTCGTCCTTAAGGACAAGTCTGAGACTTGGTCTCAGAATATCATTCTACATCATAATGATTGATCAAATATCCTTTCAGGAAAGCATACCAGACGACGATATAAACAGTAAAAAAAGGAAGAAAACAATAGTCTCTAGACTACGAATCGAAAGGTGTTGACCCAAAATTACTATCTGTCAGCGATCGATGTACTACTCATTAGATTTGATTATCGCTGGCTAGACTACTTGAGTTCATGGTCGTAGCTTGGCTTTCCCGCAGTCCCCGACCGTCTCTACAACGGAAGCAGGCCCAATGTTACCACTCAACTATTGTTTAACAATCTCCTAGCTCAAACTCAAGATTACACGAGACATAGATGTGTATAATATGTTGCATGTCCTTACCTGGTCATATCTCTAACATTTCTATGATGAAAGGCTTGCACGCTGTTGTAATCCAATTTAGCCGGTTCAAGTAGGAAAGGCTTCATGTGCTTTTCTTTCTCATACACCTGCTCTATGTACCACCTAGCTTCTAACCTTGGTTCCATGTAATGCATTGGAAGTTCGAACGCATGTGTCACTTGTTTGGCAAGATTTGGGTCTTTGTTCCCTTTGATACCCTTCAGATGTTTGGTTCTGAAGTCTTTGGCCACATCCAAGACAATTTCTCCTCCGAATCCAAGGTGTGAAGCTTCATACAAACTCAACATCCCCTTTATGTCCTGGCTAAAGCATGCATTGAAACTACCTGTCTCGTCCATGAAGCTGTTGAACACATCTGCAACATTACCCCAAAAAATGGGTGCTTGCTCGAAATTTAGGTTGCGTTTGGATGCACCATAGAACCGGACTGCAATAGTTTGTTTACTAGTTTACTTATCCTGCATTTGAATGCACCGTGAAAAAGAAAATGATTTCTGCAATTATGAGGTTTTCCATGATTGGGATAATAAAATAACCCATGGAAAACTATTTTTTGATCCACGATTTTCCTCGAAATATGGCGTTTACCTTTCTCTTAAGAAAAGATTTTAATCTTCATTTACATATTTTTTGTGAGACAGATTTTACTCTTTGAAAAAAAAAAATTACCCTTTGGCAATTTACCATTTCAAATTTCCCTAAAAATAAAAAATTTAAAGAAATAATATTTTTAAGGTTATTTTTAGGAATTTCCTTATCCATAGTTTTCCTTTATATGTGACATTTTTAGTTTCCAACTTTACATTCTTGATATCCAAATCAAACCTTTCTTAATATTTGTAATTTTGAACTAGGCTCTCCTTTGTAATTAGACTATTTTCAAGTAGAACTGGTCATCTTATAACAACAGCACAGCAATATCACCTTTTCCAATAACATCCCACTTGGTGTGGTACATCTGTACTTTGAAAACCGTTGGCCTCACCATGAAGATCTCCCCTTCTAAAAAATAATGTTGATCTCCTCACAATGTTGGCCACACATACATGTTGATTCAGACGATAGGTCGTCCAATGATTCCGATGATATAAGCATCCGAACTGTTCATCTGCTGGACCTTACCTTGGATTAGCTGTATCATGAAATCTTACAAGATGGAAGATCCTAGGCACTTCTAAGAGGACTTCTGATAATAAGAAGTAGACGGCTGTGGAAAAATCCTGGCCATCAGGCAACATTCATTTAGAGAAGTCCTCCAATCAGAATCCAAGATCATCCAAACATTGTGATTTTTAGAGTAGATAGCCTGTGGACAGTGGAGTTGAATAGATGAATAGCGTAGATCTCAGGCAAGTGGGGCCCGACTGTTGAATAGAGTTTATGAACCATCCGATCGTATGGCGATACATCTTTATTTTTAAAATCACCACTGCTTAAGTGAAAAGAATCCGACGATATAATGATCTGGACCGTTCATCTCCTAGACCTCATCTTCTCTTTTCTTTCTTTCTTTCTTTTTTTTAACTTCTTCTATTTCCTAACGGTGGGAGGGATACCTATTTTATTGATACCAAAACTTTTTTTTAAAATAAATAAAGATTTAATCGAGAGAAAAGCAATACACTGCCCGGTAACTTTTGGGCGGCCTCCACCTAACAAACCCAACAACCGCTTCCAAGAGGGCTGCCCAGCCACAAAGAAACGAGATAGGGCCAGCCTACCTAAACTCACTTAACAGCCCCCCTAAACCACTGCCCCAGCCCACCAGCCCACCAGCCCACTAGACCTTGGTTAGGTCTGCAAATGGACGGATCTATTTTATTGGAATACAGGAAAAACGACTGTGGGGGAATCAGCCAAAACGATTATTACCAATCCCAGCTGCGCCAAATGCTAAAGGCCCTGATCTCTCTTGGAAGCTTAACCGTCAAATCTCCTAGACTTCACCGTTGATACCACGTATCTGCAGGATCTTACGAGATTGATTATTAGAAGGCACTTCTAAGAGGACTTTTAATTATTAGAAATGGATGGTTGTAAAAGGAAAAGAGAAAGTGTAACCTTCAGGCAATAAAATCATCCAATCAGAAGGCAAGGATTGTCCAAACCATGGCAGGCATTGTGGGGCTCATCATGATGTATGTGTTTTATCCACACCGTCCATCCATTTTGCGGGCTCATTTTATGGTATGATGAAAGAAATAAAGAACATCGAAAAGATCGAAAGTTCAAGTGGACTACACCGCTGGAAAGTGTTATAGATGTCCTAGATCTGGTCAATTTGGGGTCACCAGTCGTTGGCTCAGTCCACCGAAACTCCCTCGATTTTGCTATTAGCTCGCTGGACATAATTGGTCGAGTTCGATTGACTGATGGTCGCACACTGTTTTGTGCAATTTCACATCTTTTATTTTTAATTTGGGCTTAGTGATATATAAACACTTATTATTTCGGGATTAGGATATCCCAGATTCTGTTTTAGAGCGTGAAGAAGGTTTTGGAGAGAGGAAAATATCGGATTTTCTATCGAAGTTTTAATTCGGTAAGTTGATTCATCTCTTCTAACTTCAGGGTTTCTGGTGGAGGATCGTCCCGGCTCGTCACATTAATCAACCGCTATTTCAGAAAGGTGTTGATTTATTTTATGAAGAATAAATCCAAAGTTTTCACCATCTTCAAGCTGTGGAAGGCAATGGTGGAACAGTAGGCATGGCAAAAGTTGAAAGTGTTAATGACGAATAATGGCGGTGAGTTCACTTTGAGGAAATTCAATGAATATTGCAAGGGAGATGAGATTGTGAAGCACAACATAGGGTGCCTAACACCAGAGCAGAATGGTGTGGTTGAGCAGATGAATTGGACTCTCTTAAAGAGAGCCCGAGCATGTTGAGTAATACTGGGTTGGGTAAGTATCTATGGGCTGAGGCCATGAACATGACTTGCTATTTAGTGAATCGATCCCTATCGACAGCAATTGATTATAGGATTCCAGAGGAAGTGTGGAGTGGTTAGGAGAGACTACTCATGGTTGTGGGTATTTGCTTGTGATGCTTACTCTAGTGTGCCGTTAGTTGAGATAAATAAGTAGGACCAAAGGGCAAAAAGTGCACATTTGTGGGCTATAATGATGGTATGAAGGGGTATAGGCTATATGACCAGGTCACATAGAGAATCACAATTACCCGGGACGTCAAGTTTGATGAGGGTTCCTTATTTCGTTAGGAAAACACGAGGAAATGAAGAAGTCACTGGTGATTGAAGTTAAAACAGAAAAAGTTGTGACACTTGAGGAAGCCAAGCCGTAGGTAGAGCTACAAGAGTAAGTGGAGCAGCCACCTATGACAAGGAATCCACACAGGGATAACAGGTTATCGTTGACATATAGAGACACCGATGTTAGATTCGCTCATTGTAGATGAGGGGGATCCATCTTCCTTTCAAAAAGCTCCAGGTGATGTAGATGCAGAAATGTAGAGTTTCCCGTTAAACAGAAAGCAATCAGGTGCAAGTGAATCTTCAGGAAGAAGCTGGACAAGTACAAGGCTAGATTGGTTGTGAAGGGGTATGCTTAAAAAGAAGGGGTTGACTTCAATGAGATATCTGCCCCTATTATGAAGAAGGTACTTATCAGATTCGTATTAGCACTGATTGCCCAATTCAATCTGGAGCTGAAATAAAAGGATGTGAAGACTGCTTTGCTCCTTAGGAAATTAGAAGAGTAGATCTACATGGAGCATGCAAAGGAGTTCGATATACTGTGGCAAAGAATAAGGTTTGTAGGATGAGGAGGTCCTTATACGACCTAAAACATTGGCCTTGGCCAAGGCATGTTATAAAAGGTTTGATTCTTTCATGGTAAGTCAACAGTTTACCAAAAGTGAATTCGATCATTGTGACTACTTCAAAGCACTAAGTGATGGGGAATTCATTATACTAATATTATATGTTGATGATGTGCTTAATGCCAGTTGGAGCATGCATAAGATTAATATATGGAAGACTCAGCAACTTAGGACAGATGATATAAAAGATCCAAGGGATATAAAGAGGATTAAAAAATTGATATACATAGAGACATGGAAAGGAACATACTATGGCTATCTTAGGCAAAACATCTTGGAAAGGTGTTGGTGAAGTTTAGGATGGATAGGGCAAAGCCGGCTTGCCTACCCCACACAGCCAACTTTTGGTCTTTCTTCAGTACAGTGCCGTAAAATGGTTGAAGAGAAGCAGTTTAGTCTCGTGTGTGGCAGTTTATATCTCGTGTGCCCTATTCGAGCACGGTCGGCAGCTTGATGCGTGTCATGGTCTATATGAGACTAGATATTTCATGTGTAGTGAGTGTTGTAAGCAAAAACATGTTAACACCCCGATCCATAGCTCAAGTAGCAGACTAAGTGAAGATGCCTTGTCTCAACACTAAGGTCTTGACATCTATTCCCAAAGTGGGTGGCTAACATTGCAATGTGAGTAACAGAGGGTGGGTGTACTAATAGTGGGGTGTGTGTACTTACCTAAAGAAAAGCAAAAACATGTTAAACTTGGCAAGCAACACTTGAAGGCAGTGAAATGGCTACTTCGGTACGTTCAAGGTACGTAGGACTACGTCTTGACATTTGAGAAATCAAGGGATGAGTTGTAGGTTATGTGGATTCTGATTACGTGGGTAGTATAAATAGTAGAAGGTCGCCTTCTGGTTACTCATTTATGCTAACGGGTGGAACTATTAGCTGGATGTCGGAGCTTCAGTCTGTGATGACTCCTTCCACTACTGAAGTTGAGTATATGGCGATGACAAAAAGATTCAAGGAAGCGGTTTGGTTTATGGGAATGATAAATCATCTAGGGCTTCAACAGAAGACTGGGACGGTTAATTATGACAGCGCAAGTGCTATCAATTAGGCGAAGAACTCAATTTACCATTCTAAAACTAAACATATTGATGTGCTTCATCGTTTTATTCGACAGGTGCTTAAGGAAGGCAGTGTGACTCTGGAAAAGATCCATACAAGAGTGAATCTAGCCGAGATGCTTACAAAGGTGATCCATACAGAGAAGTTCAAGTTCTGTGCGACTTCTTTAGGTTTAGTATAGTTTAATTAAGATAGTGTGTGCACGAGAAGAGATGGTGGAGCTATGATGGAGACGGATTAGAGAAGAGGATGAAGCTTTGAAGCAATGGATCATGAAGATTGAAGTCATTGTGGAGATTATCAGAGATGTCTTCAATCTGGTCATTTTGGGGTCATCAGTCAACCGACCCCTTGGCTTGGTCAACCAAAACTATCCCGATTTTGCTATTTGTTGATTGGACATATTTGGCCGAGTTTGGTCGAACGAACTTTCAGGCTGGTCAACCGACGATCACACGTTGTTTTGCGCAATTTTACGCGTTAATTTTGTTTCTAATCCAGGCTTAGTGCTATATAAACACTTGTAATTACAGGATTAAGGTATCTTAAATGTTCTAGAGCGTACAAAGAGTTTTAGAGAGAGGAAAAGCTAAGGTTTTATCTCGAGGTTTTGATTCGGTAAGTTGATCCATCTCTTATAATTTCACTTTTCAGAGTGGATTCGTCTCTGTGTCATGAGTTTTTCCTGCAAGGGATTTTCCACGTAAAATCATGTGTTCTCAACAGAAACAATGATTACTTTGTTTAATTCTACTCTATGTGCTTCTGTGAGTCTCAATAGAAACAGTGATGGTTGACCACCCACTACTAAAAAATTCTCGAGGAACCGCAAAAGTTTTGTATCAAGTTGATATTTGGGTCTTCCCTTCATATAAGTCTGTGTAACCTTAAGAGCAAGTTGGATGGAAAATAAACATCATGGTGGACCTTAGGAACTTTTCAAGTGCAAGTGTCATTATCCCAATTTTTTCTTTGGTGTCATCAACTTAAACACTGGGTTTGCTTTATTTTTAGGTTGATACACTAAAATAGCGTGGATATAAAATAAATACATCATGGTGGACCACACGGATCTTCCACCAGGGATATCCATGTGGTAGGGTAGGCCTGACAATGGGTCGTGTTGAACTGGGTTCATGTCGTGTCAAAATTTTTCTCACCCAAACCCAGCCCATTAACTAACGGGTCAAAATCTAGAAACCCAAACCCATTCCTTAATTTAACGGGTTACCCGCAACCCGAACCGTTTAACCCGTTAAATAAACAGGCCGTTTTGGGTTGGTTATGGGTTGACCTGCTTCCCTATCAACCTGTCACGAAATGAACCTGTTTGACCAGTCATATTGAGAAATGCATCAACCTAAATAAGCAAAAAGCTTGCCATTAACAGTTTTTTACTTTCCTACAGAATGCTTTTCTAGAATTCTGTTGAAATTAACGATTTTAGCTTAGTGGCTGTCTTAGCTTAGCTCAGGGTTTTCTCACTATACTAAGAGTAATTACCAAAATGCCCTTACTAACGGGTTAAACGGGTTTCGTGGATGAAACACTGAAATGATCCGTTATGTGAATTGGTCTTAACAGGCCAATCCATTAGTGACCCAACACGATAAGGCTGAAGCCGAACACTAATTTTTTCATTCGGGTTTTGTGCGGGTTGGCGGGTCGTGTGGAATTTTGCCAAGCCTATGGCAGGGTCATCAGGAAATCCTTTAGAGCATATAATGTTTTTTTTTAATTGAACTATATTCCAAAAAAACTGAGCAACCATGCTCACTATATAGCCCATATCACATTCGGGTTGGCCAAAACACAAAAAAGGGCCAACCTATCATATACCAGAGCCACTAGATTAGCTAGTCTCTAGCCCTCACAACACCCAGACCTACTTTGTCTAGAACTATGTGACCTCGATTTTCCTTTGAAAGCTCTGAAGTGGAGGTGAACATCTGATCCCTCTGCTCCCTGCTTCCAAGGCAAGCAAGTCCATTGGCCACTGTGTTCCCTTCCTTAAAGATATGCCCAATTGTCACTTGGGCGGAACCCGTCAATCGGTCCCACCTTGCCTTCCAGTAATGCAGGTGCCAGGGGAGCCTCCCCTCATCGGTAAACAAGGAAGCCACTATGTTAGAGTCCCTCTCTACTTCTACTCTTGCATAGGCAAGGTCTAAACACAACGCCAGGCCTTCTAGGATTGCCCTCGCTTCCGCCAAACAATTCGTCCTAATACCATACCCCTTAGTAAAAGCGAAGATCAAGTCCCCTTTATCATTTCTACACACTCCCCCACTTCCTAAGGGCCCCGGATTACCGTAAGACAACCCATCCACATTCATCTTAACCCAGCCATTTGTCGGCCTTCTCCACTTAAGTAGAATAAGCCTTGGACATCTACCCACCTTCCCCAAAATACCCAAATCATGAAAAGCCTCCACACTGAGGTGATCACTGCTTAGCTTATCGACACTGGAGGACATAATCTCTGACAACCACCGCTTAATCTTTAATATCACTTGGTTCGCATGGGGCTTATTACCTTCAAATCACCCCTTATTTCTAGCTACCCAAATTTTCTAAAGAATGACAGCCGGAGCAATACTCCACATTTGCCCAATGCCCGAAGAGTCCGGCGCCAAACTCCACCATTGCATGGCTCTTCCCACCACTGATTGCCCTGCTATAAAGGAGACCCCGAGCGCCGCTGTGAAGTGCTGCCAAACCTAGACAGCAAGTTTGCTATTGCCAACAGGTGATCGATTGATTCCTCTTCACAGCCTCTTTGCACCCCACAGCATACACAGCAAGACGCTAGGCACGCTCCTCTCTTCACGCTCAAATCCACTGGGATTGCTCCTGCAATCAATTTTCATATAAATGTCTTGATCTTCAAGGGTAGTCTATCCTGCCAAACTCATCTAGACCAAGGCCTGCGACTACTCAAGGATCTGATCACTCCATGGCAAACTTTACAAGATATCTTTGTGTTTGTGGCATTGGTAAGTGTTTGTAGCGTTGGTAAGCGTTTGTGGGCATGTTTGAACTTGGTAAGCATTTGTAGCGTTCGATTGAGTTTACAAGATATCTTGAAACGCAGGGATTGTTGGGCAATCCTTTGTTAAGTGAACATCACTCTCACAAATACCACATGCACTCTCAACGGCCTCACTGGTGGTTATCATGTTAACACTCCTCAATTCTATGACCTTAACCTTCTTTGTGAGACACGCCACCTTTATGTTTAAATCGTCTTCCTCATCTAATATATGTACTCCTTTCTCTCTTGGGGCTGACTTAAGATTACTAGTTGGAGTGGAGATGTCCCAAGATTAGGCGTTCTTGGCTAGCATATCAAAGTAATCCCAAGCATCATCGGGTGCTTTGTTCAAAAACTCAGCCATTACACATCATTTGGACAAATTGGTGCATGTTTGAACTGAATCCGTCATGGAAGAAGTCAATCAAGCGCCACTTTTCATAACCATAGTGTGGGCATTCTAATAAAAGATCCTTGAACCTCTCCCAACATTGAAAAAATGTTTCATCTAATTTTTGGGAGAAATTCATGATGGTCCACCTTAGTGTATTGCTTTTATGAACCAGGAAGTACTTTTTAAGGAACTCCCAAGTCATCTCAGTCCATGTCCCGATGCTTCTAGGTTTAAGAGACTGAAGTCATGATTTAGCTTTGTCTTTTAGAGAGAAGGGGAACAATTTCAGTTTGATTACATCTTGGGAGACGTCATTAAATTGAAAGGTATTAGCTATCTCCTCAAATTCACTTAGGTATGCATATGGACTTTCAGAATTGAGTTCATAAAATTTCAGGAGTAACTTAATAATTCTCGGTTTAAGGTTAACGTTTCCTACATTAGTTGGAAAAATAATGTAGAAAGACATGGTTGTTTTCTCCTGTGGTAAATAATCTCGCAATATTTTAATCGGAGGAACATAGTGTTCCTCATTCTCATTATGTTCCATCCTAATCGGTGGTGCATCATGCTCAACATTCTCAATATTATGTGGTTTATTCTCAGCCATGATTTCAGAGGATTCAGGATTGCCCAGACGTTTTCTAAATCGTCCGTGATTAATTAATCCTCTAACTAAACCTCCCTCACTTAGAAGTCGCTATGTATGATCATGCTCCCAATGGAGCATAAACTCACACAAAAACTAAACTAAACCTAAAAATCTAAATTTGAAAATAAAAAATAAAAAATAAAAAATATAAGAGTTTAAGTTAGAATGGTGTTACCGGATTTGAAGAACTAGGTTAGTGAAGAGAATCCTACAAAATAAACAAAATATCTTAGTAGAAATTTTTTAAGAAAAACCTAATAAAGCAATAAATCCTAGCCTAACCTGTCTAACCTAACTATACCCTAATTACAGAATTTAAAACCGTTAACCTAATCCCCAACAATGACCCCAAAAATTTGTTCACTCGCCTCAAGTGTAAGGCTTGCGATGTAGTAATAGCTCGGAAGACAGAGGTCGATCCAGAGGGAATTAGGGTAAACCAATTCAAACTATTCTAGCTACTTCAAATTCAGCAATTTTGAAGCTTGATTTTAAAAACTAACTAAAAACAGTAACTTTTGTGAAAATCTGATAATTTATGGAACTAAGGCCTTAAGGATCCATTTATAGTAGTCCCATATGAATTCATTCGTCCAAACATAAACACAACTAGATTCAAAGTTTTATCTCTCATCTAGTTGGAAGATTAAGCATTCAAACACAAACAATCCCACTTAAGTCAGAAAATAAGATTCTAGTTCTAATGAAGCACTTAGAATTCAAACATGTAGTTTTCGAAGTAACAGCCATGCCAAGAGACTATGGCATGCTCTAGGGTTACTAAAATTCAAATCTAATTAATCTAAACATGGCAATCTCAGAGAAGTGCAAGGAACTCATGTCTGAAGCACATGAACTCTCATAAAACATCTAAAAATACCAACTTTATTCAAACTAGAACTTAAAAATCCAAACTTTAAGTGAAGTACTTGAATCAAACGAATTTTACATGAGAACTAGCTACAAGCTTCACCTCTTAGCCTTACTTAAGAGGTTCTAGCCGAGCATACTCTGGGTACAATCAAATCCGAATGTATAAACTAGATAAGCAAAAAAGGCCTTCATAACAGATCGAGGGTTGTATTGCTATAAGGTGATGCCCTTTGGCCTCAAGAATGCAGGGGCCACATATCAAAGGCTGGTCAACAAAATGTTCACCGTTTTAATCGGCAAGACAATGAAAGTATATGTGGATGATATGCTCGTTAAAAGCTTGACGTCGGATAGTCATATTGAAGATCTCCGAGCTATGTTCGAGATTTTGCGAAAATACCATATGAAGCTCAACCTAAGCAAGTGCGCATTTGGCATTAGCTCGGAAAAATTTCTCGAGTTTATGGTGAACCAAAGGGGGATCGAGGAAAATCCTAATAAAATTCGGGCCTTTATTGAAATGAAGTCACCCATTATTATGAAAGTGACTCAGCGACTCACAAGTCAAGTTGCAGCACTCAACCGATTTGTGTCAAGGGCTACGGACAGGTGTCTCTTGTTCTTCAAACAATTGTGTGGGTGCGAAAATGAGATCTAGACCGAAGAGTGCAAGCGAGCCTTCCAAGAACTTAAGGGGTATCTAGGATCCCACCCCTGCTCTCAAAACTCATTCCAGGAGAACAATCGATGCTTTATCTAGCGGTGTCAGAGGCAGTGGTTAGCTCAATGATGGTACAAGATGACCAGTGAGTGTAAAGACCGATCAATTACGTCACTAAGGCCCTACTCAACCCAAAAATAAGGTACCCAATTGTTGTTCTCACCGATCAACCTCTATGATAAGTTTTGTAGAAACCTAAAGCTTCAAGTCGGTCAAAGTGGGTTGTGGAACTTGGCGAGTTCGAAATCCAGTATCACCCTTTCACAGCCATCAAAGGACAGGTAATTGCCGATTTCATCACTGAGTTCTCAGGCACGATCGATGGCTCCCCCACTGATAAGGAAGTGCTAAATGGAGACCAGCCCCACGAGGTCGAGAAGGGAGAAAGGTCCGTGGTGGAAGACGTTGCAAGGCTAGTATGGTCACTGCATGTCGATGTGTCCTCCAATTTGCATGACAACAGGGCCAGTATCATTATCTCTTCATCGGATGGGCTGAAACTCCAATATACCTGCAGGTTCGGATTCAAAGCTTCAAACAACAAAATAAAATACGAAGCTCTCCTAGCTGGACTCCGCCTTGCTTCAGCGATAGGGGTAACAAGGCTAAAAGTTCACAGCGACTCTCAATTGATAGTGGGCCAAGTTACAGCCGAATACCAAGCTAAGGGGAAGAAAATGATAGCTTACTTAGCTAGGTCACAGGAACTTCGCGCCCTCTTCAATCACTACAAGGTGGTAAGGATTCCAAGGGAAGATAACACAAACGCAGATTTTCTGGTGAAACTAGCGTCAGTAGTGGATGATAAACTTAAAGGGACTATCCCTGTAGAATATCTCCCTAGCCGAAGCATAATAAAAAAAACCGCAAATCAAGTATGCTCGGTTAGCTGCGAGTTGACGTGGATGGATCAGATCCTCCAATTCTTACGAGATGGGGAGTTGCCTAAAGATAAAAAGAAGGCTCGGTGGCTACGTTACAAGTCATCTCGGTACACGTTGATCGATGGAGTGCTCTGCAAGAAAGGATTTTCGTTTCCTTGTTTGCGGTGCCTACGTCCAGATGAAGCTGACTACACACTTTGAGAAATACAATCAGGGTGCTACAGTAACCATTCTTGAAGCCGAGCACTCACGCATAAAAGTCATCCGCCAAGGATACTACTGGCTAACCATTCAAAAGGATGCTGAGATTTATTCAGAACCTACGACAGGTGCCAGCGGTTCACAGTAGTACCTCCGGAGGAACTCACTCCCATGTTTGTCCCGTGGCCCTTCCCGCAGTGGGGGGTTGACATCATTGGGCCCCTTCCACTTGGAAAAGGGCAGGTGAAATATGCAATTGTCGTCGTGGATTATATCACAAAGTGGGCCGAGGCTGAACCTCTGGCCACGATTACAAAAAGAAAAACCATAGATTTCATCTGGAAGAATATCATATGCAGATTTGGCATCCCCCATTCTATCATCACCGATAATGGGCGCCCGTTCGATAATTCGCACTTTCGGGATTTTTGTCAAAGGTTCGGAATCAAGAACGTGTACTCCTCTCCACATCATCCACAATCCAACAGACAAGTTAAAGCAATCAATAAGAGTATCAAGGGCCACTTAAAGACAAAGCTAGGAGAGCGCAAAGGATCATGGGCCAAAGACCTCCCTGAGGTACTATGGACTTACCGTACCACAGCTCAATCCACCACTAGAGAAGCCTCGTTCTCCCTCACTTCCCTTCTCCCTCGCTTTTGTAGCCAAAGCTGTGGCATCAGTTGATATCGGAATGCTGACTAATCAGACTGGTTGATCCCAGCTAGAAGAAAATGAAGGACAATTATGACTAGGCCTCGACCTGCTGGAAGAATCAAGAGATGTGTCCCAAGCTAAGATTCTTGCATACCAACGGCGGGTAGTGAAATACTATAACTCAAGGGTGAAGAGCTGTCGGTTCAGAGTAGGAGACCTCGTCATCCGAAAAGTCTCCAAAGAAACCAAGGAAAAAGCCTCGGGAGCCTTTACCCTGAATTTTGAGGGTCCATACAAGGTGATCAGTTCAACACGACAAGGCACCTACTGGCTGGAGGACATGCAAGGTCGACCCATCCCTCATTCATGGAATGCGGAACATCTTAAAATATACTACCCATGATTAGCTAAGTACTGTCAATTAAAAAGGTTAATTACTTAAGTTTTGTAAAACAAAAAGCATTCAATAAAGGTTGTTTTTTCCTCTAAATTGAACCACACGCAACAAACATTTTAAGGGTCATATAACCCAAAGCCCAACGTTCAGCGAGCTAGAGATCAATAATGATCAGAGCTCACGCACTCAGCCCCTTGGTGCAGATTGACTATAGAGGACTATATCCTCATCAAGTCAAAACGACCTAGACAGGTCCTCCCGGCTCCTAGAGCCCCTAAGATCATCATCCCAAGGTCCACTCCACTCCTATCCGACCTAGTTTAGGCTCGGCCAAGGAGTGCAGGGGGATCACATATACACACAATCGCAAAGGCATTTCCATTCACAAGACATAAGAATAAATATGCACAAGCGATGAAGCAAAAAGGCCTCGGAAGGGCCAATTTAAAATTTCAAAATAAGTATTCATAGCCCAAGGGGCGAAAGAAACCTATACCAAAAAAAAGAGGAAAAAGAAGTAACATAAAATCCTTCTATGAAGGGGGCCTAGCAATAAAAGTTCTAGTGTTAGAGTCGGGTTGTGGAGCCTCGGCCGGGGAAGTCTTGGCTTTCAAAGGACCAACCTGGGGAACATCGGCATCAAGCTGCATAGGCGTGTCCTGAAGCTGCTCACCTTCCTCCTCTTCGACTAAATCCAAAACGGGCAGGTTGAGATCGGGATGTTAAATGGACATCAGTTGCCAACACTTCTCGTATCCGAACTCGAACATCTCATCCGCTTTAGTTGTCTTCTCCACCAATTCTGCCCGAATGGCCTCCTGCTCCTCTAGATGAGCATGGGCGACCCTCTTAAGTTCCTCCTGGTGAGCTTGGATAACCCGTTCCAATTTGTCCTTCTAGGAAGACATGCCTTTATCCTTTGTTGCAACCTCATTCTCCAGGGACGCCATCACCGTCAGTTGGGTCTCCTTCTCCACCAGCTCGACCTTCAGCACATCTAACTCCCGATCCTTAACCTTTAACACCCCTGACATCTCAGTCACGGCCTTCATTACCTCATCTATGGCCCTCCTTGCCCCTTCTAGCGTGGCCTCAAGGCTAGAGATTATCCCCCTATCTCTGGTCCTCTCCTCTTGAAGAGCCAAGCAGCCGAAGGTGATCTTAGCCACTTAGATCCCAAGGGTCTCCAGCATCTTGCTTTTGGGTTCACTCATTAAGGTGTTGACCTCAGTCTCAAGAAGCACCTTGTAGGCCCTGAGAAGAGCTTGTAGAGATGAGGGGGTATCTCTCAGGTGTGCTTGGAAGATTAAGCGACCACTGAAGATCGAGGAGCGACTTTTGACGACTAGGGGGCTGACATGGATGGAGGGCTAGCTTCGGCCTGATCTGTCAAGTCCATAATGCGGGGAGGAGCTTTTGGAGCCAGGACTGGAGTGGGGATTGGAGTAGGCATGACAGCTTCAGCAGAAGATGTCTGAGGCATTGGGACCTCACGGATCAGAGCGGAGCTCGGAGCTTGTGCTTGTACAGTCATCAGTTCGGAACCCTAGTTTAAGGGACGCTTCACCCCTACCCTCTGTCTCTTATTAGCACAAAAGAGCTCATTGTCTTCCACAATAAGGATAGTAGAGTTCTTCTTCGAAGTGGGTGGACCCATGCCTGATAAACAAGTCTGATTAGCAGCAAGTAAAAGAAAAAAAAAGAAGTTTTTTATGATATAGAAGAGGCACAAAATCATTACCTTCCAGATTAATACTAGCGTCCGTTGAAGCCTCTCGTGTGATAGAAGAGCGTCGAGCTGCGAAAAGACGGGTCCAACTTCCACAATGCCTCAATCCTCTTCAGCAAGTGAGGGCTCAGATCAGCCCCCTTTTCCTGAATTGTAATAGGAAAAATGACCAGACGTTAGTACAGCTTGAAACCGAGTATAAAGGGCAGGAAAAAATAGAAGTTTGTCTCATAATTCGACCTAGCACTGAGAACCAGTTGCGAACTCTTAAATGAAGAGACTCGGCCTTAGCTCGGGAAACCTCCAAGCCCTTGGTCGTGAAAAACCACTCATCCTTCCAACCATGGATGAATGAAGGAAGGTCGCCAACCAGGGGCTTACTCTTTTTCCCCTCGGTGACATATAGTACCAGCCTTTGGATCCAGGATGACCCTTAAGTTGGTATAGATGTACTAACTCCACGGGCATCAGATCGGAACCATGGACCTGTTGTCAGAGGACTATACAGCTAACTAATGCCCTCCAAGCATTAGGTACGAGTTGGCTCGGAGCCAGATTCCCTGCCCACAAATGATGAAGAGGAAGACGAAATCCATTCTCAAAGAACGCAGAGTAAATTGTGACCTCATCTCCACGAGGTCGGCTCAGAAAATCATCCAACCCCTGGAGATGAAGCCCGATGGGCCTTGGAATACGGTAGGCCGCTCTGAGCTAACTCTAATCGAGTTTGGACATCCTCGTCCAGATAGAATCTGTCAAAAAGTCTGAGACTCGGGGAGCCCCAGAAACAGAGGTTGGGTTATCAGATCAGTGCTCCGACGCATCAATGAATGGAACATCATCCGAAGTAAACAAAACGTTGCCTAGGGACTCCCAGGGTTTAGATTAGACTTCCCCATGAAGGGATTCTCTGGCGTCTTACCTGACGGTCACCGTCCGAGAAGAATTGCCAGACCCTTCCAACTTCAACATAATAGTTAGAGGGAGAGAAAAGGAAATCAAGGCCCAACTAATCAATGGAAAAGAAGGTCAAGAAGAATAGATGTACCAGATTGAGCATTGGATGCAAATCAACAATGACCGCTCAAGTGGAAATCAGCGATGGGAAATAAAAGGAAGAACAGGGTATGAAGAGGGAAACTCGAAAAATCCTCTAAAAAAATCTAAGTCCTGTTTTTATAGTCAGTTCCTAATAGTATTGGATTCATAGTGACGCCACGTGTCGGCAATACATGGCCTGAAAAGATGAACCGACATTGCACCATACTCACCATGCTATGTGTCACATCGCCATAAGCTAGCTTGACGAGAGACATTTCCTCTGGTACTTCATTGCCACATGTCATGATTTTATTGGCCTTGACGGCGGAAAAGCTGCTGCAACCGTACAATAATCATGACAGCATTTCAAAATTTGAATCGACACATTAAATACAATGCCCCCACCTTTTCTTTTGACGATGGCGGGAACTTGGGACACAAGCCTTAGCAAGGTCATCTCTTCAATCTAGAAATGCTCCCGAGTCGAACGAGTCAAGCTTAAGAGCAAAGGGGCTTCTGTTATAGGTAGAATCTGAGCCGACCTGTTGAGGACCACAAAGGGTCGGTCTCGCAAGATTGAGCCCAAAGGCCTCAGCTTCAGTAAGCTTCGGCCAAGGAAGTCCTGTTCGAACTAGACATGACAACAAGAACGGCAGTCGACCTCATAGCAGGACGACCTGACCTAGGCCTCGTCTTGCTCATTAGCAGAGCCCAAGTCATCCACACTAACTAAAAGGCCATACCCGACAGAGTCAGAGATGGAGGCGGACACGTCTACTGCCATTACCAGCGTGATCCACGACCGCCGAAGGTTACTGCCATTTTATGGTCTTGCTCCCTTGATTATAGTCATGATCCAAGGCCACGTGACTCCTCTGATGGATATAAAAGGGAGCCAAAGTCTAGGGTGGAGGGACGCAATACTTAACCCCTGTAAAGCATTCTTCCTTTAAGGATCTACCATCTGACTGTTGAGCCTCCAATTTATACATGATCTAGCCCATTACATCACATTATATGCATGGTTTGCATGTTTAAAAGACACATCTAATGCTTGTTTTGTGATTGTAGGAATGAGAGCGACTTCGCCCAATTGGTGACCAAAAAGATCCATTTAGAGCCCTTGGATGAAGACCTAAGGAGGGCCAAAGCACAAAGAAGAAAGCAAGGAAAGAAGTAAAGAGAGGAGAGAAGAAGAAAAAGAAAAGAAACAGAAGTCTGTCCGGTCATGACCGGTCGGCCAGGGGAGCCACGACCGGTCCTGACCGGTCAGCCACCCCGCTGCCCACCTTGAAAACTCGTTGGACTAAGGTCTAGATAGGCTCGATCGGTCATGACCGGTCGGCCAACAGGTCGGCCACCTCTATACACTCTCTGGACTGTGTAAGGACCAGTCCGACTGGTCAAGACCGGTCGGCCAGCCCAGTTCGACTGGTCACGACCGGTCGGCCATGCGTAAACAACAGTTTCTATTTGAAGTTCTGAGTTTTTCTGCGCAAGTGTGTAAGGGCTACGCACTTCTGGAAGTTTTTAAGGCGGTAGTGCCTTCCCACTACAAAAGGACACCTAGGGTCTCTTCCTAGGGCATCATAGAAGCTGAGGGACTTCGTGGGAGGTGAAGAGAGCCGTCGTGGAGCGTCTGCAACTCTCCCACATCTGGGTTTTATGCTTTTTAGGTTTTTTTTAGTTCTAGTTGTAGTATGACAATGCTCGGCTAGAATCTCTCAGCTAGGGCTGAGAGGTGAAGCTTGTAGTTAATTTCATGTTTAATTCAGTTTGATTCAAGTACTTTCACTTTAAGTTTGAATTTTGAATGTTCTAGTTCATATAAAGTTGATATTTTTAAAAGTTTTATGAGAGTTCATGTGCTCTGGATATGGATTCCTTGCAATTCTCTGAGATTATCATGTTTTGCTTGATTAGATTCGAATTATGGTAACCCTTGAGCATGTCATAGTCCATAGGCATGGCTGTTTCTCCGAAGGCTATGATTTTGAATGCTATGTGATTGAAGAGGACTAGAACTTGGAAGTTCAACTTAAGTAGGATTGAACGTGGTTCAATGCTTTATCTTCCAACTAGATGAGAGATAGAACTTCAAATCTAGTTGTCTTTTATACTTGGATTGATTGGATTAACATGGGATTGTTACAAGTGGATCCTTGAAAGCCTTAGTTCCTTTAATTACTGATTTTCCTAAGTTACTTTTTTAAGTTAGTTCTCTTAATTGATTCTCTAAATTGCTTCAATTCTAGTTGCTAGAATAATTTAGAATTAGTTTTCAAATTCCTTGTGGATCGACCTCACTCTTACCAAGAATTATTACTACATCGCAGCCTTACACTTGAGGCGAGCGAACACTGACTTAGGCATCAAAGGATTAACGGTCGGTCTCCGGCCACCTCTTAGCCTTTGTTACATTGTGGAGGAACTCTTTCAAGGATCCAAGCCATTCATCGTTATCAAGGTCAAGTTGCTATTCACTCCTAGGTGGACATTCATTCCACCTTGTCTTTTCTGTTACCAGAAATCGATAATAACACAAGCCATTCATTGTCCTCAAGATCAAGTTGCGATTCACTCCTGGGTGTACATTCATTCCACCTCATCTGTTACCAAGAATCGGTAAAAATAGAAACCATAGCTATTGGGGTCGTGATGCAATTATCCAAACCGTTAATACCACGGGCCTTGCTGCCGATGGCGATACTAAAAAGAGAACTCTTAGATTGGAACGGTCTTGATTAAGGCAACACCACGATAGTTCCAATGGCTTCAGACCCCCACTCAAAATCCAGCAATACGTCCAAATGTATTGTAGCAAACTTCATCATTAGCTACCAAAATTTACGTGTAAATTTTTGTTTATCCTTGACCTTCACTTCGTGGACCCAACGGCTATAACCCCCCTGTATCCGTTAGGAATACTATAAGGATGCATTGCAGCAAAGCTAGTAATTATTAGTAATTATTTATAGTTTCTTTGGGCCGTGTTCCATGTTTATGAATAAAATAAAGCCCTCAGATACGGGAGTGTGCCACATGCACGAGATCCAGGCTAATGATCAGTTAATGACCCCTGGAAGGTCACGTGATTGGATGGTCCGAGGACATCTCCAATTAAATATTTACGTACGGTTAGTCCTCCTCTTCTTCTTCTTCTTCTTCTTCTTCTTTTTTCCATGGTAACCAACCAAGCCACTCATTTGAATATTGAAAAATAATAGCCCAGTTCATTAACAAAAAATGGCCCCATCATCACCTAGAAGGTGAATGTGACAAGCCCACCATTCACATATTCACATATTTACGTATGGTTATTCTTTAAAGCCGTTCGTTTCTAATCATCAGAAGTCCTCTTAGAAGTGCGTACTATCTTCTGTCTAGAAATTTTTTGTGTATGAAGCCCATCCAAGGTAAGGTCCAACAGATGAACAGTCGGGATCATTATAGCACTGGATTCTTTTCACCATCGCAATGGATTTTGAAATTGGGTTGTATCACTCACTACAAGAGAACGGCTTTTTACCGACGAAAGTATTACCGACGAAATTATTTTCGTTGGGAAAAATCATTTTTCCCGACGAAATATAGAAATCGTCGGTAAAAATCATTCCAGCTTCCCGCCACCGCCGGATTTGCTTCCCGCCATACACTTTTACCGACGAAATTATAATTTCATCGGTAAAAAGTTTATTGCCGATGAAGATACCTGTCGCTAAAAAATAAAACAGCAAATTTTACTTTTACCGACGAAAATTTTCGTCGGTAAAAGCGAAAAATTTTCCCGACGACTGTGGCCTGTCGGTAATAATGTGTAATGTGTGATTCCCGCCAAGAAAAGAGACGACTTTTACCGAAAAAAAATTTCGTCGGTAAAAGTTTTGATATGGACTTTTACCGACGAAAAAAAACTTTTACTGACGAAAATTTTCGTCGGTAAAAGTCGTCTTTTTAACTTACCCGATCGCCCTCTTTTCTCTCATTCGCTCTCTCTCTCTCGCGCTCTCTCTCTCTCTCTCTCTCTCTCGCGCGGCCATCTCCCTCACTGCCGACCACCGGCCGTCCGTCACCGGCGGCCACCCGACCACCGACCCCCAGCCGACCACCGAAGCCACCGTACGCCGTCACCGACGCCACCCGCGTGAGCACGCGCCTCCACCAGCCACCGTACGCTGCCGCCTCCGTCGGTAACCGTCTCCCCCTTCCTTCTTCCTCCATTTCCTCTCTCTCTCTCTCCTCGTTGTTCATTGTGGGGCCCACTGCCAAAATCCAAAGCATGTGGGTCCCATGCGCCATCTCTGTCTAGTGCATGTGGGTCCCACCGTTGCTGTCCATTGCATGTGGGTCCCACCGTTGCTATCCATTGCATGTGGGTCCCACCGTCGCTATCGCTGTCCATTGCATGTGCGTGGGGTCCGCCTTAGCTGTCCACGATTTGGTGGGGCCCACTGATTTAGTAAATCCCTAATTAGGGATTTTGAAATTAAAATTCCCTAATTAGGGATTTCGAAATTAAAATCCCTTAATTCCTTCCTTAATTAGGGATTTTAAATTGTGATTTACAAATTAATAAAAATCATAATATACAATAAATGTGGGGCCCACCGTCGCTGTCCACTGCTCATGGGGCCCACCCTCACTGTCCACTGTTTTGGATCAAGCATATATTTGTGTGGAGTAAACTCTGTGGGGCCCACAGTGATTTACGTATTTTATCCACTCCGTCCATCCATCTTAGCAGGAAATTTTAGGTATGGTGCCCAAAAATGAAGCATATCAAAATCTAAAGTGGACCACACCACAAGTGTGAACTGAATGTGTATCATTGAAAAATTCTTGGAGGACACAGAAGTTTTGGATGAAGCTGATATTTGTGTTTTCCCTCATCCATATCCATGTGATCTTATGAACAGGTTGGATGACAAATAAAGATCACTGTAGGGCCTGGGAATGGTGGAAATCATTATTCCCACTGTTTCCCATGGCATGGTCCACTTGAGAGTTGGATATGCTTAAATTTTGGGCTCAACCACTAAAATGAGGTGGAAAAACATAAGGACGGAATAGATAAATCACATACATTCTAGGTGGGCCCAACTAAGTTTACTCTACACTCCGCACGCAATCCGATTCCCATGGTGGGCCGCCCATACTTATTTGTTCACAAAATAGTCATTAGGTATTTGATTAAACTTGATTCATGGTGTTGATGATTCTGCCATTTTCATGTGCTTGTGTATCTAGAATTGATGGAGCAAACCCGGATGTGCGTCGGAGCTATCCGTGGTTGATTTATGTGGATATGTATGTTGTGGATGTATTTGGCTTATTATTAATAATTATTTTTTGTCCACAAATGGTAGTATAATAGAATCAGTTAGCCCATTTGGAGATTTCTATATTGCCGAGCATAGATAAAGTGTGTTTTGGAGGTATAGAAATCTGCCAAATTGTCCTGTTGGACAGTCCAAGGTTGGATAGATTGGAATGTTATCGTTGTTTGTCATTTACATGCATAGGGTCATTAGTTTCGTGCAGTAACTCTCCTATTCTCTCTGGATATGTTTCTTATGTTTAATTCCATTGTCAATTTAATCCACACAATGTGTGGATAGTTGACGTGGAAATGAAATGTAAGATAAATATATCTGGAGAGATAAGGGGAGATGCTGTCGAAATTTAGGCTTGGGCATGTAAATGGAAATAATGATAGCATTTCAATCTATCCATCCTTGGATGGGCGACTGATTTTATTATATTATCATTTAGTGGCAAATTAGATGACGAACATGATACTTGTGATTAAGAGTAGTTGATTGATGTTGATGTTGAGCGGGTGTCCCTGGAAGGTGGGAACCGCTGTTGTGACCATGCTGAAGCTGTCCTGTTCCTATGGACAGCAATATGGGTGGCCTGGCCATTTGGATAGGCCCGTGTTTATGTATTAGCTCAAAATTAATGGAGCAGACCCGGATGTGCGTCGGAGCTATCCGGGTGTTGAGCGGGGGTCCCTGGAAGGTGTGAACCGCTGTTGTGACCATGATGAAGCTGTCCATTTCCTATGGACAGCAATATGGGTGGCCTGGCCATTTGGACAGGCCCGTGTTTATGTATTACCTCGAAATTGATGGAGCAGACACGAATGTACGTTGGAGCTATCCGGATGTTGAGCGGGGGTCCCTGGAAGGTGGGAACCGCTGTTATGACCATGATGAAGCTGTTCATTTCCTATGGACAGCAATATGGGTGGCCTGGCCATTTGGACAGGCCCATGTTTATGTATTAGCTCGAAATTATTGGAGCAGACCCGGATGTGCGTCGGAGCTATCCGGGTGTTGAGCGGGGGTCCCTGGAAGGTGGGAACCGCTGTTATGACCATGATGAAGATGTCCATTTCCTATGGACAGCAATATGGGTGGCCTGGCCATTTGGACAGGCCCGTGTTTATGTATTAGCTCGAAATTAATGGAGCAGACCCGGATGTGCGTCGGAGCTATCCGGGTGTTGAGCGGGGGTCCCTGGAAGGTGGGAACCGCTGTTATGACCATGAGGAAGCTGTCCATTTCCTATGGACAGCAATATGGGTGGCCTGGCCATTTGGACAGGCCCGCTTTGTGTGGAGCAGACCCGGATGTGCGTCGGAGCTATCCTTGAGTTGCTTGAGTCTCCAAGACCTACACGCTAAACCCGAAACCATAAACCTAAAACTAAAACCTATAAGCTACGGCTAAACCGAAACCTAAACTCAATTCATCTAATGGCCCGTTTGGCACCATGGATTTGAGGAGAAGTGGATTCCATGATATGAATTCTCATCAATTCCAGTTCTTACCAATTCCAGATTTTCTGTTTGGCAGTCAAGATTTGGAGAGAAATCAAACATGAAGGAATGGACGGTGTAAATTTTAATCCTCTCAAATCCACTTCTCATCAAATCCATGGTGCCAAACAGAATAAAGCAACCAGTTTCTCCTCCTTTCTCCTCCTTTCTCCTAGAATCCATGGTGCCAAACGGGCCATAACTCTAAACCTAGACTCAAACTCGAAAACCTAACCATAAACCCGATCCCGAACCCGAAACTATAAACCAATGCGTAAACCTAATCCTAATCTCAAATCACCTAACCTAATGCTACACCAATTCCTAACCTAAACCTTGGTTTGCACACGAGAACCTTTTCCTAAACCCGATCCCTAAACTCATGTCACCTAAACTAAACCTACACCTATTCCTAAATCCATTCACCTACCCTAAACCTAGACCCAAACACGAAAACCAAACCCGAAACCCGATCCCGAACACAAAAATCTAAACCTATCCCCGAAACCTAATCCTAAACTCAAATCACCTAAACTAAACCTACACCTATTCCTAAATCCATTCACCTAGCCTAAACCTAGACCCAAACTCGAAAACCAAACCCGAAACCCGATCCCGAACCCGAAAATCTCAACTTATGCCCTAAACCTAATCCTAAGCTCATGTCACCTAAACTAAACCTACACCTATTCCTAAATCCATTCACATACCCTAAACCTAGACCCAAACGCGAAAACCAAACCCGAAACCCGATCCGAACCCGAAAATCTCAACTTATGCCCTAAACCTAATCCTAAACTCATGTCACCTAAACTAAACCTACACCTATTCCTAAATCCATTCACCTAGCCTAAACCTAGACCCAAACTCGAAAACCAAACCCAAAACCCGATCCCGAACCCGAAAATCTCAACTTATGCCCTAAACCTAATCCTAAACTCATGTCACCTAAACTAAACCTACACCTATTCCTAAATCCATTCACATAGCCTAAACCTAGACCCAAACACGAAAACCAAACCCGAAACCCGATCCCGAACCCGAAAATCTCAACTTATGCCCTAAACCTAATCCTAAACTCATGTCACCTAAACTAAACCTACACCTATTCCTAAATCCATTTACATACCCTAAACCCAGACCCAAACTCGAAAACCAAACCCGAAACCCGATCCCGAACCCGAAAATCTCAACTTATGCCCTAAACCTAATCCTAAACTCATGTCACCTATACTAAACCTACACCTATTCCTAAATCCATTCACCTACCCTAAACCTAGACCCAAACACGAAAACCAAACCCGAAACCCGATCCCGAACCCAAAAATCTAAACCTATCCCCGAAACCTAATCCTAAACTCAAATCACCTAAACTAAACCTACACCTATTCCTAAATCCATTCACCTAGCCTAAACCTAGACCCAAACTCGAAAACCAAACCCGAAACCCGATCCCGAACCCGAAAATCTCAACTTATGCCCTAAACCTAATCCTAAACTCATGTCACCTAAACTAAACCTACACCTATTCCTAAATCCATTCACCTAGCCTAAACCTAGACCCAAACACGAAAACCAAACCCGAAACCCGATCCCGAACCCGAAAATCTCAACCTATGACTAAACCTAATCCTAAACTCAAATCACCTAAACTAAACCTGACTCTAATCTTTGCATTGTAGATATGGATAAGAGTTGGATGCAAGCTAAGAATCGATTTGGCCCAGAGTATAAAGAAGGTGTTAAGGAGTTCATGGAATTTGTGAGATATCGGGTAGATTCAGGTAATAGAATTAGGTGTCCATGCCGAAAATGCAAGAACATGATTCACAAGACATTGGACAAAGTGGAAGATGATTTGTTCATAGTTGGGATTGACCAGGGTTACACTTGGTGGATTCATCATGGTGAAGACTTCCACCAAAGAGTTGAGGCCACTGAAGTCCTTGCTGACCCAATTGTGTGTAATGACGAGGATGAAGATGTTGACGATATGCAAGATATCATTGGGGATGTGCTAAGGGGAACAATTGCGGATACTGATTTTGCAGCGACAAGTACTAGCCAGGATATTCCTCCTATGGGTGATGCCGAATCAGAAAAGTTTAGTAGGTTGTTGAGGGATGCGCAACGTCCACTCTATCCGGGGTGTCGGAACTTCTCCAAGTTGAATTTCCTTACAAGGTTACTTCATTTAAAGACAATAAATCATTGGAGTAACAAATCGTTCGACATGTTACTTGGCTTGTTGAAAGAAGTATTACCTGAAGGTGAGACATTGCCTAAGTCTCATTACGAAGCAAAATCGTTAATGCGAGACTTGGGCCTTGGTTACATCCTCATACATGCATGTATAAATGATTGTGTATTGTATTGGAAAGAACATGAAAATGTTGAGGAGTGTCCACAATGTAGAGAGTCTAGGTGGAAATATGACGAAGCTAAGCGTAAGAAAATTCCACAAAAGGTGTTAAGGTACTTTCCATTGAAACCCAGATTACAAAGATTGTTTACGTCGAGCAAGACGGCTGAAGATATGAGGTGGCATAAGGAGAAACGCGTTCATGATGATAATACATTGAGGCATCCCGCTGACTCTGAAGCCTGGCAACATTTTGATAAGCAATATGACTGTTTTGCAGAGGATTCTCGCAATGTTCGGCTAGGTCTTGCAAGTGATGGTTTTAATCCATTTGGTAATATGAGTAGCTCGTACAGTATGTGGCCAGTGATGCTTATGCCCTACAATTTACCTCCTTGGTTGTGTATGAAGGAATCATTTTTTATGATGTCGTTGCTTATTCCTGGACCCAAGTCACCGGGGAATGACATTGATGTGTATCTCCGACCGTTAGTAGATGAGTTAAACGAGTTGTGGAGTCAAGGTGTCCAGACGTATGACACTTTTGCAGAACAGACGTTTCGATTGCATGCAGCGGTCTTGTGGACAATAAATGACTTCCCCGCATATGGGAATTTGTCTGGGTGGAGCACGAAGGGAAAGTTGGCTTGTCCTACATGTAGTACTGAGACTTGTTCATTGTCATTGAAGCATGGTAAGAAAACGTGTTATATGGGCCATCGTCGCTTCCTTCCGAGGGATCATAGTTGGCGCAGGAAGACGGTAATCTTTGATGGGAAACAAGATCATAGGCCACCACCGAAAGAACTATCTGCAGAAGATGTGTTACAACAGTTGAGTAACATTGAAGAAGTTAGATTTGGTAAGGCACCGCACTTGAAGAAGAGAAAACGTACAGTATTGGAGTACAACTGGAGGAAAAAGAGCATTTTTTTTTAGTTGCCTTATTGGAGTCATCTGAAATTACGACACAACTTGGATGTCATGCATATTGAGAAGAATATATGTGACAATGTCTTTGGAACATTGATGAACATAGAGAAGAAAACAAAAGACAGTTTTAAGGCTCGATTGGATCTACAAGCAATGGGTTTAAGGAAAGAATTGCACTTGCAACCACATGGAAATTCATATACTATACCAGCAGCCTGCTACACATTGACAAAACTAGAGAAAAAATGTGTATGTGAATTGTTGAACAAGGTGAAATTTCCCGATGGGTATGCATCGAATATCTCTCGGCGCGTAAACATTACGGACTGTAAGGTAACAGGAATGAAAAGTCATAACTGTCACGTCCTTCTGCAATGTCTACTACCGGTTGCGATTCGTGGATTCCTTAACAAGGATGTCAGTGCTACGTTGATTGAGTTGGGGATATTCTTTAAGGATTTGTGCTCGAAATCTTTGAATGTAGAGGTTATTAAACGACTGGAGAAGGATATTGTCGTAATCCTTTGCAAACTTGAAAGAATATTTTCACCTGCATTTTTCGATGTCATGGTACACTTACGATTCACTTACCGCACGAAGCGAAGCTTGCAGGCCTAGTACAATATCGTTGGACGTATCCGATCGAAAGGTGATAGAACAATGATCGTAATTTTTTATTCATTCCATAAACTACGTATATCTATGTTTTCATGTCATTTACATATTGATTTTGTGTACAGATACCTTCACACATTAAAACAATATGTGAGGAATAAGGCACGTCCAGAGGGATCCATTGCTGAGGCGTACATTGATAATTCATTCCATAAACTACGTATATCCATGTTTTCATGTCATTTACATATTGATTTTGTGTACAGATACCTTCACACATTAAAACAATATGTGAGGAATAAGGCACGTCCAGAGGGATCCATTGCTGAGGCGTACATTGATAATGAGTGCCTGACATTTTGCTCCATGTATCTTCGTGGCATAGAGACTAGATTCAACCGAGAAGATCGGAATGCCGATGCAGGGCAGGAGAATGAACAAGGACTCATATCTGTATTCGCACATAACGTCCGTCCTTTAGGATCGCCGACGTTTCAGGATATGGACCCTCGGGATCAAGCGAAGGCGCGGTGGTATGTGTTGCATAACTGTGAAGAAATAGAGTCGTACTTGGAGTAAGTCTTCGCACATAATTATTGTATATCTACAGACAGTTTTAATCTCAAAATTTCTTGCTTACAACGTACCAATTGTGTATAGCGAACACATCGAGGAGATGAAATCCCAATACCTTACAAATTATGATCAAATGCATCAGGATTTGTTTCCAGAATGGTTTGCAAAACGTGTAAGATTAATTTACCTTCTATCTCACCACACTTACAATATTGTTGTATTGCACAATATTTACACGTAATTTTAAATGCCTAAACATACATTTATATTCTGTACGTGATGATAGATGAAGATGTTGCGCGCTAGCAACTCTGCGGATGCGTCTGATGCGCTCTACTCACTGGCGTGTGGCCCTGATAGACGTGTATGTAGATATACAGGTTGTATTGTAAACGGGATTCGGTTCCACACTGAGGAGCGTGAGAAATATAGGACCACACAAAATAGTGGTGTGGTTGTGAAGGGAACACATGAGGAGGTCGAAATTGATTTTTATGGCGTTTTGACGGATATTATTGAGCTGAGTTATTGTATGAGAAAGCGGGTGTACTTATTTAAATGCGATTGGTGGGACATTGGAAATAAAAAGTTGGGAATATAGACTGATAATTACTTCACGAGCGTAAATTTATGTCGGAAGTGGTTTAAAGATGACCCATTTATCATAGCCGGCCAAGCCGAATAAGTATTCTACCTCGCTGACACCAAGTTAGGCGGCTCTTGGCACGTGGTGCAGAAAATAAAGCCCAGGAACATATTTGACGTTCCCGAAGTAGACGTTGAAGATAACGATGAAGGGAGTAATAGAACGTCGTCAGTTGAACAAGCATACCAAGAAGACATGCCATCTTGGGATAGAGGGAATGATCCAAATGTTGATATTGATGTGGTGCAATTGAATAGAGATGATGTGCCACCTGATCATGTTGATGCCTCAATCATAAATGACATTGTTAGAGATGATAGCACTTTCATCGATGACAACGTTGCAGACGATGAAGAGGAAATTCTGATCAGCGATAGTGATGGTGAAGAAGAAAGAGTCCTAAGCAATAATGATTCAGACGACGATTATTAAATGTATACAAGATTTACATGTAATTTTCAATTCGATTAATTTGATTATTACATGTATATATGTTTTACAAGTCATGATTTTTTTCCTGAATTGACTTGTTTATAATCTACATTTACAGTTAAGTCACCTTCTGATCATGTCCTCCACAAACTGGAGCGTAGCGGAAGCACGCAGCATACTTCATCAGCTGTTGCGAATGGACTTTCCGGCCCTATATTCTTCTGGTAGGGCCAGAGAGATACCCGGTCTGGTCGAGAAATGTAGGGAGGAAGACGATGACTCAGATGAAAGATTATACAATCTCAAAGAAATTTTGGACCTGATTGAGGAATATAACCGCGGAAAACTTCGTATGGAAGATGCGACATTATCACTTGCACATCTGAATGGAGTCCCGAGAGATCAGATTTCTCCTATTGTGACTGGCATGTTGGCTGTAACAATGTCGAGTGCTTCATACAGCTTGACATATACATCTGCAGCGTACGATAACTTACGCAGGGAGTATTTCGGATAGTTGATCCGAAGTTGATTTGTATTACAATGAGATATATGTATTTAATATAGAATGACAATGTGTAATGGATTTTTCAACTTTTATATTCTGTTTACGGTTTTATTATATTCTGCTTGCATTATAGTGTAATGGTCTAATCATATTTTTATCATCTCTCTAAGCATAAGCACAAATTCACTCTACAATGATGTTCATAAACTTGCATTGACATTGTTTAAATTTATAAGTTTGTATTTCAGATATATTCAGTCATGGCACCAGGTGGGAGATCAGGTCGTTCGCGCACTGGATCTACCCCTTCCACCCGTGATGCGACACAGACAGCATCGACGTCGCACGGTGCATCACAGTCATCTGATCCTTCGGTTTAGCATACACCGGGCACTGCATGTAAGTATAGACATTTATTTAGTGATTTCTGTTTAAATTGTTACTTACATATATCTTTTCGCAGCAGCATCTTCTACCAGCCGATGAGGACGTGGACCCACGCGTGGGTTAGTTTTAGAGCGACTTACGCGTGAGGGTAGGGTGGCGGTAGAGTTCCCACAGGACTGCCTTAGACCTGTTGGGGACAGTGCCAGACTGTTTACGTCTGAGGTCGGTGTCCTATACCGATCTCTGATCCCCGCCACCACCCCCCGTTGGACTGACGTGACAGATGATGTGCGACAGCTCATCTGTCAGCGCCTTCAGGTAAAGTTTAGTAAATTAAAATTTTCTTTTGTGAAAGTTCATTTACGGTTAAGTCCTATTGTTAATAAGTTTATTGCCTTAATTTATTATTTACGAAACTGCAGGATAAATTTGAATTCGATTTGAATGTTCCCTACATTTCTCATGCCGTCGACGGCATGATTAGAGAGCGGTTCAAGGAGTACCGCGGAGAGTTGCACCAGCGGTACAAGCGGTGCAGGACACAAGATGAGGCCGTACTGTCCGCACTGCCACACGTTACTACAGACGACTGGCGGATACTCTGCGAGAGATTTTCGTCGGAGGCTTTTCAGGTAATATTTACATGTACGATATCTTACGGTAACAATTAAATTCGTAATTAATTTCACAATTAATAGAAATGTATTTTGTATAATGTGTTCAGAAGAGGAGTAGATTAAATTCTGCGAACAGAGAAAAGTTACAAGTGAACCACGTAGCTGGTTCAAAGTCATTTATACGACATCGTTACGACATGGTAAGAAATTATTGATGATTATTAAGTTAATATATTATTTTGATTGGCATTTATTATATATAAGTCTTTTTTCCTTTCGATTGCGCAGCGAGATTCCGTCACCGGCCAGGAGCCTGGACCAGTAGACCTCTACAGAGGGACTCACTATCGGCAGGCGACGGGATCTTGGGTTCATCCTAGAGCCAGTGAGCATTGGGTAAAAATCTTTACTTTGTAAAATTTAATTGTGCATTCATTGATAATAATGTCATTCATGTCATTTTTTATGAAATTTCATATCTTTTCATTACAGGCGGCGATGGACACCATACGCAGTCAGCCCACTCCCGATGGTAGTCAGCGAAGTGAGCCAGAAATCCTGAGCGAGGTGCTTGGCACCCGTTCTAGATATGTGCGTGGGCTTGGCCATGGTGCCAAGCTCATGGCACAAACTAGAGCTGGCTCCAGCCGATCCGTAGCTGGTGAGAGCGCTCAACGCCGAGCTGATATCGCAGAGAGAGAGGTTCAGCAGCTACGGGTCGTCGTCGATGAGATTCGAGAGCAGCTGGAGAGGCAGAGAGAGGAGCAGAGGCGTAGGGAGGAGGAGGAGAAGAGGCGACAGGAAGAGCAGGAGAGGAGGATCGAGGAGTTGCGGCAAGAGCCACAGGAGCATGAGCGACGGATGCAGGAGATGTTTCAGGCTCTCGCTGCACGCCTTGGCGCCGATGCCCCGCCACCTCCGCATTCATCTTCCTGATTATTTTTTTTACTATACGACTTTTAACTTATATGTATTTGTGTGTTGATAAATATTGTTTGTTTGTGGATGTGGAATGGATTATTTGCGTATGGATGGTGTAGTTTCTGTTTATTTGTATGTATGTGGATGTGAATAGGAGAAAAATGTATAGGTTTCTTTACAGGTGTATATCAGGAATTTTCCTGAATTTTGAAAACAAATGAAACCGGGACAGGGAAAACTTTTACCGACGAAATAATTCGTGGGTAAAAATATGAAATAATTTTTTACCGAGGAATTTTTTCGTCGGTAATAAAATTTGAAAAACCTTTACCGATGAAATATTTCGTTGGTAAAAGTTTTACAGTTTTTATTACCGACGAACAATTCGTCGGTAAAAAATTATTTCATCTTTTTACCCACGAATTATTTCGTCGGTAAAAGTTTTTTCACCGACGTATCATTTTTATTTCCGACAAAATTCATATATTTTGCCGACGAATGTTTTCGTCGGTAATGGTTTTATTATTACCTACGAAAAATGATTTCGTCGGTAAAAACCTTTACCGACGGCCTTTCTGTGACGATGTTAGCCGCGAAAAATTTTACTGATTCCCGACGAAATCATTCGTCGGTAAAAAGGGAATTTCTTGTAGTGACTATAAAAGTTGCACATTCTGACCTAGGACTTAAACATGTATTTCACGTGGAGGGTTCATAAACTCGGCTATAAAAATGGTGCAAATGAGATTAGAATCACCATTCATAGTAAGTAAAGAAAATGGCCCTTAATCTCCTCTCCTTATCCCCACTCTGCTCCCTTGCACAGTTGCCACTTAGAAATGGGCCACCGAGAGCCCCGAGCAATTTGCATATGGCAAACCGCATCAGATGTGCTATAGTAACTGAACCGGAGGAGCCAACCATCATCCGCCGGAATGCAAATTTCCAACCTTCTGTTTTCAATTACGATTTTGTGCAATCACTGAAGAGTGACCACACGGTGATCCAACAATCCATAGTGTTTGTATCAGGCAGTTGGATATGATATGTGCTTGTCTTACCTGTGTGTCCACTGCTCAAATCGTCAGCAGATGGAGCATAGACTGAAAATCAAAGTGATCAGATGGTGCTAACCATCTAATCATTGGTCATCGAATGCCCAAAATCCAAACTCAATGGGCAAAATCAGACGGTAAAGGCAGTTTGATCATTGTAGTTTTCAGTATTCGCCCTGCCCACTATGTGGCCAATGATTTGGACCACATCATCATTGGTGTTACTGTTCTATACATGTGCAGTGGATTTGTCACTGGTTGAGACATAATGCCAAATGAACACCATATTGCCTCATTTGTATCATTGGCTGCATTATTCTTTTTTCTTCTTTTCTTTTTTTTAGAACAGTGGGAACACATCACCTATAACTTTGTTAAACAAAAGACATTTTTTTTTCACAACTATTTGAGTAGGCCCATAAAAAAAAAGGGCCACACCTCTCATATTAACTCAACAAAAAATCCTAGCTCAAGCAATATACATCTAAAAAACAAAGCCAAAACCCAACAAAAACAAAGCAAGCTTTCCCTACACATTAGGAGCCAGCAGCATTCTTATGTCTTAGTTGTACATCTGTTGTGTAGAGTGACACATGCATTAGGCGAATTGAGCGACTGGCAGAAGAAGCAAGGCGTTTGTTCAGAGAAGCAATCGAGCCCTTTGCTCGACTCGAATTGATTGATGTCCTTCAACATCTCGGGTTGGCTTATCTCTTTGAGTCAGAGATCAGGGAAGCCCTGGATGCCATATCCAACAGCAAAAATGGCATAGAGATAGAGACAGATCTAAATGCTACCTCCCTTCTCTTTAGACTACTAAGACAATACGGGTATGAGGTATCACAAGGTATATGGTTTATTGGTTTGATTTTCTTGTGTTCGTATTTTTTTATGCACTATTAAATTGAATTGCAATGACTACTTTAAGGAGCAATCCGATATAGCTATTTAAAAAGTTACATTGTTGATGGCACAATGCCATTGACTGACTCAAAAAACCATTTAAGAATTCAAAACATTATTTATCGGATCCCATTCCAATTAGGAACTTGAATTGCAATTTAAAAGTCAGGAGAGATTCTCATCTGATTGACTAGGTAGGATCCTCAGGGGTCATTTTGGAGCCGTCTATTTGGTGGTAATTGATGTGAATTGGCAATGTCAGTGCATTTGGGAGAGTGTATCTGGATAAAATTCACACCAAATACCCGAACATCCCCTTGTTATGAAAACACACCAAGACCATGTGATTCCAATGCACATCAACTCCAATTCCAATTCCAATTAGCATGTATTCCAATGTGTATCAAATACATGGTTGTTGAGCTCTTAATTGTGCATATTCTAACCCCAATTCATCACTCATTATGCACGGTTTACATGTTTAAAGGACTAATGTAATGCATGATTTGTGATTATAGGAACAAGATGGAGATTTCACTAATTCAAGGCTAAATAGGAGCACTCTATATACATTGAAGATCACAAGACTAAGCATGAAAGGGTGGAAGAAAGAAGCATAGGTGAGAAGGAAAGAACACAGAAAAAGACACCCACGATCGGTCGTCCGACCGGTCATCTACAGCCAGGACCGGTCGTCCGACCGGTCCGACCACTCAAAAGAAGACTCCTGCTACGAAAGCTTCTGGACCATCTGCGACCGGTCGTCCGACCAGTCGTCCACACCTCAGACCGGTCGTACGACCGGTCCTTGAATAAAAATTGCAAGATGAAATTAGGCAAAACTCACTAGACAGTTTGCATATACAGTCCGACCGGTCGTGACCGGTCGGCCAGAAGAAATTCCAAATCCAGAAGCTTGCTGGACTGATGAGAAGACCATCCAGACCGGTCGCGACCGGTCGGCCAGCCACTCAGACCAGTCGTGCGACCGGTCGGCCATGTGATTAAAACAGAACTTTCTATTTTCGGTCCAGATTTCTCTGCGCAGTGCGTAAGTTTTACACAAATTCTCGAATATTCTGAGGTTGCGGAGCCTCCCCACTATAAAAGGACACCTAGGGATCGTTCCTAGGGTATCTAAGAAGAGTTTGAGTAAGGTGGGAGGCGACGGAAGTGGATTTCGGAGTTCCACAACTCCTTCTAGTTTGTTTTACTGTTTTATGTTTTTCTTAGTTGTTTCATGTTTCCTTGGATCATGAATGGCTAAACCTCTTAGCTAGGGCTAAGAGGTGAAGCTTGTAGTGGATCTAAGATGTTTTAATTCGTTTTTTAGTTGGTTTTAAGATTGGCTTTCATGATTATGAACAATGGTTTGAAGTTAATACAAGTTCTAAGTAGTTTTTCTTAGTCTTCTGATGACTCATGGATGTTTGGGAGAATTACTTAAGTTCTTAATTGTTGTGTGCTAGTCTAGACCTGTATGATCCGAGGAATTGGAGTACGCTCTAGCACTATGATCTTCATGTGGGAACTTCTTACCAAAGTTCTACTTTTCTGGTTTTCTCAATTATGTATGGGACTGTGCATGTGATTTGATTCAAGTTCAAATCATGATCTAGCTTTGTCTGGTGACAGGACTTAATGATGATCATGATTATGAACTTAGTTTATTGGAATTGGGATTGACCTATGCAATTGAGCATGCTCATCCTAGCTTGCATTGAGTGAATCATATACATTGGCCTTACATATGACAGATTGTTTGGTTTAACAGCTCTACCATCCGGCTAAATAGATCTTAATATCGATTCTAGTTGAGAAATTAAAAAACCACAGTGGATTGAACATCAAGAATTGCTACAAGTGGATCCTTGAAACCCTAGTGCCTTTTTATAATTATTTACCTTCAATTTAGTTCAAAGTTGTTACTCACCTCAATCTCATACAAAATCTGGTTGTTAGCTCTCAATAGACACTATTGGATGTGTTTGTGAATTCCTGCACAAGTCCCTGTGGATCGACCTCGGTCTTACCGAGTTTATTACTACATCGCAACCCTACACTTGGGGAAGCGAACAAGTTTTTGGGGCCGTTACCGGGGACTTTGACGGTTTTTCACATATTTCTGAAAATAGAATCTATTTAGGATTTTTAGGAATAGTTCTAACTTAGTTTATTTTGATTTATTTTTCTTTTTCAGGGATTTCTAGGAAGCTGAAGAAGATATAAGGATCTCAAGTGCCAAATCAGGTTTTATCCTTCTAACCTTACTCTTCTTCTTCTCCTATTCATTCCTACCATATTCATCTCTTGTAGAGTGGGTGGAGACTCCTTTTGGAACTCTGAAAGGTAGGCCTTGTGCCACCTGGATTCCTATTGGTCGGCCCTGCCGTCTTGGATCACCTTGTGCTCAGAGATTTCTCTTCTCACCTGTACTCCTCTTTCTTCTTTTTCTGCACTTTTCTCAAAAGATTCAAAGAATGGGTGGGGAGTTCTCTGAACTCCTATTGACCAGGAGAAATCGGTCTCTATCCTTGCTTCTGGCTCAGCCATTGCAAGACACCTTGTGCTTCGGTCTTGGATAGGAGTAGAGGAAAGTAGGAAGAATTCTTTTTCTTTCCTTTCTCGTTCTTAGGATCTTCCTTATTTTTCTTTTCCTTCTTTTATTTCTAGACTTTTTAGTTTCAACTTCTTAAATCTCATTATGGCTCAATGGATGGGTGGTGGTAATACATACCTCTTGGAAGATGAGATGCCGGATCATGAAATCCAATCTATTCATGATTGGAACCATTATAAGCATGAGTATTTTTCTGAGATTCAATCAACCTCCACTATTCCTCAACATAGGACGCTGCGTGATTACTATGATACATATGATGAGACACAGCGTAAGATGATTAGGGAGTACCAGAATGAAGTTAAATCGAACAATGGTCAGCCGGGTAAAACACTACATGATTACTGGGTTGAAAATAATAAGAGTGTTCCACAGAGTTTGACAGGAGGTAGAAATAAGAAAAAGGACCGGGGGAGTAATGACCAACCGGTAAAGACATTGCATGATCACTTGTATGGTTATGCCTATCAACCATCTTATCAGTCTTCGTCATATAACACGTATGGTCTTCATCGGGAGAGTCCTCACACCTCTAGTCCAATGGAAGAACTAACCATGGATGTCAACAATTATCCTCAAGAGTTTCTTTCTCATGATCCACAACCGACACGAACTCTTGAGGATACGTTGCGAGAGTTTATGGAAATAATTGAGCAATGCATACAAAACCTCTCGCCATCTCAATATCCTGAACCCGACATTGGGAACACCGAATCAATCCCCAACATAGAGGAGGATGTGGCTATCCAAGCCCAACCCTCTTCCGATTTGATAACTAAACTTTTAGAGGATGTCAATTTCAGTGATCCCAACATTACCATCGATTATGGTGAATCGACTATCTCTTTTAGGTATTCCGATTTGAATGATGAAAAGATTTCAAGGACGGTTGACGAACCCGAGGAATCTACAACTTCTAAAAGAGATAAGTTGATTGCCTACAATGAGGATCTAGAGGATGATTGTGAATCCATGATTTCTTCTTCCAAAGGGCTGAATGCTTATGAGTCACCAGAAGATATTCTTGCTAGAGAGATGGCTGAAGTGGATTTCTTTGAGTCCTTCCACCAACAACACACCAGGATTCTAATGTGGAAGAACTCCCTTGGGTTAGAAATTCTATTTCTTTGGATGACAGGGTGGCACAATCTGAAATTTCAAAAGATCAACCAATGCTAGATGATGTGCTTACCACTGAATCTGAAAATTTTTCTTTGAAAGACCTTCCCTCTATAGAGGAGGAATTCCTTGCCCTTGAAACAGAATTTCCTCACTCACTTAGGGAAAACTGAGGACCCTTCATCCGACTCTCTCGATTTCCTAGAGGAATGCATGACCCACCCCTATGATCTGGATAATGAGATGAGTAAGGAGTTGGATAGTTTGTTAGACATGATTTCGGTGCCTGAAGAACACCATTCCACTGATTTACACTCTTTATCATTATTTGTGGAAGCACCATGCAATTCTGAAATTGTGGAGAGGACAGCCCAAACGAAAAAATACTTAATGAATGTCTCTCCATCATCATGGGTGCTTCAACCCATTGAAAATTCTGATTGGGAGGACCCGTTTTTAATAAATTACAACCCAATTCAGAACTTGAGGAGATATCTTTTTGCTGTTCTTATCTCCTCCTTACATGCGTGTGGTGCACATTATGATTGGACCGTAATGAAGAAACGTACCCGTGTATACATTCGAGCAGGACTTTGGATTGTCCTCATGAGAAACTTATTGAAATTCATGAAGATCCTGCTCAATAGTCGATCGGACTAACCAAAGGTAGGTAGGTAGGTTAGGATTTCTTTTCTACATTTAGGATTGAATAAGTTTCATTGAGACAATGGAAGATGCTAGAATTGATCTACTTGCTACCGTAGGTACTCTCGTTCTCACTCTCCCTTGTTTTATGTCATTGCTCTCATGTCATGCATGTTGCACATCTTTTACATTGAGGACAATGCAAGATTTAGTTGGGGGTGTAGGATCACTTGGATGAATCCAGCGTTTTGTAACATTTTGAGCAATTATGTAGAAATTTTTCAATTTTCCTAAAATTCAAAACTCTTTTGGAAAACTTTGTTTTTATGCATTCAAGATGATATGAGCATAAGAGGAGGAGATATGAAGTGAGTGAGGTTGCAAGTTTTGAATTTCTCATAACATAATGGTTTTATATGTGAATTCCCCTATTTTTGTGATTGATAGAAAATTTGAACACTCTTACACCTAGTTCACATTACACGATTTGCACGGGTTGAAGGGATTATGTGATTTGTGGATTAGTTAGATTTTGATTCAAGGTGTTGAGACATCAAGCCGGGGAACTTTGTCCTTCCTTGTCCATGGGAAAATAACGAAAGATATGGATTTCTAAAAATCCTATCTAATTTAAAAGAAAAAGGAAAAGGAATGATGAAATTGGGAATTATGGAAAAATGGTGGAAAATTCCAATTAGGGCTACCTGCTACCAACCGGGGGATGGTCTACCCATAACCAAAGTCGGAAATGGGACGTAGTGTGAAAGTCGTCGGAAGGACGGTAAGAAAAATTCCTGTCATTGGCTTGATGTGGCTCTATATACTTTGAAATCTATAGTCTAGTTGATTTATGAAGAAGATAACCCTGGAGACTCATGAAAAGAATTTTCACTATGCACACTAGATTGAATTTGTTCAAGTTCTTCTATTTGTCAACCAATCTGTGGGAATTTCATATGGATGCTTATTATGTTTTGAGAGTTTACGGTTTCAACCTCTATCACCTAATTTCTCTAACTCTTACACTTATGTATCTTGGAATGTATAGAAGAATGGTTTCTAAAGGAGAGTTGGGTTTTGGAGAAAGGAATTGGTTTCACGCATGTTTTGCTCGGGACTAGTAAAATGCTGGTTGGGGGGTGTGTTGAGCTCTTAATTGTGCATATTCTAACCCCAATTCATCACTCATTATGCACAGTTTACATATTTAAAGGACTAATGTAATGCATGATTTGGGATTATAGGAACAAGATGCAAATCTCACTAATTCAAGGCTAAATAGGAGCACTCTATATACATTGAAGATCACAAGACTAAGCATGAAAGGGTGGAAGAAAGAAGCACAGGAGAGAAGGGAAGAACACAGAAAAAGACACCCACGACCGGTCGTCCGACCGGTCGTCTACAACTAGGACCGGTCGTCCGACCGGTCCGACCACTCAAAAGAAGACTTCTGCTGCGAAAGTTTCTGAACCATCTACGACCGGTCGTCCACACCTCAGACCGGTCGTACGACCGGTCCTTGAATAAAAATTGCAAGATGAAATTAGGCAAAACTCACTGGACAGTTTGCATATACAGTCCGACCGATCGTGACCGGTCGGCCAGGCCAGTCCGACCGATTCAGACCGGTCGGCCAGAAGAAATTCCAAATCCAGAAGCTTACTGGATTGATGAGAAGACCAGCCAGACCGGTCGCGACCGGTCGGCCAGCCACTCAGACCGGTCGTGCGACCGGTCGGCCATGTGATTAAAACAGAACTTTCTATTTTCGGTCCGAATTTCTCTGAGCAGTGCGTAAGTTTTACACAAATTCTCGAATATTCTGAGGTTGCGGAGCCTCCCCACTATAAAAGGACACCTAGGGATCGTTCCTAGGGTATCTAAAAAGAGTTTGAGTAGGGTGGGAGGTGGCGGAAGTAGATTTCGGAGTTCCACAACTCCTTCTAGTTTGTTTTACTGTTTTATGTTTTTCTTAGTTGTTTCATGTTTCCTTGGATCATGAACTGCTAAACCTCTTAGCTAGGGCTAAGAGGTGAAGCTTGTAGTGGATCTAAGATGTTTCAATTCGTTTTTTAGTTGGTTTTAAGATTGGTTTTCATGATTATGAACAATGGTTTGAAGTTAATACGAGTTCTAAGTAGTTTTTCTTAGTCTTATGATGACTCATGGATGTTTGGGAGAATTACTTAAGTTCTTAATTGTTGTGTGCTAGTCTAGACCTGTATGATCCGAGGAATTGGAGTACGCTCTAGCACTATGATCTTCATGTGGGAACTTCCTACCAAAGTTCTACTTTTCTGGTTTTCTGAATTATGTATGGGACTGTGCATGTGATTTGATTCAAGTTAAAATCATGATCTAGCTTTGTCTGGTGACAGGACTTAATGATGATCATGATTATGAACTTAGTTTATTGGAATTGGGACTGACCTATGCAATTGAGCATGCTCATCCTAGCTTGCATTGAGTGAATCATATACATTGACCTTACATATGACAGATTGTTTGGTTTAACAGCTCTACCATCCGGCTAGATAGATCTTAATATCGATTCTAGTTGAGAAATTAAAAAACCACAGCGGATTGAACATCAAGGATTGCTGCAAGTGGATCCTTGAACCCCTAGTGCCTTTTTATAATTGTTTACCTTCAATTTAGTTCAAAGTTGTTACTTACCTCAATCTCATACAAAATCTGGTTGTTAGCTCTCAATAGACACTATTGGATGTGTTTGCGAATTCCTACACAAGTCTCTGTGGATCGACCTCTGTCTTACCGAGTTTATTACTACATCGCAACCCGACACTTGGGGAAGCGAACAATGGTACCAAATGACCCTCAAGTGAAAGTTACTCTTTCATGATGTAGGCAACCAAATCTAGAGTCATACAATATTGGATGGTAGAAATACTTGGGGCAAAGGAAATTGATAGATAGCCCATAAGGTAAGATACCTCAGTGCGATTAGAAAGAGATGGAAAAGGGATAGTGCCCCTCATGGTAGTCTAGTCTTAGATTGCGTTTTTTCCATTCCGGGAGGTGCGTTTATGGTAGGTGAGGCTGCTATCCTTTTTTGTGGTGCCCAACCGAAATGTTTTGGCTGTCTTTTCATCAAATAAAATTATATTTTGATATATATATATATATATATATATATATATATATATATATATATATATATAAAAGAGGCTACCTAAGTGCGAACCAACCATTTTCTTAGCCATTTAATGAATGGTTTGAATTATCTAGTCACAGTTATTGTTGTGAAGGATCAAAGGTGGGGCATACATGATCAACAGTCGATATCTATGATCGTACCTTTTCTAGTTTTAATACAGGCCATTCATTTTGTTGACCATTGATTGGATGGCTAGAATCATTGATACAAGTCATGGCTCGTGATAGTTATTGTCAATCAAAGCTTGGAATTACGAGACAGATTGTCTATGTCAATGACTGAAACATTTTTCTATATGATCAACTTCAAAGGCCAAATTTGTTAGTCATTGATCAAACGGTTATAACTACTAATCAAAGTGTTCCTTGAGATTTATGGTTATAATTCAAAGGTGGTTCATGATTGATGATTCAAATCAACAAGACCTTTCCAGATACATCCATCCTAGATTGATCATTTTCATTAGCCCTTATCAGATGGTTAGAATCACTTGATCAAAGTGATTTCTAAGAGTTATAGTCAATTAAAGGTAATACCTACATCATAGACATCCGAATCAACTATCAAACTTCCTTTCAATATAATTAATATAGACTGTCTATTTTCCAAACCATTTGCTGGATGGTTAGAATCACCCGATCAGAGTGATTCTTGAGATCTATGATCAGAAAGTGGGCTGAAATGATAGATAGTCTAGATAATGATTAGAACTTTTCTTTTATAACCAATCTCGATTGTTCATTTTTTTTCACCGTTGATCTAATTTGTGATCGCCAAGTTAAAGAGGTCCAATTAAAATTATAGTCCACAAAATAATAAGAGTACACGATATAAGGTTTACATCAATAGTGATTCCAAAAGGTCGACTGAAGTTTTGAACAGTGAATTTATTTGATGATGTAACAGATGTGTTCAATAGCTTCATGGACGAGAAGGGTTAACTAGATTTGATTTTGTAACAGATGTGTTCAATAGCTACATGGACGAGAAGGGTACTTTCAAGGCATGCGTTAGTGAGGACATACAAGGAATGTTGAGTTTGTATGAAGCATCACACCTTGGATTTATGGGAGAAGCTGTCATGGATGTGGCTAAAGCATTCACAACAAGCATCTCAAGCAGATAAAAGTGACCATGGACCCACACCTTACCAAACAAGTACAGCATGCATTGGAAGTTCCCATGCATTACATGTTACCAAGGTTAAATACAAGGTGGTACATAGAGGAGGTGTACAAGAAAGAGAATTACATGAAGCCTTTCCTTCTTGAACTGGCTACGTTGGACTACAACAGGCTGCAGGCGTTGTATCAGTGCAACATTAGGGACATGTCAAGGTAAAGGCCATGCAATATATCACATGTTTCTTTTCAATGGGTCCATTGCCTTGACCAAGACATGCAAGTGGGCTCCTCGTGAATAATTAAATATCAACTCCAAAATTCACATGCAATGGGTTGTAGGTGGACCAGATTCACTTGTGGCCCAAAAACATCCAACATGTTGTGATCCTGGGGTGTAGTGATGATTACTGCCCGAGGTAAGCCACAGTGTCGGGCAACCCAGGCCTTCTTAATCATTTTCCTGTGGTTTAGGGTGTACCCACGGTCTACCCTCAAACTATTTTCCAATTTAACTTTAAGATTTTTATCATTATCGCCACTGAAAGACACAAAAGGTGCAGTGAAAGTTCTAATCGTTAGAGTTCAGTCCCCATGCCGCCAGTGCCGCGATTGCAGCACCCACATGATGTATGAATAATATCCAGCCGTACATCAAGTGTATCTCCACACGTTTTGCTCATAAGCCCAATAATATTCTGCATTCACCAAAGGAGACACTAATGATTTGCACCGGGATGACCATGTTGTGTATGTGCCATTCAGTCCATTTATTTTTTTATTAACTATTTTTTTTAAACAATGTGCTATTTCCATTCAAAGGAAGCAAACAAGCAGAAAACACCTTATGGGCGGCCCCAGAAATAAATAAATAAAAAAACACTCAAAGTGCCAGCCAATCGTATACCTCTATCCACTATCCCCCCTAAGTTCCCAATCCCAGACACCCTCGAAAGCCTTGGGGAAGGCTTGACTTCCGAATAGAAAACATCTTCTCCTGGAATGCTCTGCCCAGGCGGGCCAATCCGTCTACCATCCATTAACTTCAGGAGGCACATACACCACCTTCACTTCCCTCACCCTTTGAATTTGGTCCCACCAGTACCACATACACCAAGAAGGGAACGACTCTTTGTTGATCAATTCAACTATCGCTTTTAATGATGATCCTGGAGAATCCACGCTCCATGCACAGCGCAAGACCCTCCAACATCTTGCGGGCTTATGCTCGAAAGTTCAAACCGCACCCGTATCCATTGGCATAAGCAAAGAAGAAATCTCCCTTCCACCCTCTACAAACACCACCTTCTCCTGAAGGCCCAGGGTTCCCTCTATTAGGATAAACACGATCAGCCCCGTAACGGAAGTGAGTGACAATCAAGCGATGGCAACCACAATGATCAAGCAAATCAACATGCAAGATAAGTCAATCCGAATTTTACATAGAAAAACCTCTCACGAGTGAAAAACCATGGCACAAAGTGAACAATCTATTATAAATCAGAAGTTACAAGAGATTACAAAAGAAAACTTACTTGGATCCTGTTATAGACAAAATAATGGAGAACAGCTCAGCCATTAAAGATTGTACACGAGCGCCCATTCTACCCGCGAGATTATATGATCGAGAGTCGCAGATCAGGAGAGTACGGAAGTACCCATCAGACTCTCGAGATCATCTGATCGAGAGTCGTTGATCGGGTAAGTGTAGGTTGCCCATTCGACTCTTGAGATCATAAGCTCGAGAGTCGTAGGATGGATAAATACAGAGCACCTATTCGCAAGGCTTCGAGCTTCCTTAGTCTATGATCAGATAAAGCGAAGCAAAGATTCCTTCCCTGAATAGCGAGCAGACCTTCTCACAAGTCGTTGAAAGGAGTTACGTCAAAATGAGCGAGCACTTGGACTCGCGACCAGGTTCCAACATGCGAATAGCTTTTTTACGGTTACATCTCTTATCCTTCAGTACCAGCACCCGATTCCCGTCGAGCAGTATGACTCTGCGAGGCCAAGCAGGGCTACACCCAGTTCGGTGGTTTCCGTCTTGTCAGCGTCTCCTTCCTTTTCGGAAGCTATGACTCCAACTACGGCTTCCAGTTCATCATGAGTCATCAGCGCTATTACTACGCCTACCGGCAGCCCGTATAGGTCGGTTTTTGGGCTTATCTTCTCTAAATGGTTCCGGATCTCAAGGGATTGCCATCAAGGGGCGTGATTGCTGAAGTAAGTCATTGGGTTGGATCTCGTCTCTAAAGATAGGATCTTATCCCACGAAATCAACAAGATCTCAGTATCGTATGCGACATCAGCGGGATTTCGATATCTTACGTAACAAATTGGGTTGCTTCAGATCTATATAAAGGGGTGACTCCATTAAGAGAAGGTACGCACACAACATTTAATCTCTGTCCCGTTTTGCTTGGTTATTCTTCTTGTTTTGGCCTGACTTAAGCATCGGAGGGCTGACGGCTGGATCCCAGCCACCCTTAGTTGCAATCTGTCTTCTTTCAGGTCTGTTGGAGGAAATCCCTGTTTGAGTGAAGGAGAACAACCGGAGGATCTCGTTGCAAAATCTGACATTAACGGATCCCAAAGCCTCACGAAGAAATCCAAGCTTTCCAAAAGAAAGACCAATGTAGCCCTTCCTCTCAAGCTAATTCTCTCACCCTAAAACTCTTTCAACCCACACAAACATGTCTAGGACTCCTTATGTTACCCCAATCCCATATTACATCCTTTTAAATAAGAAAAAATCTATATTAGAAACAAATCACGTGCAAAACTTGCACAACTGACTTTGCAGTCCGCTTATCGCCAGGCGCCCAACATAACTAAAATCTATCCAGAGAGTTCCAGCATAAATCCAGTCGAATATCGAGCGCACGCCCAGAACCCTTCGAGTGCCCAACAACCCCTTGTCAACAACACTTTTAGATTCTAGAAACCAATTTGGGTGACCTCGGGCGCCCAAAAGCCCCTGTCGGTATTCTAAGATTGAAGACAGCATCAACAATCTCCATCATGGCTACAATCTTCAAGCATCTCACTACTACAAAGCTCCATTCTTTATTTGTACTTCCTCTCCTTCATAGCTTCCATCGCTTCTCATGCGTTCACTGTCTCTATCTTCGCACCTTCACATCCTACTCGCTCACATGGCCCTTGCGTGCATGCCACACACGATAAACCATGGATCCTGCTGTCGATCGCTCAGATCCACCGTGAGAAGTGCTCCCAATCAACTTGTAAAGATAACCACAACTCTGTGCTTTCATCAATACGAGTGCCCCCTTTGTCACTTTACAGTACCGATCACGGCCGATGAACCTACACTCTATACCCTCGTGTGCACCAAGAGAGATCATATTCTTCTTCAACCTAGGGGCATGCCTCACACCTTCTAGGGGTCGTTTGATCCATCGAACATCCGGATGTGCATCATACTAATACCTACCACCTTACAGGAGTAGTCATCGCTCACAAACACCGATCCACCATCATATACTATGTATGTCATGAATGAACTCCGTTCAGGACATTCGTGATATGATGCACCTGAATCCAATAGTCACTCTCTACTGAGAGACCCTGTATCGGATATATTCAAAATATCACAAACATCACACTCATCCTCCGTGGATTTTGCAGTATTAGTCTCTTTAAAAGAATCTTTAGATTTCTCTTACCTTTTTCCTGGTACTCAGAAAATCCCTCTTCACGTGCCATTCTCTCACACAATTCCAACACCTCGCCTTGCTCTTCCCTTTACCCTTGGATTTGAATATAGATCACGACATCCCCCATTCCACTTAGAATTTCTTTCCCTTATAACTTGTGTCTCTTTCGTAGAAGAACACACGCCACCGCTTTTCCTTTTCACCGCCTTCGCTTGGAGGGCTGAAATAATGGCCTCCAAACTAATGGAATCCCTACCTGCACACAACAAGTCCTTGAACAACTCATATGAATCTAGAAGAGAATTCAACAAGATACATGGTTGATATTCGTCATTTATCTGTTCATCTACATCTAACAACTTGCAAACGAGCCTATTGAAGTTGCTAATGTCGCTCTCAACATTAGTCCCCTCCGCCATCTTCAGATTGAACAACTACATCATCGGAGACAAATGATTTCAAGAGAGTTCTTGGCATAGATATTTTCTAACTTCGCCCAAGTATCAGTTGCAGTCTTCTCTCTCATGACCTTATACAGGACCTCATCCGTTAAGCACAACTGGATTAAGATCATGACTTTCTAATCCATCTCCTTCCACTTCTTCTTTTATGCATTTTGGTCGCTTCCAATGAGTGCTTCTTCCAATCCTTGTTGAACCAGGAGGCTCTTAATCTTTACCTTCCAAAGTACAAAATTATTTTTCCTCAAATATTTCTCTATATCAAATCCCGTGCTAGACCCCATTGATGAGTCGTCTAAGATTTCGATCTACCTCCCAACGTTCTCTCTAATACCACTTTGTAGGGAAAAATTGACTGGCACCGCAGCGGAAGTAAGAGACAATCAAACGATAGCAACCACAACGATTAAGCAAATCAACACACACAAGAAGGCAATCCGATTTTACGCGGAACCCCTTGTAGGTAAAAAACCATAGCACAAAGCGAACAATCCACTATGAATCAGAAGTTACAAGGGATTACAGAAGAAAACTTACCCGGATCCCAAAGCCCCACACAGAAATCCAAGCTCTCTAGGAGAAAGACTAACGTAGCCCTTCCTCTCAAGTTAATTCTCTCACCCTAGAACTCTCTCAAGCCACACGAACACATCTAGGACTCATTGTGTTACCCTAATCCCACATTACATCCCTTTAAACAAGGAAAAATCGAGATTAGAAACAAATCCCATGCAAAACTTGTGCAACCGACTTTGTAGTCTATGCACCGTCGGGCGCCTGACAGAACTAAAATCTATCCAGAAAATTCTAGCACAAATCCAGTCGAATGTCAAGTGCTCACACGGACCCCATCAGGTGCCCAACAACCCCTTATCAGGAGCACTTTTAAATTCTAGAAACCGATCTGGGTGACCTCGGCCTCAGGTGCTTGACCCAAACCCGTCGGGCACTCAATAACCCCTGTCAGTATTCCAAGATTGAAGACTACCTCAACACCCTCGAGTTTAGCCATATCAACATTAACTTTGACCTAGCCATCTCCCGGGGGAATCCATTTCACCATCGTTAATCCCAAAAGGCGAGTGGGGTATGGCTCAAGACGGAGCACCTAGAATACCAACCCACCCTCTGTGTCCGCCCTTTTGGGAGGGGAGAAATGGGGGTTGATGAGGGGTATCTCTTCACCCTATGAATCACCCTTGCTGCTTTCACTTGCAGCCCTTCAAATAAACTCTCATTTCTTTCCTTCAGATTTTTTAGTATTATCAAGCCTGAGAGCATACCTCTCATAGCGAGAAAAGCTTCTAAAGGAGAAGCCACTGACCATTTTGACATCCCTAGAGCAGTCTGCCCATCCACGAATGTGATATCGAAGAGACCGCAAAACAACTCCCAAACTTTATTGGCCAGTTCCCCACTCGAGAAGAGATGATCCATTGTTTATTTTCAGGCCGTTATCCAAGCTCTATACAGCAGCATACACACTTGGAAGCCAACTTCACTCCTCGCTCTTGAATCTTGGCATCGACCGAGACTGCCCCATGAATCACTTTCCAGGAGAAAACCCCTTACCTTTGGAGGCATCTTAGAGTGCCAGACCCATATCGACCAGCTCTTGCGATTGCCCCTTGCCTTGCAAAAGTTCAATGCTTCTCTGACACCCAGAATTCCCGAGGACGTGAACGGCCAAATGCACCTGTCTTGCCAGCCGGAAATACACATCCCTTCCTCCCTAATGTGATTCGAGACCTGACTCGGCAAGCAGGAGGAAAAAGAAGAAGAAGCCTGTTGCAATAGACTCTCGGGGCTCATCACGTTGCACACCAGTAGATCAAGCAAACTTGGTGGAACTTGGACTTCACTCACTAAGAGGGCCAAGCCCCATCCAATCTACATGTCGCAGGGAGCATTCTCCCCTCCCCACCAGCCTATGAACCGAGTTGACTCACGATGGGAAGTGCCTACTAATCCCTTTCCAGCCTGAAGAATCCGAAGACGCACCACGAAAGATACCCAGAAGCTCTTCTGCTGACTGAACTTTAAAGCCCAGGCCATTCTTAGCTTGTGCGCCTTCATAAGTACTTCCCTCAACTGATTTGATGCCCAGGCCATCATTCAGTTAACTTATATGCCCTAGATGAAGGGATACTGCGAAAATCAAGCCATTCTGAAACTTGGGTGCCCCATCAAAAATCAATAATGGATGTTCCACTCTCAATTGTTGTTGCTGCTAGTGTGGCCAACTTGAGTTTCATATTAGCTTGATTTTTAGAGCCTTCGCCGAATGCAGGGACGCATTTGATGGATAGGTTGGATGTCATGCATACATCATATGGGCTTCACAACAGCATGTGCCATCACTAACTATGGTGGTACATATACCATACAAGCACTCTCCTAATAATTATATCTTTGTAGAAAATGTTCTTATCATAATATAATTTATTTACCACCATGAATTTTTATTTATTTTCATTTTAACAAGGTTATTGCTGTCCTATGAAGCTAGCCGTATGCTGTACCCTCCACTCCAGGAGCCACGCAACCCAGTCCTTTACCTGAGTCACAAGACTCAGCTACCAAACTTGGAATAGGGGTGTCAACACTACAAAAAAAAGGGGCAAAAGCTAAGGATTATAATCCGTAGAATGCCCGTATCCAGTCCGTAGCTATTGGTGCTGTAGCCATGGCCTTTTAAGCTTTAGCTACGAATATAGTCCGTAGCTATATAGGTTCGGCTACGGATAATAACCGTAGCTATAGAAATCCTAACCGTACAACACTGACAAAGACCTGACCCTGCAGAGCTCACTACCTTCATGCCCCCTTGGTGTCACGAGCTGAAACTACTAAGCTCAGCTATTTCCCTCCATGAAATAAAAGGCTGAATCTTCTAAAAATGCTTGTAGAGAAAGATATTTCTACAACTCTCATTCACCTATATTAACTAGAGGTTATTTCAACAGGTGTAAAACTAATTAACATGCCTGACACTTGTTCTCATATGTGCAAATGTCATTCAACTGTTTGTTATGGGTCCACCATGTTGTGTGTATGCCATCCAACACACGCAACAACTGATTCCCACCAGACACCATAAAAGTCAGGTCTATAAAATTATTAGATGGGCCACCCTATAGAAAATAATGGAAATCCACCCAAAAACTTCCAAAATCCGAAGGTGTCCAACATGATGGTTGGATCAATCTTCTTTGTGATGTGCCCGGCTCTCATGGTGGGGTGACTCTTCTGGACTGGTTAGGTTCCTCTCTCTCTCTCTCTCTCTCTCTCTCTCTCTCTCTCTCTCTCTCTCAATACTTTTGGTTATTTGCAGGTGGTGGAGGGAATTGGGCACCATGGACAAGTTGCCTTTTATGAGAGACCGTGTGGTGGAATCTTTCTGGTTTTCTCTTGGAGTGACCTTTCATCCACAACACCAATACTTGAGGGATGAGGTCACAAAAGCCATTCAAGCTGTAACAATGCTTGATGATGTTTACGATCTTTATGGATCGTTGGATGAATTAAAGCTCTTCACTAATGCAGTTGAAAGGTTGGTATAGATTTTATTTCATTTCTATTAGGAAGCGTTTGGATTTACTTCCAAATTGTGATTGGCCAGACTTCTTAAGCCAGACTTACAAAATATGTTTGGTCCATTTATCTGATCAGGTGCCAACACATCTAATCGGTCATTGTTAATTTTCTAGCTGTCCATGTCTCTCAGATTAGTTTGGCCCATGTGACATGCATATGTACCAACACAATATTTGGGATAGGACGTATTTCCCATGGGCCCCATCTTATTACTAGCCTATATCTTGCATGTACATGTGATGTTGCCATTTCTATGCCGAGTCAGTTTGTTAATCTGGCCTCCTGCAATTTTTTTTTTTTTCAGAAAGCTGAAATAGCCCTCTCTTCAACACTATTAATTCATTGGCTTATGACACTCTAAAAGAGCAAGGTGTGGATATCATACCATGCCTGAGGAAACAGGTATTTTCCTAGTCACTTCAGTTTAGTAATTGTAGTTGGGCTGGGCTGGGCTGGGCTTGTCCTGGCTTCCATGTTAAATGGACTTAAACTGGAGCTTCTTAAACCTGATTGAATTGGCCCATGATCTAAAAGTCTTGAAATGCAGCCCATCCAAAGCCATTTCAGACCCATTTGTGGCTATCATAGAATGTAATGAATTCCAGAGTAAACAAGTGAGTTAGGCTGATCACCGGAATTTGTGGTGCAGTAAGAAGTCTGGTGGGTCCCAGCCCATCCCAACCCAGAATTGACTTGGCCCATTGCCACTCCTATCATGTTGTGCTTTATAATGAAATTTTGTGTTATTTAGTGGGCAGATTTATGTAAGGCCTACTTAACCGAGGCGAAATGGTACCACAATGGCTATAATCCAACAGTTGAGGAGTACCTGAACAATGCGTGGGTGTTAGTAGGAGGGCCAATTGTTTTGAGCCATGGGTATTTTTCCATGAGATTGAAGGTAACGGCCGATGTATTAAAATGCTGGGAGAACTATCATGATCTCGTTCGTTGTTCATCCACGATCCTTCGTCTCTGTAACGATTGCGGAACTTCAATGGTAAACAAGTGATACTTTGTATGGAATGTCGATGCATGCGTGTAAGGCTGTCATCGGGCCCAGTTGGCCCATCTCTCCATGTTTAGGCTGCATGTTGGGCTTGACTAGAGCTGATCACGAGCCAAGCTCAGCCATGTTCGAGCTAGGCTCGGTCACTGAATAGCCTGGCTCGTGTTCGGCTCAACTCGCCCATTCACATCCCCCTACTTACTTTTATAGAGAGTTTCACATCTCATTTCCTTGCTCACTTCCGATGTAGGGCTAAAAAACATACTTTTCCAACTAAGCCGAATTGAGCTTAGGTTAGCTTGAGCTTGGCTTGAAAATCATTTCGAGCTTGGAAAAATGGCTTGGCTTGATTCGAACCCAATCTTCAAATCAGGCTAGTTCGAGCTGAGTTGAGTGAGCTAATTGAGCTAGCTTGGCCCTTGCACAGCTCTAGGCTTGACATAGGACATGGTCGGGCGCATGTCAAGCCCATAGGCTTCAGTTTTGATAGCATTCCTTATGAGACCCAGACAAAACAGTCATGGGTTAGGGATGGACTCACCAGGTAGGGCTTAAGCCTGGGCTTGGGCTAAACGGGCCACCTGGTAACTCATCTAGAGCAATGATAATGCTCTAGCTTTGGTAGCCATTCTAATGGCTACTCTTCCAGCAGTGACAGTCCGGCATGTGGGTTCATCATGTGCACTAAATAGGTGAACCCCAAAAGGAAGTGTCCCAGCTCAGAAATCATGGTGGTTCTGTCATCAGGTGGGCCAAACATGCACATCAGTTAGGGAAAAAAACTGCCAATTCCTTCATATACGTGTGGCTTACATGATGACTGAAAACGACCTGACTTTGGGTCCATCACATACACAGATTGCCCACCAAAGAAAAGGCATGGACATCACACAGAAATGCCACATTTGCAAGTTTGGAGAGACACGAAACTCCCTTCTTTGACTGTTGGCTAACATGTAATTGCATATTTCTCATTCATACAGCATGAGCTAGTAAGAGGTGATGTTCCAAAGGCCGTGGAATGTTACATGCATGAAGCCAGTGTTTCTGAAGCGGTAGCTCGCGAACACATTAGAGGTGTGATTGATGAAACATGGAAGAAGATGAATAAAGAATGCATCAGTCATTCTCCATTCCCTCGAGCTTTCATCGACGGCGCTGTAGGTCTTGCACAGGTTTCTGAATGTGTGTACCAGGGCGGGGATGGGTTTGGTTGTCCACATGATGGGACCAAGGCTCGAGGCCAGGTCACAGCTCTAGTGGTTGACCCCATACCACTCAAGGAGATATAAGCCCAGTTGGATTCATGGTAACCACGCGTTAGTATATGTGTTATACAAATATGTGTATGGGTCCTCCATATATGATCCCACCTGAGTGTGTGTTCGTCGAATTATTCAAATCAACAAAGTTATGGGTTATGCTAAATAAATAAATGTGTATGTGTCCTCTATATATAACGTCAGAGAGGGACAGTTATGTTATTTCTCAAGGTGTGGTTGGGAGTGTATAGAGTGAATACATTGTGGTATCTCTGTAAGTTACCCTTTCTTATTAAAAATATAGCATATTCTCTACATTGTTCGTCTTCTGCACACCATTAAAAGAAAGATCATGTACACTTACACACGGCATAGCATTTCCCATGCCCTGCATAATAAAGATCTATGCTATAATTTATATTGCTGTTGCAGTTTGTGAAATTTGGTGCAGTTAGTATCATTGGCTCTATTTTGTGAATAAAGACTCAAACCTCAACACACGGACACGACACTGCGTAGCAAACTCAACATGCACCAAACTCAACAAATGGTAATTAAGTCATTTTAAGGGGTTCAAATTGAGTTTTAAGTCAAATTAACTATTTTAATAAGTTATTATTTTTTAATAGCTTTTGTGTTTCAAGAATCTTCAAAGAGAAGTTAGAAAAGTTTATTATTTTTGGAAATTTATAAATTTAGGTTTATAGAGGAGTCTCGAACACGAGACCTCCTGCTCTAATACCACTTTCGACATAGGCAACTAACTATTTTCTCTAAAAACTCGAACTAATAGATCATGGCGAATGAATCCCTTTATCTCACAACTTAGGCCAAGCCAAGGCCTTGACCGAACCCTCCTTTGTGGGCCCCATCTCACATGGCTCTTGCCTCACATAGTCCACCCGCCTCACAGCGGTCACTCCACCCCGAGTGTGCCCTCGCCTCACACAGGCCACCCCACTTGAACTCGGTGTGAAAATGGCCCTACATTACCTACTAGGTACCATACTTTAGAAGTAGTCAAACTTAAACACCCAAAATGTGGGTCCAACTAGGAAGATCATCAACTTGGAAATGAGGTTGGACAATTCATAACATAAGCAACATTTCTACATGAACAGTTGGGGAATTCAATCTAAATCATCTATTGTTTTCCTACAATGTACTTGTCACGCCTCGAAATCTAACACTCGAGTACACTAGACCCGACGCCACACCGAGGGCATGACTCAAAATATCTAAACTTTCATCTATAACTCCATGACAACTCAAGTAAACACATTTAAATTAAAATAAGAGAAACATCATTCAAATTATTCCAAAATCATGATATTCTAAATATAAATTTTCTCATTTAATTTATTATAATAACAATTAAAATTTAAACAAAGCAATCGTGTCTTTGTCTTCAACCTCTCCAGTGGAGTCCATTTTCTACAATTTAAAATTCCAATAGTGTAAGTTATAAAGCCTAGTGAGCAAAGCCTTATGCAAGTTTCAAAAGCAAAACATGTTCCTGTAAACTTAAGAACATTAGAAAATCTGTATACAATGTTCAAAACATTTAATCAATGAATGATGCAATATATAGATGATAACCACAGCAATTAGTATAGTTGATTCTCGCGAATGATAGGGTCATTTTACAGCACTTAACTAATACTCCCCCAAATACCCTGTCTGGTGCGCTTAGGTAGCCTATTGCAAATCTATTATGCTTATCCATCAGCAAGTCCAAGCCCAAACCCATAGGCCCACTATTGATCAAAAGTAGCTCTAGCAAACAAATCACAAAAAAGTTGGAGCTCCCACATGCTTATGGGAGACTACCTGCCAAAGTAGGAGACAGGTCATGGCCTAAGCAGTTGATTACCCATGACCCGCCACATGGCATGCCTCCTACATTGGCAGGAGGTCTTTAACACATGAGGGGTCTCACTCCTTTGACTGGTAAGCATGTAAAGGCTCTAGAAAGTCCTCTTTACCCCCTCATTAAGCCCAAATTCACCATTTTACTAGTCGATCCAACCGTCCATATCACTCCACGTGGCAATCTGGAATTCCAACCATCAAACCCTATTCAAACTTGAACTTCCCAAGAATTGCATAAATATCATGTATGAGGGCTATAAATAGCCCCTTCTCCTTCACATTTCAAGCATCCAATAATCTTCCATCATCCAGAAGAATCCAAGACACCTGATCATCCATTAAAACCCAAGTCACCCTTAGCACAGCCATTCCATCCCTCCCCTAAAAAGAGGAAAGAGTAGTTGAAGAGAACTGTTAAGCTCTTAAATGTGTATATTCTAACCCCATTTCATCACTAACTATGCTTGAAATACATTATTAAAGACCCAACTAATGCATGGTTTTGTGGTTGTAGGAATGAAAGAGAGAATTCATCAATTGAAGGCTTGGAGACGCTTTTTACAAGCATTGAAGATCAAAAGAACAAGCGCTGAAAAGTGGAAGAAAGAAAGCAAAGGAGAGAAGAAAGAGGGCAGAAAAAATGCACAAAAGACCGGTCATCCATAGCCCAGGAGCAGTCGTCCGACCGGTCTAAACACTCAACAGGAGGACCTTGATGCCAAACACTGCTGGACCAATCATGACCGGTCGTCCGACCGGTCGTCCACTACTCAGACCGGTCGTCCGACCGATCATTGAATTAAAATTTAGTTTTGAATTTTTGAAAAACTTACTGGATGATTTTTGGCCTTTTTCGACCGATTGTGTGACCTGTCGTCCATAAACTTGGACTGGTCGTCTGCGTAACAGAGATTCTTCTACAAGCTCCGAATTCTGCTGCGCAAAGCGTTATTTTTGCGGATTTTCTCAAAGTTTCTTCGCACCTAGGGCCCCAAAGCTATAAAAGGACTTCTCTAGCTCGTTCCTAAGGCATCCTAGAAGAGATTTACCATGGTAGGAGGTGGCGGAAGTCGGATCCGGAGTTCTACAACTCCTCCTAGTTTGTTCTTCTAGTTTTTATATTTTTCGTAGTTGCTTTCATGTTTCCTTGCATCATGAACGACTAAAAGCTTGTAGTGAATTTAAGATGTTTCAATTCGTTTATTTTGGTTTCAAGTTGGATTATTAGTAAAGAACAATGGTTTGAAGTTTGAATAAAGTTTAAGTAGTTTTTCTTAATCTTATGATGGCTCATGAATGTTTAGAAGAATTTCTTGAGTTCTTAATTATTTTGGATGATTCTAGACCTCTACGCTCCGAGGAATCGGATTCAATACGTTCTAGACCTTTGATTCTCATGTGGGAGCTTCATACCAAACGTTTTACTTTTCTGAAATTTCTGAATTATATGTGATTGTGTATGTGATTTGAATGAAGTTCAAATCATTATCTAGTTATACTTTGTGACAGAGTATAATGGGGATTATGATTGCGATCTTAACCTATTAAAACTAAGATTGACCTATGCAATTGAGTGTGCTCAAGTCCTAACTTGAATTGAGGGAATCATGTACTTGAATCACACATATGGCAGATTGTTTGTTATAACCGCTCTATCATCCAACTAGATAGAATTTTATTTCGATTTTAGTTGTGTATTATGAAACCACAGCGAATTAAGCATCAAGGATTGCTACAAGTGGATCCTTAAACTCCTAGTGCTCTTTATTATTGATTACATTCAGTTTTTAGTTTAAAAACATCTATCTACATTCAATTCCAAAATCCTGTTTACTTAGTTCTCAATTAGAAACCATTGAATGTGTTTTGTGAATTCCTATACAAGTCCCTATGGATTAACCTCGGTCTTTCCGAGATTATTACTACATCGCAACCCTACACTTGGGGAAGTGAACAAGTTTTTAGCGCCGCTGCCGGGGACTTTGACGGTTTTTCACAAAATTTCTGAAAAATAATTTCTATTTGAGATTTTTAGGACTCATTTACTAACTTAGTTTGTTTACTTTGTTTTGTTTTTCCAAGAATTCTTGGAGTCGAAATAGTCACTTCAAATTAGGTTTTTCTAACCCTTTTTCTTTTTATTTTTCTGAGATTTGCATGCCACATTGGGTTCGGGATTCTAATAATCGACTCATTAGTGAAGGAGGAATTGTTGAAGGGAATGATAAGGAGCCACGTGCTAAGAAACGTTTAAATTCTCCAATTTTGTTTGAAAGTATGACTGGAAATTAACCCAACCCTATGGCCAATCAAAATCTGGGCCAAACCGAAACGGGAGAGAATGAAGTTGAGAATGTTCCCTGACCTAGAACACTACGTGATTACTTGCAACCTGCAAGAGCAAGCACTCCCTCATACATAGCTTTTCCACATAATGCAGGGAACATAGATCTGAAACCGGGAGTAATCCAACTCCTTCCAAAATTCCATGGACTAGACAGTGAAAGTGCCTATCAACATCTCAAGGAATTTGATGAGGTGATAGCCACAATGCACTTTGCAAATGTAACGGATGATGTGGTGAGACTCAAATTATTTCCTTTTTCCCTTAAAGAGAAAGCTAAGGCTTGGCTTCATGCATTAAGGCCAAGATCAATTGTCACATGGACTGAGATGACTAGGGAGTTCATTAAAAAGTTCTTCCCAACTCACAAAACGATCATGTTGAGGTGCCTTATAATGAATTTTGCTCAAAAAGAGGATGAGACCTTCTTCCAATGTTGGGAGAGGTTCAAGGACTTGTTAAATGCATGCCCACTTCATGGCTACGAAATTTGGCGGGTAATAAGCTTTTTCTAGGAAGGACTGACTTCACCCATACGCCAATTCGTAGAGATGATGTTCAATGGAGAATTCATGAATAAGGAAGCCAAGGAAGTATGGGACTATTTTGATGAATTGGCCGAGAATGCACAGTCTTGGGATACATCTAGACCAACAAATTCCAAGACAAGCCAACAAAAGGAAAAATGAGGAATTTATGTCCTCTCAAAAGAAGATAACATAAGTGCACGTGTGGCTAGCCTCACAAGAAAAATTGAGGCCATAGAATTGAAGAAAGGAGAGACGATTAACTCAAAAGATGTTGAAACTGTTTGTGGAATTTGTGCCGGAAATCAACACACAACACAAGATTGTCCCACAATTTCTGCATTCCAAGATATCTTACAAGAACAATCAAATGCCATAAACAGTTATCAACGGCCATTTAGTGCTCCAAACTCAAACACGTATAACTCTAATTGGAAGAACCATCCCAACTTTAATTGGAGGAATGGACCAACTACGAATGCTAACAATATCCCCCAAGCTCAACCTTTACTAGGTCTATCCCTAGTAATCACACCAAAAGCTACGCTAGAGGAGATGTTGGGTGCATTCATATCGGTTCAAGCTGAATATAACAAGACTAATTCTCTGAAAATTGATAAGTTCATGCAAGAGCAACTGAAATTCAATCAAAATTCATCTCAAGCCATTAATGACTTGAAAACCTCAATGGCTAGAGTTGAATCTCATCTCACTGTTAGGGAGAAAGGCACACTTCCTGCCTAACCTCTCCTTAACCCGATAACCCAATTTAAGATACAAGACCTAAGCTCTTCCTCCCAACATACGGAGCATGTTGAAGCTATTACCACCTTGAAGAGTGGCAAAATAATCGATAAATCTAATCCGGTGAAGGCCATAAAGCCTAATCATCCGAAAATTTTCAAAGAGGATGATAGCCTGAACAACAATCCACATGAGAAAGAACCGGAAAGGCAATACAAGCCGGTTGCCCCATTTCCCCAAAGGTTGATTTCACGGAAACCTTTAGACAAAAGCTGAAAATTTTAGAGGTTTTTAAGCAAGTGAAGATCAACATTCCGTTGTTGGAGGCTATAAAACAAATACCATCCTATGCAAAATTTCTGAAGGAATTGTGTACAGTCAAAAGGAAACACAATGTTCACAACAAAGTACTTTTGACTGAGAATTTGAGCGCTATTATCAAACAAGAGGTGCCCCAAAAATACAAGGATCTGAGTAGTCTAACCATCGCATGCATCATAGGTGACTACCGGATCAAACAAGCCTTACTCGATTTAGGGGCAAGTGTTAACCTCATCCCATACTCGGTCTATGAACAACTTGGGTTAGATGAATTGAAACCCACCAAAACCACACTCCAACTTGCTAATAGATCTATTCGTATACCGAGAGGAGTGATTGAGGATGTCTTGACCCAAGTTAATAAATTATACTACCCGGTGGACTTTATTGTCTTGGATACACATCCCGTGATAGGTGCCGGTGCTTAAATTCCCATCATACTTGGCCGCCCTTTTCTAGCTACTTCAAATGCGATTATCAATTGTAGAAACGAGCTTGTACAAATGTCCTTTGGAAATATGACACTTGAGTTAAATATATTTGATTTGTGCAAACAACCACGGGAAGTTGATGATAAGGTCCACGAGATAAATTTAATTGAATCATTCGTGGAGGATACATTTCCCTTGACCTTCTATTCCGACCCTTTAGAGGCATGTTTGGCCCACTCTCATGAGATGAATGATGACACAATATGAGAGATGGAGGCCATTTTGGATGTTATGCCGGTACTTGATAATAAAAGATGGAAGGCACTATTTAAACCTTTACCCTTAAGCGAAAGCAAGCCTCTTCCATCCAATATCAAGGCACCGAAACTCGACCTAAAACCATTACCAAGTGATTTGAAATATGTATACTTAGGTCTAGATGAGACATATCCGGTGGTGATTTCTTCCCACTTGGATGAGGAACAAGAGAGTGGACTAATAGCCACTCTAATAGAGCATAAGAGCACCATCGGATGGTCAATTGCGGGACTCAAAGGCATAGACCCACTGATTTGTACTCATGCATACACCTTGAGGAAAATGCCAAGACATCTAGGCAACCACAAAGATGCCTCAATCCAAACATGATGGAGGTGGTTAGGGCAGAAGTGGTGAAACTATTGGATGTGGGTATCATTTACCCAATATCCGATAGTCAATGGGTGAGTCCAACTCAAGTGGTGCCTAAGAAATCCGGAATAACCTTCGTAGCTAATGCCAATAATGAACTCATACGAACCAGTGTCCCTACTGGTTGGAGAATGTGCATTGACTACAGGAAGCTAAACACAATCCCTACCGTTTGTTAATCAAATTTTAGAAAGGTTGGTGGGTCATTCCCATTTTTCCTTCCTTGATGGGTATTCAGGGTATAATCAAATAGAGATTGCCCTAGAGGACCAAGAGAAGACAACATTCACATGTCCATTTGGCACTTTTGCCTATCGAAGGATGCCGTTTGGACTATGCAATGCCCCTACCACTTTTCAGCGTTGTATGTTGAGTATTTTTTATGATATGGTGGGGACGATTCTTGAAGACTTCATGGATTATTTCTCAGTATTTGGTTGTAACTTTGACGAGTGCCTTATGCACTTAAAAACTGTGTTGAAAAGATGTGAAGAAAAGAACCTCGTATTGATTTGGGAGAAATGTCACTTCATGGTTCAAAAGGAAATAGTACTTGGTCACATCATCTCACAAAATAGAATCGAGGTGGACAAAGCTAAAATTGATCTTATCTCTAACCTTCCACCACCTAAGAGCGTACGAAATGTGCGGTCCTTTTTGGGACACGCCGAATTTTATAGACGGTTCATAAAGGACTTTAGTTCACTCTCTCAGCCTTTATGTAACCTCCTTCAAAAGGAAAACTGATTCGAGTGGACTGAAGATTATCAAAATGCCTTTGACAAACTAAAAAGTATGTTGACATGTGCTCCCATAATGCAATCACCTGATTGGAGCCTTCCTTTTAAAATTATGTGCGATGTAAGCGACTACTCTATTGGGGCTGTGTTAGGCTAGAGAAAATAGAAAAAGATATGCGTCATCTACTATGCAAGTAGAACTTTAAACTCGGCTCAAGAAAACTACACTACTACAGAAAAAGAACTTTTAGCCGTAGTTTTTGCTTTAGACAAGTTTAGGTCCTACTTAATTGGATCCAAGATCATCATATTCACTGACCACGCCGCGCTTAAGTACCTTCTCTCTAAGAAGGATACTAAGCCACGCTTGTTAAGATGGATCCTCCTACTCCAAGAATTTGACATAGAAACACGTGATAAGAAAGGAGTAGAAATCGTCGTGGATGACCATCTCTCTAAACTTGTTCTCACCGATTCCCCTAAAATGACGCGATCAATGACATGTTCCCTGATGAACAACTTTTTAAAGTCTCCCAATTGCCATGGTATACAGACATTGCTAACCATCCTGCTACAAGTACAATTCTGACACATTGGAAAAAGCAAGTTAAGGATAAGTTCTTCAACAAGGTGAGAAAATTCCTATGGGACGACCCATACTTATTCAAGTATTATCCCAATCAAATCATAAGGAGATGTGTGCCAGATGATGAACAACACAATAGCATCTCCTTTTGTCATTCTCAGGCGTGTGGTGGCCACTTTTTAACTAAGAAGACCACAGCCAAAATTCTGCAATGTTGGTTTTATTAGCCCACCATGTTCAAGGATACCCATGAGTTTTGTAAAATGTGTGAACCTTGTCAGAAATTGGGAGGAATATCCCGTAGAAATATGATGCCACTCAATCCCATCTTGCCAATCGAAATTTTTTTATTGTTGGGGCATCGATTTCATGGGTCCATTCCCATCTTCTTTTGAAAACTTATATATTTTGCTTGCCGTCGATTATGTTTCAAAATGGATCAAGGCGATTCCATGCTGGAACAATGACCATAAAACGGTCATTCGTTTCTTAAAAGAAAATATCCTTTCCCAGTTTGGAACACCTCGAGTCATTATAAGTGATGGAGGATCTCATTTTTGTAACCGCCCGTTTGAAGCTTTAATGAGGAAATATGGCGTAAATCACAAGGTGAGCACTCCTTATCATCCATAAACAAGTGGACAAGTTGAGATATCCAACAAGGAAATTAAACATATTTTGGAGAAAACGGTGAACCCCGATCATAAAGCTTGGTCACTTTGACTTATCGATGCACTCTGGGCTTACCGTACCACTTCAAGACCCCCATTAGAATGTCTTCCTATAGACTTGTCTATGGGAAAGCTTGTCACTTGCCATGGAGTTGGAACATAGGGCATATTGGGCGATAAAGAAGATGAATTTTAATTCTGACAAAGCAAGCTCGTTGCACAAACTTCAATTGAATGAATTTGCGGAACTCCGAAACGAGGCATATGAAAATGCGAGAATTTACAAGGACAAGACGAAATTGTTCCATGATAAAAACATCCTTCGTAAGACCTTCACGATCAACCAAAAAGTCCTTATGTATAATTCTCGGCTACATTTATTTCTAGGAAAATTGAAGTCTCGATGGACCGGTCCCTTCATTGTAAAAACTGTTTATCCATATGGGATTGTCGAGTTGTTGAATCCAAGGATCGGTAATGTCTTTAAAGCGAATGGTCAGCGATTAAAGTCGTTCTTTGAGAATTTTCCTTCAGAAGGTATGTCTATACCTCTGACCGATCTTGTGTATCAGGATATTTGATCTCCTAGTCTGATGGAGGTATAGAGTAGTTAGGATTAGGATTTTGTTGCTTTTGATTTGCTTTTTCATAGGTTTGTTAGAAGGAGGTAGAATTATAATTTTTGTTCTCTCAGGTACTATCATTCCTTACTCCCTTTATTGTTCTCATGTTTTGCTCATTGCATATCTTTTACATTAAGGACAATGCAAGATTTGGTTGGGGGGTGTGGGATCACTAGGATGAATCTAGTGTTTTGTGACATCTCGAGCAATATGAAGAACATTTTTTTTAGATTTTCAAATTCAAAACTTCATTGGAAAACTTTGTTTCTATGCATTTGGGATGGTGTAAGTATAAGAAAAAGGAGAGGCGAAGTGAGTGAAGTTGAATATCTTGAACAACCTCTAAGATACTAATTTTATATGCAAATTCCCCTATTTTTATGATTGATAGAATTTCTAAACACTTTTACACCTAGTTCACATTACACGATTCTCATGCCTTAAAAGGATTATGTAGAATTATGAATTGGTTAAGTTTGGATTTGAGGTGTTGAGAAACCAAGCCGAGGTACTTTGTCCATCCTTGTCCATGGAAAAATAACGAAAGATATGGATTTCTAAAAATCCTATCTAATATGTATAAAAAGGAAAGGAATGATGAAAATATGGGAATGATTGAAAACATGGTGGAAAATTCCGAAAAGGGCTACCTATTACCAACCGAGGGATGGTCGACCCGTAACCAAAGCCGGAAATGGGACGTAGTGTGAAATCCGTCGGAAGGACGGTAAGGCAAATTCCTATAAAAGGCTTGTTGTTGATCTATACACCGTTGAATCCATACCTTAGCTAATTCATGAAGAAGGTAACCTCGAAAATCCATGAGATGAGCATTCACTGAGCACACTAGGTTAAATTGTTGGGAGTCTTCTATTTATCAATCGATCAGCGGGAATTTCATATGAGTACTTGGTCTATTTTGGAAAGTTCAAGGTTTCAATCTCTATCACTTAGTTTTTTCAATTTTTACACTTGTATGTCTTAGAGTGTATAGAAGCATAGTTTCTGAAGGAGAGTTGAGTTTTGAAGAATGAAATTTGTTTCACGCATGTTTTGCTCGGGACTAGCAAAATGCTGGTTGGGGGGAGTGTTAAGCTCTTAAATGTGTTTATTCTAACCCTATTTCATCACTAACTATGTTTGAAATACATGATTAAAGACTCAATTAATGCATGGTTTTATGGTTGTAGGAATGAAAGAGAGAATTAATTAATTGAAGGCTTGGAGATGCTTTTTACAAGCATTGAAGATCAAAAGACCAAGCACCGAAAGGTGGAAGAAAGAAAGCAAATGAGAGAAGAAAGAGGGCAGAAAAAATGCACAGAAGACCGATCGTCCGACCGGTCCAAACACTCAAAAGGAGGACCCTGATGCCAAACACTGCTGGACCAATCACGACCGGTCGTCCGACCGGTCGTTGAATTAAAATTTGGTTTTGAATTTTCGAAAAACTCACTGGATGATTTTTAGCCTTTTTCGACCGGTCGTGCGACCGATCGTCAGCGTAACAGAGCTTCTTCTACAAGCTCTGAATTCTACTGCGCAAAGCGCTATATTTGTGAATTTTCTCAAAGTTTCTTCGCACCTAGGGCTCCAAAGCTATAAAAAGGACTCACCTAGCTCGTTCCTAAGGCATCCTAGAAGAGATTTACCACGGTGGGAGGTGGCGGAAGTCGGATCCGGAGTTCTACAACTCCTAGTTTGTTCTTCTAGCTTTTATATTTTTCATAGTTGCTTTCATGTTTCCTTGTCATAGTTGCTTTCATGTTTCCTTGGATCATGAACGGCTAAACCTCTTAGCTAGGGCTAAGAGGTGAAGCTTGTAGAGAATCTAAGATGTTTCAATTCATTTATTTTGGTTTCAAGTTGGATTATTAGTAAAGAACAATGGTTTGAAGTTTGAATAAAGTTCTAAGTAGTTTTTCTTAATCTTATGATGGCTCATAGATGTTTAGAAGAATTGCTTGAGTTCTTAATTGTTTTGGATGATTCTAGATCTGTACGCTTCGAGGAATCGGATTCAATATGCTCTAGACCTTTGCTTCTCATGTGGGAGCTTCATACCAAACGTTCTACTTTTCTGAAAAATCTGAATTATATGCGATTGTGTATGTGATTTGAATGAGATCATGATCTAGTAATCCTTTGTGACAGAGTTTAATGGGGATTATGATTGTGATCTTAACCTATTGGAACTAGGATTGACCTATGCAATTGAGTGTGCTCAAGTCCTAACTTGAATTGAGGGAATCATGTACTTGAATCACACATATGGCAGATTGTTTGTTATAACCGCTCTATCATCCGACTAGATAGGATTTGATTTCGATTCTAGTTGTGTATTATGAAACCACAGCGAATTAAGCATCAAGGATTGCTACAAGTGGATCCTTAAACCCCTAGTTCTCTTTATTATTAATTACATTCAGTTTTTAGTTTAAAAACATCTATCTACATTTAATTCCAAAATCGTGTTTAGTTAGTTCTCAATTAGAAACCGTTGGAAGTGTTTTGTGAATTCCTACACAAGTCCCTGTGGATTGACCTCGGTCTTACCGAGATTATTACTACATAGCAATCCTACACTTGGGGAAGTGAACAAGAACCTAGTCTGAGTCTAATTTAACCTAGTCTGATCCCTAGCCTCCTGAGCAATCTAAGTCCTGATCTAAGCCACTCAATTCAATCCTTGCGACATTACTGTTCATCCAACTGTCTAACTTCTAAATCAGTCTCATCAATCCCGGCTTAGAATAGTGCACCACTTATTCCCTTCTCAGCACCCTGCTCCTCACATCTACTGGTATTGCATCGCATAGCACTATGCACCTAATTGACTTGAGTGTATGCCCTGTGGCTTGCCAATATAATCGGATCATGTCCATCAGAAACTCTAGTCGACTAGTTCATGCTTTAGTAGGTGGAGAAGTTAGGGCAGATTTATCCAAGCCCAAACCAAAGCTCGTCATAGGTGTTGCATTTGACATGGCTTCGTACACACGGCATCACATATGCATCTTAATGTATCCCTAACATTCAACACCTAATAAGTACAAATGTATGCTCTATAGCTTGCAGCCATTATTAAATCCTGCCCATCAGAAATTTGGGCTGATCGGTTTATCGCTTCGGCAAGTGGAAAAGTTGGGGAGGATTTATCTAGCCCGAACCAAGCTTGTCATAGGTGTTGCATTTGACACAGCATTATTGACGTAGGGGGAGTCATGGTGAGGTCGATCTGTAACGCCCACAAAATTCGACACTCGAGTATATAACTCAAATCTCGAAATCAAGGGTGTTATTTAAATAATAAATGAACTCATCACATTCTCAACTGATACTTTTCTCTTTCCATTCACATGGTAGCAAAAATATAAAATCAAAATAAACCAAACTTGAAATATTAAATCATTAATCCATGAGTTTCACTATATTATCCCAAACTATCTAAACTAATGGCCATCTAACGGGCCTTATTACATCAAACTTTAATGCAAAAATGCAAAATAAATAAATTTCACAAAGGTCTTCTAAGTCATTACCTATTACTACGGTTAATCGCATAACACTGCATCAGCTATAAAAGCCGGTGAGTATACAATTTAACACATGTAATTCAACACATAAAGCCGCATAACAGTTAAAATACAATTCACTAATAATCCAAAGATAATTTCACTAAACCAAAATCTTTTAAACATGCACGTGATGCATGATATGCAAGTATATCTCAATCAACTCCAGTATAGTCCTCATTAGAACATCCAGGGCTAATTCCATCCAATCTCTCCATTATTCTTTGGTCTGCATAGCGGTCTTTTGTACCATGCTCACCCAACTGGCCACAACTAACCTCATGGTCTGCATAGTGGTCTCTTGCATAGCACTCACCCAACCGGCCACAACCAACTCCAATGATCTGCGTGGTAGTCTCTTGTATGTGCTCACCTAACCGGCCACAACCATTCCAATGGCCCGCATATCAGTCTGTTGCATGATACTCACCCAACTAGGTAAAATCAATGAAACACCCAAACGGTCTGCATAGCGGTCTCTTGCACACACCTGGGTGTTCACCCTACCGGTCACAACCGAAGGGGGGATACAATCCATCGCGCACACATGGGCGCTCAATTACAAGAGTCTACAGGGTCTGTCGCACACACCAGGGTGCTCACCCAAAACCATGTCATGCATGAACCAAATTAATACCTTAAACCTTTTCCAAAAACAAGCTCAAAATCATCTTACGTATGTACAACCCTACTCGATATCAAACTCATATAAAATCTCAATAATATAATTCATAGAGAATTCTGAAAATCAATAATGTAACTCATGAGTTAAACATAATTCAAACCAAATCAAAACTTCTTGTAAGGTGGCAATTTAAACACAAATAAGTGATGAGAATTAGGATCACATAGTGGAAAACAATACGAGAAACAACTCACATGTGTGGTGACAAGGTCTTAAACTTGAATTTCGACTCGAACTGTGTTATGACCAACAAGTCAACTTGGTGTGCCAACTCAGCCACTCGACTCGTTCCCTCCTTTTTTCCTTATTTCTTTCTCTTTCTTCTTTCTTTTTCTTCTTCTTCTTCTTCTTCTTCTCTTTCTTCTTCTTCTTCCTGGAACAGGGTCTAACAGCAGCAGCCACAAGTGGATGGGACCCTCCCCTCCACACAATCTCTCTCTCTATCTTTCTCTCTCTCTCTACCCGACCTTCTCTCTCTCTTTTTACGTTTCTCTTCAAGGAAAATGACACCTAGGAGGGTTTTATACAATACCCTAAATGCATTTGAATGGTCCAAGATGGACTTGGATAGCTGGTGTTTACGGCAAGACAACCGAACCAACGTTTGTGGAGTTTGAGTTTGAGAAGGATTCTGTTATCATTTCTTGCACACAAAGCCACAAGTGAAATGTTGGAGATCTAAGTGGAGTCCACATGACTCTAATGAAGCAGCTCCCAGGCTACCATGCAAAGTAATGGTCTAGATCTTGGCCTCTTTTGATTTGGACGGCGATTTGAAGAAGATCGGATGTATGACCGATGTGAAAAAGGTTTAAGGGGACTCCTTGTGTGGGGTAGGGGAATCGAATGGACAGCTTGGATTTCGGATGTGAGGCCCACAGATGGATGGCGTGGATAGGTGGAACAGACAACGTCCAGCGTTGTTACAGCACGGAACGGGGAAGACGGAAACCCGTCTGACTCGTGGTCAAACGCAAGTTGACCTTGTACCCTGTACACGTGGGTCCCATCATTATTTATATGATAAATCTACTCCATTCATCAGGTAGACAACAAAAAATTAACCAACGTTGAGAAAATTTAGGCAGATCCAAGTTACGGTGGCCCACTTGTGGCCCGATTTCTGATTAAGGCATTTGCAGGATGATCGGAGGGCTAGAATTCGACGTGTATGCTAAAATATACCCCTAAACTAATATATGAAGTTTTGTGTAAAACTGATCGTCAGAAACTAGCATACTTAAAAGCGTCAGTTTAACTTAAATTTAACTAATGGCATTTTCGTAATTATTATAAATTTGCAAGTTTTGTGAAATCTGACACTTTTACGCTATTTTAGGGTTTATTTTGAGCAACTTTAATAAAGGGATCCTACATAATTTCCTTATGGATTATTTATTATTAATTTATCAATATAATAAATCGCATAATTTACTAAATAATTAATTAAATTGTTATTTTAATTATTACTAAAACCTGGGTCATTACACGATCACCGTCTTTTTTTTAAATGGAAGTGTGTGTGTGTGTGTGTGTGTGTGTGTGTGTGTGTGTGTGTTTGTGTGTGTGTGTGTGTGTGTGTGTGTGTGTGTGTGTGTGTGTGTGTGTATAGAATACCGCAGTATGGACATTCGAGTGCAGATCACACAAGACTCCACCTATCCTATCTGCACACTTACAAACTCACACTGGAAAAATGAAAAATGAAAAAAAAAATACCCCACATTAGGGTCTTCTAATGTACCCCAATCTCGTTCTATCCAGACAAAGAAGACCTCTGATCCTAGCAGGTAGGTATGCCGCCGATGTAAATAAACGGTTCTGTTGCGAGGAACTACACCATCGAGCGAACCCGTCCGCCACTAGGTTAGCTTCCCTGAAGGTGTGATATATCAAAACCTCCAACTTCCTTTTGAAGGCTGAAAATCTGGCTTGCCAGTACCACATGGTCCAAGATGGGGTTTGTTTTTAGATAGAAAGGAGATTTACCACCACCTTCGAATCATGTCTTCCTCATGGGATAACTACTTCGAATTCACGAAGCTCCCCAGACTCCTCAATATGGCTTCCTCGAATCCATGAGGGAAAATCTCAAATCCACGAGATGTTTTCCGAATCTACAAGAAGAAAGAGACTAAAAGTCTTAATTTTGATTAATAATAAGAGATATTGATCATAGTGAGATTATTAAAACGATTTTAACTAGCCTAAACAAACCCTAAATATACAAAGCAAACCCTAATTATGCAAATAGAAGAATCATAATCAAAACAAGAAACAAATTTGCAAAATCCACACAAATCTGTAGAACATGTCAGCCTGCCGATCCAACCCGTCAGCCGGCTGAAGTTGGAAGTTGGTCGGCCGAAATATGCAAAAATTGTTCAAAGAGTTCAACAGGAAAAATTTTTGCCGACAGACCAGATTCATCAGGAATTTTTCAGGAATCTAAAAGTTGCTAAATTTCTACCACTTTTCCTTGATCTTTTTCAGTCCTCCTCTACCAAGAATATGCTCGATCCCCGCCCTCCATCAGGGGGTTCCCCCTCTACATCAAACCTCCACTTGAAAAAAAAACTTATCCTCAAGTTTCACTTCGAGCTTAGGTGTCGAACAGTCTTAAATTTCTTTGTCTGACACGCATCAACAAACTTTAACGAGAATATGTTGATGTAATTGAGCATCGCATCATCCTTTTTGGTTGTTACTAGATCACACACTTCCTTCACCTTATTAGATGTCTTCTGAAAGTCGCGTATGGTGAGGAGAGATTGCCCCTCCACTTTAGAAGTTTCAATGTACTTTGGCAGGATCATAGGGGTGAGTACAATTTTCTTCCCATCGATCCTCAACAAACATGATGACATTATCCCATCCCTTGTGTACGGCATCTTAATCAAACTATCATGGCCGACTGAGTATCATGTGACAGGCGTCCATGGTTATGACGTCACAAATATTTGGTCTTTGTAGGACTTACCAGTCGAAAAGGACACGAAGCATCAGTCAGTTACCATAGTCACACTATCCTTCTGGATCCAACCATTCACATATGGAGAAGAGTGTGATGTATTCTCGAATTTAAGCTTCTCCATTATCGTTCGTGACACGATATTCTCACAACTTTCGTCGTTGATGATCACTTCTTTGACTTCCCATTCACAATGCATCTTGTGCGAAAGAGGTTGTGGTGCTGGGAGTTGATCTCCATCTTCAACATGCATGCCTGCCTCTATACGACCAGGGACACACCCTAATTTCCAGGGATCCATTTAACTCCTCCCTCATATTCGACGTTCTCAGCAACATCAAGCCCTGTGGCATTCTATGCATCTCTAGCACCTCCATCAGCGATGGCCAAATTAGCCACCGGTCACTGAGGACATGTGTTTGATCAATGGCTCGGTTGGCCACATCGAAAGCACTAGTCAGGCCTTAGCCAACTGTATGGATTCGAGATTCAACTTGGACCTAGAGCAGTTGTCGTGACACATTGGGGCCTTGATGGGCTATTTCCTGCACCTTGAATTGAAGGGTAAGAGGGGAGAAATATACCTCAACGGGTGCTTTTCCATTGGCTTGGGACGTGTCTTACAAAAGATCCGTTGTGGGACATGCATCGTAAAGTAAGACCGAGTAGTAACCTTTGCAAGTTGTGTCTCCATCCTACTAGAAAATTGGACCGCCTCATCGATAGTCCAAACCAGATGCATCTGTACCTGATTATGGATTGTGAACCACAATCTGCCAATGAACCAAGCCATCTATTGCAATTTAGATTCTGCTAAGTTGTTTTGTGATTCCAATCGATGGAACTCTTTCACAAATTTTGCTACAGATCGATTCCCTTGTCGACAATTTTAATATTGCTGGAATAATATTTACTTGTAGTCATTAGGAAGTAATCAAGCATGAAGGAGGCGTCATATTCGAGGCCATGACCAGATGGGCCCTTGTTCAGTCGGGGGCGGGAAATATGAAGCTGCTCCCACCATGCTAAATGTCAGACTTCAACTTAGGCGATCAAATTCACTTTCTTATCTTCCGGCACGTCCGTGTAATAAAGTATTGCTCAACCTCCGCCAAATAGTCAAGGAACTCCTCTATATGTAACAAATCATTAAAGTCAAAAAGATCAACTTTACCTCTATAGTCTCATTCTGCTCGATCCTGTTCGCTCCCCTCAAGTGCAAGGCTGCGATATAGTAATAATCTCGGTAAGACCGAGGTAGATCCACAGGGAAGAGGTAAACGAATCCAAACTATTCTAATAACTAGAATCTAAAGAGTTTAGAAAATTAGTTTTTAAGAACTAAAGAAATCTGAGAACTAAGAGGAACTAGAGTATAAGGGATCCACTTCTAGTCTTAATCATGCTCAATCCATTGATTCGATTCAAAGCACAACTGGAATTGAATTTCTTTCTCTATCTAGCCGGAAGATATGGCAATCAAAGCTTCACAAACAATCTGGAATAGATGGGTGTTCATTGATTTGGTTCTCTCAACAAAGCTCAGGCCTTAGGCACACTCAATTGTATAGGCGAAGCCTCTTTCCAATCTGGTTGAGATCACAACCAAAGCTTTCATCAAATCCTGTCACTAGACTTGACTACAACCAATGTTTTGAACTCTAATTAAACCAATTTCAACAAGCAACAACACCTATCTAAGATTCTAAACAAAAGATACATTAACTATCTATCATAGGTTCTAAGAGAGAATCCACTGTTTTGATTCATGGAGAACTAGAAGCATTCATCGTATCCGAAAATCACGACAAATCAAAGGCTTCCATCAATCAATAACCCATACACCAATCTGATTAATCTCATAAATCCAACAAGAACTCATGTACTTGGCACACAAACTCCCTCAATTATCTAAAGCTATCAACTTTCTCCATGATGTGTTGTATATCTACGCCGTCCATCCATTTCTCCATGCCATTGTAATATGTTTTCCCAAAATTTAAGAAAATCCAAATCTTAGGTGGACCACACCACAGGAAACAATGGGGATTGAGTGTCTTACCATTAAAAATTCCAAAGAACCAATTGTAAGGTTTTTCTAATGTTTATTTCCCATTCAACCTGTTGATAATGTCAAGAAGAACTAGATGAATGGAAAATACAAAGATCATATTGATTTAAAACTTGTGTGGCCCGCAAAACGTTTTTAATGGACATTCATCACTGTTCTTAGTACTATGGTTTCTCTAAGATTTGGATCCTCTTAAGGTTTGGGATCCCTTCCTAAAATGAGATGGAAAAATAGATGGCTAGTGTGGATATACAAAAAATATTTCAGGATGGCCGCCACACGGTTGGGGTAACACCCATTAAGGTGTTACCGAGGTAACAGGGACACGGCTTGGCTATTGACGTGCCACTAGCCAAGTGGCTAGTGGTCGGTGCTCTGTGGACCCCATCATGATGTATTTGTTTTATCCACGCTGTCCATCCATTTCTCAAGATCATTTTAAGGCTTGATCTAAAAAATGAGATAGATCTAAATTTCAGGTGGACCACACCACAGGAAAACAATAGTGATTGAATGTCCACCATTAAAAACCTCCTAGGGCCCACTGTAATGTTTGTTTGACATCCAACCTCTTGATTAGGTCATACAGACCTAGATGTAGGGGGAAAAATATCAACTTGTTCTAAAACTTCCGTGGCCCTTAAGAAGTTTTTAATGGTGTTGTTTAATTAACATTGTTTCTTATGATGTGGTCCACTTAAGATTTGGATCTACCTAAATTTTGGGCTCATACCATAAAATGATCTAGAAAAATGTATGGACAACATGGATGAAACACATACATCATGGTAGGGCTCACAGAGCACCGATCACTAGCCATTGGCTAGTGGTAAGGTAACTAGCCAATCCGCATCCGTTACCCTATTCGTGTGATCCTAAGTTGATATATTTTATGTATATCTATCCCATCCATCTATTCTTTAATATCATTTTAGGATGCAATACCAAACCTTAAGAAGATCTAAATCTCAACACCTGGATTATAATTTAGGGTCCGATGATCGTACATTTCTTGGATTTTCATAAGATTATCAAGTGCAGAGCAATTTTAACCTAAAATTTTGGCCCAATTTGGAAATATGATCCATTCAATCTATTCTACTCATCAAGATCTTTGATTTGACTTGTCACTCACTTCAATCGGGTTTCGGATGAGAAAGATATTGGGTGGACAAGATTGATCAACAATACGATGGGCCATATCTTACAATCCAACGGTTAGATTGAGTAAAATTTAATTAAAACATCTGAAGTCATTTACTCTTCAATATTGATTGATCAGATTGTCAATTTAATAGAAAAACTGAAATTTGTTGATTGATCAGATTGTCAATTTAATAGAAAAACTGAAATTTACTCTTCAATATTGATTGATTAGATTGTCAATTACTCTTCAACATCTGAAATTTGTTTAGATCTAGAAAAACTAATAGTGCCAATTTAAAGAGTGTTTTGGACAGATCTGATTCCTTTCAGGTCAAATCGGGCTAATCTTATTTTCTGTCCTAATTAGCATGTTCCAAACATATCTAACCGTTCAGATCAATTTTAGGATGGCCTAATCATAGAATTTGATCAATCTCATCATTATAAGTTATTCTTGCAATTACACTTCATTATACTTGGGCCATCATTTTTTGTACAAGTGAAGTTGTGGGTATGCATAAACCAATCTGATAGGTAGCTAGCAGAATGAGTGTAATTTTTCATTTCAACCGTCCAATATATGTCCACCAATAAATTTGGTCCACTTATTTCAAATTTCCCAATTTTTTTTTTCAATCTCAAACTTTATTTCTTAAATCCAAACACTTTTTCAAACTTATCAAAAATCTTTTTTTTTCAAAATTATCAATTTTATTCAAACTTCTCAATTTTTTTAAAATACTAATTTTTTTTTTCAAAAAGTCAACTTATTTCAAAATCTCAGTTTTTTTTTTACATCTCAATTTTTCTCAAACATTGTCAAATTTTTTGTCCAAACTTTTTAACTTTTTTTTTCGAAATCACAATTTTTTTTAATTGTCCATTTTCTTATTCAAAATGTTAATTTTTTTGTTAAAATCTCAATAGTTTTTTTTCAAAATCTTATTTTTCTCAAACGTTGTTAATTTTTTCAAGATTCAATTTTTTTTTTTCAAAATCCCAATTTTTTTTTTAAATCTCAATTTTTCTAAAACATTGTCAAAAATTTATTTCGAACTTTTGAACTCTTTCTTTTCAAAATCACAATTTTTTTTAAACTTCCTAATTTTTTTTTTCAAAATGATAATTTTTTCAACAAAATCTTAGTGTTTTTATATATCTCAATTTTTTTTTTCAAAATCTCAAATTTTCTCAAACATTGTCAATTTTTTTTCCTTATTCCTCGAACTTTTTTTCCTTCAAAATCACAATTTTTTTAAATTTCTCAATTTTCTTTTCCAAAATTACACATTTCTTTTCAAAATCTTTGTTTTTAATCTTAATTTTTTTTCCGAAATTTCAATTTTTTCAAACTTCACCATTTCTTTTTTCAAACTGTTTTCTTTTTCAAAATGTAATTTTTTTTAGAATCTTGGCATTTTTTCAATCACAATTTTTTTCAAAATCTCTAATTTACTCAAACATTGTCAATTTTTGTTTCGAATTTTTTATTTCCTTTAAATTAAAATTTTTTAAAACTAAATTTTCTGTCGAAGTGCAGATGTTTTTTTTAATCTTAATATTTTAAAATATTTCAATTTTTTTAATAATTGTTATTAAACATTTATTTAACGACGGATTTTGTCCGTCGGTAATAGAAAAAGTCCGTTGCTAAAACTTTTTCCGCTTTCACGGACTTTATTCGTCGTGTAATATCATTATACAACGGATTCAGTCCGTCGCAATGTTACGACGGTTGAAATCCGTCGCATTCCAACATTCACCAACGGACATTAACTGTCGTAAAATTCCGCCACCATATCCAAATTTCCCCTTGGAAATGGATTTGCGACGGTAATTTTTCATTACCGACGAATTTAGTCCGTCATTAAACCAAGCCATTTTGGCGACGGATGTTGTCCGTTGCCAAATCTGTTGTAAATTTACAATATTGACGTAGTGTTCCATGGGTTAAATTCTGAGTGCCCATATCTACACTTAAAAGAATTCGATGAAGTTATTGCTACCTTGCAATACAATAATGTGTAAGAAGATGTTATCAAACTTAGATTGTTTCCCTTTTCATTAAAAGAAAGAGCCAGCGGTTGTCTCCACTCTTTTAGACCACATTCGATAGGGACATGGACTGAGATGACCTGGGAATTCTTGAAAAATTTCTTCCCAGCTTATAAAACTAACACCCTTTGAAGATCTATAATGAACTTTATGGGAAAAAAGAGTGAGTTGTTCTTTCAAAGTTGGAAAGGGTTTAAGGAACTCTTACTCACTTGCCTACATCATGGATATGAAAGTTGGCAAATTATAAACTTCTTTTATGATGGACTAAACTCCAACATGCGCCAATTTGTAGAGATGATGTGCAATGGCGAGTTCATGAGCAAAAATTCAGATGAAGTGTTCGCTTCCCCAAGTGTAGGGTTGTGATGTAGTAATAATCTCGGTAAAACCGAGGTCGATCCACAGGGACTTATGTAGGAATCCACAAACACTTCCAATAGTTCTACTAAAGAGCTAACAAAACAGAGTTGTAGAAGATTGATGTAAATAGTAACGTTAAATTAAACTGAAGGTAAACAATTAATAAAATGGCACTAGGGGTTCAAGGATCCACTTGTAGCAATCCTTGATGCTCAATTCGCTGTGGTCTTTCACTTTCTCAACTAGAATCGAAATTAAGATCTATCTAGTCGGATGATAGAGCAGTTAAACCAAACAATCTGTCATATGTAAGATCCATGTATATGATTCACTCAAAGCAAGCTAGGACGAGCATACTCAATTGCATAGGTCAGTCCCAATTCCAATAGGCTAAGATCACAATCATAAACATCATTAAATCCTGTCACAAGACAAAACTAGATTATGATTTAAACTTGATTCAAATCACATACACAGTCTCTCATAGTTCAGAAATCCAGAAAATAGAACTTTGGTAGGAAGTTCCCACATGAAGATCATGAATCTAGAGCGTATTCCGATTCCTCAGATCATACAGGTCTAGATTAGGTCACAACAATTAAGAACTCAAGCACTTCTTACAAACATCCATGAGTCATCATAAGACTAAGAAAAACTACTTAGAACTTGAATTAAACTTCAAACCATTGTTCTTAAACATGAAATCCAACTTAAAACCAACTTAAATGAATTGAAACATCTTAGATTCACTACAAGCTTCACCACTTAGCCCTAGCTAAGAGGTTTAGCCGTTCATGATCTAAGGAAACATGAAACAACTAAAAAAAAACATAAAAACTAAAAAGCAAACTAGGAGGAGTTGTGGAACTTCGAAATCCACTTTTGCCGTCTCCCACCGTGCTCAATCCCTTTTAAGATTCCTTAGGAACGTAGTGGAGGACCCCTTTTATAGCTTTCAAGCCTTCATACCACAAAACCTTCGAGAATTTGCATAAAACTTACGCACTGCGTAGAGAAATCCGGACCGAAAATAGCAGTTTCTGAACTTGAGCGATTGAGCGATGGATCGACTGGCTGAGCGATTAATCGGTGAGTCCTAGCGATCAATCAATCAAGGTTGGGCGATCAATCGATGGGAGTAAAAAGTGTCCAGAGAGTTTCAACAACAATTCTTCAAAAATCTGCATTCTGTCGATTAATCTACAATCTGGGCGATCAATCGCTCAGGTTGGGCGATCAATCGCAATTCTGCACTTTCAGTCTAGCAACAATTTTGTCAATTTCTGTTGTGAGCGATCAATCGCTCAAGTCTGGTGATCAATCGCTCAGGCTGAGCGATCAATCGACGAATCAATCTCTGGATCAATCTTCAGAAACTGCAACTTTCTGCATTTTACTTTTATGGCCCTACAGCTCTGCACTTTACTTTTTCAGGACAAATCAGGACTTCTTCAAGGTTTTTCTTCTCTTCTTGGGCTCATCAAAGCTTGGTCTTCAATGTGTGTAAAGTGCTCTCTCAAGCCTTGAATTAGTGAAATCTCCATCACATTCCTACAATCACAAATCATGCATTAAAGTAGTCTTTTAATCGTGCAACCCATGTATAATATGTGATGAATTGGGGTTAGAATATGCACAATTAAGAACTCAACATGAAGCATGGAGTTATTTAGACATGTTGGCCGAGAATGTGTTGAGCTCTTAATTGTGCATATTCTAACCCCAATTCATCACTCATTATGAATGGTTTTCATGATTTAAAGACTAATCTAATGCATGAATTTGTGATTGTAGGAATGAGAGGGAGACTTCACTAATTCATAGTTAAAAAAGTCACTTTGTATGCATTGAAGATCAATATAGCAAGTGTCAAAAGGTGGAGGAAAGAAGAAGAAAGAAAGAGAAGAAAATATGGAAAAACTGTCCTAAGACTTGTCCCAAGACCGGTCGCCAGACAGTTCGTCAGGATTGCAGAGAAACATAGCTTGCTGGACTATTTTTTGGTTTCTTAGAGCGGTCGCCAGACAGGTCTAAGGTGCTCTAGAAACTCCATTTTTCAATACTAAGTTTCCAAATTGTGGAAGGACTCTCCGGATTATCGAAGTTTCCAAGTTGGTGCGAGATTTCTCTTATAAAAGGCCACCTCCACTCTCTTCCTAAGGCATCTAGCAACATGGGAAGTAATGAGATCAAGACCTAGAAGGCTTCCTAGCCACCTACAACTAGTTTTCTTCTTCTTCTAGTTCTAGTTTCTAATTTTTAATGCTTTTTTTTAGTTAACCTCTTAGCTAGAGCTAAGGGGTGAAGTTTGTAGTTTGTTTCAATGATTTAATTCGTTTCTTCAAGTACCCTTTTCTTATTTATGGATTTCAAGTTCTAGTTTAAATAATGGTTGGATTTTTAGAAGTTTTGCGAGGGTTTGTGTACTCCAGACATGAGTTCCTTACAATTCTCTAAGATTACCATGATTGGGTTGTTTGAATTCGAATTGTAGTAACCCTTAAGTCTGCCATAGTCTCTTGGCATGGCTATTACTCCGAAGGCTACAAGTTCAAGTTCTATGTGCTTCATTAGAACTAGAAATCTGATTTTCAGATTTAAGTGGGATTGTTTGTGCTTGAATGTTATATCCTCCAATTAGATGAGAGATAAGACTTTGATTCTAATTGTGTTGTGCTTGGATGAATGGATTGGTATTGGACTACTACAAGTGGATCCTTAATGCTCTAATTCTTCTTATTTTCAGATTTTCTTATTATATGTGAAAAACTATTTTCCTAAACTTCTTAGATTTTATTTATTAGAGTAGTTGGAATTGTTTACTTCTTTCCCTGTGGATCAACCTCGGTCTTACTGAGAATTATTATTACATCGCAGCCATGCAGTTGAGGCGAGCGCACAAGCTTTTGGCGCCGTTGCCGGGGAAAAAGTTAAACGGTTCTAATTGTTCTAGTAGCTATAGGGTAGATTTAGTTAGGTAGGATTTTCAATTTTTATAGAAGTAGATTTTCTGATTTTTTCTAGATTATTAACAATTTTTTGTTTGATTTTATAGGACATTGTTGTTGACATAGATCTCACTCTATTAGATAACATCTCCCCATCTCCCTTCTTTTTATTTTTTTTCTAAATTAGGGTAGTTTTTAATTCCTTAATTTTTCATCATGTATGATTGGACGAATGGTGCGTATAAGTACCTTTTGGAGAATGAGACGTCAGATTGGGGGATCCAAACTCATTGTGATTGGGATCCCTCCAAGCATAAGTATTTTTCAGAGATTCAAAGAACCTCAAAGAACCTCCACTAACCCCCCCGTAAGACGATGCATGATTACATTAATGAAAGCAATACACATATTGAGACACAATGTAAGACGATGGGAGAATATCGGAACGAAGTAAAATCAAATAATGATTATCTAGGGAAAACATTATGTGGTACTCGATTGAAAATAATATGAGTGTTCCACCGGTTATGGTAGGAGGTATGCAACAACAAAAGGAACCGGTGAATAATGGCCGGTTAAGACAATGCGTGATCACTTGTATGGATATGCCTATCAGCCATTATATAACTCTTCATCCTATAATGCGTATAGTCTAAATTGGGAAAACCACCATTCTCCTTATTCAAGAGAAGAACTAACCGTGATTATTAACAATCACCCTAAAACATCTTCCTCTTGTGATGACATATACACACAAATACTTGAGGAAATATAGAAAGAGTATGTAGATGAACAATCAAATCAAACCTACTCGCCATCTTATAAAGACGTTGAGCCCGAAATTGGGGGCATCGAATCAATCCCCTCTAATGAGGAGGATGGGGCTATCCAAGTCCCACCTTCCTCGGATATAATGAATAGACTTTTAGAGGAGATCGATTTCAATGATCCCAATGTCATCATCAATTATAGTGAGTCCACAATCTCTTTTAGATGCTTTGAACTTAATGATGAAGAGATTTCAATGACAGTTGACGAACTCGAGGAATCTATAAAATCTGAAAGCGATCGCGGGGTTACTTACAATGAGGGTTCGATGAATGCTTATGAACCTATGGTTTCTTTTTCCCAATGGCATAATGATTATGATCTCTAGAGGATATGCATGCTAGAGAGATGGCTGAAGTTGATCTTTTTGAGTTCTTCCACCAACAACACATGCCAAATTCTATTGTGGTAGACTTCCCTTTGATTAAAAATTATGTTCCTTTAGATGATTAGGTGATACAATCTATCTTAGAAAACCTAAAATACACAAAATCTAGACACACACCAACGTCCGTATATAAAGATGGACGGTCCACAACGAAGATAGAAATCTCTCTCTACGAAACTCCATAACCATATCCTAAAATTTAGATTTTGAATTGGTACGTCGCATCGAATGGGACTTCTGTACTTCTCGATCGACATGGACATATTTAGGACCCTACGATGGAATCTAATCCAATAGGTCACCTAAGTATATGAAAAAGGTAGTCCATGAGTGATTTCACCTTGATTGGTGGTCCACATGGCCTTACACAGTAAATCTTCGATTAAACGGTCTCGAAAGATCATCTAGTGATGAAATTTTACATGGATGGCTAAAATGCTATAATAAAGTTGTGGAGAAAATTCCACAGCTAACTGACATACCAATTGAAATAAATCACGGGGTTCACTTTCACCACTGGTTTGGTGCTAGGACAAGTTTTAATGGTTTGATCGAAATCCGATGAGAATTTCAACGGTCACGAAGGTTCTTCTAAGGATACTCTATAATTCCAACAGAACCAAGCTTGATTTGATCAGTTCAAAGGGCCTCAGTGATCAAAATGAGGATGAATGACTATGAAAGAAAGATTTATGATCGGATCTGGGTCGATCAGACTATATTATTGGATTCTAAATGATTTAATTTATCAATTTATGGCTCAAATCAATTCCATAGATAATATAAATAATTTAAAATGAATTACTAAAGTTTATGTACGTGGAATGTAGTTTATAATTCCACTTTTCTACCCAATTATTCCATGAGAAACTTACATCAAACATGTTATCAACCTTACACGCATTAAATTATTATTATTTTAATTTCATAAATTTAAATCTAGGTTTTTAAATTAAATAAAAAAATCATAAAAAATCACAGATATTACACTAGTTGCTTAGGTAGCTATATCATTTGTAGTCTAGATAATTGCACATTGATTATAAGCTCAACATGTTGTATCATCATAATATATGATATATATACTTAGGTTAGTTTGCTTAATTGCATTATCTTTTATAGCCTTTGTGATTGGACCCACTTAAGCTTGGAAGCTAAGTGTTCTTGTTTACTTAGTTTATAATTGCTAAACTAGTTTAATTAGATAAGAGTTTTAAAAAGGTTTAAATGGTCCTAATCACACCCCCTCTAGGACTTAGCCATAGTTCTATAAGCTCCACTCTAAGCTTCTGCGATTAGCATAAGGTGTCATGTTAGACGATTTGACGTAATTTTGGGTGTTACCTAATATCCGAGTTTCACATCGAAGCCACGATCATGATAGGCATTCAAGTATGCCATGCTAGATATAATGTCTCACTGCGTGGCTTCGAAACACTGAAATATGATTCCGATTTCGATTTGACTGTTGCATTAGGACTGTGGGTCCTTAGTACTGAGGTAGGCAAATAAACTTACATTAACATGCTACGAATGGCTTGAGGGTGCGTATTCCAAGTAATTCATAAGTGACACTTCCAAGGACTTATTACTACCCATGACACTTCCAAGGAGTCCACATAAACTTGGGTGTGTTTTAATAATCATCAGAGTAGGGCAAAAGGCACTAGACAAGACCGAAAGAGCCATGGTGCATCAGTTTTAGGCTGACGCACCAGCAGTGCCAGCAAAAATTCAGTGAGATAGCTGATGCCCTAAACGTGTCGGCAGTGTCCGCTGATGCGTCAGCTGTCTACTTGTTGTTTCATTCTCCTTCCCTCTGGTTACTCCTACTCAACACACTCTCCATGTGTTGGTCATTGCTCAGAGGGAATTCAGAAGCGTCGGAGTTGAGGTTCACTTGCCAATGCAATGGTCAGAGTACCAAGCTCCAATTATCGAAATTTGGGATTTCGATGACGGATAAGGATTCTGGTGGGGGTTTGAACTTTCGGTGAGGATTCTGGCTGGAGTTTTCCCTTAGATAGCAGGTAATACCCAGAGGTCCTTCTGTTATTCCCTACTTATGTCCAGTGAATAATGGACTAGACTATTTATAGTCAGGAATTTCAGACTGCGCGTTGTGTTGGATCAGACTCTCTCGCACATCAAGAAACATCCAAACACAACAAAAGCCCAAGAAGTCTTGTATTTGCATCTGGCGAGTAAGCTTGGCATTTTTGGCGCGTCAATGATGGTACCTATAGTTGCAAGCACATGAGATGCGAGATTGGCACGCCTGGTGCGTCCACATAGCGCGTCAATCATGCTAACTTTCCTTCGATTTCCTCTCGAGCAAGGCATGGCACATCGGTGTTCCTTCCTTTTCCCTACTGATTTTAGAATTTTCCAGGTACATCATCCGGCGTGCATGGTGCGTCATGCCTATCAGAGGGGTTTTGAAAAATTTTGACAAGCCAACAGGTAATTTTTCACTTTAGAGGTCACTGACGCCTTCCATTTGACATGTACAAGTGGTTCAGGCATAACAAAGGATAGTGGCATGCTTGTGAGCGCTCTAGTAGAGCTTGATGGGGAGTTAGGTGATCAAAGTGCACAACACTAGCATAACTGAGCTATAGGAGTCGAGCCGATAGATTCTTAACATTTTCCTTTTAATGTTTGTATATCTTATATATTTGGATTGTTTATGGTTTGTATGGTCCCCATGGGCACCTTTTGAACTCGTGCATTTTAAATATTTTCCCTAATACTATATGGTTTAGTTATCTTTGCTTATTTCTTGATAGTCGATGTATTGATGTGTGCTACTCTAATTAGTAACTTTGATTGAATGTAAATTTGACTATGTGGACACGTGGGGAACCTACCCACGTGTGAATATTCTTTGTTGTGACACTTGGGCTTTCGCTGCACGAGTAGTTTACTTGAGCAGCAAAACTCGGGGTGTTCCATGGGGGGTTATACTTTCATGATGTGGTTCTCCAAAAATCAAGTGAGCCCACTAAGTGCTTATAAATGTTTTAGGCATGATTTTGTAGAGTTTCAAATTGTGTGGCCTACTCGAATTTTGGATACAACTAATTTTTGGGACATACCATAACCTACAGGGGACCCAGTAAATGTAATTAAGGTGTGGATGTCCAACACACATCATGGTAAGGCACACATAGTTCAACCTCAAGAGAAGCTCCCATGAGGTCGACCTCCTATTACCTTTTCCCATATGCGTGTGTGTATTATAATACACACACACATGTGTCTATTATATTTGTATGTGTGTCTACTATACATCTGTGTGTATGTGGGCGCGCTTCAATGTTTGTATACTATACATAATGTCAATAGCTTTGAGACGTTTTTACTCTCACTTTTAGTTTTTAAAACATTAGTTAAGAAGTGGTAAATTCAATGCAAAATATAATCATTTAGAAGGAAATTGTTAAGATTTTATTGTATAAGAAATGACATAGGTTACACTTCACTTCTTTTCATGTATTCAACATTGATCTCTCCTCTTTCTTAGTTAGACACATTGTGGGACAATGGCTCTGTTAGGGCCCACCCTAATATCAACTCATATTAGAATGTCAACCTAAAAAATTAGGTGGACCAGGAACTCGAGTGGGCCATGACAAAAGGAATTGTGAGAATGGGTCTCCCACCGTTCTCTTCTTTCTTTATGTGTAACATGCACCTGCATGTAATCTTACATTCCCTCTGCCTTTCTCTCTCCCTCTCCTCATTTTCTCTATCCTTCCTCACTTTACATGCACTATATGTGAGATATCCTTAATAAATGGATAATTAAAATAGAAAAAAAAGTGCCATCGAAAATTGCTCTCTTATCTATCTTTAACTTATCCTCAATATTAAAACACATAAAGATTATTTTATTCTCTAATTCTTTATTGTGTTAGGCGAGCTGAATTTGAACTAGTGGATTACTAAATACTAACGCATGTTATACGGAGAAACAAGAGTGTTGAGGAGTGAGAGAAGAAAGAGAGATACCATGAGATTGGATAGAATGGGTATACACTACATGCATAAAGAAAGTAAAGCCAAGGATAATGATGGGGCTAATATGAAAATAGCGAAAGGTGCAAAATCGCTCTCTTATTTATCTCCAACGTATACTTAATGAAACACAGATTATTTTATTCTCCAATTCTTTATTATGTTATGAAAACTGAATTTGAGTGGTTAAGTTACTAAATACTAAAATCTGTTATGTGGAAAGACAAAAGAGAGGTGAGAGTGAGATAGTGAAGAGAGATACCATGGGAATGGATAGATTGGGCGTGGACTGTAAATAAAAAAAAAGGAGTAAAGGTGAGGCAAATGGTGCAACTAATATGCAAAGAGTGAAAATGTGTAAAAACTGCTCTCTGACTCATCTCCATCCCATTCCTATTAAAACAAAAAGATTATTCTATTCTCTAAATTTTTTTATTATGTTTGACGAGCTCAATTTAAATTTTTAGGTTAATAGATATTGATACGTGTTACATGCAGAGAGGAATGAGGGATGAGGGGTTAAAAAAGAAAGAGAGATACCATGAGATTAGATTGAATGGATATAGACTACATGCAAAAAGAGAGTAAAGATAAGGGAAATTGTGAAGCCAATATGTAACGCAAAAATGTGCAAAAACCAATCTTTTATTCATCTCCAACCCATCCACAATATTAAAACACAAAGACTATGCTATTCTCTAATTTTATATTATGTTAGGTAAGATGAAATTAAATTGGTAAGTTATTAAATATTTAAGATGAAACTAAATTGGTAACTTATTAAATATTAATACATGTGTTACGTAGAGAGAAGAAAGAGAGGTGAGGAGTGAGATAGGAAAGAGAGATACCATGAGATTAGAAAGGGCATGGACTACATGCAAAAAGAGAGTAAAGGTGAGGGAAATGCCCAATATCTTAAAAAAATGGTTTAGCAAATATACAAAGATTGAAAATGCCCAACCACATGTATGGAGAGAGAGAGAGAGAGAGAGAGAGAGAGAGAGAGAGAGAGAATGCATGCAGAGAGAAGGTGAGTGCTAGAACCAAGTGGATATCAACAAGAGGAGAGAGATTGTGAGTTGCATGCATGTAGCTACTCACTATAAAAAAATGTTAAAAAAGTCATTGTGAAGTGCAAATAAAATCTAAACTATTGGTGGCTAATCATATATATGTCTAAATATTCAAATTACCTAAACATTCAAATATCCTTTTAAATCCAAAGTTCACTGTTCTTCTAAGGCTAATCGGGGGTGGGCAAAATTGTCCATAGCCACTCGCATTGTACAAAAGAGATATTGTATCTGTTAGATGTTCAAGACATGGTTATCTGTTTGCCTGTATTGTCGTTTTATCAATACACTTTTCAAAGGTCTAATAATTAACCTTGAACCATTTATTTGTGAAAATGTACGCATGATGGGGACATCACATCACGTGCGTCTCTACACGTACCAGAGGAAGATGTGGGCCCTAGTCTCTCTGTGCCTTAGCGAGTACCCGTTTTGAAGACCCCACATAACATGTACGCATATCTAGAAGACCAAACGCTTGGAAGATGCATGTGGTCTACTAGAGGAGGTCATCTAGATCAGAGGATTTAATGGATATGACAATCAGACCATCAGATTGCATGGAGGACTTGATTGGACCATTGATCATGGGCTATCGTCATCATTGGCTATCATATATTTTATAATTTTATATTATTTTATTATTTTAGTGGTTTGAATTACATCTACTATGATTAGTTGCTTTTATGTTAGGTTTAATTACATTATGTGTGAGATGAGATGTAGTTAGAAACATAAAGAACTGAGAGGGTATTTTAGTTTTTATAGCCTAAAAGGCTATAAAGCCTCACCGCCCCTCTTTGTTTTTTTTTTTTTTTAATGAAACATTGAATGAAAATACAAGTATTCTCTTTCTTTTTTAATCCTCTTTGAGATTGCATAGGTGTGAAGCCTTCCTTAGTGAATCCAATGCTATTACGTGGTGTGAATCTATAAACTTTCATCTCCCTCTTATCATCTCCTACGAGGTATTCTTTTCAAACCATAATTTTCTCTCATGTCCCCTTCTTCCTTCCTCTCTCTTTTCTGATTATTTTCTCTCATCCTTCTTCCATCACCTTACAACCGAACTAAAACACTAGTTGTGTGAATAGTACCCATAAACAATACCTCGTGAACTGCGTCACATGAACAGTGATGCCTGAATAATGTTCATACGGATAACCACGTGCAGCTTTCCCCTCTGATTTTTCCTTCTTTGATTTCCCTCCTAACTCTAAATTCTCAAATTTCTCCTCTTACCCTAATCCCAAAATTTTCCATTTTCCTTCAAATCCATAAACCTGGCCCACCTTAAACCTTAACTCCTACCTAATTCATTTAGGATACAAGCGAATCTCTTTGAATAATAGTCTAGCCCTATGTTAATTTAGAGTTTCTCAACTCCATTGGGACCTAATTTCTTTAATATATTATTAGTTCCTAATTTCGAGCATGTTTTAACCTAGGATTTAATGTAATTTTTGTTTGATATTATTTGGGTTTACATGTAGTTGCTGAATTTTTAATTATTCTTGCTCTCATTAACTAAAATCTAATTTTATTATCATCCTAGGGTAGAAAAGCATGGTCCTGCATCAAACTTTGGTATCAGAGCCTAGGTTAAGAGTAATTTCATCTTAAATTTAGGTTAAAGTTGTTTATCATCGTGGCATGGTGTCGTTCATCATATTGTATGCATATCGCTGAATTTTGGTACTAGCTATTTAGCAATTTATATGGCTGAATTTTCTAAGTACTAGCTCGTTTTAATGGTTGCATTACTAAAATTTTTAGGAAAAAAAATTTTCCTTTGATCATATAAAGTCATATAGGGTCATTTAGAGTCTTGAATCCATATTGTTATGTCTAGATTAACTGTATCTCTATTTTTATTATCATTGTATCAAGAATTTAGTTGTTTAGTCTCCCCATAATGAATGGAGTATAAGTGCTTGAGATCCTCGAGACCCAATGAAAAGTCGAACTCCAATGATTTGTTATATTTTAATGGCCGCATGGACCCACAAACATTTCTTAATTGGCTTGAAGACTTGGAATTTTTTTTTTATTAGTGTGATATATCAAAGAACTGTCAAGTGAGGTTCACCAAGTTGAAATTGGTGGGTTATACCAAGTCATTTTGGACGAATTTGGAGAGAAGAATTGAGCAAAAAGGTAGAACTTCGATCTTATAGTGAGGTAAGATGAAAGAGCATTTGAAAGAGAAGTATTTTCCCATCTATTACCGTTTGAAGCCCTTAGCTCAAGAAATAGTTGTACCACCTTCCCATCCAAAAAGAGAACCAATATAGCCACCTTCTTATAAAGTGGTTCAATCCGTCACTAAAGGAATCTCAGCTTTTGAGCAACTTGAAGAGTGTCTCACACCAATTATATTTTCCTAGGAGCGAGATAATGTCTTGGTGAATAGCAAGATGGAAGGGTCTAAACATGCTGTTTATGAAGAGGTAGAGTACTTGCTCAAAATTGATGGTGAAGAAGAAGAAGAAATTAAGGCATCACTGATCGTTGTTGAACATGAAGGAGTGGGTGTTAGTGATGAAGAGGTCAAAGAAATTAAGGCAACACCATTTCCAATTATCATGCGTGACCTAAATGATGAAGAGTCATAATCTAAGTCTCGTACCATAATGAAAGAGAATGGGATTGAAAAAGAGACTAGTGTGGATTCAATGGTGGATACCCACATGACTAGTGATGTCATTCTTGAGGTTAGCATAAAATTGTTGTCTGGAGTGATTGCGGATTTGAAAAGGACTTGTGACATCCTACCAGAAGACTTATCGGATGACCTTCCACCTAAGCGAGACATTTAACACGCAAGTGATCTTGTCCTGGGTCGACTCTGTCAAGCTTTCTAACTACCAAATGAACCCTGTAAAGCATGCAAAAATGCAGAGGTAAATTGATAAGTTTCTTAGGGAAGAGTTCACTCAGGAGAGTTTGATTTTGTTTATTCTATGTGTCGTGCTCGCCCTTTTCACTTACAAGTACGATGGCATGTGGCGCACGTGTGGGCACATTCTAACCGTCAACAAAGTCTTGGTCGAGTGTCCTCAAGTATTGGGATACTTGAATATTATCCTTATTTATAACACTTACGAGAAGCAATACCTCTATCAGTTAAAGCAGGTTTCTGGGATTCTAAAGAAAGAGAAACTATGCTTTGCTCGTAAGAAGTGTTCGTTGGTTATAATCCTCCAAGTTTTAGATAATAGAGTTGTTTATTTTGAATCCATTGCTTCACCAAAGCATCCTTTAGTTTCATTCATGCCCATCTCACATAAACCATCAGAGTTAGCTCAATCTTTTGCACAATATATTTATGCATTACATAATGAAATCAAATAAAGGATTAACGCGAGCAATGAACGATATAAACTTTCTGCTCACTCTCACGTAGATTCAAAGAATATCAAGTGGGTGATTATGTGATGGTCTGTATTAGGCCAGAACAGTTTCCACGTGGAGCCGTTAAGAAATTGTAAGCTCGTAGTGCTGGACCTTTTAAGATATTAAAGCGAATTGGTCCTGATGCATATGTTATAGATCTTCCACCTTTTATAAGGATTATTTTTACATTTAATGTGGACGATGTTGTATCTTTTAAAGGGACCCGAGATATCTCTTCCAGCACTCCATTTGTCCATGATAGTGACCCAGACTCATCCCAGGACCCATGGCCATTGCCTGATTTATCTTCCCAGCCTTTGCCTCCCGAGCCATCAAGACCTACTAGGCAAGAGGAGATTGAGGAGGTCTTGGCCCACTAAGTAGTTTCTACACATCAAGGAGGATTTTAGAAATTCCTATTCAAGTGAAAGAACATGCCGACTTCAGATAGTACATGGATGACAGAGGCGGAGCTTCAGAGCGTCGATCCGGACTTACTTGAGTGGTACCAGAGCTTTATTTCACCAAAGGCGAAATCATCTCAGTCGTAGAGAGTTGATGAAGACATCACGCGCTTCTACGCATGTATCAGAGGAAGCGACGGGCCCCTTGGCAACTACCCGTCTTGAAGACCCAACATAGTATGTACAATAAGGTGTTACTTAACGGTAACGGTGGCCGTAACGGCCACCACTATTACCATTACGATTCAAGCCGAATGGCCGTTACAGACCCTGTATCAGCCGTTACAACCCTTTTTTATTTTCTAAAAAAATTGTTACTGGGCCGTTACGTCGTGTTTTCTCTGTAACGGCCGTTTCGACCCCATAACGCGTAACGGTTATGACCGTTACCATTACGTATCAGCCGATACGTAACCGTTTTGAGATACCTTTATGTACACGCATCTAGAAGACCCTACACTAGCAAGATACATGTAGGTTGCTAGAGGAGGAATCTAGACCAAAGGATTTGATGGACACAACGATCGGACCGTCGTATCGCATGGAGGACTTAATCAGACTATTGATAGTGTACCATCGTCATTATGGGTCATCATAGATTTTAAGATTTTGTATTACTTTATTATTTTAATGGTTTGAATTACATATACTAATGATTAGTTGCTTTTATTTTAGGTTTTGTAACATTACGTATGAGATGTGACTAGTTGAAAACATTGTGAGGGTATTTTGGTCTTTATAGCCCAAAAAGACTATAAAGTCTCACACATCCCTGCTTTGTTTTCTTTTTATTATAAAACAATGAATGAAAATACAAATTTTTTATTTCTCTTTGAATCCTCTTTGAGATTGCATAGATGTGAAGCCTTCCTTGGTAAATCTAAGGCTACTACATGGTGTGAATCCACAAACTACTCTCTCTCTTCTCATCCCCTACAAGGTATTCTTTTCAAATTTTAACTTTCTCTCATCTCCCATTCTCCCTTCCTCTCTCTTTTCTTATTTTTTTTCTCTCATCATTCTTCAATCATCTTACAACCGAACCCAAGCCCTAACTGCGTGAATACTATCACGTGAACAGTGATGCATGAACAGTGTCCATACGGACAACCACATGCGGCTTTCTCTTTTGGTCTTTCCTTCTTTGATTTCCCTCATAACCATTTTCCTTAACCATAAATTCCTAATTTTTTCCTTTTACCTAAATCCCTAACCCTAATCTCAATTTTATTTTATTTTTCCATTTTCCTTCAAATTCATAAACCTAGTTCACCCTAAACCTTAACTTTTACCTAATTCCTTTAGGATACAAGTGAATCTCTTTGAACAATATCCTAGGCCTATGTTAATTTGGAGTTTCTCAACTCTATGAGGACCTAATTGCTTTAATATATTATTAGTTCCTAATTTCGACTATGTGATGGTATAAGATCTAACATGATTTCTACTTGTTGATTGCTTGGATTTACATGAAGTTGCTGAAATTTCTTGTTCCTACTCACACTATCTAAAATTTGATTTTTGTTATCATTCTAGGGTAAAAAACATTGTCCTACATCAATGCATATCCAATAAATGACTTCATATACAAAACTTCTCCACCCAGACCTACTTCGCAACCTTAATCTCAGGCATGAACCAGTTCATCTAGTGGTTTAATAAGTTTCAGATGATTCGAGTCTCAATGCATGGTTCAGTGGTAGATGCTTTGCGTTTCATTCTTAGATTTGACTGACCATGAAAAGTGGGTGTGTCTGTGTGTGGGTGGGCAAGTGTGTAGAAAAAAAAGTTCAGGATAATCCTCTCATGCAAATCTCTAGTGTGTCCATGTGACCAAACCTCACCTGATTCGATTAGACCGAGCCAAAATAAGACGTAAATATTTCCAGCCTGACCTAACCCGACCTGAATTTGCTCAACTCGAACCCAACCCAAATTCAACTTGGGTTGATAGGTCACAGAGCTGCATGGGTGGCATATCCAGTTGTGTGGAGAAGGTTACGTGGTCTGTGGTTCAGGTAGTCAAGTTCACATTCGATGCAGATTGCGTTCTTAAACTTTGTGGAGGCAACTATGATATATGCGTTAGTGCATTTCTATGGCATACTAGTGCACCTTATTTGTCAATCACGTGAGTCCATGTGTTGCAATGTCGGTTGAGCTTTGGTAAACTGAAGACTAAAGATTCAAGTGGAAAAGAAGCATCAAGGAAGAAGAATAGGTAAATGAGATGCCTTGATGACCCTAGTCCTTTGAACCAAAACACCTTAAACCCTCTTAGATGACTTGGACCAACTAAGAATACATTTAGTCATCATCATTAGTCTTAGAACACCTTGAAAAACATAATAAGTTAGACTGATTTAAGAGGTGGAAGTTGCTGTAATTAATCCAGCTCAAACAGCAGCTTTCGGTAGACCTCTGATATATCGAAAGTCTATTCGATAGACCTTCGATATATCAAAAGGTCTATTCGATATATTGACTTGACTGTCTAACAAATGCACAAACTCTCTAGACAGTTTGTTTGATCAATTGAATTGTACATTCGATATATCGGGATGTGTAGTTTCGATAGATCGAAAATTTTGTCCAAGTCTCTGGACAGATTCTCTGATATATCGAACAAGGTATTTTGATATATCGAAGATAACTCCGATTAATTGAAACCCCAATTCGACATATCAAAGTGACCGTTTTCTGCCCGTTTTATGATCGTTGGAGATTTTCTTTAAATACGGGAGAGATGGTCTTTAGGCTTATGAGAAGGAATTTTGATGAGATAGAAGCTACCACCATTGCTTACCTTTAAGAGCTCTATTCTTAACCTAAACAAGTGATCTTCCTTATGATTCATCATAAAAATGGAGCATTCAAAGCTCATGATGAAGATGCACTTGTCCCTCTTTTGATCTCTAAAGATTGGATTGTTCTTGATAGTGATATTCATATCCAATACTTTATGATGAGATCCTTATAGGTGAGACTCTCTAGGCAACCCATTCCCATTAGTTGTAAAGATCTCAAACCTACCTCCTAGCACCTTGGGCATCTCCGTTGGAGCATCATATGCAAGATAACTGATCTTGGAGCTGGAGCATTGGCGATGCAACGACATCAAAGATCGGGGGACCACAAGGGTAGCTGATTGAAGCATGGGAGAGCGAAGATCAAGCAACCCAAAGTGGCGCAACAAAAGGGCTTAATCCAACAAGTAAGTTGTCATTTGTAAGAGTCCGTTTCCACTCTTTTTCTTGTAGGAATTAAGTGTAGAGTTTGTTTTCAAACTTGATAGGTTCAGTTGTAAGACCTAGACCCGGTTGTAGGGTCGAATTGAGTCTCCTATTGGGGAGCCTCTAGCGGGAGTAAACGCTAAGTTCGATTATAGGACCTTGGCTTGATTATAGAGCCTAAAACCAATTGAGGTTCGGTTGTAAGACCTTGACTCATGAGTGAGTCTAAATTATGGTCTGGTTGTAGGACCCTGGTTTGGTTGTAGAGCCTAAACAAGTCTCCAAGGGGAGCGACCAATACGGGTGTATACATGTAAGTTAGAAGGAACCTGTAAACTTTCCGGTTGGATGGATCCGAGTTAAAGCACTTTGGTTGGGAGGAACCACATTTAAACTCCTTAGTAAATGCCGGTGTGCTCAAAAGGGTTGAGTACTTGAACCGAGAGTGGAGTAGACAAGTAGTCGAACCATTATACATGCTTGTGTTTGCGATTGACTTGAGCACATTGTTATTTTAGCATTGTATGTTTAATTGTTTAATTATGAATGCTTGATAGGAATGTATGCTTGGCACTAGATAGGCACATCCTCACACACGAAGTACTTTCACTTAGTAGTGTAGACTTGAGCTTATATGATCCACTCTCATATATCTACTTAGGTTGCATAGATTAGGTACTTGATTAGTTTAATCATATGTTAATCTCTGCATGCTTAGACTAGGATGTTAATTGTTTTAATCATATGCTAGTCTATTGATTGGACCCACTTAGGTTTGGAAGCCGAAGTGTTCTTGCTTACTTAGTTTAAATTGTTAAATTGTGTAAGTAGGCGAAAAGAATTTCAAAAGGTCCTAATCACCCCCTCTCTAGGACTTAGCCATAATTCTAGTAGCTCTGTTCTAAGCTTCCGCACGCGTATGCATTGGTGTTGTGTTAGACTACTGACACAATTTCAATATGTGTCTTATTTACACCATCCATCCGTTTTACCAAATCATTTTAGGGCATGAACCCAAAATTGAAGCATATCCAAAGCTCAAGTGAGCCACATGACACGAAATAGTGGGAATTAAATGCCTACTGTTGAAATCTTCCCGAGGCCCTCAAGGAGTTTTGAATCAAGCAAATATTTGTGTTTTTCCTTAATCCATGTATGTGTGACCTTATGAACAGGTTAGGATGACAATTAAACATCACTGTGGGCTGCAGGAAAGTTTCAACGGTGGGTGGGTGTCATTATCCCCACTGTTTCCGGTGGTGTGGCGTACTTGAGCTTCAGATATGCTTCAATTCTGACATCATGCCCTAAAAGGAGCTGACAAAACTGATGTACGGCATGGATAAGACACATACATCACGGTGGGCCCCACAGAGTTTACTCAATACGCAATCCGGGTCCACATTGGTCATTTGACCGAAGCGTGGTCCCCACCGTGAAATCGGATGGGTCCCACACCTGAATCTTGTACACATTCCTCACGTGTTCAAAGGAGACTAAGGAAGTATGTTGGCATTAAAGGCTGTTATAGTTGAGAGAGAGTGGGCCCACCCCACTCATTTTAGCAACGGCTGTTATTAAAGGCTGTGCGTTATGACCATACTATAACCGTCAAAATCTAGCAGCCGTTATAACCACCATTATAACATGGTTTGCTTGTTTGTATTTTATAGTTGTTAACATCTCCTCCTAACAGCCATCAGTAAAGAGCTGTTATAGCAGTGCCTTGTATAAATGGCTTATTTAAATAAACGTGCCGACATGGCACACGTGTTTATATCTGGCCATTCCATCAGGATGGATGCACTGTTTTAGATCTTCTGGCCTGAGAATCAGCCCCTGTCAGTCCTCAGGTGGGCCACACTATACAAAAGGGAACGTATGGCTAGAACAAAAATCCTGACCATCCATTTGTTTTGTACAGGCTGGCCCACCTGTGAAGTGAAACAGCACGATTTCTGAGGCAGAAGATCTAACTAGAGCAGCCCACCTGATGGAGGGGTCAGATCTCTCACGCGTGTGCAATATTGGTCAGCTAAGGAAACCTCTATTTTGAGCCCTTGATTAGTGACCACAACCGTTCTGAGACCCTTGATAACCGTTGTTAGGACCATGAATGTTCATTTCATGGTTGTGATCAACTTACCATTCTGATCACCAGTAGATCTTTTATTTGACCGTGCTATTTCAAACGTTACTGTAAGTAAGACAAAACCTTCATTGCATGGGCTATGGGCTCCTACGTTAGTTTTGCACCATTCAAAACATTGGGGGTGGGGCCTCTCAAAGTCGCACATGGTATGGTTGTAAGGCAATCCAGACCATCCAAATCTCTGGCCACCCAACTGCGTAGGGAGCAGAACTTAAGAATTGCAATAAGAAGATAACATTAACCATCTGAAATTTCTTCCCTTTGAATTTGGGTCACTCAATATTTTACTTTCTGCCGTCCATTTGATAGTCATTAATTGGGCGGTTGGGATTGCTTGATGAGTGTGATTTTAGACACAGTATGGGTGGTCTGGACAGCCTTATATCAGTGCCCCACTACCATTTTTTAAACGGCACAAAATATTAGTTTGTTTCAGGCTAAAAACTTGGAGGCCTTTAAAATTATATATTTATTTGAGCCATCCATCAGGCAGGCCACATGCTTACATTGGATGGACCGTTGGAAAGTTTTTGTAACAGCCTATCGTTTGTGTCCATGTGGGCCACACCTGATGCATCAACCATCCTGACACGTGGGTCAACTTGTCATGCACAGCGAGACCCACCTGATGCAAATCCCAACATAAATGATGAATAAAAATAGTCTGTTTACCCCCCCCCCCCCCCCCCCAAATAAAAAAAAATAAAAAAATAAAAATCTTATATTAATTCTAATAAACAAGCAAATCTGCACCGTTGGTTCTCATCAGACCATCAACATCAAAAGGTGGAAAAGCAATAAAATATTGCCTCAAAGGAAGATAGATGTTGAAATCCCAACACAACCTGCGTACAATATAAATAGAAGGAGAGCCATCAGTATTCTATGACATGCAAGCACATCATCCCCATTCCACTTCTTCATTAAGATTCCATTATCTTATTGTAGTAGGTTCAAACACCAACTCACCCACCAAGAAAATAAAATAATTTTTTAAAACAAGAGGTTTTTTTTTATTATAATTTAAAAATAGAGATTATATGTAGAGGTAGGCAACGATCCGGACCGAGCCGAGTTAGCCCTAGTTTGGTTTGGTTTGTTTTCATACCACCACAGTTTGTGGATCAGTTTGGTTTGGGTTTCGGGCCGACCCATGCGGCCCGAGTTTGGTTTGCTCCAGAAAAATCTAGTTCGAGCCGGGATCGGCTTGGTTGAAAATTTCGAATCGGGCCGGGCCGAGTTCAAACGGACAGTGGCTCTTTTTTGCCTTATTCATTTAAATAGAAAATAATTTTAAAAGTTAGAAAAAAAAGTTTGGACAGTGGCTCTTTTTTTCCTTATTCATTTAAATAGAAAATAATTTAAAAAGTTAGAAAAAAAAAAGTACAAACGTATCTTACTATATGATGTTTAACATCCTCCAAAAGAGTGCAACTTCAAAATAGACATGTAAGAATATTTTCCAAACGAAAGTACGCAAGCATAATTTTACAAGTGCAGGGAAATAGTGTGCATTCATGTAAATGTATTGTGTATTATCCATGTCATCATGTATATGTATTATGTATTATCCATGTCATCATGTATATGTATTATCCATGTTATCCATCTGTTTTACATATCATTTTAGGACATGATCCCAAAATGGAATCAGATCCAAAGCTCAAGTGGATCACACCACAGGAAACAATGTGCTTATAATTTATGAGCCGAATCAAACCGAGCTGAATCAAATCGAGCTTCGAGCCGAACCGAGCCAGAACTGCCCTAGTTTGAGTTTGGTTTGTTTTTTCAAACAAGCTTGACTTGGAGGCTTGGTTTGGTTTGAACTTCCTTTTCGAACCAATCCAAGCCGAGCTTTTTCGAACCAATCCGAGCCGAGCTTTCGAGCTGGCTTGGTTTGTGCCCACCTCTAATTATATGGATGCTCTTGATCTTGTTCTGAATTATTCATTTGGATATAATATCTATCTTGAAAGATCTTGACCGAATGATTCGGAGACCTTTGGAATCTGGGTCTCTCCATCACAGATATCATTGTCTCAAGATGCAATAGCACAAACTAAAATAGCTTGAAAAACACTTCAAAGCTTCCTTACATTACATCCCAAAATTACAGACTTAGTGCATGCATGCCTCTACATGCTGTCACAGATGCCAGCCTGACATGTGCGGGGCATCCGGATAATTATGCATGAGGTGGTCTCACCATGTAGATGGCCTATGCAAACAACAAATGGGCCGGTTGGCCACTCACACATACGAAAATAATGGACGTTTTCGAACGAAATTTTTTGCCAATGGTCCACATTCATGGTCCGTGTGAGGTCATCTACTGGTGAGGCCTGCCTGACACACCATTAGGATGTCCGACACATGTCTTGGGTTTGGAACATGTTACAGCATGTAGAAGTGCGCGTGGACTTAGCAAACCATATATGACCTGAAAACCTGACATTAATCTCTTCCGATGGGAAAATGCATGAGCCCAACACCCTGTATAAGATGGCCTTCATCTTGCATGTGTCACTTCCTTTTCATTTTTCAACTTGAGGATCTTTTCCTGTTCCTCTTTATTATGCCTTGTTTTGAAGAATGCCGAAACTGAATACTAACAATGACAGTCTTGCATTGCTTTTACAATTTCTAAATTCAAAAAGATCTCTTCCATCCCTCCATCAATGATGACTCCCAGCAAATACGCATCTCAAAGTATGAATTCGAAATGGCTACTTAGGAGTATTTCATAGCTGTTACAATCCATGGTGATGATCTTCTCTCTGATTCATCCTCCAAAATGCTGCCCTGATCATCTCCTCCGAAACATGCTTTGGGAAAAAATCCATTCAACAATGCTTGAGCTAATTATATACTATTGAAAGAAAAACACAACCTGCTTATGCCACTTCTTCTTTTTTTTAATTTCTTGTTTCCATTTTCCTCAGAACTTCCTCAACTGCTCCTCTTTTCCTACCTCTCTCCTGAGTGAATCAAGGATTTTTTCCAACAGAAAGGCTATGGTTGTATAATGAGACGGTGAAAGCCTCCCCTTTAAAATGTGACATCCCCACCCACCCACCTGCCTATGAAGAAACAACCCAGAGAGCATTGGCTGTTGCTGGCCTCATCTTCTAATTTTCAAAAGCAAACTTCTGGGGTACAAATGTATGTTCCACATGAATTGGTAAATTTTGGTGTGTCCATATTCAGGGAAGAGAGGAGCCATTCCGGTGTCTTGAATGACGGGGAGGGTGTCCTCGCTCCATTGACTGTCTCGGGCTAGGACTAACGCTTTCGATGATATCTGGTTTTCCACTGTTTGATCGCGGTAGAGGGTTGCATCCGATTCTCCCGGACACCAAACGTGGGGAAATGAATGACCCGCTTGATTTAGTCGTCATCCTCTTCATCTCGTGCTTTATGCTAGTGAATTCTTGCTCCAGCTCACTGACCCTGGACCTCATCTTCTCCATGTCGACTCTCAGGACCTGGTTCTCTCTTACAACAGTAACCCACCCATCTCTCTGCAGTATCTGACTTGCCATGTCATTAGCGGACGCAGCAGCAGCAGCAGCAGTGGTGGCACTTTCTCCGTCGAAGACATGGAGATAACCAGCAACAGCGGTTCTCAACTGCAACTGCTCAAAGAAGAGGACCTGAAGAACGACTCGGAGTGGCAAGCGTTCGTTCTGCGAAGCATGGGCACATGCATCAATGGAGAGCTTCTGACAGTTGAAGACAGTACATAGTTGCTCCTTCTCATTCCCTGAAAGCCATGGGTGTGCCTGCGCAATCACCATAAGACAACACAATGACGCATGCTTGGACTCGCTGCATTTAAAATATATCACACAAAGAGGAGAATACAATGTTTCACCAGTCCAAAAAAACACAACAATGGGTTAGCTTCATACCCCAATTACCCAACGAATATGACAGTCAAAATCAACCAATTCAGTGAGCACAGGTCAGCCACTAAGTTGCAAAAGGTGCAACAAAGTTAGACGAGTGTCAGCCAGTCTTTGAAGTATCGGTATCGCTAGTAGTTCCGCTGGCTGGGGATACAAAAACAATATCGATATAGCCGATAACTGGAAATGTGGGGAAACATTAGGGAAACGGTGGGATTTTTCGGTGAAACTTCAGGAGACGCTAGAATACACATATTTGCATACGTAGGAACTAAAAGAATTGCAAAAAGAATGCATACATAATAAGTTTCCATTTAATGGGGGCCTAAAAGCATGTGCTATAGTAAAAAATCAATTCAACCATCCCATCCATCCCATCTATCCATCCAACCTCCATCCACCCATCCAACCTTTCATCCAAACATCCATCATCGATATTTCAGAATATCAACAACACATGATATTTCTCTAAGAAATCGTTGACAACTGGAATGGAAATGAAAGATTGTGGTCTCAATATCGCCCATGTTGTGATAACGATAATATCGTGATATGATCGATGTTAACATTGAAAATTTGAACACTGCATATAACCATGCGCCTATATAAAAATTTTGAAATGGAAATTTTTTTAATAAACAGATTTCTGGCGATATCGATGCATTAGCGATGTTAGCGAAATATTGCCAATAAAAGCAACACCTGAAATTTACACAGTCGGAAATATTGGCGATATCGATGCATTGGTGATATAAATGACACCTGGAATTTACATAGCTGAAAATATTGGCGATACATGGGTGATACTTAGCGATACATCGCCGATATCTGGAATTTCTGAGACTACCAGTGTTATCGGTATCACTGAGCTGGAGATACGGATCATATCAAGGATGTTTCAATAATATCGGAGATACCCCAAACACTGGTGTCAGCATAAGACATGGTTACTGAGTTAGACACTTGGATCAACACTTTATAAGCCAGCACTCAAGATATATTATTAGATAAAGTTGGTTCATTAGACAATGTATCATGATGCAAGTATATATGGTACAAGAATAACATAAAAAGAAACCTGGAAATTATTATTCTTCTTGCTAATGATCATGGTGATTGGCATTGCAGTTTCTTAAAGTATAGCATCCTTGTCATACAATCCGAATGCATTTTACTACATGTAAAAGAAGTCACATGGGATTTACACTTTACGGACAGTAAGAGTTCCATTTGAGATTGGAACATGTTTTCCAACGTAGATTATTCCAAAAGGATACCAATATCCAGGCTAATATTTCCATGGGATCAAGAATGTTCTGAAAGTGAAACAGAGAACATGGCATGCACATCACTGCAATCTTGCAATGGAGCCTCAATTAAATGCCAGTGAGATTTTCTTTTCCTTCTTCTTTTGATTAGTAAGTGCTTATGTAATATTAGTATAACAAATACCACTTCCTTAGCTTACTACAATGCTCTTTTTCACGTTCGTAGGTGACTGGCGAGCTTTATGGAAACTGGAAGCAGAATGCTCCAGACCCATGGTCCCAAATAAAAAATGGTACACAAAGGAGTTTTGCCACTGCAATAAGGCTGGCACCTAAACTGAATCATGGTCCCACTTGTGCAGGCAGGAGCATCATAGTGCTACTTACTTCCTGATGCATCAGGAGCCTATAATTCCTCATATGCAAATAAGCACATGGAGGTGGAATTAAATATTTGATGATGGAAAATCGGATTATCAAAATTCTGGACATCTTCCTGAAAGTTCCCAACTGTCACCATGTCATTGTTGCTCCTGCTGTCATGTGATGATAGGATCCAGGGATCCAAGCCCCAGTTCTGCAGTACTGCTCTGAAGAATGTATGATTTGTGCACATTGTTGTTAAAAATCATTGATCCTAAAGGACGACAGAGTAATAACAGAAAGGTTCCATGGACTGTAAGAATTTTATACTTCTTTCGGAACTGAAAAAGAACAAATAATAATGTAAGAGACATGAATACGGTCAAACCATCCATATTCCGGCAACATTCGTATGTTTTGTTGAAATTGATGTCTTCAATCTACACAAGAACAGGGGACTTCGATCGCTCGACCTCCTAGCTCGAACGATTGAACCTCCTCAGTGTTATTCCGAATTATTGATGGAATTCTCTAGACGGTTTTTGGCATGTTTGAGCGATCGACGGCTCACGCTGTTTTGCGCTGTTTTGCGTATTTTGTTTCTAATTCTGATTTAGCGTCATATAAACGGGTGTAATGTGGGATTAGGGTATCCTAAGACGTGCTAAAGGATTTTCTAGGGTTTGCTCTGTAAGTTAACTTTCATCTCGTATGACTTTGTATTCATAGTGGATTGTTATCGCTTTGTGCAGTGGTTTTTTTCCCACAAGGGTTTTTCCACGTAAATCTCGTGTGTTCTCTGGTTGGCTTTGTTTGTGACGTTGTGATTGCCTTGTTTGACTCTTCTCTAAATTGCTTTTGTGGTCCCAACAAGTGGTATTAGAGATAATGTTGGGAATCGGTTAGAATTCGAGACAAGGCATCAATGGCTTCAAGAATGAAGTTTGATATTGAGAAGTTCACGAGGAAAAATAACTTCGAACTATGAAAGGTGAAGATAATGGGCCTTCTAGTTCAACAAGGTTTGGATGATGCACTCCTTGGAAAGGATAAGCGACCGGAATCTATGAAGGAAAAAGAGTAGAACAAACTGGATAAAAAGCTAACACCTCTATCCAATTGTGTCTATCGGATGAAGTCCTCTATAATGTTCTCAAAGAGAAGACTACCGCGGGGTCATGGGCGAAGTTAGAGAGCCTTTATGGTACGAAGTTTCTTTCAAATCGTTTGTACCTGAAGAGACAGTTCTATAATCTAAGAATGGCGGAGGAGGCTAATGTTAATGAACACATTAGTCATTTCAATAGGCTAATTTACCAATTATTGGATGTGGAGGAGACGATTAAAGAAGAAGACCCAGCTCTTGTTCTGTTGAATACCTTACCAGATTCATATGAGAATCTCGTAGAAACTTTGTGCCACGGCAGGGATACTATTAATGTCGATACCGTTGTCTCAACCCTTCAGCAGAGGCAGTTGAGAAAGAAAAAAGATGGCAAGGGTACCTCTACAGATGCGCCGGTTACAAGGGGGAGGAATTCTACACGGAAGAAGGGAACTTTGCGATCTAGGTCCAAATCCAATGGCAAGGGCAAGATGAAGTGTTGGAAGTGTGGGAAGATGGGACACATGAAGGATTGCAAATCTTAGAAAGAGGAAAAATTAGATGGATCTTCAAGGGAGGCCAACGCAGCGGAATCCAATGAGGCGGCAGATGGTTCTGATGTATTGACCGGATCCTAATCCGGGTACCTCAGTGATGAGTGCATTTTGGATACGATGGCTTCGTACCATATGACCCCTCATAGGAGTTGATTTACCGGTTACAAAGAGTGTAATGGTGGCCAGGTGTTTATGAGCAATGATAATACCTGTAACGTGGTTGGTGTTGGATCAGTGCGCATCAAGATGTTTGATGGCATGGAGCGTATCTTGATTGACGTGAAACACGTTACTGAGCTAACGAAGAGTCTGATATCTCTGGGAGCTCTCAAGGTACTTGGGTGCAAATTCACTGAGTTTGATCGTGTCCTAAAAGTTTCAAGGGGGGCACTCATCATGATGAAAGCACGGCAAATCGGCAACCTTTTCAGGTTAATTGGGAGTACTTCATCGGGTGGAGCTGCAGCGTCTGTAGCGGATTCCGCATCGGCATGTATGTGGCACGCTCGCCTAGACCACATAAGTGAGCGGGGTATAAAGGTACTTTCTAATCGTTCTTTGATTCCTGCATTCAAAAGTTTTGATCTTAATATATGCGATCATTGTATAAATGGTAAACATTCACGGTTGTCTTTTAAGTCGGGAAAACATGGGGTTACGTGATTATGTGCATTCTGATGTATGTGGCCCATTGCTTGTGGTTTCTGGTGGAGGATCGTCATGATTTGTCACTTTCATTGAGGATAATTCCAAAAAGGTGTGGGTTTATTTTTTGAAAAATAAATCCAGAAAGGTGTGGAAGGTAATGGTAGAAAAATAGTCAGGGCGAATGGTGAAATTGTAGAGGACATAACGGTGGAGAATTCACCTCTGAGGAATTTAATCGATTTTGTAAAGATGACGGCATTATGAGGCACAACACAGTCAGGCACACACCTGAAAAAAACAGTGCAGCTAAAAGGATGAATCGGACTTACTTGAAGAGGGCCCGAACCATGTTGAGCAACGATGGGTTGGGCAAGGAATTATGGACTGAGGCCGTCAATACGGCTTGTTATTTAGTGAATTAGTCCCCTTCTATGGCAATAGATTGAAAAATTCCAGAGGATATGTGGAGTAGCCATGAAGTGGAATACTCAAGACTGCGAGTATTTGGTTGTGACGCTTACTCTCATGTACCGTTAGTTGAGAGAGATAAGTTGGACCAATGGGCTAAAAAGTGTATCTTTGTTGGCTACAGTGATGGTGTAAAGGGATACAGGCTGTATGACCAGGTCACACGAAAAATCATCCTTAGTCGTGATGCCAAATTCGATGAGGGATCCTTGTTCCGTAAGGAGCACAAGGAAACAGAAGAGTCAGTTGTTGATGTTGAGATAGACAAAGGTAAAACACAAGCTAAAACTAAAACGCAACGAGAAGTACGAGAGCAGGTGAAGCTGCCACCCGTAAGAAGGAATCCACTAAGAGATCGCAAATTACCGGCTAGATACAAAGATGACTCAAACGTTGCATTCACCCTCATTACAGATGAGGGGGATCCGTCTATTTTTCAAGAAGCTCTTGATAATGTAGATGCCAAAAAGTGAAAAACAGTGATACATGATGAGATTGATTCTCTATATAAGAATGAGATGTGGGAGCTGATAAAGCTTCCCATTAGGCGTAAAGCAATCGGGTGTAAGTGGATCTTCAGGAAAAAAAAAAAAAAAAAAAGGATAAGTGACGTAGGATGCCCTAATTATGATGCATGCTCATGAACTCATATAATTCAGTGGAAATAAAAGACAATAATAATATAAAATCTAGCATCAATCATCATGAACTAAGAAAATCACAAGAAGACATGCAATGGAGCGGGCCATTTATCACAACCACAAAGTATGAGATTCAATTATTGCTATGGTTGGATCCGACGAGGGATGGAACCTCCCGATCTTGCATTGTCTTAACCCAATCGATTAATGGGGATCTCTAATCAGAGGACTCAAAAGGTTTCTCGGATTAGGGATTTGAAAATCTGAGGAATTAGGGTTTGGATCAATTCTCAGATTTAGATCGTAGGGAATAAATAAAACAGAGGTTTAGAAGGGTAAGAATAGAAGATGAAATACCTGGAAGAAGTTGGAGGGGCACAAGAAGAAAAGAGAAGACTGAGATCAAGGAAGAGGAAGAAGCACCATGAGAGAGAAGAGAGGAGGGAGGCAACCAAAGGGTTTGCTTTTCATTAATCAATCAACTAGTTTCGAATTTAGAGCTTAACCCACTTAAATAAGCAACAGGAAAACATAAAAGTACCAAAATACCGCTAAATACTTGAGCAAAAAAAAAAAAAACGGAATTAAAATAAACTTGCGTAGAAGTTCGGGCGCTCGAAGACATCCAATGAGTTTCGGGTGCTAGGCAGGCAACGTTCGAGCGCCCGAAGATAGTGAAAACTGTCCAGCGGGTCTTCTTCCTCCTACACATGTGTCCTCCCAATGTGGGGTCTTCAATATATTAATCATGTGTGTAGGGTCTTCAATGCTCCTCAATAGTTGCCTAGCCACAAGGAAGATGCTTATGGTGGGCGCTTTCTTCGTTGGTAGACTTTGAAAGGTCATGTGTCCTCATCAATAGGTATAAGGCAAAACTGGTAGTGAAGAGTTATGCGCAGAAAGAGGGTGTCGACTTCAGCGAGACTTTCGCACCCGTAGTAAAGTATATATCAGACTTATGTTGGCACTAGTTGCCCAATAAAACCTTGAACTGGAATAAATGGATGTGAAGACTGCCTTCCTGCATAGGGAATTGGAAGAGCAGATCTACATTAAGCAACCAGAAGGATTCAAGATACAGGGAACAGAGTATAAAGTTTGTAAGTTGAGGAGGTCGTTGTACGGCTCGAAACAATCACCTAGGCAGTGGTACAAGAAATTTAATTATTTCATGATGAGTCGGCGTTTTCCCAAAAGTGAATATGATCATTGTATCCACTTCAAGACACTGAGTGAAGGGAAATTCATTATCCTAGTGTTGTATGTTGATGACATGCTTATCACCAGTCATAGTATGTCTGCGATCAACGTATTGAAGACTAAGTTATCAAGGACATTTGAGATGAAAGATCTGGGGGATGCAAATAGGGTTATCGGCATTGATATACACAGAGACAAGGAAAGGAGCAGGCTATAATTATGTCAGGCAGAATATCTTGAGAAGGTGTTGGTGAAGTTTGACATGGACAGGGCAAAGTCGGTCGGCGTTCCCCATGCAGCTCACTTTCGGCTTTCTTCAAGGCAATGTCCTACTACAGATAAAGAAAAGCAGGTTATGTCTTGTATGCCCTATTCGAGCGCGATTGGCAATTTGATGTATGCCATTGTCTGTACAAGACTGGATATTCCACATGTAGTGGGTGTTGTGAGCAGATACATATTAATCCCAGCAATCAACACTGGGAGGCAGTGAAATAGCTACTTCGGTATATTCGAGGTACACAGGACTACGTCTTAACATTCAAGAAATCAGGGGGAAAATTGGAAGGCTATGTGGATTCTGATTACGCAGACGGTGTGGATAGTAAAAGGTCGACTTCCGATTACCCGTTGGTGTTAACGGGTGGAGCGATCAATTGTATGTCAAAACTTCAGTCTGTGGTGGCTCTTTGCACAACCGAAGCCAAGTATATGGCAGTGGTGGTTAATTGTGACAGCAAAAGCGCGATAAATTTGGCGTCATCATTTTATTTGACAGGTGCTTGAGGAAGGTAGTGTAACTCTTGAGAAGCTCCATAGGAGCATGAATCCAACCGATATACTTACGAAGGTGGTCCATATAGAGAAGTTCAAGTTCCGTTTGACTTCTCTAGGTCTGACGAAGATGGAATGAAGACAGAGTGTGCACAAAAAGCGACGATGATGAAGCTATGACGGAGAGGAATTAGAGACGGAGGATGGATCTTGGAGCAGAGAAGTATGAAGATTGAATCCATGGTGGAGATTGTTGAAATTGATGTCTTCAATCTGCACAGGAACAGGGGAGTTCGATCGCTCCCCTAGCTCGAGCGATCGAACCTCCCCAATGTTATTCCGAATTATCACTGGAATTCTCTGGACGTTTTTTGGCATGTTCGAGCGATCAAACATGTGGCCTTTGAGCGATCAAGGATTGCTTGATCACTCTCGAGCGATCGACGACTCGCGCTGCTTTGCGCGGTTTTGCGTATTTTGTTTCTAATTCCGGTTTAGTGTTATATAAACAGGTGTAATGTAGGATTAGGGTATCCTAAGACGTGCTAAAGGGTTTTCTAGGGTTTCCGAGGGTGGAGGAGCTAGGGTTTGCTCTGTAAGTTAACTTCGATCTCTTGTAACTTCGTATTCATAGTGGATTGTTGTCGCTTTGTGCCGTCGTTTTTTCCCGTGAAGATTTTTCCACGTAAATCTCGTGTGTTCTCTAGGTGGCTTTGTTTGTGACGTTGTGATTGCCTTGTTTGATTCTTCTTTGAATTGCTTCCACGGTCCCAACATGTTTCATAGTGTTGATTTTACGACCCATTTGGACGTCCAGAGAAACCATCAAAGGGAGGATGGATTTCAATAATAATGAAGGAAAAGCAGGTCAATTCTGTTTTTCATTCAATTCGTGGTTGAAAAAGCTCTGTTGGTTTCAAATGTTTCCGGAATAGATAAACATCCTTGTTGCAATGGATGTCCAACCAGCTATCAATTTTGCAGATGGGCATCCTAATGCAGTCTTTGTAGTCATTGGAATTCCAAGTTCATAAAAAAGGACTTCTGCTCTTGGACAGTTAAGAAAACAACATATTTTAGGATGATAACTTGTATCATTATGAACCACAGAAACAGAATAATTAAATATTTGAAACAAATGACCCTCTTTAGCAGGGGGGGATATGTTTGTTATCCTAGTAAAAAGAAACATGTTATCAGATTTGGCATCCTCCTCCTCCTCCTCTAAGCCTTAACCCAGCTAATTGGGGCCAGCTAAATGAATCATGTTCCACCCCATTCCACTCTATCAAGGGCCATAACTTTAGTTGGACTGTAGGTCATCGTCTTTTCTTAGTACCTCCACCCGCATCTTTTTGGGCCCTAAGTATTTGAAACAGAACAACTAAATATTTGAAACAAATGAAAATCTCCGGCTAGCGGGATATAATTTATCCAAGTAAAAAAAAAAAAACATGTTATCAAAGTGACGCTACATGCATAAGATTATTTCATTGCATATTTAAATTACTGGAACTAGCCATTTATCACTTAATGATAGATCTCTATATGCACAAAAACAAACAAGCTAGACGAGACATTTTCTGAAGTTAGAACTTGCTTAAGGTAAAACATTGTGAAAAGGAAAGCAAGTTACAAATCCAAGCTACAGTAAATATTGATGAATGGATTCGAACCTTGAAATAGATATCCAGTGCTCTATACAGCCCATCATCAAAGGGCCTTGAAGATTCTGGAAGGGCCTTTGCTAGAGATCGCATCTTTTCAGGTTTCAGGTTTACATCAGGAGCAATCTCAGCAAGATAGCCATCTATTAACTTCGCAACTTTTCGTAAAGGACCAGAAGTTGGGGATGCTTCCAGTTCGATTGATGATGGAGAAAATGAGGTTACACTCGGTTCCAAGGACAGAAAATGCTGGATAATCCTATCAACACAATCAGTATCATATAGATTATCAGAATCTGAATAGGTGGGAAGCAGAAGACCATCAAGGGTAGCCAGCTCCAATTGCATGCCGATTCTCCTCTCGAGAGAGTCCTTGCATGATGGATGGACGTTTAGTATCATTGCAACTCGTAGAAGGCCCAGCAAAAAGCGGCAAAAAGATTTTCCTCTCTTCGGGGGAAGCAGCTTTTCAATGCTTTCCAGCAAAATTCGCTGATCAACTACAGCAGGTGTCATGCTAAAACTTGCAATGCTCCTGGTTGTGCCTCCTTGTCCACCCTGCCATCGACCTAGACCAGGTAGGTACTTTCTCGCGTAGTGCATTATCGCACCTGCTAAATTTTTTGATCTTATTCCTCTTGCTTTCATTGTTTCAACGAGTCTCTCAAACAATGGCACATTGAAGTATGAGACATCTTCGAACCACCAATCAGATTCCATGCTTCTGATTCTTGCCCCAGTATTTATTCCATTCCATAATATGCTTCCACCAGGGCTCTGTAGCCGACCATACATCATCATGGGCCAGCCAAATAGACTTGGGTCTGTACAGGCCATCATAGAGAGAGCATTCAGAGATTTCCCCACGATTAGGAGTGAGTCAGCCTCTGCAAAAACCGATTCAGAACTTTGAAGGGCTAAGATACAATCTTTCCAGTTACGGAGTATAATTCTGTGGAAGAAACTCTCTGACTTGGCCAACAAGTTGTCTTCCCCATAGTCTTCAGTCATTTCAAGATAGTTTGCCACACAATAAACCATTATAACATTCTTTGGTGTCAAATCCACCCTGACTCCGTAGCAGAATTTCGCAGCAACCAAGAACGCATCAGGCCCCCCAGGACAGCCAAATAATTTGGCATGAAAAATCCCACCATATGTACTTTTAGATTCTTCCAACATATTTGCAATCTTCCCACACTTAGACAGGAGAGGAAACTGCAAATGCAAATCAAGATATACTTTATTTTAAATCCAGAAAGGAGAATATCATTTATGAGCTCTAACACAAACAAGAAAAAAAGCAGCAGCAGCAGCAAGAAATGGGATCAAGCATGGTGGAGTTTCTGTTCTGAGGCACTTTATTATGAGGATATTTCCAGCTCCATCCAGAGGAAAAAAGGCCATGATCAATATCAGTAGAAAAGGTACAATAATATCATGATAGAATGTTTTACCATATGAGAGCAGATAAAATTGAGGAAAACCAGTTGCTCATAAACTACATAGTAAAAGTTGAAAGTACAACAGTGACTAACAGCAATAAAGTTCTTTTGCAAGAAAGACTTGCTTGGCAACATCATAAGCATATTGAAAAGACGTGCAAGATAAATAGAGCAAAGTCAGCAATAAATAAATGAATCCACCCTGCATTTGACACATTGCAAGGAGCTTGCTCATTATAAAAACAAAGCACTTCCTGTGTAAATTTGTCGGAACAAAGACATGAGTGGCATTCCAGATGAAGTTTGGGGCTCAACCAAGTCCAGAACCTAAGACTGATTACTATAACAAACACTGGTATTTGTACACGGGGAACATACGATGCGCCTTTTACCAGTTGGAGAGAACTTGCTCATATGTTATTGTTTTCATGATGCTGCCTGATGGCAATACTTGTAGCCTTGTAACCAATGATGCACCTTGTACCAAATGGAGAGAGAAATTGCCCACGTTTCCGCTTCCACAATTTACTTCTTATGAGCAAGCGGAACCCAAATCTCCAAGACTTGAAAAAAATTTGTATTTTGTAATGACACAAGCATAACCCACATGATGGCGAAGATGTCCCAGAATCACCTCAAAAGCTTGTAGTAACTGACGATGAAGAAATAAATAATCTAGTCTCTGCATACTTCAAGCATATAATGTTAGACATCGCTGAATGGCCATAGTGGTGGGGCCCACTGGCCCTGCGGTTTTCCTTGTATATATTTTCCTGGTATAGATGATACTCTACTTATTAGGTTTTCTTGTATAAATGATACTCTGTTTATTAGGTTTCCTTGTGTAGATGATATACTAGGTTGTACATTTCTATATATTCCCCCCATTGGGGTCAGTTCAATATAGAACATAAAAGAGAATTCTCCAATATCTCTGGTTTTACCTAGGTTATCACATAATGCAACAGTTGATAAGAAATCTATCTTCTTCGAAGGTGATCTATGGTAAGGATTTTTCCCAACTCCACAACCCAGCAAATGTCACCATTAGTGGTCCTGGCATAGACCAAATTCTAGGTGGGGCCTTCTTTTCCCTAACCTTGATAAAAGGAAGCCTCTTATGTTTACCTCCCTCTAGGCCATACATGGCCTCCAATAGAGAGCAATTCGGCAACCAAATCAATTTTCATTGTCTCGGAAGTTCCTGATGGAATATGGGCCCCACACCATCTACCCCCCAAGTCTACTTGAGCATTGTTGAATCCACAAACTCCGATCAAGAGCAAGCTAGAATAGTGGAAGGAACCTACTGCCCCAAGTTATTTCACCACACCATGTGTCCTCCTAGAAACTCGCCTTTGTGCCTATGCTCCACCCAAATCAAATTCCCTCATCAAGAATTTCCTTCCAAGCACCCAAGGCATGACATGTAGAACTTAAATCTGGGGTGAGAACCATTTTTTACCTTGATAGCCCCCTCTTTTTAATTTCCCAAACAACCATTTACCTAGAAGCATTTGGTTCATGTAACCTGTAGACTTAGTGCTGCCACCACCAAATTTGTGAGGCTTACACAGCTCCCACAAATCCACCAAGCAGTAGTTGTGCTTCTCCTGCATACCACGCATAAGAATTCCCTTTGAAGCTTTTTCAATATGTGCACCAAAATTTTGAAACAATGGAACAGTAACATGAAGGGAACGTGGAAGATTGAAAAGCACCACCCTCAAAATGCTTCTATCCAGATGCCATTCCTGCTCCAAATAGTGCTTTGGACCTGTGTTCCTGCTCCCTCTCTTGCTTCCTGATTGCTTATACTTGCTAACATTTTAAAACAGATTCTTCCCTGCTCCTGCACGAATTTGTTGCTGCTTCACTTCACACTTTTGTGCAACTGTACACTGGCCTAATAAGGGCGATCCTCCCTCCAAAGGATAAGTACCTGCTTTTCTACAAAGATAGTTTTCTTTCCACCCACTCTATTACCATATCACACAACCCTTAGCAGGTTTCCCATGCAAAAGGATGACCAGGATATGCTGTGGGGAATTTCCCACGCTTTTCTACAAAGATAGTTTTCTTTCCACCCACTCTATTACCATATCACACAACCCTTAGCAGGTTTCCCATGCAAAAGGATGACCAGGATATGATGTGGGGAATTTCCCACCTACATCGAACCACAAGATCATATGCATCTTCATATCCAACTAGACTCCCAGGTCTTTGCTTTTCCGAAGGTTAATCTTCACCTTGGAAATAGCCTCAGAACAACTTAGGATGCATTTAAGGTTCTGGACCTATTCCCTATCTGAATTACAAATAAAATTATCTCAGCCTCAAAACTTCAAATAAATAACTCACAGCTCCTCCTTCCTCACTTTCCCTTCCTTGGCTTTCTAAAGCATTCTATGGAGCGCCTCACAACAATAATGAACAGAAAAGGGGGCGGAGGAGCGCCTTGTCTCAAGCCCTGACCATTTAAAAGAAGCCTTATGCGAGCTGTTTACTAAAACTGACATCCAGCAGGCAGACAAACACTTCTTTATCCATGCTTGCCATCCCAACCATCCAAGCAACTGACTGTCTAGCAACTGACTGTCTATATTTATTGTATGCCTTCTCCAAACCGAGCTTACATACTACTCTCAGTTGCCTGAATTTATATCTGGAGTCAATAACCTATTGACAGTTTATACTGGAATCAATAACCTCATGGGCTACTAAAAGATGAAAATTTGGAAACCATTCAAAATAATCTTGATAGTATGTGGGAATTAGAAACATCTAGGACTCCAGACAACTAGTGTAATGAGGGATCTTGATGAACCCCACTACAAGCTTGAGTCCTAATAAGAGTTAATCCTGCTATCACACTGTACCTTGACCGTCTTTTACTCGTATATTGCTTAATTGGTGCCAGCATGGTATGGGCTCATTGGAAAGGTAATTCAATATGCTTCCAAACTGGACAGATCTCATGTTGCTCTGACATTGCTTGATACTCAAACCATGGCCATAATCATGGATGACAAAACTGCGGTACTAACTTGGTAATCATTTGTAATGTGCATCTCTTCCAACTGCATGCTTGTCAGAGCGTAAAATCACGTTGTGAAGATCCTTCCCTTCGTCTTCAACCCCTTGACATGTGTTTTATTGGACATCCAGGTCATGTATCAGCAAATTTGGTTCCAATTTATACCTAAACATTGCTTCGCCCGAGTTCCAAGAAACTAAGAAAATTCACCATCCCAACTCGAAGGATCACATTTCTTCAATCCATGAGAAAGGAAACTCAAAATGATAAAATGGCTTGTAATATTGTGAATTCGTGTACTTCAATTAGAATATGGAACTAAATGTGAAGTTATAATCTTTTTAGTTTCTCGTTTATTGAGTTCGACTTATTGTGCTTTGCTTTATGATATATCTTTTAAGATCAAAAGAGAGCCTAGTTGTCCCAATTTCCCATCATGTCACCAGACATGATTCCAACAGACAAACGATTCCCAAACTGGCAAATATTTTCAACTCAGTAAACTATAATGAACAAGATCTCCATGCATGAAACATGCTACATTTTCCACCAAAAACATGGAACAGTCATCAACTACAGCTAGATGAGAAAGGTAAGAAATTAAATTTCCATCCAACAAATTTCAAACCTAAAGCAAAAAAGGCATACCTTGTGAAGGTGGAATCGAACTCCATCTACTTCAACTACAATATCACTTGGAAGAGCTGCATTACAAAACCTGTTTCACATTAAAAGCCTACATCATCCGCATCCCTCCAACTTATGATAGAAATGCATGGTTATTTGGTGAAATTAATTTTCAAGGAAAGTTTATTGACTTCTTTTTGTAGATAATATTGGATCAAACCATTGGCCCAAGGTCGTGGGTGGTGACAGCACAGCAAGCAATCTAATTTAACTATGAGCAAGATTCCAATCTGATTATATACTAGATGCATTTGGTATTTTATTTAACAAAAAACACAATGTCTGATGGAATTCTTTAGCATTCAACGTGTAATAAGATTAGAGTCTCAATCTTCCTAAGAAATTTCCTTGTACAATACTTTGGTATGAAAATAAAAAGGAAGAGATACAACCATACGAAAATAAGAATGAAGTGATACAATCAATGTTGTTTTGCAAAGGATGTATTTGCGCAAACTCATGATTCAGTGACATTGATTAATGCTAAGTACACTTGTATTTTGATGAAGTGTGATTTTTGTCATCTGGACTTTGAGAAGTTCCTCAAAATCAAATGATGTTGAAACATCCCAAAATTGGTTTCATTAGAAGGTCTATCAGGTTAATAATCCAACAGGCCCAAGATTGTGGCAATTTTGATAACACTTGAGTTATGGCCAAATTTTAAATGAGGTGTCAAGGTTTGACGGAATTTGAACTTGTCTTTTATTCATCAGTTGTTTCTTCTTCTTCTTCTTCTTCTTCTTCTTCTTCTTCTTCTTCTTTTTGTTTTATTTTTTAATTGTGTTTTTGAAAGGATAAACATGTCTCCTGCCTGTTATCTAGGCTGGTTGACATGCCACAGCCTCTCCAGCCAAGTCTCAGGTTCGAGACACGCTAACAGCGTCAGTGGGCGCTTTCTGTGATTAACCGGGTGGGTGTGTTGCGGTACTAACAGGGTGTGTGAGTTGCATGACTAACGCAATAAAGAATAACCTTTCAAAAAAAAAAAAAAAAGGATAAACACCAATTGCTTAAAAAAGAAAGTTTGAACAAAAAGAGAGATAAAGTATGGGTTACATCATTGGTATTATTTTATTGAGGAGTGATTGGGATTAGAATGAATCAAGGGCTACCAATGGGTTCATAGGCTTTTCGTACTACCAATGGGTTCATAGGCTTTTCGTAAGATGTTAAGATATTATAGGAAATCATATGGGGGTGATGAGTAATGGAATTTTACTTAATTTGAGTTATATCTTTTTTGCTTCTAGATTCAAGCATGGCCTGTGGATTCCAATCTTGACTTATAAATTTGAATTGTTTATACTTATGTCGATTTCCCGCTCTCAGTCTTATTCAAAGAACTCTTAATTATTATTATTATTTTTTTTTGTGTGTGTGTGTGTGTGTGTGTGTGTGTGTGTGTTCCCTTTGAGAGATTGTGAATTCCAATTTGCATCATATTCAAATAGGTATTTAATCATCATCTAAGCCTTATCCTGACAAATTGAGGTTAGCTACATGAATCCTTTTGCACCTTTTCACTCCATCAAGGGCCATAGCTTCAATTAGATCATGGGACATTACGTCTGTTCTCAATACCTCCACCCACACCCTTTTGGGCCTTCCCCTTGCACAATTTCGCTCCTGCCCTTCTAGAGCCTTCAACTTGCACCAACTCACTCCTAACCGGCATAGTTCTTGGTCCCTGTTGTACATGACCAAACCATCTAAGTCAACTTTCCCTCATCGTATACATATTGGTACCACTCCTAAGTTCCCTCGAATGCATTCATTTCTAATTCTATCATTCCTCATTTTTGCACTCATCCATCTTAAACATGTTGTTCCTCAAGTGCCCATCATTTTGTCCCCTCATTTCAGCTACACTCATCCTATAAACATATTGTTCCTCAAGTGCCCATCATTTTGTTCCTCATTTTTGCACTCTCCCCTCTTAAACATATTGTTCCTCAAGTGCCCATCATTCTATCATCCTCATTTCAGCTACACTCATCCTATAAACATATTGTTCCTCAAGTGCCCATCATTTTGTCCCCTAAAGCATGGCTGGTCTCGTAGCTATCCAATAAAATTTTCCCTTCAGTTTGATTGGTACGACGATCACATAAACTCTAATGGCGCATCTCCATTTCTTCCACCCAGCTTTGAATTCTATGGGCAAAATCCTTCTCAATGTCTCCACTCTCTCATGACTCAGTGATCCAAGATATCGAAAGTGGTCATTTTGGAAAAATTTCTTGGTCATCATTCATAAATAATTCCTCATTTCAACTTTTGTTGTTACTAAAATTGCACTCGAGTATGTGATGGGCCCAAGAGAATGAGAGAGAGAGAGAGAGAGAGAGAGAGAGAGATTTCAACCTTGAAGGCCAAGAGAATATCAACAGATGCCTCAAGGAAGAGGAAGTTTTCTAAAAGGTATTGTTTCTCTCATCAATGAGGTAGATAGGGAGCGAGAGAATCTTGGGCAGCCAAAGCGATGCTGAAGGAAAAAAGGAAAGGGAAGATATGGGGATAAGTCGAGAGAGAGGCTCTCCCTCCTCAGAGAAGTTAATCTCTATGTTCATGATGCAAGTGATGACCGTCTTCTCTTGCTTGGGGCTTCTCTAAAAGGTAGAGAATTGTCCAAAGAAGCAGGAGATCTGGTTATAGCTCTCTCAGTCGAGGACTTGCCCTTGGTGTTATCGTCTGCGGGAAGGAGCCTCTGCTGGTTGGCTCTGTCCCTGAAACCACTGCCAAAGGAGGCTAGAGTGTAGTCTCTAGTCTTTAGGTGGCAACCTCCAACAAAGAAGAAGACGAAGACCCAATTGTCCCCCCTTCATGAATTCCCCACCCTCTTCATCTCCAATTTCCCAAAAGAATGGAATCAGCATCAGTTTACCAAAGTCTTTAGGAAGGCAAGGATGATAAAGGAGGTGGTCATCTAAAGAAGAAAGGATCTCCTTCCAGTCGTGGCTTCTATTGAGGAGGCTACTCGAGTCATTGCCACCCTCCATCAAGCCGACTTCAGTCTCTTTGTTCAAAATGCTCGATACTGCCTGAAAACCATCAACAAAGCTCTAAGTGGGAGATGTGAAGGTCAGTGGTTCCAAACCCTCAGCCCTTAAGGAAGTTAGCTATCCAAAGAACATAAGCGGGGGCAACACAATTTTCGGCTGCTTGTTCAAAGACGCAGTGACTGGAGTCTCTATTGTTGTTCCTCTAACATCTGGTATGTGATCATATTGTATCCTTCTACAACAATCTATTATCCTCTAAAGCTTGGATCCATCCCAAGTTGGATAACCTTGCTTTTTCTCATCTCTCTATGGAAGAAGCCTTGGCTATCAAATCCCCTTTCTTTGAGGAAGAAATAAAGCCCATTATGTTCTCCCTCAGCAGAGACAAAGCCCAGGGTCTTGATGGGTTTCCCTAGACCTTCTTCCAAGTCCTCTATGATGTGATCAAATCTGACATTATTAGCTTCGTCTCTAACTTCTTCATATAAGGTCATTTGTCGCGAGAAATGGCGGCCTCTTTCATAGCCATTATCCCCAAAATCAATGGCTGGATCCAGTTCAAGGACTTTCAACTAATTGGCCTCTTAGGAGCTCCCTACAAAATTTTGACCAAAGTCCTTGCCTCCAAACTGACTCCAATTCTCTTGGGCATTTTATCTTAAGCCTAGGATGCTTTTGTGGCCAATCGACAAATCCTCGATTGAGCCCTCATTACCCATTAATGTATCAATTCCCATCATCGAAAGGGTAGGCATGTAGTCTACAAGCTCGACATCAAGAAGCTTTTGATCATGTCAACTAGGACTAACTTGACTACTTGTTGGGTCAATTAAGCTTTGGTTCTAAATGGCGTAGATGGGTTCGTGTTTGCATCTCCTCGGTAAAATTCTTTGTTCTAGTTAATGGATCCCTCAAAGGATTCTTTTAATCTTTTAGAGGTTTGAGGTAGGGTAATCCGCTATCCCCCTTTCTTTTCGTCATTACTGTTGAAGGCCTTAACAAAATGCTGGATAAAGGAGTGTCTACTAGGCTCATCATGGTTTCAAGGTGGCGAGTGCAAGTTCCTCATCATCCACATTCATTTTGCCAACGACATTATTCTTTTCTGAGACACTGAAGAAGTGTTTGTCGAAAACCTGCGAAAAATTGTACGTTGTTTTGAGGCAATCTCTTGTCTTAAGAATAACTTGTCCAAAAGTGAGATGCTTGGTATCAATCTTGTTGCCCCTGCTCTTTCCAGGTTCACAGTTGTCTTTGGATGTAGGGCTGGCCTCGTATCTTGACCTCCCGTTGTGCATTGGCAAGCCTGCCAAGCATTTATTAGACATGGTCATTGAAGAATTAAGTGAAGCGCTCTCGGTGGAGAAGTTGTTCCTTATCCCTTGGGGGGCATCTAATGCTCATTAAAGTTGCCATCTCCAACTTACCTGCTTACTTTCTCTCTTTCGATGTCGAAATCTATTTTGGATAGGTTGGATAGCTCAGAAGAGGCTTCTTGTGGAGTAGTTCTAATAGCAGCAAATTTCATCTCCTTACCTAGGAGGAGGGTCTGGAAGCCGATCTCAAAAGGTGGTGAAGGCATTCAGGACCTTACCTCGTTGAACTCGACCCTTCTTAGTAAATGAGGATGGCACTTCGGATCCTAAGGAGGCAACTAGTAGATCATCACCAATAAATATAGGACGTGCGAAGGAGGGTGGCAAACTAAAAATTCTCTCTTTACAAAGCCTCTTGCTTTTGGAATGCCATTGCCAAAATGGGCCCTCAAATGCAAGAAGGCTTCTCCTTTCTCTTGGTAATGGGTCCCATATCTGCTTCTGGAGGACTACTAGATTTTTTTATCGCCTCCAATCACTCTCCTCTAGTCTGGCTCGCACCGCCTTAGACAGGTCTGCTTTTGTCCCCAGCTACTTCCCTGATATTGGGTCTAGGATCCTGGTCTCCCCCTTGTAAGAGAAATCTCTTGGACTCAGAGTTGGAAGATTTCCTTTGTCTTCTCGTGCTCTTGAGAGGCATCCGTCCTTCCTTGGGGGTCAAGGATTCGCTTTTGTGGTCCTTGAGCAAATTGGGTAGGGTTTCAGTCATTAGCTCTTCTCTATGCTCTGTAGCTGCCCCTCAAGCAACCCGTGTTGTTTTCCTTCCTTTATGTGGTCCTACTGAGCTCCTTTTAAAGTTGTTGCCTTTGTTTGGCTTCTTGGTAGGTGGAGAATCTTAACCATTGATAACTTGCAACGAAGAGGGACGTCACTAAACAACATGTCTGTTATGCATGAAAAACACGAAATCGATTAACCACCTCTTCATCCATTTCTCTTTCGCCCATGGGGTGGGGTCCTGCATCCTTGCTCTTTTCTATACTCCTTGGGTTATGCTTAATTTCGTCAAGGATCTCCTTTTCGCTTAGAATGGGGGAGGTGTCAGAAAGGATCTCAAAGCTATCTGGTGTCTAGTTATTATGGACACCTCAAAGCTATTTGGTGTCTAGTTATTATGGAAACCCTTTGGGCCGTTTGGAAAGAATGGAATAATCGCTTGCTTCTAAAATTCCACCTCTCCTATCTCTCGCGGCATCTCATATATCAAAAGGGAGGTGGCAAATTGGTAATCCTGCCTCCTGATCTCTTATCCTTGCATTTTATTTTGTCTCTTTGGATTGTAGCAAGCCTTGTTTATTCTCTTTTTAGCCTTTAACAGTTTTTTAATAAATTAGTATTAATCTTAAAAAAATATCTCTCTTATCCTTGCATTTAACTAATTTTTAAATCCTTTAGATGACTGATTTAAAATCCTTTAGATTATGAAGCACTCCTCCATAAATCTAGCTTTGGGTTTACACCTCCCTCGTCTTGTTAATTAAAACTATGTTATCTACAAACAACATACACCATGAGATCCCTTCTGAAAATGCCTTGTTACCTTGTCCATAACCAATCACTTAATGATAACCCTTGGTGCAAGCTTACAATTATTGGGAACTCACTTGTCTCTTCACTAGTGATCCTCACATTTGTTACTACTCCCTCATACATATCCTTAATCATGTCAATGTATCCTCCTTAAACTCCTTTCTTTCACAACACCCACCAAATTAAATCTTCGGGGACCCCATTGTATGATTTCTCTAAGTCAACAAAGACCATGTGGAGGTCCTTCCTACTCTCTCTATATTTCTCCATCAATTTTCTACGTAAGAAAATAGCTTCAATGGTAGACCTCGATGGCATGAAACCAAACTGGTTTTCTAATATATTTGTATGCCTTAGTCTTTGCTCAATCACTCTCTCACAAAGTTTCATATTATGGGTCATAAGTTTAATCCGACGATAGTTAGTGCAGCTCTATATGGCTCCTTTATTCTTATAAATAGGCATGTGAACAGGAATTTCACAGGCTATAAATTTGGAATCACTCTTTTCAAAACTCCGACTTATGAAAATTGGATCATCAAACATGCCTGTTTTTCAACAAGGTTAGGTATTTCTCATGGATTTGACCATGCCTTGAAATCACAAGACTGATTACCGAGTATCGGCAGACTAATTTCAAAGTTTGACTTTTAAACATTTTAATTCTCGCCCTCACTTCAGATTGGTATGATTCAATTGGCGGTGCGTGCATGTAGTAATTTCCAACCACATGTTGAGAATCATAGCAGATAAACAAACCTTGAGAAAAAGAACCCAATTTTCGCGTAAAAGGCTTGCTGATGCAAAAAAGGGCAATTTCGATGATTCTTCAGGTGCTTTCCCATAAAAAGCATGGCAATAGAAGCACTCTTATTCCCAATGATCAACAAAAAGAAAGAAATAATTACCAAAAAATGAAAATACTTGGCATTCCTAACAGTCATCTTGATTGTTATACAGAAACAGAACATGGAAGGCAAAGGAATCGTAGAATCCTAATGCATGGGGCGCTGAAGAGCATTCTAATGCATGCATCCAGCGCATGTGGGGTGCCCAACCATAGTTTGGTGATCCAGACCATTGATCTGATGGGACCTGTTCTGGATGGGGGATGGCATAAGGATCTTATAGATGAGTTCCTAGCCATTCAATGTTGGACTTTTCGTTGGACTGTTCCTGTAATTTCCTCAACCATGTAATTGTAGTGCACAAATCCAAGGACTAGAATCTCTCAATCTGGAAAACTACTGGATCATCCCCCATCCATGGTGGGCCCCCATCAAATCCAATGGTCTGGAGTTCCAAACCATATACACCAGAGGCATCAGGTCAGACACACAGACTAGTGTAAATGCTAATGCTACTTTGGCATATAGAAGCAGTGGTATGGCAGACTCAATTTCCACAAAAGAAAAAAGAAATCAATAAATAAACAAATAAATAAAATAACGATAGCAGCACTTTGAAATAACAATTTCAGAGGAGTTCAACAGAAATTGGAGTAGCCAGCGGAACGGCGGAATCTGCTTTCCGCGCCTCTCTGAATAGATTGGCGTAATCACAGACAGGATTCCAAGAATAATATAGAGAGAGAGAATACCAGTTGCTGCCGTCGCGAAAGAAACCGGAAGAAGCCTTCCTTGTCGGAAGATCCATAATATCCTTTCAGTGTCCCTTCTTCCCTCTATCTATCTATCTATCTATTGATCGATCTCTCGATCCTCCAATTCAAGAAGACCGCATTGCAATTCTCTTCTTGTTGTTTTGCTGTTGTTGTTGTTGTCGGTGTCGTTGTAGTAGTAGTAGCTGTAGTTGTCAATCAGGATCATGAAATTGAGTAGGATATTGGGAGAGTGAAAACGAGAGAGGAAGCGTTTGAAAAAAGGAGGACGGCATGACCATGTCAATGCCACCACCATCTAACCACAACAGCAGCAACAAGAGTAACAACAACAACAACAACCACAACGACATGGAAAGAGAAAGAGAGGTATAAGACAATGACCGGCGAGGAGTAGGGGCAAAAACGAAAAAAGAAAAGAAAAGCAACTACAATAAACAGAAAAGAAAAAGGCAGTATTCTAATCTTCTTTTCTTCTTTACAAATCTTCTACTTTCTACTACAGCTAGTTGTGGTAGAGTAATGAAGGGGGAGATTTCGAGCCGCACATGCCGGCTCGATCGGACCTGTGTCCGCTCGGCCGATTCTTGCAACCGTGACCACCTGTGGCTCGCGTCTTCTAATCGTAGGAAAAAAGAATCGATACTCCGACGGAGTATGGCCTATTCATACACATCCACGTCATTTCAAATCATGGTGATGGAGCATGTCAACCATAAAGCGCGAGTTGACTGTGGCCCCGGAACCAGCGGTTAGGGTGCGATCCTGACCGTAGGGTTCACCTCGATGTATGCATTTTATATCCACAGCATCCATCTGTTTTTCCAGCTTATTTTACGTCAAGTTCCGCAAAATGAAGCAGATGAAGTTTTCAGGTGGATCACACCAAAGGAAACAATGGTTATTGAGCTCTCACCATTAAAAACTTCCTAGGGTCCACCGTAATGTTTATTGGACATCCAACCTGTAGATAAAGTCATACAGACATAGGTGAAAGGAAAAAATAAATATCAGATTGATCTAAAAGGAATTTGGCCCACAAAAAGTTTTTAATTGTGAATAACCACTGTTTCCTGTGGTGTGGTTCACCTAAAATTTTTGTCTACTTCATTTTTGGGATCAGGATGTAAAATAAACTGTAAAAACAGATAGACAGTGTGGATATACAATTCATATATCGAGGTGGGCCCTACAGTCAGTGTCTAACCCACATCGCTGGCTCCGGGTAGCAGCCAAGTGGCGCTCGCTACCATCTAATCTAACCGCTCATCAATGGTTATCTGTTTGTTTGGATTTGGGAGTGACCTCTGGCATTTTTATTTTTATTTTCATTCTATCCATCGGAGTGGGTGTTAGTGGGACATCTGGGATCATCCGACGAGGGTTTTTTATTATTATTATTATTAGGCCCACCCATGGTGGGACCAACGATTTGGGCGGTTTGGATTGATATAGAGGTCTTGTCAAGTGAACGTCAGGTGAGTGCATGCGTATATAAGTTCATAGCCTGCAAGTGTATGAAACAAGTAGCCCTCGTGGTTTGTGGGGTGGGCCACACCAGGGTAGGAGAGGAGTGGGTGTGTGTGGGACGTATGATGACGCTCCCACTGAAAGGCGTGGCTTGGAATGAAAGCCTCCGCTGTCTGCCTTGCTTGGCGGTGAGAAAGAGAGAGAATGTGGATTGGGTGCAACCCCGCCTGTCCCAAGCTCGGCACATGCTCAGGCTCTAATAGGCCACCGTGATGTATGGTTTTATCCACACTGTCAATCCATTTTTCCATGCTATTTTAAACCATAAGCCCAAAAATGAGGCAGATCCAAAGCTCGAGTGGACCACACAATAGGAAGCCACAGTGATGATGACCTCACCGTTGAAACCTTCCTAGGGCTCACTGTAATGTTTATTTTCCATCCAATCTTTTCATGAGGTCACGTAGAAATGGATGAAGGAAAAACACAAAAATCATCTTGATAAAAAAAAAACTTCCACAATTCTTCAATAAATTTTCAATGGTAGGCATTCAATCCTTATTTTGTAGCCTAATTGAGGCTTGGATCTGCTTAATTTTTTGGACTATGGCCTAAAATGACATGGCAAAGTGGATCGACGGTGTGGATAAAACCCATATATCAAGGTGGCCCCATAAACCCCAAGCCTGTGCCGAGCTAAGGACAGGCGGAGGTGGTACCCAATCCGCGTCTGAGATAGCGAGGTGGGCCATTGTTGATGATGACGGTCGGTACGGAGTTTCACGTTATTCTACTCAATACATGGGGAGCGGATTAGGTGTTACCTGGGTAAGACCTTACTGTGTGTTACCCTTACTGTGTGGTGACAATCTTGACTTTTTTTTCTTGTAGATCCATGCCGCCCATTCGTCTCTTCATCTCATTTTAGGATGTTATCCCAAAAATTAAGAAGATTCAGATCTTGTGTGGATCACCCCACTTGAAAATTTAGTAAATGATCATTAAAAACTTTTTAGAGATCAAAAAGCTTTTAGATCAAGCTGATCTTTGTATTTTACCTTCATCCAGGTCTGGCTGACCTTATCAACGGGTTGGATGGAAAATAGATGTTTCGGATCTTCTTAAGTGTCCTGGGTAGTTTTTAATGGTAGGCATTCAATCAGCACTGTTTCCTGTGGTGTGGTCCACATTAGATTTGTATCTGCTTAATTGTTTTATAACACGTCCTTAAATGGGATTGAAAAACGGATGGACGGCGTTGATACACAGCACATCATCAAGTTCGGCCCCTCTGACCCGGGACTGGGATTGCCCACTGTGGAACGCAGCACTGAGGTCAGGAATGTATCGACGTGGCAAAGTTCTGTGGGTGAGACCCCGGATCAACCGAGTGGGTGGGACCCGGGGCCACTGTGATGTATGTGATTACATCCAAGCCGTCCATCCATATTGAAAGATCATTTTAGAGCATGATATAAAAATGAAACAGTTCCAAATTACAGTTGGACCATAGTATGGACAACAGCGGTGATTGACCATTAAAAACTTCTTATAGACCACAAAAGCTTTGGATCAAGATGATATTTAGGACGCGGATTTCCTGCCAAAGCCTTGCGCGGAAAGTTCCTGGGAACCTAGGTGGGGCCCACCGTGATGTAAATCCACCCGATCCATCCGTTTTATGATCTCATTTTTGGACATTAGACCAAAAGTGATCCGGATCCAAGACTCAAAGGGGCCGCACTAAAGGAAAAGCTGGGTAAGGAAATTCTTACCGTTAAAACCTCCCTAGGGTCCACAGTGATGTTTATTTGTGTGGTCCTTATCTAGGTGTCACTGTTAGTGCACTTTTCTGTGGCATACTAGTGCACCTTGTTTGTCAATCACTTAGGTCAGTGGGTCTAGTGTCGGTTGAACTTAATGAAGACGAAGACTCAAGACTCAAGACTCAAGACGGATCAGATGCATCAAGGAAGAAGAAACAGGTAAAAGTGATGCCTTGGTGTGCCTTGCCTTGACCAAAACCTAAACCATAACCTCTTAGATGACTTGGACCAACTAGGTATATCTTTAGTCATCATCATTAGTCTTAGAACTCCATAAAAAACATGATAAGTTAAACTAATTAGAGGTGGAAGCTGCTGTAATCAAAACAGCTCAAACAACAGTTTCCAATTGATCTCCGATCAATCGAACGTTGGCTCCGATAGGACTCTGATCAATCGGACAGAAGTTCCGATCAATCGAAAATTGTTCCAGCAACCTTGAAAACCCACTGGACATATTTCCAATCAATCGGACGGTCTTCCGCTCCATCGGAAGGGGTCAGTCCGATCAATCCGACCATGCTCCGATCAATCGGAATATCCTCCAGAGAATTCTCTAGACTGAATTCTGATCAATCGGACATGTCTCCGATCAATCGGACCTTCTTCCGATCAATCGAAAATGCGCGAATCTGTCCATTTTTTTACCGTTGGAAGAAAATCTATTTAAAGACGGGGGTTCGTTTTTTAGCTAAGAGAGGAGATTTTGAGGAGATAGAAGCCACCATTGCTAAAGATCATTAGAGGCTCTATTCCAAACCCAAAGCAAGTCATTCTCCTTATGTTTTCATCACAAGCTTGGATCATTCAATGGCATCTTGAGAATGGACTTGTTCCCTCTTGATTCCTAGGGTTTAGACACCTTGATGATAGTTAAATCCCTTGTCTAAACACTACCTAGGAGTCCAAATAGGTGTATTCCTCTAGGAAACCCATTTCCTACCATTTGTAGAGGTTTCACCATTCCCTAGCACCTTGGGCATCTCCAATGGAGCATCATATGCAAGGTAGCTGATCTTGGAGCTGAAGCCTTGGCAAAGCAGCGGCGTCAAAGATCGGGGGAGCACAAGGGGAGCTGATTCAAGCACGGGAGAGCGAGAAAGCAACCCAAAGCGGCGCTACAAAGGGGCTCAATCCGACAAGTAAGGTTGTCTTGTTAGGAGTCCATCCACTCAATTCCCTGTGGGGGTTGAGTGTAGAGTTTGTTTGAAAAACTCGAACTAGGGTCGTTAACCGATCCTTGACCTATTAGTTGGGCCTAAAATCTAGGGGCATCAGTCATTCATTGGCACGTTAGTTTGGCATAAACAAATTCTCCAAGGGGGAGCCATCAACACGGGTGCAAACGTGTAGGTTGGTAGGAACCTGTAAACTCCCCGGTTGGGTGGATCCAAATTAAAACACCTTGGTTGGGAGGAACCAGATTTAAACTCCCCAGTGAATGTCGGTGTGCTCAAAGGGGTTAAGTACTTGAACCGGGAGTGGAGTAGACAAGTAGTCGAACCACTATACATCCTTGTGTTTGTGATTGTTCTTGAGCACATTTCTCTTTATGCATTGAGTTTAATTGGTTAATTATGAATGCTTAGTTAGGAATGCATGCTAGGCACTTGATAGGCACATCCACACAAGATGTACTTTCATTACCTCATGTTGACTTGAGCATTTCTTTATCCATCCTCTATAGTCCACATGAGTTGTTTAGACTAGGTTGCTAATTGCACTTATCATTTGCTAGTCTCTTGATTGGACCCACTTACGCTTGAAAGCCGAAGTGTTAATCGCTTACGTAGTTTAATTTGCTAAATTTGTTAAGTAGGTGAAATTTTTTAAAAAGGTCCTAATCACCCCCTCCTATAGGTTTAGCCATAATTCTAGTTGCTCTTTAAGCTTCTGCACGAGTATGCATAGGGTGTCGTGTTAGACTACCCGACACAATTTCAGTCACACCACCATAGAAAGTAGTAGGGACAGCGCCCATCATTGAAGCCTTCTTACAATCCACCGTGATGTTTATTTGCCATCCAACCTATTATTTAGGTAATAATAATAATAATAAAAAGGGAAAACACAAATATCAACTTGATCGAAAAGTTGTGTGGCCCTGCTCAATCTCAATTCTTTCCTGTGGTGTGGTCCATTCAAGTTTTGAATCTGCCTCAGTTTTTGGCTCATATCCTGAAATTGTATAGATGGTGTGGATATAATAAATACATCATGATAGGACCACATAGCTTTTCCACGTCAACACAATACCAACTTAGGACCACGCCCAATACTAGTCCACAGCAGCGATAACTTGGGACTCACCTCAGGCTTATATATTCTGTATCAAATCCAAAACTCAAGTAGACCACACCACAAAAGCGGGATTAAGCATCCTACCATTAAAAAGATTTTAGGACCTACTATAATGTTTTAGTAGTATTTATTTGCAATCAAATCCATTGATAAGGTCACATGAGCCAGGACGAAGAGAAAAAACAAATATCATCTTAATCCAAAACTGTTTTGTCCCATTAATGGTCAATCACCACTTTTTCCTATGGTATGGTCCACCTGACAATTGGATCTGCTTCATTTTTTGGATCAAGAACTATAATGATCTGAAAAAAAAAAAAGGGATGGACAGTGTGGATACAGAATAGATGTATATCAAGCTGGGGGCCACTGTAGGGGCCACACCGTCTTGGGTGGGGCCGGGGTATCACCTAATCCGCTCCCCACCCACCCACACGCATGAGTCATGCAGAGGCTACTCGCGCCCATTATTACTAAAATTCTACTCGCGGCATGGAATACGTGCTCAGATCCCAGCTGAGTCATCGTCATGCACATTCCCTGTACCCATATGTCAGAATGACCTAGACATCAGGTGGGCCACAATAGACAATTATTGGGAATCTTTGAATACTTATGGTAGGAATTTCTTGATTAAAGGTCCAGATCTCGCACATGTCTACTACATCTGAACGAGTGTCCACGGGTAGGACTCAAGCCCCACCCCGGGAGTAGCCATCACATTCCTCAACGCACTCTGGCTGATGATCTTGGGTTGGCACTTGCAGTTGAACGAACCATCACATGCTCCGTGCCGGGATTGTCGGGATTGCAGGAATCCCATTAACCCTTATGTGGGGCCCGCTTGATGTTTGTGTTATATCCACACCGTTCATCCGCTTCACAGCCCAAATGAGCACACTTCAGGAATCATTCACCGTTCCAACCTTCCTATGCCCACCGTCATCTTTGTATGCCATCCATCTAAAACTTTTGTGGCCGCGTGAAGGTTTTAATGGTGATTATCCGGGTAACACCTTAGTGGGTGTTACCCTTACCGTGTGGGGGCCATCTTGACTGTTTTTCTTTATATCCATGCGGCCCATTCGTTTCTTCAGCTCATTTTAGGATGTTATGCCAAATATTAGGAAGATCCACATCTCCTGTGGACCACCCCACTGGAAAAATTAGTAAATAATCATTAAAAATCTTTAAAGATCAAAAAGCTTTTAGATCAAGCTGATCTTTGTATTTTACCTTCATCCAGGTCTGGCTGACCTTATCAACGAGTTGGGTGGAAAATAGATGTTATGGATCTTCTTAAGTGCCCTGGGTAGTTTTTAATGGTAGGCATTCAATCAGCACTGTTTCCTGCGGTGTGGTCCACCTGAGATTTGTATTTGCTTGATTTTTTAAGAAAACATCCTAAAATGGGATTGAAACTAGATGGATGGCGTTGATATACAATACGTCATCAAATTGGGGCCCTCTTGACACCGGACTTGGATTACCTACTATGGAATGCAGTACTAGATCAGGAATAAGGTGGCAAAGTTCTATGGCCCAACCATGATTATACGTTGTATCCACACCTTTCATTCATTTCTTCAAATTATTTTTTAAGCATTATTGTAGACACCCCACCTTAGGCTACACTGTTGGTAGAGATAGCTGGATGAATGGAGGACCATACTCCCAAATCCCAAGTCCAAACTCAGCCAAACTCACTCTTGTAAGCCCCAATCCATAGCTCAACTCAAGCCTGAACCCAGTCAACTCGCCCCTAAGCATCAGCCTGAAAAACCCCCCATAAGAAAAGCCATTCAAAAAATCCTAAAAAAGTCAAACCCGCTAAGTTAACCCATTGAGTCAACCCGTCAAGACAAAACACTGAGTCAACCCGCTGAGTCAAATCACCGAGTCGACCCACTGAGTCAACTCACCGAGTCAACCCACTAAGTCAAAACAGTAGCCCCGAGACATGTCCGTACCACGCGCTGGAACCCGAGGAGCGTCCGTACGGGTGGCCCACAGGGGGCCGCCCAAACCTATTTACGAGAACTGCCACTGCCCTCTGCTATAAATTCACCTCTCCTCTTCTCATTTCAACACACAATCCAGCCCGGAGAGAGTCCGTCTGTTCCGAGTCTTTCTCCACCCCCTTAGCCCACCTTTCCACCAAGGAGAGCCTGAGTAAGGAGAGCCTAGCCCTGGTCCAGCCCAGCCTGACCGCTGGTCCAAGTTTCCTAAGCCATCCAAATCTTGATCCAGCCACTCGAAGCCAATCCTTGCAATACCTCCGTCCATCTAGTTACTCTTTTACCAGCATCATCTCATTCGCATCTAACATAAGTGCAATATTTACTTTTCTTCCAACCTCCCTGCTTTACTACGAGCACCTTGATTATTCAAACACACTGCATGCATATTGCATAAAGCACCTGTCAGTTCGAGCGTATGCTCTGGGCTTGCCTGTTAGTGGAACCTGCCCATCAGAAACTCTTACTGTTCAGACCCGCATTCATATACATATCACTACAAGCACTTTGATCATTCAAATACACAGCATGCATTCCGCATAAAGCACCTGTCAGTTCGAGCGTATGCTCTGGGCTTGCCTGTTAGTGGAACCTGCCCATCAGAAACTCTTACTGTTCAGACCTGCATTCATGCATCATGTCATCTATGAGAATATACGAGGATTAAAACAGACTTTCAAGTATTATTTCGATTCTGTGAAGTAGAGACCGTACTTCAGTACGGGCAGTGTGTGGGGTGCTTAACCTCTTCCCACCCTGTAACCGTGATCCCTTACCTCGAATCTCTGGCCGCAGATTAATAGGAGTCATTTTAGAGGAAGGAATCTTCGGATCCCCTTCTCTAACGTTTCTACGGGGTGTAGCCGACTGTAGATTCGAAGTAACTGGCTAGTGGCGACTCTGGTCTTATATAAATTCATTTAAACACATCCAGCTTAAACACGACTACCAAACAAAGCCCTCGAAAACGAGGCAAGCCAGTGGCACAAACGGCGATTCACACTCACGCATCCTTTTCTTCTTTTCCCGAAAGGAAAAGGACGAACGTCGTGTGGGAGCGTGGAACGGCGAGGGTCCACAGAATGGCGACTCCGTTGGGGATAAGCTAGTCCCACTAGTCGTGATCCGACTTGAAAAACAGAATCATTCCCGTACTTGAAAGTCACTAATCGTCATACAATCTCATCTGCATAGCATTCTATCCAAAACAAAAAAAATAGAAAATCCCAAAACCCAAAAAAAAAAGAGAGTATAGTCTTCACCATTGCGCCTCCTCGGGCTCAACGTATTCGGAAACAACTTCCCTTCCGCAGCATAATCCGCACTCGGGCTCAGCAAGCCATGTCTGACCACGAAGAGGAAACTCACCTCTTCCCCGCTCTTGAAATGACCGAAGCGCAACCTCCAGCGCAACAGCCAATTGAGAATACACCAATCATGCAAGAATTGGCACAAGGAATGAGAACAATGCAAGAAATGCTCTTGCAATTCATGCAAGCACAAGCTACCGCAACAGCCAACAATCAGGTTGGCCCAGTTCAACAATCTCAGCAGCCATGCCGGGTCCTTCCGGCCTCCAGTTCAAATCAAGCTCAACCGTCAGAGTCTACCCAAGACTACCGACAGCAGCCATCTCAGCCCTTCGTTATGGGGCATCCTCCTCAATACCTTCCCGCGACGACAAGACCGTCTCAAAGCACTCCCGTCGCAGGAACTTCCAGTCAGCTTCCAGTCAATCTTGCAAACAACAGTCTCAGTAGATCTCAGCATGTCTCCGCCGAGGGGACCCCTTTTCAATTTCAACACATCCCCGCCGATGGGATTTCAATTCAATTTCCAGCAACAGCGACAGCACTGGAGAATGCCCACAATGGGGGTCAGTGTCAAGCCCACATCAATCAGTGGACAGTGGCGAATACCCAACAAGGGGGTCAATTCCCAGCATCTCAGCCTCCTGCAAACAGGAGCACTTTTCAATTCCAGCACATCCCCGCCGATGGGATTCCAGTTAATTTCCAGCAATCTTCAATTCAGCAAACTCCAGTTAATTTCCAGCAATGTTCAATTCAGCAATCTCCAGTTAATTTCCAGCAAGTTCCAGTTCAACCTTCAGTATAGTCTCCAGTTCAGGTACAATCCTTCCAAGCACAAGTTCATCAGAATCCAGTTCAGTCATCAAGTCAATTTCAGCAACCCACGGTTGCTTTTCAGCAAGCCCATAGGGTCAAAGACATCGACTACTATGTCGAAGAAGAACGTGCCTTACTCCAAGAGGCACCAGTCGCTCGAACGAATCACTCAGGACTGGACGAATTGCGGGAGCAGTTCCAGATCTTGCAAAACCAGCTTCAGCGACAACAAGGAATCGATATACCTTCGACCAAGTTCAGAGACTTGTGTCCTTTCCCAGATGCTCAAGTACCTCAAAACTTTGATGTACCAAAATTCAAAAGATACGATGGCAGCGGTTGTCCCACAGCGCATCTCAAGGCCTTCTGTGGAGAGCTGAGTGCAATCTCAGGAAATGAAGGGGCCCTCATTCGTTTGTTCTAAAAATCTCTGAAGGGCGATGCCCTAGATTGGTACACCTCATTGGACTGCCACCGTATCAGGACGTGGGAACAGCTTTCCCAGGCTTTCGTCGACAGATTCGCATACAATCTCAATATGGCACCCAGAAGAGCCGATCTCGCAGCTCTCAGGCAAAGGAGTGATGAAACACTATCTGCCTACGTGGGACGTTGGCGAGCTATGGCAGCCAGAATGCGAACACCTATCGACGACGAAGAACAAATCTCCATGATTGTTCATTCAACATATCCGGGCATATCTGGATATCTCATCTCGCATCCATACGCGAATTTCTCACAGTTAATCCGTGCTGGAGAGCAAGTCGAAGCAGGAATCCGTGCCGGGACAATCTCCCCATGGCCTCATCAAGCCACTCTAGTCAAAAGGAATAGAGTGGAGGGAAGACCCATCGGATATGGGAATGGAAACCGCAGCGGTTCTCCTCCCCGCCCGACAGAGGTAAACAACATCAGCACCACTGCTCAGGGTAATCAATACGCTCCCCCACAGGGACATCAACAGCATCAGCAGAATCAGGTTCAGCACCAACCTCAGAGGTATCAACCACGACCAAATCCACAACTACAGCCACAACAACCTCGACAGCAGCAGCAGTTCAGAGGAAACGATCAATACCCATACCAGAATAGGCAGAATTACAGGGAGCTCAGGAAGTTCACTTCACTTACTCAGCCACTTAGTCAAGTCATGACTATGCTAGTACAAAAGCAGTTACTCACTCTGATGACACCTAAGCCTCCTCCTCATCCTCTGCCTCCAAACTACCGAGAAAATGAGTATTGTGCCTACCATCAAGGGCGTGGCCACACCACTGATCGATGCTTTACTTTGAAGAATGCCATACAAGATCTGATCGACGACCGAAAGATCATCATTTCGGTCCCTGGAACTCCTGCAGCAGCTCCCACCAACATTCTTCAGAATCCTCGGCCTCAACATCAGACGGACCCCAGTTCATCTCGAGGCCCCACCGTCAACAGCATAGAAGAAGGAGAACGCCTCGATCGCTTCTTCTCCCCCATCCAATCCATTCATGCCTACACTTATAGGCCGACAAATCCTCCTCCGATCTTGCAAGGGGCAAGTCCCTTTCTTCCTTCAGTCTCCGAGCCAGTAGTACTCGAAGGAACACTTCCATATGATGTGCCAGTTGTTCAAGGGGCATCTTACGGCCCTTCATGTTGGGAACCAGTCGTCCTGGAAGGAGCACAGTCATACATCGAGCCCGTATACAAACCTGTCATCTTGCAAGGGGCCACTCCAGTTCAAGAACAATCCAATCCGCAATGGAGGGATTATACTACTCAGCAGCAAGAGCCCATTGTCTTGGAAGGAGCTCCTCCAGTTGAGCCATTCATATTGCAAGGGGCAAATTCCGGAGGTGTGTCAATCACACTACGACAGTTGGGACGAACAGAGAAACCTCCTACCATATCAAGAGGACCAGTATTCATTCCATGGGAGCCTCCTGCTCCAGGAACGGTCAAGCCAGGACCACGACCTTATGTGATCTATGAAGACAAGCCTCGATATTACCCCTTCAGCACAGGCAACAATGTAATTCTCAAGGCAAAAGCTCCGTACGAAGAAGATCCGGTACCCACACCAACACCGTTGCAAGAATCGGTGGTCCTAGAAGGCAAAGGTGAGGAAAATTATAAAGAGGTCCCATGGCACTATCCAAAATGTGCGGAAGTAGGAAACATGAATCCCAATGGGCGTTATATCCGAAGAGATAATCAGAACAGAGGAGATCCCAAAGGCGTTCTCTCAGGCCTCAGCAACAAAAATGAAGCCGCATACGATGTGGCGACTTAGCTCAAGTCAATCCCTGCTCAAATCTCAGTATGGGAGCTACTCTGCACATCTCGCATACACCGAGAAATGTTTGCCAAAACCTTTAACGATGCTCACGTCTCCTCCGATACGGCACCAGAGATGATAGCATTGATGATTGGACAGCTCCTGGCTCCACGCGCCATCACCTTCACCGATAATGAGTTACCACCAGAAGGACGCGATCATGGGCGATCCCTCAACATAGCCTTACGATACAAAGACCTCTGCGTCCCGCTGGTCCTTATCGATAATGGCTCAAGCTTAAACGTCTGCCCGCTCAAGACCGCGGAACGTCTGGGAATCAGTCCTTCTTCATTCCGACCCAGCACCATATGTGTCAGAGCATTCGACAACACCCGCCGATCAGTGGAAGGGGAGGTCGACATAGAGGTACAGATAGGTCCGGAAGTCTCCACCATCACATTCCAAATTCTGGATATATCAGCCTCTTTCAACATGTTGCTCGGACGACCTTGGCTGCACAAGGTTGGAGCTGTGCCATCCATCAACCATGCATCAACGAGTGAAATACATCTATGGAAATCAAGTGATCTCTATCCATGCAGAGAAGGAGCTCATCATTCCTTCCAATGCTGCTGCCACTGAACCAGACATCCCGGTCATCGATATCCAGCACTCTGAAGAAGACATCCTGTTTCACAGTTTCGAATTCGAGATTGTGAACTCTATCGCCAATCCAGAACCGATAAGGGTAGACCGTGTCTTTTCACCGGCAGAACGTCTGGGCCTCAAATACCGAATGGAGAATCATTTCAAGTCTAGAAAGGTACCGCTGATATATAACCAACGCAAATGGGGACTCGGATACAGGGCAATCTTCATGGATAAAGGAATGAAGAAATTTCAGTGCTCACCCATCCAATTCGTCAAACCAGGAGAACCTTGCAAAGATCCAGAAGGGAATCAACCGACTGCACTACACAAAGGCCTCCCGATGAGCCTAGTTTGGGCCACGTGGCCCCCCATTCGATGGGATCAAATTCTCGAACCATCTAAGCCTCCAGAAGAAGAATGAAATGATGAAGATGAAGAAGGAAGTCAAATACAGCAGCTTCAGGACCAGGTTACTCTGACACCTGCTCCCAACCAGGGGCACAACCTGCCCGTTTCAATTCCAGCCAGTCAGGGGCACAACTTGCCCATCTCAGCATCGATCAGCAAGGGGCACGACTCGCCCATATCAACATCAGCAATCATCAGCCAAGGGCAGAAGCCGCCCATCCATTGGACCAAGAAAGGGAAATGGCCAGCCCTGGATTGGTCCGATGTCCAAATCCCAAACATGTGTCTCACTGTGGAACCAGACGAACTGCAATGCGAGGTAAGTGATCCGGGAGGGACTGAGTACGACTCAGATCTCGAACCCGACCAGCGAGAAATCATGGTCATTGGGCCAGACTGTGATTCTTTGCCCGAATCATCAACTCCCACCTCCTCGGGGGAGGAAGTGTGGGGTCCTGAATGGTCATCCATTCCCCTAACTCTTGAATCAGCCAAAGAGCCATCTGAGAGCTTTAGCTTAAAAAAAACGCCTGTTTAAGCAGCGACCGGAACTTTGGAACAAGTTGGGCTTAATCATGGTCTGCAATGCCCACTTGTTCAAAGTCCCGTGAATTTCAAAAATCCAAAAAAATAAAAAACTTTCAAAAGCCAAAAACATCTAGCATTTCCATTTCAGAAAAATCTTAAAAACCAAAAAACATTTCTTTTCCTGCATTCAATAGTGTGCCAAGTTCGTCTAAAGAGTCACATGAGTTTGAAGTCGAATCATATGATTTTGACATCGAATTAGACTTCGAGCTCATGGGTCTGGACGAAGCTCGGGATGAGGAAGATGATGATCCAACTCCCGAATTAGAGGATCTCCTCAAAAAGTTCGAATCCAAAGCCAATGTTGTAGCCGACGATTTCGAGATAGTAAACTTGGGGACACCTGAGATCCCTAGGGAAGTACGCATTGGAAAATCGTTGCCACCAGAGATGAAGCAGAAAATGATAGAGTTCCTAGCTCCAAGATTGTCCAACTTCGCGTTCTCATATGAAGACATGCCAGGGCTCGATGAAGAGCTTGTTGTACACCATCTGCCAACCAAGGCAGATATGAAGCCAGTGAAGCAGAAACTTCGAAGAATGAAGCCAGAATGGGCTCTGAAAGTCCGAGATGAAGTCATCAAACAGTACAATGCGGGATTCTTGGTAATCTCCAAGTATCCTGAATGGCTCGCCAACATCGTACCAGTACCAAAGAAGGACGGCAAGGTTCGAATGTGCATCGACTTTCGAGATCTCAACAAGGCCAGTCCTAAAGACGACTTCCCTCTGCCACATATCGACACTCTGGTCGACAACACTGCTGGATATAAGGTCTTCTCATTCATGGACGGGTTCTCAGGTTACAATCAGATCAAGATGGCCATCGAAGATCCCGAGAAGACATCGTTTATCACTCCCTCGGGAACCTTCTGTTAATGTCGTTCGGTCTGAAGAACGCAGGAGCAACATATCAGCGAGCAATGATAGCACTATTCCATGACATGATGAACAAAGAGCTTGAAGTATATGTGGACGATATGATCATCAAATCTCGCACAATTGAAGGACACTTTGAAGATCTGAAGAAGTTATTCAACAGATTAAAAAAGTACAAGCTTCGCCTCAACCCTAAAAAATGTGTCTTCGGTGCAATGGGAGGTAAGCTCCTCGGCTTTATGGTGAGCAAGGATGGCATCAGGGTCGACGAGACCAAAACCAGAGCAATCATCGAGATGCCCCCTCTTAGAACAGAGAAAGAAATTCGTGGCTTCCTCGGCAGAATTCAATACATCAGTCGCTTCATCGCACATCTCACAGCTATTTGTGAGCCCATTTTTAAGCTCCTTCAGAAGAACGTTCCAAAATAATGGAATGATGATTGCCAAGTCGCCTTCGACCGAATCAAGAAGTATCTCATGAATCCTCCAGTCCTAGTGCCACCCACTCCCGGACGTCCACTATTGTTATACATCTCGATAGCAGCAGAAGCCATTGATTGTGTCCTTGGCCAGCACGACGAGACCGGGAAGAAGGAATAAGCAATATACTACTTGAGTCGAAAGTTCACCGACTACGAGACCAGGTATTCCTCGATCGAGAAGACTTGCCTCGCCCTAGTCTGGGCAACTCAGCGACTCCGTCAATACATGATTGCATTCCCTATTCTCCTCCTTGCTCACATGGATCCGCTCAAGTACCTGTTCGACAAACCGGCACTCACTGGAAGGATAGGTAAATGGCACCTACTCCTGTCTGAATTCGACATCACCTATGTCACTCAGAAGGCAATCAAGGGGCAGGCCCTCGCCGATCATCTTGCCGCTCACTCTCTCCTGGATTATCAACCGCTCAAGACATTCTTCCCTGATGAAGATCTCTTGCTTATCGAAGGTGAAGAAAAGAAGAAAAAAGATGAGTGGACGTTATTCTTTGACGGCGCAGCAAATTCTAAAGGAAGTGGTATTGGAGCAATCCTCTACTCTCCAAATGATGTCCCTATTCCTATCTCAAGGCGCATAGCATTCGAGTGCACCAACAACATGGTAGAGTACGAAGCATGCATCGCTGGCTTAAGGGAAGCCATAATCTTGGGTGTCAAGAAGCTACGAGTATTTGGAGACTCACAGCTTATCATCAATCAGACTAATGGCGAATGGAAAACCAAGGATGAGAAGTTGATACCATATCATGTGTATCTTAAAAATCTGATCGAAGAATTCAAAGAAATCACCTTCTCATATATGCCCAGAGCCAAGAATCAGTTTGCAGATGCTCTCGCCACACTCGCGTCAATGCTAGAGATCCCGAAAGGAGCTTAAGAATGGGAGCTCACAGTTGAAATCCAAGATGAACCTGCTTTCTGCCTACAAATAGAAGAAGTTGAAGCTGTCCCTGACAAACCCTAGTATGCCGACATCACGCAATATCTCGAAATCCAAGAGTATCCAGAGTCAGCAACAACAACAGATCGCCAAACCATCCAGCGTTTGGCCGGCCAGTTCACCATCAGTGGCGAAGTTCTTTACAAGCGATCCTATAATCACAACCTCCTTCGATGCGTCGATGAAACAGAAGCTGCAAAGATCATGAAAGAAATACACGAAGGAATCTGTGGCCCACACATGAACGGGCACATGATGGCAAAGAAGATTCTACGACTCGGCTACTATTGGCTCACTATGGAGACAAACTGCTGCCAGCACGTCAGAAAATGCTTCAAATGTCAGGAGCATGCGAATCAAATTCGTGCCCCCTCATCAGAATTATACAACATGACCACCCCTGGCCCTTCTCCATGTGGGGACTCGACATCATCGGCAAGATCAGTCCCAAAGCATCAAATGGTCATGAGTACATACTTGTGGCAGTCGACTACTTCACCAAGTGGGTAAAGGCAGCCTCCTACACCACGATTGCAGCATCTCAGGTGATCAAATTCATGAAGAACAACATCATATACCGGTATGGAATCCCCAATGTTATCATCACAGATAATGGGACCCCGTTCGTCAACAAAAAGATGGATGACTTCCTCAGCAAATTCAAGATTCAACGTCATCGATCAAGCCCCTACCGTCCTCAGATGAATGGTGGGGTAGAAGCCGCAAACAAGACAATCGTCAGGATACTCGAGAAGATGGACGTGACCTATCGAGATTGGTCAGATATGCTCCCATATGCACTTTGGGCCTATCGAACGTCTATACGGTCTGCTCGGGCGTTACTCCTTTCAAGCTTACTTATGGAATAAAAGCAGTTCTGCCAGTCGAGGTGGAAATACCATCACTACGGGTGTTACTAGAAAGCGGAGTTGAAGAAGGAGAATGGCAAGGGGCTAGATTCAATCAGTTGCAGCTAGCAGATGAGAAGCGTATGCGTGCACTAAGTCATTCACAGTGCTATCAGAAAAGGATCGCTCGGGCTTACAACAAGAGAGTCCGAAAAAGAAGTTTCAAGGTAGGCGACATGGTCATGAAGAAGATTCTACCGTCGCACCTTCCGGATCCCAGAGGAAAGTTCAAACCCTCGTAGGACGGGCCACTGATCATCAGAGAAGTACTTCCAGGAGGCGCCCTCAGACTCACCAACATGAGAGGGGTGGATCTTCCTGAGCTAATTAACGCCGACAAAGTGAAGATCTTTCACGGGTAAGTCATTCTGACTTTATCAAGAGTTACTTTAATAGAGCTGAAGTCAAGAGGTCGAAGCTAAAACCTCTGAGAAATCATTTCCGTCCACCAACAAGTGTTTCAAATAAGGGGATTCAAAAGAAAAAGAAAAAAATATACAAAAAAAAAGAGAGAAAAAGAATACAAAAGAAAAAAAAAAGAAGAAAAGAGGAAAAGGGAAGCCAAAGCAAGGCACCCAAGAAAAAATCAACCCAAGAAGAAACACAGTCATCCATCCATTCATCTCAGAAGGGTCTTTAGCTAAGACCAACAGCTCTATCATCGTAACTTAGGATAAGGGCTGAAAGACTGCCATCGGCCGGCAACGACGGATTCCCGACCTCTAGCCACCACAGTTATCCAAAGATCCAGAAGGAAAAAAAAAGACAATGTGTGCCTAAACAAAGAGGGCGGAATGAAAACCCGAAAGGGCGCTCCGAGTAAAAACAGTGGGCATACAGCGAACTTGGTGAAAACCCGAAAGGGCACTGAGGGTAAAAACAGCATAGCTGCCAAGGGGCAGGCAAGATCAAACACCCGGGACGTGGTGAAAACCCGAAAGGGCGCCACGGGCAAAAATGACAGGAAAAGGCCGGCTGTGATGAAAACTCGAAAGAGCGCTGCAGGCAAAAATGGCTCAAATAGAAAAAGAAAAAAAATGAAAAGTGTAGGTACCAAGAAATCAGACAGTCCAGATCGGTTCAAGCAGTCACAGTTCAAGAACAAGAAGAAGTGCAGTCAGGAACGAAGAACTCTACAAACTCTGACAATCTCAGGAAGCAACAATTTCCATTGCCTACACCTCTAGGGAACCAAAGGATCACACAAGTCAAATCTCGAGACATCGGTCAAAGCATTGGCCGAGCCCCAATTCTGATTCCTATATCCCGACACAAAATCCAGACACACACTCACGAGACAACTCATGGCACAATAGATTCTCAAAACAGTTTTCTCTTTTCATTAAATGCATCATATTTCCTTTACACATATCATATCATCTTTTTCAAAAAATACAAAAAAATGCATCATCAATCATATACTATGCAAAAAGGAATGTGCAGGTGGCCAACACCATCAATCTCTACCCTCCTCCTCGGCCACATCAGGTAAGTCCTCTGACTCATAATAAAGTAGCCTCGCTCTCAACCTGCTTACCTCCATACGCAAGTAATGCACCTCATCGCGCTCAAGGGTACGGATCACGGCCTCCTCATCAGACAACCTCTGATTGGCAGCCAATCTCCTCGACATCATCTCACAATGATACTGAAGTGCAGAAATCTCAGACAACAAATGGCCAAGAGTGGCCAAAAGAAAGCCAAGATCGATGAATGGGCGCTCTTCAAAAGGCTCATATGAACCAGATGAAGAGCCGGCATCTCCAAGGATATCCTGCTCATCCTCATCAATAGTCTGATGCCAGCAAGGGATACGTCGATACAGAGACTACTCAGCAACCCAGTACTGATATGGGGCGGTCGCCATCGGAAAATCCCGCAACTCAAAACCAAGCAGATCAGCAGTCAGGTAACTCGCCCAGGATCCATCAATCCGAGTCCTAAAGTCAGAGGTTTTGGATGGAAGTGCTCGACGCCTGATACCCGTGAAAGCAAAAAGAGGAACATCCTGCTCATACCCAAACTGCCGCAGGAACCGGATAGGGTGGTAAGAAAAGTAAGATCGAAAGCCTACCAGCAGCAGAGGAAGGCGGTGCGCATCACAAAGTACTAGAGGAAGTGAAAGCCAAGATGACTCCTAACGAACATTCCAGTCATGAAGATCAGCGAACATCCTGCGATACAAGGGCTCACTCATCCTAGCCGTATGAGGAAGAAATTCCATGATGTGTCGCATAAGGTCTGGGCGACGGGTGTCAGGAAATGGTACAGGAACAGTCAGCGAAAGACGCTCCCATAGCCAGACCTGATCACAAGAAGGAAAAGAAGTTCAGCTAGAGCAAAGCAATTCCTAACAAAACAAGAAGGGAAAAGTGCAGAAAAGATACCTGAAGAAATGCACAGCAGCCGCGAAGGACACGAGTGCGGCCCAGGGCACAGTCAGTCAGCCCATTAAACAGCTCGGCCAGGACAAGAGAAATGATCCTCAGACGTCAGATAGCTCGGCTCATCACCTCAAAAAGCAAAGGAGTCTGGGACCTACGCCATCCCGAGAATAGCACCTCAGCTATCAAGCAGAACATCAGTGCATTCCGAACAAGAATAGATCCGGCCACACTCCGAGGACCCGAAAAAAGATCATACAGCAAGTCCAAGGAAAACACTACAGCATCCTGGCCGGCAGCTGCAGGCTGAACCAGATAGGGGATCCCAAACCAGTTCTGCGGTGTGGCAGTCTTCGGCAATGTCTTCGGCGAAAAATACTGAGTATAATCCCAAGGTAGGCCTGTCAAGCGTGCAAGCTCCTCCAAAGAGGGTCCCATCTCCATATTGTTGAACGCGAACAAGTTCAACGAAGGGACCCAGTCAATCAATGCAGCTCCGAGCATCCTCCAGTCAATGTCAACTCTAGCCATATGGATCAGACTACCAAAGCCATAAGACTCCAAATCCCGAATCTCATAAACTGACAAGCTGTCAAGCCAAGCAAGCAGCCGTGGCGAGCAAGAAGGACGAGGAAGCAGCTGACAAGTCCTCACGGGTACCCCCTCCAGAACAAAAGGCCCAGAAATCAATGACAGCTCATCGAGGATCGGAAGATCAACGGGCGAAGGAGAAAGAAAAGCCGGAACCTCTGCAAACTCGACAGCCCCTGACCTGCCCCCAGTAACGGCTATGTCTGATATAGTCGCATCACTGTCGGAAACTGTCACGACCTCAGCCGCATGAGAAGACTCGCCCACCTCATGAACAGAATGCGCAAAAGACCGACGATCAGGAGAAGGACGATACTCTCCATCAAAAGGGCTACCAGCGAAGATCACACCATACATCGTGGCATCCTGGCCAATCTGACCATAAAAAAATGCATCTGAACCATCAAGAAGGGTCCCGGCTACCCCGATCAAAGAATCAACGGTCAGATCTGGACCTGCGGCCCTCTCCAACAGGAAATCATGAATCCAGTCATCATCCTGGCCGATCAAAGGGATCATCGAGGCATCCACAGCGTCCATCATCAGGGGGACATCATCAATGATCACATCAAGTCCACCCAAACAAGTATGCCGCACATCTCGACCCTCATCAAGAGCATCCAAACCGTCCAAGGTATCATCTGAACCATCCATCCCATCCAGACATGAGATCAGCCCATCTATGTCCATCATGGTCCCATCACCTCCATCAATCACATCATCCATATGGCCCACATTCAAGGGATGCATAGCCTCACCTATGTCCCATCTTCCCATCTCATCCATACCATCCATTCCTCCCACAATCAAAGCCCCATTCAAATCTGGAATTTCAGCATGGCTGCCATTAATGGGACCATTCAAAGCTCCACTAACCACCATCCCTAACCCCTCATCAATGCCCCTATTCAATGCTCCATCTCTACCATCCATTAAAGAGATTCCACCATCATTAAAGCCTTCACCACCTCCTGAAGTGTGGGACCCACCATGGACAGCCCCCACAGCCCCTAAATCTCCACCGTCCATTGCTTGAGAAAAGACAAACCAAGAAAAAGACAAAATGAGAAGGGAAGATGAGAAAAGGAAGAGATTCATGGCTGGATTGAAAAATTGGATACAAGGATGAGGGAGACAGCAGCCAGGAGAATATGCTCACTGTCCGAACCAGAGCCAGCCCAGGCCGCACAAGAGGCGAGCCTTGGGCGGCCCGCTCTGGGCCGCCCGTACGGACGCGCTCCCCCTCTCTCCGCAGGATTGGCTCCATGGTTCTTGGTAGGTGAGGCTGACAGTCCACATCAGCAGATGGCACCCTGAGGGCCGCTCAAGGCTCCAATCCATTCCAGATTTTGATTGAGATTGATCAAGATCATTTGGAAGGTACCCCACTGGTCCAATCACGACGTACTGCGGCCAGAATGGGCCTGACCAAGTCAAAGGGAGGGAAAGTTGATCAAGAGAGGCTCACAAGCAATCTGAGCCATTCGAAGACTAGATCATCATGATCTAAACCATGAGAAGGCTTCATGGATCATCAAATAGCAAGATCAAGGGTTTGATCATCAAGAGAAGGGCCAGAATCTAAGATCCGATCATCAAGTGGGCCCACAAGGCCAAATCAAGTGATCTGAGTCGTTCAAGTCATCATCCACACCATGAGAAGCCTTCTTAGCCTCACAAAACATCAAGAAAGGGTGCTCCAAAGTAAAACCGAGGTCTCAAGTGGGCCCACAGGGCCAACTCAAGCAATCTGATCCGTTCAAGTCATCATCCATGCAATTAAGAAGTCTCATCTTCCACAAGTCATTAAGAAATGAATCAAAAGTCAAAGCATCCAGACATCATTAAGGAATTTGAGACAAGTCAAAGGTTGTATATTCATTAAGAAGATTTTGATACAAAAGAAGCAAAAAGAAGAAGGTCATACATCAAGTAAGTTGAATACAAAAGTAAGTTAGAGGTCGCCAACATAGTCGTCATCGTCCATCCTCTCGTCCCGCTCTCGACGATGAAGATCCATCAAAGGAGCTGTCACCGAGCCTCCAGCATATCTGCGACGGCCCCCAGGAGCATAGAGTGGAGGAAGCAGAGGCCCCTGGCCATACAACAAGTACCACTCATTATAATCACGATCCGGGATCGTGAAGCGAAACCCGGGTTGGCCCGGAAGAGCATCAGCTATCTCATCAGCTGGGATCCGAGCAGCTGGAGGAGGTGCAGAACAAGGGACTCTGGCCACTCCGATAATCTGTCGAAGCAGCCTCTCACCCAAATACCACTGAAATGATTCAGCGTCAGAAAGAATGATCCGGAGGCATGAAGCATCATAGGTCTCCACACGCTGAGGGGTGTAGTAGAGTGGAAAGTTGGCGTATGGCATCCGAGCAAGCTACAACAAGGGAGATCATCACGATCAATTACAGTACAGCACGAGGGATAAGGAAAGCAAGATACTTACATCTTCAACGATCAATCCGTCTATGTCAGCACACCAGTTGTCCCCAGAAACTCGAGAGTTCCGCTGACGGTTTTGTTGATGCCAGTACATGTGGCGATACAAAGATGGCTAAATGTCGTCCCGCATCCTCGGCGCGAGGTGGGGAAAATGGTCATAAAAGCAAGTCTGGGCAAGGGTACACCTAACGATTAGAGAGAGAAAGAGGGTAAATGTCTCCAAGAAAGGAGAAAGAAGAAGTACCTCAACGACAGGCCAGAAACCTGTGTAAGACCGACTACTCCGACTGGTTTTATCCAGACCCTGGAAAATATGAGTCAGGATAGTCTCGTTCCAATTGTAGGGGTGGTGAAGATCCTCAACCAAGCGAAGAAATTTAGGATCGACCCTCTCATTTGTGTGGCAGAGAAGGAAAGACCCGAAGGCATAAATGATCATGGCCCGTGCTTTGTAGAGGGCCTCTAGCTCGGTAGTGGGGGTGACGGAGGCAAAAGTGTTGTAGAACCATCGCATCTTTACTTGCTGGCCTTGGAATTCATCTTCGGGCGGGACATCACTAACAAGCCGTAGCCAGTTAGTGGAAGTGATGGGAGCAAGAGAGCTGACTTGAGGAACAACTACCCCATGAAATGGAAAGCCAATTTGCATATAAATATCCAGGGGAGTTATTCCCCATTCGCCACAAGGGAGTTGAAAGGTGTGGGTCTCATCCCACCACCTCTCGCAAAGAGCCGCGAGCATCATGCGGTTGGCACTGTTGTTATGGAAGCATAAGGTAAGGAGGCCAGTAAAAGGAGCGTCAGCCAATACTCGTTCAAGCAAAGGCTGTGGATGTTGCACCCAGTTGTCCCAGTGGTCTCTGGTACCTCGACCCTTGATGGAGGGAAGAGGTTGGTGCTCTTGAGCTAAAGAACACATATGGGCCCCTCGGCGGATGATGAAGGCAGGATCATCCTCATCAATCACTCGACGTCCTCTGGTACCGTCCGCCATAGAATCCTACAAGCTTGGCAAGGTAAGTCCCTATCCCTTACCCGTTAAAATCCAAATTATCATCCAGGAAACCCATGGGATTGGACTCACATTCAAATGCAAAATCCAAAGCCCGAATCCATGTGTTACCTAGGGTATGTGTTGGGCCCATTAAAGAAAGCAAGGCCCACCTTAAAGAAGGTTGCATGCCATGCCTTAGGCAAAGAAAGTCCATCATCCAAGGGCATACTTTGGACAACAAATGCACTCAAGTGTCATGAGATCGACAAGGGATAAGAATCCTACTTCACATGAGAAATCCCTCTTCAAAGTCCATATGTGGCTAAGGATTGATCCACCTTTTTATGCCAAGGCCATGATTCTCACTTAAGATGTTTCCATCTTTTTACACATGTACATGGACAAGTGGGGAATAGGAAGGAAATGGGCCCCCAAGAGCAACCCAAATGCCTCACCGCAATGGATTGAAAGGAGCACATAGCCCACTTAAAAAAAAAACATGAGGACCCATTCATGGGTTAACCATGGGCATCCCTATGTGCACCATTTTGATGAAAGATTTGACTATGAGAGTACAACATGGCGGACTACCCACAAACATATGGATCCAAGAAGCCAATGGTAAGAAAAATTGATGCACATAGCCCACATGAAGAATCAAAGTCAGAAATGTCCATGCAAGGACAAGTTTGGGCAACTTATGTGCACCAATTTCTTTATAAAAAAAAAAGGGGGACCATTTGAGCATAAGAAGGCATGGCTTGAAGAGTCACCCAACCATCATGGAAATGGGTAAGAATGACATACATAGCCCACTTAAAGATCAAAATCCAAAATGCCCCAAAGCATGGGACAAAATTGGGCAACTTATGGGTATCATTCTTTCTCACAAATTGGAAGAAAAATCACTCATATTTGAGAATGATGGTAGATGACCCACCAAGCACCCCAAAGGAAGTTCAAGGAGCTATGGTTGCATGGATAGCTCACTTGAAGAGGAATCATCCATTTGAGATTGATGACATTAAAGGAAACCCTTGGAAACCATTTTCCTACCACAAGAAAAAAACCATTTGAACTTAGTGAGATTGTTGAAACAACTCACTCATAGGACTTATAGATAATCAAGTAACTTAAGACCTCCATCCATCCAAAGAAAAGACATGAAGGAAAAGAATCCTACATGCACAAAGTGTAGTGGTGCACACATGACCCAAAGAAATATCCAAGTTTTAAGGAAGGCCCAAAAGCCCATCTACATGGAGGAATTCCAAGGGGCCCACCACACTTTGTACAAAAGGATGTACATCATAATCAAGAGATGGTGGGAGATTTGGGCCACTTGTCCATAAAGGCCCAACTAAGGAATCTAGCCCACTTGAGTTCCAAGTGACGAATGGGCTATTCACTTTTGTCCATTTACATGTGAAGAAAGATGGGGCCACCCAAAGTGAACCCCATGAGCCCAAAACTTGAGGTAGGCCCCACCATTCTCATGGGCCCAAACCTTGAAAAGAAAATGGAAAAGAAAAGAAGAGCTATAAGGAAAAATGACAAGGGCAAGAAAGCATGAGGGAGCCCAAAATGAAGCATTGGGCCCATCAAAACACCAAGGGCCATAACTTCACTTTGAACCTATTTGATACATATGAAAAGAGGCCCAACTCCCATGAAAAAGATAGGATATTTTGCCATGCACACTTGATGGACATGGCAAAATTACCCTTTACATACACATGAAGGGAGTGTGAAAGAAGAAAAGAAAGAATGAAAAGGAAGCTTGCAATGTCCTTCTCCATGCACCACCTTTAAAAGAGATTTGAGATCTAGAAAATGGCCAAAAATACTTGGGCCCACCTTCACTCCTTTTGGAATAGCTACATAGAAAAAGAAAAGAGTCATGAGAAGAGATAATGAAGAAGGAAAAAGACAAGAGAGAAAGGGAGTGATCCATACCTTCACCACTCACCAAAGGGTGACCACCTTGCTGTCCCAAAGCTTCACTAAGGCCCACCACTTGAAAAGAGCAAAGAACCACCAAAAGAGAGAGAAAAACTTGAAGAAAGAGAGAGTATGAGAGAGAGAAAAGAGAGATTGCACGTTGGAGGGGGCAAGAGTGCCCCATGTTATATAGAAAAGGGGAGTGCACCCCTTTACCCGACCCACTGGAAAAACCAGTGGGCAGAGACGGTCTGGGCGGCACCCAGGGGGCCGTCCTATCCTCCCCCTAGTTGAAACATCCTCTCCCCCTCTCTCCTTGGGAAGGGTGGTTGCAAGTGAATCTTGTACCTCCTTGTAAGAATGAAGTGATGGAAGAGAATGGTGAGAAAAAGTAAGGAATCTCGCCAAAATCTCATCTTGTGAGAAATTGGTGAGAAATTGGCTTGATAATGTGGAAAAAGTTCCATGGAATTTTCAAGAAAAAAGAAAAAGAATTGACTTGGTCAAACAGCGATCTCAACCATCCAAAGGCATGACCTGATGATCTGAATCATTCTAAGAAGAATCCCCGGAATCTCTCACCTTGATTGATACTCTTTTGTACAGTTTTGGGGTCCGGAGACCTTAAACTACGTCGGGATCAAGATCCCGAGAGACTTTTTAAATAAAAACCGGTAGCAGTCTGGATCGTTTGAATCAAGATCCGCTAACACCGGACATTTTTCAAAAAATAAAAAAATGTGTTTGCCCTGTTTTGTACAGTTTTGGGGTCCGAAGACCTTAAACTACGTCGGGATCAAGATCCCGAGGGACTTTTTAAATAAAAACCGGTAGCAGTCTGGATCATTCGAATCAAGATCCGCTGACACTGGACATTTTTCAAAAAATAAAAAAATATGTTTGCCCTGTTTTGTACAGTTTTGTGGTCCGAAGACCTTAAACTACACTGGGATTAATTTCTCGGGGGACATTTTCCTGCTTTCAACAAAAAACCGGCATCGGCCTCAACCGCCGGGATCAAGGTTCGATTATCCGGATCATTTTCCAAAAATACCAAAAAGATTTTAAGCTTTCCATAAAACCAGCATCAACTTCGATTACCCGAGTTGAAGTCTGTTTCAAAAAATTAAAAAATAAAATAATAATAAAAAATAAAAAAATAAAAATCTCACCATCAATTTCAACTGCACAAATTCATCTCCAGTGGTCCGAAGACCTAAAACTACACTGGGATTAACTTCTCGGGGGCTTTCTTTCCTAACCTGTTCCGGATATGGCTGACAGTTGATCGTACGGGTGTTCGAAATCTTTTAAACAGGTAAAGGCTGAGGCGGGTAGAGCCCCGCAATCCTGTTCGTGTTGAACGCACCGTGATAAACAACCTTGATTTGGAAGTCGCTGTTGAATCTGACGGATGTTCCCTGTTCCTAAAACTCATGAATGGGATTAAGACTGTTGGGAGGTGGAGCGCACCCTTACAGAATTGTGAGCAACGTAAGGCCCCAAACTGGATTGATTAAGGGAAATGTGAGGATGTGGCTCATTTTGTGGCTGAAGGAGTCCGTTGGACGATACGTGGTCTATGTGCATTGCACATGAGGAACAGGCAACTTTGTGGGTGTGTTGACTGAAAACCCTCAAAATCCCCTCATCCGAAGATGTAAAACTACGGCACTTAACTGTGTGAGACTCGTCTTGCTCGCTGACGTAAAATGGATCGGGTGCCTTACCAGCAGTAGAAGCTGGAAATGGATGAAAATTCTATACATTTTCCCTGCATTTTAAAAAATCACAAATACCAAAACATCGCAAAATCACCTTTTCAAAAATCACAAAAATATTTCCCTTGCTTTCAAATTAAATATTTGCGAAAATCACAAAAAAAAAATGTTTCCCTTGCTTTCAAATCAAATATTTTAAAAAATCACAAAAATATTCCTTTGTTTTCAATAACCGATCTCCATCCTGACTACTCAGATAAAGATTCGGACCACATATTTGCAAAAATCACAAAAATTGTCACTATCCCCCAGCACTACACTTCAGGAGTCTTGAACTTCACTCTCTTCACAATTTGGGATGACGGATCCAATCGCCCGCAAATTGGAATCTTGACCAAAACTGGTGACCAAGCACCGTTTCATTCGCATTTGTGCCCAGAAGAACATCTTGAAGTCGGATAACATCCTTGTACATTCTCATTAAGCAAAGAAACAGCATCTTGGGACGATGGACCTAATCGACCGCGGGTCGGGATCTTGACCAACCCGCTGACCAAACATCCGCATTGAAAAGAAAATCCCCAGGGAAGCACAACCCTGTAAGCAATAAGCTCAAAATTCTCTGCATCTCCACCAAAAGCAAAATCATCAAACTGAAAGAGAATGAGCCAAGCCATGCATTCATCATGCATCTCCATGCATCGGCATCCATCGCATCAATCATCGTGTTTACCTGCTTTCAAAATAAAAGTCGGTTAGCTAAAGACCCCACAGGCATCCCTAGTGGAGGCGCATGAAAACCAGATTTCCATTTCAAAAAGACAAAAAAAATATCTATTTGCAAATAAAAACCCCACGGAGTATCACTCCCCAGAGTGGGTATCTTGTCAAAAATCCAAAAAAATATTTTTCCAGTAGAGCGTTCTGCCTCCAAAACACCAGGAGATCTTCCATATCTCTGGGTAGGAGCCGACGCAAAAATCAAATAAGATCCGATGTCTCGCGGTTTCCCCGGAGACCATCGGATCTAATGCACTCAAAGTACGGTCGAACTAAACTCCAGTGTCAGTGCGGTCGTACCACATGCCAAGATATGAAAAGATGAAAGCCAAAAGGCTCAGTCAAAGAAACCATTTGAACAGTTGGATACGATGAATTGCAACCCAAGTGTCAAAATCAGCAGATTGGGTGGAAAGAGTTCACTCGCACATACCTAGGCGTGGATGCCTAAAGTACCTTGACTGAGTCCAAGTTGGCGTAGTAGAATCCCGTAAGACTACATGACGCAGGGCATCTAACCACTTTGACGGTCAAGCGAAACAAGTACTCCTTGAGTGATCTGGGAAAACATCAAACATCATACAATTAGTCTCAAGGTCAGCAACCTCGTAAGACTACGGACGCAGAGGCTCTGCTGTACCTTTCCGATGTTAGTACCGATCGGGAATGGAAGGGTTGCGATTGGGTACCCAGGTTGCAGCGCATGCAGGGGCAATCGCAACGTTTTCTCCAAACTCCCGCGGTATGTGCGAGTTATCAATTTCCAAACAATCAACTGACTCAGATACAAAGGACAACAAAGATTCCAGACCACAATCTAGGAAAGAATGAATTGCAAACCAAGCATCAAAACCAGCAGATCGGGTGGAAAAAGTTCACCCGCACATACCTAGGCGTGGATGCCTGAAGTACCTTGATTGAGTCCAAGTCGGTGTAGTAGAATCCCGTAAGACTACATGACGCAGGGCATCTAACCACTTTGACAGTCAAGCGAAACAAGTACTCCTGGAGTGATTTGGGAAAACATCAAACATCACACAATCAATCTCAGGGTCAGTATCCTCGTAAGACTACGGACGCAGAGGCTCTGCTATACCTTTCCGATGTTAGTACCGATCAGGAATGGAAGGGTTGCGATTGGGTACCCAGGTTGCAGCAAACTGCAGGGACAATCGCAACGTTTTCTCCAAACGTCCGCGGTATGTGCGAGTGATCAATTTCCAGACGATCAACTGGCACAGATGCAAAGGCAAGCAAAGATTCCAGACTATGATCTATGAATAACCGGGTCAGAAGTGGGGTGTCCACTCGCTTTGGCATTCGGTTGCAAGCAACCTCTGCCAAAGAGGGGCATCTGTAGACACCCCACCTTCGGCTACACTGTTGATAGAGATAGCTGGATGAATGGAGGACCATACCCCCAAATCCCAAGTCAAACTCAGCCAAACTCACCCTTGTAAGCCCCAATCCATGGCCCAACTCAAGCCTGAACCCAGTCAACTCGCCCCTAAGCATCAGCCTGAAAAACCCCCCATAAGAAAAGCCATTCAAAAAATCCTAAAAAAGTCCAACCCGCTGAGTCAACCCGCTGAGTCAACCCGTCGAGTCAAAACGCCGAGTCAACCCGCCGAGTCAAATCACCGAGTCGACCCGCTGAGTCAACTCACCGAGTCAACCCACTGAGTCAAAACAGCAGCCCCGAGACATGTCCGTACCACGCGCTGGAACCCGAGGAGCGTCCGTACGGGTGGCCCACAGGGGGCCGCCCAAACCTATTTACGAGAACTGCCACTGCCCTCTGCTATAAATTCACCTCTCCTCTTCTCATTTCAACACACAATCCAGCCCGGAGAGAGTCCGTCTGTTCCGAGTCTTTCTCCACCCCTTAGCCCACCTTTCCACCAAGGAGAGCCCGAGTGAGGAGAGCCTAGCCCTGGTCCAGCCCAGCCTGACCGCTGGTCCAAGTCTTCCAAGCCATCCAAATCTTGATCCAGCCACTTGAAGCCAATCCTTGTGACACCTCCGTCCATCTAGCTACTCTTTTACCAGCATCATCTCATTCGCATCTAACATAAGTGCAATATTTACTTTTCTTCCAACCTCCCTCCTTCACTACGAGCACCTTGATTATTCAAACGCATTGCATGCATTTCGCATAAAGCACCTGTCAGTTCGAGCATATGCTCTGGGCTTGCCTGTTAGTGGAACCTGCCCATCAGAAACTCTTACTGTTCAGACCCGCATTCATATACATATCACTACAAGCACTTTGATCATTCAAATACACAGCATGCATTCTGCATAAAGCACCTGTCAGTTCGAGCGTATGCTCTGGGCTTACCTGTTAGTGGAACCTGCCCATCAGAAACTCTTACTGTTCAGACCTGCATTCATGCATCATGTCATCTATGAGAATATACGAGGATTAAAACAGACTTTCAAGTATTAGTTCGATTCTGTGAAGTAGAGACCGTACTTCAGTACGGGCAGTGTGTGGGGTGCTTAACCTCTTCCCACCCTGTAACCGTGATCCCTTACCTCAAATCTCTGGCCGTAGATCAATAGGAGTCATTTTAGAGGAAGGAATCTTCGGATCCCCTTCTCTAACGTTTTTACGGGCTGTAGCCGATTGTAGATTCGAAGTAACTGGCTAGTGGCGACTCTGGTCTTATATAAACTCATTTAAACACATCCAGCTTAAACACGACTACCAAACAAAGCCCTCGAGAACGAGGCAAGCCAGTGGCACAAACGACGATTTGCACTCATGCATCCTCTTCTTCTTTTCCTGAAAGGAAAGGGACGAACGTCGTGTGGGAGCGCGGAACGGCGAGGGTCCACAATTATTAAAAAAAAAAATACAATAGATCCAAAGCTCAAGTAAACCACACCATAAAAAGCAGCAGGGATAATAACACCCACCGTGAAAACCTTCTTAGAATCCACCATGATGTTTATTTGTCATCCAACCTATTCATGAGGTAGAAAGGGCCTGGATGAAGGGAAAACAAAACTATCAACTTGATCCAAAACTTCCGTGGCCCCACTGGTAGGTGTTCAATCCCCACTCTTTCATGTGGTGTGGTCTATATGAGCTTTGGATCTGCCTCAGCTGTTGGCTCATGCCGTAAAATGATCTTTAAAAATGGATGGATGGTGTAGATATAATAAATACATCATGATGGGCCCACATAGTTTTGCCACGTCAACATAATTGTTGGTGTTCTACACATGTACTATACTACCTTGGCGCTCACCTCAATGTATATATTCTCTATCAATGCAGTCCATCTATTTTTTCAAATCATTTAAGCATGAGCCCAAAATTGAGGCAAATCCAAACCTCAAGTGGACCACTCCACAGGAAAAAGTGGGGATTGAGTGTCCTACCATTAAAAAGTTCTTAGGACGTACCATAATGGTTTAGCCTTGTTTATTTGCAATCGAATCTGTTGATAAGGTCACATAAGCCTGGATGAAGAGAAAAGACAAATATTAGCTTGATCGAAAGCTTTTTTGTCTCATTAATGGTCAATCACTACTTTTTCCTATGGTACGGTCCACCTGATAATTAAATCTAGTTCATTTTTTGGATCATGAACTGAAATGATATGGAGAAATGAATGGACTGCATGGATACAGAATAGATACATCAAGGTTGGTGCCATAGTAGGGGCCACACCATCTTTGGTGAGGTTGGGTCTCACCTAATTTGCTCCCTGCCTCCCCAACCACCACACGCTAGGGCTAGAAGTTGAGCAGACCCAACCTAACCAACCCAACTTTGGGTTAGGGTTGGGGTTGGGTGGAAAGCATCGGATCCAATCTCGAGCTTGAGCTATACAAATACTAACCAGATAAAGTTTGGGTCAGGCTTGGGTTGAGGTCTCGGGTTGCCTGACCTGAACCCGACCCGACCCCGAACCCGATCTACATATAAGTTACTTATAATTTTATTATACTTTAGTTACGTAAACTTATTAGCTTATATTACTTTAGCAAGTAAATTTATAATGTTTGAAATTTGATATGCTTGGGTGTTAAAGGAATAATTATCCTATATTTTAGCTTGTTTATTTAAAAAAAAAAAAATTATTTACAATAAATAACTACATATATAATTATGGTTAAGGTTGAGCACCAACCCAAGGTACAAGAACCTTGGGTTGGATTACGGTTGAGCACCAACCTGACCCAACCCGCCCTGCCCTTCAGCTTTACCACACGCATGACTCATGCAGAGGCTACTCACGCCCATTATCACTAAAATTCTACTCGCGCGCATGGCATATGTGTTCCGACCGAGTCATCGTCATGTATATCAGGTGGGCCACAATAGACAATTATTGGAAATCTTTGAATACTTATGATGGTAATTGATTGATTAAAGGTCTGGATCTTGCACATGTCTACCACACCTGAATGAGTGTCCGCGGGTAGGACTCAAGCCCCACCCCGCGAGTAGCCATCACCTTTCTCAACACACTCTGGCTGATGATCTTCGGTTGGCACTTGCAGCTGAACGAACCATCACATGCTCATCGCCGGGATTGTCATTAACCCTTCATTGGGCCCACTTGATGTTTGTGTTATATCCACACCGTTCATCCGCTTCACGAGCCCAAATGAGCACACTTCAGGAATCATTCACCGTTCCAACCTTCCTAGGCCCACCGTCATCTTTGTATGCCATCCATCTAAAACTTTTGTCGCCCCATGAAGGTTTCAATGGTGATTATCCAATTCCGACCGTTCATTGTGGTGGGAGCCACGTTTTGAATCTGCCTGATTTTCGAGATCGCTCGGGCAACCAATGGATGGAGTGGTGGGTATAACACACATCACAGTGCACGTAGCTTAGTGGGACATGGATTACTGTAATGCCGGGTAAACTATGTGGGGCCCACAGTGATGCATGTGTCTTATCTTACTCCGTTTCCGGCTCATTTTAGGGCATGATCCCAGAATTGAAGCATATCCAAAGCTCAGGTGGACCGCACACCATAGGAAACAGTGGTAATTAAATGCCGACCGTTGAAATCTTCTTGGGGGCCACCAAAGTTTTGGATTAAGCTGATGTTTGTGTTTTCCTTCCATCCATGTCTGTGTGACCTTATGAACAGGTTAGATGACAAATAAACGTTGTTGTGGGCCATAGAAAGGTTTCAACAGTTGACGTTATCATCTCCACTGTTTCCTGTGGTGGTGTGGTCCTCTTGAGTTTTGGATATGCTTCAATTTTGGGCTCATTACCTAAAATGAGCTAGTAAAATAGATGGACAGCATAAATAAGACACATACATTATGGTGGGCACAGGAATTTACTCAGTACGCAATCCCAGTCCCTGTGTCAGTGCTCAACCGCTTACACAAAAGATCTAAGCCTGTCATTACGTGGTCTCGGACTCTCGGCCAATACTGACGGGCCCAGCCCAGAAGTTTTGGTAAATCCATTTTATCAATCTAGGGATGAGTTGGAAAACCTATGGTTGAAGCACAACAAATCTACAAGGGCTCTATCATGGTGGCGGATTGGGCACGGCCCTTACAGTGGGGCCCACCTTGATGTATGTATTCTATATCCACACCTTTCATCTGTGTTTCCATATCATTCTTGGGCATGAAGCCAAAAAGTGAAGTCAGATCCAACACTCAGGTGGACCATACCGTATGAAACAGTGGTGATTGACCATTAATGGGCCACGAAATTTTGGATGAAGTTGATATTTGTCTTTTTCCCTTCATACAGGTTTATGTGACCTTATGAACAGGTTGGATGGCAAATAAACATTACAAAAACATTATGATGGGCCGTAGGAAGTTTTTAATGGTAGGGTGTTCAATCACCACCTTTTCCTATTGTATGGCCCACCTGACACTTGGATCTTCTTGATTTTTCGGGCTCATGCCCTAAAATGACCTATAAAAACAGATGGACGGCATGGATATATAATAAATACATCACATAAACACCCAAACATGGGGCATTAATAGATTTTGCAAAACCTGGACCTCGGACCCAGTCGTTTTTTAATAGGGTGGCATATGGCTAATGGGAAAGAGACCAACCCCTGCTGGTTAGCCAATCTGCCTATTGCTGGGGAAGAGGCTCAGCCCAGACTTCTTTTTTTTTCATTACACGCCCACACCACATGGGCACTTGATCCCATGATCTCAATGTTGAAGCAAAGTCTATCTACCACTGAGCCATGGAGCCAGGACCCAGCCCTGCCCAGGCTGTGGTACAAAGGCTTTTGTCCTATAAACTTGGCCTATGAGGTTCAAGTTAAACCCAGCTTGAAATCTAGGCCTGGTATCCACTATGGGGTGGGTGCCTTACTGGTTGAATCATCTGATGAGCCACTGCTGTACAAAAGGAATGGGGGTTTTAAAAAACACTCGTGAGTGGCGTCCATTCAAAGTGCATTATGTAGTTCAATGGCATGCCTGGATCTTGGTTCATGTTTTTGTGAGCAAAATTATTTATGCAATGGGACTCTTCATGGATGGAAAGGATATTACAAATATAATAAAATGGTTATTAGATAGGATTATTTTGAACATTTGATAATTTCACTCTTCACCTCGTAGGGCTGACCCTGGCATGGCCCAGTCCTCCCATAGGCTAGTGGCGCACTTCCCACATACAGGCAAGTAAGGGGTGGCGATGAGTTGGGCTGCCCGGCCCTTCCTGGATGACCTAGCCCTGGCCCACTAAACTTGGTACTAGGGCTAGGTTTGGACTTGAAATCTAGGTCCGGAGTTTGGGCCAGGCTGGGTCAGGGCCACTGATGAATAGCTCAGCCCATTGCCTTAATGTAATACTCTATAGCATATAGGTATCAGCAATGTAGATTATAGAGTCATGTACTAGTGCGTGCGCGCGTGTTCGTGCGTAGGGTAAGAAGTGTATGCTTGGAAGATAAATGATCTTATTTGACATAAGTACGCCCAGCCCCGACCCAGTCCTAGCCCAGCTTGGCCTATTTTGTCCATTAGGGCTAGGGCTCTAGGGCTTCAACCCAGTCCTAGCCTGGCCCATTTCCCCAAGTGTGGCACATAGAAGAGTGAACTCTGTGCAGCCCACCATGATGCTATGTGCTTAATCCATGCCGTCTATCCATTTTTCCAGATCATTTCAGGGCATGAGCTCAAAATCGAAGCACATCACAAACCTCAAGTGGACCGCCTACCGTTGAAAATTTCTTGGGGTCTAAAGAAGTTTTGGATCAAACTGATGTTTTTGTTTTCCCCAAGTCCATGCCTGTGACCTTGTGAACGGGTTGGATGACAAATAAACACCACTGTAGAACCTAGGAAGCTTTCAACGGTGGGCATCATTATTGAACTAGAAAAACGGATGGATAATAACACATACATGACGGTAGATCCCACAGCTTACTCACCACACGATAGCATGGTAAGTTACTACACAATACGCGTCCATTTTACACAGGGAAACTACATGGCGGTTCCCCCTGATGAGTGGCTTGGATCTCATGTACCATCTTGGCAGCGCCCAAACTAATTTTTAGGAGGGATAAACAATCTAAGATGGACCCCACATGATAAATGATCTAGACCACAGATTAGACATTTTCACTTTCTATTATAATAAATATGGGTCATGCAAGTTCCAAGCCATTGATGGGATTATGGCATCCTCATGAAAGTAACTTTAACTTTACCAGGGACGTGCAATCAAAGGCTCCACCCACAGTTTTTTTTTTTTTTTTTTTTTTTTTTTTTTTTTCTGGTCAGTCATGCAACGTACCCACCCAGTCAATCGCACAACACACCCACCAGTCAGTCATGCAATGCACCCACTGGTGCTGTCAGCAGTGTGGATTTTCACCACTGATGGGTTTCGAAACCAAGACCCTGTTGAAACTCCTCGGAGTCTACCAACGAGGCAAGGCTCCGAATCCAAAGGTTCCCCCACATGATGAACGGTCCACATAAAGGACCAGAGACCTTTAATATGCATCATTCATTTTCCTTTCCATTGATCGGATGGTTAGAATCACCTGATCAAAGTGATTTTTAGGGAGGGCTCTACAAATAGAGATCGCTCCATGTGATGAACGGTCCAAATCATTAATTGAAATTCTCTATTGCAATAAATACTGACCATTCATTTTCCTTCATCCTATGTTTAGGATCATATGATCAAACTGATTTTAAAGGCCGTATCAATATCCAAACGTGGGCCCCAAATGATGGACAGTCGTAATCGAAGCTGTAGGGGCAGTTTTATTGATGCTGGAAGAGGACAAACAGATTTCAGATTTCACAGAAAACTTCCATTACAAAAACAGAGAGGAAAATAGTTATCATTTCCACAGAAAACACAATCCATTTCTATGAGTTTTCCAACACGATATATTCCTATTTACCAAACAGGCCCTAGGGCCAAAATGAAGGCGTTTCCCTGCACCATTTTCCCCCTAATCTAAAAAATGATCCACTGATGCGGACATTAGAGCTGTACCAGCATCATCGTAGGAGAGCCCCGGGCCCTAGCCCAACCCAGCCCACACTTTATTTAGGTGATCACTACTTGGGCCTAGTCCCGTGGGCCACTTTGAAGACCTCATGTGCATAGAATGTGCATTATGAAGGCCCCAAATTGGGAGGATGAACATGGGTTGCATTATTTAGAGTGTCAGAATAGTTTTTTAGAGTTTTGGTTGAGATCCGATAGTTGGATCGTGTCTGGCCCACCATATGATCAAGTCCTTTTTCAGTTTTAGTGTCCATTTATGTTTTGTTATTTTTATGCATATTTTGGTCGGTTTGGATTTCTTAGTGAGCCCATACTTTGCTAGATTTTAAAAGGGGCATATTGGTCATTTTACTTTTGGGGGTAAAAACTCTATTCAATAGGGGGAACGTCCAACCCTAGCCCTCAATGAAACATTGCATGTTTTTTTTTCCTAGAGAGGACTTCATTTTTCCAATTCTCACATGTGACTTGGAAGAATCCTTCATGAGACTTAGAGCAAGGTGGTGTGAGATTCCATCTTTTAAGGGCGTGCGACCCGCTCACGTGTTTATCTTCTACAAGGTATGATCTTTGCATCTCTATTTATTTCCTTTTTCTACTCCATCGAAAAGACATCTTTGATCCTATCTAACCCAAATCCTTCAATCCACGCAGCCCCACCAGATCCCGACACCACCCCACACACACGATCAGCCCGTACAAGCCGGACAGTCGTATGGCCCACTTTAATGTGGCCCCATTGCGCCTAAAACCTTCAACATTCTATGTCCCTATCTCTCACATAAAACCTACCATAAACCCTCTCCCAATTTCATCCCACAACCCTCAATTCCCAAATTACATATTTATCCCACCTCATATCCCACGTGATCTTCATCTCCTCTAAACATAATTTATGTGGTGAATGAGTATTGTGAATTCTCTGTGTATGAATCTGCTCATTAGTATTTTGTTGATATTTGATGCTAGGGGGTTGTTCTAACAACCTTGGCATCCTGCAATTTTAATCTTTATATGATTGTGTGCATGTAGGGATGATTTCTAATGGAGTTACATGATTTTGAATTGTCATTTGAATAACCCACAGGTCCCAGGATCTATATGCTTTGAATTGTCCTTTGAATAATCTCCTGCGAAACATGACATCCATACATATCATTTTTGGTATCAGAGCCAAGTTAGCATAGAGTATTTGTGAGTCCCATATAGAGTTAGGGTCTTTTGTGTGTCTGCATCTAGGTTAGATTGCATCTCATATAGTGTTTAGGGCACACCATTAGAGTAGTAAATCTGAACTAGAGTCTAGGGTTACATTAGGTGCACCCCGCGCCCCATTGAGTCAGTTTTCCTGTCAATCCTAAAGTTAGTTTCTTCCTTCTGAGTGAGTCCTTACATTAGAGTTGTCTTAGGTGTGTTGCGATATGGCAACCGTAAGTAATAGTCGTTATCCCGACCTGTTATCTTAACAGATCCTAGCACAACTACAAGCCATCACAGCTAGGCTAGATCATCTTGAGGCAGTTGTTAAGGAGCAACGCACAATGCGGCGCCTTGTTGATCTTGAAGATCCTGGTGACGAGCATGAGTCTCAGACTGATGTATTTGAGCGTGGTGCTAAGAGGGATCCCACACCTCCAGTGGAGCCAGTTGAGGCTCCCATAGCATGTCCTACCCCTCAGAGAGAGAGCCTGTTAGAGATTATGCAAGGGGGCATGGCCTAGTAGTTGGTCGTGCAGGGGTGCATCCTCAACCATCCCGATTTGAGTACCATGACCGATATGATGTTGTAAACCTTGTCATGAGAGGTGTGAAAGTCGATGCGCCAAGCTTTGATAGTCAGCTGGACCTCAAAGTCTTTGTCGACTGATTGGCAGACATGGACCACTTTTTGAGTGGCATGACATGCCTAACAACCGTCGAGTGCGATTCGCCAAGATAAAGCTTGTTAGTCAGGCTAAGTCTTTTTGGCTGAACTATGAGCGCCGACTTGAGAGGTCTAGGCAACCTCCCATCACACTATGGGCCGAGATGAAGGAGGCCCTTAAGGAGAAATATCTTCCTTTGTCATACCAGCAAAAGCTCATGGATTAGTGGCAATCCCTTCGCCACAAGAACATGTCAGCCACAGATTATATTGCTAAATTTTATGAGCATATGTTGAGGTGTGACATCCAGGAGGACCCCATTGTGACACTTTCCAGATTTAGGATGGGGCTTCGACCTGAACTTCAACACGAGCTGCTCACTCGCAATGTTGGCACCTTGGATCATGCCTACCAGTTAGTGCCCGAGTTAGAGCGGTATGTAGCACTCCAGAATTCTCAACGTATGGACTATCGAGATCCCAGTTTTAGAGCTCCATCTCAGGGTATGAGACCTAATTATGGGACTCAGTCCAAACCATCCTCCTCCAGCCAACCCAATCCTAGAGATTTCAAGGGTAAGGCCATTGAAGGATCTAGCTCAAGAGGAGGTGAGCCTACAGAATGCTACCGGTGCAGCAAAATAGGCCATTTCGCACGTGAGTGTCCCCAAAAGGTAGCGAGGAAAGGCCCTCCTAATTGAAGATCAAGGGGAAGATCATAATGACCAGGGCGACTATGAAGAAGAAGAGCATCACCCTGATGTTGGTGCTAGTGATGAAGACAATGAGGAGACCGTCCCTCTTGCTATAGTCAGACATATCCTAGCTCAGGGCTAAGGATCAGGATGATTGGCGTCGTTCTACTATTTTTTATACTTGCACCAAAAGTTGGGAAAAGAATTACAAGGTCATTGTCGACATTGGAAGTTATGCAAATGTGGTCTCCGCTAGCACCTTGGATCGTTTAGGCCTGAAGCCCAATCCCCATCCTCAACCCTATAAAGTCTCTTGGGTTGACAACTCTTTCATGCCAGTGTCCCAGTGTTGTTTGGTGCCTTTGGAGTTTGGATCCTATAAAGAGACTGTGTTGTGATGTTTTACCCATGGATGTGGGACACATCATCTTGGGTCGGCTTTGGCTCTTTGATAGGGATGTCACGATATATGGTCGTTCAAATGCATGTACATTCTTACACGAATGCAAAAAAGATTATTCTGAACCCTCTGCCTCCCAAGAACACCCAAGCTAAAATGGAAGACGTCAAGAAGGGTGATGGAAAAGAAGTGAGAAAATCCCAGACTAAGTCTCTTCACATTATTAATGCGAAAGAATTTAAGAAAAAGCTAAAGAGAGTTTGGAGGTGTATGCCCTAGTGGCGAGAGGGGTTACCTTAGAGGTTATGGCAAAAATCCCGTCTAGGGGTGAGTCTAGTTCTAGAGGAGTTTAGTAATGTATTTCCTGAAGACTTACCAGATGAGCTTCTACCCACGAGGGACATCCAACATGTCATTGACTTAGTCACTGGGTCTACTCTCCTCGAACCTTCCTCGCTACCGAATGAACCTGACTGAGCATGCCAAGTTAAAGAGGCAAGTTGATGAGTTGTTAAGAAAATGGTTCATTCGAGAAAGTTTGAATTCGTATGTCGTGCTTGCACTCCTCACACCCAAGAAGGATGACACGTGGCGCATGTGCGTGAACAACCGAGTAATTAACAAGATCGCAGTCAAGTATCGATTTCCTATATCGAGGCTTAATGATATGCTCGACATGAAGACTAGTGTCACGATTTTCTCGAAGATTAACCTCAAGAGCAAGTATCACCAAATTCACATTCACCCAGGCGATGAATGAAGACAACCTTCAAGACGAAGGATGAGCTGTACAAATGGCTGGTCATGCCCTTTGGGTTGACTAATGCCCCAGGTACTTTTATGCGAGTGATGACCTAGGTGTTGATGCCCTTCATGGGCAAGTTCCTGGTAGTTTACTTTGACGATATTCTCATTTATAGTACCAATGAAGAACAACATCTCCACCACTTAAGGCAAGTCTGCGAGATCCTTAGGATAGAGCAATTATATGCAAACCTGAAGAAGTGTGTTTTTATGTCAGATTGAGTTATCTTCTTAGGGTTTATAATGTCGTCTGAGGGTATGTGTGCAGATCCTGAAAAGGTTCAAGCCATAGTGAGTTGGCCAGAGCCGCATAACATTCATGAGGTGCGTAGCTTCCACGGCTTAACTATCTTTTATCGTCAGTTCATTAGAGGATTTAGTTCCATTATGGCTCCCATCACCGATTGCATCAGAAAAGGAGAGTTCCAGTAGACTAGTGCAGCCTCTAGGGCCTTTAAAGACATAAAGGACAAGATGGTTGAGGTCCCTATCATGCGACTTCCAGACTTTTCTAAAGTCTTTGAAGTGGCATGTGACGTCTCAGGTGTGGGTATAGGGGGGGTGCTAAGTCAGGAGGAACACCCAGTTGCCTATTTCAGTGAGAAGTTGAATGAGGCAAAGCAGAAATACTCCACCTATGATAAGGAATTTTATGCGGTGGTGCAATCACTGAGGCATTGATGCCATTATTTACTCCCGCATGAGTTCGTCTTGTTCTCTGACCACGAGGCATTGCGGTGTTTAGGCTCTCAGAAGAAGTTGAACCCTAGGCATGCCAAATGGGTCGAATTTTTTCAAGAGTACTCATTTATTCTCAAGCACAAGGCCGGAGTCGAGAACAAACTCGCGGATGCCCTTGGTCGTAAGGTTGTGACTCTCCATTCTTTGAGAGTAGAGGTTACAGGTTTTGAGCGGTTAAAAGACAAATATCTTGAGTGCTCGGACTTTGGAGAGAGATATGTGTCACTTCTAGAGGATCCTACAAGGACAGACAGTGAGTTTGTCATTCATGATTATTACATGTTTCGTGGAGATCGGCTCTGCATTCCCCGCACGTCCTTACAGGATTTCCTAATATGAGAGCTACATGCAGGTGGTATATCTGGCCATTTTGGAAGGGATAAAACAATGGCCCTTGTTGAAGACCAATTTTATTGGCCAAGTCTCAAATGAGATGTGGCTAGAATTGTAGAGCAATATCGTACATGTCAGTTGGCAAAGCAAAAGAAACATAACATAGAATTATATACTCTTTTGCCTGTGTCATATGCCCATTGGGACGATCTTAGTATGAATTTCGTGTTGGGGCTTCCCAAGATTATCAAGAAGCATGATTCCATATTTGTCGTGGTGGACCGTTTTTCCAAAATGGCCCACTTCATTGCATGCTTTAAGACATCGGACGCCTCACACATTGCTCAAATCTTCTTTGATGAGGTTGTTCGATTGCATGGTTTGCCAAAAACCATAGTGTTTGACCGAGATGTCAAGTTTATGAGCTATTTTTGGAAGACATTATAGCATAGTATGGGAACTCGTCCGTAGTTTTCTTCGACATACCATCCTCAAACTGATGGCCAGATTGAGGTGGTGAATAAGAGCCTAAGTGACTTGTTAAGATGTCTGATTGGTGATCATATTAGGACTTGGGACGCAGTCTTGCCAACCGCAGAGTTCGCATATAATAGTTTAGTAAATAGGTCTACAGGTAAGAGTCTCTTTAAGATTGTTTTTTGTTATAAGCCTAGGAGACCTATAGATTTGATTCCAATCTCCTTGTTAGGTCGTCCTTCTGAGTTTGTTGAGTCCTTTGCACATCACATGCATGATTTACACAGGGAGATTAAACAAAGGATTAATTTAAGTAATATAAATTATAAACTTCAAGCAAACATGTACCATTGATTTAGGAATTTCAAGTGGGCGATGAGGTCATAGTCCGTATTAGGCTAAAACGGATACCACCTAGTGCCGCTAAGAAATTACATGCCCACAGCGCAGGACCATATAAAATTTTAAACTGTATGGGTCCCAATGCGTATGTTCTCGAGCTTCCACCTACATTGAAAATCAGCTCTACATTCAACTTGGAAGATCTCGTGCCATTTAGAGGCCCATCTCATGATCCACACCTTAAGCCTCCCACTGATCAGTCCCCTAACCCATGGCCTATACCTAAGCCCTCCTTTCAGCCTACACCCCCCATACCATATGTACCCATGAGAGAGCATACAAAGGACATTCTGGATGAGCAAGATGTCTACCATATGTACCCATGAGAGAGCATACAAAGGACATTCTGGATGAGCAAGATGTCTACCCACCACGGTAGATTCCAAAAATTTATCATCAAGTGGAAGGATCGACCTACATCGGACTGCACATGGATTACAAAGGCAGAGCTGCAGCAGCTTGACCCCGATCTATTAGAGCGTTACAGGAGTTTTGTCTCACCAGCGGCGAGACTTTCTCAGCCGAGAAGAGTTAATGTGGACATCAAAGTGTACCAGCATCGCCGTAAGAGAGCCGCAGGCCCTAGCCCAACCCAGCCCATACTTAGGTGATCACTACTTGGGCCTGGCCCGTGGGCCACTTTAAAGACCCCATGTGCATAGGATGTGCATCATGAAGGCCCCAAACTAGGAGGATGCACATGGGTTGCACTATTTGGAGTGTCAGGATAGTTTTTGGGAGTTTTGTTTGAGATTTGACCGTTGGATCGCGTCCGATCACATGGAGTCATTTTTCAGGTTTTAGTGTCCATTTATGTTTTGTTAATTTTTTGCACATTTTGGTTGGTTTGGATTTCTTAGTGGGCCCCTACTTTGCTATATTTTAAAAGGGGCATGTTGGTCATTTTACTTTTGGTATAAAAACTCTATTTAAGGGGGAACGTCCAACCTTAGCCCCAATTTTTTTCCTATTCCATCTTTTTGTGGGCGTGCAACTCGCTCAAGTGTTTATCTTCTACAAGGTGTGATCTTTGCATCTCCATTTCTTTCCTTCTTTTTCTACTCTATCTAAAAGACCTCTTTGATCCTACCTAACATAAATCCTTCAATCCACGCGCCCCACCTGATCCTGACACCACCCCACACGTACGATCAACCCGTACAGGCGTACGACCCACTTTAATGTAGCCCCATTGCGCCCAAACCATCAACACCATATGTCCCTGTCTCTCACATAAAACCTACCCTAAACCCTCTCCCAATTTCATCCCACAACCCTCAATTCCCAAATTATAGATTTATCCCACCCCATATCCCACGTGATATTCATCTCCTCTAAACATAGTTAATGCGGTGAATGAGTATTGTGAATTCTATGTGTGTATGAATCTGCCCATGAGTATTTTGTTAATATTCTATGCTAGGGGGTTGTTTTAACAATCTTGGCATTTTGTGATTTTAATCTTTATATGATTGTGTGCATGTGGGGATGATTTCTAATGGAGTTACATGATTTTGAATTGTCCTTTGAATAACCCACAGTCCCAGGATCTATATGTTTGGAATTGTCCTTTGAATAATCTCTTGCAAAACATGACATCCATACATGTATGCTATATCATCAACCATGATCAGAACCATAGTTTCAGTGGGACCCACAATGGGTGGTCCACTGTGAAATGGCAAGATCTAAGTGATCTCAAAAGCAATCTCCAAATGGCTCAATGATGGCGAATCAACAATAGAGGTATACTCTCCATTAGTTGTATTTCCTATTACCTCCACCTTAAGTATGTATATGGTCTAGATTATAGTGAGGGGGTGAGCAGTAATGCTGTTATAGCCATCTCTAACCATAGCTCCCCTATGATCCCGGCTAAAACCCTCCTAGGCAACCTCAGCTAAGGGTCCTGACCCCAATCATAGGAGCACGATACCACTCCAACCTTCACCAATAACCAACGACTTTCCTTTCCCGTTCCCAAGTGTTTCATATTATAGTGAAACAACTAATCTTGGGAAAATTGGGCCTTAATCTAGGGCTCTCCATCATTCTAGAGTAAACCAACCTAACCAATCCACTTTTAAGAAACAGGGCCCACTTCAATCATTGAAACCAGGGTACATGTGGCTAGTGTGTGGTGATCCAAGTTCTTCATCTAATGGCCTGCTGAAGAAAAATGACCAATCGTTCGCATTGTCAATAAGCCCATTCATCGCATGGTACCATCCAATTGGCGAGACTTTGGACCATGGCCCATCCACAATGGGGCCCACTGCCTGTAAACTTGGGGGCGAGCAAACACCAGTTTCTATCTTTTGACAGTTTTTTAGTTCTCTATGAAAAAAAAGTAAAGAGAGATGTGCAGTAAGAAAGAGTAAAGCTTAAATTTGATAATAAAAGATTGGATTGGGATTGAATGACATCCAATGGTCAAGAACATGAATTGCATTTTCTGTCTAATTTTTTTTTTTTCAAAGGATCAAGGAAGATTTAAGGTGAGAAAATCAGAGGTAAGCTGTCATCCAAGATTCTGTCCAGAGATGAACAGGCCTGCCAATGGGAAAAATAATGGTTTGATAAGAGGACACATCACTGAATCTTCCCCTATGTATGAAAATATCATATTATCCCCAATGCATATTTTCTGTGTGTTTCAGATTTGTGCGAGTGGAGCCCATGGTTCCGTGGCATGCTCTAGACGAATGGGTCTGATGGGTCCCATTACTCAAAGATCTACTTAACTGGGTTCCATTGTGTACAAAGTGAAATCCCAAGGGCATAATCAATGGACGCGAATTAGCTACTGACAGCTTCAGTAGCTATCTCACTACTGAAGTAACGTCACCAAGTTCTGTGGGCCCATCATGATATGTGTTGTATCCACATCATCCATCCATTTGGAGAGATCGTTTTAGGGCACAAGTCCAAGAATGAGGCAGATCCAAAGCTCAAGTGGACCTCACACGGAAGTTTTTGATCAAGCTGATATTTGTGTTCTCCTTTCGTCCATGTCTGTGTGAACTTATGAACAGGTTGGATCTCAAATAAACATCGTGGTGGGTCCTAGGAAGGTTTCAACGGTGGGCATCACTGTCCCCGCTATTTTCTGTGGTGGGGTCCACTTGAGCTTTGGATCTGCCTCATTCTGTGGCTCATGCCCTAATATGATCTCTCCAAATGGATGGACAGTGTGGATACAACACATACATCATGGTGGGCCCACAGAACCAGGTGACGTCACTTTAGTGGCGAGATAACTACTAATGTCATCAGCAGCTAATCTGCGAACACAATGGATATCCTTGGATCAACCCATGTGCAAAAGGATCTTGAAATCCCCATTCACAATGCTTGCTCTTTTTTTTCTTTTCTTTTTTTGAAGTGGGGGGGGGGGGGGGGGGGGGGACTAGAACCTGAGATGTCATTGTTGAAAGGAAGCATGCCATTGGGCCATGGCTCAACGCAACCAGCTTAACACTGCTGCAATGCCAAGATCAGCACTTTATCAATCATCCAATGGCATTACTACTTTATAAATTACAAACCCATCCAATTGAGCCATGAGGATAGACCCGAAGGACCAACTTTGCACACATGCAATTTAAAAAAAAAAAAAAAATTCACATATGCAAATGAATCGATGCATTTTCTACATGGTTCACCAGAAGATATCATAAGAAATGTCAAACGGCTGCATGCATTGGAAAATGATGGCTCCGGTCATCATCACTTTGTATATTTTAATGTCAAAGGAATCGTCTCGTAAGTAGACATGGCTCCACAAAAAAGGGACAAACTGTAACAAAGATACTTGTTTTAGAAGAACGAAAATTACCAGAGTCAATCCGATGGTTCCACAGATGACGAGTCTCCTCTGCCCTTCCTCTCCCTCCACCGAGCCCATACCCACCTCAAAACCAAGAAACTTCCAAGAGCATACACCTGAATCACAAAACACAATATATGATATTGCAGCTTTTGTGTGAAAATATATGAAGTATCAATGACTGTCTATTGCCAAAAAGTGCATTTCACTGATTAAACGGCGAGGCCTTTCAAGAACATGTAGTGTATACCCATGCTTGAGCTTGTAGTTTTTTTTTCCCCTTAGTTTTATTGCATGAAAATCACAACCTGCCAACTAATCCCTTCACCTTCAGAATCAAGGGATAAGTTGATAACCAGTTTCTCCAGGTGGGGCCTCCAGAAAATGATCCCTGCCCATGTACTAGATGGACCTTACTGCAGAATGGTTTTAAATAGGGACACAGGTTTGGCTAGTGAGGCTGCCACTAGCCAAGTGGCTAGTGGTCGGTGCTCTGTGGGCCCCACCATGATGTATGTGTTTTATCCACGCCGTCCATCCATTTTTCCAGATCATTTTAGGGCTTGATCCAAAAAATGAGGCAGATCTAAATCTCAGGTGGACCGCACCACAGTAAAACAGTAGTGATTGAATTTTCACTGATTAAAAACCTCCTAGGGCCCACTGTAATGTTTATTTCACATCCAACCTGTTGATTAGGTCATACAGACCTGGATGAAGGGAAAAAAAAAACAAACATCAGCTTCTTCCAAAACTTTCGTGGCCCCCCCAAGAAGTTTTTTTTTTACGTTGGGCATTCAATCAACACTGTTTCCTGTGATGTGGTCCACTTGAGATTTGAATCTGCCTCATTTTTGGGCTCATATCATCAAATGATCTGGAAAAATGGATGGACAGCATGGATGAAACACATACAACATGGGGGGTCCACAGAGCACCGACCACTAGCCATTTGGTGGCAGGGTCACTAGCCAATCCACATCCTTTCGATAGTGGTTTTGGCCATGTTCTGGTCACTTGGAGGTTCATTGCAAACCACGAGCAGAAAGACGGCAGACTCACACCCATGAAGATGGGCTGTAAATTATCAACCCACAAGACACACAAGGAGCATAGCCACTGACCATGCAGCCCTGTAGAGTATCTGACTACTAACAGTGTGACTGTTCGACTATCATAGATTATGAAACTACAGCTAGGCTTCAACAGAGTAGATGGGCCCCTTGACCTCCCTAAGAAGGGAACTGGCTCCTTCAAAACAAGAATCCGAGCCACACTTACCAGGAAATATAAAATGAGAGGAACTACACAATCAGATACAACCTGCAAGAGATCAAAAGGAAATACAAGTAATCCTCAACTGAAGGACATAGAATCATAGAATCCAACCCTCCTAATTTTGGGTATATTTTCTGAAGAATGATTCCCACCTTGGAGTATGTGCATGACCTTCTCAATTTTCATTTCAGTTAGGCAAGCAGACCCTTGGCCCCTGAGCACTTGTTGTTGTGATAACCAACACAACTGCCCTGCCACAGAAGGCTTGGCTAGTTGATGCATGCTCCCGTCATGCTTTCATCAACAATGAGTAATCTATTGATTTCATAGGTATGAAGAAGCAAGTAGTGGTCAACATATCAATGGCATCAGACAATACTCATCGGTACTGCTTATGGGAGATATGAAACCTCCAGGTATTCCCAAAATTCTTATGTAACAAAAATAATACCACCGATACATTGGCTGATATCGCAATATTTGTTATATATATGACAAACATTGTAAACTGTTTGGGATATTTTGTAGATATATCATCGATAAAGATTTGTGATATTTTAACTGAAACAAACTGTAAACTTGAGGGAAAAAGAAGAAGAAGAAGAAGAAGAAGAAGAACTGTTTTTTGCCCAACTTCTTTTGAGATTTTGTAGTTGTGTGTTAACAACTCCACTTGAGTTGTTTCATCAAAATACAAATTTGGGGGAGAAATCGCGGTCATGGAGGAATTTCGAAGCATAGTTTCATCCAACACCACATTGTTTTGTCCCCTAAACAATGGTGACTATTGTACCCAGTTTTTCTTTTTTCTGGTAATGTTTTGAGTTCTAAGTGTGTAATCATGTGTCTTTAAACATCTCCTAACACTTAGCTAAAAAATTTCACCATTTTCTTAAAGTTTCCCAAATGTTTCCCTTAGACTGCGATGCATTAGACAATACTGGCCCGTTTGGCACCATGGATTTGAGGAGAAAGGAGGAGAAACTGGTTGCTTTATTCTGTTTGGCACCATGGATTTGATGAGAAGTGGATTTGAGAGGAATCCAGGAGAACTCAAAAAGGCACTTTTTGCCCTTTTTCAAATCCTAAAAAAAAGGTGAGATTTCAGGAGAAATCCTTCCCAACGTGGGACCCACCGTAATGTGTCCCTAACTATGGGAGCCAACATGATGTATATTTTCCATCCAACTTGTTCATATGGTCACAAAGACCTGGATGAAGGGACCACACAAATTTCAGTTTAATCCAAAGCTTTTGTGCATCATAAAGGTCTCACTCTCCATTTTTTCTTATTTTATGGTCCACTTTAGATGTGGATTTGCTTTATTTTTAGATCTTGGCATAAAATGATATGTAAAAATGGATGAACGGCATGGATTTAAAAATCGAGGCTAATACGGTGGGCATACGGTGGGATTAAAATTTACACCGTCCATTCCATCATGTTTGATTTCTCTCCAAATCTTGGCTGCCAAACAGAAAATCTGGAATTGATAAGAATTGGAATTGATGAGAATTCATAATATGGAATCCACTTCTCCTCATTTCTCCTCAAATCCATGGTGCCAAACGGGCCATACATGTGATATTTCCCAATGTTTCGCGTGATGTTTCTGTATCCCTTAGACAGCAGATGTCATCATACTTCTCCAAAATAAAACAATAAATTTACTAATGAAAAACTAGTTCCTGATATATGCGCGCGCGCATGCAAGTGCTCCCCTGCAAACCGTAGGGCAGGGGAGCTACGCGTGAACTGAAATCCCATTCACTCAGGAATTCCAAGCTCGCTCTCTCTCAAAAAAAAAAAAAAAAAGAAAAGAAAAAAGAAAGAAGAAAAGAATACATACTTGGAATATGTAGAATATTTTGGATTTTCTGGGAATTTTTCTGGATTTTTTGTGGGGGAAAAAAAAAACTGACCAATACAGGGTGCATAGCCCTATATCAACCATTACCATATCAGTAATGGCAGCGAACAATATGGCCACCGTTACTGATAGGGCACACCTTGATTAAAACAAATGACATTGACTATATGGCACAACTAAGAATGCATAGGGAGACCTTCCGTCTATGTTATTTGCTGAGGAAAAAAAAAAGGCCTTGAAAGACACTAGGCGGGTAAAGTCTTGAAGAACAAGTCGTGTTGTTTCTCCACACAATTGGACATAATGTCAGAAACAGAATTATTGGATATCGCTTCACACGTTCTAGTGAAACGGTAAGCTGGCATTTTAATAGGATACTACATGCAATTCTCTCCTTATACCTTGATTTTGTCAACCTACCTTCAAACAAATATATTGCTTGGAAAGAGAACTAGGAGTTGTGTCGGCAAGGAGCGAATATACCATTCGGGACATGTTATCTCTTAGTATGGGGTGGTTGCTAGCCCTAAAAAGATAAGAAGCAATTGTGGCTCGGTCTCAGCCTAAAACTCCTAAGGCCATGTTTGGTAGATGCACAAAATGAGTTTGTCTCATGTTAATTAATCGAAATTATGTATTGCAGATGATGATTGTTGGTTATCAAGATTATTTTAATCCTTACCACAAAGAAATATGATGACCTCTAGTACATACATAATAACGATTAGGGCCTCTTTGGATAGCGAATTATGACAATACTATAATGTAAAAGCACTATCATTATGATTTTGCAATGTTTGTTTAAACACGTTATTCGACAATAATTCGGTGGTCAGATGCAGATGTAATAGGAGATCAGTAAAGGAATCTGTAATCATTACAAATTTACAATACATTACAGTAGAAATCTCCTATCAAAACGCAGGAATCAGTGTATTTTTCCTGTTGATTTTACATCCCAGTAATGTAAAAGTATCATCATTGCACTTATATCACGCTTATCCAAACACATGAATTCTCGATCAAATTACCTGTTGGCCAGGAGACATGTAATGTAATTCGTAATCTTTACACTTTTATAATTCATTACGGTCGTAATTTGCTATCCAAATAGGACTATAACTAAAATGAGATGAACTCATTTTTATAAGTCTGCCAATGTAACACCCTGGCCTTCCAATACTCGGGTATTAACTGTCCTCGGGCGTTACCATAAAAAAATTCGATTTATAATGCGGCCGCACGTACATGCACGTGTTTTAAACTCGAGGACTTAGAGATTATGAGCGAAACCTTAATTCTAGGAACCTGAAACTTAATTAAACCTCACACACCAACAAGCCGCACTATACAAAATCAATCGTGGACTTAGATCATCGGATCCATAGTCCACCGGATCCCTACTCATTGATCAGATAAAATTCTTGCTAAAACACACCAAACTGAATGTACAATTCAAGGGTTAATTAATAGAGTCCATTTGATCAGTCCCTAGGACCCTAGATTAGTGAAAGGGAGCCATTATACGACAAGTTAGTGCTTTGTCGATTCGATCGACTGTGAATAACTGAACATAAGTGGAACTTGTGTTCTGTCAGGTTCCTATCGGTCTGACCGACAAACTGCGTTAAGTCACTTGTGTGTGCAACCGTGAACCACCAAATAGGGAAATTTCCTATTAAAACCATTAAAATTGAGAGAGGGAGAGAGAGGTTGAGAGAGGGAGAGGGTCTCACCGCTCCGGGTCGTTGTGAGCCGAGTTTCGTCAGGTCTAGCCAATCCAGATCCTGTTGTAGTCCAGGGAGAGAAGAAGATAGAAGTGAGAAGGTTACTGGTTCGAACCTATCGACGCATGCACGTTACATGCCCCCCAAACAATGCATGCACATCGCAAGTTCTCGAATCAGCGCATGCATGATGCATGTAGTTCCGTGGGATCCCAACAACTCATCAATTCGTGCATTTCAGGTTCTGAAGTCCTGACTAACATTCAAAGCAGTCCAGATCCATGCAGGACCCATGTTGAGAATGGCTTCATGAGAGCATCGATTTTGCCCAAGTTTGCGGCCAAGTCGTTGAGTCGAGTTGACTCAGTTGGTTAGGTAAGTAGAATTTTCGAATTTACCAAATTCTAGGTCCAAATTGAATTAGAGCCAGTTGATCTCAACCCCTAGTCATATGCAGGGTGCCGCGGTTGTCCAGCGCATTACATTGGATCTTGAACTCGAGCCAGGGTTGAGTTGGGAATCGACCTAATTGAGGCAAGTAAACTATTAAACCCTTACAGAAAGCTGAATTCGATCATAACCCAAGTCATTGATTGCGAATTTACAATTTAACATGGGGTCCTCGAGTCTTCTCCCAAAATTCTACGCTTGATGTGAATAGAAATCGAGGAACCCAACCGTAAGGTGATGATCTTCCCCCCAAGCTTTCCTATGACACATTTAGTCTAGTAATAGTTTTAATGTCTGAATAGTTATGTCAATTCAATTTGTGATCATGTGATAGTTCTTGCAATTCACACTAAATGTGTTCATCTTAGGATGACCGGTAGATTTCTTGAACTCTAGAAACTTGTATCTGTACACATCACTTGTTTTAACTCTTGCACACTCTCTTAAGTGTCTATAATCACTTGAATATAACCATTGTCTTGCATGTTTCACATGAACGTGAATTCTAGTGTGCTATTAAATAAGCAACATGTGCTAGCTTGTCAATATGCTTAGAATTATGAAAGTGTGCCAATTGAAATCTAACTGTGAAGTTGTGGGATATTATGAATTATTTAGGCGGTTTGAACTGCCACTTCTATAGATCAATGGAAGCACACCTTGGACTAGTGACCTTCTTATCATATGGAAGTTATGTAGATCAAATTTATAAATTCCATCTTTTAATATTTGTGCCCAGCGTGGCTTGTGGGATGAACCCTTTATTTGTTACCTTGAATAGACTTGATTGACTAGTTGGCTTGTTGGGTTGAACACTTTATTATGTCCATAATTGGACTTGCGATGGAAAAGTTAAATTGATTATTATGTTACTATTGATTTGGGGAGGCCACTAGTTGAAAGAATGTATCATAATTGAATTGCTTTGTAAATTAGACTAATAATGGCCAGGTTGATCATGCATACATGGCATATGGGCATTATCAGGGTGGCTAGTCATTGTGAGCACGTACTTGTTTATTTTCGTTGGTGACTAGTCCATGGGCGTTATCAGGTGTCTAGCCATATTATGAGCACGTACTTATGAGTATTTTCATTGGTGACTAATAGGGGTGCACACGGAACTGATGGAACCGGTAAATCGGACCGGAACCGACTAGACCGCACATGGTTTGGTCCGATTCTGAAGCGCACCGGTTCCAGTTTCAGTTCCGAAAATTAAAGAATCAGTTAGTTCAGTTCGGTTCTCGGTTTGGGGTTCTGTAAAACCGAACCGAACCATAGAACCAAACCACATAACTGAACCGTGGAACTGTAGCACAAAACTGTGAAACTGGACCACGGAACCAAACCCTGAAACCGAACCCCTCAATCAATAAATATTTTAATTTTAATTTTTTTAAAACATAAAAAACTAAAAAAGCAAAAAACTTTAATCTCTCTTTATTCTCCCCCTCTTTCTTGACCTCTCTCTATCTCTCAAGCAACTCCAATCCACGCCCTCCTCTCTCTCATCCACTCCTCGCTCTCCTCTCTCCTAATGCAGGGGCATTTTCACACCAGGCTCGAGTGGTGTGGCCTGTGTGACGCGGGTGGCTTGTGGGATGTGGGCCCCACCCGTGTGAGGTGGGTGGCTAGTATGATGCGAACCCATGTGATGTGGGGCTCACGAAGGAGGGTTCGGACCGAAGGCTTGGCCTGTGTGATGTAGGAGCCTGGGCTATGAGATAAAGGGATTGATTCGTCACACTCTATCAGTTTGAGCTTTTAGAGCAAGTGGTGAGTCATCCTGCGTCAAAGTGGTATTAGAGGGGGAGGTCTTGTGTTCGAGACTCCTCACTGGGGGTGATTAATGCAGGGGCATTTTCACACCGGGCTCAAGTGGGGTGGCCTGTGTGATGCGGGGGTACACTCGGGGTGGGCGGCCTGTGTGATGCAGGTGACTTGTGAGATGTGAGTCCCACCCGTGTGAGGCGGGTGGCTAGTGTGATGTGAACCCATGTGATGTGGGGCCCACGAAGGAGGGTTCGGCCGAGGGCCTGACTGATGTGATGCAGGAGCCTAGGCTATAAGATAAGGGGATTAATTCGCCAAGCTCTATCAGTTCGAGCTTTTAGAGCAAGTGGTGAGTCAGTCCTCTCTCTCTCTCTCTCTCTCTCTCTCTCTCTCTCTCTCTCTGTAGCTAGATTATAAAAAAAATCATGCAAGTGGGTTGGATTATAAAAACAAACCATGCAATTGGGTTGGATTATAAAAAGCCCAAAACCGTAAAACTGAGCCGAAACTGAATTGGTTTTTTACGGTCCGGTTCCGATTCGGTTCCGGTATCACCCCGGAACCAGACCAAACTGAACCGTGTGCACTGCTAGTGACTATACTTGATTAATATGTTGTATGCATAATCTTGGCAGGATCTCATCACTGAGTTGGCCGCTAACGCTTTCGCATTTGACATATACAAAGTGATGCAGGAGTACCTCGGGTTAAGGGCCCACTCGAGGTCCCTCTCGTAGAGCCTAGTGAGGAGCTAAGAGTTGAGGAGCCCTCTGTTAGCATGGCTGAGCTATATGAGCAACCGGTAGTCTGCTAGTTCTTTTCTTTTGGGCTAGTTTTGCATCTTGTACATTTTGTTACTATGTGGTTTGTATAGTAAGGGAGTTTTTGGGACTGTATTATTTTGGATATTAGCCCTAATATCTCTAGCATGGTTAGCCTTACTTATCTCTAATGCCTATTGTATGTGTGAATGCTACTCTGATTATATGTGAACGTTAATCTGACTATGTAGACACGTGGGAAACACACGCACGTGTGATTTTTTTCCCACGTGTGATTTTTTTTTTAGTGTGACACTCAGGGTTTTCATTGCAAGAGCATTGTACTCAAGCTGCGAAAACCAGGGTGTTACAGCCAAACAGGAGTCTGAAAAGAAGGCTCCTTAGGGCTTAGTCTCAGCCGAGTCCTAGAAAAAGTTTTTGAAAGACAGCAGAAGGATTGCTAAAGAAAGATTCGTTTAGGTGGAACATTTCAAGTGCTCAAAACAGCAATGACAACTAGCCCAGTTTTAGCAGTTGCCGGTTTCTCCAAACCATTTGAGTTACAATGCACTGCCCCCATTCCAAATGGGTTTCACCTCTCTTGCAGAGAATCAATCCATTTTCTTGCTTCTCGTCTTTCTTTCTTTCTTTCTTTCTTTCTTTCTTTTCTTTTTCTTTCTTTTTCCTTTTTTTTTTTTTGTTCTGTTCTGTTGTAAAATAGGGTTTTTTTTTTAGAAAACCCATTTCAGGTTTTATGCAAGTACCTGCCTAGAGCAAAATTCAACAGATATAAATGTGTGTGTGTGTGTGTGTGTGTGTGTGAGAGAGAGAGAGAGAGAGAGAGAGAGAGAGAGAGAGACCTGCCACATGTTTCGAGGGCTCATGCCTTCTGAAGAGTCTTCGACTTCAAGCTTGAGAGACGGAAAGTCTTGCGGCCGAGCGTCTGGGAAGGTGACGGAGTGAGGGCCCTGCTTCTTCCCTTCATCTTGATCTCCTGCAACTGCTGCCATCCCTCTTTCTCCAATACCAGACAGAAAATAGAAACTATGCCATCGCCGAGGGAAAGGTATACATATACCCATCACTGGACCGATTTACAAGCTAATATGATCCTGGACTCGAGGACATACGCACATTGTACTCGCGTTTTTTTTTGTTTATGGTGCTGGTGGGGCCATGGATCCGACATAGAAAATGGAGGGCTCGGATCAGGTACTGCACCCAATAGGACGCGCGAGGAGAACGACGGGTACTGTGTAGCGTAGCCATTGGCTGACGCAGCAGGCCTCACACCTAAATATTGATGGGATGTGACAGCTCTACATTAGACCCGAGGGGTGAGGTGGGCTGCTGCGTTGCATGCAATGTGTCACATACACATTTCGTCTCCACGTGCATCCTGGTGAGGTAGCACCTAATCTGAGCATAAAAATGAAAGCAAATTGTGTACTAAGTATACTCTGTATGACCACTGTTACGTATGGATATTATCTAGGGTAAAAATTAGACGGGTTCAACCCGACCAACCCATAATTGACCCGACAATAGGTTGGGCTTGGGCAGAAAATATTGGATCAAATCCCAAGCTTGAGCTATGCAAACACCAACTCGATAAAGTTTGGGTCGAACTTGGGTTGAGGTCTCAGGTTGCCCGACCAAATTCAAACCGATCTATGTACAAGTTACTTAGAATTTATTATACTTTAGTTAAGTAAACTTATTAGTTTATATTACTTTAGTAAGTAAACATATAATGTTTGAAATTTGATATACCCGAGTGTTAAAATAATTATCTTGTATTTTAGCTTATTTGCTTGGAAAAAGTGAAGTTCTTTACAATAAATAACTACATATATAATTAATAAAGCCATAAGTACAAAAAATAAGACATGCATTGAAACATAATAGACTAATGTAATAACGAAAATATTAGCATGTATCAACCTGATCAATCCAACCTAGCCTGCTTGGGTTGGGCTTGGGTTAAGAATTCCCAACCTGAAGTTAAGTTGGGTTGGGTTAGGGTTGAGGTATAGGAACCTTGGGTTGGGTTAGGGTTGAGCACCAACTCGACCCGCCCGACTTTCAGCCCTAGTCTTATTCACGTCATTCATTTGTTTTTTCATATCATTTTAGGGCATGAGCCCAAAGTTGAAGCATGTGCAGAGCTCAAGTGGATGTTTTTTGTGTGAATGGAACGCCTACCGTTGAAACTTTTTGGGATCCACAGTGTTTATCGCTAATTTTTACCGATTTAGAGGAACCAATCAGCAAGGGACATGTGTCATTGTACAAACACGCATGCTATCTGCCAAAATATGTGAATGGTGACATATGATTGAAACACTTCATTTAAAGATATATGGTGGTGGAGAATGGTGTACAAGCTGTTGAGGAAGAGGAAGAGAAAAAAAATGCAGGATGCTGAATAGTTGAAATAGCAATCGAAGGAAGGATCTAGATACTTTTTTCTTTCTCCAAGAAAGCCTATAAATAATGAAGGAAATCAACAGAGCAAGTCATCTCACACTAACCAAATCAAATCAAACTTATCTCTTAGTTTTCTTGAGCATAATCAGTTTTTTAGGAGTAGCAATAATCTTTAGCTATAATCAAAGTCTATGCTCATACACTAGACAATACTATTTCAGTAAAAATAGTTATATTTAGAGGAAACTTTTTGAAGTCAATGTTTCTCACCTGCCAATTATAAGTAGTTTCTTCTTATTTATCTGAAAATCCTTTCTTAGGGAAGGCAAGGTGCGACCCATTTAATTAAGACGAACCCAACCCTCTAATAATCGCCTTATTGTTTTAGATAGCATCTTGTGAGTGGATGAATAGGCAACCAATCTACTCGGATCTCAGTCATATACGGTCGAATACGCGACGTATCTACCTATTTTGGCGCTCGGGGTCAAAGTTGATCAGTTGGAATCGAGCCACACAGTCAATTATGGCATGTCCACACACACATGTGGCAAAAAAATTAGCTGATAACCAATTGAGTGCTAACAATTTTTTGCATGCCTAGTAAGACTAAAAACCTATTTAGCTGCCAATCATATTGATCATACACCAATTGCGCCAAGTGCAACAATATTTGGCACACTCGGTGGGACACCCGATTAAGATATTTATACTGATGTAACGAAATATTCAAAATATGAGTTGTAGGGGAAACTGAGCTGCTGGAACAAATGAACCTGCAACACCAGTTGCACCTCCTCTGACAAAGGGGTCGCAAGTTCAAGCACCTCCTACACTTCCTACTCTCATAATAGATCCAACAACCGATCCTTCCAATAGGGCGTCAATTTCCCGAAATGACGTTATTGAAGTAATATCGTCTAGAATATGGGATATGCATATGGTAATCCAGCATATCATGGAACAAGGAAGGTCTCGAGTCGAGTTATCACTTACTCAGGCTAAGCAACTGCAGATTCAGAATGAAAATTTCAATAGATGGATGGCCACTCAAACCAAGCACCTAAATTGGTTGATGACCGTCATTGCTAAGAGGACGTCCATTGTTCTTCAACCGAATATTGAGGCTGGCTTTGTAGGGAACTTGGGGCACCATCACCAGTACCTCAGCAGCAGCGAAATTTCCATCCGACTCCAGCCCAAGAGATGTGAATACTCCTATGCCTGCTGTTGACGTTAAATCTCGTCATCAGATGTTGGTCAGGGACGAACTTGGGCCTTCGCCGTTAGATTTGAAGGATGATGATGTGGATCCGAAGATTGAGACCCTGCAACTACCACCAAAGGTTAGGATGGCCGCCGGTGGTTTCGGCTGATGGCCCTCCAATGCCTAAGTCAGTGACTGTAGGATAATGAAGGAGAATAATTCTCTATATTGCTGCTTTTTTTTTTTTTTTTTTTTTGCGTACCTTAGATCATGGCATGGAGGGGTTTTTATAATGTATATCCTTACTATAATTGAGTAAAATCCTAACTCTGTCAAGATCTACATCTGCGTAGGATGGATCACGTATCGTGACTAGATACATCATTACCTTAGAGATAAACTGCGAAATTATCTACGTCATGCGGATATTTCTCTTATCAATGGGGAGGTGAATCCCGTGACTTGCAGGACACGCAATAGAGCCCTGATTACTTGGGGAATAACGCTAGTAATGCTCGGGGAGCAAGTGGTCGGTCAGGTGTGGTTGATGAGCACTCGGAGAGCAGTGGTCGGTCATAGACGAAAGAAGTAGACGAGTATTAAAGCATGAGTTGAACACTCGGGAGATTCCTTGATGCCGACCATTTGCGTTTGATGAGGTCGTTCGGGTACTGAAGGGTGCCGACCGCTCGGGTTTAGTAAGCGACCGATCAGCTGTGAGATACAGACGTAACCAATGCTGAACGCTCGAGTGCTCGGGCACAGAGATAGAGAATATTAGTTTTCACCCGTGCATTGCTTTGAGCACGCAAAAGCAGGGGTATCCCAAATTTACCCATAACAACCAACCTCCGTACTCTCTAGTTTATTTTGAATGACTTGAGAGCGTGAAGGCAGAAAAAGGAAACTATCATTTGATCCTCTCACCATCTCCGAAGTTTGGAGGTACCTTACGTAGCACTGCCCTTTTCGTGCTTTGAATCAATGCAGGTTTGGTTTTCCTATCCATATTTATTGCGAGTGGAAGACGAAACAAAGACATCAACCCGGCGCTGACACGTGGCATCCTCAGAAGCTGAAGTAGTCACATGAAGTTCTATAAATGGGATCCTTAGCCTTCGCTTCTGATCCAAGCTTTGTGAAAACTCCCACTGGGTTCTATTGGCCTGGTTTTGTTTCTTTCAAAACTCCAGGAGGACTTAGACATTCCAACTCCCATTGAGGCAATGGCTTGGGAAGACATCTTCTTTTCAAGCAGCAAATGTGGGGTATGGCTGTGCGCACTGAGGATTCTTCATGAAGGATGCTCACGGCTTTCCGATCGTAGATCTACTGGTCAGCGAAGAAGCTCACATTGAGAAGAGAAGGGTATTCGACTTATAAGATGGCACCCACTCTTGGCAAAAATCTACCTACATGTGGGAACTGTTGCATATGGGCGACTTTGTCTCTTCCTACTCCCATTGCAGTTTTTTGCCCTTTGTGCTTCCTATCGCCTTTGGCCCAATCTCCTTTGGGAAGAAAAAGGCACTGGATGAATGGATGAGGGTGGGGACGAGGTTGGAGAATGAGGGCATTGAGTTCCTCTCTTGATAGTTCCACGAGCCTCAAGACATTCTCATCAGCCTTTTCCTACTCCAAAGTTGTTAAAGTTGCTTCGAATGAAGTATTTTACTAAGAGTAGCCTCCTCTCGCCTTCTCTATTCCTCATGTTCTTCCATTCATTACTGAACTTCTTTAGAAGACCTTGATCTATTTCATGTAATATACCCCGTGCGAGTCCTTTATAATGGGTTTCTTTATATGAAATAAAACTTTTCCTTGCAATGTGTTGAGCGCCTAAATGTGTATATTCTAACCCCATTTCATCGCCAACTATGCATGGTTTTCAAGCTCAAAGACTACTCTAATGCATGGTTTTATGATTGTAGGAATCAAAGAGACCTCGCACAATTGATAGCTAAAAGACTACATTTAGGAGCCTGGAATGAAGACCCAAGGTGGGCCAAAGAAAGAAGAAAGCAAGGAGAGCAAAGAGAGAAGGAAGAAAGAAGAAAAATGGAGAAAATCAGGTCCGACCGGTTGGCAAAGAGGGCCACGACCGGTCTTGAATGGTCAGCCACGACCTTTACCTCTTTGGACACCAAACACAAGAGAGGGCTGATTGGGACTCCCCCCCCCCCCCCCCGTGTAAGCTGGACTGTCCACAGAAAGGGTCCGACCGGTCGACCAATGTATTGCGACTGAAATTTAGCAACTTCCTTTTAAAGCTCCAAGTTTTGTGCGTAAGTGCTGCGCAAATCTAGAAGATTCTGAGGTGGTAGAGCCTCTCCACTATAAAAGGGGACCTAGGGATTGTAGCTAAGGCATTCTAGAAGAGATCTATGAAGGTGGGAGGCGGAGAAAGAATGAATCAGAGTTCTACAACTCCCTCTAGTTTGTTGCTTTCTAGTTCATGTTTTTAGTTGTTTTCATGTTTTTTTAGATCATGAATGGCTAAACCTCTTAGCTAAGGCTAAGAGGTGAAGCCTGTAGTGATTTTGAGATGCTTTAATTCGTTTGTTTTGGTTTCAAGTTAGATTTATTGAAGAATAATGGTTTTTAGAAGTTTGAATAAAGTTCTAAGTAGTTTTTCTTAATCTTATGATGGCTCATGGATGTTTGGAAGAATTGCTTTAGTTCTTAATTGTTTTGCACAATTCTAGACCTGTACGCTCCGAGGAATCGGATTCAATACGCTCTAGACTTAGATTCTCATGTGGGAACTTCAAACCAAAGTTCTATCTTTATGTTCTAAATTCTGAATTATGTGTTGATTATGTAAGTGATTTGAATGAAGTTCAAATCATGATCTAATTATGCTTTGTGACAGAGTTTAATGATGATTATGATTGTGTTCTTAATCTATTGGAACATGAATTGACCTATGCAATTGAGTGTTCTCAAGTCCTAACTTGAATTGAGGGAATCATGTATATAAATCACACATATAATAGATTATATGTTACAACCGCTCTATCATCCGACTAGATAGGATTTGATTTCGATTCTAGTTGTGTAATTGGGAAACCACAGCGAATTATGCATCAAGGATTGCTATAAGTGGATCCTTGGACCCCTAGTGCTCTTTTATATTGATTACATTCACTTTTAGTTTAAGAATTCTATCTACATTCAATTTTAGAAATCTGTTTGGTTAGCTCTCAAATAGAGAATATTAGAAGTAATTTTGTGAATTCCTAACGAGTCCCTGAGAACCATCTCGGTCTCTACCGAATTATTACTACATCGCAACCCTATACTTGGGGAAGCGAACAAGTTTTTGGCGCCGTTGCTGGGGATTTCCGACGGTTTTTACAAAATTTCTGAAAATAGTTTCTATTTGAAATTTTTTTAGGAGTCCTTTACTAACTTAGTTTGTTTGCTTTGTTTTGTTTTTCAGGAATTTTAGGAGTCGAAATAATCACTTCAAATCAGGTTTTTCTAACCCTTTTTCTTTTATTTTTCTAAGATTTGCATGCCACATTGGGTTCGAGATTCTAATAACCGACTCATTAGTGAAGGAGGAATTGTTGAAGGGATTAATAAGGAGCCACATGCTAAGAAACGTTTAGACTCTCCAATTTTGTCTGACAGTATGGTTGAAAATCAACCCAACCCTATGACCAATCAAAATTTGGGCCAAACTGAAACGGGAGAGAATGAGGTTGAGAATGTTCCTCGACCTAGAACTTTACGTGATTACTTGCAACCTGCAAGAGCGAGTACTCACTCATGCATAATGTTTCTACACAATGCAGGGAATATTATCTAAAACCAGGAGTAATCTAACTCCTTCCCAAGTTCCTTGGTTTAGACAGTGAGAGTGCATATCAACATCTTAAGGAATTCGATGTGGTGATAGTTACGTTGCACTTTGCAAACGTATCTGATGATGTTGTGAGACTTAGGTTATTTCCTTTTTCTCTTAAAGAGAAGGCTAAGGCTTGACTTCATTGCATTAAGGCCAAGATCAATCGGTACATGGATTGAGATGACTAGGGAGTTCATTAAAAAGTTTTTCCCTACTCATAAAACAAACATGTTGAGGCGCCTAATCATGAATTTTGCTCAAAAAGAGGATGAGAACTTCTTCCAATGTTGGGAGAGGTTCAAAGACTTATTAAACATATGCCCACATCATGGCTACGAAATTTGGCGGGTAATAAGCTTTTTCTATGAAGGACTGACTTCGCTCATGCTGCCAATTCGTAGAGATGATGTGCAATGGAGAATTCATGAATAAGGAAGCCGTAGGAAGCATGAGACTATTTTGATATCTTAGCCGAGAATGCACAATCTTGGGATATAACTAAACCAACAAATTCCAAGATAAGCCAATAAAGAGAAAAGGGAGGAATCTATGTCCTCTCCGAAGAAGACAACATAAGTGCACGTGTAGCTAGCCTCACAAGAAAAGTTGAGGCCATGGAATTAGGGAAGGGAGAAAAGACTAAGAAAGTCGAGAATATTTATGGAATTTGTTCCGGTAACCAACATGCAACACAGGATTGTCCTACAATCTCTGCATTCCAAGAAGTTCTAAAAGAACAATCAAATGCCGTAAATAATTATCAACGACCATTTAGCAATCCAAACTCGAACACGTATAATTCGGGTTGGAGGAACCATCCCAATTTCAGTTGGAGGAATGGGCCATCAAGAATGCAAACAATAACCCAAAAGCTATGCTTGAAGAAATATTGGGTATATTCGTCTCGGCCCAAGCTGAGTACAACAAGAATAATTCTCACAAAATCGATGGGTTCATGCAAGAACAACTAAAATTCAATCAGAATTTATCTCAAGCCATCAACGATTTGAAAATTTCAATGGCTAGAGTTGAATCTCATCTTAGTGTTAGGGAGAAAGGCGCACTTCCTGCCCAACCTCTCCCTAACCCAAGAACCCAATTTGAGATACAAGACCTCAGCCCATCCTCCTAAAATACGGAGCATGTTCAAGCTATCACCACTTTGAGGAGTGACAAAACAATTGATAAACCCAATCCAGTGAAGGCCCCAAAGCCTAATGATTCGAAAATTGCCAATAAGGATAATGTCTCGAAAACACTCCACATGAGAAAGAACCGAAAAGGCAATACAAGTCAGTTGCCCCGTTTCCCCAAAGGTTGATTTCACCCAAGCCTTTAGATAAAAATCTGAAAATCCTAGAGGTTTTTAAGCAAGTGAAGATCAACATTCCTTTGTTGGATGTTATAAAACAAATACCATCTTATGACAAATTTCTGAAGGAATTATGTACAGTCAAACGAAAACACAATGTTTACAACAAAGTACTTTTGACTGAGAATTTGAGCGCCATTATTAAACAAGAGGTGCCCCAAAAATACAAGGATCCTGGTAGTCCTACCATCTCATGCATCATAGGTGACTACTGGATCAAATAAGCTTTACTCGATCTTGGAGCAAGTGTTAACCTCATCCCATACTCGGTCTATGAACAACTTAGGTTAGGTGAATTAAAACCCACCAAAACCACACTTCAACTCGCTAATTGATCTATTCGTATACCGAGTAGGATGATTGAAGATATCCTTGTCCAAGTTGATAAATTCTACTATCCAGTAGATTTTATTGTCTTGAATGCACATCCTGTGATGGGAATCGGTGCTCAAATTCTTGTCATACTTGGCCTGCCCTTTCTTAGCCACTTCAAATTCGATTATCAATTGTAGAAACGAGCTGGTACAAATGTCCTTTGGAAATATGACACTCGAGCTGAATATTTTTTATTTATTTCAACAACCACAGGATGTTGATGACGAGGTCCACGAAATAAATCTGATTGAATCATTTGTGGAAGACACATCCCTCCTGACATTCTATTCCAACCCCTTGGAGGCATGCTTGGCCATTCTCATGAGATTGATGATGACATGATAAGAGAGATGGAAGCCATTTTGGATTCTATGCCGGTACTTGATAATAAAAAATGGAAGGCACCATTTGAGCCTTTGCCCTTAAGCGAGAACAAGCCTATTCCATCTAATATCAAGGCACCGAAGCTCGACCTAAAACCATTATCCACTGATTTGAAATATATTTATTTAGGTTGAGATGAGACATATCCGGTGGTGATTTCTTCCCACTTAGATGAGGAACAAGAGAGTAGGCTGATAGCCACTCTAATAGAGCATAAAAGCGTCATTGGATGGTCAATTACGGATCTCAAAGGCATAGACCCCCTGATTTGTACTCATCGCATACACCTTGAGGAGAATGCGAAGACATCTAGGCAACCACAAAGACACGTCAATCCAAACATGAAAGAGGTGGTTAAGGCTGATGTGTTGAAACTATTGGATGTGGGTATCATTTACCCAATATCCAATAACCAATGGGTGAGTCCAACTCAAGTGGTGCCTAAGAAATCCGGAATAACCATTGTAGCCAATGCCAACAATGAACTCGTGCCAACCAGAGTCACTACTGGTTGGAGAATGTGCATTGACTACAGGAAGCTAAATACAGTCAAAAGGAAAGACTATTTTCCCTTATCGTTTGTTGATCAAATTTTAGAAAGGTTGGCGGGTCATTCTCATTTTTGTTTCCTTGATGGATATTCAGGATATAACTAAATAGAGATCGCCCTAGAGGACGAAGAGAAGACAACATTCACATGTCTATTCGACACTTTTACCTATCGAAGAATGCTGTTTGGGCTATGCAATGCCCCTGCCACCTTTTAGCGTTGTATGTTGAGTATCTTTTTGATATGGTGGGGATGATTCTTGAAGTCTTCATGGATGATTTTTCGATATTTCGTTGTAACTTTGATGAGCGCCTTGTGCCCTTAAAAACTGTTTTAAAAAGATGTGAAGAGAAGAACCTCGTGTTAAATTGGGAGAAATGTCATTTCATGGTTCAAAAAGAAATTGTCCTTGGTCACATCATCTCACAAAATATAATTGAGGTGGACAAGGCTAAAATCGATCTTATCTTCAACTTTCACCCCCCAAAAGCGTACGAGATGTGCGGTCCTTTTCAGGACATGCCTGATTTTATAGACAGTTCATAAAGGACTTTAGTTCACTCTCTCATCCCTTATGTAACCTCCTTCAAAAGAAAAAAACTCATTCGAGTGGAATAAGGATTGTCAAAATGCCTTTGACAAACTTAAATGTATGTTGACATGTGCTCCCATAATGCAACCATATGATTGGAGCCTTCCTTTTAAAATCACGTGTGATGTGAGTGATTATGCTATTGGGGCTGTGTTAGGCCAAAAAAAAAAGAGAAGAAGCCATGCGTCATCTACTATGTAAGCAGAACCTTAAACTCGACTCAAGCAAATTACACTACTACAGAAAAAGAACTTTTGGCCGTAGTTTTTGCTTTAGACAAGTTTAGGTCCTACTTGATCGGATCCAAGATTATCATATTCACCAACCATGCCGCGCTTAAGTACCTTCTCTCTAAGAAGGATGCTAAGCCACGCTTATTAAGATGGATCATCTTACTCCAAGAATTTGACATAGAAATACGTGATAAGAAAGGAGTAGAAAACGTAGTGGCTGACCATCTCTCTAGACTTGTTCTCACCGATTCTCCTGAGACGACCGCGATCAATGACATGTTCTCTGATGAACAACTTTTTAAAGTCCCCCAATTGCCATGGTACGCAAACATTGCTAACTATCTTGCTATAGGTACAATTCCAATACATTAGAACAAGCAAAATAAGGATAAGTTTTTCAACGAAGTGAGAAAATTCTTGTGGGATGACCCGTACTTATTCAAGTATTGTCACTATCAAAGTATAAGGAGATGTGTGCCAGATAATGAGCAACACAGTATCATCTCCATTTGTCATTCTCAGGCATGTGGTGGCCACTTTTCGGCTAAGAAGACCACAGCCAAAATTCTGCAATGTGGGTTTTATTGGCCCACCATGTTTAAAGATGCCCATGAGTTTTGTAAAACGTGTGAGCCTTGTCAGAAATTGAGAGGAATATCCCGTAGAAATATGATGCCACTAAATCCCATCTTACCAATCAAAGTTTTTTATTATTGGGGCATCGATTTCATGGGTCCATTACCATCTTCTTTTGAAAATTTATATATCTTGCTTGCAGTCGATTATGTTTCAAAATGGGTCGAGGCGATTCCATGCTGGAACAATGACCATAAAACAGTCATTCGTTTCTTAAAAGAAAATATCATTTCCCAGTTTGGAACACCTCGAGTCATTATAAGCGATGGAGGATCTCATTTTTGTAACCACCCGTTTGATGCTTTAATGAAGAAATATGACGTAAATAACAAGGTGAGCACTCCTGTTCACTTCCCCTAGTGTAGGGTTGCGATGTAGTAATAATCTCGGTAAGACCGAGGTCGATCCACAGGGACCTTGTGTAGGAATTCACAAAACACTTCTAATGGTTTCTACTGAAGAGCTAACTAACAGATTTTTAGGAAATTGATGTAGATTGATAGATGCTTTGAATTAAATCGAATGTAATCAATAATAAAAAGGCACTAGGGGTTCAAGGATCCACTTGTAGCAATCCTTGATGCTCAATTCGCTGTGGTTTCTCAACTTCTCAACTAGAATCGAAATTAAGTTCTATTTAGTCAAATGATAGAGTAGTTAAAACAATCTGTCATATGCATGATTCATGTACATGATTCTCTCAACTCAAGCTAGGACTTGAGCACACTCAATTGCATAGGTCAATCCTAAGTACCCATAGGTTAAGATCACAACCATAATCATCATTAAATCCTGTCACAAGATATAACTAGATCATGATTTGAACTTGATTCAAATCACATACACAGTCTCACATACTCCAGAAATTTCAGAAAAATAGACCTTTGGCATGAAGTTCCCACATGAGGATTATAGATCTAGAGCTTATTGAATCCAATTCCTTGGATTATACAGGTCTATACTAGCTCAAAATAGTTAAGAACTCAAGCAATTCTTCTAAACATCCATGAGCCATCATAAGATTAAGAAAAACTCTTTAGAACTTTATTTAAACTTCAAACCATTGTTCTTCACTAATAATCCAACTTGAAACCAAATCAAACAAATTGAAACATCTTAAATTCACTACAGGCTTCACATCTTAGCCCTAGCTAAGAGGTTTAGCCGTTCATGATCCAAGGAAACATGAAAACAACTAAACAAAACATAAAACTAAAAGAACAAACTAGGAGTTGTAGAACTCCAAATCCAACTTCCGCCATCTCCCACCGTGCTTAATCTCTTCTAGGATACCTTCGGAACGTAGTGGAGGAGTCCTTTTATAGCTTTGGAACCCTAGGTGTGAAGAAACTTCTAGAAATCCAGCAGATTTGCATTTCGCGTAGAGATTTTTGGAGCTTGCAGAAGAAGTTTTCTTACGCAGCCGACCGGTCGGACCCCTTGTCCGGCCGGTCGGACAAAGTGCTTGCAATTGAAATTTTCACTGGAGTGTTTTTTACACAGTCCGACCCACCAGTCGACCGGTGGACTTGCTTCAATCTGCTGAGTTTTCTGGACATTGCAATGGATAGGTCGACCCTTCAGTCGGCCAGTCTAGTCCGGCCGGTCGGTCAGTGGGTCGGCCTTCATAAAAATGTGTCCAGAGATTTTGCTCTTTCTGGAGGGTTTGGCTGGCCGGTCGGTGGCTGTGACCGGCCGGCTGGTGGACATGAACTTGGCTGAAATCTTCAGCTTCTCCTCCTTCATCTTCAATGTGCTTTTGCTCCACCTTTGGTCCTTCATTCCTTTGATCTTCAAGATGCGTAAATGACCTATCTTAGCGCTCATTTGATGACCTCTCTCTTTTACTCCTACAACCACAAAACCATGCATTAGTTGGGTCTTTAATCATGTATTTCAAGCATAGTTAGTGATAAAATGGGGTTAGAATATGCACATTTAAGAGCTCAACACACCCCCAACCAGCATTTTGCTAGTCCCGAGTAAAACATGCGTGGAACAAATTTCATTCTTCAAAACCTAACTCTCCTTTAGAAACCATGTTTCTATATACTTAATGATATGTGAGTGCAAGAATCAAGAAAACTTAGTGATAGAAGTTGAGACCTTAACCTTCTCATAACATAACAAGTACTTATATGAAATTTCCGCTGATTGATTGATAAATAGAAGAATCCAAACAATTTAACCTAGTGTGCTCGGTGAATGTTCATCTCATGGATTTCTGGGGTTACCTTCCTTGTGAATTACTTAAGGTATGGATTCAACGGTGTATAAATCAACAACAAGCCTATGACAGAAATTTGCCTTATCGTCCTTCTGACGGCTTTTACACTACGTCCCATTTCCGGCTTTGGTTACGGGTAGACCATCCCCTATTGGTAATAGGTAGCCCTTTTTGGAATTTTCCACCATATTCTCTATCATTCCCATATTTTCATCATTCTTTTCCATTTTCTTTTTCCTTAGATAGGATTTTTAGAAATCCATATCTTTCGTTATTTTCCCATGGACAAGGATGGACAAAGTACTCCGGCTTGGTTTCTCAATGCCTCAAATCCAAACTTCACCAATTCATAATTCTACATAATCCTTTTAAAGCGTGAGAATCGTGTAATGTGAATTAGGTGTAAAAGTGTTTAGAAATTCTATCAATCATAAAAATAGGGGAATTCACAAATAAAACTATTATCTTAGAGATTGCTTAAGATATTCAACTTCAATCATTTTACTTTTCCTTTTTCTTATACTCATACATCCCAAATGCATAGAAACAAAGTTTTCCAACGGAGTTTGAATTTTGAAAAATTGAAAAAGTTCCTACATAATTGCTCGAGATGTTACAAAATGCTGATTCATCCTAATGATCCCACACCCCCAACCAAATCTTGCATTGTCCTCAATGTAAAAGATATGCAAAGAGCAAAACATGAGAGCAAATATAAAATAAAGGGGAGGAGGGATGAAAGTACCTGAGAGATAAAAACTGGAATTCTACCTCCTGTTGTCAAACCTATGCAAAAGCAAACTAAAAGCAACAAAATCCTAATCCTAACTACTCTATACCTCTATCAGACTAGGAGATCAATCATCTCGATACACAGGATCAGTCAGAGGTATGGACATACCTTCTGAAGGAAAATTCTCAAAGAATGGTTTTAATCGTCGACCATTGGCTTTAAAGATATTGCCGTTCCTTGGATTTAACAACTCGACGGTCCCATATGGATAAACGGATTTTACAATGTAGGGACCGGTCCATCGAGATCTCAATTTCTCCGAAAATAAATGTAGGCGAGAATTATATATAAGGACTTTTGATTAATCGTGAAGGTCTTATAAAGAATGTTCTTGTCATGGAACACTTTCGTCTTGTCCTTGTAAATTCTCGCATTTTCATATGCCTCATTCCGGAGTTCCGCAAGTTCATTTAATTGAAGTTTGCGTAACGAGCTTGCCTTGTTAGAATTAAAATTTATCTTCTTTATCGCCCAATATGCCCTATATTCCAGCTCCACAGGCAAGTGACAAGCCTTCCCATAGACAAGTCTATAGGGAGACATTCCAATGGGGGTCTTGAAAGCGGTACGGTAAGCCCAGAGTGCATCGGTAAGTTGAAGCGACCAATCCTTGCGATCGGGGTTCACCGTTTTCTCCAAAATATGTTTAATCTTCCTATTGGATATCTCAACTTGTCCACTTGTTTGTGGGTGATAGGGCGTGCTCACTTTGTGATTTACACTATATTTCTTCATTAAGGCTTCAAATGGGCGATTACAAAAGTGAGACCCTCCATCACTTATGATGACTTGAGGTGTTCCAAACCGGGAAAGAATATTCTCTTTTAAGAAACGAATTACTGTTTTATGGTCATTATTCCGGCATGGAATTGCCTCGACCCATTTGGACACATAGTCGACGACAAGCAAGATATATAAGTTTTCAAAAGAAGATGGTAATGGACCCATGAAATCGATGCCCCAACAATAAAAAATTTCGATTAGTAAGATGGGATTGAGTGGCATCATATTTCTACGGGAGATTCCTCCCAATTTCTGACAAGGCTCACATGTTTTACAAAATCCATGGGTGTCCTTGAACATGGTAGGCCAATAAAACCCACCTTACAGAATTTTGGCTGTGGTTTTCTTAGCTGAAAAGTGGCCACCACACGCCTGAGAATGACAAAAGGAGATGATACTGTGTTGCTTATCATCCGGCACACATTTCCTTATAATTTGATCGGGACAATACTTGAATAAGTAAGGATCGTCCCATAGGAATTTCCTCACCTCGTTGAAGAACTTGTCTTTATCTTACTTCTTCCAATGTGTTGGAGTTGTACCTGTAGCAAGATAGTTAGCAATGTCCGCATACCATGGCAATTGGGAGACTTTAAAAAGTTGTTCATCAGGGAACATGTCATTGATCGCGGTCGTCTCAGGGGAATCGGTGAGAACAAGTCGAGAGAGATGGTCAGCCACTACCTTTTCTACTCCTTTCTTATCACGTATTTTTATGTCAAATTCTTAGAGTAGGAGGATCCATCTTAACAAACGTGGCTTAGCATCCTTCTTAGAGAGAAGGTACTTAAGCGCGGCATGGTCGATGAATATGATGATCTTGGATCCAATCAAGAAGGACCTAAACTTGTCCAAGGCAAAAACTACGGCTAAAAGTTCTTTTTCTGTAGTAGTGTAGTTTGCTTGGGCTGAGTTTAAGGTTCTACTTGCATAGTTGATAACACATGGCTTCTTCTCTTTTCTTTGGCCTAGCACAGCCCCAATAGCGTAGTCGCTTGCATCGCATATAATTTCAAAAGGAAGGCTCTAATCAGGTGGTTGCATTATGGGAGCACATGTCAACATACCTTTAAGTTTGGTAAAGGCATTTTGACAATCTTCATTCCACTCGAATAAGTTCTCCTTTTGAAATAGGTTATATAAAGGACGAGAGAATGAACTGAAATCCTTTATGAATCATTTATAAAATTCGGCGTGTCCCAAAAAGGACTGCACATCTCGTATGCTCTTGGGTGGTGGAAGGTTAGAGATAAGATCGATTTTTTCTTTGTCCACCTCAATTCCGTTTTGTGAGATGATGTGACCAAGTACAATTCCCTTTTGAACCATGAAGTGACATTTCTCCCAATTCAACACAAGGTTCTTCTCTTCACATCTTTTCAACACAGATTTCAAGTGCATTAGTCACTCATCAAAGCTACAACCAAATATAGAGAAATCATCCATGAAGACTTCAAGAATTGTCCCCACCAAATCAGAAAAAATACTTAGCATACAACGCTGAAAAGTGGCAGGAACATTACATAGTCCAAATGACATCCTTCGATATGCGAAAGTGCCGAAATGACATATGAATGTTGTCTTCTCTTGGTCTTCTAGGACGATCTCTATTTGGTTATACCCTAAATAGCCATCAAGGAAGCAAAAATGGGAATGACTTGCCAACCTTTCTAAAATTTGATCAACAAACGGTAGGGGGAAGTGGTCTTTCCTCGTAACTGTGTTTAGCTTCCTGTAGTCAATGCACATTCTTCAGCCGGTAGTGACTCTGGTTGGTACGAGTTCATTATTGGCATTGGCTACGATGGTTATTCCGGATTTCTTAGGCACCACTTTAGTTGGGCTCACCCATTGACTATCGGATATTGGGTAAATGATACCCACATCCAATAGTTTCACCACTTCGGCCTTAATCACCTCCTTCGTGTTTGGATTGAGTCGTCTTTGTGGTTGCCTGGATGTCTTTGCATTCTCTTCAAGGTGTATGCGATGAGTATAAATCAGTGGGTTGATGCCTTTGAGATCCGCAATCGACCATCCAATGGCATTCTTATGTTGTATTAGAGTGGCTATTAGTGTAACAACTCTGGTTTCACAATAGTTAAATAATGATTTTTTTATTAACTTTAGATTTCGGAAATAATCTAATTAACATTTTGAATAATTAAGAAATTAATAACATAAATATTGATAAATTAATATTGAGCTATCCGTAAGGAATTATGGTGTGGTACCTTCATTAAAATCGTTCAACATCAACTCTAGAATAGCGTGGTCGTGTCAGACTTCGTAAAACTCATAAATCCACAAGTAATATGGAAATACCATTAACTAAACTTAAGTTATAGGACCATTTGCAAGGATCATGATTTCTAGCGATCATTGTCGTACAAAACTCTATATACTAGTTCTAGGACACGATCTAACTATACACGTCAAATTTCAACCCTCCGATCATTCTACAAATGTCCAAATCAGAAAATGGGCCATAAGTGGACCGCCTTAACTTAGATCTGCCTCATTTTTCTCATGGACAACTAAATTCGTTTCATCCACCATTTGAACGGAGGTAATGACCTTTAACTATTGCAAGTGGGCCCCACATAAAAGTGGAACACGAAAGTTTTGTATACGTGCAGCGCACGTATCTAGTCTTTCAAAACGACTTCTTCTTCTTCCGACGCAAACAGCAGACGCTGTTACAGCGTTTGCACGCTGTCAATGGTGGGACCCCATTGGATCGTCATGATGGGCCCCATGGTTCGATCCACACCGTCTATTCAATTTACCTCGACCGTACGACCTTGTATATCAGAAAATTCTTCTATAACGTCACTCATTCAGTAAACGTTGAACCATTGATTTCAACCGTTTCGGACTTAGATCACAAAGATCTGGGTCTTTTCACTACATGAACGACCAAGATTTGCTACCCTAGAGTCGTGTGGACCCCACTTATCGTTCCAACGGTTCAAAGTGGCTTAGTTTGCAAGACTTGAAATCCGAATCCAAGTTGGATTCGGAAACGTCCACGGTTCGCGCAGGCGTGCGAGCTTGGCTATAAAAGCCGACTCTCTGCGTCGAATCTTTACAAGAAACAGTGAAAGAGAAAGAGAGAGAAGAGAGCTATTAGAGAGAGAGAGAAGAAAGAGAGAGAGAGAAACGAGAGAGAGAGAGAGAGCAGCGGTGAGAGAGAGAGAGAGAGGGAGGTAGCGTGCGCTGTGCGCTGGGCTGCTGTTGCTGTGGGGACAGTACCCCAGTCAGCAAGGGAGAAGAATAGAAGAAAAAGAGAAGAAGAAAGGAGGAAGAAAAAGGGGAAAGAAAGAGGAAAGAAGAAGGAACTTCTTCTCTAAACTTTCAAACCGAGTCGACTCGCTGAGCGACTCGATGAGCCAACTCATATTCAGGTGTGGGCTTGTGTGGAGCCTATGGTTCATCATAGGTGAGTGATTCTTCACATGGTTTTTTCGTTAATTTCTCCCAAATATTTCCTTTTAGCTATTGTTCAAATTTGGGTTTGAGTCATTTAAATTTTAAGTTATTCTCAAGTCTTTAAATTGATCCTAGGTAAGTGATTCCACCTTTTGTTATATTCTCCAACTCCATATTTACATTCTTTACTTGTCTTGTAGATCTCTCTCCACTTTTCTACGTAACCCTACTTAGAGGTTAAACATAGGTTGAACGCACTTCATTCGAATTCGCCTCCTAAGTTTCAAATATAAAAACCCTAGCTAAACGAAACGTAGATGCACAATACATTGTTGTTGGTACAACACTTTATGTGACTTTAGGTGACTTACCTCTTTAACAACTCTCTTAATTTATGATGAATAATTAGATGAAGAATTATTTAATCGAAGTTGACACATGCATGGTGTGATTGGGTTTGAATGATGATATGCATTGTATGCTTGAATAGTGCTTCCATAACTCATGACGTGCACATACATGTATACACTGCGACAGAACAGGAGCACGGTTGATTTGACTCCTGGCGTGCATAGTTGATTTACCGCCTTGCTGTACCGGTTAGGTGGGCATGGTTGATTTGCGACAGGTTCCTAATGTTAGTGGCAGCGAGTTCTGGTCGTTTCACTTATTGAGCATGGTTGATTTGCTCGGTTGGATCAGTGGTGCATGGTTGATTTGCCCACTGGCGTGCATTATTGATTTGCCGCCTCGCTGTACCGGTTAGGTGAGCATGGTTGATTTGCGACATGTTCCTAATGTTCAGTGACAGCGAGTTCCTAGACGTTTGTTGCTCTCACATGTATCATAATAATCATGTTCTATTCATAATAAAATATAAAGTGTGTTAACCCTCACCTTATCCTTGTATATTCATACAATTCTAGGTATCGATATTTTACATCTAATATCTTATTAACTGGAATATTACCTGTTATGGAAATGACCTCACTGGGCTTTAGCTCACCAAAATCACCACAGTTCCTGCAGGATATCAGGAGGGAGGAGGAACGGCTGAAGCAGAATATCTGGACGACTATTTTTATTAGAAGACTTATCCTAGCTTAAGTGTTGAATTTATTTCTTTTGGAAGATAATTGAAACAGACCTTAGTAGATTTAAATGTTTTGCAGAGTAGATGTAGTTGTTTGATTAAATTTCCATTTGAGATTTAAGTTATGATTAATAAAGTACTTTAGTTTGGTATTATTGTGGTATGTGGAATGGAATTTCTCTAAAGGTTATATTTGGATTAAATTCGCACTCTGAAACTCGGGCCTTGAGTTGTTGTACTCGAGTATCGGATTTCAGGGCGTGACAATTAGCCTACTCTCTTGTTCCTCATCCAAGTGGGAAGAAATCACCACCAGAAATGTCTCATCTCGACCTAAATATATATATTTTAACTCACTTGGTAATGGTTTTAGGTCGAGCGTTGGAGCCTTAATATTGGACGGGAGGGGTTTGTTCTCGTTTAAGGGTAACGGTTCAAATAGTGCCCTCCATCTTTTGTTATCAAGTACCGGCATCACATCTAAAATGGCATCCATCTCTCGTATTGTGTCATCATTTATCTCATGAGAGTGGGCCACACATGCCTCCAAAGGGTCGGAATATAATGTCAAGGGGAATGTATCCCCCACGAATGATTCAATCAAATTTATCTCGTTGATCTCATCATCAACTTCTCGTGGTTGTCTGCATAAATCAAATATATTCAGCTCGACTGTCATATTTCCAAAGGACATTTGTACAAGCCCATTTCTACAATTGATAATCGCATTTGAAGTAGTTAGAAAAGGGCGGCCAAGTATGACGAGAATTTGAGCTCCGGTACCTATCACGGGATGTGTATCCAAGACAATAAAGTCTACCGGGTAGTAGAATTTATCAACTTGGACTAAAACATCCTCAATCACTCCTCTCGGTATACGAATAGATCTATCAGCAAGTTGGAGTGTGGTTTTGGTGGGTTTTAATTCACCTAACCCAAGTTGTTCATAAACCGAGTATGTAATGAGGTTAACACTTGCCCCTAAATCGAGTAAGGCTTGTTTAATCCGGTATTCTCCTATGATGCATGAGATGGTTGGACTACCCGGGTCCTTGTATTTTTGGGGCACCTCTTGTTTGATAATAGCACTCAAATTCTCAGTCAAAAGTACTTTGCTTTGAACATTGTGTTTCCTTTTGACTATACACAATTCCTTTAGAAATTTGGCATAGGATGGTATTTGCTTTATGACATCCAACAACGGGATGTTGATCTTCACTTGCTTAAAAACCTCTAAAATTTTCAGGTTTTTGTCTAAAGGTTTGGATGAAATCAACCTTTGGGGAAACGGGGCAACCAGCTTGTATTGCCTTTCCGGTTCTTTCTCTTGTGGAGTGTTGTTTGGGCTATCATCCTCTTTGGGAATTTTCAGATCATTAGGCTTTGGGCCCTTCACCGGATTAGATTTATCGATTATTTTCCCATTTCTCAAAGTGGTGATAGCTTGAACATGCTCCGTATGTTGGGAGGATGAGCTTGCGTCTTGTATCTCAAATTGGGTCCTTGGGTTAGGAAGAGGTTGGGCAGGAAGTGTGCCTTTCTCCCTAACACTGAGGTGAGATTCAACTATAGCCATTGAGGTTTTCAAGTCATTGATGGCTTGAGATGAATTTTGATTAAATTTCAATTGCTCTTCCATGAACCCATTAATTTTCAGAGAATTAGTCTTGTTATACTTAGCTTGAACCAATACAAATGCACCCAACATCTCCTCTAGCGTAGCTTTCAGTGTAATGACTAGGGATGGACCTAGTAAAGGTTGAACTTGAGGAGCATTGTTTGCATTCGTAGTGGGTCCATTCCTCCAACTGAAGTTGGGATGGTTCTTCCAACTAGAATTATACGTGTTTGAGTTTGGAGCACTAAATGGCCATTGATAACTGTTTATGGCATTTGATTGTTCTTGTAAGATATCTTGGAATACTGAAATTGTGGGACAATCTTGTGTTGCATGTTGATTTCTGGCACAAATTCCACAAATAGTTGTCAACGTCTTTTGAGTTGATCGTCTCTCCTTTCTTCAATTGTATGGCCTCAACTTTTCTTGTGAGGCTAGCCACATGTGCACTTATATTATCTTCTTCTGAGAGGACATAAATTCCTCATTTTTCCTTTTGTTGGCTTGTCTTGGGATTTGTTGGTCTAGATGTATCTCAAGACTGTGCATTCTCGACCATTTCATTCAAATAGTCCCATGCTTCCTCGGATTCCTTATTCATGAATTCTCCATTACACATCATCTCTAGGAATTGGCGCATGGGTGAAGTCAGTCCTTCATAGAAAAAGCTTATTACCCTTCAAATTTCGTAGCCATGATGTGGGCATGCATTTAACAAGTCCTTGAACCTCTCCCAACATTAGAAGAAGGTCTTGTCCTCGTTTTGGGCAAAATTCATGATAAGGCGCCTCAACATGTTTGTTTTGTGAGTAGGGAAGAACTTTTTAATGAACTCCCTAGACATCTCAGTCCATGTGCCAATTGATTTGGCCTTAATGCATGAAGCCAAACTTTAGTTTTCTCTTTAAGGGTAAAAGGAAATAATTTGAGTCTCACCACATCGTCGATTACGTTTGCAAAGTGCATGGTGGCTATCACCTCATCAAATTCCTTAAGGTGTTGATAGGCACTTTCACTGTCTAGTCCATGGAATCTAGGGAGGAGTTGGATTACTCCCGGTTTCAAATCTATGTTCCCTGCATTTTGTGGAAAAACTATGCATGAGGGAGTGCTCGCTCTTGTTGGTTGCAAGTAATCACGTAATGTTCTGGGTCGGGGAACATTTTAAATCACATTCTCTCCCGTTTCGGTTTGGTTTTGGCCCAGATTTTGATTGGCCATAGGGTTGGGTTGATTTGAAGCCATACTTTTAGACAAAATTGGAGAATTTAAATGTCTCTTAGCACGTGGCTCTCTATTGGTTAGACTGAAGATTTGAAGTGTTTAAGAACCAAGCTGGGGAACTTTGTCCATCCTTATTCATGTGAAATAAGAGAAAAGAACAGAAGATATGGATTTCTAAAAATCCTATCTAATGTATATAAAAAAGAGAATGAAATATGGTTATTCATTGAATATTTGTGAAAATTCTAAAAAGGGCTACCCATTACTAACAAGGGGATGGTCTACCAGTAACCAAAGTTGGAAACGAGAAGTAGTGTGAAAGCCGTCAAAGAAATGGTAAGGAAAATTCTTGTCATAAGAAATTGGTTGATCTGTACACTTTTAAATCCTTAGTTAAGCAGATTTATGAAAAAGGTAATCCTAGAAATTCATAAGATGAACCTTCACGATGCACACTAGATCATAAATGTTCAGATTCTTCTATTTGTCAATCAATCGACGGGTGTTATAAGCAAAATGGAGATCAACTTAGCTGCTAAAATTTTACACGGACGCCCATCCGATTCTCGAGATCATCTGATCATGAGTCGCAGATTGGGTAAGTGCGGGACGCCCGTCCGACCCTCGAGATCATCTGATCATGAGTCGCAGATTGGGTAAGTGCGAGACGCCCGTCCGACTCTCGAGATCATCTGATCATGAGTCGCAGATTGGGTAAGTGCGGGACGCCCATTCGACTCTCGAGATCATCTGAGCGAGAGTCGCAGAATTGATAAGTACGGAGCAGCTATTCGCAAGTCTCGAGTTCTCATAGCTGATAGTCAAATACGGCAAAGCAAAATCCGCGAGCAGACCTTCTCGTAAGTCGTTGAAAGGTGTTACGTCTAAATCAGCGAGCACTTGGACTCGCGACCATATTCCAACATGCGAACAGCTTTTCCGCGGTGACACCTTTTAGCCTTCAGTACCAGCACCCGATTCCCGTCGAGCAGCTTGTTCAATCCCTCTGCGATACCAAGCAGGGCTACACCCAGTTCGGTGGTTTCTGTCCCGTTGGCGTCTCCTTCCTTTTCGCCGGCTATGACTCCAACTACGGTTTCCAGCTCTACATGAGCGATCAGCGCTATTACTACGTCTACCAGCAGCCCGTATAGGTCGGGTTTGGGCTTATCTTCTCTTGTGGTTCCGAATCTCAAGGGATTGCTATCAAGGAACGTGATTGCCAAAATAAGTCATCGGGTTAGATCTCGTCTCCAAGGATAAGGATCTTATCCCACGAAATCAGCGGCATCTCGGTATCGTACACGAAATCAGCGGGATCTCGATATCTTACGTGACAGATGGGATCGCTCCAGATCTATATAAAGAGGTGACTCCATTAAGAGAAAGGTACACACGATATTCAATCTCTGGCCTGTTTTTGCTTGGTTATTCTTCTTCTTGCTTCGGCCTGACTTAAGCATCGGAGGGCTAACGGCTGGACGCCAGCCACCCTCAGTTGCTTTCTGTCTTCTTTCAGGTCCGGCGGAGGAAGGTATCTGTTGGAGAGAAGGTGAACGTCCGGAGGATCCAGTTACAAAATCTAACGTTAACAGTTTGGCGCCGTCTGTGGGAACGACTTGATCGTCAAAATCAATCGTTCTAACCACCGATAAAAATCCTTCGGCGATGCCTCCTAAAAAGGCTGTTCATCCTTCGACTTCAAGGCAGGCACCACCTCCGCCCGATGAGACGGAATCCGTACCTATCCTTCCACCTGCCTCGACGAACATCCCTCAAGGAGCCCCAAATATGCCATCAACAAACCCATTATTGGAAGCTTCTGGAAGTCAAGACGATGTCCTGCGTTTCCTCGGAAACACTCTCCTAACTCTAAATGCCGGAGTTCAGGCCCTATCGAATCGGCTTGATCAGCATTTCCCCGAACAGCAGAGACAAGCCTCCGAAAGGTTACCACCGCAGCCCATACCAGTGGCATCTAGACATTCTATGGACGAACCACAGGTCCCACCACTTGGCAGCCATCTCCCTGTGCCGTCTCCACATTCTATACATTCTAGTTCGTCTCGACAACCTCAACCTCAGGGCTCCACTGCCGAAACATCAAGCTATACCCTACCATGGGAAGGAGATCTCAAAAGAATCTATGATCGTTTTGATGTCATGGAACAGCGATACCAGGTAAATCGGCCATCTACCATCATGGCGGCGATACATCAATCCGAGTCTCCCTTTACTAGCGAGGTTATGGAGGCACCGTTACCTAAAAAGTATCGAACGCCCGTTATCACCCCGTATACAGGTATTGGTGATCCTCTTGAACACCTAGAAACATATAGGTCTCTCATGGAGTTAGAGGGACATGGCTCAGAAATCATGTGTAGGGCTTTTTCCCTAACATTGAAAGAAGCAGCTCGTACGTGGTTCCGGGGATTAAAGCCTCGTTCCATCAGCTCCTTTTCCCAGTTATCGGAGATATTCCTTTCTCAATTCATGGGAAGCATTCGCATTAAGAAGCCAGCCTCCCATCTAATGAATTTAAAACAGAGCATGGGGAGACAATAAAGGAGTTCACAGTACGATTCACCGCTGAAGCCGTTCAAACTGAAGGTTATACTGAAGAAAAAGGGCTTGCAGCCCTCATAGCAGGAATAACGAGTGAGAAATTCAGGTTTGCCTTGGATAAAAGCCCGCCGAAAACTATGGCAGAATTCCAAGCCAAAGCCCAGAAATATATCAATGCAGAAGAAATCGCATTGACACGTCATGGAATACAAGGTAAGAAATGCAAGCCAGAGGGAACCTCTACTGCAGATAGAAAGAATCGTCGTGATCAGCGCGACCGTTCTCCCAAGAAGCCTTATTCTAGTAAATATCATAACTACACTCCTCTCAATCGATCTCATGAAAAGGTTTTAATGGAGATTAAACACAAGCCATATGTGAAGTGGCCAGCAAAGATCAAATCCGATCCCGAGAAAAGAGACAAGAGCAAATTCTGTTACTTTCACAAAGATCACGGGCATAGAACCCAAGACTGCATCTCTCTACGAGATCATATTGAAGCCCTTATTCGAAAAGGCCATCTCTAGGATTATGTTGCTCGTAAAAATCGATCACCAGAAAGGGCGAATACCTCGTCTCGCCAAAAGGAACAATCTCATCATCAAACTGACCAAGAGGACGCTGAGCCTACGGGAGAAATCCGCACCATCATCGGAGGACCAGCTTGCGGGGGCGATTCTCAAGCTTCAAGAAAAGCATATGCTCGAAAGGCGTCTAAAGAATCCCAGCAAATCTACTGGCTGGAACAGACGTCTAGCTCGTCAAGAACCAGCCATCCTCCAATTTCCTTCACTCTCGAAGATGCAAAGGGAATTCACTTCCCTCACGAAGACTCCATCGTAGTCACATTGAAGGTATCAAATTATCTGACACATCAAATTATGGTGGATACAGGTAGCTCAGCCGATATTCTATACTTGGAGGCTTTCAACAAAATGGCACTTGCCAGAAGCCTTCTCAAGCCAGTATCGACCCCCCTCGTCGGCTTCGGAGGTGAGGTAGTAACGCCTGAAGGAAGCATTGATCTCCCAGTTACTTTTGGAGAAAGTCCAGCGAAGACCACCGTCTTTATAAACTTCCTCGTGGTGGACTGAAAATCAGCGTATAACGCCATTCTGGGGCGGCCGTCTCTTACTAAGGTCGGGGCAGCCTTTCACCCTTCATATCTGTGTGTCAAATTTCCTACCCCAAATGGTATCGGGGTCGTGCGAGGAAGTCAGCAGGAGGCACGGTCTTGCTATCAGATAGCCCTACAGGATCGGAAGAAGGCTCAAGCAACACCCGTTATGGAGATAGCACAAGGTTCACCCAACTTTCCCACCAACACCTCGTTGGATCCGAGAGAGAATGTTCTTAAATCAGGAACTCCTGGGGAGGAAACAGTGGCGATTCACTTAACCAAAGGTGACCCATCCAGGGTCGTATACATTGGATCCTCTTTAACCAGTGTCCATCATGAAGGTCTGGTCCGTTTCCTCATCGAATACCAGGACGTGTTCGCTTGGTCTCATAAAGATATGCCAGGCATCGACCCCAATGTCATTGTACATCGTCTCAATATCGACCCGAAACATAAGCCCGTACACCAGCGTCGACGTGCCTTCACTGTAGAAAGACAAATGGCGATCAAGGCTGAAGTCGAGAAGCTACTCACGGTCAATTTCATAAAAGAAGTAGACTACCCAGAGTGGGTCGCGAATGTGGTCCTCGTCCGGAAAGCTAATGGCAAATGGAGAATGTGCGTCGACTATTCAGACTTAAACAAAGCATGCCCCAAAGATAGCTTCCTGACCCCGCGGATTGACCAGTTGGTCGATTCAACAGCTGGACACGCTCTGCTCAGTTTTATGGATGCTTATTCTGGTTACAATCAGATCATGATGCATCCACCTGATAGCCAGCATACCGCTTTCATCACAGATCGGGAATTATATTGCTACCAGGTAATGCCGTTCGGCCTTAAAAATGCAGGGGCCACTTATCAACGTCTCGTCAACAAAATATTCGCTGCTCAAATCGGTAGGAATATGAAAGTTTATGTTGATGATATGCTCGTGAAAAGCACCTAGAAGATGATCATATTTCTGATCTTCGAGAAGCCTTCGACCTAATGAGGAAGTATCAAATGAAATTGAACCCAGAAAAATGTGCGTTTGGAGTGTCTGCAGGAAAGTTTCTTGGGTTCATGGTCGGCCAGCGCGGAATCGAGGCAAATCCTGAAAAGATAAAAGCATTGATAGAGATGAAATCCCCCACCACTCTGAAGGACGTCCAGCGTCTGGCTAGTCGCATCGCATCATTGAACAGGTTCATCTCGCGAGCATCTGAAAAGTGCTTACCATTCTTCAAACTCCTTCGTGCAACGGCCAAGTCTGATTGGAAATGGACACCACAGTGTGAAGAGGCTTTTCAACAATTGAAGCTACACATGAGCACACCCCCCATCTTATCTAAACCTGTAGCACATGAGCAACTCATTCTTTATCTCTCTGTGTCTACCACGGCCGTTAGCGCCGCTTTAATAAGAGAAGATTCCGGGGTACAAAGGCCCGTTTATTATATCAGTCGAGCAATGGTTGATGCAGAAACTAGGTATTCTGGTATGGAGAAGCTGGCCCTGGCTTTAGTTACGGCAGCTCGAAAACTGCGACCATACTTTCAAGCCCACGCTATTTTAGTACCAACGAATCATCCACTGCGGCAAGTCCTTCAAAAGCCTGAGGCTTCCGGACGCTTAACTAAATGGGCAGTCGAGATCAGCGAGCACGATATTTCATTCTGCCCTAGGACCGCAGTAAAGGGCCAGGCCGTGGCTGACTTCATCACCGAATTCACATACTCTCCTGATGATAATACCATGACCAGCGACCAGCCTCCTTGGTCACTCTTCGTGGACGGGTCGTCGCGGGCCTGATTTTAGTGGCTCCCGACGGGTCGCATTTCCAATATGCTCTGCGTTTCGATTCTCATATCTCAAATAATGAAGCAGAATATGAAGCCCTGATCATCGGCCTCGAATTGGCCATTGTCCTTGCAATTCAGAATCTGTCAATTCATAGCGACTCTCAGCTCATTGTCAACCAAGTCCTTGGTGAATTCGAGGCCAAAGAAGAAAGGATGGCCTTCTACAAGTCTCGTGTCCTCATCCTGCTCGCAAAACTAAAGACTTATGAAATAATTCATATTCCTCGCGAGAAGAACCAACTTGCCGATTCCCTGGCAAAGCTTGCCTCTGCATCAGAATCTGAGTTATCACATTCGGTCCCTATCGAGCATTGTCAGAACCTAAGTATCGACCACGCAACTCTCGAGCAAGTAAATCGGTACAATCATCCCAATGTTGGATGGATCCCATCATCCTGTATCTCAGAGACGGATACCTACCAGAGGACAAAAAAGCTGCAAGACAAATTCACCTTCGGGCCGCCAGGTATACCTTGCAAGACGGAATATTGTTGCGCAAGAGCTTTTCCTTGCCCTATTTAAGGTGTCTTCATCCAGAAGAAGCCCTTCGTGTTCTAGACGAAGTACACCAGGGGGCATGTGGTAATCACCCCAGGGGGCGATCCCTAGCATATAAGGCGATGCGGCAAGGATATTATTGGCCCACTATGAAAGCAGATGCAATTGAATTTTCTAAAAAATGTGATAAGTGCCAACGATATTCACCTATACCTCATGTACCGTCCGAGCGGATGACTCCAGTTGATAGCCCTTGGCCTTTCGCTCAGTGGGGGGTCGATATCATCGGGCCCTTACCCATGGGAAAGGGACAAAATAAGTTCGCGATTGTAGCGGTTGATTACTTCACCAAATGGGCCGAGGCAGAACCATTAGCCGAGATTACTGAGAAACAAACTACCAAGTTTATATGGAGAAATATTATATGCCGTTATGGACTCCCCCACACTATAATCACCGACAATGGAACGCAATTCGACAACGCAGCCTTTGACGAATTCTGTGAAAAGTGGAAGATACGTAATCTCCGCACTTCTCCATATCATCCTCAGGCGAATGGGCAGGTCGAGGCAGTGAATAAAATCATCAAACACCACTTAAAGACTAAATTAGGCGAATGTAAAGGTATGTGGCCAGAACTTCTGCCAGAAGTATTATGGGCATATAGGACTACAACTCGTACATCAACGGGTGAAACCCCCTTTTCCTTAGCATTTGGTGTCGACGCAGTAGTACCAGTAGAAATTTAAGTGCCCTCGTATCGGATCGAGCAATATGACCCCGCGAGTAATCAGGAAGACCTTCGCCTTCATCTCGATCTCTTGGAAGAATGTAGAAACGCCTATCAAGTACGAGCGGCAGCATATCAACAACGTATTGCTCGTTATCGAAATGCCAAGGTTCGGCCTAGATCCTTCCAGCTTGGAGATTTGGTCCTAAGGCAAAAACTCGGAGTCCCTTCTCGTTCGCTGGATCCAAATTAGGAAGGCCCTTATCGGGTTATTAGGATTGTGCGACCCGGTACTTATTATCTTGGAGACATGCAGGGAAAGCCCGTACGTCGCCCTTGGCATGTGGAACACTTGCTACGATATTATCCCTAGATTCAATGTAGTTCATAATAACATTTTATGAATAAAGCGGAAGATATCTTTTGGTCGCTACTCCATTTACTTGGACATTAATAGCCCTAAAGAGGATGCATACAATCCCTTAGCCAATTGCCTACCTTTGGTAGGGTTTAATTCACCTAGGATGGTCGCATTTCCATTTTATGGGTGACCATCCTACCCTCGATAAACTTGGAGTCTCAATCGATAGATCAGTCTATCTCTACGAAGGTATGGTCATCACGACCCCCCGGGTTGAGCACAATACATTTCTCAATCGATAGATCAGTCTATCTCCACGAGGGTATGGTCGTCATGACCCCCCGGATTGAGCACGTTACATCTCTCAATCGATAGATCAGTCTATCTCCACGAGGGCATGGTCGCTACGACCCCCCGGGTTGAGCATAACTCATTGCAACAGGAAAGCATTCAGTGCACAAAAGAAAAGAAAAGAGGCCTGTACCCAGGGAAGAAAAGAAAGAAAAGAAGCACCGGAGGAAGAAGAATGAAAAAGATGTTGTAAATTCCCTTCGAAAAAACTTCTGTAGAAAAACAGAGAAATGGCGGACTCCGTATATTTATAGGCAATCATTCGCCGCATCTGGTGATACGTGGCAGCCCCTCCTTCTGCGCAGCACTCGAGCAAGCATGCCCATTAACTCCCCTGACACGTGGCAAGGGCCCCTTCATTTTCTGTCTGCGGAAAGGCTGCGGAAAGCTGGCACTCATTAATTCCAGCCCATCATGTATGGTTTCGTTCTCGATGAAGGCAGCGGGCGGTTACGTGTGATAGTGAGCTAAGTCCTTCCCTTACAAAATTCTTGGCGGCAAGGACTTGGGGGGCATCTGTTATAGGCAAAATGGAGATCAACTTAGCTGCTAAAATTTTACACGGACGCCCATCCGATTCTCGAGATCATCTGATCATGAGTCGCAGATTGGGTAAGTGCGGGACGCCCGTCCGACTCTCGAGATCATCTGATCATGAGTCGCAGATTGGGTAAGTGCGGGACGCCCGTCCGACTCTCGAGATCATCTGATCATGAGTCGCAGATTGGGTAAGTGCGGGACGCCCATTCGACTCTCAAGATCATCTGAGCGAGAGTCGCAGAATTGATAAATACGGAGCAGCTATTCGCAAGTCTCGAGTTCTCATAGCTGATAGTCAAATACGACAAAGCAAAATCCGCGAGCAGACCTTCTCGTAAGTCGTTGAAAGGTGTTACGTCTAAATCAGCGAGCACTTGGACTCGCGACCATATTCCAACATGCGAACAGCTTTTCCGCGGTGACACCTTTTAGCCTTCAGTACCAGCACCCGATTCCCGTCGAGCAGCTTGTTCAATCCCTCTGCGATACCAAGCAGGGCTACACCCAGTTCGGTGGTTTCTGTCCCGTTGGCGTCTCCTTCCTTTTCGCCGGCTATGACTCCAACTACGGTTTCCAGCTCTACATGAGCGATCAGCGCTATTACTACGTCTACCAGCGGCCCGTATAGGTCGGGTTTGGGCTTATCTTCTCTTGTGGTTCCGAATCTCAAGGGATTGCTATCAAGGAACGTGATTGCCAAAATAAGTCATCGGGTTAGATCTCGTCTCCAAGGATAAGGATCTTATCCCACGAAATCAGCGGCATCTCGGTATCGTACACGAAATCAGCGGGATCTCGATATCTTACGTGACAGATGGGATCGCTCCAGATCTATATAAAGAGGTGACTCCATTAAGAGAAAGGTACACACGATATTCAATCTCTGGCCTGTTTTTGCCTGGTTATTCTTCTTCTTGCTTCAGCCTGACTTAAGCATCGGAGGGCTAACGGCTGGACACCAGCCACCCTTAGTTGCTTTCTGTCTTCTTTCAGGTCCGGCGGAGGAAGGTATCTGTTGGAGAGAAGGTGAACGTCCGGAGGATCCAGTTACAAAATCTAACGTTAACAACGGGGATTCTATGTGAACACTTATTATGTTTAGAGAGTTAGAATTTTAATTTTCTACAACTAAATTTCTCTGAATTTTATGTTTATATGTTCTGAACTTTATAGAAGTATAGTTTCCAAGAGAGAGTTGAGTTTTTAGAGAAGTGAATTGTTTCACGCATGTTTTGTTCAGGACTAGCAAAATGCTGGTTGGGGAGTGTGTTGAACTTTTAATTTATATATATCCTAATCCCATTACATCACATTTTATGGATGTTTCTATGTTTAAAAGACTATCTAATACATGTTTTGTGATTGTAGGAATGAAAGAGAGACTTCATCTAATCCATGTTTAAAAGATCAAATTTAGAAGTCATTTGATGTTGATTAAAGGTAGGCCAAAGAAGAAACAAAGTTGCAAAGAGAGGAGAGAAAGAAAGAAAGGAAAAAAGTGATACATAAAAGGCTAGATCGGTCCTGACCGGTCGGCAAAGGAGGCTATGACCGGTCGGCCATATGCAGTCCCCCTCTTACAATCGCTGGACAAATGCCTAGGTGGGTTCGACCGGTCAAGACCGGTCAGCTAGCTCTTTGCAAATCAATCCAGCTGTTCGCTCGCCTCAAGTGTAAGGCTGCGATGTAGTAATAAAACTCAGTAAGACCGAGGTCGATCCACAGGGAAATAGAAACAAGCTTCCAAACTACTCCAGCAACTCAGTTTATGGAAGAAATTCAGATTCAATTGGGTATTTAACTAAAACAGCAATTTAATGAAGATTCAGAGATATAAAGTACTAAGGCTTTCAAGGATCCACTTGTAGCAATCCTATGTCAATTTAGTTAATCCAAGTAGAGAACGCAACCAGATTTGAAGTCCTATCTCTCATCTAGTTGAAGAATAAAGCATTCACACACATTCAATCCAAATCAAGTTGAACTTCCAAGTTCTAGTCCATTTAATCAATGTAGACTTCAAACCATAGCCTGCAGAGTAACAGCCATGCCTATGGACTATGGCCTGCTCAAGGATTACTATAATTCGAATCTAAATAAGCAACCTGTGATAATCTCAGAGAATTGCAAGGAATTCATGTCCTGGGTACATGAACTCTCATAAAACATCTCAAACTACCACTTTTGGAACTGAAACATAAGAAAAATCCAAACTTGAATTGAAAAATACTTGAATTAAACTGAATCCAACATAGAATTAGCTACAAGCTTCACCTCTCAGCCTTAGCTGAGAGGTTCTAGCCGAGCATTGTCATGCTACAACTAAAATCTCTAAATAAAAGCATAAAACTAAAAAAAACCTGAATAGGAGAGCTGCAGACGCTCCACGATCGCTTTCCCTCCTTAGAATCACGTTCCTTAGCTTCTCTGATACCCTAGGGAGAGCCCCTAGGTGTCATTTTATAGCAAGAAACCTCCCTTGCGTCGGATTCTGCGAAAGATTACACAGTGTGCAACGTTTTTCGGAGTCCTGATTTAGAAAGAATTCTCCTTACGCAGAGCCGACCGGTCGTGACCGGTCGGACTGGCTTTTCAAACAGTCCAGGGAGTGCTGCCGACCGGTCGGACAGACTTGCCCATTCATCCAGCAAGTGTGGCCGACCGGTCATGACCGGTCGGACCAATTTGAAGTTGTTCTAGCATATACAGCCGACCGGTTGTGACCAGTCGGGCTCCTCTGTCCATCTTCCAGTATGCATGGCCGACCGGTCGGCTTGTCTTCAATGTAAACAGCCTTCATGGCCGACCGGTCAAGACCGGTCGGCCTGTCTTCCACTTGCTCATTCTTCCTTTCTTTTTCTCCTTTTTCTTCTTCTCTCTCTTCTCCTTGCTTTCTTCTTTCTTTGATCTTCTTTCATTCTTCATCCAAAAGCTCTAAAAGAGTTCTCTTGGTCCCTAATTGGATGAAGTCCGCTCTCATTCCTATAATCACAAAACATGTGTTAGATGACCCTTTAAATCATGAAAATCATGCAAACCATGTCCTGTAATAGGCAATGCAATGTATAAATTGGAGGTTCAACACACCCCCCAACCAGCTTTTTGCTAGTCCCGAGCAAAACATGCGTGAAACAATTTCAAACCTCCAAATCCAACTCTCTTCCAGAAACCATGATTCTATCCATTCCAAGATGTACAAGTGTAAAATTTGGAAAAGTTAGGTGATATAAGCTGAAACCTTGGACTCTCAAAACATAAGAAGTGTCTACATGTAATTCCCGCTGATTGATTGATAAATAGAAGAACTCGAACAAATTCAACCTAGTGTGCATAGTGAAAGTTCATCTCATGAGTTCCTGGAATCATCTTCTTCATAGATTAAGTAAACTAAGGATTTTAAGGTGCACAGAGCAACAGCAAGCCTATGACAGGAATTTGCCTTACCGTCCTTCCGACGACTTTCACACTACGTCCCATTTCCGGCTTTGGTTACGGTTCGACCATCCCCCGGTTGGTAATAGGTAGCCCTTTTCGGAAATTTCCACCATTTTTCTTTCCTTCCCGATTTCATCCTTTCTTTCCTTTTTCTTTTAAATTAGATAGGATTTTTAGAAATTCATATCTTCTGTTATTTTCCCATGGACAGGGATGGACAAAATACCCCGGCTTGGCTGCTCAACACCTTTAAATCAAAGTCTAGCTAATCCACAAATCACATAACCCTGTCACTCATGAAAATCGTGTAATGTGAACTTGGTGCAAAGGTGTTCAAATTTTTCTATCAATCACAACAATAGGGGAACTATCATATAAAACCATTATGTTAGGAGAAATTCAAGACTTACAACATCACACACTTCGTATCTCCTCTTCTTATACTCCCAGCATCTCAAATGTATAGAAACAAGATTTTCTAAAAGAGTTTTGAAAGTTTAGAAAAATTTGAAAAAATTTGCGCATATGAGGCTCGAAATGTTGCAATATGCTAGATGAAGAATCTCATCTCACCCCCCAACCAAATCTTGCATTGCCCTCAATGTAAAAGATATATAAGGAGCATGAACATGAGAGCAATGGTAAAATATGAGAGAGTGAGAACAATAGTACCTGAGAGAGCGATCATGGAAGTCTGCAACTCCAACAACTAAATCCTACTTAAAACAGTAAAACTAAAGAAAACCTAACTATGCTATACCTCCATCAGACTAGGAGATCAATCATCCTGATAGACAGGATCAATCAGAGTGATGGACGTGTCCTCTGAATCAAATTTCTCAACAAATGGTTTAAGGCGTTGTCCATTAACTTTAAAACGGTTACCATTTGCTGCATTTTCAATCTCAGCAGCCCCATGAGGAAAGATTTCCTTGATAATATATGGGCCGGTCCATCGAGATCGTAATTTTTTCGGAAAAAGGTGAAGTCGGGAATTATACAAGAGTACTTTCTGTCCTCCATGGAAAGATTTCCTGAAGATGTGTTTATCATGAAAAGCCTTCATCTTACTCTTGTAAATTCTCGAGTTCTCATATGCATCGTTCCGGATTTCCTCAACCTCATTTAATTGGAGTTTGCGAAGCGAGCTAGCCTTGTCCATGTCAAAATTTAAAGCCTGAATTGCCCAATAGGCTTTTTGTTCTATCTCCACAGGCAAGTGGCAAGCTTTTCCATAGACAAGTCTATAAGGGGACATTCCAATGGGTGTCTTGTAGGCGGTATGGTGAGCCCAAAGTGCATCATCTAATCTTAAGGACCAATCCTTGCGATCCGGTCTCACCGTCTTTTTCAAAATCTGCTTGATTTCCCTATTGGAGATTTCAGCTTGCCCACTTGTTTGTGGGTGGTATGGGGTGCTCACTTTGTGCCTAATACCATATTTCTTCATCAAAGTTTCAAAGGGTCTATTGCAAAAGTGAGAACCACCATCACTAATAATGGCTCGAGGCGTCCCAAATCTAGAAAGTATGTTTTCTTTTAGGAACTTGAGAACCGTACGATGATTGTTGGTTCTACATGGGATAGCCTCTATCCATTTAGACACATAGTCTACGGCAAGCAGAATATAGACATGTCCAAAAGATGAGGGGAATAGTCCCATGAAATCGATGCCCCAACAGTCAAAGACTTCAAGATGTTGAGTTGGGGTGAGAGGCATCATATTTCGACGGGATAATCCTCCTAACTTCTGGCAGCGCTCGCACGCTTTGCAAAACTCGTGGGTGTCCTTGAATAGCGTGGGCCAATAAAAACCACACTGCAGAATTTTCGCAGTTGTTTTCTTGGCTGAAAAATGACCCCCACATGCTTGATCATGACAAAAGGAGATGACTGAATTGTGTTCACCATCGGGGACGCATCTCCTTATAATTTAGTCTGGGCAATATTTAAACAATAGAGGTTCATCCCAGAAAAATCTGCGCACTTCCCTTAGAAATTTACGTTTGTCCTGCGCAGTCCAATGAATCGGCATCGCACCTGTGGAAAGATAATTGGCTATATCAGCGTACCATGGTGGATGCATAGCAACAAAGAGTTGGTCATCAGGGAATGAGTCCTCAAATGGTGACTCGTCAATGGAATTTGGTAGGACTAGGCGGGATAGATGATCCGCCACCACATTTTCTACCCCCTTCTTATCTTTGATCTCCAAGTCGAATTCTTGAAGGAGTAGGATCCATCTTAGCAAATGGGGCTTAGCATCCTTCTTAGAAAGAAGGTATTTCAGCGCCGCATGATCCGTATAAACAATAACTTTGGCTCCTATTAAGTATGGCCTGAATTTGTCCAAGGCAAAGATGACAACTAGGAGCTCTTTCTCCGTAGTCGAATAATTAACTTGGGCAGGATTCAAGGTCCTACTTGCGTAGTAGATGACATGGGGTTTGTTATCCTTCTTTTGGCCTAACACCGCCCCAATAGCAAAATCGCTCGCATCGCACATCAACTCAAAAGGAATGGACCAATCTGGTGGTTGCATGATAGGAGCGGTTGTCAACATGTCTTTTAGCTTTAAAAAAGCTAATTGACATTCGGCACTCCACTCAAATTGGTTCTCCTTTTGTAGAAGGTTGCATAAAGGCCTTGAGATGTGACTAAAGTCCTTTATAAACCTTCGATAGAAACCGGCGTGTCTAAGGAAGGACCGCACATCGTGTATGCTTTTGGGTGGTGGTAGATTGGAAATTATGTCAATTTTCGCCCGGTCTACCTCTATTCCATTGGACGAGATGATATGTCCAAGGACTATTCCTCTTTGTACCATGAAATGACACTTTTTCCAGTTTAATACAAGTTGCTTTTCCTCACACCTCATCAAGACCAACTTCAAGTGCTTGAGACACTCATCAAATGTACAACCAAAAACAGAAAAATCATCCATGAATACCTCAAGAAACTCACCCACCATGTCCGAGAAAATACTCAACATGCATCGTTGGAATGTGGCGGGTGTATTACATAACCCGAATGGCATCCTTCGGTAAGCGAAGGTGCCAAACGGGCATGTAAATGTGGTTTTCTCTTGGTCTTCCGGAGCTATCTCAATTTGGTTGTATCTGGAATAGCCATCTAGGAAGCAATAATAGGAATGGCCTGTCAACCTCTCCAAAATTTGATCCATAAATGGGAGAGGGAAGTGGTCTTTCCTAGTAACCGTGTTGAGCTTCCTATAATCAATGCACATATGCCACCCGGTGGTCACCCTAGTCGGTATAAGTTCGTTGTTGGCGTTTTTAATGATAGTAATACCGGATTTCTTGGGGACAACTTGGGTAGGACTCACCCACTGGCTATCTGAGATGGGGTAGATGATACCCACATCCAATAGTTTTAACACCTCGGCTTTGATAACCTCCATCATGTTTGGATTTAACCGTCTTTGAGGTTGTCTAGTCGTTTTTTGCATTTTCTTTAAGGTGAATTCGGCGAGTGCAAACCGAAGGATCTATCCCTTTGAGATCCGCTATTGTCCATCCGATGGCTTCCCTATGTTCTTTGAGTAACTCAATCAACTTGAGCTCTTGGTCTTTCTCTAGGTGGGAGGCAATGACAACTGGGAACGTTTCCTCTTGACCCAAATATACGTATTTAAGCTCGGATGGCAATGGTTTAAGGTCAAGCTTCGGTGGCTTGATGTTAGACGATAGAGGCCTTGATGTGATTAGTGGCAATTTTTCAAAATGGGGCCTCCACCGGCTAGTATCAACTACCGGTCTTTCTGCCTGCACAATTTCACTAATGATGGGGTCTTTAGGATCCATGAAGTGTGCTAAGCATGTCTCCAAGCTTTCTAGTGGTTCAAGTTGGAGGAGTTCTTCTTCTTCAAAAGCTTCAAGCATGTTTACATCGAAGAACTCATCATCATCGACATCCCTATGTCTTTTGCCCAAGTGAAACACATTCACTTCTAGTGTCATGTTTCCAAAAGATAGTTGCATCACCCCATTCCGGCAATTGATGATTGCGTTTGATGTGGCAAGGAATGGGCGGCCTAATATTACCGGTATTTGGGTGCTAGCATCCAAAACCGGTTGTGTGTCCAAGACTATAAAATCTACCGGGTAGTAGAATTTGTCAACTTGGACTAGAACATCCTCAACTATCCCCCTCGGTACCCGGATAGATCTATCAGCGAGTTGCAACGTGGTTTTGGTGGGTTTTAATTCACCAAGACCCAATTGCTCATATACCGAGTATGGGATCAAGTTCACACTCGCCCCCAAATCTAATAAGGCACGTTCAATCCGGTAGTCTCCAATGATATATGAGATGGTGGGACTACCGGGATCTTTGAATTTTGGGGGGGGTCTTTTGAGTGAGGATGGCACTCACTTGCTTAGTTAAGAAGGCCTTTTGCTGCACATTATATTTGCGTTTTGTTGTGCATAGGTCTTTTAGAAACTTGGCATAAGAGGGAATTTGTTTGATGGCATCAAGCAAAGGGATATTGATCTTGACTTGTTTGAAAATCTCTAGAATATCTTGAGAATTTGGGAGAGATTTTGGGGCAACCAATCTCGAAGGGAATGGTGCTACGGGCTTGTAAATGCGTTCCGGTTGTTGTGGAGCTAAGTTAGATCCATCTTCATCCTCAGAATTTACCGGATCATTAGGCTCATCGGCCTTCATCGAAATAGTTTTGTCAATTTGTTTACCACTTCTAAGGGTGGTAATGGATTTAGCTTGCTCCATGTTTTGGTTGGAAGAATTAGGGATGCTTACTTCATGTACTTGCTTTGGATTGGGCTGAGGTTGGGCCGGAAAGGTCCCTTCCCTAGCATTCAAGCGTCCCTTAATCTCATCAACCGAGACTTTAAGCTCTTGGAACATTTGCTGATTCGATTGATTTATTTGCGCTTGCCCTTGCATAAACGCTCTCAAGGTATCCTCCAATGAGACTTGAGGTGGGGCCATATTTTGCATGGGTGGCCCTCTTTGGGAGTTGGTAGGATTGCCTGTAGGGGCATTCTTCCAACTGAAATTTGGGTGGTTCTTCCAACTCTCATTGTACGTATTACCTACCGGTCCATTGAAGGGCCATTGATAACCATATGTGGCATTGGCTGTCTCATGTAGCACTTCCTGAAATGCAGGAATTGTGGGACAATCTTGCGTAGCGTGTAAGTCGGTGAGGCAAATCCCACATATGTTTTCAACAGCTTCCTTGGACTTGGGAACTCCACTTTTGCTAAGTTCCATGGCCTCAACCTTCCTTGTGAGGTTGGCTATCCTTGCATTCATATCGTCTTCCTCCTTAAGGATATAGATCCCAACTTTCTCTTGAGTGGGCTTGGAGTTATTGGGTTTATCCGATGTATCCCAAGATTGGGCGTTTTCAGCCAACATGTCCAAGTAACTCCAAGCCTCATCAGGATTTTTACTCATAAACTCGCCATTGCACATCATTTCCACAAATTGGCGCATATTGGAACTTAATCCATCATTGAAAAAATTTATGACTCGCCAACTCTCATAGCCATGATGTGGGCAAGCAAGTAGGAGATCCTTAAATCTTTCCCAACATTAAAAAAAAGATTCACCCTCTTTAACTAAGAAATTCATTATGGCCCTTCGAAGAGTGTTTGTTTTATGAGCCGGGAAGAACTCTTTCAGGAATTCCCGGTTCATCTCAACCCATGACCCAATCGAATGTGGTCTAAGAGAGTGAAGCCAATCTTTGGCTCTTTCTTTCAAAGTGAAGGGAAAAAGTTTAAGTCTGATTGTATCCTCGGAAACATTGGGATAATGCAAGGTGGCCAACACTTCTTCGAATTCTTGCAAGTGTAAGTATGGGCGATCAGAGTCTAGCCCATGGAACTTAGGTAAAAGTTGAATTATACTCGGTTTATGTCAAGGGTTCCACCGTTCGCTGGTAGAACTATGCAAGAGGGTGTAATTGCTCCGGCAGGTTGTAGGTAGTCCCGTAGTGATCTCATTGGAGGAACATTATGTACCTCATTCTCTCCTACTCCTTCCTGATTCGCGTTTGTCGTTGGAGTAGGGGGGGAGGATTCCTTACAGGCGTTTGTTCCATACTCTCCAAACTTTTACAATGCTCTTGATAATTCCGGACTCGTTTATGAACTGACAATGGTCCAACTAAACCACCTTCAGATTGGAGACGTTTTGAGTGATTACGTTCCCAACGGGACATAAACCACTCAATCAAAACTAATCCTAACCTAGAGAACTGAACTCTGAAACTAAACTGAAAAAAAAACTAAGTTAAAAAGGTATCACCTGATGCGCTTGATCTTAGAGAAGAATTCCTACAAAACAGAAAACTTTGTTAGTTCTAAGAAAATCAGAAAACCTATCTACTTCTACAGCCATTGAACTATTTGAAAACCGTTATCTAATTCCCCGGCAGCAAAGCCAAAAACTTGTTCGCTTGCCTCAAGTGTAAGGCTGCGATGTAGTAATAAAACTCAGTAAGACCGAGGTCGATCCACAGGGAAATAGAAACAAGCTTCCAAACTACTCCAGCAACTCAGTTTATGGAAGAAATTCAGATTCAATTGGGTATTTAACTAAAACAGCAATTTAATGAAGATTCAGAGATATAAAGTACTAAGGCTTTCAAGGATCCACTTGTAGCAATCCTATGTCAATTTAGTTAATCCAAGTAGAGAACGCAACCAGATTTGAAGTCCTATCTCTCATCTAGTTGGAGAATAAAGCATTCACACACATTCAATCCAAATCAAGTTGAACTTCCAAGTTCTAGTCCATTTAATCAATGTAGACTTCAAACCATAGCCTGCAGAGTAACAGCCATGCCTATGGACTATGGCCTGCTCAAGGATTACTATAATTCAAATCTAAATAAGCAACCTGTGATAATCTCAGAGAATTGCAAGGAATTCATGTCCTGGGTACATGAACTCTCATAAAACATCTCAAACTACCACTTTTGGAACTGAAACATAAGAAAAATCCAAACTTGAATTGAAAAATACTTGAATTAAACTGAATCCAACATAGAATTAGCTACAAGCTTCACCTCTCAGCCTTAGCTGAGAGGTTCTAGCCGAGCATTGTCATGCTACAACTAAAATCTCTAAATAAAAGCATAAAACTAAAAAAAACCTGAATAGGAGAGTTGCAGACGCTCCACGATCGCTTTCCCTCCTTAGAATCACGTTCCTTAGCTTCTCTGATACCCTAGGGAGAGCCCCTAGGTGTCCTTTTATAGCAAGAAACCTCCCTTGCGTCGGATTCTGCGAAAGATTACACAGTGTGCAACGTTTTTCGGAGTCCTGATTTAGAAAGAATTCTCCTTACGCAGAGCCGACCGGTCGTGACCGGTCGGACTGGCTTTTCAAACAGTCCAGGGAGTGCTGCCGACCGGTCGGACAGACCTGCCCATTCATCCAGCAAGTGTGGCCGACCGGTCATGACCGGTCGGACCAATTTGAAGTTGTTCCAGCATATACAGCCGACCGGTCGTGACCGGTCGGGCTCCTCTGTCCATCTTCCAGTATGCATGGCCGACCAGTCAAGACCGGTCGGCCTGTCTTCAATGTAAACAGCCTTCATGGCCGACCGGTCAAGACCGGTTGGCCTGTCTTCCACTTGCTCATTCTTCCTTTCTTTTTCTCCTTTTTCTTCTTCTCTCTCTTCTCCTTGCTTTCTTCTTTCTTTGATCTTCTTTCATTCTTCATCCAAAAGCTCTAAAAGAGTTCTTTTGGTCCCCAATTGGATGAAGTCCGCTCTCATTCCTATAATCACAAAACATGTGTTAGATGGTCCTTTAAATCATGAAAATCATGCAAACCATGTCCTGTAATAGGCAATGCAATGTATAAATTGGAGGTTCAACACCAGCAGCTGCTAGAGCTTGCTAGACCAAACCCAAGACCGGTCGGCCATGTGTAAATTTTGAATTTTTTGAATTCTTTCAGAAGCTTCTTCTTCAAGCTCTGAAAATTGCTGCGCTGCATAAGCGATTACGTAATTCTGGAAGATTCTGAAGTGGTGGAGCCTCACCATTATAAAAGGACACTTAGGGTTCGTTCTTAAGGCATCATACAAGGCTTGAAAACTTGTGGGAGGTGAAGAGAATTATCGTAGAGCGTCTACAACTCCTCAAATTTTAGTTTTTATGCTTTTTAGTAGTTTTTCATTACTTTTTAGTTGAAACATGATGATGCTTAGCTAGAACCTCTTAACTAAGGCTAAGAGGTGAAGCTTGTAGCTATTTCTCATGTAGAATTCGTTTAATTCAAGTACTTTACTTAAAGTTTGGATTTTTAAATTTTAATTTGAACAAAGTTGGGTATTTTTGGATGTTTTATGAGAGTTCATGTGCTTTAGACATGAATTCCTTGCAATTCTCTGAGATGGACATGTTTGGATTGATTAGATTCGAATTGTAGTAACCCCATAGCATGCCATAGTCCCTTGGCATGGATGTTACTTCGAAGGTTACATGTTTGAATTCTATGTGTTTCATTAGAACTAGAATATTATTTTCTGACTTAAGTGGGATTGTTTGTGTTTGAATGCTTAATCTTGTAACTAGATGGGAGATAGAACTTTGAATCTAGTTGTGTTTATGCTTGGATGAATGAATTCACATGGAATTACTACAAGTGGATCCTTGAGGCCTTAGTTCCATTAATTATCAGAATTTTCTAAAAGTTACTATTTTATTTTGCTTTTCTTAATTGAATTTTAAAATTGTTGAATTTTAAAATTGTTGAATTTGAAGTTACTATAATGGTTTGAATGGGTTTACCCTAATTCCCTGTGGCTCAACCTTGGTCTTACCGAGTTATTACTACATTGCAAGCCTTGCACTTGAGGTGAGCGAACAGAACAATCACATGCACAAACGATATATAATGGTTTAGTTTCCCGACTTTCACACTCTTCCCTTGAGTGCATCGGATTTTACTATCTAGGAGTTTTAATAGGTTCTCCCAACCTTTACATCCCTACACAAGGACCTAAAATGGTTTTCAAGGCTAACCAATAAACCCAATCTTAATCCAATGATCTACGTTTACTCCCGTTGAAGCCTCACTTGGAGGCTAAAACTTATACACCCATGTCTAGTGGCCTACTCAAGGACTTTAGTTTAGACCCTACACAAGAGCTAAGGGCTTACACAATAACCTAATTGAGTTTGGGAATCAAACTATACACTCAATCCTATATAAGGAAAGACTGTAACATAGATTCTTATAAATGATAACTTACTTGTCGGATTGAGCCCCTTTTGATGCACATTTCTTGAGATGATTCTTCATGTTGTTACATGCTTAAATCCACAACTCAATTGCTCCCACAAACTTTAATGTTGAACTTTTTTTGCTTCAATAATTGGCTACCTTGCAAGTGATGCTCATTTGAGGTGACCAAGGTAATAGAAGTGAGGATGAATCTTCTACAACTAATGAGAAGTTGATTTCTTAGAAGGATTCACCTAGATGGATGTCTTAGAGATTTTAGATAAAGTTTTATCTATAGGTTTGGTGTTTAAATTCTAGAGAGAGGTGAAGATCAACTACATCTTCATTTTGAGCTTGAAATACTCTTGCTTGTAATGAATCATAACGAAAATGACTTGAATCTCCAGAGATTAGAGCCTCTAATGATAGAGAGTTATAGTGGCTTTTAATGTACTAAAAACACATCAAATGCCCAAAGACCAAATGCCCAATATATAGAGTTAAGGTTCCAATGGCTAGAAAACGAGCACATAACGGCTAGTCTTCGATTGCATCGAAGCCAGTCAAAGACCCTGCGGCTAGAGCCGAAGTAACATATTTTTCATAAAAGCTTATTTTCTAGTTTTCGACCATTTCGGTCACACCGAAGGTGAACTTCGGTGCCACCGAAGCTAACCGAATTCCCCTATTTTACCTGTTAAGCTCGTTGACCTATTTTGGTAATTTTTAATGGGATCGAAGGAGGGTTCAGTGGGACCGAAGAATCCTAAAAAATTACTGTTTGGGTTGTTTTTTTTATAACAACTTGGGTACCTCTTTAGCTTATTTTATCATGTTCCATTAAGGCTTCTAAGTCCAAGGAAGATGACTAAATGTTTTCCTATTAAGTCTAAGTCATCTAGAGGCAAGGTTGTTTTTTGTTCTAACGGTTAGGGACACTAAGGTACCTCATTTACCTGTTTCTTCTCTCTTTGATGCTTCTTAGTCTTCATGTGTCTTCGGTCTTCAGGCTTCTAATGGTTCAGCCGACTCACTAACACACAAACTCACGTGATTGGTAAACAAGTGTTGGGGTCCCAAAAAGTCAGGGTCCTCAAAACAAGGGGTTACAAGTGTACAATCCATCACATCACTGGATTTAGGGCCAGTGCATCAGGAATCTCAACAAAAATCGCAATACGCATCAGACTTTACTAAAAATAGAAAGTTGACCCAGGGTTGGGCCCCACCATTCATTATGATAACAACCCTCCAAATTTGGGGGGTAAGTCCAATAATGAACAAACATGGCCAGTGCATCAACATTCATCACAAAGCGGGCCCCACAAACCATTATTTTTACAAGATAATCACAAATAAGTACGTCAGCGAGTCACTAAATTCACGATCAGCGCATTATGAAATTCATGCATTTTAGAAATGAATTTCAGGACACTAACCCTCAGCGCATCAGTAAATTCAGCCAGTGCATCGAGAAATTCAGACAGTTTTGAGAATTGAATTTTAGGACACACTGACAGCCAGCGCGTACAAAAAATTCGATGATTTTCAAGAATTTTAGGACGCACTGACTGTCAGCGCATCCAATAAATCAAGCATTTTCAACAAATTTCAGGACGCACTGACAACCAGTGCATATAAAAAATCAAGCATTTTAAACCAAGTCATTTTAGTACGCGCCGACTGATTTTCTCAAGCGTGCCGACCAATTTTCTCGACGCGCTACACATGGCAGCCTCCTATTGGCAGACTTTCGATATTTTCGGGTATAAATACCCCCTTTCACTGTTCATTTGGACGGATCCAGAGAGAGAGAGAGAGAGAGAGAGAGAGAGAGAGAGAGAGAGAGAGCTTTGTCAGTTGGATATTTGAGAGATAGCCAGAACCCCTTTTCCGACCACCGAAAACCTTTTCCAATCACTGGAATTCCTTTCCGACTGACGGAACCCTTTACTGAAAATCCCATTTTCGACCACAGCAGGTCCAACGAAGAAATAATTTAAAATTATACAAGTATAGTGGCGCATCACAAAAATACCTAGAATCAAATTTGACTTTTTTATCGACGCACTAACCCTTAGCGCATCAGAAAAATAGGCCAACGCATCAGGAAAATCAATATTTGTAAAAGAAGTCATTTTTCGATGCATTGGCCCTAGCGCATCAGAAAAATAGGCCAGCGCATCATGAAAATCAACCATTTTCAAAACAGGTCATTTTTCGATGCACTGGCCCCAGCGCATAAAAAAAAGGCTAGCGGATCACAAAAATACACATTTTAACAAGTCATTTTTCGACGCACTGGCTCCAGCACATCAGTAAAATCAGGCCAACGAATCAGAAAAATCAGCACTCTAAACGTCAATTTCAGTACTCCTAAACCTTCATTTTGTGATGTTTTCGAGCCCCGCTTTAGCCTATTTTGGGTATTTCGAGCATTCTGGACGCAATGGAACAATTAAATAACCCATCTGGGACACCTAATGAGCAGAATAGCAAGCCTTTGAAGTTCGATCTGATCCAACGCGATGAACTGGAGAAATTTCTCAGAAAGAGGCCATCAATGCCCATAATCATACCAATGTATCATCATTACATGTACTATCATAATATGATTAGGATTTAGGTCCAGACTAAGCAAACGGGACTATGGTTAACACAATAAATCATATCAAGAGAGTTCTAAATTATTACCTGAAACTTGTTAAAGATTGACACTTCAAGAACAGTCGATGCCCTACCTATTCAAATGGCATCCACCTGTTGAGCTGCTCAGGTACATACAATTGCAGATCGATCTTCTCGTGGTCACCCGTTAAAAATGACAGGCGCAGGCCCAGAGTCGCACCCCTCGGTTAAAAACCTTGAGAGTCTCAGCCCAGATCTCCGGTCAAAACATGGGATATAGATATCTGACTTGTACAAAGATGGATTACTCCATAACAAAACACAACAAATACATGTCTCTTCGACTACAAAATACAGGTCTCTACGACTACCAACTCTAAGACCATAGTCCTTGCTGACTAGTCTTCTACCTTTTAATCAAGGGTCATCGATCATTCGATATAATTAAGGGCGCGTGCCAGACCACGGCCTGGAATCTACATGATCTCAGAATCTCTGGAATAAAATTCGCCATGCGATATTTCTTCTCTTGTGTACTTTGTGAATGCTTGTGATTGTCCACGAACCAAACAACAAAACACTAGAAAACTGCATTGAGCATTTTTCTAGTTTTAACAAACTGGAGACTCTGCTGGGGATCGAACTATACCAGAATCCCTGATTATATCTGAATATGAAAACACTCTAAGATCAATTATTTGTAAACACAAATCTATGCATAGGAAAGTTATCGTGAGGCGTAATGTTTCGGCGCCCCTCAGGTGCCAAACTAGCGACTCTCAACGGAACGTTCTTCCCTTTATCTTTAAGGCAATAGACAATAAATTAGAAAGGATTTCAAAACACATAGATTTTCACACTTCCTACATATTTCTCCTCTTTATTCACTTATTCTTGTTAATCTATTACCGCGATAAGGAATTTACATCCCCAACCGTGTTTGTGGAATGTTCTAATGAGTGCGTGATTGCAGTAGACATGATTAATAAAAGTACTAACAAAGATAGGAGAGATGACAACCGCAAAAATCAGTCCATGCACTTCCTCGTTGAAGGGGGATTCAGTTTTCCCCACTTTACCACAGCCATGACAGTCGCACCTGACTCAAATTGGCAAGTGGTCCGCACACACCAGCAGAAGAAAGAGTTAAGGAAAACAGCGGTAAAGGCCACACATGCGAAGAAGAACGTTGTCAAGACATATCAGTGGCAACCGAAGAGGAATCAGACAATCTTCGCCGTCCGTCGAACCTCAACCATTAAGCCTTCAGCACCCTTACTCTCAGCCTGAACAATTTCCATCGTTGCCCAAAGGGGTACGTCGTCAACAAGAGTAGATCAAGAAAGCACTCGTGAAGAGCTCGAAGCCCACAACAGTCCTCGAACCAAGACAGGGGCACGTTCAGAAGGTACTGACCGGTACTAATCGCAATGGTTTAAGTAGCAGAGGAAGAAGAGGGACCGTATGAAGCAAAAGAATTGCCTACAGTCCAAGATCATATCGACATATTAGTTCAGGCTAATCGTGAAACGAATGAGCGAATGATGATCATTCAGGAAGCATTGACCACTTTAATCGCTCAGAACGGTACTAGAAGTACCGTACCACCTACGCGCCCGTCAGCCTAAGACTCTCAAGGGGCAGCAGAAGGACCAAACGACGCCGAACTGCTTACCCAGACCAGGAGAGTTTCAGCTGAGCGATTCCCGTCCCAACTGCGCAAATGTTAAGAGAGGAACTGTCGCAAACAATCATGAATCTTATGCAACAAGAGAAAGAGAAAGAAAAAGGAACCGGTTATAAATATTATGTTCCGTACCCTGTTGGAGAGAGAAAAAATAACCATTTTCGGTTAACTTCAGATGTCCAGACTTCAGAAAATTCGATGGTAGAGGATCATCAAAGGAGCATATTACTCATTTCCTTACAGCATTGGGGAATTGATCAGCCCTCCCATAGTACTGTATGCGACTATTTGGGTCGACGCTAACAGGGAAGTCTTTTCAATGGTACATGTCACTACCAACTGGATCAGTGAGATAATGGGAACAAATGCGAGACAGTTTCATCTCGAAGTTCTTCGCTACAGAAAGAGAAACGTCAGTGACAGTCATAGCCTTGATCAGGTAGAGATAAGGCGAACTTATAGAAAAATTCATAGACTGATAGGGGACGATAACTGCTCAATGCCAAGAGCTACCTAGTGAGAAAGAACAAATGAAGATGTGTATGCGAGCCTTGGACCCAATGATATCGTACGGTTATCTGGGAACAATTTTCACTCTTTTCAAAAATTAACCACTAAAGCACATTTGGTGGAAGAGGTCGCGACACGGGTGAACTTCAACCCCAAAAGGCAAAGAAGAGAAGGAGGAAGGATCGCAGAAACACACAATGTAAACAAGGGCAAAGACGTAAGAGATCGGAAGCAGCCAGTTGTAGAGTCCAAGCCAGACATGAAAGCAACACCTACTTAAGATAAAGGTAAGAGGGCTTATGTTTCTCGAGGAATAACGATAGCTGAGAGAGAAAGGGCTAATGGCCCATACACGTTCGACATGGCCAATCTTGTCCCCATCATGGAACAACTAGTAGAAGAGAAAATACTCCAGCTTATCAGAACCATTTCATCCACACGAAGTTGGGAGAGTGAATGATCCCCGGTATTGCAAATTCCATCGATGTCTGAGCCACAAGACAGAAGACTGTTTTAGTCTAAAAGGAAGAATACAAGGGTTGATCAACGAAGGGGTGATCAATATGAAATCACTAGAAACGACCAAGAAAGAAACATCTGGGGTAGTTTCAGCGTTCCCCTCAGAAGAAAACATTCGCTTGCACACCCCATTCCCTGAACCCGAAGAACCTTGGACTTTGGTCAGCAGCAGGAGGAAACTCGAAAATAGATGAGGCCTCCTCAACCGCAAGAAGAAAGGGATGAGAAAAGAGAACCACCGAGGGAAGATTCGACTTATCGAGGCTCAGGTACATTGCACGATGGTATCATTCACAGAACAGTCGTCAGCAGGAGGGACATCACGGGCAGGTGAATGAAGAAGTCGATGCCGTTACCCTCCGATCCGAAAATAGATGCCAAAACTGCGTTCTACCAGAGCTAGTTGACCCGATGCAAGAAGATGGAAATCCGGATGAACCGTCGACAAGGCCCCAGGGGTAGAAGTTGAAAGAGAAAGTTGTTGAAGCCACGTCTAGTCAGCCAAAACTAAGGCAAAGGGCAGCACCAGTAGCATATAATGTGGTGTCACATCTAGCGAAAGGTCCCGGCTCGCTTGAGCATATACGATTGTTCGCTTCCCCAAGTGTAGGGTTGCGATGTAGTAATAATCTCGGTAAGACCGAGGTCGATCCACAGGAACTTATGTAGGAATTCACAAATACGTCCATTAGTTTCTATTGAAAAGTTAACAACCAGATTTGAGAAGATTAATGTAAATAATAACTTTAAACTAAACTGAAGGTAATCAATTAATTAAAAGGCACTAGGGTTCAAGGATCCACTTGTAGCAATCCTTGATGCTCAATTCGCTGTGGTTTCTCACTTCTCAACTAGAATCGAAATTAAGATCTATCTAGCCGGATGATAGAGCAGTTAAACCAAACAATCTGCCATATGTAAGATCAATGTATATGATTCACTCAATGCAAGCTAAGACGAGCATACTCAATTGCATAGGTTAGTCCCAATTCCAATAGACTAAGTTCACAATCATAACCATCATTAAATCCTGTCGCAAGACAAAACTAGATTATGATTTGAACTTGATTCAAATCACATACACAGTCCCACATACGACAGAATTCCAGAAAAATAGAACTTTGGTAGGAAGTTCCCACATGAAGATCATAAATCTAGAGCGTATTCCGATTCCTCAGATCATACAGGTTTAGACTAGTTCACAATCAATTAAGAACTCAAGCAATTCTTCCAAACATCCATGAGTCATCATAAGACTAAGAAAAACTACTTAGTACTTGAATTAAACTTCAAACCATCGTTCTTAAACATGAAATCCAACTTAAAACCACATCAAACGAATTGAAACATCTTAGATTCACTACAAGCTTCACCTCTTAGCCCTAGCTAAGAGGTTTAGCCGTTCATGATCCAAGGAAACATGAAATAAACTAATGAAAAGATAAAAACAGCAAACAAACTAGGAGGAGTGGTGGAACTCCGAAATCCACTTCCGCCGTCTCCCACCGTGCTTAATCCGTTCTTAGATACCCTAGGAAGAGCCCCTAGGTGTCCTTTTATAGTGGGGAAGCTCCGCAACATCGGAATCTTCCAGAATTTACGTAAGGTTACGAAGTGCGCAGAGAAATCCGAAGCCCAGTATGGAAAATTTCTATTTTTACATGTGGCAGACCGGTCACGATCGGTCTAGCCTGTTCAGTGACAATCCAGCGTGCATAGGGCTTGTTGGCCGATCGGTCAAGACCGGTCGGACTAGGTTGGCCATTGGTCCAGAGAGTTCCAGAGGGTCAGGGGGAGATGGCTGATCGGTCTAGACCGGTCGTGGCCCTCCTGGTCGACTGGTCCTGACCGGTCTAGCCTTTCTCTTCTTCATTTCCTTCTTCTTTTCTTCCCTCTCTGCTTCCTTTTTTCTTCAGCCCACCTTGGGTTTTCATCCAAGGCTCTTAAAGAGGTCTTTTTAGTCTTCAATTGGGTGGAGTCCCTCTCATTCCTACAATCATGAAATCATGCATTAGATTAGTCTTTAAATCATGAAAACCTTGCATAATGAGTGATGAATTGGGGTTATAATATGCACAATTAAGAGCTTAACAATGATGCCTTATTTCTCAGAAAGGTATATATGGAGATGTTGATCAATGCTTTGTTGGACAGTAAAGTCAGAGAAGTGATGATGATAGAGATCGAAGTAGAAATGAACAATCCAGATAAGTTTTAAGAAGGAAATGCACCGATTCAGCAAGCGATGCAGATAGATCACCCCTCTTTAATCAGATTCTCCGAAGAAGACCGCATGATTGAGGCAATAGATCATAACCGTCCATTGATGGTCACAGGGACGATTAAAGACACAGAAGTTAAGTGATGTATGCTTGACGATGGATCTGTGGTTAACATCATGTCATTGAAAACATTACAAAGGTTGGGTTATAGACCATCAAGCCCTACGTGCCTAGCACCATGGTTATTCAAAGGGTTTAATCAAGATAGCTAGCGTACTCTGGGGTCAATCACCAGTGATGCTAGAAATTGAAGAACTAAAGACGAAAGTATCGTGTCAAGTAATCGACAGCGGTAACAATGTATAATCTTCTGCTAGGAAGGCTATGGCTCCATCAGAACCGCGTCATTCCCTCAACCTATCATCAGTGCTTCACGTACAACAGAGAAGGAGTTCAGTACAAAGTGGCAGCGGACCCGAAACTGTATACGGTTGTTGAATCATTCCTGGCTGATGCTCGGTACTATGACTTGGTTAACGAAAGAGAGGTAGTGAAGAAGCCCGATGTAACGCAGAAAAGGGCAAGGGGCAAAACCTCAAGCCAACAAGTTTGAACAGAAAAGCAAGCCTCAGTTTATTACTTAGAAAGAAACCGCGAGTTATTTAGAAGAAGAACCTTAAGAGATCACCAAGAAATTTTATGTAGTTCCGAGACACTTGTGACAGCCGGGGCAATCCGTCTTAAAGATGATATCGAATGAGCACATGAGTGTGCTCAAGTCTAACTTCAACATGCTGATGCTGAAAATAGGAAGAGTCAAGCCTTTCCCAAAGGCTCCTAGCCAGTTTTTGGTACCGCCCGAGTGCCAATGCAATGAAAGAAATTAAATTTTATTCAGTGCTAAATGAACCTGTGTAGTCTAAGGATGAGATCGAGAAATCATCCCGTCTACCTCAACCGATAGAAGAAGAAAGATACAGTGAAGCCAGCCGCAATATTATGAAGAACATGGGCTTTTATTATTCAAGATCAGCCCCGAATAGAAGAATGTTAGCCCCGTTCGAAGAAAATACTGAAGCTTACCAAGGTAGAGAAGGGCTAGGGGCAAAGATGAAGACTAGGCATGTGAACATGGTAACAATCAGTCCCATAGAAGAAACACAGCCGCAAGAGGCAGTCGATATCATCCAACCCAGTGCCGCGCCCAGCACAGATAAAGGATAGGAGACAAGCCCACGATAGATGAGCTTGAAAAAATAAATCTGTGAACCCCAGAAGAGCCTAGAAATACGTACCTAAGAAGGAATGTCCCGAAAGAAGAAAGGGAGAAATATATTCAACTATTAAGAGAGAACAAAGATATATTTTCCTGGAAATACTCAGAAATGCTAGGGCTCAGTCCAACAATCGCGATGCACAAGCTGGGCATCATGAAAGGAAAAAAGGTGGTTAAGCAACCTCAACAACGATTCCATCTAAATATAGTACCTAAGATTGAAAAAGAGGTTGAGAAGTTAATCCAGGTGGGGTTCATCCGAGAAGTCAAATACCCACGATGGATTTCAAATATTGTGCCGATCAAGAAGAAGAGCGGTCAGATCCGAGTCTGTGTAGACTTTCAGAACCTCAACGAAGCGTGCCTGTCCCAGAACTACTATTTGGCAACACGACTGGATATTCAGTGATGTCCTTCATGGATGGTTACTCGGGGTACAATCAGATCCGTATGGCCCCAGAAGATGAAGAATCGACAGCTTTTTGCACAACATTGGGCATATATTGTTACCGTGTGATGCCCTTCAGGTTGAAGAAAGCAGGCGCAACATATTAGTGCGAGATGCAAGTAATCTTCCAGGACATGATGCACAAGCATGTCGAATGCTATATGGACGATCTGGTAGTGAGGTCGGCCGAGCATGAGCAGCATAGAGAACATCTGCGACAAGTGTTTTAAAGATTGAGAAAGAAAAGCCTCCGTATGAACCTGTTGAAATGCGCAGTTCGGGGTTTCCTCTAGTAAGTTCTTGGGGTTTATCATCAAGCATCGAGGTACATAAATTGACCCGACGAAGATTAAGGTAATCAAGGATATGCCACCTCCTGAAGAATCTTAAAGAGCTGAAAAGCTTCCAAGGTCGAGTCGCTTATTTAAGAAGATTCATCTCGAATTTATCTGGCCGTTGTCAACCATTTTCATGCCTCAACAAGAAAGGAGTTCAGTTTGAGTGGTACGATACTTGTTCGAAAGCGTTCGACTCTCTGAATGACCTGCTCGAAAAATCTCTAGTCCTTACAGGACCGATCAAAGGAGAGCCACTAATCCTCTACATTGTCCGTTGGCTGAAAATTCATTGGGAGCTCTCTTAGCCCAGAAAAATGAAGAAGGGAAGGAAAGTGCACTTTATTACTTGAGCTACACACTAGTGGAGAGCCAAGTTTAATTACTCGGCGATCGAAAAAATCTGCCTGACATTGATCTTTGCTGTCAAGAAACTCAGACATTATTGTCTCTCTCACCAGATAACATTGATATCCAAAGCGATCCCATCATGTTTCTCATGAACAGACCCATGTTGTCTGGGCGGTTGGCCAAGTGGGCTCTCCTCTTAGTAGAATTCGACGTCACATACATGCCGACTAGAGCCATCAAGGGACAGGCAATTAGCAGACTTCATTGCCGCACATCTGGTACCAAGTGGCGAAGAAATAGAATATGACCTCCCAGACGATCAGGTTATGACGATTAATGAAGCGCGTCATTGGAAAATGTATTTCGATGGTGCAGCCAGAGTGATAAGGGCAGGGGGCAGGAGTTATATTCATAAGTCCACAAGGGGACTTGTTACCCTACTCATTCACGATAGTCTCAGCATGCACCAACAATGAAGCAAAGTATCAGGCTCTTATTATTGGGTTACAATTGGCCCTGAAAATGCAGATTAAAGAAATACATATTTACTGGGGATTCTAGGCTTGTTATCGAGCAACTGACTGATAGAATACGACGGTTCGTAAGCCTAAGCTATCATCCTATTGCCACCAAATGCAGTCGATGTTTGACCAGTTTCGGAATAGCAGTATCTCACATATACCGAGACAGGAGAATGTACATGCAGATGCACTCACCAGTTTGGCTGCTGCTCTGGCTAACCCTAGGGGCAGCCTACTTCAGGTAACAATTGAAGAAAGGAGAATTTTGCTGACAACCGCGCTGCGCAATGGAGAATTGAGTGCCAATCCCATTTGTTGCTTTGAGATTACAGAGGAAGATGATTGAAGAAGGTCATTCATCGATTATCTGAAGTACGAATTTTTGCCAGAGGATCCCAAAATGCACACACAAGTTAAAAGATGTGTCAGTTCATTTATACTCCAGAATGACGTACTTTACAAACGATCATATGAAGAGGTATTACTGCGATGTCTGAGCCGAGACAAAGCGCATGCTACATTGAAAGAAGCTCACGGAGGAGAATATGGTGCTCGCCAGGGAGGCAAGAATTTACATCACCGTGTGCTACACATGGGTTACTACTGGCCCGCAATGACGAAAGATGTGATAGAGTATGTTAAGAAATGTCATCAGTGTCAAATCCACATAGGTATCATACATTTACCACCAGAAGAATTGCATCAGTCAGTAATGTCATGGCCTTTCGCAGCCTGGGGCATGGACGTGATCTGGTCGATTAGTCCACCATCCTCCCAGGGGCATCAGTATATTCTTGCCGCAACTGATTATTTCTTCAAATGGGCTGAAGCAGTCACCTTGAGAAATGTGAAAGCCAGACACATCTTTCATTTATCATACCATACTATACCGACATGGTATCCCTGAGAGAATTACCACAGACAATGGAACGCCCTTCAAGAATGCTACTATCGATAAGCTATGCGCGAAGTTCAAGATCAAGCATTGATATTCATCGCCTTATTATCCTCCTGTGAACGGACTGGCCGAGGCATTAAATAAGACTATCATGAAGATTCTGAGAAAGACAATGTGGAGAATAAGAAAGACTGGGTGCTCGAGGCACTATGAGCATATCGGACTACACACCGTACAGCTACTCGAGCTACGCCCTACTCACTGGTATATGGTATAGAAGCTGTGATCCCGATGGAAATACAGGTTGAGTCACTATGAGTCGCACTCCGACACTCCCTGACAACCAAGCACAATGCCAAGATCAGAATGGCCGAACTCGACGCTTTAGATGAAAAGAGACTCACTGCTCAATAAAGGCTCGAAATGTACCAGAAGCAAATCTCTACTCATATGATAAACGAGTCTGTGGCAGGTCATTCAAGAAGGGTGATCGGGTACTAATGATGAGACAACCAGCACTATCCCAAGGTTTGAAAAGCAAATTTGATCTAAAATGGGATCCCATTTGCATCATAGATGAAGTATATTCTAACGGAGCCTACCGGGTGATAGATTGCAAGGGACAAGGCATCAGCTCCCTGGTGAACGGTCGATTTCTGAAGAGATAATACACTTAACATTTGTTCATTACCATGATTTGTAGACACCCTAATAGAGGGAAAGTGTAATAAACAAGATACTAAAATAAGTAAACAATACGATGACAAATATTTGCAATATTAAATACTAATTATTTGTTCCATGTGTGTACGTACAGGTATCGGGAAAGTTATTAAAATCTAGAATGCACCAAGGGTATGATACTTCCTTTCCAAGACCATCAAATTCGAGACAGATGAATGCACTCGGAATTGATAATTGCTCAAAATTCAATCTCCATGGGTGCAAGTTCAGTCTTGATAGGGGGACAATTACCTACTTGCGAATCTGTTATTCTTCTATACTAGTTCTCTAGATAAAGATATAATTACACAAGTCAAAACACATTAGAAATAATACACATGTTACATATTTCATTGATACAGAAAATATTGAACACATAACGTAGAAGTCCTTACACAAAATTACGCATTTAAATTTTAAGATATTGTTTGAACAGATCTTTTGCTGACTACTGAGCAGCCTTCTGTGTTCTTTCTGCCTCCGCCAAGACTTGGACAGGATCCGGGACATTTTGGAGTGACTGCTGCAACGCTGTTACCTGAGCCTCCATAGCATCACATTCAGCCTTTTGTTGCTCAGCAGTTACTCGCAGACGGGACTCCAGACTGTCAAGCCGTACCACCTGGAGATGGATCAGTGAATGCTCGGCTTGGAGACGGTTGATTTCTTCATCCATCGCTGTGATACGGGCCATGACTTCTTGGTGTTTAGTATTGTTCTTCTCCCAATTTGAAGTAATCACAAACATCTGAGCTCTTTGTGATTAAAAATTTGGAAGGAGGGTCCGCAGTTCGTCATGCTTGGTATTGACGGAAGGATTAGGTCTAAACCGCTTGGCTTCTTTGACCCACACAACCTTTGCTTTGAATGAGGCTACGTACTGGCTTAATACAGAGGCATCTACGCGAAGCCACTCAGCGTGCACCTCCAAGGCCTTTATCCCTTCGTCAAGCAATCGTTCTTCCTCCACATTCATCAGGGCTTCGACAATAGATGATAGAAGTGTCTTCAGAACCCTAGCCTTAATAAATGGCATCCCATGGAGCAAAGAAACGACCGTCTTTGGCAAAGTAATAGACATCGAAACACTAGCAAGAGCAACCACTGGCAAAGACAATGATAAACATCAATATATGGAAGCCACAGAAAGAAAAGAAAGCAGACAAAATAGTAAAGACAAGAAATATACCAGCAGCTATAGGAACATCGTCGATCAGTGCACTGGTTGAAGCAACAAGCATTAATGATGTCGGAACACATTCAGTTACAGTTTTCGCTGCTGGCTCAGGCAGTTCAGGAGAAGAAAGTACGACGATCTCAAGGGCGGTGGCGACTTGAATTGATTCAACAGTAGGGGGTGCTTCTATGACAGGCTCAGGCACACTAGCAACATCAGAAACCGCAACCTCCCAAGAGGACGGACCAACCTCCTCGACCCTAATATCTTCATTGTGTGAAAGTGTCAAGGGAATTACTGGTCCTTCCGCAACAGTAGCAGGCCCTATCTCGGGAATAGGGCTAGGGTTAGCTGTAACCTCAGTATCAGCAGGGTCGGCAAGGGGAGGATCTTCAGCTTGCACCCCACCATTAAGATCCATGGGGATGGGTTCTGTATCTGCTTCGAGAACAGATCTATCATATATCAGCTCGTTATCATCACCCTCCTCTGTAGGGCGCTTTCCACTCAGATCTGCTTGAGATCTCATCTCCCCTTCCTCCCTTGGTCCACTAGCATTATCAGTCGGAATGCTGGCAGCAACTTTGGAGAGTCGACTCCTTAACTTTTCAGCCCTATACAGCTTTCGCAGTTCTTTAATCTTTTTTCCTCCATTGACAATAGGAACACGATGGGCGGTCTTCACTCGAGGCCCAGACCGCTCGAGAGACGGTTCAGAATCGATATATTCGGGAACAGAGCGTCTGGATAGACTCCCCTGACTTGCTAGCTTTGATCATAGCTTCCCCGACCACCAGTCGACGGGGTCACCACCACCCTCCCTGTCAACCTAATTGCCACCACTCTCTCTAACAACCTCATCACCACCATCACCCTCTCTAGTTACCATCACCAATGTCGGCATTATTATCATCCCCGTCGACATCATCATCTTCACCAATGTCATCACCCTCACCATCATTGTCATTATCATCATCACCGATATCATAACGCTCTCTCTGCGCTTTTGACTGTTGAGCGCTTAAATGTGTATATTCTAACCCCATTTCATCACTAACTATGCATGGTTTTCAAGCTTAAAGACTATTCTAATGCGTGATTTTATGATTGTAGAAATGAGGGACTACGCCCAATTGATGACTAAAAAGCTCTATTTAAGAGCCTTGGATGAAGACCCAAGGTGGGCCAAAGAAAAAAGAATGAAAGAGAGAAGAGGAGAGAAGAAAGAAAGAAGTAATGAATCAAAGAAGTCAGTCCGACTGGTCTTGACCGGTTGGCCAAGTGGGCCACGACCGATCTAGATCGGTCGGCCACCCCCTGTTTGCTCTTTGAACTGTAAATGCATAGAGGTCGACCGGTCAAGACCGGTCGCCCAAGGCTGCCTCCCCTCGATTTTGCACGCTGGACGCCCCATAGACAGGTCCGACCGGTCGTGACCGGTTAGCTAGTGTAATTACAACAAGATTTCAGCAGTTTCTGTTTGAAGCTCCGATTTTCTAGCGCAAGTGGGTAACTACTACGCAACTCTGGAAGATTCAGAGGTGGTAGAGCCTCTCCGCTATAAAAGGGGACCTAGGGGACGTAACTAGGGCATCCTAGAAGAGATCTACGAAGGTGGGAGGTGGCGAAAGTTGGATTCGGAGTTCCACAACTCCTAGTTTGTGTTTTCTAGTTTTATGTTTTTAGTTGTTTTCATGCTTCCTTGGATCATGAACGGCTAAACCTCTTAGATAGGGCTAAGAGGTGAAGCTTGCAGTGAATCTGAGATGCTTTAATTCGTTTTATGTTGGTTTCAAGTTGGATTTATTGAAGAACAATAATTTATAGAAGTTTGAATAAAGTTCTAAGTAGTTTTTCTTAATCTTATGATGGCTCATGGATTTTTGGGAGAATTGCTTTAGTTCTTAACTGTTTTGCATAGTTCTAGACCTGTACGCTCCAAGGAATCGGATTCAATACGCTTTAGACTTGGATTTCCATGTGGGAACCTTTAACCAAAGTTCAACCTTTTTGTTCTATTTCTGAATTATGTATTGATTGTATCTGTGATTTGAATGAAGTTCAAATTATGATCTAATTGTGCTTTGTGACAGAGTATGATGATGATTATGATTGTGATCTTAACCTATTGGAACTAGGATTGACCTATGCAATTGAGTGTGCTCAAGTCCTAACTTGAATTGAGGGAATCATGTCTATAATCGCACATATGGCAGACTGTATGTTATAACCGCTCTATCATCCAACTAGATAGGATTTGATTTCGATTTTGGTTGTGTAATTGGGAAAGCACAGCGAATTATGCATTGAGGATTGCTACAAGTGGATCCTTGGACCCCTAGTGCTTTCTTATATTGATTACATTCACTTTTAGTTTAAGAATCATATCTACATTCAATTTTAGAAATCTGTTTGGTTAGCTCTCAAGTAGAGAATATTAGAAGTAATTTTGTGAATTCCTAACAAGTCCCTGAGAATCTCGGTCTCTACCAAATTATTACTACATCGCAACCCTACACTTGGGGAAGCAAACACTGACACAGGACCAAGGAGTGGGGAATCCAGATTCCCTTGCAATGTGATCCTCTGCCATGGGCGATCCACCCTTCAAGTGTATGCTTGGGTTTCTCATGAACAATTCTCACATTTAGAGAGGTTATAAATTTCTGCACGCTCGAAGTAGCCAGTTCATGAAGCTGCTCTGATACATAGCCCAGGACGTTAGTGGGACCAGGATTGATGATCGGAGGCGAGACGAAGATAGGGTCAGCTACGTGCAAATTGTTTCGAATTAAGGAGTATTGGTGAGCCCACCACCTCATCCATCCATATGTAGCGCCAAGAGTGTACTCCATGCCCGGAACAATGAAAAAATAACTCGATCTAGTAAGCAAACGTTGCTGCCACATCCATTTCCAGTGGATCGGCCTCGTACCATAAGCTCGCTGCTCTCGCGTTACTGGCTCGAGAGTCTCGATTACCCCTTGGTCATAACCAAACTGTTGAGCAAATCTGTTATGATAATACGGCTCCCTCCAGAACTCAACCCCCTCCCTCAAAGGTAGCGAACCTGGGCAGATCGATATCAGAAAGGAACGCTCATAGGAGCCAAGACTCTCATCATCATTGACCAAAACCAAATCCTCACTGTTGGTCCCAGAGAAAAGGTAGAAGTCGACGTGGTCATGACGAGAAATCTTCGTCTCGATAGTCGGTAAATTCCCATTGTTCATCTTCCGCTTCTAAAAAGCATGCAGTAGAACTAATCCTCTCCATATGAAATCCTTGAGTTCCATGCCATAAACCCATGAGAAGTAAACTCTGAGCCAAGCAGAAAGATAATGCCATCCGCAGAAGGACGAGTTTATTCCGAAAGAAGCAGAACCCTTGTTACTAATAACACCATCGAAGGCTCGGTAGATAAAGCATAAGACTGCTGGAGCTAGCGCGTAACGATGGCCATTGGTCAGGCTTCCTACCACAGCAAAACAAGAAATCCTCACGTTGTCCGCGTGCTTAGAACTTGGAAGGGCTACACAGCATAGCCAATATGCTAGGAACCCAGCTAGCTCACATGTAGGGGATAACTTGTTCGGCCTCGGGAATTTTGCTTTTATCTTGGCTTCCAAGATCAACTTATCTCTGCGGCCTTCATCATAGGGCTCGTAATCCAAGCTGAGAGAGAAAGAGAATCATCAGTAAAAGGAAAAGACAGAACAGAATAGACATGTATGACCCAAGTCAAGAAACTCACTTTAGACCATAACTGAAATAAATCAGCCAATCTTCAAAGGGCACCTTATCTTTGGAACCCGAAAACTGCGGGAGCTCCACGAATATCTCATAACAAGCTTCAGAATAGAAACCCTCATCTACACCCTTCTTTTTCTTTAACAACTCATCATCGCCGGGTGTCCACTCATTATAAATTCTGCCGTGAATGGGAAGACCGACTATCTGATATAGGTCCTAGAGCGATATGCTCATTTCTCTATACAGCAAGTGAAAGGAATTTGTAATAGAACTCCAGTGATTCAAGAACCCCTTGTAAACACATGGCTCTCGATAAAAAATAGCTTGATGTCACTTGGATGGCCCTTGTTCGCTTTCCCAGGTGTAAGGTTGCGATGTAGTAATAATCTCGGTAAGACCGAGGTCGATCCACAGGGACTTATGTAGGAATCCACAAAACACTTCCAATAGTTCTATTGAAAAGCTAACAAATAGATTTGTAGAAGATTGATGTAAATAGTAATTTTGAACTAAACTTAAAGTAATCAATTAAATAAAAACACTAGAGGTTCAAGGATCCACTTGTAGCAATCCTTGATGCTCAATTCGCTGTGGTTTTTCACTTTCTCAACTAGAATCGAAATTAAGATCTATCTAGTCGGATGATAAAACAGTTAAACCAACAATCTGCCATATGTAAGATTAATGTATATGATTCACTCGATACAAGCTAGGACTTGAGCACACTCAACTGCATAGGTCAGTCCCAATTCCAATAGGCTAAGATCACAACCATAACCATCATTAAATCCTGTCACATGACAAAACTAGATCATGATTTGAACTTGATTCAAACCATATACACAGTCTCTCATACTTCAGAATTTCCATAAAAGTAGACTCCACATGAAGATCATAGTACTAGAGCTTACTCCAATTCCTCGGATCATACAGGTCTAGACTAGTTCACAACAATTAAGAACTCAAGCAATTCTTCCAAACATTTATGAGTCATCATAAGACTAAGAAAAACTACTTAGTACTTGAATTAAACTTCAAATCATTGTTCTTAAACATAAAATCCAACTTAAAACCATCTTAAACGAATTGAAATATCTTAGATTCACTACAAGCTTCACCTCTTAGTTCTAGCTAAGAGGTTTAGCCGTTCATGATCCAAGGAAACATGAAACAACTAAAGAAATCATAAAAACAACAAACAAACTAGGAGGAGTTGTGGAACTCCGAAATCCACTTCCACCGTCTCCCACCGTGCTTAATCCCTTCTTCGATGCCTTAGGAAGATCCCCTAGGTGTCCTTTTATAGTGGGGAAGCTTCGCAGCGTTGGAATCTTTCAAAATTTGCGTAAGGTTACGCAGTGCGCAGAGAAATCCGGAGCCCAGAATAGAAACTGCTATTTGAACGCATGGTCGACAGGTCACGACCGGTCGGACCTCTTCTGGGATAGTCCAGGGAGCTTGCTAGAAGAAAACAGGCTCTGGCCGACCAGTCAAGACCGGTCGGCCCTGTTGTGTTGCTGGTCCAGAGGGGAAACAAGAGATGGCCAACCGGTCAAGACCGGTCTTGGCCTTTTTCTTCTACATTCTCTTCTTCCTTTCTTCCCTCTCTGCTTCCTTCTTTCTTTGGCCCACCTTGGGTTTTCATCCAAGGCTCTTAAAGGGATCTTTTTAGTCTTCAATTGGGCGAAGTCCATCTCATTCCTACAATCATAACACCATGCATTAGATTAGTCTTTAAATCATGAAAACTTTGCATAATGAGTGATGAATTGGGTTTAGAATATGCATAATTAAGAGCTCAACAACCCTCAGGAGACCCACTTTTTCAAAATATCTTCGTGCTGCTCAATGATTCGGTTGGCCCAAGCCTCATAACCTGGATGAGGACTCAGATGTCCTCGGGTCCAGAACCCACTTGTTGGCCAAATCTCTGTATCGGTCAAAGGACGAAACCTCTGACATAGAGTCTCGTAATAATGGGTTAGAAACGGTTGATGTGGATCGTGATTCAGTCTCAAGAAAATCATGTCCTTCTCTCCAAGGATAGATTGAAGTGTGTTGTTCTTAGATACAACATAGTTAAGGAATGTCTCTGGGATGGATGTCAAAGAATCGACACTATAGAAAGAGTTGGCACAGCACACGTCAGAAGGCTCGATGCTCAGAAGAGAGCGATACCACTGAAAACTCTTCGAAAACCGAATATATTGCTTCATGTATAGGTTGCGGATCATAAGCGACGATACTGTCAGCTTGACGGAAGACCAAACAACCTTCATCTTATCAGACTTCGACTTGGCCTGATTCTCCATGTATACTTGCTTGGCACTTTTGCTGGTCGTCTTCGGGCAATCGCGTTTAATAGACTGAGCGGGCACAACCGGGCTCGCCTCACCCTCCTCGGACCCCGCAGGGTTATCAGAACGAAAACCAACCATGGGAGCATACCAAGCATCCCATTCCTCTTTTGTACCCTCATCTGGAGGGGTTGGCAGAACCTTATCGCAAATGATTTTCCATTATATCTCCTTTGATAGTGACAAAATGCGCTCGTAAAAATTGAACTTTTCGGGCGGATGGAACCATTGAGGGTTTTGATCGGAGGGCTGTGTCACCTTCTTGGGAGAAGTTCTCTTGCGCTTATGCGAAGTTGCATTAGAGCTTGAAGGACCAGCCTTAGAAGAACCACCAGCCATGAAGATTTGTACAAGCACGCCAGAACGTCAGACAACATGCAAGTACTAGGAAGGAATATATTCAAGTATGCATCAACGCTATATAACTTAAGTTAAAAGAAACATCACATCCAGTTCAACATGATCCAAAGATTTCAGGCATATGGAATCCAACAACATGCAATCATAATAGTTAAAAAGAGAAGGTTGGACCCCATCTGCCCCGAAATAACAACCCAAATATCATGGGTGATGATCAGTTGAACCAGGGGTATGAGTATGTTGATCAATGCTAAGCATACTTAATCAAAACAATAAAAATTGGACAGTTTCATGAGTACATGAGTAATTATAGGTTGACCCTGGCATGTCCAAAATTGAACATTCCCAAGCCTAACACCAGTGCGCGCTGGACCTTGGCACATCTAAAATTGGAAAATTCACAAGTAAAAAAAAATGTGTATGCGTAGGGCTCGGCGCATCGAACAATTCCGTAAAATTCATAAGTTCGAAAATGTGACACGCCAGGCCCAACGCATCAATAAAATAACGCGCCAAGGCCCAACGCATCTATAAAGTGTCCAAACTTCAGAAAGCCTGCCGCGAGTGTGCACTGGGCTCAGTGCATCTGAGAATAGTGATAGTGATGTGCCAGGACCAGCGCATCGACAAACTATCCGAATTTCATTAAGCCCAAGCGCAGTTCAAAATTCCATTTTTACGAGTCCAAAATTGCATATGCTGACCCTGGCGCATCGAATAAAGGAGCCAATTTCACCAAGTTCAAAAAGTGTTACGCTAACCCCAGCGCGTCATGAAAATGGGTTTTCTCGAAGACGGGTGTACGCGCTAAACCTAGCGCGTCTGGAAATTTATGACGCGCTGAAGCCAGTGCGTTCAATAAGTCATGACCCATTTCACTAAGTTCCAAAACACTGTGAGCTGGCTATGGCGCGTCAGTTAAACATGCACGCTAAGGTCCACCGCGTGAAATAAATCACAAATTCCCAAGTCACAAATCGTAATGCGCTAGGGGTAGCCAACCTTGGAATTTTTTACGCATGCTCTAATTAATCGACGCACTGGCAATATTTTTTCGACGCACTAGCAATTTTTCGACTGCGCTGATGGGAGCGATCTCGTGTAGTGAAAATGTGCGAAATGACGAGAATGGCCTGGATCCTTCTATTTGTAGTGGGACCCAAAAAATCTGATGCGATGCAACGAACGACCACTGTCCATCCCAATGCATTGGAGGGGCATCTGTTGGGGTCCCAAAAAGTCGGGGTCCTCAAAACAAGGGGTTACAAGTGTACAATCCATTACATCACTGGATTTAGGGCCAGTGCATCAGGAATCATAACAAAAATTGCAATACGCATCAGACTTTACTAAAAATAAAAAGTTGACCCATGGGTAGGCCCCACCATTCATTATGATCAAAACCCTCCAAATTTGGTGGGTAAGTCTAATAATGAATAAACATGGCCAGTGCATCAACATTCATCGTAAAGCGGGCCCCACAAACCATTATTTTCGCAAGATAATCACAAATAAGTACGTCAGCACATCACTAAATTCACAGTCAGTGCATCATGAAATTTAGGCATTTTAGAAATGAATTTCAGGACGCACTGACCCTTAGCGCATCAGTAAATTCAGCCAGGCGCATCAAGAAATTCAGACAGTTTTGAGAATTGAATTTCAGGATGCACTGACAGCCAGCACGTCAAAAAATCAGTGATTTTTAGGAATTTCAGGACGCACTGACCTGTCAGCGCGTCCAATAAATCAGGCATTTTTAGTGAATTTCATGACGCACTGACAGCCAATGCGTCCCAAAAATTAGCATTTTAAACCAAGTCATTTTAGGATGCGCCGACCGATTTTCTCGTTGTGCAACATGTGGCAGCCTCTTATTGGCCGACTTTCGGTATTTTTGGGTATAAATACCCCATTTCATTATTCATTTGGACGGATCTAGAGAGAGAGCTTTGTCCGTTGGGTATTTGAGAGATAGCCGAAATCCCTTGCCGAAACCCCTCTTCTGACCATCGAAAACCTTTTCTAATCACCGAAATTCCTTTCTGACCGACGGAACCCTTCACCTGAAATCCCATTTCCGACCACAGCAGGTCCGACGACAAAATAATTTAAAATTATACAAGTAAAGTGGCGCATCACAAAAATACCTTGAATCAAATTTGGCTTTTTTATCGACGCACTAACCCTCAGTGCATTAGAAAAATAGGCCAGCACATCAGGAAAATTAGTCGTTTGTAAAACAAGTCATTTTTTTATGCATTGACCCCAACACATCAGAAAAATAGGTCAGCGCATCATGAAAATCAACCATTTCCAAAACAAGTCATTTTTCGACGCACTGGCCCCAGCGCATCAGAAAAATAAGGCCAACGGATCATAAAAATACACATTTTAACAAGTCATTTTTTGACGCATTGGCCCCAGCGCATCAGTAAAATCATGCCAGCGGATCAGAAAATTAACACTCTAAACGTCAATTTCAGTACCCATAAACCTTTATTTTGTGATGTTTTCGGGCCCTGGTTTGGCCTATTTTGGGTATTTTGAGCATTCCAGATATAATGGAATAGTCAAATAACCCATTTGGGACACCTAATGAGTAGAATGCAAGCCTTCAAAGTTCGATCTGATCCAACGTAATGAACGGAGAAATTTCTTGGAAAGAGGCCGTTAATGCCCAAAATCATACCAATGTATCATCATTACATGTACTATCATAATATGACCCGAATTCAGGTCCGAACTAAGCAAACGGGATTATGGTTAACACAATAAACTATATCAAGAGAGTTTTAAATTATTACATGAAACTTGTTAAAGATTGACACTTCAAGAACAGTCGATGCCCTACCTATTCAAACGGCATCCGCCGGTTGAGCTGCTCAGGTACATACAACTGCAGATCGGTCTTCCCATGGTCATCGGTCAAAAATGATGGGCGTAAGCCCAGAGTCACACCCCACGGTTAAAAACACTAACAGTCTCAGCCTGGATCTCCGGTCAAAACATGGGATATAAACATCTGACTCATGTAAAGATGGATCGATTCATAACAAAACACAACAAATACAGGTGTCTTCGACCAAAAAATACAGGTCTCTTCGACCACAAAATACATGTCTCTTCGACCACAAAATATAGGTCTCTACGACTACGAACTCTAAAACCATAATCTCTACTGACTAGTCTTCTGCCTTTTAATCAAGGGTCATCGATCATTCGATGTAATTAAGGGCTCGTGTCAGACCACGCCTGGAATGTACAAGATCTCAAAATCTCTGGAATAAAATTCGCATTGCAATATCTCTTCTCTTGTGTACTTTATGAATGCTTATGATTGCCTACGAATGCTTCTATTATTCAGAACCCCAGAACAACAAAACACCAGAAAACTGCATTGAGCATTTTTCTAGTTCTAACAACAAGGTGCACAAATCAGGCACTAACAGTAGTTTCTTTCATTTTGGGTGGGGTGTTTACAGTCATAAGAGTAATTCCCTTAGGCTTCTACTTTGATTATATGGCTATCAAGCCACCAAACTTACAATGCTGCATGTGACAGTTAATAGAGTTGTTGGTGCAACAATTAATCTGCCCCGCGCAACCTTTGGCATTCGGCCTTTTAGTTTAATCTATGATGTTGACAACTCAAATTAACCTTACAGTTACATTGGTCACAAAGCATACTCTAGTGTGGTCTCCTGGTTGATGACCATGAAGCCTCTGTAGCTTGCCCCCAGTGTCGAGGGTGGTTTTGGTGCTCTATTAGTAGTTGTGGTTTGTGTAATGCCCTAAAATCTGACACTGAGTACAAAGACTCAGGCCCAGAGTTCGAGAGTGTTAGCTTGAAATTAAACAATGGTTCTGATGCCCACTCTTGGATGCCTTGATTTTTGCTGTGCATATGCGATACCCTTATGGCAGAAGATTAGGTATCTCCCTAGGAAGAATCACACGTGGGTGGATCTCCCATGCGTTGACAAGGTCAAGTTATTATTCATCTCATAATTAAGAATCAGAGTAACGAGCAGTTGTTAATGGAATCAATGACAAGTAAAGATAACTGTAATGTTAACAATTAAGCCAACATCCAAGGAAAATACAAAAGTAAATTATCTAAAAGGGGTCCCACAACATGTAACGCCCCAGATTTTCGAGATTTATTTGAAACTTTTTGAAAATTCATTTTTTAATTTATTTTTTTTATTAATTATCGTACATTTACCGTTGATTTGCGAATAGCGGGACATCCGTAAGAGATTCGATAGGGGACCCTTTATAAAAGTAGCTTAGAATGATCCCATAAACATCGTAGAAAGATCAGATTTCAAAAATCACGCATTTTTCAGATAATTACGAAAATGCCATTAGTTAAACTTAAGTTAAGATGCCATTTTTAAGTATTATAGTTTCTGACGATCACTTTCACGTAAAACCCTGGATTTAAGCTTTTTGGCACATATTAACCATACACGTCAAATTTCAGCCCTTAAATCATAGTAGAAGTGGTCCAATTGTCAAATCAGCCCCTTAACCCTTGATTTTCATGTCCATCGAGTGAGGAAAATAGATGGTTAGTCGTAGTCGAATATTTCCCTTCATATGAGTGACTTGGATCATCTTTATCATGGACCAATAGTGTGATTTGAGTGCTCCACCTTGATAAACATCTTTCTTATGCGCGAAGTTATCCCGTTTTAGAAATTAACGAGTTACCAACTCTTTTTAAATCTGAACCTTTCAATTTACCCACTTCTCACCATCAATCGCTTCTCAAATTTGGACCACTTATTATACTCATATGACTACGAGTTTACACAAAATTTGGACCCCGATCTATAATCCTACACCGTTGAACCACAAAGCCAGCACCTTCCTTTTCCGTCAAAAATTGAAATTTCAGATCTAGGCATTTCTCACCATCAATCAACCACTAAACTTTGTACAATTGTTTGCCTATCATGACTACATATTTTCTCAAAATTTAGGCCCTGATCATCAAGCGTAGACCGTTAATTGAGATCTAGCCCATTTTAGCACCCGTTAGGCCATTTTCAAGGATCGGCCAATCTAGAATGTGGATCATCAAGAAATTTACGTATTCTGACTCTAATCTTCGAGCTTAATAAGATGAACAGATTAGAATTGATCAAAGATCATCCGAATATTGAGATTTGAGAAACCCACCTTAAGAGGTTGTTACACAAGACCTCGCGTGCACATCCCTCTCCATATTTCTACAACGCACTTCCAAGTCCTTCTCCTAACCCTAGCCTCCATGCCTTAGAGAAAGAGAGAAGAGAGAGAGAGAGAGAGAAGAGAGTTCTTTCTCATATTTTTCCAGCGGCTAGGATCTTCTACAACCCTCTTCTTCTAAGTTCATCATAAGGTGAGGATTTTCCTTCAAGCCTTTCATTAATAATATTACGATTATCATAAGTTTCTTTTGTGGCATGTGAAGTTATTTCGTTTTGAATTGCTTATCCATATAACATGAAGTTTAATGTGGGATTTGTAATGAATATTATTATATGATGATGTGATTCCTTGTTTAGATTTTTTTACTAAGAAGCATGTGTATTTGTGTTATCTATCTTTGTAAAATCTATGCCCTTATTTCCTTAATCTGTGTTTTACAAATAACATTGGTTTTCATATTGTGATATGAAATATGTGTATAAGATCATCATATGGACATCCCATTATTGTATACTCTTTGTCCCTAAGTTGGTAAAATTATTCGATTTAGAGAGATGGAACCCATGAGAGGTGTCCATGATGGAAGAATATCTCTTGACTTAACTGAGAGAATGAAGTGATTGTTTTTAATGGATCCTTACATGTGCATGATGCTTGATTGGAGCCATTTACATTATATGAGTATTTTAATGAATTTGGCCATGATGTACAACATTGACTTTTGGGACATGATGAAATCATAAAACGGGACAATGAGTGTACACTAATGGTATACAAATTCTCATGAGCCGGGGTTGGTACTATGGACACTAATCTCGTGCTGTCGGCCTATGCTGGGTTGCTTGCGACTCCCCATAGTGACCATTGAGTTTTATTTAAATCGGTTGTATGCGAAAACACTTAAATAAAGGAGAAACTAAAGTCATGCATTCACTTGGCTCCATGTGGGTGTACGGAATTGAGAATAGGCTAGAGCGTCCTACTTCTCCCGTACACTGTCACGTGTAGATTTGGGCTATGAGCGTCCCATTTCTCACGTGGTCGGGCAAAACTATGGGCTTGTGCGTCCCAGGAACCTCTGGTGACTAGTGGCTAGCGTGAAGTCGTAACAGGGAGTCTCCCACTTCATGTATTGTGATTCTAGCCAGGGTGCCTTAGCCAGAGCATGCATTTCATGCATCTCATTAACAAAGATTTTTACTTGATTGTTTTGTTTGAATAAAGATATTATTGTGTTGCGTTACTCTGAGTTTTATACATTGTTATTCTTGATAGTCTTGGAGGAAATATTTCCCACTATGATAGCGTTTAACGCTATCCCAAACACAATTTAGATGATGCAGGTGAAGATCCAGGTAATGAACCCAATTTTCAAGGAAAAGAGTTCGATGTTCGTACAATCACATGGCGGATGACGATGTTAGAGAAACTTAGTTGATGTTTTCATTTATTAAATATTTCTTTTGAGTAGTTGATACATTTATGGAATTGTAATAAGTCTTCAAGAGAAGACATGGTTTTGTATTTTAATTAATCAGTATGGATATTGGTTGGTTCATTTATTTAAACATTGATAATGACGTAGTAAGTTTGATTGAATAAGATGATAATTGTTTCTGCCATTGTGCTTGAATGATATATTTTATTATTTGACAAATTAGTTATTTCATAAATTACTTGGAAATTCGGCCGTCGTGTTATACACGAGAGTCGAAAATCTCAGGTCGTTACACAACAGGGGAACCAAACATCCAAAATAACCAAAGTATAAGTGCATAAACACATAAGGGCAAGAAAAATGTAAATCTAGCTACTGGCGGGCCCGAAGCTAAGCTGCTACCACAATGTTCCATAATAACAACACCCTAAAACTCCCATTAGGACATCCTCGACTAGACCTCAGTGCGAACTAACCTGCACGACTGTATGATTGGGTGCCATTGCACATACAAATGATGAGTGACCAACTCAATGATAAGTCTCATTAGTATTACACCATTGACATGTCAATCGAATATAGGTTCATAAAACCATCCAACGTAATCATAATTTATAATGTGTCTTATTAAAATTCATGGAATGCATGCACATGTTCTTCGATTGGAGATGCACATCCTCCCAGACCAATGCATGACATCGAGGGTTTCAAACAGTCAACCCGTTCCCCTGATAACATGAGATTGGACCTTTTAAATAGTCAACCCAGCAAATTGCGAGAGCTCGAGTCTTTCAAATGGCCAATCCCATTCTCACAAGCAAAAAAGGACCTGACAGTAGTCCAAGAGCTTGCCAAAGTACTCAAGATACATAATGTCTACAACATCTGGATTAGCCGCCGGACAATAACATTAAGAAGGCATTCGACAGTGATCTAGGAGCCCAGCAAACTACACAAGGTACACATAATGTCCACATAATTAAGATTAGCCACTCAATACCACCAAGTGTGATGGATGCATGATTAATTTAAACTTTATTAATCCATTTTGCGAATAGTCCAATTATTTCAAACCTCTATAACTAGTGGCTAACCTTGATCCAATGAGTAGACATTATCACCATAATTCTACGTACATTTCAAATAAAAGGGATTTCTCCCAACAAAGCCAACTAGGCACCACAATTTTTAAGGAAGATAAGGCCACCACCATATTCATTTCCGCCACACACAGGGTGACCAATAGTTTAAGGTGTATGTTTGCTCAGCTTAAGTGCAAGGCTGCGATGTAGTAATAATCTCGGTGAGACTGAGGTCGATCCACAGGGAAAAGGTAAATGAATTCAAACTATTCTAATAACTCAAACTTAGAAAGATTATGAAATTCAGAATTTTTATAACTAAATAGAAACAGTAACTTAAATAAGAAAATCTAAGAATTAAGAAAAATTAGAGCATCAAGGATCCACTTCTAGTCTTAATCATGCTTAATCTAATGATTCGATTCAAAGCACAACTGGAATCGAACTTCTATCTCTATCTAGCTAGAAGATATAACAATCAAAGCACATAAACAATCTTAAACAGATGGGTGTTCATTAATCTAGTTCCCTCAATAAAGCTCAGGCCTTGGGCACACTCAATTGTATAGGCCAATCCTCTTTCCAATCTAGTTGAGATCATAACCATAACTTTCATCAAATTCTGTCATTAGACTTGACTAGAACCAATAATTTGAACTCTAATTAAACCAATATCAATAAACAATAACACATATCTCAGATTTCATAAAAAATACATGAACTTTCCATCAATAAGTTCTAGTAGAGATCCAACTGTTTTGATTCATGGAGAACTCGAAGCATTCACCGTATCCGGAGATCACGACGAATTAAAGGCTTCCACAGCCAGAATTCCATACACCAATCTGATTAATCTAAAAAATTCAACAAGAACTCATGTACTTGGCACACAAACTCCCTAATTATCCAAAACTATCAACTTTATTCAAACCTTAATGAATTGTTCAACAATTAAAGCATAATTCAGAATAAAAAAAATCAAAGCATGATTAAAAACTAAGAAGTTTCACCTCTCAGCTCTAGTTGAGAGTTAACTAGAAGAAAACATAAATAAACTAAAAAACTAAAACGCTAGGAAGCCTCCAGATCTTGATCTCTTTACTCCCCACGTTGCTAGATGCCTTAGGAAGGGAGTGGTGATGTCCTTTTATAGCATAAATCCGCCACCGAGTAGGAAGATTTGAGAAACCGCGTAGTAGTTTTACACTAGGAAATTGAAAGCCCAAAATAGAAACTACAATTTCAACCTTCTGTGTGTAGCCTACTGATCATGACTAGTCGGACCTGTCTGGCCGACCGATCATGACCGGTCGGACCCACCCTGTAATGATCCAGTGAGCTTAGAAGGGGGGCAATAAGGTGGCCGACCAGCCATGACCGGTTGAACGTGTCTATTTGACTTGGTTTCTTTCTTCTTTCCTTCTCTTCTCTTCTTACTTCTTTCCTCCACTTCTTGGCTCATCTTCCTTTAGTCTTCAACATGTATTAAAGTAGTCTTTAAGCACCAATTCAGTGAAGTCCCTCTCTCATTCCTACAATCACAAAAGAATGCATTAGATAGTTCATTAAACATAGAAATCATGCATAATATGTAATGAATTGCGGTTATAACATGCGCAATTCAGGGCTCAACAGTGTAACTCCTATATGTGTTTGAATCATACAAATCATGTTCTCCTAAGTCCTGCAAAGGGATTTCAATCGCAACCTTTCATAATTCTAAGCATCCTAACATGCAACACCTGTAATTTCACTACGACATGTTATTGTACATCTTCATGTAATTCATACAAGATGGGGGATATGTTCATGTGATTAGGAGCATCTTACAAAGTGTATATTTATGAATCGTCCTTTGCAAGAGTTAGCATATTATGCAATCATATACATGATTCTAAGCATGTTGTAAATTCTAACATATTATCCCTAATTCCATACATGTGAGGAGTATCACAGAGGTTATCATACGATTCATAGATTAATCAATACAAGCATCTAAGATTGAGATTATGCCTAGGTTAATGATGCCAAGGGAAAGCTTGAAGGGCATATCATCACCTTAGGGTTTGGGTTTCAGATCTATAACACCTTCGATTTTGGTGCGGCTCAACGGACACGGCTCGTAGGAACAAGAATTGGGAAAAACCCAATACAAGACTTCAATTAGGAGCATCTAAATTAATTTCCCCTAAATTAAGATTTAAATCGAGGATTGGAAAAAGGGTTTACTCACCTCGAGGTTCAATGATTGGCTAAGACAACATGATTCAACGTTAATCCAAGGTTTTAGCGACGCACCACCTTACGCATTGCCTCCACATGTAACCAGGCGGCTCTATACAGCGATCTAAGCTCCAAAACCTAGCTAGATGGTGAGCAAAAGGGTAGGAAATGCTCTGGGATGGCTCGCGTGGTTTGGGGCGGCTGTTGAACCTCCAATTTATACATGATCTAGCCCATTACATCACATTATATGCATGGTTTGCATGTTTAAAAGACCCATCTAATGCTTGTTTTGTAATTGTAGGAATGAGAGTGACTTCGCCCAATTGATGCTTTAAAAGACCCAAGTAGAGGACTTCTATTGATGATTGAATGAGGAGCAAAGAAGGAAGAAGAAAGAGGGAGAAAAGAGAAGAAAGAAAGGAAGAAAAAAAAGTAGAGAAACTAGAGGTCCGACCGGTCAAGACTGGTCGGCCACCCTGCTGTCCCCCTCTCTGGAATGCTGGACCAAGGACCAGTTTGGTCTGACCGATCAAGACCGATCGGCCAATAGGTCGGGCCCCTCTCTGTGCACGCTGGACTTCACTCCAACAGGTTCGACTGGTTGGCCAGCCGAGTCCGACTGGTCGGCCATGTGTAAACAGCAACCTTCTAATTGGAGATTCGATTTTTTCTACGCAAGTGCATAAAGGCTACGCACTTCTGGAAGTTTCTGAGGTGGTAGAGCCTCCCCACTATAAAAGGACACCTAGGGTCTCTTCCTAGGGCATCATAGAAGCTGAGGAACTTCGTGGGAGGTGAAGGAAGGCGCCATGGAGCGTCTGCAACTCTCCCGCATCTGCGTTTTTATTCTTTTTAGTCTTTTTCATTGAGTTCTAGTTGTAGTATGACAATGCTCGGCTAGAATCTCTCAGCTAGGGCTGAGAGGTGAAGCTTGTAGCTAATTTCATGTTTAATTCAGTTTAATTCAAGTACTTTCACTTTAAGTTTGAATTTTGAATGTTCTAGTTCATATAAAGTTTATATTTTTAGAAGTTTTATGAGAGTTCATGTGCTTCGGACATAGATTCCTTGCAATTCTCTAAGATTATCATGTTTTGCTTGATTAGATTCGAATTATGGTAATCCTTGAGCATGCCATAGTCCATAGGCATGGCTGTTACTCTGAAGGTTATGATTTCGAATGCTATGTGATTGAATGGGACCAGAACTTGGAAGTTCAACTTAAGTGGGATTGAATGCGTTTCAATGCTTTATCTTCCAACTAGATGAGAGATAGAACTTCAAATCTAGTTGTGTTTTATGCTTGGATTGATTGGATTGACATGGGATTGTTATAAGTGGATCCTTGAAAGCCTAAGTTCCTTTAATTACTGATTTTCCTAAATTACTGTTTAAGATAATTCTCTCAATTGAATCCCTTAATTATTGCAATCCTAGTTGCTGGAATAGTTTCGAAGTTGTTTTCTAATTCCCTGTGGATCGACCTCAGTTTTACCGAGATTAATTACTACATCGCAGCCTTGCACTTGAGGCGAGCGAACAGCGGTGACAATCCGCTCTGACTCTCCCATCTTCTCTCCTACTCTCTCTCTCTCTCTACCCTCTCATTTCTCTAAAACCCTAAAAAAAGAAAATGAAAGAAGAATGGGTTCGAGGAATATTTATGGACCTAAACAATTCTTCCCAAATTCACAACTTAATGCAAGCTGTCAGTAAGACCAACGATACTAGTCGGTTAGAATGACAGGGACTGACGGGCCGTAAGTCGGATCGACAGTCATGAAACGCCTTGGTTTGAATTTGAATCACCTCTCTTGGGTCCTAAGGTCTATGTGGTAGAGTTTATTGTTGAGATTCTAATTTATACATATTCTAACCCTTATCATCACACACTATGCATGGTTTACGTGTTTAAAGTCTAAACTAATACATGTTTTTATGTTTACAGGAATGAGAGAAGGACTTCACCAAGATGATGCTTAAAGACACTTCTTAATATACATTGAAGACCAAAGGAAAGAAGCAAGGAGAAGAGGAAAAGAAAGGAAGAAGACTCACCTTGGTCGATTGATCGGTTGGCCTGACTGATTAATCGCCAGGGTGGTCGATTGATCCACTGGCCAGGACGATTGATGGCCACTGTGCATGTGCTGCTGGACTTAATGATGGATGTTCGATTGATCAATTTCCTAAACCAATTGATTGCCTATAATGCTGTAATTTTAGAATGTTACTGGACAAAAAAGAGCCCCATCGATTGATCACTCAACCCGGGCGATCAATCGCCCAAGCTATCAGAAGTCTAAATTTTAAAAATTTGTTGTTGAACTCTCTGGACACCTTTGGACCGGGCGATCAATCGTTCGGCCACCTGCGATCAATCGCCCAGCACTTACGATCAATCGTCCAACCCAATCGATCAATCGCCCGTGCACCCAGTCCAGAAACTTCTAAATCTGGTCCAATTTTCTCTGCGCAAGTGCGTAAGTTTTACGCAAATTCTCGAATATTCTACGATGTTGAGGTTTGAAGGCTACAAAAGGACTCCTTTAATTCGATCTAAAGGCATCCTAGAAGAGATTGGAAGTCGTAGAAGACGAAGGAAAGCTTCGTGGAGCGTCTACAACTCCGGTTTTTTTATTTTTTTATGTTTTTCTCTAGTTTTTCTTTTAATTCTAGTTGTAGTATGACAATGCTCGGCTAGAACCTCTTAGATAAGGCTAAGAGGTGAAGCTTATAGCCAATTCTCATGTTTAATTCATTTTAATTCAAGTTTATTTTACTTCAAGTGGGATATTTGAATACTAGTTCGAATAAAGTTGGTCTTTTTGGATGTTTTATGAGAGTTCATGTACTTAAGACATAAACTCCTTACAATTCTCTGAGCTTGCCATGTTGGGATTGATTAGATTCGAATTGTAGTAACCCTAGAGCATGCCATAGTCTCTTGGCATGGCTGTTACTCCGAAGGCTACAAGTTCGAAGTCTATATGCTTCATTAGAACTAGAATTCTGAATTTCCAGACTTGAGTGAATTATGTGTGTTGAATGACTTATCTTCCAATTAGATGATGGATAGAACTTTGATTCTAATTGTGGTTGTGCTTGGATGAATGGATTGATATGGGATTGCTACAAGTGGATCCTCGAAGCCTTAGTCTCCTCTTTCATATTCTCAGATTTCCTCTTTAAATCGTTGTTTTAGTTCTAGTTCTCATAATTGATTTCCTAAATTATGTTAATTGAAGTTGCTGGAATTAATTAGAATTGTTTACCTAATTCCTTGTGCATCGACCTCGGTCTTACCGAGATTATTACTACATCGTATGCCTTGCACTTGAGGCGAGCGAACAAGTTTTTAGCGCCGTTGCCGGGGAATCTAGGTTTAAACGATTCTGAATTGTTTTAGTAGCTATATAGGTAGAAGGAGTTACGTTTTACTATTTTCCTAGAACTAGCTTTTCTGAATTCTAGAACTAACAAGGTTTGTTTTGTTTTGTAGGAAGTTCTTTTAGTTTAAGCAAATCGGGTACTATCTTTCCAACTTGAACTCTTTTAGTTTTTAGTTTTTTCAGACTTTGTTTTCAGGACTTAGGATTAGTTTTTCATGTGGTTTATGTCCCGTAGGGAATGTGACCACACCAATCAGTCTTCAAACTAAAGGTGGTTTAGTTAGACCACTCTCCGTACATAAATGAGTCAAAAAATAAGTAGAATATTGTGAAAGTTCGGAAAATATGGACTAAACACCATTAAGGAATCCTCCCTACCCTACTCCAACTACAAATGCTAATTATGAGGGACTAGGAGAGAATGAGGTGCACAATGCTCCTCCAATGAGAGCTCTACGTGATTATTTACAACTGGCCCTGTACGACTACACCCTCTTGTGTGGTTTTACCAACTACCGGGGGGAACATTGATATAAAGCCGGGGTAATTTAACTTTTACCTAAGTTCTATGGGCTAGATTCTGAGAGCCCATATCTACACTTAAAAGAATTCGATGAAGTTGTTGCTACCTTGCAATACAATAATGTGTCAAAGGATGTCATCGAACTTATATTATTTCCCTTCTCATTGAAAGAAACAGCCAAAGGTTAGCTCCACTCTCTTAGACCACATTCGATAGGGACATGGACTGAGATGACCCAGGAATTCTTGAAAAAGTTCTTCCCGGCTCATAAAACTAACACCCTTCGAAGATCGATATTGAACTTTATGGGAAAAGAGGGTGAGTCAGTTCTTTCAAAGTTGGGAAAGGTTTAAGAAACTCTTACTCACTTGCCCACATCATGGATACGAAAGTTGGCGAATTATAAACTTCTTTTATGGCGAATTAAATTCCAACATACACCAATTTGTAGAGATGATGTGCAATGGCGAGTTCATCAGCAAAAATCTAGATGAGGCATGGAGTTATTTAGACATGTTGGCCGAGAATGCCCAATCATGGGATACCTCGGACAAATCTAGTAACTTCAAGACTCCTCAATAAAATGAGAAGGAGATATTTACATCCTTAAGGAGGAAGATGATGTAAACGCAATAATAGCCAACATCACAAGAAAAGTCGAGGCCATGGAACTAAGCAAAAGTGAAGTTTCTAAGTCTACGGAAGTCATTGATAATGTGTGCGGAATTTGTGCCGCTAATGTACACTCTACGCAAGATTGTCCTACAATTCGTGTGTTTCAAGAGGTGTGTACAAGAGCAAGCGAATGCCACATATAGGTATCAACGGCCTTTCAATGGACAGGTAGGTAACACGTACAACTCTACTTGGAAGAACCATTCAAACTTCAGTTGGAGGAATAGCCCCACGAGCAATCTTACCAACTCTTAAGGAGGGCCACCCATGCAAAACATGGCCTCAGCTCAATTCTCAATGGAGGACACTTTAAAGGCGTTCATGTAAGGGCAAACACAAATCAATCAATCAAATCAGCAAATGTTCAAAGAGCTTAAAGTTTCGGTTGATGAAATTAAGGGACGCTTAAATGCTAGGGAAGGGACCTTTCCGGCCTAACCTCAGCTTAATCCTAAACAAGCACATGAAATAAGCATCCCTAATCTCCCCAACCAACATATGGAGCAAGAAAAATCCTTCACCACTCTTAGAAGTGGTAAGAAAGTGGATAAATCTATTCTGGTGAAGGCTGACAAGCCTAATGATCTGGTAATTTATGAGAATGAGGATGGACTTAGCTTAGTCCCACAAGAAACGGAACGCGTTCATAAGCCCATAGCATCATTCCCTTCGAGATTGGTTGCTCTAAAATCTCTCCCAAACTCTCATGATATTTTAGAGATTTTTAGACAAGTCAAGATCAACATTCCATTGCTTGATGCCATTAAACAAATCCCCGTTTATGCCAAGTTCCTAAAGGATTTATGCACAACCAAACGTAAATACAATGTGCAACAAAATGCCTTTTTGAATGAGCAAGTGAGTGCCATTCTCACCCAAAAGACCCTTACAAAATTCAAGGATCCCGGTAGTCCCACAATCTCATGTATCATTGGTGACTACCAGATTGAGCATGCATTATTAGACTTAGGGGCAAGTGTAAATTTTATCCCATACTTGGTATACGAGCAATTGAGTCTTGATAAATTTAAACCCACCAAAACCACATTATAACTTGCTGATAGATCCATCTATGTACTGAGAGGGATAGTTGAGGATTGGTCCAAGTCGACAAATTCAACTAGCCGGTGGATTTCATCGTCTTGGACATGCAATCGGTTATGGATACTAGCACTCAAATACCGGTGATTCTAGGCTGCCCATTCCTGGCTACATCAAACATAATTATAAATTGCCGGAATGGGGTGATGCAATTGTCCTTTGGGATCATGACATTGGAGGCGAATGTGTTCCATTTGGGCAAAAGGCATAGGGATGACGATGATGAGCTCTTCGAAGTAAATATACTCGAATCCTTTGAAGAAGAGGAGCTCCTCCAACTTGAACCACTAGAAAATTTGGAGACATGCTTGAACATTTTGAAGATTCAAAAGACCCCATCATTAGTGGCATTGTGCAAGCATTGAGTAGTGAGAAATCGGTAGTTGATACTAGCCGATGAAGGCTTCATTTTGAAAGATTGCCACCAACCACATCAAAGCCTCTACCGTCTAATATCAAACCACCAAAGCCTGACCTTAAACCCTTACTATTCGAGCTGAAAGATGTATATTTAGGTCTAGAGGAAATATTCCCGGTTGTTATTGCCTCTCACCTGGGAAAAGACTAAGAGCTCAAGTTGGTTGAGATACTCAAAGAACATAGGGGAGCCATAGGTTGGACAATAGCGGACCTCAAGGGGATAGACTCTTCGGTATGCACTCACTGTATACACCTCGTGGATAATGTAAAAATAACTAGACAACCTCAAAGGAGATTAAACCCAAACATGATGGAGGTTGTCAAGGCCAAGGTGTTAAAGCTACTAGATGTGGGTATCATCTACCCCATCTCGAATAACCAATGGGTGAGTCATACATAAGTTGTCCCTAAGAAGTCCGATATTACAGTCGTATAGAACGCCAACAACGAGCTATACCATGTGGGTCCAAAGTAGGGTCATGATACGGCGCCATACACTGATTGGATACCATGCAAGAAGTCCGATCATTACCAGATCTCCAATTTGGAGGGTTATCTAAAACGCCATGCATTGACATTCTCGCAGGCTTTTTGCAAATCCAATTTTGTGAAACACGAGTACCCGGCGCATCAAGAAAATCCATAGCCGGCGCATCATGAAATTTAGTCATTTTTCAGAAAATAAATTTTATGACACACTGCCTCCAGCGCGTCCAGAAATTCACCCGGCGCATCATGAAATTCAGTCATTTTCAGTAAATGAATTTCAGGACGCACTGCCTCTAGCGCGTCCAGAAATTCACCCGGCGCATCATGAAATTCAGCCATTTTCAGAAAATGAATTTCAGGACGCACTACCTCCAGCGCGTCCAGAAATTCGTCCAGCGCATCCAAAAATTCAGGAATTTTAGGACGCACGACCCTCAGCGCGTCCAATAAATCAGGCATTTTCAGGAATTTCAAGACGCACTGACAGTTAGCGCGTCCTAAAAATCAACATCCCAACGAAGCCATTTTGAGACGCGCCGAGTGATTTTATCGACGCGCCAACCCATTTTATTGACGCGCTACACTTGTCGGCCTCCTATTGGCCGACTTTACCTATAAATACCCCCTCCCACCACCTCATTTGCACGATTCAGAGAGAGAGAGAGCCGAACCTCTTCGCCGGAAAACCTTTTTCCGATCGCCGGAACCCCTCGCCGAAAATCGCATCTCCGACCATAACAGGTCCAGAGATGAAATAACTTACAAGTCATCTTTTTTTACGCGCTGGCCCCAGCGCATCACAAAAATGATCCAGCGCATCAGGAAAAACCCTCGGCGGATCAAATAAATCAACATCTTAAAACTCATCATTTTTGGACGCACTGGCCCCAGCGCATCACAAAAAGGGGCCAGCGGATTAGAAAAATGCACATTGCAAAAACGGTGTTATTTTTGGACGCACTAGCCCTAGCGCATCGCAAAATAGGCCAGCGGATCAGAAAAATGAACATTCCTAAATGAAGTTATTTTCGGACGCACTGGCCCCAGCGCGTCAGAAAAATAGCCTAACGCATCATGAAAATAGATAACTTTTAACAATCATTTTTGGACGCGCTGGCCCCAGCGCATCAGTAAAATCAGGCCAGCGGATCGCAAAAATCAGAACTTTGAGCGTTCATTCCACCACCCTTAAATCTTCACTTTATAACGTTTTCAAGCCCCGTTTGGGCCTCTTTTGGGTATTTCGAGCGTTTCGGACGCAACGGAATGGTCAAATGACTCATCCGGGCTGCCCAGTGAGCAGAATGTAAGCCTTCAGAGTCCGATTCGACCCGACAAGACGAATGGAGCAATTCTCCTGAAAAGAGGCCGCCAGCGTCCAGAACCATACTGATGCATCATCATTACATGTACTTCCTAATATGACCCAGATTCAGGCCCGGACTAAGTAAAGGGGATTATGGTTAACACGGTAAACCACATCAGGAGAGTTCTAAATTATCACACACAATTTGTTAAAGACTGACACTTCAAGAACAGTCGATGCCCTACCCATCCAAACGGCATCCGCTGGTTGAGCTGCTCAGGTACACACAACTGTGGAATGGACTTCCCGAGGTCACCTGTCCATACATTGACAGGCGCGGACCCAGAGTCGTCCTTCCTGGCCATAAACCCTGACAGTCTCAGCCCGGATCTCCGGTCAAAACATGGGACATAGACATCTGACTCGTACAAAGATGGATCAGTCCGTAACAGAACACACAAATACAGGTCTCTGTGACCACACAAATACAGGTCTCCGTGACCACACAAATACAGGTCTCCGTGACCACACAAATACAGGTCTCAAATACAGGTCTCCATGACCATACAAATACAGGTCTCTACGACCACATAAATACAGGCCTCCACAACCATGAACTCTGAGACCATAGTCCCCGCTGACTAGTCTTTTACCTTTTAATCAAGGGTTATCGATCATTTGATGTAATTAAGGGCTTGTGCCAGATCACGGCCTGGAATGTACAAGATCTCAGGATCTCTGGAATAAAATTCACCTTGCGATATCTCTTCTCTTGTGTAGTTTTGTGAATGCCTGAGATTGTCTACGAATGCTTCTATTATTCAGAACCCCAGAGCAACAAAAACACCACATCTCAGAAGATGTTCCCCGCGGCTCATTTTCTAGTTCTAACATACCAACTAGAGTGACCACCGGTTGGCGTATGTGCATAGATTATCTGAAGCTAACCATGGTCACTAGGAAGGACCACTTCCCTCTCCCATTCATGGATCAAATTTTGGAGAGGTTAGCGGGTCACTCCTATTATTGCTTCCTCGATGGCTATTCCGGCTACAACCAAATTGAGATAGCCCTGGAAGACCAAGAGAAGACTACCTTCACATGCTCGTTTGACACCTTTGCATATCAAAGGATGTTATTCGGACTATGTAATGCACCCGCCACATTCCAACGATGCATGTTGAGTATTTTCTCAGACATGGTGGGTGACCTTCTCAAGGTATTCATGGATGATTTTTCTATTTTTTGTTGTACTTTTGATGAGTGCCTTAATCACTTGACGTTGGTCTTGACAAGGTGTGAGGAAAAGAACCTTATTTTAAACTGGGAGAAGTGTCATTCTATGGTACAAAGAGGAATAGTCCTTGGACATATCATCTCGTCCAATGGAATAGGAGGTAGACCAGGCCAAAATCAATATTATTTCCAACCTACCACCACCCAAAAGCATACACGATGTGTAGTCCTTCCTTGGACATGCCAGTTTTTACAGAATGTTGATAAAGGATTTCAGCCATATCTCTAGGCCTTTATGTAACCTTCTCCAAAAGGAGAACCAATTTGAGTGGAGTACCGAATGTTAATTAGCTTTTCCAAAGCTAAAAGATATGTTGACAACCACTCCTATCATGCAACCACCAGATTGGTTCATTCCTTTTGAGTTGATGTGTGATGCGAGCGATTATGCTATTGAGGTGGTGTTAGGACAAAGGAAGGACAAGAAGCCCCATGTTATTTACTATGCGAGTAAGACCTTGAATCCCGCCCAACTCAATTACTCGACTACGGAGAAGGAGCTTCTAGCCATTATTTTTTGCTTTGGACAAATTCAGGGCGTACTTGATAGGATCCGAGGTCATAATTTACATGAATGATGCGGTATTGAAACACCTTCTTTCTAAGAAGGATGCTAAGCCCCGTTTGCTTAGATAGATTCTACTCCTTTAGGAATTCGACGTAGAGATTAAAGATAAGAAGGGAGTAGAGAACGTGGTGGCAGATCATCTATCCTGCTTAGTCCTACTCGATTCCATTGATGAGTCACCTATTGACGACTTATTCCCTGATGAGCAACTCTTTGTTGTTACGCATCCACCATGGTAGGCTGACATAGCAAACTATCTTTCTACAGGTGCAATGCTTGATCCATTGGACTGTGCAGGATAAAAGGAAATTTCTAAGGGAAGTGTGCAGGTTTTTCTGTGATGAACCATTACTTTTCAAATATTGCCCAAATAAGGAGATGTGTCCCTGATGATGCACAAAATTTTGTCATCTCCTTTTGTCATAATCAAGCTTGTGGGGGTCACTTTTCCACCAAGAAAACTATAAGTGCTAGGCATAAAAGGTGAGTCAAGCTTGATTGAAATTTTCAGTCAGCCCAGCCCTATGTTCGGCCAGCCGAATAGGCTTCGGTTAGCTGAAGAAACTTTGGTCAAGTTTTCAGATTCGAAACTGTTTTCTGGTCTTGGATCTCGGGTCAGCCCGACCCTGTCTCGGGCTAGCCGAAGCTCACTCGGGCTAGCCGAAGCTCACTCGGGCTAGCCGAACCAACACTCAAGTCAGTCGAAGTTTGAATAAAATCTTATCCCGCAAAATCTGATAGCCGTTGGGATAAAACAGTTGAATCTTAGGTCAGCAGAAGGAAATCTTAGGTCAGCCAAAGATCGAACTTTTTTGCCATAAATAAAGCTTTCTTCACTCTATTTTTTATCAAGAAAAAAGCATGAAAATTACTATCTTTCTGGTGATAAAGCTCTCCATTATAGTCTAGCTATTTGTTTTAAATTTCTATTTTATTTTATATCTATCTCAGTTCTATTTTCATTTAATTTCATTGTGTAAAGAGAAGATCACTAAAGATAAGAGAACTGAAATTGCAGTTTTAGAATATCTCTTTTTAGAAATTCTTAAATCCATCTTGTTCGAGTTATATTGGGTTATCTTCTACAAGGATCAGATCGCTGCATTATTAAAGATTTATCTCTGCTAAACTTCATCTCCTTCTACAAGAAGAACGGTAATATATTTCTATTGCTTTTGGGTTTTTGTTTGAGATAGCCCGTGAAAATCTCAAATCAGGTTGTTAGTGATTAGCCTATGAAAATCTCTTAAGGTTATTGATTAGCATGTGAAAATCATTTGAGGTTTTGTTGTGATAAGCCTGTGAAAATCACAATCTCTGTATCGAGTTTTAAAGGTGAACCTATGGAAACCTTTATATATTGAAAAGCCAAAATTACAAGAGAAGTAATTTTGGGAGTGGAGTGGGTGCAAGTTGTTTTAGCATCGAACCACTATAACTCTTTGTGTCATGGTAATTGCTTTATTGTTTATCTGTTTATGTACTTGATTATTTATGAATCCTTAAATAATGACATAAGGTTATCCTACTTAGATTTCTAAGTGATATAAGGTTGTCCTACTTAGCTTGCTAAGTGGAAGGTTGTACTACTTAATCTCTAAGTGGAAGGTTGTCTTACAATTTAATCCAAGGTTTTCATATTTATCTCTATTTACTTTCAGATTGGTTAATTGCATATTCTTGCTAGTCTTGTGATTGATTCTTTAATTTATTTTAAGATTACAAGAAGCATAATTGAATTGATTTGTCCTATTCACCCCCCCCCCCCCCCCCCCTAAGACATTTATAGCTTCATCCTTTTTCAAGTGGTGGTACTAACTATTCTTATTGGAAAGCTAGAATGAGGATATTTTTAAGATCCATGGATGAAAGTGTGTGGCAAGCCACATTAGTAGATTGGATACCTCCAATTATTGAAGTAACTGATGATGATGGAATTAAATCTATAAGACGAGCGGCTTATAACATATGAACCACTGCTAAAAAAAAAATGAAAATAGTGCAAATGTTAAAGCATTGAATGCTATAACTTGTGCTCTTTCACCTAATGAATTTAAAAGAATTATTTCATGTGAATATGCTAAACAAGCCTGGGATATACTTGAAATGACCCATGAGGGCACTAATATTGTAAAGAAGTCTAAAATTCAACTCCTTTCAACCAAATTTGAGGAAATTAGGATGGATGAAAATGAAATATTTATGGACTTTTATACAAAATTAAATGATATAGTAAACTCTATATGGGGTCTTGGAGAGAGTATTCAGAAAGCAAAGTTTGTGCTAAAATTCTGATATCTTTACCAAATCGATTCAATTCCAAAGTCACTGCTATTCAAGAATTGAGGGACACTGGTATAATGAAAGTTGAGGAACTAGTTGGATCCATTCAAACATATGAATTGGCATTTAAAAGTTCTAAGAGTGAGTCCATTACTCTCAAATCTTCAAAATCTGTTTCAATTAATGAAAATTCAAATAATGAAGAAGATGAGAATGATATGACATTGTTGGCTAAGAAGTTTTACAAGATTTTCAAAAACAAAAAGAAATTTGAGATTCAAAAACCTTTGGGAAAGAAGAAAAGTAAATTAGGTTTTTAGAAAAAACAAAATCAAGGATTTGCAATGCTTCAACTGTTCAGGTTATGAGCACTTAGCTATAAATTGTCCTACAAAAGAAATATCAAAGAAGAAATGAATAATTGCAACTTGGAATGATTCATCAGAATCTGAATCTAATTCAAACTCCGATGAATTAGATCAGGAAGGATAAAAAATTCAAAATGCATTTATGACCATTGCTAAGATTTTCCATTTTGAAGACAATGATAACTCTGGATATGAGACATCCAGAAGTGAATATGAAAATGAAGAAGATCTTCAAGAAGCTTACAAAGCCCTATATAAGGAAAGTTGTAAGATTGCATCCAAACTTAAAGTTTCAAAGAAAAGGTGTGATGATTTGCAAATTGAACTTGACAAATGTATTTTAGAAAAATCGCATTTTTCTGATTGTTTTAAAAAATGTAAACTAGACTTGAAAATCAGAAATGAAGATTTTGAAAAACTTTAAACTAATTTTAACTCTTTAAAATCTGATTTGTTTATTCTTAAGAAGTCGAAGAATTCTGAAAAATCCAAAGACATAGTAAAAGAAATTATTCATTTTTCTAAACCTTATGGTGATAGATCAGGTCTTGGCTATAACAAGCACAAGCCAAAGTCAAAGACATCATCCACCATCTTTGTAAAAGGTGAATCTTCACATTCCAAGAATGAAATTCAGAAAGATTTTAAAAAGTCCATTTCCAAAAATCCAAAATATTTTCAAAAGAGTTTGAAAATCTCAGTCAACAATAAAGATGATTCTTCTTCACTTATTCTAAGAATCATAGACCTACTCAAAGATCTCTTGATAGAAATTAGGAGAAAATAAAGACAAGTATCACATTCTCCTCAAGGAAAGAAGGATCCATCTAAGTCCAAAACCATTATGAAGTGGGTTCCTAAAAATAAATGTTTGGTGATCCACATTGCTTTCAAAGCCAGTAGTCATTCTAAATGGCACCTAGATAGTGGTTGTTCAAGACATATGATAGGAGACAAAGATATATTATTAAACATTAACGAGATTGATGGAGGCGCTGTCACTTTCGGAGATGGTAGCCTTTGTAAAATCATTGGCCAAGGTAATGTTCAACTACCTAATCTTCCTTTGTTTAAAAATGTTTTATATGTTGATGGATTAAAGCATAATTTGCTTAGTATTTCACAAATCTACGACAATAATCATAGTGTTAAATTTTTTTATTGTGGATGTGAAATTCTGAATAATTCAGGAGATGTAACTTTTATATGGTCGCAAGACCTCTGAAAATTGCTATATAATTTATCAAAGTTGCTTAATGAAATGTTCATGTTACATGGCCTAACTTAATGAATCTAAACTTTGGCATCAACGACTTGGACATGTAAATTTCAGAAATTTATATAAATTGAGTAAAGGGGATCACTTACGTGATTTACCCAAACTAAGAAAGAAAGAAAACAAAGTATATGGCTCATGTCAAATTGACAAACAAATAAGAAGTTGCCATAAGAAAGTAAACTCCCTAGCCACATCTAGACCTCTTGAACTTCTTCATTATGGATTTAGTTGGACCAACTCAAACAGAGAGTGTAAATGTGCTAAAAAGTATTTTTTAGTTATAGTTGGTGACTTTACTCGATTCTCTTGGGTAGCTTTTCTGAGAGAAAAGTCTGAAACTTTTGATGAAGCCAAAAAGATCATCAAACAAATTCAGATTAAAAAATAAATGTATGTCAATAGAATCAGAAGTGATCATGGAACTGAATTTGAAAATAACAATTTTTAAAAGTACTGTGAAGATCATGGTATCGTACATGAGTTTTCAGCTCAAAAATACCTCAACAAAATAGAGTTTCTGAGAGAAAGAATAGAGTTCTATAAGAGATGGCAAATGTTTTGCTAAATGATAAGATTTACCAAAAAAAATTTGGGCTGAAGCTGTGAATACTGCTTGTTACATTCTAATTGTGTATATGTTAGAGCAGGTAAGAATAAGACACCTTATGAATTGTGGTTTGATAAGAAACCATCGGTTAAACATTTCTGAATTTTTGAAAGTTTGTGCTACATTTTACGTGACCGAAAAAATGTTAGAAAATTTGATGCTAAAAGTGATGAAGGCTTTTTTCTAGGATATGCTACAAACAGTTGTGAATATCAAGTTCTAAATAAGAGAACTGGAGTAATTCAGGAATCCATAAATGTGGTCATTAACGACCCAAGATCATAAGCTCCAGCTCTTCTATGGATGATAATGATATAGAAATATCACCATCTAATCCAAATGATGTTGAACTCCAATTAGTAAGAGACCATCCACAAACTCAAATTTTGGGTGATCCACTTACTGGGTGTACGACCTCGAAGTCAGATAGAAGAGATTTGTAGTCAAGTATGCTTTACTTCACAAATAGAACCGTCCAACGTAAATGAAGCACTAACTGATGAAAATTAGATGTTAGCCATGCAAGATGAGCTAAATCAATTTGTTCGGAATGATGTATGGTATCTTGTTCCTAGTCCGTCTGATAAGAATGTAGTTGGAACTAAGTGAATTTTCAAAAATAAATCAAATGAACTTGGAAATATCATTAGGAACAAAGCTCGATTGGTTGCACAAGGATACACTCAAATTGAAGGCATAGATTATGATGAAACCTTTGCACCAGTTGCTCGCCTTGAATCCATTAGATTGTTCTTATTCATTGTTTATTTTAAGCGTTTTAAAATTTATCAAATGGATGTGAAAAGTGTGTTTCTTAATGGTCATTTACATGAGTAAGATTATGTAGAACAATATAAAGGATTTGAAGATCCAAAACTTTAAAATCATGTATTTCGACTTAAGAAAGCTCTTTATGGTCTAAAACAGGTACCAAGAGCATGGTATGATAAATTGACTCAATTTCTAATCAACCGTGATTTTCAAATAGGTAGTGTTGATAAAACCTTATTTGTCAAACATTCAAACAATGATATTTTGATTATTTAAATATATGTAGATGATATTATATATGGATAAACTTCTACTAATCTGTCTCTTAAGTTTGCAGAACTGATGAAATCTGAATTTGAAATGAGTATGGTTGGTGAACTAACCTACTTTATTGGATTTCAAGTCCGACAGCTAAAAGAAGGTATATTTCTATTTCAAACTAAGTATGCTCAAAGCTTAGTTAAGAAATTTGATTTAGATAATGGTAGAAATTATGATTCTCCCATGAGCACTACACTTCAATTATCAAAAGACTCTCACTTATATAGAAGTATGATTAATAGCCTACTGTACTTAAATGCCTAGTGGACCTGATATTGCATTCAATGTTGGTGTGTGTGCCAGATATCAATCTAATCCTAAAGAATCACACTTAACTGCTTTGAAACGCATACTTCGATATGCTGCTAATTCTACTAATTTTGGACTATGGTATCCATGTGATACTTCATCTCAATTAACAGGATATTCTAATGCTGATTTAGCTGGTAATGTTGATGACTGGAAATCAACAAGTGGTGCATGTTTTTATATTGGTAATTGTCTTGTCTCGTGGATGAGTAAGAAACAAAACTCAGTTTTTTTATCAACTGCTGAAGCTGAATACATCGTTGTAGGGAGTGCATGTACACAGCTTATGTGGATGAAAAGAATACTAGCTGATTATGGGATAACACAGGATACTATGTATCTGTATTGCGATAATACCGGTGCAATTAATATATCCAAAAATCTCATTCAACATTCTCGAACAAAGCACATTGACATTCGATATCATTATATCCGAGAATTGGTTAAAGAAAAATAAGTTTTGATGGAATATATTCAAACTAAAAAAATCAATTGGCTGATATTTTTACCAAGCCACTTGACTAATATGAGATTTTAAAAATTAAGAATTGATATTGGTTTGTGTTCTATGTAACTATCTTGTTTTATATCATTTCATGCATTATTTAAAAAAAATTAATTTTTTCGACCAACTGGGTGACCGAACTGTTCAGTCAGTCGAACAGTCCATTCGATCAACCGAACAGCGCGGTCATTCCGCTTTTAAGATATGAAAACGTATTTTCTTTTCATTCCTCTTCTTCTTCTTCGGTCAGTCGGTGCTCCTCTTCGGTTACCATAATCTTTGTCATGCAAGTATTGTGAGTTGATTTTTCATCAATATTCTTCTTGATTTCGTCATTTAATCAACTCCATTGCATCTTAATCTCAAGTTTGTGGTTAGAAACCCTTATTTTTTGGGGTTTTCTTGTTAAAGTGTTTAACTTGCTATATTTCTTCAATCTTTTGTCATTGAACGTCATCCTAAACAAGCCGTTAGCAAATCCTATCCCGGCTCCTCTTCTCGTTCCACTCCAAGAGAGATTCAGACAATTCCACCACCGGAAAATGATCCCGACTATGTCCGTGATTTCCATTCTAGAGATATCATTGTTGAAAGATTTGTTAATATCAATCATATTGCAATATATGAGTTGCATGATCTTCTTTCTGAGGTCGATTGGAAAAAGATTCTCCAATGGGGAGAAAATGCATACCGGTCGATAGTCCAAGGTCTGTATTCCTCCATCTCAGAATTCTCTCGGTGATGACATCTTCTTTAAGATTAAATTATTAGAGGAAACGGTGACAATCACACCCTCTACCATAGCGTCACTTATGAAAATTGATGGCAGAGGATGGAATCTCAATTCCTCCCTTATTTGATAAGATGTCTCAATCTGAGAAAAACATTGTTACCCGAGTTTTGTGTGGATTTGACGCGGATTGGAGATCAGGTAATGCTAGCTCTTCCTCTTGAAAAATTATTTCCTAAGTTTTGTGTTATTCATCGTATCTTCACTTCCAATGTCTAGCCAAGAGCAGAAAATAAAACTGATCTCACTTCCTTCATGTTACGTGTTTTACATTCTATTGCTACTAAGATTTGTATTTGTCTTTCTACTTTCATCTGTGCCTACATTATTCACTATCGCATGCAACCTAAGCATGGATATTTGCCTTTCAGTTATCTCATTACTACTCTTGCCCTAAATATGCATGTTCAAATTCTAACTGGAGAGGCACCAGAGTCCGAACTTCCTTTCAATAATTCTAATTTGAATATGATGACTTTGAAGCCTCTACCGGAACAAATTGGTGATCATGCTGAAGAAGGTGCTGAAAGCGATGTGAATATGGATGACTCGTTTGATGAAGTTGAAGCTGATTCTGAAGATGAAGATGACCCTGATTACAATCCTTCTGATTATAACTCTTGTATTTCTACCCTGGAACAGAGGATGGATTCCCTGCATATTTCTCAGGAAACTCTTGTTGCTACTCAAAAGCTTAGCATGAAATACATGAAAAAGTATTTTCATCCTATGAGCAAGAGTTTGAACGTATTGATCCTGAAATGCCATCACCTTCCTCTTCATCTAGGTCAGAATGATTTACTATGTTATTTAGTTTGTAATGTATGTTTATGAGTGTTAGTGCACTTTTCTGTGACGTACTAGTGCACCTTGTTTGTCAATTACTTAGGTTAGTGAGTCTAGGGTCGGTTGAGATTAATGAAGACGAAGACCGAAAACTCGATACGGACCGGCTGCATCAAGAAAGAAGAAACAGGTAAAAGTGATGCCTTGGTGAGCCCTAACCTAGTACCTACCCAAAACCATTAAACTCTAGATGACCATGACCCAATAGGCATACCCTTAGTCATTTTAGATTGGCCCTAAGTGTCCTAAAAGACCACCAAAAGAATGGCCAAAGTGGTTGCATGTTTTGCTGAAAAACAGAAAAATACAGCAGAAATTCATGCCAGGCCGAGCGCCCGACCCAGTGTCCACCGGGTGCCCTGACCCAGAGTGGAATCTGTCCATGAGTTGGCCTTAAAACCAGAGGGTTACCGGGTGTTTGACCAAAACCTGTACGGGCGACCGACCAGTGCAAAAACTCTCCAGCAGCACAAGACCCAGTCTGGATCAATTCCGGGCGCCCGATCAAAGTGTGCACCGGGCGCCCGACTAGTGAAAGAAATGGCCATCAGGCGCCCGACCACAACTCGTCCGAGCGCCCGACCAGCTCAAAATACGTCCAGCGTTTATATTCTTTTTATCGACCAGATTCTGGGCGCCCGACCCTGCGCGAATTTGCCCGTTATTTGATCGTTGGGAAGAACTTTATAAAAACGGGGGATTCGATCTTAGGGCTGGTAGAGGGGATTTTGAGGAGATAGAAGCCACCATTGCTAGAGACCATCAGATGCTCTATCCCAAACCCATAGCACGTCATTCTCCTTGTGTTTTCATCACAAGCTTGGGCCATTTAATGGCATCTTGAGAATGGAATTGTTCCCTCTTGATTTCGAGGGTTTAGACACCTTGATCATAGTTAAATCCATTGTCTAAACACCACCTAGGAGTCCAAATAGGTGCATTACTCTAGGAAACCCATTTCCTACCATTTGTAGAGGTTTCACCATTCCCTAGCACCTTAGGCATCTCCAATGGAGTATCACATACAAGGTAGCTAATCTTGGAGCTGAAGCCTTGGCAAAGTAGTGGTGTCAAAGATCGGGGGAGCACACGAGGAGCTTATTCAAGCACGGGAGAGCAAGAAGAAGCAACCCAAAGTGGCGCTACAAAGGGGCTCAATCCGACAAGTAAGGTTGTCTTGTTATGAGTCCATCGACTTAATTTTCCTGTGGGAGTTGAGTGTAGAATTTGTTTGACAAACTTGAACTAGGGTCGTTTGCCGATCCTTGGCCTGTTTGTCGACCTAAAATCTAGAGACATTAGCTGTTCCTTGGCCTAGTTTGTCGGCCTAAAGACTAAGGGCTGTTAGGCACCCCTTGGCTCATTTGCTGGGCCTAAATTCAGGACGTTAGCCGTTCCTTGGCACGTTTTTCGGGCCTAAACAAAGTCTCCAAGGGGGAGCCACCAATACGGGTGCAAACGTGTAGGTTAGGGAGGAACCTGTAAACTCTCCGGTTAGGTGGATCAGAGTTAAAACACCTTGGTTGGGAGGAACCAGATTTAAAATCCCCAGTGAATGCTGGTGTGCTCAAAGGGGTTGAGTACTTGAACCGGGAGTGGAGTAGACAAGTAGTCGAACCACTATACATCCTTGTGTTTGTGATTGTTCTTGAGCACATTTCTCTTTATGCATTGTGTTTAATTGGTTAATTATAAATGCTTAGTTAGGAATGTATCTAAGGTACTTGATAGGCACATCTACACCCACAAGATGTACTTTCACTACCTCATGTAGACTTGAGCTTTTGTTGATCCATCCTCTATAGTCTATATGTGTTGATTAGACTAGGTTGTTAATTGCATTTATCATTTGCTAGTCTTTTGATTGGACCCACTTAGGCTTGGAAGCCGAAGTGTTAATCGCTTACATAATTTGATTTCCTAAATTTGTTAAGTAGGCGAAAAGATTTTAAAAAGGTCCTAATCACCCCCCAAGGACTTAGCCATAATTCTAGTTGCTCCTTAAACTTCCGCACGTGTATGCATAGGGTGTCGTATTAGACTACCCGATGCACTTTCAATGAGTACTTTAGATTTAGTATGCTACTATGTTACATGACTCCTTTTATTTGCTTTTTCTTCCTTTGTTAACTTGTGACAAAAGAGGGAGAAATATTATGCATATTTTGGTTAAATTGAATGCTCTATGCTATGCTATGCTATGTCTATGATGTGCAAAATTTTCTAAGCATATTTGCAGTGGGAACAGCATACTTCCAGGGGGAGAACACAAGTCAAGCATATAAGACAAGAATTATCTTTTTTATGGATGTTGAGAGTCGCTTGTAAATGTAATATATTGTGTTTTGTCACGAAATTGACAAAGGGGGAGATTGTAAGTGCTAGACACAAAAAGTGAGTGCTAAGCACAGTATAGTTGTCATATTTCATAAACACTAGTTTAGTGCATAAGGTTGTGTGGTCAAGCTAAGTTCTTTGAGAAGACAAGTCTCTACCTCAACAAATACATCAAGATCAAGTCTATCGACTCTACAACAAGATGCAGCAAAGCTATGAAGATAAACCATACATGTGATTTCGTATGAAGATGACCCTAAGTTAGGTGATTTCGTATGACTTTTAGTTAATAACTCTAATCTCTTTGATGAAGTCATATTTCAGAAAATTCAGCTAGCTTAACCCTGTGTTTGGTCTGCCTAAGAATCTTTGGTTAAGTTTCCAGCAAGCTTGATTGAAATTTTTTGGAGATGTTCGGCTAGCCTAACCCTGTGTTCGGCCAGCCGAACAGGCTTCAGTGAACCGAAGAAACTTCGGTCAACTTTTCAGATTCGAAACTATTTTCTGGACTTGGATCTCGGGTTAGCCCTACCTTGTCTTAGGTTAGCTGAACTGACACTCGGGTCATTCGAAGTTTGAACAAAATCTTATCCCACGAAATCTGATAGCTGTTGGGATAAAGCGGTTGAATCTTAAGTCAGTCGAATAAAATCTTAGGTCAGTCGAAGACCTAACTTTTTTGCTATAAATAAAGCTTTTTTCACTCTATTTTTTATCAAGAAAAGACATGAAAATTATTATCTTTCTGGTGATAAAGCTCTCTATTATAGTCTAGCTATTTATTTATTCTTATTTTATTTTATAGCTATCTCAGTTCTCTTCTCATTTAATTTGATTGTGTAAAAAGAAGATCATTCTCATACTAGAGATAAGAGAACTGCAATTGCAGTTTTAGGAAATCTCTTTTTAGAAATTCCTAAATCCATCTTGTTCGAGCTATATTGGTTTATCTTCTATAACGATCAGATTACTGCATTATTGAAGCTTCATCTCTGTTAAGCTTCATCTCCTTCTATAAAAATAATGCTAATACATTTCTATTACATTTGGGTTTTTGTTTGAGATAGCCCATAAAAATCTCAAATCAGGTTCTTAATGATTAGCCTGTGAAAATCACTTAAGGTTATTGATTTGCCTGTGAAAATCATTTGAGGTTTTGTTGTGATAAGCTTGTGAAAATCACAATCTCGGTATCAAATTTTAAAGGTGAACCTGTGAAAAACTTTATATAGTGGAAAGCCAAAATTACAGGAGAAGTAATTTTGGGAGTGGAGTAGGTGCAAGTTGTTTTAGCACCAAACCACTATAACTCTTTATGTCATGGTGATTGCTTTATTGTTTATCTATTAATATGCTTGATTATTTATGAATCCTTAAATCGTGACATAATGCTGTCCTACTTAGATTTCTAAGTGATATAAGGTTGTCCTACTTAGTTTGCTAAGTGAAAGGTTGTACTACTTAATCTCTAAGTGGAAGGTTATCCTACAATTTAATCCAAGGTTTTCATATTGATCTTTATTTGCTTTTAGATTGGCTAATTGCATATTCTTGCTAGTCTTGTGATTGATTCTCTGATTTATTTTAAGATTGCAAGAAGCAACATTGAATTGAGTTGTCCTATTCACCCCCCCCCCCCATCTAAGACATTTATAGCTCCATCCTTTTTCAAAAACCACTGCAAAAATTCTGCAGTATGGTTTTTATTGACCTACTTTATTTAGAGACACCAACAAGTTTTGCAAAGCATGCGAGCGCTGTCAAAAGCTAGGAGAGTTGTCCCGTCGGAATATGATGCCTCTCAACCCAATTCAACATCTCGAAGTCTTCAATTGTTAGGGCATCGATTTCATAGGACCATTCCCCTCATCTTTTAGACATGTCTACATATCACTTACCGTAGACTATCTGTCCAAGTGGATAGAGGCTATTCCTTGTAGAACCAACGATCATCATATGGTTCTAAAGTTCCTCAAAGAAACATACTTTCCAAATTTGGAATGCCTTAAGCCATCATAAGTGATGGTGGTTCTCACTTTTGTAATAGGCATTTTGAAGCCTTAATGAAGAGATATGGCATTAGACATAAAGTGAGTACCCCATACCACCCACAAATAAGTGGGCAAGCTGAAATTTTCAATTGGTAAATCAAACAGATTTTAGAGAAGATGATGAATCTGGATCGCAAAAATTGGTCACTAAGATTAGACAATGCTCTTTGAGCTCACCGCACCGCTTATAAGACCCCCATTGGAATGTCTCTCTATAGACTTGTCTATGGGAAAGCTTGTCACTTGCCTGTGGAACTTGAACACAAAGTCTATTGGGCAATTCGGGCATTGAACTTCGACATTGACAAGGCTAGCTATCTTCGCAAACTTCATTTGAATGAGCTTGATGAGATTCAAAAAGATGCTTATGAGAACTTGAGGATTTACAAGAGTAGGATGAAAGCCTTTCATGACAAACACATCTTCCGAAAATCTTTTCATAAAGGTCAGAAAGTGCTCTTGTACAATTCCTAACTTCATCTTTTTCTGAAAAAATTGAGATCTTGATGGACCGCTCATATATTATTAAAGAAGTTTTTCCTCATGGGGCTGTCAAGATAGAAAATGCGGCGAATGGTAACTGTTTTAAAACAAAAGGACAACTCTTTCAACCATTTGTTGAGAAATTTGATTCAGAGGACATGTCCATCGCTCTGAACGATCTTATGTATCAGGATGATTAATCTCCTAGTCTGACGGAGGTATAGAGTAGATTAAGTTTAGTTTGTTTTTCTGTTTTATTTGCTTTAGTAGATTTTTATGCTAGAGGTAGACTTCCATAATCGACTATATTAGGTACTCTCATTCTCACTCTCTTTTATTTTACCATTGCTCTCATGTTCTTGCTCATTGCATATCTTTTTTACATTGAGGACAACGCAAGATTTGGTTGGGGGGTGAGATTCCTCAAATCTAGCAATTTGTGAACATTTGAGCAAGGTTTTTGTAAAAAAAAATTCAATTTTTCTGAAACATCAAAACTCTTTTGGAAAACTTTGTTTCTATGCACTTGAGATGTCATGAGTATGAAAAGATGAAAGATGAACTGATATGATTTTAAAATCTCTAAATTAACTTAAACATAATAGTTTTATATGTGAATCTCCTTATTTGTATGATTGATAGAATATTTGAACACTTTTGAGTCTAGTCCACATTACACGATTCTCATGGTTTAAAGGGATTAGTAGATTTGTAGATTAGTTAGACTGAAGACTTGAAGTGTTTAGGAACCAAGTTGAGGAACTTTATCCATCCATGTTCATGTGAAATAAGAGAAAAGAATGAAAGATATGAATTTTTAAAAATCCTATCTAAAGTATGGAAAAAGAGAATGAGGATATGGTATTTATTGAATATTTGTGAAAACTTTTGAAAAGGGCTATTTATTAGCAACCAAGGGATGGTCTACCCGTAACCAAAGCTGGAAATGGGAAGTAGTGTGAAAGCCGTCTAAGGAACGGTAAGGCAAATTCTTGTCATAGGCAATTGGTTGATTCTGTACACTTTTAGATCTTTTATTTAACTGATTTATGAAGAAGGTAATCCTTGAAAGTTATGAGATGCATATGCACAATGCACACTAGACTTTACATGTTCATATTCGTCTATTTATCAATAAATTGGTGGGGATTCTATGCGAAAACTTATTATGTTTGGAAAGCTTAGGACTTCAATTTCTTATCATTTAGTTTTTCTGAATTTTTCACTTATATGTCTTAAAGTTTATAGAAGCATAGTTTCCAAGAGAGAGTTAAGTTTTCAGAAAGGTGGATTGTTTTATGCTTGTTTTGCTCGGGACTAGCAAAATGCTGGGGGGGGGGGGGGGGGGGGGGGGGGGGGGGTGTTGAGCTTCTAATTTATACATATTATAACCCTTATCATCACACATTATGCAGGTTTATGTGTTTAAAGTCCAAACTAATACATGTTTTTGTGCTTACAGGAATGAGAGAAGGACTTCACCAAGATGATGCTTAAAGACACTTCTTAGCATACATTAAAGACCAAAGGAAAGAAGCAAGGAGAAGAGGAAAAGAAAATAAAAAGACTCACCCTAGTCGATTGATCAGTTGGCCTGACCGATTGATCGCCAGGGTGGTCAATTGATCCACTGGCCAGGCCGATTGATCGGCCATTGTGCATATGCTGCTGGACTTAATGATGGATGGTTGATTGATCGGTTTCCCAATCCGATTGATCGCCTATAATGCTGTAATTCCAGAATGTTACTGGACAAAAAAGAGCCCCACCGATTGATCGCTCAACCCGGGCAATCAATCGCCCAAGCCATCAAAAGTCTGAATTTTTGAAAATTTATTGCTGAACTCTCTAGACACCTTTTGGACCAGGCGATCAATCACCCGGCCACCTGCGATCAATCGCCCAGCACCTGCGATCAATCTCCCAACCCAATCGATCAATCGCTCATGCACCCAGTCCAGAAACTTCTAAATCTGGTCTGATTTTCTCTGTGCAAGTGCATAAGTTTTAAGCAAATTTTCGAATATTCTACTATGCTGAAGTTTGAAGGCTATAAAAGGACTCCTCTAATTCGATCTAAAGGCATCCTAGAAGAGATTGGAAGTTGTAGATGGCAAAGGAAAGCTTTGTGGAGCGCCTACAATTCTGGTTTTTCTAGTTTTTATGTTTTTCTTTTAATTCTAGTTGTAGTATGACAACGCTCGGCTAGAACCTCTTAGCTAAGGCTAAGAGGTGAAGCTTGTATCCAATTCTCATGTTTAATTCATTTTAATTCAAGTTTATTTTACTTCAAGTTGGATATTTGAATACTAGTTTGAATAAAGTTGGTCTTTTTGGATGTTTTATGAGAGTTCATATACTTCGGACATGAATTCCTTACAATTCTCTAAGATTGCCATGTTGGGATTGATTAGATTAGAATTGTAGTAACCCTAGTGTTAAGCTCTAAAATGTGCATATTCTAACCCCATTTCAACACTAACATTGCATGATTTCTATGCTTACGGACTTATCTAATGCAATAGTTTTGTGATTGTAGGATGAGAGAAAGACTTCACCGAAAGGATGATTAAAGAACACTCTTAATGCGTATTAAAGATCAAAGAAAAGAAGTAAGAAAAAGAGTGAAGAAAAGAAGCAAGAGGAAGAAAAGAAAAGAAGGAAAATACCCTGGTCGATTGATCGATTGACCTGGTCAATTGATCGTTGGGGTGATCGATTGATCCCCTGGCTAGACAAATTGATCGGCCAAATTCCATAGTCTGCTGGACTGAAAGATAGTTGGTTAATTGATCGGTTGCTCAAACCGATTGATCGCCCATAATGTAGAAACTCAGAAAAGCTGCTGGACAAAAAATAGCATGGTCGATTGATCTCTCAGCAATCGATTGATTGCTCAACCTGGGCAATCAATTGCCTGAACCATAAAAAATCCAGAATTTTGAAGACCTGTTACTGGAACTCTCTTGACACTTTTTGCACCCATCGATTGATCGCTCGACCTTGACCGATTGATCCCCAGCATGGTCGATTAATCTCCTAGCCAATCGATCAATCGTTCAATTGCCCAGATCATAAATTGTTAATTTCAGCTTCGACTTTTGCTTCGCAAGTGCGTAAATTCTACGCAAAATCTCGAATCTTCTGCGATGGTGGGGCTTGAAAGCTATAAAAGGACTCCTCCACTTCGTTCCAAGGGCAACCTAGAAGAGATCTATCATAGTGGGAGGCAGAGAGAGTTGGTTTTGGAGTTCTACACTTCCTCTTCGTAGTTTTATTTCTAGTTCTTCATGTTTTCATTAATTTTCCTGTTTTTCCTTAGCATGGTTGGCTAAACCTCTTAGTTAGGGCTAAAAGGTGAAGCTTGTAGTAGACTGAGATGTTTTAATTCATTTTTAATGGTTTCAAGTTGGATTTTTATTGATTGAATAATGGTTTGATGAGTTTGAATAAAGTTATAAGTAGTTTTTCTTAATCTTATGATGACTCATGGATGTTTGGAAGAATTATCTTAGTTCTTAGTTGTTTTGCATAGATCTAGACCTATACGCTCCGAGGAATCGGATTCAAGACGCTCTAAAACTTAGTTCTTCATGTGGAAACTTCAAACCAAAGTTCTACCTTTTTTTGAGAAGTCCAAAACATGTATTGCTTATTTATGTGATTTGAATCAAGTTCAAACCATGATGTAGTTAAGCTTTGTGATAGGGTTTGATGATTATCATAATTGTGATCTTAATCTATTGGAACTAGGATTGACTTATGCAATTGAGTGTGCTCAAGTCCTAACTTGAATTGAGTGAATCATGTTGATGAACAACATATGTATTAGACTGTTTTGCTGAATTCACCGCTCTATAATCCGGCTAGATAGGATTTGATTTCGATTTTAGGTGTGTAATTTAGAAATCAAAGTGAATTATGCATCAAGGATCGCTACAAGTGGATCCTCGGCACCCTAGTGCTTCTTTAAATTGTTAATATCATCTCAAGTTATAGATTATTCCTCTACATTCAAATTTAAGATTATTGTAGTTTAATTTCAATTGGAGATTTTTAGAAGAAATTCTGAGAATTCCTACATTAGTCTCTGAGAACGATCTCGGTCTCTACCGAATTATTACTATATCGCAACCCTACACTTGGGAAGCGAACACCTAGAGCATGCCATAGTCTCTTGGCATGGCCGTTACTCCGAAGGCTACAAGTTCGAAGTCTATATGCTTTATTAGAACTAGAATTCTGAATTTCCAGACTTGAGTGAATTATGTATGTTGAATGACTTATCTTCCAATTGGATGATAGATAGAACTTTGATTCTAATCGTGGTTGTGCTTGGATGAACGGATTGATATAAGATTGCTACAAGTGGATCATCGAAGCCTCAGTCTCCTCTTTCATATTCTCATATTTCCTTTTTAAATTGTTGTTTTAATTCTAGTTCTCATAATTGATTTCCTAAATTGTGTTAATTGAAGTTGCTGGAATTAATTAGAATTGTTTACCTAATTCCCTATGGATCGACCTCGGTCTTACCAAGATTATTACTGCATTGCAAGCCTTGCACTTGAGGCGAGCGAACATTTATCATTCATTCTGGGTTCAAAAACTTGAGTCACTGACGAGTTCGAGCAAGGTTTCTATTATTAAGCACAAGAGATTGACCAAATGTATTACATTGATTGATCTCTAACTTGAATATTCAATTTGATGTGTTTTAGGCTCTACCAAATCGAACGTTTGAGCTAACAGACTGAGGATCTAGTGCACTCGGGTCTCACCAGGTTAAGGTTTTCTCTGACTATCCAGCGTACAACGTCCAATCGAGTCTTGGGTTCCTAGGTTTAAGGCTTCACTCAAGGACTTTAAGTCTTCAGGTTCAGACACATGCACGCACACGTGCTAAAATGCACAGTTATATACTTCTTCGAGAAATTTATCAAGTAACACCCAAAGACATTCGATGCCTGAGTATCGGAGGGCCAGGGTGTTACAGTTTGTCTCTCACCTCATTAGTTGGTAGTCGTAGTTCGACTTGTGGGCTGCTGGTTTGAGGTCATCTCAAGGTTAACTTTCAACCTTGGGGCATTGAGCTTTTGAAGGTTAAGCGTGGCAACATTTACTTTGGCCATGTGTGGAAACGATTTTGTATCAACCATCATTGTTTCCAACTCCTTTTCAAGGAATTTCAACAATCCTCCATCAATGTTTGCTTTGGTTAAGTTCCTGAAAACCACAAAGCTAACTGTGGAGTGAGAACATGAACTATGCCACTCTAGTATTCAATCTTCTTAAGTTCTTCGGACGAAGGAATTCTTTGGTTGGAAAAAAAATATTTATAAATTTTCCTTCGAGAAGGTGATCGAAGATCAGCATGAGTTATGTCAAATGAATATTGTTTGCCAACTTTGAATACATTCTTCCTTGTATTTTGGCTTTTTAGCCATGACTTCCTTTATGTCCAACTCGAAGTTTGTGTCCTGATAATAAGTCCCAATTGAGAAATTTTTATGATGGCTTTCCTCTCAGAGGAGCCACTCGTAACAGGTAACTCAGACGGAAAAATTAAATAGATCTTTAAATTCCATGCTCTTGAATTTCTTTCATAATTCAATATCTAAGCTATCCTAAGCCAGTTTAAAAAATTCATCCTCGAGCATGGTGACTAAGCACCTATTTCTTACCTTTATGAAGCGGGCAATATACTTATTGTTTATTCTCTTGGCAGTTTCCTCGGACGGGATAGATTAGCCAAAGAAACCTCTAGTTTAGTTTGGAAGAACTGCGTATGGAATTTCTCTTCTATTTTTGGCCATATATTAATAGATTTAGGTGGCAAGTTAATGTACCATGTAAAGGATGTTCTAGAGAGAGAATTTCCAAATAGCTAGAGCTTAAGAAAATCTTGGTTTAAAACTTCACTATATTGGATTGTGGAGTGTTACAGATAAAATAAGGGAGATCAACTCAGCTGCTAAGATTGTACACGGACGCCCACTCGACTCTCGAGATCATCTGAGCGAGAGTCGCAGATCGGGTAAATACGGAAGTACTCATTGGACTCTCGAGATCATATGCTCGAGAGTCGCAGATTGGGTAAGTGCGGGACGCCCATCCGACTCTCGAGATCATCTGATCACGAGCCGCAGATTGGGTAAGTGTGGGACGCCCATTCGACTCTCGAAGATCATCTGAGCTAGAGTCGAAGGATTGATAAATCCGCGAGCAGACCTTCTCGTAAGTCGTTGAAAGGTGTTACGTCTAAATGAGCGAGCACTTGGACTCGTGACCATATTCCAACATGCGAACAGCTTTTCCGCAGTGACACCTCTTAGCCTTCAGTACCAGCACCCGATTCCCGTCAAGCAGCTCGTTCAATCCCTCTGCGATACCAAGCAGGGATACACCCAGTTCGGTGGTTTCCGTCCCGTCGGCGTCTCCTTCCTTTTCGCCGGCTATGACTCCAACTACGGTTTTCAGCTCTATATGAGCTGTCAGCGCTATTACTACGCCTACCAGCAGCCCGGATAGGTCGGGTTTGGGCTTATCTTCTCTTATGGTTTCGAATCTCAAGGGATTGCTATCAAGGAACGTGATTGCCAAAATAAGTCATCGGGTTAGATCTCGTCTCCAAGGATAAGGATCTTATCCCACGAAATCAGCGGCATCTTGGTATCGTACACAAAATCAACGGGATCTCGATATCTTACGTGACAGATGGGATCGCTCCAGATCTATATAAAGAGGTGACTCCATTAAGAGAAAGGTACACACAGAATATTCAATCTCTGCCCTGTTTTTGCCTAGTTATTTTTCTTCTTGCTTCGGCCTGACTTAAGCATCGGAGGGCTAACGGCTGAACACCAGCCACCCTTAGTTGCTTTCTGTCTTCTTTCAGGTCCGGCGGGGGAAGTATCTGTTGGAGAGAAGGTGAACGTCCGGAGGATCCAGTTACAAAATCTAACGTTAACAGTTTGGCGCCGTCTGTGGGAACGACTTGATCGTCAAAATCAATCGTTCTACCAATCAAAATCCTCCGCGATGCCTCCTAAAAAGGCTGTTCATCCTTCGACTTCAAGGCAGGCACCACCTCCACCCGATGAGACGGAATCCGTACCTGCTCTTCCGCCCACATCGACGAATATCCCTCAAAGAGCTCCAAATATGCCATCAGCAAACCCATTATTGGAAGCTTCTGGAAATCAAGACGATGTCCTGCGCTTCCTTGGAAACACTCTCCTAACTCTAAATGCAGGAGTTCAGGCCCTGTCGAATCGGCTTGATCAGCATTTTCCCGAACCGCAGAGACGAGCCTCTGAAGGGTTACCACCGCAGCCCATACCAGTGGCATCCAGACATTCTATGGACGAACCACAGGTCCCACCACTTGGCAGCCATCTCCCTGTACCGTCTCCACATTCTATACATTCTAGTTCGTCTCGACAACCTCAACCTCAGGGCTCCACTGCCGAGACATCAAGCTATACCCTACCATGGGAAGGAGATCTCAAAAGAATCTATGATCGTTTTGACGTCATGGAACAGCGATACCAGGCAAATCGGCCATCTGCCGTCATGGCGGCGATTCGTCAATCCGACTCCCTCCCCCTTACCCAATCTGCGACTCTCGAGCATACATAACCTCGCTGGTGAAGGGGGACCCTCTTGAACACCTGGAAACATACAGGTCCCTCATGAAGTTGGAGGGACATGGTTCAGAAATCATGTGTAGGGCTTTTCCCCTAACATTGAAGGAAGCAGCTCGTACGTGGTTCCGAGGGTTAAAGCCTCGTTCCATCAGTTCCTTTTCCCAGTTATCGGAGATATTCCTTTCTCAATTCATGGGAAGCATTCGCATTAAGAAGCCAGCCTCCCATCTGATGAATTTAAAACAGCAGCATGGGGAGACAATAAAGGAGTTCACAGTACGGTTCACCGCTGAAGCCGTTCAAAATGAAGGTTATACTGAAGAAAAAGGGCTCGCAGCCCTCATAGCAGGAATAACGAGCGAGAAATTCAGGTTTGCCTTGGATAAAAGCCCACCGAAAACTATGGCAAAATTTCAAGCCAAAGCTCAGAAGTACATCAATGCAGAAGAAGTCGTATTGACACGTCATGGGGCACAGGGTAAGAAACGCAAGCCAGAGGGAACCTCTTCTGCAGATAAAAAATATCGTCGTGATCAACGCGATCGTTCTCCCAAGAAGCCTTACTCCGGTAAATATCATAACTACACTCCCCTTAATCGGTCTCATGAAAAGGTTCTAATGGAGATTAAACACAAGCCATATGTAAAGTGGCCTGCAAAGATCAAATCCGATCCCGAGAAGAGAGACAAGAGCAAGTTCTGTTACTTCCACAAAGATCACGGGCATAGAACCCAGGACTGCATCTCTCTACGAGACCATATCGAAGCCCTCATTCGAAAAGGCCATCTCCAGGATTATGTTGCTCGTAAAAATCGATCACCAGAAAGGGCGAAGACCTCATCTCGCCAAAAGGAACCGCCTCATCATCAAACTGACCAAGAGGACGCTGAGCCCACGGGAGAAATCCGCACCATCGTTGGAGGACCAGCTTGCGGGGGCGACTCTCAAGCTTCAAGAAAAGCATACGCTCGAAAGGCATCCAAAGAACCCCAGCAAATCTATTGGCTGGAACAGACGTCTAGCTCGTCAAAGACCAGCCATCCTCCAATTTCCTTCACTCTCGAAGATGCAAAGGGAATTCACTTCCCTCACGAAGACTCCATCGTAGTCACATTGAAGGTATCAAATTATCTGACACATCGAATTATGGTGGATACAGGTAGCTCAGCCGATATTCTATACTTGGAGGCTTTCAACAAAATGGCACTTACCAGAAGCCTTCTCAAACCAGTATCGACCCCCCTCGTTGGCTTCGGAGGTGAGGTAGTAACGCCTGAAGGAAGCATCGATCTCCCAGTTACTTTTGGAGAAAGTCCAGCGAAGACCACCGTCTTCATAAACTTCCTCGTGGTGGATCGAAAATCAGCGTATAAAGCCATTTTAGGGCGGCCGTCTCTTACTAAGGTCGGGGCAGCCTTGCACCCTTCATATCTGTGTGTCAAATTTCCTACCCCAAATGGTATCGGGGTCGTGCGAGGAAGTCAGCAGGAGGCGTGGTCCTGCTATCAGATAGCCCTACAGGATCGGAAGAAGGCTCAAGCAACACCCGTTATGGAGATAACACAAAGTTCACCCACCTTCTCCACCAACACCTCGTTGGATCCGAGAGAGAATGCTCTCCAATCAGGAACTCCTGGGGAGGAAACAGTGGCGATTCACCTGACCAAAGACGATCCATCTAAGATCGTGTACATTGGATCCTCTTTAACCAATGTCCACCGCGAAGATTTGATCCGTTTCCTCACTGAATATCAGGACGTGTTTGCTTGGTCTTATAAAGATATGCCAGGCATCGACCCCAATGTCATTGTACATCGCCTCAATATCGACCCGAAACATAAGCCCGTACACCAGCGTCGACGTGCCTTCACTGCAGAAAGACAAATGGCGATCAAGGCTGAAGTCGAGAAGCTACTCACGGTCAATTTCATAAAAGAAGTTGACTACCCAGAGTGGGTCGCGAACGTAGTTCTTGTCCGAAAAGCTAATGGCAAATGGAGAATGTGCATCGATTATTCAGATCTGAACAAAGCATGCCCTAAAGATAGTTTTCCAACGCCACGGATAGACCAGCTGGTCGATTCAACAGCTGGACACGCTCTGCTCAGTTTTATGGATGCTTACTCTGGTTACAACCAGATTATGATGCATCCACCTGATAGCCAGCATACTGCCTTCATCACGGATTGAGGACTATATTGCTACCAGGTAATGCCGTTCGGTCTTAAAAATGCAGGGGTCACTTATCAACGTCTCGTCAACAAAATATTCGCTGCTCAAATCGGTAGGAATATGGAAGTTTATGTTGATGATATGCTCGTGAAAAGCACCGTAGAAGATGATCATATTTCTGATCTTTGAGAAGCCTTCGACCTAATGAGGAAGTATCAAATGAAATTGAACCCAGAAAAATGTGCGTTTGGAGTGTCTGCAGGAAAGTTTCTTGGGTTCATGGTCGGCCAGCACGGAATCGAGGCAAATCCTGAAAAGATAAAAGCATTGATAGAGATGAAATCCCCCACCACTCTGAAGGACGTCCAGCGTCTAGCTGGTCGCATCGCATCATTGAACAGGTTCATCTCGCGAGCATCTGACAAGTGCTTACCATTCTTCAAACTCCTTCGTGCAACTGCCAAGTCTGATTAGAATTGGACGCCACAATGTGAGGAAGCCTTTCAACAATTGAAGCTATATATGAGCACACCCCCCATTTTATCTAAACCTGTAGCACATGACCAACTCATTCTATATCTATCTGTGTCCTCTACGGCCGTTAGCGCCGCTTTAATAAGAGAAGATTCCGAGGTCCAAAGGCCCGTTTATTATATCAGTCGAGCAATGGTGGATGCAGAAACTAGGTATTCTGATATGGAGAAGCTGGCCCTAGCTTTAGTCACGGCAACTCGAAAACTGCGACCATACTTTCAAGCCCATGCTATTCTAGTACCAACGAATCATCCACTGCGACAAGTTCTTCAAAAACCTGAGGCTTTCGGACGCTTAACTAAATGGGCAGTAGAGATCAGCGAGCACGATATTTCATTCTGCCCTAGGACCGCGGTAAAGGGCCAGGCCGTGGCTGACTTCATCGCCGAATTCACATACTCTCCTGATGATAATACCATGACCAGCGACCAGCCTCCTTGGTCACTCTTCGTGGACGGGTCGTCGCGGGCCAGTGGCAGTGGAGCGGGCCTGATTTTAGTGGCTCCCGACGGGTCGCGTTTCCAATATGCTCTGCGTTTCGATTCTCGTATCTCGAATAATGAAGCAGAGTATGAAGCCCTTATCGTCGGCCTCGAATTGGCCATTATCCTTGCCATTCAGAATTTGTCAATTCATAGCGACTCCCAGCTCATTGTCAACCAAGTCCTTGGTGAATTCGAGGCCAAAGAAGAAAGGATGTCCTTATACAAGTCTCGTGTCCTCATCCTGCTCGCAAAACTGAAGACTTATGAAATAATTCATATTCCTCGCGAGAAGAACCAACTCGCTGATTCCCTGGCAAAGCTCGCCTCTGCACCAGAATCTGAGTTACCACATTCAGTTCCCATCGAGCATCGTCAGAACCTAAGTATCAACTATGCAACTCTCGAGCAAGTAATATCGGTACAATCGTCTCCATGCTGGATGGATCCCATCATCCTTTATCTCAGAGACGGATACCTACCAGATGACAAGAAAGCTGCAAGACAAATTCGGCTTCGAGCTGCCAGGTACACCTTGCAAGACGGAATATTGTTGCGAAAAAGTTTCTCCTTGCCTTATTTAAGGTGTCTTCATCCAGAAGAAGCACTTCATGTTCTAGATGAGATACACCAGGGGGCATGTAGTAATCACCCCAGGGGGCGATCCCTAGCGTATAAGGCAATGAGGCAAGGATATTATTGGCCCACTATGAAAGCAGACGCAATTGAATTTTCTAAAAAATGTGATAAGTGCCAACGATATTCACCTATACCTCATGTACCGTCCGATCGGATGACTCCAGTTGATAGCCCTTGGCCTTTCGCTCAGTGGGGGGTCGATATCATCGGGCCCTTACCTATGGGAAAGCGGCAAAATAAGTTCGCGATTGTAGCGGTTGATTACTTCACCAAATGGGCCGAGGCAGAACCATTAGCCAAGATTACTGAGAAACAAACTACCAAGTTTATATGGAGAAATATTATATGCCGTTATGGACTCCCCCACACTATAATCACCGACAATGGAGCGCAATTCGACAACGAAGCCTTTGATGAATTTTGTGAAAAATGGAAGATACATAATCTCCGCACTTCTCCATATCATCCTCAGGCGAATGGGCAGGTCGAGGCAGTGAATAAGATCATCAAGCACCATTTAAAGACCAAGCTAGGTGAGTGTAAAGGGGTGTGGCCAGAACTCCTACCAGAAGTATTATGGGCATATAGAACCACGGTTTGTACATCAACAGGTGAAACCCCTTTCTCCTTAGCATTTGGTGTCGACGCAGTGGTACCAGTGGAAATTTAAGTGCCCTCGTATCGGATCGAGCAGTATGACCCCGCGTGTAATCAGGAAAACCTTCGACTTCATCTCGATCTCTTGGAAGAGCGGAGAAATGCTTCCCAAGTACGAGTGGCAGCATATCAACAACGTATTGCTCGTTATCGAAATGCTAGGGTTCGGCCTAGATCCTTCCAGCCTGGAGATTTGGTACTAAGGCAAAATCTCGGAGTTCCCGCTCGTTCGCTGGATCCAAATTGGGAAGGCCCGTATCGGGTTATTAGGATTGTGTGACCCGGTACTTATTACCTTGAAGACATGCAGGGAAAGCCCGTACGTCGCCCTTGGCACGTGGAGCATTTGCTACGATACTATCCCTAGATTCAATGTAGTTCATAACAACATTTTATGAATAAAGCGGAAGATATCTTTTGGCCGCTACTCCATTTACTTGGACATGAATAGCCTTGAAGAGGATGCATACAATCCCTTGGCCAATTGCCTACCTTTGGTAGGGTTTCACCTAGGATGGTCGCATTTCCATTTGATGGGTGACCATCCTACCCTCGATAAACTTGGAGTCTCAATCGATAGATCAGTCTATCTCTACGAGGGTATGATCATCACGACCCCCCGGGTTGAGCACAATGCATTTCTCAATCGATAGATCAGTCTATCTCCACGAGGGTACGGTCGTCATGACTCCCCGGATTGAGCACGTTACACCTCTGAATCGATAGATCAGTCTATCTCCACGAGGGCATGGTCGCTACGACCCCCCGGGTTGAGCATAACTCATTGCAACAAGAAAGCATTCAGTGCACAAAGGAAAAGAAAGTAAACAAGAACGAGAAGGCATTCATTGCATGCAAGGGAGAGTAAACGAGGATAACACTTCCAAAAATATCTTTTCATTGATGATAAATGTTTACAATATCTGCTCGCGGATACAAGAGAGGAAAACAAAAAGAAAATCAATCTCTTGGAGGAGGAGCTGTGCTCTCGACTTCAGGGCCCATTTCTGGAGCCCCTCCAGCTTGCGTGGCTTCAGTCACCTCGTTTTCAGCAGCAGCTTGCTCTTCTGCAGCTATGATGGTCGCGACTCGACCAAATTCCCCCATATCAAAGGATGGGATCATTCGTTGCACTACTCTCAGCGCAAAGTCGCGACCAGCATCATATGACTCGTATCTTTCATCGTCATATAGCTGCGAAGTCTGAAACTCGAAAATTACCCGAGGACCTTCCTCCGAGAGCATCTTTACAAGGGCGACTTTTTCCTCGTCCCAGTGGATCGAGTCGTCCTTAAGCTGTACAAGAGCGGAGCGCTCCTTTTCCAAGTTGTCGTTGGCTTCTTTGAGCTGCGACCTGGCCTCCGCAAACCGCTCCTCCAACGAGATCTTGTCTTGGCGAAAGATCTCTCTCTCTCTCTCAGCCTTCTCCTTCAAACCCGTGAGCTTCACGAAGTCTGAGTCCAAGGCCTGATACCTGTCGGTCAGGACTTGGATTTTCTCGATGAGGATCTTCTTCTCCTCATCTCTCTTCGCGATCACCGCCTCACGGGCCTTGAGCAGCTGATCTCTCCCTTGAACTGCCTTCTTCAAAGCAGTCCTCTTCCCATCAGCTTCATCTATCATGCGACGGGCGGCAACGATATCACGCCTCGTTCGTAGGATAAGATCTAAGCCCTGCAAAAGTAATGAAAAATGTGAGAAAGTATTCTAGAACATAACAACAGATTAAAGCAGGTCTTGGCAGAGTCTTACCTGAACCATCCTCACCCCCGCTTCGAGGAAAAGGTTCTCAGGGCTTGGCTCGGGAAGAGAGCCGAAGGTTTGAGGGGGGACGTTCTCGAATAGAAATTTACATATTGGATGGAGGTGGCGGGGGATAGAATATGTCCCGCTCCCAGACGGTTGGGCAACGACCAACCCAGCCGGCTGGCGAGGTGGAGGCATCGACTCGCGAGCAGGTCCCTGCTCGGCAGCAGGGATCAGTTCGCGAGCAAGAGCCGGCTCTCGAGGCTCTATCTGCTCTCGAGCCTCTTCAGCTGGGGGGCAGCTGGACCCCGCCCCATCCGGGGAATTGTCAGCAATGTTAATCACTGGCGGTCCAGGTGCGACCACCAGTGAGGGAATATTGGGCCCTGCCGGAGCCTCCGCCATGCTCGCGAGAGGGGCAGGTTGATCGCCACCCTTACGGATGGGTGGTTGAGATGGTTCGGCAGGAGTTCTCCTCTGCCTTTTGAAGTTCGTGCCCTTCAGTCGAGGCAGCAGACCCCTCTTCTCCCCGGCCTTCGTCATCTCGGCTTCTCCTCTGGATATTAGGCCCGCTGCTGCGAGTCGCGAGGGAGAAAAGCAAGCCTCGATGTGCCTATCACCAGCAGGCACCTTGTACACCTTGACAATCTTCTCATTGATTCCTCCCTTTAGATTTGGTTTTCTCAAGGCCGGGATACCTGCGAGCACAAATAGAGGTCAAAGAATGAAGTAAAACCCTAAAATCCTAACTGAAAAAAACTGCACAATGTGGGATTGTGCCTACCTTCGCAGAAAAAATGGGTAACACCTGGACCTCTGGAGGAAGCAGACTCCCAGTTCCCGGAAGCGTAGAACCACCGTTTCCTCCAGCCGGGATAGTTCGAGGAGGGTTTCCCCAGCACGAAGTTATCCCGGTGCCAGTAACACAAGTAATACCAGCCTTCGCTGGAGGGTGCCTTTTTCAGACGGAACATACGGAGGAACTCCTCCGCCGTGAGCTCTCCGTTGCCAGCCTGAGCCCAGAGGGCAAAAGAGCCCAGAACTACCCTCCATCCGTTCACGATGAGTTGCCCGGGGGCAATCTTGTAACACCGGAGAACATCGCGTATGAAAGGATGGAGGGGGAGGCGTACCCCCAGGATGAGCTGGTACTCATAAAAAGCTACACATCCTAGGGGGGGGGGGGAGTCTGGTGTCTCTCCATCTGCGGGCAATCGGAGAGCGACTGAGTCGGGGATCAGGTATCTCTCCCGTAACTCAGTCAGCCGGTCCTCTGATAGAACAGAAGGATATCCGGCTGCTGTATATCTCCCTGCCGGAACCCTCGCATTGCTAGAAGCAGAGGATTCCGGGGTGGCATCGCCTAGAGGAACGGTGGTCTCGTCAGAGTTCCCAGCCATGAAGGAGTTTTTAAGAAGATTATGAAAAAGAAGAGAATCGAGGCCTATACCCAGAAAAGAAAGAAAGGAAAAGGAGCGCCGGAGGAAGGAGATTGAGAAAAGACTGCAGAAAAATTTCTTTCGAAGAGCTTCTGTAGAAAACCAGAGAAATGGCGGACTCCGTAAATTTATAGGCAATCATTCCGCCGCATCTGATGGCACGTGGCAGTCCCTCCTTCTGCGTAGCACTCGAGCAGGCACGCCCATTAACTCCTCAAACACGTGGCGAGCGCCCCTTCATTTTCTGTCTGCGGAAAGGCTGCGGAAAGCTGGCGCTCATTAATTCCAGCCCATCGTGTGAGGTTCCGTTCTCGATGAAGGCAGCGGGCGGTTACGTGTGATAATAAGCTAAGTCCTTCCCTTCAAAATTCTTGGCGGTAAGGACTTGGGGGGCATCTGTTACAGATAAAATAAGGGAGATCAACTCAGCTGCTAAGATTGTACACGGACGCCCACTCGACTCTCGAGATCATCTGAGCGAGAGTCGCAGATCGGGTAAATACGGAAGTACTCATTGGACTCTCGAGATCATATGCTCAAGAGTCGCAGATTGGGTAAGTGCGGGACGCCCATCCGACTCTCGAGATCATCTGATCACGAGCAGCAGATTGGGTAAGTGTGGGACGCCCATTCGACTCTCGAAGATCATCTGAGCAAGAGTCACAGGATTGATAAATCCGCGAGCAGACCTTCTCGTAAGTCGTTGAAAGGTGTTGCGTCTAAATGAGCGAGCACTTAGACTCGTGACCATATTCCAACATGCGAACAGCTTTTCTGCGGTGACACCTCTTAGCCTTCAGTACCAGCACCCGATTCCCGTCAAGCAGCTCGTTCAATCCCTCTGTGATACCAAGCAGGGCTACACCCAGTTCGGTGGTTTTCGTCCCGTCGGCGTCTCCTTCCTTTTCGCCGGCTATGACTCCAACTACGGTTTCCAGCTCTATATGAGCTGTCAGCGCTATTACTACGCCTACCAGCAGCCCGGATAGGTCGGGTTTGGGCTTATCTTCTCTTGTGGTTCCGAATCTCAAGGGATTGCTATCAAGGAACGTGATTGCCAAAATAAGTCATCGGGTTAGATCTCGTCTCCAAGGATAAGGATCTTATCCCACGAAATCAGCGGCATCTTGGTATCGTACACAAAATCAACGGGATCTCGATATCTTACGTGACAGATGGGATCGCTCCAGATCTATATAAAGAGGTGACTCCATTAAGAGAAAGGTACACACAGAATATTCAATCTCTGCCCTGTTTTTGCCTAGTTATTTTTCTTCTTGCTTCGGCCTGACTTAAGCATCGGAGGGCTAACGGCTGAACACCAGCCACCCTTAGTTGCTTTCTGTCTTCTTTCAGGTCCGGCGGGGGAAGTATCTGTTGGAGAGAAGGTGAACGTCCGGAGGATCCAGTTACAAAATCTAACATTAACATGGAGCGACCAATATATTATATGGTCGACTGACCACATTCTCCTAAAAAGAGTGTAAATTTAGGACGTTTGTAGTCTCTCGGCAGCTTATAGTGTCAATCTATCCCGACGGTTTTGCTGATGGCCTACAACCTCTTAAATTAAAATAATCAAATCTTCTCGGCCCATTTGAGGGACAAAAGTAGGTGCTCGATGCTCATGAGCAATCAGGTTAACTATCAAGGGAAACAAGTTAATCATTGGAGGAACTAGAGGCACATGACATTGCCCTCCATGATGTTCGGCTCCTAAAAAATATTACCACCCCTAAGGGCCTCCATGGTTTGGAGCCTCTTGGTCAAATTGCCCATAGGGTCAAATGTTGCGGCCATTCCTTCTAATGCTAACATTGGGTGGTAAATTTATGCCAAATTGATAGTGATCCATGTTAATAGGACGAGCATCAAGAAATCTCTTGAACCGAAGGCCTATTGAGGTTCTCGACCTGAAGTCTTGCTTGGTTTAGGTCATCCCTATTCAGGTAGTTGTTGTAGGCTAGCCTATATGTTGTACAAAGCGCATGTAACACTTTAAAAAATGCTACTAAATGAAGATGATCTGGCTTCTAAGAGAGCCATCTTTGGAGGACCTGGGAGTTAGTTCCAACTTCCATAGGAATTTCTTCTCATAAATTTGGCATCTCCTAGCCTTCAGAATTAGCAAAAAGTCTTTTGGACCTTTTACTCATCACGTTGTAGAATCAGATCAAGCACTGCACATGTGTTTCATCAGACGTGCCAAGTGTGTTTAGATTAAAATTCAATTGTTGGTACGTGTGTATGGTTTCGGTCATGCCAAAGCCTTTTACACCTCAATTTGAATCGAACACCTATGACCCCAAGCACCAAGATAAGCAGAGAGACTGTGAACAGTCATCCATAACAAAAAACAAGAGCAATTCATCCGTCTATACAACCAACTGTAAATGAACTCGGGTGATTAGCGAAGGGGAGAGTTTGTCATTCTAATGAATTCTTTTTACCTTTCAGCCGAATGGACTTTTTCTCATCATGATAGCAAAGATGCCCCTATTCATGCAACGTGAGAGTAGAAAAAAACTTAGTTACATTAATTGAAATAAAAATAAATAAAACTTACAAAAGTATTCCTTGGTGATCCAGTGTCTGTGGTATAGATGTCGAGGCCTTAAATTTAAATCTTGGTGCAACGACTTCGGCGTAGATGAAGGAAATTACACTATTCCTAATTTAGGTCAATCCGACGTTGCGGAATAGACAGACGAGATTGCACTACTCCTATATTAAAATTGGTCCAGTGTAACAATGTAGATGAGTCGTCATAAACTAAGATAAGATAGGATAAAAGAATAGGCAGCGTTGCACTGTAGATTTGATTTGTGTTGTGTTAGTGAGGGCTTGGAACTTTTCAATCTTTATCATATTTATAGGATTTTGAGGTTGTAGTTGGAGAGAGATCTTCTTAGCCACTCTCCATGTGTGATGATATGGAAATAATCGTCAAGGCCTAAAGACAGCTGTGGCCTATCAAACAACACCACGTATGCTAATCATTTGTTGTGGATTGGTCATTAGTTGTATGCACATTTTGCTCTTATTACGTAGGTGAGAGAACGTGTGTAATGCACCGTTAATCTCAGTCAACTTGGTGTGGTTGTTATTCTGTTCCTAGAACTTTCTCAGCTATAAAGGCTTCTACGAGATGTTAGGATACATCAACTGAATTTGTCTTTTGCCATGACTGTGTTTCGATTGATGCTCATTTTTTGTCATAAAATTACTATGCTGAATAGTTAGCTTTACTATGTGAACAAGATACGTGATATGTGTATCATTATTATAGCCAGTGAGGCTTATCCATTTTAGGCTACTTATAACCTTATAGATTCTAATCACATTTGGCCATTAAGACAATAAAAAAATCTTCCATTTCTCACTTGTTGATATTTCACCACCGTGTAGCATTATCTCAATTGCTAGATCTTAGGTGCGCAATTAGGCTAGTTCTAATTACATGAGCCTGGACACACCTGGCCCTAAAATTTAACCAGTTCACTCACCACAAAAGTTTTGGATCAAACTAAGTTTGTGTTTTTACTCCATCCAAGTCTACGTAACATTATTAACGGGTTGAATGGCAAATAAACATTACAGTGGGCTTTAGGAAGTTTTTAACAGTGGCCGTTAAATTACCATTGTTTTCCTGTGGTGTGGTCCACCTGAGATTTGTATATGCATTTTTGAAACGCAAGCCATAAAATGAGTTGGAAAAATGGATAGACGGCGTAGACACACAACGCATGCATCGAGGCGGGCCCACGGTCAGGGTATCACACACGTAGCTGGTTTGGGGATACCAGCCACGTCGTGCTCAGATCTCCCACATGCATGCCATTTTCGAATTGCCGCTTCGATCATTGCAAGGGGGTGAAAAGGACGGATAGCTTTTCCGTGGGCGCACCCGTCCCATTCATGAAAAACCACGCGTGTCCATGCCTCTGTATGACGCCGACGCTGATGTAGCGCACCTTACTTCTATTTCTTCTAGAAGGTCGGAATAGAAGGTCAGAATAGAAGGTCCGGCATATGCTCGCGTATATTCTCTCCTTAGCGTTTGAGTGCGCGAATTGCCCGCTACCCACCACCATGTCTACGTAAAATCTACGCCGTCCATCAGTTTCTCCATCTCACGCTAAGATACGAGCCCAAAATTGAAATAAATTGATAACTCAAGTGGGCCCCATGATAGGATAGTGTGGATGGAAACCCCACCGTTTAAATCTTCCTGAAACCTCAGAATTACTAGATAAGTCTAAGCTTTTTCTTAAGTTCGATTAACCCTATGATCAACAGTTCTGATGGCATATATACATCACGGTGGGCCTCAGGATTCAGCCCCTAATGGACACGGACATCCGAAGTTCCTGCACTCGGAAGCTAGATGGGGTCCACCGTGATATTTGTGAGAAATCCACTTTGTCCATCCATTTTGCCACCTCATGTTAGAGCATGAACCAAAAAATGAGGCAGATCCAAAACAAAAATAGACCACGCGACAGGAAACAGTGAAGATTGAACGTCTGACATTGAAACATTCATGAAGGTACAGAAGTTTTGGATCAGGCTAATATTTTTTATGTTTTCATTTCATCCCTGTAGTAAGGACCTTATGAACGGTTTAGATGGCATATAAACATCACCGTAGAGATCACAAAGAGGTTTCAACAATAGGCATTTACCTACCCACTTTTTCTTGTGATGCAGCCTACTTGAATTTTTGGATCTGCTAAATTTTGGGTTTATGTCCCGACATGATTAGGAAAAATTGATGGATAGGGAGGATTTCTCGTAAAAATCACGGTGGGGCCTACCAAACTCTACAGGAACTTCCTGTAGCAGGGTGTGTAAAACCTTACTCGTGCAAAAACCATTTTCAATATTGGATTGCATGCATATGAACTGTGACACTCACTTTATAAGTTAGGCCAGGCAACAAGCAGATGGCCTGGATTTTTGAGTATTGGTCCAATCCGGTTCAAAATTTTGATTGTCCAATCACCAGGTGGACTGATGTTGTATGAAAAGAGTTGATGGTTTAAATACAGTTGATAGCCGTTGCATTGCATTCAACGTGCATATGTTGTTTATTGGCATTCTTGAATTTGAGATCATGTTTCTTCTATGATCAAAACTATTATACAATGGGTCACCGTGGATGGAGGGAGCATGCTTGAAATTTTCTTAAATTGAATTATTTCAAGGAAAATGGTGGCGAACGAGTTCATGAGCATGAAATTCAAACCATCCATCGGGTGCATCACCTAATATTTGTTCCTGGCCCCAATCATCACTTGGGTGTGACTTTTGGAATGCTCCTTCCTCTTGTTAGGGTTAGGAGCCCCGCAGCGGAAGCAATTAACGCAGGCGAGGAACACATCTCAATGGCAACCACAAAAGTAAATTGACACACACAAGAGGCAATTCAATTTTTACGTGGAAAAACCCATCACGGGTACAAAACCACGGCACAAAGTGACACTAATCTACTATGATATAAGAAGTTACAAGAGATAGAAGAAACACGACCCGAATCCCAGCCCACAAGAGAAAACCCAGGCTAACAAAGTTAATTCTCAAATAAGGACAAACTCATCCCTTTCCCTCATCCCAGAGAACTCCAAGCTTCCTCTTAGCTTTTTCTCTCACCCTAGACCTCTCCAAATCCCTTGGCTCATAGGTGGCAACCCTAATCTTGATTTACATCCCCTCAAATAGGGGAAAACGGGAATTAGAAACTCCTTGCATGACAAACCGCGCAAGAGACCAAGTCCAATTAGGACACTGCCGGCCGGTCGGACACCCCCACCGGCCGGATGGCCCAAAAACATTCCAGCAACTTGTGTAGTAATCTCCATTGTGGCCGGCCGGTGGCCTCCATGCTTGAAAGTTTGAGGCGTCCAATCCCAACACCTCTAAGTAATTCATCTCAAATAAATGGGTTGGATAACATGTATAAACCATGGCAAGCCCCACAATCAACTAATTGAAATGCCCCTTCATCTTTGTGATTCATGCTAGCTAGATTGTTGGCATGTGCATGTGGCCAATATGGCCTCTCTTTTCATTTTAAACAACCCTTCCTTCTCATAGTGGATAAGCACAAGAATAAGTTATGTGAGTGTGCAAATGAATTTCCTGAGTAGTGACTAATGGAAAGGTCCAAGCAGTTAAATGAGAAAGCTTGATATAAATTAGGGTCATTACAAGGGTCAAAATCCAAGAGAAATACCCATAGATGTTGGTTTAAAAATTTCGACATAATTGGGTGATCCATGTCCTAATGACGATCTCCCCTTGTTGACATGAAAAATTGCGCAACGAGGAAAATGGCCCCACACATCCAAAGGCTTCATTGTGCCATTAAAAGTCACCATTGTTTGCATGCACTGAGAGACAACTTCAACTTTTTGCAACTAAAGAGTAAGTTGCCAGGCAAAATCTCCATACATGCACAAAGCTCCCCTAATGCCAAAACTTCGAAGGGTAGAGGTTCCGACCTAAAAAATCAACTAGTTAGCAAGAAAACCTTCCGTTTAGGGGCTTGTAAGTACTCTTGAAACTCATTACGAGAAAATAGATGCAAGGCTGGCATAAAAAGACCATTTGACACTTAGGACTAAGGAACTTCAAGTGTGTTGCTCACCAAGGTGAACCTCACTTGCATGAATATTATACTCCTATTAGGAGGGCCTTGCGTCATACTCTAGGCCTTCCAAGGATAGGCCATGACACCAAGTGCCGGGCTCCCAAAAGATAAAGCCTTTGTAACACCCCGTCTCCCCAATGCTCGAGTATTGGTTGTCCTCGGGTGTTATTATGAAAATTTTCGACTAATCAAGCTATCACACATGTGCACGCTCATGTTTAAACTCAAAAACTTAGAGAGAACAGCAACACCTTATGTTTGGAACCCGAAACTAAATAAAACTTCATGTGTAAGCAAATGAAATGGTACGAAACCAACTGTGGGACCCAAGACATCAGACCCACTGTCCATCTAGCCCCTAGTGTTTGGTCAAACGAAACTTTCACTGGATCACACCAAATTTGAACCCTCAACTTGAGAATTAACTGATAAATCACGTTACCAACCCTTAGGACCCCAAAGTAGTGAAAAAATACCCATTATAAAGTAAGTTAGTACTCTATCGTTCGATTGACAGTGAATAATTGAACATAAGTGGAACCTGTGTTTTCTTGATTCGACCAACAAAACTGTTGGTTCCGTTGGTTCAACCAGTATCAATTGTCGATCTTATTGACAGCAAAAGTCAATCCGATTGACAAGCACCACGGGTTGTGGACCCACGAACCACCAAATTGAAAATTCGAAGGCTATAAAAGCCTCTTTCATTCTTTCTCTTCAAAAACGAGATGAGAGAGAGAGAGAGTGAGAGAGAGAAAATTGAGTGTGGGGGAGCGCTTTTCACTGCTCCAAATCATCGAGGGCCGAGTATCGGCAGGTCTGGTCGATTCTACCCGTTATAGAAGCCAACGAGAGTTAGATATGTTAGGAGAAAATCCTGCGAAAGCGAGAATCAAATGAGATAATCACAATGACAACAATCAATCAAATTCAACACACGAGAGAAGACAATCTGATTTTTATATGGAAAAACCCTCTCAGGAAAAAACCAAGGCACAAAGTCAATCACTATTAAATCGAAATTACAAGAGATGAAGGGCAACTTACCATCTAAGCCCCACAAGAGAAACTCAATCTAACCCAACATTTTTCTCTCACCATAGAACTCTCTCAACCCCTTGAATATGTCTGGGACTCTTTGTGTTACCCTAATTCCGCATTACACCCCTTTTAAATAGCATAAAATTGGAATTAGAAATAAATCCACACAAACTGACCTAAACAGTGCATCGGCCGCCGGTCGACCGAAGTCCTCTCCAGCAATGTCCAGAGATCAAACGCCTCATCCGGGGTAGTTTTAGGTGACTGAGTTGTAGCCCATCGGCCTACTGATGACTCCTTGGTGTCAAGATTGAAGACATCCCCAACAATCTCCACCGTGACTTCAATGCTCAAGATCCACTACTCCATCCTTCATCCTACAGCTCTACTTCGTCTCCATCATAGCTCCACCACTTCTCGTGCCTCCATCATCTTCATACCCTACTCGCTTATGTGGTCTAGGCGCGTAGCCACAAACGAGCAACCATGGAATCCGCTATAGTCGCTGCAGCTCCACTTGAACAAGTGCTCTCTATTAACTTGTAAAGAAGGTCGCACCTTCATACTTTCATCATCACGAGCGCCCCCTTTAATACTTTACAAGACCGATCGAAGTCGGTAAACTTCCACCCATTGCCTTGAGTACACCAAGAGAGATCAAATTCTTTTTCAACCTAGGAACATGCATCACATCTGTCAGGATTAGTTCGATCGCATCGACTATCCTATTGAGCACCGAACTAATTCCAACAATCTTGTAGGCGTAGTCATCGCCCAAAAACACCGAACCACCATCATACTTCTTATATTCAGTGAATGAACTTAGGTTGGGACACATGTGATACGATGCACTTGAATCCAAGACTCACTCATCGCAGAGGAACCCTAATCTGGATACAGTCAATACATCACAATCATCACTCGTATCCTCTGTAAATTCTACGATATTATCCTCCCTAGAAGAATCTTCAAACTTCTCTTACTTCATCTTGAGATTCGGACAATCCATCTTCATATGCCCTATCTCTCCACAATTCCAGCACTTCAACTTTCGTTTTCCTTTTCCCTTGGATTTAGATCTCAATCGCGAAGTGTTAGTACACTTCTCTGTGGCATACTAGTGCACCTTATTTGTCAATCACGTGTGTCCATGTGTTGTAATGTCGGTTGATCCTTGGTAAGCTGAAGACCGAAGATTCAAGTGGACAAGAAGCATCAAGGAAGAAGAACAGGTAAAAGAGATGCCTTGGTGACACTAACCCTTAAAACCAAAACAATTGTTCACTAAACATAAGTGCAAGGTTGCGATGTAGCAATAATTTAGTAGAGATCGAGATTGTCCTCAGGGATCAACCACAAATTCACAAAATATCTTAAATAACCTCAATTGAAATCCAACTAAGAAAACTAAATCTAAAAATCTAGATTGTGTGAATATTGAAATCTGTAAACTAAAGGATGAATGTAATGATCTTAAAAACACTAGAGCACCGAGGATCCACTTATAATTATCCTTAATGCATAATCCATCTAAGTTTCTCAACTTCACAACTGGAATTGAAATCCAATTCTATCCAGTCGGGATATGGAGCAGTTAATCACATCAACATCTAAAATAATGTTGTTCATTGGCATGATTCCCTTAATAGAGTTCAGGTATTGGACACACCCATGACGGGTGTTAAGCTCTTAAATGTGTATATTCTAACCCATTTCATCACTAACTATGCTTGAAATACACGATTAAAGACCCAACTAATACATGGTTTCGTGATTGTAGGAATGAGAGAGAGAATTCACCAATTGAAGGTCTAGAGACGCTATTTACAAGTATTGAAGATCAGAAGACCAAGCATCAAAGGGTGGAAGAAAGAAGCAAAGGAGAGAAGAAAAGAGGGCAGAAAAATACACAGAAGACCGATCGTCCGACCGGTCGTCCATAGCCCAGGACCGGTCATCCAACCGGTCCAAACACTCAACAGGAGTCCCTATTGCCAAACCTTGCTGGACCATCCACGACCAGTGGTCCATTGCTCAGACCGGTCGTTCGACCGGTCGTTGAATTAAATATCTAGGTTCGAATTTCCAGAAAACTCTCTGGACATTTTTTCCACTTTTGAGACCGGTCGTGCGACCGGTCATCCATGGGCTCAGACCGGTCGTCGGACCAGTCGGCTACGTAACAGAGCTTCTTCTATAAGCTCTGAATTTTGTTGCGTAAAGTGTTATTCTTGCGATATTTCTTGAAGTTTCTTCACACCTAGGGCCCCAAACCTATAAAAGAATTCCTCTAGCTTGTTTCTAAGGCATCCTAGAAGAGAATTACCACGGTGGAAGGCGGCGAAAGTCGGATCCAGAGTTCTACAACTCCTCCTAGTTTGTTCTTCTAGTTTTTATGTTTTTCTTAGTTGATTTCATGTTTCCTTGGATCATGAACGGCTAAACCTCTTAGCTAGGGCTAAGAGGTGAAGCTTGTAGTGAATCTAAGATATTTCAATTTGTTTGTTTTGGTTTCAAGTTGAATTAATAGTGAAGAACAATGGTTTGAAGTTTGAATAAAGTTTTAAGTAGTTTTTCTTAATCTTATGATGGCTCATGGATGTTTAGAAGAATTGCTTGAGTTATTAATTATTTTGAATGATTCTAGACTTGTATGCTCCGAGGAATCGGATTCAATACGCTCTAGACCTTTGATCCTCATATGGGAACTTCATACCAAAAGTTCTACTTTTCTGGAATTTCTACTTACGTGTGGTTGTTTATGTGATTTGAATCAAGTTCAAATCATGATCTAGTTATACTTTGTGACAGAATTTAATGATGATTATGATTGTGATCTTAACCTATTGGAATTAAGATTGACATATGCAATTGAGTGTGCTCAAGTCCTAACTTGAATTGAGGGAATCATGTATTTGATTCACACATATGGCAGATTGTTTGTTTTAACTGCTCTATCATTTGGCTAGATAGGATTTAATTTCGATTCTAGTTGAGAAAGTGAGAAACCACAGCGAATTAAGCATCAAGGATTGCTACAAGTGGATCCTTGAACCCCTAGTGCTTTTTATTATTGATTACATTCAATTTAGTTCAAAATTGTTATCTACATTCAATTCCAAAATCCTGTTTAGTTAGTTCTTAAGTAGAAACCATTGGAAGTGTTTTGTAATTCCTGCACAAGTCCCTGTGGATCGACCTCGTTCTTACACGAGATTATTACTACATTACAACCCTACACTTGGGGAAGCGAACAAGTTTTTGGCGCCGTTGCCGGGGACTTTGACAGTTTTTCACAAAATTTTTTAAAATAGTTTCTATTTGAGATTTTTAGGACTCCTTTACTAACTTAGTTTGTTTACTTTGTTTTGTTTTTTCAGGAATTCTAAGATTGAAGTAGTCACTTCAAATCAGGTTTTTCTAACCTTTTTTCTTTTTATTTTTCTGAAATGTACATGCCACATTGGGTTCGGGATTCTAATAACCGACTCATTAGTGAAGGGGGAATTATTGAAGGGATTGATAAGGAGCCACGCGCTAAGAAACGTTTAGATTCTCCAATTTTGTCTGAAAGTATGGCTGAAAATCAACCCAACCCTATGGCTAATCAAAATCTGGGCCAAAACCAAACCGAAATGGGAGAGAATGAAGTTGAGAATGTTCCCCGACCTATAACACTATGTGATTACTTGCAACCTGCAAGAGCGAGCACTCCCTCATGCATAGTTTTTCCACATAATGCAGGAAACATAAATTTGAAACTGGGAGTAATCCAACTCCTTCCAAAATTCCATGGACTAGACAGTGAAAGTGCCTATCAACATTTTAAGGAATTTGATGAGGTGATAGCCACAATACACTTTGCAAACGTAACGGACGATGTGATGAGACTCAAAATATTTCCTTTTTCCCTTAAAGAGAAAGCTAAGGCTTGGCTTCATGCATTAAGGCCAAGATCAATTGGCACATGGATTGAGATGACTAGGGAGTTTATTAAAAAGTTCTTCCATACTCACAAAACGATCATGTTGAAGGGCCTTATCATGAATTTTGCTCAAAAAGAGGATGAGACCTTCTTCCAATGTTGGGAGAGGTTTAAGGACTTGTTAAATGCATGCCCACATCATGGCTACGAAATTTGGCGGGTGATAAGCTTTTTCTATGAAGGACTGACTTCACCAAGGTGCAAATTCGTAGAGATGATGTGCAATGGAGAATTCATGAATAAGGAAGCTGAAGAAGCATGGGACTATTTTGATGAATTAACCGAGAATTCACAGTCTTAGAATACATCTAGACCAACAAATTCCAAGACAAGCCAACAAAAGGAAAAAGGAGGAATTTATGTCCTCTCAGAAGAAGATAACATAAGTGCACGTGTGGCTGGCCTCACAAGAAAAGTCGAGGCCATGGAATTGAAGAAAGGAGAGATGATCAACTCAAAAGATGTTGAAACTGTTTATGGAATTTGTGCCAAAAATCAACACGCAACACAAGATTGTCCCACAATTTCTGCATTCCAAGATATCTTATAAGAACAATCAAATGCCATAAATAGTTATCAATGGCTATTTAGTGCTCCAAACTCAAGCACGTATAATTCTAGTTGGAAGAACCATCCCAACTTTAGTTGGAGGAATGGACCAACTGCGAATGCAAACAATACCCCTCAAGCTCAACCTTTACTAGGTCCATCCCTAGTAATTACACCAAAAGCTACGCTAGAGGAGATGTTAGGTGCATTCGTATTGGTTCAAGCTGAATATAATAAGAATAATTCTCTGAAAATTGATGGGTTCATGCAAGAGCAACTGAAATTCAATTAAAATTCATCTTAAGCCATTAATGACTTGAAAACCTCAATGGCTAGAGTTGAATCTCATCTCATTGTTAGGGAGAAAGGTACACTTCCTGCCCAACCTCTCCCTAACCTAAGAACCCAATTTGAGATACAAGACCCAAGCTCTTCCTCCCAACATACAAAGCATGTTCAAGCTATCACCACCCTAAGGAGTAGAAAACGTAGTCGTTGACCATCTCTCTAGACTTATTCTCACTGATTCCCCTGAGACGATCGCGATCAATGACATGTTCCCTGATGAACAACTTTTTAAAATCTCTCAATTGCCATGGTATGCAGACATTGCTAACTATCTTGCTACAAGTACAATTCCAACACACTGGAACAAGCAAGATAAGGATAAGTTTTTCAACGAGGTGAGAAAATTCTTGTGGGATGACCTATACTTATTCAAAGATTGTCCCAATTAAATTATAAGGAGATGTGTGCTGGATGATGAGCAACACAATATCATCTCCTTTTGTCATTCTCAGGCATGTGGTGGCCACTTTTCGGCTAAGAAGACCATAGCTAAAATTCTGCAATGTGAGTTTTATTGGCCCACCATGTTCAAAAACACCCATGAGTTTTGTAAAATGTGTGAGCCTTGTCAGAAATCGGGAGGAATATCCTTTAGAAATATGATGCCACTCAATCCCATCTTACCAATCGAAATTTTTTATTGTTGGGGCATCGATTTCATGGGTCCATTCCCATCTTATTTTTGAAATTTGTATATATTTCTTTCCATCGATTTTGTTTCAAAATAGGTCGAGGCGATTCCATGCCGGAAAAATGACCATAAAACAGTCATTCATTTCTTAAAAGAAAATATCATTTTCCGGTTTGGAACACCTAGAGTCATTATAAGTGATGGAGGTTCTCATTTTTGTAATCGCCCGTTTGAAGCTTTAATGAAGAAATATGGCGTAAATCACAAGGTGAGCACCCCCTATCACCCACAAACAAGTGGACAAGCTGAGATATCCAACAGGGAGATTAAAAATATTTTGGAGAAAACAGTGAACCCTGGTCGCAAGAATTGGTCGCTTCGACTAACCGATGCACTCTGGGCTTATCGTACTGCTTTCAAGACCCCCATTGGAATGTCTCCCTATAGACTTGTCTATGGGAAAGCTTGTCACTTGCCCGTGGAGTTGGAACATAGGGCATATTGAGCGATAAAGAAGATGAATTTTGATTCTGACAAAGCAAGCTCGTTGCGCAAACTTCAATTGAATGAACTTGCGGAACTCCGGAACGAGGCATATGAAAATGCAAGAATTTACAAGGACAAGACGAAAGTGTTTTATGATAAGAACATCCTTCTTAAGACCTTCACGATTAATCAAAAGGTCCTTATGTATAATTCTCGACTACATTTATTTTCGAAAAAATTGAGATCTCGATGGACCGGTCCCTACATGTAAAAATTGTTTATCCATATGGGATTGTCGAGTTGTTGAATCCAAGGAACGGTAATATCTTTAAAGCGAATGATCAGCGATTAAAGCCATTCTTTGAGAATTTTCCTTCAGAAGGTATGTCCACACCTCTGACTGATCCTGTGTATCATGATGTTTGATTTCTTAGTCTGATGGAGGTATAGAATAGTTAGGATTAGGTTTTTGTTGCTTTTGGTTTGCTTTTTCATAGGTTTGTTAGAAGGAGGTAGAATTTCAGTTATTGTTCTCTTAGGTACTCTCACTCCTCACTCCCTTTATTTTATAATTGCTCTTGTGTTTTGCTCATTGCATATCTTTTATATTGAGGACAATGCAAGATTTGGTTGGGGGTGTGGGATCACTAGGATGAATCTAGTGTTTTGCAACTTTTCGAGCAATTATGTAGAAATTTTTTTTGAGTTTTTTGAAAATTCAAAACTCTTTTGGAAAACTTTATTTCTATGCATTTGAGATGGTGTAAGTATAAGAAAAAGGAGAGGTGAAGTGAGTGAAGTTGAACATCTTGAACAATCTCTAAGATACTAGTTTTATATGCGAATTCCCCTATTTTTATGATTGATAGAATTTCTAAATACTTTTACACCTAGTTCACATATCTGACTGTTCAAATCAACTTTAGGAAGGCCTGATAATAGAATTTGATCAATCTCATAATTATGTTATTCTTGGAATTAATTTCATCATACTTGGACCATCATTTTTTATACTAGCGAACTTGTGTGTATGCATAAACCAATTTGTTGGCCATCTAACTGAGTGAGTGTAATTTTTCACTTTCAACTGTCCAATAAATGTCCACCAATAAATTTGGTCCACTCAATTCAAATTTCTTATTTTTTTTAAATCTCAATTTTTTCAATCTTAAAAATTTATTTTTAAATCTTATTTTTTTTTCAAACTTCTCATTTTTTTCCCTAAATCTGAATATTTTTTCAAAATCTCATTTTCTTTTTATCCAACTTTTCATTTCTTTCAAACTTCTCAACTTTCTTTTATTTTAAAATACATAATATCAATTTTTTTTAATTTCAAATCTCCATTGCTTTTTCAAAATCCAAATATTTTTCAAATTCTCTATTTTTTCCAAACTTATTGAAAATCTATTTTTTTTTCAAAATTATCAATTTCATTCAATCTTCTCAATTTTTTCAAGATGCCAATTTTTTTTATTTATAATATCAATTTCTTTTTTCAAAATCTCTTTTTTTTTTTTTCAAAATCTTAATTTCTCTCAAAGATCATCAATTTTTTTTCAAACTTTTAAACTTCTTTTTTTCAAAATCACAATTATTTTTAAATTCTCAATTTTCTTATTCAAAATGTTAATTTTTTTGTCAAAATCTTGGTGTTTTTAAAAATCTTAATTTTTAAAAAATATTTCATTTAAAAAAAATCTTATAAAATCTTGCTTTAATCGTCGCTAAAATTTTGTTTCGCTGCTAGGGACCAAAGCCGTCGTGTAATAAAGATGTGCGATGGATTCGATCCGTTGTAAATTTGCAACGGATTGAATCCGTTGCATTTTAACATTAACGATGGATATTGTCCGTTGAAAAATCCCGGCACGATAAACCCCCTATTCACCCTTGGAAACAGATTTGCAACGGACATTGTCAGCTAGCAACGGACTGAGGCGGTCGTTAAACCAAGCGATTTTTATGACGAACAACATCCGTCGCAAATTTGACATAGTGTTCTCGGTCAACATGTCCAAGTAACTCCATGCATCCTCGGGGTCTTTTCTCATGAACTCATCATTACTCATCATCTCTACAAATTGGAGGATATTTGAGTTAAATCCTTCATAGAAGAAGCTAATGATTTTCCATATCTCATAGTCATAATGTGGACAAGTAAGTAGAAGGTCTTTGTATCTCTCCCAACTTTAAAAGAAGGTTTCACTCTCTTTGATAGAAAAATTCATTATGGACCGTTGAAGGGTGTTTGTTTTATGAGCTTGGAAGAATTTTTTCAAAAACTCCCAGGTCATCTCAATCCATGTACCAATCGACCTTGGTCTTAGAGGGTGAAGCCATGTTTTGGATCTTTCCTTCAAAGAGAAAGGGAATAGCCTTAATTTCACTACGTCCTCCGTCACATTATTATATTGCAACATAGCTACTAACTCATCAAACTCTTTTAAGTGTAGATATGGGCTCTCGGAATCTAGCCCATGGAACTTAGGTAGAGGTTGAATTACCCCCGGCTTTATATCAATTGTTCTGGCATTGTTTGGAAAAATCATGCATGAAGGCATAGTAGCACGGGTCGGTTGTAGGTAATCACGCAAAGCTCTCATTAAATGAGCATTATTTACCTCATTCTCTCATACTCCCTCTTTATTTACATTTGTAGTTGGAGTAACAGGGGAAGGATTCCTTAATGGTGTTTGATGCATACTCTCTGAACTTTCACAATTTTCTATGTATTTTCTAACACACCTTTAGACAGAAAGTGGTCCAACTAAATCACCCTCGGTTTGGAGACGCTTTGTGTGGTCACGTTCCCAATGGGACATAAACCACACAAATTCTAATATAAAACTAAACTTAGATCATAAAAAATCTAAAAATAAAATTAAAATTCTAATAAAGCTAAAATCTAAGAATTGAAAGAGTCTAAGTTAGAAGGATAGCACCCGATTTGCTTGAACTAGAAGAACTTCCTACAAAATAAAACAAACTTTGTTAGTTCTAGAATTCAGAAAAACTAGTCCTAGAAAAACAATAAATCTTAAATAATTCTACTCTATAGCTACTAGAACAATTTAGAACCTTTTAACCAATTCCCCGGCAACAACGCCAAAAACTTATTCACTCGCCTCAAGTGCAAGACTGTGATGTAGTAATAATTCTTGGTAAGACCGAGGTCGATCCACATAGAATTAGGGTAAACAATCCCAACTTATTCTAATAACTTTAATCAAAACAGTTTTGGAATTAAATTTAAGAACTAGAACTAAACAGAAAACTAAGTAAAGGAAAATCTGATATTTAAAGAGAAATTAGGGCTTTTAAGGATCCACTTGTAATAATCCAATGCTAATTCATTCATCCAACCACAACACAATTAGAATCAAAGTTCTATTTCTCATCTAATTGGAAGATATTTCATTCAACACAAACAGTCACACTTAAACTGAAAAATCAGATTTCTAGTTCTAATGAAGCATGTAGAATTCAAACTTGTAGCCTTTGGAGTAACAGCCATACCAAGAGATTATGGCATGCTCTAAGGTTACTACAATTCAAATCTAATCAAATCATAATGATAATCTCAGAGAATTGCAAGGAACTCATGTCTGAAGTACATGAACTCTCATAAAACTTCTAAAAATACCAACTTTATTCAAACTAGAACTTAAAAATTCAAACTTGAATTGTACTTGAACGAATGAATTAAACATTGAAACTAGCTACAAACTTCACCTCTTAGCCCTAGCTAAGAGGTTCTAGCCAAGCATCGTCATACTTGAACTAGAAACAAAAGTAAAACTACTTGAAAGCATAAAAAAAACTATAAAAAGCCTAGTTGCAGGAGTTGCAAACGCTCCACGACGATCCTCTCCACCTCCAGCGACTTCAATGTCCTTTTATGATGCCTTATGAAGAATGTGGAGGTGTCCTTTTATAGCAAAAATCACTCACGACCTCAAATTGCGTAACAATTTACACATTTACTTCAGTTATTGGGCGCCTGACGAGTGTTGGTCGGGCGCTCGACCATACCACAAAACAGTCCCTCGAGTTTAGTGACTTTTGTTTAAATTTCAGGTGCTCGGAACCTCTTTATCAAGCGCCCGATGGATCATCGGGCACTCGGACATGTTCAGAAAAGTTCCAGCAAGAAACTAAAATTTTTGTGAATTTTAAGCACCCGGCGGAGTGGTGGTCAGGTGCCCAAAGGCCAAAAATACAGATTTATCTGTTCTGAAAGGTCATCTGCTGAACTTTCTGCATTTTACTTTTCTAGCCCTGCAACTCTGTAATTTAACTTTTCTGGCCATTCCAGGTCTTTAACTTGATATGTCCAAGGCATTTTCTTCACTTCTTTGGCTCATCAAAGCTTAGTTTTCTAATCACTCCAAATCCTCCAAATTAGAATTAAATTCATATCCTCTCTCTTTTACATACAAACACAAAAGCAAGCATAAGTAATTAACTTTAACAACTTAAATATGTAATTATGTTATAAATTGGGGTTCAGATATACACAATTTATAGCTCAACAAATAACACTAGTGGATGTTGCCCTGGTTGTCTCATACTTTTCAACATAAAGTAAAATATTTTCGTCTTGGGCTCTTTCATCTTTTCTTGATGGATTTCCACTGTTTTTTAGTTTGTTTCGTTTTTTTTTGTTCTTCACTGGCAAATGCATCATAATATTATGCGTCTGTAAAAAAATGATTCTGCAATCGTGTACGGTTTTTCATCGGCTGCAATTCTGTGCTGCACACCCTTCTAACAATACTTGAAGCACTGGTGCAAAGTAGAAGGAACATTTCCGTATCTGTGTATCCACGACCTTCCTCATGGTAATTGTGCCCAGCGCTTTCTGTCCATCCTGATTGAATCCTAGTATCATCATATTACTGGCCCGCAGATGCTGTCATTTATATCCCAGCTTCGAAAGTATATTTAATGACATCAGGTTCACAGCGGACCCATTGTCGATCATGATACGCTTTATCTGTTTGTCGTTGATGTAGCCTGTAACCATAAGAGGCCAATTGTGTTCTTTATCACTTAACATTGGATCATTGTCAATGAAGGTTATTGTTGACATGTAGTAGGCCGCTTCAGTTCTTTCTGACATTGCATTCCAGCTTTTATCTTCATCTTTTTCAGCGTCTGCTATTCCCATTTTTGTTATCAATGCTTCTCGCACTTCATCATCCGACAAATTCTGTATCAGGGTCTATTATAAATTCTTTGATAGCTTCAAGGCATCGTAGACACTCAGCCTTGTTGGGATTCTTTTCAAATGACTGATCACATCATACGTAACTCCTGACGTTGACGGATCTTCTGGCCGTGATGGTCTATTGATTATGTCGTCAAACATTTCCTGGCTCCTGTCGTAATTGTTTTCCCGACCTTAATGTTATTATGTTACTTTTCTTATTACCCCCAGAGACTGTGCTGTTTGAATTTTCTGATCTCTCCATGGCCTGAATTGTTGCAACATCGCATAGTTCATGGAACTGAAGCTTTAATTCTTTTAACAACTGCTGGAAGGTTAGTGGAATTCCTTGATTTCTTGATAACAGTTGTTCTTTAAGTATAGTTCCTCAAACACATTCTTTTATCATAATGTCATCGGTTAAGGGTAGTGCGTAACTGCAGGCTCGCATGTTCCAACATCTACATACGAAATCTAGCAAGTCTTCTCCTGGGTGTTGAACTGTTTGTCAAAGTAATTCTCCTACTACTCTCACACTGTACTTTTAAAATCGCATTATGAATATTTCTTTCATATCTTTCCAGCTTGTAATGGCACCTTCCGGAAGAGCGAAATACCAAGCCATGGCACTGCCTGAAGTGGCCAACAAATACACAAAGTTCCGTAGTAAATAATCTTATGAGACATTACCCCTAAAATAAGCAGTCTTTTCGTATGTCACCAGATGTGCTATGGGCGACTGGGCTCCTCCTTTAAAAAAATATAAACTTGAAGAATTACGAGACTCATTCCCCTTTTCGAAAATTCATTTGTTTTAGCGGACTATATGAGGCGGAATTTAACATTTGTTTCACTCTATCAGCATGTGAGTTGCTGAAGAAATGTATAACTATTCATTCCCGATATATCTCGGGCCCCATTATTGCGGTTTCTTTCATCAGACTGAACAGGGTGTACGACTTATATCTGTCTGCAGCTTTCATTCCCATGCTTTCTGCGCACGACCTGGCTATTTCTATCTCTGTGTGTTCAAGTGACTTGTACAAACTTGTTATTGCATTTCTCAATTTCATGGTATACTGATACAGACATTCTTCTAGAGCAATTTCCCATCTTGTCAGTTCTGCCAACGAGACGGTTCTTCTTGGCACCCAGAATCTCAGCATGAATAGTTCACGAAATTGTTCCCAAGTCCTTATTTCTTATATGGTACTTGATTCATACCATTCTTTGGCTGGACCAATCAATGTTTTCTGAAATTGTTTTACCATTTGCTCCTTGCTAAGCTCACAATGATCACAATGCCTTTTATATTGGAGTAAATGATCAAGAGGAGAATTGCGCATTGAAAATGTGATCCTCTCGTTGCTTGAGGTCTTTCGGGCTCTGCAGCGTCTGGGTAGACGGCGGTCCTTGAACTTTAGACAGCATTCATCTTTTTCTATCTTTGGCTTTTTTCCAGAAGTAACAGACGTTGTCATACTCTGCATGAGCTGTATTTCTTATTCCTTAACTCTCGAGTTGAATTGCCTCGAAAGGAGTACTGAAGATAATCGTTGTTGTCGTTCCATATTTGTTACGGATATAGCATTCATGATTGCTTTCTTTTATTTATCTGTTTCTTTCCCCATGACTATTTCTCCTTTGTCAATCATACTCTGTAGAATAGCTTTGACGGTGTAATGGCTGCGAGTAGGATGCCCTATCATGCAGTGATAATGGCAATAATCTCTATCTTTTGTCTTATCCGCTTCATGGAACTGAAGCTCTAATACTTTTAACAACTACTGGAAGCTTCGTGGAATTCCTTGATTTCTTAATAACAGTTGTTCTTTAAGTATTGTTGCTCGAACACATTCTTTTACCATAATGTCTTCAGTCAAGGGTAGTGCGTAACTACAGGCTCGCATGTTCCACCATCTACGTACGAAATCTAGCAAGTCTTCTCCCGGGTGTTGAACTGTTTGTCGAAGTAATTCTCCTACTACTCTCACATTGTACTTTTAAAATCGCATTATGAATATTTCTTTCATAACTTGCCAGCTTGTAATGGCTCCTTCCGGAAGAGCGAAATACCAAGCCATGGCATTGCCTAAAGTGGCTAGCGAATAAACAAAGTTCCACAGCAAATAATCTTATGAGACGTTCCCCCAAAAATAAGCGGTCTTTTCGTATGTCACCAGATGTGCTATGGGCGACTGGGCTCCTCCTTTAAAAAATATAAACTTGGAGAATTACGAGACTCGTTCCCCTTTTCAAAAATTCATTTGTTTTAGCAGACTATATGAGGCGAAATTTAACATTTGCTTCACTCTGTCGGCATGTGTGTTGCCGAAGAAATGTATAACTGTTCGTTCCTGATTTATCTCGGGCCCCATTATTGCGGTTTCTTTCATCAAACTGAACAGGGTGTACGACTTATATCTATCTGCAGCTTTCATTCCCATGCTATCTGCGCACGACCTGGCTATTTCTATCTCTGTGTGTTCAAGTGACTTGTACGAACTCGTTATTGCATTTCTCCATTTCATGGTATACTGATACAAACATTCTTCTGGAGCAATTTTCCATCTTGTCAATTCTGCCAACGAGACGGCTCTTCTTGGCACCCAGAATCTCAGCATGAATAATTTGCGAAATTGTTCCCAAGTCCTTATTTCTTGTATGGTACTTGATTCATACCATTCTTTAGCTGGTCCAATCGACGTTTCTTGAAATTATTTTACCATTTATTCCTTGCTGAGCTCATAATGATCACAATGCCTTTTGTATTGGAGTAAATGATCAAGAGGAGAATCGCGCATTGCAAATGTGATCATCTCGTTGCTTTAGGTCTTTCGAGCTCTGCAGCGTCTGGGTAGACGCCGGTCCTTGACCTTTAGCACGGCGTTCATCTTTTTCTATCTTTGGTTTTTTCCTGAAGTAACAGACATTGTCATACTCTACACGAGCTGTATTTCTTGTTCCTTAACTCCCGGGTCAAATCGCCTTGGAAGGAGTATTAAAGATAATCATTGTTGTCTTTCCATATTTGTTACGGATATAACATTCGTGATCGCTTTCTTTCATTTATCTATTTCTTTCCCCATGACTATTTCTCCTCTTTCAATCATACTCCGTAGAATAGCTTTGATGATGTAACACCTGCGAGTAAGATGCCCTATCATGCGGTGATAATGGCAATAATCTCTATCTTCTATCTTATCTGCTTCATCAAATCGCCTTAATTATGACAATTCAATCGTTCCTGCTGCCACTAGTTGATTCATCATAGGGACAATGTCTTCAGCTATGAAGGAATACTCTTCCTAGCGGCTAAATCGTTGATATCTCTTATTAGCGGGCCTGCTAATAGAGTAATTTTGCCTTTCCCTCCTATTGTCCCTTGATTTATTCTGGAATTCTTCCTTGTGCTTCCCTTTATCTATAACATTGGTCGAAGATCTGTTAGAGGTCCGTCGCGCAGACTCTGTGCGAAACGCAGACACTTTTTTAATCATGCTCTCCAGGGCATGAGCTCTTGTTGTCAATTCACCGAACGTATGTATTTTTGTTCCCGTGAGTACGAAAGCAATTTCTGGCTCCATGCACCCAATACACATTTCTACTTGTTCAACTTCCCCTGAGAGTTATTTGCACGACGCACTCAGTGCTCTCTTACATGTGATAAATTTATCGTCGGATTCCAACACCCTTTGTCGTACAACAGCTAGTTCCGTCAGACTTACTTCTCTTTCGGTAGAAAAGAAGTTGGCCAAGAATGCTTCCTGCATTTGTTCCTAAGTGCATATCGATCTCGGAGCAAGAGTTGCGTACCACTTGAAATATTTACCGGTCAAGGTGACGCCAAACAGTCATAGACAATATTGTGATACGGTTGCATAACTCCCCATTGCAGTCATGAAATGAATCATATGTTCTTTCGATGACCCTTCCCCATTAAATTTCTGAAACTCTGGACATTTAAAGCTGACTAGGAAAGGGATATCATCGACTTCTCTCAGATACAGTGTCTGATACCGGAACCTTTCCTTATGCATTCTTTCTCCTTCTGATCGAACAGTTTCAACAATGATTTGTCGTATCTCATCTGTTGCTATTTTGGGGTTTAATAACGGGATAGACCCATGTGACATGGTCTGAGGTAGCTGTGACCCTTCGGCAAGATGTTTTATATTTTCCGTAGGAGCCACATTTTGTGAGGCAGCATTCTGGGACACTGTGTGGGCTATCATAGATAAAGCCTCGCACATATTTCTACATTCTTCCATCAATAGTGCCTGTGTTGGCACCATTTCTTCAAGACACTCTTCTGTCGATTGTCTGGTTTGACTAGTTCCAGCCATAAGGACAAAGGCTCTTCTTCTTGACATTTTTACCCTGATGCTGTGAATGAGGCGATAGTCGAAAGGGTTAGTGATATCGAGTTTCTTCTCAACTCACGACTGTTACATCGCGAGGAGTCGATAAACTCAACATGTTCGACCCTTATTGGTGTAGTTTCGACTGAATCTTCCATTGAGCCTTCTATTGGAGAGAGCTGATATGGCATAAGAATTTGGCTCTTCTGTCTTTGCATAGCAAGGGAGGCAGGAAGCACAGGGAAATCTTTCTTAACGAAGGATATCTCTGCCTCTCCCAGATATAAGGATGGAGGAGCCATAGCTGGGATTCGTTTAGCCATACTTCGTGTGATGGGCCTTTGATAAGTTCGAGAATGAGGTCCTTTGGCTGCGGTTTTAGCAGAAACTTTAAATGATGTCCTTTTTCTCTTCGGCTAAACTGTTACCCATCCACTCTCATCATCTGCAGCGATGGGAAATCGCATAGCATTTTCTTTAGTTGTCACGTTTTGAGTTATTTTCGTCTGGCGTTTACTTCTCATACTTTGATTGTTTTGGGAGATGGTAAATCCTCCCTCCGGCATGAAATTAAAAACTATCTTGTGAGTTGAGCAAGCTATTGCGAGTATTCGATTGAAGGACGTAATGTACATGAGATTTGAAAATAAAAATAATTAGTCATTTGAATTGTCTGTATATACAATTTATTCTAGAGTGAACGGTGGAATGTTCCTGTTGAGAGTCGCCATTGTAGCGCTATAGTGCGCCAAAAGATAACGAATACCTTTCTTATAGTCTCTTATCAATATTAAAATATAACTCTTGTTAATAAATCAGAATAATTACCCAACAGAGTCATCATTTTGTTTACATATTTATCCCTTAATTCTAGAATAGATTGTACATTGTACAAAAATAGAACATGTTCAGAAAGTAATTTCGGCAAAGCTTCACCCTATTCTTCTTTCATCCTGTCCAGATGACAAGGGAATGGCCTTGGCCAAGACTTTTCAGGACTGTTCTTCCGCTCATGAGTGAGGTGAGTCAACTAGACTAGGCTTTGTTCCTTTGTGATCTTCATAGAACTTCATGATATTCCAAAATGATAGTATCACCCAGCACATCTACCACTTCTAAGGATTGCACCAAGTGTGCTCAACCTGAAGGGAGAGAGAAGGGCCTTCTACTCCATGCTGATATCATCTATCAAGACATCCACTTACGAGGATTGTACAAAGTACGCTCAACCCGAAGGGAGAATAATAGGTCTTCCGAATCATCTATCATAACATCCACTTATGGGTATTTTACAAAATATGCCCAACCCGAAGGGAGAATAATAGGTCTTTTGAATCATTTATCATGACATCCACTTACGGGGATTGTACAAAGTACGCTCAACCCAAAGAGAGAAAGATAGGTCTTCCATTTACAAAGAAACAAACTATCTGGTTTGGATTACTCTCTCTTTTTATCTGATTCATCTTTGTCATGGCTTTAGTCTTCCATGTCCTTCATAATCGAAAGGGAAACGGGAGCTAAAAGCACCCCGACATCCTTCACGAAGGGAGAGAACATGTTCAGGAGAGCTTTACGCGGGTCGCGCCAAGTTCATAAGCTTACCGCAGGTCGCATAAAGCACTTCCCAAACAATTTTCATTTTTTTTTTTATCTTCCTTCTTCATTCCGGCAGCATCTCCCTCTCATTCTTCTTCGATCCTTGGGGTCCGCAGATTGTGCATTTAACCCAAGGAGAAGGAAGAACTCGAGGTCCGCCCCATACCTCTGAAGTCTTCTAAAGCTCTGAACTTCGGAAGCAAGTGCCAAATTAGGACCCCTGGAGGGGTATCTATAGACAAAAGTGGTCGAATTCGCAGAAAGAACCACTCATCAGACAGGCACTTTACGTAACCAAGACAAGCCAACTGCTTGTCGCGGTCCACAGCAAGTGCATTTTTTCTGCACTGATTCTTTAATTTTATCTTTGTTTCCTTCCAAAACTTCTTGATTCTTCTTTCTTTGTTTGTTTCTTCATTTTTCATGCCTCAACAATTACTACATCATAGCCTTGCACTTGAGGCGAGCGAATAATTTACAGCATAAGAATCATGAACATGGATTTAATCAAATACTCAAACACTTACAACTTCAACAAAAACCTAAAATTCAAACTATCAGGGCTGATAATTACTAACTTAGGAGAATAGTCCTCACCTGTGTTGGTGAATCTACATGCTAACAATGTCTAGGGCAAAGAATTTAAAAGAAGAATTAAAACTCCTACATGAAATTGGAGTAGAATGGATTAAAGCAGGAGAGACTCAATTTGAAACTCTAATTTGACACATAGAACGGAGTATTACCTGCGATGGACAGCCGACATCGATCGATTGGCAGCCAGATCGAAAGCTTCATGAAAAATCCTAAGCAATACCCTATAAAACCCCAAATTTCATCTCAAATGAAATCCCCAAAGGGGCTGGCTATTTATAGTTCCAGATGAGCGAAGGTTGAGGTGAGTCACAAAACTAACACTCTTGGGTCTTGATCTAAGTTCTGCAGTTTGGGACATGGTGTCGAGTATCTGATGTAGGAAAAATGTCAAGTCCACTAAGGCTATCGATTCCACATAGTTTCATGATCAACGACCAACTAACAAATGATCTATACCTCTTTTGGGTATCTTGTCCACTATTAAGGCTATTTCGGAAATAAATCTCTGTGACATAGTATTATAAGATCGTAACAGGCATCGTTAGGCACAGGATGGGATGGATGAGGTGCATTTATTTGTAGGTTAAGGACAGTTAATCGCATTCGTACGGTTCTACATGTCAAAAGGGCTATTTGGTTAAACCAGCTTCGATACTTGAGGAAAAAAGATCTGATTCATTGATTAGGGTAGTCTAAGGTGGATCTGCACTAGAAATATGTTATACAGGTTAATCAATTATGATTCTAGTAAATTGTAGATCGAGATTCATAAATCAACGGATCGGATGTAGGATTTCACGATTAAAAAAGAATCGGTGGCTATTGAAAATTATGTCACTTTAATAACACTTGTGGATGCTTATGCGTGCAGAAGCTTAGAGCGAAGAAACTAGAATTATGGCTAAGTCCTAGAAGAGGGGGGTGATTAGGATCTTTTGAAATTCTTTTTGCCTATTTATGATATTTGACAATATAAGCTAAGTAAGCAAGAACACTTCGGCTTCCAAGCCTAAGTGGGTCCAATCACAAGACTAGCATATTATTAAAACAATTAAGCTACCTAGTCTAAGCATACATAGATTAACATATGATTAAACTAATCAAGCACCTAATTTATGCAACCTAAGTAGACGATATGAGAATAGATCACATAAGCTCAAGTCTACTCTAATTAGTGAACATACATCCTGTATATGAATGTGCCTATCTAGTGCCTAACATATATTTCAATTAAGCATTCATAATTAAATAATTAAACCACAATGCATAATAAGAAATGTGCTCAAATACAATCCCAAACACAATGATGTATAGTGGTTCGACTATGTGTCTACTCCACTTCTAGTTCAAGTACTCACCCCTTGAGCACACTGGCCTTCACTGGGGAGTTTAAATCATGTTCCTCCCAACCTAGGTGTTTTAACTCGAATCCACCCTACCGAGGAGTTTACAGGTTCCTCCCAACCTACATGTTTACACCCATGTTGGTGGCTCCCCTTGAAGACTTATTTTGAGCCCAACAAACAGGTCAAGGATCGACAAACGAACCTGAAATTTAAGCTCAACAAACGAGCCAAGGATTGATAAACGCCCCTAGACTTTTAGGCTCAACTAATAAGTCAAGGATCGACAAATGAACCTAGATCGAGTTTGAGAAACAAACTCTACACTCAAATTCCCACGAAAAGAGTGGTTGGACTCTTACAAATTGACAACTCACTTGTCGAAGTTGAGCCCCGTTGATGCGCCACTTTGGGTTGCTTGATCTCCATTTTCCCGTGCTTCAATTAACTTCCCTTGTGCTCCCCCGATGTTGTTGCCAATGCGTCGCAATGCCTCCAGCTCCAATGATCAATTGCCTTGCATTTTATCTTCTTGAGATGACCAAGGTGATGGAAAAGTAGGTTTGAGATCTCTGCAACTAATGAGAAATGGTTACCTAGAGAATCTCACCTACAAGGATCTCATCATAAAGTTTAGATAGGAATTTAACTATGTATAATGGTCCAAACTCTAGAGATCAAAGAGGGACAAGTACATCTTCTTCATGAACTTAGAATGCTCCATTCTTGTGATGAATCATAAGGAAGATGACTTATTAGGGTTAGGTTTTGAGCCTCTAATGGTCTCTAATAATGGTGGCTTCAAACTTCTCAAAATCTCTCTCTTAATGCCCAAAAACATCTCTCCTGCTTTTATAGAAAAATCTCCAATGGTCATAAAACAGGCAGAAAATGGACACTTCGATTGATCGGAATACTCATTCAATTGATCGAAGTAATCTTCGATATATTAAAACTACCAGTTCGATTGATCGAAAAATCTGTCCTGAGAGATCAGCAAGTTGCTGGACATATTTTTGATTGATCGAGTTGAGTTTCGATTGATCGAAATATTAATCTCGATATATCAAATTGATGAATTCGATTGATCGAAGAATCTGTCTAGAGAGTTTGTAAGTTACTGGACATATATTCGATATATCGAACTGGTATTTCCGATTGATTGGAGTCCTATAAAAACTGGACTCTAATATATCGAGGATCTATCGAAAACTATTATTTGGGTTGGCCTGTTTACAGTAGCTTGCACCTCTTTTATTAGCCTAACTTATCATATTTTTCTAAGTGTTCTAAGGCTAATGAAGATTACTAAAGGTTTTCTTAGGTGGTCCAAGTCATTTAGAGGTTTATGGTGTTTGGTTCAAAGGGTTAGGGTCACCAAGGCATCTCATTTACCCGTTCTTCTTCCTTAATGGTTGCTTGTCCACTTGAATCTTCAGTCTTCAGCTTGCCAAAGCTCAATCGACATTACAACATATGGACACACGTGATTGATAAATAAGGTGCACTGGTATGCCACAGAAAAGTTCACTAACAGCTATCCATGGTATCTAACGAAGTGTGTACGATTAGATAAATGTGTTTAAGTGTCTTTTTTCGATCGAATCGAAGCATTCAAACTAGGGTTTCCTGTACAAACCTCATAAATTCTTGGTTTTAAATCAGGCATATGCACTCTCATTTAAGAATTAAATTAAAAAAAATTCTAGAGGCGCTCTAGTACTCTCAAGACTCGAGGATCGAAAAATGCAGGGCATTACAATCTACCCTCCTAAAAAATAATTTCATCCCTGAAATTTTTAGTACTTTTATTGGTTATCACAATAGTCTACCCCCTAAAGGATAAAGTACTGTCTTTATAAGGGATGATCCTTGACGAGTAAGGAGACTAGGGGACAAGGTTTCAAATGATTATAGGTGGGCCTTTTTTTGTTTCCCTGTAATACACCCATCCTCCTCTCGTGGGGTATCTCAGTTGTCGGATCTCTTTTGTGTTGCCTTGCTATTGTTGTAGGAGGGGGCATGGATTCTTTGAATGAGTTCAAAGAAAGAAAAGGAACTAGGGTCCAATGCACAGGGTCTAGGATGCATAATGGCAAATTTCCCTACCTTGGGAGTGGTTTAGGTTACTTGGTTAACATTCAGGTAATACGGCTTTCGGGCATGCTTAGCAAATCTTAACACTCTTACAAGGTTGCAAATATTTTAGTGGGATTGTCCTTACCTAAGGGATGGTTTACAAATGGGCTTGTATGAAGAAAATGATATAGTAGCCCTGGATCCGACACCTCGATTTTCTACCTGATCAGAGCAAAAAGGTCATTATATCATTTCTTAGCCCTGGTGGATATAGGTCTTCTGCTCAATCCAAGTAGTGAATCCATTAGTAATCACGTAGGATTGGAAATTGAGTCAAACCACGAACACTTCACAAGTGTATAGCTCCGTAAATTTGTGATCTGATAATTCTAAAATTGGGAAGCTCAAGGTTCAAATTTCTAAGATTGTCCTTTGGGTCAAGTTCAAAGCGTGTTCATGATAGGTCTATTCTTGATTCTATGGGGAATGAATTTCTCGAGATGCCTAAGTTTAGGTGACTACTATAAGAGGATTTCTAATGGTCGGAGATTAGTCAAAATTTAAAGCTCCAAGTTTCATCAACCTAACTTGAGTCATTTGGGTTTTATAGAAATTATGTTACCCTAGGCCTGATAGTACACTACCAATCCTATTCATTTGATCGTATAAAAGCCAACATTCTAAACTGGTGGGGGTTTAGTGTTGCTAGCATTCATCATGGTGATGGTACTAGGGAAAAAAGAAAGGATGTAAGGAATTTGTAAATGTGACACAAGATGGGCATGGAAAAGGAAAAAAAAAAAAGAAGCAAAAGGAACTAGCATTATCTTCTTTACAGGATGCAGACCACAAATATACAAGGAGTCATAGTTATAAAATTCAGAAGAACTAAGGGTATCCTACAAAATTTTATCTCTATAATGAAGCTACAAGGCCTTAAATAAGAAAATAACAAAATGGAACTCTAGGTAAGAGTCTAACCATTGCATTCTTATCCTTATTATGCAACGTTAATAAAATCATTATCATATTGGAAAGTATAGGTTTCAAATCATAGCACTGCAGGATTGATAAAAAAAAAAAAATCAATGGGTTGAAATCGTTTTGTTTATGATTCGACTAAAATCGTATGTTATAAATCGTAAATCATATGATTTGACAACACTTTTATTATGCAATGCTTTCCCATGTAATTTTTTGATAAATAGGTTAGTAGAATGTGTTTTCGATGTACCGAAGAGGATGGGAGGTTCAGCTTACTAGCAATAGTTAGTTTCTCCAAAAACTAAAATTGTGGAAAACAAAAAAGACATGTTCTCATGAAGAGGAGTGATAAAACAGGTGTAAAATTAAATTTCAATAGGAATCCATATGTTGTACATCTCGTTATTCATCCCAGATCAAAAGTTATGGCCAATTGAAGATTCATAAGAAAAACCAATTTCGGGCGATCGACTAAAGCCGTCGGCGATCGTCGGGAAATCGTCAAGAAACCGAAACTGTCCAAAAACATCCAAAGACTAAGTCTAGAATTCAGCTGAATTTTAGGCAACCAAACAGAGCCATCAGACTTTATGTCGGGCGACCATCGGGAAATAGTCGGGCGACCAAAACTGTCCAAAAACATCAAGAGACAGTTTGGAATTCGGCTGAATTTCGGGCAACTATCAGGCTTTATGTCAGGTGACTGTCGGGAAATCGTTGGGCGACTGAGATTGTTCTGAAATGTCCAGAGACTAGGTCTAGTATTCGGTTGAATTTCGAGCTACCAACTTGAGCCATCGGGCTTTATGTTGAGTGACCATCGGGAAACTATCGGGTGCCCAAAAATTGTTGAATTTCCTCCCTAAAATCTTATTAACTTCAAAAAAAATGTATTTTTTATACAACTTTGATTGATGTGATTCAAAAACCAGAATGAAGCTTGATGAGTTTAATTTTAGGAAAAAATAATTAAAAACTACAAATCAAACTCAAATGAGGTGAGTTTTTAGACGAATTGGGAACTATCTAAAAAACTATAGGTTTCAGGTAGCTGGTACTTACAAAATTTTAATAATTTTTCTAGGACTCAGAAAGGGATGAAATTTGGTAACGTGAACTTAGACTTGGTAATGACCTATCAAAAAGTTTTTAAAATATTTCAACAACACGAAGTGCCAAAAACATTTTAGACGACAGACCTATTGGAACTAAAGTCCCTAAAGACTTGTGATTTTTGGATTCTCTTGGATTTTCAACTTGAAAATCCCTCTTCACACCCGGCACTAGTGTTTTACTCGTTCAAAGTTAAACCCATCATAGGCACGACATTTCACACTCGACGTCATGGACAAAGGCCATTCTTGTGTTCAACATTTTAATGTTCAAGTTCGAATCTATTGCATCAATGGGGAATTTGGTCCTAGGGGTCAAATTTCTATGTTTAAATTCACAATCATCATATAAAGGGAAAATTTTCCTAAGGATCACTGTCGCTTTGTTCAAAATCCAGAGTACGTCAACATGTAGCTTATGGTGAGTCCCCAAACCAAATAGCTCAGTTTATATCTCAACTCATGCTCTGATACCAACTTGTCATGCCTCGAATTTCGGATGTCGGGTAGTTTGTGTCTCCCGACTCTTCTAGGGTGACTGTATTTTGCGAGAGCATAGTTTAATGGAACAAATCAATGACATCTACTCAGAAGCAAAGATTTAAACTAAAACAGTGCATAATCTAGTCTAAATTAAAGTATAAATACATGCAATCATCCACACAATCAAGGAGTCCACTCAACTGGGGCTCAAGTAATACTTGTACAATAAAATCTTTAGGACTATTGACCCATGGCATCCAATCCAAGGCAGAATACGAAGCACAAGACATAGGCAAACCAACCGGTCCTACATCTCACTCCTCAAGTGGTAGTAACTCCTGTATAAAAAAAAATAACTGGTTGGTGTTTTAAAACACCCCCAGGTGGGAGTGAGTAATCATACTCAATGTTGCCATTCTCTAAGTTAAACATGTTATCAACACAATCAAGTATAGGTAATGAAGCATAAAAAATGGTCGGGCTCTCTCGCCTACCACCCCAGCATTAGCGGATAGCCTAACCTCACAATCAAGTTCCTATTTTGGTTGAATAATGCATTTAACCATAATATGTAAATGTTATGTTCTGGAATAATAAATGGTGGGGCTCTCTCGCCTACTACTCCAGCATCATAAATGGTGGGGTCTCTCACCTACCACCCCATCCCTCAGCGGACTGATGCACATGAAAAGAGTCAAGGCTGACATAACTAGGAGGGCAACTAGACACCTGAACACATATGTGATGCATGTATGATTGCCAAGTATTTATTTAGTTTCGTATTCAACCAGTAGTATTGGCGAAGCCAGAATACCTCAATTATATCAAGAGTCTAATAGACAGTAACGCGACTGACAAGAACGCAAACAAACACTGGACAATAAGGAAAGCCGAAAACTGGACAGTGGCCTGACCAAACACTAAACATTGTCAAGCCAGGGTACCCTCTGTCAGGCCAAGGCATCCCATGCCTGGCTCCTGAAACCCAATTTGGGCTCGTAACCTGTTGAGTTCTTGAATTATATATATTTTAACCCCATTTCATCACATTTTATACATGATTCTTATGTTTTAAGACCTGTCTAATGCATGTTTTGTGATTGTAGGAATAAGAGAGAGACTTCACCTATTTTAAGGCTAAATGACACTTCTTAGAAACTATTTAATGATGATAGAAGATGGGCCAAGAGAATGGAATAAGAAGCAAAGAGAGAAGAGAGAAGGAAAAGAAGAAAATGAACCACAATCAGTGTGACTGACCAGTCATGACCGGTCGGCCAAGGGGTTGACTGGTCAAGACCAATCGGCGCCACCACCTTGCTGCTCTCTTTGAACTCACTGGACCTAGCCAAAAACCAATCCGACCGGTCGTGACCAGTTGGTCACTTGCAAATTTAAAAAAATCACCAGCTTCTTCATGAAGCTCTGAAAATTGTTACGCTGCGTAACCTCTTACGCAAATCTGGAACATTCTGAGGCGGTGGAGCTTCCGATCTATAAAAGGACACCTAGGGCTCAATCTCAAATCATCATAGAAGGCTTGGAAGTCGTGGGAGGTGAAGAGCATCGCTGTGGAGCGTCTGCAACTCCCCCGAATTGAGCTTTTTATGTTTTTCAGTAGTTTTCTTTTGAGTTTTAGTTGAACCTTTTAATGGTTGGCTAAACCTCTTAGCTAAGGCTAAGAGGTGAAGCATATAGTTGTTTACAATGTTTATTTCGAATTAGTTCAAGTACTTTTAGGTTTAATGAAGAACACTTCTAGTTCAAGTTTGAAATAAAGTTGGTATTTTTAGTTTAATATTCTATCTCTTGTGATTTTGCTTACACTGGATGTTTTAATTTACTAAAATTGCTTAATGGGGTGTTGTTGATAGGATTTTGGGTTGGAGAGATATCAAATCCACATGATATGTTGGATGCTATAAGAGATCTTACAAACCAAGTTTCCTAAGCGCTTATCGAAAACTAAACTAGAAAAAGTTCTTATCTTTTGATTTGATCTGAGGTGAATGTTTTATATGTTGATAGTGGTTTGATTAAAGTTCAATTCATGCTTCTAAATCAAGTCTAATGACTAGACTAGATGAAGAATCATGAATGTGATCTTACTTGTTTTGTGAAGGATTGGGCTGTGTGATTGGATACGCCCAATGCCTTAGTTATTATGAGAGAACCATATCAGTAGATGATTCATGCATGTTGGATGTATCGTGATGATTTCATTGCTCCATATTCCAATTGGATAGGGATAGAACTCCGATTCCAATTGAGTTATTGGCTTGAATGATTGAATTGGCATTGTGAATGATTATAAGTAGATTTTTGGCGCTCTAGTGTTTATTTTCTTGATCTAGTTCTAAAGTAGATAGTTTTATGTTTTTAAAATTCATTCATTAATACAAATCTGAATTTAGCCCATCCTAGCTATAAAGTTTAGAATTGTTACAACAATCCCTGATGATCGACCTGGGTCTTACCGAGATTATTACTACATCACAGCCTTGCACTTGAGGCGAGCGAACAAGTTTTTGGCGCCATTGCCGAGGATTAGGTTAACGGTTCAGAATTTTGTAATTAGGGTATAGTTAAGTTAAATAGGTTAGGATATGATTTATTTTCTTAATAGGTTTTTCTCACAATTTTTTTACTACTAATAGATTTTGTTTGTTCGTTTTGTAGGATTTTCTTCACTAACCTAGTTCTTCCATCCGGTAACACCATTCTAACTTGGACTCCTTTAGTTTTTTTTTTTTTTTTTCAGATTTTTACATTTTAAGTTTAGTTTTAGCTTTTGTGTAGTTTATACCCCATTGGGAGCGTGATCATAAATCGTGACTTCAAAGTGAGTGAGATTTAGTTGGAGGATTAATCAATAACAGACGAGTTAGAAAATGTCTAAAAAATCCTAAACCGTCTGAAATCATGGCTGAGAATGAACCATACAATGTTGAAAATGTTAAGCATGATGCACCACCAATTAGGATGGAACATAATGAGAATGAGGAACGCTATGTTCCTCAGGTTAAAATATTGCAAGATTATCTACAACCGGAAAGAACAACTACGTCTTCCTGCATTGTCTTTCCACTTAATGCAGGAAACGTGGATCTTAAACCAGAAATTATCAAATTACTTCCGAAATTTCATGGACTCGATTATAAAAGTCCATATGTGCACCTGAGTGAATTTGAGGAGATTATCAACACCTTTTAATTTAATGATGTCTCCCAATATGTAATCAAACTGAAATTGTTCCATTTCTCTCTTAACGATAAAGCCAAATCATAGCTTCAATCTCATAAACCTAAAAGCATCAGGACATGGGTTGAGATGACCAAGAGTTCCTTAAAAAGTACTTCCTGGTTCATAAAATCAATGCACTAAGGTGGACCATTATGAACTTCTCCCAAAAAGTAGATGAGACATTTTTTTCAATGTTGGGAGAGGTTCAAAAATCTTTTATTAGAATGTCCACATCATGGTTATTAAAAGTGGTGCTTAATTGACTTCGTCCATGACGGATTGAGTTCAAACATGCACCAATTTGTCCAGATGACGTGTAATGGTGAATTTTTTAGCAAAGAGCTTGACAATGCTTGGGATTACTTTAATAAGCTAGCCAAGAATGCCTAATCTTGGGACATCTTTACTCCAACTAGTAATTCCAAGTCAGCCCCAAGAGAGAAAGGAGTACATGCATTAAATGGGGAGGATGATTTAAATATAAAGGTGGCGGGTCTCACAAAGAAGGTTGATGCCATAAAATTGAAGAGTGTTAACATGATAACCACCGGTGAGGCCGTTGAGAGTGTATGTGGTATTCATGAGAGTAATGTTCACTTAACAAAGGATTGTCTAACAATCCCGGCGTTTCAAGATATTTTACAAACTCAATCGAATGCCACAAACGCTTACCAACGCCCCTTTATTGCAACAAATTCTAACTTGCAAAATCCTGATTAGCGGTTGTTATAGGCTAAAATTGGTCGTATCTTACTACTCCTATGGATGACGAGATAAGTGGCTTGTTTAAGATACAATGTGATCAGCTTTATTCATCGAGCAGCTTTGTTCGATCATTAACATGTGTGACCGCCTCCATTCTGCAATCATGAACTTCGAGCAAGTCAAAGTAAGAAACGTCTTCTCCTAGAGTGCAAGAAAGGCGTCCTGACCTCTCAAAATTATTCGAGCAGCCCTGGTCATTAGTCGACTTTCAAGGACGTGCTTTAATCCTAGCAGCTCATATAGTTCAGGAGTTAGCTCAGATTACAGATCAACCTTTGATCTGTTTGTACATACAGGTTGGTTCCGTCGTGTAGGATTAGAGGAATCTACTCCGAGTAACATAATCATCTAGACTTCTAACCTATCTAGGATCGGATAAGATAAGATCGTATCCCATGAAATCAGGGAGATCTTAACCGATATTGTGGAATAAAGTTGGTCGTCGAAGAAGCATCTCTCAATAAGAGTCGCGACCAGCCTGCTTAATCACGAGCCCTCCATTCATACTTCGTCTCAGACCGCCGACCTCACCATCCGATCGCATGCGAGCAGTTCAGCTCGTGGTCATCGAAAGGGGTCGCACTCTCGCATGCGAGCAGCTCAGCTCATGGTCGTTGAAAAGGGTCGCATCTTGGCGTGCAAGCAGCTCAGTTCGAAGTTATTAAATGAGGTTATCTTCGATCCCGAATAGTCTTCGCTTTTTAGTATCAGCAGCCCATATAGATCAATTTTGGATCGTCTCTATTCATAACTTCAAACATCTCCATCAAGAGACGTAATCAGCTAGACGTCTAAAGTGGTTAGACTATCCCCTTACCTAAAGATTAACAAGATAAACACCTTATCCCCTGAAATCAGCAGTGATCTTAACGGCTTGCGTAACAAACTAGATCACTCAGATCTGTATAAATAGATGGCCCCATAGATGATAAAGGTACACAACCTCTAAGTCTACATCCTACATTTTACTTTGCTATCATATCCCATCTAACTTAAGCTTCGGAGGGCCAATGGCTGAACGCCAGCCACCCTTAGTTTTCTCCTTTGGCTTTCAGGTTTGGTGGGGAGCTTACTTGAAGGAAGGTGAACTCTTTGAAGGAACCTGTTACTAAATTAGACGTTAACAGATTGGCGCCGTCTATGGGAACTCTTTCAGAATTAACCATTCTCGTCACAGATCGTTATCTCCCACTATGCCTCCCAAAAAGACTGTTCATCCTTCCACTTTAAGGCAGATGTTACCTCCACCTGACATACCTGAACTAGCATCCAATCTCCCTCAAACCGCTTCGACGGGCATTCCCCCGATAGTCCAACCTGCCGTCACAGAATTCGTTTCACGATGTATCTGGGGGTCACGATGACATTATGCGTTTTGTCGGAGACACACTCCTTACCCTCAAAGCTGGGCTTCAAACCTTATCCAATCGGTTTGATCAGCATTTTCCTAAGCCACAACAACCTCTAGAAGGGCCGCCACTGTGATCTGTACCAGTAGCCTCCAGACATTCTGCAGGTGAGCCACAAACCAAGCAAAATCCCCCTTTGAATCGAATGCCACTCGACAATCAGGTTCCTGTACCTCCTCCATAATCTATACACTCCAATACCTCTCGACAACAACGATCTCAGGGATCTACTGTTGAAACCTCTTATTACACTTTACCTTGTGAAGGAGATCTCAAGAGAATCGAAGATCGCTTCGCCGATATGGACCAACGGTATCGGTCTAACCTTCCACCTGTTACTTTTGCACCAATCCACCGATCTGAACCTCCCTTCACTCGCGAGGGTATGGAGGCCCCTTTGCCTAGAAAATACCAAACGCCTAGCATCGTCCCGTATACAGGTATCGGCGATCCTCTCGAACATCTGGAGACCTATAGGTCTCTTATGGAGCTAGAAGGATATGGTTCAGAAATTATGTGTAGGGCTTTTTCCTTAATTCTAAAGGATGTAGCACGTACATAGTTTCGAGGCCTGAAACCTCGATCTATCGAATCCTTCTCCCAATTATCGAATCTCTTCCTCTCTCAGTTCATGGGAAGCATCCGTACCAAAAAGCCTGCATCTCATTTAATGGATCTAAAGCAACAACATGGGGAAACAATTAAGGAGTTCACAATTCGGTTCACTGCAAAAGCCATCCAGACTGAAGGTTATACTGAAGACAAAGGCCTCACTGCCCTTATAGCAGGAATCACCAGCGAAAAATTTCGGTTCGCCCTAGATAAAAACCCTCCTAAAACCATGACTGAATTCCTGGCTAAGGCTCAAAAATACATTAATGCGGAAGAAGTTGCTTTGGCACGTCACGGTATACAAGGGAAGAAACGTAAGTCTGAGGAGATCTCTCCCCCTGATAAGAAATACCGGCGCGATCGGCGGGATCGTTCCCCTAAGAAGCCTTATTCCGGTAAATATCATAACTACACACCTCTCAATCAATCTCCTGAGAAAGTATTAATGGAGATAAAGCATAAATCTTATATGACGTGGCCTCCAAGGATCAAGTCCGATCCTGAAAAAAGAGATAAGAGAAAGTTCTACTATTTCCACAAAGATCATGGGCACAACACCTAAGTTGTATATCCTTGAAAGATTACATTGAAGCTCTTATTTGGAAGGGACATCTCCTGGATTACGTTGCGTGACAGGATTGGTTACCTAAAAGAATCAATGCCCCGTCACGAAAGAAAAAGTCACCTCAACATCATCCTCCACAAGAAGATACGGAACCCACTGGTGAAATCCGGACCATTGCTGGAGGTCCAGCTTGCAGGGGAGATTCTCAAGCTTCAAGAAAAGCATATGCTCGCAAGGCATCCCAGAAGCCTCAACATATTTATTGGCTGGAAAAATCGTCCGATACATCAAATCCTAGCCATCATCCGATCTCTTTTTCTCTTAAAGATGCTGAAGGGATTAATTTTCCTCACGAGGACTCCATCGTGGTCGCATTAAAGGTATCAAACTATTTAACTCATCGTATTATGTTGGATACAGGTAACTCCGCTGATTTCTTTACTTGGAAGCTTTCAACAAAATGACACTTGCTAGAAATTTACTCAAACCTATCTCCACTCCCCTCGTCGGCTTCGAGGGCGAAGTCGTAACACCAAAAGGAAGCATCGACCTTCCTGTCGCCTTCGGAGAAAGTTCAGCCAAAACCACAGTCTTCATTAATTTCCTCGTGGTGGATCGAAGATCAGCGTACAACGCAATTTTGGGTCGACCCTCGCTCACCAAAATAGGGGCAGCTTTACACCCCCTGTACCTGTGCATCAAATTCCCTACTCCAAGCGGAGTCGGGGTAGTATAAGGAAACCAGAAAGAAGCGCGAGCATGCTACGAAATCGCCGTACAAGATTGAAAGAATGCCCAAGCAGCCCCTATTATGACGATTATAGGAGACTCAGCGGATCTCCCGATAGCAACAACGTTGGATCCAAGAGAGAATGCTCATCAATCAGGTACCCCGGGGGAAGAGAAAGTCGAAATCCACTTATCCAAAGATAATTCGTCCAAGAAGGTTTACATCGGATCCTCTTTAAGCGATGTCTTTCGAGCAAATCTGACTCATTTTCTCACCGAATATCAAGATGTATTTACTTGGTCTATGCCAGGTATCGACCCCAACGTTGTAGTCCACCATCTGAATGTTGATCCGAAATATAAACCAGTTCATCAGCGTCGACGTGCATTCACCGCAGAAAGGCAAATGGTGATTAAAACTGAAGTCGAAAAGTTATTGGCCGTCGATTTCGTTGAGGAAGTTGACTACCCAGAATGGGTCGCGAACGTGGTCCTTGTTCGAAAAACTAATGGTAAATGGAGAATGTGCATGGACTACTCCGATCTGAACAAGGCATGCCCAAAGGATAGTTTTCCAACTCCCCGCATCGACCAAATAGTTGATTCAACAGCAGGGCATGCCCTGCTCAGTTTTATGGACGCCAACTCTGGCTATAACCAAATCATAATGCATCCACCCGATCCCAAAACACTGCCTTTATCACTGATCGAGGTTTGTATTATTACAACGTAATGCCTTTTGGTCTCAAGAATGCAGGTGCCACCTATCAACGTTTAGTAGGTGCCACTTACCAAAATGTTCACTGCACAAATTGGTAAGAATATGAAAGTTTACGTCGATGACATGCTCGTGAAAAGCGTCACAACCAACGATCATCTCGCAAATCTCTGGGAAGCCTTCGACCTGATGAGGAAGTATCAAATGAAGTTAAATCTAGAAAAATGTGCTTTTGGGGTCTCCGTTGGGAAATTTCTTGGGTTGAGGCAAATCCCGAGAAAATAAAAGCCTTGATCAAAATGAAGTCTCCATCCACTCTCAAAGATGTCCAACGATTGGCTAGTCGCATTGCATCGTTGAACAGGTTTATTTCGCGCGCCTCTGATAAGTGTCTCCCCTTCTTTAAGGTTCTCCGCACTATCGTAAAAACCAACTGGTCGCGCGCCTCTGATAAGTGTCTCCCCTTCTTTAAGGTTCTCCGCACTATCGTAAAAACCAACTGGTAATGGACCTAGCAGTCTGAGGAGGCATTCCAACAACTGAAATGATATATGAGCACACCTCCTATCTTATCCAAGCCTGTTCCACACGAGCAGCTCTTTCTTTACTTATCTGTATCTTCCATGGCCGTTAGTACCGCCTTAATAAGAGAAGATTCTGGGGTCCAGAGGCCCGTTTATTATATTAGCCGAGCACTGGTGGATGTCGAAACTCGATATTCCGATATGGAAAAATTAGCTCTCGCCTTAGTGACTGCAGCCCGAAAACTACAACCATATTTCCAAGCCCACTCTATATTGGTAACTACGAATCATCTGTTAAGACAAGTCCTTCAAATGCCTGAGGTATCAGGGCGGTTGACTAAATAGGCAATTGAACTCGGTGAACATGATATTACATTCTACTTAAGAACCGCCACTAAGGCTCAAGCTGTAGCTGACTTTATCGCTAAATTCACATATTTGACCCCAGCAGAATCCATCTCCGACATCGACCCTGCGACCTGCGAGCAGGCCCCCTGGTCACTTTTTATAGGTGGGTCTTCATGTGCCACTGGCAGCGGAGCCGGTTTGATCCTAATCGCTCCTGACAGATCATATTTTCAATATGCTTTCCGATTTGACACTCATGTCTCTAACAATGAAGCAAAATATGAGGCTTTGATCGTCGGCCTCAAACTAGCGAATATGCTCGCGATACAAGATTTACTTGTTCACAGTGACTCTCAGCTCATAGTCAATCAAGTGCTCGGCGAATTCGAGGCGAAAGAAGATCAAATGGCTTTGTACAAGTCTCGAGTACTTATCCTGCTCGCAAAGCTAAGAAAATATGAAATAATTCATATTCCTCGCGAGAAGAATAAGCTCGCAGATTCCCTGGCAAGGTTAGCTTCTGCACCAGAATCTGATTTAACACGATCTATTTCTGTCGAACATCTTCATACTCCGAGTATTGATCACTTCACCCCCGAGCAAGTAGTCACAGTGCATTCCTCTCCTTGTTGGATGGATCCCATCGTCCTTTACCTCAAAAGCGGACAACTCCTGGATGATAAAAAATTTGCATGACAAATTCGTTATCGTGCTGCTAGGTACACCTTACAAAATGGAATTTTACTACGTAAAAGCTTTACGTTACCATACTTAAGGTGTCTCCATCCAGAAGAGGCACATCACGTTCTTGATGAAATACACCAGGGGGCATGCGGTAACCATACTAAGGGGCGATCTTTAGCATATAAAGCAATGAGGCAAGGGTACTACCGGCCCACCATGAAGGCGGACACAATCGAATTTTCCAAAAAATGCGAAAAATGCTAGCGATATTCTCCAATCCCCCATGTACCATCTGAGTAGATGACGCTGATGGACGGCCCTTGGCCCTTCGTCCAATGGGGAGTTGATATGATTGGACCATTGCCCACCAGGAAAGGACAGAATAGGTTTGCAATTGTAGCAGTCGATTATTTTACCAAATGGGTCAAGGCAGAACCGTTAACCACAATCACTGAAAAGCAGACAACTAAGTTCATGTGGAGAAACATCATATGCCGTTATGGGCTCCCCCACACTATAATCACTGACAATGGAAAGCAGTTCGACAACGCCGCGTTCTCGGAGTTTTGTGAAAAATGGAAGATACAAAGTATAAGAACCTCCCCATATCACCCCCAAGCTAACGGACAAGTTGAAGCAGTTAATAAGATCATCAAGCATCATTTGAAAACTAAACTCGATGAATATAAAGGTATGTGGTTGGAGCTTCTACCTGAAGTCATATGGGCCTATAGAACGACAACTTGTACGTCAACTCGAGAAACTCATTTCTCTTTGGCATTCAGCATTGACGCAGTCGTTCCCATCGAAGTTGAAGTACCCTCGTATCGTATCGAGCAGTACGACCCAACGAGCAACCACAAGGGCCTCAAGCTTCATCTCGATCTCTTAGAAGAGAGAAGGGAGTCATCCTGACTTCAAGCAGCAGCTTACCAACAGCGTATAGCTCGCTACCGTAACGCAAAAGTCAGACCTAAAGCTTTTCAGCTCGGCGATTTGGTCCTTAGACAAAATCTTAGAATACCTGCTCGTTCGTTGGATCCGAATTGGGAAGGCCCTTACCGGGTTATCAAAATTGTGCGACCAGGTACATATTATCTCGAAGACATACGAGGAATACCCCTACGCCACCCTTGGCACGTAGAGCATCTACTTCAATATTTTTCGTAATCCGATGTAAATTCAAATATCTGAATAAAGATGGATTCTCTTTCCTTCGCGCGGTCGACTGATTCATAAATTTGGTTGCTACTCCATTTGCTAGACCTGACTAGCCCTGAAGAGAATATAAACATTCTCTTGACCAAATCTTCTGCCCTTAGTAGAGTCAAAGACTCAATTGATAGGTCAACCTATCTCTAAGCTGATGCGGTCACTAAGACCCCCCTAATTAAGCCTAATTCATTTTCGTGTATTTAGTAAAGCACCTAAATGGTTATTGATTCTTGCACAAGAAAGAGGTAAACAAAATGCCTATTTTCATTAAAAGTCTTTTGAATTACAATAGACAGGAGAAGATACATGTATTTTGAGTCAGAAGAGGAAAAGGGGAGTAACTCAGGAATCGTTCACTCCTCATTTGGAGGAGCTTCTCGGCTCTCTGCCTCAGGGCTCGTTTCAGGAGCACACGCAGCATCCGTAGCTTCGGTGACTTCGTTCTCGGCTGTAGCTCGCTCTCTAGCTGCAGCCTCGAAAACAACTCTTTCGAATTCTTCCACACTGAAGGACGGAGAAATTTGTTGCCTAACTCTGACCGCGAAGTCATGACCAGCGATGTATGCTTCATAACGCTTGTCCTCGTAGAGTTGAGAAGTCCGGAACTCCAGAACAGCACGGGGACCTTCTTCAACCACCATCTTGACGTAGGCTGTCCTCTGCTCATCCCAGTGGATGGAGTCATCCTTCAACTGGGCAAGGGTCTTTTCAACATCTTCAAGGCGAGCCCTATAATCTCCGAGCCGCTCCTTGAGGGAGATCTTGTCTTGGCGGAAGATCTCCTTCTCCTTCTCGCTCTTCGTATGTATCTCTTGGAACCTTGCTAAATTGAGGTCCAATGACTGATAACGATCAGTCAAAGCTTGAACCTTGGCTATGAGGATTTTTTTCTCCTCATTTAATTTGGCAACCAGGGCTTCTTGGGATTTTATTATACGATCCCTTCCTTGGATCTCGCCCTCCATCGTCAATCACTTCTTCTCCCTGTCATCGATGATGCGGCGAGTAGCATCGATGTCAGGCCTTGTCCGTAGCGTGAGGTCCAGACCCTGCTCAAGGAACCAGAAGTATTGTATTGTCATTCAGATACGAGCTCTTCAAAGACAAAAAAAAAAGAAGAAGAGGAGGAAAGAGGGGGAGGGTCGTTACCTGAATTAATCTCACTCCAATGTCTGTGGAGAGAGTCTCTGGACTAGGCTCCGGAAGAGCCCCAAAGGAGTTGGGGGCAATGTTCTCAAAAATGAACTTACAAATTGGATGTAAGTGTGCGGGGATAACGTAGACTCCAGATCCTGAAGGCTGAGCTACGACCATCTCAGAAGAGCTCGCCTCGCTAGCAGCTAGAGGCTCCAAAGCAGGTGCAGCCGACTTGCGAGCAGCATTGGGCTCGCATCCCATCTCTTTCGAGGGGAGACTTGGCCCTACCTGATTGCCCCTTAGCGAGTTATCAATAATGTCAATTACTGGCTGGCTGCGGGAGCCAGCTGGAGGGGTCACACCCACTTCCGCTTGAGGAGCGTTATGCGGCTGCGAGCCGCGAGCAGGCTCCTCTGGTTGTGGAGGTGCAGCGGAAGGACCAATCGTTGTCCTCTTTTGCCTCTTCGAGGCCGTGCCCTTCAAACGGGGAAGTACCCCCAGCGCTCCCCTCTTATCCCCTACGTTCTTCATCTCCTCTTGAGAGATAAGACCAGCAGCGGAGAGACAACAAATATTTAGAGTAGCGTTGACGTTGCGGGCGGCCACCAAGAGTTTGTAAACCTTAGTGAGCTTCTCCTTGAGTCCCCCTCACAAGCTCGGCGTCTTCCCAATGGGAATACCTGCGAGACATAAAGAAGAGCAGGTTAGTCAACAACAAAAATCAAAATTTCCTTACCCTCGAGCAAAGGGGTAAAACTCAACCCACCTTCACCGAAGAAATGGTTGACGTTGTGGCCTTTGGGGTCAGAGCCCACATTGGACTCCCAGTTGCCGGAGGCATAAAATCATTTTTCCTCCATTCGGGATAATTTAAGGTAGGATTCCCCAATATAAAGTTATCCCGGTGCCAGAAACAGAGATAGTACCAACCCTCATTGGATGGGGCCTTTTTCAATTGGTACATTCTCAAAAACTCATTGGCAGTCAAGTCCTCATTCCCCGCCTGCTTCCAGAGGACAAATGCACTCATAACCACCCTCTAGCCATTTACTATGAGTTGGCCGGGGGAAATTTTATAGACACGGAGGACGTTACGGATGAAGGGATGAAGGGGAAGGCGGACACTGAGCCGAAAAAAATATTCATACACAGCGACACAGCCCGGTAGTGGGGAATTGATGGTTTCTCCTCTCCCCAGCAGCCTAAGAATGACGGAGTCAGGGATCTAGTACCGTTTCCATAAGCTCAAAAGATGTTCCTCCGTCATTATCGATGGGTAACCAGCGGTTGAATATCTCCCCACCGGCACGCTGGCGTTATTTGATTCAGTTGAATCGGGAGTATTATCTCCCAAAGGAACGACTTCTTCATCAGAATTCCCCGCCATAACCAAGAAAAAGAGAGACAAAAGAGAAACAAGGAAAGAAGAATAAATACCTACACGAAGAGGTTACATCAAATACAGGAAGAAGAGGAGGGTTTCTGATGTACTCTAGCGGGATTTCGAAAATGAAGTAACTTCCGCAGGCGCCGATATTTATAAGCAATCATTTCGTTTGATTTGGGTGACACGCGGCAACCCTCCGTTTGGCACGACAGTCGAACGGGCACGAGCATTAAATCCTGAGACACGTGGCGAGCGCTGCTTCATTTCTCTTAGCCGAAAAGCTGCGAAAAGCTGGCGCTCATAAATGCAGGGTCATTCTCATGTACGGCTTCTCCTCGGATAGGCGGTTATATATACAAATAAATCATTTGGCGTAGCTTCTTAATGCTAAGGATTTGGGGGGCATCTGTTGTGGAATAAAGTTTGTCGTCGAAGAAGCGCCTCTCAATAAGAGTCGAGACCAGCCTGCTTAATCAAGAGTCCTCCATTCATACTTCGTCTCAGATCGCCGACCACATCATCCGATCACATGTGAGCATTTCAGCTCGTGGTCGTCGAAAGGGGTCGCACTCCCGCATGCAAGCATCTCAACTCGTGGTCGTCGAAAAGGGTCGCATCTTGACGTGCGAGCAACTCGGTTCGAAGTTGTTAAATAAGGTTATCTTCGAGCCCGAATAGTCGTCGCTTTTTAGTACCAGCAGCCCATATAGATCATTTTTAGCTCATCTCTATTCATAACTCTGAACATCTCCATCAAGAGACGTAATCAGCTAGACGTCTAAAGTGGTTAGACCATCCCCTTACCTAAAGATTAACAAGATAAACACCTTATCCCCTGAAATCAGCAGTGATCTTAACGGCTTGCATAACAAACTGGATCACTCAGATCTGTATTAATAGATGGCCCCATAGATGACAAAGGTACACAACCTCTAAGTCCACATCCTACATTTTACTTTGTTACCATATCCCATCTAACTTAAGCTTCGGAGGGCCAACGGCTGAATGCCGGCCACCCTTAGTTTTCTCCTTTGGCTTTCAGGTCTGGAGGGGAGCTTGATTGAAGGAATGTGAACGCTTTGGAGGAACTTGTTACTAAATTACACATTAACAGTATACGTAACAAATTACTCAACGAGTTCTCTATAAATGGGGTAACCTACTTCAATGAAATGTACACAAATACTTAGCCCACATTTTACACTTCATCTTTTTCCAAGGCTTATCACTGACTTAAGATTGGAGGGCTAACGGCCGAGCGCCAGCCACCCTTAGTTTCTATTTGTGGCAGCAGGAATATTGGAGGAAGCTATCTTTGGAGGATCGTGCATTATAAAGAAGGAGATTCTTTTCCATCCCCAGTCAATTGCCCGTAACCAGTTTTTGACGTTAACAGATTGGTGTCGTCTATGGCAAACGACATTCAAATAGTTCTCACTTTATCTCCTATCTTCCACGATGCCACCGAAGAGCACCAACCAACCTTCCACTTCAAAATAGATGCAGCATCCAATGGAAGCTCCTGAAGGCAATCCAAATCCTCCTCATTCTGTACCAGGAGTTCTCCCGTTGCTACTTAATTCGTCAGCCCCTGTAATACAAGATGTATTCCAGCAAGTCTCCAGTGGTATGGATGTCGTTGTACGTCATTTGAGGGATACTCTTCTTACCATCCAAGCTGGATTCCAGCAGCTTACACAACGGTTTAATCAATGTTTTCCTCCACAACAGCAAGCTTTAAAGGAACCACGATCGTAACTAGCCGCTTCCAAGCATTCGCCACTACATGCAGATGAGTGTCAGGGATAGCATAATCCACCTTTTGACCATGTAGTCTGCGATGCTCAAGCCCCAATACAACGCGCCCAAACCATTCATTCCAGTGAATCTAGGCGACAGCGGCCTGAGCATCCCAACACAGAAACCACTAGTTACGCCTTGCCATGGCAAGGAGACCTCAAAAAACTTGAGGATCGTTTTTCCCATATTGAACAATGGTAACAATCTGGCATTTCCGACAATGGCTCTCACGTCAATTCATCGAGTAGAACCACCATTTACTCATCGGGTTATGGAGGCCCCCTTGCCTAAAAAATATCAAACTCCTAATATGGTTCCATACACTAGCATCGGTGACCCCTTCGAATATCTCGACACCTTCAGGTCTCTTATGGAGCTGGAAGGATACAGTTCAAAAATTATGTGTAGAGCATTTTCTCTAACTCTGAAGAACGCTGCTGGAACATGGTTTTTCGCAGCATAAAGCCATAATCGGTAGAATCCTTCTCACAATTGTCAGAACTCTTTCTTTCCCAATTCTTGGGGAGCATTCACACAAAGAAATCAGCATCCCACCTATCGGATCTGAAATAGCGCCATAATGAGACGATTAAAGAATTTACAGTCCGTTTTACAGCAGAAGTTATCCAGATGGAGGGCTACACTGAGGATAAAGGCCTCACCGCTCTGATTGCTGGAATCACGAGCGACAAATTTCGATTCTCGCTTGATAAAACCCTCCGAAGATAATGGCCAAGTTTTAAGCTAAGCCCCAAAAATACATCAATGCCGAGGAGGTAGCCCTTGCTCGTCATGACAGCAGAGGAAAGAAACGTAAAGTTGATGAAGCTTCTTCCTCTGACAAGAAATATCGAGGCCATTGACGTGACCACTCACCTAGGAAATCATACGCAGGGAGGTATCACAATTATACCCCCCTCAATCGGTCTCCAGAGAAGGTACTGATGGAGATAAAAAATAAACCTTATGTTAAATGGCCTTCAAGGATCAAATCAGATCTAGAGAAGAGAGATAAGAGGAAGTTTTACTACGTCCACAAAGATCAAGGTCATAATACTTAAGACTGCATAGCCCTCAAAGATCAAATAGAGGCACTGATTCGCAGGGGGCATCTTCGCAACTTTGTTGCACAGCGAGACCATTCCCCTCAGAAACATAGCACATGTCATCAAAGTCAACCTTGAAAGGAAAGATCACCATAGCATCACCGTGCGCAAGAAGATGCAGAACCATCTAGCGAGATCAGAACCATCGTGGGCGGTCCCACATGCGGAGGCGACTCCCAAGCTGCAAGAAAGGCTTACACCCAAAACGCACAACAAAAACCCTGGCATGTTTATTAGATGGAGAAGCCATCAAGTTCTTCAAACCCAAGCCATCATCCAATCTCCTTTTCTGATAAGGATGCATAGGGGATTCATTTTCCTTATGAAGATTCCATCGTAGTGGCACTGAAGGTAGCCAATTATTTAACTCATTGAATCATGATGGATACTAGTAGCTTTGCAAATGTGCTTTATTTAGACGCTTACGACAAAATGGCCCTCGCCAAAAACTTTCTTAAGCCAATCCCCACGCTCCTTGTCGGTTTCGGAGGAAAGGTGGTCATACCAGAAGGAAGTATCGACCTCCCTGTTACCTTTGGCGAAGCTCCCAACAAGATCACCATTTTCATCAATTTCCTTGTGGTAAATCGAAAATCTGTATATAATGCCATCCTGGGACGTCCGTCACTTACTAAGTTAGGGGCACAATTGTATCCCCTCTACTTGTGTATTAAGGTTTCCACCTCGAATGGCATCAGAGTAGTCAGAGGAAACCAAAAAGAATCTCGAGCATGCTATGAGCTAGCATTACAAGATGGAAAAAGCGTCCAAGTCACTCCTATTATGTCAATCGTTGAAGATCTGATGGCCTTTCTAGTCTCTACAACATTAGACCCAAGAGAAGACGCACTTCAGGCAGGAACTCCAACTGAAGCCATCAAAATCCAGCTATCCAAAACGGATCCTACCAAGGAAGTATATATCGGGTCGTCTCTTAATCCGACCCTTCAAGCTTATTTGACCAGTTTCCTGGTCAAATATCAAGACATCTTCGCCTAGTCACACGAAGACATGTTGGGAATCGAACCTAAAGTTTTTATTCATCGTTGGAAGGTAGATCCCAAATTTAAGCACATCCATCAACGTTGACATGCATTTATAGCCGAAAGGCAAATGGTGATCAAGACGGAAGTCGACAAGTTGTTGGCCATTGATTTTATCGAAGAGGTCAATTACCCTAATTGGGTACCCAATGTCGTCCTTGTTCACAAGGCAAACGGCAAGTGGAGGAGATTGGAAATCCCCTCAAGATTACACTAACGACATATCGATCAAGTATAGTTTCATAATGACATCCAACACAATCATAATTTATAATGCATCTTTTTAAAATACATGGAATGCTTAGAAATGTTCTTTGAACTGAAAATACACATCCAGCTAAACCAAATATAAGTGATCGTATCTTTCAAATAGTCAACCCATTCTTATAATGAACAAGAGAATGGGTCTTTCAAACAGTCGACCCATTCCCATAATAGAAAGAGACTAGCTCTTTCAAACAGTCGACCTAGCTCACAGTAACCAAAATCTGTCTTTCAAATAGTCGACCCAGCTTCCAGTAAGAGACCGTGTCTTTCAGACAGTCAACCCATTCTCATAGTAACAAGAGGCTAGATCTTTCAAGTAGTCGACCCACCTCTTGGTTAAACAATGCCATTAATGCATGATTAACCAAACGTTATTAGTCCGTTTCGCATCCAGCCTTTTCAACTAGTGGCCAACCTGATCCAACAAGTAGACCTTACCATCACAAATGCATATATAAATCCACAAAAAGGTTCCTCCCAACAAAAGCCAACAAGGCATTAAGTCCATTTAAGGACACCACAAAGGGGTTCCACCCATCAAAGTCAATACTTCTCAAAGATGGTAAGTCAACAACCAATTCCATTTGATCCAAAGCATGAGGTGGCCAATAATTCGAAGCACAATCTCATATATGTGTTATAACTATATGAAACACAAATGGGGCAACTAGGCTACATGAGTCAATCCACAATCACCTATAATCCCTGTGTATATCACAAGTGAGTTCTGGTTGCTGGGATTCGTGATTCCAAACATTTCAGCATGCTAACAATCAAAACTTACTCTAAAGCTTATTACAATGCATGTTCATATGGCATCTATGAGGCAAGTATTACACTTAAGCATGTTACAAGGTGCACATATATGAAACAACAATACAAAGAGCTAACATGTTAGGTGTTCATATACAAATTTCTAGAGTTAGGGATTCTACTAAATAATTCTAAAATTAAGACATGTGGCATAGGTTACAAGAGTTATCACAAGATTCATAACCAAATAATTATAGGGTTAACACATAAAGCATTAATTACAAAGGTTATCACATGATTTATAGGTTTATTAGCATAATTATTCAAGTATTGAGACTATCACAAGAAAAAAAATCCTAAAAAAGCTTGAAGGGTAGATCTTCACCTTTGAGTCGGGATTCCTCAACTCAAGCGCAGCCCACGTGTATAAATTTGGGAAAATGCTACAAACCCTAAATGTGAGCATAAATCTACTATTAATGGCTTAGATTTGACCTTAATCAAACACTTAACAAGGGATTAAGTGTTTAACTACCTCAATTAAGATGAATCCCAATCTGATTCGACAAATTGGGGCTTGAACTCGGCACACCACCAAAACCCTTATAAAACCATGCCCAAATATGGTTCCCACGAGATAAGGCACCACCCCAATCGACTAGAGGGAGCAAAAGCCCTAAGATACACAAACCCTAATGTTAGGATTTTGAAAAAAATAAAGAATACAAAGGGTTTCTAACCCTAATAGCTTTAGACACAAGGAATTTTGAAAAAATCCACCAAACAAGATTAGTTACCTCTTACCAAATCAAGGGAGGTGAAATTCAGCTTAAGATTGACGCTAGGAAGCTTGCAATGCCTGGATATAGCAAAGGAGGACTGGGACAGTCAAGATCTCCTCTCTCTCTCTCTCTCTCTCTCTCTCTCTCTCTCTCTCTCTCTTCACCTTCTCTATCTCTCAAAACCGGTGGGTTGCTTAAATGAGAGAAATGAAAGAAAGAATGCGTATTTATACCCTTAGAAAATTTCTCCAAATCAATAACTTACGTGACCTGTCGATGTAACTGGAAATCGACCGACAAGGACTGACCGTTTGGTCAGTTGGATCGACAAAACGCCAACTTTTCCAAATGTTCAGTTAAACACATTGTCAATCGGACCGACAGAGACATGTCTTGCCTGGAAAAAGGTCCTCTCTTCACTACTTTGGGTCCTAGGGACCGACCAAACAAACTCTATTAGACAACAGATGTAAAGTGGGTCGCAGACCTACTCCTTGCACAAATGGACTGAAAGAACCCGCATAGGAGCGGACCTAGTCTTCCAGCTCCTAGACTAATCCTATGTAAGGCATGGCGTAACTGGGCCTCAGGCATGTTTAGATCGAAGAAATTCATTCCAGAAAGAGAGAATTGATCGTTCAAAGTGCAAACCATAAATCGGCCATAACTTTTAATCTAGGATGATTTAAGGGACACACGACCTATGAATTTTGATTAGAACAATCCAATTAGGTTCAACTATCCCCATCTAGTGGGTTGTGTTGCTCCATTTTGTGAGAAAATGATTCCTTGCCCTTCAAATTTGTAATTTTATGATGAATTTACTATTTTTAATACGTTTTAAATTGGACGTATCTCTTTTATCTTAGAATTTTAGTATGTGATGTCTTCTTATGATTTGCTTCTTATCATGTCAGGAATTATTTGGGAAAGTTAAAATAAGACTTACTATTTTTAGTAAATTTTAGGGGTGTCAATGGGCCGGGCTCAGGCATAAAAATCAGAATTTTGAATAGGGCCGGCTCGATGGCCTTGCTCGAAATAGTTTAAAATTTTAGCCAAGACCTACCCCAGGCCTAGCCCATTGATAGCCCTAGTAAATTTTACTATTTAGGGTAAGTTTTAAATTAATTGAGTTAGGACTCTTAATTGGGGTTTTCAGAATTAGAGTCTCACTTACAATTTCTAAGTTTCTCGAGTTTAAGCACGTGTATGCACGTGCGATCGCATCTTTTAATCAAAAAGTTTTATGGTAACGCACGAGGACATTCAATAGCCAAGTATTGGAGGGCTAAGGTGTTATCCCAAATTTGACAGAGTATTATTCACGTTTATGTGGAGAATAGGATAGCTATCACCACACATGGCAGGTTAAGAGAAATTCTCGTCTATGTAACAAGGGTAAGAAGTGTGCACAAACCATGTCCATCCCATAATAAACTGTTAGTGCACTTTTCTGTGGCATACTAGTACACCTTATTTGTCAATCACGTGCGTCCATATGTTGTAATATCGGTTAAGCCTTGGCAAGCTAAAGACCGAAGATTCAAGTGGACAAGAAGCATTAAGGAAGAAGAACAAATAAATGAGATTCCTTGATGCCCTTAACCCTTAGAACTAAAACAACCCTCAACCTCTAAATGACTTGGACCAATTAGGAAAACCTTTAGTCATCTTCATTAACCTTAGAACACTTAGAAAAACATGATCAGTTAGGCTAATAAAAAAGGTGCAAGCTGTTGTAATTAAACCAGCCCAAACAGCAGTTTTTTGGTGGACTTTGAAGACTTTGATCCATCATACCTCAGTTCCGATGCGACTTCGATTCATTGGAAATTAGTCCAGCAACATTGTGAAGTCTCTAGATAAATTTTAATCCATCGGAGTGGAGATCTCGATCAATCGGAGAAAGTTTTGATCAATCGAACTGAATGTCCATGAACTATCTAAACTCTCTAGACAGTTTTTCGATCCATCGGAGTAGAATTTTTGAGCCATTGAAGATATCTTCGATCCATCAAAAGGTGTTTTGATCTATCTAAGATATACGAATCTGCACTTTTTATTATCATTGGAGATTTATCTATAAAAGCGAGAAGTTCATTTTTTAACAGATGAGAGAGCTTTTTAGGCAATAAAGATCACACCATTTGCACATCAATAGGCCTCTAATCCTAGGAGTTTCAAGGTCACCTTCCATGAGATTCATCACTCTAATAAGCATTCAATGATTCCTTTGAAGATGAACTTAAACTCCACTATTCTTTAGAGTTTAGACCTTAATCCTATAGGCATATCTATGTCTAAATCCTCTAAGAGATGCATCTAGGTGATTCCTTAACCTATAATTAAAAGTCTATCCTTAGGTTGTAGAGAATTCACCACCTCCTTACCTTGGGCATCTCTATTAAAGCATCATATGCAAGGTAGCTGATCAAGTGGTGTTGAAGCCTTGGCAAAGCATCAGCAACACGATCGGGGGAGTAAAGGGTAGCTGATTGAAGCAAGGGAGAGCGGAGATCAAGCAACCCGAAGTGGAGCAACAACGATGCTCAAATTCGATAAGTAAGGTTGTCATTTGTAAGAGTCCACATGCTCTTTCCTCGTAGAGGATTGACTATGAGAGTTTGAATTATGAAACTCGATAGGTTCGGTTGTAGGACTTAGGCCTTGTGAGAGGGCTGAACCAAGTCTCCGTGTGGAGCCTCCGGTGAGAGTATATGTATGTTGTATACATTGGGAGGAACCTTGTTAAACTCTTTGGTTGGGTGAAACCATTAAACACATTAATAGATTGGAAGGAACCTTGTTAAACTCCTTGGTTGGGTAGAACCATTAAACACCTCGATAGGGTGGAACCGATTTAAAACACCTAGGTTGGGAGGAACCTGATTTAAACTTTCTAGTGAAATTTAGTGTGCTCAAGGGGTGAGTAGTTGAACCAGGAGTGGATTAGACACGTAGTCAAACAACTATACATGATTGTGTTTGTGGTGTATTTGAGCACATTGTTAATATATCATTGTATGTTTAACTACTTAATTATGAATGCTTGATAGGAATGTATGCTAGGCACATTCACACACAAGATGTATTTTCACTAATAGTATAGAGTTGAGCTTATATGATTACATCTCATATAGTCTACATAGGTTGCATAGATTAGGTGCTTGATTAGTTAAATCATTTGATAATCTATGTGTTTAGACTAGGTAGCTTAATTGCTTATTTATATGTTAGTCTTTGTGATTGGACCCACTTAGGCTTGGAAGCCAAAGTGTTCTTGCTTACTTAGCGTAAATTGTTAGATTAATTTAAGTAGGAAAAAATAACTTTAAAAATGTCATTATCACCCTCCCTTTAGGACTTAGTCATGATTCTAGCAGATCCACTCTATTGCTTCCGCACACATAGCGCCTCAAGTGTGAACCATAGGCGCAATTTCAATTGGTATTAGATACAAGTAACTCTGATAAAGTTACTCTCCGAGTACCCCTTCTTGATACTCAATTTTCAATTGGTATTAGAGAGGGTTAATCTGATAGAGCAAGTGTGAGTTAATCTTGAAGGACTTAACCCTCTGGAGTAGATCTAAAAGGAGCTCTAGCATAATGTCTATCCAAGAGGGGAATTTAAACCTAAAAGGTAAATCTAGTACTTTAGATAATTTTTATGGGAATAAGAGAGGTTTTGAGCCTAATAGGCATATTGGTGCAACCTTATCCTTCCCTTCAATGATTAGAAAGGACTATTTCACTTCAGGGGGCAAATCTAAACTCTCTCCAGTGTGTCATGGTTGTGGAGATGTCGGACACTTAAGGTTTAAGTGCCCTATATTTAAAGGTCGACGATTCACCTCAGCCACAAACCGGATAGTTAAATATATAGTGACTAAGAAAGTAACACACATAATGAAGAGTCTACCAAAGAGATCACCAGAGAAAAAGAAAAGTTTTTCATCCCCTCCTAAAATGACAAATCATATGAGGGTGTTGATTAAGAAGATTGCTCTACTAAATGTAAAAGCAAAGAATATTTTGAGTAGGAGCAATACTAATGTAGGTACGCATCAAATAGTTAGATCCCCTACCGAACATAAATCTCCAACTAGGAGTGCACCTAAGAGAGATGCGTATAATGAAGAAACACTCTCCTGAACATAGTCTGGGTCCTCGGAAATTCACACCCGAGGAGGTTGTGAACTAGGTTAGGTGACCTTAGGAGGTCATTTTGAGTGTATTATTGAATTTGAGAAATTTAGCCTCATTAAATTCAGATACAATAGGTTAATCTAAATATTTTAGCCTCATTTGTGTGCTTATAAGCATATTAGAGGATTCAAGCCTCATTAGCCTTCGATAGTTTAGTATTTTGTGTTTGTTTTGGTATCTTTAAAATGCTAGATTGTCACCCTACTTAGATTAGCATTGTTTACACAACAAAATTGCCTTTGTGTTTATCGGGGAAACAAGAGTCTTATTCCAATATTAGATAAGAGAGACAGAAAAGCATTCATTACTTTATTTGTATTCATTTGTTGAGTTCTTCATACATTCCATATTTACATTATCCATTGATTCTAGAATAGATTATACATTATACAAAATGAAACATGTTCAGGAAATAATTTCGGCCGAGCTTCGCCCTATTCTTCTTTCATCCTATCCAAATGACAGGGAAATAGCCAAGCCATGACTATTATTTTACTCTTTGAATGAGTCGAGCCAACCAGACTAGGCTTCGTTCCTTTATGATCTTCGTAAAACTCTATGGTGTTCCAAAATGATGGTATCATCCAACACATCTACCACTTCTAGGGATTGCACCAAGTGCGCTCAACCTGAAGGGAGAGAGATGGGCCTTTTGCTCCGTGCTAACATCATCTATCAAGATAACCACTTATGAGGATTGTATAAAGTACGCTCAACCCGAAGGAAGAAAGATAGGTCTTCCATTCACAAAGAAATAAACTATCCGGTCTGGATTGCTCTCTCTGTATTGTCCATCTTCGCCATGATCTCGATCTTCAATGTTCATCACGATTGAAAGGGAAACGGAAACTAAAATGCTCCGACATCCTTCGCAAAAGGATAGAAAAAAATGTCAAAACTGCACTCAGGGCGGCTTTATGTAGGGCTGTAAATGGTCGGGTTCGGGGCGGGTTTAGCCAAAACTAGACCCACCCATTTAGTAAATGGGTCTAAGTCCAAATTTTAGATTCAGACCCTTTTACTAAATGGGCAAGTCTGGGTTAGGTCTGAGTCAACCCATCAGACCCATTTATAAATGGGTCTGGGTCTGGTAGAGGGAGATCCACCCAGACCTGTTTATAATTGGGTCAGGTCTAATGGGTCTAGGTCTGGATCTAGTATGCAAGCATTTTTACACTGCTTAAAATCGGGTCTGGGCTGGACGGGTCCCTTAAAAAATAGACCAAACCTGCCCACTTACTAAATGGGTTCGGGTTGGGTCGGGTCAGGCCAAATATCAAGGAAACCACACCCAGACCCATTTAGCAAATGGGTCTATTCTTAGACCCAGACCCGTACCATTTAACAAATGGGTCGGCTCTGGGTCAGGTCTAAATGGTTTGGGTCTAAGTACCCCATCGGGTCCATTGACCAATTTACAGCCCTAGTTTTACGCAGGGCACATAAAGCTCCTCCCAGACAAACTTACAGCTCTTTGATCTTCAATCTTCATTTCAGCAGCATTTCTCTGTAGCTCTTCTTTGATCCTCAGGGTCCACACATTGTGTGTTCAACCCAAGGAGAAGGAGGAACATGAGGTCCGCTCCGTACCCTTAGAGTCTTCAGAAGGAGCTCTGGAACTCTGAACTTCGGAAGCAAGTGCCAAATGAGGACCCCAGGGGAGGTATTTGTAGGTAAAAGAGGTAAATTTCGCGTAAAGCACCTGACACCAGACAACAGCTTTACACGGCCCACGTAAAGCTCAAGAGCTTTACGCGGTCCGCGGCAAGCACTCATTTCCTGCACTTTTCTTCTATTTCTTCTCCAATCTTCTTCATTCTTCTTCCTTTCTTCATTTTCTTCATTTTCATGCCACAACATATGCCCCTTTTCGATCAATTTTGGAGAAACTTTTATCTTTATTCAAAATTGATCGAAATCCTCAAAATGTCAGTCCAAACTGAGCTTTATACGGGTCGCGTAAAGCTCACCACGTTGGCTATATATTCAAGTGCCCCCCTCACTTCCTCATTTCCATTCTCTGCAACGAAGCCCTGTTGTGCCAGCTACACTTTATGAACTCGCATAAAGCTCCAATACTTTATGCGGCCCACGGTAAGCACCCATCATGGTTGCAAATTTCCTAAGTATTAAAACTCTGCTAAATTTTTTTCAAGTCATGTAGTTTCTTCTTTAAAGCATATGTAACTTCTTTTCTTGTTCTTATCATATAGAGACTTGACCTTTTTCCATCCTTTCAAAAATTTATAAATCTTCTGACTTTCCTTTCTTTTCAAAATTATTTGAACTTCCGCATCTTTCTAACCCTTAGTATTCTTCATGTATACAGATCATGCCTGCAAAAAGGAAATCTTCAGGGGCCTCCTCCTCATATCATCATTCACAAATGCAAACTCCTCTAACACCACCTCCTAAGCGCACCAGAAGTCAGACTTCTCCTACTCTAACTCCTTCGAGACAAACAAGGAGTCGAATTGTAGCCAACCCTATTCCTACAAAGCCAATCCAACCTCAACCTTTTGCACCTATGTTCGCTCGCCTCAAGTGCAAGGCTATAATGTAGTAATAATTCTCCATAAGACCGAGGTCGATCCACGGAATTAGGTAAAAAAAAACTCAAACTATTCTAATAGCTTCAATCCTGGCAAATTTGGAATTTAGTTTTAAGAATTAAATAAAACGGTAACTTTAAGAAAAATCTGATATTTAATACAACTAAGGCCTTAAGGATCCACTTGTAGTAGTCCAATGAGAATTCATTCATCCAAACATAAACACAACCAGATTCGAAGTTCTATCTCTCATCTAGTTGGAAGATTAGGGATTCAAACACAAACAATCCCACTTAAGTCAGAAAATTAGATTCTAGTTCTAATGAAGCACATAGAATTCAAACTAGTAGCCTTCAAAGTAACAGCCATGTCAAGAGACTATGGCATGCTCTAGGGTTACTACAATTCGAATCTAATCAATCCAAACATGGTTATCTCAGAGAATTGTAAGGAACTCATGTCCGAAGTATATAATCTCTTAAAACATCTAAAAATACCAACTTTATTCAAACTAGAACTTAAAAATCCAAACATTAAGTAAAGGTACTTAAATTAAACAAATCCTATATTAGAACTAACTACAAGCTTCACCTCTTAGCCCTAGCTAAGAGGTTCTAGCCGAGCATCATCATACTTCAACTAGAAATAATGAAAAACTACTAAAAAGCATAAAAAACTGGAATTGGAGGAGTTGCAGACACTCCACGATGATCCTCTTCACCTCCCACGAGTTCCCAAGCCTTCTACGATGCCTTTAGATCGAGCCCTAGGTGTCCTTTTATAACATTGAAGCTCCACCACCTCAGAATCTTTCAGAAGTGCGTAACAACTTACGCAGCGCATGAAAAATCGAAGCTTGAAGAACAAGTTGCTGGAATCCTAAAATTTTCCTGATTTTGTGCTTAACCGACCAGTCACGACCAGTCAGACTGGTGCTGGATTAGTCCAGCAAGCTTTGGAGGGGGGGACTGCACATGGCCGACCGGTCTGGACCCGTCGGAGCCTGTTTGGCCGACCGGTCATGACCGGTCGGACCATTATTTGCATAATTTTCTTTCTTTCTTTCTTCTTCTCCTCTCTTTGCTTCTTTCTTCTTCTCTTGGCCCATCTTCTATCATCATCAAATGGCTTTTTTAAGGTGGTCTTTAGTAATCAATTAGGTGAAGTGTCTCTCTCATTCCTAGAATCACAAAACATGCACTAGATAGGTCTTTTAAACGTAGGAATCATGTATAAAATGTGATGAAATGGGGTTGGAATATGTATAAATTAAGAGCTTAACAACCTATTAAGAAAAGGTCAAAGGTCAAAGGTTGCAGTGAGTCGATCCAGACTTTTCAAACATCGAGCTTCACCAAAAATTGATTTCGAAGAGCGAATAAGTCGTCTTTCCATCCACATAAAGAATGCCATCGCCACATGCCGAATAGATCGCCCTCCACTCAGGGGAAAACAATCTGCTTGGGAGTCCTGGCTACGGACAACCAAAGGAATTCGTACTGACGAAGCAGAGTCCCCTACCCATGAGGCCACAACTCCACCTTCTCATCCTCAGAAGAAAAGGAGAAAAAGCAAGGGTGAACAGCTTCAAGATAAAATCGCCAAGCACAAACAGCTGTGCTTACCAAACACATGGACTACGATCCGATCTGCTAATCAACAAAATATCCGCTTCCACAATCCTTATAAGGATGAATTGACCATGATAGCCCCGTCAGTATATCACAACCAGTCGATGCTACATCTGGAGCCAACTACATATCTTCCTACATCCTTATAATTCCTGATTTGGTGTGCAAAGAGCAACAAATCTTGTCAAGCTGGCTCGAAAAAAATGGTTTGCGTCAACAAGCTAAGAATGTGACACCGATGAGATTCCTGATGCCATGCTATAGTCCACGCGATATCTACTCAACACGGTATTACAAGACACTGCAGTAGAGGTTTAATGCCATGTTGCTTTATGAAGAAACAATCTGGGGTAAACAAGAGTTTCGTCCCCAAGGATTTCTAATTAAGAGAGATCATTATCAAAACTGGGCCCTTGCTATCTTGAAGAAGTATCACAGACATCTTTATGATGTAATTGAGGCTACTGAAATTACTCCTTTTGGATTAAAGGCGCATTAGTGCGGAAGCTTGAAAAGCAATTAGTATTATGGCTAAGTCCTAGAGGGGGGGTGATTAGGACCTTTTAAAATCTTTTCGCCTACTAATGCAATTTAACAATTTAAACTAAGTACGCAATTAACACTTTGGTTTCCAAGCCTAAATTGGTCTAATCAAAAGGCTAGCATATCATTTGCATTTAAACAACCTAGCCTAAGCATGCATAGATAATCAATTGATTTAACTAATCAAGCTCCTAATATATGCAACCCATGTAGACTATGAGAATGGATCAATGAGCTCAAGTCTACACTACTTAGTAAAAGTACATCTTGTGTGTGGATGTGCCTATCTAGTGCCTAGCATACATTCCTATCAAGCATTAATAATGAAGCAATTAAACATACAATGCTAAGATAACAATATGCCCAATACAATCACAAACACAAGCATGTATCCCGGTTCAAATACTCAACCCCATTGAGCACACCGGCATTCACTATACGAAGGTTTTAAATGAGGTTCACCTCTCAACCTTCACATGGAGGTTTTACCGGTTCACCTCTCAACCATAACGGAGTTTTGAATAAGGGCTAACTCCCAACCCGACACACGTTCACTCCCGTGTCGGAGGCTCCCCCTTGGAGACTTTATTTAGGCTCGGCAAATGAGCCGAGGAGCGCCAAATACCCCTAGTCTTTAGGCCCAACTAACGTGCCAAGGAACAACCAATGTCCCTAGAGTTTTAGGCTTAACTAATAAGCAAATGATCGGCAAACAACCCTAGATTGAGTTTGACAAACAAACTCTACAATCAATTCCCACAGGAAAAAGAGTGGATGGACTTTAACAATTTAACAACCTTACTTGATGGATGAGCCCCTTGTTCAGCGCCACTTCAGGTTGCCTGATCTCCGCTCTCCCGTGCTTCAATAAGCTCCCATTTGCTCCCCCGATCATGTTTTCACTGCATCATCAATGCCTCAGCTACACTTGATCAATCACCTTACATAGGATGCCTTTGAGATGCCCAAGGTGATAGGAGGGTAGGTTTAAGATCTCTACAACTAATGGGAATGGGTTGCCTAGAGTATCTCACCTACAAAGATCTCATCATAGAGCTTTGGATAGAAATATAACTATCAAGTTTGATCCAAACTCTAGAGATCAAAAGAGGGTGAAGGTCATCTTCTGCATGAGCTTGGAATGCTCCATTCTTGTGTTAAATCACAAGGAAGATGCCTTACTAGGGTTAAGAATTAAGACTCAAATGGTCTCCAACAATGGTGGCTTCGATCCTCTCAAAATCCCTCTAATTACCCCAAAAATTGAGCCTAACCCATTTATAAAGAATTTCCCAAAGAACATAAGATGGGTAGTTAACGGCTAGTCTAGACCGGTCATGACCGGTCGGCCAATGGCCTTCTTATGGTAGAGTTGTTGCTGTCTCTGCAGGGGGTCGGTCCGATTGGTCATGATCGGTCGAACCAGACCAGCTAACTGGTCATGACCGGTCGGACTAAGGGCCACGGCTCCAGCAATGTTGCTACCCCATTCTTCCTACTAACCGACCGGTCATCCATGGGTCAGGCTGATCAACAGTCCTTATATGCTGTCTTAGGTGTATTTTTACAGTAGCATGGGCACCTCTTTAACCAACCTTTTGGTGATCTTCTGGGACACCTATGGCCAATCTAAGATGACTAAAAGTATGCTTAAATGGGCCATGGTCATCTAGAGGTTATGGTTTTGATTTGGTCCAAGGTTAAGGCTTCACTAAGGCATCTCTTTTACCTGTTTCTTCTTCCTTGATGTAGCAGGTCCGCTTGAATCTTCAGTCTTCGTCTTCATTGAGCTCAACTGACACTAGACTCACTGACCTAAGTAATTGACAAACAAGGTGCACTAGTATGCCACAGAAAAGTGCACCAATATCTACTTCAAGTCATTTCAATCAGGACAATACCATTTTCGAAGGTTTTTTGAACTTCTGGTGTCCAACTACCAACTCTTTCCACCTCCCTATAAGCGAAGTAAGCATAACACTGTGAGATCTGTATAGAATGGCTAGACTCCCAATCACATGGGCCTATTATGATGAATTTGTACCCACAAACAAAGAATTTGCATATTATCATACAACCACTCGAGAGCCTTCTATCTCCAATACCACCATTGAACTTTTTGATGGATTTGCCAAGTTTAAGAATCTGGGCAGAATATTATTCACCAAATGGATGGGCCACTTTACTCAAGAGCTGAAGTATACTTTCATTACCTTGTTGGTTTTTTTTTTCTTCGTCTTTGATCCATTTTTTTACTGCATATATTCATTCATACATTACTCTTCGAGTTTCCTAAGGACGGCGATGCTAATCTAGTGAAGGCAAGAAGACAAGTTTGTAATCCCAAGAAATTCTTATAAACTTGTGAACTGGGCGGCTTCCTTACTTTCTGGCTGAATACTGCGATACTCCCAAGTTCCAAATGTGCTGATAGAATTCGGGCTTCCAATCTGGCTGTTGTAGGAGCTGGGACTGAAGGTAAAAAGTATTCATTGGCTCCACTAGTACTTTATTCATTATATCGCGCCTTGGGTGATGCAGCCACTCATTGCAAGTCCCCGGCGATGGGAGTGTCTTGTGCCTTTGCCCCCTAGCACTTTTCTATCAGGATGGTTAGGAGTGTACTACCCCTGGGCATACAATATCAGAGATAAAGCATATGTACACCCTGAGCACCTCCCTTTATGGTTCCTTCAACAACGCAAGATGATAAAACCAACTTATCCTTGGGTGATGAATAAGATCAAGTCTACACAAACTTTCCTCTTCAATCATTTTCCAACCTCCATTAGCCCCAATGACAAAGATGTTGTGGATAACAGGTCCTTATCTCGTACAGAAGAGAGTTTCCTCATCTCTATCTGATCCAGCACATTGCCATTACGAGAAAGTAATGAATTTTGGCGAGAACTGTATTATCCGAGCAAATTTTCTCGTCAATTTGGTTTTGATCAGACAATGCCTGTGTCCTCCAAACCGGTGATAAGATCTATGAGAATTTATGGTGTTGGGCCATTTAGGTGTTCATTTGGAAGCATCTCTTGACTGTAAACACCCAAGCTCATTTTTTCATTCCTGGCTTCAGGTGTAATGTACATAGTTCATATGCATGGATGAGATGGTGGGCACACCAATACATTTAGTCTGTAATAGTCATCCTATCAACCATCTCATATGGGTCCTCCGCCACAAGTTTCAAACAATCTGAGAATTATTAATATTGGATTTTTCAGGGAAGAAGATAGGGCTCCTTCAGTAAGGTGGTATTGTTTTTTTATTTCTTATGAAGAGCCAATCAAAGAGATCAAGTCATTCGGTACTTTGGAGGGATGGGTAGCATGTGGTGAAGTTGTCAATGCTCCGCCAGCTCAGAAGAAGAAACAGAAAGAAAAGTCTTCAAATGTTGGCACTTCAGCCTCTGTACCAAGGAATCCTCCAGAGGATCTTTCTTCACAGACTCCTGCTTTAGAAATGCATATCCGATCAAAGTCTCCTACCACTCCTCCGAACCGTACTAGACATTTAAAAGTACCAAATACCCCGGGCAGCAATTTTTCGCTCGAAGATCTAGAGCAAAAAATCGAAGATCCACCTGCGGTCAGGCACACCTCCATTCATATAGCGTCGTCTCCTCCTCAGAAAAGAACTATTGCTAGTGAAATCAATCTCCATGGGAAGAAAAAGCAAGTAGCTACTGCACAATCTTCATTGACCAGCAGTAGTTCTGGTGGTAAATATAATCGCAATACTAGTAGCCAAAGCAATTCCCATACTACAGGTGGAGAAGATGATAATGAACATACTCCTTCTTCTGCTAGTCATAAGAATCCGCCAGCTAATGATTTCAATGAAGTAAACAAAGGGCTTGATGAAAATGTACAAATTACAGATGATAGTCCTTTTCGGCATGATCAAGCTCCATCATCTCTTCCAAATTTGGTAGTTGTAGGTTCCAGTCCTGTATACGAATCATTTCAATAATCCTCGAAACCTACTTATCAGCAGCACCATTCTCTGTCTCCTAGATTTTCAATCAGTGAACTTCTTTTAACACCTCGTGCATTAGATCATCTTCCTATGATTGCAAAGGTATCATCTTCAAAAGAAGTTGGAGCTCATTCTTTGCAAGCTGAAGAGGCGACTACTCTTCCTCCTCAGTCGGGTGTGGAAATTAGTTAATATTGATGATGATTTTTTCGTTTTACTAAGGGAAAATTTTAACACTGCTATTTCTCAAACAGCAAACCCCTCTCCTGCTCCTGCAGCAGACGTTCTTATCGCAAAAACGCCTACCATATCTCTAACTACAGATGTCAATTTTGTAGGCGAACCTACTTTGAATATCAATCCTCAAGGAGATGCTACCGCGGAATCTTCATAGACATCACTTCAGAACCCTGCTCTTGTTCCTACTACCAGTACATTTCTTCATACTTTACTTATCATTTCTTTCTTACATTGCATACATAGATTCTGCTTTATTATGTTTCTCATTCCTTTTCTTTATTAGATCTTGACCCCAACAACTCAGCTCAAAAGTCATTGCTCAGTCTTCCTTTGAACCCTCAAGCTATTAGGGGTCTTCCTAAATTCAAGATTGATGCAATAAGAGTGGGTTTGGAAGGGATCACCTTCACTATAGTTGATCGCAACTTGTGGGGACAGTTGTCAGACTCTTGGTCTCTTTTGAAATTTACGGCTGAGTTGGCGAAGATTGACATGTCCTTCCTAAAACAATCTACTAAGCAATTTATGGATATTGTGAATTCTTTGGTCGATGTCCAGAATATAGAGGTGGCACTTGAACTGGAATGCAAACAAGCAGAACTGGTGCGTCTTGATGATGAAGTTATGCAGCGTTCCTCTTTGGTTTCCTGTTATCAATCAGAACACGACTCCCTTACGAGCCAGGCACAAAAGCATATTGAGCAGATTGATTCTATTGATGCTCAAATGGTGTCCCTTGCGGCCCAAAGACAAAAGGAAGAAGACTCTTCGAAAGTCATACGAAGTCGTCTTCGTTCTAAAAAAAGCTTGTTGGGTTCTCAAGGAAAGGAGTTGTCCAAGTAAAAGGACATTGTGGCTTCTTTATGGCGGGAACTTTCTAATGTTCCTAATCGTAAAAAAATGATGGCAAATGCTTAATTAGCTTTATCAAAGAGTCATGCTCGTTTTAGCCAGGAAATTCAAGAATGCATTTCAGCATTTGATCTTTAACAATGCTTTTTATAAAACTTTTTGAAATATGAATGAATAATCACATATATTATTTTTTCCATATAATGAGTAACCAATCATTTAATCAATATACATATAACCATCTCCTGGATGTTAGTCTTATTAAAATGAATGGTCTTCGTTTATCATGCCTTTTATGCTTTATGCAACTTGACATTTAGCTCGTGGCTATATATATCCATATTATTTTAAAATTTTATTCATCATTAGCGGTACTATCGTAGGGTGTTGTTAGTAGGCGTCTCTACTAGGAACACAATTTAAGATCATGAGTAGTTGGAGCGTTGGTCTTACGCATGGTTGGCACTTATGGAACACTCATCGCAGCCGAGGAAGTGGCCCTCAGGGAGAGCACTCCTCTACTAGTGGGAATAATCCTTATAGAATACTTTCCTCTGCCAGAAGTGACCCTCATGAAGCACACTCCTCTAAGGCGGAGTTTTCATACCATCGATCCATCAGAGGGGCCCAATGACGCTATTGGGGCAATGAACTCAGAGGTTTTATGCACATGGTTGACCGTTTTGGCTCTCATAGCTACCTGGAGTACAAAATTCATAGCCACCGATTATTATCGGGAACAAGCATATAAATCTAGGGGGAATTATGCACGATTGGTCATGATCAGCAGCGTGCGATGCAACCCTCTTTTTCTTAAGTTCTATAACACTAAGTTCATACACAATGAACTTTTATATACTATTATAAACCTTTCCTTGTAGCGCTACCGTAGTAATAGAAGCGACAGGTCTCATGCATAGGTTAGCCCACAGGACACTTAATTGGCCTTTAGGGTTGTGCTCTCTGTTGCCTTGATTTGCAGGGCTCTCAGTTGGCCTGTAAAGTCTTTGCCCTTAGAGTTCTTAATCAACTCGCAAATAGATTCTTATTCGACGAGCTCTTAATTAGCTCGTAATATTTTTGCCTCATAGGGCTGGAGCATTTATCAGTGATCATCTTTTCGTGGTTCTAGTAGTACTTCTCTTTCTGACCATTCCTTCTTTATATATATGTATGTGGTCTTTTGCTTTTTCATGGATCACTTCAGGGGTGATCACTCTATTCGAAGGAAACAAAGGTCTTTTTTAGAGAAGAGAACCACGGTGCTCCACGCTTTTAATATTCTTTGACAACTGTCCTTCATATTAGCTTTAGAGACTTTGAATAGAGGAAGAACATGCTTCATAAGCCTTTCATTATTTTCTTTCAGGAGTACATTGATGTCCGCATTATTGATGCTTGTGTCTTGACTATTTCTGCCCCCTTTTGATTGGGAGAATGCTCGTTCATACGAGGGTTCTAGCGATCAAAATATTTTGCCTTCGCTTTCATGCATAGTGTCTCTTGATAAATCGTCCATTAATAGAAATGTCAATTCCTTTTCCATCCTGATCTGCAATTCTATATGCTCCATTAGGGAAGACCTCAGTGACAATGTACGGGTCATCCCATTTGGGTTCGAATTTTCCCCATGTTTTGCAGGTCATCATTATAGGTCTTTTGAGCATCGTCACCAGGTCTCCTTTCTTGAAGGATCGGTACTTCACCGTCTTATTGAAGGAAGCAGATATGAGAGCCTGATACAATTGTAAATGTTGTTGTGCATCAAGTTTTCTTTTATCTAGCATATCCAACTCTCTCAATCGAAGTTTCGCATTTTCATCTTTCATGATTCCCTGATGTACTGCCACCATTAAAGAAGCGACTTGTATTTTGATTGGGAGTACAGCGTCTACCCTGTATACTAAGGAGTATGGTATAGCTTTTGTAGTTGTGCAATGCGTTGTTCAGTAAACCCATAGTGCTTCTTGCAATCTGTCATCCTAATCCTTTTTATTCCTGCTCACCGTCTTTTTTAATATTTTGACAATTATCTTATTGAATGCCTCCGCCAACCCATTTGCCGTTGGATAGTATAGCGTGGAGTAAGAATGCTTTATATTGAATTTCTGGCACAACTTGTCCATCTTCTTGTTTTTGAATGGTGTGTCGTTATCTGTGATAATCTTCTGAGGCACTCAATGCCTGTAAATAATGGAATGCCTAATGAAGTTTATTACATCCACTACCAAGAAAGGGATTTTCCCCAACGGTTCCATGTTTTATCCCCGACGGCTTTTAGCCGTCGGAATCGCTGACGGTCTATAAACCATCGGTGAAAAACACCATAAAAAGGGCTTTTCCCGTGTTCTACCTTTTTTACCCGACGGCCTTTAGTAGTAAACAATACGTCGGCCTAAAAGCCCCTTCCTATGAGGTGTTATTCTTACCTTGGTGGTCTTCACCCCAAAGGAGGTAGATCAGAAGGTTAAGTGGTCCACACCACAAGAAACAGTGGATTAGATGACTACCATTGATTTTAGTGTGGTCCACTTGGGCCTTCTATTTGCCTCACTTTTAGGATTGTGGCCTAAAAGGATCTGTGAAAACATATGGACAGAGTGGATAAACCACATACATTATAGTGGGCACCATGAGTCCCTACTGGATCGTCCGTTTGTAGCCCCAATCCGTGCCGAAATAAAGAAAAATGCCCAAATCTTGTTCACCATTGATTTTGGTGTGGTCCACGTCGGCCTTTGATATGTCTTATTTTTTGGATCATACCCTAAAATGATCTGTCAAAATGAATGGACAAATTGGATAAACGAAACACATTACGGTGGGCCCCACGAGGCCCTACTAGACCATCCGTCACTCGTCTCTTGTAAGCGGATTGTGTATGCAAACTTTGTGGGCTCCACATTGATTTATTTATTTTATCCACTCAGTTCATCATTTTTAACAAATAATTTTTACTTTTTAAGAATAAAAATGAAGCATATTCTAAATCTCAAGTGGACCACACCATAAGAAACAGTGTGAATTGAACTTTACCGTGGAAAATTCCTGTAGGCCACAAAAGTTTTTGATCAAGCTGATATATGTTTTTCCCCTTCATCCATGTCTTTGTGATCTTATGAATAGTTTGGATGACAAATAAACATTACTGTGGGCCGTAGACAGGTTTCAACGGTGGAAATCATTATTCCCACTGTTTCCTGTGGTATGGTCCACTTGAGCTTTGCATATGCTTCAGTTTTGGTCTCAACAGCTAAAATGAGCTGGAAAAATGGATGGACGGCGTGGATAAACTGCATACATTCACCGTGGACCCAACTGAGTTTACTCAGCATGCAATCCAATTTCCCTTTGGGCCCACGCCAGAAGAAAAAAAAGGCCGCTCTCCCTTTTCCCCAAATCCCCTTTCGCTGCCCAAATCCCTCGAATCTCCCCAACCCTAATCCCTCTCCCACTCTCTCCATATCTCCCGCCATTGAAATTGGAGCTCAAGGAGGTCAGCTCTCTCTCTCTCTCTCTCTCTCAATCTCTCTCCTGAGATCGAGCATCTTTAATGTTGAAACCCTAATTAGGGTTTTACAATGTTGAATTACTAATTAGGGATTTACATCTGGTTTAGTTTGAGAGAAGTCTGTAGTTCGAGAAACCCATCATGCCTAAGTTAGAATGACTTGATCATTACATAACCCTTGATTGTAGTTCGAGAAGTCTGTAGCTAGAACATGAAGATCCATATGATGGAAAGCTCAGGCCTCATAGTTGCATCTGTGCTCGTGTATTGGCATGAAGGTCCCTACATGCATTTGGGTTTTTGCAAATTTTAATCCTTGGACGAGATGTGATGATGTAAGAAAATTGCTGAGATTTGGAGCAGAAATTGCAGGAAAAAATAAGCCTGTCAAATCCAGGTTCATCCCTTCTTGAGGTCATTACCTAATGGTCTATGCACTACAGTCACACCATAGAAGGTTAGCTTTATTAGAAGAAGACTGTTTAATTATTGTATTTTCCATTTTCTTTTATGCAATGTACTGATTTTATTAATTTCAATTGGGGTCTTTATTATGTTTTGATTGTTTGGTCTCTCTGTAGGACCTACTGCAACTAAGTCATATATTAAACTCAAACTAAATTACATAAATTGTAGGACCTACTGCAACTAAGTCAGAATTCTGAAAATCAAAATGGTCAAACAATCCAATCCTCTGATTGATGGAATGCTGAAATTGGACCATTGGATATTTTCATTTCAATGATTGAAAAAATGTCCACCAATGCAATATTAGGACCATAACTTAGGCAGTTTAACATGAATTAAATCATGAAGTCATGTGTACAATTTCTCAGCACCTGTGCATTATCCACCAACCTTACCAGTGTACACATATGTTGCGCCCTGCCCGGATACATGCAGCCACGTAGGCAAATATGGTGTGTGCTGTGTATGAAATTCAAGCTTCCCAACAACTGGATTGGACTATCTTGTAGTTGAAAGAACAGGCCATTTAACTCTTAGGCAAGCCACAGTGAAAAAATTAATAAATAGTGTGGTGCTAAGAGGTTCAGATATCACATTCATGTGTGTAATGTTGGTAGCTTTTGAGCCATAAATGTTATCATATTTGCTGTAATGTTCATGAATGGTTCCGGATATTACAAAAATTTATATCTTTCAACAGTTGGAGATAAGAGTTACTTCACTGGTTTGTACATATACCTTAATGTCCTAGCTTGGGGTTTTAAGATTACACATAGTTTCTTTGGATGTAACCTTAGAACTTTTGATCAGTTCAATAGAAATGAAAAATATTGGTTGGCGTTTTTTGGGTGTCAGAGGCTATTGGTTCTAAGGACCTCTAGCTATCAGTTTTGTGTTGAAAAATTATCTGTCAGTTTGTAGCCATGGTTCTAAGGACCTCTAGCTATCAGTTTTGTGTTGAAAAATTATCTGTCAGTTTGTAGCCATGGTTCTATCAGTTTTGGGTTTTTTTTTTCCTTCTGATGCAAGTTTGAAATGCCAATCCTGCTATTGGAAAGTTTTAAATACTTGAAAAACAAGGAAAGAAATCACCAAAAGGTTTCCTTAAAACTGCCATTTTCTTTACTTGTGCTAAATTAAAATTTAGGAAGTTCGCCAATTTCTGTGGGTGCTTTTGCATTGTTGTGATACATATATCATGATTATATATGAGTTCGAAGGTGCTATCATAAATACAACACTGGTATGTATAACTCAAGGCAAATCTGAAAGTATATGCAAGTTAATTGACCAAAGAAAAAAAAAGCCAAAGCAGTTAACATATAGAAATAAAGGAATGACGTTCACCCCTGAATCTACTGGCACTTTATCAAGTTAGTGTCAGAATCTCTGATATTCCATACAAGATTTAGTCTTTTTATATTATTTTTTCCTGAATCTCAATTTTTGTTGTTATCTTACTTTTCATATATAACTCTTTTGCATGTTCTATATCAAGTTAAACTGTAGGAGTCTGGATCCTCTGTTTGCAGCTTCAGTGTGCTAAGGTTTCACTGAGGATGTGCTGAGGTTGCAAACCTATGTGAGTGTGTGTGTATAATATAATATAGAAGTGATTGGACATTTTTATATAAATGATCTTCTTTCTTTCTTTTTTCTTTTGTTAATAACTGGATTCTTGTGGCGATGTTTCTCGCATGAGCAGATCCAAGCAGCTCAAGTGGGTCCCACTATTTAGTTCCTTGGCCAAAAATCTAGTCAGGCTGATCAGTTGGGCACTGGTGGTATATTTAAAGGAGCACCATTCAATATTTAATATATAGTGCGGCCTACCTGGTGAGTGGACCAGCTGAAAATTTGATTGATTTAACAGTTCATTGATGAAAAAGCAGACTTTCTTTTTCTTTTTTATGTTTTTTGTGCTGTGGTTATTGGAAACTCAGGGAGAAGTGATTGGAGATTCCTGCACTGCATGTTTCTAGATTTGAGTTCTCTCCAATTCCCATTTTGAATTCTAGGTTTAGATTCATTTTCCATTTCATTAGAGTAAAAGCTGAAAATTGGTGTTCTGATATATATTTTTATGAAAATTGGGGATTCCTCGTATATGCATGTGAACTTAGCAAATAACAGGCTTCTAATTCTATACCCACACTAATTTGTGCTTGGTTCAAGGATTCTCCTTTAAGACTACAGATCAGAACAGAAAAAGGAAAGAAAAGATATAACGTTGCAGCAAGTTTGTGACTTGTTGAAACTGAAGGTAAACTTTCAGTTCCTTCTGGAATTTCTGGCATTTTGTCTTGTGTCATCTTTTTGTTGATTCCATTAACTCCTTTACTGCTTCCAACACAAGGAAAACCCAGTTGAAATTGGTGAACTTTTGGCTTGTATTATTGGTTTCTTCTCTCCTGTAATTGAAGGTCTCCTCCATGGTTGTACTTGTAATCCGTTTTCTCTTTCTGTACCAAGTTCTTCTGACCGAGGTTTATGAATTTTGCAGAGGCACCTGAACTAATGGAAACAGATTTCATGTCCCAAATCATGGTACTGTTTTCTTTCTTGACCCATTCAATTTCTTTGATATGATGTTCCTACTCCAATATATGTTTATTTATTTACTTATTTTGTTGGCTTTGCAACTCAATCATGACTCAGCAAGACTTGTTGACTCAACTTGACCACTCGGTCGACTTGACACAATTCATGTGGATTTGAATTTTATCACCCTGTTTGGCATGTAAAATGGAGCAAGAGGGAATAGACTCATCAAGCATGATTCATTAGGTAAATTCTTGTTAAGTTCTTTTCATTTTCTGTTTAACTTCATGAAAAACGCGGATTTTGTTATAATGAGAAGCTAATTGTGATGAATTAATTGATATTAAAATTTTGATGCGCTAGACGACGTTGAGCACATATTCTTTAAAAAAAAATGTTTGTGCATATATGCTTGAGAAACTGTTCAGTTTATTATGTCGTAGAATGCTCTAAATTGCCTCCAACTGGTTAATTTTGAACCTATCCAGTCCCATGATTTTTCGATGGTAGAAATTGATATTTTGAAGACAGTTGAAGCATGTTATTGTCAGTCTTAAAACCATTTGCCAATGCACATTTAGTTCACTCCAAACAACCTAAACATCGTGTAAACATCAAATCAACCAAAAACCAATTGTTTTCCCATGGATTTTTCATCTCCAAACAGCTCCTTAGAGGAAACTTGGTGAGGTTGACAATTAAAAATGTTGTATTTGTCTAGAGGAAACTGGTGCAGTCTTTCTTTGAACAGGATTGACTACCCCCTTTCATCCAATGCCTTTGTTCGCTAGATTGGAAACATTTCCTTGGATATTTCACCAGTTAATGAAGATGATGGCCCGCTCTTGTTTGACGCATTAGATAACGCTGTCTCTGGCTTACAAGCACCTTCTTCTGCCTGATTGCATTCTGTTGCTGCCTTAGTGTCTTTCTCATTGTCAGATATACTGACTGATAATAATTGTAGATAAGTGTGACATGTATAGTTGTGATGGCATTCCTCACATGAAACAATAAGCAAACCAGCCAAGAAATGCATGAGAACGTAAAAGAAGAAGAAGAAAAAAGGAAATACTGAAACAATAGTATATTGGTCACCACTGAAACCAGTAGGCTTCATTTGGCAACATGGAACTTGAATCCAATTCTTGAGAATTTCATTCTATCCATCATGTTTAGCAACCTGAATTAGTATTTTAAACCAGAAAAGTGGCTTAATATAAGGGATGTTTCAACCAAAATAACATGAAAATTAGATTCCAAAAGGGCAAATTGCAGGTTGCCAAACAAGCCAACATTTATTAGTTGGATAAGGTTAGGAGTGTACCATGAGGGAGCTACACAACTTATATGACAGGCTTCTGATATCTGGTTCTTCTTACCTTGTAATTGAATGTAATAGTGATCCTGTTTGGGCATTGGCAAGCTCGTACAACTGAAGTTTTTATCTGTTTTTTTTTTTTTTTCTAGGGTTCAGGTGATTTTTCAAAGAGAACCACTCTCAAGCCTAAATGTAGATTATTTTGGTAGGTCATGTGTTTGCATATATTTGTATGAATTTGTTCATGTGCCTGCACATAATCTGATAACTTATAATCATCTCATGTTATACTTGTTTTGTTGCCCTGTTTGGAAATGAATTATCAATTTATGTAGTTGCAACAAAATAGGTAACAAAGAACTTGATTAGATATTGCATCTGAAAGTACATTTACAATGTGATAACTGCAGGAACACGACTGCCTTAGCAACTGCAGAACTATTTCTGATTTTGCTTGTCAACTGTTTTTGTTTTTCTTATGGTGGTGGTTCGCAAGTAGGATGTAAATTAATCTTTCTTAATTGTCATCGATGGCAAAATAATGGTGGTTATAGATTGTTTATCTTATAAAATGGATCTTCTACTGTTTAGAAATTTCTTTTCATCTCTTTCTAAAACCACTTTTATATGATGTTCATTTATTTTCACTCTCCTGCAGGTTTTAAAAAACCGAGCTCTTGGCGTTTGAGCTTAATGGCCACAACAACAGATGGTTGGCGCGCAGTCTCTTCTGAATCAGCTGTTGATGTTAGGAGAAGAGGAAAAATGATTGCTTGGCATTCATTTTTCGGAGCACATTTATCTTCTAATGTCAACAGTCAATCCATAAGAGAGGGCAACTATTTGTTGTTGTAGCCACGTTCAGCTTTTTTTTAATATACCAAAGAAATGCCGACGGTTATGAACCGTCGGTATTTCCGACGATTCATAGCCGTCGGAAAGAAACGGCGACGACCAAAAGCCGTCGGCAAAGCCTTTCAGCCGTCGGGAAAAGTCATTTTTTATGGTAGTGATCTTTTTCTTTACATTTTGTAATGTGACCCATTCTATCCACTTGGATAAATAATCCGTGGTTGCCAAAATATATTGCCGCCCTTATTCGCTCGCCTCAAGTGTAAGGCTGCGATGTGGTAATAAATCTCGGTAAGACCGAGGTCGATCCACAGGGAAAGAGGTAAACAATTCCAAGTACTCTAATAACTAGAATCTAAGAAGTTTGAGAAGATAGTTTTTCACATAAAATAGAAAAATCTGAAATTAAGAAGAACTAGAGCATCAAGGATCCACTTGTAGTAGTCCAATGCCAATCCATTCATCAAGTACAACACAATTAGAATCAAAGTCCTATCTCTCATCTAATTGGAAGATATAGCATTCAAGCACAAACAGTCCCACTTAAATCTGGAAATCAGATTTCTAGTTCTAATGAAGCACATAGAACTTGAACTTGTAGCCTTCGGAGTAACAGCCATGCCTATGGACTATGGCATGCTCAAGGGTTACTACAATTCGAATTCAAACAACCCAATCATGATAATCGCAGAGAATTGCAAGGAACTCATGTCCGGAGCACACAAACTCTCATAAAACTTCTAAAAAACCAAACTTTATTCAAACTAGAACTTCAAAATCCAAAATTAAGAAAAGGGTACTTGAAATAAAATAATTAAAGCATTGGAACCAACTACAAATTTCACCTCTAGCTCTAGCTAAGAGGTTAGATAAGGAAAACCATATTAAAACTAGAACTAGAACTAAGAAAAGGAAGAAAAACTAGCTGGAGGAGGCTAGGAAGCCTCCTATGACTTGAACTCATTGCTTCCCACGTCCTTGCTTGATTTGGAATAGAAGAGAGCACCTCCTTTTATAGTGCAGCAATAGTACAGCAACATAGCAGAATTTGTTTCGCTTAGTACGGCTTAACCAATGGTCGGATTGCCTTCAAATTTGATTTGTTGCTTCCTTGTAATGTGATCTTCCTCATAAATGATTTAGATTTTCAAGATTATCCTCTGAATGGGCCCACCAATCATATCACCGACCGCCTCTCAAAATCGTGCACTTCGGGTACCTTCAGAACCAGTCATCTTACTTTCAACGCTCCGGAGTGTACAGATGTCGGATTGATCCCAAATTTTGAACATTGGTAGAAAACTTCATCCTCTACATGATAGATGGATTGGATTGTCGAAAAAAATCCCAGAATATGGTCCGAAAATTAGAATACTTAGGGCTTTTATAAACTCTGCGCAGTTGGATCTTTCTGGATGGTCCATCTTTCTTCAACCGGTACGATCATACAACACATCCTTTTGATCTGAAACTTTGTGGTTATTCATATATGGATGTGGTCTAAAAGATGGTCAAAGTAGATTCTTCATATCATCAATGATGGGTCACCTGGACCGGCCCAGAGTGGAACAGCAAAATCTGGAACTTTCTGGACAGTTCGTATTGTTTTGGCCACCACGATCAATCCGTAGCTCCGATCGACACAAAACCACTTGGGTTAGTTCGGCGTCGAGCTCCTCTTCGACATGGATGTGTTGGATTTCCAAATATCATCAATATGAGCCCAGAAAACTGTTCCGAAAATCCAAAAACGGGAATAGCTTGTTGCCTGAAATCTGGAAGTGTAAAATTTCATGGCCGACCGGTCTAGACCTGTCTGGCAGGTGTCCAGGGAGTGTAGTCGACCGGTCTTGACCGGTCGGGCCTTCTTGGCCGACCGGTCTAGACCGGTCGGACCCAGTTTTTGCATTGTCTCTTCTTTCTTTTCTTCTCCCCTTCCTCTCTCTTTGCTTTCTTCTTTCTTTGGCACACCTTGGGTCTTCATCCAAGGCTCCTAAATGTCTCTTCTTGGTCTCCAATTAGATGAAGTCTGCTCTCATTCCTACAATCACAAAACCTGCATTAGATGGGTCTTTTAAACATGCAAACCATGCATATAATGTGATGTAATGGGCCATATCATGTATTTGGAAGTTCAACAGCCCTCGCAAAGATGGGGGATTAATTAGACCAATCACATCCAACCCCCAAAGGACGAATGGCCGTCGAAATAAATCTGCCACGGCTCAGTGATTTCGACTTAAAATACATGTTCGTCTGACAAGTCATCTGATAATTCCTTTTCTTCAAATGTCGGATGTGCGGCCAGGAAATCGGCCACTACTTGACCTTTAACCGCTTTTGAGGATTCATATGTAATTGTGAATTCTGACAACAACAGCATCCATTTGGCCAATCTTCCTGATAACATCGACCATGTCATCAAGTATTTGATAGGGTCGGCTCGCAAACTCAACGCTACATCATGGAAGAGGCAATAATGTCGCAACTTCTGCACGGCAAATATCAGGGCCAGACAGGTTTTTTCAATAGGTGAATAGTGATATTCGGCCCCTACTAGCATTCTTCTTAGATAATATAGGGTTGCTTCTTTTCCTCGTTCATTTTTCTGCGCCAAAAGTGCACGTAGTGAATTATCGCAGGCAGCGATGTACAAGATAAGTAGCTTCCCTGATATTGGTGTTGTTAACACGGGTGGTTGTCTTAGCAATTGTTTGATGGATTCGAACGCATTTTGACATGCCATGTCCCATTCGAACGGTATCCCTTTCTTCATGCCATGTCCCATTCGAACGGTACCCCTTTCTTCATGAGATGAGAAAAAGGCTGACATCTTCCTGTCAAGTTTGATATGAATCTTCTAATGTATGCTAGCTTTCCCTGTAAGCTTTTTAATTCCTTCAGTATTTTCGGTGGCTGCATTTCTTGGATTGCTTTTATTTTTCCAAGGTCAACCTCAATCCCTCTATGTCATACAACGAATCCGAGGAATTTTTCGAAAAAGACTCTGAACGCACATTTTAAAGGATTTATTTTCAACTGCTTCCTATGGAATCTTTGAAAAACATATCACAGGTGCCCCAAATGTTCCTTGTGATCGTCAGATCTTATGACTAAATCATTGACATAGCATTCTGCATGCTTGTGCATCATATCACTGAAAATGTATTACATAGCCCGCTAATATTGTTGCCCCTGCATTCTTTAACCCAAATGGCATGACTTTATAACAATATATTCCTAAGGAAGTTCGAAAAGTGGTCGATTCCTCATCTTCTGATGCCATGCGTATTGATTGTAGCCTGAATAGCCATCCATAAAAGACATGACAGCATATTTCGTGGTGCTATCGATTAGCAACTTCATAATTGTCAAAGGGAAATCATCCTTCGGGTAGTCTTCGTTCAAATCTTTGAAGTCAACGCATACCCGTATTTGCCCGTTCTTCTTTTTAACTGGGACAATGTTTGATATCCATTTGAGGTGTTTGACCTCTCTGATGAATCTTACCTTAATATGCTTGTTAACTGCCTCCTCAATTCGTGGTACTAGATCTAGATGGAAGCATCTTTAAGCCTGCTTAACCAGTTTTTAATTTAGAAATATTGAGTTTGTGCATTGCCACCGTCGATTCCAGACCTAGAATTTCGGCATATGTCCATGCGAATACATCCTTATTCTCTTTCAATACTTGACAATATTGGTTGGCCTCATCTCCTGTCAAGCTTGCACTGATATAAGTAATTTGTTGTTCTTCTTCTGTCCCTAAGTTTATCTCACGTAGCTGATAATTATTGGTTGGCCCCCATCTTCCATCTACACAGGAGCCTTTTCATGCTGAGACATTTCCTTTTTCTGGCGGCGAACATGCCTGCCGCTCCATGGGACCTGTCTGAGGGAGTATACTGATCATATTTACTTACGCGGCCTCTGAAGATGCCCCTAGTCCCAAAAGCTTTTCACATTTCTGTATAATTATAGGCATTGATATACCTTTGCCATTGTTCAAACCAGCTGGGTCCTCGCAATCAAAACTCATTGATTGCATTATCTTCCTGCTTATTGGGTTGTACCACCTAAGTTTTCTGGGTCTAGTTTTACAGGTTTACTTACCTGTATCGGTGCCTCATTCTGTTCTTCGGTCATTTTTACTCCTACAGAATAAAACAATATTGGTGCATGCCCCTCATTTCCTGACACTTGGAATTCTCGAGGTTATTTTGGAAAAGGCTTAACTCTCACTATTCTGGGTACTGACATAATGAAATTGGCTTGTAGAGTTTCTGCCTGTTTTGCCAAAAATAACTCCAGTGGGAGTTCTCCCAGTTACCGCATGCTTTTCGGCACGAAGTAAAATCTTTTTGCTTTGGGCTCTTGTTCGCTCCCCAAGTGTAGGGTTGCAATGTAGTAATAATTCAGTAGAGACTGAGATCGTCATCAGGGACTAACTCAGAGATTCACAAAATTTCTTCTAATAATCTCTAATTGAAATCAAACTATAATAAACTGGAATTTGAATGTAGAGGAATAATCTGTAAACTTGAGATGAAATTAACAATCTAAAAAAGCACTACGGTGCCAAGGATCCACTTGTAGCTATCATTGATGTATAATTCGCTTTGATTTCTCAATTACTCAACTAGAATTGAAATCAAATCCTATCTAGCCGGATTATAGAGCGGTTAATTCAGCAAAACAATCTGCCATATGTGTTGCGCATCAACATGATTCCCTCAATTCAAGTTAGGAATTGGGCACACTTAATTGCATAGGCCAATCTTAGTTCTAATAGATTAAGATCACAACTATGATAATCATCAAACCTTGTCACTAAATTTAACTAATATCATGATTTGAACTTGATTCAAATCATATGAACAAGCAACACATATTTCAGACTTTACAGAAACAGGTAGAACTTTGGTTTGAAGTTCCCACATGAAGAACTAAGTTCTAGAGCGTCTTGAATCCGATTCTTCGGAGTGTACAGGTCTAAAGCTTTGCAAAACAACTAAGAACTACGACAATTCTTCCAACCATCCATGAGTCATCATAAGATTAAGAAAAACTACTTAGAACTTCATTCAAACTCAACAAACCATTGTTCAATTATTAAAAACAATCCATGAAACTATTAAAACGAATTAAAACATCTTAGAACTACTACAAGCTTCACCTCTTAGCCCTAGTTAAGAGGTTTAGCCAACCGTGTTAAGAGAAAACAGGAAAACTAATGAAACCATGAAGAACTAGAAAGAAAACTAATAAGAGGGAGTTATAGAACTCCAAATCCGATTTTCTCCACCTCCCAATGCAATAAATCTCTTTTAAGTTAGGTTAGGAGGTGTCCTTTTATAGGCTTTGGGCCCCAACAACACAGAATCTTCGAGAAGGTGCTCAACTCTTACGTTTTGCACAAGAAAAATCGAATTCCAGAAACAAAATTTTCTGTTTCTGAACGTTGGCCGGCCGATCGGACCCCCCTGTCCGACCGGTCAGAGCTTTGGGCAGAAAATACCCCAACTCTCTAGATGTTAAAGTGTTCTGGAGGTCTGGCCGGCCAGCCGACGGCTGTGACCGGCAGGCCGACTGGCATGAAAAATGTGATTTTTTTCATCTTTTCTTCCTCCATCTCCATTGCATCTTTCCTTTACTTCTTGTCCTTTATTCTTTTGATCTTCAAGGCATGTTAGAAGGGCCTCTAAGCACCCAAATGGCGAAGTCTCTCTCTCATTCCTACAATAAAAAAAAATCATGCATTAGGTAGCTCTTTAAATATGTAATTCATGCATAGTTAGTGATGAAATGGGGTTAGAATATGCACATTTAAGAGCTTAACACACCCCCCCCCCCCCCCCCCAACCACCATTTTGCTAGTCCCGAGCAAAACATGCGTGAAACAACCCCATCCTCTAAAACTCAACTCTCTCTCGGAAACATTCTTCTATATACTCTAAAACATACAAGTGTAAATATCAGAGAAAATCAATGAAAGAGATTGAAATCTTGAACCCCCAAATACCGTAAGTGTTCCACATAGAATTCCCACCAATTGATTAAATAATAGAAGATTTAGAACAAATGTGGTCTAGGGTGTAACGTGAATGCTCATTTCATGAACTTCAAGGATCACCTTCTTCATAAATCAATCAAACTGAAGACTTAAAGTGTACAGATCAACAACAAGCCTCTGACAAGAATTTTCATTATCGGTCATTCGACGGCTTTCACACTACTTCCTATTTCCAGCTTAGGTTATGGGTAGACCTTCCCCTGGTTAATTAGTAGGTAGCCCTTTTCGAAATTTCTCAAAATATTCAATAATAATCGGACTTCCTTTCTTTTCGTATACATAGATAGGATTTTTAGAAATCCATATCTTTCGTTCTTTTCTTATTTTCTCATGAACAAGGATGGATAAAATTCCCCAACTTGGTTCCTCAACACTTTAAATCTCAATCTAATTGATCCATAAATCTAATAATCCATTTCATTATGAAAATTGTGTAATGTGGACTAGGCTCAGAGTGTTTAAAATTTCTATCAATCATTCAATATGGGAATTCATATAGAAATCTACTATATCTAAGAGAATTCAAGGATTTCAAAATCTCTTCACTTCATTCCTCTTCCTTTTGAACTCATATTGTCTAAAATGTATAGAAATAATGTTTTCCAAGAGAGATTTGAAGTTTCAGAAAATTGAAAATTTTCCTACACGATTGCTCGAAATGTACAAAATACTAGATGATGAATCCACCCCCCAACCAAATCTTACATTGCCCTCAATGTAACAAGATATGAATACGCCATGAGAGCAACAACAAAAATAAGGAGATTGAGGAATGAGAGTACCTGAGAGAGCAAATGTTAGGATTCTACCTCCATCTAACAAACCTACTGAAAAACAAATAAAGCGAAAGCAGAAATCCTAATCCTAAACTACATTATACCTCTATTAGACTAGGAGATTAAGCATCCTGATACATAGGATCAGTCAGAGGTATGGACATACCTTCTGAAGGAAAGTTCTCAAAGAACGGCTTTAAACGCTGACCATTTGCTTTAAAGATATTGTCATTCCTTGGATTCAACAACTCGACAGTCCCATATAGATAAACAGTTTTAACAATGAAGGGACTGATCCATCGAGACCTCAATTTACTCAGAAATAGATGTAACTGAGAATTATACAAAAGGACCTTTTGATTGATTGTGAAAGTCTTACGAAGGATGTTCTTATCATGGAACACCTTTGTCTTGTCCTTTTAAGTTCTTGCATTCTTATATGCCTCATTTCGAAGTTCTGCAATTTCATTCAAGTGAAGCTTGCGCTGCGAGCTTGCTTTGTCATAATCAAAATTCATCTTCTTTATAGCCCAATATGCCCTATTTTCCAACTCCACAGGTAAGTGACAAGCTTTCTCATAGACAAGTCTATAGGGTGACATTCCAATGGGGGTGTTGAAAGCTGTGCGATAAGCTCAGAGTGCATCAGTAAGTCGAAGCGACCAATCCTTGCGATCGGGGTTTACTGTTTTCTCTAAAATATGTTTAATTTCCCTGTTGGATATCTCAGCTTGTCCACTTATTTGTGAGTGATAGGGAGTGCTTACTTTATAAGTAACACCATATTTCTTCATTAATGCTTCAAATGGCCAGTTACAAAAGTGAGATCCTCCATCACTGATAATGACTCGAGGGGTTCCAAACCGGGAAAGAATGTTTTCTTTTAAAAATCGAATGACTGTTTTATGGTCATTGTTCCAGCATGGAATCGCCTTGACCCATTTTAAAACATAATCAACAGCAAGCAAAATATACAAATTTTCAAAAAAAGATGGAAATGGACCTATGAAATCGATGCCCCAACAATTAAAATTTTCGATTGGTAAAATGGGATTGAGTGGCATCATATTTCGACGGGATATTCCTCCCAATTTCTAACAAGGCTCACATGCCTTACAAAACTCATGCGTATTTTTTAACATGGTGGGCCAATAGAACCCACATTACAGAATTTTGGTTGTGGTTTTTTTAGCCGAGAAGTGACCACCACACGCTTGAGAATGACAGAAGGAGAAGATATTGTGTTGCTCATCATCCAGTACACATCTTCTTATAATCTTATCGGGACAATACTTAAACAAGTACGGGTCGTCCCACAGGAATTTTTTAATCTCGCTGAAGAACTTATCTTTATCTTGCTTTTTCTAATGTGTTGGAATGGTACCTGTAGCAAGATAGTTAGCAATGTCCGCATACCATGGTAATTGATAGACTTGGAAAAGTTGTTCATCAGGGAACATGTGATTGATCGCAGTCGTCTCAGAGGAATTGGTGAGAACAAGTAGTGAGAGATAGTCAGCCACTACATTTTCTACTCCCTTTTTATCTTGTATTTCTATGTTGAATTCTTGGAGTAGGAGGATCCATCGCAACAAGCGCGGCTTAATATCCTTCTTAGAAAGAAGGTACTTAAGCGCGGTATGATCAGTAAATATTATGATCTTGGATCCGATCAAGTAAAACTTAAACTTATCCAAAGCAAATACTATGGTCAAGAGTTACTTTTCCGTAGTGGTGTAATTTGCTTGAGCCGAGTTTAGAGTTCTACTTACATAGTAGATAACGTATGGCTTCTTCTCTTTTCTCTGGCCTAACACTGCCCTAATAGCATAATCACTGGCATCACACATGATCTCAAAAGGAATGCTCCAATCAGGTGGTTGTCTTATAGGAGCACATGTCAACATACCTTTAGGTTTGACAAAGGCATTTTGACATTCCTCGTTCCACTCGAATGAGTTTTCCTTTTGGAGGAGGTTGCATAAAGGACGAGATGGAGTACTAAAATCCTTGATGAATCTCCTATAGAATCCAGCATGTCCTAAGAAGGACCGTACATCTTGTACGCTCTTGGGTGATGGAAGGTTAAAGATAAGATCGATTTTATCTTTGTCCACCTGATTCCTTTGGCTGAGATAATGTGACCAAGGACTATTCCCTTTTGAACCATAAAGTGACATTTCTCGCAATTCAACACAAGGTTCTTGTCTTCACACCTTTTCAAAATAGTTTTTAAAGGCCTAAGGCACTCATCAAAGTCTCGACCAAATACGGAGAAGACGTCTATGAAAACTTCAAGAATTTTCCCTACCATATCTGAGAAGATACTCAACATGCAATGCTGAAAAGTGGCAGGGGCATTGCACAGTCCAAACGGCATCCTTCAATAAGAAAAAGAGCCGAATGGACATGTGAATGTTTTCTTCTCTTGGTCCTTTAGGGTGATCTCTATTTGGTTGTACCCTGAATATCCATCAAGGAAGTAAAAGTAGGAATGACCTGATAACCTTTCTAAGATTTGATCAACAAAAGGTAAAGGGAAGTGGTCTTTCCTCGCGACAGTGTTTAGCTTTCGGTAGTCAATACACATTCTCCAACCGGTAGTGACCCTGGTTGGTACGAGTTCATTATTGGCATTGGCTACGATGGTTATTCCAGATTTCTTAGGCACGACTTGAGTTGGACTCACCCATTGACTATCGGATATTGTATAAATGATACCCACATCTAATAGTTTTAACACCTCAGCCTTAATCACCTCCTTCATGTTTGGATTGAGGTGTCTTTTTTGTTACCTAGATGTTTTTGCATTCTCCTCAAGGTGTATGTGATGAGTACAAATCAAGGGGTTTGTACCTTTGAGATCCGCAATTGACCACCCGATGGCATTCTTATTCTCTTTTAGAATGGCGATCGACCTATTCTCTTGTTCCTAATTCAAGTGGGAGAAATCACCATTGGATAAGTCTCATCTCGACCTAAATATATGTATTTGAAATCTGTAGGCAAAGGTTTTAGGTCGAGCTTCGGAGCCTTGATACTAGATGGAAGAGGCTTGTTTTCAGTTAAAGGCAAAGGCTCAAATGGGTTCTTCCATCAGTTAGTATCAAGTACCGACAGAGAGTCCAACATGGCATCCATCTCTTGTATCATTTTATCATCAATCTCATGAGAGTGGACCAAACACTCCTCTAAGTGATCGGAGAAAAATGTTAAAAATGATGTATCGTCCACGAATGAGTCAATCAGATTTATTTCGTGGACCTCATCATCACCATCTCGTGGTTGTTTACATAAATAAAAAATATTCAGCTCAAGTGTCATATTTCCAAAGGGCATTTGTACAAGCTCGTTTCCACCATTGATGATTGCATTTGAAGTGCCTAAGAAAGGGAAGCCAAGTATGACAGGAATTTGAGCACTGGTACCAATTACAGGATGTATATCCAAGACAATAAAATCCACTGAATAGTAGAATTTATCGATTTGTACAAGCACATCTTCAATAATTCCTCTTAGTATACGAACGGATCGATCAGCAAGTTGAAGTGTGGTTTTTGTGGGTTTTAATTCACCTAAACCAAGTTGTTCATAGACCGAGTATGGGATGAGGTTAACACTTGCCCCCAAATTAAGTAACGCTTGTTCGATCCAGTAGTCACCTATGATGCATGAGATGGTAGGACTATCCGGATCTTTGTATATTTGGGGCACCTCTTGTTTGATGATGGTGCTCAAATTCTCAGTTAAAAGTACTTTATTTTGAACATTGTGTTTCATTTTAACTATACAAAGTTCCTTAAAAATTTTGGCATATGATGGTATTTATTTTATAGCGTCAAAAAACGGGATGTTAATCTTCACTTGCTTAAAAACCTCCAAAATTTTCAGATTTTTATATAGAGGTTTGGGTGAAATCAGCCTTTGGGGAAAAGGAGTAACTGGCTTGTATTACTTTTTCGGTTCTTTCTCATGTGGAGTGATGTTAGAACTATCATTCTTGTTGGCAATTTTCGGATCATTAGGCTTTGGGGTGTTCACTGGATTAGATTTGTCAATTGTTTTGCCACTTCTCAATGTGGTAATAGCTTTAACATGTTCCATATGTTGGGAGGATGAGCTGGGATCTTGTATCTCGAATTGAGTTCTTGGGTTAGGGAGTGGTTGGGCAGGAAGTGTGTCTTTCTTCCTAACATTAAGATGAGATTCAACTCTAGCCATTGAAGTTTTTAAATCAATGATGGCTTGAGATGTGTTTTGATTGAATCTTAGTTGTTCTTGCATGAACCCATCAATTTTCAGAGAATTAGTCTTATTATATTCAGCTTGAACCGACACAAATGCACCCAACATCTCCTCAAGCATAGCTTTTGGTGTGATTACTAGGGATGGACCTAGCAAAGGTTGAGCTTGAGGGGTGTTATTTACATTCGCAATTAGTCCATTCCTCCAACTGAAGTTGGGATGGTTCTTCCAACTTGAATTATATGTGTTTGAGTTTGGAGCACTAAATGGTCGTTGATAATTGTTTATGGCATTGGATTGTTCTTACAAAACTTCTTGAAACGCAGGAATTGTAGGACAATCATTTATTTTATGTTGATTACCGGCGAAAATTTCACAAACATTATCAATAACCTCTATGGGTATAATCATTTCTCCTTTCTTCAATTCCATGGCCTTAACTTTTCTTGTGAGATTAGCTACACGTGCACTTATATTCTCTTCTTCTGAAAGGGCATAAATTCCTCCATTTTCTCTTTGTTGGCTTGTTTTGGAATTTGTTGGTTTAGATGTATCCCAAGATTGTGCATTTTCAGCCAAGACATCAAAGTAATTTCATGCTTCCTCAGCTTCCTTATTCATGAATTCTCTATTACACATCATTTCTACGAATTGGCGCATGGGCGAAGTCAGTCCTTCATAGAAAAAGCTTATTACCCGCCAACTTTCGTAGCCATGATGTGGGCATATATGCAATAAGTCCTTAAACCTCTCCCAACATTAGAAGAAGGTCTCGTCCTCTTTTTGGGCAAAATTCATCATGAGGCGCCTTAGCATGTTGGTTTTATGAGTTGGGAAAAATGTTTTAGTGAATTCCCTAGTCATTTCAGTCCATGTGCCAATTGATCTTGGCCTTAATGCATGAAGTCAAGCCCATCGTGGCTATCACTTCATCAAATTCCTTAAGATGTTGATAGGCACTTTCACTGTCTAATCCATGAAATTTGGGAAGGAGTTGGATTACTCCCAGTTTGAGATCAATATCCCTGCATTATATGGAAAAATTATGCATGAGGGGGTGCTCGCACTTGCAGGTTGCAAGTAATCACGTAGAGTCCTTGGTCAAGAAACATTCTCAACTTCGTTCTCTCCTGTTTCTGTTTAATTTTGGCCCAGATTTTGATTGCCCCTTGGATCAGGTTGAGTTTCAGCCATATTTTCAGAAAAATTCAGAAATTTAAACGTTTCTTAACGCGTGGTTACTTATCAATCCCTTTAACAATCCCCCCCCCCCCCCCCCCCCCCCCCCTTATTAAGCGATTATTTAAATCCCGGACCTAATGGGGCATGCAAATTCAAAACAAAAAGAATTATAAGAGAAAGCAGAATTCTTCCTTCTTTTCTTTACTCCTCTCTAGGATCGAAGCACAACGTATCTTACAATGGCTGAGCTAGAAGCAAAGATAAAGACTGATTTCTCCTGGTCAATAGAGGTTCAGAGAACTCCTCACCCACTCTTTGAATTTTTTGAGAAAAGTTCAGAAAAAAGAAGAAAGATGAGTAGATTTGAGAAAAGAATCTTTGAGAACAAAGTGATCCAAGACGGTAATGCCAACCAATAGGAATCAAGGCGGCTCAAGGCCAATCTATCAGAGATCCAATAGGACTCTTCACCCACTCGAAAAGAGATATATGGGAATGAATAGGGAAAAAGGAGAATAAGGTTAGAAAGACAAAACCTGATTTAAGAATCTAAAAGAACCAACTTACTTCTACTTCAACTCCTAAAAATTCCTGCAAAAATTAAAATAAAAGAAACTAAGTTAGTACTAAAGAAAATTTTCTAAAAATCTCAATAAAAAACTATTTTCATAAATCCTGTAAAAATCGTCAAGTCCCCAGCAACAGCGCCAAAACCTTATTTGCTCCCCAAGTGTAAGGTTGCGATATAGTAATAATTCGGTAGAGACCAAGATCGTCCTTAGGGACTAAGGGCCTGTTTGGTTGCAGAATCCAGATTCTAGAGAAAATCTAGATTCCACTGTTGGAATCCAAAAGTGCAGAAACTAGAATGGAACCGAGGTTTCATCCGAACTTGCTGTTTAGTTGAAAACGGTGCAATTTCCAACCGTTGCTTATAGCATGGCCCACTTGGGCTTCAGATCCACCTGAGAACCTTACCCTTGTCCTATTGTAGTCCCGCAAGACAGATGGCCAGGTTGGATGGCAAATAAACATTATAGTGGGCCCTAGAAAGTTTTTAATGGTGGACGTTCAATCAACATTGTTTTCCTGTGGTGTGGCCCACTTGTGATTTAGATCTGCCTCATTTTTTGTCCAATGCCCTTAATTGAGCTCTCAAAACTGATGGACCATGTGGATATAAAACACATACATTATAGGTGTACAACGCATATATGGAGGTGGTGACACTCACTTCCGCCTCTTTTTCCCTTCCGTAGAAACGGTCGCCCACACCGTTTCCACTAATCCCGGTTCTAGTCCATTTAAGCTTCTAGACAGAATCCTGTTTGACTGAAACTTGCCACCAAACACGCCATTTAAAATAGGATTCTGCTAGAATCTGGATTTTTGGCTGGAAACCAGTTTCCAGCTGCCAACCAAACGGGCCCTAACTCAGGGATTCACAAAATTTCTTCTAATAATCTCTAATTGAAATCAAACTATAATAACCTGAAATTTGAATATAGAGGAATAATCTGTAAACTGAGATGAAATTAACAATCTAAAGAAGCACTAGGGTGCCAAGGATCCACTTGTTATTATCATTGATGTACAATTCACTTTGATATCTCAATTACTCAATTAGAATTGAAATCAAATCCTATCTAGCCGGATTATAGGGCGGTTAATTCAGCAAAACAATCTACCATATGTGTCACACATCAACATGATTCCCTCAATTCAATTTATGAATTGGGCACACTTAATTACATAGGCTAATCCTAGTTCCAATAGATTAAGATCACAACTATGATAATCATCAAACCCTGTCACTAGATTTAAGTAATATCATGATTTGAACTTGATTCAAATCATATGAACAAGCAACACATATTTCAGACTTTACAGAAAAAGGTAGAACTTTGGTTTGAAGTTCCCACATGAAGAACCAAGTTCTAGAGCATCTTGAATCCGATTCCTCGGAGTGTACAGGTCTAGAGCTTTGCAAAACAACTAAGAACTAAGACAATTCTTCCAAACATCCATGAGTCATCATAAGATTAAGAAAAACTACTTAGAACTTCATTCAAACTCAACAAACCATTGTTCAATCATTAAAAACAATCCATGAAACCATTAAAATGAATTAAAACATCTTAGAACTACTACAAGATTCACCTCTTAGCCTTAGCTAAGAGGTTTAGCCAACCATGCTAAGAGAAAACAGGAAAACTAATGGAAACATGAAGAACTAGAAAGAAAACTAAGAAGAGGGAGTTATAGAACTCCAAATCCGACTTTCTCTGCCTCCTAATGCAATAGATCTCTTCAAGGTTAGGTTAAGAACGAAGTGGAGCTGTCCTTTTATAGGCTTTGGGCCCCAGCAACACAGAATCTTCGAGAAGGTGCGCAACTCTTGCGTTTTGCGCAGGAAAAATCGGATTCCAGAAATTTCTGTTTCTGAACGTTGGTCGGCCGACCGGACCCCCCTGTCCGGCCGGTCGGAGCTTTAGACAGAAAACACTCCAATTCTCTAGACGTTAAAGTGTTCTGGAGGGTTTGGCCAGCCAGCCGAAAAATGTGATTTTTTTCATCTTTTCTTCCTCCATCTTCATTGCATCTTTCCTTTACTTCTTGTCATTTATTCCTTTGATCTTCAAGGCATGTAAGAAGGGCCTCTAAGAACCCAAATGGCGAAGTCTCTCTCTCATTCCTACAATCATAAAACCATGCATTAGGTAGTTCTTTAAATATGTAATTCACGCATAGTTAGTGATGAAATGGCCTTAGAATAAGCACATTTAAGAGCTCAACAGCTCTTTCACCTTTCCTTGCTGGATTTCCACTATTTTCGTATTTATTTTATCTCTTTGTTCTTCACTAACAAATGCATCGTAATATCGTGTGTCTGCGAAAAATGATTCTGCATTCATATACGGTTTTTCATCGGCTGCAATTCTGTGTTGCACACCTTTCTGATAATATTTGAAGCACTAATGCAAAGTAGATAGAACGATTCCGTATTTGTGTATCCACGACCTTCCTAGCAATAGATTTATGTCGTTACTATATTAATCACGTGGCAGGATACTTTGGTGATCAAATTTTCAACTTCCAACATCATGGTAATTGAACCCAGCACTTTTTGTCCATCCTGATTGAATCCCTGTATCATCATATTGTTGGCCCGCAGATGCTGCCATTTATATCCTAGCTTCGAAAGCATATTTAGTGGCATCAAATTCACAGCGGACCTATTGTCGATCATGATACGCTTTATCTATCTATCATTGATGTAGCCTGTAACCATGAGGGGCCTATTATGTTCTTTCTTACCTAGCATTAGATCTTCGTCAGTGAAGGTTATTGTTGACATACAATAGGCTGCTTCGTCCCTTTCTGACATTGCATTCCAGCTTTTATCTTCATCTTTTCTAGCGTCTACTATTTCCATTTTTGTTATCAATGCTTCTTGCACTTTATCATCTGACAAGACCTGTATCAAGGTCTGTTGGAAATTTCTTGACAGCTTCAAGGCGTCGTAGACACTCAGTCTTGCTGGGATTCTTTCCAAATGACTGATTACACCATACGTAACTCCTGACGTTGACAGATCTTCTAGCTGTGATGGTCTATCAATTCTTTTGTTGATCATATCTTGACTGTATATTTGATCAGGGATGTATTTTTGCTATCCTTTTTGTGATTCTTGCCGTAATTATCTCCCAGACCTTAATGTTATTATATTACTTTCCACGTCACTGCCAGGAAATGAGCTACTTGGATTTTCTGATCTCTCTATAGCTTGAACCGTCACTACATCGCATAGTTCATGGAACTGAAGTACCAATACTTTCAACAACTACTAAAAACTTCATGGAATTCCCTGCTTCCGTGGCAGCAATTGTTTCCTAAGTATAGTCGCTTGAACGCATTCATTTACCATAACATCTTTGGTTAGGGGTAATGCATAACTGCAGGCTCACATTTTCCACCATGTATGCACAAAATCTAGTACATCTTCTCCTAGGTGCTGAGTTCATCGAAGTAATTCCCCTGATACTTTCACATCATATCTGTAAAACCGTACCATAAATATTTCTTTCATATCTTGCCAGCTTATAATGGCTCCTTTCGGAAGGGCAAAGTACCAAGTCATGGCACTGCCTGAAGTGGCCAGCGAATATACAAAGTTTCGCAACAAAAAATCTTGTGAGACGTTTCCCTTGAAATAGGCAGCCTTTTCATATGTCACCAGATGCTCTATGGGCAACTGGGCTCCTCCTTTGAAAAGTATAAACTTGGAAAATTCTGGAATTCATTCCTTCTTTTAAGAATTCATTTGTTTTAGTGGACTGGTCGACAAAGAATTTAACATTTGCTTCACTCTATAGGCATGTGTGTCGCTGAAGAAATGTATGACTTCTCGTTCTCGGTTTACCTCAGGTCCCATCATCGCAGCTTCTTTCATCAGGCTAAACAGGGTGTATGGTTTGTATCTGTTTGCGGCTTTCATTCCCATACTCTTTGCTCATGACCTGGCTATTTTTATCTCTGTATGTTCGAGTGATTTATACGAATTGGTTATTGCATTTCTTCATTTCATGGTATACTGATATGTGCATTCTCCTGAAGTAATTTCCCATTTTATCAATTCTATCAGGGGAACCGCTCTTCTTGGTAGCCAGAATCTTAACATGAATAATTCACAAAGTTGTTCCTAGGTTTTCACCTCTCGCGAGACTCCTGATTTGTACCATTATTTGGCTGGCTCAATCAATGTTTCTTGAAACTGTCTTACCATTTGTTCCCTACTGACCCCTTGGTGATCTCAATATTTTTCATATCGGAGTAAATGATCCATAGGAGACTCGTGTACTGAGAATAGGATCATCTCGTTGTTGGGGTCTTGTGCGCCCTGTGAAGTCTAGACGTTCGACGGGCTTTGACCTTTAACATGGCATCGATCCTTTTCTGTCTTTGGCATTCACCTGAAGCGGTGGACACTGTCATGCTCTATATGAGCTGCATTTCTTGTTCCTCAACTCCCGAACAAAATCGTCCTAGAACGAGTACTGAAGATAACTCCTGCCGACGTTCCATGCTTTTTGCGAACACAACATTTGTAATTACTTTCTTTCCTTTGTCTTTTTCTTTCTCAATAACTATTTCTCTTCTGTCAATAATTCTTTGGAGAATAGCTTTGATGGTATAACATCTACGAGTAGGATACCCCAACATGCGGTGATAATGACAATAATCCCTATCTTCTCTTTTATCTACTTCATTGGGTCGTTTTAATTCTGGTAATTCAATTGTTCATGTTGCAACTAATTGATTCATCGTGGGGACGATATCTTCGATTGCAAAAGAATATTCTTCTTGGCGGCTAAATCGCCAATATCTCTTATCAACGGGCATATTAGTAGAGTAATTTTGTCTTTCCCTTTTGCTGTCCCTTGATTTATTCTGGAATTCCTTCTTGCCCTTTCCTTTATTTGTAACATTAGCCAAAGATCTGTTAGAGGTTCGTCACATAGACTATGTGAGAAAAGTAGGCACTTTTTTCATCATGCTCTCCAAGGCATGAGCTCTTCTTGCCCATCATGCTCTCCAAGCCATTAGTGCTTGTTGCCAATTCACGAAATGTATGTATTTTTGCTCCCGTGAGTATGAAAGCAATTTCTGGCTCCATACACCCGATACATATTTCTACTTGTTCAGCTTCTCCTGAGACGTATTTGCATAACACACTTAGGGCTCTCCAACGTGTGATAAATTTATCAATGGATTTCAACTCTCTTTGTCGTACAGTTGTTAGCTCCGTTAGACTTACTTCTCTTTCGGTAAAAAAGAAGTTGATTAGAAATGCTTATTGCATTTGTTTCCCAGTGTGTATTGATCCTGGAGCAAGAGTTGCGTACCACTTGAAGGCTTTACTGGCCAGAGTGACACCAAACAGCTATAGATAATGTTCTGATACGGCTGCATAACTCCCCATTGCAGTCATGAAATGCATCATATGTTCTTCCAGCAACCCTTCCACATTAAATTTCTAAAACTCTGGAAATTCAAAGCCGAGACTGGGAAAGGGATATCATCGACTTCTCTCGGATATGGTGTCTAATTCCAAAACCCTTCCTTATGCATTCTTTCTCCTTCTGATCAGATGGTTTCAGCAATGATTTGTCGTATCTCATCTGTTGTTATTCTGGGGTTTAATAATAGGATAGACCCGTGTGACATGGTCTGAGGCGGTTGTGACCCTTCGGCGGTATGTTCTATATTTTTCGTAGGGGCCACGTTTTGCAGAGCAGCATTCTGGGACACTATGTAGGCTATCATGGATAAAGCCTTACTCATACTTCTACGTTGTTCCATCAATAGTGCCTGTGTTCGTGCCATTTCTTCAAGACTTTCTTCTGTCAATTGTAAAGCTCGACTGGTTTCGGCCATAAGGACAGAGGCTCTTCTTCTTGACGTTTCTGACCCTGATGATGTCGATGAGGCTGTAGTCAAAGGGGTGAGTGACATCGAGTTTCTTCTCAACTCGCGACTGTTACATTGTGAGGAGTCGACAGACTCAACATGTTCAACCCTTATTGGTGCAATTTCAGCTGAATTCGCCATTAAGTCTTCTGTTGGAGAGGGTTGATATGGCACAAGGATTTGGCTTTTCTATTTTCGTACAGTAGGGGATGCAGGAAGCCCAGGGAAGTCCTTCTCAGCAAAAGATATTTCTGTCTTTCCTGGATATAAGGATGGAGGAGTCATAGCTGGGATTCATTTAGCCACACTTCGTATGATGGGCCTCTGATAAATTCGAGAATGAGGTCCCTTGGCTGTGGTCTTAGCCGAAACTTTGAATGATGTCTTTTTTCTCTTTGGCTTCACTGTTACCCATCCACTCTCATCATTTGCGGCGATGGGTGAAGCAGAAATCACCATAGCATTTGCTTTAGTTGTCATGTTTGAATCGTTTTCGTCTGGCGTTTGTTTCTCGGACTTTGACTGTTATAGGAGACGGTAAATCCTCCCCTCAGCATGAAATTGAAAATGATCTTGTGAGCTGAGTAAGCCATTGCAAGTATTTGATTGAAGGATGTAATGTACCTGAGATTTGAAAATAATTAGTCATTTGAATTGTCTGTATATACAATTTATTCTAGAGATGAAGGGTGGAATGTTCCCGTTGAGAGTCGCCATTTTAGCGCTAGCGCCAAAAGATGATGAATGATTTTCTTATAGTCTCTCATCAACATTAAAACATAACTCTTATTAATGATTAGAATATAGTTCCCCAACAGAGTCGCCATTTTGTTTACACAACAAAATTATCTTTGTGTTTATCGGGAAAATAAGAGTCACATTCCAATATTAGACAAGAGAGACAGAAAAGCATTCATCACTTTATTTCTATTCATTTACTGAGTTCTTCACACATTCTATATTTACATTATCCCTTAATTCTAGAATAGATTGTACATTGTACAAAATGAAACATATTCAGGAAACAATTTCGGCAGAGCTTCGCCTTATTCTTCTTTCATCCTGTCCTGATGACAGGAAAATGGCCAAGCCATGACTGTTCTTTTGCTCCTTAAATGAGGCAAGCCAACCAGACTAAGCTTCCTTCCTTTGTGATCTTCGTAGAACTCCATGGTTTTCCAAAATGATGGTATTATCCAACACATCTACCACTTCTAGGTGGAGATGGGCCTTCTGCTCCGTGTTGACATCATCTATCAAGACAACCACTTACGGAGATTGTACAAAGTACGCTTAACCTGAAGGGAGAAAGATGGGTCTTTTGAATCATCTATCAAGACAGCCACTTACGAGGATTGTACAAAGTACGCTCAACCCGAAGGGAGAAAGATAAGTCTTCCATTCACAAAGAAATAAATTATCCGATCTGGATTGCTCTCTATATATTGTCCATCTTCGCCATGATCTCAATCTTCAATGTTCATCACGATTAAAAGGAAAACAGAGACTAAAATGCTCCGACATCCTTCGTAAAAGGATAGAATAAAATGTCAAAATTGCACTCAGGGCAGCTTTATGCCGGTTGTGTAAAGATCCTCCCAGACAGACTTGCAGCTCTTTGATCTTCAATCTTCGTTTCGGCAGCTCCCCATCGTTCTTCTTCGATCCTCAGGTTCCACATATTGTGCGTTCAACCCGAGGAGGAGGAACACAAGGTCCGCTCCGTACCTCTGGAGTCTTCAGAATGAGTTTTGGAACTCTAAACTTCGGAAGCAAGTGTCAAATGAGGACCTCGGGAGGTATTTATAGGCAAAGAGGTAGATTTCGCGTAAAGCACCTGACACCAGACGGCAGCTTTACGCGACCCACGTAAAGAGCTTTACACTATCTGTGGCAAGCACTCATTTCCTTCACTCTTCTTCTATTTCTTCTTCAATCTTCTTCATCCTTCTTCCTTTCTTCGTTTTCTTCATTTTTCATGCCTCAACAAGCATAATCATATCTGAATATGTGCTTAATGTATGTTAATTTATGCCATGATCATTTACAATTCATGTTTATTTTAAAATGACCAATTATGATAATCACCTACGCTTAGATAAGTAAATTTTCTTGTTGATCATATTTCATGTATGCTCCATGTTTTAATGTTCATGCACCCTTATACTCTCCTAGTTAACATGTGCTTATAGTTATAAATGAGACACTCTAATCTCTATTTTTCTTTACTTAATTGGTGTACCATTGTGGACCCTCGCCGTTTTCCGCGCTCCCACACGACGACGTTCTCGCCCCTTCCCCTTTCGGGAAAAGAAGGAGAGGATGATGCGTGAGTGCGAAATCGCCGTTTTTGCCACTGGCTTGCCTCGTTCTCGAGGGCTTTGTTTGGTAGTCGTGTTAAGCTGGATGTGTTTAAATGAGTTTATATAAGACCAGAGTCGCCACTAGCCAGTTACTTCAAATCTACATTCGGCTAGACCCCGTAGAAACGTTAGAGAAGGGGATCCGAAGATCCTTTCCTCTAAAATGACTCCTTTCGATCTGCGGCCAGAGATTCAAGGTAAGGGATCACGGTTACAGGGTGGGAAGAGGTTAAGCACCCCACACACTGCCCGTACCGAAGTACGGTCTCTACTTCACAGAATCGATCGAATACTTGAAAGTCTAGTTTAATCCTCGTATATTCTCATGGATGACATGATGCATGAATGCAGGTCTGAACAGTAAGAGTTTCTGATGGGCAGGTTCCAACAACGGGCAAGCCCAGAGCGTACGCTCGAACTGACAGGTGCTTTATGCGAGATCATGCATGCTGTGTGCTTGAATATTCAAAGTGCTTATAGTGATATGTACGTGAATGCAGGTCTGAACAGTAAGAGTTTCTGATGGGCAGGTTCCAACAACGGGCAAGCCCAGAGCATACGGTCGAACTGACAGGTGCTTAATTTAAGACATATGTGGTGTGCTTGAATAATCAAGGTGCTTGTAGTGAAGCAGGGGGGTTGGAAGAAAAGTAAATGTTGCACTTATGCTAGATGCAAATGAGATGATGCTGGAAAAATGATAGCTGGATGGACGGAGGTATCGCAAGGATTGGCTTCGAGTGGCTGGATCAAGACTTGGGTGACTTGAGAGGCTTGGACCAGTGGTCAGGCTGGGCTGGACCAGGGTTAGGCTCTCCTCACTCGGGCTCTCCTTGGTGGAAAAATGGACTAAAGGGGACTCAGATCGCACTCGGCCTGAATGGGCTTCGAATGGATGTTGAAATGAGAAGGGGAGGGGGGTATTTATAGCAGCGAGCAGTGGCAGAGCTCGTAATTTATTCCGGGCGGCCTGCTATGGGCCGCCCGTACGGCCGCTCCTCGGTTTCCAGCGATGTACGGTTGTTACCTCGGGGCTGCTGTTTGACTCACTGGGTCGACTCAGTGAGTTGACTCAGCGGGTCGACTCGGTGAGTTGACTTGACGGGTTGACTTGGTGATTTGACTCGATGGGTTGACTCGACGGGTTGACTCAGCGGGTTGACTCGACGGATTGACTCAGCGAGTTGACTCAGTGGGTTGACTCAGTGAATTTACTTTTTTAGGATTTTTTTTTACTGGCTTTTCTTATGGGGGGTTTTTCAGGGTGATGTTTAGGACTGGGTTGACTGGGTTCAAGCTTGAACTGGGCTATGGAATGGGGCTTACAAGGGTGAGTTTGGCTGAGTTTGGACTTGAGATTTGGGGGTATGGTCCTCCATTCATCCAGCTATCTCTACCAACAGTGTAGCCGAAGGTGGGGTGTCTACAGATGCCCCTCTTTGGTAGAGGTTGCTTGCAACCGAATGCCAAAGCGAGTGGACACCCCACTTCTGACCCGGTCATTCATAGATCATGTTCTGAAATCTTTGCTTGCCTTTGCATCTGTGTCAGTTGATTGTTTGGAAACCGATCACTCGCACATACCGTGGGAGTTTGGAGAAAACGTTGCGATTGTCCCTGCATGCGCTGCAACCTGGGTACCCAATCGCAACCCTTCCATTCCCGATCGGTACTAACATCGGAAAGGTACAGCAGAGCCTCTGCATCGACAGTCTTACGAGGATGCTGACCCTGAGACTAATTGTGTGATGTTTGATGTTTTCCCATATCACTCCAGGAGTACTCGTTTCGCTTGACTGTCAAAGTGGTTAGACGCCCTGCGTCAGATAGTCTTACGGGATTCTACTACGCCGACTTGGACTCAGTCAAGGTACTTCAAGCATTCACGCCTGGGTATGTGCGGGTGGGCTTTTTCCACCCGATCTGCTGGTTTCGATGCTTAGTTTGCAATTCATTCTTTCCTTGATTGTAGTCTGGAATCTTTGTTATCCTTTGTATCTGAGTCAGTTGATTGTCTGGAAGTTGATAACTCGCACATATCGCGAGAGTTTGGAGAAACGTTGCGATTGTCCCTGCAGTTTGCTGCAACCTGGGTACCCAATCGCAACCCTTCCATTCCCGATCGGTACTAACATCGGAAAGGTACAGCAGAGCTTCTGCATCCGTAGTCTTACGAGGTTGCTGACCCTGAGACTGATTGTGTGATGTTTGATGTTTTCCCATATCACTCCAGGAGTACTTGTTTCGCTTGACTGTCAAAGTGGTTAGACGCCCTGCGTCAGATAGTCTTACGGGATTCTACTACGCCGACTTGGACTCAGTCAAGGTACTTCAGGCATCCACGCCTAGGTATGTGCGGGTGAACTCTTTCCACCCAATCTGCTGATTTTGATACTTGGATTACAATTCATCGTTTCCACCTGTTCAAATGGTTTCTTTGACCGAGCCTTTTGGCTTTCATCTTTTTGTATCTTGGCATGTGGTACGACCGCACTGACACTGGAGTTCAGTTCGACCGTACTTTGAGTGCATTGGATCTGATGGTCTCCGGGGAAACCGCGAGACATTGGATCTTATTTGATTTTTGCGTCGGCTCCTACCCAGTGATATGGAAGATCTCCTGGCGTGTTGGAGGCGGAACGCTCTACTGGGAAAATATTTTTGGGTTTTGAAAAGATACCCACTCTGGGGAGTGATACTCCGTGGGGTTTTTATTTGCAAATAGGAATATTTTTTTGCTTTTTTTGAAATGGAAATCTGGTCTGCACGTGCCTCCACTAGGGATGCCTGTGGGGTCTTTGGCTAACCGACTTTATTTTGAAAGCAAGTAAACATGATGATTAATGCGATGGATGCTGATGCATGGAGATGCAGGATGAATGCATGGTTTGGCTCATTCTCTTTTCAGTTCGATGATTTTGCTTTTGCTATGGGTGCAGAAAATTTTGAGCTTATTGCTTGCAGGATTGTGCTCCCCTGGGGTTTTCTTCTTTTTAATGCGGATGTTTGGTCAGCGGGTTGGTCAAGATCCCGACCCGTGATCGATCAGGTCCATCGTCCCAAGATGCTGTTTCTTTGCGAGTGAGAATGTACGAGGATGTTATCCGACTTCAAGATGTTCTTCTAGGCATACATGTGATTGAAATGGTGTTTGGTTGCCCTTTTTTATCAAGATTCCAATTTGCGGGCGATCGGATCTGTCATCCCAAACTGTGAAGTGAGCGGAGTTCAAGACTCCTGAAGTGTAGTGCTGGGGATACTGACAATTTTTTGTGATTTTTGTGAATATGTGATTCGAATCTTTATCTGAGAGGTCAGGATAGAGATCGGTTTATTGAAAACACAGGGAATATTTTTTGTGATTTTCGAAATATTTTCTTTGAAAGCAAGTGAAATCTTTTTTGTGATTTTTGAAAAAGTGATTTTGTAATGTTTTTGTATTTTGTGATTTTTATGAAATGCAGGGGAAAGTATGGAATTTTCATCCACTTCCAGCTTCTACTGCTGGTAAGGCACCCGATCCATTTTACGTCAGCGAGCAAGACGAGTCTCACACAGTTAAGTGCCGTAGTTTTACATCTTCGGATGAGGAGATTTTGAGGGTTTTCAGTCAACACACCCACAAAGTTGCCTGTTCCTCATGTGCAATGCACATAGACCACGTATCGTCCGACGGACTCCTTCGGCCACAAAATGAGCCACATCCTCACATTTCCCTTAGTCAATCCAGTTTGGGGCCTTACGTTGCTCATAATTCCGTGAGGATGCGCTCCACCTCCCAACAGCCTTAATCCCCTTCATGAGTTTTAGGAACAGGGAACATCCGTCAGATTCAACAGCGACTTCCAAATCAAGGTTGTCTATCACGGTGCGTTCAACACGAACAGGATTGCAGAGTTCTGCCCGCCTCAGCCCTTACCTGTTTAACAGATTCCAGACACCCGTACGATCAAATGTCAGCCATGTCTGGAACAGGTTAGAAAAGAAAGCCCCCGAGAAGTTAATCCCAGTGTAGTTTTAGGTCTTCGGACCGCTGGAGATAAATTTGTGCAGTTGAAATTTTTGGTGAATCATTTTTTTTTGTGTTTTTTGGAAAAAGTTCCAGATTTCAGCTCGAATGATCGAGATTGATGCTGGTTTTTGTGGAACGCTTTAAAATATTTTTGGTATTTTTGAAATGATCCGGGTTATCGAACCTTGATCAAGGCTGATGCTGGTTTTTGGTTGAAAGCAAGAAAAGGTCCCCCGAGAAATTAATCCCAGTGTAGTTTAAGGTCTTCGGACCATAAAAAAAACTTTATGTACATGCTGAAAGTACTTTTTTTGTGATTTTTCGAAAACTGTTCCAGGTCATAAAATCTCAATTTTGAACGGTCAAGATTGACACTGGTTTTTATTGGAAATCTCTCGGGATTTTGTTCCCGACGTAGTTTAAGGTCTTCGGACCAGAAACTGTACAAAAGGGGGCAAACACATTTTTTTTCTTTTTCTTTTTTCATTTTCGAAATGATCCAGATCATCAGATCTTGGCCTGAACGGCTGGGATCGATGCTGGTTTTTATTAAAAATCCCTCAGGATCTTGATCCCGACGTAGTTTAAGGTCTTCGGACTAGAAACTGTACATGCTGGAATACACTCTTTTTGTGATTTTTAGAAATGATCCAAGTCATCAGATCTTAGCCTGAACTGCTGGGATTGATGCTGGTTTTTATTAAAAATCCCTCGGGATCTTGATCCCGACGTAGTTTAAGGTCTTCAGACCAAAAACTGTACACGCCAGGGAAAACCTATTTTTTGTTCTTTTTTTGGAAAATATCCGGTATCAGCGGATCTTGTTTTGACGATCCAGACTGCTACCGGTTTTTATTAAAAAGTCCCTCGGGATCTTGATCCCGACGTAGTTTAAGGTCTTCGGACCAAAAACTGTACAGAATAGGGCAACACATTTTTTTTTTGTGGAAAATGTCCGGTGTCAGCGGATCTTGATCAAGACCGATACCGGCTTTTATTGAAAATCCTTTGGGATAGTGATCCCGACGTAGTTTAAGGTCTTCGGACCCAAAACTTTAAAAGCGGGTCTGGTAATATATTTTTATGATTTTTGAAAATGTCCGGAGTCGTTGATCTTGATGTGAGCAAACAAGACCGACGCCGGCTTTTATTGAAAATCTCTCGGGATGTTGATCTCGACGTAGTTTAAGGTCTTCGGACCCAGTTTTGGGGGTTGGGCACACTTACCTTGCTTTATTTGGCTTCTGATGGGGCTGACTGTGATTTGAGTGGTCCGAATTACTTGATTTGGCCCTGTGGGCCCTTTCCAGACTTCAGCTTTGCGTTGAAGCACTTATCCTTGATGTTTTGTGAGGCTAAGAAGGCTTTCCATGGTGCGGATGATGACTTGGACTGTTAAGATTGCTCTTTTTAGCCTTGTGGGCCCTCTTGATGATCAGATCTTGGACTCTGACCCCTCTTTTGACGATCCAACCTTTGATCTTGTTGTTTGATGACCCATGCGAGCTTTTTTATGGTTCAGATCATGATGATCTAGTTTTTGAATGACTTGGATTGCTTGTGGCCCCCACTTGATCACCTTTCCCTCTCTTTGACTTGATCAGCTATGTTCTGGCTGCATTGCTTCGTAATTGGACCGGTGGGGCACCTTTTATATGATCTTGATCAGCCTCAATTGAAATCTGGAGTGGACCGGAGCCTTGGGCGGCCCTCAGGGTGCCATTTGCTGACGTGGACTGTCAGCCTCACCTACCAATGACTGTGGAGCCAATCCCGCGGAGAGAGAGGGAGCGCGTCCGTACGGGCGGCCCACAGCGGGCCGCCCGAACCTTGCCTCTTCTGCGGTCTGGGCTGTCTCGTATTCGGACATTCTCAGCAGTCCACTGTCCCTGTCTTCTTGATTCGGTGCACACGAGGTTTCATTCTAACCATAAATCCTTCTTTTGTCTTTACTTTTCTTCTCCTTTTGTTTTCTTCTCACTTTGTCCTTTCCCAAGCAATGGATGGTGGTGATATAGGCTAGGGGCTGTGGGGCTGTCCATGGTGGGTCCCACATTCCAGATTTTTTTTTAGCTTTGATGGATGGGAGATGCCTTTAGTAGATGGGGTAGATGGGGCTTTAAGAGGGAGCATTGATGGAAGCTCAAGCTTGGTGGTTGATGGAGCTTTTAATGACTCCATTAATGGTGGGATGGCTGGAATTTCAGATTTGGATGGGTCTTTGGATGATGGAATTTTGGATGGTATGGATGAGATGGGGAGATGGGACATAGGTGAGGCTATGCATCCTTGGAGTGTGGGCCGCATGGATCGTGTGATTGATGATGGAGACGGGGCCATGATGGACATTGATGGGCTGATCTTAGATTGCTTTCTGGTACCTGTGAGGAGAGAAAATACTTTAGCAAAAGGATTAAATCATTAAAGCAGGAAGAGAGATACTTACCTTCTGGGAGGAATGATCGGGAGAAAGACGCTTGTACGAAGCACTCTGTGAATTGGCTGGGGGATGTTTATTTTGAAAGCCCTGTAGGATTTTTTTTTTGGAACATATATGTAAATCATGAAGTAAAAATTTGTGTCAAGTGCTTATTTATCTGTGCGTGATTTGGACATGTGCTTTTAGACGTAGGAATCAGAATATTTAACTCAGCCTGATGTCATACTCGATTTTCTTAATTATTCACCAAGGGTCCTGGTCCCCTTAAGATAGTGTGCAATGGTATCTTGCCCCTAGAATTTGGGCAGATCCTGAAAGAATTCTCGACTCATAGCCGCCATCCTTGCTTCCATTGAATCTTCATGTCGCTTGGATCTCTCATGTACCTGCTCTTTTTTTTTCTTAGCCATTATTATCCGCAACGCCCTTTCGGGTTTTCGCTGCGTCCGGCTTGCCAGTCATTGTTGCCCGTGGCGCCCTTTCGGGTTTTCACCACGTCCCGGGTATTTGATCTTACTTGCCCCTTGGCAGCTATGCTGTTTTTACCCTTGGCGCCCTTTCGAGTTTTCACCAAGTCCGTTATGTGCCCACTGTTTTTACTCGGAGTGCCCTTTCGGGTTTTCACTCCGCCCTCTTTGTTTAAGCACATTTTTTTTTTTTTTGGATAACTGCGGCGACCAAAGGTCAGGAATCCGTCGTTGCCGGCCGATGGTAACCTTTCGGCCCTTATTTTAAGTTACAATGGCAGAGCTGTCGGCCTTAGCTACAGACCCTTCTAAGGTGGATGGATGGATATATGTGTTTCTTTTGAGTCGATTTTTTTTTCTCTTTCTTTCTTTTTCTTCTTCCCTTTTTTTTGTGGGTTGTGTGCCCCCCCCCCCCCCCCCCCCCCCCCCCCCCCCCTCTTTTTTTTTTTGGCTTTTGAACCCTTTATTTTGAACACTTATTGTTGGACGGGAAGGGATTCTCAGAGGTCTAAGCCTTGACCTCTTGACTTCAGCTCTACTAATGTAACTCTTGATAAGGTTGGATTGGCTTACCTGTGAGAGATTTTCACGTTGTCGGCGTTGATTGGCTCTGGAAGATCCTTACCCCTCAGGTTGGTGAGTCGAACGGTGCCTCCCAGAAGAACTTCTTTGATTCTCGGGGCTTACCCCTTGAGTCTAATAGATGCAGCAGTGCTTGTTGTAAACCCGATATGACTTGTCTTTCTTCAGCTTCATTCTTCATCAGCACTCACGTTGACGGGATTTTGAGTCGAACTCTTAGGCTTGTCTTCTGATTTTAAGATTCTCGAGGAACTCCTTCGTCCTTAGATTCCGAAGGATGTCCCATTGCCAATGTTGATAGCATGTGGGAACCCTTAACAATTGATGATGTCATTCTTCATGAGAATTATCGTGCGAGATCAAAATGTTACCTCCATCTACTTTGTGCTGTAATCGACTGCCACGAGTATATGCGTATGAGCACTAGATGATGTCGAGTCGATCTTTCTGTTGATGTAGATACCTCGTACAGGGAATAGCTGGAGCGTTATCAAGTTGTAGAATTTCGAAGCACACACATGGATCCGATGTGCATGTTGCTGACACTTGAAGTGCTTTCTGACATGTTGGCAACAATATGTCTTCATCGAGCCGTGAGGTTTCTTCGATCATTCGTCAAGTCGTACACTCCAGCATGGAATGCAAGCATAGTCTTGGCAGCATCTTCTTGATAGGCTTGATGAGTTTTTGATCGATGAGTCTTCACAGGACGCAAGATTGGGAAGTCATGACTTCAAAAATTCGATCATTTTCTGCTTATTTTTAGAGGACAAAGATTCTCAATGCACACTTCCTTATAGGTCTCAGGAGATCCTAGGTTTATAACTTTGAAACTTTTTGAGATGCCATCGGCTTTTGGTTCGAACTTTTGAGGAGACCCTCTAAGTTTGGGAGTCAACTCATCATTTTCCTCATCATTGGCTCTATCCAGACCCTTGAGTTTGAAGTCCAACTCTAGATCGAAATCTTATGAGTTAACTTCATACTCAAGTGCTTTGACAGACAGACTTGACACTTTTATTGAAAAAGATTTTTTTTTTTTCAAAGATTTTCTGGTTTTTTGGAATTTTGTGAATATCTGGATTTTTTTTTGAACTTTTGGATTGTGAAAATTTGATTTTTTTTTTTTTGAAATTTTGAAATATTTGGTGTTTTTGGGTTTTTGAATCTTCTGATTTTTTTTTTTGAAATTTTTCGTAAAAAAACCCGAGTAAGACGGCGATGTGAACCAGGTGTCGCCTGATTCGGCTCAGGGAGCCGAGCACTGTCGACTTTTATTGTGCCGTCATGGGGACTACAAACCTGTTACTGCCCTGCACTCCTTCCCCTCAGGAGGCAGGGCCAAAAGGATCAGTAGGCCAAACCTCATTGTTGCACCCAAACGTCATGGCAGATCTGAAATTGGGCTCCGAGTCGGTGTCGGATGCGATTTCTCCTGGTTCGTCCCCGATGAATTGAAGCTCTTCAGGTTCATCCGGCTGAGGTGGGACCAGGACGGTAGTCCAGTCGATCGGGGGAAATTTTTGCCCCTTGCTTGAGTCTTCTTTGGGCAACTCTATCAGACTCAATCTGATCGCTTGATCATCGAAGGTGGAATCCAGCCCATCATCAGGATAGATAATCCCTACATTGATAAACTGGATTGGTGTGACGATGCAGAGGTTCCCTTCTTCTTGATGACCCCGTTTTCTTCTGATACTTCTGTGCCTAATCCGAGTAGGCCGATATCGCGGTCTTTCTTTATCCACATTCTCTTGAACTCCCATGATTCGGGTCGAGTCTTGATATTCGAGCTGATAGTAGAAGGTTTGACGCTCGACAGGAAGGAAGACGTAGTTCGATCCGATGGGACATGCGCGAGGGAAGTAATTTGCCTTGTGATGGTATGAGACCTCCCCATTAGAGCGTTGTACGTCCATGGCTGGGATGGTAGGCTCTAGGAGGTTGGATGCTTCTACCATGGGAAATTGTCCGGGATCGGTAATGATGGTGATCGCCCTATCTCCGAAGATGTGCTTGACCCTTTGGTGAAGATTTGAAGAAATGGCACCGATTCTGTGAAACCAGGTCCGATCGGAAAGGAGATGGAATGAAGTTGAGATGTCCAAGACTTGAAGAGTGATGGTTGATGTTTTTGGATCGATCAGAACCTGGACATCAATCTCCCCTTTGACTTCCTCGATAGTGGCCACATAATTGAAGCTGGGACCTAATTCTGCTGGGGCATGTGGCATATTGTCTAAGGAAGGGTCTTCTTCTTGGAGGATGATGGTCGAAGTAGAAGCCGAATAGACAGGTGCGGTGGGCAAGTTGTGCCCCTGGTTGTTTGATGGAGAGATGGGTAGGCTTTGCCCTTGGTAAGCTGGAGTGGACAAGCTGTGCCCCTGACTGACTATTGTTGAGACAGGCAGGTTGTGCCCCTGGTTGATTGATGCTGAGATGGGTAGGATTTGTCCTTGGCTCAAACTGAGCAGACCATGCCCCTGTTTTGCCGATGCTACGCTAGGGAGATTGTCTCCTTGGTTGACTGAGATGGCCTGATTGTGCCCATGCTTAGAAATGGGCGCAGAGAATGAATCGACTGAAGGTGCCCCTTGCATAATGATGGACTCTGGGAGTGAAATAACCGAGGGTGCCCCTTGCAGGATGAGAGGCTCGAACTCTAAACTAGAGTCGATGGCACGAATAAACTGGAGAGGAGGCTCTTCTTGGCTGATGACAACTGGACAGGAAGTGCCCCTTGCATTGCGGAGATTGGATCGACTGGAGATGCCCCTTGCAGGATGAGGGGTTCTGAAACTGGACTTGTTAGAGGTGCCCCTTCCCAATGTTGATTAGGAAAATGTGAGTTCCATCTCGGTTGTTGCTGTTGTTGCAGTTGTCCATGCTGAGGGAGGAATAGTGCATCTTCGGTAGAGGCGACAAGATTATCTTCTTCCATTGGATGGGAGATGAGGACACTTCCGTTATTATTCTCGTATTCAGCAGTAGGCTCTTCTTCCACTATCGGTTGAATTGGAGAAGCCTGATGAGGCCACCAAGGGGAGATCATCCCAGCCCTTATTCCGCCTTCGACTTGTTCCCCGGCGCGAATGAGTTGTCTCACATATGGATGTGAGACAAGGTATCCAGAGATACTTGGATTTGCCGAGTGGACGATCATGGAGATTTGCTTCTCGTCGTCGAGGGGAGTCTTCATTCTAGCGGCCATGGCCCGCCACCGTCCAATGTAAGCTAACAATGTTTCATCACTTCTTTGCCTGAGAGCTGCGAGGTCCGCTCTTCTGGGTGCCATGTTAAGATTGTATGAGAACCTGTTGACGAAAGCCTAGGAGAGTTGCTCCCAAGTCCTGATGCGATGGCAGTCCAATGATGTGTACCAGTCTAGGGCATCGTCTTTCAGGGACTTTTGAAACAGACGAATCAACGCTCCGTCGTTGCTTGCCACAGCATCTAACTCACCACAAAATGATCTTAAGTGGTCTATAGGACACCCTGTCCCATCATATCTTTTAAATTTTGGTACCTGAAAGCCTTGAGGTACCATTGCATTGGGAAATGGACAAAGGTCCCTGAACTTAGTGGATGGAAGATCCACCCCTTGCTGCTTCTGCAACTTTCTCTTCATCTCTTGCATCTGCTCTCGGAGTTGTTCGACTTCAGATGGACCAGATGAGGGAGATCTTGCCCCTTGCCAGGACTGAGATGGCCCCCTTTCATAATAATTGGTGTCATTGATGCTCCTATGATTCCTGCTTGAAGGAGGTTGGGCCTGGTAATTATTCTCATTGTAAGGACTTTGTTGGACTGGAGCTGAGAAGGGAGGCTGTAAGGAAACCTGAAAATGGCTCCTGTTTACAGGGGGATACTGGAAGAAATGCCCTGAGGTCGAGGGTTGTTCTGATTGAAGGCCCCTGTTAGGAGGGTATCGAAAGTCCTGAGTGATCCCCGGCGGTTGTGGTTGGGATGAACTGGAAGCCGGGAGTGCCTTCAATGGTTGTTGAGGTTGTTGGACTGTACCAGCTTGATTGCTGGCTGCTGAAACCTGGGCTTGTGTGAATCGGAGAAGCATTTCCTGCATGGCCTTCATGCTTTGTTGTAGCTCTTGGATGCCAGGAATTGACATGGATTCTCTCAAGTTTAACTGTGGAGAGGAAGCCTCAGGTATTTCAAGGGCAGGGAATGGGAGAGCCATATCGGTTTTGTATTGGACGTGGCAGGGTGATTTGGTTTGGAGGATTAATGGTGGGGAAGTATGCTCTACTCTCTTTTTTTTTGGGTTTTGGGATTTTCTTTTTTTTTTTTTTTTTTTTTAGGGTTGAATGCTATGCAGATGAGATTGTATGAGGACTAATGACTTTCAAGTATAGAGAGGATTCTGTTTTTCAAGTCGGATCACGACTAGTGGGACTAGCTCATCCCCAGTGGAGTCGCCATTCTGTGGACCCTCGCCGTTTTCCGCGCTCCCACACGACGACGTTCTCGCCCCTTCCCCTTTCGGGAAAAGAAGGAGAGGATGATGCGTGAGTGCGAAATCGCCGTTTGTGCCACTGGCTTGCCTCGTTCTCGAGGGCTTTGTTTGGTAGTCGTGTTAAGGTGGATGTGTTTAAATGAGTTTATATAAGACCAGAGTCGCCACTAGCCAGTTACTTCGAATCTACAGTCGGCTAGACCCCGTAGAAATATTAGAGAAGGGGATCCGAAGATCCTTTCCTCTAAAATGACTCCTTTCGATCTGCGGCCAGAGATTCAAGGTAAGGGATCACGGTTACAGGGTGGGAAGAGGTTAAGCACCCCACACACTGCCCGTACCGAAGTACGGTCTCTACTTCACAGAATCGATCGAATACTTGAAAGTCTAGTTTAATCCTCGTATATTCTCATGGATGACATGATGCATGAATGCAGGTCTGAACAGTAAGAGTTTCTGATGGGCAGGTTCCAACAACGGGCAAGCCCAGAGCGTACGCTCGAACTGACAGGTGCTTTATGCGAGATCATGCATGCTGTGTGCTTGAATATTTAAAGTGCTTATAGTGATATGTACGTGAATGCAGGTCTGAACAGTAAGAGTTTCTGATGGGCAGGTTCCAACAACGGGCAAGCCCAGAGCATACGGTCGAACTGACAGGTGCTTAATTTAAGACATATGTGGTATGCTTGAATAATCAAGGTGCTTGTAGTGAAGCAGGGGGGTTGGAAGAAAAGTAAATGTTGCACTTATGCTAGATGCAAATGAGATGATGCTGGAAAAATGATAGCTGGATGGACGGAGGTATCGCAAGGATTGGCTTCGAGTGGCTGGATCAAGACTTGGGTGACTTGAGAGGCTTGGACCAGTGGTCAGGCTGGGCTGGACCAGGGTTAGGCTCTCCTCACTCGGGCTCTCCTTGGTGGAAAAATGGACTAAAGGGGACTCAGATCGCACTCGGCCTGAATGGGCTTCGAATGGATGTTGAAATGAGAATGGGAGGGGGGTATTTATAGCTGCGAGAAGTGGCAGAGCTCGTAATTTATTCCAGGCGGCCTGCTATGGGCCGCCCGTACGGCCGCTCCTCGGTTTCCAGCGATGTACGATTGTTACCTCGGGGCTGCTGTTTGACTCACTAGGTCGACTTAGTGAGTTGACTCAGCGGGTTGACTCGGTGAGTTGACTTGACGGGTTGACTCGGTGATTTGACTCGATGGGTTGACTCGACGGGTTGACTCAGCGGGTTGACTCAGCGGGTTGACTCGACGGATTGAATCAGCGAGTTAACTCAGCGAGTTGACTCAGTGGGTTGACTCAGTGAATTTACTTTTTTAGGATTTTTTTTTACTGGCTTTTCTTATGGGGGGTTTTTCAGGGTGATGTTTAGGATTGGGTTGACTGGGTTCAAGCTTGAACTGGGCTATGGAATGGGGCTTATAAGGGTGAGTTTGGCTGAGTTTGGACTTGAGATTTGGGGGTATGGTCCTCCATTCATCCAGCTATCTCTACCAACAGTGTAGCCGAAGGTGGGGTGTCTACAACCATTAAGGGGAGGAGATTGGTTTGTCAATTGTTGATAAAAAGGGGGAGAAAGATCAAGTCCCATAAAAACAGGTTGTTGTGTTTTGTGTTGCAGGGATTGACAATTATGGGGGAGCAATCAAGAAGAGCATTGCTTAGTGTTACATGTTTTAGCATAATTGAGTTGTAATCTTTTGCTTTGACATGTAATTTATTTGTTGTTTTGGTAGTATCATTAGTATGGACCATGACACAGTCTAGGTTAGGTTTTTGTCACGTAATTAACAAATGGGGATATTGTTAATGCATTTTTCTGTGACATACTAGTGCACCCTATTTGTCAATCACGTGCGTCCATGTGTTGTAATGTCGGTTGAGCCTTACAACCTGAAGACCTAAAATTCAAGTAAATAAGAAGCATCAATGAAGAAGAACAGGTAAATGAGATGCTTAGGTGCCCCTAACCCTTATAACCAAAACAACCCTGAACCTCTCAATGACTTAGACCAATCAGAAAAACCTTCAGTCATCTTCATTAGACTTAGAACACTTAGAAAAATATGATAAATTAGGCTAATAAAAAAGGTGCAAGCTGCTGTAATTAAACCAGCCCAAACAACAGTTTTTTAGTGGACTTTTATCATCGAACCTCAGTTCTGATAGGACTTCGATCCATTGGAGACCAGTTCGATCTATCGAAAATTGGTCCAGCAACATTTGAACTCTCTGGACAGTTTTTCGATCCATCAAAGTGGAGATCTCGATCAATCGGAGAAAGTTTCGATCAATCGAACTGAATGTCCAGCAACTGCATAAACTCTTTGGATAATTTTTCGATCCATTAGAGTAGGATTTTCGATCCATCAAAGATATCTTTGATCCATTGGAAGGTTTTTTGATCCATCGAAGATATACGAATATGCCCATTTTTTTACCGTTAAAGATTTATCTATAAAAGCGGAGAGTTCATTTTTTAGGCAGATAAAGAGAGTTTTTGAGGCATTAAAGACCACACCATTTGCACATCAATAGGTCCTCTAATCCTAGGAACTTCAAGATCATCTTTAATGAGATTCATCACTCTAATAAGCATTCAATGCTTCATTTGAAGATGAATTTGAACTCCACCATTCCCTAGAGTTTAGACATTGATCCTATAAGCATATCCCTATCTAAATCCTCTAGAAGACCCATATAGGTGATTCCTCGACCTTAAACCAAAAGCATATCCTTAGGTTGTATAAAATACACCGCCTCCTCACCTTAGGCATCTCTATCGGAGCATCATATGCAAGGTAGCTGATCAAGTGGAGCTGAAGCCTTGGCAAAGCATCAGTAACAAGATCAGGGGAGCAAAGGGTAGCTGATTGAAACACGAGAGAGCAGAGATCAAGCAACGTGAAGTGACGCATCAACGGGGCTCAAATTAGACAAGTAAGATTAAATATGAGAGTTTGAATTACCAAACTTGATAGGTTCTGTTATAAGATTTAGGTCCTTGTGAGAGGGTTGAACCAAGTCTCCGTGTGGAGCCTCCGGCGGGAGTATACGTATAATGTATAGGTTAGGAGGAACCTTGTTAAACTCCTTGGTTAGGTGGAACCATTAAACACCTTAATAGGTTAGGAGGAACCTTGTCAAACTCCTTGGTTGGATGGAACTATTAAACACCTCGATAGGGTGGAACCAATTTAAAACACCTAAGTTAGAAGGAACCTGATTTAAACTCTCTAGTGAAATCAGGTGTGCTCAAGAGGTGAGTACTTGAACCGAGACTGGAGTAGACACATAGTCGAACTACTATGCATGCTTGTGTTTGTGATGTATTTGAGCACATTGTTAATCTAGCATTATATCTTTAACTGCTTAATTATGAATGCTTGATAAGAAGTATGTTAGGCACTAGGTAGGCACATTCACACACAAGATGTATTTTCACTAATAGTGTAAACTTGTGCTTATATTATTGCATCTTATATAGTATACATAAGTTGCATAAATTAAGTACTTGATTAGTTAAATAATTTGATAATCTATGCGTTAGAACAACTCATCTACACTACTAAGATGAATCGATTTTAACATACGAGCAGTATAATCTTATCCACCTACGTTGTTACACTAGACCGACCCCCTAGAATAGGAGTAGTGTAATTCTTTTTGTCTATGTCCAAGGCGTTGGAGTAAGGAAGACCTAGATTTAAGGCTTCGACATCTACGCTACAAACATTGGATCACCACGGGATATTATTATAAGTTTTTATTTTTTATTTTAATTTAATATAATTGAGTTCCTTCTATTCTCATATTACACTAATCAAGTCATCTTTGCTATCACAGGGAGAAAAAGTCATTTCAATTAAAAGGTAAAAAGAACTTATTAGAAGTATGAATTTCTCTATTTTCAAATTGCTTGGTTTCATTTACAGCCATGTAGCTGAAAGCCTCAGTTCTCCATTATAGATGACTGCTCACGGTCTTGTGTGTCTCTAAGCTTTTAGGGTTATAGGCATTTAGTTCAAATTGAGTTGTAAAAAGCTCTAGCAAGCCCGACACCACACACACCTACATACAATCGAATTTCAAGCTAAACAATATTAAAAACAGTGCATCCAGCAAACTAGAAGGAAGATGCAGAAGCTATTTTGTTTATCTTCTCCTCCTCCCAGCTCCAACAATGGGTAGGCTTCCAATAAATAGGATTTAAGCGGATCAATGATTGAAATATATAAATACATGCACCTACCCAGGTGGCATCCAGACGGTACATCTTAGGTTTTGTTCCGGTAGTACCATTGCGGATGGGATTTGCCAAATGGATGGCTAAAAATGCCAGTTGTCCAAGCGCAATAGCCAAATCAGATGGGGAGCGAATTAGTTGTTACCCTGGTAACACCTTAGTGGGTGTTACCCCTACCGTCTGGGACCTACCTTGATGTATTTTTTGTATATCCATACCGTCCATCTGTTGTTATGCATAATTTTAGGGCGAGATCCAAAATTATAAGAATATCCAAATCTCAGGTGGACCATACCAATAGAAAGAGTGATGAATAATCATTAAAAGCATTTTGCGTGCCACAAAAGTTTTAGATCAATCTGATATTTAAAATATCCCTTCATCCAGACCTTCTTGACATTATGAGTAGCTTGGATTGTAAATAAACATTAAAAAAACCTTACGGTGGGCTCTTTGGGATTTTTAATGGTGAGCACTCAATCAGCCCAGTGGTATGGTCCATGTGAAATTTGGATTTTCATAATTTTTAGAATACCACCCTTAAATGGGATGGAGAAATGGATGGACGGCGTTGATATACCAAATACTATCCATGTGGGCCACACGGTAGGGGTAACACCCACTAAGCTGTTCCCGGGGTAACACCTAATTCATGCCCAATCATATGAGAGTGGATTACCTGTGACCCCAGGCATAGAGATATCTCTGTGCCTGTGGCTGTGTGGGGTCCATAGAAATGTTATTGAAAAATTCAATTCGTCCATCTGTTTTTAAAGATCAACAGGACAGTACTATACAAATCAAGCAGATCCAAAACTCAGGTGGGCCATACTAACAAGACAGTGGGAACATCAACGTCCACCATTGAAACATTCCTGAAGCTTACCATGATGTTTATATTCCATCCAAGCCATTCATAGAATTATCACCAATCAGATAAACTCTAGGGACAAATATCATCCGGATACAAAACTTCTGTGACCGTCATCCGTTCAATCCCTACTGTTTCGTGCAGTATGGCCCACATGAGTTTTGGATCTGCCTGATCTTTTCATTCCTGTCCTATTGTTATCTTTAAAAACATATGGATGGAGTGGATTTTTCAAGAACATCTCTGTGGACCCCACACAGCCACTGGCATAGAGATATCTCTGTGCCCGGGATCACAGGCAATCCGCTCTCAAATCAGATAGTTAAGTCGGTCCAATGTGCGTGACTTTAGGAAAACATTCGAAAAAGGGTGAGACTATCACGGCCCGGTTTGACCAGCATTCGAAAGGGTGGCAACGCACATTGAAATGAACACATGGTTTTTTTTTTTTTTTCCCTTTCCTCTTATTACCTCGGCGAAATGCCGACGACGGTACGGATGGTTTTAACTGGACGCAGATTTCCTGCGAAAAGCCTTGCACAGGAAGTTCCTGCACAGGGAACTTAGGTGGAGCCCACATTGATGTTCTCTGATAAATCCACCCCGTCCATTCGTTTTGGGAGCTCATTTTAGGACATGAGAACAAAAATGAACTGGATCCAAACTCAAGTGGGCCTCACTAAAGGAAAATGTGGGTAGGGAAATTACTAACGTTGAATCCTCCCTGGGGCCCACAGTGATGTTTATATGACATTCATAACGTTCATAACGTCACTACTACTGGGATGAATGGAAAACGCAAATATTATCCTGATTCGAAACTCCTGTGGCCCCACAAATATTTCAACTGTGGATGTTCAATCCTCACGTTTTCGGCCCACTTGAGTCTTGGATCCGGTTCATTTTTTTTCTCATCTCCTAAAACGAGCTCACAAAACGGATGGACGGTGTGGATTTATCAGAAAACATCACTATGGGCCCCACCTAGGTTACCAGTGCAGGAACTTCCTGCCAAGGCTTTCGCAGGAAATCCGCGTCCGTTTGAACATTGGAAGGGAAAGTAGCGAGAAGACCGGCAAAAGAACGTTGAGAAAAACCGCCGATGGTTTTGCCAAAACAAGGTCCGTATGATGGGCGTCCTTACCATGGGCCCACCTCGATGCTTGTGTTGTATATCCACACCGTCCATCTGTTTTTCCAGCTCATGTTAGGGTGTGGGACAAAAAAATGAAGTAGATCCAACTCTCAGGTGGATCATACTACATGAAACAGTGATCATTGAACGCTCACCATTAAAAGCGTTCTTAGGTCTACTGTAATGTTTATTTTCCATCCAAGCCGTTAATAAGGTCACACCATTCCTGGATGAAGGGAAACAGTAATATATCCAAAACTTTTGTGGTCCATAAAAGTTTTAATGGTCAATCACTACTTTTACCTGTGGTATGGTCCACCTGAGATTTGGATCTACTTCATGTTTGTGTGGTGCTTTAGAATGAGCTGTAAAAACCGATGAACAGGGTCGATATATAACATATAAATTGAGATAGGCCCACCGTAAAGACCTGACAGGAAAGTCAGTCAGATATCGACCTGAATCCGCGCCCCCGGTCTGATGCTTCACCGTTGAAATCTCTCCTTTTGTTACTCGCATCAACTGTCCACTGTCGAGATGCACGTTTCGGCAATCCAATCGGCTAATCTGGTGGGACATCTTGTGTGGTGTTCCAATCTTAGCATCTCTCCCATACGATGGTCCTGGTATTCCGGTTAAAACGGAAACTTGCTTTTAACGGTCTAGATTTCAAGAGTGCAAGAAATCATATGTTTAAATCATCCTACAACCCTAATGAACGTTTTGGTGCAAGGGAACATTTTGGGCCCTAACAAGGAGAACCGGTTGAGTGGAGCCCACCGTGATGTATGTGTTATATCCATGCCATTCATCCATTTTGCCAGCTCATTTTAGGCTATGCCTGAAAATGAGGCAGTTAGAAAGCTTAAGTAGACCACACCACACTGGAAACCACGGATATGAAAGCTTGGTGCCTGTTTGGTTGCGGAATCCAGATGTTAGAGAAAATAGAGATTCCAGTGTTGGAAAACTGCAAAAATTGGATTGGAAACCCAGATTTTATCTAGAACTTGCTGTTTGGTTGAAAACTTTGTAATTTAGATTCTGTTTGTTGAAAACTGTGTAATCCAACTATTGCTTGTGGCATGGCCCACTTGGGCTTCGGATCCGTGTGAGAACTTGACCCCTGGCCTATAGTTGTCCCGCAAGACATATGGTTGGGTTGGATGACAAATAAACATTATAGTGGGCCCAAGGAAGTTTTAACGGTTGATGTTCAATCAACATTGTTGTCTTGCGGTGTGGTCCACTCGAAATTTAGATCTCTCTCATTTTTTGTCTAATGCCCTTAATTGAGCTCTCAAAACGGATGGACCGCATGGATGTAAAACGTATACATCGTAAATGTACAACACATACATCGAGGTGAGCACCGCCCTAGGGGTATTAAATATTGAATGACGCTAATCCTGTCACTTTTCCCTTCCGTAAAAAGAGGCCCCATACCGTTTTCACTAATCCCGATTTCAGCCAATTTAGGTTTCCAGATGAAATACTCTTTGGTTGGAATTTGCCACCAACCACACCAGTTAAAATTGGATTTCAATAGAATCTAGATTTTAAGTTGGAAATAGGTTTCCAGATGCCAATCAAACGGACCCTTACCATTGCAAGCTTCTTGGAGCCACATAAGTTTTGTATCAAACATATATGTGTGTTTTCCCTTCATCAGCTCTGCATGACCTTATGAACAGGTTAGATGGGAAATAAAGGTCATATAAGGTCGCAAGTGTTAGTGCACTTTTCTGTGGCATACCAGTGCACATTGTTTGTCAAATACGTAGGTCAGTGAGTTTAGTGTCGGTTGAGCTTAAAGAAGACAAAGACCGAAGGCTTAAGCGGACTTGCATCAAGGAAGAAGAAACGGGTAAAAGAGATGCCATAGTGAGCCTTGAACATTGAACCTTGAACCAAAATCAAAACCCAAACCTCTACATGACCTTGACCCATTAGGCATACTTGTAGTCATCTTAGATTGGCCTTGGGTGTCCCAAAAGACCACACAAACAATGGCCAAAGAGGTTGCCCTTACTGCTATAAAATACAACTCCAAATAGCCAACAAAATAAGGTTGTCGACCGGTCGTTAAACCCCAAAATGGGACAGCATGCATTGCCTGATCCAAAGCTTAATTTGACCGATTTGACAACCGCTTGGCTGGGTAGTCAAACTGGTCGTTTGAGTGGTCGTGATCGACCCAATGAGGACAGTAACCAAAAACACTGTCTAGACCTAATCCGACCGGTCAATCCTCTATATTCGACCGATCGTGGACCCCTGGCTAACCGGTCCCGACCGGTCGACTACTAGCCATTTTCAAACCATTTTCTATCCGTTATAATTTTCTTTATAAAACGTTTTGGTTCGATTTTGGGGGAAAGCGGAGAGATTTTAGTGCATTAGAAACCACCCTTATTACCCGTACCATTAGACTCTAATCTTAAGCATTCCAAGTCACCTTCCATGTGTTTGATCACAAAATTGACTATTCAAAGCTCATGTGAAGATGGACTTGCTCTCTCTTGATCTTTAGATGTTTTAGGCACTACAACCATAGGTAGATCCTTTGTCTAAACCTCTCTAAAGATCCTATTAGGTGGAATTCCTCGAGGCAACCAACTCCTACTAGTTGTAGAGAATTCACACCATCTCCTATCACCTTCGGCATCTCAAGAGCATCTCATGCGAGGTGATTGATCGGTGGAGCTGAGGCATTGACAACGCAGCGGCAACACGATCGGGGGAGCATCGGGGAATTGATTGAAGTACGAGAGAGCGGAGATCCAGTAACCAAAGAAGGTATTGAACAAGGGGCTCATCCGACAAGTAAGTTGTCAATTTGAGTCCCGTTGCACTCCTTCCTCGTGGAGGATTGAGTATGAGAGTTTGAATTTACAAACTTGATCAAGTCTCCAAGGGGAGCCTCCGACGGGAGCATACGCTAGATTCTAGGATTAGAACTGAAGGTAGGGAGGATCCTTAGTGCACCTTATTTGTAAATCATGTGTGTCCATGTGTTGTAATGTCGGTTGAGCCTTGGTAGCTGAAGACCGAAGATTCAAGTTGACAAGAAGCATCAAGGAAGAAGAACAAGTAAATGAGATGCATTGGTGACCCTAACCCTTTGGACCAAAAGACCCAAATCCTCTTAGATGACTTGGACCAACTAGGAAAACTCTTAGTCATCTTCATTAGCCTTAGATCACACAGAAAAACATGATAAATTAAGCTAATTAAAGAGGCGAAAGTTGCAATAATGAATCAGGCCCAAATAGCAATTTTTGATAGACCTCCGATATATCGGAAGTCTATTCGATATGTCGAAAGGTCTATTCGATATATCGAATCTAGTATCCAGCAAATGCAAACACTCTCTGGACAGTTTGATCGATCAATTGAATTGACCTTTCGATATACTGGAATGAGTGGTTTCAATATATCAAAACCCTTTTCGATAGATTGAGAATTTTGTCCAGCAATTTGCTAATTCTCTGGACAAATTCTTCGATATATCGAACAGGCATTTCAATATATCGAAGATACATTTTGATTAATCGAAACCCCAATTCGATATATCGAAGTGGCCATTTTCTGCCCATTTTATAACCGTTACAAATTTTCTTTAAATAAGAAAGAGATGGTCTTTGGGGTTTGAGAGAGGGATTTTGAGGAAATAGAAGCTACTACCATTGTTTACCTTTAGGAGCTCTATTCTTAACCCAAATAAGTGATCTTCCTTGTGATTCATCAGAAGTATGGAGTATTCAAAGCTCATGATGAAGATGCACTTGTCCCTCTTTTGATCTCTAGAAATTGGATTGTTTTTAATAGTGATATTCCTATCCAATACTCTATGATGAGATCCTTATAGGTCAGACTCTCTAGGCAACCCATTTCCATTAGTTGTAGAGATCTCAAACCTTCCCTCCTAGCACCTTGGGCATCTTTCAATGGAGCGTCATATGCAAGGAAACTGATCTTTGAGTTGAAGCTTTGGTGACGCAACGACATCAAAGATTTAGGGAGCACAAGGGTAGCCGATTGAAGCACGGGAGAGCGGAGATCAAGCAACCCGAAGCGATGCAACAAAGGAGCTCAATTCGATAAGTAAGTTGTCAATTGTAAGAGTCCGGTTCCACTCTATTTTCGATGGGAATTGAGTGTAGAGTTTGTCTTCAGACTCAATAAGTTCAGTTGTAGGACCCAGATCCATTTGTAGGGTCGAATTGAGTATTTAAGGGGGAGCCTCCGACGGGAGTAAATACAAGGTTCGGTTATAAGACCTTGGCTCGGTTGTAGAGCCTAAAACCATTGAGGTTCGGTTGTAGGACCTTCACTCATGAGTGGAGTCTAAATTGAGGTTCGATTGTAGGACATTGGCTTAGTTGTAGAGCCTAAACAAGTCTCCAAGAGGAGCCACCAATACGGGTGTGTACGTGTAGGTTGGAAGGAACCTGTAAACTTTTCGGTTGGGTGGATTCGATTTAAAACACCTTGGTTGGGAGGAACCAGATTTAAAATCCTTAGTGAATGCCGGTGTGCTCAAATGGGTTGAGTACTTAAACTAGGTTGTGCCCCTTTTTTTACCACTTAAGCAACCTATAACCATATGCTTTTCTTTCTCGAGCAAATCAGGTATTCCCTGACCGTGGGCCCCACTTTTACATATGTGTTATTGGTTCTAATTTAAAGAGATACAACGAAAATAAAAATAATAATAAACCGAAAGGAACAAGAAAGACTGGAGAGTACGGGCACGTTACAGTCGTTGTCTTAAAGACAGATTTTCCCCCACAGGAAGAAGGTCATGATGCATTGGTCCCAACAATTCTTCCCCTAGGATACAACAGCTCTCCTCCGCGAGATGGACGACTTTGATTTAGTGCACTCTTGATCACAGCCAAACGAACCCAATAAACTAGAATTGACTTGCCCATAAGAGAGTTGCAGAGAGAAATCCAGAGAAGAAAGATTTTTTAATAAATTTTCATAGCAAAGAAGGTGTCTTTAAAAAGGCAAAGCAGGCAATCATTGGGGCTCGAAGTGCATGCAACTGTGGTAATAAATGCATAATGGCGCATGTGCATTTACAATAAATAGGTAGGTGGGCATCTGAACTTTTTGTCCTCACACGAAGAAAATGACAAAACATGTGTGGAGGAGACCAAAAGTGTCTTATCAAAGACACACCACACCACACCACACCACATCACACCGCACCATGGCACGCCACGACCACGGCGCGGGCATGTGCGAGGTTGCTCCCATGGCATACCCTTACTTTTTAATACAAAGAATTAGTGAGAGGTTTTAATATAAAGACTTAATTTTCCAAACAACTTTCCAATGCATGACTAAACTAAATCCAATTGAAGAAAGTGAGTTAATAAAGGCAAAAAACCAAAATTTTAAGATTTTTCAAATATATTATTTAAATCATTTTAAACTAACAATCCCCCACAATTTGAAAAATTAGGAAAACGAGTGAAAAACTGGGTGAGCAAATCAGCGAAACAAAGTGAATCAAGAAATGTGTCTAGAATATGTCTAATTTGTCAGGAGGAAGTAACATGGAGTTTTAAACTAACCCCCACAATAATAATCCAAACACATCACACACACAACATTTCAGAGTAAATTGAATCTCTAAAGCCAACACGCTACGACCATGTGCTTAATCCCAGTTTCATGAATGCTCTAAAGTATGTTCCAATTCTTATAGGAAGCCGCCTCACTTCCACACTCATATAGGTGAGTCCATCGGGGATGTACCTGCAACTAAACATTCCATTATATCACAACTATGGAACTCATTAAAGATATAGTCCATCCTTTCTTGCTACAGGTCAAGGTACTATTACACCATAGGAATGAGTTTCTCACATATCATATTAGTGCCAACATTAAATCACTCAAAGCAACTTGTTATTACCCATTGATTAGTTCTTGGGATCTTCAGTCATATAGGTTAGGTTCCCATTACCGGTGATTTATCTAAGTGAAACTTAACCCCATTTCCCTTGATGTACTCATCACTAACTCTCTAACTAGCGCTTTGGTTAGAGGATTAGCTAGATTCTCTTTTGGACCTTACAAAGTCAATTGCAATTATCTCATCTTGCATCAATTTCTTGATTAAATTATATCTCAGACGTAGATGTCTGAATTTTCCATTATAGGTCATATTACTTGCCTTAGCTATTGTAGCTTGGCTATCACAATGCAGCGTAATTGCTGCAACTGTTTTACCCCACAGGGGTATATCAGAAAGTATGTTCTCTAACCATTTAGCTTCTTCTCCTACAGTTGCAAGAGAAATGAACTCGAACTCCTTATGGACCGAGATACACAAGTCTGTTTCTTAAACTTTCAGGATATTGCAGCTCCTCCAAGAGCCACTAGTGGACTATGTTAGAGACTCAAACTTAGGTGAAATCCCTTAAAATTTTAGAAAATAGAGAACATAGAGATGAAATCTTAAGCCCTTGTAAATCCTTCTCAGATAGTCATTTGAACTTAGAAGTAGAGACTTAGGTATTGTGGAAAATCCATTACCCACCAACTTAAAACATAAATTAAACAAGAACACTCATTGAACTTAACCTAAAGGAAAATCCCAGACATTTGAAACTTAAACTTCCTAATAATCCATGATATTCCCCAAATGCCTAGAATGATCGAATCACGGACTTACGAAACCATGCTTAGGTGAGGCATTCATAGTTTGATCCGATTCTAATCCAAGGCGATTACCAATGGACTCACTACTTTGATAAGAAGAAGACCAGGATCTACCAAGACTATGACAAGATGTAGGGCTGTAAATGGTCGAGTTCGAGGCGGGTTTACCCAAAACCAGACCCACTCATTTATTAAATGGGTCTGGGTCTAAAATTTAGACCCAGACCCTTTTATTAAATGGGTGGGTCTGGGTCGGGTCTGAGTCAACCCATCAAACCCATTTATAAATGGGTTTGGGTCTGGTAGAGGGAGTTCCACCCAGACCCATTTATAAATGGGTCGAGTCTAATGGGTTTGGGTCTGGATCTAGTATGCAAGCATTTTTACAAGGCTTAAAATCGGGTCTGGACGGGTCTAGGCTGGATTGGTCCCTTGAAACATAGACCAAACCCGCCCACTTACTAAATGGGTTCAAGTCGGGTCGGGTCATGTCAGGCCTAATATAAAGGAAACCAGACCTAAACCCATTTAGCAAATGGGTCTGTTCTTAGACCCAGACCCATACCATTTAACAAATGGGTCGGGTCTAAATGGGTTAGGTCTGGGTACCCCATTGGGTCCACTGACCCATTGACAGCCCTAACAGGATGCAACGAACTTTCTGCCCTGGTCAGGCAGATGATCGACGTATCGGATTCAAGCCTACCACAACCGTTTCTCCGAACTAACCCGATCATGAAAAAATTTTAAGGGGGTAGATCGCAATAAACTAGGTTTGTGCAGTTAATATACACCCTTGCATGCATGTAAACTGATCACAATGAAATCAGCAAGTGAAAAAATTTTGGTATTACGATATGCGTCTATCCATTTAAAGTGGCACAGCGGAAGCATAATTGGCTCATAAGCCCACAGTCTTAAGATCAAAACATCAGGTAGATCATTAAATAAGATTCAAGTTGTCATCTCAAAATGTTAGTAAGAAGACCTGTATAAGGAGAACAATTAGAATTAAAAAATTATACCAAGTCGTATAAGTAGATCGGAATACTGAGAATAAACCTAATAATGAGAACAAGCTGAATCATTGCATCTGGCACCAGCGTGTTCACATATAAGGTTGTTAAATACAAACCTAGTAGAAGCCTTAGAAAATTTCAAGGATAAAATTATTTTTAAGAGGGTAGATTGTAACGCCCCGTAAAATCACCACCCTAAAACCCGAGCACATACTCGGACCACATTATTAGCACATCGCCTAAGCTCGATTAATTAGCCATTCATAACTTAGGAAACTTATAAATTAATAGGAAAACTACCTAATTGGCATTTCTACCATCCGCATGGATGCTAAATGGCATACCAAGCATGCTCGGACCCAATTGACGGATCCGAGAAGTTTTAAAAACCCGAACACACCCGAAAATGGCTAGTTTAGCATAAACAACCCATAGAACGCCCATTGAAAGACCATTAAACTTGAAATTTAGGAAAGGCAGCCCTTTTGTCGGGCTGGACGAACCTCGTGGGGTGTCGGCTTGAGAATGGTAGTCGAATCACCTAACCATGAAAAACATAGGAAGCACTTATTAAGTGCAACTCCCCCTGGACTATTGTTGTGAAGTTTCACAGTCAGGGCTAATTGAGCCAAATCTATTTATTTAAGCTCCTGATTGAGGATTTCTTACCCCATTTCAAAAAAACTGAAATAGAGAGAGGGGGGGGGGGGGGGGGGGAGAGAGAGAGAGAGAGAGAGAGAGAGAGAGAGAGAGAGAGGAGCTTGGTATGAGAGTGCTTGCATGCCATCCTATCGCTTTCTGAACACACTTACGATGATCCAGTCGCCATCATTCCCATTGATTTGCCTTATACAATCCTTAGAGGTAAGATAAGAAGCTCAACAACCATTTCTCAAACTTCTCTTTAACAATTTTTCAATTTCTCTAACATGCAAGGCCTATTTGGTGTAGGAACCACAAACTCTCCCCAAATTTCAGGTGCGGACCATTACTCCTAGGTTGCCTTGGAACAAACCCCGTTAGATATAGTTAATGCATTATTTTAGTGGTTAGAAATGATTAGATCCATTTATGAATCGTTGAAATTGCCGATGTACATGCATGATTGTTGTAATTGTTTGCTATGATGCTTAATGTTGTTAAATCTCTTTGTTTTAACATGCATGTTGATGTTTGGGTGTTTATGAAAGTTAATGTATTATTGAAATGAGTTAATAATGTGTCGTTGATAGCCGTTGTGGTGGATGATCGTAGATCCTTTGTTCATAATGTTGAATTTGAATATAACATGTGAATGACTTGCTATTATGGTGTTATAAACTTTTATGCACATGTAATGTGTTCAGCATTTGAAATGTTTGGTTTTATAGTGCATGTTCGTACTAATTATAGTTGTAATGTGGTCCATCTTAGCAAATGGTTAGGAATTGAGGTGGCCGCTTAAGGTCGACCACCTAGGGGCTTGTGCGATCGATTTAGGGCTGAATTTGGGTGACCGACTTTAATTTAAGGTCTATGCAGGCCATGTGTTTCTTATGACGGCCTCCTTGACGTTCTCCCATGTCGAACGTGCTAGTTCAATGCTAGGCTGGATGTGGTGTTATGTTTGTCGTCGCCATACCCTTTGAATCCAGAATATTAACATTGACAATGCATAGTCCACTTATAACCATATTGCAAATTGATCCCTAAAAAGCTCATGGGTCGAGCATGGTGGTATAGGACAAGTGTCTGAGCTGTCGGCCTACGGTGGGATGACAAACCTCCCCATAATGAACATTGAGTATCTTGGATGCGACGAGCCTACCATCTTGTTGAGGAATGGGTGAAGAGCCCTTCCGCTTTTATTTTAGCGTGGCTGACAAATCATTGTCGGACCATGCTTTCCTTGATGAATAACCCAAACCTTAGATTGAGTGATTACTGGTGATGATTGGTGTCGCATTGCAGGGAGCCGAATGGTCCCAGTTAGACTTAGCGATGGAATGACGTTATTTTGGCTTCACTAACTTATCGGATAAATTGGACTAATTAATTATTTGAATAATCATGCATGGATCTACATGACATACATTGTGTGTGGGTGATGGGGTGATGAGCCTCATTCACTAGCGGCTCGGTCTGTGCGGGTGACGTGGTGACGAGCCATTCATTGTCAGCTTGTAACAAAGGATTAGTGTTCGGGCATGCATTTGTATTTCATTCATCCATGTATTATAAATAACTAGCTTAGCTCTTTATTTAATGCCTTGAGTGTTCCTCATTACCTATACTTGATGTATTTGATAACATGCATAACTTAGGGTAATGGAACTACTAAGTTGATTACTCACTCCCACTTGGGACGGTGTTTTAAAACACCAACTAGAATACCCTAGTGACGCAGGTACCCTCGAGCCGGATGCGCTAGTGGTGTTCGAGGATGTAGATGACGATTGACCATATTCCCAGTATACTGATGACTAGTCATAGGGAAATGCAATTGTGTTTCTTTGGAACTTTTGGAGTTATGGCTACGACCACGATCGACATTAGGTTGTACATTTGGACTTAGGTGTTGGGGCCACCGGTTGAGTGGACACCTTTTTATGAGATGTAACACTGTCTATTTTTATTTTTGCTCACTTAATTTATGTCTTTATTTCATTGTTTAGCTTGACCTATCATTATGATTTGATGCCATGTGGATCAAATGCTTACATAAAACGCATCCGCATACGCACGAGTGACTCCCGAGATATTGGGATCGAGTTTGTAATCATTATGATTTGATGTCACATGGATCAAATGCTTACATAGCACGCATCTACATACGCATGAGTGGCTCCCGAGATATTGGGGATCGAGTTTGTGACCTCTATGATTTTGGGGTGTTACATTTTAGCCTTCCTAAGTGAGGTTAAACATCATTTAATGCTCTAGCATAAAGTTTATACAAGTGGGGCCCACTATGCGTGATCCAAATTGTTGATATCATAACTTCTGGATGTATGGTCTATAATTTATGGGTGCGGGAGTCTATGGTAGGTTGCATCAGTTGGTATGTGCTTTGTATGGTGTGATGTATGTTTAGAGTCATCACTAGCTAATCTCTCGGAATCTATGGAGACACTTTACTGGAAACATAGAGTGACCGCCCCATGAAAGAGAAAAAAGGATCGCAACCTGAAACTCTAAACCTTATAACTCAAAAACCAAAATTCTAGAATAAAAAACTAGAACTCTATAATCAAAATTGTAAACCCCAAATCTAACAACCTTAATACCCTATATAAGTCCCGATTAGCCCTTAGAAGTCTATCAAAAACTCCCCTTACTTAATCTAGTCTGACTCGAGGACTCATTGGGACCATCCAAGTATTGAAATGGGGCCAAAATGTCCCATTTACACTATAGTAGGAATCCATATTCCATGACACCTATCTTTTAGCCAAAACTTAACACGTGGCAAAAGGTTAATCCCGAACTAGATGCTCCTTAAAATTTGGATCAAATGGATTAGTGGAAATCCAATTTTTGCCACTCCTATTGACCCTAGATAATCAACCTAAGTGTTGCACAAAATCCAACACTGAAGACCTAGGGTTTCAATATGAGATAGTTGATGGTGGAATTTGGATTTCCACCAACAAATCAACCCTAATTTTCTACTAAATTACGAGATATACCAGCTTGATTGCCAATGAGAGAGTGCCATCTGTCCTATGGGCTCTAACAACTAATTAAATCATGCCACATGGTGTTTTTCCCATTAAGATTCCCACTTACTTCCAAAATGCCATTGGCCCCGTTTATAAATACTGCATCCCACCTTATTTCTTAACACGACATCCATTTCTTAACGCATCATCTAACTTATTGGTTATTGATTATGGAGATTGTCGAAAATTTTGAAGAAAATTAGGGGTAGCAGAAAATTGATTTTCGTTACATCTGTTTGATCCGTATTTCAAGCCACAATTGATTTGCTGCTCCTTTTGACCTAAATTCTAATACATAGGGGACGTGTGTCAACTCCTATATATAAAAAGATGAAAAAGAAATTTGGATTTTTGTTTGCATCAAAATGTTGTTTTGATATCGTTTGGTAATTGGGTGGTTTCGACGAGGCTTTGAGTTTGGATGGATTGAGTTGGGATGTTTTGAGTAGATCTCTAATGAAGTATATGGAATTAGATAGGGTCTTAAGGTTCCAATTTATTTTAGGGTTGCAATCTGTCCAATTTTAATGTGATCGATCATTCCATGGCTGAATGGGGTGTCCAAAAGTTCACAGGTGGCTTACGGAGGACTTGTATTTAGTAGTGACCCCCCTAGTATCAAAATCTCGGCATTGGTCGATGTTATGGGTGTTGGGTGCGTTACACAAAAACTTTAGGATCTCGCCCCCCTACTACATGAATTATGAGATATAACAATGCGGAAGCACAAACAAACAATCAAACCATACGAGACAAAGAGACTTTTACAAGGAAAACCCTCAACAGAAGTAAAAAATCATGGGACCTTATCCAGATCAACAACTTCACTATGTAAAAATAGCTTACACAACGATCACAAGCACAACCTACTTAGATCCAATCTTTTTCACCCACACACAGGTGGATAACAATGTAAATGAACTATAAATCAAGCGATCTCACCAGATATGAGGACGTAGGAAAACTGAGCTGTCGTGCACCATGGATTAATCGTCATAAGCAAAAATATCTCTACTACAAGCTTCCTCTCTCTCTCTTTCTCTTTCTCTCTTCGTATTTCTCTCTCTCTTACCTTGGACGTATAGAACACCTATTAGGATGCCCTAATCTTGAATTGGAAGCCAATATAAAGCCCCATGCAAGAGTTAGATACAAAATAGGAAACTATGTATCATAATCCACGCGCATCGTCGACTGATCGGCCAGGGTGGTCGAATGATCGAGAATGACAAAAAACTGTCCATCATGAAACGTGAGAGAAACACCAATATTTGATCGGTTGGTCGACCGGTCGATAATGGCCCATGATCGGTCGGTCGACCGGTCTGGAAAGATCATGTCAGGTACAGCGTGTAGAGCTCTTCTAGGGCCAATTTTAGACCGTCGGTCGATCGATCGATAGACCCTTTTCTGCACAGTCTCTCCTCTATCTTGAGGAGGAAAACCTCATCAAATCTCCCCTTCCAACTCAGGAAGAGGGCTTCACCACCTTCAAGCCAGCCAAGCTTCTGCTAGCCTCAAATCTGCCATTGAGCAAAGCCTTGGTCATCATGTTTAACTCGTTATGTCCGTATGAACCTTCTCAAACTGTAACACCTTCTGTTGTAATGTATCCCTAATCTAGTGATGCTGAACCTCAATGTGCTTCGACTTGAAATGCTGACTTGGATTCTTACTCAAGTGTATTGTACTCTGGCTATCACAATAGACCACATGCTTCTCCTGCTTTAGGCTAAGTTCATGTAAGAACATCTTCATCCAAAGCATCTCTTTACATGCTTTTGTGATTGCGATGTACTCAGCCGTTGTGATGGACAACGCTACATACTTCTGTAACTTGCTTTGCTAAAAGACCGCTCCCCCTGCAAACGTAAACATGAACCCCGATGGAAACTTCCTGGAGTCTATGTCACTTGTCATATCTGCATCTGTGTAGCCTTCTAACATAGGTTTACCGTCACCATAGCATAGGCTCAACCTGGATGAGCCTCTTAAATACTGTAGTATCCACTTCACTGCTGCTCAGTGTTCTTTGCTAGGATTGACAAGATATCGGCTGACAACATCAACCGCATATGCTATGTCTGAACGCTTACACACCATAACATATATCAAACTTCCTACCGCAAAAGCGTATGGTATCTTATGCATCTCTTCCACCTTTTCCTTGGTATTGCGATACTGCTTGTCGCTCAATTTGAAGTGATCATCCAATGGAGAACCGACCGGCTTCGCTGCGTTCATATTGAACCTCTCTAGGATTTTCTCGACATACTGCTCCTGTGGTAGCCAAAACTTCATGTTGCTTCTATCACGGGTGATCTCCATTCTTGGGATCTATCTGGTTGAGCCTAACTCTTTCATCGCAAAGGACTCCTGTTTCAGCCTATCAACCTTCTTGATGTCTTTACCCATGATGAGCATGTCATCAACATATAATAACAGAATTATGAAATCACCATCTGAGAACTTGTGCATGAACACATAGTGGTCAAACTCCATTCTGTCATACCCATGCTTTAACATGAACAAGTTGAACTTCTTGTACCATTGCCTCGGAGCTTGCTTCAACCCATACAAGCTCTTCCTAAGCCTACACACCGTGTGCTCCTATCCCTTGACCTCGAACCCCTCTATTTGGTGCATATAGATCTCTTTTTCCAGGTCACCATGAAGAAAGGCAATTTTAACATATAACTGCTCTATCTCCATATCTGTGCTTGCAGCCAACCAAGTAACATCCGAATGGACGTTATCTTCACCACCGGTGAGAGTATCTCGTCGAAGTTGATTCCTTTCTTCTGACCAAACCCTTTTACAATAAGTTTTACCTTAAACCTCGTTTGTGAATTCTTCTGCTCAACCTTCTTTCTGAACACCTACTTGTTGTTCAAAGCCTTTTTGCCCTTAGGCAGTTTCATCAGATCATAGGTATGGTTCTTATGTAAGGATTTCATCTCCTCTTGCATAACTTTCAACCACTCATTCTTATGCACGTTAGATAGGGCCTGAGAGTATTTATCTGGCTCTCCCTCATCGGTAAGTATATTGTACTCATGCGGCGAGTACCTCTTGGATGAGTGTTTGTTCCTAGATGACATCCTCACCTGTGGCTCAACAGGTGGATCATGTGGGGGCTGCTCCCTCGGTTAATCTGCTGTAGAAACATCCCGTCCCCTACATCTCACTGCACTCCCCTGTCATCAGGTACCACGGGAGGAGTGATCGGATCCAAGTTTTTCAGCTCACCTGAACTGGGTTGGGTCTTCTTTGGCTTTTCAATGTCTTCTATACACTAATCTTCAAAGAACATCACATCTATGCTCCTGACAAACTTCTTCCTGGTCGGATCCCACAATCTGTAACTGAATTTCTCATCATCGTACCCCATAAACACACATTGCCTGATCTTCCCATTGAGCTTGGACCTCTCGTCCCTGAGTACGTGAACGGATGCTTGGCATCCAAACACCCTAAGATAACTGTACGATACATCATGTCTAATCTATATTTTCTCAGGTACTTCTCTATTCAACGGGGCTTATGGAGACCTATTTATCAAATACATCGCCGTGTGCATTGCTTCTTCTCAGAACGTCTTGGGCAACTTCTCATGAGATAACATGCATCTGATTCTCTCCACAATGGTGCGATTCATTAGCTCTGCTACACTATTGTGCTAGGGGTCTTGGGCACTAATTGTTCATGCCGTATACCTAGAGTCTTACAATATTCATGAAACGCCCTAATGCATTCACCTCCATTATCAGTGTGAATGCACTTCAATGGTCTACCTGTCTCTCTCTCAACTATATCATGAAACATTTTAAACACACGAAAGACTTCAACCCTGGATTTTATTGCGTAAACTCAAACCCTCCTAGATGCATCATCTATAAATATAACAAAATACAAAGCCCCACCCAAGGATTTTGTCCTTATCGAACCACATACATCAGAATAAACCAAATCTAATGCATGAACTTTATTAACATGATAAACAATTTTAACAAATGAAACTCTATGTTATTTTCCAAATAAACAGTCAATACAAATTTTCAGAGGTATTCATGTCATCTTTGGAAGGAGCCGTTTCTCGCTAGTAGTCAAAGCCCTTTTCTCACTCATGTAGTCAAGCCGCCTGTGTCACATGCCTATCATTGAATCTTCCACTGTGTTCAACTCACCCTTGCATACGTTGGCGCTTGTCTTGTACAGGGTGCGGCACTTCCTTCCTCTAGTTGCGATCATCGAACCCTTGATGAGTTTCCAACACCCACTAACAAATTGGCTTTCATAGCCATCATTATCCAACATCCCCGTCGACATTAAGTTGAGGCAAAGGTCAGGAATATGCCTCACATCTTTTAATACCAATGTGCAGCCCACATCGGTCTTCACACAGATATCACCAACTCCCACGATCTTGGATATTTTAGAGTTTTCCATCTTCATAGTGCCAAGGTCGCCTGACTTGTAACTTATAAAGAAGTCCTCGTGTGGAGTCGCGTGAAACGACGCTCCCGAGTCTATCACCTAATCGGTGTCCTGACTTGTAGCCGTGAGACAAACATCATGATCTGTAGAGAGAATGACCATAACGTCGCCATTTGAGGCGACCCGCAATAGAATATGATTATTGGTCTTTCTTTTCCTTCCCTTTTCCTTTCTTATCTTCCTTTTTGGTGCGACATTCGTTTCGATAGTGACCCTTCTTGCCACAGTTCCAGCACTTGACATCTCTTCTTGTGTTTGGCTTGCCTTTGGATTTATCTCGAGCTTTATCGCTCTTCTTGTTCTTTTCTCTCTCCCGTTCCTGTGTCACAGGGGCCTCTTGCTGAGTAGACTCCTACAACTTCCTCATTGTCTCCTCATTAAAGAGACAGCCGGTCACTTGTTCTATGGACACCTTTTCGTTTAGCGCAGAGTTACTCTGAGACACAACCAATGTCTCCTAACTATTAGACAACGAGCTAGGCAATAACAAGGCTTGTAGCTCATCGTTCAAGACCATCTTCATAGCGGAGAGTTGGTTTCACAATGCTACTGACTTCATTCATGTGCTCAGCCACATAACCGTTTTCCTTGAACTTCAGATTTATAAGTCTTTTAATTAGGATTTTGTTGCCAACTATCTTCCTCTCATATAACCCTTCTAAGTTCTTCCATAAGCTAGTGGTTGAGGTCTCCGTAAACACATGGTGGACCACTGTATCATCCAGCCATTGTCTAATAAACCCCACTACCTTTCGGTTAAACTTCTTCCAATCATCGTCGATCATATCTTTCGGCCTATCCGATTCCCCTGTGATTGGAGCATATAAGTCCTTGCAATACAGCAGGTCCTCCATCTTCGCCTTTAATATGGGCCAATTAGACCCATTGAGGCTGATTATCCTTGACGAGCCACTTTCCATAACTCACAATGATCTCACTGTTCGTTTATTAAACCTAGACTCTCTGATACCACTTTTGTTGGGTGCGTTGCACAAAAACTTTACGATCTCACCCCCTAACCACGTGAATTATGGGATATAGTAATGCGGAAATGCAAGCAAACAATCAAACCACATGACACAAGAGGTTTTTACGTGAAAAACACTCAATAGAGGTAAAAACCACTAGAACTCGTCTAGATCAACAACTCCACTATGTAAAAACAGTTTACACAGTAATCACAAGGACAACCCGCTTGGATCCAATATTCATCACATACACAGTGGATAACAATGAAAATGAACTAGAAACTAGATCTCACCAGATCCGAGGACGTAAAAGAACTGAGACGTCGTCCGCACCGTGGATTGATCGTTACGAGCAGAAATTTCTCTATTACAAGCTTCATCTCTCTCTTTCTCTTTCTCTCTTCATTCTATTCTCTCTCTCTCTCTCTCTCTCTCTCTCTCTCTCTCTCTCTCCTTGGACGTGTAGAACACCTATTAAGATGCCCTAATATCGAATTGGAAGCCAATATAAAGTCTCATGCAAGAGTTAGAGCTAAAATAGGAAACTGCGTATCGCAGTTCGTGCGCATTATTGCCTGGTCGCCCAAGGTGGTCAACCGGCCGAGAATGACAAAAAATTGTCCAGTGTGAAACGTAAGAGAAACACCAATATTCGACCGGTTGACAATGGCCCACGACCAGTCGGTCGACCGATCTAGACAGATCATGTTAGGTCCAACATGCAGAGCTCTTCTAGGGCCAATTTTAGACTAGTCAGTCAACCAATCGACAGACCATTTTTCTGCACAGTCTCTCCTCTATCCTGAGGAGGAAAACCTCATCAGTAGGCTCCACTACGATGTATGTATTTTATCCATGACATTTATCCATTTTAACAGCTCATTTGAGGGCATGGGCAAAAAAATGAGGCGAATCAAAATCTAAGGTGGACCACACCATAGGAAATAATGGTGATTTAACTTTAATCACTAAAAAATTTCATAGGGGCCACTGTAATATTTATTTATCATCTAACTTGTTGATTAGGTCACACACTTAGATGAAGGGAAAACACAGATATCAACATGGTCCAAAACTTTTTGCACTTTTGTGGCTTCGAAGCAAAAAGTTTTTAGGGGCTATTTAATTTTTCAATTACACCCTAAGTGGTTAGAAATTGATAATAATTACTTACCTCGATTATTGTTATTGTGAGGTGACATTAGTTAACTTACATTTGATTATAATAATTACATTATACCATTGTTTGCTTTACAAGAAAATTATGGTAAAAATGAGCTTTTGATGGGTAAAAATATAATGACTATAATTTACTTTACTTGGTTTATTTTACACATGTATGTAACTTTTGTAGTGCCTAATCTTCTTTTAATCGAACACCCTAAACAGATAATGATGGCTTAATTGAAAATTAGAAAACCAAACAAGCTCTTAATATTGACGTTCAATCACCACTTTCCTGTGGTGTAGTCCACGTGAGATTTGGATTTGCCTTATTTTTTAGATGGTGCCTTGAAATGATTTGGCAAAATAGATGGACCCATTGATAAAATACATAAATCATGATGGAGCCCACATCATTGACCAGTGCGGTGTTGGATGGGTCACTCCTGAAATCTGATTGCAACAAATAAAATTAGCAGTGGTTCGCATTCCACTAATAAAGGCTATGGCTCTCATTCGACCAAAAAAAAGCTAAATATTCTCAGGGGCCGTTTGGCAAATCTATTAATAAGAGCTTATTTGCTTATTCTAAAAAATAAGCTCTTATTAATTATTATCAAAATAGACCGTTTGGTAAAGCTTTCATTCTAGAGCTTATTTTTAAAAAAATTAGCAAAAAGCTCTTAAATAATAAATGATAGGGAGGTCACTTTTTCCTTAAGAGCTTATTTAACTTAAGTGGGTAGACAGTTTTAATTAATTTTTGGACAAGTTTGTCATTAAACTTTTTAAGTAATTCCCATCTTGCCATTTTCTTTTCCTTATAATACCTCTAAGGTGGGCCCACATGATGAATAACCCATATTGAAGGTGGGTTTCCACATCAAGGTGGGACCAAATAATGCATGGTCACATTGAATGTGGGCCCCACATGATGAACGCCCACATCAAAGGTGGGACCTACACGATGGATGGGGGACATTGAAAGTGGGATCACATGATGGAAGGTTGACATCAAAGATAGGCCCACATGATGAGCAACCCATATTGAAGGTTGGGCCCCACATGATTGATGGTGAACACCAAAGGTGGGTCCCACATGATGGATGACCCACATTAAAATGTGGCCCCGCATGATTGATGGACTATCCACATCAAGTGGGCCCCATATGATGGACGGTTCATAACAAAGGTGGGACCACATGATGGATGGTGGACATTGAATGTGGGACCACATAATGGAAGATTGACATTAAATGTGGGACCACATGACGAATGACCCATATTGAAGGTTGGGCCCCACATGATGGATGGTCCACAGCAAAGGTGGGACGTACATGATGGATGGTGAACATCAAAGGTGGGTCCCACATGATGGACTATCCACATCAAGTGGGCCCCACGTGATAGATGGTCCACAACAAAGGAGGGACCCACATGATGGATGGTCCACATCAAAGGTAGGATCCAAGTGATGGATGGTGGATGTTGAATGTGGTACCACATGATGGAAGGTTGACATTAAAGGTGGGCCTACATGATGAATGACCCATATTGAAGGTTTGACCCCACATGATAGATAGTTCACAGCCAAGGTGGGACCTACATGATTGATGGTGGACATCAAATGGGTCCCACATGATGGACTACCTACTTGATGTAGGCTCCACATGATAGTGGTCCACAACAAAGGTAGGGCCCACATGATGAATGGTGGACATCAAAGATTAACCCCTCATAATGAATTACTCATATTGAAGTGGGGCCCCACATCAAGGTGGGCCCATGTAATGAAAGGTTCACATCAAAGGTAGGCCCCACATGATAGATGGTCCACATCAAATTGTGGTCCAACATGACGGAACATGCACATCAAGTAGGTCCCATTTAAATGGCAGTCCACGTCTAAGGTGGGATCCACACGATGGATGATGGTCGTCGAAAGTGGGCCCACATGATGGTCAGTTGATATCAAAGATGGGCTCACATGATGAACGGCTCATAATGAAGGTGGGGCCCCACACAAAGAATGGTTCACATTAAGGAGGGCTCATATAATGGACGGAGTGGGCTTCACATGATGGATGACTCACATAAAAGTGTGGCCCCTCATAATGAACAGTCGACATCAAGTGGGCTCCACCTAATGGACAGTCCACATCTAAGGTCTCTCATGATGGATGACCCATATCCAAAGTGGGCCGTATGAAAGATGATTCATATAGAAGGTGCATCGCATATGATGAATGGCATATCAAAATTGGGCCCCACATGATGGACAATACACTTCAAAGGCAGGGCCCACAATATGGACATATCAAATGTGGAGTCCATGAGATGGTGATGGGTAGTAGACATTGAGGGGCCCCACAAAAAGGACAATTAACATTGATGTTAGGCCCCACAAGATATGCGATCCACCCAAATAATCATTTAGATTGCTCTTATATTTAAATTGTTATAATCTTTAAAAACGACATTGACTATTTTACCAAACGTGCTTATTTTAAGTTAGACCTTTTTTTTTATAGAGATTTTACCAAACGGGCTTATTTAAAACAAGAGCTAAGAACAAAAAGTGCTTATTGAAATGACTCTTATTCACAGTGCTATCTTTGTATTAGTGTAGAGATGCTAGACGCCTCCTCATTGAATTAGTAGAGATGCCAAATGCCTTAGGGCTGAAGGATTTTTGGGTGCTTGGACCATCCAAGGGGGAGCGGATTAGGTACTACCTGAACTTGTATGGGATGTTGTCAGAGGAGACCTACCATGTCAGCAAACCTGACACAGTCATATCGCCTCCTCTCCCCTAATGCCCGAGAGCGGATTAGGTGAGACCCCAGCCTCACCCAAGACGGTGCGGCCCTTACTGTGGGTTACTGTGGGGCCCACCTTGATGTATGTATAATGTATCCACGCCGTCCATCCATTTTTTCAGATCATTTTAGGAGATTATACCAGAAAGGAAGCAGATCCAATCATCATGTGGACCATAAAATAGGAAATAGTGATTATTGACCATTAATGGCCCACAAAAGTTTTGGATGAAGCTGACATTTGTTTTTTTCCCTTAATTCCGGATCATGTGACCTTATCAACAGATTGGATGGTAAATAAACACTATGGAAACATGAAGGTACGTCCTAATAAGCTTTTAATGGTAGGATGGTCAATCACCACTGTTTCTTATGTTATGGTCCACCTAATGATTGGATCTGCTTCCTTTCTGGTATAACCCCCTAAAATGATCTGGAAAAATAGATGGACTGAGTGGATACATAATACATACATCAAGGTGAGCCCCACGGTAACCCCACGGTAAGGGCCGCACCATCTTAGGTGAGGCGGGGGTCTCACCTAATCCGCTTCCCTAATGCCCACGCTCCACGTACTAGCCTATTGGAACAGGCTCAGGTGGTACCTAATCCGCTCCCCAGCCAAGACGAGCCTCCATCGTTTCAACGTTTTTTGTTCGTGAATCACACCCTCACGTGTCGTGAAAAGAATACCCGAGCATGCACCGTATCGAAGTATGCCCCCCATATTTTGATATAGCACTCCTTGATTTGTTCATTACAAGTGGTTTAAGCTTCCAGCAGAAAATTGATACAGAAAGTGCACTGTTTTCAATACGGAAAGTAGAAAAGTAGGTCGTAAAAATAGAAAAGAGAGGTGTGTATATCAGATGAGGTTATAAAAATAGCGTGGAGAGAACCTTGCGTTGGCTGGCTTCTTCTTTGCTCGGCTGCTTGTGTTGCTGCTGCGCCTTTTCTTGCCTACGCAGATCTCAGAGAGAAAAAGAGAGAGAGAGATCGTTCAGTTGAAGAAGAAAGAAGTAGAAAGATGCATGCAACTCACCTCCTCCTCGAAGAGCCGATTCGGATGGCTTCCATCCTGGAGCCATCAAAACCTGTATGCATCTATCCTTCCGATCTCTCCATCGATTTGCTTGCAGATCTCACAAACGCTACTTTTTTTCGACGTACAACACTTTCTTCGTCGTTGTTGTTTACACAATCTGTCGATCACGGCCCTTTATTCCTCCCCCTTTAGAATTCGCTTTTTTCTATCTTTTTTCTTTTTCTTTTTATCAGCACCTCCATTTTCATATTTTCCTTTTGGCTGATATTTTGGTGTTTTTATTTTTAGAAAATCTAAGCTCCCTTTTAATCAATGTGATTCTTTTGTTTTTCTTGGAAAGATTGGTTGAATTAGGTTTAGCCCAAGTGTGAAGAAGATTTGCACTCTGGTGGCGGCACCTCAGGGAATAATGGAGTTTGGGATGCCGCCATAGAAACCTTCTAGTTTGTGTACGGGGTTTACCGTGGTGTCTATTTTCCATCCGACCCGTTCATCTGGTGTGCCCCACAAGGATAAAGGGATGGCCCGAAAACCAGGCCAGTCCAGAACCCCGGTGGGCCACACCTCCTGAATTTGTAGGTTTTGTAATGATTTTACATTTTTTCTATGGTGGGGCCCATCTCGGCTTTGGATCAGCTTGATTTTTGGGCTTAGCTCCAAATATGAGGGGTTGAACCTGATGTATGGTCTGGATGCTAGGCACACTGCATGGTGCGCCCCAGAGGTAGATCCAAAACTCAGCTGGTCTAATCAAAGGGAACAATGTAAATTCATACCTAAAACCTCTAAAATTATGTGGCGTGGCCTGCTTGTGGAATGACATGGCTTTTGTTCTGTCCCTTCTTCCTTATGGGCTGCATCAAATTACCAGTTGGATGGCATATACACAACATGATGGACAGTCTAAAAGGTTTTATTGGTTGTGCTTCCCCCCTATTTACTCCCTGTGGCATGGGTCACCTGAGTTTTGGAATGGCCTGGTTTCTGGTGTGTTCATTCTTGTTGGCTGCACCAGTTCACCAGTTGGATGCCATATACACAACATGGTGGGGCTCACAAACACTCTAAAAGGTTTAAGGTTTTATATGTTGGGTGTCCACTCGTATCTGCTCTGTGTGGTGTGACCTGGTTTTTAGTGTGCCCCTTGATCCTTGTGGGGCGCACCAGATCACCCATTAGACGGCATATACAGAACATGGTGTACATACAGTCTAAATGACTTTATTGGTTGGACATCCCCTCCTAGCTGCTCCCTGTTTTGTGGCCCCCCTGAGTTTCCAATTGGGCTGATTTTTGACTCCACAGCCTAACACTGAAGGGCGCACCTGGTGGACGAGTTGGATATGATGCACAAATCATGGTGGACGAGTTGCAATGAGATGGCTAACAGGCTAAGTGCATTAGGAAAGTGGAAAATTTGAGGTTTTGTATAGTTGTTGAATGTTTTATATGGTGCGACCCACTTAGTGATTGTATAGGTCTGATTTTTGGGCCATCCAATCATCATGGTGGGGCTCACATGATGCATGGGTTGGATTGAATGTACACATCCATTGGTGATCTTAGCTGTTAAGTGGCCTTAGCTCTTAGACACGTAGACCCATGCACTCTTGGATATTGATTGGCTCTTAAAAATCTTAATCACTATGCAACACGGTGGGCTCCATGCATCAACTGGTTGCATTTACAACTGGTTGTAGGGGAGACGTTCCATATACATGTGTACATAGGTACATGCCTACATGAGGTCTCAAGTCCAACCAGTTGGACCATAAATTATTGTCCACCCAGCGTATGACTTTCAACTGATCATGTGAGTGAGACATCCAACCCTTACAATAGATTGGCTTCATGAAGAGGATCACCTTGTGCAAAATTCAGTCCCATCCACTTATTAGGTAGGCCACACTGAAGAATAATACATAGCCGTTGATAAATAGTAAAGTGTAGTGCAACAGTAAAGTGTAGTGTGGTCACCCGATGAATGGATGGGCTTGGTTTTCTGTTTTTTGTTTTGTTTTGTTTTGTTTTTGTTTTTGTTTTTCCCCTGTGGCACCATGTGTCCTCATGATGGAGCCAACCTATTGAATGAATTGGATGTTGCACTCACATGATAGGTTGAAAGTTATCAGCCAGGTGGGGGCCAACTTATGGGTGGGTCAGATGTTTGAACTACATGATGGTGGGCCTCACACGCATACCTACGGTGGGCGTCTAGTCTCAATTGTTTCCTGTGGTGTGGCCGGCAAGTCATGGATCAGGCTGGTTTTTGGGCTTTACACCTAAAAGTGGGTGGCACAACTGATGGCTGGATTGGATGTTTGAACCACATTTTGGACACACTTTTCTCACCCGAAAGCTTCTGTAGTGTCAATTGCATGAGAGAGAGAGAGAGAGAGAGAGAGAGAGAGAGAGAGAGATGGATTGCTTGTATATCTTAGTTTGTATAATTTGTATTAATATTATATTTTTTTTACTGAAATGCTGCTGCTTCTTTTTTTATTATTATCGGAAACTGCTTTAACTTAGTGCCAGGCGGTTTATTCACCTTTATATGGATTTGTGATGATTCTGCAGAGTTTCTTTCCTGCAATGACGAAGATTGTTGGGACCCTCGGTCCGAAGTCGCGAGCTGTTGAGGTGATTTCTGGCTGTCTTAAGGCTGGGATGTCTGGTATGGCTCATCCAAATCCTTCTATTTATACAATAGTTGTTGGATCTTTTAATTCATTTATGTGTTTATCTTCTTTTTTTTCCCCCTTACATGTAGACACGCATAAATGTTGGTTTTTTTAATTAGTTTACACTTTACAGTAGTGCTTGGTTTGCTTTATGTACATTAGATATCATTAGGGTGTGCTCAATGTGCTTGGCATTTGGGGTGACACGAAATGAAGGAATCCGCATTGAACATTTTCCCCCTTTCTATCCACCCCAAATCACAAGCGAGTTGGTAATGGAAGGTCCCGTCAGCCCTGGGAACCATGGACATAAAATATATCCACAACGTTTCTTGAAGAATGTTGTGTTTACAATGGTTGAATTCACTTTGTGGCAGTGGCACGGTTTGATTTTTCATGGGGAGATATTGATTACCACCAAGAAATACTGGAAAACCTGAAGCTAGCTGTCAAGAGCACTAAGAAGCTGTGCGCTGTAAGTTCAATCTTTCAACTCATATCGTCTGCATAGAACTTCAACAATTGTTATATTATTTTGTTGCTGTTGCATTACTATAACAAGTTCACTCACTTCTGACACTGCAACTGTTTCATGCTTGATTTCTTTAAGTAGTCAGCACACTTTCTTCAGGGATTTTTTATGTTGAATTGTTTAAATGTAGTGCTCATGTTGTTGTTTGGTGGGCTGGTTTATTGACTCATTATCTGCATGTTACCCATCTAAAAGATCAGTACGATTTTATAACTTCCGAACGGATCTTAGTTTCCTCATTGTCATGGGTAACATATTTCAACAACGTGTTTCATGTTTGATATTTTCGGTGTTATCCTGAAATATATTTTGAGTAGATATTAGAATTCAACTGTTTAAATTTGTCTACATGCTTTTCTTTGGCAGGAGGGTGTTCTCCTCTCTCCTTTCTCCTCCTCCTCCTCCTCCTCCTCCTCCTCCTCCTCCTCTTCCTTTTCTGATTGACATGGCAGGAAATTTGATTTCTACTTGCTGCTGGCCTTATGCTTAGCTTTTTCTAGCTGAACTATAGAGTTGTCTAACCATTTTCGCTATCTTTATTTCTGAATAAATTGTGTTTCTTACTTAACGAAAAAGTTAATCATATCTCCTTCGCAGGTTATGCTAGACACAGTGGGCCCAGAGTTGCAGGTTGTCAATAAAAGCGAGCGTGCCATTTCACTTGAGGCAGATGACTTTGTTGTTCTGACGCCGGATCAAACTCAAGAAGCATCCTCAAAGCTGTTGCCAATAAATTTTGGTGGTTTAGCTAAGGCAAGGAAGCTGAATTGTCTCTCTACTCCAGTGCTTTTTTTCTGCAACACTTTTCTTTACATCGTTGCTTTCTTTTCTTTTTCTTTTTTTTAATGGTTGGCTACATTTAGTTTTCTGTTTACATTTTGGAGGACTTTAAGCATATTGAGCGAGACTAATTTTTCAGCACTACGGAAGTCTTAGTATTCATTTCTCTTGTCTGCTTCCTCATTTAAATGCCCCATGTATCCGCATGAACCTGAATATTTTTCTTCAATTTGCCCTATGGTAGGCTAAAGATCTCCTTGGGATGATTTTAGGCCTGGGGTTTGATTTGTGATAACACTTGCATTTTTGCATATCCAATACAGATGCGTCATTTGATTCCTAAAAACAAGTCTTATTGCATGTTGTATGCCAATATAATTTATGTCAAATGACTGCATTCTTGTGTTGTGAAAAGTATACTAGTATCATTGGTAATGCAGCACCCAATATAATTTTCTTTATGATTCTTTTCTGCACTTTTTTTTGGGTGCAATCCTCATATTCTTCTAGATGTTGGTTTAGCATTTTCTTCCCAATGTGGGATAATGATAGATTCCCCTCAGTGTTACATGGACACTTCTATTTTCTGGGTTCTTGCCGTGCTGACACTTGGGGACACTTGGACACTCCTGGACACGACACAACACTCCAAATCTGTAAGAATGAAGTGTCTTAGTGATGTCATAAAAAAGTGCTGGGTGTTGGACACTAAGTGAGGTGTCTAGACATTTGCTGCAAAGCTTTCCAAATCTTTATCGTTTTTTTTAAATGAGAATTTTTTCATCAAGTCAAAAGATGTGTCATTCCTAGACTTCAAGTTTGCCTCCATTTTTTTTTCTTTTTTCCTTTTGTTGAAGAAACTACTCATAAGAACTTCCTCTCACTCTCTAGATTTTAGTTTATTTTCACCATAGGTACCAGGAGTTGAGTATTAAAAAAAGCACAAGCTTTGTTGTTCTTCTTGCTTTTCTGTCCTTTTGTTGTGGTTCTCTAATCATTTAAGAGAGTGAATAATATCATACAAACTACCATTTTTTAATGCGATTATAAATTATTTTCAATATTTTGTTTATCAATTACTAGTTATTTTAGATTACTAGTAATTGTTTTTACTGAGAGATTGTGAATCTCATTTTAATTTTTTATTTTTTAAATTTTCATCTCATTTCTTTTGTTATAGTATTTCAATCCTTTAATTTTATTTTATAAAAAAAAGTTCTTTTTCTGCGGATGCAAGTGTTCCCGTGCCTAGATTTTTAGACTTTGCCGTGCCAGACACTTTAGGACACTTTGACACTTGGCACTTATGCCACATGTCCTGGTAGGCTTATTTGCACATGTCAAGGGATGCAAACTTGGAACCCTGATATAATGGCTTAGGAGTTTTAGTACTGCTGTGGATGATTGAAGAAACACACTATTAATGTGAAATGCTCAGAATTAGAGTCTCTAAAAATGCTCAGCATTTCTTTTAAGTTTTTTTGGGGGCTTTGTTTCTGCTTCCATCGTTACAGTATATTTCCGTTAAGATATCTCCATTGATATATGCTCATTGACGACATGTCTCCCTTTAACTAACTTTATCATTGCAAGTAGAAGAAAAAAAAGCTCATCAAAGATAATACATCTTTCGAGTTGGAATTCAGAAACTTTTCTACTAAGCAAGGACATGGAGCATGGTTGTGTGGGTCTACTTTTGTATCATTCCCTTTAGAAGTTGGTCTTCCTGTGGGTAATTGTAATTGATCTTTTAGCCTTAGATTTTTGAAGCAGAGTACGTCAGCTTGTCCTTGAATTACCTCTTTATTTGATTTGGAGTCTCAGAAACACAGAAAAAGACTTTGGTCACTGGTGCCACCGACATATGCAGGATTTGTTGTTGCTGATTAGAAGTTGATGTTTCCCTTCATTGGGGTGTTTCATATTTCCACTTATGGAATCCAATGTTGCATTTGGACAGTTCAAGCTCGAATTGTCTTATATATCTCTAGATATTGGACCCGAGAAATGATGGTCTTTGTGTTGGCACATAATTATTCCTTGTGAAATTTTGGATCAAAGGACACTCAAAATGTGTCCTTTGATGGATCAAATAAATAAAAGGCTTTGATGGGTACTTCAGTTGAGGTTATTTGAGATGTTTGAGCCTTTGGACCTGAACTTTGGCTATTTTGATATCTTCCATAAGGAGTGACACCATTTATAAAGCTGCTTTCTAATACATTATGGAATTACCTTACTGCCTTTGGCTTTGTGTAATTGTCTTCATTACATTGCAGGTTTTTCTTGGGGTGATTTTTTCCTTTATAATGCTCTTTATTGTCATTACTAAACCTTACAAAAATAAGATGGAACAGTAATTGAGTTTTATTCTTCAGTTTGCATGAAGCCATTGGTGTATGGTTCTCTGATTTTATATGTTTTTGATTGTTGGTTCCCTTTGTATGCAATCTGTTTCTAACCATTAATTCAATTTGGTGCTTTTCAGTCGGTAAAGCCAGGAGACACCATTTTTATTGGTCAATACCTGTTCACAGGAAGCGAAACTACTTCTGTTTGGCTGGAGGTAGGACCACACTTGACCCGACTTGTGAGATCCCTAATCTAAGTCAGACTTAGCTGACTTGGAAAAAAAATGACTTGGCTGACTATGTAAGTTGATTCTCCCCAACTTACCAAGTCAGCCATTTTTTCTTTTATGCTTTTTCCATTCACCAAGTTTGAATCAAGGTATCTGGTTTTCTTCACCCTCTTGAGTCAAGTCATCAACTTTCGAAGTTCTGGATTTGATTGATTATGTTTAACGCTGTGGAGCCTTAGTAATTTTCATTTCTTTACTTACATAAGTTTCACAATGCAGGTCACTGAGCTGAAAGGGGAGGATGTGGTTTGTGCGATAAAGAATTCTGCAACTCTAGCAGGATCTTTATTCACTTTGCATATCTCTCAGATTCGTATTGATTTACCTACCTTGACTGATGCAGACAAACATGTAAGTGGCTGTATACTTGAAACTGGTTTCTCTTAAATATCTTTCTCAAGCAAATGGTCTTCATCCATTTCTTGTTTTTTGTTTCAAGAGTTTCATTAGTGTTTGGCATGGGTTGGTGTAAAGATCTTATTATTTGTTAAGAAAACTTCTCTGAAGATAAACACACCAGGAATGTTAACTTCAGAAAATTGGTGTATTGGACTTACTACTTGTATACCACTATGAAGCTTCATATAATGGTATTTGCTGCAGTGAAATAATATGATTTACCTCATGAAACTCATGCATTTCTTGTCTATTTGGTGTTAAATTTACTTGATTAGCTTGCCATGCATTTTCATTCACTTTAATTTAGTGCATGCTAGAAAGAAAGCTGGATTATACATTATGTTTTTGGTGAAGAATTGGGTGAATTTTCTCTAGATCAACTTATTCTGTAATGTACTTCATTCATTTGTACAGTTGGTTACATGTTCCTTTTCCTCTGCATGACATGGTTAAGCATGCTAGTAAGCACATTGCATCTGATGGCAGGGCCCTGCTTCTGAATTCACTATGGACCTGTTTGGCGCGCGTCATACAATTGTGTGGATAGGATTGACTAGATAATATTATTTTATGATGAGAAAGTTCTTTAGGGACTTTTACCTGAATATCCAGCCTGGATAAGTAAATGCTACCTAGACAGCCCCCAACTCTTAAAGACAAATATTCTGTAGGGACTTCTACCTGAAAATTCCTGGAAAATAAGGATTTTATAAAAAGGTGCGTCCAGGGTTCATCATTCCCAAAACATCTGTTAACTGTTTGGATGAGGAGTGAAATGACAGGTTTAGCCATCACCTTTATTTTAGGAAAAAAGTTACTTTTTCTTAACCTTTTTTTACATGAAGGTTGATCACTCTTTGGGTACCTTTATTTACCAAAAGGTTTATATATGTGCTAACCCATCTTTAGTGATAGGTTCGCATTTAATGGCAGGTCAACTTTTCATGGGCCCCCATGTTTTACCTCTTGTGTGTAAGACTAGTGGAAATGTTTGCATTTTCATAAAGATGAACATATGGAAAAGCGATATGGAACTATGGATAGAGCTTGATTCTTAGGATATAGGACATCTCTCCCAAATCCTTTACATCGAAGGTGGTGCAAACAGCCTTTCTTTACACGAAGGTAGAACACGTTTTGGGTACCTTTATTTACCAAAAGGTTTATATTTGTGCTAACCCATCTTTAGTGATAGGTTCGCATTTAATGGCGGGTCAAGTTTTCCTGGGCCCCCAAATGGAAATGTTTACATTTACATAAAGATGAACATATGGAAAAACCATATGAGAACACAATTCATATTTAGCAACTGCATGATGTGGCACTTCTTGTCAACATGCTTAGCCTTTCTGTGATACCAAGGCTCCTTGCATTGTGCAACCGCCCCATTGTTGTCGCAGTATATGGGCAACGACCTATCGATGTCTTTGGGACAGTCATTCCTGGAGAGAGAGTAACACTGCATGGTGAAATTCTCTAGAATCTTGCCTATTTATGCTCCCTAGGGGTCCTAGGATGTGCAAAGCTCTGTTTGGATAGAGCTTGATTCTTAGGATATAGGACATCTCTCTCCCAAATCCTTTATGTTGAAGGTGGTGGAAATAGCCAAACCTTAACTTCCATCGTGAATTCTATGTTGTTCCCAATTAAGAGAATGTCGTCCATGTCAAAAACCAATAAGCACAACTTCACTCCTTTTAATTTGGGACAAAAAATGATTGTAACCCAGAGATATCAAATTTATGGTTGAGGACATAATAACTATAGCATGTTCTTTCATTGATAAAGAAATGGTGACTTTTCTTTTATAGTTTTAAGCTAGGTTCGAACTGGAGGCCTCAATGTTGAAAGCCACCTTGTTTACCATTGAGTTGATTACTTCAAGCATCTGAAGAATATATGGATTCTTTAGAAGAATAATGCTAAATTCTTCTATTAAAAAAATATGATTCACATCATGAATCTTATGATGTGATTCATACACACCCAGGGTTTGGGCGAATGGCTAGTGTCGTGGGTTTGCTCCCCACAGTCGGGAGTTCGATTACCTTCCTCGTGATTTACCTAATGCACGTGGTTTGCGGGTGATTGTGTGCATCTGCAGGGATTAATCTCACCTTAAAAAGGAGTGGGAACACCCTGTCGTCATTAAAAAAAAAAAAGATTCACAATATATTTTTTTTTCTATAGTTCTAAAAGAACAATGTCGTGCTCACATCTGGTGGGCAACACAATGATTTGGGTAGTCAATCTAGGGGTCTTCAATATCCTCGTTTTTCATAGGCATTCAAAATGGTCCATGAAAGCACAAGATCAAAACAATACACTTTAGAAAACAAAGAGATTGAGATGGTCTTATCTGCTAGAACGAAGTATGTCCCTCTAATTTGGCTTATTATGAAAGATTGCTGGTGGTCGGAGGGCTTCCTAGAGGGAGATAATACCTTTCGGTGAGAAGAGATGGAATTAGGGAAAGGGGGACGAAATATACATTTAAAAGGCAAAGTATAATAAAACATATGATTAAAGATAGGTTAGTACATATAAAGACCTTTCAATACCCCAAAAAAGTTTTCAACCTTTCGGTAAAGAAAGGTATTAAAAAACATTGAAATCTTTAATCAAAGAAAGGTCCGAGAAATTTTTTTTTAATAGAAATGAGGGATAAACTTGTCATTTCACTCGTCCCTGTAGCCTGATAGATGTTTTGGTAACAATAAATCCTAAAATCCCTATTTTCGAGAAATATTCAGGTAAAACTAGAAATGTTTCTAAAGTTCAAGAAATGCCTCTTACACACATCAGAAAAAGGAATGAGAAGTCATCCCTTTTTTCAATTAGGGCACCATCCCTCATTTAAAAAAAAATCCTCAACTTTCCCTTTTCTTCTCTCTGTATTGCCTTATCTCTCGGTGGTTGAACCTACATTGATTAGATTGGTGTTTGCTAATATGCCAATTTAAGTTATGCGGGGCGTATTTGTTTGTGCGATACATTTGAAATCAAATTGATTTATGTGGAATCCTACTTTGCCACTGCAAGCTACTGCCAAAAAAAAAAAAAAAAAGGTGTAGACTGCAATTTTAATTTCCAAGCTTACACACAAAAAACTTGGGTAATGATGTTGCCCAAAAAAGGCATTAAATCAATTTCCAAGGCACTGATTAATAGGTTGGAGAGGATACGAAGGGAATCCCTTTGGGGCATGTTTTGAAATGCGTTTGAAATCAGATCGATTTCTGTGGAATCCTACTTGCTTCCATTTTCCAAAAAAAAAAAGTGTGGAATATAATTCTCATTTCCAAGCTTATCCATAAAAAGTGTTGATAGTGATGTTGGTAAAAAAGGCATTAAATTGATTTTTTGAGGTGTCGTAAGGTGGTGGGTGACCCCTTTTTCCCTTCTTTCTGGTAAAGATGGTTGACTGTTTGACCATTGACACTTTTAAATTCCATTTCCATTTCTTATGGATTCTATGTTCATTTTCATTATCCACTTTTTGGATTCAATGTAAATAAACATGATCTCGGCCAGGAATGGAAGAAGAACGCAAAGTCTACCTTGTGGAATGGGGAGGGGTAGAAAATTGCTAAAAGCTCTTGCTCCAAGAAATGGTTCGAAGATGTTCGAAGATTTGGGGTTGTCGACAGAAGATCTCATGCAAGTATTTTTGGGGGGGGGGGGGGGGGGGGGGGGGGTGTGTTACCCCTCAACCATTGTCTTAATACAGGGTGTCAGGCTTATGGAAAGTGGTGTTCAGGGTGGAAAAAATACTTCAGTGAAGGGGTTGCTTTTTGAATCTTGGATGGGTTGCGAATGACGTTTTGGGAGGATGGGGGTATGGCGATGGACCTCCAAGCGAACACATTCTCTATTACATAGGGTTGGTGTTAACCTCGGGAGAGAGAATTAAAAGTGGGATCTTTGGAGAAGCAGTTAGTGGAAGGTGGCCCTTATTACGTCTATTTAGTTGTATCGTGGTCTTGAGACTTTGGGTGGCTAGTTGGGAATGATAGAGTTTTAATAGTAAGTCACCTGAGGAGCAGACATGATTGTCACAAATAACTGCACCATTTGTTTGCAGTATGCATGGTATGTGGATAATTTGTCGATGCATGATCATTACTGATGGTTGTGTTGTGGTTGTTCTTTCATATTTTTGGTTTGGCTTAGCTGTTGCTTCGGACGATTGAGGCCTTTCTTTAAGTATGGAATTGGGGAGACGTGGCATGATGAGATGGGCTTTGTGGAGATTAGCTTCTTTTTGGGACTGTGGACAATATAACAGGTTTAGTAACAATCGAGTCGTCCAATGAGGCCTTTTAAAAGGTTTGAAGAGAAGTGGTTGCTTAGGCTGCATGCTGAAGAGCCTTTGAAAGAAATAGGGGTGCTAAAAAGGGAAAATTACGAGAGGAGACTCGATTTCCGGGAAGGTGAATGGGGAAGATCTGCAGGTGTAGAGAGCACTCGTTTCTAAGGTATTCCGTAATGGTAACGGTGGCTTTAACGGCCACCACCGTTACCTTTACGATACGGTTCGTAACAGCTGTCACGGCCCCTGTAACGGCCGTTACGATATCCTCTTTTATTAAAAGAAAAACTCGAGAAACTCGTATCTGCCCCATTACGTTGAAAAAAAATTCCGAAAAACCTATGTCTACCCCGTAACAAACGATTAAGGGGTTGTTATGGCCTTTACAGGGGGGTGTAATAGGCCATTAATGGTGCTTATAGGTCATTTTTTACATAACGGTTGTTACGACTGTTACGACCCCATAATGTGTAATGGTTGCCACCATTACCTTTACGTAATGGCCTTTACGACACACCATGCTCGTTTCCTCTTTAGATTCTCAGGGATGGACCAGGGTAGGGGGGAAAGCTTGAACAGGAAGGGGTTGTCATCTTCTTCGCCATTGGAATATCCAACACTCTTCGTCATCGAATATCCAGAAGGGTGGTTATTAATAAACTTTTGCAGAGTTTTCTGCCGGGCCAGAGTGGTTATGGACATTAGCATCCCGTAATGTGTAACAGTTGCCATCATTACCTTTACGTAACGACCTTTACGGCACACCATGGTTGTTTCTTCTTTGGATTCTTAGGGATGGACCCGGGTAGGGGGGAAAGCTTGGATAGGAAGGGGTCATCATCTTCTTCTCCATTAGAATATCTAACACTCCTCATCATTGAATATCTAGAAGGGTGGTTATTGATAAACTTTTGTAGAGTTTTCTGCCGACCCAGAGTGGTTATGGACATTAGCATCCCTTGGGATAGAGATTTTGGATGATATCGTGGTTTCGCGTTCATCCCATGAGTTCAGAATAAGAGTTGCAAACGACTTTTGACTTTTTGCAGTTTCGGGGGAAAAAAGTTAATGGTTCAACAGGCTCATTTTGACCCTGATGTGAAGAGCAGAGAAGGGGAAAGCAAAAAGAAGAAAATTGAAAAGAAGAGCTCGAAGACGGCGAAGTTATTGAAGTAGGATATGAGTAACAAAATGCTGGGCAATCCCCGTTCTGAATTGGGAGATTGCATCAGATCCATCTGAGGTTCTTGTTTGCAAAGACATAGCACATTACTCATTCTTCGAAGGAGCACGAGACACTAACTTAGACCCGTGCTTGGCTCCCATTGGTGGAACGGTGGCAGGTTGCCTTCAGTCGAATGATTTTCTGATGTCGACGTGCTTCGCGGGAGCATTGAGCAGTGGACTCAACCCCGCGGTAGCAGGTTCGGACATGGAGCCTTAGGTTTGGACATCCCATCCCTCCACAGTTGGCGCTATTATCTAGGCTCAAGAGGATGATTAGGCGACGTGGCAGGCCGATGCAGCTATTTCCTCTCCCATGACAGCACATGGTTTATCTGAGCTTGATTGGGAGGCTCGACTTCGACCTGAGCCTCCTTTTTTAACCAACGATGCACCCTCGCTAGACATCTGGTGGGTCTCCATTTCCCCGAGTGAGTAGGCTCGTTCCCTGCCTCTACCACATGGTGATGAGGCCTACCTTTCTCTTGCACTCATGTGTCTGTCTCCACACGAGTCTGACAGGTCTTTTCTGCCTCACGTGGCTCTCAAATCTTCGTGCGAGGACCCATTGCTTAGTTTCCCTTCTTTCGACAGACTTGAAGGCTCTGCGGACGCTCTGCTGCTTTTCTGCAATTCTCAGCTGACGTTAGAAGCTATTGAAGCTGTAGATCTGACTTGCCTTTTTTAATCCACCACCAGACAAGATGAAGGCCCAGCTGTTGGGGACGATGTTACGAGCCAGCAGTCCTCAGAAGATACCTTAGATCTCGACGAAGCGATTGACGATCTGTACGATTAGCCTCGTGACGGAAACTTTTCATCCGGATGGATATTTCTGGAGGAAGCAATTGGTATCACTCCACTCTGTGCCAAGGAAGTAGCTAATGAATGCGTTGTTGTCTCTTAGTCGGGGGATGCAACTCAATTCATGGACACAAATTCTCTGAATCTCTCTCAGAAGCTCAGATCAGATGGTCTAAAGACATCCTAGAAAGGGTGGGAGGTATGATCAGACTCTTGATTGGTGCTACCGAAGAAGATGTGGCTGATTTCATCCAATTGATCAGAAGCAAAGGAGCTTGTGGGTTTCAGTCCAATCTCTCATCAGAAGTAATAAAGTCCCCCAAAGGATGGCGTGAATTGCTAAGTCTTGAGTGTTCCATCAATTACGATGCTTCTATAAAACCCAACGGTAGCAAGAGGGTTCGTACGGGTTGATCAGGTGATCAATGTTAGTCCTTTCTTGGAATGTCAGGGATTTGGGTTGTAAGTTGAGAAGGGCCCAAGTGAAGAAGGTTTGTAGGAAATTAAAAGCTGAAATTATAGCTCTTTAGGAATCAAAGCTTTAGGACGTTGATACTTGATAGAGGTATGCTGATGTCTGTCTGGGCATTTAGAATTTTGATTGGGTTTCTTTAGATGCTTCAGATCTGCAGGGGGGATCATAGTCATGTGGAACGTTGACTTCTGGAAGAAGGAAGATAAGCGTTGTCGGGTCTTTTTTAGTATCCATTATTCTTCGTGATTGCGTGTCCGACTTCCGTTGGGACTTTTCCACAGTTTATGGCTATTGTTTGTCTTCATTGCGTGATCATATGTGGTCCGATCTTTCTTGTTTCAGGCAGAGATGGAATTTGCCATGGTGCATTGGAGGCGACTTTAATGTAATTCAGTTTTCTTATGAGAAGTCTAATGGAGGAAGGGTGACAAAAAATATGAGAAAATTATCATATTGGATTGGCAAGCATGCTTTGGTTGATCTCCCTTTGGGAGGCGCTCATTTTACTTGGACCAACAATCAGAAAAACGCTATTCTCTCTTGCTTGGACAAATTCATTGTTTTCAAGACTGGCATGATTGATTCCCCTTTGTTCAACAGTGGTGCCTGCCAAGACTAATTTTAGACCATAGATCGATTCTCTTAGAGGTGTCGAATGAAAACTGTGGAGCGAAACCTTTTAGATTTGAAGCGGCCTGGCTTGATATTGAAGGTTTTCGAGATCTGATTTCTGGATGGTGGTCCTCGTTTGATGTGGAAGGCTTTGCAGGGTTTAAACTTAGTCAAAAGCATAAGATGCTCAAGGAAAAACTTAAAAGCTTTGTTAAAAGAGGTCTTGGGGGCTAGAGAAGCTAAATTTGAATCTATGTTGAACAAGATTCACGACCTCAACATCAAAGAAGAATCGGGTCAAATTTCAAAAGAAGAAAGGGAGGAAAGAACAACTCTCAATTCAAAGTATATACCTCCTTCTCCGAAGAGGAGGAAATAAAATGCGGCAACGATCTCATGCCATGTGGCTAAAAAGTGGGGACAAGAACACGAGCTTCTTCCACAGTATGGCTAACACTCGGGCTTGGAATAACATAATTACTAGTCTCTTGGTGGAAGGCTCTAGCACTACGAACAAAACGATAATTTGTGATTCTATTGTGCAATTCTACAAAAATCCGCTCTCCTCTAATTCTTGGAGAAGACGGATGCTTGATAATTTGGATTTCCCTCGATTGTTCGAATCTTAAGCAGAATTTCTTGAGAAGCCATTTTCTGAAGAAGAAGTGAAGTTGGCCCTAGATTCCATGTGCGGAGATAAGGCTCCCCAACGAATTTCCGATGCCCCCCCCCCCCCCCCCCCCCCCCCCTTCCAGAATATTTGGTCGATTGTTAGCAAAGGCGTGATGGGCTTCATTCGCAAATTCTTCAAAAGAAGCCGTCTTTTAAAAGATCTTGGAGCAACCTTCTTCGTTCTTATCCCCAAGATTGAGGGAGCGGAATCAATTAAAGACTTAAGGTCTATAAGTCTAATCGGGAGTCCGTATAAAATTTTGGCCAAGACTCTCGCTCTGAGATTCAGATCCGTGCTCTCCAATGAATCAAGGAGCTTTTGTCCTGGGGAGGCAGATTTTGGACAGTGCTCTTATTGCCCATGAATGCATCGATTCTCGCCGAATTAGGTAGGGAGATCCCTTGTCCTCCCATCTCTTCATTGTGGTTGCTGAAGCCTTTAGTCGAATGCTACATATGGTCGAGGAGAAAGGGATTGATTGCTGGGTTCAAGGTAGCGGAAGCAGGGGGTGCAAATTTCTCACCTTCAATACGTGGATGATTCGATTGTTTTTGTGAAGCAAACAGTATCGTAGTGAACAATCTTCGGAAAGTTGTGGTGTGCTTCGAAGTGGTTTCGGGCCTAAATGTTGGGCATCCATATTCAGCGTGAAGATCTCTTACACTTGGCCAATATTTTCGGATGTAAGAGTGCCCCTTTTACTTCCTCTGACCTCGGTTTGCTGCTTTGTATTGGGAAACCAGCCAAGCATCTTTTGGCCAGGGTTAATGAAAGGGTTGAAAGGAACCTATCTATTTGGAAGCGTTGGTTCCTATCTTTGGGAGGCCGTTCACTTCTTACTAAAGCGGCTTTGTCCAACATGCCTATTTACTTTTTATCCCTTTTCAAATGTCCTAAGTCTGTCACGCAAAGAATTGATAAACTGCGAAGAGATTTCTTATGGAAGGGGGCTGAGGAAAGAGGAAAGTTTAATTTTCTAAATTGGGAGGAAGTTTGTAAACCGATTAAGGACGGTGACGTTGGCTTGAAAAATCTAAAATCTTATGAACACTGCCCTTCTTAGAAAGTGGCTTTGGAGATTTGGAGTGGAGGAAGGGAAGTTATGGAAGGAAATTATTGCTTCCAAGTACGACACTCAAAATGAAAATTGGAATACAAAGCCTTCTTCCCTTTACTGCACTTCTATTGTGTGGAAGGCAATCATGACTTCTTTACATCTCTGTTCCGGGAGGGTATTTCTCTCTCTTGGGAGGGGAAACCACATTCGCTTTTGGATTGACAAGTGGTGTGGAGATTGACCTTCGATAGAGCTGTTTTCGAGAATAGCCAAAATCTTGCTTCAGATAGGTTCATCTCTGTTGATCGATGTTACTCTATATGCGCTAGGTCTGCAAATTGGTCTCCCTTGTGTCGATGGAATCTTAATGATGTTGAAATCAAGGAATTCATTAGCTTGTTGAATCACCTTGCTCTTCATGTTCCTTTGCCCCAAGATCAAGATACAATGATTTGGAAAGGTAATAGCTTAGGTGTTTTTTTGGTTTGTTCATTCTACAGGTTAATTTCTAAGTCGGTCAGCTCCTCCTCATCCTTTCCATATTAGAATTTCGGTGCTCCCCTAAGAGTCGCGACGTTTGTTTGTTTGGTTGCTAGGAAGAGGGTCCTAATCATTTATAATCTTCAAAAGAGATGGCTTATTATCCCCAACATTTGTCTTACGTGCATGGCGGATGCGGAACCTATTGACTACCTCTTCATCCACTGCCCGTTTGTTCGTAAAGTTTGGGATCATTTCCTTCTCCGCATCCATATTTCTTGGGTAATGCTGAACAGTGTTTGCATTGTCGACGAAATGTCGATAATATCGCCGATATTATCGGTGTCGCTGGAGTTGCGACACCGAAACCCCAGTTATTCGTTTCTCTTCCAGATATCTCGCCGATAATTAGGCGATTTTATCGATTTTTCATAAAAAATTTCAATTATCGATGAGAAATGGCTGTCGGATTTCGTAAATACCCAAAAAACTGAAATAAAAGGGAAAAGGGGGGGAAACTGTTGGATTTCGGTACCTGTTTTCTGTAGAAGATGATCGCTAATCGGAAATAGTTGTGGGCCAATCATAGAAGAGGATCGTTGATCGGAAGTAGCAGTGGACCAATCGATCGATCCGTGTGTCATAAGTGCGAGAAAATCTCTACTTTCCATTTCTTTCCGTCGAATAGATCAAAAATTTCAAACGAAATGCTAATTTCAGTGAAGAATCTACGAAAGAGTAGGGATTTTGCACGGATTTTTTGGAGATTTTAGGGTTTTGAGGGTTCCCATCTGGAACCCTCTTCCATTTCAAGAAAGGGCCTCTCGAGGCCTTTTGTTTGGAATCGGATTGCGTGCGGAGTAACTCCGCACGCTCTTATCGTGCGGAGTAAACTCTGTTGGGCCCACCTAGAATGTATGTGCTTTATCTATTCCGTTCATATGTTTTTCCAGCTCATTTTAGTGGTTGAGCCCAAAATTTAAGCATATCCAAATCTCAAATGGACCATGCCACAGGAAACAGTGGGAGTAATGATTTCCACCGTTGAAACCTTCCCAGGCCCCACAGTGATGTTTATTTGTCATCCAACCTGTTCATAAGATCACATGGACATGGATGAAGGGAAACCACAAATATCAGCTCGATCCAAAAGTTCTGCGTCCCCCCAGAATTTTTCAATGGTAGACATTCAGTTCACACTTTTCCTGTGGTGCGGTCCACTTTGGATTTTTATATGCTTCATTTTTTTGCATCATACCTAAAATTATCTGTTAAGATGGATGGACGGAGTGGATAAAATATGTAGATCACGGTGGGCCCCATAGAGTTTACTCCGCACGCTACGTGCGAAGTTACTCACTACGCAATCTGCTTCCTTTTGGTTTACGAGAGCGGGTAAGCGTGCTTTGTGCCGACGCACGCGTGTGGATGTTACCAAGTTCCGTGGACCCCGCAATGAAGTATTGGTTATATCCACACGGTCCATCCACTTGGCGAGATCATTTTAGGTCATGATCCCAAAAACTAGAGAGATCCAAAGCTCGAGTGGACCACACCACAGAAGCAATGGGGACAATGATTCATACCGTTGAAACCTTTTTACGGCCCACAGTGATGTTTATTTGTCATCCAAGTTGTTCATAAGATCACACAGGCATGGATGAAGGTAAAACAAAAATTCAGAGGTTCCAAAACTTCCGTGGCCCCTAAGAATTTTTAAACGGTACACATTCAATTCACATTGTTTCTTGTGGTGTGGTCCACTTGAGCATTGGATATGCTTCAGATTTGGGATCAAGCCCTAAAATTATCAGTTACAATGGATAGATGGAGTGGATAAAATACATAATTCACAATGGTCCCCACAAAGTTGCGTAATTGGTTGAGTATAAAATACATAAATCACGCTTGGTACAACTGTACAAGTGTCATACGCAACTAGAATATCAAATAACTTCCATTTCGTTGGAATGCTTAGGTGGGGCCCACAGTGATGTTTTTGAGAAATCCACCCCGTCCATCCATTTTCAAGATTAATTTAGGACATAATACTAAAAATAAGGTGGATCCAAATCTCATGTGGGCCACCCAGCAGGGAAAATTGGGGAAAGAAATTCCTACCATTAAAACCTTCTTGGGCTCTGCCTTGATGTTTATTTGCCATCCAAACCGTTTATAAGGTCATTCCCACTAGTACGAAGTGAAAACATATAAAACTTAGCCTGATATAAAACTTTTGTGGCCACACGAATGTTTCAACGGTGGTCATTGAATCCCCACTCTTTCCACTAATGTTGCCCACTTTAGTTTTAGATATGCCTCATTTTTTGTATTATGTTCTAAGATTAGCTCACAAAACAGATGAATGGAGTGGATTTCTCAAAAATATCACTGTAGGCCCCATGCAACATCTCAGCGCATGAACGTGAAGGAAAATTCGCGTTTAGCTAAATTAGCTACTGAAGTCACGTCACCAAGTTTTGTGGGCTCCACCATGATGTATGTGTTATATCCACACTGTTCGTCCAATTGGAGAGATTATTTTAGGGCGTGACCCAAAGAATGTGGCAGTTCCAAAGCTCATGTGGACCCCACCTCAGAAAACAGTGGGGATCGAATGTCTGCCATTAAAAACTTCTTGGGGCCACATAAGTTTTTTATCAAGCTGATATTTGTGTTTTCCCTTCTTCCATGTCCGTGTTAACCTATGAACAGGCTGGATCTCAAATAAACATGATGGTGGCCACCAAGAAAGTTTCAACAGTGGGCAGTCAGTAGCTAATCTGCGTCCATCAAACTAGGAGCAGATTCGGTGAGACCCCGGATCCACTAAGGTGGGTGGGACCCCTAACTGTGGGGCCTACAATGATGTTTTTGAGAAATCCATACCATCCATCCATTTTGCAAGCTTATTTTAGGACACAATGCCAAAAATGAGGTGGATCCAAATATCAAGTGGACCAAAAATGAGGGGGCTCTAAATCTCATTGAATCCCCACTCTTTCATCTCACGGTCCATCCGAATGTTTATTTGTCATCCAACCGTTAATAAGGTCACAAAGACATAGATGAAGAGACCACACAAATATCATCCTAATCCAAATCGTTTGTGGCCCGCAATAAGTTTTTAATGGTCAATTACCACTGTTTCCTGTTCTATGGTCCATCTGAGATTTGGATTTACTTTTTTTTTTTTTTTCTGGATCATGCCCTAAAATGATCTTTCATTTAATTTTACATAACTTAATTATTGTATGATGGTTGTATTTGTATTATATAAACTCATTTTAGTTACTATTGGAGTGAATTCTTACCGTAACGCATGCTTTTTGGGCCTCATTAAATAAAAACTTATTATTTAATGCATTCTTTTTGTAATTTTTTTATTCTTGAATATGCAAATGTGTGTATTTAGGCATTTCCTGGAGTTTCATTGAAAAATTCCACCGTTTTCCTCATGTTTCCCCCTTTTTCCCCACACTTCCGGTTATCGGTGATATTATCGACGATAACGATATTATATCTTTATCTCCGGCCAGCGAAACTTGTAGCGATACCGACAATGCGAACACTGATGCTGAATACGGTGGACTATCTTTTATGAGCTTTGCTTGGAGGAGCTAGTGGGAAGTCTCGGAAATCGGTGTGGCAACTTGTTATAATGGGTAATCTTTGGTTCACATGGAAGGCTTGTAACGGCCTGCATTTCAATAGCGAGTCTTCTTCACTTGATAGGGTTACTCTCTCCATCAAATGTGCTGTGTTGGAGTGGGCCCCTTATGCTAAAGTAGCCAAAGCCTGATGATCCCTCTTTCTTTCTTTAACCTTTTGGCTGTCTTGTATTCTTTTTCCTTTTTTAGCGGCTTTTAGTAAATTGGCAGTTACCTCTCCCAAAAAAAAAAAGAAAAAAGAAAAAAAGAAAAAAAAATACAAAAAAAAAAAAAAAAAAAAAAACATGGGAGCTAACTCAAAGACTTTAGGGGGGTTGTTGACTTCTCATCATCTCCCCCTTTGAGTCACTGCTTTTGTGCGGTGTTTTCTTGCATTTTGCTTCTTTTTGGTTTTAGTATTTTTTTTTCTTTATCCTAAATAAGTTTGAAATTAGATTCAAAGCAGTAAAAGGTATGATTTTTTGTTTGATAAGCTAGATCCAAATGATTAGAAAAATGGTTACTACCAGTGCATCCAAATTAAGGCAATGCTGGTCTTTCATCCTAAGATAATTATTTTTTCCAATTCTGTTCTTCAGTTAACAGGAAGTTGAATCCAGTTGCTGTACCTAATAGTCCCTCACATTCCTTGGTGCTTCTTGCTCTTTTAACATGCTCTTGATAATTTCAGGTTATAAGTACATGGGGTGTTCGGAACAATATTGACTTCCTCTCTCTATCTTACACACGACATGCAGAAGATGTTCGCCATGTGAGTGCATGGTTATGTGGCGGTGGTTATTGTTGTTAATTTTATTCTCTGTATTTTAATAATTGCAGCATAAAGGGCTATACATTTACCTTTGTCAAAGTCCTTTTCATTGTTCACATCCACTCCGCTTAAGATTGACTTTGTTCCCTTTTTAGCTTTTGTATTTTATTCAATTCGTGGCATCCGATTGCTGTAATGCAGGCTCGAGAGTTTCTTTCTAAGTTGGGTGACCTTAGTCAAACTCAGATTTTTGCAAAGATTGAAAACATTGAGGTGAGCTAAATGGTTTCCTACTTGAAAATATCCATTTTATTTTGATATAGGTGCTTAACTATCTCAAGAAGATTTGTTTTGTAAGACCGTCATTTGCAATTTTCCCATTTTTTTTGCTGTAGGGATTAACCCATTTTGATGAGATTCTGCAAGAAGCTGATGGCATAATCCTTTCTCGTGGAAATCTGGGGATAGATCTCCCACCTGAGAAGGTCAGGGTCCTGAAATTACATAATAAACATCTAACATAATTAAATTTCTCATGCCTCAATGAATTTTGTTTCCTTTAAGGTTGGCCAGATGTTTTTTGTGTTCGTGTTAATAGGTTATTGAGCTAAGGGCATGTTTGGATTGCACCGGAAATGGAAAGGAAAGGAAAAATAAAAGATGATTATTTCCATGAGCGCTATTTTTCCTTGGATTCCAATATTGGAGATCTTGTTTGGATGGCAACTGAAAATTTCCTATTTGTGAGACAACTGTCATGTAGTTTATTATGTTACTACAGAAAAGTACAATGATTGCGATGTAGAATCCTTTCCTTTTGTTATACAAACATCCCGAAGTGTCACATCAATGGAAAACCTTCCCCAATTCCTTTCTTTTCCCTTGGGTTTCATGTATCCAAACATGCCCTAAGAATGAGAGGTTACATTGTGTGCCATATTGGTTTCAAATTTCGGTGTAGTCAGTATGGCCTACCAGCATTAGCTATCTGCTTATTGGTATGCATTGTTGGTAATGTTGCTTCTCTGATGTGCACTTGATCACATCTTGTGTGAATTGTTAGTAACTTGCTACTATGCACTTCAACCATAAGATGAAAAACTGAGGTATTCTATGATGCTCGCCTTAGCACAACTGTGTATGTGTACATGTTGGTGCTTTTGCTTGTGCAAGCATACAAGTAGGGCATTTTTATCAAATTATCTGGTGTCAAATAAATTGAAAACACAGACAACACACACACAATTTTTTTTTCTTGGCATTCATCAATATGGAACTACTTACTGGTTACTGCCTTCTGAGATTTTGAGTTCAAAAGATTAGATGAGGTATATGTGCCGAGGAAAAGGTATATGCTGGTGATTGCCTAAACAAGTTGTGTTGCGAAGTACTAGTGAATAAGCACATGAAAGTTGATAATAATATTTCTCTTTGTATTGTCATGTACCTTTTGTTTTATTATTATTATTATTATTATTATTATTTTAAAAGTCTCATTGTTCTTTGTAATTGGCAGCAACCAGTATCTCTGTATTAACTGCTGATAAAAAAGTAAATCTGTATTAACAGAGTCCATGCAGACCCCCCTAATCCACCATGATTTTTGCAGGTGTTTCTGTTTCAGAAGGCCGCTGTTTACAAGTGTAACATGGCCGGAAAGCCTGCAGTGGTTACTCGTGTTGTGGATAGCATGACTGATAACCTGAGACCAACTCGTGCAGAGGCAACTGATGTAGCCAATGCTGTTTTAGATGGTATTTTTGGTTGCTGGGAATTTTTCTTGTATTAATGGACGCTATCATTAAATTTCAATTGCTCTTGGATTAGCCAATTTCATGACTTCAAAGTTCCCAATTCCTCCATGCTCCAAATTGCTATTTGAAAATGCTCATTGGAGTATATTTGGCTGCAAATATTCTTAGTCTTTTTTCACTGGGTGCAGGATCTGATGCTATTCTTTTAGGCGCGGAGACTCTTCGGGGATTGTACCCTGTTGAGACTATCTCAATTGTTGGTAAAATTTGTTCAGAGGTAAGTTTCTTAACAGTGTCCAATAATTAAATTGTCTTGATTAAGTGAATTTCATTTACACAGCAAAAGAAGCTTGTGCATTCTAATGTATCCTAGTATCAGAACTTCTGATTGTGCTGCCTACTAACATATTCTGAAATGTTCAAGCAGACATGATTTCCAGAAGAAAAGATTTCCATCGCTTCTGTGTCTTTTGCAAGATTCTATTGCATTTTTTTAATTTCTCTGTAACATTGCTATGCTATAGTTTTGATGATCATAGTATCATACACACATAGTTTGTCAGGCTTTTTTTTTTTTTTTTTTTTTTCTTTTCTTTTTCTGATCCAACTTGCTTAGTTTGAAAATCATGAATTAGACAAGTCAAATTGGTGACTGGGGTGAGTCGTGCAGTCAAATGTGATGTAGGGTGGATGAGAAGGAAGAAAAAGAAGAGAAGAACAGATATTTGCATACACCATACAATTAAGGACTTGTTTGTTTTGCCAATTACCCTGAATTGGTGATGGCCAAAGGGGTGTTTTTTAAGAGCTATCTCTTTGGTTGCTCAATTGGTGATGGCCTTCTTTTAGTTGAGTCTCGTAGTGGTGGGCTGGCTTTTGTGGCCTTCTGCTTGGTGTTTTTTGTTTTTTCTCTTGTAGTCTTTGTATTCTTTTAGCTTTGCCACTTATCAATAATTGTCATCCTTAAAAAAGAAGACAAAAGAGTCATCGTCACGATTTTTCCATTGCCAAACAAAACACTAGAATCATTGGTCAAATGTAGATGTATTTAGGAGATAGGTAAAGGAATTTGTAATCATCGCACTTTTTCATGGTATTACCATAGAAATCTGCCATCCAAATTGCACCATCAGTTTATTGTGGTGATGATGTGCCATTGAAGTAACGTAAAAATGCCTTTATGATTTCACCGCGGATAAACCAAACACAAGAATCAGCAATTAAATGCAGCTGTTGTCAGAAGACAGGTATAGTAATTTGTAATCATTGCCTATTTCCTTTACATTACTTTGGTAATTGGTGAAACAAACAGGCCCTAAATACCTGTAAATAGCTAATTATTACCATGGTAATTGGTGAAACAAAGAAGCCCTAAATACATTACCGTGGTAATTGGTGAAACAAACAGGCCCCATTTCCTTTACATCGGTGGTAAGGGGCTGTTTGATTTTCATTTCAGCTGTAAATACCTATAAATAGCTAATTATTACTCTTTACCCTTCTTTGAAAGCAAGGGCATATTTCCGTCTCAGAAACTGGTCTGGAAAGGGCTGACTTAAATTTGTGGGCCCCACTGTGATCTATGTGATATATCCACGCTGTCTGTCTTTTTTAACAGAACATTTTAGAGCATGAACCCAAAGATGAGGCAGATCCAAAGCTCAAGTGGCCCACACCACAGGAAACAGTGGTCTTAAAACTTCTACCGTTGAGAGCTGTTTCCTTCCATGGTGTGGTCCACTTGAGCTTTGATCTGCCTCATTTTTGGGCTCATGCCCTAAAATCAGCTGGCATAATGGATGGACAGTGTGGTTATGCCACATACATCACAGTGGGTCCCACATTTTTTTTTCAACCTTCCTCGGTCTTAGCATTCAAAAAGCACACTGTCAACCTCAGCATTGAGAATCATGATGGAATTACATAGGTAAATAATTATTACCTATTTACAAGTATTTACAAAAATGAATTAAAAAAAAAAAGAGCCCAGAAAAGAGTTTTAGGGCTTTGTCCCTCTGTTAGATAATATTTCTCCCTAAAATCCCTTTTTATTTTATCACTACAGACCGTGCAGTGTGTTCACTCTCACACGCGCTGGATATTTCCTGTGGTACCTGTGAAAAAGAAGATGTTGGATACATGTAAAGATCTCTTCTAAACTAGATGAATCTGTTGAGGGTACATGTGGCACATGCTACTTTTTTTGGGTTAAAAGTCAATAAGGCAACTGCAGAAAATTGGATTTTAACTTCTCATTGCGTTTTAGATTCTTTTCTCATATATTTGAAATGGTGCATCTTCATATTTAGGATCTTATGGCAGTGGGGAGTCCATAGATAATCTTTTCATCCATTGCTCCTTCGCGGGAAAATTGTATTCCCTTTTCTTGTTGTTGTTTCATATGGCTTGGGTTATGCCAACTTTGGTGGGCGATCTTTTTGGGCTTGGCACAGTGGAGGTGTGGGAAAAGCTGGAAAAGTGAGGTGGAGGCTGCTCATTATGACAGTGTTTTGGGCCATTTAGGGTGCCAGAAATGAGTGTTGCTTTCGGAATATTCGGGTGGGGGTGGAGGTGGTTATTAAGAAAGTTCAAGCCCTTGTAGAGGAGTGGGCGCTTCATTGTGTTACTGCACCATCTGTTTCTTTGGCGATGTTTTCTTTTTGGCGTTGTATTCTTTGCTTGTTTTTCGCGAGCTTTCTTAATAAAGTTGGTTAACTTTCAAAAAAATATATATTTAGGATCTTAGATTATGATGTTATATCTTCTAATAATGCCAATCAGAGGAAAAAAAATTTCCTTGAATATGTTTTATGTAATTGTGTATGTTGTATTGGCTTTGCATGTTCTAATTATCCGTAAACATACCATGAGAGTCTTTAATCTTATAATAATCTGTAAATATGTCTACCAAAATAAATCCTTTAATATTGTAACAATATATAAAGACATCTGGTGTATTTGGTTTCCCATGGTCAGTGTTTGATATCTTGTGCTTGTGCCCACCTCCAGAATCGCACTCATAGCCAAATCTCAGCCTATAGTGGTTAGGCACTCATTTTTATATGAATTTGTGAAGTACTGTGGAAACTGAAATGTCACTATGATACAACAAGTTTTTTTTTTTTTTACTTGTGTCCCTGTGCTTACCTAGCCGGAATTTCTTCAGCTACCCTGTCTTGTTGATCTGTACTTAATATTGATTGTTTGCCAATTATTTAAAATGCTCATATGCAGGCAGAAAAGGTTTTCAACCAAGACCTGTACTTCAAGAAGACTGTGAAATATGTTGGAGAGCCGATGACTCACTTGGAGTCTATTGCTTCTTCTGCGGTATTTTTTGTTCTCCAGATTTTCTCTTTGCACCTGTTTGCTCAAATCAATAGTTTTTTTCCTGTCCTTTCAAAATGGTTCTATTAAGGATTATCCATGTAGCCATGATGTCTCCACTTTCTGCGATGCGCTCTTTGTAAATTTATATTTGTTATTTTTATCTAGGTACGTGCAGCAATCAAGGTGAAGGCTTCTGTTATCATTGTGTTCACTTCGTCTGGAAGGGCTGCAAGGTACTGTGTTTCTGTTTCTCCAATACAAACGAATACATGAATACATTCTTGGTGCAACCCTGTTATCAAGTCAATGAGATCTCAACATTCAAATTGCACAAATATGGACAAAAGTACACCCACAAGAATATTAGAGTAGAGAGGGAGAGAACTTTATTAATACCAACTTTTTCTTTTACAATACTTGAGAAAAACTCACACTCAAGAAAAATTTAGAATGACTACTTCCTACACTACCCTCCCTTTTATAGACTCATAAAGTGATTCTCAAGTGAGAATACCCCTAATTAAGAGATTGATGTCAAGTCAATCATAGTCGTCTTGAAATCAATTTAATCTACCTGAGATGGTAAAAGCCTAATAATAGTAAAAGCAACTAGAGAAAATAATCCTAATTATATCTCTAGATCAGCCCGTATCTTCAATTACATCCCCCCTCATCTTCAATCATATCTTTAAATCAGGCCCATATCTTCCAAAAATAGTAAATTGCAATCCCTTAGGCCTTGAACAATAAAAAAAAATGAGCACATGTTGGGCTCACCTACATCATTGTTGGGTCCTATAGTGGGTTACATCAATTCTCCTTGGCTTTGAAAGAACTCGTCCTTGAGTTGGGAACAAATCTAACCTTTGGACTTGCACTACTTCTACGACGAATCTTCTTCTTTGGTGAAAGCTAGTGGTGCGACCCTATGCATCGACTCAACACCACCTTTATTGGAGTCCATTGTAGATGACTTCTCTTTCGCTTGCGCTTTTGTGGGTGCCAATTTTTTGTTGCAACTTTAAAGTTCTTCGTGGATCTTGAAATATTTGCTCTGTTTTTCATGTCACAGTCATCTCTTGCAAAGGTACTTCAATTTGAGTGTTGAGACATATTTGCATGTCTCTCAATGTAACTACCACTATCAATGGAATCGTCAATTGATCTATTGGTGAATTTGAGTGTAGGTCTAGCGTTAATGCATCAATCACTGCAGATGTTGACTTTTCTTTCGACTCTTTGGAATATTCGCCGTTTTTAGAATTTCGACTTCAATTTCGGGTTCTCTGTCACATTCTAACAATCGAAGGGTTCGATCATCGGTATCTTCATAAGCCAGGGCCGGATGTTTTTGGTTATGACCTTAGTGGGGACCTGCCCCTACGTGTCCACTTGCTCCAACTTTGTTCTCCGGTTTCCTCTATGGCGGAGCTCCCCCACTTAATTATTGAGATTGCCTACCGCATGCATGAGTTGATCTACCTACTCCGTGAGTGTGTGGATCAATTAGACTACTTGTACAAACTCTTCTTGTGTCACCCTCTTCAAAGCCATTAGGAGATGATGTAGATCAGCGGTTCCCCAATGGTCACCGGCTTTGATGCCAAAATGGTGCAATCTGGTTATTGAGTCAATGAAATCTCGACACCCGAATCGCAAAGAAATGGACAAGAGTACACCAACAAGAATATTAGAGTAGAGAGAACTTTATTCATATCAACTTCTTCTCTTATATACTTGAGAAAAATATACACTCAAGAATAATTTAGAATGACTACTTCCTAAACTACCCCCCTTTTCATAGACTCAAAAGCGAATCTCTAATGAGAATCCCTCAAACTAAGAGTTTGATGTCAAGTCGATCATAGTTGACTTCAAATCAATTTAATCTACCTAAGATGGTAAAAGCCTAATAATAGTAAAAGCAATTGTAGAAAATAATCCGAATTATATCTCTAAATCAGCCTTATATCTTCAATCACGTCTTTAAATTAGGCCCCATATTTTCCAAAAATAGTAAATTGTAATATTTGATTTATGCTTCCAAATCTATAAATAAACAGTCCAAAAATCAACACATGTTAGGCTCTACAGTGGGCCATGGGTGTATGTAATTGCTGGGCTTTGTAGTGGGCCCACATTAATTCTCTAGGAAATTTTGACGGTGAGCTGTTGGGTGTGCTTATTGCTACTTTACCTGAATTGTGCACATGCGTTATTCTCCATACCTGTGCAAGCTTCCCCTCTAAAATATTTTTTTATGAATGTAGATTGATTGCAAAGTATAGGCCAACGATGCCTGTTCTGTCAGTTGTCATCCCTCGGCTCAAGACAAATCAACTCCGGTGGAGTTTCACGGGTGCATTTGAGGTATGCTTGTTACGTTATCCATCTATTGGTTATCATTTTCAGTTTTGAATGAACAAAATTCTCTACTGGGTTCTGACATTTTGTTACAGTTTCTTGAAAATGATTCTATGCAAGAAAAACTGGATCTTGAACTCCTGCTGGCTCTGACCACGCTGGTGAATTCCCCTAAAGGGATAAAGCGGAGGATTAGTGTGTTTTCTGTCTTTCATTATTTGTGTGGGACATATCCTTCAAAAAGAAAAGAAAAAAGAAAAAACATGCGTGTTTTTTGAATATATATAGCAATTTTTAGCGACTTCTTGAAAAATTAAACCTGTGAAATAATTTGAACTGAGATCGATTTGTTTTCTGTCTTTTTAATCTCTATTTTGCAAATACAGATTCTCCACAGCATAGCCTTTTTTTTTTTTGCCAACATTTGAAATGGTGCTTAAAATGTTTTTCTTGATTACAACACTTAGATGAGTTACTCAAAACAAACTCTATGCAAAGAATAATCTGAATATGATTACTATTTCCTGGGTGGAATATATTTTAATTGCTAGTAACTAGTAGGATAGATCACATTTTTTTTCTTTTCTTTGAAGGGTAGAGATTTATTAATGAAGGAAAAAGAAGCAAAAGAAACTACAAAATGCAAGGCTAAGAAAGAAACAGGCAAATAGTACAACCAGGAGACCTATCTCTACAATGGAGGAGTCAATGCATGCCCTTGCTTTAGCTAAATAATCTGCCCTGTTGTTTGCATCCCTATTGACCCTGGAGAAAACCACTCAATGATGGCCCACCAAGTCAGCCACTTACTCAAAGAGGGTTGCGACCCTCTTTCTTCGAACTTGCCCATGCAATAGGCATTTGAAGAGTCCCCTTCAACAATCACTGAAAAAAAGATGAGTTCAATCGCAATCTTTATGGCCTGAAACACAGCTGCCGCTTCTGCAAAATTTGTGTTTATGCCCATCAGACTCGAGAAGTCAGCAAGCAGATACATATGCTGCCACACTCTGTCACACCCAACCCAGGTGGCCCAGGATTGCCAAACAAGCAACCATCAAAATTAATTTTGAACCCTTCCTCCAGTGAGGTTGACGATCTTGCCTTTGGGACTTCTCTACGCCACTTACATTGGAAAACCTCTAACGAGTTGTGCTTCATGATGTCTCTATATTCCTTTAAGGCGTCTTTGGATTGGGTGGAAGCAAAAGAAGGTAAAGGAAAACAAACTACATGACATAAGCCAATGTAAAGCTGACATCAACTCTGTGGAAAGGAAATTCCTTTCACTTGTTTGTTTTGCAATAATGATTGTGCTGCAAACAGGTTCTCTCGAGCATTTAAGTTGTTTGGGCTCCACAAGCAAGGGCCTGTTTGGTCAGTGGTATTAGGTGGGATTATGTGGTATGGAATTGCATTTGATCCCATGCAAATTCCATCCAGCATTTGCAACCGAAGGGGAGGATTGGATTAATCCTGGAATCATATAATCCAGAGAAGATGGTAAATACTGCAGGATTTCTGGTGGATTTCGAAATCCACTGCATCTGTGGGCCCCACGTTGATGCATGTGTTTAATCCGCACCGAACATCCATATGTGCCCTTTACACGTGACATTCAAGTTGCTTATGTGTACAGGTGACTGGCATCAGTTGTGAAATGTGGTCCATTGATTACAATTCCATGGTCCACCAAACACAGGCTTCACTTAATAGTGTATTTCCCAAGAGAAGAATTTGATCCCAAATGTGGGATTGGGATCATTGGGCAATAATGGTGTTAATTCCATCTAATGCAATTCCACACCATTTAATCCCATGGTCCAAACAGGCCCTAAATGAGCAGAATATGTTAGAAAGTATACAAACAGGGGTAAACAACACTGTTAAAAGTATACAAACAAGGGTAATAGTTTTTGTAGGGTAAAGTATCAGACTCGGGGTTCATGAAGGAAAGGAAAACAAAATAACTTCCCTTTCATGCATTTGCAAACAGGGTAAACATCTAATTAGGGAAAACAGATTGTTTTCCTTTTTGTAACTTCTCATTCAATCCGAAAACACCCTTAAATCTGAGATAAGAACCTGCACTCCCCTTGCTGTCCCTTGAAATATTCTCTTATTTCTTTTGAGCCACACATCTCAAATCACTGTAAAAACCATCCCAAATGAGATCAAATTTCCCCATGTGCCCCACACAGAAGGTGTGCAGCTACTTAACATTAAGACCAACTTTAGAAGATCCAACACATACCAAGTTTTGCTTAAAACTCCAACCGAGATCTCCCTAACCACCTTACAATGAATAAAAAGATGGTTAATGTTCTCTTCTACCAAGCAATACATCATATGTTTATTTGGCATCACCATCCCTCTACACTACAACTGGTCCACCGTCAGAGGTCTACCAAGACTCACAAGCCACATGAAAGCTCTGACTTTCAGTGGCACCTGAGCTGACCACGATATAAAGAACTGACTGGATGAGCTTGAGGACAAATCCAGCAATAGCTTAGCCAGAGACCTTAATGAGTATTACTCCGTTGGCTTGAGGGTCCAATGCCCAACACAAAAACAGCGTATGTATTGCAAACGTGGTTCTGAATATCCATTATGTTATGGCTATGGTAACCATTACATAACGATATTGGTCATTCCCTTTACGCGTTACAAGGGTGAAGCCGTCCGTTAAGAAAAATGGGCCATATTGGCTGATGGGCACATTGGCACTAATATAGGGCCATTACGGCCGACAAGCTGTGATGCGACTAGAAAGGCTCCATTATAATCATCATCATCATCATCTAAGCCTTAAGCCCATGGTACGACTGACATGGGTCATATGCCCCATTTTGGAATTTTTATTTTCAAATTCTCTCTCATTTTTATCCTTAAAAAAAAAAAAAAAAACCTCCACATCTTCATTTCAACCATGAAGGACACTTAACAACTAATTTTAGACTAGATCTAGACAATTGGGTTTATTTTGAGGATAAAAAACATATAAGATTTGAGTGAGAGATTCGACGAATTGAAGTGGAATGGACCATTTTGAGAAATATCGGAAGAAAGGTAAAACAACCTTTTTTTTATAATCATTTTCTTCTTCTTTTTGTTGTATTCACATTTAATGAACTCGTACCATTTCACATTGTTTATGGACGAATTAATGAAGCATTTGCAAGAAGAGATCCCATGGTGTATGTTGTTTGCAGGTAACTCTTTTTCTTGACAAGACGAGGGAGCGTGTGAATACAAAACTAGATTTATGGAGGAGAGCTTTAGAATCTGAAGGATTTAAAATTAGTTAAGACAAAAACAAAGTATATGTAGTGCAATTTTAGTAGCAATAAGAGTGAAAACTAGGAATAGTTGTGAAGAGATTGAGAAGGATGTTACCATTAGGGCTGTCAACGGGTTGGATACGGGCCGGATCAGTGATGATTCGTATCCAATCCGATTAAGGATATATCCGACCCGAATCCGACCCGAATCTGATTCGGATCACAAGTATATGATCCGAACCCGACCCATTTAAATATTTTGAAATCTGTTTCTGATCCGAATATGATCCAACTCGATATCCGAATATGATACAGTCCATGGTTGCGTGCGTGGAGAGTAGAGACGAAGGAGACGGCTGGTTTTTTTTTTAATCGGGTCGTTAACGTGCCGGATCAAGGTTGATCCGAATCCGACCTGAATATTAAACGGATCGTCTTTGGGTATCCGAATCTGACCCGATGATTCGATTATTGATCCGAATCCGATTAAATCGGAGCGGATTTGGATCGGATACGGATCATGATCCGTGCCGTTGACAGGCCTAGTTACCATAGGATTCAAGCTGGGTGGAAGAAATGGAGATATGCCTCTGGAGTTTTATGCAATTGTCATGTAGCACTCAAACTGAGGGATTCAAGCTTTGAGACTAGCCATGCTTTATGGGACGATGTTGGGTGGTGAAGGATTAACATGTTCATAGAATGAGTGTAGCTGAAATGAGGATGTTGAGATGGATGGGTGGTGAGACGAGGAAGGATAGAAGTAGAAATTAATGCATTTGAGGGAACTTAGGAGTAGCACTAATAGGTAATAAGATGAGAGAAAGTAGACTTGGATGGTTTGGTCATGTGCAACAGAGACCAAGAACTGCGCTGGTTAGAAGTAGTGAGTTGGTACAAGTTGAAGGCTTCTAGAAGGACAAGGGAAGATCCAAAAGGATGTGGGTAGAGGTAGTAACTTGATAACCTATGGTCTAACTGAAGTTGTGGCCCTTGTTAGTGGAATGGCGGAACATGATTCATGTAGCCAACCCAAATTAGTTGGTATAGGGCGTAGATGACAATGATGATAATGCTATGTAATTGGCCCTAATGTATCAGATCATGCTTTATTTGTGTTTAATTAGGATCTATTTGGTTGACTTTCAGCAGGTTAAGTTGACAGGCAACATTATGATCAAAGAATGGTTTGATACAGTAAAAAAAAGGTTATATTACGATTTTACATTTTTGCCTATTTCCCATTTTTTCATTTTTTTTTTTTGTGCTAAAAAAAATTGCCGGTAGGGTCCGATAAGGTCCTGTATTATGTTGTTTTTGGGCCTGGCTGATGCGCTACTGATACCGCTTTGTGGTGTACACCAAGGTAGTTGTAACTTGTAAGACACTGCATAATTGAACAAATACTTTTCTTGAATTGGTTTTTTCTTGTTCTCTCTTAGTTTTGATAAATAGTTTGCTCAAGAAAACGTTACTAAACCAGTCCACACTTATCAATGTTACACATACACAGTTGGCCAGCCTAATGAGTGGACCATCCTGATTTTGCATATGATCACCTTGATGATGGTGACCACCTTATGTACTGCTCAGATGTCCCACCCACTCGCCAAGTTGTCACACGTCTGCAAGCTCATGAAAAGGTGGGTTCATCAGATCAATGGTTTGAATCATTGAATCAGCGTGCCTCACTTGGACAGATCGGTTGCATCATAGGATGTTGACACGTGTCCCCATGAATGTCTGGCAGGCTGGCCACAAGCTTATGTGAATGTGGAACATTGGTCATTTTTTTCTAACTTTTTTTTTTTCACACTACTATGGGTCACTTGATGAGTGGATGACCCATTTTTGTTTTGTCTAGAATATGGTTTCTTCCAACCTGCTGAATTGCCTGGGACTCTCATATGCATGCCATATTGGCACTTGTGCGGCATTCACTATCTCAACTAGGGCCTATGGTTTAGTAATCAAAACCGCTGAAACATGGGCCTCATTCTAATGGCCAATATCCAAAAAAAAAAAAAAAAAAAAAAAAACTCCCAAAATTAAAAAGAGAATGAAATCTTACCACTTGCATTTTACTAGTTTATACCTACATAGGTCAGTATGTCTACATATACATACATTCATATTGCTCCTTTTTGTGTGTGTGTGTGTGTGTGTGTGTGTGTGACAGTTACCTCAATATACCACTGGATTGATCTTTCAAAAAAAAAAAAAAAAAAAAAATCCACTAGATTGTAATCTCAGATAACAGTATAACACAAGCACCTTGTAACTTATATTCTTTGTGCCATTCTTCTAGAAATTTACTGCTGATGTTGTTAGTAACCATATACTAAGATGGACACAATTGCAGATACCTTATGCATGTCCATTTCCGGGTAGTGTTCTGATTCTGACTCGCATGTGTGACATCACTACCCAAGGATGCAAATGTATTTATTAATGCAGGCTGTTTATATCTGATACCCAAAATCAGCTCAACGAGTGCTTATTGACTTATCTAATGCATGGAAAAAAAGGGTTCAATACTTGGTCTGCTGTGATTCTTGAAACAAAATTCTTGATTGTTCTATACTTCTGTTTCCATCAAAGTAAATCTTTGGCTAGCTGCAAGGAGGCTCCTTCCATGTCTCATGTACCACTGCTGATGAGAGAAGAATGTAGCCAAGCTTGCCTCAGGACTTATTAGATTAAGCATTTTTCTGCCTACCTAACCCCCTGCCAATGTTTGGAATGGGAAATGTTACAATAAAGCTGAGCTCTCTGTCTGCTCTGTTTTTATCTTGGACTTCTTTTTTCTTGGATGTCTGTAGCTTTTATTTTTTACTTCCTTTCTTTTATTACTAGTTCGAAGGAAAAAAAGGGTCGACTGTTTTACATGCAAGTGCATTTCTAGATGAACCTTACGGAAAAATAAGGAATGGAAAGAATGAACTGAAATAATAATCATATCAGAATGCTTCTCACAGACGTACACGTAAATCTGTTGGCACTTGGCACATTCATCAATGGGGCTCATGAATTCTGTTTCTTTTAGTTTTTCAGTCTTCCTTTCTCCATAATATCTTTCTTTTGAAATGATAAGATGCACTGCTTCCTTTTCCTTTCATCCCCTCCTAATTTATAGAAGTCTAATATTTGCACTTACTCTGATTGAAATGCGAATTAATGAGAGGCTGTGTATGATGAAATGGGCAGGCAAGGCAGTCGCTTATAGTCAGAGGTCTCTTTCCTATGCTTGCAGATCCTCGACATCCAGTAAGTTTTTCCTATTTCAGTGCTATTTCGCTGGTCAACTCCTTATTTTTTTGCTTTAGTTGGTAAAAAGAAGAAAATAGATAATAAAATATTCTTCTTCTTGATATTTATTCGCACGCTAATCATGAATTTTCCATATCTGATTTTTCTTTTTCTTTTTTTTCAGGCCGAGTCTACAAGTGCCACAAATGAGTCAGTTCTGAAGGTTGCTCTTGATCATGGCAAGACCTCGGGTGTGATCAAATCGCATGATCGTGTTGTAGTTTGCCAGAAGGTGGGGGATGCATCCGTGGTGAAGATCATTGAGCTGGAAGATTAAGATTGAATCATTTTGCTGCAGTTCTTCATGGTGGTGGACTGGGTCCAGTTTCCACCAGCAAGCTTGTCTTTTCATATATATTTTTGAGTGTATGCTGAGGTACACTGAGGCACCATGTACTTTTTTAAAAGCACTTCTCTATTTAAGTAAAACAAACTCGTGGTAGTTTTACTCTAACGATGCTGAACGCTGATTGGTAGCCCTATAAATGGCTCTAGTGAATCTGTGCCCCTATTTATAATGCAGCCTTAGCTAAGATCCTTCGATTGTTGTTTAGCGAAAAGTGGCTTGTTTTGCTAGTTGTCCTGCTATCTCTTCTTCATGAGGCATTACAGTGACTGCAATTTTAGCATGACTACTAGCCCTTGTGGAAAACTGAATAGCAAACCCATGTATGGGGACTTTTGCTTGGGTGTCACTGACCATATGAGAGGTGAAAGTGTTTTCACGAGGCTTTTGAATTGGATTGACATAACATGTTTTGAAAGAAATTTTCTGCAGTATTGCATCTCATAAGGATTGTGTTAGTAGTATAAGATGAGAGACAAGCTTGTTCAGAGCAGAGAGACTGGTTTAGGAACAACCATTCCATGATTGTGGGTTGCTGGGTAACACCTACCTCCCTGGGATTGGGCTTCTCTGCTCATGTTGTATTTTCTAGAGGTGGGATTGGGCTTCTGTGCTCATGTTGTATTTTCTAGAGGTGAAGATTGTAGGTCATAAGGATCCGATGGTTGGTCACCATCATCTGGATGAACTAGTGGCAGGTCAGCTGAAATCCCCTTGGATGATGGGATAAATATATCTTTCTTGGTAGCTAGAATAGAAGCTAGAGTCAAGAATTAGGTTTAAGGTGTGTTTGGGTGCATGATTAAATCGAACTGAAATTGGATTAATAGTCAGGAAAAGGTGGAAAGGACAATCACAACTTTTCCGTTGTTAGTATTCATGTTGAAGGTTGGAGCTCTAAATTGAAACCTCAATCCCTTAGCTTTGAAATTTCCTCATTGTGAATACCAGTAATAAATTATCCATCCTCTCCCTCTCTCTCTCTCTGCTCATTTGGTCTTTCAATGTTTTTCATGTCTTTATTTTCTTTTTAATTCAATCAAGATAGTGGACTACTGAAGGAACTCTGTGCTAACAACTATAGTGGAAACGTGCCAACGTTATATCACCTATGACTTTGTTCCCCAGGTTAATACAAATGTTCCCTTCCATCTTAACATTAATGGGCAAGGTTGTAGGAACTTTGCTACCAATTATTTGGACAATTAGTCATGGATTTATGGCCTGTTAGATCATGGATTGGGTGTAGCTGAGGAGAGGCAGAGCTATTTATCCGTGCATTCATTCTCAAGAGGAACGTATTTATCCACTCACATGCGTGATGTCTCAATGTGCCATGTGTGTGATGGTCTAAGTTCAAGCATCTTATGTGTGGATGTCGCCATTAATCTTTAAGCATTAAAAAATGTGACACCGATCAATCTTGCACATGTCAAGCTCATTGTTTGAAGTATCCTTGATATTATCGAAATAACCTTGATATTATTCATAACTCCTATTTGGCAATACCGATAAAGCTATTAGTGATACCGGTGACATTGGAAGTACCAGATATTTCAAGATTGGTAATGTATTGCTCAGTATCGCCTATATATTGATATCACTAATGTATTGCCAATATTTTTTATTGTATAAATTTTAAGTGTCGCTTGTATCACCAATTGCATCAACGATACTTCAATAATATGGTCAATGTATTGATATTGCCAAAAATTCGTTTATTAAAAACTTGTTCATTTCAAAAATTTTTATGGGTGCATGGTGAAATTGCGTCTATCGATTACACTTGTAGACGCTAAACGTGTGAAAGCTTAAAGCAGAACTCAGAACTGAGGGGGGGGGGGGGGGGGGGGGGGATTTGTGTTGTTTTAAAATCCTTTAAAATTTTCTGGCCTAATTAAACTTGTTAAGCAAAAACACTTAACTTCCAAGCATAAGTGCGCCTAATCACAAAGGCTACATAGACAACGCATTTAAGCAAACTAGCCTAAGCACATAGATCATGTTGAGCTTCTAATTAATGTACAATTATCTAGGTTACTAATGGATAACGATCTACGCAACTAGTCTAGAAGAGAAACTATAAGATGTATGTGAGAATCTACCTATCAATGCATAACACACATTTTATTTCAACATTCATATAATTAACAATTAAATAGACAATACTATAATAGAAATGGCTCAAATGACAATCTCAAACACAAGCATGTATAGTAGTTCAGCTACGTGTCTACTCTACTCTCGGTTGCCATACTCATCCCTTGAGCATACCGAATTTCACTAGGAAGTTTAATTCAGGTTCCTCCCAACCTATGAGTTTTAAATAGGTTTCTCCCAACCTTTATACATAGGTTTTGGCACAGGTTCACCTTTAAATTTGAATGATGGTTTTACGGGTTCACCTCTCAACCTATGTGTTTGCGGGTTTCACTCAATCAAAGAGTTTAAACAAGGTTCCTCCCAACCTAGAAGTTTTAACGAGGTTCCTCCCAACCCTTCAGTTTCAATTCAGGAACCTACAATGGTTTCTCAAGCTAACTAATAACCTATACGTATACATCCGTGTCGGTGGCTTCCCTTGGAGACTTACATGGTTTTCAATAGGCTAACCATCAATTTTTAATTCACACCCAATCCTATCAAAAGGAAAGAGTGCTAATGGACTCTCAAACTTGAGACTTACTTGTCTTATTGAGCCTCTTGTTCAGCGCCGCTTGGGTTGCTTAATCTTCGCTCTCCCGTGCTTCAATCAGCTCCTCTTTGCTCCCCCGATCTTATTGCCGATGCGTTGTCAATACCTTAGCTCCAACGATCAATCGCCCTGCATATGATCTTCTTTGAGATGACCAAGGTGATGAGAGACATGTTGAATCTTCTACAATAGGTTGTGTTGCAAGCCTAGAAGGATTCACCTATATGGATCTCTAGAGAGGTTAAGACAAATGATCTATCTATGATGTAGGTGTCTAAAACATCTAGATATTAAGAGAGAGCAAGTTCATCTTCATATGAGCTTTGAATGCTCCATCTTGTGATGAATAATAAGGAAGATAACTTCAGTATAATAGGATTAGAGCCTAATGATGTAGGCAACGAGGGCGGCTTCTATTGCACTAAATTCTCTTCCCAAATCCTAAAAATCGAGTTGCCGATATAGAGAGTAAGAGGTCCAACAGAAAACTGCAGCAAACGACTAATTTGCAATCGGTCGACTCTCAACTACAACCGGTTGCACAAGGTGCGTTGACCAGTCTAATTAGGCCTGAGACTGGTGATAACTTGTTGTCCCAACAAAGGCTTTAGTGAGCCGTCTTGCCAAGCTGATTGACCGGTCGCACGGACTAGTCGACCGGTCTGCGACTGGTCTAATTTGGTTAGGGATCCAGCTTTGCTTGCTGACCCATCTTTGGCGCCTCTGGCGACTGGTCGCTCAGTACCTGTGATCGATATCTCAGTACCTGCGATCGATCGATTGACCCATGAGTTTTGTGTTTGTTCTATCTTATTTACAGTAGCTCATGCAACCTCCTAGGCCTCTTTTTGGGTGGTCTTTTGGGACACCTAAGACCATTATAAGATGTCTATTAAGATGTCTAAAAGTTTACCCATTGGGTCAAGTCATCTAGAAATTTGATTTTGGTTTAGGTTTAAGGGTTTTGGCTTACCAAGGCATCTCATTTACCTGTTTCTTCTTCCTTGATGCAGCAGGTCCTCTTGAATCTTAAGTCTTCATATTCTTTGGGCTCAACCAACACCTAGACTCATTGACCTATGTAACTGACAAATAAGATGCATTAGTATGCCATGAAAAAGTACACTAATAATCTCCCCATTTGTCAATTATGCAACAAAAATCTAACCTACCGAAATAAAGTACATGAACAAAATTGCATATATATTGAAATAAAATTTAAGACTCTTATCATGTACAATCATTAGCACTGCTCCTCTTCAGTTGCTCCCCTATAATCTATTAATCCCTGCAACACAAAGCACAAAGAGCTTGTTTTGGTGAGACTTAATCTTTCTCTCTTTTTTTGTCAATAATTGACAAACTAATCTCTCCCCCTTAATGATACACCAATTAAATAAATGGATGAAGAGATTAGAGTGTCTCAAATATAACTATAAGAAGATGCTAACAAGAGAGATAAGGGTACATGAACATGAAACACATGAAGCATGTTAGGAATGTGATTGCAAAACATATACCTAACTAAGTATAGGTGATAATGTAAAATTGTCATTCAAAGATAAATATGAAAGTATAAATGACTAAGGATATGATCATCCAAAATATTTAACTATTTAAGCAAGGATGATCATGCAATGAGGTCATACATATGATATTCAAATATAAACATATGACCAGGTTATATATTAGCATTCATTAAGCACAAAACTCAGCAAGATTAGTTAATCTAAGCAAGATGATAATCTAACATTCTAAAGATACAAAAAATAGTACAAATGCTTAACTATCTAAGGCTAATGAGGCTTGAATTCTCTAATATGCCTATATGCACATAAAAGATACTAAAATCCTCAGATTTACCTATAGTATTCAGATTCAATGATGCTAATACCCTCAAATTCAACGATTAGCTCAATATAAGGCTCCTTCCTCAGATTTTAATTTTTTAGTACAAATTGACCTCTTAAGGTCACCTATCCTTCTTCAAAACTCCATTGGGTGTGATTTTCAAGGACCCGGACTATGTTCGAAAGAAAATGTTTCTTCATTGATGTATCTCTCTTAAGTGCACTCCTAGTTGGAGATCTATGTTCGGTAAAAGATATACCTATGTGAAGCCTACCTACATTAGCATTACCACAACTCAACATATTCTTTATTTTTACATTTATTTGGGCAATTAGCTTAATCAACACCCTCATACGATTTGTCATTTTAGGAGGGGATGAGAATCTTCTCTTTTTCTTTGGTGATCTCTTTGCTGGACCATTCTTTGTGTGGGCCACTTTCTCAATCACTATATATTTAACTATTCGGTTTGTGACTGAGGTGGATCATCGACCTTTGAATAGAGAGCATTCAAACCTTAAGTGTTCGACATCTCCACAAGCATGGTACATGGGAGATGATTTAGAATTGCTCCCTAAAGCAATAGATTCCTTTTTTATCACTAAAGGAAAGGAAGAGGTTACACAAATATGCCTATTAGGTTCAACACCTCTCTTACTCCCATAAAAATCACCCAAATTTATAGATATGTCAATTAAGCACAAATTTTCCTCTTGGGTAGACATGGCATTAAAGCTCTTTGGATCTACTCCAAACGGTTAAGTCCTTCAAGAGCAACTCAAACTTGCTCTATCAGAGTAACCCGCTCTGATACCAAGTGAAATTGCGTCTATTGCTCACACTTGTAGGCGCTATGCGTGCGGAAGCTTGGTGGAGCTATTAGAACTATGGCTAAGTCTGAGAATTTGGGGGGGGGGGGGGGGGGGGGGGGGGGTTGATTAGGATCATTTTAAAATCTTTTAAAAACCTCTTGCTTAATTAAACTAGTTAAGCAAGAACATTTAGCTTCTAAGCATAAGTAGGTCCAATCACAATGCCTACAAAGATAATGCATTTAAGCAAACTAGCATAAGCACATAAATTACGATTATAATGATGCAACATGTTGAGCTTTTAATCAATGCGCAATTATTTAGACTACTGATGGTATAACTATCTAAGCAACTAGTCTAGAAGATAAACTACAAGATGTGTTTGAGAATCTACCTATCAATGCATAACATACATTTTATTCCAACATTCATATAATTAACAATTAAATAGACAATGTTAGAATAGACATGGCTCAAATAATGATTTCAAACATAAGCATGTATAGTAGTTCGACTACGTGTCTATTCCACTCTCGGTTGCCATACTCATCCCTTGATCACACTTGATTTCACTGGAGAGTTTAAATCAGGTTCCTCCTAATCTATGAGTTTTAAATAGGTTCCTCTCAACCTTTACACGGAGGTTTAGGCATAGGTTCATTTCTTAACCTGAACGGTGGTTTTACAGGTTCACCTCTCAACCTAGGTGTTTGCGGATTTCACCCAACTTAGGAGTTTAAACAAGGTTCCTCCCAACCTAGGAGTTTTGATGAGGTTCCTCCCAACCCCGATGTTCCAATCTAGGAACCTACAATGGTTTCTCAGGCTAACTAATAACTTACACGTACATAGAGACCTACGTGATTTTCAATAGGCTAACCATCAACCTTTAATTCACACTCAATCCTACCAAAAGGAATGAGTGTTAATGAACTCTGAAACTTGACACTTGTAAGATTGAGCCCCTTGTTTAGTGCCGCTTGGGTTGCTTGATCTCCGCTCTCACGTGCTTCAATCAGCTCCCCTTTGCTTCCCCCGATCTTGTTGCCAATGGCTCGGCTCCAACGATCAATTGCCTTGCATATGATCTTCTTTGAGAAGACCAAGGTGATGTGAGATAGGTTGAATCTTCTACAATAGGCTGTGTGTTGCAAGCCATGAATGATTCACTTATATGGATCTCTAGAGAGGTTAAGATAAATGATCTACTTATGGTGTAGGTGTCTAAAATATCTAGAGATAAAGAGAGAGAGAGAGAAAGTTCATCTTTATATGAGCTTTGAATGCTTTATCTTGTGATAAATCACAAGGAAGATGACTTGGGTATAATAGGATTAGAGCCTAATAATGTGGGCAATAAGGGTATCTTCTAATGTATTAAATTCTCTCCTAAACCTCAAAAGTCAAGCTACCAATGTATAAAGTAAAAGCTCCAACGGATAGAAAATTGCAGCAAAATGGCTAACTGGCGACTGGTCGTACAGGGTCATCAACTGGTTGCACAGGGTGTGTTAATCGGTATAATTAGGCCTGAGACTGGTGATAACTAGTTGTCCCAACAAAATCCCTAGCAACCTATCTTGCCAAGCCGTTCGACCAGTCGCACGGACCAGTCGACTGGTCTGCGATCAGTCTAATTTAGCCAGGGATCCATCTTTGGTCACTGACCCATCTTTGGCCTCTAGCCACCGGTTGCCTAGTACTTGCAACTGGTCGACAGACCCATGAGTTATGTTGTTCATTCTATCTTATTTATAGCAGCTCATGCAACCTCTTAGGCCTCTTTTTGGGTGGTCTTTTGAGACACCTAAGGCCATTCTAAGATAACTAAAAGTTTACCTATTGGGCCAAGTCATCTAGATGTTTGGTTTTGGTTTAAGTTCAAGGGTTTTGGCTCACCAAGGCATCTCATTTACCTGTTTCTTCTTCCTTGATGCAGCAGGTCCTCTTGAGTCTTTAGTCTTCATCTTCTTTGGGCTCAACCAACACTTATGCTCACTGACCTACATAATTGACAAATAAGGTGCACTAGTATGCCACAAAAATGTGCACTAACACATGGTTGTATGCAGTATTCAATTTGTTGATAATAATATGAACAATATCGCGATATTATCATTATGACAACATGGGTGATATTGAGACAACAATCTTTTGTTTCCCTTACAGTTGTTGATGATTTCTCAGTGAAATATTGCGTTGCTGATATTCTCAAATATTGATTGATGTTTGGATGGTTGGATGGATATATAGGATGGTTAGATGGATAGATGGGATGATTGGATTGATTTCTTAAAACAACACATGCTTTTAGGCTCCCATTAAATGGAATCTTATTTTGTATGCATTCTTTTTGCATTTTTTTTATTCCAAAATATGCAAATACGTGTATTTTAACATCTCTTAAAGTTTCATTAAAAAATTCTATCATTTTCCCATGTTTTCCCAATGTTTCTTCACATTTCCGGTTATTGGCGATATTATCAGTGATATCGATATTGTTTCTGTATCCTTGACTAGCTAAACATATAGCGATACCAATACTTCGAACACTAGTTAAGTGTGCATATGCATTAAATGTGCCACCGATCATATTTTAATTTCCCCACATTGCCACAATGTATTCAGTACATGATAGATCCATGATATTTAACATACAAAGGATAGAACAACTAGTCAGCAACAACAATGTCCATAACCAGCTAGCCTTCACAACATAGTTGACCTTAAGCATAGTTACGATGGCTAGAAAAAGAAAATATAAGGGGAAAGCTCACGCAATCGCTGGACCTTTTGAAGCCCCACGTTTTGACGATGAAGGATCTGTTCTTGAAACGCCTGCCATCCAGATCGGCGGAACATCCTCTCACTTCGCTCAATAAGGCGGACAACGGAGATCTCGCAACCACGGGATCAGATTGTCCGCTCTCGAAGAACAAGTGGGAGGTGTCGCCGAATGTTTGGAGGAGTAGACGAACAATTTGGATACATCGATCAAAGACTTGATGAGATCAAGGCTCTCCTAACCGGCGTGGTTCATCCGACTCCGGTCTACAGACCCAACGACGAGCCTCAATGATCTTGTCAAACTTAACAACTATAACGTTCTCAACGACCAGTTCCAAATCAAGAACGTGCCGAAGAAGACAAAGTTGCTAGTAGAGCAACAAGGGCAAAGTCTCGGTCAGCAATAGATTTACCTGTAAGCGACCTGCGCCATAAGCTCAAAGAAAGAAGATCAGCTCGTTTGGATCATGCCCGAGCCAACTTTGATGTTGTTGACCGAGTGAACGACAATATAAACCCACTTGAGGCCGAGTTGAAAGAACTTCGTGAACGAGTATGTGATATCTAGAGAGCACAGCGTGCCCGAGCACTTATTGCAGTGAATGCATTGGTTAACTCGTTCGAATCACCATTCACTGAAGAAATTTGCGAGGAACCATTTCCTAAAGGGTTCAAAATCCCTCAACTCAAACAATATTCAGGGATAGGGTATCTAGCGGAGCATTTAGAAAATTTTAAGGTCCGAATTGAATTCCTTGGAGCCAGCAAACATATCATGTGTAAAGCCTTCCCTTTGTCACTGACAAGCTCAGCGTGGACTTGGTTTCGAAACCTAAAACCGATGTCAATAAGCTCATTTGCCCGGTTGAGTAGGGCCTTCGCTACTCAATTCATCGGGAGTACCGACCCGATGAAGCATTCAACCCATCTCACCGCGGTCAAGCAAAAAGAGGACGAGTCTTTAAAAGACTACCTTGCACGTTTCAACGCCGAAGCTATACAAGTTGAAAATCTCTCTCAGTACGTATTACTCCACACTATGATCGGAGGATTACGTGATAAAAAATTCCTTTGGTCCGTTGGTGAAGAGCCACCCCAATCCATGGAGGAATTCTTAGATCGAGCTGTCAAACACATCAATGCGGAGGAGTTGGTCAACGCACATAAATCATCCTCCAGAAACAAAGATCACCAGGAAGGAAGCAGCTCGAAAAAACACAAGCTGGATCGGAGATTACCAGGTCGGAACAATACTATCCGAGAAGTCAAAGCCTCAACCCCACGATTTGAGAAGTACACACCGCTTAACAAAACCATCGAGCAAGTGTACTTGGCAGAAAAAGGTAAGCACACGTTCGGACAACCTGTGAAGATCAAAATCGACCCCAATAGAAGGTCGAAATTGAAGTACTGCTTATATCACAAAGACCACGGTCACAACACAGCAGACTGTTTCGACCTGAAGCAACAAATAGAGATCCTTATTCAGCAGGGATTCTTAAAAGACTACATTGCTCAGCATCAGGAGGACCATAGGGCTGTAAAACAGACTGATGAGCAGATCAACAACGATCCTGTGGAAGAGATCCACATAATCTTTGGCGGGCCAACCACTAGACTCTAGCAACTCCCGAAAGGCCTACGTACGACAAGGAAGAAGGTCACAACCGCAACCAGGACCTTCTGTAAATATAACCAGCCGACCTTCGAAGGTCGCAAAGGTTACCCCATGCGCAATAACTTTCATTGAGGAGGACGCCTGAGGCATTCTGCACCCACATGACGATTCCCTCGTAGTCTCGATGGTGGTCGCCAATAAGAAACTCCACAGGATGATGGTCGATACAGGAAGCTCGGTGGACATCCTGTACACCACGACATTCGAGAAGATGAAAATCGACCGATCTAAGTTAAGGCCAGTCAAAACCGCCTTAACCAGGTTCACAGGGGATAGAGTCATGCCGGAAGGAGAAATAACTCTTCCAGTGACAGCGGGGGAGGAGCCTAATTAGAAAATGATCATGGTCGTTTTTCTTGTTTTCAACACCCCTTCCGCCTACAATGCAATCATCAGCCAACCCATCCTTCGAGCTCTGAAAGCCGGTATTTCTATCTACCACCTAGCTATGAAGTTCGAAACCGACGATGGGGTTGGAGTGGTCAGAGGAGATCAACAAGAAGTTCGTCGATGCTATGAGCTAACCCTACGGGGGAAAAATAAAAATTCGATTTCAACTGTCTCACATACAACCCCTCTGAATCCAAGAGGAGAAACAGAAGAGCACAGATCACCCGCCGAGGAGTTAGTTGAAATCCCACCTATGGACGACGACCCGACCTGCGTTGTGAAGATCAAATCTTAGTTGAAAAGAGACATACAGAAAAGGCTGACCACTTTTCTGAAGGAGCATGCAGATGTCTTCGCATGGTCCCATCAAGATATGCCAAGAATAAGTCCTGAAGTGATGGTCCATCAGCTAAATGTCAACCCGACCTTCAAGTTAGTCCGCCAAAAACGACGTCCCTTTAACACAGAAAGATACGTTGTGATTAAAGAGAAAGTCCAGAAACTACATCGAGCAGGATTTATCCAAGAGATATGCTATCCAGACTGGCTTGCCAACGTTGTCTTAGTGAAGAAAGCCAATGGGGAGTGGAGAGTCTGTGTGGACTACACCGACCTGAATAAAGCCTGCCCGAAGGACAGCTTTCCGTTGCCCAGGATAGAACAGCTCGTTGATGTAACGTTGGGATATGAGCTACTTAGCTTTATGGATGCATACTCCGGGTCAAATTCAGATGTACGCTCCCAACAGGCAGAAAATAGCCTTTGTTACAGATCGAGGTTTGTACTGCTACAAGGTGATGCCTTTTGGGCTCAAAAACGCCGGAGCAACGTATCAACGTTTGGTTAATAAAATGTTTGCAGACCAGATCGGTAAAACCATGGAGGTTTACGTGGACGACATGCTTGTTAAAAGTCTGAAGTAAAAAAACCACGTGGACGACCTCCGCACCATGTTCAAGATCTTAAGGAATACCGGATGAAGATCAATCCTAGCAAATGCGCCTTTGGTGTAGGCTCGGGAAAATTCATTGGCTTCATGGTAAATCAATGAGGGATTGAAGCCAACCCAGAAAAGATCCGAGCTCTGATCGACATGAGCTCGCCCACCACCGTGAAAGAAATTCAACGTCTTACTGGTCGAGTCGCCGCCCTCAATCGGTTCGTTTTCAAAGCCACGGATTGATGCTACCCATTCTTTAAACAACTTCGTAAATATAAAGAAATGACCTGGACACCAGAATGCGAACAGGCCTTCCTCGAGCTCAAGGCTTATCTCGGATCCCCGCCTTTGCTGTCTAAACCTATACAAGATGAAGAGCTACTTTTATACTTAACAATCTCTCTAATAGTAGTCAGCTCGGCCTTGATCTGCGACGATCAGGGGACACAAAGACCGGTTTATTATGTCAATAAAGCTCTTCTTGATGCAGAAACTCGATACTCGTGCATTAAAAAATTAACATTAGCTTTGGTCACTTCGGCAAGGTGACTACGACCTTATTTTCAAGCACATCCAATAGCAGTGTTAACTGATCACCATTGCGGCAAGTGTTGCAAAAACCAGAAATTTCAGGACGTCTTGCCAGATGGGCCATCGAACTAGGTGAATTTGATATACGATACCAACCTCGATCTGCGATCAAAGGTCAAGCAGTAGCTGACTTCATTGTCGAGCTAACCAGCCCCTCGTACGTCCAGTGAGATCAAGAGCCGAGCCAGCCTTTCGGAGAAAAAATGCCGGGAAGCTCTTCGAGAGATGATCTCATAATGTCTGCATGGTCACTACACGTCAACGGGTCATCCAATTCGTAAGGTTGCGGAGCTGGCCTCATCTTAGCCTCACCAGACGGAGTGAAAGTCCACTATGTGCTTCGATTCGGCTTCCGAGCTGTAACAACGAAGTTGAATATGAAGCTCTCTTAGCTGGGCTCCGCCTTGCTTCTGAGATAAGAGTCTGAGAATTGAATGTACACAGTGATTCGCAGTTGGTGGTCGGGCAGGTGACAATAGAATTCAAGCAAAAGGGAGCAAGATGTGTTCATGTCTAGCAAAAGCCCAAGAATTGCTATCTCGCTTCGATCGTTACGAGATCGTTCAGGTCCCGAGAACTCAAAATACTAATGCAGACTCACTGACAAAATTAGCATCATCAGTAGATGACGAGCTCAACAAGACAATACCCATCGAATTCCTCCCCCATCGAAGCATATCTCAGGAAGAGATGATCGAAGTATATCCAACATCAACAAATCCAAGTTGGATGGATCCCATCATCTGATTTCTGCGATGAGGCGACCTGCTTGAAGATAAAAGAGAAGCGCAAAAAATCCGATATAGATCGGCTCGTTATATGTTGATCGATGAAATCCTCTATAAAAGGGTTTTCTCTCCCATGTCTACTTTGTATAGGACCCGAGGAGGCCGATTATGTACTACGAGAGACCATTTTGGTAGTTGTGGTAATCATTCTAGAAGTCGAGCACTTGCAAAGAGGGTAATTCGACAAGGGTACTATTGGCCTACTATTCAGCGAGATGCCCCAGAGATCGTAAAAAAGTGCAACAAATGTTAGTGATTCGCCCCAATTCCCCATCTGCCGCCTGAATAGCTCACTCCCATGTCTAGACCATGACCATTCGCCCAATGGGGGATCGACATCATTGGTCCTCTTCTAACAGGTAAGGGGCAAGTGAAATATGCAATTGTCGCCATTGACTAGTTCACAAAGTGGGCCGAGGCGGAGCCACTAGCTACTATCATAGAGAGCAAAACTACAGATTTCATCGGGAAGTCGATCGTATGCCGGTTTAGGATCCCTAATAGCATAGTCACTGACAATGGACGTCAGTTCGATAATTCCAGATTTTGCAAATTCTGCAATAACTTGGGCATAGAAAATGTCTACTCATCTCCTCATCATCCGCAAGCCAATAGCCAGGTCGAAGCCGTCAATAAAATCATCAAAAACCATCTCAAAATGAAGCTCGGAGAAAGGAAAAGAGCATGGGTTGAAGAACTCCCGGAAGTACTGTGGGCTTATAGAACCACAGCTCGGTCCACTACCGGGGAAACGCCATTCTCCTTAGCTTTTGGAGCCAAGGCCGTGATTCCGGTAGAGGTCGGAATGCCCACCAACCGAACAGGTCGTCACTAGCCCGACCAAAATGAAAATCAGCTACGGATGAATCTCGATCTTCTAGACGAAGTAAGAGACTTTCTAAGTGTGAGTAGCAGCGTATCAGCATAGAGTTCAGCAATATTATAAATCACGGGTAAAGAAACGACAGTTCAGAGTAGGTGACCTCGTCTTTCGAAAGGTCAGAAAAGATGTTAAAGAGAAAGCCGGTGTGTTTAGCCCCAATTGGGAGGGACTATACAAAATACTCACCCCACTTTGTCTCGGCACCTACTGGCTCGAGGACATGGAAGGCCGACCTCTTCTTCACCCATGGAATGCTGATCACCTTAAAGTCTACTATATGTAAACAGGTCGGATCCTCGAATGATGTAAAGTTTGTATATCAAACCCTTATTTCAATAAAGATAGAACCTTTTCGAGATCTTTATTCTTAATGTCAAACATGTTTACGAATTAAGTTTGACGCACACAATGTCTTTGGCAAAAGCAATCTAAGTTCGGTCATAAGATCGTAAGATCAGATTTGCTAAGCTATAAGAAGGCTAAGGACTAACAAAGGAAGTCCGAGCTCGATCACAAGGTCGTAAAGCTGGATCTACCACGCTACACAGAACAAGCATGACCCAAATGGTTAGGAGCTTGACATGAGCTTAAGATCGTAAAACGAAAGAAAGCATGATAACTGAGACGACCTAATCGCAAGCTACGCGACCCATTCATTCAAACTACTTGGATGAATTTCAATCAAGTATGGAAGGAAATAAATACCATAACTATCACAAAAAGCGTATATGTGGACCCTCGCCGTTCCGCGCTCCCACGCGACGTTCTCATCCCTTTCCTTTCAGAAAAAGAAGAGGAGGATGCGTGAGTGCGAATCGCCATTTGTGCCACTGGCTTACCTCGTTCTCAAGGGCTTTGTTTGGTTGTGGTGTTAAGCTGGATGTGTTTAAATGAGTTTATATAAGACCAGAGTCGCCACTAACTAGTTACTTCGAATCTACAGTCGGCTAGACCCCGTAGAAACGTTACAGAAGGGGATCCGAAGATTCCTTCCTCTATAACGACTCCTTTTGATCTGCGGCCAGAGATTCGAGGTAAGGGATCAAGTTACAGGGTGGGAAGAGGTTAAGCACCCCACACACTGCCCGTACCGAAGTACGGTCTCTACTTCACAGAATCGAACTAACACTTGAAAGTTTGTTTTAATCCTCGTACATTTTCATAGATGACATGATGCATGAATGTAGGTCTGAACAGTAAGAGTTTCTGATGGGCAAGTTCCACTAACAGGCAAGCCCAGAGCATACGTTCGAACTGACAGGTGCTTTATGCGGAATGCATGCGTGTGTTTGAATGATCAAAGTGCTTGTAGTGATATGTACATGAATGCAGGTCTGAACAGTAAGAGTTTCTGATGGGCAGGTTCCACTAACAGGCAAGCCCAGAGCATACGCTCGAACTGACAGGTGCTTTATGCGAGATGCATGCTGTGTGTTTGAATAATCAAAGTGCTTGCAGTGAAGAAGGGGGGTTGGAAGAAAAGTAAATGTTGCACTTATGCTAGATGCGAATGAGATGATGCTAGTAAGGAACAGCTAGATGGACGGAGGTGTCGCAAGGATTGACTTCGAGTGGCTGGATCAAGACTTGGATGGCTTTGGAGACTTGGACCAGTGGTCAGGCTGGGCTGGACCATGGCTAGGCTCTCCTCACTCGGGCTCTCCTTGGTGGAGGAATGGGTTAAAGGATGGAGGGGTGGACTCAAAGCTCGCGGACTGAAGAGAGGGGAAGTGGCTGTTGAAATGGGAAGAGGCTAGGGGTATTTATAGTGTTGGAGAGTGGCAGTTCTCGTAAATATGTTTGGACGGCCCCCAGGGGGCCGTCCGTACGGACGCTCCTTGGTTTCCAGCACGTGGTACGGTCATGTCTCGGGGCTGCTGTTTTGACTCGGTGGGTTGACTCGGTGAGTTGACTCAGCGGGTCGACTCGGTGATTTGATTATGTGGGTTGACTCAGCGGTTTGACTCGACTGGTTGACTCAGCGGGTTGACTTAGCGAGTTTGACTTTTTTAGGATTTTTTGACTGGTTTTTCTTATGGAGGGTTTTTCAGGCTGATGTTTAGGGGTGCGTTGACTGGGTTCAGGCTTGAGTTGGGCTATGGATTGGGGCTTACAAGGGTGAGTTTGGCTGAGTTTGGACTTGGGATTTGGGGGTATGGTCCTCCATTCATCCAGCTATCTCTACTAACAGTGTAGCTGAAGGTGGGGTGTCTACAGATGCCCCTCTTTGGCAGAGGTTGCGTGCAACCGAATGCCAAAGCGAGTGGACACCTCACTTCTGACCCGGTCATTCATGGATCATGGTCTGAAATCTTTGCTTGCCTTTGCATCTGTGCCAGTTGATCGTCTGGAAATCGATCACTCGCACATACCGCGGAAGTTTGGAGAAAACGTTGCGATTGTCCCTGCAGTTTGCTGCAACCTGGGTACCCAATCGCAACCCTTCCATTCCCGATTGGTACTAACATCGGAAAGGTACAACAGAGCCTCTATGTCGCTACTCTTACGAGGTTACTGACCCTGAGATTGATTGTGATGTTTGATGTTTTCCCGGATCACTCCAGGAGTACTTGTTTCGCTTGACTGTCAAAGTGGTTAGATGCCCTGCGTAAGATAGTCTTACGGGATTCTACTACACCAACTTGGAATCAGTCAAGGTACTTCAGGCATCCACGCCTAGGTATGTGCGGGTGAACTCTTTCCACCCAATCTGCTGGTTTTGATGCTTGGTTTGTAATTCATTCTTTCCTAGATTGTGGTCTGGAATCTTTGTTTGTCTTTTGTATCTGAGTCAGTTGATTGTTTGGAGATTAATAACTCGCACATACCGCGAGAGTTTGGAGAAAACGTTGCGATTGTCCCTGCATGCGCTGCAACCTGGGTACCCAATCGCAACCCTTCCATTCCCGATCGGTACTAACATCGGAAAGGTACAGCAGAGCCTCTGCGTCGCTAGTCTTACGAGGTTGCTGACCCTGAGACTGATTGTGATGTTTGATGTTTTCCCAGATCACCCTAGGAGTACTTGTTTCGCTTGACTGTCAAAGTGGTTAGATGCCCTTCGTCATGTAGTCTTACGGGATTCTACTACGCCGACTTGGACTCAGTCAAGGTACTTCAGGCATCCACGCCTAGGTATGTGCGGGTGAACTCTTTCCACCCAATCTACTGATTTTGATACTTGGGTTACAATTCATCGTTTCCACCTGTTCAAATGGTTTCTTTGACTGAGCCTTTTGGCTTTCATCTTTTCGTATCTTGGCATGTGGTACGACCGCACTGACACTAGAGTTCAGTTCGACCGTACTTTGAGTGCATTGGATCCGATGGTCTCCGGGGAAACCGCGAGACATTGGATCTTATTTGATTTTTGCGTCGGCTCCTACCCAGAGATATGGGAGATGTCCTGGTGTTTTGGAGGCAGAACGCTCTACTGGGAAAATGTTTTTGAATTTTTGACCCACTCTGGGGAGTGATACTCCGTGGGGTTTTTATTTGCAGATAGAAATATTTTTTTATCTTTTTTAAATGAAAATCTGGTTTGCACGAGCCTCCACTAGGGATGCCTGTGGGGTCTTTGGCTAACCGACTTTTATTTTGAAAGCAGGTAAACATGATGATTGATGCGTGGATGCTGATGCATGGAGATGCATATTTGATGATGGATGCATGGCTTTGGCTCATTCTCTTTCAGTTTGATGATTTTGCTTTTGCTGGAGATGCCGAGAATTTTGAGCTTATTGCTTGCGGGGTTGTGCTCCCCTGGGGTTTTTTTCTTTTTAATGCGGATGTTTGGTCAGCGGGTTGGTCAAGATCCCGACCTGTGGTCGATCAGGTCCATCGTCCCAAGATGTTGTTTCTTTGCTAATGAGAATGTACGAGGATTAAATCAGACTTCAAAATGTTCTTCTGGGCATAAATTCAATTAAGACGGTGCTTGGTCGCCAGTTTTGGTCAAGATTCTAATTTGCGGGCGATTGGATCCGTTATCCCAAATTGTGAAGAGAGTGGAGTTCAAGACTCCTGAAGTGTAGTGCTGGGGGATAGTGACAATTTTTGTGATTTTTTACAAATATTTGGTCCGAACCTTTACCTGAGTGGTCAGGATAGAGATCGGTTATTGAAAACAAAGGAAATATTTTTGTGATTTTTGAAATATTTTCTTTAAAAGCAAGAGAAATATTTTTGTGATTTTGAAAGATGATTTTGTAATGTTTTGGTATTTTGTTGGATTTTTCTGAAATGCAGGGAAAAGGCATGAAATTTTCATCCATTTCCAGCTTCTACTGCTGGTAAGGCACCCGATCCATTTTACGTCAGCGAGCAAGACAAGTCTCACACAGTTAAGTGCCGTAGTTTTACATCTTCGGATGAGGAGATTGTTGAGGGTTTTCAGTCAACACACCCACAAAGTTGCCTGTTTCTCATGTGCAATGCACATAGACCACGTATTGTCCGATGAACTCCTTCGACCACAAAATGAGCCACATCCTCACATTTTCCTTAGTCAATCCAATTTGGGGCCTTACGTTGCTCACAATTCCGTGAGGGTGCGCTCCACCTCCCAACAGCCTTAATCCCCTTCATGAGTTTTAAGAACAGGGAACATCCGTCAGATTCAACAGCGACTTCCAAATCAAGGTTGTCTATCACGGTACGTTCAACACGAACAGGATTGCGGGGTTCTGCCCGCCTCAGCCTTTACCTGTTTAAAAGATTTCGGACACCCGTACGATCAACTGTCAGCCATGTCTGGAACAGGTTAGGAAAGAAAGCCCCCGAGAAGTTAATCCCAGTGTAGTTTTAGGTCTTCGGACCGCTATAGATGAGTTTGTGCAGTTGAAATTGATGGCAAAATATATATATATATATATATATATATATATATATATATATATATATATATATATTTGAAAAGGTTCCAGAGTTCAACTCAAGTGGTTGAGATTGATACTGGTTTTTATGGAAAACTCAAAAAATCTTTTTGGTATTTTGGAAATGATCCAGGTCATCAGATCCTGGCTTGAACGGCTAGGATCGATGGCGGTTTTTATTAAAAATCTCTCGGGATATTGATCCCGACGTAGTTTAAGGTCTTCGGACCTAAAATATGTACAAGCAGGGCAAACATATTTTTTTTGTTTGAAATGATCCAGGACATCAGATCCTGGCTCGAACGGTTGGGATTGATGCCGGTTTTATTAAAAATCTCTCGGGATGTTGGTCCCGACGTAGTTTAAGGTCTTCGGACAAAAAAAACTTTATATACATGCTAAAAGTACATTCTTTTTGTGATTTTTGAAAAATATTCTGAGTCATCGATTTTAATTTTGAGGGTTGAGATCGATGCCCATTTTTATTAAAAATCTCTCGGGATCTTGATCCCGACGTAGTTTAAGGTCTTCGGACCCAAAATATGTACAAGACAGTAGCAATCAAGGTGGGAGATTCCGGGGATTCTTCTTAGAATGGTTCAGATCATCAGGTCATGCCTTTGGATGGTTGAGATCGCTGTTTGACCAAGTCAATTCTCTTTCTTTTTTCTTGAAAATTCCATGGAACTTTTTCCACATCATCAAGCCAATTTCTCACCAATTTCTCACAAGATGAGATTTTGGTGAGATTCCTTACTTTTTCTCACCATTCTCTTCCATCACTTCATTCTTACAAGGAGGTACAAGATTCACTTGCAACCACCCTTCCCAAGGAGGAGTTCTTCCCAAGGAGAGGGGGTGAGAAGTCGTTTCAACTAGGTGGGAGGTAGGACGGCCCCCTGGGCGCCGCCCAAGCCGTCCCTGACCTCTGGTTTCTTCAGTGGGTCGGGGTAAAGGGGTGCACCCCCCTTTTCTATATAACATGGGGCACCCTTGCCCCCTCCAACGTGCAATCTCTCTCTTTTCTCTCTCATACTCTCTCTTTCTTCAAGTTTTCTCTCTCTTTTGGTGGTTCTTTGCTTCTCTCAAGTGGTGGGCCTTAGAGAAGTTTTGGGACAGCAAGGTGGTCCCTCTTTGGTAAGTGGTAAAGGTATGGACCACTCCCTTTCTCTTTTGTCTCTTTCCTTCTTCATTGTTTCTCATGGTTCTTTTCTTTTCTTCATGTAGCTATTTCAAAAGAAGTGAAGGTGGGGCCCAAGTGTTCTTGACCTTTTTCTAGATCCCCAATCTCTTTCAAAGGTGGTGCATGGAGAAGGACATTGCAAGCTTTCCATTTCAATTTTTCTTATCTTCTTTTCATACTCCTTTCATGTGTATGTAAAGGGTAATTTTGCTATGTCCATCAAGTGTGCATGGCAAAATATCCTATCTTTCTTTATGGGAGTTGGGCCTCTTTTCATGTGTATCAAATGGGCTCAAAGTGAAGTCATGCCCTTGGTGTATTTGATGGGCCCAATGCTTCATTTTGGGCTCCCTCTTACTTTCTCTTTCTTGTCATTTCCTTTGGAGCTTTCTTTTTCTTTTCCATCTTCTTTCCAAGGTTTGGGCCCATGGGCATGGTAGGGCCCATCTCAAGTTTTGGGCTCATGGGGCTCACTTTAGGTGACCCCATCTTTCTTCACATGTGTATGGACCAAGGTGACTAGCCCATTCTTCACTTGGATCTCAAGTGGGCTAAATTTCTTAGTTGGGCCTTTATGGACAAGTAGCCCAAATCTTCCACCATCTCTTGATTATGATGTACATCCTTGTACAAAGTGTGGTGGGTTCCTTAGAGTTTTTCCGTATGGATGGGCTTTTGGGCCTTCATTGAAGCTTGGATTCCTTTGGACCATGTGTGCACCACTACACTTTGTCCATGTAGGCTTTTTTCCTTTCATGCTTTTTCTTTTGATGGATGGAGGACTTGAGTTACTTGATCATCTACAAGTCCCATGAGTGAGTTGTTTCAACAATCTCACTAAGTTCAAATGGTTTTTTTCTTGTGGTAGGAAAATGGTTCTCAAGGGTTTCCTTTAATGTCATCAATCTCAAATGGATGATTCCTCCTCAAGTGAGCTATCCATGCAACCATAGCTCCTTGAACTTCTCTTGGGGTACTTGGTGGGTCATCCACCATCATTCTCAAGGATGAGTGATTTTTCTTTCAATTTGTGAGAAGAATGATACTTATAAGTCGCCCAATTTTGTCCCATGCTTTGGGGCATTTTGGATTTTGATCTTCAAGTGGGCTATGTATGTCATTCTTAGCCATTTTCATGATGGTTGGGTGACTCATCTAGCCATGCCCTCTTGTGCTCAAATGGTCTCCCTTTTTTATAAAGAAATTGATGCATATAAGTTGCCCATACTTGTCCTTTCATGGGCATTTCCAACTTTGATTCTTCATGTGGGCTATGTGCATCAAATTTTTTACCATTAGCTTCTTTGATTCATATGTTCATGGGTAGACCGCCATGTACTATTCTCATAGTCAAAACTTTCATCAAGATGATGCACATAGGAGTGCCCATGGTTAACCCATTGAATGGGTCTTCATGTTCTTCAAGTGGGCTATGTGCTCCTTTCAATCCATTGAGGTGAGGCATTTGGGTTGCTCTTGGGGACCCATTTCCTTCCTATTCCCCACTTGTCCATGTACATGTGTAAAAAGATGGAAACATCTTAAGTGAGAATCATGGCCTTGGCATAAAAAAGTGGATCAATCCTTGGCCACATATGGACTTTGAAGAGGGATTTCTCATGTGAAGTAGGATTCTTATCCCTTGTTGATCTCATGACACTTGAGTGTATTTGTTGTCCAAAGTATGTCCTTGGATGATGGACTTTCTTTGCCCAAGGCATGGCATGCAACCTTCTTTAAGGTGGGCCTTGCCTTCTTTAATGGGCCCAACACATACCCTAGGTAACACATGGAGTCGGACTTTGGATTTTGCATTTGAATGTGAGTCCAATCCCATGGGTTTCCTGGATGATGATTTGGATTTTAACGGGTAAGGTATAGGGACTTACCTTGCCAAGCTTGTAGGATTCAATGGCGGACGGTACCAGGGGACGTCGAGTGATTGATGAAGATGATCCTGCCTTCATCATCCGCCGAGGGGCCCATATGTGTTCTTTAGCTCAAGAGCACCAACCTCTTCCCGCCATCAAGGGTCGAGATACAAGAGACCACTGGGACAACTGGGTGAAACATCCACAGCCTTTGCTTGAACGAGTATTGGCTGACACTCCTTTTGCTGGCCTCCTTACCTTACGCTTTCATAACAACAGTGCCAACCGCATGATGCTCGCGGCTCTTTGCGAGAGGTGGCGGGATGAGACCCACACCTTCCAGCTCCCTTGTGGTGAATGGGGAATAACTCCCCTAGATATTTATATGCAAATTGGCTTTCCATTTCATGGGGTAGTTGTTCCCCAAGTCAGCTCTCTTGCTCCCATCACCTCCACTGACTGGCTATGGCTTGTTGGTGATGTCCCGCCTGAAGATGAATTCCAAAGCCATTAAGTAAAGATGCGATGGTTCTACAACACTTTTGCCTCCGTCATCCCCACTACCGAGCTAGAGGCCCTCCACAAAGCACGGGCCATGATCACTTATGCCTTCGGGTCCTTCCTTCTCTGCCACGCCAATGAGAGGGTCGATCCTAAATTTCTTCGCTTGGTTGAGGATCTTCACCACCCCTACAATTGGAACGGGGCTATCCTGACTCATATTTTCCAGGGTCTGGATAAAACCAGTCGGAATAGTTGGTCCTACACAGGTTTCTGGCCTGTCGTTGAGGTACTTCTTCTTTCTCCTTTCTTGGAGACATTTACCCTCTTCCTCTCTCTAATTGTTAGGTGTGCCCTTGCCCAGACTTGCTTTTATGACCATTTTCCCCACCTCGCGCCGAGGATGCGGGACGACATTGAGCCATCTTTGTACCGCCACATGTACTGGCATCAACAAAACCCGTCAGCGGAACTCTCGAGTTTCTGGGGACAATTGGCGTGCTGACATAGACGGATTGACCATTGAAGATGTAAGTATCTTGCTTTCCTTATCCCTCGTGCTGTACTGTAATTGATCATGATGATCTCCCTTGTTGTAGCTTGGTCGGATGCCATACGACAACTTTCCTCTCTACTACACCCCTCAGCGTGTGGAGACCTATGATGCTTCATGCCTCCGGATCATGCTTTCTGACGCTGAATCATTTCAGTGGTATCTGGGTGAGAGGCTGCTTCGACAGATTACCGGAGTGGCCAGAGTCCCTTGTTCTGCACCTCCTCCAGCTGCTCAGATCCGAGTTGATGAGATAGCTGGCGCTCTTGTGGGCCAGCCCGGGTTTCGTTTCACGATCCCGGATCGCGATTACGATGAGTGGTACTTGCTGTATGGCCAGGGGCCTCTGCTTCCTCCACTCTATGTTCCTGGGGGCCGTCGCAGATATGCTGGAGGCTCAGTGACAGCTCCTTTGATGGATCTTCATCGTCGAGAGCGGGACGAGAGGAGGGACGATGACGACTATGTTGGTGACCTGTAGCTTGCTTTTGTATTCAGCTTACTTGATGTATGACCTTCTTCTTTGGCTTTTACCTTCTTCTGTATAAAAATCTTCTGAATGAATATACGATCTTTGACTTGTCTCAAATTCCTTGATGATGTATGGATGCTTTGACTGGAGACTTCTTAATTGCATGGATGATGACTTGAATGGTTCAGATGGCTTAATTCGGCCCTGTGGGCCCACTTGAGGCCTCGGCTTTACTTTGGAGCACCTCTTCTTGGTGATTTGTGAGGCTAAGAAGGCTTCTCATGGTGTGGATGATGACTTGAACGGCTCAGATCGCTGGATTCGGCATTGTGGGCCCACTTGATGATCAGATCTTGGGTTCCGGCAATCTTTCTTGATGATCGAGCCTTTGATCCTGCTATTTGATGGCTCATGTAGGTTCTTCCATGGTTTAGATCATGATGATCTTGTCTTTGAATGACTCGGATTGCTTGTGGCCCCTTCTTGATCATTTTTTCCTCTCTTTGACTTGATCAGACCCATTCTGGTCGCAGTGCTTCGTGATTGGATAGGTGGGGTACCTTTCAAATGATTCTGATCAACCTCAATCGAAATCTAGAGTGGATAGGGGCCTTGGGCGGCCCTCAGGATGCCATCTGCTGATGTGGACTGTCAGCCTCACCTACCAACGACCATGGAGCCAATCCCGCAGAGAGAGAGGGAGCGCGTCTGTACGGGCGGCCCAGAGCGGGCCGCCCAAGGCTCGCCTCTTGTGCGGCCTGGGCTGGCTCGTGCTTGGATATTCTTCACAGTCCACTGTCTTTGTCCCCTCATTCCCTGCACGTCCGGGTTCGATTGCAGCCATGAATATTCTCCTTGTCTCATCTTCCCTCCTCCTTTTGTCTTTTTCTTGGTTTGTCTTTTCTCAAGCCATGGATGGTGGAGTGGGGGTTGTCCATGGTGGGTCCCACACTTCAGAAAGTGTTGAAGGCTTTAATGATGGAGGGATTTCTTTAATGGATGGTGGAGATGGTGCATTGAATGGGGGCATTGATGAGGGTTTAGGGATGGTGGTTAGTGGAGCTTTGAATGGCCCCATTAATGGCAGCCATGCTGAAATTTCAGATTGGAATGGGTCTTTGATTGTGGGAGAACTGGATGGTATGGATGAGATGAGGAGATGGGACATAGGTGAGGCTATGCATCCCTTGAATGTGGGCCACCTAGATGATGTGATTGATGGTGGTGATGGGGGTATGATGGACATAGATGGGCTGATCTCATGTCTGGACGGTATGGATGGTTCAGATGATACCTTTGATGGTTTGGATGCTATTGATGATGGCCGAGATGTGCGGCATACTTGTTTGGGTGGACTTGATGTGATCATTGATGATGTCCCCCTGATGATGGACGGTGTGGATGCCTCGATGATCCCTTTGATCGGCCAGGATGATGACTGGATTCATGATTTCCTGTTGGAGAGGGTCGCAGGTCCAGATCTGACCGTTGATTCTTTGATCAGGGTGGTCGGGACCCTTCTTGATGGTTCAGATGTATTTTTTGATGGTCAGATTGGCCAAGATGCCACGATGTGTGGTGTGATCTTCACCGATAGCCCTTTTGCTGGAGAGTATCGTCCTTCTCCTGATCGTCGGTCTTTTGCGCACTCTGTTCATGAGGTGGGCGAGTCTTCTCATGCGGCTGAGGTTATGACAGTTTCAGACAGTGATGTGACTATATTAGACATAGCCGTTACTAAGGGCAAGTCAGGGGCTGTCGAGTCTGCAGAGGTTCCAGCTTTTCCTTCTCCTTCGCCCGTTGATCTTCCGATCCTCGATGAGCCTTCATTGATTTCTGGGCCTTTTGTTCTGGAGGGGGTACCAGTGAGGACTTGTTAGCAGCTTCCTCGTCCTTCTTGCTCGCCACGGCTGCTTGCTTGGCTTAATAGTTTGTCAGCTTATGAGATTCGGGATTTGGAGTCCTATGGCTTCGGTAGTCTGATCCATATGGCTAGAGTTGACATTGATTGGAGGATGCTCGGAGCTGCCTTGATTGACTGGGTCCCTTCGTTGAACTTGTTCGCGTTCAACGATATGGAGATGGGACCCTCTTTGGAGGAGCTTGCACGCTTGACAAGCCTACCTTGGGATTATACTCAGTATTTCTCGCCGAAGACATCGGCGAAGACTGCCACACCGCAGAACTGGTTCGGGATCCCCTATCTTGTTCGGCTGCAGCTGCCGGCCAGGATGCTGTAGTGTTCTCCTTGGACTTACTGTATGATCTTTTTTCGGGTCCTCGGAGTGTGGCCGATTCTATCCTTACTCGGAACGCACTGATGTTCTGCTTGATTGCCGAGGTGCTGTTCTCGGGATGGCGCAGGTCCCAGACTCCTTTGCTTTTTGAGGTGATGAGCCGAGCTATCCGACGGCAGGGGATCATTTCTCTCATCTTGGCCGAGCTGTTTAATGGGCTGACTGACTGTGCCCTGGGCCGCACTCGTGTCCTTCGCGGCTGCTGTGCATTTCTTCAGGTATCTTTTTTGTACCTTTCCTTTCTTGCTTTTTAGGAATTGCTTTGCTCTAGCTGAACTTCTTTTCCTTCTTATGATCAGGTTTGGCTATGGGAGCGTCTTTCGCTGACTGTTCCTGTACCATTTCCTGACACCCGTCGCCTCGACCTTATGCGACATATCATGGAGTTTCTTCCGCATACAGCTAGGATGAGCGAGCCTTTGTATCGCAGGATGTTCGCTGATCTTCGTGACTAGAATGTTCGTTGGGAGTCATCTTGGCTTTCACTTCCTCCAGTGCTTGGCGATGCACACCGCTTTCCTCTGATGTTGGTAGGCTTTCGATCTTACTTTTCCTACCACCCTACCCAGTTCCTGCAGCAGTTTGGGTACGAGTAGGATGTTCCTCTTTTTGCTTTTATAGGTATCGGGCGCCGAGCGCTTCCATCTAGGATCTCTGACTTTAGGACTCTGGTCGATGGATCTTGGGCGAGTTATCTGACTGCTGATCTGCTTGGTTTTGAGTTGCGGGCCTTTCCGATGGCGACCGCCTCATATCAGTACTGGGTTGCTGAGCAGTCTTTGTATCGACGTATCCCTTGCTGGCACCAGACTGCTGATGAGGATGAGCAGGATGTCCTTGGAGATGCCGGCTCTTCATCTGGTTCATATGAATGTTCGCTTCCCCAAGTGTAGGGTTGCGATGTAGTAATAAACTCGGTAAGACCGAGGTCGATCCACAGGGACTATGTAGGATCTCACAAATTCATCAACAAGTGTCTATTGAAGTCTACTAATCAGATTTTTGTATAAAGTTGATGTGAGTAACAAAAGCTGAATTAAATCGATAGTAATTAATTATAAAAGAGTACTAGGGTTTCAAGGATCCACTTGTAGCAATCCTTGATGTTCAATTCGCTGTGGTTTCTTATTCTCTCAACTAGAATCGACATTCCTGTCCGTCCAGTCGGATGATAGAACTGTTAAACCAACAGTCTGTAATATGTAAGTTCTATGCATAAGATTCACTCAGTCTAGGCTGAGCTGAGCATGCTCAATTGCATAGGTCATTCCCCTTTCCTATAGGTCCAGTTCTCAATCATAACCATCCCCAAGTCCTCTCACAAGACAAAGATAGATTAAGATTTAAACTAGATTCAAATCACCAGCACAGTCCTTACATATTCCAGAAAATCTACTAAAATAGAACTTTGGCCTGAAGTCCCTTTATGAAGAGCTTAGTACTAGAGCGCACTCCGATTCCTCGGATCATACAGGTCTATACCGTTGCAAACAAATTAAGAAGATAAGTAATTCATCCAAACATCCATGAGTCATCACAAGACTAAGAAAAATTACTTAAAAACTTGTATAAACTTCAAACCTTAGTTCATAATCATAAATTCCAAACTAAAACCACTTAACTACGAATTAAACATCTTGGATTCACTACAAGCTTCACCTCTTAGCCCTAGCTAAGAGGTTTAGCTGCTCATGATCCAAGGAAACATGAAACAACTACAAAAAGCATAAAAATAGCAAAGCAAACCAAAAGGAGTTGTGAAACTCCAATCTCCACTTCCACAGCCTCCAACCTCGCTTGAACCCTTCTAGGATACCTTAGAAACGATCCCTAGGTGTCCTTTTATAGTCTGGAGGCTCCACAACGTCGGAAGAATCGAAAATTTGCGTAACACTTACGCAGCGCAGAGAATTTCGGGAAGAAATTAGAAAGTTCTAACTCAGTACGCATGGCCGACCGGTCAAGACCGGTCGGCCTCAATAGAGAGTCATTCCAGCAAGTATGCCCGACCGGTCAAGATCGGTCGGGCCTATTTATCTTCAGTTCAGCAAGCCCCTCCGACCGGTCATGACCGGTCGGATGTTTTCATCCCTATTACAGCAGCACTAACCGACCGGTCATGACCGGTCGGTCCTATTCATTGAGGTTCAAGTAGCCTTGTCCGACCGGTCATGACCGGTCGGACGTCTTCAGTACCATGGCTGACCGGTGGCTGACCGGTCTGGCTTCCTTGGCCGACCGGTCATGACCGGTCGGCAGTCTTCATACTTCCTCATTTCTTCCTTTTCTTTCTTTCCTTGCTTCTTTCTTTCGCTTTCTCTCTTCTTTTCTTCTTTGGTCCTCAAGTAATCTCCATTAGAATGATCCCAAGTGAGCTCTTTATGTCTTCAATTGAGTAGAGTCCACCCTCAATCCTGTAGTCACAAAACATGCATTGAATTAGCTTACAAACCATATAAACCTTGCACAATGAGTGATGAATTGGGGTTAGAATATGCACAATTAAGAGCTCAACACACCCCCCAACCAGCATTTTGCTAGTCCCGAGCAAAACATGCGTGAAGCTAATCTCATTCTTCAAAACTCAACTCTCTTTCAGAAACCATCCTTCTATACATTCCAAGGTTCATAAGTATAAGATTCAGAAAGCTTAGGCGTCAAAGGTTGGAACCGTAAATCCTCAAGGCATAATAGGCATTCATATGAGATTCCCACTGATTGTTTGATAAATAGAGGGACATGAACAAATTCATCCTAGTGTGGGTAGTGAAAATTCATTCCACGAGTTTCTAGGATTATCTTCTTCATAGATCAACTAGACTATTGAACTCAAGGTACATAGAGCCACATCAAGCCAATGACAGGAATTTGCCTTACCGTCCTTCCGACGACTTTCACACTACGTCCCATTTCCGGCTTTGGTTACGGGTAGACCATCCCCCGGTTGGTAGTAGGTAGCCCTAATCGGAATTTTTCACCGTTTTTCCACATTCCCAATTTCATCCTTCCTTTTCCTTTTTCTTTTTAAATTAGATAGGATTTTTAAAAATCCATATCTTTCATTATTTTCCCATGGACAAGGATGGACAAAGTACCCCGGCCTGATTTCTCAATACCTTAATTCAAAGTCTAGCTAATCCATAAATCACATAATCCCTTAAACTCATGAAAATCGTGTAATGTGAGCTAGGTGTAAAAGTGTTCAGATTTTCTATCAATCACAAAATAGGGGAGTTCACATATAAAACCATTATGCAATGAGAGATTCTAGACATCCAGCCCTATTCACTTCATATCTCTTCCTCTTATGCTCATATCATCTGGAATGCATAGAACCAATGTTTTCCAAAAGAGTTTCGAATTTTTGAAAAAAAATCAAAAAATTTCCACATAATTGCTTGAGATGTTGCAAAGTGCTGGATTCATCCAAGCGGTTGCAAAGTGCTGGATTCATCCAAGCGGTCCTACACCCCCCAACCAAATCTTGCATTGTCCTCAATGTAAAAGATGCGCAATGAGCAAAACATGAGAGCAATTTGAAAATAACAGGGAGTGAGGAATGATATTACCTGAGAGAGTGAACATTGGAAATCTTCCTCCTTCTAACAAACCTATGAAAACGAAAACAAAAGCAGCAAAATTCTAATCCTAACTACTCTATACCTCCATCAGACTAGGAGATCAATCATCCTGATACACAGGATCATTCAGGGGTATGGACATACCTTCTGAAGGAAAATTTTCAAAGAACGGCTTTAATCGCTGCCCATTTGCTTTAAAAATGTTGCCGTTCCTCGGATTCAACAGCTCGACAGTCCCATATGGATAAACCGTTTGCACAATGTAGGGACCGGTCCATCGAGATCTCAGTTTTCCCGGAAATAAATGTAAGCGAGAATTATACATGAGGACTTTTTGGTTGATCGTGAATGTCTTGCGAAGAATATTCTTATCATGGAATATCTTCGTCTTGTCCTTGTAAATTCTCGCATTCTCATAAGCTTCATTCCGGATTTCTGCAAGTTCATTCAATTGTAGTTTGCGTAACGAGCTTGCCTTGTCAGAATTGAAATTCATCTTCTTAATAGCCCAATACGCCTTATGTTCCAACTCCACAGGCAAGTGACAAGCCTTCCCATAGACAAGTCTATAGGGAGACATTCCAATAGGGGTTTTAAAGGCAGTACGGTAAGCCCAAAGCGCATCGGTAAGTCGAAGTGACCAATCCTTGCGATCGGGATTCACCGTTTTCTCTAAAATGTGTTTAATCTCCCTATTGGATATCTCAGCTTGGCCACTAGTTTGTGGGTGATAGGGAGTGCTCACTTTGTGCGTTACGCCATATTTCTTCATTAAGGCTTCAAAAGGGCGATTGCAAAAGTGAGACCCTCCATCACTTATGATGACTCGAGGCGTTCCAAACCGGGAAAGAATATTTTCTTTTAAAAATCGAATGACCATTTTATGGTCATTGTTCCGGCAAGAGATGGCCTCGACCCATTTGGAAACATAATCAACGGCAAGCAAGATGTATAAGTTTTCAAAAGAAGATGGGAATGGGCCCATGAAATCGATGCCCCAACAATAAAAAATTTCGATAATTAAGATGGGATTGAGTGGCATCATATTTCTACGGGAGATTCCTCCTAATTTCTGACAAGGTTCGCATGCTTTGCAAAACTCATGTGTGTCTTTGAACATGGTTGGCCAATAGAACCCACATTGCAGAATTTTCGCTGTGGTCTTTTTAGCCGAAAAGTGGCCACCACATGCTTGGGAATGACAGAAGGAGATGATACTTTGTTTCTCATCATCTGGGACACATCTCCTTATGATTTGATCGGGACAATACTTGAACAAGTATGGGTCGTCCCATAGGAATTTCCGTACCTTCGAGAAGAATCTATCTTTATCTTGCTTTTTCCAATATGTAGGAATTGTACCTGTAGCAAGATAATTAGCAATGTCCGCATACCATGGCAATTGGGAAACAGCAAAAAGTTGTTCATCAGGGAACATGTCATTGATTGCAGTCGTTTCAGGGGAATCAGTGAGGACAAGTCGAGAGAGGTGGTCAGCTACTACATTCTCTACTCCTTTCTTATCATGTATTTCTAAGTCGAATTCTTGGAGTAGGAGGATCCATCTTAATAACCGTGGTTTAGCATCCTTCTTAGAGAGAAGATACTTAAGCGCGGCATGGTCAGTGAATACAATGATCTTGGATCCAATCAAGTAGGATCTAAACTTCTCCAAGGTAAAAACTACGGCTAAAAGTTCCTTTTCAGTAGTGGTGTAGTTTGCCTGGGCTGAGTTTAGGGTTCTACTTGCATAGTAGATGACACATGGCTTTTTATCTTTTCTTTGGCCTAACACAGCCCTAATAGCATAGTCGCTAGCATCGCACATAATTTCAAAAGGGAGGCTCCAATCAGGTGGTTGCATTATTGGAGCACATGTCAACATACCTTTAAGGGTGGTAAAGGCCTTTTGACATTCTTCATTCCACTCGAAAGAATTTTCCTTTTGAAGTAGGTTACATAAAGGGCGAGAGAGTGAACTGAAATCCTTTATGAACCTTCTGTAAAATCCTGCGTGTCCTAAAAAGGCCGTATATCTTGTATGCTTTTGGGTGGTGGGAGGTTAGAGATAAGATCAATTTTCGCCTTGTCCACCTCAATTCCATTTTGTGAAACGATGTGACCAAGTACAATTCCCTTTTGAACCATGAAGTGACACTTTTCCCAATTGATCACAAGGTTCTTCTCTTCACATCTTTTTAGCACAGATTTCAAGTGCTCAAGGCACTCAGCAAAGCTACAACCGAATACGGAAAAATCATCCATGAAGACTTCATTGAGGTTCCAGTAGCCTTGTCCGACCGGTCATGACCGGTCGAACGTCTTCAGTACCATGGCTGACCGGTCGCTGACCGGTCTGGCTTCCTTGGCCGACCGGTCATGACCGGTCGGCAGTCTTCATACTTCCTCATTTTTTCCTTTTCTTTCTTTCCTTGCTTCTTTCTTTCGCTTTCTATCTTCTTTTCTTCTTTGGTCCTCAAGTAATCTCTATTAGAATGATCCCAAGTGAGCTCTTTATGTCTTCAATTGAGTAGAGTCCACCCTCAATCCTGTAGTCACAAAACATGCATTGAATTAGCTTACAAACCATATAAACCTTGCACAATGAGTGATGAATTGGGGTTAGAATATGCACAATTAAGAGCTCAACAATGAACCCTTTGAGGAGCGCCCGTTCATTGATCCTGGTTTCCTTTTGGCCACTCATGGCCATTTGCTATCTGAGATCTCTGCACTTCGGTATCATTGTGAGATGATGTCGAGGAGGTTGGCTGCCGTTCAGAGGTTATCTGATGAGGAGGCCATGATCCATACCCTTGAGCGCGATGAGGTGCATTACCTGCGTATGGAGGTGAGCAGGTTGAGAGCGAGACTATTTCATTATGAGTCAGGGGACTTACCTGATATGGCCGAGGAGGAGGGTAAAGATTGATTATATTGGCCACCTACACATTCTTGTTTTGCATGGTATATGATTGATGATGATGAATTTTTTTTTGTATTTTTTAAAAAAGATAACATGATATGTGTAAAAGAAATATGATGCTTCTAATGAAAAAGAAAAAAACTTTTTTGAGAATCTATTGTGCCATAAGTTGTCTTGTGAGTGTGTCTGGATTTTGTGTCGGGATATAGGAATTAGAACTGGGGCTTGGCCAATGCTTTGACCGATGTCTTGAGATTTGACTTGTGTGATCCTTTGGTTCCCTATAGGTGTAGGCAACGGAAACTGTTGCCTCCTGAGATTGTCAGAATTTGTAGAGCTCTTCGTTTCTGATTGCACTTCTTCTTGTTCTTGAACTGTGACGGCTCGAACCAATCTAGACTGTTTGATTTCCTAGTACCTGCACTTTTATTTTTCTTTTTCCATTTGAGCCATTTTTGCCTGCAGCGCTCTTTCGAGTTTTCACCACAGCCGGCCTTTTCCCGTCATTTTTGCCCGTGGCGCCCTTTCGGGTTTTCACCACATCCCGGGTGTTTGATCTTGCTTGCCCCTTGGCAGTTATGCTGTTTTTACCCTCAGTGCCCTTTCGGGTTTTCACCAAGTCCGCTGTATGCCCACTGTTTTTACTCGGAGCGCCCTTTCGGGTTTTCACTCCGCCCTCTTTGTTTAGGCACACATTTTCTTTTTTCTTTTTTCTTTTTTTTTTGTTTTTTTCTGGATCTTTGGATAACTGCGGCGGCTAGAGGTCGGGAATCCATCGTTGCCGGCCGATGGCAGTCCTTCAGCCCTTATCCTAAGTTACGATGATAGAGCTGTCGGTCTTAGTCGTGGACCTTTCTGAGATGAATGGATGGATGACTGTATTTCTTTTTGGGTTGATTTTTCTCGGGTGCCTTGTTTTGGCTTCCCATTTCCTTTCTCTCTCTCTCTTTTTTTTTGAATCCCCTTATTTGAAACACTTGTTAGTGGACAGAAATGATTTCTCAAAGGTTTTAGCTTCGACCTCTTGACTTCAGCTCTATTAAAGTAACTCTTGATAAAGTCAGAATGACTTACCCATGAAAGATCTTCACTTTGTCAGCATTGATTGGCTCAGGAAGATCCACCCCTCTCATGCTGGTGAGTCTGAGGGCGCCTCCGGGAAGTACTTCTCTGATGATCAGTGGCCCGTCCCACGAGGGTTTGAACTTTCCTCTGGGATCTAGAAGGTGCGACGGTAGAATCTTCTTCATGACCATGTCGCCTACCTTGAAACTTCTTTTTCGGACTCTCTTGCTATAAGCCCGAGCAATCCTTTTCTGATAACACTGAGAATGACTTAGCGCACGCATGCGCTTTTCATTTGCTAGCTGCAACTGATCGAATCTGGTCCGTTGCCATTCTCCTTCTTCAATTCCGCTTTCTAGTAATACTCGTAGTGATGGTATTTCCACCTCGACTGGCAGAACTGCTTCCATTCCATAAGTAAGCTTAAAAGGAGTAACGCCCGTAGCAGACCGTACAGACGTTCGATAGGCCCAAAGTGCATATGGGAGCATATCTGACCAATCTCGATAGGTCACGACCATCTTCTCAAGTATCCTGACGATTGTCTTGTTTGCGGCTTCTACCCCACCATTCATTCATCTGGGGACGGTAGGGGCTTGATCGATGACGTTGAATCTTGAACTTGCTGAGAAAGTCATCCATCTTCTTGTTGACGAACGGGGTCCCGTTATCTGTGATAATAACATTGGGGATTCCATATCGGCATATAATGTTGTTCTTCATGAATTTGATCACCTGAGATGCTGCAATCATGGTGTAGGAGGCTGCCTCTACCCACTTGGTGAAGTAGTCGACTACCACAAGTATGTACTCATGACCATTTGATGCTTTGGGACTGATCTTGCCGATGATGTTGAGTCCCCATATGGAGAAGGGCCAGGGGGTGGTCAGGTTGTACAACTCTGATGAGGGGGCATGAATTTGATTTGCATGCTCCTGACATTTGAAGCATTTTCTGACGTGCTGGCAGCAGTCTGTTTCCATGGTGAGCCAATAGTAGCCGAGTCGTAGAATCTTCTTTGCCATCATGTGCCCGTTCATGTGTGGGCCACAGATTCCTTCGTATATTTCTTCCATGATCTTTGCAGCTTCTGTTTCATCGACGCATCAAAGGAGGATGTTATTATAGGATCGCTTGTAAAGAATTTCGCCACTGATGGTGAACTGGCCGGCCAAACGCTAGATGGTTCGGCGATCTGTTGATGTTGCTGATTCTGGATACTCCTGGGTTTCAAGATATTGCTTGATGTCTGTATACCAGGGTTTGTCAGGGACAGCTTCGGCTTCTTTAGTTGCAGGCAGAAAGCAGGTTCATCTTGAATTTCGACTGTGAGCTCCCATTCTGAAGCTCCTTTTGGTATCTCGAGCATTGATGCAAGTGTGGCGAGAGCATCTGCAAACTGGTTCTTGGCTCTGGGCATGTATGAGAAGGTAATTTCTTTGAATTCTTCGATCAGATTGTCAAGATACACATGATATGGTATCAACTTCTCGTCCTTGGTTTTCCATTCGCCATTGGCCTGATTGACGATAAGCTGTGAGTCTCCAAATACTCGTAGCTTCTTGACGCCCAAGATTATGGCTTCCCTTAAGCCAGCAATGCATGCTTCGTACTCTACCATGTTGTTGGTGCATTCGAATGCTATGCGCCTTGAGATAGGAATATGGACATCATCTGGAGAGTAGAGGATCGCTCCAATACCACTCCCTTTAGAATTTGCTGCGCCGTCGAAGAATAACGTCGACTCATCTTTCTTCTTCTTTTCTTCGCCTTCGATAAGTAAGAGATCTTCATCAGGAAAGAACGTCTTGAGCGGTTGATAATCCAGGAGTGAGTGAGCGGCAAGATGATCGGCGAGGGCCTGTCCCTTGATTGCCTTCTGAGTGACATAGGTGATGTCGAACTCAGACAGGAGTAGCTGCCATTTAGCTATCATTCCAGTGAGTGCCGGTTTCTCGAATATGTACTTGAGCGGATCCATGTGAGCGAGGAGGAGAATAGGGAATGCAATCATGTATTGACGGAGTCGCTGAGTTGCCCAGACTAGGGCGAGGCAGGTCTTCTCGATCGGGGAATAGCTGGTCTCGTAGTCGGTGAACTTTCGGCTCAAATAATATATCGCTTGTTCCTTCTTCCCGTTCTCGTCGTGCTGGCCGAGGACACAGCCGATGGCTTCTGCTGCTATCGAGATGTATAACAACAGTGGACGTCCAGGAGTGGGCGGCACTAGGACTGGAGGATTCATGAGATATCTCTTGATGCGGTCAAAGGCGACTTGGCAATCATCATTCCATTCTTTTGGAACGTTCTTCCGAAGGAGCTTGAAAATGGGCTCACAAATAGGTGTGAGCTGTGCGATGAAGCGACTGATGTATTGAATTCTGCCGAGGAAGCCACGAATTTCTTTCTCTGTTCTGGAGAGGGCATCTCAATGATTTCTCTGGCTTTGGTCTCGTCGACCCTGATGCCATCCTCGCTCACCATAAAGCCGATGAGCTTACCTCCCATTGCACCGAAGACACATTTCTGAGGGTTGAGGCGGAGCTTGTACTTTTTTAATCTGTTGAATAACTTCTTCAGCTCTTCAAAGTGTCCTTCAATTGTGCGAGATTTGACGATCATATCGTCCACATATACTTCAAGCTCTTGGTTCATCATGTCGTGGAATAGTGCTGTCATTGCTCGCTGATATGTTGCTCCTGCGTTCTTCAGACCGAACGGCATTACCCTGTAACAGAAGGTTAACCAGGAGTGATAAACGACGTCTTTTCGCGATCTTCGACGGCCATTTTGATTTGATTGTAACCTGAGAACCCGTCCATGAATGAGAAGATCTTATATCCAATAGTGTTGTCGACCAGAGTGTCGATATGTGGCAAAGGGAAGTCATCTTTAGGACTGGCTTTGTTGAGATCTCGGAAGTCGATGCACATTCGAACCTTGCCGTCCTTCTTTGGTACTGGTACGATGTTGGCGAGCCATTTAGGATAGTTAGAGACTACCAAGAATCCCGCATTATACTGTTTGATGACTTCATCTCGGACTTTCAGGGCCCATTCTGGCTTCATTCTTCGAAGTTTCTGTTTCACTGGCTTCATATCTGCCTTGGTTGGCAGATGGTGTACAACGGGCTCTTCATCGAGCCTCGGCATGTCTTCATATGAGAACGCGAAGTTGGACAATCTTAGAGCTAGGAACTCTATCATTTTCTGTTTCATCTCAGGTGGCAACGATTTTCCAATGCGTACTTCCCTAGGGATCTCAGGTGTCCCCAAGTTTACTATCTTGAAATCATCGGTTACAACATTGGCTTTGGATTCGAACCTTTTGAGGAGATCCTCTAGTTCGAGAGCCGAATCATCATCTTCCTCATCCCGAGCTTCGTCCAGACCCATGAGCTCGAAGTCTAATTCGATGTCAAAGTCATATGATTCGACTTCAAACTCATGTGACTCTTCAGACGAACTTGGCACACTAATGAATGCAGGAAAAGAAATGTTTTTTGGTTTTTGAGATTTTTCTGAAATGAAAATGCTAGATGTTTTTGGCTTTTGAAAGTGTTTAATTTTTTTGGATTTTTGAAATTCACGGGACTTTGAACAAGCGGGCATTGCAGACCATGATTGAGCCCAACTTGTTCCAAAGTTCCGGTCGCTACTTAAACAGGTGTTTTTTTTTGGAAGCCAGAGCCCTTAGATGGCTCTTTGGCTGATTCAAAAGTTAGGGGAACGGATGACCATTCAGGACCCCACACTTCCTCCCCTGAAGAGGTGGGGGTTGATGATTCGGGCGAAGAATCACAGTATGGCCCAATGACCATGACTTCTCACTGGTCGGGTTCGAGATCTGAGTCGTACTCAGTCCCTCCTGGATCACTTACCTCGCATTGTAGTTCGTCTGGTTCCACAGTGAGACACATGTTTGGGATCTGGACATCGGACCAATCCAGGGCTGGCCATTTCTCTTTCTTGGTCCAATGGATGGGAGGCTTCTGCCCCTGGATGATGATTGTTGATGTTGATATGGGCGAGTCGTGCCCCTTGCTGATTGATGCTGAGATGGGCAACTTGTGCCCCTGATTGGCTGGAATTGAAGCGGGCAGGTTGTGCCCCTGGTTGGGAGCAGGTGTCAGAGTAACCTAGTCCTAAAGCTGCTGTATTTGACTTCCTTCTTCATCTTCATCATTTCCTTCTTCTGGAGGCTTAGTCGGTTCGAGAATCTGATCCCATCGAATGAGGGGCCACGTGGCCCAAACTAGGCTCATCGGGAGGCCTTTGTGTAGTGTAGTCGGTTGATTCCCTCCTGGATCTTTGCAAGGTTCTCCTGGCTTGACGAATATGATGGGTGAGCACCGAAATTTCTTCCTTCTTTTGTCCATAAAGATTGCCCAGTATCCGAGTCCCCATTTGCGTTGGTTATATACCAGCGGTACCTTTCTAGACTTGAAATGATTCTTCATTCGGTATTTGAGGCTCAGACGTTCTGCCGGTGAAAAGACACGGTCCACCCTTATCGGTTCTGGATTGGCGATAGAGTTCACAGTCTCGAATTCAAAACTGTGAAATGGGATGTCTTCTTCAGAGTGCTGGATATCGATGACTGGGATGTCTGGTTCAGTGGCAGCAGCATTGGAAGGAATGATGAGCTCCTTCTCTGCATGGATAGAGATCACTTGATTTCCACAGATGTATTTCACTCGTTGATGCAGGGTTGATGGCACAGCCCCCATCTTGTGCAGCCAAGGTCGTCTGAGCAACATGTTGAAAGAGGCTGATATATCTAGAATTTAGAATGTGATAGTGGAGATTTTCGGACCTATCTGTACCTCTATGTCGACCTCCCCTTCCACTGATCGGCGGGTGTTGTCGAATACTCTGACACATATGGTGCTGGGTCGGAATGAAGAAGGACTGATTCCCAGACATTCCGCAGTCTTAAGTGGGTAGACGTTTAAGCTTGAGCCATTATCGATAAGGACCAGTGGGACGCAGAGGTCTTTGTATCGTAAGGCTATGTTGAGGGATCGCCCATGATCGCGTCCTTCCGGTGGCAACTCATTATCGGTGAAGGTGATGGCGCGTGGAGCCAGGAGTTGTCCAATCATCAATGCTATCATCTCTGGTGCCGTATCGGAGGAGACGTGAGCATCGCTCAAGGTTTTGGCAAACATTTCTCGGTGTATGCGAGATGTGCAGAGTAGCTCCCATACTGAGATTTGAGCAGGGATTGACTTGAGCTGAGTCGCCACATCGTATGCGGCTTCATTTTTGTTGCCGAGGCCTGAAAGAGCGCCTTTGGGATCTCCTTTGTTTTGATTATCTCTTCGGATGCAACGCCCATTGGGATTCATATTCCCTACTTCCGCACATTCTGGATAGTGCCATGGGACCTCTTTATAATTTTCCTCACCTTTGCCTTCTAGGACCACCGGTTCTTGCAACGGTGCTGGTGTGGGTACCAGATCTTCCTCGTACAGAGCTTTTGCCTTAAGAACTACATTGTTGCCTGTGCTGAAGGGGTAATATCGAGGCTTGTCTTCATAGATCACATAAGGTTGCAGTCCTGGCTTGACCGTTCCTGGAGCAGGAGGCTCCCATGGAATGAATACTGGTCCTCTTGATATGGCAGGGGGTTTCTCTGTTCGTCCCAGCTGTCGTAGTGTGATTGACACGGCTCTGGGATTTGCCCCTTGCAATATGACTGGCTCAACTGGAGGAGCTCCTTCCAAGACAATGGGCTCTTGCTGCTGATGAGTATAATCCCTCCATTGCGGATTGGATTGTTCTTGAACTGGAGTGGCCCCTTGCAAGATGACAGGTTTGTATATGGGCTCGATGTATGACTGTGCTCCTTCCAGGACTACTGGTTCCCAACATGAAGGGCCGTAAGATGCCCCTTGAACAACTGGCACATCATATGGAAGTGTTCCTTCGAGTACTGATGGCTCGGAGACTGAAGGAAGAAAGGGACTTGCCCCTTACAGGATCAGAGGAGGATTTGTTGGCCCATAAGTGTAGGCATGAATGGACTGGATAGGGGAGAAGAAGCGACCGAGGCACTCCCCTTCTTCTATTCTGTTGACGGTGGGGCCTCAAGACGAACTGGGGTCCGTCTAATGTTGAGGCAGAGGATTCTGAAGAATGTTGGTGGGAGCTGCTGCAGGAGTTCCAGGGACCGAAATGACGATCTTTCGTTCATCGATCAGATCTTGTATGGCATTCTTCAAAGTAAAGCATCGATCAGTGGTGTGGCCATGCCCTTGATGGTAGGCACAGTACTCATTTTCTCGGTAGTTTGGAGGCAGAGGATGAGGAGGAGGCTGTTAGTGCACAAATCAGTGCATCGTTTTGTCAATTCCGTGACTATGTAAGTCAGTTAAGTCTCGTGAGCCCCGATGAAGATTGAAGACTCAAGACTTGAAGACCAAAGCAGCTTTCTGCACTCAAGTTCAAGCCAAATCAAGCTCGGAAGGTAAGTTGCATATAGACAGCCTATAGGATCCCAAAACACCCATATTTATGGCATTTTAATCATTCCAATTTTAGCCATTTAATCCATGGTCTTAAGGTCAAAATGATCAATCTTGGACCTTCATTAAGTAGGTGCCCAACTATGAAAATCACTAGGAAAATCTCCGTGTTGGGGCACACATATTCAGCTGGAAAACAGCTTGATTTTTGGGCTAGATAAGACTTGCCGACCGGCCGGCCGAACGGCCGGCCACTAGCCCTTAAGCAGGCAATTGATAGGTAGCCGACCGGTCTTGACCGGTCGGGCTTCACAGTTCATTTAAGTCCAGCAAGCATAGCCGACCGGTCTTGACCGGTCGGACTGCAGACAACAGGTCGGATGGGCCATCCGACCGGCCGGACGCTGCATTTTCTAGAAGTACAGCCGACCGGTCTTGACCGGTCGGCCTGCATGGTTAAAACGTTCCAGCAAGGTCTGGGCAGATCTGCCGACCGGCCGGCCGGACAGCAGGTCGGCTGTCCAATCCGACCGGCCGGACAGCAGGTCGGTTAAGCCAAAAATCTGTCCAGCGAGTTTCTCATTTCTGGACCATATACCCGACCCATCTGTGGACAGGTCAACTGACAGGTCGGAGCTCAAGTCTGACCGGCCGGAGGGGGTCCCAGGAAGGTCGGAATATGACCGTTTTATGTCCGTTTGAGCTCATCTTTGGGCCTCTATAAAAGCATATCTTGAGGTCTTTTGTGCATGACTTGCACACCCATTGAGAGCACTGAAGGGGGCTATTAAGAACATCATGTATCCTTCTTTTGCTCATCATTGCTTAGAGTTCATCATTCAACCCAAGTGATTCATGACACTTCAATGAGCATTCAAAGCTCGGTTTGAAGAATGAACTCAAGCAAGGTATTCATGGCTGACCTAACCCATCTTGTTGAATCTCTTGGTCATCAATAGCCATTGAATACTCAAGTTGGTAGTTCCTATCATCACCATTGTATTGAATAGGCAAAAGGAACCCCAACAACTTCTCCCACCTACCCGGCACTAGTCTAGGAACATCATATGCATTGGTAGCTGATCGTGGGAGCTTGGAGAGGAGCTAAGGCATTCGTGGAAGCTGAAGCTACTCATCAAAGGCGCTAAATCGGGGCTCAATCGTCTAGGTATGTCTAGTTTTTGAGAGTCCATTTATTGAATCTCTATTCCCTGGATTGGGAAACTCCGGCGGGAGTGTACGTGACCATCCTTGGATTAGGATTGGTGAGAGTTTGAGATCCAAACTCGTCAAGTCCCTGGATTGGGCCATCAGCAGATGGTAAACGCGGTCCTAGATCAAAGGATGTGAAGGTTGATGGTTAACCTGATTTAAAACCACGACTATAGTGAAATCCGGTGATCTTATAGGTTGAGATCGGGAACCGGGAGTGGAGTAGGGAAACCGAACCACTATACATCGTGTGCAAGTGGTGAATGCATTTTGTCTATTTTGTTCCTTGTTGATCAATCTTATAAGTGCTTAACTGTATGCCCATCTTATGTTTGACAAAATGCTCATATGCCATCTTTGAATGATTGACACAAGCATGCATATGAACTGTTTGACTAAATGCTTCTCTTAGAAGAGTTGTCAAATTGAGTTGGATCTTGGGTGATCAATTGCTATTATTTACATGTGCTTAATTGGTATATTATAGTATAAATGCAATTGAGCTTTTGAATTTGCAAGAAAAATTAAAAAGTCCTATTCACCCCCCCCCCCCCCCCTCTAGGACATAAGCATACCTTCAAGCTTATCTCACTAGCAGTAAAACCGCAATTTCAGAGGCCTAGGTGTCATCAGAGTGAGTAACTGCTTTTGTACCAGCATAGTCATGACTTGCCTAAGTGGCTGAGTAAGTGGAGTGAACTTCCTAAGCTCCCTGTAATTCTGCCTATTCTGGTATGGGTATTGACCGTTTCCTCTGAACTACTGCTGCTGTCGAGGTGGTTGTGGCTATGGTTGCGGATTTGGTCATGGTTGATACCTCTGAGGTTGGTGCCGAACCTGATTCTGCTGATGCTGTTGATGTCCCTGTGGGGGAGCGTATTGATTACCCTGAGCAGTGGTGCTGATGTTGTTTACCTCTGTCGAGCGGGGAGGAGAACCACTGCGATTTCCGTTCCCATATCCGATGGGTCTTCCCTCCACTCTGTTCCTTTTGACTGGAGTGGCTTGATGAGGCCATGGGGAGATCGTCCCGGCCCGGATTCCTGCTTCAACTTGCTCTCCAGCACGGATCAACTGTGAGAAATTCGCATATGGATGCGAGATAAGATATCCAGATATGCCAGGATATGTTGAATGCACAATCATGGAGATTTGTTCTTCGTCATCGATAGGTGTCCGCATCCTGGCTGCCATAGCTCGCCAACGTCCCACGTAGGCAGATAGTGTTTCATCACTCCTTTGCCTGAGAGCTGCGAGGTTGGCTCTTCTGGGTGCCATGTTGAGATTGTATGCGAATCTGTCGACGAAAGCCTGGGAAAGCTGTTCCCACGTCCTGATGCGGTGGCAGTCCAATGAGGTGTACCAATCTAGGGCATCGCCCTTTAGAGATTTTTGGAACAAACGAATGAGGGCCCCTTCATTTCCTGAGATTGCACTCAGCTCTCCACAGAAGGCCTGGAGATGTGCTGTGGGACAACCGCTGTCATTGTATCTTTTGAATTTTGGTACCTCAAAGTTTTGAGGTACTTGAGCATCTGGGAAAGGACATAAGTCTCTGAACTTGGTCGAAGGTAGATCGATTCCTTGTTGTCGCTGAAGCTGATTTTGCAAGATCTGGAACTGCTCCCGCAACTCGTCCAGTCCTGAATGATCTGTTCGAGCGACTGGTGCCTCTTGGAGTAAGGCACGTTCTTCTTCGGCATAGTGGTCGATGTCTTCGACCCTATGTGTTTTGCTGAAAAGCAACCGCGGGTTGCTGAAGTTGATTTGATGATTGAACTGGATTCGGATGAACTTGTGCTTGAAAGGACTGTAACTGAACTGGAGACTGTACTGAAGGTTGAGCTGGAACTTGCTGGAAATTAACTGGAGATTGCTGAATTGAAGATTGCTGGAAATTAACTGGAGTTTGCTGAATTGAAGATTGGTGGAAATTAACTGGAATCCCATCGGCGGGGATGTGCTGGAATTGAAAAGTGCTCCTGTTTGCAGGAGGCTGAGATGCTGGGAAGTGACCCCTTTGTTGGGTATTCGCCACTGTCCGCTGATTGATGTGGGCTTGACACTGACCCCCATTGTGGGCATTCGCCAGTGCTGTCCCTGTTGCTGGAAATTGAATTGAAATCCCATCGGCGGAGATGTGCTGAAATTGAAAAGGGGTCCCCTCGGTGGGGACATGCTGAGATCTACTGAGACTATTGTTTGCAAGATTGACTGGAAGCTGACTGGAAGTCCCTGCGACGGGAGTGCTCTGAGATGGCCTTGTCGTCGCGGGAAGGTATTGAGGAGGATGCCCCATAGCGAAGGGCTGAGACGGTTGCTGTCGGTAGTCTTGGGCAGACTCCGATGGTTGTGCTTTATTTGAACTGGAGGCCGGAGGGACCCGGCATGGCTGCTGAGATTGCTGAACTGGGCGAACCTGATTGTTGGCTGCTGCGGTGGCTTGTGCTTGCATGAATTGCAAGAGCATTTCTTGCATTGCTCTCATTCATTGTGCCAATTCTTGTATGATTGGCGTATTCTCAATGGGCTGTTGCGTTGGAGGTTGCGCTTCGGTCATTTCAAGAGCGGGGAAGAGGTGAGTTTCCTCTTCGTGGTCAGACATGGCTTGCTGAGCCCGAGTGCAGATTATGCTTCGGAAGGGAAGTTGTTTCCGAACACGTTGAGCCCGAGAAGGCGCAATGGTGAGGACTATACTCTTTTTGGGTTTTGGGATTTTCTATTTTTTTTTGTTTTGGTTTTGGGTAGAATGCTATGCAGATGAGATTGTATGAGGACTAATGACTTTCAAGTATAGGAATGATTCTGTTTTTCAAGTTGGATCACGACTAGTGGGACTAGCTCATCCCCAGTGGAGTCGCCATTCTGTGGACCCTCGCCGTTCCGCGCTCCCACACGACGTTCTCGTCCCTTTCCTTTCGAAAAAAGAAGAGGAGGATGCGTGAGTGCGAATCGCCGCTTGTGCCACTGGCTTGCCTCGTTCTCGAGGGCTTTGTTTGGTTGTGGTGTTAAGCTGGATGTGTTTAAATGAGTTTATATAAGACTAGAGTCGACACTAGCTAGTTACTTCGAATCTACAGTCGGCTAGACCCCGTAGAAACGTTAGAGAAGGGAATCCGAAGATTCCTTCCTCTAAAATGACTCCTTTTGATCTGCGGCCAGAGATTCGAGGTAAGGGATCACGGTTACAGGGTGGGAAGAGGTTAAGCACCCCACACACTGCCCGTACCGAAGTACGGTGTAATAACCCTGGTTTTACAGTAGTTGCGATAATTTAATTAATAGTTTAATTAAATAATTAAGTAATTAAATAATCTAGATAACGAATAAGTTAATATTAAACGATCCGTAAGGATTATAGTATGATCCTTTCAGTAGAAGGGCTCAACATGAACACTAGAATAGTGTGGAAGTGGTAGATTTTAAATAATCTACAATAAATAAGAAAAATAGGTTATTAATTGAACTTAAGTTACAGGACGTTTTCAAGATCATGGTTTCTGGAGATCATTTTTGTACAAAACTATATACAATAGTTCTAGGACACGATCCAACCATACATGTCAAATTTCAACCCTCCGATCATCCTACAAACGCCCTAATCAGAAATCGGGCCATAAGTGGGCCATCTAATTTCAGAAATGTCTCATTTTTGGGGTTATAGCCTAAAATCATGTTGCCTACCTACCTATTGGTGTGGATTTAGCATATACATCAGGGTGGGACCCACGTGCATCGCGTGCACCACAAATGCACGGTCAACCCGCGTTGACCGCGCGCTGGAAGGAAATCCCTCTTGTTCTTCTTCGTTGCAGCGCTGCTGCGAGCGGACGCGGTCCGCTGGTTTCATCCACGCCATCCGTCGGGGACCACTGCAGGTGGGCCCCACATAAAAGCGGAGCACTGAGTTGTGTGTACGTGCGCCGCACGTACACGGTTCTTGTAAAAAGAACTCCTCCCGATTTTGTAGCCGCTGAAACCGCGGACGCTGTTACAGCGTCCGCACGTCATTACTGTTGGACCCCCATGCGATCATCGAGATGAACACCATGGTCCGATCCGGACCGTCCATTTGATGCGGAAGGGAGTTCCGACCGTACGGGAGGAATCTCTACCGTCGGAAATGTGGTTAGGCGTCCGTACACTCCTGCGTAAGAAGTCTTGCGCGGAGGTGATTCCGGACACGGATGCGTCCGCGATCGCCCGTTCGATCTGAGATTCTTGGGCAAGAATCCTCCTTCAAAACCGACAGTATTAGGGTGTAAATACTCGGGTTCCGTGGAGCGCAAGCATCGCATAACGCGATTTCGGAAGAAGCAGCGTCCGATCGCTGTCAACATTTGGCCGGCCTTCGTGCCTTAGGGTGGGCCTATTGCTTGATCCAAACCGTCCATTCGATGGACCACCCGCTGGTTAGTATACGTCTGAAATTTGGGTTGGATCAGACCATGTATCAGTTCACAGCGAAGGAAGCAAGTCAGTGCGGGAGGTCTTGTGCGCACCGTGTGCGAACCAGAATCCGACGCTGGGTCGGTCATCCAGCGTTATAAAAACCTCTCTCCCTTGCAGGGAGAGGGTCAGTCATTCGCAAGAGAGAGAGAGAGAGAGAGAGAGAGAGAGAGAAGCCGGTAGAGAGAGAGGAGTGGAGTGCAGCGCACTGCTGCTGCTGCGTCAGTGCTGCTGGGCAGCAAGAAAAGAAGAAGAAAAGAAGAAAGAGAAAGAAAAGAAGAAGAAAAGAAGAAGGAAGAAAGAAAGGAAGAAGAAAGAAGAAGGAAGGGAGAAAGAAAGAAGAAAGGAAAGAAGAGGGCCAACCGAGTCGACTCGGTGAGCCGACTCCGACTCGATTTGGATTTATAGTTCATTACAGGTGAGTGATTCTTCTCAAGATTTTCTTTTGATTTTTCTAAAATTCTTCCTTATTGAAATTCAAATATATGATTAAGTTCTTCAATCCCCAATTCTTCTATCTTAGTTATATGTTAAGGTTTAGACTCTACCATTCACACCTTTATAGGACTCCTTCAAATTCCTCGTATTAGGATTCTAGGTGAGCGATCAGACTTAGAATTCAATATACTTTCCTCAAATATATCGCATTAGGGTTCTACATAATAAATACATCCCTTAACCACACTTAATCCGATAATAGAATATCATTAACATCCCCCTCTATTTAATTCTAATATTTCTATGGACTATTTAAATCTTATGTGTTACCTTTTATACAATAGCATAATCAACTTTAGTTGACGAATAAGTTATGAATTAGACGCTACAATTAACTAACCAACTAACAAGTGAATCGCATCCATGGTGTGCTTGGGATTGAATCAATGAATGCATTATAAGCTTGCAGAATGCTCTCATAACTCATGACATATACATACATTTATACACTGCGACAGAACAGGAGCATGGTTGATTTGACTCCTGGCGTGCATGGTTGATTTGCCGCCTCGCTGTATCGGTTAGGTGAGCATGGTTGATTTGCGACAGGTTCCTAATGTTCAGTGGCAGCGAGTTCTGGTCGTTTCACTTATTGAGCATGGTTGATTTGCTCGGTTGGATCAGTGGTGCATGGTTGATTTGCCCACTGGCGTGCATGGTTGATTTGCCGCCTCGTTGTACCGGTTAGGTGAGCATGGTTGATTTGCGACAGGTCCTAATGTTCAGTGGCAACGAGTTCCTAGATGTTTGTGCTCTTACACGTATCATAACATACATGACATCATGATAATCAGGCTTCATTTCTAATAAGACATAAGATGTTTAAATCTTCACCATATCCTTATATATTCATATAATCCTAGCTGTTAGTAATTCACGTCTAACATCTTATCAACTGGAATATTACTTGTGATGGAAATGATCTCACTGGGCTTTAGCTCACCAAAATCACCCAGTTCCTGCAGGATATCAGGAGGAAGGAGCAGCGGCTGAAGCAGAATATCTGGACGACTACTTTTATTAGAAGACTCATCTTAGCTTAGGTGTTGAATTTATTTCCTTTGGAAGCTGATTGAAAGCAGACTTCAGTAGATTTAAATATTTTGCAGAGTAGATGTAGTTGTTTGATTTAATTTCCAATTGAGATTTAATTTACGGTTAATAAAATACTTTAGTTGGTTTTATTGTGGTATGTGGAATGAAATTTCTCTACAGGTTATATTTGGATTGAATTCACACTCTGAAACTCGAGCCTTGAGTTGTTGTACTCGAGTCTCGGATTTCAGGGCGTGACATACGGCCTCTACTTCACAGAATCGAACTAACACTTGAAAGTCTGTTTTAATCCTCGTACATTTTCATAGATGACATGATGCATGAATGCAGGTCTGAACAGTAAGAGTTTCTGATGGGCAGGTTCCACTAACAGGCAAGCCCAGAGCATACGCTCGAACTGACAGGTGCTTTATGCGGAATGCATACTGTGTGTTTGAATGATCAAAGTGCTTGTAGTGATATATACATGAATGCAGGTCTGAACAGTAAGAGTTTCTGATGGGCAGGTTCCACTAACAGGCAAGCCCAGAGCATACACTCGAACTGACAGGTGCTTTATGCGAGATGCATGCTGTGTGTTTGAATAATCAAAGTGCTTGCAGTGAAGCAGGGGGGTTGGAAGAAAAGTAATGTTGCACTTATGCTAGATGCGAATGAGATGATGCTAGTAAGGAACAACTAGATGGACGGAGGTGTCATAAGGATTGGCTTCGAGTGGCTAGATTAAGACTTGGATGGCTTGGGAGACTTGGACCAGTGGTCAGGCTGGGCTGGACCAGGGCTAGGCTCTCCTCACTCGGGCTCTCCTTGGTGGAGGAATGGGCTAAAGAATGGAGGGGTGGACTCAAAGCTCTCGGACTGAAAAGAGGGGAAGTAGCTGTTGAAATGGGAAGAGGCTAGGGGTATTTATAGCGTTGGAGAGTGGCAGTTCTCGTAAATATGTTTGGGCGGCCCCCCGTACGGACGCTCCTTGGTTTCCAGCGCGTGGTACGGTCATGTCTCGGGGCTGCTGTTTTGACTCGGTGGGTTGACTCGGTGAGTTGACTCAGCGGGTCGACTCGGTGATTTGATTCGGCGGGTTGACTCAGCGGTTTGACTTGACGGGTTGACTCAGCGGGTTGACTCGGTGTTTCGACTCAGCGGGTTGACTTAGCGAGTTTGACTTTTTTAGGATTTTTTTACTGGTTTTTCTTATGGGGGGTTTTCAGGCTGATGTTTAGGGGTGGGTTGACTGGGTTCAGGCTTGAGTTGGGCTATGGATTGGGGCTTAGAAGGGTGAGTTTGGACTTGGGATTTGGGGGTATGGTCCTCCATTCATCCAGCTATCTCTACCAACAGTGTAGCCGAAGGTGGGGTGTCTACAGTATACTAATGCATAAATGATGAAGGTAAACAGCCTCAGAAGGGCCGAACATATTTTTGCCTCAGGAGGGCATATATATATATATATATATATATATATATATATATATATATATATATATATATATATATATATCTGTGTGTGTGTGTGTGTGTGTGTGTGTGTGTGTGTGTACATCTGTGGAAAAAAAAAAAAAGATAACATGTATTCTTCTAATCTTTCGTGACCTCCGATGGGCTGGCTTCAGCATCCCCGACCTGAGGTTTAATTGGAGCAACCCCTTTAGCAGGTCCCTCCTTGACGACCTCATCTTCATCCTCATCGTCGTCCACGGGAGTGAAGTCGAGGTCTGGAAAATGCTTAAGGACGACCCGCCTACAGTTTGGAAGCCGTGATTATACAGCTCCTCAGAAACTGCATTCAGCTTCTTCAGCTCAACCTTCAGACCCTTGACCTCAGTTAAAGACTTCAGTTGGACCTCCTTCAGATGTTTGGCTCGATCCACCTTCTCCTCTTCGGCCGTCTTCAGAGCAGCCTCAAGCGATTCGGCCTTGTTCTCGTCTGACTGAGCCTTGGCCGAAGACTCCTTCAGGGCCTCCTCAAGAGACTGGGCCTGTGCTTGGGACACCTTCAGCTCAGATCGTGCGACCTTTAGCTTGGATCGGGCAGTCTTTAGCTAGAATAGGCCTTTCTTCAGCTCAGCCTTCACAGCTTCAGTCTTTGTCTTCCATGAAGACGTTGCGACCAGAGCCTTCTGCATCTGGTGAGTCCGTTCAGCCAACATTTGACGGATCATTATCAGCAAGGCCGAGTCCTTCAAAGAGATATGGTAACAGTTAGCAAAATAATCACAAATGTAGAAAAAGGAGAAGAAGAATTTGGCTACTGAAGTGTTGTATCCACACCAAAAAATACCGCATGAATCAACACGTGGTGACACCCCGTTCAGTAGTACTCTGCGGGCGCTACTGCATCGTACGAGCAAATGATGGCGCCCTGATATTTCAAGCAATGTATTAAATGCCGTTTTCCCGCCCGCCGAAATGACGGCGGTACAGCTGCCAAGAGCTAAAAGTGATTAGGTTAGCTTATCTTCTTCAGTAAGTTACTCCCGAGCCAGACAGCTAAACTCGAGAGTTGGGGGGCTTCTGTTATAGGTAAAATACGAGCTGACCTTAGGTCGGACTTGACCGACCTGAAGACAGGTCGGAATCATCCGATCTGACCTAGAGCCCGACTCTCAGACTTCGTCGAAGAATCAACCTTGGCCATATGATGACCTGAGCCACGACCTGAGCCTTATCATAACAATCCCGTGATCTTAGGCTTATACCAAGATAATAGGAAAAGGATCTGGAGAATCGTCAAAGGGCGCGTAAATGCCTCCGGCAACTATGAAACGGCCCAGAGATTTCGGAGATCCGAGATTCCCTCCATGAGGATTACGTTTCCTTATACGAATAACGCCACAACCTAAGTTTATAAAGGATATCTCCTCTTTACCAAAAAGGTACGAAAAACTCTTACTCACCAAAGAGATTACTTACTCCAAAGAGCCTGGACTGACTTAAGCATCAGAGGACTAACGGCCGGTCCCCAACCCCTCTCTTAGCCATTGTTTATCTTTGCAGGTTCTTGAGAGAGAAATCAGCCTCTCTCTACATCCTGTGAGATCGATCATCGACCTCACCTCGTTCGTTGTTAAAATCTCAGCAACAACAGCATCCTCAAATCCAAAAGGACATATAGTGTCCCTCTTTGGTGACATTGGGTCTGGGTTTTTATTACCATGATTTTGGGCCTGAACACATTGTTTTGAGGCAAATCGGATCTTGTGTAAACTAATATGTCGACAAATTCTGACCACCCATCTAGTTTCATTCATTAAGTGCTATGACTCAACCATTTTACTACAATGAATGGCTTAGTCGGTTGTTCGGATGCCTTAAGTTTCTAAATTGTAAGTGGCTTTCACTTGGAAGTAACCTTCAGCTGTAAGTCACGGGGAAGCTACAGGGAAGCGATTTCTCACCCCCACTCCCCTCAAGTTTCAGCGGTTTTGCGTGACTTAACCAGTAAATCACTTTCTCACTTTCAGAACTAAACAGGCTTCTAAATGATCTGTTGCTGTTTTTGGATATAGCGGCTATTTCTTTTATGGGAATTGGGGGCACTTTTCTATGTCAATTGTTGTAGATGACAACTTAGTACAACTGGATGAATGTGCAGCCCCATATGGTGGTATGGGTGTGGCATCTGACCCATTGGTCCATCAGCCCCAAAAATTCAGGCCGATCCAAACATGAGTTGGGTCCAATTTCTTGCAGGCCACAGGAAGCACCCACTCCACCTCTACATTACAAGACAGTGCCAACTTGGGCCTTGAATAAGGTGGATCTCAAAGCCAATTCCAATCATCTGGCGGATCATTCCAACGAGTCCTGCAGAAGTGGGGCAAGGCAAGGATCAAGCGAGTCCTCATCTAACCATCTAATAACTGGATCTGTATTTCATGCTTCAGAGGGCGTATCATATACTTGAATAAGTATATTAATATTAAATTAATCATCAAGAAAGCGCCCGTGGCCTAATGGATAAGGCGTCTGACTTCTAATCAGGCGATTGTGGGTTCGAGTCCCACCGGGCGTGCATGTTCTCAATCATTTTTTTTTTTTTTCCCTACGAGATCAATTCCATTCATTTTAAAATAAGGTACGGCTACAATAGACGGTGCTAAGAATCATTGGTCCACTCATCAGGTGGGCCACAGTTCTCAATCATTTTTTTTTTTTTCCCTACGAGATCAATTCCATTCATTTTAAAAAAAGGTACGGCTACAATAGACGGTGCTAAGAATCATTGGTCCACTCATCAGGTGGGCCACAGTTTAAGATACAAATGTACTGCCTACAAAGGACCCCAATTGGGTACTTCCCCCACCACCACGCAGCAGGAGACGTACACCCCGGTGGAGTTTGGTTGGCCCCCGCATGCCTCTGTCAGATCCCACGCAAACGGAATCGGATTGCGTGCGGACGCTCTTATCGTGGGGAGTAAACTCAGTTGTGCCCACCTAGAATGTATGTGCTTTATCTGTTTCGTCCATATGTTTTTTCAGCTCATTTTAGTGGTTGAGCCCAAAATTTAAGCATATCCAAATCTCAAGTGGACCATGCCACGGGAAACAGTGGGAATAATGATTTCCACCGTTACAACCTTCCCAGGCCCTACAATGATGTTTATTTGTCATCCAACCTGTTCATAAGATCACATGGATATGGATGAAGGGAAAACACAAATATCAGCTTGATCCAAAACTTCTGTGTCCTTCGAGAATTTTTCAATGATAAACATTCAGTTCACACTTTTCTTGTGGTGTGATCTACTTTAGATTTTGATATGCTTCGTTTTTTGCACCATACCTAAAATTTTCGGTTCAGATGGATGGACCGAGTGGATAAAATACGTAAATCACTGTGGGCCCCACAGAGTTTAGCGTGCGGAGTTACTCAGTACGCAATCCGCTTCCCACGCAAACATATTAAAAAAAATTCTTCAGTCAAGTTGAGAGCTAGACCGAGCCTGATAGAGGCTGCCACGTTGTCCATCTCTAGCTGCTGCATCCTGGTATGGGTAGTACCCAATCTGTGTCCACGAAGAGAACCTTGACAGTGTTTCCTTTATCCAGCCAGCTTTTCTAGATGGACCAGATTTCATTTTGGGCAAGAACATATATGTGATCAAACCCTTCCTGATGGATGGCTGATATATTGCACCCTACTTGAGCAAATAAATCTCTTTTGTTTGTTTATATCTTAACATTTGGCGATTTTGTTGATTAATCCTACATTTCATTCGGAGGTGGGGTCCATGGGTTTAGTATTTTTGTCTAATGGGCCAATATCTTATTATCCTATTTTGTTGGTTTCATCGTCTGATAAGCACACCATTTTTACAAGTGGGCCAAATGGTTTTAGTGATCTGATGGTTGCAATGTTCGGTCATCCGGTGGGCCTTGATGCGGTAAAAACCCTGATAACCTTCTCCTCCCAACAATTTATGGGTCGCGGTTTAGCTGCTGACAGGTTGAGTAGCTATCTGGCTACTGAAGTGACGTCACCAACTTTTGTGGGCCCCACCATGATGTATGTGTTGTATCCACACCGTCCATCCATTTGGAGAGATCATTTTAGGACTTCATCTGAAGAATGAGGCAGATCCAAATCTCAAGTGGACTCCACCAAATAAAACAGTGGGACAGTGACCCTGACCGTTGAAGCCTTCCTAGGGCTAACCATGATGTTTATTTGAGATCCAACCTGTTCCTTAATTCACACAGACATTTAAGATGGGAAAACACAAATATCAGTTTGATCGAAAACTTCCGTGGCCCCAAGAAGTTTTTAATTGCAAGAGATCAGTCCCCACTGTTTTCTTTGGTGAGGTCCACTTGAGCTTTGGGTCTGCCTCATTTTTCATATCTTGCCCTAAAGTGATCTCTCCAAATGGATGGATGGTGTGTATACAACACATACATCATGGTGGGGCCCACAGAAGTTGGTGGCGACACTTCAGTAGCGAGATAGCTACTCAACCAGTCAGTAGCGAATCCGCGTCCCAATTTATGGGCCGCCAGAATCCAATTGTACGGAATGGAGGCATCTTGACCCTTCACATCTTTGGTGCATTACGTCATTTAAGACCTTCCAATCTGGACGGAATTTTAGGCTCTCCAAAGCTGCGGTCCATGCCAACATTTTTGAATCCATGGGCCTCATTTATATGAGAATGGGGCCGTTTAAAGGTCCACTGATGGCACACGTATATCCCAGCCCCTCTATATGCAGCCATGTATGCCGACATTTCACGTTTGTGAGATCCAAGCCATCTTGGTCCAAGGATCAGGCTGAGTGGACCTGACTATTTTTGGGCCAGGCCAACTGAAGCGGGCCCCACCTGATGGAGAGCTCAGATGTAGTCTGTATATGAAGTTGAATGGACCCCATCTTTCCAAAGAGAAGACCCAAGGATAACTGCTGAGATACAAATCGGCAAATTCTCCGGCATTCCATTCAACAAAAGTAGAGCCTGCTGATTTGCCTCCCTCATCTCTAATCATTTCCCACTAAAGATAATTGAAATTTCAATGACTACAGCTTGATGCAATATCTTGGATTTTCCTTAATAAAAAAGCCCACAAATGTTTCAGATTACAATATGAGCTGCTGTAAACTACGTGTAAACGCTGTGCCGACGATGTAGTATCTGCGCTCTCATTTTAGAAGAAATCTAACCTTTGGTCGGCGGGCCCAGGTCCTAGAATTCCTTTGTTGAGCTCGCCAAGCATTCCATTGACACCACTGATAGATGCATCTGCATGCCCATTTTTCTCTTCATCTGTTGATGCCTGATGCCTCCGGCTGCTTCCTTGCCGCTCCCGCTGCAGCATACAAAGAATACCGGGAAAATTCAGCCATTTCTGGAGAGAGCTCTTGTAAGAAGAATAATGGGATCCTCAAGGATATGCAATAGCACACATGGGTTTTTTTTTGTCTGAACAAGTGGATGATGGGGTCCTTGGTTCAGTGATCCAAATCATTGATTGGCTGGGCCCCACCATGGATGTACCAGGCCCCAAAATCTCCCTGATGGGACGATTTCAACCATTTAATTTGTGGCCTGCAAATGTATAGTTAAGAAGAGATAAAACGTCCACATTCAATTGGAAAAAGATGCCCAATATTGGTTGCTATGATCTTCCAATATGAGGGATTTTGGGGAATGGCCCATCCCTGAAGGGTCTGGATCACTGAACCAGGGACCTCCACTTGTTTGTACTGAAAATATGAGTATGCGATGCATACTCTGCTTGATGATCATGTATTTCAAGAAAAGGCCCAGTTACTTGTTTGTGGTGAACAAGAAACTTCCCTGTTGGTATGGAATCTGAACATGCAGGGCCCATAGTTGGTTTTTTCGAACCACTGATCTGATGGCCCAAATCATTGATCAACCATGCCCAAAGTAGGCACCCCTTTGACAATTGCCAATTGATTCATTGACGCTTCACACAAGTGTATCATCCGCAAATTGGAGACGAGAGATTTTCATCGCTGGCCTTCTGATTCCAAATTCTTTAACCAAGCATAGAGAAGAGGCACTATACTCATAATCATGCTCAAACCTTCCGCCACTATTCTGAATAGGAGGGGGGACAATGGGTCCCCTAGTCACAAGCAGCTTGAACTAGGGAAGAAGCCTGCAGGAGATTGTTCACCAAGATGGAAAAGGAGGCTGCACTAATGCATTCTTTAATCCACTTCATCCACGGGCTCCCCAATCCCATCCTTTGAAGAGAGTACATTAGAAAGTCCCAATCGACATGGTCGTATGCTTTCTCCATGTCAACCTTGCATAGTAACCCAGCCTCCCCACTCTTTCTAGAGTCAAATGCTTCATTCGCAAAGGATCCTTGGAAAGGAGAAACCATTGAAGCGAGCACCTCTTAATCTCATGAACATCTTAGCCAAGATCTTATAAACACCCCCAACCAAACTAATTGGGCGATAATCCTTTAGCTCAGCCACATCCTCAATCTTTGGAATAAGGGTTAGGAAAGTGGAGTTTAGCCCTTACTCAAATGGCCCTATCATGAAACACCTAACTCCCTCTTTAGTAGTTTACCAACATTCTTGAAAGAAGGTCACAAAAAAACCATCCAGGCCTGGCGCCTTATCAGAATCCATCTCCCACACCACCTTTTTGACCTCCTCCTGAAACTCCCTTTCTAACCATTGAGCTTGATCTGCATTTAAGGACCTGAAATTGAGACCATCCAGCTTTGGTCTCTCGCAATCTTCTAACTTTATACATGGTCAAGAAGAAATGCATCAACAGTCCACATTCAATGGAGAAAAACACTATATTCGATGGATAGGATCTTTGAATTTGGGACAACTTTTGGGCATGGTCCATCCATGATGGGGCCCATCGGACTAAGGGCTTGGATAAACCAACCATTTGTCCTGCATGGATAAACTCAGTGCACGACAGGGAAGTGCCCTGCTCATCACAAACAGAAACTTGTTCTCTTCTAAGAAAGATATTGGTATATATTAGATTTGAAACACTTGCCTCTTCATGCACATGACCTCCATCCTGCAACCTAGGAGTCATTATTGGGGGCTCCACATTGGGGTCTGGCTTTTGAAATATAAATGTTGTATATAAACCTGCAACATGGCAATCACAAGGATTAGCATCGACAAGAAATGATATGAGATACAAATCAACTGCAATGCAATTATATAGGAAAGATGATGCCAAGACCTAACACGTCAAAGGATCGAGCGAGAAGTTTTCCTCTAGGATCCACAAAATTTGCGCCATAACTGTGAAGCAAGCCTGCAAACTGTGCCCTTTGGGCACATCAGAAAGTCTCAACGCATGCATGCACAAATAACAACAGAAGCGGTTTCATGAGTAGGAGCTTCATGAAAACAAGAAGAAAGTAGGACCTTAACTCCTAAGCATCCATATTCTAAAATTCCACACTAGAAACTAGTTTTGGTTACAATATTCTAAGGCACGCACATGTGGCATGAACTCCATAGGGCACCTAAAGCAATCATACTCGCAAAACAAGGTATTCATGGTTACCTAGGTTTCAATCCTTATATAATACAAATTTTGTAACCATTAACAATCATGAAACTCTATGACAGCCTATTTTAAGTTAAAAATCCAATCTTGTAAGATTATGACAAGTAGGATTCAATTGAATTGTTAGTTTCCATGATGATTAAAATTGAAAAAAGTCCATGCAATTATAACAACATGATGTAGGGGCATGCGATGACCTAACCCTAAGTGCATGTATATTCAGTTGGAAGATATTCAAATAATAAAATTAACAACTAACTATTTCCAATCAAAGGAAACTAACAAATCTCAACACAGAGATGAGATCCGTCCGTCCGGATCATGCCCCTTGGCATAAGAATCACGTAAAACCGTAAAATAGGGAGGATCTAGGGATATGAGGATATCCCAGATATAGCATAGACCAGTCCACAGTCAAGTTTGGATCTGGTTCTCATGGCTAGGCATCCCTCTTTTCCGATCTTACCAAAAGGGGTAGATTCAGGGAAGAACGAATGTGATGGGGTAGCAACAGATTCGAGATAAAGGATAGCACAAATTATGAAAATATAAGAAATCGTACTTTTCCTGCACTTTGAAGAACTAGAGACGAGAAAAAAATGAAAACCGGGATGGAATCCTCAACACCCGAGGGCCAATCCTGAAACCCTAATCTCTTCAAATAAGAGGAAGAAAAGCAACCGAATTTTTTATTCATTTAATAAATTCGAAATAGGATTTCTCACAGTATATATAAGCTACGAAAATAAAAAGTGCACTAAAGTGCCTGAAAACAAAAGAAAATAATATAAAAACGCCTAGAACTAAACAATAACACTAAAACGCCTAGAAACAAGAAAATAAACAGAAAAACGCCTAAAAGTAAATCCGCTTCACGGTCCCGCGGTCATGATGCTCCTGTGCAATTCTGCAGCTCACGTACTCGTAACGCGTCAGAAAATGGATCCAATGGGCCCGGCGTCCATCCACATCAGCTCATCTGCCCCAACACTCAATTTGCGACGTCACCTCCTCTGATACACTTTAAAAGGTGCACCACTGATATCCACATCACAACACTAGCTAAGGTGATAGATAATTTACATACTACTTCGATAATCAATTCCATCTATAGATGCTCCAATGGGTTTCCAATCAATCCAATAATTAGCGAAAGATGACTATGCAGAATCATTCAGCACAAAGCCCCAATGAGTCATACCAAAAGGTTATGGAAGAATAACTCTTTGGAGCGTTTCGAATCCCATCGCAAACCTAGGAAAAGAAAACGAACAAAAAAACCCATCGTAGAAAAAAAAAAAGACCGTTGGACACATCAGTTTGGTGATCCAGACTGTTGGATATGTTAGTAGACTCGAGTTTTTAAGTGTAAAAAACTCTAGTCTGCATATCTGAGCCATGGACATGTTGGACCACATTCATCTAGGTCGTTGATCACGTGTGGACGTGTCACGTACCTGTTGCATGTTGGAGATCATCCTTGTGCCGTGTGGCACATCTTTATTTATCTTTATTTTTCAGTTTTATTTTAGGTTATTAGAGATTTATGTTTTGATATTGACCATTAATAGATTCGGATGGTCAAGAATAGTTCTAGACTTAGGGTTTGCTTAGGTTTTCTTATATATATTTGTTTGAGACTTGACACTTGCGATTATTGACATATTGAATGAAATTTCTCTACGTTGCTTCTTTTGAGCAAGAAAACTTCCTGTGAATGGAATTTGGCGCGAAGCCATTGGAGTGATTACAAGTTATCTTTCTTAGTCCTATCAAAGTATTTCTTCTCTCTTAAACCCTCTTTTTCCATTGACTATTTCTCTCTTCTTTCTCAAACCCTAACTCCATCATCATCAACCCAACTCATCATCAACCAAATCGACCTAGCCTCACCACACCGTCCATATGACTATACGGACATGGTCGTACACTGCACGGATCTGTTTGTACAACGTCCGTACAACCGAATGACCTCCCCCTCATTAATCCTTTCTCTTCTTCTCTATTTTATAAAACCCTAAACCTAACCCTAGCCTTTTATAAAACCCTAAATTCTCAATTTCTTGATTTCTAAACCCAAACCCTAATCCATTCTAACCCTAGCAAAGCGCAAGTGAATCCTTGAATCTAGAACGAATCCTACGCTAGATGTAAGTTCTACTTTCCATTGGGCCATGTCCGATCAATAGCCTTAAGGATCTATTTTGCGGGATTGTAATGTGGTCTTGAACTTGAGCTTAATTGAATATTTGGTTTCTCTAAATTTGTGGTAGATTGACTTTATCTTATGCTTTGATTTACTCCGGTAATCCGTTAAATAATTTATTTGCATCATCCTAGTTTAGGCCATCTGTCCTGCATCATGTTGCCCCATAGAATTCAAGTTGGGTGCAAGAAAAGGAGAAGTACCTCTAAAGTTTTATGTGATCGTCGTGTACCACTCAAACTAGAAGGGGAATTTTCAGCCATGCTTTATTGTATTATGGATTAGAATGTTGGGCAGTTACAGAACAACATGTCCATAGGATGAGTGTAGCTGAAATGACGATGTTGAGATGCATGAGTGGCAAGACAAGCAAGGGTAGAGTTAAAAATGAACACATTCAAGGGAATTGAGGAATAACACAAATACGTAACAAGATGAGGGAAAGTAAACTTAGATGATTTGGTCATGTGCAACGGAGAATAAGAACCCCTCTAATTAGGAGTGAGTTGGTACAAGTTTATTTCTCTAAAAGGCAAGGGGATGGCCCAAAAGGACGTGGTTGGAGGTAGTATGAAAAGATTTGATGACCTATGGTCTAACTGAAAGGATGGCCCTTGATAGAGTGGAATGGCAGAAAAGGATACATGCAGCCTACCCAAATTAATTAGTATAAGGCTCAGATGATAACGTGATTAGTCGAACATTCAAAATGCCATGGAATTACTCAACATCCTCCATTCAAGAAAAACTATGCCAATATTACATAGCACAAGTCCAAATAATTGACACAAAGTTGCAAAAAGGAGATCCAAGTACCTGTTATCATCATAAAATTCAGTTAAGTTCTGGATCTCCACATATTCCAGACCAACTTCTCTGGCCAACCTAATTTAATCGATTTCTTTTCACTGTTAGATCCTGTTGACGTATCATATTTGAGAGACCCGAAAACATCAAAATATTTCAAATTCCAAAGAGAAGATGAGATGATGTTTTAACCTGATCAAGCTTGGAAAGTGAACCAAGCAATGAACTTCAGAAGCAATATCATTAGTGAATTTCAGCTGATACTTCTTTCCAAACAATGGGAATCTGAAAATTGATTTGTATGACAATGGTAAACTCTCTCCAAGTTATTCATCAAATCAATGGAACTAAAGGGAAAAAAAAAAAGGACAAGAAAAACATGATGTTGGAGTAGGTCATCTCAACAATACTTCTCTTCCTCAACTTCAAAAGTAATGACATAGCTCTCTGATCGTATGCAATTTGGAACAGAGTTCGGCTTCATGCCACCTCCCTTATTGTGTGATGCTTCAACATTCTTTTGGTACTTCGTCCTGAAATGTTTACAAGAGAGGTAAGACCAAGGTGATTTTGTTTCCATGTTTACTTCCCCCATACAAAAAATTTGCCATTAGTGCTTACATAAAGCATGTAATCTCAATGATGAGAACAGAGGAATAGGATATGAACTAAGGGCCTGTTTGATTAAGCGGGAAAAGAAAGGAAAATGACTTGTTTTCCTTTGCAAGATGTTTTCTCATGTTTGATATGTAGAGAGAAATGTGGATTCTAATGGTAATTGTTTAGCTTTTCCACTATTGCAATACACTAGCATAAGATTCAAGGTTACACTGTCTAATGAACTAGGGTTTTCTATAGTGAAACAAACATAAACTAAGAGATGGAATCCATTTCTCAATAGTATCAATGAAAACCAGTGGAAATAATCACTAAAGAATCATTACAATTTTTATTATTTTCCTTTCTTTTCCTGCTTATCGAACAAGCCCTAAAGCTAAAATACATGGAAAACTTTATAAAGACAAACTATGAGATATTGAGAGTCAAGTCTAGAAAGTAGTGGTACATTTTATTGTAAATAAAATGGAAGTGACTGCATGGGATGAGTACTTTTTTTTTTTTTTTAGCTTTTTAAAAAATAATCACTTTATTGCTGTTGAAAGGAAATACAAATAAACAAGTTACCAAATACATGGGTGCAAATAAAAAAAGAAGAAGAAAAAGAACTCCATAAAAGATCAACACCCTTGCATAGATTGAATACACACATCAACTACAACAGGCAGATGGTGGTAGTTTATAAAGATATATAAAGAAATTATTATTTTGTTGGATAAGTTCTACCTGTAGCAATTGCATCTTGTTGGTCCCCAATGCAGATGGTGGGTTGACATCAAGTGGGCAGCTAGTCACAAACCTTTTGCCAAGCCACCATTAGGATAAATTATGCTTCAAATATTGATCAAACTAGAGCATTCACTGGAAGCAACATGCCATAATCAATGTTTTCAGTATCAATATCGACAGATGTATCGCATCCTCGGTATATGAAAACATATTGGGTATCACATGGGAAATATCGGATGTATCTCGGAAATATCCCATTAAATATAAATGATCGGATTTTCAAAAGTTCGATGGCAACGGCTCACCGAAGGAAAACCTCATTCATTTCCTCATTGCTATGGGGAACTTTTCAACAGTGCCACAATACTACCTCACGTTGTTTGGTTCATCACTGACCGGAAAAGCCTTTCAGTGGTACACCTCGTTAGCGTCGGGCTTGATCCGGTCTTGGGAACAGATGCAAGACATGTTTCTATCAGGGCCGCGTCAACCCCCGATTGGCTCCCCGAAACTCCATTTTAGCATATTATTTCATTAGAAATGCTACTTAACTCCCTTTTTCTCCATTTTAAATGCTCCTCTCTCAACTATATTGAGGATCATTGCCATTTAAGGGCCTCAACCCATCATCATCTTAAATCTCTTCCATAGATAAGCTTCGTTAATCAATTATTCAAACCTAGCTCTGTGACTACTCATGTGGTGATTGAACACACACCATTACATGAGATATCTAATCTATCTCTAGTATGGAATTAAGGGTAATATTCCACACATCCATTATAGTGCAAAAGCACTATTCGTCTCTTCCTTTAATATTTAATGATGCATTCAGCTATAGAGACATAGTAGTTTGCTCCTTGTCTTAGAGATATATACGCACAATGTGCATACTCCTTTATCAAAATCCATTTGATATTATCATGGATTCTATACTAGAGAAGTGATTACCAGAGAAGGGTGTTCACACCTGATATCTCACAATGTGAGGAGGTCACAAAGCCCAGATTGATGATCGCAAAGTCGATCCATGGATTGTCTAAAGACAACCACACCTTGCATGCATTTTTGCATAACATGCATCTTTTGCATTCAATTACATATCACCCTATTTTCTCTATATATTTATTATGGCAAATCTTATATGTTACCTTAGAATCAAGGGTTATTCCTTATAATGCAGTTAAGGGCCTATGATATACCGCAACATGGAATGTAATAAGAACCCAGATAATAATAAGCCTTCTAACAATATGCACACTTGTCTCTCTCATGTAAATGTGGCAATGTTGTGAGACTGTCTTGTGAATGATCTATGAATGAACGGCAACGAATGTAATTCCCGATGTATATTTACACTCAATCCAAATCGATATCAATAATCACAGAAGAAGAAAAAAGAAAAAAAAGAAAGGAAGGAAGGAAGAAAGAAAGAAAGAAAGAAAGAAAGAAAAGAAAAGAAAAAGAAAAAGAAAAAGAAAAAGAAAAAACAATGGTTGATGAAAGTTTTCTAAGGTGTGCTAGGGTGCTCCCCATTAGCAACATACTACATCCATGCTTAGTTGACTTGTGGGGCAAGTAGGGAAGAGTTCTTATAGCAAACAAGACATGTTCGCTCGGAAGAATCTTTGTCAAAATAAGAATATGGAGTTGATGGATACAGTGAAAAGGAGAGGAGATGAAGTAGAAAGGAGCAAAATCAAAGAAATTGTTGATGGTCATCAATCATTGTACATGACGAAAACAACACTAGGAATGGGGTATTTATAGTTGTACGTAAAGACTTCATAAGGATAAGAGTGGAGGTTAAGCAAATGGACGATAGATGTACTGTTGTTAAAGCAATTTTGGGTGAGGGGATAATTAATATCATTAAGTGTTTTAAATAGCGAATAGCTTGTGGCATGGCGTTCACCGCTCTGAAGCGTGAGATGTAAGCAACATGCTACTTCTAGATTTTTAACCAAGGTTGCGCTTGGTTGCACTGATTTCATGATATTCACCAAATTAGACTTATTAATAATGAAGTTTAACAAAATTTCATGATATTTGGTGCAACCAAACACAACCTAAAGTAATAGGAAAGAGTAATCATTAAGTATAAGGGTAAAGAAAGAGCAACAGAACTGATTTAATACTATTACTAATATCATTTTTACTAAAAGCGTCGAAAAGATTGACTAATTCTTGTTGAAAATAGACAAATGTAACAATCATTGAAAACATTAATTGATTTTAACATTGTAGTGAAAATAACTTGTAATGTAAGCTACATAGCCTATAGTGTAGTCTATGTAGTGTGTAGCGTATGGAAATTATCATGTAGTGTAGGCTACACGTGGCTTAAACTATTTTCATGAGCTACATAGCGTTAAGGCTAAGCTACGCTACGTAGAGTAAGCTACACGCTACATAGTGTAGCTATTTAAAACACTGATATCATTAACATGACACACATTAGGCAGGAAGAAGAAAATATTATAAGGTAGTTTTGGAAAGCATTGGATGAGCTAATCCAAGGATTACAAGATGGTGGAATGGTATTTGTGAGTGGAGATTAAATGGGCAGGTACGAAAGGATCGTGGCGGTATGAGAGGATGCATGGGAGACACAAGTTTGGGGAATGAAATTAACATGGGAGAACTTTAGCCACTCATTTCATGGCCACTTTTCGGGGCCAAACAATGTCCGAATGGCACAAAATTGATATAACCTTTCACATTATCTTTCCAAAGGTTCCAAGACGACACAATTCAGAGAAGTATTGAAGAAATTATAACCAAATTACCAAGTGTACAGGGTTAGAAAGAAAATTACAGTTTTGATAACGTTTTCAACGTGTGGGTCCACCAAGAGTCTAATTCACTAGTCCATAGAAAAGGTTCCATGGTGGGTCAGAAAAGGTTCCATGGTGGGTCCTAGAGTTTGAAACTGACCATGGTTGGTTTAGTTGTTTAGTCTAGTCAAAGTTTTTTTTTTTCTAAGCAAATCCTAGTTAAGAGTCTTTACCAAGTTAATTTTATTGGTCGGCAGTGTTCGTGTTGTCGACGACTTGTCGATAATATCGACAATAATATCGATGTCGCAACACCAGCAAACACCGAAAACCCATTAATTCGTTTCTCTACAGGATATTGATGATGTTTCGACGATATTTTCGTTATCTCAAGTTGTCGACGATAATGTCGACTGTCCGTGTAGGCAACATCGGTGTAAATACGTAAAAAAAGAAAAAGAAAAAAGAAAAAAAAAGAGAGCTTTCATTCAGTTTTTTGAAGATATATATGAGAGAAATTTTAGATACCTGTGGAGGAGGATTGGTTGATTGGAACTGGTGGGCCAATCGCGGATCGATCAATAGTTGTGGCCGGTCTTTAATAGTTACGAAAAAACCTCAAAATTTCCTCTTTTTTCTTTGATTGGATGAGGAATTTCCTAAAATATAGAGATTTCGGTGAGTATTTAGTAAGGTATCCCAAAACGGATATGTATCGGCCGATATGTATCGAAAACGGGCGTAGGCCGTTACGTGATTTGCTATTTTTTATATTTTTTTAATTTCGGAATAATTTTAAAAATTAGGGAAAATCATTTTTTTCAAAAATAATTTGTGGTTTAAAGGTTGGATAACATGTGTTACTTATAATAGAACATAATCATGTTCATTTTACAGATTAGGCATATGATTTGCTTTTTTTTTAATTTCGGATTAATTTCAGAATAATTTTAAAAATTAGGGAAAATCATTTTTTTCAAAAATAATTTCTGGTTTAAAGGTTGGATAACATGTGTTACTTATAATAGAACATAATCATGTGCATTTTACAGATTATGCACATGATTTGCTATTTTTTTGTATTTTTTTAATTTCGGAATAATTTTAAAAATTAGGGAAAATCATTTTTTTCAAAAATAATTTTTGGTTTAAAGGTTGGATAACATGTGTTACTTATAATAGAACACAATCATGTGCATTTTACAAATTATGCACATAATTTGCTATTTGTTTTGTATTTTTTTTAATTTCGGATTAATTTCGGAATAATTTTAAAAATTAGGGAAAATCATTTTTTTCAAAAACAATTTGTGGTTGAAAGGTTGGATAACATATGCTACTTATAATAGAACATAATCATGTGCATTTTACAGATTATGCACATGATTTGCTATTTTTTTGTATTTTTTTAATTTTGGATTAATTTCGAAAAAATTTAAAAAATTAGGGAAAATCATTTTTTTCAAAAAAAAATTCTGGTTTAAAGGTTAGATAATAAGTGTTACTTACAGTAGAATACAATCATGTGCATTTTATAGATTATGCACATGATTTGCTATTTTTTCATTTGATTATATTTACAGATTAATGACTAATGTATGTTTATATTTTTATTTTTTCGACAGGTTTTGCCGTTTTAGAGCTTCATAGTTGTACTGCTGTAAACCATAGGGTTTAGTATTTGAATTTAGTAGTTAGTACTTGATTTCATTAACTGTATTTAATATTTACAATTACATTTATAAGTTTTAAAATCTAAGTAATTCACTCTTAGACTCAGTATCTAAGAGACATAAGCCATCTTTAATTAAAAAATATCTCTAATTAAAAAATGTCTGGAACTGGAAGTGGAACTGCAAATGAGGATATTGGATGGGAACATTGTCAGAGGGTAGGTGGTGGAAGGCACCAAATAAAATGCAACTATTGTGATAGAGTAATAAGTGGTGGAATTATGCGACTTAAACAACATTTGACACATTGAAAGGGTCAAGTTGCAGGATGCACCAAAGTTCCCAAAGAGATAATGACACTGATGCAAGCCAATTTAGATGAGTCAAAGGGGAAACGAGCTGCTGTGCAGAAAAAGAAAGATGATATCCTGGATACGGCCCGACAAGAGGTGTTTGGTCGAGAATATATGGCCGTTCGTGGCGAAGATATCATTGATTCTGGGGAAGATTCTGATCGAGAAATGACTATAGCTAAGAGAGAAAGCGTGCGCTATGCTCGTGAAGAGGAAGAATGTCGACGCATGTTTGGTTCAAGTGCGAGTGGGAGTGGGAGTGGCCAGGGGAGTACAACTGCAGCCCCAACGGAAAGTACAACTGGGGTTGGAGTGGGTATGTTTGGTGGATTAAGGAGTATGTTTAGCAGCCAGCGGGACACATCTTCACATGCAGCTCATCATCCTATAGGTGTAGATGTGGAAGAAGAAGATGTGCCTATTAGACCCCTCTGTTGATTCGATCCTCTTTAGGAAAGAATCTAGTAAACAAAAGAAGATAAAACAAATGTGGAGTAGAACTTCTGTTGAGAAACTGGGTAGGGCAGCAGCAAAGTTATTTATACATGCCAACATACCCCCTAATGCGGCAAATTCTCCATATTGGCAGGTGGTAATTGATGCAGCAGCAGAAGCAGGCGAAAGAATTAAAGCTCCCACAGCCAAGGAGATTAGGGGAAAATGGACAGACGCAGAGTATGTAGGTACAAAGGCATACATAAATACCTTTAAACCCATATGGCAAGCCAGAGGATGCACGATCATGTGTGATGGTTGGACTGGCCCAACAAGACGTAGCATGATCAACTTCATGGTGTATTGCTACTTGGGAACAGTGTACCACAAGTCAATTGATGCCTCAGATGAAATAAAAAATGCTCAATATATTTTTAGCTTGATGGATAAAGTAGTGGATGAGATTGGGGAGGAGAATGTGGTGCAGATTGTGACAGATAATGAAGCAACAGGAAATTTGTTGATGCTAAAGAGACCACATCTATTTTGGTCACCGTGTGCTGCACATTCTATTGATCTTATATTGGAAGGTATTGGAAAGAAAATGAATGTCAAAGAAATGGTTGAAAAAGCAAAAGAAGTGACACTATTTATTTACAACCATAATCACCTAGTTGCAATAATGAGGAAGTTCACGAAGGGACGAGCGTTGCTTAGGCCAGCGGCGACTAGATTTGCAACAAACTTTATAGCTTTAGAGAGTTTGTATCAGCGTAGGGGAGAGTTGAGTGAAATGTTTGCTTCTCAACAATGGCTCAACACAAAATATGAGAAGAAGACATCAGGGACGCCGGTTGATGTTGTAAACACCATAAGAGACAACAAATATTGGAAGAGGGTTAAGAAAATTTTGAAGGTGATGGAACCACTGATGAGGGTACTTCGTCTTGTTGAAACCGATGAAGCACCTACGATGGGCTTCCTCTACGACGCCATGGTTAAAACGAAGTTGGCAATTCAACGTGATTGTTCAAGCTAGCAATCTTACTGGAATTTGATCAACAAAAGATGGACAAAGCAGCTCTACCGCGATATTCATGCAGCAGGTTATTACCTAAATCCTAGGTATAGATATGCCCAATCATTTGTTATAGATGATGAGGTTCGTATTGGATTAAAGAATGTGATAAAGATATTAGATGCACAAATAAGGGCTTTGAATGAATTGGATATATTTGGAAGTCGCCAGGGTAGCTTTGCAGATGCTCTTGCACGACATACAGTATCTAGGTTGCAACCTGCCGAATGGTGGATAAATTTCGGAGAGACTACACCGGCTCTCCAAAAAATTACAGTAAGGATTTTGAGCCAGACAACGTCTTCCTCTAGTTGCGAAAGCAATTGGAGTTGTTTTGCACTTATTCATACGAAGAATAGAAATAGATTGCAGACTAGGACGTTAGATAGACTTGTCTTTATGCATTACAACATGAGGCTAAGAATGTGCATGCATTCAAGGAGGCTTAACGCCAATCATGCCGGTGATGTGGATTATTGTCCAATAAACTTGGACAATATTTATGATGAGGAAGACCCACTTCTACCTTGGTTGGAAGCAAGGGAAAAAGAAATAGAAGAGGATAATGAAGAAATAGAAGATGAAGACCAAGAAATACGCAAGGCACAGCAAAAGAGTCGTGCATTTGTGTTGGACCCAGAATGGGGGGCGGATTTCATGCAAACTCAGTAGAAGAGTGCGAGCTCTAGCGATACTGAAATAGATAATGATGATGATGATGATGATGATGATGATGATGATGCACCTAATGCTGGTCCCACTTCTGGCATTGCTCAACCCACTGGGGCCACTGATACCATACAGTCGTCTACGGATCGCGAGGCTGATGAGCTTCGACAAAGCAAGCGAGGCCAAGGGGGTCGAACTTATGAGTGTACTAAGTCACGATACAGCCAACAGGAGGAGCCTGGCTCCAGTAGTGCACCTGCAGGTCCTGCACCTACAGGTCCTGCACCGCGATCTACACCGATAGATCTGGAACATCAGCATGCGTATGGCTATGATCTGAAGAATTTTGGGTATTCTTACAGCCAATGGGATTATAGGGAACCTATTCCGCCACTTTCATGTTGAAGTAGTCCTCCTGACGCTGTTCCACATCTACCATATGAACCAAATCCAAGTTATTCATCTCAATCTCAATAGCCTGAATACGAGTACCATTATGGGCATGGCTATTCGACGGGCACTAGTGGATATCCTTACTCAGGGTCAGAATCTTTGCCTAGTCAGGATCAGTCATCATCGGGTTTCGTTGACCTGGTCTTTCCCTTCAGCATTGAATATTATGGATATGCAACAACAAGACCGCAACAACCCGATGATAATGACGAGGACGTGGAGGTTGAGCAACCACAACAAAGCAAGTTTTCATTTTGGTGGTGAGTTCGGTCCGGTGAGTCTTTTCCATTACCCACACGGTCACACATTCACTAAAAAAACACACACTTTACATTGTTGAACTTGTGTTTAAAATAACTCCCCTGATAAGTGACAACTAGTCAAGTAATCTTTAATCAACATGCTTGCAAGGGAGTATATCAGGTACTACTAATTTTTTTTTTCTACTTTAGAATGTTCAATTAGCAGGACAAGAGTCATAGATTCAAGATAAAAGAAGACTTATACATTATTTTTTTGCAAGTCCTTAGTCCTCATTCCCCAATCCTCATTCCTCAGTGCTCACTCATCGCTCCTCAAGTATGTAAATTGTAAATAATATAAAGTAAATTATAAAAAATAATAGCACATGTGAAAATTTAAATACTTTGATGTTACATTTATTCTAATATACATATTATTGGTATTAAACAGTTATAAATTTGAATTTATAAGTTTTACAGTTAATTCCAGGTTATCAACTTCATAAATTCATCAAACAGCCCGATACAGCTTTTTCACCAAAGAGTAAACCGTTTCACCACCATAAACATGTTCAAAATTATAAATGAATGCATATTTGGGATGTTTGGAATTTTCTGAATTTAATCCATATTTTTTTAAATTTTTTTGGCAAAAAAAAAAAAAAATGGACCGTTATGGGAGGCGTATCGGCCGATACGGCCCGTATCCGTATCGGAAACGGTGGGCACCGTTACGCCCACCAATACCGCTACGGGACACCTTGGTATTTAGCAATTTTGTTGGATTTCTTGCGATAGTTATAGATAGATTTTAGGGTTTTAAAAGCCCCCTTCTTCCAAAAGAAACCCTTTTCACGAAAGCATCTCCCTCCCGATTCGTATTTTACGCGCACTTAGGATGCGGATAAGGGCACTGGCAAGTGGTGATCGATGCTCATAGACCCCACCATGATGTAATGTGTTTAATCCATGCCATGCATATATTTTTCCAGATCATTTTAGGCATTAGCCCAAAAATGAGGCAGATCCACATCTCAGGTGGACCACACCAAATGAAACAGTGGTGATTGAACGCTTACCATTAAAAACTTCCTAGGGCCCACTATAATGTTTTTTGTCATCCAACCTCTTCATTAGGTCACATATACCCAATGTTCTGAGTATCAGTATCGTTACACATTTCGCTAGCTGTGGATACTGAACAATTTCAATGTCGCTGATAACCGGAAATGCAGGAAAACATTGGAGAAACATGGGGAAAATGGTGGAAATTTTCATTGAAACATTAAGAGATGCTAAAATACATATATTTGCATATTTAGGAATAAAAAAATTGCAAAAAGAATGCATACATAATAAGTTTCCATTTAATGAGGGACTTAAAAGCATGTGTTGTTGTAAGAAATCAGTCCAACCATCCCATCAATCCCATCTGTCCATCCAACCATCTCACCTTCCATCCAAACATCCATCAGTATTTCAAAATATCGACAACGCACAATATTTCGCCAAGAAATATCGACAATTGAAAAGGAGACGAAAGAATGTGGTCTCGATACCGCCTCATGTTGTGTTATTGATAATATCATCGACAATTTGATCATTGCATACAACCATGTGCCCATAAAAAAAATTGAAATCGAATTTTTTTAATAAACTTTTTTTTGTGATATTGATACAGTGGAGATATTATCGAAATATTGCTGATACACTAGCGATACAAGCAACATCTGGAATCTACACAATCGAAAATATTGGCGATACATTGGAGATACCGATACATTGGCGATATAAGTGACACTTAGAATTTACACGGTCGAAAATATTGGTGATACATTTGCGATATCGATACATTAGCGATACATCGCCAATACCTAGGGATTTTTTATACTACTGATGTTATCGGTATTGCCACTAGTGTTATCATTATCGTTGATTTGGGATATTTCGATAATATCAGAGATACTTCAAACAATGCATATACCTGGATGAAGGGAAAACACAATATCAGCTTTATCAAAAACTTTCATGCCCCCCCCCCCCAAGAAGTTATTAATAGTGGGCATTCAATCACCACTGTTTCCTGTGATGTGGTCCACTAGTCAAATGGATCTGCCTCATTTTTAGTTCATGCCCTAAATGTTGTGCCGACTGCCAAAATTAATGGATGGCAGGGATAAAACACATACATCATGGTGGGCCCACAACACCGACAACTACCCAATGGCAACTCATGACTGGGAGTGTTGGTACATAGGGTATCTCGTCCGGATAACGTGCGGAAGCCTTTTCTTGTATGTGGGGCCCATCATCATGCTTATGAGAAATCCACTCGTCCATCTGTTTTTCCAAATCATGTTAGAACATGGGCCCAAAAATGAGGCATATCCAAAACTCAAGTGGACCACACGACAGGAAAAAGTGGGTAGAGAAATGCCTACCATTGAAACCTCCCTGCGGTCCACCGTGATGTTTATATGCCATCCATACCTTTTACAAGGTCATTCCTACTGGGATGAACTAAAAACAAAAAAATATTATCCCCATGGCCTTGATCCAAAACTTCTGTGGCCCCACAAATGTTTCAATGGTGGACATTCAATCCTCAATGTTTCCTTTCATGTGGCCAACTTGAATTTTGAATGTGCCTCATTTTTTGGCCCATGTCCTAAAATGATTTGAAAAAATGGATGGACGGAGTAGATTTCTCACAAGAATGACAGTGGGCCCCACCTAGCTTCCCTAGAGGAAATTCATGCGAAAGGCTTTAGCTGGCAATCCGTCCTCCATGTGGATGCGATGGGCGGATTTGTTGTCACTCTGGAAACACGTTAGTGGGTGTCAGCCTTATCGTATGGGGCCAACCTTGATGAATGTGTTGTATATCCATGCTGTTCATCTGTTTTTTCATCTCATTTTAGGACCTGATCCCAAAACTTATGCATATCCAAATCTTAGGTTGACCACACCAGTAGAAACTTTGTTGATTGACGACTAAAAACTTCTTGTGGGCCATAAAAAATTCGAATCAGGTTGATCTTTGTATTTTCCTATTCATGTAGTTCTGTTTGACCTTGTCAACAGGTTAGATGAAAAGTAAACATTGCGGTGGGCCCTAGGTAGGTTTTAATGGTGGGAATTCAATCACCACCGTTTCCGGTGGTGTGATCCACCTGAGATTTGGATCTTCTTAAGTTTTGGGACCACGTCCTTGAATGATTTGGAAAAACGGGTGGACAGTGTGGATATATAACACATTCATCAAGGTGGACCACATGGATTGACACCTTTAGGTTTTCTATTGGGCTATTCATCTTGTGGTACCTATGGTTCTTGGCCAAGTGTACAAGAAAGTACACTGAATGTGATAATCCAAATTATCTGATTTGCCCCATTGGTGGTGGACCATTAGCCATTTTTGTTCCAACCATCCGGTTGGAGGCCTGATAATTGGATAGGTCCCATTTGGTGGACGGTTAAGGTCATCCATATATGCAATCATGTGGGTCATTTTGTAAACTGTCTGGTCAATAGAACCTCCTGCAATCATGTTTTAAGAATCTCGGCCGTGCAATCCTAAATAGAGTCATATCAGGCAACCTAAGGCAATCCATGCTCAATTTTCAATTCTAATAAATGGGGCTGACAATTCAGTAATTCAAACTATAGCTGTTGGGATTAACAGTCCTATTTGAATTTTTAAAAAATGGGGGAAAAACAGTCCTATTTCCACAAACAAGTGTCCATGAAAAGTAGGGGATAGGATTCATCAACCAACTAATTTTGGCTACTATTGTAGTGATTTCTTATGGCAACACATGCTTTTAGGCCTCCATTAAATGAAAATTTATAATGCATGCATTCTTTTTACAATTTTTTTTTTTATTCCTAAATATGCAAACATGTGTATTTAGGCATCTCCGGAAGTTTCTATGAAAAATTCTACTGTTTTCTTCATGTTTCTCCTTGTTTCCCTGCAATTTTGATTATCGCCGATAACGATATTGTTTCTTTATCTCTGGCCAGCGAAACTTGTAGCGATACCGACAACTCGAACACTGTTGGTCGGATTTTTTTTTTTTTTTTTTTTTTTTTGCCTAATTTCTTTCCAATTGGAATCTAGTGGGTTTTGGGAAAGTTTTTAGTTGTAGGAAAATTTGGCAACAATCCAGCTCTAATTATAAGGTGTAATAGGTATTAAAAAGCCCTCATATGATGGTAAGTTGAGTCAAGAGTGTTTTAGACTTTATAAATATGGCTCTAAGGGGAGTTACAAATTTTGACATGAACAATTGAAGAAAAAATTCTTTAAGGTTTCATTTTGGGCATGTGATGTGATGACATTAGTTGCTTTAATTTCTTTACGCATTAGCTGTTTCTACCCTTTCTTTCTAGTTGAATAAATTAGAATGCTGAAATTTACTTTGATAGCCCAGTATTTGGCCCTTTATTCAATACTGTGGCAACATTGAAGAATTTTCAGAGCTTCAAATCATGAGTACTTTCAGTTCATTCATTTTAAATTCAAGTCCTTGAATCTCATTGCATCATAAACAAATTGGAAGAGGTAATCCTAGAGCCTACAATGACTAAAACTTAGCGATGGCGAGTTAACATCTTAAAAAGAGAGATGAGAATTTGGTGACTTCTATGAGTGGATCACACTTATTACAAATATACCTTTTCGTTCTTAGAAGGATGTGAGTGGTCAACATGCAAGACGTGGGAAAGAGGGGAGGAGTTGATACTCTATTAGATTACCACATTTGATAGGCATGCTTTCAAAAATTGTACAAGTCGCATATACCTCGCCATTTTGACCGTCCAAATTGGGAACATGTGGTGAATGGGTCATCATCAAAAAATCATATTTTCACCTATTATAACCTTTGATTCATGGATAAATATGTCCTAAAGTCAAAATATTGGATATGTTTCATTTCAAGCTTCCACTAGATGTCCACAAATTGTGTATTTAGATAATTAAATTCGTATAGTATTCAGTTTATAATGGCTCGCAGTATGAAAGGTTTAATTTGAGTTACTAGTATGCCACGTTTACAAGATCTTAGTGTCTATGTATTAACCATCGCGCTAAGTTTTCCTCTTTCTAAAATAGGTGTATTTGGTGAAAAGCACAAGCATTCACCTCAACGTAAATTCCCTTAGCTTTAGTTTAACCCTTCCCATGTCCTTAAATAATGCATAGTTTTAGCATTTTCAGAAACTAATTGCACGAAGAATTTTGCCCATGGCTTCTCTCATTATATATACTAGGCAGTGTTTTAAATAGCGAATAGCATGTAGCATAGCGTTCATCCCTTATTATATATACTACGCAGTGTTTTAAATAGCGAATAGCATGTAGCATAGCGTTCATCCCTTCTTCTAGATTTTTAACCAAGGTTGCGCTTGGCGGGCGGTGGCACCGATTTCATGATATTCACAAAATTAGACTGATTAATAATGAAGTTTAACAAATTTCATGATATTTGGTGCAGCCAAACACAACCTAAAGTAATAGGAAAGGGTAATCATTAAGTATAAGGGTAAAGAAAGAGCAACAAAACTGATTTAATACTATTACTAATATCATTTTTACTAAAAGCATTGAAAAGATTGACTAATTCTTATTGAAAATAGAAAAATGCAACAATCATTGAAAACATTAATGATTTTAATGTTGTAGTGAAAATAACTTGTAATGTAAGCTGCATAGCATGCAGCGTATTCTCTGTAGTGTGTAGCGTATGGAAATTATCATGTAGCGTAGGCTACATGTGACTGAAGCTATTTTCATGAGCTACATAGCGTTAAGGCTAAGCTACGCTACGTAGCGTAAGCTACACGCTACATAGCATAGCTATTTAAAACACTGATACTAGGTCAACACACGTGAGAGAGAGGGACAACTGATTTGAAGGAAGGGGTGTGGTACTTGCAAGTGCAGCTACACCGAGAGAGAGAGAGAGAGAGAGAGAGAGAGAGAGAGAGAGAGAGAGAGAGAGAGAGCAAAGGTAAAAGGGTTTTCGATGGTCGGCAACCCTTCCCCACTTTTTCCAATGCTTTGGCCTACCTAAGTTTAAGATCTGCCTTGTTTTGGGGCCAACGTTCTAACATGAGCTAGTGTAACAAATGTATGGAGTGGATGTCATAAAGCCATCACGATCAGCCTCAAAGAGCCTTTGTTGCATGGTCTCCCTAATCCAATGTCACTGTGAGAGCTACACGGAAATAGGAGGGACAGTCGGAGTGTACTACACCCAAAGACAAGGGAAGCGGCTACAATCTAGGCCATTGCGGTAGGCAGAAAAATTCTGGACTGTCCTTTGCCAAAGGGCTACATTTTCTAAATGATGACTTTTCCTTCATTGTGAAGGATAATTCCTTTCCTGTCCTCACATACTCGAAGCTCCCAATGCATCCAAAAACTAATCTCAAGGGTAAAACTGTCCAGGCATCGCATTATATAGTATAGATTGGAGATACAAGAGGAGCCAAAAGTAAAAGTTGCCCAAGAAAAAAATTGTGGAACTTAAAAGGGGATAGATCGGTGTTATTTAGAGATAAAGTGACAAAAGAAGGCAAGAGGACAGGAAAAAAAGAATGGCGAAAGAAGTGTGGGAATTTATAGGCATGAAAAGCACGCATAAAGAAACACGGTGGTGGGGGATGAGGTACAAAAGGCAATTAAAATGACAAAAAGAAGTCGATTTATAAAGAGTGCAGAGAGAGAATCATGGAAAATTTCAACACATATAAAAGTCCAACTAGATAGGAATTACTGGCAAACTGAATAAACAAAGCCGATCGTAAATAGATAGGAATTATTGGCAATACAGGATTCACAAAGCTGATCCAAATAGTTGGGAGGCTCAGCTACTCATGCAAGAGCTGGGAAAATTCAAGTTGTATTTTTCAATATTTTTATTCTTTTTTAAATATCTCAAAGCACAGATTCACATCAGATGGTTTCCAAGGAGCCAGGAGCCAAGTTTCATGCCCCCTCAAGCAAAAGATAATATGTTGCTAACATTAGTAATCTAGTGCTGAGCTCATGGCTTTTCAATACTTCGACCTACTCACTAATGCTGCAAAAAAAAATCAACTCGATGGAGTTTGTTGTTTATAAGAAACCAAGAACTCATGGCAATGGGATGATGAAACCATCATGCTTCAATGTTCTATGTATGTATCTAAAGAACATATCTTAGTGCGTACCATATGGTAGATGAGTCAGGAGTGATACCAAAGAAATATCCCCCCGGTTTTAGCAGAGATGACACGTTTTGGAGAAGGCTCCTCGCTCTCTCCTCAGTTTCAAAACACAACTGCAGGTATATTTGTTCTTCAGAGAAAATAAAAAGAATGAAAACATACTGCAAGAATGTCAATTATAAATGCTAATAGAACCTGCAAATGCTGCAAACAGCAAACAATATCTGCTGGGATTCCCTTATCCTGTAGATGTGATTCTAAATTTTCCTGTCAAAGCAGTTATGCAGCTGTCACCTCCAAATTAAACAAAAAATCCGAGTATACTCCAAAAATTGCAACATGAAAGAACATCCGGAAGTGCTCTGAAAGAAACCGCAAGAGTTGTACAAGCATCACCAGAGATAGTATTTCTATAAACTAGTGAAATCATAATAAATATTATCTCCACAACAGAGCCCTTTGTATACAGACTGAGTTAAAAATTACAGCTCTCTCAACTTAGCTTTCCCATTTTGTATACTCAATCATTCGCCTATGTTAAGAAATAGATTGTAGCAACATAAAACATCTATACGATTGTCATATATATATATATATATATATATATATATATATATATAAAATCGAATCATGATAGTAGTATAACTTTAAATGATAATTTTTTATTTAGTAATTTATCTCACCAAATTGGCAAGAAATATGGAATAGAATTTGAACAGACTTGATTTGTGCTATACAAAAAATTGAAATAAACAGATTCTGATGTAAGTGAGAATTCAAAAGCTCATAGTCTGAATAAGTGACCATGGTTGAGACATATTTTGTTTCAATAGTTAGAAAATCAGATGAGTTCCACTGTCGAATTACATAAGCTGCTGGACGCCAATCCGTGGAAGGAGTCAAGATATGCAGCAGTGGAGCATACAGGGTTGCAACCTAGAAGGAGGATATCTGTTCTGACTCTTTCAAAATGTACATGATCACAATCAGACCGCGACCTACAACTTTCCCCAGTGAAGTTCACAGTGCAACTCTAGGGTTTGGGCTTATGTGGATCACAAGCTGATGGCATGTGATTTGATTAGTCCTTCGCATATGTTGCACACACATCTCTTCCTTTTCCTTTACCATTGATTATTTTATCAGGAAGAGGCTCCTTGGTACATGTAGTCTATGGATGACATGGTGCCGATTGATGAGAGATTTAGAAGGTGGTGAATGTTGGGACATATTTGGATTGCAGGAACCCAAGGTGTGTATGTAAATGGAAAATCTCATGACTATCTAATGATTGTTTTCAATCTTATTGTGCCAACAAGGAGTCCATTTTTATGGGTTTTGTTTGGATATCCTGTTGAAATGTGGAAAATATGGAATCATATCTCATGGCCCCCATTCCTAGGGATAAGACTTAGATGATGACGATCATCTCACGGCCCCATTTCTAGGGAATTGGGTACACAACAAACTAGTGAAATCTTTGAAGGAAATCCTCATGATTCCACGTGCTATCCAAACATGATAAGAGGTCAGATCAGGTGCATACGGTTTCCATTTCCATCAAATTATACAGCAATTTGGAGGGTCCTTCTAAATCAGCCCCATAACGGACCATTACCCTCCATTTATTTCTGTGATGGCTGTTATGGCCCTGTAACGCATAACTGTTACCACCGTTACCTTTACGTAACGGCCATTACGTAACCGTTTTGGAATACCTTGGTTTTACCACCTTGGTGATGGAGAAGTGCCTCCAAAGTTCTATGTGGATGATAGAACTAAAACTGGGTGGGCTAAATGGAGATGTGCTTCTAAATTGCTCTATGCCAATGGAATTCAAGGAAATATTTTATGAAAAGAATCTCTATGAGAGTCGTGGATATGTCGAAATGGATTTGTGAGAGAAGACTAGGAATGCTAATTATCATTGCTATCATTTTTTTCCTTTTTTCCTCCTCATTTTTTTTTCTGAAGGATAATAAATAGAAGAGTATCTCCCACTAGTTAGATGAGTTGGTGGAGTCAATGCAGTGTGTGTGAGTGATCCAGGGTTCAATACCTGGTAGTGTTGCCTTTCAAAAACAAAAAAACAAAAAATAAAAAATAAAAAACAAAAACAAATAGAAGAGTAGTTCCATTTGCAACAATCATGAATTTGAGAGGCCCATCTCACATGAATAGCCAAAGCGGATGGAGAGAATTCAAAAGCTCACCACACAAGGATCGAGCTCGCAGAAGTCAGCAGTGTAAGGCTTTCTCTGACTCTCCCACATTTCTTGGGCTTCGCTAATGCCAGAAGATGAAGCATCTGAGTAGGATTCCGAGCATATTAGTGATCGAAGGAGTTACAAAGAAGCAGCGATGCCACGAAAAGAGACAGATGAGGAAATATACCAATTCCGATGTAGTGGCCGATCTGAGCTTCGTCCCACTTATCAGTGTCAATGCCCCCACCGCAATACAAATCACAAACCTAAGAACATCAAGAGACGGCGAGGGTGAGGAATAGAATTCGAGAGAGAGAGAGAGAGAGAGAGAGAGAGAGAGAGAGAGAGACAGTGGCATAAGGGGAGACGAAGATCTTGATGAGGGCAGTCTTGGCGAAATCGTAGAGTCGATGATGCGCAGATTCCATCCTCGATCCATACGCTGTTGGATTACTCATGCTATTCTCCCCAAACATTCTTCTTATTCTTCTTCTTCTTTGTTAAATTATCAAACGCAGCAGCAGCAGCAGCAGCAGCAAGATTGGAGTAAAGCGGGAAGACCACCTCGTTTATCTTCGGGAAAAGGGGCGCGAATTAGGCGAGTCCGGGGGTAACACATCCTGGCCGTAGGCCACCCTGCTGTATATGTTGTATATCCATGCCGTCCATCCTTTTGCCAGCTTATCTTAGGATATGAGCTCAAAAAAGGAAACAGATCCAAATCCTAGGGTCTTTTGGATGCCTGTAAAATTGGATTTAAATGCAGCTAAAGGCTCGTTTGGATTGTAAGTAACTTATCAGATAAACCACTTATC